>CM062811.1:600397360-605197360 GCA_031772625.1 Pinus tabuliformis
GAATACCACTCATGCTCTTTTCATTTCTGATTCAAATGAGCTTGGGGGCAATCCTCCTGTTCCATCAAACAAAGAAAAATCCTCCTATTCTCATAACTCAACGGGTTAATTCTCCCGTTTCTACAGTACCTCCTCCAAGTAGTCTGGTCACTTCCTTTATTGGAATCAACTGGCAATTCTGTCTTCCTTCTTATGTGCCTTTCCAAATCATAGTACAGGTTTGTAATATGATTGTATCTAGCTCTATTATAGATGAAAGTGCATCTGTGAGTATCCTTCCTCTACTTCTTGGCAAGCGCTCGGCTTACCGCCATTTGTGCATGTTACCCAGAATTTGTTGGCTTTTAACAGAGGAACCAGTCAAACATTAGGGATCCTTCCTCAGTTTCCTATTACTTTGGGAGGAAAAATCATTTATCTAAATGTGATGGTAGTCCCAGGACATTTAGATTACAATTTACTTCTTGGAAATGACTATGTTTATGACGTGGGAGCTATTATTTCAACACTCTTTCGAGTGATTTGTTTCCCTCATGAAGGCATAATTATCACCATTGACCAGCTTTCATTTCCCACTCCAAATATGGCTTCCAGTCAACCATCTTCCCTAAATGATCCTTTTGTATAAATGGTTTCATCCCCACCATGGGTTAATTATGTGGCAACTCGTTCCATGCCTACATCAACTGACGATCAATTCAGTGATGTTGTACATAATGTCCTGGGGGCATTGGAATCAGATCTCAAATTCCTGGCTATGAATCCCTTCTAGAGCATTGTTCTCCCATCTGATGAGAACCTCTTGGAAGTCATGACCTCTTATGAGTCATGAACAAGGAATATGAGGAGAGTTCCTTGTCTTGTGTCAACCTCATTAAAAAATGAAATAATAAATACGAGGATAGTTCTTTTACTGTGTCAACCTCATTAAAAAATGAAACAGGCCCATGAGGATAGTTCCTGGTCTTGTGTCAACCTCGTTAAAATATGAAACAAGGGTCTATGAGGACAATTCCTTGTCTTGTGTCAACCTCATTAAAAAATGAAACAATGAATATGAGAATAGTTCTTTTATTGTGTCAACCTCATTAAAAAATGAAATAGGCCCATGAGGATAGTTCCTGGTCCTATGTCAACCTCATTAAAAATTGAAACCCAGGATATGAGCATATTTCTTTGTCTTGTGTCAAGCTCGTTAAAAAATGAAACAAGTAATATTAGCATAGTCCCTTGTCTTGTGTCAATCTTATTAAAAAACGAAACAAGGTCCCCTAGAGCAAAGTTCCAAGTTGAGTCTTTGAGTAGATCTTGTAAAATCCTAGTCGAGTCTTTCACTTGATCTCGTATATGAACCTTCAATCCATCCACCTAATAGTTGCAAGGATTCTACTTAGGTGAGTGTAATGAAGCTTGGGGGGCATGCACCTAATGGTAAAGCTTAAGTTTCCCTGTAGTTTATGTGAAGGGAATCACCCCATTCACCTTTGTCCCTATCTGGACAAAGCCAAAAAGGTGTTGGATAACCGTCCTTCTTAACCGCAATGACTTCCATCTCATTACAAGAGACTCTCCCTTTCATCATGCTGGGTGCATGTAAAGTAATCTCAAGCATAGTTCTTTGTTTCAAGCTTCTGTAAAAATGAAACTGAATCCGAGCATAGTTTTTCATTTTAAGCTTGTGTAAAAATGAAACTGAATCCAAGCATAGTTTTTCGTTTCAATCTTGTGTAAACATGAAACTAAATCCAAGCATAGTTCCCTATGGTTCAAGCTTGTCTAAAAATGAACCCATTTCCATTTTAACCCTCGTGATTTCCATTCTATCAGCCTATTTTATTAGATGAGCCTTGGTTGTTTTCATCACATCGCCACCATCCCTTTGGCTGATCATACACTTTCACTTGGTTGTTTTACCCTTTCTTGAGGAATAGTTGCAATGAGTGGTCTTATTATCCAGCCTATTCACATAAATCAACATGTTTTGAGAAGTTACAACATCACCGAAGCTAGTTGCTATCTTAGATGCCATTCGTTGCTCAAAGTGGAGTCCTCTTTAAGCTCTTTTCAGACTCTCTAAATATGAAAATATTGCTAAGAGCTTGTCCTTTTCAACTCGTTAACAGATTGGAAATGACATCTACTCAGTATACGTTTAACCCTTTTCCAGACTAAGATAGCTTATTTACAAAAAAGGAATACGTTGATTGAACATGGTCAATAGGTTCTCTCACGTATTGTTTTATGCTTTTTTGAACTTGAGAGACAAATCTACAAAAAAGAACTCGTGGAATTCTCTTTTTGACCCTTTTCAAATTCTCTAAACATGAAAAGGATCGAGTTATCTTTGTCGTTAAACTCGTTAAAACATCAAATAATGACAAACTTGTCCATCTATACAAGACTGAGTTTCATCTTTGCTAGACTCGTTAAAACATCAAATAGCGATAGATTGACCCGAAGGGTGAAATTATACAACAAGCATATGTTATCCTCATCAAGCTTGATAAAAAATAAAGAGGTATTGGTCAGTAATGACTAGGGAAAATGGAAAAAGGGGAAAACCACTTTATGGTAGCAGATTGCTCTTGAACATGACACTTTCACTCCATCACCATGACTATTTGGATTGGGTTATCTACTTGATGGTTATCATACATATGGTCTATCACACCATCCATCATTTAGGTTTTGGGTCATTGCTGCCAATTCATTCAGTGTCGTCGATATGTTCAAGAGAAGTAATTCAGTTAAAATTCATCCTTTGCAATACTCATAAACCTTCATTTTCGTGACTGCTATTCCTGAACTTTGTGTCCCTAGTCAAATTCCTTCTCCAAAATCATTACACTCGTTTCATGTCGTTGATGTGGGATACATCAAGGCCCTTCCAGTACCTTGAGGCTTCCATACATCAATGGCAGGTTTCTCGCTTCCGGTGATAGGTTGAAATCAATGGCCTTCGACTAAAAGAATTTGTACGGTGTTCAAAATCAAATCATTCATTAAGACCATGCAGAATGTACTATATTACCTTGAGGATCATTATCATTATCGGTGATTTCTCTCGCATCTGTTAACAACTTACATCATTGGCTGGTAATCAGATGGTGTCTTCCCATGTTTGACTTCAGATCACATATTCACATGGTTAGACTCATACTTGAGTGAATGATTGAACGAGCTAGAAGATCCTGGATCTAGTTTCATCCATCCAAATTGCAATTTCAGGAGCACTAAATCATATGTACAATGGCTTTACATTGACGGTCATTCCGATCATGGGTCTATATCTGTTGATGACAGTTTATGTACATGTAATGAAAGTTTATAAGCTGAGCATGGGTATGCCTTCCTTCAGCGATTCATGTAAAATCAAATATCATGATATATGTATTGTAATTGATGCAAGTCACCTTCCACTTCGATACCTCCTCATCACATCGTAAAGCATTTCATTCGACATTGGCATTTTTCCAACTTCATGCTTTACAGGGCAGCTGTTACAGATCCATTTGGGCACATCAATCCCATCATCCAGATTAGTGTTTTAAGGCTCATCAAACCCTAATTCTAGTTGCTACATACCCTAAACAAGTCACCCCTTTGCATGCCTCCTTCTCGGACAGTTTCATGACTTGAAGACATCTAGAAATGGCCTCTAGGGGGACCAACGTAGGTAGGCCCATGTAAGGGTGTGCTGCAAAGTAGTTAAGTCCATGCCAGGGTGCTCTGCAGAGCAGTTAGGCTTCATTTCACCTACAGTGGGCGAGTTTGAGCGAAATTCACATAGGTTTTGGGGAATATTCTTATATTTTGGAGTCATCTAGAAGGTTCACTAACTTATCAACTCCTATGAGCTTGAAAATGGATGAGGAATGAGTTAAGATGCATCCTATCCTCTCATCCCTTCCTCCATGGAGCTAATTCTAAGTATGGAAGGCCATTTAATGCCACCGTTTATGACAAAACCTCCTTCATTTCCCTATAAATTAACCACTCATCTAAGTGATCAGGGGCTGGATTATGTTGAATTGTAAGGAGATAATGCTGTTGTGAGACTTAGCTTTGAAGCAAGTATTGTAATGCTACAATTTTGTCATGCTTTTTATGTGATGTGGATGGGATCCAAGCTAGAGTAATGGATTTGAATCAGACACAAATGGTTGTAGTTCCTTCTTCTATTAAATAAAGTGTTTGAACCTTTATCCCATATGTTTGTATTGTTTTATAATGCTTATATGTGTGAAATGTATCTGATTCCATTCACTTATATTCAATAGATATTTTTCTTTGATCGATTCTTTGTTTTCTATTGTGTTTACAGCTACTTCTCAAGCGTATTATGTACGGGATGGAGCAATAGGATTGATATGAGGGAGACAAGAGGAAAGCGGAACTACAGGTAGGTCTTCTCATCTTCTCATCTTATCTATTGCTTATAGGAAAATATTAAAACACTTTAAACTGTTGTTCTAGATATGGCTACTTATCTAGGGAATTAGTATTTATTCGTAGATACCAAATTCTCCAAAACACTTGGGAAATGTGAAAATGATAATTGAAATAGTGTCTGAAAGGTTCCAATTTACACCATATAAAATCTGTCTAGAGATGGAAAGGTAAACATTAGGGTGAATGCATTAATATAGGATATAGTTTTGGGACAAATGTGGTGATAATATTTCAAAATTTTACTCTTTTATTGAATTATGATGTTGTCCTAATGATATTTTTTGCAAAACAATTTAGTGTCATATAATTTGTCAATTTTCCATTAAATGAGATGCATGTCCTTGCAAATTTTCACACATATTAAGAGGTATGTGTGTGTTCACATAGCATATATATATATATATATATATATATAATTATATATATATATATATATATATATATGGGGAGAGAGAGAGAGAGAGAGAGAGAGAGAAGAGAACTAAGTTATGCATATTAAAATTTTAATTTTTTCTGGAAATTTTATTTTTTTATTATTTTTCAAAGTTGGTGAAGTAATATTTCAATTACATTTTGCAGACACGCATGTTCATGTAAGATTTTTTTATAATATTTAAATAACTTAAAAACGAAGTGTACTATTTTGAAGAGGACTCATAAATGAAGATATTTGTATTTTTTGAAATTTTTGAAATTTTGTATATTTTATGTTATTGCTTTTTTTTTCAGCTCCTTTGAAACTGTCCAAAAAATTTAAAGCATTATGTTTTAAATAAATTAGATGAAAAAATTCATATGATCTCGAAAATTTCAAAATAATATGCCATTGGATAGAGGATTCCTTCACAAAACCAACATGATCAACTCCACCAAATAAGGGAAAATTCTACCTGAAGTTCGCTAGGGTAGAAAATGGTATTGCAGAGAAATCTAAAAAACAGGAGTTAAAAATCCATTTTTTAGGCACTCGACAACTTGATCAAGCACTTTAAAAAGATCGATCAAGTTCTTAAGTTAAGTTTTGAAATATCTCAATCAATGGTTTAAGAAAACTTCGATTGAGCTCTTGACATGGTTAAAAAAGGGCTTGATGGATCCCTTTGAACCATAAACTCCCCGTTTTTTTTTGGTAGGAAGTTTAAGAAAACATCTCAATTGAGCTCCTATGTAACTGTGGGTTACATAGTAGATTGATTGAGGGTTTATTTTTAAGCCCTCAAACAACTCGATCGAGGGATAACATATAGCTTGATTGAGATGCTTTTTTCCCCCTCCCAACTCATTCACTTGCTAAAAAGTGTAACCCATCTTCATTCATTCACCAATTACCTAATAATCTATTACTAATGACTCCTATATGGGTATTATCCAAATCCATTTTTTTCCAAAGAATCTTGTTAATGGAAGTTTCAAATTTTCAAACTCCCAACTGGGCCAATAGGTCAACCACCAAGATTCCACATCATGTGCTAAAATAGTTTCCAAATCATCTTTTTGTTCGAAAACATGTCATGTTGTCTGGTCATGCCAAAATTCTATTTCATAAGACACATCATAATCCATGTTAGAATCCCACATCATTCCAACATACCATCCTACCATGTCAGGATTCCATGCTAGCATCTAAGTATAGGTTCTTAAAGAAAAAGGAATTTATTTATAGTTATGAATTTCCAAACTTATATACTTTTTGCTATCTATATTGGGTTCTATCAACTAATGTAAATATTAAAAAAAATGATGATAGATGCTAGAATTCAGTACTAATATACACCTATATTTTTTTGGTTGTGTACTGAGTCTAGTTAATGGTACACATCCAAATCTAGAAAAAATCTCAAGTGGTCCTTTTTTATTAAAATTTGAATTTATGAATCTCCTCTTCCCTATATCTTCTCCACTTAAGCTTATGGTTATAACCCTCTATCCCATGTGTTTTACAAACGGGATAAAGGGATTCCATCATCTGATTCCATGAAAATTATTATGCGATCCATTTGACCAACTTTTGGACTTGAGGGACAACACCTTTGTTGCCACATCGTCATGACCATAATCTAGATTCCATCTCAACATGTCATTTATACAACTTAGCATGAAAACCCATCACTCATTTATCTCTTGTCCTAAAAAGGGTTCAGCATACTAGCTTACATGTAATTTCCCACATGTATGAGCAATCGACATATAGATCTAGTATTCTCTTTAATCACCAATTATAAATGTCTTGTACGTTAATATATCTAGAACATCCCCACCTTGAATCATTCCACAAGCTTTAGATGACATATATGTACCCTCATCCTCAAGTTTACTACACACTAGGTTGTATTAAATGGTGTTATGTCATCTAAATTTAGATTTTTGTAAAATTGTCATTTTAAAAAAATATTTGACTTCTAGACTTCCAATTCTCCATCTCAATAACCAAACACCAGATAATCATACCACTAAAATACTAAAATTTTTACTCTTGATTCAAGTACTTAATAGTTAATGTAATTATCGATAATAGATCTTTGATATTATCTCCTACTATTTTTGTTAAGTGGGCAGTGGTTAGTAGGCATTTCTAACAACTTGTCTCACTTGAATTGGTCTGGTAATGGACTATTAATGGACATAAATCCATTATTTTTAAATTGAAATTTCTGTCAAATGAGCACTAGACCACCCAAAATATTAAATTTAACATCATTTTTTCTTTTACTTGGTTTGGTTCAATTAATAAACCGTTAACTATATGGGTTCCAATTTTTTATAGTATAAATTTCTATAAACCAGGAACTAGGCCTTTAGGAACTCAAATATAGTCTTAATGACGTTATATCTGATCTAGTTAATGAATGTACTAGCCAAACAAGTGCCTAAATGTAAAGTTGGAGAATGTTTGGCTAGTTTGGTTTACAGCTCCATCATCCTACTAGACATCGCGCCATTAGCAATTCTAAAATCTAGATTTAGACTATAAGAATTCCTCCCAATCTATCTCTTGTGATAGATCCCATTTTGAAGCTAATCCTAGGTCACAATCCTTTCCATCCAACGTGTTAAAATATAGGCCCAGAAACCATCGATCTTCAAATTCATTTAGGTCAATCCCCAAATATCTAAAATTTCATAGGTTTAATAGTTCCAAGTTTTCCGCATGCCCTTATTGATTTATTCTCACTCTAACTTGTTGTATAATTTCTCTCAAATTCTTTATGGACACCTGATACCTCATAATCTAAACAAGGCATATAGAACTAAAGTAATTAAGCCATTAAGACAACATTATTCTAGGAAAAAAAGAAACCATACACCACTTATTCATTTAGTGAAACTAAGGTATACATGTCCCTTTGATATACCATATATTTATCGCACTCACCAAACCCTCTCCATAATAGTTGAGGATACCCAAACTATAGCATAAGCCTTTAGGAAATGAAATACCCATACACCATTTATCATTGGAATCCTCATTCCTTTAGTATAAGTTCTTAAGTGTTATAGTTTTATAAAATGTTAAGTTTCATGTACGCCTAGTTATGGGAAATATTTCTTAGCCAAGTTAGGTGGATAATTCCTTCCCATTAAGATTTCTTAGCCAAGTGATTTTTAGAGCCATTTTCCAATATGTAGTCAAATTAAGGGTACTGTAGAGTATGCCAGGAATGCACGTGATATGTCAAAGTTTCATTGACTGAAGTCCTCGTGGAAAGTCAATTATAAGAAGAATGAAGACAATACTAAGATAATATTGGTAGATTATTGATTCCTCGTGTTGATAGATTGGATATTTCTAATGAAGTATACGATTCTCTAGTAGGATTGTTTGAAAGAAACAACTTTAACAGGAAGTTAACCTTGAGAAATTTTCTTCATAATATCCTGATGACTAGATCAGATTCTATAGTCTCTTATCTTATGGGAATATCCCATGTCAGAGATGAGCTTATAGTCATTCGGCACACCATTCATGATAAGAGTCTGTTAATGTGACTTTAAATTGGTCACCTTCATCATGGGATCCATTTATTCATGGAATTTATGCACAAGAAAATCTACCCAAGTTTGATAATCTATGGATTGATTGTCTCTAAGAGAAGGCCATATTCTTGTCCGAGAATAACTTGCATAATCCATACAATGAAGAAACTCAAACCTTTCCAGCTCAGACAAGGAAGGGGAAATTAAGAAGGAACATTGAAAAGTTTGATACAAATAATACAAGCATAAGACCCACTCTTGTTCAAGATTAGAAGAATAAGGATATGTCAAAGGTCAAATGTTTCACTTCTCATTATTTTGGAAACTATGCCTCCTAATTTCTTGAGAAGAAAAGGAACGAAAGAAGCATGCATCAACCATCATTATTGATGATTATGATGATCCTCCACCTTAGAAGAAGTCAAAGGACTTTTTCCTTTGGGAAATATTACCATTTTTATTGATATTTGGATTGTTATGCTTCTATGCACAAGGAAAGTTTTTTATTTTCTCTTACAAATCTATCAGAAAGGGAGTTAAAAATTTCCTACAACCCTTAGTGGATTCTTCCTTAATTAAGAGATAATTACCTCTAATCATATTTTTTCTCCCTTGATTATTATTATTATTATTATTATTATTATTATTATTTTGTTCAGCCACTTGCCCCTATATTTGTTGCTTCGTTATAGTTTTTCTTATATGGGATACTCAATGGAGTTTGTAAAAAGGAAGAATAGATCCATTATGGAGACAACCAAGGTGATGATTCATGTAATAGATGGCAGCATCAAGAAGTACCAAGTGAGGTTTGTGACAAGAGGGTTCACCTAGAAAGAGGGAGTGGACTACAAGAATATTTTTATTCCAGCCGCTAGATGGTCAGATTCTGAGGTTTAATCCTAAACTCAATGAGAGTGATTAAGATGGATGATTTTACAAATTGTTAAGTCATCCAAGAACATGCCATATGACCAGAAGATCTTCCATTTATGAGGAAGTAGATAGTCAGGCATAGTGGAAGGAGCATCCTTCCAAGAGGATGCAATCGGTTGATATTATCTGACTGGATGCTTAGAGGTGGGAAGTCTCTAGGATATGTATGCCTTCTATGAGTAGAATCATGTCATGCATAAGAGTATGCTTCAATGGAAGAGGGAGAAACAATGGAATAAGGACTTGCTTACACAAAAAATGGAGAAATCTGGATTACTACAAATGGATTTGTTTCTTATATGGAATTAGCCTCATTGTTTGAAGATGAAGGATGTTGAATTAATACAATATTTTTCGATATTTGAGGTATGACAAGGAATTGATAAGGTCTTCGCCAAAGAAAGGAAGTACATTGTTCAGATTTGAGGAGATTTGGTATGATGGATTACAAGTGAATGGCTACACCTACGGTGACCAAACTGAAGAAGTTGTGTGATTCTTATTCATATTTAGATTTGGTGGATCCCCTGATGTAAACACACTTGATTAGATCCTCGATATACCTAGTTAACACTTTGGTGGATATTTTCCTTACAATGAACACCATAAAACAATATATGGTTGAGCTGAGGAAAGTACATTGGGTTGCAGCAAATCATGTGTTGAGGAACCTACATGGTACAATTGGATATAGTTTGAGATATGTCTTTGGTGGTGAAGTGAGGATGTATGTATATACTAATTCAGATTATGTAGGAAGTGAAAAGGAATGAAAGAGCACCTTAGGGTGTTGCTTCAACTTAGGATCAACTATGATATCCTTGTTTAGTAGGAAAAACGATCCTTCCACACTCATTACAAAAAAGGCATAGTATATCATAGCCAATGCCAAAAGTTAGGAAGGAGTATGGATTTGAAAGCTTCCTGCAGGCTTATTTGATCAAGACATTTGAGACATGGTGTGAAAGCGAGCAGTGAAATTCTAGTACATATCCACATATGAATAGATTGCAGACATTTTCACCAAGCCTTTATCTAGATAAAACTTTTCATACCTCGGAGACAAGCTTGGCATGATGCAGAATGTATCCTTGATTGAGAGGGAGTGTTGATGTCTTTGAAGGATCGAGAAAACCATCTCTTGAGAAGCAATGTTGATTTTGGTTGGTTCATGCGAATTTGATAAGATAAGATGGATACATTCACCTGAGTATTCATGTTCATTTAGTTAAGGGTGAATAGCCTTAATCTATAATGCAAACTTGAAGGTGATGGAAAAATTGCAAGTAAAATTTTATGTATTTTAGGCAATGGATCACTTTGAAAAACACATAAAATAATGGTTTTTAAACTTAGTTAACAACATAAATAGAGAAAAATATACCATATTAGAAACACATAACAACAAAAATGATAAAGGAGTTCACCCCTCTCCTGAGCTACATCTCCTGGTCCAGCTTCCAATGTTGGGCCTCTTTCATTAAGTGCTCAAATTTGTGTTTACATGGATTTACAATGCCCAAAATGTAAATATTATGTCTCCAATGGCTTCAGAATAGTAAAAACCCCCCTAGGCTCTTGTTGGGCTCAATTTGGGCAAAAACACAAGAAGTTATGCTCTCTCTCCAAGTTTTTTCTACTAACTACTCTACAAACTACATTGAACTACTAACCATCCTATGAATTTCGCCTTCCGAGGGCACGTTGAGCGACAATTTCACTCCGTGTTGGTGATATTCACACCAAATTAGGTGCATTTTATCACTTAGTTTAAATTACCAATAAGGCCTGTGGCAGAAAACCTGGGCCACATTGGGCCATGCGCTTGGGGACTGGGACTAACTACCCACCCTTGTTGGCATAGCCCCATGGCTCTTTGGCAACGGTTCCATGAGCACCATAAAACAAAGTTTTATTGCTATTTATCCCTGCCCATTGTTATAACTTTTCGTCGAGCCCTCCATTGTGACGGTGTGTGGTTCCATGCGCTCTATGGTGACTATGGGTTGGTCCCCAAAGATCTGCCCCACAATTGTATAACACTCTGCTGCTTGGCATGTGGTCCGAGGTCTATACATTGTGGATGTCGGAACCTTAGGACGAGGATAAGCGTGAGCCCTTAGCTCCCTTACCTACTGTCTCATGTGAGTGGGGTGACCGAGGGCTAGGGCTTAGTCCCGACCCCATCCCCTAATAGATATCTGGTTATATTTGAAAAAAAAGAGTGCCACTATATATGTTGAGTAACACCCGACAACAGATTATTAAGGTGTTGTGCCACTAGTCCATAGGTATCATGTTCGATTCCAATCGGGCCTTTGGCCATCCCCTTGCCAAATTTTGTTTGACCCCAGGGTGCCACATGGCATCCCACCATAAGTCCACATAAAAAACTCAAACACCAATTAAAACACAACAAATTCGAACCAATATGGAGAGGTGAAGTAGTAGCCTCCCAATAGCCCAAGAAGTGCAGTCAACTTATCTAGTCACTCTACCCAGTCAGCGTATGAATTGGCCAGTCTACAGCACTACATCCAACCTGCAAATTTTTTACGTGTTTGGGAAAATGATCAAAACGCGATATTGGGAGAATATGATATAGGTTTTGAGAAATTCAAATTGTGTTGGATTCGGGTCATCGAGATCTATGATATGGTACAAGTTTCAAGCAATTTTGAACACTTTGAATTTGGAGCACTTTACTAATCCCTTAGATCACTCCTTCCACTGGAAGCTCTTGGACCTCCAAAAGACTACTTTCAGTCAACAAACAGATGATGGTAGAGTTCCCTTACCCTTCCAATCTCAATCCATTTTTTTTGTTTGGATTTATGCCTTTCAGTCCCACACGAAGATACTCCACGTTCACTTGTTTTGAAGTTCTTGTTTTTCTGTCAAGGGTAGTATCATACTGCAATTCTTCAACAAATCCAGGAGAGAAATAGTCTATTGAAGGAATCTAAATATGATCTCATTGATCATCAATAAAAACATGATGATAAAATCTCAAATTCTTAACATTAACAACTGCATACATTTGCATATATGGAGGCAAATCCAACCAAGAGGAATTATTACCAATCTTTTCTAGAATATTAAAATGTCCATACCTTATTGGTTTCTATTTTTTACCTTCTTCTTTAAGCCTCTCCTTGACAATGCAAATCGAAAATTCATCTACAACCTGAAAATTGTGTTAAGACGATGCTTATCATGCCTTGTCTTGTACTGGCTTGGCTCTTTTCCAACTCTTCTTGACCCATTTGATGCACCAATTGAACTTGTTCAATGAATCGCTTGGCCTTATCAATGTCACTATGACCATCAATAGAAACATCTTTCCCAAAGATAAAATCTATAAGATATTTTGTTAAGTATACAGAGCATGCCTCAAATGGAGATGTTTGAGTTGATGAATGCTTTGCCTGGTTGTAAGCATGTTGAATTTAGTGTAATTGTCATCCAAAAGCTTAGGATATTTGTTGCAATAACCATAAAGAATATGTACAACCATTTTGTTCACCACTTTTGTCTAACCATCGGTTTGTTGATGGAATTTTGTGCTCTTCTTCAACTTGGTGTCCATGAGTCCCCACAATATTGACCAAAATTTCCCAACAAATCGAGAATCTTGATTATAAATAATGGATTTGGGCAACCCAAAATGTACCCATACATTTTGAAAGAAAACTTGTGCAGTATGTTCAATTGTAACCTGCTTCTTAGAAGGCATCAAAATACAAATTTTGCTGAAACAATCCACCACAACATAAAGATAATCATGATTTCTTTTAGACATAGGCAACCCTCCTACAAAGTCCACAGAAACACTTTCCCAAGGATGGGAAGGAACTAGAAGTGGAGTATACAATCCTAACTTTATATTTCTAGGCTTACTTGTAGCACACAAAGAACATCCTCTTACATATAATGACACACTTTCATTCATATGAGGAAAATAACAATACCTTTGTGTTTACGCCACTGCCTTTCCTACACACAAATGGCTAGCAATAAGAGAAGTATGTGGTTCCCTTACGATGTTGAATCTTTCACCCTATGGAATGCATAAATTTCCTAGATGGTACAAAATTTTATCATGAACATGGTAATCTAATTCCTCTACTTGGTTGTCTTGACACAAAGTTGCATATACATCTCCAAAATTGTCATCTAAAGCATATTGTTTAATGTAGCTCTCACACATGATAGATTTGTTCTTAATAATAAATAAAGAACTAAAAATTGGTCTAGAAGGCATGTCAGAAGCTTTGTTTAGATACCTTTCTTATACCTTTTCACAAAGTGGAATTGCTACAAAAAACCCATCCATCTGAAATGCCCTTTTTGTTGTAGCTCAGTTTTTTATTGCAAGTATTACAATGGTTGATGATCAATGTGAATGATAGTTTCCTTTCCCATCAAGTAGTGTTTCCATTTTTTCACACTTTGCACCTATGCATACAATTATTTTTCATATGTAGCATAGTTAACTATTGCACCATTAAAAGTTTCAGGATGGTAACAAATGGGCTTACCATGTTGTATCAAGACCTACCCCATGGCATAGTCACTTGCATCGATTTGTATCTCAAATGGCTATCTTAAATTAGGAAATGAAATTACTAGAGTTGTACTTATTCTCTCTTTCAATGCATCGAAGGATTTCTGATGAGATCCTCCCCCACTGAAAAACTTGTTTCGCACTTGTCAAGGCATGTAATGGAGCTTCAATTGAAGGGAAGTTAGAAATGAACTTTCTCTAATATTGGGTTGCTCTCAAAAACATCCTAACCTCAGTCATGTTATTGGGCTTAGGCCAATCTACAATTACTTTGACCTTTGAGGGATCTATCTTCAATTCACCCCCTCCAACAATATGTTGCAAATACACCAATGAGGTCATTCCAAATTCACATTTAGACATATTTAACATTTTTTATTTCTTCAGGACATTTAAGACTTGCCTAACATGCCTGACATGTCCTTCACAAGTTTTGTTGAATATCAATATGTCATCTAAGTAGACAATCACAAATTCATCAAGAAAAGGCCTTAAAACATCATTCATAACTCTCATGAATTGTGCAGGAGCATTACAAAGCCCAAATGGCATAACCAACCATTTAATCAAACCTTGCTTTGTTTTGAAATATGTATTCCATATGTCTCCTTCAGCAATCCTAATATGATCATATCCATTTCTCAAGTCCAACTTAGTGAAGTACACAACATCTTTCAATTGATCAAGTAAATCATCAATTCAAGGAAGAGGGTAATGATTCTTTACCGTAATCTTGTTCAAGGCTCTGAAATCCACACACATGCACCATGTACCATATTTCTTTGGTACTAAAAAAATTGGTGACCCGCATGGCGATGTTCTTGGTCAAATGACCATTCTATCAAACAAATCTTAAATTTGTCTTTATATTTCTATATTCTCCATAACTGACATCATGTAAATGCCAATGTTTGGAAGATGACAATCCCGCTGCAATTTGATCTCATGTTGGATTCCTCTTTTAGGAGGTAATCCTTTGGGTTCCTGACACATCTTATCATAAGTGTTAACAACCTCAACCAAATCAATTTTTTAACTTCCATCACATCCTTCGAAGGCTTAATTTTCAACATTCTCTTTTGGTTTGATCATCAAGAGTACAAAATTCTTACTAACATTAACAAGCCCCTTCATTTGTCTAGCATTCACAAGTGATAAATTCAACTTCTTGCTATGAACTCTAATAATGTACTCAAACCCATTTTTAAACAAGTGATATTTTTTCTCATGGCTATGAAAAATGTCTCTCCTATCATATAGATATGGGATTCCCAAAAAAATACCACAAATGTCATGTGGAATAACATCAAGCTCTACCTCATCTATAAAATTTGCAGTGATGGAAAATATAAGTTTACATATTTTTTTCACATGCAATTTTGCATTGTCAAATATCCAACCTAAAGGATAATGTTTATGATGAGGAGTGGTTTCCAAATTTAATTTCTTAACAATGCCTACTGAAATAATGTTTGCTTGTGATCCACTATCAAACAATATATCTATCTTTGTATGTTTTTGAGTGACTTTAACGTGGAAAATATCTATTCATTCTTTTTCATGTTGAGTTTCATTGAGGCTACTTAAAGAATTAGTACTTGCAATAGAGTTTGTACCTTTAAATCCCATGGTTGTGATCTTTGTTTCATCTATGGAATCAGATCCTATATCATGTTGTGTAGTTGCAACAGACTTTTGTTCCCCTTTGTTGTTAAACTTTTTGGGTCTCATTTCACGATGAATTTTCCAATAGTTTTCTTCATTATGGCCTTATTTTGAATAGTGTTTACATGAGAGTATTTTTCCCTCTTTCTTGACTAAAACATTCTCCTTCCCTTTTCCTTTGAATTTCCCCTTTCCTTTGTCTCCACTCTTGAATGGATTTTTTCTGCCCCCTTGAGGAACATTCTTCCCTCATGCTTCTAAATGAGTTTCCTGTACACAAACTTCATCTAGTTTTGTAGGGTTAAAAATGAGAATTGTGTGTCTCAAATAACTATGTAATCCTCCAATGTATTTGAGTAGAGTGTCTTGAGAGGATAAATCTATACCCAAAATCAAATCTATTTTCCTCAATTATTGAGTATATATTTTCAAGTTTTGACCCTTATCTCGCTTAAAGTTTTGCCAATCCATTATATCTTTTTGCATGTATGCTAATGGATAAAATCACCTTCTTATTCCAACAAAAAAATCATTCCAAGAGGATAAAACCTTACCACTTTTCTTCATGTCCTCTTGATTTTTGGCCTCCTACCAAATAAATGTTGAACTTTCCAACCTAAGAAAAGTAAGTCGAATTTTGGTCTCATCATCCTTGATTCTTTGTATCCGTCAATACACTTCAATATGACAAACCCAATTATCCAATTTCTCAGCATTTACCTTTACATTGTGCATAGAAAATTCAAACTCTAAGTCAAACATTAACAAAGGAGTTTTCACCATGTCCCTTTGGAGAATATGGATGCATTTGTGAAAGGCTGGAAGAAGTAGAAGAAGATGAGGATGAGGATGAAGATGGAGGTGAAGGTGGTGGCTTGTCACCATTCCCTTTTGGAGGTTTGTCTCCTTTTTATCCATATTCTTTTGGAGGTTTTGAGCTCTCTCCTTGCAACCTTGAGTTCCTCTTCTCATAAAGAAATTTTACCATTTCAGACATTTCAAAGAAAGATTTTCTGAAATTTCTTTCATCTTCAGACATCCCTTAAGGAATTTCTTCATGTGCCATGACTAATGAAGCTTGAGTTATGTGTGTTCTCATTGAAACAATGTGAGACCTTAGCTCCACAAGTTATTCTTCTCCTCTTTTAATATTCAATATTGGAAGCATAAGAAAACACTTGCCAACAAAATCAAAACTTCAAAATAACCTTGGGCTCTAATACCAAACTAATATGTAATGCAAACTTGAAGGTGATGGAAAATTTCAAGTAAAGTTTTATGTATTTTAGGAAATATATCACTTTTCAAAACACATAAAATAATTCTTTTTAAACATAGTTAACATCATAAACAGAGACAAATATACCATATCAGAAACAAATAACAGAAAAAATGGTAAAGGAATTCACTCCTCTCCTCAGCTACATCTCCTGGTCCAACTTCCAATGTTGGGCATCTTTCATTAAGTTCTCAAATTTTTGCTTACATGGATTTACAGTTCTCAGAATGTAAATATTACATCTCCAAGGGATTTATAATAGTAAAAAATGGTTATGCAACCAGCTCATAAAATAGAATAAGTGATAGATTAATGACTTCAAAATTAGCCTCTTTGAGGGGGAAACCTCCTTTACATTACCGAAATGAACAATTTTTCGATTATAAAAATGAATAAACATCCTTTCTATATATAGAAGTGTAAGGGTTCACAATATAATCAAAGCTGACAAAACAATAATAATGTAAGAGCACAACAACAACAATAGTGGGCTTCTATGGGGCACAATAATAACAATAGGGGGACAACAGGGGCACAACAATAACAATAAGGGGCTACAATGAAAATTATAATGGGGAAATACATTAGTATTATAGGGACCTTACATGCCCCTCTCCTTCAAAAAAGTGTTGTAATCAATGCTTAAGTAGTTTTGGATTCTTTGGTATAAAATTCTCATCCTCCCATGTGGAATCTTTAGCAGGGAAGTTCTTCTACTTGATGAGATACTCTAAAGTTAATCAATTTCGTAGCTGTCGAGTTCTTGTTTCTGTGACTGCTTCAGGTTCCAATATGATTTTCCCTTCCACATAAAGTTATGGCAATATTGTTTGAACTAGGATCTTGTCACCTATAACCTTATTTAAGCATGAGACATGGAAAATTTGGTGCACTAGGGAAGATGCGGGAAGTTCGAATTTGTATGCCATTGTAACAATATTGTTCAATACATTGTACATACCATAATACTTTGGTAATAATTTATTATACTTCTTAGCTTGGTTGAGGTACATTTGTTTGTATGGATGTAGTCGTAGAAATACCCAGTATCTTACATCAAAACTTCTTTCGTTGCTATGTTGATCTAAGTATTGTTTCATTCTATTCTGCGTCAAAGTGAGATTATCCTTTAAGAGTTGGAGAACTTGTTGTTGATGCTCGATGTGATATTCCACTGCTTGAACCTTATAATTTTCTCTTAAAGATGATGTGACAGACAATGGATGATATCCATAAAGTGCCATAAATGGGGTCATTTTTCCTACAATATGGAAGGAATTGTTATACCACCATTCAGCCAGAGGCAACCACTTAACTCATTGTGTTTGTTTATTAGATACAAAGCAACGGAGATATCCTTCCAAAAATTTGTTCACTATCTCAGTTTTCCCATCATATTGAGGATGATAAGATGAGTTATGAGCTAACTGAGTACCCAGACAAGAAAATAATTTCGTCCAAAAAATTCTAGTGAAAGTGGGATCTCTTTCGCTTACAACAATATCTAGGTTTCCATGTAGATTTTGAATTGTTTCCATAAATGTAGTAGCGACTATACTGGCTTTAGATTTTATTGTGCATACTTGGTAAGTCTATCAAATACAACCATTATGACACTCTTTCCTTCGAACTTGGGTAAACATATGATAAAATCCATTGAAACCTCCTCCCAACATTGACTTGGAATGGATAAAGGTTGTAACAGACCTGGGGCTTAATTGTCTCAACTTTGTTTTGTTGGCAAACCAAACATTCCACCACAAACTTTTGAATTTCAAATTTAAGGCCATCCCAAAAAAATCCTTCTTAAACCTATGGTGAGTTATTAAAAATCCTTTGTTCCCTCCTAAGGGAGAGGTGTGAAATTCTAGAATAATATTTTGTTTGAGTTGGGAATTCTTATATATGTATAAGTGATCTTTGTATCATAATGAATCATTTTTCCAACTAAATGTATCAGATGTACTAGGATCTTGCTGCAACTTTTGAATGAGTACCCACACTTTTCATCATTCTTCCATTCATCCCTTGCTTCGTTTATCCAATCTTGTTAGATGATAGAAATGGAACAAATAAGTTCTTTCACATCCTCCCCCTTTCTTTCACTTTTTTTGAAATTTGAATCTGATGCTCAAAGAGAAAGTTATGATGATTTTCCCAAGGCCACCTGTTTGAAATCAAATTATGACACCTGAAAAATCCCTAACTTCATTGGATCATATCTCTGAAAATATAGCAAGACAAGATCTGAAATTTGTACATGAGGTTCACCATGATTTCATCTCAAATGCGTTTTAATTTTAGCTTCTGAAAATTTGTAGAAAAAAGTTATATATAAAATTCCATGATGACTTGTTTGAAGCAGCGAGATCCTAGAATCCAAAGCTTTGATACGAAATGTTATGCAACCAACTCACAAAATAGAATAAGAGATAAATCAATGACTTCAAAATTAGCCTCTTTGAGGGGTCAACCTCCTTTATATTACACAAATGAACAATTCTTAGATGATACAAATGACAAAAACTCTTTTCTATATATAGTATTCTAAGGGGTCACAATATAATCAGATCTGACATAACAATAATAATGTAAGGGCACGACAATAACAATCATGGGCTTGTATTGGGCACAATAATAACAATATGGGGCCAACGGGGGCACAACAATAACAATAAGGGGCTACAATGACAATAATAATGGGGGAATACACTAGTATTATAGGGAGTTAACAAAAACAACAAAGGTACCGATCAAATGAGAACGATTACCTCAAAATGAGAACTTTAGCTAAAAAACACCAAAAAAGCATGAAAAGATAAGCTAAAAAAAAAAGTGTTGATGCTAGAATAACATTTTTTTTTAGGTAAATTTTCAATATTTTTTAAAAATGGTAGTAAAAACCAATTTTTTTTGTGCAAAAGACACCCTGAAAAATAATTGTTGAATCTAGAATAATGCCTTTTTTTTTTCAAGGTAAATTTTCAACATTTTTTTAAAATGGCAATACAAACCAATTTTTTGTGTAAAAGATACCCTAAAAATGAAATGCGTTGATGTCGGAATAACATTTTTTTTTTTTTTGTCAGGGTCAGTTTTTAACATTTTTTAATAATGATGTTAAAGATAAAATATCATGACTCATAAAAACTATAAAGTTCCAATGATTTTCAAGCATGACATTACATTAGAGAAATATTCTTCCGAACCCATAAACCATAATATATTCTTTCTAAAATACGATAGGTGTTGGAGACATTTTAGGATTGACCGAAACAAACCGGGCACCTGACCTATGTTCCTGAAGATGGAGGGACCCTATAATAATAAATTAGTTAACAGGCCCGAAAGCGAGCGTACAACAACACTTGCTTGAGGCATGACATTAAATATAAAATATCACGTCTTTAAAAAACCTTAAAATTCCAAAAATATTCAATTATGGTGCTAAAGAAAATATACTTATAATTGTTTTGAACAACACCATTAAAGATAAAATATCATGACTTAGAAAAACATTAAAATCTTGACAATTTTTCAACCATAGAATTAAAACAAAAAATTATGACTGAAAAAAAAAAAAAAAAATTCAAAATATTTCAAGCATGACATTATGGAAAAAAATTATGACTAAAAACACTTTAAAAATGAACACCTAAATAAAAGAGTTATTATACCAAGAGTATTTTCTTTTTAAATGCTAAATGTATAGTGTTTTTAAAATCTTAGCCTAAAACAACTTGATACATTCCAACAAAAATTTAGAAATCAACCATCAAATTGACACGCACTATAGGTGAACTCAACCCACTGTAATGAAAACTTAAAGACCAACCATGAAATTGACACATTATGGGAGTAGACTCGATTCATTATAGTGAAAATTTTAAAATCAACTATCAAATTGCACATAATGGGATCGGGTTGCTAGTCAAACATCGACACAGACATTGCGGAAAAAAAATAATAATAAATAATATATAAATATATAAAAATGAAAAATACAAAAGAAAAAACAAATTCAAACATTAAAAAAATAAAAACCAAAACAAAAACATATATATATATATATATATATATATATATAAACAAGTAACAAAACATTAAAAGAAATTAAAAAACATGACAAAAAAAAAGCAAATATATAAAAAATACAAAAAAAAAATCTGTAAAAACGTAAACAAAAACAAACTTAACTTGTAAAAGAAAAATATATAAAAAAAATAAAACAAAATTTCCTAATGTATTAAGGGTGGATATATTTTTTTTTAAATATTGGTGATTTTCATGTTGGTAATAAAACATATAAGAAAAAAATAACATGACAAAAATTCAATTAAAAATATATATAAAAATAAGAAAAAAAAAATCCATAAAAATGTGAGGAAAGACAAAATTACCTTGTAAAAATAATATATATATATATATATATATATATATATATATATATATATATATATATATATATAAATAAACAAACTAATTAAAAATGCGAAATAACTAAAAGAGAAAAGACATAATTCAAGAAAAAAAGCTAAAAATTAAACCCAAAAAAATATCAAAAACATTTATTTTTAAGTTAAAAAACAAAAAAAAAAAAAATCCACATAGTTAAAAAAATTAAGAAGAGAAATTAAAATAATTAAAAAAAGGGTTTAAAAAAAAATTAAAAGAATATTAAAAAACAATTCAAAATAATTTATACTAAAAATTTCAAATATATATATATATATATATATATATATAAAATAATAAAAAATAAATTAAAACATTTAAAATTAAAAAAAAAATAAAAAAATTAAAATAAAAAAACAAAATTAATAAAAATAAAAATAGAATTTTTGGCCTTGGTGGGCCAACGTTTATTCCCGAAATTGACTTGGCCACCCAGGGCCACCTTCTAACAGCCCTGGGCAATTCTAGGAATTGATGTTGGTCGCCTCGACCATGGTTTCCTAGTGTCACGGCCCTATCCCGATGAGAATATTTCAACCACACATAGGCGAGTGCAGCACTGGTACACTTTTTCTTTTCACCAATAATTGAATGTATGGACTACGCCTAACTCTTCAACACTTAGATAATTTTCCAATTCTTGAAGTGTTATATCGCAATGGAAATAAAACATTCATTCACACTTCATCATTTCATCATTATATATGCAAAGTGGATAAAAATACACAATATTCAATGAAAGGGGAAACTCCCAATAATGAAGTATGCCCAAATATTATACAAGTATAATTTACAATATGCTTACAATAATCGTGCTGCCAACACGACCAACACACTTTAATTTACAAGAGTCTGCAATTTACTAAAGATGTCGTGCATGGTTCACCCAACTTAGGTCTACCCAGCATTGTCGTGCCTCTACCAGTTGTAACAGTTCACCTGCGCACTCCACTTCCCTACACTGCTACTCCTCTTCCGACACTTCCTTGTGCCCAACACTTGACTTCAGTTCCTTATCTACACATTGAAACCTGCCCGCACCATTCAGCACACGGGTCACCCTGTCGTGCCCTCGGGTCGGTCAGCCCTGCTGTGTTGGGTCACCTTACCGTGCCCTCGAGTCATTCAGCCTTGCCGGGTAGGGTCGCCCTACCGTGCCCGCAGGTTGTTCAGACCTGTCGGGTCGGGTCGACCTGGAACTCTGTTCAACCTTCCGGTCTACAACTCATTCACCCGCTTGTCCATGCACCCAAAGAAACCCCAAACTTTATGTTGCAACAAACATCAGACATCACACTTTCTCATCTGCCTGTTGCCTTCACCTTGATTCCTTGTTCTTCAATGATTGAGTTTTTCGAATCTCCTTTAAACACCCTCCACCATGTCGAATATATACCCATGCTTCCATGCTCAAGTCACACAGTCGTCCACCTAAGTGTAGGTCAACCTGCCTATATTTTGACGTTGGCCCAGCCACTTCAATATGCCAACCAATCCACTTTTGTCAAGTCGGCCTCCACGCATCACACGTCTTAGGTGGCTTATAAAATAGCCCTCGTCACACTTTCTAACCACAGGTTGCATAGTCGCCCTTGCCACCCCTCCCATCAGACGTCCTCACCAGGGTTTCGTTAGTCTCGCCTGCCAGTCGCCTTGAACCGATATGCTCACTCTCCACATCGCACAACTGCTTGATTCAAGTAGTACCAATGCCCATCACACATGGGCCTGCCAGACATAACTCGGTCATGTGTAACTAAAGTCGTCCCACCATTGCATATAATCGAGTTCAGGCACCCATCGCACATGTCAGTGTGTCTGACTCATCTCATGGGCCTAACATCCTCCACCACTCTAAAAATGTTTTCGTCCTCAACAACACCATCCCAACAAGACCCATTTCCAAGACATATCCATAAGTATGGGCACCGAGATATCTCCACCTATGACCTTCTCCATGTTACCAATCAATCAAACTCTACAAGAAAATCATGTGTTGGATACCCCTGTGATGGTGACTAGTTGGGTAGTTAACCCAACTGTAACATCATGTCCACAAGAACGTATGCTCCGTACATCATCATGAATAATCTTCGCATCTTGTTGTCAATCGTGTTCATCTTGCCCCAAGTTTCTGCTCATAAGTATAGAGAACTCACTGCCATGAGCAGCTAACAATGAACCTCGTCTCCATGTCAGTCTAAGAAGAGAGGGAGGAGGTGCAGGCCAAAGGCTCTTCCTCCTCCTCAGCTAATAGGTCAGTCCACCTGTGTAGATCTTCCTCCTCCAATGTTTGCATGTATGCTTCCTGACTCTCCTCCTGAGTCCCAGGTCTAGCATCTCCATTCCTTTCCACTACCTCTAGCCTGCCTGTCAAGTCCAATATATTATCGGACAATGCTCTAGTAACATGTGACTTCTCCATAAGTTTTTCCTTTATAGAGGAAAACCTCTTATAGATTCCTTCATCTTGCTTGATGTCCTCCACATTCCTCACTATCAACAGTTACACCCAGCTGTCATAACTGCCAGGGTTGATACCCCTATAGGATCATCATCTTGTCCATCATAAATGTACAACTTCTTCATATGTGGCACCATCATAGCCTGATGCTTCTTCATAAATTCCATACCCAATACTGCTTCATAGTCATCTAGTCACATAATCGTGAAGTCATTCTTCCCAAACCACTCACTAATGTTCACATCCACATTCTCTGTTGTACAAATAACTGCATCTGGTGGAGAATTCACTGCTTTCAAACGAGCTTCAGTTGGTGTAAACTTCATCCCAATCTTCCTTACAGCTTCCTCTCTAATGAAGTTATGAGTCACACCATTTTCCACCATTGTGAGTAAAGTGCCTTGCCCAATCTTCATATTTACATAATTGAATTTGTTCCTCTCAGTATCTCATCGTGGGATAGCTTCTATAGCTACTACAGCTCCCAAAATCTACATCACCCCAATGGATGGTTCTTCTTTCTTCTTCTTCTTCATATCGGATTGTGTTGCTACAACCACCATCGGTCTTGAAGGGAAATTCTTAACTATTTGGTTCTCTCTGCACAACCAACATTTTAGAGGCTTCTTTGTCTTTGACTTGTTATTCGATTTTGAATGCTCCTCCTTTGTAGACTTCTCTTTCGATTTATCACCCTTCTTCTTTCTCTCTTTGCTCCCTTCATCATAATTTTTTACGAAGCGATCATCTATAGCAAATTATTCTTCTAGTGTCTTGATATTATACCTTTTCAACTCATTGTATGCCCAAGGTTTCAATCCTATGACGAAATAGAACACCTCGTCCTTTTCTGCCATATCAGGTAGCTCCAAGATCGCACTCGAGAATTCCTGTTGATATGCCTGTAGACTCCATGTTTGCTTAATGTATGTAATCTTCGTCCCTACATCCCAAGTCTCATCTTGTGGGCTAAAATGAGTCTGCAAAGCCTTCTTCATATCATCCCAAATAGAGATGACATCAATATGATCATTGGAAATCTGATCCAACATCTGTCTCCATCACATCTTAGCATACTTAGTGAGGTATTAAGAAGCTACTTTGACCTTGGCTCCATCATTAGGTATGCCCAAGCACTCCAAGTATTGCTCCATATCCCATAATAAATTGGCAAGTGCTTTGGCACTCATCCCATCATAAAACTTAGGTTCCTTAACTTTCACATGAACAGCTCATATAATTGGTCCCTGCCCAATTGCTTTCCTCCAAATAGCTACGTCATTCCAACCATCGTCAAGAGCTTTCTGCAACTTCACTATTTTCCCCAAACCTTGGTCCCTTGTAGCACCATTGTTCTTGACTTTCTTCTATGTTTGTGTATACAACCATTCTGTATACTTGTATCATGCTCTTCTTTCATATTCCTGAACTCATCTTCAATTTCAGCATTCTTGGTCTCCAACGAAGCCACTTTCGAAGAAAACTCCTCCATCTTGTCCAATAATTTGTCCATGAAATTGTCTCAGCATACATACTACATTCACCTATCACCTAAGGTTCTTCCATCTAGTCAGCCATCAATTTTACTTGTGAGCTTTTCAAGACCATACACTTCTTTGTTCAACTTTGACCCTATAACTTGTCCCTGTCAAACTTCTTCAACAAAGCTCAACTCGTCATGAATCAAGCTTTGGTACAATCTGTCATGCCCATATCCTAGTGATAGTCTTAAAACCACACAGGCAAGTGCAGCACCACTACACCCTTTCTTTTCACAAATACTTGAATGTATGGACTACGCCTAACTCTTCAAAAATTAGCTAATTTTCCAGTTCTTCAAGTGTTATATTGCAGCATAAATAAAACATCCATTCATACTTCACCATTTCATCATTATATATGGACAACACATAAAATACATAATATTCAACGAGAGGGGCAAATCCAAATACTAAAGTCTACCAAATAATATGCAAGTATAACTTACAATATGTTTACAACAATCATGCAGCCAACATGGCTAGCACAATTTAATTTACAAGTGTCTGCAGTTTACCAAATATGTCATTCATGGTTCACCCAACTTCGGTCTACCTAGCACTATCGTGCCTCTGCCCGTCATAATAGTTCACCTACACCGTGTGCTTCCCTACACTATTGCACGCTCTTCTGACACTTCCCCATGCCCAACACTTCACTTTGGTTCCTTTTTCGTATGTTGCAACCTGCCCGCACCGTTTAGCACACGGGTCGCCCTGTTGTGCCCTCGGGTCTTTCAGCCCTGCTAAGTTGGATCACCCTATAGCGCCCTTAGGTGGTTCATCCCTGCCAGGTTGGGTCACCCTGTCATGCCCTCCGCTCGGTTCGCCCTACCAAACCCGACAACTCTATTCATCCCGTTGGTCTGCAACTCATTCACCTGCAGGTTCATCCACCCAAAGAAACCCCAAATTCTATGTTGCAACAAACTTCAGCCCTCGCACTTACTTGTCTACCTGCTCCCTTCACCTTGATTGCTTTTTCATCGATCATTGTGTTGTTTGAATCTACCTTAAACACTCTCTACCATGCCGAATATATACCTATGCTTCCACGTTCAAGTGACACATCCATCCACCTAAGTGTAGGTTGATGCGCTTATACTTTCACGTTGGCCCATCCACTTCAATACGTCAGTTAGTCTACTTTTCTCAAGTCGGCCTCCACCCATCACGCATCCTAGGTGGCTTATAAACTCACCCTCATTGCACTTTCCAACCACGGATCATATGGTTCCTGTGTCTCCCTCCGCCATCGGACATCCTCACTGGGTGCTCGTCGGTCTCGCACGCCGCTATGGGCGCTTGCCTGCCCATCACAATTAACCCATGTGCTCACTCTCTCCCTTTCAAAACCATCCGAGTTAAGTAGTACGGGTGTCTGTCGCACATGGCATGCCAAAATTAACTCAGTCGCATTTCACTGAAGTCCTCCCATCGTCACATATAACCAAGTTCGGGCGCTCGTCGCACATGTGGATGCACTCACTCATCTCATGGGCCTCACACCCAGGGTTGAGGACCTGCGACCCTTGGCAGCCACGACCGAGCTTGGCCATGGTCGCGCGGCCTCGGGCCTCGGTGGAGCAAGGCTACACAGCCCTACCTAACTCGTTCAGAAGGCCCCACAGCCTTGGGTGACTAAGGTTGAGGAGAGCCTCAACGCCACCTAGGCCTGATGCCCCACGGCCCTACCCTTCCCATTCCCGAGGCCCCGTGTCCTTGGGGAGCCACGGGGCCTCAGGTCTGGATAGCCATGGCCGAGGCCCTACAACCAGGGGACCTTGGGCCTAGTTGGGCATCCATGGCTGAGGCGACCAAGATTGATTCGCAAAATCAATCTAGCCACCCAGGCCATCGAGTGGCAGCATTTTTAATTTATTTTTTAATTTTTTTAATTTGAAATTTGAAATTTTAATTATCGGAATTGATTTTTTTCTTTTTTTTTCTTTTTTAAATTTTCTTTTTAATTTTTTTTATTCAATTTTAATTTTAATATTTTTATTATTTTAATTATTTTATTTAATTTTTATTTTTTTTAACTTATATTTTTTATTTTTTAATTATGTTGGTTTGTTTATTTTATGTCTTTTTAACTTAAAATATATATATATATATATATATATATATATATATATATATATAGAGAGAGAGAGAGAGAGAGAGGAGAGAGAGAGAGAGAGAGAGAGAGAGAGAGTTTATTTTATTTTATTTTTATTATTTTTACAAACATTTTTATGGGCTTTTTTTATATATATTTTTTTATATTTGATTTTTTTTTGTCATGTTTTATTACCAACATGAAAATCACTAACATTTTAAAAAAAATTATCCACACTTAATACATTAGAAAATTTTAAGTGTAAAAAATAAGCCCTCTAAACAAAAAGGATTGATGTTGCGTCAACATTTTTCAAAATGAGCATGAAAATCACTAAGCTTTTAAAACAAATATTCATACTTGATACATAGAAAAATTTGAAGTATCAAAAATAAGCCCTCTAAAAAAGTAGGTTCAAAATTAGTATGAAAATCACTAACATTTAAAAAACAATGTCACATAAGAAAATTTAAAGTGTCCAAAGTATTATCCAAAAAAAAGGCGTATTCTGAATTACCACTTTTCAAATCAGTTGATTATTTTGCTACCTCAAAAAAACGGGTAATCGATAATTTTCTCGTTTGATCGGTAACTATGTTAAACCCTCAATTGGGCTCTTTTTGGGCTCAATTTGGCCAAAAACTGAAGAAGTTATGTTCTCTCAAGTTTTTCCTACTAACTGCATTGAACTGCTAACCATCCTACGATTCCACCTTTCCACGATGCGTCGAATAACAATTTCACCCGGCGCCGCCAAGATTTGTGCCAAATTGGGTGCATTATGTCTCTCAGTTTAAATGACCAATAAGGTCCATGGCGGAAAACTTGGGCCCGCCATGTGCCCAAGGGCTGGGGCTAATCACCCATCCCCATCGGCATAGACCCCTGGCTCTTCGACAATGGTTCCATGAGCACCATAAAACCCCGGTTTATACCTATTACTCCACATCCGTCATTATAAATTTGATCGAGCTGGATATTGGTGGTCACCCACCTATTCCACTTGGTCCCCCACCATTGTTTCTTTCAGTTTTTCAGTTTCCTTATTTCTAGCACAATTTACTATTTTTGGAAGTTTTTCAGGTCCTGAACTTTCGAGACTGTTTTGAGGCCCTAAATGACGTTTTCCAGGTCCTGAACTTTCGGGACCGTTTTGAGGCCCTAAATGACATTTTTTGGGAAAACTAGGACCAACATTGGGCATTTTCCAATGTTCGTCATCCTAAAGTTGTACTCCGAGGATAGATCTTTCTAACGAGGTATTGTGCGCGTCAAATTGAGATTGTATGCCAAAGTTACAACCCCGAGAAGTTGATGTAACAATTTAGCCAAACGGGGCCCATAGTTAAGCGCTTCATCTCCTAGGGTTATGTTTTTGGATGTTTAGGGTTTTCCATTGTTTCTTAATAATAACTAGGCCTTTAAGCCTCATTGTAACTATGTTCAGAGGGATGTAGCTGCCACATCACTTCTCAGAGATAAGCTACCATCGCCCAAGCTAGTCTTATTTCTATTATGTGTAAGCATATTTCAATATTTTATATTAATGAATTGAAGTGTTATTTCCACTACGTCTTTGTACTTATGGTTATATATGTAATTCATTGCATCCATGTTTAAATCCGGATTAGTCGTATCAGAGTGGTATGCTCTTTCTTTTTTTTTCTTTGCAAGTCCCCAATAAGGTCAGGATATAAGGAGTTAGGGCTCGATCTAGTTAAACCTCTACAATATTAGCCTCGCAAACCCCGACGACTTCCCATGGGGGAAGAAAATAAAGACAAGGGGGCAGGAGATCCTATCAAAATATTGCTCGAGGAGGCCCTCGAGAAGCAAAGGAACATGATGATGGATAAATTTTCCTAATCTTCAACGGTTTCCCACTGGCGGCGTATCCACATCCAGCAGCCACTCTGGAGGCTCCACTCCTTTTAAGGTACAAGTAAAATTTGACATTCCCATATTTGAGGGCCAAATAGATGCAGACGTCGTAGATAAATTGTTAAATCTACTAGAAGGATATTTTTCTGTGCATGATTTTTCCAGTCGAGAAAATATTAATTTTTCTTTTCTCAAAGCTGCACCCCACATCAAGGACTGGTGGGAAATCTACTGTGAGTAGAAGGATGAAAGTATGATCTCACTTTTTTTAGCCACCCACTTCAAATTAATTCTGGGATTCCATTAAGGAGCAGTACTACCCTTCGGGAGCTATGAGGACAACGCTGCAGTAGGGAAGAGACCAAGCTGTGTTGGGATTTACCATTGTTTTTCATACCCTTCGCACGAAGTTGGGTATCAAGGCTTCTGAGAAACATTTGGTACTCAATTAATACAACTTTCTACAGAGGTACATTCAGGACGAGATGGAGCTCCTCGACATCTCCTCGCTCGGCACGACATACCGATACACCATCAAGATCGAGCAGAAGTTTAAATAGAAGAAGCGAGACTTTGGATCTGTGAATCCTAAGCAAGGGAAAGGTGCCCCCAAACCGTAGAACAAAGGACAAAGCCAAGGTAGGGCAGCCCAAGACAACCCACCAAAGACACAAGAAAAGAACAACACTGCGAAGCCGAAGAAGGATACAAGAAAGTAGTGTGAGTTCCATAAAAGCTCCACTCACAACACAAGTGAGTGTCGAGCAAAGCAGTCACTAGTGGCCGAGATGAAGGCTTCAGAACCAGATGCATGTTCTGACTCTGAGTCAAAACCCGACAAGGGGAATGACGAAGGGAAGAAGATTATCAATGTGGAGTCCAACACCACCGTTGCCACCACGAAGATTGAGAAGGAGGAACCCGAAGATCTGGAGGAGGAGGAGCACCTCTTCCACTCCCATATGTGGGTAAAGGGTTCCTCGCTATAGTTCATTGTCGACAGTGGGAGCCAAAAGAACCTCATTTCAGCAGAGGTCATGAAGCGGTTGGGCATACCGACCACGACACACCCACAACCATACACGATTAGGTGGCTTCACCAAGGACAAGATCTTCACGTGAGCTAGTAATGTTGCCTACCACACAGCATCAAGCCCTTCATGAATTGGTATGATGTGATGTTTCTCCCCTTGATGTTTGTGATGTATTATTAGGCAAACCATACTTGTGGAAGTGACATGTTGTGTATGAGTTAAGGCCTTGCATTGTTATTGTTACTTTGGGAAATTATTTTTACAGGATACTGAAGGTAGCACTTCCAAGTTCCTACTGCCATCTCTTTGGTTACTGCAAAACAATGCAGTAAGCTTATTTCCAAAACCAGGAAATTTTTTTTCCTTATGATACACCCTTAGGGAGAGAAGAAGATGGTGGCCACGATCTCTAGAAAGGGCCCCTCTGCATAGTAACAGCAGATGGAAAAGCTCGTGGAGGAGTAAAAGGACATATTCACTTCCCCTGAAGGGGTGCCTCTACACTATCAAGTCAAGCACTCCATCGATCCGACCCTGGGTGCATCATTGCGCAATGGACCAAGGTATCGACGCTCCGTTTTTGAGAACAACGAAATCAAGAGGCAAATTTAGGAGATGATGTAGAAATGTCACATTTGGCCAAGTTAATTGCCCCGTGGGAGCCCGATCATTTTGCTACAGAAGAAGGATGGAACTTGGAGATTCTATATTGGCTATATGGCACTGAAAAAGATCAATTTCTAGAATAGGTACCTGATCCCATGGATTGATGACCTTGACCAACCCAAGGGGGAAAAATATTTCCGCAAGGTCCAATTGAAGTTTGGATATCAAAAGTACCAATCGAGCCCTCCAATGTGTGGAAGACTTCCTTCAAAGCCAAGGAGGGCCTTTTCGAATTGTCGGTTATGCCTTTCGGGTTGATGAATTCTCCTACAACCTTCATGAGGTTGACAGATGGAATCTTGAGACCATTCACCAACTCATTTGTAGTGGTATACTTGGATGACATCTTGATATTCAGCCAGATTTGGGAAGAGCACCTCCAGCACATTTGACAGGTTCTCCAAACACCATGACAACATAAGTTGTGTGCCAATTTGGATAAATTCACTTTTGGCATGACCCAGCTTTAGTATTTGGGATACATTATTGATGAACGAGGGGTGCATGTGGATCCAACCAAGATCCAAGTCATTTGATATTGGCCAGCACCAACCACTCTGACAGATCTCTGGAACTTTCTGGGTGTTGCCAATTTCTACCGTAGGTTCATGCAGGCCATTGAGTCAAGTCACCAAGGGAGGAGCGAAAGCAAAATTATTTCTCTCTGAATCTCAAAATAACGCATTCATGGAGTCAAAACATCGCCTCTTCTCTGCACTAGAGATCACATTACCTGACTTGCATTATCCATTTGAGATCGAAACATATGCCTCTAACTATGCTATTGGGGCAGTCCTTACTCAACAAGGGCATCAAGTGGAATATCACAATGAGACACTTTTAGACATAGTCCAAAAGTATCCCACTTATGAAAAAGATATGTATACATTGTGAATGCATGCCGACAATGGAAGCATTACATTTTGGGGAAGGAAACAGTCATCCACATAGACCACCGACCCCTATAATTCATACAGAAGAAAGGGAAGTTGCAGAATGATCGCCATCAGAAGTGGTCCACATAACTGCAACAATTCCATTTCAATATCAAGTATAAGAATGGCAACACCAATAATGTTGCAAACTATATCAGCTGACCACTGATCATGGTGATAACCACCGTGATCAACTCTTGTGGGCACGAGACTTCTAACTGGCCACTTCTCTACAAAGTTGACCTAGAATTTGGCCACACATACCAAACGCTCTTGGAGGGTCCACAAGTTACAGATTTTAACCTCCAAGATGCCCTGTTATGCCACCTGGGACACCTTTCTATTCCTTCAAGTGAGCTTACCAAGATGATTTGGGAAGCACACTACAGTCGGGACGCTGGGCATTTCGGGGTCAAGAAAATGGTGGCAATATTGCAGAAGCATTTCTATTGGTCGAATCTTCAACAGGATGTCGGGAAGTACATCAGATCCTACACCATCTACGTGATTGCCAAATCGACCATCAAGAATAAAGGCCTCTATACTCTGCTACCTACCCCAAGTTGACCTTGGGAATCCATATCCATGGATTACATGTCTGGCCTTCATCTACTAAGCATGGAAATGACTGCGTTTTTGTGGTTGTTGACAGATTCTTGAATATGGTCATTATGGCGACCTGCAAGAAGAATATCACAACAGAAGTCACTGCTAAACTCTTCTTTGAATGAGTGTGGGTACACTTTTGGATCCCACAGTCTATCATCCCAGATTGGGAAAGCAAGTTCCTCAGTACAAATTGGTCCAGTCTCTGGTCAATGTTGGACACCAAGCTCACTAAGTCCAAAACTTTCCATCCCCAAACTGATGGCCAGACAAAGGTCGTCAAGAGGATGATCGTACACATTTTGTCCATGTCCAACTCAAAGAATCCATGCGCATGGGATCAGAGCCTCCCCTATGTCCAACACAGCTATAAATTATTTCTCCATAGCTCGAACTGACACAACCCTTTTTAGGTGGGCTTGGGATTCCATCCACTATGTCCCATTGATGTGGCCATATGATTTGCATCTACTCACGCAGATTCATCTTATATCTAGTCTGAAGCCGATAAGGCAAAAAAAATCATTGAGCACATCCAACATATACGCCAGCAGGTCCACGACATTCTGGAGAAATCAAATGCCAAGTACAAGCAGTGACATGATCAACATCAAGTGCCACACAAGTTTCAGGACGACGACAAAGTTTGGTTGCATTTGCGGAAGGAACACTTTACCAAAGCCTATCGAAAACTAAGACCACTTCAATATGGTCCTTACACCATTACCAAGGCTATGGTAGATAATTCATTTGAGCTCGGCATTCCCCCATTCCTTGGCCTGCACCTAGTGTTCAATGTGGATTGCCTTCAACCATAATTCCCACCATTTCTGGACACATTTGACATTGCAGAGCAACTCACACCTATAGAGTTAAATCCAGCTTAAATGGAACAAGCCACAACTAATCGGATCATGGAAATGAAGATCAACAAGACCCGACAACAAAGGATCCAACTATATCAAGTTGTCAAAGCAAGCCAACTCCTTCACCAGGGCAGGTGGCTCACCAAGGACCAAGTTTAAAAGAAGTTTCCTCATCTCATGGAGAAACTAAACACAATGGGGACCATTTCTTCCTAAGGGGACAGGAATGATCCAGGTGGATATTGGTGGCCACCCACCTATTCCAATTAGACCCCCACCATTGTTTATTTCAGTTTTTCAGTTTCCTTATTTGTAGCACAATTTACTATTTTGGCAGTTTTTCGGGTTTTGAACTTCAGGAGCTGCTTTGAGGCCCTAAATGACGTTTTTACGGAAAACCGGGATCAATAAGGGTCATTTACCACTATTGATAAGTTAAAAGCTTTATTCCTCAAATAGATATTTCTAACAAGGTATTGAGTGTGTCAAACAAAGATTGTATGCCAAAGTTACGACACTAGGAAGTTGATGCACCAATATACCCAAACAAGCCCCATAGTTTGGCGCTTCATCTCCTAGGGTTACGTTTCTGAATGTTTAGGGTTTTGCATTGTTTATCAATAATAAATAGTCATTTGAGCCTGTTATGAAACCAACTCACAAAAATATAGAAAAGATAGATCAACGCCTTAGAAATAAGCCTCTTCGAGGGGGAAACCTCCTTTACATTACACAAATGAACTATTCTTCGATGATACAAATGAAAAGACCTCCTTTCTATATATAGGAGTCTAAGGGGTCATAATATAATCAGAGCCGACATAACAATAATAATGTAAGGGCACAATAATAACAATAGTGGGCTTCTATGGGGCACAATATTAACAATATGAGGACTACATGGGTACAACAATATAATAAGGGGGTTGTACTAATAACAATAAGGGGTTACACTAATAGTATAGGGGCCTAACATGCCCCTCTCCTTCAAAAAGTGTTGTCCTCAACGCTTGAGTAATTCTTGATGCTTCTGTATAAAATTCTTGTCCTCCCATGTGGAATCCTCAGCGGGTAAGTTCTTCCACTGATGAGATACTCTGAAATTGATCGATTTCGTAGTTGTTGGGTTCTTGTTTCTATGATTGCTCCAGGTTCCAATATGATTTTTCCTTCCTCTTCAAGTTCGGGCAATGTTGTTTGAATTGGAATATTCTGTAACTTTTGAATGAGTGGCCACGCTTCTTTGTGCTTCTTCCATTCACCCCTTGCTTCGTTTATCCAATCTGGTTGGATAATAGAAATAGCACAAAACAATGCTTCCACATCTCTCATTCTTTCTTGAGAGTGCATCTTCAACAAAAAATTTCTTTCATTTTCTGTAGATGATGTGAAAGTCATAACCCAACATATTGGTGACCTATTTTTTCTGTTCTTCTAAAGATAATATTTGTTTTACAAAGTATTTAAGACTATCATGATCCATCTTCAAGTGTCTTCCCATTGGGTAAGGTCACCATTTCTTAAGTGCATGTAGCATTGCCAACATTTCCTTCTCATAAATAGCTTGCTTGAGATGTAGCCGTAAAAATACCCGATCACCTACATCAAAACTTTTTTCAATGCACTGTTGATCTACCTATTGTTTCATTCGATTCTGCACCAAAGTGGCGTTATCCTTTAAAAGTTGGAGAACTTGTTGTTGATGCTCGATGTGATCTTTTATTGCTTGAACCTTTTTCTTCTCGATATGTCCTTCTATCTGGAGAGTTTGAGGAGTGGTAATTTCTTCCAATGCTTTACAAGATACGATCGGATTCATTTCTTGATGCTCGATGTGATATTTCACTTCTTGAACATTTTTTTTCTTGATATGCCCTTCTATATGGATAGTTTGAGGAGTGGTAATTCTAGCCAATGCGTTACAAGATATGGTTGGATTCATTTCTTCTTCCTTGATGTGATCTTTCACTTCTTGAACCTTTTTCTTCTTGATATGTCCTTCTATCTTGAGAGTTTGAGGAGTGTTAATTCTTTCCAATGCTTTACAAGATATGGTCGGATTCATTTCCTATTTCTCTGGGGTTGGGTCCTGGCATATATCCTCTTTTTTCTTTATGTTTCTTGATCCTTTTCTTCCTCTTCTTCATACTCTATGTAAAATAATTTCTTCTCAGCACACTTATGACCTTTAGTGCATTTGCTATCACAATTGTAACAAAGCCTTTTTTCTCTTTTTTCTTCCAATTGTTGTGGTGTAACCCTTGTAGGTTGTGGAAGGATAGGAGAAACAACACTTCCATCCTTATAGTTGTGAGGGTTAGAATTCCTTGTTGCCATAATTTTGCTTTCCACTTTGTAAGAAAACCATTTTTGCCTTTTTTTCTTCCAATTGTTGTGGTGTTTCTCTAAAGAAGGTGTTTCTCTTTGTATTCTCATAATGTGCTATAATTTCCTCCATGAAAATTTCCCACGTAACAAGTTGTTTATGAGAACAAAGCCCTTTATACCATAAAAATTGATCTTGTTTTAGATATGAAGATGCAATACATACCTTTTGTAATAGTGGTACACCATGTAGATCAAAATATTTCTCCATCTATAGTATCCAATTTACTGGATCCTTGCCATCAAACTTCCTCATCTCACTTTTTCTTGATTTTAGGATCTCTATCTTGAAACGACTGTAACTCTGTACTTTCGGATCTTTAAGTTCTGAAATTACGATCTGCAGTAGCCCTCTACACCCTCTTTCCAATTCCACCAGTCTAATTGAATTTAGATTCTCCAAGAAAGAGTTATGCACAATCTCCCAAGATGACCTTATTATATACCTTTTCAGAAGAGAGAACTTGTATGAAGTGCCACGTGTCACTGTTTTGACCTTAGGATCTAAAAAATATGCACAGGAGACTACAACCTGTTCTGTTTCTGTAACTTCTTACGAAATTTCAATCTGATGCTCAAAACAAAAGTTATACCTATTTTCCCCAGGTCACCTGTTTCGAATGTAGTTCAAGAGTCTGCAACAAGGCCAAATTCCTTAGATCATATCTCCGTAAATATAGCATGAAAAGCTCTGAAATTCAGACCCAAGGTTCATAACAATTTCAACCCAAATGTATTTTTTTTAGCATCTGAAACATCGTAGAAAAACATCATAGTGAAAATGCCACAATGACCTATTTGGAGCAGCAAAACCCCAAAATCCAAAGCTTTGATACCAAATGTTATGAAACCAGCTCACAAAAAGATAGAAAAGATAGATCAATGCCTTAAAAATAAGCCTCTTCGAGGGGGAAACCTCCCTTACATTACACAAATGAATAATTCTTCGATGATACAAATGAAAATACCTCCTTTCTATATATAGGAGTCTAATGGGTCATAATATAATCAGAACCAACATAAAAATAATAATGTAAGGGCACAATAACCACAATAGTCGGCTTCTATGGGGCACAATAGTAATAATATGGGGACTACATGAGTACAACAATATAATAAGGGGATTGTACTAATAACAATAAGGGGTTACACTAATAGTATAGGGGCCTAACAAAGCCTCATTGTAACCCATTTCAAAGGCATATAGCTGCCACATCTCTTCTCAGAGATAAGTTACCTTCGCCCAAGCTAGTCTTACTTCCGTTCTGTTTGTAAGCATATTTTAGTATTTGATATTAAAGAAATGAAGTTTTATTTCTACTAATTTTTTGTACTTATGGTTATATCTGTAATTTTTTTTATTCATTTTTAAATCCGGATCAAACTTTCAACCGAGCCCTTCGTTATGATGGCGTGTGGTTCCATGTGCTTCATGGTGACTATGGGTTGGTCCCCAAAGCTTTGCCCTGCAACTATTTAACACTATGCGCTTTGGCATGTGGTCCAGTGGCTATATATTGTGGGTGTCGAAACCTCGGGCACGATCTAAGCCTAAGCCCTCAACTCCCCTTCTTATGGTCTCATGGGGGTAGGGTGACCAGCGACCAGGGCTTAGCTCCAGCGCTATCCCCCAATACATATCCAGTTATATTTCAAATAAAAATGTGCCACCATATATGTTAAGTAACACCTGACAACAGAGTGGTAAGTCTCTGTGTTGCTAGTCCATAGGTTTCATTTTTTGTTCTTGTCGGGCTTCTATCCAAACCCTTGCCAAATTTTGTTTGACCTGGGGTGCCACGTGGTAGTACAGGACTGGGCCACATTGCATCCCACCATTGGTCCACATAACAAACTCAACCACCAATCAAAACACAACAAATTTGAACCAATATGGAGAGGCCAAGTGGAAGACTGCCATTGGCCCAAGAACACAATCAACCTATCCAGTCACCCTACCTAGTCAGCGTATGGACTTCCTAGTCAACAGTCCTACATCCAACCGACAAACATTTTACCTATTTGGAAAAAGAATCAGAATGCGATATCGAGAGCATATGATATCGGTTTTGAGCGATTCAAATTTCGTTGGATTCATGTCAACCTGATCTATGGTCTGGTATATGTTTTGAGCACTTTTTAATACTTTTAATTTTGAGCACTTTACTGATCCCTTAGACTAGACTTAGTGAAACTACAAGATTGGATAAATCTTCTCCTAAGATGCGATGAAGGACTTTGGTTGGGTGATTCAAATTTTACGAGAGGATATTGATGTAATTCCCCAGAGAAGCCATGAAATACTTTGGTTAGGCCATGCTTATTTGGCTAAGGGTGAATGGCCCAGGGGAAGATCCCCTTTTGAGAAACCATGAAGAACTTTGGAAGGGTCAATTTGATTTGACTGGAGGAGGCTGATACATTTACCTAGGATTTGGGCTTATTTAGATGGGCCATGTTGATTTTGCTAGGGTAAATGGCCTAGGATACTCACATTTCCTACTCTAGGATGGACTGATCTATAGACATGCATGGTGAAAGAATATACATCAACATACCAAGCTCATGTAATTTTCTTGTGAAGGAGAAATACCAGCTAAGGATAAATCAATTTGTTGCGAAGGAGAATACATCTCTCACTAAGAGGGAGTGCTGATTTTTTGTGTAGCATTAGGAGGTATTCCCACATGCCTAAGTTGGCCTAGAAGAATTGTGAAAAATTAAATAAAAACTTTGATTTTTGAGTGACAAGTTAGCCTAGAAAATCCAAATCAGCCTAGGTTGGTGAAGGGGCATGTCCCTTGGGTTATTTCACCCCATTCGACTAGTATATATAGATGATGTGACATTTCATTTTCTCCACTAAGTATGAGCAATTGTGAGCAAGGAAAATTTTGATTTTAGAGTTCATATTTTCTTCATTGTTATCTCTCTCTCATGGTGAGATGTGTGAGGAGAAAAGGCAAGTTTGACTAGCATTGATTGGACTGTTTGATCTATGTTTAACCTACGTTGACCAAGAAATTTTACCTCAAATTTGACCACAATTAACCAATAGTTTGAGTGTAGAGTTAGTCACAGTCCTCACTTGTAGGTTTCACCTCAGTCTAGCCATCCATAGGGTTACACGTTCAAGTTGACCAAAACGTTGACTACAGAGTCAAAGTTGATAATAGGTCGTAATTTGACCAAGTGCCGATTTTCACTATCTTGATTGGTTTTGACTAGTAATGAATTACTGAAGATTTACCATGCTTGACTAGTATTTTGGAAGTGGATATTGGTACAGACTTCTAGACAATTTGGCTTTGTAAACCTTGCTAAAGAATAATTGTTCCTAAAAGAAAATTTGTTAGATTTTCTCCCAAGGTTGGGTTTCCCACGGTAAAAATATTGTATCTATTGAGCATGGTTTTCCTTTTATGATATTTAGTTTTTTTCTGCTTTTATTGTTGATATTTTCTAAAGTGTAATTGGTCAATGATATCAGTGGCAGAAAGAAAAATCATTAGTAAGTAATTATCCACGAAAAAATATCTTTCTGCTATACATCTTGTAGACAATTCAGCAAATACAAGGAAAGGAAAACTTATGTATCCATGTGTAATACCCTCCTAGTGTCAAATGGGAAAATAAATTCCCTGGCTCTTGGATACCTCAACTTAACTTTAATCATCCTAGCCTAGATTTTATGTGCCAATGTCACCTTTTAGAATGCCATGTTATGAACACTTAGTTTATGGCTGCATAACTCCCCACCTTTAACCTTTCCACTTTTTGAGTTCTAGACCCTCATTTCCTTGTGTCTAACTCAGTATGTAGTAGCAAATTTTATTTATACACATGAAACTATTTGGAACATAGTCCTAATCTCATGGGCTTGAACTTTACCGAGACTCTAGCCTCAAAACACTTTAGATAAGCAATAGGGTCAATAAAATGTGGCTCACAAGCCTTAAAGAAATACTTGCAAAACAATATGAGGGTATTCATGGGTGTTACATTTCCCTCCCCTTGTTTAGGCATTATCCTTAGTGGATTATATACATCTGTACAGTGAAGTTAAATGAGAGTATTCCTTCAACATGTTTTCCACCAAGTCCTCTTGCCTTCTTTAGGAATGTAATGGCTCCATTGGAACTTTACCAACCTTATAACCTTGTTTTGTAGTTCCTTGACTTTCCTAACCAAAATGCATACCTGGCCTACCCAAAATACACTTTGAGATCCACTTAAATTGTATTCTAATGAATCACGTGGCTATCATTAGGCATATATTTTTAAACACGATAACCTGAAACACGCCATCAAGATGCATGGATGTAGGCAATAAAAGTGAATATTTAGCAACGCCAATCCTTCGCAAGATTTCAAATGGCCCATTCAAATGATCTACAAACTTTGATCAACTCCCCATTTTCAACTAACTTCTTTTGGTTTTCAGCTTTATGAATACATGCTCCTCCGCATTACATTCACTATTTATTCATCCCTTGTTAGTGTAGATTTTCTACCTATATTGATTATCACTCAAGTTTAATTTTCTTTTTCAATTACTTTCTCCTCCATTTCCTTGAACAATTATGGGCCAACAATAGCTCTACTCACTAGGTTATATTAGGTCACAGGTGTGTCACATTTTCAATGATATTGAGCCTAGAAAAAGCTCATCTTTAAGGATCGTTGGCACCCATTTTTGTATGCAAATTATACCAATTGAATGTACTCTACCAAATCTAAGTACTCTCCCTGCTTTGATTGTTTATCCATCACATACATTCTAATAGCGTCTTTGATCATTTAGTTAACTCTAGCTCTCCCATCTAATATGGGTGGTATGATGTACTAAAGTTTAAGCTAGTTCCATACCCTTTGAAGCATCCCATAGGAATTTGGTGGTGATAATATGGGCTGTATGATGTACTAAATTTTAAGCTATTTCCATACCCTTTGATGCATCCCATCGGAAATTGGTGGTGAATTTAGGATCATATCGAAAGCAATGGCTTTAGGTACCTCATGAAGTCTATATATTTCCCCCATAAATATCACTACAATGTTGTGCCTTGTCAGTTGACTTCATAGGAATGAAATGAACAAATTAAATGATTTTGTCCACTTCCACCATAAAGGAATCATATGGCTTGGTTGTTTTCGGAATTTTCTTAATGAAACATAATATAGATTTGATCACTATAAATTTTTCATCCATCTTCATGCTTTTAGAATGTAAAAATTAAAGGAATAATATTATAGAATTTTTTTTATCAAAGTGACCCTTGAAGAATTGGGGTCTAAAAAAATTGGGGGCCAATTTGAGACCTTAAATGTATTTTCAAAGTAAAAAATTTCTAATAAAATACTACATGTGAAGACACTATTCTATACTTGACGACCTTTCCAAACTACATTTCTTTTGATTCACATCATTTCTAACATAGGGGGTTAGTCTATTGCATAACAATGATTATCACACGTTCATTTGAGATTCTTTCGATTACTATTGAGACCTATAATATTCCATGAAATTATTTCCATTGAGAAGAGTGTTTAGGGGGAAAACACCTTTGGCAGAATCTTCTCTTTTTCTTGAATTGAAGCTTTATTTTTCCTTCGCTCACATATTTTACCTTATTTTTTCTACGGAGTGTGTTAAATGTTAGAGAAAGATTGGGCCCCTAGTCCTTCGTTGATTCAACCCATTCCTTCCATTGATGCATGAAGTTGATATTTTACCCCAAGGTAGATCTGGTCGAGTTTTTGATGCTTTAGAATTTTAATGGGATCGTTAGTTTTCCACTCTTTAATATGGCTTACAAAATTCTACTCGTTCTTGCCTAGTAGCCCTATTTCCTCTTCTAGTTAAACAATTGAAGCATCAAGAAAAAAATTCATCATCGAGGGTTGAAGTTTCATGGTTGTCTTCCGGGGTTTTCCTTTTATGTGGTGCTTCCTTTTTTTTATGCTCCCTTATTTGGGATTTAGGATTATAATATCGTCTGGCATACTCAAGTCTTCTTGCTTATTAATGAGAATTGAAAATTTATTTTTGAGTTGAAGAGACTCTTCTTTTGTTTAACTGGTGGAATTTTTGGAGGTTGATTTCTACTTCTTGTCAGCCCTCTTCTAAATCCCTTGAGATCTGTTGGGTGGGTATCTTTCTTAGGCAAGAGTCTAAGAGTCATATATCTCAGAAGAGGTGACCATATTCTTGAGGGTTGCGGAAACTGGAGGGCACATGTCTGTATTGCCCTCCATGTCTGTATTGTAGGGTGTTTCTAGACTTCGTCTTCATACGAGATCTCAATGGAATCTAGCAAGGGTTGTGAGATTTTTATGTAGGATGTATAGTGCCCTCTTCTGGTTTCGTATGAGGTCTTCAAAGATTTTAGGATCCAAGAATTCTTTTGTTAGTAAAAACATTCTAACCCATACCAGGCCGTAAGGACTTTTTTATTTTTAGGGTGGTACCTCTCTTCCCAGAATCTAGCATTGTTGAAAAAATATAGACCATTTTCACAAACTTTGCCTACGTCCTCCAAGTTCTTAAAAATAATGTCAAAGAAGCTTTTGGATCCTATCTACATATCCACATGTTCTTTGAGTTTCCATTTGTGTTATATCCAGCTTATAGTTCCCTTTGAATTAGATAATATTGCATATAAGAACAACGTCTATGACATATTACATGAAACCATCTAGTTTGTTGGATCTTACCTCATATTAAAAAGCCTTTTTAAGCATTGGGAAAGCATTTTCTGTTGATCAAGATGGCCATTGTGCACCCAACTCTATGGTTTTCATGGAAAAAACAGAAAATTTCAGGAATAAGAGTCTGCAATAGCTGATTGCAGAAGGGCCAGAGCATTAACGTTTTCAAAGACCCTAAGAGATTCTGCAGCCGCAGCTTGCAGAGTCGGATATTTTTTTAAAACAGGGGCGACAGCCTTAAGTTCATAAACCATCGTGCAGCCAAATAGGCTAGCTCCCGTCGTCATTGCAGTGAAGAATAATCAAGCTCAGGCAAACCAGAGACTCAGCCGGTAAGAAGTGAAGGATTTAAAACAAAAAAGTTTCCAAATTTGTGATATTTTGAAAAGTTTTTAAAAGGGCGTAGTATTCTTTTTGGAAAAATATTTTATTAAAAGTGGCTGCCGAAAAGTTGCTTTTGATAAAGTATTCGACAACATCGTATTAAGGTCATTCAAAGTGTTGAGTTTAAAGCGAGTGTTTTTAAAAGTAAACTTTAAAGGGCTTATTATAAAAGGATTTGGATTTATAAGAGGGTTTTGTTAGGAGATTTAGAAAATTAAAAAAAAAAAAATTGATTCAAAAAGAAGAGCGTTTGTTATAGGATTGTGAAAGGTTTGAAGTTAATATATATATTTGTAATATTTTTTTTATATTAAAAAAATAAAAAAGGTTTATTATAAGAAAGGAGTGTTAATTTTTATGATGAGGCAAAATATGTTTTAGTTTTGAGTTTCATTTAGCAAGCAATGAGTGAAATAATTATGTGCAAGCTAGCAAAAGTTACAACTTTCAAGGAAGTATGGAAGATATTGGAAGATGAATTTGATGTAAGGGGAAGTGACATGCAACAACAGCTTATGTCACAAGCAGAGAAGTCAACCACAGATCTGAGAGTAGGTAAACAAGACTCTGAGAGGACACCAAAGCTTGGAGAATCCCATTCAAAAGTGGATGATGGTTGTCAAGACCATAAAATTGAAAGCCATTATGCAAGCATGCATAAGGATGAAGAAAATGCAACAAAGATTGTAGAGAGAGAAGCAGAAGCCTCTGTATGTGAAGCAGAGAAAGAGAATATAAATACTCAAATATTGCATTGTAATGTGTGTTATATTCATTCGATATCCCCCTTGTTCATTGTGCTAGGTGCAACAAGGTGGGCGACAGTCCCCACTGTCAAGGGGTTTGAAGGGGGCAGTGCCCCCCCTCTATGGGGGCTAGGGCAGCACCCCGAGGAAATATTTTTTGTACCCTCTAATAGGTGGGCAGACCTACCTATGGTTTTGTGCATGGTTTTCGCATATGGTTTTGGGCATGATGGTTTTCCACCCATGGTATTTTATAGATTTGGTCAAGGGAACTATGATTATGTTTTAGTCTAGGGTTAATGGATTGGACTTTATGGATGCTTCGACATGTATATATATGTATTATAACATTTAAAAAAATATAATGAAAAATCAATCTAGTAGTCTCGATTTTGGGATCCCAGGGAAAATCTCTATGTATATTTTTTTTATGTTTTATGCTCTCGCCATTTTTTATTTTCTATTTCTAGAATTCATATGCATGTAATTTCTATACGGAGTTAAAACCTACATTTGGTATCAGAGCTATTTTGGCTTCAAGGGGACGCCTTTTTGCCGAGGGGTTTTGCTCGAGCCTGTGGTAGACTCTCTTTAGTGGGAGATCTGCGATATCGATTCTTGTGGTTAAAGAAGAGACGAGCAGTTCAAAGATATTGTTAAAATTGGCAACTAGGGCCAAACTCCATGTGGGTCATCTTATTAATGGAAGTCGATATTTTTCTTGGATCCCTCTCATCGAGAGGTGTAGGATTGATCTAAATATCATCCGATTCCGATAAGTATTCATGGAGATATGAATTTATTTGTGTTATGGGACAATTCATCAAGGTCAGCCAACAACCAAATAAACCCCACTTGTGCTCAACGTTTTAGTATAAATAGAGGTGGCCTTCATGTCATTTCAACACACTTGGGATCTCTTCCTCTCTACTTTGAGTTTTAGTAGGAGGAGAGATCGTAAGGGATAACGCTGCCCTAATCCAGAGGGCAGAAGCCGAAACTGTCGGGAATCACCAAAACTGCAAGGAATAGTGAGAATTGCTGGAAGTGCCGGGAATAACCGAAATTGTTGGAACTACCAGAACTGCCAGGAATTGCTGGAATTGTCGGAATTGCCAGAAGTGCTGAATTGCCAGAATTGCCGAGAACTTCCGGAATTGCCAGAACTGCCGGAATTGCCGGAATTGCCGAAACTGCCGGAACTGTCGGGAACAGCCAGGAAAATCCGAAATTGCCGAGAAAAGCTAGAATTGTTGGAATTGTCGGAACTATCGGGAATAGCCCGAATTGCCGGAATAACCGAAATTGCTAAGAACAGCCGGAATTGTCGAAACTGTCAGAACTGCTGGAACTATCGGGAACTGCCAGAACATCCAGAGCATCTGTCTCCGAGGGAGAGCAGCATGCAAGGGACAACTAACTAACATTGGAATAGTTGTATGCTACTTAGCAGCAAATACACCAAGCATGCAATGTTACAACTAGCATGCTAAGGACAACAAGCATGCTAGGGACAACAAGCAAGCAAGATGCAGCCAGAGCATAGGTCAGTATGGCAACATGGTGTAGCAATGGCTCATAATGCAGTACAGTGATGGGTACAGTCATGATTAATGAAGCGTGATGAGATGTAGCATAGTGATGATGGGTGCAACATGGTGTAGCATGATGAGGTGCAGAATGATGATGAAATGCAACAAAATGATAGGTGAAGGAGTCACCTTGGAGAATCAGTTGAAGCAGCATGTCTTCAACTGATCTCATGTATCATCTTCTTAGAGATGATCTTTGCTCTTATCTAGATAAGTCAAAGTGTTGACTTCTGTTGTAAACATACTATCTCTCTCTCTCTCTGCTGAACTATTGAAGAACATATAAGAAGAATTGATCAAGGGTTTCCCCACATTGGGGTTTGTCCCTGGTTAGCGCCACATCTTGTGTCCTCTTGTCTTGGCTTGTCTTCTATGATTTATGTTTATGTTCTATCTACAGTTTACTTTAATGTTGATGTGATTGCTAATCTGGAAAATATATTGAGCTAACTGTGAAAATTGAAATAAATTTCTCTAAGCATAGAACATATCTAAAATTAACATGGTATCAGAGGTGAGGTGAAGACAATGCCCAAGCAAGAGTGAAAGAGCAATCACCGAAGACAGTTGGGAAAGGACAAAAGGATCAGTTGATTCGTCATCCCTCTTCAAATTCACCGAGGGTGAAGTCGAAGCAAAGAATATTATCAGAATGACACAGTGGAAGTTTCTGATGGCCTATCTAAAGATCACTTAATTAGGAAGTCTGGATCTAAGGGTGGAAGGAAAGGTATATGCCTTGGTTACAATAATTTTGGCCATTATGCGAAGGAGTGTCTGAATGACAGAGACACATCCCTTGATGACGATAACAATCATTCTAGGGACATCTTCAATGATCAAAGGAATGACAAGTAATGCAGGTCATCAAGGAAATGACCAACTCTTCAAAGAAAGCAAGGAACCCCAGGTATGAAGAATCAAATGTTGTTTTTGATAAGATAAAGAAGCGTTATCTTGTGTGGGCCCTCTCCTTCAGATTCTTTGGGAATCTGGCTTATTGATTGTAGTGCTTCAAGGCACTTCATCAGATAGTAGGATGCACTCTCTAATGTGGTAGAGATGGAAATAATCATGGGATTATACTTGGAGTCGATGCCACCTATCCCAGAAAGGGTGTAGGGAATGTTACCCCTCAATTGAATGAGGGTAACTCTATTCATTTACAAGAATCTCCCTTATGTACTTGATCACAAGAAGAACCTAGTGTCCATTTCAGCAATGGAAGTCAAAGATTATAGGGTGGCACTCATCGATGGAAAAGTACATGTTTGAAAATAGAATTTTCAAAGATGTTTTTGAGTTCAGGGTTGTATCAAGTTGCTAGAAGTCTAATGGGGACTATGTCCATTGACACATAGCACTGGAGGTTTGTGAGTCAGATGGTGACAGGGATGCCTAAATTCAAAAAGAGTATAAAAGTACATGTCTGAGATGTACCGAAGGAAAATCTTACAAGGCGACCATTCCCCTCATGTAGCAGGTCCATAGGTTTGGAACAACCCGAGGGGTTTGAGATTCATGATCAGGAATCTCACGTATGCAGGTGGAAGAAATCCCTCTATGGCTTGAAGCAAAATTCCCCAGGCGTAGTATGAGAGGATTGATAGCTGTTAGATGAAGTTGAGATTCACTAAGAGTGAAGTCGAACCAAACCATTGTTTGAAGGTTGTGGATGATAGACCTCTCATACCAACACCTTCTGAGGATGACCTATTTCAAACAGGTGCAGATCCTCTCACTTTCAGAAGTAAGAGGGAGTTGGATTCTGAATGCGGAATGGTAAACTGCAAGATCGTGACTACCTCAAGGATCTTAACTTTCAAAAGTTATATGGTAATGATGTCGGACCTGATTTGGGAAATGCCTCTGAGTTCCATAAACTCATTTGCATTGATGTTCTTGGTGAGCTTCCGTTCGAACATATGTTTTGCAGTTAGCATGGTGAGCTCATATTTGGTTGAGCCTCAGTGGATTGGTGCTAAGAATCTTCTCAGATATCTTTGGGGCACAATCTCTCATGGATTGAGATACACTGCTGGAAATATGAAGTTGCATGATTAGTTCTCCTGTGGGCCGGGATGATTAGTTCTCCCATGGCAACTCTGAAACAGGATGATTACTTCTCCTATGGGTTGGGATGATTAGTCCTCCCGTGGCAACTGTGAAACAAGATGATTAGTTCTCCTCTGAGGCGAGATGATTAGTTCTCCCGTGGCAACTGTGGAACAGGATGATTAGTTCTCCTGTCGAGGCATCCTACCCATGTAATTTGGGACTCATGGGAAGTACCTCTCATCTGATCAATGAGCATGGAAATGGGTTAGGGACCATAGTAGTACTATTAATGGATGCATCGATGTATCTATCGTACTCCCTATGCTAGGATGACCTCTATTGATCTTGGATCAATGAAATTGATCTGGGATCAGTATGAGTGGTTTGAGACACACTCTCGTGATATTGATCTAGGATCAATAAAACTGACTTCGGGCCAGTAAGAGTGATGTGACACACTCTCTTCAGATGAAACTGACTCCGGGTCAGTAGAGAATGGTATGAGACATTCTCGATCAATTCATCTTCTTCATGGTTCAGCAGAGTAGAGTAGATCATAGCAGAGTAGAGTAGTGCAGGGCACTAATGGGAGAGATAGTGTAGTCGGACATATGGATCAGCGGATGGAGTTCTCCCTAGTTGAGAGGGAGTGTTAAAATTGGTAACTAGAGCCAAACTCCATGTGGGTCATATTATTAATGGAAGCTGATATTTTTCTTGGATCCCTCTCATCAAGTGGTGTAGGATTGATTTAAAGATCATTCGATTAAAATAAGTATTCATGGAGATATGAATTTATTTGTGTTATGGGACAATTCGTCAAGGTCAACCAACAACTAAATAAACCCCACTTGTGCTCAACGTTTTAGTATAAATAGAGGTGGCCTTCAAGTCATTTAAACACACTTGGGATCTCTTCCTCTCTACTTGTCTTTGGGTTTTAGTAGGAGGAGAGATCCTAAGGGACAACGTTGCCCTGATCCAGAGGGCAGAAGTTGGAACTGCCGGAACTGCCGGGAATAGCTGGAACTGTTGGGAAAAACCAAAATTACCGGAACTGCCGGGAATATCCAGAATTGCCGGAATTACTGGAACTACCTGAAATAGCTGGAATAGCTGGGAATAACCGAAATTACCGGAACTGTCGGAATTGCTGGAATTGTTGGAACTGCTGGAATTGCCAGAATTGCTAAAATTGCCAAAATTGCCGAGAACTGCAGGAATTGTTGGAAATGCCGAAATTGTCGAAATTTCCAGAACTATTAGAACTACTGGGAATAGCCGGGAAAAGTTGGAACTGCCGGAACTACCGAGAGAAGAAGAAATTATCAGAATTGTTGGGAATATCCGAAATTTTCGTAATTGCCGGCACTACTGGAACTGCTAGGAACAGCCGGAATTGTCGAAACTACCGGAACTGCCAGAACTGTCGGAACATCCAGAGCATATGTCTCCGAAGGAGAGCAGCATGCAAGGGACAACTAACTAACATTGGAATAGTTGTATGGTACTTAGCAGCAAATATAGCAAGCATGCAATGTTACAGCTAGCATGCAAGGGATGGTTAGAATGCAACATCAAGCATGCTAAGGACAACAAGCATGCTAGGGACAACAAGCAAGCAAGGGACAACGAGCAAGCAAGGTGCAGCTAGAGCATAGGTCAGCACAACAACATGGTGTGGCAATGGGTCATAATGCAGTACAATGATGGGTACAGTCATCATTAATGAAGCATGATGAGATGCAGCATAGTGATGATGGGTGCAGCATGGTGTAGTGTGGTGAGGTGCAGCATGATGATGAAATGTAGCACAACGATAGGTGAAGGAGTCACCTCGGAGAATCAATTGAAGCAGCATGCCTTCAACTGATCTCATGTATCATCTTCTTAGAGATGATCTTTGCTCTTATCTAGATAAGTCAAAGTGTTGACTTCTGTTGTAAACGTACTATCTCTCTCTCTCTCTCTCTCTCTACTGAACTATTGAAGAACATATAAGAAGAATTGATCAAGGGTTTCCCCACATTGGGGTTTGTCCCTCGTTAGCGCCACATCTTGTGTCCTCTTGCCTTGGCTTGTCTTCTGCGATTTATGTTTATGTTCTATCTACAGTTTACTTTAATGCTGATGTGATTGCTAATCTCAAAAAGATATTGAGCTAACTTTGAAAATTGAAATAAATTGCTCTAAGCATAGAACATACCTAAAATTAACAGATAGAGATCAAGAAATTTAATGATCAAAGTTTTGAGTTGTGGAAACTCAAGATAGAGGATTTGTTGGTGGGTAAAGATTAGTGGATCGCTGCAGATCTGGGTACTAAACCATTGGAAATGCCAGCTAAAGACTAGGAGAAGTTGGATCGGAAGGCAAAGAGCACAATACGATTGTGTATCTCAGATTCAATATTGTTGAATGTATCAGGGGAAGCTTCAGTGAAGGCTTTGTTGGACAATTTAGGGACTTTTTATGACTCTAAGTCTTTATTGAATAAACTGTTCCTACAGAAAAGGATGTACAAGCTGAGGATGAAGGATGGAGACTCGGTGACAGAGCATATGAATTCCTTTAATACTATGGTAAGCCAATTGTTATCTGTTGATATAAAAATATAAGATGAAGATAAATGCATTAGTTTGTTGTGTTTCTACCAGATTTGTGGGATAGTCTAGTTGTTGCCATAGGTAGCAATGTGACTTCCTTGCAATTTGATGAAATAGTCTTATCCTTGTTGTTGGAGGAGATGATACGGAAAAATACAGAGGGCCAGAATGACGATGACTTGTATGTACAAGGATGGTACCAAAATAAAAACAAAAGTAAATCCTCAAGTGGGAGATCTAAATCTCTTGGAAAACCTGTAAATTTGTGTTGGAAATGTGGAAAGGAAGGGCACTTCAAAAAGGACTATAGATGTAAAGCTCATGAGAAAGGAAATGAATTTGATGATGCTCCTTCTATAGAGGCGAAAACCACCCCAAATGAAGGTGTGGATGTGTACTTGGCTTCTTCTTCAAGTACACATGTAGATCATGAGGCATGGTTGATTGACTCATGTTTATCCTATCACTTCACTCCCCATAAGGAGTGGTTTTGCGAGCATGATAAATATGGTGGTGGTGATGTCTTCTTAGGGGATGACAGGAAGGCTAGAGTCGTCAGTCACGGAAAAGTCAAGTTGAAGTTGCAAGGTGTAACGATTAGAACACTTCTGGGTGTTCTCCATATTCCTACATTGGCCATAAATATGATTTCTCTAAGCAAGATGGATGACGGGGGTGTAAAAATAGTGTTCAAGAAAGATACCTGCAAGATGGCTTGGGGAGTATTGGTATTGATGTGGGAGTTTGGATTGGAACTTTGTACAAGTTTGAGGGTAGCATTGTTATCGATGGGTGCAATAGTTTTGTGGTTTCTGAAAGTGGAGGAGAAAATCTAGTGGTCTCTAGAGAAAAGACCATGCTATGGCATCAAAGGCTTGGACATATTGGAGAGAAGGGCCTTCAAATACTTCATGGTAATGATATGGTAGAAGATATGTATAATTTTTCTCTGGATGTTGATTTATGTGAAAATTTTGTATATGGGAAGCAAAATCGGGCGAGTTTCCCCTTTGGTGCTAAGAGGACGAAATGGATATTATAGATTGTGCACAGTGATGTGTTTGGACCTGTGTTGGTTCCATCACTGGGTATGTTTGTGTACTATGTATCATTTATATATGAAGTCTCAAGGAATATATGGATATATTTCTTCAGGAAGGAATCTGAAGTCTGTGACAAGTTTAAAGAATTTAAGGCTCTGGTGGAAAACTAGACAGAGAAGAAGATAAAGGTGTTGAGGACAAATAACGATGGATAGTTTTGCAAGAAGGAATTTGATGGGTTTTGTAAGAAGTGTGGTATAGCACGGCATAAGAATACTCCATACACACCTAAGAAAAATGGAGTTGAAGAAAGAATGAACAAAATGTTGATGGAAAAGGCTAGAAGTATGGTTAATGGTGTCAGGTTAGGACATGAATTCTGGGTAGATGCAGTGGAGATTGCATGTTACTTGGTCAACAAATCACCTTCATCAACATTGGAGGATAAGACTCCACAAGAGGTATGGAATGGTAAGAAACCCTCTCTTTCACATCTGAGGGTATTTGGATGTGATGCATATGTACATGTTCCAAAAGAGAAAAGAACCAAGTTGGATAGTAAATATGAAAGGTGCATCTTTATTGGGTATAAGGATGGTTTAAAAGGTTATAAGATTTGGAATTGAGAAACAAGGAAGTTTGTGTACAACCGCGATGTGGTGTTTAGAGATGTGAAAAATGTTATTAAACATGAATTTTTATCAAAGGAACCTGAGAAGATAGAGTTTGAGCTAAAGGAGGAGGAATCAAACTCTACGGCAGAAGAGAAATCAGAAGATGAAGAGCCACAAACTCTAGTTGTGAGAAGATCAGTTCGAGAAAGAAGGCAACCAGAAAGGTATAGTCTAGCTGTTTTCTGTTCAAATTTTTCTTTATGTAGTATTGATGATGATCCCAAAATTGTGAGGGAAGTAGTAGATTCAGAGGATGGAAAACTCTGGAATGAGGTCATGGTTGATGAAATGGCGTCTTTGCACAAAAATGAGGCTTGGGATGTGGTGGAGTTTCCAGCTGGAAGGAAACCCATTAGAAGAAAATGGGTGTTTAAGAAGAAGATGAATGCAGAATTCATGGTGGAGAAATACAAATCTTGGTGGTAGAAAAAGGTTATTCCCAGGTGTCGAGAATTGATTTTGGTGATATTTTTTCTCCTGTTTCCAAGGTAACTTCTATTAGATTACTTTTATTTATTTCTACTGCTTTTGATTTTGAGGTCGAATAAATGGATTTGAAGATAACATTTATTCACGGGGATATGGAATAAGAGATCTACATGAAGAAACCTAAAGGCTTTGCAGTGAAGGGTAAGAAATAATCGGTATGCAGGTTTAAAAAGTTTCTATATGGGTTAAAACAATCACCAAGGATGTGGCACGGGGGCTTCACTCACTGAACCTCTGACATAGCACGTGCGTTTGTGGCATACTAAAAAATACCCTTAATTTGACTACATATTGGAAAATGCCTCTAAAAATCACATTATTTAACCTCCTACCAATATAAATCTAATACACCTTCCCAATTTATAAAACCCCTATTTTCACTAAATATTGTATGTCTCCATTTTTTTATTCACATTTTTTATACCCTTTTATTTTTATATCCCTGATATAGTGACATGATGCCTCTCTTATGACACCGCTTGCATTCTACAATGCACCTTTCTTCTTTTGATATACATTGTAAATGCATATTAGTTGCACCTTTCTTCTTTTGATAGACATTGTAAATGCATATAAGTTCTCCCACAATGCAATTACTTAACCCACACTCAAGCACATCTCACTATGATTTGTAGCATTTAATGGTCTAAGGCACACAAAATTCATTTTGATACCAATTTGAGAGGAAAAATCCTTATTGGCCATGAAACTTTAACACCTATAGGAAAATTCCTTCCCTAATCCACCATATCATAAATCAACTCAGGCAATTCTAGGATTGAGCATAGCAAGTTCTAGTCTAGATAAGGTGGTAGTCAAGGAAAAGTCTTTAATGACATTAGATTTCCATGACCTTGAATTAACCTATCAACGACTAAAATCTACTACAGATACAATCACCTAGATCTACAAAGGATCATAAGTAGGACTATAGAGATCTTACTCTCAATTGCATTCTAAACTTGTTTATTTTCTTCCCCAAGAGCTACAAAGGATCATGAGAAAGGCTAAAGAGAGCTTAATCTCAATTGCATACTAAAATTTTTTATTTGCTTCAGATCCAGGGGCATAAGAGCATTGGAAATAAACTCCCACAATGTAGATTCATTTCCAAGTCTGGGTGATGCCCAATTTTGACCAAAAGAAAATCGCATGAAAAGCCTCCAAAACCATCACAGAATAGTCTCTATTAGATACTCTGATGAGGAGAAAGAGGTCTGGTGTGACTCTTATTCCTTTTTGAGTGAGATGTTCCATGATATGATGGCATATTTAGCTATGTAAGTACATGCGTAGCCAACCTGTAGCGAGACCAAAGATATACTTACAAGCCCTCAAGCATGTGTACAAATTTGTCATTTCATCCATGAAGTTCTTGGTGCTAACACCCATTACATTATCATTGTAATGGGATGCTCTCCCTTGGTGTAATGGGATGCTCTCCCTTAGCTTAAGGATACATACATAATTATGCTTGCAAGCCTTGGATGAGGACACATCCAATCTTCCATGACCAACCTGTACTCCAACTCATGGCCCATCAACTATAGTTTTCTAGGTTGCATGTGTGTGTATTTTGTTAGAGAAAAAAACCTATATATACATGAGAGGTGAACATACATGTTGTCCCAAAAAGGATTGGACTTGGATTTTCATCCCAATTTGAATACATACATAAATACACACATATATATACTACCAATCTTAATTAGGGATGTTGATTTCATATTTTCAAGCTAACCCAAATATGGCCTATGGATGTCAATTTCAGATTTCCAAGGTCTATTTTACCGAAGATAATTCATAATAATAATTCCTCATCCAAGAAAGCATAAACATTAAGGAGTTGGCCCATAAGCATATAAATGGTGATATCTAAATTCTACATTCCAAGACTCCAGAGTAGAACAAAAACCTTCAAGATTCTTGTTAGATAGGGTATGACGATTCCATAAGGTAGAGATCAAAGATTTCACTATTCCAGCCAATCCACAATACATTGCCATAGCTCTTTTGCCCAGATCTATGCTTAACTCAAGAATGAAGTCTGAAGAAGATTGATAGAATTCTTGGGTGAGCTTAAGGCATAATGTAACACTCCTGCCATGCTCAAGAGTCAGGGTTGACCCCTAGACCAAACTTACAGGAACATGAGTGCATTGGTGAACATTTTAGATTTCATTTCCAGATGTTCTATGAAGACTAATTATTTAGCCTTCTTATAAAAGTCAAGATTCCACCTATGAAGCTTGTCATAAAGGTTGGGTCTCTAAACTCAAAGTGGCATCATCAAGAGCATCTCCCATCAACCAATACACTAAAATCAATACTATAGAGTCATACCCAAGAGGTAGCATTCATTCAGTGAACAAATATCAAGTAATTACAACTAATGTTCCACCTAATTTCCAAGATTCAAGGGGGTAGGGGAATGTCAGGATATGTGTGTGTGTGTTATAAACATGATTCAAATTTAAATTCAATAACGAAATGTATTGATTCACACATCATAAATGATTCAATAGTAGATACTAAAGTCTAAATACTATACTAGTAAATTGAAATTACTCAAACTCAAAAATAGTAAAGGGTGATGAGTCAAAGAATTGGTCTAAGGTCATTACGATCAAAAATCAAGACTCAAAAGTTAAGGCTGAAAATGATCAATGGACAATGAACCAATGTTATCAGAATTGGACCATTCATCGAACCAGTTGACGCCAAAATTGATAATCGGAGAAAAACTAAACCAAAAGAACAATGAACCAAAAATTACATAAATATTCATTTTTTTCAAAAAAAATGTAAATATTCATCTACATCAATATGAATCTAAATCTCTATACACAAATATGAAAAGTTTCTCATATATATAACAAGTAAAGGTGCATATAACCAAAATAACACTGACTACAATCCATCCTTGAACTAGAAACGCATCAACAAAGAGGTTGTAGATGGCCTCTATAGTCCAAAAGAAACCATACTACAACAAACACATGCATATCATCATGCTAGAATAAATTGAATCTATGAAATAACTCCATAGACCCAGAGCCAAGTCAGCTTGTTGAGCACTGGTTAGAAAAAGATTTGTAAAAGCACTAGAGAAAACCTATGACTATTGTGAAAAACCTAATATCACTGTTAAGACACATTACAAATCCTGGTGTTAGAATATTCATCTGTTATAGTTGAAAAGTACATATCATACAATTCAGAATCTACCATGCCCTCCTAAATTGAATCCAACTTTTTCTTATCAATGTGCACTCTGGTAGAAGCTAGATCCTTCTTCTTGTGATGTTGATGCACCAACACCTATAGCTTCTGTTGAAGCAACATTTATGCTTAGATCTTGGATATTATTCTCATATTTGTTTGGAATGGTAGAAGTGGGGTAGGAGAGGTCACGAGGGTATTTATTGGGCCTTCATTTAAATCAATAGACTCTGAAATTGCCACTTTACTCTTCAATTTGGGCTTCACAACATGAATTCTTGTATAGAGCCTCCAAAATAAACCCATATAAATATATTTTGTTTATAACGTAAGAAAAATATATCTCTTGTAACATAATCACATCGTACACATAAATAAGATAAATTGATAAGTGGTTGAACACATACAAGAAGAATGTGTTATAGTCCAAGGGTTAGATTCCAATCCTTCTTCAGAGTATTGACACATATCTCTCCATTTCTTGCAATATTAGGGTGGAAGATTTTTGTGAAAAAAAACCTTGCAGTCACACATCCAATACAAGTTTAAGAAATGTAAGATTTAGTATTCTTTACATCATAAACAATGTTTTGATATCAAGAAAAGTCAAAGAAACTAACAATTCACTCATGATATGATGGCAAGAATGAATTTCTTTGTGTAATCGAATATGGGCAACCACGACTGGCCATTGAGATTTTCCTGACTCAGCTATACTTAACAGGAAGCCTAAACAGAGTAACTCGGCTATTGTTAATAGCATTTTTTTCATCTTATACCAAACGGTATATTGCACGACTCTGTGAGGTATTATTGTGTGACAATATTACAATGGATTCTAAGAAAATTTATGTGACTGCTATAGGGATTAAATCTCTTTGGTGAAAGACACACCAATATACTTATAGATGGTAAGCAAGAAAATTTGTGTGATTCTGCTACACCTAGCAGGAAGCTTAAACATAGTAATATGGCTATACTTGAAACAAAAAAAATCTATCTATACCAAACAATGTGATAATATATTTCATGACTCCATACCAAACAGTGTGATAATATATTTCAGGACTTTGTTGAGCAATTATTGCATGACTTAGTTGTTCACAATTCAAATAAATTTTGGCCATAAATTGGAAAGCCCAACACAATTTTGCTACTTGTCTCACATTCCACATCACACATCCAATACAAGTTAAAAAATGCAGGGTACAAGAGAAATGTGCAGGGTTAGCAGGAATACTCATCATGGATGGATATGACTGACATGCAAGAAAGGAGATAGGTAGAAGAATATACGCCACTGAGAAAAAAATCAGTTTATATGGTAGAATAAACTATTAACAATTGCATTCTATAGTTTTCTTGGGAGAAAGAGCCGCAGGTATGTGGCTCCATGCGTGGAGGATAGGAGGTCTGTCTGGGTAGTGTATCACTTAATTTTGGTACAAATTTCCTGTTGAATATAGCTGTTGTTAGAGGAATACATGTTGGATGTTTTTCTGTGCTATTTGGTGAGGTTTATCTTTGTTACAGGCTGCAGGAATAGAGCTGCTACAATAGCTTGTTGCTAAGACTATTCGGTGGGTATGAAGGCATGTATAAGTCCCCTCTAGGATGCATATGCCCAGTCTTGAGTGCAGACAGGTCAGAATTCTCCATGTAGTTTGGGACTATTTCAAGATTCGTTGAGGATGAGCTACAAAGCTCTAAATGAGTGATTGGGTGCCTTCTACAGATAATCATAGTAATTGAGGGAGAGGAGAATGAGGACTAAAGCTGACAACCCTAACAAGTGACCAGGATTACCATCAACACTTGAAGCTAACTATGTTTGTGCCCTAACCAGTATTCATAATTGAAGTATTGAAATCTCCAGCATATAGGAGGATATACTTAAAGATTGAAATATTTTATGATCCTGGAAGATTGGACGAACCTCTGTAGATACTTGATTGAAGTATTACAACCCTAATTTTAGAGGACTGTATCATTCTTAAAAGAATAATTTCTCTTTGAGATTCTCATATCCCTGGAACATTTCAGATGACAACTATGGTTTCACATCCATCACATCCCTTTTTTCTTCATTGCATATCACTAAGCATTTAAAGTCGAGTTGTTAAAGGGTATATTGAAGGCAACCCAGTTTGAGCATGAGTACTAGATATTTATGAGAGTTTGTTGACAAATTTGAATATAAGGATCAACCTTGATTATCCCATGTGGCATACTTTCCGAGAAATTTTTCAGATCAAGGAGCAATATTAGATAATCAATGATTGTATTGCTCTAACTTCTGTAGTACTTTGTTTGGGGATATATGTATATATATGTTATCAACATAATCCATTAGGTCTATGAAGTCATTATGGGAGATGTATTTATCACTTGATATCTCAAGGAAATACGTCCTTTATTCTTAATACCAACTCTAAGGTTCTGAGTGACCTTGCTCTGAACTTGATCTAAGAATCTTGATCTCTAATGATGATGTAATTATAGCAACGTTTGATTGATGCTCTTCTTGAAGGTATCTCAACTCATTGAAATCAACAATTAACTTCCCCACAAGAATTTTGGGCTATGCTTAAAAGCCTAACCTATTAAGTTTTCTTGTTGGTAAGTAAGGCAACCATATTTTGTGCTAAGAGGTTCAGATTTGAAGATTGAAGTCGAAGAAAACACAAATGTAAGGAATTCTATTACATCTCATATTCGATGCCTTGATAACCTTATCCTATCTCTGACCTTGATATCAAATTATAGTATCATTTTCTTCAAAGTCAAATGCCTTATCATATTGTGAAATGTGGTTGCTGGTTGTCAAATCTACTTGACCTTCTCTCACTTGAATTATTGAAATCATTCAAAGCTAAGAATGGAACATCTCCAAGAGCAAAGGTATCAGCTTGATGGAAAGTCATTTTGAAATCATATAAGTGACAACTTAATTAGCACAGTTTTATGAAGCTCTGTCTAAGATTCAGGTTAAAAATTGACTGAGTGTAGAAGTTGTCAAGGAAGCATTAATAATTAGAAAAGGGTTCCACTCTTGTTGTCAAGTTGTATCACTAATACACATCATCAGCTGAATATTGTGGTGATCTTGTCAGAGGCTGAAACATTTAGATCAAGGACACAACTCGTTTTCGCTGATGAATATGTATAAGGAAATGTTGAGATTAGTTATTGCTGGACATGTATTACTATTATCTCTGAAATAAAAATAAGAAGCCTTGTTAACAAAACAATGCTTGTATGGATCATATTGGTATATTGAGTATTGATGGGGTCGTCTTGGAAGTATGAAGATCTGTAGCTATCAAGGATAGTATCTTGCGCAGTAAAGATACAATATCAGTGGCACTGTCTATGAATGACATCCCTATACATGCAACACAACATCATTTATGCTCTATTTTTAGCGCACCATTTTGTATGATACCGCTACAAGTCTAGTAGTGGTGGTGATATGTTGTAGGCCTTATATGTTGATGCTTGTGTTACAAGATTGTTCACAATCAAGCTGTAAACCAGTCAAATGCATCTTTTGGAGCTTTTATTCTTGAAGATCAGCTAGGAAAAGAATGGCCTTTGTTGAAATCATCTCAAGAAAGATGTCTTCTCCTGATTAAAGAAGAACCTTGTCGATTCTTCAGAAAGTTACTCTTTGGTCTGGAGCTTCCTTAAAGACCATACGAGAAGCTCAGGAAATTAAAAATAGCAAGGCTCTACTATCTTTGGATTAATAGTAGGTTGAAGACAGACCTATGAATACAATTTGAGTATGAGGGAGTTATGATTCAACTATTGATGACATTTTTCCTACAGATGATAATCCTCTTATTTATCAAAGTAAGAGGGAGAATTTTCTTGAGGGGTCAAGATGAAGGGCTCTAAGATTAAAAGGTTTGATAAGATGGAGATGTTGTTAATTTGGAGATAGTCATCTTATGAGGTCTGATAAAATTGTTTAAATGAAGTGTATTCTTCCAAGGCAAGATGTTGTTATTTTGAATAGAACAAAAACAGTTTGCAAGGATCCCATGAAAAAAGGTGTGTACCTCTATATACCAATAGAAATGGTAAATGTCTTGAACATATTCAACTACAACAAGTTGATTTTCACTATCTGCTTCGTCAATGTTGGGTAAGTAAAAGAAAACCAATGGAAGTAAAATACATACATGTAAACCATCCCAACTAAACAGGCAAGCAAAGAGCCCTGTTATTGACCTCAATATATCCACACGTCGTTACCAATTTGAAATAGAGGCCAACGTATAAAGCCCAGTAGTAGTGAACTCATATCATTCACCTCATGCAGCATACTAACATATGGGGATTGGTATATGATAAATAAATCAGATAGTTGTTTAATCACACACAATTTATACAACCATGGATGATGAATTTGTTGTAGCACTCATATTCTTGACATCGACACCAAACCTCCTACACACCCAATTCTAATTGTTAACTCTAATTGGTAAGAACCCCAAAATATCTGCAAAAGACCACAGCATCATATTGGGAAGCTCAATCTACCTTGGCATTTTCTTATCAACAAGCTGATTATGCTTCCTAGATTTCCTGTGGACACAAAATTACACACCCAAAGCGTCACATACACATTTTTCTTCATCAGGCCCCAATAGAAGAGGGTTTAAAATGCCTGAATAAGCATATGGCTAGAGAAAAATTCTTGACCAGAGAGGCTAAGATCACAATCAAAACTTCTTTATGAAACTGAAGTTTCCACTATGTGCTGATAAAACATGAGTACTACATAAGGGTTTTGGAAATTTAAAAAAAAAGACAGATATTCTAGGAATGAAAAAGCCTAATTACTCTAGCTTGATCTCATTACCCCCATTGGGTTTTGAAGGATGGCACGCTAGGTTCCCAATGTCTGATAAAACCCTTCTAGGCCTCGTTCCAGCCCGTGTCACGACTACATCACAAAGCATGCATATAACCTCTATCAAATCGATCTCTGTTTTACACTAGTCATATAGAGCCATTAGTATTCATATAAACAGTAATAAAGATGTACTACATATTTGTTGATATTAGGTTTTCGTATGGGGTTTGGACAACAGAATAATGTAAAATACCTTTGTTATCCATGGGCCTGTTGGGCTTCGCCACCCTATCTTTTATTCCAATTTTGGTTTGCTGAAAATACAAACACAAAGCATTCAGTAACTATTGAACAAACAAACCCCTCCAAAACTGATAAGGAAGCCATAACTGAGCGTGATCTTGACCTTAAACATAAATTCAAGAATTCTAAAATCTTACTAGCCATCTTGGAGATTCTGGGATAATGGAGAGCCTAATAAGCAACAGAAAACTGGGAACTAGCTCTACATCACCTCCCATTGATAACTTGCCTCGCTCAACAACGCATATTTTTTTCTTCTAGTTATGTTCCTAGGAGAGATCATAGGTATATTCTGTATGAAAGTTTGTGAAAAGTGGCCACCAAGAGGCCTTATTTTCCTTTTTGGAGGTGATATGTCATGCTATAAGCACTTTGCTATATATTTTCCTTTTCCAAACCATGAAATAGAAACGTGTGCATTCTTTCTTTGGAAAAATAAAATCAATTAAAATTTGCATACCATTCACCCTATCAAATTCTTGTCAATCCAAAAGTTGCAAAAAATCAGATACCATTCACCTTAAAATAGCACTTGGATCATACGCGCACATTGCAAGGCCCATCAAACACATGTATATCAATGTAGGAAAAAATAAGAAAGCAACGTGCCGTCACCCAAACAATCTACCAGAAGCACATATCTCAATAGAGTTGCAAATAATTTAAAAACAAACTACCATCACATGTCTAAAAGCCTTTATAGATAGTAATTAATGTTAATGTCATTTAGTGAAAGCACTGAAAGGAAATGCCCAAAATATGATTGAGGACTCGATTGACAGTTATAACCAAATGCAATTTAACTGTTGTAGACCCCATGCATATGGCCAAAACATAAATACTTCCAAAAAGACACTGATGGCACATTTTAACTATAGACTCTGATTTATATGTCCAAGCTAACTAGCACATAAAAATTCAAAATAAAATGCACTTCATGTGCTAGATGTTGCTATGGTGTAAATTTGTTGACATGAGTGAGCAGAAACCATCATGACTGAAGCTCGTGCCATTGGATCCTTGATATCCTTTCTAGCAAGTGAACCATTAATCTAAAAATCCAAGGAAAATGTTAACATTAGTGAGAAGAACCACATACTTATCCACAAAACATATTCATGAAAAAGGAACCACCTCTTCTTGTTTCTCATGATTAAATGGACCAACTTTAGAGGGACCAAATTAACATTTGAATGAAACACAACTACAAAAGGATGAATGACTACTGAAAGAAACTTACACCAGAAAGAAGTTAGCAAAAAGAGGTTGAGTTATCCTGAACATTCACCATTTGAACTATTCACTAGACCTAAAACCAAAAAGTACAAAATTAACATCAGATTCATATGAAAAAATCAACAAAAATACAACCAATAATTATTTATAAATGATCCAACATATCGAAATACATAAGGAAAGAGAAAGTAGAATGTTTTGAAAATCTACCGTGTTCAAATTTTTCACAAAATCTGAAAAAAAAAACTTTGTAATCACATTCTTATAGTTTTTATGTATCATTCCTAGCATTGTATGATAAGTTTGAGATTTCTATAATAGATTCAAGTTGTACAAAAGCATGATCTGTCAAATCATACTTATACATGCGTTGCCCCTTTATTCTACTATACCAACATAATTGAAGCTCGATTTCTTCTAATCTATCCAAAGGTCAATTTCATTATGGTAATCGAACACCCTATTACCATCCTTCTTCCTTATCTTTGAACCCTTCCAATGTACCACGTTCCATAAGAAACACCTTGTTTTGTACTTCGAGGAACACCTTTTCTTGCAGTATGTTCAGTGGGGGGAATTGAGTTGCTTTCAAACAACACCTCACAATCTGATCCAATTCCAAATCCAATTGAAAGACCCTTTTGTGGAGCCTTCCCATCTCGCCTAAAGTAGACCCCATTTCTCACTTTTGTCAACCTATCTTTCGATAATTTCGGATTTCCATTCAACTGACTAACCAAACATGCTTTAAACATATCCTTACCATCAAGATCCACCACTGCCTTTATCGTTTTACTTCCATTTTCATCAATGGAATATAAAATTTCATCCAACTCGTGTCTCCACTCACTTTCCATTATTTGCAATTCACTTTCATTGTGTACCAATGATGATGAAGATTGGAATATAGAGTTGGAACAACTTGGTGGATAAGCATCAACTACTTCATCCATAATTTGGAATGTTGGATAATTTTGATCATCTGTCCATGGTTTAACCCACCAAGAATATTGAGTGTAATTTTCTAGTTGCATTCCAAGAATTGATAAAATGTCTTGTGCATCCTTCAATCCAATCTTAAGGGCTTCTACAATTTTAGCATATATGGATATTGAATCATATTGCGACAATATATCAATGTTTTGTATTTTTTCTTGGTGCAATCTATTCCAAACGCTTTCTTGCTTCTTATGAGATTTATTAAAATGAAGCCCTTGGGGATTTGATTCTTCTTCAGCAACTCTATTAAGGGTTCCAACAACATGAAGCAAGTCAGTGAAATCATAGACCCTCTCCACTCCAACCATCCCACCAACTTTACTAAAGAAGTTCTCACATACATCTGACCCATTCAAGTGCAAAACACATTGAAAGTTAGAGTAATGATCTCGAAATAATGTCATCAACAAAACTGCAAAGTGGCAAGAAATTTTCACATCTTGATATGCTTCTCTGCTGATGAAACTTATATTGACATTAGTATGAGATTGTTTCTATACCCAACATAACCATAATGTGAAGAAATGATGAACTCATGAAGCATTTTACACCCTTTACCAAATGCTCAAACTATGAGACATAAAGATGTCAATGTAGTTAGCAACAATCATTAGATAAGTCTCTGTAACTAGTGTCCTCTCTAACTTTCCACTTGGTGTACTTCTCAAATCTTTCAAACACCTTTGAACATGCCTTGAAGCAATGCGTTGTGTAGATCCCCAATTTTGTCGATCCATCCTCTCTATATCTTCACCCTTAAGCTTGTGATCATTCATTTTGAAAGTGTGATAAACCATTCTGACATGACCTAAAATTGTTTTATCATTTCCTAAAACCGATTCTCGTCGATTGCTAAACAAAGGGTTCACTAGCTTTTTGCCATTGTGGATGTAATCTTGGTCAGGCAATCCTGTTACATTGCAACCATTGTGCAACCCGGTTAGCCTCCACCCTTCCCAAGGAATTTGATATTGAAGACCTGATGTTGAAGAATAATCCTTCAACATAAGTTGTCTTCTTCTGCTATCCCCATCTGAGGAATGACCAACAATAAGTCCCAAATTATTTTCCACGTGTTTCTTCCACATAGATTCTAACTTTTCCCATTGTTGATAAACAAAAGTTTCATTGAACCTATTGCATGTTGGATGAACAACCACAACCAAACAAGGAAGCCTTTCATGTAAAGGGTTTGCAATAATAACACATGCGTAATGGCCAATAACATTGTTTTTAAAAGAATTTGTTATAATCTCATAGCCTATAGCTTTGTCACCAACTCTCACCAAGAAATGTGATTGGAATTGATGTTCTTCTTTCGTACCACAAAACCCCACCAGTGTATCCCTTTTTCTACCCACCTAACATATTTTTTCACAACTATTTTATCTTCAACGAGAAATACAGGAATTGGGCCATATATACCATGCTTGGCTTTATAAGAAGCATAAAATTTTTTGACTACCTTAAAAATATGCTCGTGCTCCCCTGGGATATATGCTAATGACTTTCTAACTTGCCTTAAAGTCATAGATATTGAAGGACCATCTAGATTAAAGCTAATAAAGCTATGTAACCTAGGGCTTCCCCTTAACTTGATCATCTCATAAAGGGATTTTGTGGATGTACTATGCCTTCTCCCTGGTTTTGCATGCATCAAGTTATGAAAAATATCCTTGACAAATTCCCAAACTGCATCATTACCTTGTAATTTTCCTTGCTTATGTGCCTCACACACATCCTTGCAAAACTAAAGACATCCTTCCTTTCTGTTGATTCAAACAACTTTTCCTTTAGGGATCTCATTCTAATAGAGAGTGTAGCAACCTTTGTCCTCTCCCACCAAATAGATCACATTGTTGATCTATGGTTAGCATTTGTAACCCTTGCAGCATTCTTCAACTCATTGTGAGTCAAATAGTCGAGTCTTCTACCTTTTCTTGTATCTCGTTCACTTCTTTTATTGGTGCACACTGATTCATGATATAATCGCATCCTGAAGTCATCACATTCTAGAACCAACTTACAAAAGTTTCATGCTAATGAATCAAATGGGATCCCTATTATAGAAGCCCTCTAGCAATGAATATGCCTATATGTACCATCAATACGACATTCAATACCCTCATAACATAACATGATCTTGGTATGCTTCTCTATGGCCCATAGTTTTCCACCCCTTTGATCATCCATTAGGACTTTTGCTTCCAATCTCTCCCCATTTCTATCAATATAAGGATACCAATGCCCCCAACATTGTAGTAACAAGGGAGATAATTGAGCTGTAATAAGATGACAACAAAAAAATAAATTTGAAGTAAGATAAATAAAATAATATATAGATTCATATTCAAGTTTAGTCTAATTTGTTAATTAACATACATGAAGTAGAAGGATCTGCACTTGGAGAACCCCTATGTAATACTGATGGTGATAATGGGACCAAGAACCCAGTCAAACTTTGTTGGGACTTATCATTGGTAGGATTTTTGGGTGTCCCAACTGTGCCACTCCTCAACCCAATCTCCTCATGTGAACCCTCATTTGTAGTAGTAGTAGTGTGCTTCTTTGATTTCATGTGTTCATTTAGAGAACTGACAATATTACCACTTGTCGGCACTAAAAAAACCATTTATTACATCGTGGAAATTCCACTCTCACTTTTTTCATGTCCTTATAGCCTGCAAGTGTTACTTCCACCACCTTGAACAAATTAGGCTCTTGTGTCTTGTTGAAATCATCTAGAAGCTTGATCAATATGAAATTGATCTCCAACCATCATTGTCTAGTGTACTTCGTTACATGAAGGAATTTCACTACCACTTGGCATTGATAAGCATTGTTGATGGGCCCCTGTTTTCATATGATGGTTTTTGAAGTTGCGTGTTGTTCATGATGCCAAGTATACATCAACTGTTCCATAATCAATGCCACAAATTTCACAATGGATCTTTATTTTAGATTCTCCCTTTTCTTAATATACTTTGAGAGTAATTTTCTCATTGACAAACTCTTCCATTAAACTTTTAACTTTTTTTTCCCAAGATGCCAATACACTAGGATCAACAACTATGGCTTGTTCCACTAACAAAGACATATTTTCAACTCTTGGTTGTTTATGCATAGGTCCCTCCACATTCACTTCAATGTTTTCAAATATTGGTATTGTTTTCACTACATTTGAACACTCTTCTTCCACATCAAATGTGCCTAGTTTCCTCTTGATGCCTACAAGTGTTGTACAAACTTTCCATTTTTTCTCTTGCTTTGGATTTAAACCTGTTCCATCCTGGATAAAATCAAAAGGGTATCCAACGATTTCATCATCCACAATTTCATCACGAATTTTAGCAAATGTACAACCTTCTTGACACTTGACCATGCCAATGATAGAATTTTATTCACCGGTAGCAATTTTATAAAACAACTCCATCTGTTTTTGCACATAAATAAATGAAAAAGCAAGTAAAATTCCACAAGCATATTGGTTATTATAAAAAAAGAGAAAGGAAGCAAAGTATGAAATTTCAATTCAAAGCTCCAAAAAACATGAAGAAATATTATTATTTAGATGAAACACCTTGATTCAAAATGTACTATCACTGGATTCCTCAAATGGAACTGAAACCAGAAATAAAACATATTACTAAAACAAATTTGAGAGTTGATTTATTGATTTAGATGAAACACCTTGATTCAAAATGTACTATCACTGGATTCCTCAAATGGAACTGAAACCAGAAATAAAACATATTACTAAAACAAATTTGAGAGTTGATTTACTGCTGCACCATAACTATGTTCAGCCTCTTGGGTGGGTGTTAGAATGTTCTCCACCATTTAAAGCATCTAGATTGAGCAAGTCCAATGTGGGTTGTAATTCTTTAACTATGATAATTTCTTCTTTTGAAGCACATTATGCAGTTTGGGGCAAAGAGACTTTAAAGGACATGGCATTTGAGTTTTATAATATCAAGTACGCTCCATGTTAGGATCCAGTGAGATTGCATAAGTTTGATAGAACTAGGATGATAAATGGGTCATTGTCTAGACAAGGAGGAGGTCTTGAAATGCCCACGTTACTGAGCATTTATGGATATAAAAAGCACCATCAGAATTTTCTGATGGGTTGTGGTCCATTTGTAAACTAGTAGAGTTCTTAGTTAGGCTAATAGTCTAGCAGTTGGTTAATAAAAAATTGTGTTGCTTATAACAAGCTTGACCTGCTTAGTGGCCTACATGCTGTGTTACCCTGTTTTTCGAAGGGATGTGGTCTAGTTGTAGACTCATAGAATTGTCAATTAGACTGTGGTCTAGAAGTACATTAGAGAAAGTTTCTGATCATGATCGATGAGTTCAAAAATTAATGCTTCCAACACCAAGGTACATAGAAGGATTGGTGCTAATGATTAAATGACATTTCCATACCATCATACATGATGGAATCCAATGGAAACATTGCAATGTTACCAATCATGAAATCCTACCAACTATAAAGTATGTAACCACTCTCAAACATCCTTAAACAATTAATGGTAATGTTAAAACATTAAGTAAAATGACAAAAAAGGCAAGGAAAATATCAACTTTTATTTTCAAAAATAATATTACCATTATTTACTAGGGTTAGGTTTAGTAAGGCACCGAGGTTATATATTTTTCTTTCTTTCTAAATAATTCTCTAATAATTTGATGCACTTTAGCCATGTCATAAGATATTGTATGAAACTAGCTATTTCTATACAAAATCAACAACCGATTCCTTAGCAAATTAGCTTTAATAGGTTCGAAACATCAAACAATGCCAAAACCGATCAAACCAACTAATTCCACCAATTCCAAGCTAGTTTCAATAACACTACAATAAGTTTGTTCTGCAATATCATCTTCCTATTTATGTTTTGACTCTAGTAAAAACTAATCAGGGTACCTAACATTTTGTTTGTCATCTTCTTCTTAGACATATGAGGGAACATATGGTCCTTTAGGGAACCCAAAATCATCCATACTTGGCCTTCAATTCCTTTTTGTTGTGGGCTGTCAATTCCTGCAAATCTAAAGGCAAAGTCACAATGTCTGGGAAAATATCCCAAAGATTATTCTCTTTTAGCAAGAGTGTAACTTTCAACCTTCCATACTAAAAAATTCAAGACACAATCCAATTTTCCCTCAAATCTAATACTAGCCAATGTCGTTTCTAAGAAATTAGTTTGAAATCCTCTAATTGTTAGTACTTTCCAGCAATTGATTTACCATTGTAAATCTTTGAAAATTTCAATTACAAAATTTTGTTCTAATATCATGTCAAAATTTCAAGCCGTAGGTGACTAATGTCCCTATGATCTCATGATTAATGCTAAAATTAAATTCCAGACCATAACATGAATGACACAATAGCTAGAAATTAAATGGAAAAAGCATACAAATTAATCACATACACATAATTATTCATTCAAGTCAAGTTTTCATTTATTCAAAAAGCTTATTAAAAACCTCCACACATCCTGCAATGAAAACAACACTACACAGATGCCAAAAACACCGTAAACTGAGCTTGTACAACCTGCTCGAAAAAGTACAGAGTACTAAAAAAAACCAGAAACTACAGAAAACTTCTATACAGCTTATGAAACAACTTGTACAGAGATGTCCATACAATTGTACAAAACTTAGATCCCATACAACTGTATCGCTCTATTCAACACGTGTACTAATTTTCTGCTGCTTGGATTCACCTCTACCTAAATGCCTCATTTGTGTTGAAAAACCTCTACCTTGCCTTGTCTTTATACTTTTAGTAAAGAATTTGTTTTTAAGATTACTCAATTACTAAATATACTCAAGTGAATTACAAAAATATAATTAGTTTTCAAGGATACTTTTCAAAAATATCTCAAAATTTCTTCACATGTTTACACTCCTGCCCAAACACTATTCAAACTATAATTCTCAACGTGTTCCTCCTCTCCACTTCTATGTTCTCTTCTTCCTGAGGAAGTGAAAATGAATGCCCTTCTAAAACACTATTAAACTTAAAAGCCCTTTTCATTCAAAATACAACCCCAAACCCTGTGCAAGGACTATTTACTCCCATATCATAGACTGCCCACCCATAGCAATATACCTACCTCCATCACAAGAGAAATATAACTTTGACAACAACCACTTCTAAACCAATTACAAGTCCATTTTATACAATGAACTAAAATGTTAAAGAATTAATTATAGTCAACAAACTACTTACAACATCAAGAATAGATCAATCATAGTCCATGCCTACCAAACCACTAGAATGCAATCTTAATAGACTGCCCACCAACAAAAATATACCTGTCTCCTTGACAAAAAATAGACACTTATAGACTGCCCACCAGCAAAAATATACATGTCTCCTTGATAGAAAATAGACACTTATAGACAATTACTAGTTATCTGATCGAGATATGTTTACCCTCTTCTGTTGTGGCAATCTAGTTCCATTAATACATTAATCATAGTGAAATTATGACATTAGCATGAACCGTTTCTTCACATGACTAAAAATTCAAGATTGTACCACAATACCAAGTTCTTCATGTGCAATAGAAAATGCTTCTCTTTCAGATAGCTCTTCCAACATTTGAGAAGAGCCTCTCCTGCCTCAACATTTATATCTATCAGCGATCTTCTGTAAAGAACTGACTCACATCAACAATTTCCTTCAATTTGAGACGCAAATGCAGTTTCTATAGGGCAACCCAAAGATAGGATTTATGTTATCCGCTAACCCTCTAGTAATTTATTGTTCACCCATTTCTTTCCATAATTGAATTGCGCATGGATTTTATGAAGTTACCCTCCTGCTTAGGAAAAAAATTGTAATATGTGGATCAGTAGAGCTTCATTTTCTTGATGGGTGGATGCCCCTAATGCTTGGAACATGTTATCTAGTTGTTGGGCCACCAATTTGGGGGGTACATTACAAATGGATCTATCTTATGCTACGATCGCTATATGTGATGGAACTATTCTCACTGTTTATGAGGTGCCTCATAAATATCATGTAGAAGATTTTGAAGATCATGTGAATGAGATTTACTATGAATAAGAAATTGTGAACCAAGTGATCTTAGTAAAATCAATTGCACCTCATGAGGAGATCCATGAAGATAAGGAATGTGACAAAGTATGGAAGATGAATTTTGATGGAGCTCAATCCCAGTTAGGTGTTGGAGTGGGGATTGTTTTCACATCTGCTGTAGAGGATGAAAAGTCATTTTCATATCGCCCAAAGTTCGAATGTACAAGTAACATAGTTGAGTATGAAGCATATTTCATTGGTATTAAAAATTCTTGAATTGGACCTACACATGGGAATAATGCTTGCAAGTGATCGATGACTAATATATTATAGTCTTATAGATTAAAAGACAGTTTACCACAAAAAATGAAAGACTCAAAATGTATAGAAATGCAAAATGGGATAGCATTAAGATTTTATAGGAATTTGAAATTAGGGCAATGCATAGAGAATATAATACCAAGGTTGATTTGTTGGCAGTGTAAGATCCCAATTTAGGACTATATGAGAAATTTATCTCTTGGGATTGCAAGATGTAGATTATCTTCAAGGCCTTGGTTCCTAATAACCAATAACATTGACAAATTTTCCATGATGTTATTAGATTGTGATGTTCCTAAAAAATATGCTAGAATTTGGAGGGAGATACATCAATTTGTAAGGTGAGAATGACATTAGTGATTATGATATAGAAGAACTTCCCAAAAACAAGATTCCTTAGAGTATTGTTCCTTTAGAAGGCATGTTCACCAGACATGACATGTATAAGAAACCACTAAGTGAGGATTGACCTGATGACATTTCTGAGATAAATATTGGATCTAAATGGAATGCATAGATTGTTAAATTTAGCAAGGGTACCTCCCTTGAATAAAGGAAGAAAACTAAAAATTTGATTAAGGAATAATGGGATATATTTTCCTAGTCATGATATAAGGGAATACAAGGGAGGTATTATTCAACACGGAATTTTGCTTAAAGGAAGCCAAATAGTTTAAACAAAAGCTGAGAAATATCAATCCCAAACTTTCCCCCCTCATTCATGAGGAGCTACAAAATATGCTTTCTATAAAGATCATTCCACCCTCTAGGCACTCGTCATGGGTGTCAAACTTGGTGGTTGTGAGAAAGAAACATGGAATGCCTATATTTTAGGAATTTTAACCAGCTTTCACGTAAAGATAATTATCCCCTATTGAATATGGAGCAATTGGTACACAAAGTTCTGGGAGAAAATATGTTTCCTATGACGAATGGTTTTGCTAGATACAACCAGTTTTTGGTCAAGAAAGAAGAATGGCATAACAAAACCCTCATGACACCATGGGTTACATTTTAATACCTTAAGATTCCCTTCAGATTACTTAATATTGGATACATATCCCATAGGGAAATGGATTTGCATTTAGAGGCCTGATTGTTAAATCAATTGAGAACTATTAAGATGATCTTTGAATGTTTTCGAAGGATTGAAATTCTTGTGCAAGTCACCTGACGCAAGTTTTTGAGAGGTGTCATAGATACCAAATTTCATTAAGTCCTAAGAAGCCCCTTTTTGGGTAGATCATGGAAAGTTGTTGAGCCGTATCATCTCGAAGGAAGGAATTCATGTCAACCCAGTAGAGTGGATGCAATAAAGAAGATCCCTCTCCTAGAAAAAAAAATGCGCCATACATTTTTTTTTTTAGTAAGATAAACTTCATCTAGAGGTTTATCTCAGATTTTGTTGAAGTTGTGAAATCTTTATCCAAATTGCTAAAGAATGTTTGCAAATTTGAATGGGATGAGGATAGCATAAAATGTTTTACAAAGATAAAAGAAGCAATCACATCCTCTCTTGTCTTTGTGAGTCCTGATTACTCAAGTGACTTTATGTTATTCTCATTTACTTGTGAGGATATGATTATTAGAGTGTTCCTACAAAAGAATAATAATAATAATAATAATAACATGGTGCAACCTATAGCCTTTATGAGAAAGAACCTTAGGGACTATAAACTTAAGTATTCTGCCATGGAGAATCACTCATACACTTTAGTTTAGTCCCTCAAGCATTTTAGGTTGCATGTAGGTTATTCTGGGATCATAACCTATGTCCCTCACACTCTCGTAAAAGATATCTTGATCACTTGGTGGACAGGGACTCCCACTCATCAACTACTAATTTGCTATCAGATTCAATTTGCAATACTTTTACTATTTGAACAGGACAATTCAAATATATGTTGATTTCAAGTTGGTTGTTATTCTAGTATAAATTGTCAATTAGAATTGTGAGATAGATTCTTATAGTACCTATGGAAAATAACATCTATCTAAAAATAAAAAATATTCACAGTAAGTATAAAATGTCAAGGAAACTGAAACATAACACCTAGTATTAACGATGCTCATGATGCATAATTTTGAATGATGTTATTTAAAGCACCTAGTATTAAAAAATCATGTCCTTCCTCCTCCAATTAAAATCATAGATGCAATTTCTTCTGGTTACAGATCCAAAAAAATCTCCTCTCACCTCCAATCCTTTCCCCAAATCGAGCTGCCAGACCCTCTCAGAACCATCAGATATTCAATGGTGATTATATGGGTCTGCTTTGAACTTGCATGTAAGACCATAGAACTTATCCCCATGACCAACAGGTTGGCATACCTTTGCAGGAATACCAACAACGATATTCGAAGAATCATTCACAATTACATACATTTTAGGAAAACAATTCTTCCAATCTACAATAAAAAGTCATGAATTTGCTGAGGCAATCCAGCCTCGAGCAAGTCATCAACGAAGACTAAGATTCATTCTAATCCATGAATATTTTACAGGATCATACAACACCCCTTGAATTGGACTTCCAGGGCCTAAATTTGCACCCTTCAGAAAAACCAAGCCTCTATGTTCCACACCAATGTGACTTTTCATGGAAGAATGCATCCTTGAGACAAACTCCAACAGTTTGTGGTAGAATCGTAGACTTCCTCAGAAGCACATTCTTCCATTTCTCTATTACCTCAAGCTACAGGAATCCTCTTTTTCAAGGTTACAGCTGTCTAATTCCACTAAGGAACCTGGACTGGGGAAGCTCTAATCCAATGATTCTTGCAATATTCATATTTATGCACAGTATTTGTAGGTTCAATTGGTCAAATGCAATTGTAAATTGTGAATTGAGAGTGTGCGATGCAATATTGATGGTTTTTGAATGCTTGAGATATCCACTAGTTCACTAGAAATAGGTCCTCAAATGGTTCTTTGTCCTCTTTGGGTCTCCTCTTCTACATGACTAAGAAATAAGAACAGGGGCTGAATCTAATGAGAAGTGTAACCTATGAAGGAGATTCAAAATTTTGGCTAGGGAGGTTGCATTAAACACAAGCAGGTGAAAATCTAATACACGGCCTACATGAACTCCGTTGTCCTCCATGTCCATTGATTCCTGCCTATACAAACAGCCTCTTTCTCCATAACATAGAAGACATTACAAGGCATACCTTTTTATGCTATTTAATTGTTGGTTAAATGAGGAGGCAGAAGCGTGGTCACTCAAATGGCTGGCTAGCCTTTGAAGAGAAGAGGCGCAAAGGCTTCCTAGCCTTTGAAGAGCAGAGGTGCGAAGGCTATGCTCAAGTAAGGCCTTGCGTCGGAGACCGAATCAAGTGCTGAGAAACTCGATAGCTCTCCTGCTAGGGTTGAAACGAGCAGAAAGGCTTAGGGTTGCAGGTGGGTTGCAAAGGCTCAACTCCAAAATAACTCTTTCCCTCCATTATGATGTGTAGCCCGAATCAAGTGCTAAGAAACTAGATAGTTGTCATACTAGGGTTCAAACGAGCAGAAACACATTTCAGGTGGGTTGCAGAGGCTCGACTCCAAAATAACTCTTTCCCTCCGCTGTGATGTGTAGCCCGAATCAAGTGCTGAGAAACTCGATAACTATCCTGCTAGGGTTCAAATGAGTAGAAAGGCATTGCAAGTGGGTTGCAGAGGCTCGACTCCAAAATAACTCTTACCCTCCACTGTCATGTGTAGCCCGATTTTTAGCCCAATTTTTTCCCTAATCTTAGTGTAATTTTCCCTCCGCTTGGCCAAAAAAATTGTATAAAAAATACCCTAGGTTATATATATTGTTGTATGGTATATTAAAACCCTTTAGATACTCATTATAACCCCAATATTTTGTTTTTTTATTTTTCCATTTTTAATGTCGCAATATGAATGCATGTGATATAATATTGGTTTGTCAGTGACACCCCCGTGGGATGTGGCAGAAGAAATTTGATACAAATTTATGGGGACTTGTCCTCACCAGAAGCAAAGAATATCACTGTGTGCATTTTAAATTAATTGGTGACCATGCTATTTTTCTGGTCTTGTATGTGGATGATATGTTGTTGACTATAAATAACAAAGAAATTATCCAGGAATTGAAGACCCAATTGTCCTCCAAATTCGACATGAAAGATCTTGTTTGTGCAAAATATATTTTGGGAATGAAATTAAACAAGATCGGGCGAAGAGGAAGCTCTGATTAAACCAGAGCAAGTATGTCGAGACAATACTGCAGAGGTTTAATATTTAGGATAGTAAACCAGTGAAGGTTCCTATTCCAGCAGGTGTAAATTTCTCTATTGAACATCATCCCAAGACACAAGAAGAGGAAGAGGAGATGTCCTGTGTTCCTTATGCAAGAATAGTCGGTAGGCTGTTGTATGCAATGGTCTGTATTAGACCAGACATTGCACATGCAGTGGGAGTATTGGGCAGGTTTATGGAAAATCCAGGGAAGGAGCATTGGACAATAGTGAAGCAGGTTTTCAGGTATTTACGTGGCACTAGTGATTATGGTTTGTGCTGCCAAGAAAGACCAGGATTTGATATATTTTTGGACATCTGTGGATTTGTTGATGCAGACTGGGCTAGATATTTGGATCATAGAAGATCTACAAGTGGGTATGTATTTAACTTGTTTGGAGGTGCAATTAGTTGTATGAGCAAGAGACAGTATGTAGTGGAACTTTCCACTAGAAAGGAACAATACATGGGAGCCACTCATGCAAGTAAGGAGGCAGTTTGGTTGCAGAGATTGTGTTCAAGTATGGGGTTGGTACAGAGAGCTATAAAGAAAGACTGTTACAGCCAAAGTGCAATTTTCTCGGCAAAGAACCCTGCTTATCATTCAAAGAAAAAGAAAATTGATGTTCAATATCACTTTGTGAGGGATATGGTTGAGGACAAAAAGGCGTTGGTGGTAAAGGTGGACACTTTGAAGAATGTGGCAGATGCATTGACGAATTCTGTGAGCACTAAGAAGATTTCTTGGTGTAAAGAAACAATGGGCGTTGCGGGGCTAGACCGATGACCAAGGTCTCCTCTGCCCCCTTGTGGAAAGAAAACAACAAGTGGGAGAATTTTGGGTCTGTGTTATATTCTTTTCATGACTAGCCCCACGTGCAAGGGCATGAAAGCCTCCCATGTTCATTGCGTCAGGCGCAACAGGGGGGTCATGGGGGGGTGGTAGTATCCCTCTACAGGGCCCGCGGCAACACCCAAGGGAAATTTTTTTGGGACCCTATATTAGGTGGGCAAACCTACCTATGGTTTTGTCCATGGTTTTCGCACATGGTTTTGGGCATGATGGTTTTTTTCCCATGGTATTTTGTAGATCTAGTCAAGGGAACTGCGGCTATGTTCTAATCTAGGGTTAATGAATTGGGGTTTATGGATGCTTTGGCATGTATATATATGTATTATAACAATGAAAGGAATATAATGAAAAATCAATCTGGTAGTCCCGATTTTGGTATGCAGGGAAAAATATATGTGTATATATGTTTTATGTTTTATGCTGTCGCCATTTTTTATTTTCTGTTTTTAGAATTTGTATGCAGGTAATTTTTTGATGAGCTTAAAACCTACAACATGGGAGGTGCAGATGATGGTGAATCCTACTGCGATGAAACACATGTGGATGATGACTGCAAAATGAGATGTGCATTGGTGAATCCATCCATAGCTGATGAATTTGGTGAAGTTGAAATTTCTAATGAGAACATGTATGCTCAGATATCCCACAATAGAGTGGATGAAAATTATGTTGGTGTTAAATTTGATGAAGAGTCATTAAATGGTGATGAGTGGTCGCACATGATGCAATAGAAAGCTCTTATTGATACGTTATTATTTGGTAAGAAAATACTTGTGTTTGGAAGCCAAGTGGATGACAACATGTTTGCAGCAACAAATTTTTGTGAAGAAACAAAGAAGACAGAGAAGGACGAGGAAGAGAAGGAAGCTCTCAATGCAGAGCATAAAAAATATATTTTTAACATTGATTTTGAGTGTGTCGGTAAAAAAGATAGTAATCCATCTAAAAGAAAATATGAAGAACAAGATGCAGGAAAGGACATGGAAGCTTCTAAAGAAAAAGAAGAAAGCATTGAAACATATTTTCAGCAATGGAGTGAAGAAGAGATAAGATTCTACTATCAAGAAATATGGTAGAAAGAAAGACATGAATATGAAGAACAAGAAGGCTAGAGAGGAAGACATTTGAAGAAGAAGAGTTCTGGCGGTAGTCCATGAGTGAAAGAATCTTTGAAGAGGAAGTTGTAGAAGACAAGATCATATTGTTTTCAACACAAATTCAAGGAAAATCAAAGAAACATTGCAACAAAAATAAATAAATCAATATGAAACCTACATAAAGAATGTGAAACAGAAAATGAAACAATTTCGAGGATACAGAATTTGGAAGAAGAAAAAAAAATACAAAATTGTAAAACTTTTGAATCATTGTAAGCCTAGATGAGACATGGACGAGAAGACATGTTTGAGTGATGACTGATTCAATTTCTATTGTAAGCCTAACAAACATAGTTGAGGCATAGTTGAGTCATGTTTGAGTTAAGTTAAGTCATATGGTCATCATTAAGGGGGAGTGTTGTAAATTGTAATTACTCCCGCATTAAGAGTGGGCTAAATTCAGAGAGTCAGTCAAGTTGAGTTAAATAAAAGCGAGTTTATTCTTGTGAGAATGACTTGTTTATTAATCAGGGCATTGATCTGTTGGAAATCCATTGCTTTGCTCCCTTGTATGGAATGCTCTATATAATTATATTTCAATTAATCCTTTTGTAAGTAACGATGGAAACAAGCCCCAAGAGATAGCCTAGTTGGTCAAGATTGTTAAGTACCTTATCAATTGGGAGGTCATGGGGCCAAATCTCCTTAATGCCCTTGGGTTTAAACCCGATCAAATAAATAAGCAGGCATTGAACAATTGCTGAGTCTAGTGAACACAATCCTCTCCATTTTCATGTCTCGTTTCACACCACATTATGGTCGTCTGCTTCGAAATTACAACTACATAATGTATCTAGCAGAATTGTACGCGACTTATGTCTTCTTTGCGGGAAGGTACTATTCTCATCCTCTTTTATTTTTTCTTTCTATTTTCTCATTTGGTTATGCAATATAATATTTTTGTTCATATATTTTGAACTCTATGGTAACATGGTTGAGTTTGTCGCTATACCAGTTTTGACATAACAAACATTGAACGCCCACTGCAAAAGATTTCTACAGAAGACTTGAAAGCGTTCAACTTTGATGTATAATGCATTGATTTGGTCAATTACTTGTGAAATATTTTCACATTCCTAGCGTAGTCAACTATGTGGTGAAGTGACACATTGAAAATGACAACGTAATTATTCCTAGCATCCATTTTATTAAAACAGTTCATGTAATACATTTCACATTTTTAAAACTAAAATAATCATAAAATTAACTAAATTATAACTTCATTATTATTGTTTATAAAATAAATTAATATATAAGTTACATATATATTTTATCATCTAAATTTTTAATCTGTGGATACTTCTTTTTATATTATCATGTGTCAATATTATGTTTTATCAATAACACTTGCTCAAAAAGATCATAACTATTTTCATTTGATACTGATTTATATATCATTTTTATAATTAGTTAGTTTAACTAAAATAAAACTAATTACTTTGTGGATAAATTTCAATTTTTTATGTGTGTATACTATTAAAAATATTTTGGAATATTCCATGAAAGTTAAATCTCAACCATACACCTAATAATTATTAATAATTAAATTAAATTTTAAAAGTTCTATTCCAAAATAAACATATCCAACAAAAACTTTTTATATTATATGATTGTGAATTCTTCCAACAAATAATTGAACAAAAAATTAGCAAATAAAAATACAAATATATAATAATTATTGAAATAAACTCTACTTTAATTCTCTTAGATTGAAATTGTATTTGTTTGCCCACACCTATTTGGTTTAGTGTTATAATTAAGGAATAATGTAATATGTGTTGCTGAAATCATCTGTTTATATTTAGTATAATGATGATGGTGCATGGCTAATCATAAACATACTTTTAGCTTGTAAAGGGCTTAATGAATAGAAAAAGCTATAAAGATCCGCATTTATAGTAATCGGTTTGCCACTCACGGAATGCGTTTAAGTAAAAAAGCTATAAACTTATGTATGTACAAGTCTATATTTTATATACCAATAATGCTTTTCGAAATATATGTTTCTGATATAATATATAATTAATATTTTTTATTATATATTAATAAAAGAAATATTTATAATTAATTATTTATGTAATATTAATATAATTATAATTATAATATTAGTATAATGAATAAGGGAAAAAATTATAATTATAATTACTTTATATATTATATTGTTATATCAATTTTTTGGATGAGATAATTGGTATTTTTATAGTGATGATTTGATTATTAAAATTTGTAAAGATTTAAATTATCTATTCATGTGTCGAATTTAATGTAAGTTAAATTTAATATCATATTAATATTTATTTGATTATATTATTAGTATAAATTTATTATAAGTTAAGAGGATCAAATTTTTTAAATGCATAAAACATTTTTAAAATTTTCAAAGATAAAATAAGTTACTCTTTTTATAATCATATTTCTCTTTAAAAAAATTAAAAACTAAAAAATTATTTAAAAACTAAAGAAAGATATGCATGAATTTATAATGAAAAACAATGAATACATATAAATCAGTATCACATATAAATATAGTCCAACAATAATTGACATTGTATAACAATTCCATTAGCTAAATTACTTTAAAACATGTGAAATAAAAATAATAATAATAATAATAATAATGAAACATAAAATAAGTTACTCTTCTTACCACCATATTTCTCTTTAAGAAATTAAAAACTCAAAAACTATTTAGAAACTAAGGAATTATATGCATGAACTTTCAATTAAAAAAACAATGAATATATATAAGTATAGTCCAACCATAATTTACATTGTGTAACAATTCCATTTGCTAATTTACTTTAAAACATGTAAAAAATTTCTCTTAACAAAATAAATAAATAAATAATATATGAAATTTATATCTATGAATGTTTCCTATTAAGATATCATAATCTTTGATCATCAAGTGGTGGTTTTCTAGATAAGATACACAAGTGTAGGGGCTCATTCTCCATATTCAAAGGGGTTGAACACTTGCAAAATGAATTGATCGACAAAAATATTATGCTTAATTTCAATCCACTTGTGATAAAACCTTTAGACCCTTTTCTTATAAAAGTCAATGAACATGTCATGTTTGATCTATTTTCCTTTTTAAATAGTTCACATATGACATCTAGCATTGGGGGGTTATTTAGTACATGGATTCCTATTCTTACTACCACAAAAGAATAAGGACGACTCAACATTGGCACCTCCACATCATTAGTTAGTGGGATTTCTATGCCTTAGAAATCAAATTGTACCATAGTGATCTATAACATACATGTTCCTCTTTGCCTGATCTTTCCTCATGGAGTTGGTCCACTAAGTCTCCACTTAGTCAATCTAGTGTCATAGTGCCTAAGTTCATGGGATATTAAAGAGTACCTCTAATATCACCAGATATTGATAGAAAACTCCCAAAATATTTGTGTTGAACCACAATCTTTACATCATTCTAATAAAAATTACCCTCTATTTTTCACAATTTCAGAACCTCATAATTAGATCTAACATAGGTACTTGGGGCAATAATGCTCCTTAGGATAATGAGGTTGGGGTATCTATTATTTATATTAAACCGTAAGTTTGATAGCTCTATTTTTTACAGTATGCCTCAAAGAGGACCTAATATTTTCATTTTGTTTAAATTAAATGTTTTTTAAACAAAAAACCACATTTTTTAACATGGTTTCTCTTTTCCTAGTTGCGGTTGATCATTTTTTTTCCTCTTGCAAGGAAGAATTGTCATGTATTACCTCAATGCAAGAAATTATTGCCACTAAATATTCTAGATGTGATGAATTTTGGTGTGATCACTGAAAAATGTTTTGGCCATGAATTTTTCTGAGATCACCAAAAAATGTTTTGGCCATGATGCGTCACTAGTGTTGAAACTTGTGTATGCCTTGTTTCTCATTAAGTTCTAGGTCTTGGAAGCATACCTTCACCTCTTACATCATTGTATAAAAGGAAGCTTTGCGGGGACACTACACATATAAAACTAGAACTTGATAGCCTTCTGCTACCAAAATATAATTAGAAAGATTTTTGTCATAGTATTTAGAATCCATTTTTGCTTCACTATAACACCGCTATCTACACTGTTATTTTAAAAGTAGCAGCTACGACCGCACTAAACTACGACGGGTCAAAAACCTAAATTAATGATTAATCTTAATTTACTAATTAGTGCAATTAAAAGTTAAACTGGATCTTTGATCTTTGGTCAAGTTCTACTTATTGGCAAAAAAAACCCTGAACCCTTATCCATTGAATTAAACACCAAACCCTTTTCCAAATGTGGAAAATCGTTCCCTATTCTAACCACCAACTTACCACATAGTACCTCACAATTAAGCACTCATGGATATTTGATATAGAGTTGATTTCGAATATTGCATGATCAAATTCAAACAAGATCTTCAATAGTTTTCTACTATCTTTGGGTAACCATACGATTATCCACTTTTTGTGCGACCTATACTAAACTATAAGTATTCCATTAAAATCCACACTTGATCTAGTTTTTGGTTGTTACTATGCATATAGGTGTACTGTGACATCTTTGCTGGAATACGTGAATAGTAGAGTTTAACAATTATCACCGTTCCTTGCAGGTCCCCCTTCTCTTTGCAAAGGCATGGGGTTCGGGGAGCTTGTTTCTCTCTGTTTGAGCCTCCCTTTACTGAGCGGGTTATGGAGTGCAATTTCCTCGAGCGGATGGGTGCTTGTTGATTGTTGTGATTGGGGGGATTTTAGCCATTTGACATGGGGGTGACCCTTTATTAAGTGTTATGGCGGATTTGTGAGTAATACGTGGAAAGGACTCTCGGCAATGGATATCTCGGCTCTTGTTACGATGAAAAAACGTAGCGAAATGCGATACTTAGTGTGCATTGCAGAATCCCGTGAATCATTGAATTTTTGAACGCAATTTGCGCCTGAGACTTCGGTCGAGGGCACGTCTTTTTGGGCATCGAATCATTGATTTTTTGAACGCAATTTGCGCCTGAGACTTCGGTCGAGCACGTCTTTTTGGGCATCGCATCCCATTGAAACACGTTCCTTGCAATATGTTAGGGAGCAGCGGAGCTGGTCATCCATGCCCAATGCGGTGCGGTTGGCTGAAATACCTCAAGTAATGTTTCGTGGCGTGCGTCGGCAAGTGGTGATCTTGTCCTCTTGGTTGGGCAGTCAGCGTTAGTTGATGCGGGTTTTGTGTGGCATCGTTCAAACTTGCTTTGCTCTCTCTTGTCCTTCCATTGGGTAGGGTAGATTTAGCTCCAACTTGCGACCTCAGTTCAGACAAGAAGACCCGCTGAGTTTAAGCATATAATTAAGCGGGGAAAAGAAACTTACAAGAATTCCCTTAGTAGCGGTGAGCGAACCAGGAAGAGCCCAGCGTGAAAATCGGGCGGTAGCATCGCCTGAATTGTAATTTGTAGAAGCGTCCTCAATGACGGACTTTGGCCAAGTCCTTTGGAAGGGGGCGCTTGAGAGGGTGACAGCGTTTGGAAGGGGGCGCTTGAGAGGGTGACAGCGGCGTCAGGCTGGGACCCTGCCGTATCACGAGGCATTATCGGTGAGTCGAGTTGTTTGGGAATGCAGCCCTAATTAGGTGATAAATTCCGTCCAAGACTAAATACAGGGGAGAGACCGATAGCGAACAAGCACCGCGAGATAAAGCTGAAAAGGACTTTGAAAAGAAAGTGAAAGAGTGCTTGAAATTGTATGAGGGAAGCGGATGGAGGCTGTCTATGTGTCTCAGTCGGATGTGGAATGACTTATAAGGCTGGTGCGCCGCTTGACTTGAGGTGCAAACCAACACGGGATGTTGCATCGTTACAAGTGCGGGTGGATTACTACCTCTCGATTTATCATTGCGGTGGTCGAGAAACGAAGCGTCCGCCCTTGTGGCGGGCCGCGTGCACCGCCCTCGTGGTATTGGTTGATAACCATAAAACTCCCTTGGGAAAACTTCTAAAAATGAAAACTAGATTGGGTTGGATGAACAATAATCATTTGACCTAACCGGTGTGACACCGCAGCACCACTAGTGGCTAACTCCATGAAGGGATGAGGCGCCTTGTGCCGACCCTAAAATCCCTCTTTGTGTTTGTGATCTGACAAGGCATGAAAGTGCCCTTTAGCTACGTGGAAGGAGCACAAAGAACATAAATAACCACCTCACAGTGGAAAAGAAGACATGGGCAAAAATTTCTTTAGTGGTTCATAATTGTCGGAACCATCTCCCTCTCACTGTGCTTTTTCAGTCACTTGCAACTATCTCAAACCGTAAATCCAGCTCGGAGGTGATCAATTGGAGGAGATTTACGGTGCAACTGATCTACGGTTGGGAAAAGGGTGGACGTTTCTCTTTCAGTTGCCTTATCAAGTTTCAACCAATCAGATAAGTGATAGATTTCGTGAATGTTTCTTCTTAGGTTAACATGCATAAAATTATGTGTTACACGTTATGTAGTCATCTAAATTATATGTTGTTGGAATTGCATGGTGTCGTTAACAGAGTCGTTTTGGTTATATTATATTGAATGACTTCTAGATCCACACGTTTTGAGAGCTGGGGATGCGAAATGGGTACAATAATCTCCAATTGCCACTCATTGCCAGCAACTACTATTCATCCCGCATTAAAAATTATTAATGTATTGTGTGTTTGACTCCATATTTACCCAATCACCAACAGACCCCATGTGTATAACATAGATCCGTAGGAGTCGCTTTTGTATATTAAGAAGTTGTAGTTATTTTGCAAACTTTCACAAACATATATGGATATCATTTATTAATTAATGTTGTCGTTGGCTATTACAGCATAGAGATTAATAGCACATGTCAGGTCCATTCTGCAAGTCATGAAAACACCCAAGCAACAAGAAGCAAATCCGTCTGAAGATTGTGTTCATAACAAGTGAAACCAGGGAAATATATAATCAACTTATATATAGCCACAATCCTTTTTTGTTGTTTGATAGTATATATTTAAACTTTTTATTGGCAGTGACAGCTGTAAGATAAAACATGAAGCAACGGTACAAACAACATGGGGTCGGTGCATTATTGCACCAACATGGGGTCTTCTCATACATTTGCATTTCGTCCTTTCATTTGAAAGGATCTTGGTCAAAGATCTTGGAACAACTCCTTGTAGCTATGTGATTAATAACAGGCCATTTTTTGGTTGGCCCTTTAACCTTTTACAAACATGTGAAAAATAAACTCACGACAGCGAAAACAAATGCATGAATACAATAATACGCAAGGAGTCGACGATGCACATGAAATATTACATGGTTTTAACTTTTGATTAACTATTCCCACGGTGGAATGGGCACCAGACATTAATGCCCTCATCCATTACGATCGATGAATGACCCTACGTTATCAGTTATATATTTTGTTTGGAATTAATAAAGAGTGTTTATTCACAGCAGCAGAAAGTCGTTATTTCCATCCTGTTTTCTTGGATGGTCAAACCATTTTGGATGGATACCAAGTTGTGACTGGAGTATCTACTATCCAGCATGTGAAAGTACATTAGCATGAAACCCGTGTAACCAACATCGTCTATTGCACTGATATGACCTCATTCCCTTGTAATACTTGTTCAACGGAGTGATTGTGGGGCCCATGTTTGCTGGGTTCCTCCATTGCATTCGGTTCCTGTAAATAGTAAATTACTAAAAGCTCTATTGGATGGCAATCTGAAATTGCCAACAATCAGTCAAGACTCATGAGTCAGTTTATGCAGTGCTATTTATGTGCATTCATAACATGGGAACAGGTTCTCCTCGATTTTAGATTGACTTTTAGTGGACGGGAAATATTTATATGCCATCGTGAGTTTAATTCATATAGAAGGGTGATACTGATGTTTATTTCGCTAGAAGAGTTCTCACTGAGTTAGGATCTGGCAAACAAATTAATAACACGTCTCGCAAAATTTTCAAATTTGGCATTTTCGTAAATGGATGACCTTCGGGAACTGGAATTAAAAACATCCTTAACACATCCTATAAAACAGTAAAACACTATTGATATGGTAGGTATTGCTACATCCATCTTACTGAAAATAAGGTATTGCTACATCCATCCACATTTGGGGTAGGGATAACGAAGGTCTAAAGCAACATAGAGCTGGAAGGTAATATTACATTATTGTGTTTTCATTCATTATTTAAGTAGATACATGGCATTTCCCATCCAATATGCGTGATACTTTGGTCATTTATATTATACATTGGCATATCAGTTTTTTCTTAACAAAATAAAGTATATCGGGTTTATATTTATATTCTTTTATGCTAAATGAGCCTAAGGGAGGTATGCTAAGTCATTTGTACATAGATAGTTAATTGTAAGTGCTAAAAGTGGAGTCTCAAAGTTACATCAAGTGAGATTATGATAGGAAAAATGCAAAAACAAAATGTCCTTTCCCTATTAGTGTAGATTGAGTGAACAATTTAAATTTAAATCTAGTGTGAGAGGTCATAAAGATTTATCCATATTTTATCTTTGATTTCAATCAAATTGGTGAGTGGGAATTCTTACTCATATGATTTTCTTTAGCAACATAATTGACAAATCCATTGAGAATAGCCTATTTTGTCTTCCCTAGTTTGAAAGGTTTGACCATTTCTTTTTTTAAGTTTTTGTTATCATATCACTATGTCTTATCTTTGTTTGGATGTTTAAAACCTTAAAATACCTTAGTTCCTAGATTAATCTACAAAGTTTCTCATTTATCTTCCCCAATTTGGTCTATTTCTTTAACAAAAGTGGCCAATCACTCTTTTCCATGCTTACAAGAAGTGATTGTTTCCCTCTCGTGAGTTGTTACTGAAAGATAATACGGAAATGCATATTATAAGGGAGTTCTTTTATTTTTGTGCTTAGTTTACTCTCATATTTAGTAGAGTATTGACCTAGGTAGGTTACAAGTGTTCTATAATTGACTTGCAGGTTCTTATGTAGTTTTTATTTCTTCAATTTTATTGTTAGTTGGTAATAAAGAACGTCAAATAATGTTTAGATTTTGTTTTATGATGTTGATGAGCTCATCCTAGTGAGAAATGATTCAATTAGAATCCTCCTGCATTGTATTTGTAGGTTCTTTGTGTAGAGTATTTGTTGTTTCATTTGTGTTTCTTTTTTACATCCAAAGGAAATTCACGTTGCATAGATATTTCCTACAAAACTTTGGTATTTCTCCACATATCAATGTTGACTTGAAAATAATGACCTTACTGGTATCATACAACCATTTTTTTCTTTCTATGATTTATTTTTATTTTCCATTTTCATAATCATAATTGGTGAAAATGACAAAAAAATCATCTCATAATCACTTAGGGTAGAGGATCTAAAATTGTTCTTAAGATAGTTGGTAAATATAGTTGGAGAGTGAGGTCCCTACTCATTTTTTGAAATTGTGGAAAAGGAAAACTTCCCGCCTCTCCTTTAGATAGTTTCCATAAAATACAAAAATGACATCTTGTGCATTTTCATATTTCAACTTTCTCATTAATTCTTCTAATTCTTAGTACGAGGATGTCTCAATCTACCTTTAAATCCAATTGTTAAATGTTTGTCTATCTTGAGATAAGCATTAGTGAAGATGTCATGAAGACATCAATTACACAATCATTGGAGACACGCTATATCAATGTTGAGTACATATTGTATTATGTTGATGTCTTTTCAGTGAAGAGGTTAAACATGTATAGAGTGATTACTGTGTTAGATATTTTGTGATCATTTTTATAGTATTGCCACATAAATCTTACACATTGGATACTTTTGGCCCACAATATTAAAGTATTGTATGACATTGGTTTAGAAGTATCACCCTTGTCAAGTTGTCACTTGAAAAATGCATGCATATCTTTCTCCAATTCATTCCATTATTGATGCTGGCTCCTCACAATGTGGGAATTGATTCTATGACTTATAATCATTCCTCGAAAAATGACCATGGTTACATCATTGTGTTCATTGGCTAATCTACTAAGTGGCTTGAAGCTATATATACGTACTCCAATGACAACATCATAATGATGTTATTCATATTCAATCATCATAATATTTCTATGTTGCATAGTGCTTTGTATACTAATTATTCATAGTGAGTGAGGTGGTGTGAGATCTTTATTTGTTCTTGCATGTTAATTGACTTGGTCTAATGCTTATCATGTTTGTTGCTTCATTTATAGATGTTAACGTAGACCCAAACCTATGTAGGATTCATATATAGAGCCAATTGATGTGAATCATTTTTCGAATTAAGAAAAAATGGAAAACATTCTTAGGAATTTGATATTAAAATATCCCTTATTGGAAATGGGATTTGAGGGAGTAGAAGTTACTTCAACCATTGAAAAAGAGTCCTAAGGGCAATGAGAAGAGGAAGCTTGTCAAGAAGCTAAAGAATGAGCCAAGTGGACTCCTTGAAACATCATTAGCTAAGTGTGCATAGTGATGGTAGCCATGTAATTATGGAAACCAACTAAGATAAATAAGAAAGGTAATGGAGTTGAGTAAGAATTCCTTTATGCTATTCTTTTATCTTTCTAATATTTTCTCACTTGAATGCTTGAATTGAATGGATACCCTTCTTAATGGATGATCAAAGAAGGAAGATGCTATCATAAAAGATTTAATAAAAATTTAGTAATATATGCATATTTTAAACTGCTATGATGGACAATAGATCGATCTAAGTGAGTAACAATTCACAAGTTAAAAAAAAAAAATGGAAGAAAAAAAGCTATTTCTAATAACACATTCAGGGAATTTCTGTGTTTGTGTGATGCATGAAGTAAATACAAGATTTCATTATATGCTTGAGGATATAGGCATTTTTCTAAGAGCTTATATATTTGAAGAAAATGATTTCATCACTTAGTAATGAGTTATTATAAAATTAAATCATTAGTGTGCATTTTGATTTTCCCTATATGATATAAATTACCAAAGAACTACTAATATGAATACATGCTTGTCACTAAATACTTGGTGGATATGAAAAATGAAAGATCCTATTTGCATGAAAATTTGGTAAGGCATATTCTCGATACATTGAAATAATGTATGCTTGTGTGGAACAAGTAAAAATATGGTTTACTAACATGAAGATAAATTGTTAATAATGTTATAAGAATTGATGAACATTGAAGTGGAGGGTGTGAATCCTTTGCCTTAGAGAAATTAAAGTGGAAAAGTTAATTGCGAATAAATTTTGGGATAGGTATGTTAGTGGAGAGACTAAATGTATAAATTCCAACATTGAGCTAACCTTGGATTACTAAAATAAAATAATGAATGCATGATTTATTGCCAAGAATGACGGCAACGTATGTCTATGCATACTGTAAAAATTATTGTTTTCAAATTTTGTGGTATGTAGCTGAAATGATTGAATGATTGACTATGTGATGATTTTGAAGAATTTACTATATGTTGTGAATGGTGTATTGAAAGGATTTTATGCATGAGAAATCAACATTGTTCGATCAAGTGGAAGTGAAAATTGTAGGTAGAATTCCCTTGATAATTGCACAAAATGTGAGTCCATATGATAAGGGTCCCATACTTTAGATATTTGACTTATGTATGAAACAAGTTTGGAAAACAATTTTTTTGATTGAAAATTTTATCATACATATGATTAGAGATATATGCATTTGAAATAGGTGAGATAAGATATATATCTGGGGATGATATATTGTGGTTATAAAGCAACAAAATTAGAAATAATACCATTATGGTTACACTAGACCCTATCGTATGTCATGGTCACCATGGGCATGACATGTGAGATGTGTTGTGCTATGATTGACAAATTTAGAGGGATGCCTTAGCTGTAAGACTCTATGAGTCTCTTGGCCTTCTTGTAACATGGAGAAAAATAATGAATGCTAAGATCCATACCTTCTATCCAAAGACTTGGAATTTTTCTCACTCTTATTTCTTCAACAACTATGTAATGATGGTATGGGAACAATTCTCGTCCCATTCTCAACTCAACTACTGCCCACCCTTGAGCCTCAATCTATTATTTCCAAATTTACCAGTATTTTCTTTCAACTTAAATATGTCTTTATTATTATTTCCCCCTTTATTAAATAGAGTCTTTCCATCATAAAGGACTCAATTCCTAAGACTCTACTTTTCATAATTATCATTATCTTAATTTATTTTTCTATGTCTTATTTTTCTTTCCTTATACATTTATTTCTTTTATTAATTTAATTGATTTGGGGCATGAAATACTCCCCAATTCAATGAAATTTGTCTCGAAGTTAACTTAATCATGTAACTTAGTATTCCGTAATATCATTTTCCACCATGGCAGGTATGTTTGGCCAAGACAAGAACATCATCTACAGGCATCTATCAACAAGATGAACACTAAAATAATTGATTTTACGAGAAATATAATCCTCTCCTTCTAGCTTGCAGAACTTTGAAATGGGGATTTTTGCCTCTAAGAATAAGTTGGGGTTGTAACATAAAAAAAAATTGTTGTGAAAATAGATTAGAGAATCATTTCCATTAATATATCTCATATATAGTATTGTGAAAGAAATTATAAAATGGAAAATGCGCAAAAACAATAGGCTCTATAACATATATTTGGTCCTTCCATTTCTTTGAAATAAGAAAATATTTGCATATTACATCTCCAATCTATAGGGGTCTATTAAACATAGATTGTTGGTGTAATCTACTTACAAGATCAATGTGCTATTGATGCAAAAACACTTGAATGGAAGAAAATATTATGAAAGATTACATATTGAAAAATTTGATCGATCACAACACTAGATCAAGATGAAGTTAATATACATCTATGATATTGTGTGATGGTGCATAACACTAGGCATTTTAATAATTAAGGAAATTATGGATTTTTCCTAAGAATTGTCCATATTTATAAGTATTGTCATCTTTATCTCCCAGGATTTGACATGAAACATGAAACATCTTATAGAAAAAGAGTACCAAAACATGACCAAGACCATTGATCTTTGTTGAATCCATGGAGAGATAAGATAGGAATTTATGACATAGAAAAAATAATTCTTCATTAGAATTAGACTTTCAACTTGATTGTGTAATCCTAACTTTCAGCCTATCAAACAAAAAGGAAAAACATATGTTCCATCTTCACAAATTAACACTTAAAATGGCCTTTCAAACACAATTTAACACCACCTTAACCTAATAAGCTAAATAAATGATTACAAACTTGGATAATCTACGGTTTCACTCAATGATTCTTCTAAAATGCCATATGTTCCATCCTAGAGTGCCAACACCATAAGAAAATTCATTACTTTTCAAAATCAAATCAATTTTCCAAACAAGGACTAGAATTCAAGGATTTCCAAAATTAGCGTTGGCTAACTAGAGAATATAACATATGGGATCTGTACTACCAAAGAAAAAGTGTTACCAATAGTAAAATGTAGAAGGAGTATGAAATATAATACGTGTGATAATTTTGGCATAAGTAATAGTACAAATTATTTATGATCACATCTGATAAAAGTGAAAGCAGGAAGGTGGGTTGACTACCAACGTGTGGAATGTAATATAAGAGAAATAAATATTACATGGAGTATTCAATGTATTTTCATGGTAGTATTTTTTTCTATTGGCCCTTTGAGTTTTTTTTTTTACCATGCCAAGAAAATCCAATCCAATCGAATATGCAATTTCCCCCCTCTTCCTACCAAAATTACTATGGTTTTGTTTACTTTCTATATTTCATTTTATATGAATTTTTTGGTTGAGTATGTATATACAAACCACCAACAGTTTGGAATATCAAAAGGATTTTAAAATTTCATCTAACCATAGGATTCTCCACTGTTTATTCACATTTTTACTATGGAAAGAAGTTATAATTAAGAAATGAGACATGCCCTACACAAGAAGAGGGTAGGAAAGTCAATTTTAGTATGCTATAATTGCATTACTTGATTGGCTAATTCTAAATACATGAGGGATAACGATAGAATCAAAGAACTTTGGTACTATAACTAATCATTACAGGTCATAAGGATGAGGTAACACTGATGACATACATGCCTAAAATTTTGTAACACAATGGAAGAAGAAACTTGGGTATTTTTATCAATGGTAGAATGAAAGAAATTAGATGAATAGGAAAACAAAATTAATAGTGTTTCTTATCATCATTTTCATTTCCATTGTCTGTCATATCCTCCATTCCAAATAAAATAAATAGGTATTCCTCATTAATCCCCACAACTCGAGTATTCATATTCCTCTTACATGAGGAACTTTCTTTTAGCTATTATCCCACAGGTCACGGGATCAAAAGATAGTTTTGATACACATGTAACACCCAAAAAAAATGAATAATAAGACGTGTACATGGTATCCAAAGACTTGGAATTTGGATCCTTCATGTTTCTTCAAAAACTCCAAATAAATGGTATGGGAACAACTCTCCTCCCAATTATTAGTTCAGCTGAATCACCAGCCACACCCGAGTCTTAATCTATTATTACGAGATTGTGACTAGTATTTCCCCTCACCTTGAATATGTCTCTCTTATTATTTCCCCATTTATAATATATAATTTTTACATCATAAATTACTCAACTCCCAAGGCTCTACTTGTCATAATTATCCTTATCTTAATTTTTCTTTTCCAATTTCTTGTTTTTCTTTCCCTGTGTATTTATATCTTTTATTAGTTTAATTTATTTTGTACATGACACTTATCATACAAACAAATCTTAGCAAAGCAAGGAAACGAAGGCATTATATTATAGAGAAGAGGATTACTTGATCAGAATCTAGATTAGGGGCAAAAATTTGCTCAAAAATCAAAGTGCTTAGAATCACTCAAAACCTGAATGATTGCGTTTGTCTCGATTATATGATCCCAATGCAACTCATTTCACTCAAAATGGAGCTCATATGAGAAATATAGAGACTTCTGTCCACTTTGCCAAACATAAGAATTTTGCAAAAAGAAAGTACAGTCACTACCCAGTTAGTAGTCCATATTACTAACTTGGGAAGTGACTATGTAGGTCAAAAGTTTGGTCAACAACCAGTGAGGTCACAACAAGTGGCGCTTTATGAATGGTCAACAATTTGATGTGTTGGTTTCTTTAATTGGATGTGGCAACCATGAAGGCCACCATGTGCCCCTCCCCAAGGGCCTATCATAATCAACACGCAGTGACAAAAGTTTATTTGGCAGGTCGGCGGAGTCAAACCCGAAACCTCGCCCACATAAACCCAAAGTCTTACCACATGTCGCGCCAATGTTTCTTAACAATGTATGGGTGTGATTTGTATTTCATGTGTTAACACATGGTTGTTGGGGGACCAGAGGGCCAGCCCCCTCCGCATGTGACCAACTTCACAACCAGAGGCTGATGTTTAGTGCTAACCGTGCACTTAATGTGCTAAGTGGAGTTTTATGCTAACTAACACATGATTAACCCTTAATTAAACGCATATTAACTTGGCGGAAGTTTGGCAAGTTCGACAAATTTGGCATTTCTCCAAATTTGGCGGGGTTAACAAGATTTTTTCTAGATTTGGTGGAGATTTCCTAGGGAAAACTGAAGAGACCATAACTTCTTCCGTGTGCGACCAATTTTGGCTCAAAAAGTGTCATTACTAAATGATTTGGATGCTCTAAACACAATGGAATAGGTTGTAGAGGTAGAAAGACACTTTTGTATGTCATTTTACTACGTTGAAGTTTAAGGAAGCCTAGGGCCACCAGGAGAGGAGGTCAAGCCTAGATCAGTTGAAGTCCAATTGCAGAGCTTGGATAATCACTTTTGTTGTTTTTGGGTCTTTGGAATCCAATGGAGTAGGTTCCAAAGCCATTGGAGCACCACAGGTGCATGTAATTAGAGAGTTTACCATTAATCCAAAGAGGGCCTAGCCATTGAATCAGATCCAAGGAGATGTAGCCCATGAGGGGTGAACTCCTTTATCAAATTTGTGTTATGAGTTGTTGTGTTTTACTTCTCTGCAATTTACTTGTTGTATATGTGTTTTAAACAACTAATTAATCTCATAAATTTCTCATAAAAGACACTCAATACTTGACACATAATCCTTCACATTTTGGTTAATTTGAGATGATCCTAAACACATTTTTTTAATACTAATGAGGGAGCTTGCATAGCATTAACAAGTTTTCCCAACATTCAGATCATTACTTGAGCCTAGAAGGGTGAGTCACTACAAGAAAGATGAGACTTGAATGAGATGTTATGAAATGAATTATATCACATGCTCATTGGGATCATGAGTACATTTAGGTGTGTTAGAGAAAGTAGCGATCCAATCATGTTTCGTAATAAATTATTTTGAAGTAAGGTATAACAATACTTATCGGCCAAATAATCACAACAAGAATGTTGAATTCTTCACTTTAAATGTCAACCTGGGCTTCATGCAAAGTTGTGAGGTATCGTGCACTGTATGTGAAAACTACATTGATACAATTATATTTCAAAAATGAAGCATGCCAATTATAGGAATGTAAGAAGGAAGGAAATGAGCATAAACCAAATGCTAATTATATTTCAAGGAAAGCTATAAATTGAAATAAAAATTCTCTAATAACAAGAAATGGAAGTTGCAATAAAGTAAATGTGCATAAAGGGAATGAATAAGAAGTAAATTTGTAGAAATTAAACTATTCTAATAACAATAAAAAATAAACAATAAAGAAAACATTTCTAATTAAAAACCATGAAGCAAACTATTCTGGTTACAGATCATAAAGAAAAATAAATAAAGTAAATATAAGAAAGTAAATGCATGTTGGTAATGAAAGTATAAGAATTGCAGAAATAAAATCACAACTCTTGGAACAAATTAAATTAGAAGCTATTATAATTCAATCAATAGGTATAGGGGATTCAATATTCATTGAAACTCCAAAGTAGGTCCAAACCTTGAACAAAGCAATGGGGTGAATCCTTCAAGATAAAAAAACTATTTCAAACAAGAAACTTCAACCAAAAGCTTGTATTACTTCCAAATTTGAATTTACGAAAATGATGATGATTCATTCCTTTATAGGAGACTTCATATTATACTTGAAAAAGGAATCATATAATTTCCGCATCATAATATGTAAACCAGTTAAAATCCTTTATATTTAAAAAGAGGTACATGTAAACAGTTTGGAGGGAAAAGAAGAAAATCTATTTTTTTTAATTGTATTTTTGGCTTATCTCTTTATAGGTTTACTCAAATTTCAAGTGTAGACACTCATTGGATACAAAATTAAATCCCACATCCAAGGAGTACTAATTATGCATGCTTTTGAGAATACCCACACTGATAAAAATTGAAGATACATTAAAAAAGTGTGTTCAACATCTAACAAGTACTAATTATGCATACTTTTGAGAACACCCACATTGATAAAATTGAAGATACATTAAAAAATTGCATTGAACACACTTTTGAAGTTTTCAAAAGTGTCTTCAAGTTTTATGAACACACTTTTTGAATGTATCTTCAATTTTTATCAATGTAGGTCTTCGCACAAGTATGCATAATGGGTACTCGAAATGTGGAATTTAATTCCACATCCAACGAGTGTATACACTTGAAATTTGAGTTAACGTATAAGGAGATAAGCCAAAAATACAACTAAAAAAATAGTTTTCTTCTTTTCCCTCCAAAATTCATAACTTTTATTTTAATATTTTTCCTTAGGAAGCCACTTTTAGGCAAAAATTTCCTTTAATGCACCATATTCGTACTTGAAGTATATTTCATGTTCACATATCACTTAGGAAATGTCTATTTGTCGATAGCTATGGGCTTCTTTAATTATACCTTGCCTCTTCCATTTAAAATTGCATCATCGAAGTATCTCATCCAATCCCAACTTGTATAATTATTCACTAATTAGCATGAAAGGAGTTTCTTTCATTGTTAAGACTTTCGTCTTTTTCTCATAAAGGTATTTGAGTGCTTTTGACACGAGGTATTCACTCAATGAACCTCTGACATATATTGTGCGTTCATGGAATACTAAACAATGCCATTAATTTGACTACATATTGGAAAATACCGCTAAAAATCACATTATTTAACCCCCTACCAATACAAACCCAATACACCTCCCCAATTTAAAAAACCCCTACTTTCACTAGATATCATAGGTATCCATTTTTTCATTAAGATTTTTTATACACCTTTATATTTTTCATTAACTTTGAGCTTCATTTTTTATACTTGCCAATATAGAAAACCTTTACCACCCTTTATATGCTCAGTATATTATGTCATTTCTTCCTCAATATATATCCCTAAATATGAATTCCTGTGGTATGATATTTCTCCCCTAGTGAAGCCCCCGTGGCTTTTCCTGTATGTTAAAATTAAATAATTTTTGCAAATTTTGTGGGAACAACTTTGACTAAAAAGAAATGTGCATTAGATAAATTATCATCAATATCTATTAGTTCTTCTCTTGTGTTGAGTTGAGATAGGTGGTGAGGCCCGACATGATTTTTTTGTGGTCATACTAGTTTTTCATATTCAAATTCTTGAAATAATAGAAACCATTGACAAATTCTCCCCTAATGTTTAGGTTTATTAACAAGGTATTTTAAGGCATGTTGATCAGTGAAAATTTTCAATTAATTGGCCAAAATATAGTGGTAGAACTTTTGCAAGGCAAAGAACATGGCTAATGCCTCCCATTCTAATGTTGAATAGTTTCTTTATACCTTCTTTAGTTTTTAACTAGCATATGTTTGGATGATTCACTTTTTCGGTGTCACATTGTTGCTAAAACTACTCTGATTGCTACATTAGACACACTCATATACATGAACTTTTTGGATTAGCAAGGAAATTTCAAAATTGGTGCCTCTACCTGTTTCTTTTCTGATGATTTGAATGAATCATTGTGCAAGTATTTGCTCCATATATATATTGAACATGTTTTCTTAATAGTTCATCAATTGGAAATTTTATATCGAAGTGATGTCTAATAAATTTTTTATAGTACCTTGCGTGTTTCAGAAAAGTTTTGTTCTGCTTTTGGTTGACATGGAGCTTTAAGTTAAGGATCACTTTAATTTTTTCCATATAGGATTTGGTTCATTTCTTACATACCACATGCCCTAATAATATTCCAATTGGTGTGTTAAACAAACACTTTTTAATATTGATAGACAAATAAATATGTCTACACTTTTTAGTAGTATTCCTTACATACCGCATGCCCAACATTATTCCAATTAGTATGGAAAATAGACACTTTTTAATATAGACACAAATGAATTGCCTAACTTCCTTACATACCACATGCCCTGGTAGTATTTCAACTGGTGTGGAAAATAGAAACTTTTTAATATTGAGAGATAGATGAATCTATCTACACTTCTTCCAATATTCCTTCCATACCTATAGTCATATATTCAACATATTTTTTGTCAACCATATTTAGAGATATCAACTTCTTTTATTTTTATTTTAGCATCCATCAATTTAGCAGTGTTCGACTCATTGAGTCTCTGGTCTCCAAGCTTCACTTAATGATATGCATATGGAGAATCTAGTTTCTCAGGGTTATCATCTTAAACTTTTGATATTTTAAATATCATTATAATGTATTTTTTATTCTCCGAATGATTCTATTTCCAACAAAATCTCTTCACCAGAAATTTGATATTTTACATGTTGAATCGGGAAGTTTCTCTTTCGCATGATGGTTGGCATGATATATGATTACATGTTGAATTCGGTGGGTAGTCACTTTTACTCTTCCTTTCTTTTTCTTTTTTCTGTTTTTTTTTACAATACTTTTGTTTGAAATAAATTCTCTAATTTGGTTAGTTGATTCAACTAATTCGTTTTTAGTATGATGAAACTCAAAATATTTTATATACTTATTCTTCAATTCATTTCTTCTGGAGAATTTCCCCTTGATATGTTTTTTATGCCACTTATTTGATAGATCATTGAGAGTACTGGGAAACATGTGTGGTGAATATCTCTCATCTCTATAGCCAATTCTATTTTATTCTGCTTCACATTGTTGAATATAGGCTACAAGATCTCATATTGGGTTAAAGTTGGGAATGTTGGCGACTACAAATAATTTCTCTCCCTCAAAATCATTCAATAAAATATGTCTCAACAGTTGTTGACATTTGAATTTGATGAGCATGGGTATCCCACCATCTTGTTTTTTCTCCAATAAAAGTTATGACAAGACTTTATGCTCTTCCTTTCTCACATATAGATTTAGACACTTCATCAATGTGATTTGAAGGGCAACATTTTATTTAAATATTTTTGTAGTACCAAATTCATTTTTCCCATTGGTTGGAAATAGTGTAGGGGATTCTCTTAATTCTCTTTCATGCACAATTAGCATTTATTTAACTATGAATAATGGTTGGGTTTTCTCGATTGTCATTGATTCAATTATCCAACATTCCTTAGCCATTGATTCATAATTTCCAATTTTTCATTCATAAATCTTAGTGTCTTAGTTTTTTCCAATGGAATGTAGGGACCATAGAAGAATATTTCATGTTGCATTGGGATCCAAATTTTCTTTATCCTCTTGAATAACTTGATTTAAATGTTTTGTCTCCGTGTCATCATCTAGTTCTTCAATCCATCATTTTCCTTCTTGTGGATCTAATGGGATCACAATCTATCCATTATTTGCAGTAAATCTTACTCACTCGTTCTCTAGGGAAATTAAAACTTTCATGATTTGACCCCATGCGCATCTGACCAACATTGGATAAGTTAACATTCCTTCAACTAAGTCAGTAAGTTCAAATTCGACAGATGTTTGGATTCCCATGATTGAAGTTTGAATGTGTTTTAGCATAATGTTGGGCTCCAAGAATATATTATATGTTAGTTTTAGGTAGTTGATTGTCCTTTGAAGGGTCGATCCTCCAAACTTTACCATGTGTCTCTAGGGAGAATATTTACTTGTGACCCAAAGTGGATAATGACTTGACCTATCATGTGTCTACTTATCTTAAGGTTGACTTGAAGATCATAGTATTCAAAATGTTTGTTTTACGAAACTTGACATAGGTTTTTACATAGTCTATGATATTATTTGGATTCTATAAGTATACAAAGGAGCTCAATTAGATGACCAATTGATTTTTTTCCTTTTAGTAGTTCTAAAAATTCTTCCATAATATTATCCTTAGTATTTTTTTTTCTAGCTTCATTAATGAAAAAGTTGACAGTTTATCTCATTAGATCATCATGGTGTTGTAGATTTGGATATCGATGAACAACTTTTGTTGGTCAGATTATTTCTTATGGTCTTGGTTTAATTTTTTATCCCACTCCATATCTAGTCATGACTTGTAATTTTTTTGAATTTAAGACTTTTTGTTTAGGTACAAAATGAAGAAAATTTATACCTCTTTTATTCATTATTTTTTCAAGGATTTTATGTAATTTGTCAAAAAGTGATCACCCAATCCATAAATGTTGTAGCAGCATAGGTTGGTTTTGTATTTTAATGGACAATTGATTCTAATGTGTCCCTCCCACCAACAAGTATAGCAGTAAAGTCATCCTCAATATCAACCTTGGTTTCATCCAAATCTCCCATTAAATTTGTCTTGATTGTTTCAATTTTCTTGAAATCCTTCACAGGCATGGTATCCATTTCCTCTTTCCTAATATATTTTTTCCCTTCTGGATTGGGTTGCTAGATCCCCTAGCTAGCCGAATGATTGTGTATGGTAAATAATATGGTATTTAGTATTATTTCAAAATTTAGTTGGAATTCATGAGTTGAGTTGTTGGCTTCCTCACATATAGCACACCACTTTGGTTTCACATTCTTTAAATTATATCAACATCCTCTCATCCTACGATTTGACATGGCATGGAAATTTTTACAGTATATATTTGATTGTACATGTTGAATGTCTGGTTCAATATGATTTATGAATTTTTAATTATCCTTTTTGTGCCACTCACTTCCATAGTTGGTGCACCACAATTCATTATGTTTCAAAGTAAGATTCATGAGAGATTGTTGTAATTACTCAACTTTTTATTTGATTCTCCTTTCTATCAATGAGGAGGTCAACATCCAATCATCATCTATTTCAATGTGTCATGAATTTTTCAAAGATTCTTCCCATGATATAATTCTGTGCATTATTAATGGCCCTCTAATTCATTATGAGAGTTTAGCAATGTACCATTGTATTAGGATAGCTTCATCAATCACAAATGGAGTTTGACTTAACAAGCCTTTAAATAATTTATCATAATATTTGTGAGATGTATGTGATGTATTTTTCCTAACTTCTTTAAAGTTATTGGGCTACATGATTCTTAATGATATTGAACTTTAAATAAGGCAAGGGAACTTTTCTTAATATCGTTCTTGGTTCTAGCTTGATTTCCCATGATATTCGGAAATCAACTAAGGGATATTTTTCTGAGGGCTCCTATAAATTCAACTATTTGTTTTTCTTAATTCTTGACATCATTGACATCCTAGAATATTTTGAAAAATAATAAGTTTTTTCTAGGGTCTTCATAGCACTTGTAGAGGGGGTTTTAATTAATCACATTATTTCATTTTCTAGAGGATCTTATGTTGATGTATCTTGGAATAAATGTAATTTGATTGGAGTACTTGGTTGTATCGATTACACTCATTTTTATATCATGTTGGTTTCTACTTTGATAATAAAATTTTGTATATTTTTTACTACAGGGTTTCAATTTCAGCTTTAGAATTCGACACTTAAAGATATTGGCACATGTTTTATAAATATTAGCTAAATTAGTTTGTATCAAGATATGAAGGCTCATCATCACACCTTGATTCATCTTCTTCAGTAGTTACTAATTTCAATAGGGGTTTATGTTCCTGATATCTCTAATATGGAGAAGTATGTCATCATTTCCCTAATTATTTACCCAAGTCTACTTGGGTGCTAGGATTCCTATTAAGAGACGATCTTTTAGGTTTCCTTGGTCATCTCTTCTATACAAAACTAAGGAAGGTTCTACGTTGATATAAAGCCTCTAATCTAGGAAGTTTATATTACATCGGGACTTGTTATATTTTCTATAGGAGATCATGTTATGGTTGGTCTAAAGTCATCAAATTTCATATTGTCTATGTGTCCTTTTAGAGTAAGGCTTAATTGTATACTATCAGTTTTCATTGGAGCCTATGGGTCTTCACCTTTCCAATGTAGGAACTCAATGCATCCTTATATGAGTCCCATGGATCCTTGATTTGTCACCTTTGAATTTTTTTTTGATATAAATGTTGGATGCATTTTTCCTTCTGCATCTTGTGTTGTTTGTTTTGTCTTTTGTCTCATTCAATTTTATTAATTTCGAATCAATTTTTTTTAAATACAGCATACATTGTTGGATTTTTCTCTCAAACTCCTCGTTGATAGAATATCAGTGTACTATTCCAACCAACCATCATCCTTTCATGTCAGCTCCTTGAATTCAATTGCCTTCTTTCATCTCTTTCTTATTTTATTTTTTTCCAATTTATCTTATGAATGTCTACACCCACATCACTAACCCTAAGTTATTCTTGGTCAATAACGGATTTTTTGATAAACATCTTCATTTTCTCAAAAAGTAGTCCAACACTTCTTTGCTCTCATCATAACAAGCATCAATAATTCTTTCTTGGTTGATTTGGCACTTGTTGTGGTCAGACTTTGGTAATGGTCCTAAAGGGACTTTGTACTTGATGATATGTCCAACTTCCTTAACGAAGAGAAATTTTTGTATCAAGTTAGGTATATAGAAGAAAAATCCCTCATGGAAATCATCGTGAAGATGTTCCTTGATTTTTTTGATTGAAGTGTGTTCTTCGATTTCTTACTCCTTGCAAAAATAGTCAAATACTTTTTTGACCAACTCCTACAAATTGTTCCATCCCTAGTTTGTTAACTTCATCATCAATCATAGACCAATGTTGTGATGACAAATTATATGGATGGTTTGAGTATTATTTAATTTTGAGGGGATCAATTCAACGAATTTTTCATGCGTTTCTATAAACAAGTGTGACCTTGATGCTACCAACGATAATCAGTTTCTTCTAGAATAGTTATTCAAGTAATTATTAATTTTTTCTACCACCACTCTTTTATCTCTTCCAAACTCGTCATTTAGATAAACATATTTGATGTACTTGGGTGTAGAAACTAATGGAAATGGACCCAATGTTGTGATCTAGGGAACGACATGTATTAGTTACAAACAATTTGTACACCAAGAAATCTCGTACAACAATATACTTGATGAGAAAAGGAGAAAAGGGATAACATAAGTAGTGGAGATCCAACAAAATCATCCTTATATTATATATATTAGCATCCAACAACCTCCTCATAGTGTATACATGAATATTTCTACTTCCTTTTGATAGTTACAAAAACTATACTAACTAACTAGCTTGGTAGCCAACTCGAAAAGGGTTTGACTGAGTTACAATATAGATCAAACCTCAATCGAATGTGTCGACCAAATAAGGCTAGTCGACTAATTCAACTAGCCCATCCAACACTACTACTAGTAATATTTTGTGGGTATTCCATAAAATTTAAATCCTTACCATCCACCTATTAATTATTGATAATTAATTTAAAATTTTAAAAATGTTATACCAAAATTGGCATGCATATCAACTTTAAAATGCATGTGTTAAGTTATTCGATGTTAAATCACAACTTCATGATTCCTATAAGATAGTTCAACACAAATCAACATGAAATTTTGAATTATACAAATATGAAAAAAGAAATAAGATACAATAATAAAAATTGGGGACTTGCTAGGAATTTAGATAGCTACAGATGGCTTATCTTCCATGCCTTTTTTGTTACTCCTTTCCCTAAATATATCTTAACTGTTGTAACTATATTTGTTTATCATTTGAAATTTGTACACATAGGAAGTTGAATTCATTCAATTTTCTTATTTAATAATTCACATAAATAATAACAACACTTAAACGAAATCACAGTTAACAAGAACATACTATTATCATTGAAATATATATCCATTATGGAACAACATCATATATTACCTCACATGTTGCAAAAAGCTAATCAAACACAACGAATAATATTTTGTAACTAAGTGAATTCGATAGTTTTACTTTGTTTACAAGACTATGCAATTTTTGTTACTTTATTTACAAGACTATGCCATGAAAGAAAAATTGTTAAATTGGGATCCTTTGAGAGTCTTTTCCTCACACTTAATATAATATCATAATCAACATAGAAAAGAAAAGAAAATAAAAACAACAATTTGTGCTTCATTGAGAAAGATGACTACTATGGTTGTTTACCAACATAACTGATAAAAGTATTCAACTATTCAATTATCAAACAACAGAACCATATAACAGATATATTTACCTGCCAGTCATTAAAAGCACCATCGTCATTAGGGAGAGGTCATACTGCAGTAGCATACAAATATTAGGAAAAATAAAATATTAAAAAATATAAGCATTATTATTATGATGTAAATCTAAAACTCTAGTGGAGAAATAGGAGGTAACTCCATGAAATGAAGATTTTGATCCCTAAATATCATAAATGTAAAATATGAACACTTCACTTGACTCCTCCAAACTGCTTTGAAGCTTGACAAGTTCTCAATGGACACCACAACAAAGATTAGTCGATAGAGGAGTTGATGAACAAATAGTAATGTAATATTTTAGGACATGAAAAAAAACTATAAATAAGCATGCAGAATCGTCATTTATAAATAAGCAAAATAAAGTTATGAAAAGCAAATGATTTCACTAGTTAAATAGGGACACTTTCCAATGGATATTCTACTTGACGGACATATGGAAATATTCTTAGTGGGTTTGTTTTAATGTTCATAGGAGGAGTAGGAATGCATGGAGTCTGAAATGCATTTAAGGAAGAGAGGCACATTCTTAGACTTCAGATTGGAGAGATGAAAGGAATTCCCTCGTAACTAGATCAACAGCTTTTCCTGCCTCCTTTAGGGCTTCATAACTAAGTCTACATCTTGCCAACCCTTTTAGTTCCTTTCTAAAAAAAATAATGTATTTTAAAATTAAACATTATTTAATAGAACTCTTATATTCCATGTTATTAATATTAAGAAAACGAGGAAAGAATTAAATGTATTAAGCCAGATAGGCCTAATTTATTTCAGAATAGGGATTTCATAATTTACAATCCTTAAATAAAAATAACTATATGAATGGTTGAGATTTAATTAATGTATATTCTTAATAGTAGTATGAATAAATTATGGATTTCTAAAACATTTTTTAATTGTAAAACTCATAACAACCACGTGCCCTCCACCTCCATCCATTGGCCTCCTCCATCACCTAGCCAACTTGGCCACGTTACAAACCCACCTCACATTTTGCATTAAAAATTCATTGGCATAGGAATTTTAATCTATATTGAAAGATGAAGACTATTACAAGGGTTTAGAATCCATTACATTTTTAACCAACCATTTCAGTCTAGGATTGAAGAAACTTATCGATATTGAGGCTACAACAACAGGTCTGGAGGCTGCTCGGATCATCCAATTCATTCTCAAAAATCACCTCCTAGTAATTAAATTAATTCAATTTCTTCGTTTTGTTATTCTATTCAATATCTAATTTACTTTCATGTTTATTTAGTTATTTATTCCATCTCTAATTTCATGTTTTTCTATATTTATTCCATTTCTAATTTGTTTGGTGTTGGGTGGGCTCAACACTGCTTTGAAGATATTTCATCTAAAATTTTTCTAATGGAGATTGTGAGAGTGACTTTCCCAAGCATGCTCCTTAGCCAAGATCATATAAAATAATTATGCCTTTGATTATTTAGCTCAATTGTATTCAATATGAGAGACATTAAGTTTGTTATGTTTATGCTCTCGGACTTGATCCAAGCCCAAACATCTTATATAAATGTGTTTCATACCTACAAGTAGGTGATTTCCTTCTAAATCCTAAATGGATGAGAAGGGATGGGAACCTTCTCTCTTCTTCAACGATTCTATGTGATTGCAAACATGTATACAAGTAAAGGATTTCTTGACAAATGAATTGAGACTAATAATTTTATGTCAGAGATTAGTGGTGCCCATCACAAGATCGGTGCAAAATTTTTTTTTTTTTATAATAATAATAGTAGTAGTAGTAATAATAATAATAATAATAACAATAACAATATTAATTTTATATCATTGATATGGTCAAGGATGGTCAGGATGGCCATCCATAGCCACCAAGGCCACCGATGGTTCACATGGTTAACCATAGTGAACATTGTCAACCATATTAATGTTGCACATAGTGTTTTCATTGATGACAACACGCCATTGACATCAAAGGGGATGATATATGAAAACACGTATCATTAATGTCAAAAGGGATGCCTAAGAGAGAAGTATGACAGTGAAATCTTGTGCTTGTTCTCATATAAGTATATTCAAAGAAGCATGAATATTTTGAGTTTTTGGTGTAATTAGGATTTCCCAATAAGCCTAGGAATAGTTTTGTTGGATAGTCATCGCTAAGTGCATTCTACTAATATGTGACACTCTACAAAACTCCTCCTAAATGAGAAATTATTACCATTTTAAAATCAGAAATAATTAAGGGTCTAAAGCTATTGGGAAAAATGTGCAATTCCCAAATCCATTAATCAATGTGAAACTTATGGGTGGATCCACGATTCAAAATTTGAGTCAAAGGTGGATAACAACCAAACATGAACGATAGTTTATGGTGTTAAACATCAAGCACCCTTTTTAAAATTTGATGAATCATATTAACAACTGAAAAATCAAATGAAGGATGTTATATCTACATGCTCACTAGTTAATCTGGAGCACCCACACATGAAATCTCGTCATACGGTGCCACATGGTGCACCATGATTGGTTTGAAGATGTGATATGGCAGTTCTGACATGTGGTAAAATCTAATAGGACAAAGAATCTGATACAGTGGCCCTGGCGATGTGGTAAAGAATTATTGGGAAACAATAATAACATGGAAGAAAAGGGATGACATGACCTAACATGTCATACGAGTGACATTAGCAAGGTGGCATGGAACCTCTAGGGCCCACCACATGGAAGGTATACTTGGCACACTTTGACAGGTGAAAATTCTAAAAACGATGACACATGTCACTCATCACAAGATGACATGTGATATGATGATGCCATCTTGACATCATCATGAAGGTGACCATGGACCCCTATGTTTAGTGTTATATGGCATGGTCACATGGTTAAGCATATAGGGCCAAGAAAAATTCTCAAGTCACATGTGCGAGGTCACATGGTGGGTGTGAGAGGGAAAAGGGGCTAATCCCATATTATATAGGAGAGCGATGGTCACTCCAAATATCGATGGGACCACACAATGTGTACATATATACATTCATGCCATGATTCAAATAGAGACATAATTTGAACTCATGAAAACACAAGTTTGTGGTGGTAACTTGAAGGTCGAGTGATGTTGTTTCAAGTGTTGTTTATGTGTTTCGACTTTGCTAACTATGGATTGTTGATATGTGAGCTCCATTAGGAATGAACTATGGATTTTGTATCTCTACCTAGTTGATCATTATGGTTTCAAGTGTTGGTTATGTGGTTGGAGTCTTTAGATGACGTAGTAGAATCATCGATTTCCTATTTCTTAGTGGTATCTCTCTCTTATTGTTCGTATCCTTGTTCTTCTCAATTGTTTTCCAATCATAGAGGATGATTTTTTCTTTTACACCTAATATAGAAGCCCCCCTTTTATAAAAATTATAACCAATTATTATGATATGCAACATGAGTTCTCTCTATAGTAGGTCAGGGGCATGGAAAATTTTAGGGGCTAATGTTCGCCCAGTGGGCTAATTTTCCAGGATTTTTCCACAAAAAAGATTCGCCAATTTCCAATTTTATAAAAGATGATTCGCCCAAATTTTAGAATATAAAATTATTTTACCTTAAAAATCGCCAACATTATATAGAGACTATATATAAAATAATCATAAATTTGATTAATTTTACAAATATATCAATAAACATTTATAATTTGCATATTAGGGATTAGTGAGATTCGCCAATGTTTTAAACTTCAAGAAAATTTTCCATCCTTAAAATTTTCCTTGGTCAGGGGGTTGGCCCAACTTGAGCTTGGAGGTTAAACCCTTTACTATTTTCTTCACACATGCCGACTTCACCAAAGGTTGACTACACGCTGACTGGACCTCAACCCAACTATCTTGATGGGGGTTGGGTCTGACTTTCTTGAATTTGACTTCGCTTGGGTTGGTCCCACACTTGGTTGGGGGTTGGTGATATGATTTGTTTATAAAACAAAAATTCCCATATGGCCTAAATTTCGAATATTTTAGGTTAACGATGGCCTCGACTTGAGTCTTCTCAGTGATTTTCATGTTGGAAATTCAAACCACATTCTTATCCACCCTATTTTTATCTAAACCAGATGCAACAAAACCTAGGCATGAATACTTCATTGACGTACTATAACCAACACCTTTTATTGCATGCTCATGGTTGACATCACTCTTTCCTTACGTGATTCCTTTGTAATTCAATTAGAGCTCATGAAACATACGTGTAACTATATGCAATTGTAATAGCCCATACTCAATCCCCTTTCAGAGAGAAAACACTATACCCCTAAAACAATACTTACAAGATTCTTGTGTCGATCTTGTTGAAAATAACAACAAGAAATGTTAAAAATAACCTCAAGAAAAATCCTAATTTAATATTTCCTTGAATTAAATTGGGAATTAAATTGTAATTCTAATTCTCATAGAACCTTGTAACAGTTAACTAGGTTAATTTGACTTAGTTGGCTCAATTAATTAGTTAACTAAGTTAATTTGAATTATTTGGCTCAATTAATTCAAGTTTGGAGTCTATCTAGAGTACTCTAGAGTGGTTCCTAAATTTTAGGGGCCTAGGTTGAGTTTTTTTTAGTCGTCATTATTTAATTTAGTCTAACTGAGTTAAGGTCAGTTAAACTAGTTCCAACAGATGGAGGAATTAGTGGGATGTCCAGTAGCGGAGTGTAACCTGCAGTAGTGGGTTGTATCCTGTCGAACAGTGAGGTGTTTCCTGAATTGAAGTGTGTTGATGCCTACAATGATCAACTAGTAAACTGAAGACTCACTCATAATTAACTCATGCATGTCAGATCAGAGAAAGACCTAGTTTTGATTGGAGTTTAGGGACAATGTACTATCAATTGTGAAATCATATAAACTAAACAAATGGTGCATGCAATTAGAAGAATGCCTAAAATAAATCATTCGTTAATTAGAAAACTCAATCATTCGAATTTCCTTTAAAAGGAGGAATGAAGGCACAAATTTATTCATTTTTTTGGTGAGCACGAGTAGGTGATACTAAGAAATAGGGAGAAAAATTTTGTGCGTGGAGTTTATGAGAGAAAGAAATGAAAAGAGAAACTTGTGCACAAGTTGGTAGTGAGATAAATAGATATAGTGTAGAGGTTTCTCAGGCTTGAACAAATCATTGTCATATTCCCTTATTTTCTGATTAATGCAATATACAGATAGGAGCGGTTTTTAGGTGTGGATTTCCCTAGAAAGTTATTGTATTATGTGTGATTGAATTCTCTCTTATATTCTCTGCGATTCCATCAATCGTTTATTGTTTTTTATGATTAGTAGAGTAGATTCAAGTCAATTGTTTTAGCATATTACAATCTGCAGTTTCGATCAGAAAGAAATTTCTACTGATCTCACCTTCTCTGTCGAACAACAATTATACACAAAATTTAATTGAGGATCCACTTATACTCAATCCCTTCACTCTATTTCCTTCCACCAATGTAATATTTCTAAGATAAAATAAAGGGATTCTCCGAACTAAACTCCAAACTGACATAATCATATCTATAGAGAGACTGTGTAGAGAAATCATACATAGATACATAGAGAGGAATAAAAAAAAATTTGCATTCATTCCTAATTAGAGAATATGTACAAGGAGTCTTACAAACCTCCTATCAAAATTATTCTCGTTGTACATTGGGAGCTTCCCTCCCCTATTCTACACACACCTATACAATAGTATTGGCTCAGGAAAATATCTCAACAGAATAGTAAAAAAGGGACATCTATCTAGCACTCTAAAACTACCCAGCAAATAACATAACACTTGTTACATTGGCCAAGGCGCACTTAGCCAACCATTAAAGCAAACTTACACCTCGGTTTAACACTTGGTACTATTTGGAAAGTCCCAATTACCCAAAATAACATCTCATTTTCAATATCCTAACAACCTAATCGATCTTATTCCTACATAATCATTACACTTGGAGCTACAGTAAAATCCTCTTAATTCCAATTTATACAAATAAAATTGAGGAGAAATAAGATCTTTATCTAGAATCTACATGACCCCCTTTGGATCTTAACCAAAATGAATTTTCATAGGGTGATTCTCATACATCAGATTTCCTAGGTGGAAAATTTTGACCTCTTGGTCAATTGTCTCAATATGATAAATCCTTTAGTGCCCCAAAATTAATTTTGTTGTTGGTAATACATCTAGTTGTGTTGCTTCACTCCTAATTTCAATCTTCCAAGATCTCAAACTTTATTTTGTAGTTATCCATTCATTCCTTGTTGTTGTTGCCCATCTAGATGTTCTTCCCTTACTACTATCTCCAATGTTCTAGGGTCCCATACCCTACTTTGTTGTTTCCCTTTGATTATGTTGATTCCATCCTCCACAACTATCCATAGTTATTTACTTGTTTCTTCCTTATATCCTTCATGTTGTACCAACATCCATATGCCATGGACACTGCCCTCTTGAAAATGTCTTATGACCTTAGTTTTCACTTCATCATTCAACATCTACTCCAAAATGGTAAAAAAAAAATTCTTTCCTTCTCCATAATTGTATTATACAAGATAATTTATCCTCTTAGTCACTTGGTTTTCCTTTGTCATCATCCTAGGATACAATCTCATTCATACCTATATTTTCTGTTTCACTTGACAACTGGGTTTGCTCATTGTACCATTTTCTTGTTACTTATATCCATAATTCCTACTATGTTGAACCACATATTCTAGTTCCAACAATAATTCTAGTACCTCTATTTTTCTAACTGCATTTTATATTTAGTACTCTTCATGCCAACCTTTAAACCTTCGATTGGTTGGCCAATATTTAAATAACATGATATTAAAATGTTGTCCATTTCCTTTATCTTCTAAGCAATCTTCTTGGTTTAAAAACTCCTCTTGTAGTTGCTCCCTTATGAATTCATTCTATAACTTTTCAAGGCCTATTCGTTGGTGGCATTTGAGGTGTAACTTTATCTCTTGTCTTGCCTTAATAAAAACTTGGCTTTGTTGTTCATCCTTTCTTGAGGACTATCCACCATTCGTTACATTCCATCTCTTTGGGTTTGCTTGGAGAAAACTCAACTACCACTTGTCTGCTTGAATGATTTTATGAACCTTGGTTACTAGAGAACCTACATTCACATAAACTTTATTAAATTTAGAAACATGAGGCCTTCTAGCCTCTTCTACTGTCCTCTTTAGAAGTTCCTACTCCTAGTGACTTTTATGAGATAAAGTTGTCTCATATTCCTTTATGATAGACACTAATTCCTCTCTTCCTTCAATGTCTTTGGAAGGTACTTATTCATACTTCTTGGTGCTTATTATAGTTGTAGATAAATATTCCTTTTAGTCATCTTTGAGACCGACACCCATACACAAAATATCAAATATAACTTGATAAAGGTATCTAGCCTCATTTTCTCTCAGATCTTCAAGAATATTGGAATTCTTTTCTATATTCCATATCTTCTTACATTCTTCCTTTTCTTGAAGGGTTGCAAACCCTTTATCCCACACTTATTTTTCACATTTCTCTTCCAACTCTAGCTTAGCACGCTAGATGCACACATTCAAATTAGTTATCCTTCCCTCCATGGAATGAAATTACTTGTACAAATCAGAAAAAATTATTTGAAGTGGATTAGTAGTCTCATCCCCTATCAACCATTCTTCTTCCCTAAATTATGAATCTATTTCTTCCAGCAACTCAATTTCTTCATCATGATCCATGAGTGCTTCAATTGAACTTTGTCTAATATCTATATCATATAACTGCAGAGGTTCTCCTCTTAGAACTTTGTTGTTGCCTTTGTCTCCTAAAGGAAATTCCATATTCTCCCCTTCTTTTATTAAATTTTGTAATGGTTGTATTCCCTCTTGGCCTTCATAATGTGAACATGAGAAAAACACATTAATTTGGAAAATGTGAGGCTCTTGAGCCTTTGTTGATGCTCCTGAAATAATTCTTTGTTATGGATATCCCCCACGATCCGTGAGACTTCCTATCAGCCACTTCTGTTCATCCCCATCATCACCTTCATTCCCTTTTATAATGGATTTTGAGGGACATTCTTTTCCCTCAACACCAATGTTGTCATCTATCATTATGGAAGTCTCTAGAAACTCTTTGCAGCACTTTGACTTTGCTTTATTTCTATATTGATAGGAAGTTCTTATGCCTTCTCCTCTCTGCTGGACATTCTGTCTATGCCTTTGGTCTACATTCCCATAAAACTCACCAACTTTAAAGAAAAAAGGCTATCTATCCACCTTGGGTATTTCTACTACCAACTTTTCTTGTTGACCTTCCATGAGACCTTTATCACTTCCTCTAAGACATTCAATTAGAGCCCTTCAACATACTGCATTTGCAACCTCCTTTGTTGAATTGGACCCTCCATGCATTTTGTGAGACTCTTAGACAATATCTTTTTATCATCTTCCTCTCCTTTAAGGGTTGTGACTTTCTTCGGTTCAAAACAATGAATTACATTTGTCTTAAACTCAACTACTTTGAGGTTTCCTTCTCTAGGTTTTGCACTCTCCAGGTTCTTCACTTTCCTCCCTATCTTTCTAGATTTAGATTTTTCCTCTTAAATTTCTTTTGTCTAACAAGATATTTAAACCTCCTCCTTAGATTCCATGTTTGCCTTCAGTCTTCTCTGTATAACAACATCTTCAGCACAGTGAGCCTCTCTTTTCGCTCAACTATCTCTCTAAAAAATTATTCTTGGCTCCTACTGTTAACCTTGGCTTTATCCTCTCTCCTACTATGACTTCTCTTAGAAACCTGACTATGGCTATCAGTAGCCATCTTCTTTCCCCCCTTAGTGTGAGCTTCCACTTGCCTACTGTGAGTTGCAGAAAAGTCATTGTAACAATTATTCTCTATCACTTGTTACTCAATACCTCACCTGCGTCGCCTTATTGGTATTTCTCTAGCTCCCTCCTCTGGAACCTCTTCAACACTCCTTTCTCTTCTCTAGCTTCTTCACTCTTACTCAGTCCTTGAGAACCTCTCTTGTTCTCTCCACTTCGAGTACTTCCAACCTCAACTACACTCCTTTTCTTTTGCAGACTCCCTACTACAATGGTTCTTTGCCATACACTTTAATAAAACTAATAATTCCTTCCTATAGTCTTCATTGTTGTATTCAACATTTCCTCTTCTACTACTATAATTGCAAGTGTTAATTTATTTCCAAAAAATTAATAAAATATTAGACCAGTTACCTATCATTTTCTCATGTCCTTTCTAGATCTGTACCTCATTGTAATTTATTTCTTTGTACATTGTTCTAAGTATTATTCTTCACGACAATCTCCTTCTACTCCTTCACTGATTTTTTATATTTAGTCTTTTGTGCCTCTGTGTTCTACCTGTCCCTTGATTTGACATTCACTAAATATGTGCGACTTTCTTCATTCTTGCTCCTCTTCCACACCTTTTATTCTAAGAGGATAATTATTGGAGCTATAATACCACTTGATGCAGTGGAAGTAATGATTCCCTATTTCTTATGTCATGTCTCTCACTCATTGCAGGTATCCGTGTTCTTCTCAATTATTTTACAATAAATGCAATGGACTTTTTGTTTTACACATAATATTGAAGCTCCCTTTTTATAAAAACTATAATGAATTTAAGTTATGAGTAACGTGAGTTATCACAAGTGCAGGTCACCAGGTCGGCCCGACTTGAGGTTATAGGTCAGAGACTTCATGATTTTCCTCTGTGCATCTTGACTTCACCAAATGCTGACAACACATCGATTAGACCTCAAACCAACTATCTTTACAAGGGTTGGGTATGACTGTTCCAAATTTGATTTCAGTTAGGTTGGTCCCACACTTGGTCAAGTGTCAGTTGTTTGTTTTTTTATAAAATTCAAATTCCCGCAAGGCTTAATTCACTACCATAGACTAATTATGGCATCGACTTGAGTCTTCTTAGTGATTTTCATGTTGGACCTTCAAACAACATGCTTCTCCACCCTATTTTTCTCTAAACCATATGTAACTAAATATAGGCATGAACAGTTCCTAGCCTTACTGTAACTGACGCCTTTCATCACATTCTCACACACCATACACACTTCTCTTTCCTTATGTGGTTCCCTCATAATTCAATCAGAGCTCATAAAACATACACGTAAATCTGCACAGTTAATAGACCATACACGATTCTCCTTCACAGAGTCAACACTAAACCCATAAATGATAATTGCAGGGGTCTTGTGTCAATCTTGCCTTCTCGGTCAAATAATGATTATACGTAGAATTTGAAAGAGTATTCATTTATATGCACTCCCTTCACTTCGTTTCCTTCCACTAACATATATTTGCGAAGATAAAATTAAGGGATTCTCCTATCTAAACTCCAAACTAATAGAACCATATCTATCATGATACTATGCAGAGAAATAATACACTTATACACAAAGAGGATTCAAAGAAATCCATATTAATTCTTAATCCAGAAATATTTACAAGGAGTCTTATGGACCTCCTATCTGAATTCTTGTCATCGTAACCCCGGAGCTACCCTCCCCTATTCTACACACACGTATAAAATAATATTGGCTAAGGAAAATATATCAACATAATAGTAAAAAAATGGAAATTTGTCCAGTATTATAAAATTATGCAACAACCAATCTAAGATGTGTTATATTGGCAAAGGCGCATTTGGCCAACCACTAAAACAAACTAACACATCGACTTAACACTTGGTAGTATTTACAAAGGCCCAATTGGCCAAAACACCTACTCATCCTAAATATCCTAACAACCTAATGGATCTAATTTGTACAAAATCATGAAACTTGGCTCTACACTAAAATCATACTAATTCCAATTTATACAAATAAAATTGAGGGGAAATAAGACCTTTATCTACAATTTACATGAACCACTTGGGATCTTAACCAAAATGGGTTTTCCTAGGTTGATGCTCCGACATCATTGGACTATGGATTGTTGATATTTGACTCCGCTAGGCATGCATTATAGTTTTTGTATTTCCTCCATATTCGAGCACTGTGGTTTCAAGTGTTGGTTCTATGGTTTTAGTTTGCATATAATGGATTGTTGATACATGAGCTTTTATGGGAAGACACTATGGTTTTTTTATTTCTCCCCTAGTTAAGCTTTGTGGTTTCAAGTGTTGGTTCTATTGTTGAATTCTATATTCTATGTATTATTGATATGTGAGCTCCACCAATCACACACCATGGATTTTGTATTTCCACCTGAAATATATAGTATGTATATTTCTGATATAGTGGCGAGTAAAGACGTCCACTGGGTTGCTTGGTTATGTGGCTTGGTTAGTTTATTTTTGTTCATAGGTTCAAATCTGGTTAAGCTAGGTCATATTATTTATAAAATTTATTGGCCCACTAATTTTTGCCATTTTGTATAACATTTAAATGTTTGGCGGTGAGAATTTTGTAGGATCGTTGCTGGGAATTGGGCAATTTGTACAACACACCCTAGAAATGTCATTTTATATCATGTTTAATTTAATATTTGATTTTATATAGTTTTTGGGGCCTTATGGGCTCATTTTTTAGCTAAATTAGATTCTAAAGAAGCATAGTGATTAAAGTTCAGTGGTGAATAATTTTAAAGGCACAAAAAGCTTTCATGACGTATTTTTGTTATCTAGGATCATTCTTATTTGTTTTGAAGGCTTATGAGTAGGTTGTAGTTAGAGTTATGTAAGTGGGAAGAGAAGCTTCATAAAAGGGTTTTGTGTAGATAGACATTAGGGGAATTTTGAGGTCTAAAATGGGCATCCTAAGGAAATTTTAAAATAATAGTGGAAATAATAAAATAATATTCGAAGACGTCATCAAATTTTAGAGAGAGAAAAGAAAAACTATTTTTTCAACTTGTATTTTCAATTTATCTCCTTATGGTTTTAGTCAAATTTTGAGTGGTAAAACTCATTGGATGTAGAATTTGATTCCTCATCCAATGAGTACCAATGTTGCATATATTCAATGCACTGTTCTACATGACAATTTAGAAATACAAGAAAAACGTGATTGCAATCACAGTTTTTCATGTATTTCTATTTTTTTGTGTAGTAGGGTCAATCAAAAGTATGCAAAATGGGCAATCCTTGGATGATGAATTAAATTTTTCATCGAATGAGTACTCCCGCTTGAAATTTGAGTAAAACCTTCGGGAGGTAAGTTGAAAATATGAGTTGAAAAAGTAGTTTTATTATTTTATTAGTTTTAATCCTTTTACTTTTTTACTCCAAAAATGGTGAATCATCCCCCATGGTTTACATCATCATCTTGAATCTTATTGGTTCTTATAAATTTTATTTTGGTTGTACATTTTTCTTAGGAGGCCCATTTTAGACCTCAAAATTCCGCTAATGTTGGTGAACAAGTTGCAACAAAGTATGGAAAGAAAGTGACAAATTTATGATCGTAGTATGAAAACAATAACATGATTAGTTTTGAAGTACTACATTAGATAGAAGGTGATCGAGTTTCAAATATTATGAAAATTGTTCCACAAGAAGTTGAAGAAGGAGGTGGGTTCATCCATAAAGGTTGTCATATTAACTGATTTGTAGCCTACGCAAAGTCGAAGCTCGCATATCTCTTAGGTTGGTGACTTGATTGGGTTGTAGCCTACAATAAGTAACTTGTTGCACATTGTATAGGCTATCGACTTAATTAGGTTGTTTTTGTAGTTTCTTACATATATTAGGGGTGGGTGTGTCCTGTAGGTTGTGGTTACAAATCTATGTAATGAATTGAAGAAGAAGAAGAAAAGGAATAATTTGTGGCTTTCTCCCATAAGGGTTTCCATGTAAAAGGCTTGTCTCCTCTTATGTTGATGTGATGGATTATTGAAGTATCGTTTATGCTACGATGGCTTCTTGATGTATTATTCTATTTATTAATATGTTGAAAATAGTTATGATACATTGCTACATAATTGTTCATTGAGAAAAAGTTTAGAAATGATAAAATTGTTGTCACACGGATTCAACCCCAACCCCCCCACGCACTCTTAGTGTGATGTTTGGTCTAAAAATGCATTTATATTCAACATTGACAACCACATTTGAAAATGTTCACTGATAGTAAACCACAATTAACCATAGACAACCATCTTCAAAAATTTACAACACAATGTGACTAACATTGCAATATCACAAATAAGTATCAACATTGAAATGTATGAAACCAAAATGTGCTAATATTTCTATAAATATATGTACTCAAAATGTCATGTACTTGATAACATTAAGGTAAGAAAATAATTTCTAATCTAGTATAAGAGAAAAAGACAAATATTAGATGCATAATCATGCACTGTTTTACGAACCATAGCCAACATGGGCCTTAAATTTAATATTTTTTTAAATGTGTGAAACAACAAACAACATCCCAATGTAACAAACAATAAATAATTTTAGACTGTTACAAAGAACAAACAAAGTCGTAATGCGACGAAGATTTAACAATTTCACAATGTGATAAACAACAAAAAAGGTTGTAATTTGACGAAAAAGAAATGACATCAGAATGTGATGAATAATGAAGAGTGGCATAATATGAAAGTAAAAAAACCAAATCATAATGTGTTGAATTTGTAATGTGAAAAAAAATAACAGCATTTCAAAGTAAAAAATAACAAATGACATTGCAATATGATGAGCAACAAATGATATCGCAATTTCACAAATAATAAATGTTGCCACAATTTAAACTAGGTTTCCTAGGTTGACCTATGTTTACTCGATTTACTAGGTTCATTTATGTTTATTTGATCAACCCGAGTTTACCAGGTTAACCATAGCCAACAATGGTCAACAATAGTCAACTAGATTTACCTAGGTTTACAAGGTCTATTCTATATTGATAACATATTAGTTATAGACTAATACATGTCACCTATGATTGACTATGGTTAGTTATTATTAACATGGTAAACCATAGTTAACATGAGTATCAAAGTTAATCATATAGAACATGAATACCATGGTTAGTCATAGTCACCATGAACATTAACTTTAATATTTCTCGCAATATGACAAACAACGAACAACATTGTAATGTGATGAACAATACAAAAATGTTCCAATGTGACAAACAACAAACAAAGTTGTAATGTGATGAAAAAAATTGTCACAGTTACACAAAGCAATGACATCAGAATGTGATGAAGAAGAATAAGTCTTTTAATTTAACAAATAAGAAATTATATTGCAATGTGATGAACAACAAACAATGTCATAATATGACAATCAACAAACCACATCAGAATGTGACAAACAACAAATAACATTTCAAACTCACGTAAAAAAAGAACAAATTACATCACGATATTATAAACAACAAATGACTGCAATTTCACAAATAATGAATGTCATCACAATCTGAAATAGGTTTACTAGGTTCGCTTGGTTGACCTAGGTTTAGTAGGTCAACTATATTCAAACATGATCAACCATGGCCAACTAGGTTAACCAAGCTTGACAAGGTCTAGTATACATTGGCAACATATTAATTGTGCATTAACACCTAACTTACAGTTGACTATGGTTTATTATGGCTAACATGGTCAACCATTGTTAACATAAGGATAAAAGTCAACCATAGTAAACATGGGTGTCATGGAAAACCAAAGTCACCACGAGCATTAAATTTAATATTGTTCCCAACATGACAAACAACAAACAACATCACAATATGATGAATAATAAATAACATCACAAGGTGACAAACAACAGACAATGTCGTAATTGGATAAAATAATGACACCGTAATGTGATGATCAAGAAATAATGTAATTTAATAAACAAGAAATGACATCACATTGTAATGAAAAATAAACCATATCATAATGTGACAACCACATCAATAAACCATAGTCAACCATAGTCAACTAGGTTAACATAGGTTTACTAGGTTGACATGGGTTTACTAGGTTAACTAGTTTGACCTAATTCAACTAGCTTAACCATAGATTTTTATGTTTACTTGGTTGACCTATTTTTACCAAGTCAACCTACATTTACATTGACCTAGCTTTACTAGGTTAGGTAAGGCTTACTAGCTTAACCATAATTTACAAGGTTTACTAGGTTGGCTTAGGTTGGCCTACTTGAACATAAGTTAAATAGCTTTATATATGTTTATTAGGCTTACTATGTTTATTTTGTTTACTATGTTTACCTAGGTTTACAAGATTTACTAGGTTGACCTCTATTTTTTAGGTTGGATTACATCTAATAAGTTTACTACATTTACTAAGTTGACTTAAGTTTACTAGATTTACCATGGTTTACTAGATTAATCTAAGCTTCTAGGTTTTCCAAGTAGACCGAGGTTTACTAAATTGTCTTAGATTACCCTAGGTTCACATCTTTTTTGTAGTTTACATAATCTCAATGGTTAACTAAGTTTATTAGGTTTACCTATGGTTAATTAGGTTGTCGTGGGTTTAGTAAGTTTGTTAAGTTTACTAGATTTACTAGTTTGGCCTATGTTTGTTAGGTTGACCTAGGTTGATTAGGTTTATAAGGTATAGTCCGCAAAATTGGTTTACTAGATTTACTAGCTTGAACTAGGCTTATTAGGTTTACCTATGTTTTTTATGTAAATATAGTTTGAGTAGTGTGTCCTAGGTTTACTAAGTATACTATATTTTATCTTACTTGATGGTTTCAATAATTTGTTCTTTTGAGTTTCAATGCTATTATAACATGACAACCACACCCCTATTTATTTATTTATTTCAATAAATAATAGGAATTTTCTTTTAGACCCTAATAGATGCATACTTATAAAAAAAATATTACATTGGTATATTTTCCTTTTATTCTTTACCTCAATATAAAATTAAGTAACGTCCCTTATTCAATTCCAAGACCAAAACCCAAACAATTTATGTTCACATTATTTTAGAGGAAATTACACATCATCTGGGATCCCAAGAGAGTTCCATATCTCCTACATTTATAAATCCCCAAGATGTGAAATTTTCCATCCATCTCTTGGCCATTAGTATCTCAGACGATATTACATATAGTGATGCCTCAAAACCCCATGAAATCCTATGTCTATTTGTCAATCATTACAGGTGGCACCCCAACCACATCAATTCCAAGTGTCATATCATTTTCGTAAAATCAATATATATTAATTTTGATAGTTTGACTTGACATGTGTCTCTGATTGGCTCGCCACATCACTCGATATGCCACATTATATTGGATCTCAACAAATTTTCATTATAGTGTCTTCAAATTCACTTGAGAACCTAATGTTTCGAGGGAATCTTTAGCCTGAGATAGGTTATTTTAACTAACGTACAAATTTTCGTATCGGATTTCACTTGATCTCAAATTATTGAAGCTCGATGCTTTTTTTTATATCGTAAGGAGTTTCCCTTTCAGAAGAACTCCCCTGGTTTCCAAATTGCACTTCTCTACACCATCATATCTATTGTTTGATGATTGAGAGTTCTTCCACCCTTAGATCTCACTGTTTTACCTGTCAACCAAATATTGATTTGTGTAGCCATTCAACTTGTTGATCTTTAAAATAATAATTATAACCCATGAAAGAGAACAACAGGGACACATATATGTTATTATAAATACACATTAATGGTGAACCAAGAAGAATGATGGAATTTACCAATTGAGTTCGCTGAGAGAGAAATATGTAGACCATATTCACGACGTAATTTTTATTTAGAAATACATACAAATATTCTAAGATTTAAGCCCCGAATAGGGTCTGCAGTATAAGGTAACATTTTGTCAGATGATTCAAGATGAGGAACGAATTATTTTGGATCAAGGCCTTTGCTTATAACTAACCAATGGTCTTGTTGTTTATCTTGACCAATCTCCTTAGGTTTTCCTGCAATGTCAGGCCGCCAAATGATCCAAGAATTGTAGATGAGTTTTAAAGTTTTTTAGAAATGAGATTTTTGTTATTTGAATTGAGTTGATTTTTATTTTAGAATGTAGCACATTAAATTGGATGTTGGTCTTTTATTCTAATATGAGCCTCTGGGGTGCGCAAACATTGGGTGTTGGTTGCCATCCATTTTCAGTTTCCTCTATGTTACCCGTGGCGGGTGTCCATTCACATGGATTACATTTTCTATGGAAAATTTTGGCGAACTCTGGCCATTTTTAAAGCTATTTGTGACATCTAGTGCTATGTCATGGTTAGTTTAACTTCAACAAGTTATCCAAGAAATTGAATACCCATAATTTCCTACGGATGTGTACAAATTGCAAAACACGTGAGGGTTACACATAGCTGACAATTTCTAATACTTTGCCTTCTCTCAACAACTTGGACTTTCTATATCACAGGATTTTGGTTTTGATGACAAGACAAATAAAAAACACTCAAATTATGCTTAATTCACTCTCTACTTAGTAAGAAAACAGACTTTACCTGATTTAAGTGAAGATCGAGACAAAATAATTCATTTTAATATAGTAAATATTTAAAAAAAATTAATGATATAGATTTTTAAATATTTTGATTTAGCAAAAAGAATATGATAAATTTTATTTAGGAGAGATTGTTTTCTTTCACATAATTTAAGCATTATACTAATTTATGTCACCTCATATCATATACTCATATATGAAAAGATTGAAATTGTATAATACACTTTCTCCATGAGTATCATTAAACTAATAATAAAATTAATAATAAAATTACTTAAAAGACATCCGGATTTAAAATAAAAATGAAACTATGTTATATTTATATATATATACATTTTTAATGATTAAAATGTATTTTATTTTTTATATAATTATAATATATCTATTAAATTATAAAAAAATGTATTACATTTTTATAAAATCATAGTGCATAAAATGGATTGAAATGTCAATGAATATATAAATGGAAACTTATTTACAAGACATTCAAAATTTAAAAGCAAAATGAATGGGGCTTCCTGAACATCAGATTTCAAGATATTATGGGAATCTACCATCAATATAAGTTAAGCGGGTATAGAACCAAAGTCACATTACCAATCTTTTCATCCACGCCCAACCTTGGGGCTGGCATACATATTTCTTTATAAGGGAAAATGCATGAATTCCTGCCTCATCTCTGGATTTTAAACTCCATAAAGTGTCCATGGTCCATCGTTAATTTGGGTCCGATTGATTTGCTGGTAACACAGCCAAGAGGTAATCAGGATTAGCTTCATAGTATATCTTCACCATTTTTCCTTGAATGGGTGGTGGATACTCACCCAGTAACCCCCACGAGGACCCTCATGTGGCTCATGAGTTTATTTTGTAATTCCAATTTATGTGATATCTATCAATAACAGTTGTTCATGTTTTTTTATGTTATAATTTTAAAAAATATATAGAGTTATATTCAATATTTAAAGAAAATTTAATATGAAAAAAAGATTATATTAGATTTTAAAGAGAGTAATTTTTAAAGTATAATTATCAAATTATTTACTTCATATGAAATAAAAATACGATAAAATATCAGTTTTCTTATTGAACATAGATAAGTGTTTGGGTTGAAAGTCTTATTTTCTTTGGTTTTATGTTTTGGTTTTATGTTTATGTTTAATGGTATAAAATAAAATATTAATGTAATTTTGATTAACTTATATATGTAACCCAAAAATAAGAAATTTTAAGAAAATCTAAGAAATAAACAAAAATAAAAAAACTTAGAAGAAAATATCAGAAATAATTAAGAATAAAAATAGGAGTTAAAGAGATTGATGAATATATATTTTTGATTTTTGATTTTAAATTGGGTAACTACATATGTATATTTGCATGTGAATGACACATTTAAAAATGAATCTTTTAGATAAAAGTAAATTGTAATTTTTCATGGGTGAGATGAATGGCATGAGCCACAAAGGTTATAAAAAGAGGGTTTGGGATAAAACAATATATTTTTTTATACATTTTAATGCTAAATGGATGTCATAATGACAAATGAATTTTAATTAATATTGTTGAAGGTTTAGTTAATTGAGTATTATGGAGAAATGGGATATTATCAAGTTTAACATTCATAAATCATGGAGAAAAATTAAAAGTGTGAATCTTAACTCAATTTCAATTGTGAAATAAAAAATAGCAGTTGCGAAATAAAAATAGCAGTATGCACCTAATGAGATATAGTAATTAACCTATACATGTAACAAAAAAATAAAAAAACATTAAGAAAATATAAGAAATACTTAAAAGTAAAAATAGGAGTTAAGAAGCACATAAATGAAATGTTTTATTGAGCGAGGGATCATTCTAGAACCAATGTGAAGGATTCTACAGTCGTGTGAAGGTGATGTGTAGGTATGTTTGTCTTCAACTTATGTGTAAGTATGTCTATATTCAATTTGGAGTTGACACGTGTCCCTTTTAAAATAAAAATAAAATATTCTCTAAATGGAAAAATAATGTGAGCTATAGTAAAAAAGAAAAAAGAATATGATATGTGTGTTTAATAGTCCATATGACCTAATATAATTTCATTTAAAGTAATTAGAAGTAAAAAAAAAATATGTGACCAATATGTTTAAACATTATACTTTTCAAAAATATTATAATAGGTCATTTAAATAAATTATTTGAAAATTTAGGTTCACTAACTTATGTGAATATAAGCTTCATATATATTTGTATATAGAAAACAATGTTAAAAGAAAATATTTTAATGTTGTACCTAATAAAATATTTGTAGGTTATGAATAAAATATATGAATATGAATTAATATTGACTTTTACTTCAAAATATATAAAATTCAATAATATATTTTAAAAAATGAAAAATTACATATTATTTTTTCGCACTCTAAAATAAGTTTGTGCCTGAAGAAATTTGATCCCTCTCAACACATGTTAGATCCCTCCTTAAGATGGATCTATGTTATCATGCTATTAATAAACTAAATTTGGACTTACATTAATTATGATTAATAAAATCTTTATAGTTTGGAGACTATATCATTGAAATGGTAGGAAAAGAAAGTTCTATAAAGTATAGGAAAAAAACCAACTCAACAAAACAGGACATAACTTCTCTATTTCTTATTTTTTTTTGTTGTTACAACATAAGCTTAGCAACCATAATAAGGTACAACTTTATATTATTTGAGCATAAAATTTAGTTTTTCATTTTTATTAAGCTTTAATAACTTTCACTTTTCAATTTCAATAACTTCAAACATTCCCATGCACATTGATAGTATTATTGATGTATTACTAAAGCATTCTCATTGCAGACATTTACATTTTTGACATTTAGGTTTTCAATGTCAAAATTTACATTGAAAAAATTTGCATTTAGATTTACATTTGGGTTTAGATTACTTATGTTTTCCAATGAAAATTTATAACAATGTTATAATGAAACATTTACATTTAAGTTTACATAGATGGTTTACATAATTTATGTTGAAATATTTACATTTAAGTTTACTATTTATATTGAAATGTTTATATTTAAGCTTACATTTAAATATGTTTATACAAATTAATGTCTATGAGAAATTATATTGAAATATTTGCATTTAAATTTATATTTAAATGTTCACATTTCTTCAACTCATTCTCATAAATTCTTCATTCAATTTCCTTCATGTTACATTTATATTGTATTTCAATTCAATTTTGTATTGTTCAATTTCTACATCCATGTTTTCAATTACAAAATGTACATTACTTATGTTGGAACATTTACATTTAGATTTGCATTAACATGTTTAAAATTAGGTTTAAAAGATTATATCAATCAATTAAAATTTACAATGTTTCATTACCCTTCACAAGCATCACAAGCGTGAGTGGATTGGTTAGTTGAATTTGCTTTATGAAAAGGGAAAGGAATTTCATTCTTGTAACCAAAACATTATTAAAATTTTCATTAGAACACGTTATATTTATTTTGTTTATTTTATACACATAATATCATTAATAATTTCATTTAATCACTTGAAACCTTAAGACATAAGTGCAATTCTATTATTTCAAGTGTTAAAAAAACTTAAATATAACTAAAATAGATTATATATATAGAGAGAGGGGGTTGTATCCAGCCTAGTCCCTACTAACATTTTGAATATAAATATGTTTAAATGCATATTAATAGTTTGAGGATATTTATGAATTTATTGTAAAATGAAATTGTTAAAAGTAAAAAAATATTATATTTAAAATATATGTGTTTTTTATCTTCAAAATTATAGTGTTATGATGTGTATAGTATTTGTCTTGCAATTTTTTATGAAAGAAGGTCAAATATTTCCTCTTGAGTATGTCTTAGGTTGGATTCGTTAACTTATGATTTGAAAGTGCCACCTCAATCTTGTTGGTAGAAGTCAAATACAATCTTGATTCCTCTAAATGTTTAGAGGGGTTGTCCATAGATTTATCAACCCAACTGTAGATGCCAAAAAACTAAGGTCTAGGAACTCTTTTGATAATGATTTTTTTGAAATAAACATTTAATGTGCATGTAATGAAAAGCAGGGCGCACCATCTAATATCTTGTTTTTCTTAAATATGTAGTTTTCATTTATAAGCTTGCATGAATAGACTCACCATCCTTAGATCATTTAGTAATATGTTTTCATTTTACACTAGTAAATTTACAAAAATAATATTAAAGCATCTCAACATTCAAAAAGAAAAATTGAGTTATAAATTTCTAGTTCGCACATTTAAAATTATATCATAACTATAATAGGCATAATATCATCATATGAGAAAATGTCGAAAAATGAATTATTCCATTACTTAGAAGCTTTCATTCATGCACTATGCATGTATCACTAGAGGAAGAAGACATTGAAACATAAACAACTGAATATAATTCATGAATGCCACAGGATTAAGACCATGGGACACAACAAATAATTGAACCAAAAACTAAATCTCACTTATCATTAAAATTTTTCCTCCATGTTGGCAATCGCTTGGAAGCTTACCTAAACTAGTATGTGTGAAGAAATTTACATTGAGATATCAATATCTAACTAGTCGTTTGCATCAAATAGTTTTGTATGCAAAGAGTCCTAGATGATGGATTGGACCCCTAGTTTTTTAATTAAAGTTATTTGAGAATTTGTGTTCCCTGGGATTTTATATATCAAAGGAAATTGGTGGGCATAATTGTTTTGATCATGCTTCAATGTGTTTCTTGGGATCCCAAGGTATAAAGTACATAGTTGTCTCACTTACTTAATTTAGCTCATGTCTAGAATCCTCTTCAATTCTTTGAAAGTCCTTTCGGACATTTTAATGGCATATCGAGGCTATACATTCCAACTATGGAATATGGATATGTAGAGCATCATTTGAGGATTTGTAATATTGAACAAATCCATAACATGGTAAATATATGGAAAAATGAAATTGAAATGATGAACATATAGGATTTGAGGAATTTGCAAGGAAATTCTTCTAAAATGGATTTGGCACAATCTCTCATTATATTTATTTGACTCAAATAGGAGTCAATATTGAGTATAACACATTAACATAACACATTTGCAAGGAAATTCTTGTAAGTGGATTTCGTAACAATATGTCATTATATTTTATTTCACGGGCATAGGAGTCAATATAGAATATACCGGATTAACATAGTGTGTTACTTCACTCGTATTTTATTCAAATATGTCACTTGTTATAGAAGTTAAATACAAAATATAGGGATGCCACATAACAACAGAACAATTTTCCCCATATTGTCTTCTAGACTGCTTACACTTGTCATCTGAATATCACACAATAGATATTGCAAATCTCATTGAAACTACAATGCATGTGTGCAAGAAAAAAATCATTCAAAAAACACATGGAAAAGATAAAAAAACCTAACTCCAGTCTTCTTGGGGCATGATAAAAGACTTTGTAGAAGAGGCAGAAAGGAGAGAAATTATTGCTAATCGAGCACAAAGTATTCTACTATCCTTGAAACAGAGGTTTCTTGGCTTTCCAAAGACCATTTTGGACATCAACAACATCCAATACAAATTCTTCAATAGGTTACTCATTTCAAATGATTTTCTGAACCCTCAGACTATCTTACAACAGATTGTTTAATCATCTCCCCATTTTTCTTAAATCATCTATCCATTCAAACAAACATTCATACCCACTTTATATCAACCACTCTTGGTTTTCTAAACATGATTTTAAAAAGATGGCCGAAGACACATGGTCACACTTACATCCCTCTTGCTTGAACTCCTATATGGCTCATTTTTCAAAAAACATTTCCATACTAAAATAGCTCGTGAAAGGATGGTCTCAACAGCATAAAGAAAATTAATTACCCCATTTAAATGAGGTGGAAAATAATATAAAATCCCTATATCTTAATTCTAATGGGGTCTTCTCTAATGATGTACTAAACACTCTTAACCACTCTTAGAGAAATTGAACAAGAGAGATATGATCTTCCTAACAAAGAAGATAATGAATGACACAGTAAAAGTATATATGTGTGGATTAGTGAGGGTGATAAAAATACTAATCTTTTCTATTGCGTAGAACAAGGTTTTCTTTATGAAAAAAATATGACAAAAAGGTAGTTTAAAATTGAAAGGTTGTGAATCTTACATATATGACAATACTCCCCATTAGGAAAAAATAATTACACTATAAGACGTTCTCTCTTGGAAGAACTCCCCTAGATGCCACTATGTACTCCTACGCATCGTCGTCAGATCCACTGTTAAATGATTGAAATTTCTTCCATTATTAAAATCCACTACTTTAACTATCCATTGAATCTTGATTTATTCAAGAGTTCACTTTGTTGAACTTTATTATAACCAATAAACATATTTCATAGTGTAGGTACTTCAATAACCTTATTACGGACATGGAAGGGATCTGAAATATCCCAATGGAGCGCAGCCAACATTTTCCCTTCTATAAGCCTTCAGGATCATTCCTTCCAGCTTACGAATCGACTAACACATGGCCTAGTTACTCGGCCTCCGTCCACATTACAAAGTAGATATGCTAGACTATGACAACGCATGTAGATTTCTCGTCACGTCATCATTGAGCATGTAGATTTCTGGTCACGTCATCATTCAGCGTCACTGTCAACTTGTGCGTCTCTTGGCACGAACTATTTTGACGTGTATTTGAGGGCAACGTCTTCTGTGGCTAAATTTAAACGTTGAAATTTGGTGAAAATAATTGCAATCTAATTAATTTGTTGTTTGAGTCGTTATTCTAGTAATTTGGGTTGCTTCAAAGACCATGTTTTATATTTAAATGGTTTGTTAAATTGGTTTGATTCAGAAAAACTACAATATATTTAGATTGCACCGTAAAGCGCTGAAATTGTACATTCTGAAGAATTATAATTACAATTTCAACAACAGAATTTCTGTGAAAAACTCATTTAAAAAGAAATAAGAAACGAGATGATTTGTTTAAGGATTAGGTTGCTTTTCTGGTGGCCGTATTAGGAGACAACGTTTTTTACTGCTTTATTTTATGGAGAAAACATAAGTTCTGTAATTTTGAAGTTGGATATATCGTCAAATATTTAATCTTGTTGGATAAATCATTGGATACTTAATGCAGATGGTTTTGGAATAACAAAAAAAATCGTTGATCCTTTCAAATAGCTTTATAACATTTTGTAAAAGATTAATTTTTTGGGGGTTCATATGGAAGTTATTTTAGCTTACTACCTTTGTTACATAACATTATGTAAGATCATTTTTTTTGTTCATCTCGATGTAATTTTATGTTATTATCTTTGTTACTTAACATTTTGTAAGAGATCTTTTTTTTTGTTTCTCGAAGTAATTTTAGGTAAATTTATTAAAATAAATTTTAATTATAAAATAATTTATTAAAATTTTTATTTAAAAATAAAAAATTTGACTTATATTTTTTAAATTTTAATGGTTTAGGTTAGTTTAAAAATTAAAATTATAATCAAAGTTTTATTAAAAAAAATTAGTCAAGTTGTATGAGTTTGAGGGTTGATATGTTGCTTGAGAAACAATGATCCAATAACATCTAAGAAACAATGATCCAATAACATCTAAGTTGTTAAAATGTTTGGGCAACACCAATCTTTAACATGGCTGGATTTTTCCCCACAAAATTTTAAAACGAGGATTTTCACATGACAGAGTGACTTAACAATACACCTCAATTCACATGACAGAGTGAATTAATTGCAACAAATCAACATTTAACCTCAATTTCTTCTGCCGGATTCCGTCACCTGAATCTCCAAAAAGTCGCATTATAGACAACTCCAAATTCAATGCAGTTGTCTATAATGTGACTTTTTGGAAGCCTTTCCGGTGGGTTTTCCCGGTCAAAATCCGGCAGCAATTTATTGGAATCGCAAGTTTGATAGCTAGTTTCCGCACAATCAAAGCGTCCCAGGGGTTTTTCAGGGTGCTGAATCCAAATATGCAGTTAAAAAACCATTTTAACTGCAACAAATCACAATTTAACCTCAATTTCTTCCACCGGATTCCGTCACTTGAATCTCCAAAAAGTCGCATTATAGACAACTCCAAATTCAATGCAGTTGTCTATAATGTGACTTTTTGGAAGCCTTTCCGGTGGGTTTTTCCAGTCAAAATCCAGCAGCAATTTATTGGAATCGCAAGTTTGATAGCTAGTTTCTGCACAATCAAAGCGTCCCAGGGGTTTTTCAGGGTGCTGAATCCAAATATGCAGTTAAAAAACCATTTTAACTACAACAAATCAAGATTTAACCTCAATTTCTTTTTCCGGATTCCGTCACCTGAATCTCCAAAAAGTCGCATTATAGACAACTCCAAATTCAATTCTTTCTCAGGGCTACTTTTGAATGAGCGTTCGTCTACGTAAAAACTTACCTAGCCATTCCACGTCAAATGCGAACAACGTGGTCATGTCCTCTCTGAATTTGGAATCTTTGCTCCATGTATTTTCCCACCGGCTAAATTCATTAGTGAGGAGCAGCGACTCATCAATGAGTTGGTCTGCGCATAACCTGCCGGAAACATCTAGTCATCGTATGAATATTTTTTACTTTTTTCCTGATAAAAATCCGATGGGAACAGAGTGGAAGCAATCCCAGTCTTTGAGAACTGTGATTTGAAGGGTTTTTGGGTTGCAACTAATTGTATCTAGTGTATCTAGTGTGGTGACTATAAATGAAGGAAATTGTCTTTATAGTTGTCACTTTCTTTGACTTCAATCTTACCTTTCAACAAATTCTACTCATGCTCTTGAAAAAGGGAAATGATTTTTAATTCATTTTTAAAAATTCTACTCATGCTCTTGGAAAAGGGAAATGATTTTTAATTCATTTTTAAAATTCTTTAACTTATTACAACTTAATTTTGAAAAAATGTTAATACATTCTTTGGAAAATAAAAAGTTGAAAATTGGTCATTTAAATGTTTAATATGTTTTTTAATTTATTTTTTAAATAGTAATTTTGATTTGATTTAGATATTTAATAGAAATTATAATATTTATGTATATATTATACAAATATTAATCAATGAATATTTCATTGATGTATTTTTGAAAAAATAAATAAAGCTTAATTGTTTTTTTTCTTTTCTTTTTTAACTTCAACTAAATTCATACATTTTTTTCCCACTTTATTTTCACTTCATAAGGCATTTTCTCCAGAAAAAATTCTCTCAACTATAACTTTGTACTCTTGTGCACCGTCATATTGAATGTTAGATGATTGAAATTTTTTCTACCATTAGCTCCCACTACTTTAACTTTCAAATGAATCTTCATTTGTGCAACCATTCACCTTTTTAATCTTTATTATAACCCATGAACTTATTGCACATTGCAGGTACTTCACCAACCTTTCCTTCAGTCTGTTATCCTGAGCCATTGTGCCAAGTGGGGCTCTACACTAACTTTAAGGTTTTATTGTTTTTCTTGTTGATCTGTTTTATAATTGAGATTTTTTCTTTTGTTGAAGGTTCTTTCACAACTTCCTTTGTGCTACGTTTGTCAAGCTTTTTTCCTTGTTTATTTGTTATCCTTTTCAATTGTAGTTCTATGTTATGTCGTTGTTTTTCTTAGGAAAACTTGCAGAGAATGGTATTTACTCATTATTACAGAGTGTTGCAGAAGAAGAGTTCAGGAATAATTATGCTTCTTACATTTTGAAAACTATAACTTTATTGAGGAACTAGATACTTTTAAGTTTATATTTCTATTAGGTATCTCAATCAATCCAATGTAATGTGTATCTCATTAGCTTCGCACTTTTACAAATTGTGGGAATATTAAGAGAGCACAATTTCTAGATTCATGGAGACAATATTGATGAATTGATTCAAACATTTCATACAATTCATATAATTAATCTAGAAATGCAATATTTTCAAGAATTCATACACATATAACTTACCTTTTAATGTGCATAAGCTATACAAATGATATTAATATGCACCCTTTTCAAGACAATGACTACTTTCTTTTCTTCTAAATATAATAAGGCCTGACTACAAATTCTTCTTGTAAGGAGAAAGATCATAACAATTTTCTCTTGAATGCATTATCAATGGAAACGATGACTCGCAAGAGAGCATGATACCATGCATGTGATTTTCACGACAATGCATTAACATCCTCTCAATCAGATAAGCTTCGAAAGTTCAACCAAACAAATTGTAATTGAATCCCATCCAGAATCAAACCTTGTCATCTGATGTTGAGACTCCTCTATCAAATTGGTTGTTTCATATAGGAGCATTTAGATCTAATAAAAAAAGTGTGATACTCTACTGTAATTTGTTCTACAAATGTCATGACAAGTGTTGCCTAAATGTTGGAAATTTCATGCTTAATGTAGTATAAGCTAAATGTAAATTTACAGTCTTCTAACAAGATCAAGAGAGCTATGCCCAATAACCAACACTAAAGAGAAAGACATGTTCACCAATTCCACAGTTGCCAAATATCTCTCTGTGTTGGAGTTTTTTTCTCAATAGACTTGCTTTTATTGTGATGAAAGCCACCGTTGTTGCATACAAGAGCATTTAGATATTATAAGAAAACTATGATACTATGTTATAATCTGTTGTACAAATGTGATGGAACGTGTGCCCTGAATGTTGGCCATTTCATGGTAAATGTAGTATAAGCTAAATGTGAATTTACTTTATTCTATACAAGATCAAGAAAGCTATATCGAGTAGCCAACACCATAGAGCAAGACATGTTCAAAAATTCCACAACTACTACCAAATCTCTCTCGGTGCTGGAGTTATTTTCTCAACTACGTTGTCTTTATTGCTCTTGAAGTGATCAAAGTCATCGCTCCATATATTTTTTACTGTCTGCACAAAGAACAAAAGCAACCAACTTAATATTATCTACTGAAATATAAATCAATTCCTTTTAAGACTCTCATAAATACGATGGAAACTTAGTAGATTTAACAATCTTTAATAGATGCATCTTTAAATTCAACATCAACCTCATGGTTTGTAAGGCTCAAGGAAGCAATATTGCAAGAAGATTTCATTGTAGCATGGTCCTTGCATTTTGTTGATATTTTAATTCTAGTGCAATTGCTAGTTATTCCCGAAAAAACCCATGCCTAATAAAATTGTTAAAGGAACATTAAAATTCTAGTGCAATTGCTAGTTATTCCCCAAAAGCCCATGCCTAATAATAAAGTTATTCCCCAAAAGCCCAATGCGTAATAAAATTGTTAAAAAAACATTAAAATTCTAGTTATTCCCGAAAGACCCATGCCTAATAATAAAGTTATTCCCCAAAAGCCCAATGCGTAATAAAATTGTTAAAAGAACATTAAAATTCTAGTGCAATTGCTAGTTATTCCCGAAAGACCCATGCCTAATAATAAAGTTATTCCCCAAAGGCCCATGCCTAATAATAAAGTTATTCCCCAAAGGCCCAATGCGTAATAAAGTCTTCAAGTAAACATTTTCATCTATTGATAAATAGTAAACATTTTCGTCTATCGATAAATTTTCAAGGTGCCTATTGGCAGACATTCGAAATTTTAACTAATGGCATATCCTCTATAATCCTAATATTATATCCTATGTGGAAAGTAATATAAATGCATAAAATGAGTCCTCCCGCCATGCATGTGGTATTAATATCACATATCTGACACTCAGTATTTATGCATGAGACAGATCGAATTGAGACTGAATGAATTGTTGTTCAACGACAGGTTCAAATGAAGGAATTGTTGTTCGGAAATACCATTTTGGTTAAGAATGGGATCAATCAGTTGATGCGATCAACGAGAAGATTTATTAATGGAGAATCAACGTGTTTATGTTTTGGTTCTTTTGTGAATTTGTTTTTCAACCAATGTTAACTATAGTTAATATGGTCAACAAATCCACTCTACATGTTAAATATTAACTAACATAACCACATTAGTAAAAAGCATCCACTACTTAATTTATATGCAAAGAGTTACCAACCTTTGATATCCATACTCCTATGTAACATATACGTCAAGACATATTTATGTCACATATAAACATTGAGCAACGTGAACGAGATAGTCATAAAATAATTTCGTTAAAATTAAACCAAATAAATTTTTGATATGACAATGATACGCTAACCTTTAAAAACCTTAAAAAAAATATTATATACAACAAAATAGCATGCCCTTTTTAAAAACAACCTATACACAACAAAATACGATATATACGTGTATTAGATAAATTAGGGTAGTTATATAAATTAAATGGCTAGTAAATGTACATAGTCATCAATACATAATAAATATTATAACACTTACTTTGTGATAAATCATAAACAATAATTAAAATAATCATTAATTTATTTTTTATTTTTTATAAGTTAAACATATATACAACATGCAACAAGATTATTAATCATTGAAATTTAGCTCACTTTACATGCAGATTCTTAGTCTTTAAATAAGTTTTATTATAATATCATGGGTTAATACCATGACTTTAACAGTCCCAAGACCCCAAAAACTCTCTCTATAATATTTTTTGATATGACATATTTTTTAATTAATTAATTTAATTGAAAGAAGACAAAAGATATCACTATTTAAAAATAAATCTTAATCATTGATTTATTTTTCAGAGAGAAAAAACCGACATAGATTATATTAAGGATATATAAAAATCTGGATACATATCAAAAATTGAGTGAGTCAGCTGGAGAACATGCAACTGAAATAGTAACATATAAAGTTTCTAATGCGGCAACATAAAAACCAAAACATAGCTGTTATGAGCGCGCTGGTGGATCCATCCACATGATAACAAAGGTGCTTCAATAACAAAGCAGACCTGTCCAATAAGAAGAGTTTAAAGAGAGAGAAACATAAGATACCACATAAAAAACGCTTCCAGGAAGAAGCGATACCGCCATGGAGAGATATTGAAAACATATGGACAGAAATGAGAGCCATAATCTGTAAAAGCAGCCCCAAGAAAGTGAAAGCATGTCCCATAAAAGAGCATGTTAATCTGAAAGAGGCAGGAGGCCCGTGATTGAGATCAGAATGGAGTGCAAGGGCATCGTGGAGTTCTGGAAAATGCAAGCATTTCGCCATTTCCATAGGAACCAACAGGTGAGGATAAACAGTGAACGCCAGCACGGATTCTTCGCGCGCCACCAGAAGAAAGCATCCTGAACAGATGAAAAAACCCGATGAGGAAAACCATAAATCAAAGATAATTCATACCAGATATTAGAAGATGAGGCGCAGGTGAAGAACATGTGCGAGTTTGTTTCAGCTTCCGAAAGGCACATTTGGCATCTACCCGGTCCCTGCCAACCCTTCCTTTGAAGAACCTCCCATGTGAGGTTCCTGTCCGAGAAGAGAAGCCAAGAGAAGAGAATCGTCTTGAGCGGACATGGAGCTTTCCAAAGCTTGAGTGGAAAGATGGGGGAGGGAGGCCGCAGGTCCGATAGGACTGCAGCATAAATATCTCTGACGCTGATAGGCTGTGATGTATTCTGAAGAGACCATATAAGTTCATCTTTTGATCCCGCTTGAGTGAAGCCTTTGTTAGAAAACCAGAGGGTAGCCGCTGACCATAAAGGATGAAGAGGGAGGGGCATCGATAATTCCACCGCGTCCTTCCATAGGGGGGTCTGTAAAGACCATGATTTAATTAATTTCAATTATTTAATTAATTGATTTATATATATTACTATCAATATTCTAGAATATTTCATCAAAATAAAATTCATACCATCTTTTTTTTAATACTAATAATTAAATTAAAATGTAGAAAATTACCCATTCACCGGGTATTTTTCTTTTTTTAATACTAATAATTAAATTAAAATGTAGAAAATTACCCATTTACCGGATATCGGTGGAATATTTCAAGCTAATGCAATTAGGGTTAACTGAGATAATCAGACATAAATCCTGCGGGGGATCCGAAATTAGTTAAATTATGTGCTAAACTACAGCGAGATCTCAGGGCGGTGCGGAGCGGCTGGTTTCCAATACCGATTATTAAAAAACTAGCAATCGAAAAACCTTCTTTCTGCCTGTGGCCAACCAGCATCAGTGGCAACGACTAAAATAAGAGACCAATGTGTTTCATCATTCGCTCTGTAAGGTCAGTAGGGGTTATGATAAGAATTTTTTTGGTTAAGAAAAAGAAAAATCTAAAAAAAAATTAAAATTTTGGTTATTTACAAGAAATGTGCAGAAGTAGGACAGCGACTCTGATCTAACTTATAGTTAAATTCCATGTAGTAATGTCAAAAAGAAAATAAGGATAAAAATGTATTCAGTACCAACTTTACTAATAAATTTAATTTATTGTGAAAAAGTTATTAAAAATATTTTGTTACCAAATTTCAAAAAAAATAAGAGTTATTTGTAGTAAAGTAAAAAAGACAACATAGACAGAAATGTATTTAGTACGAACTTTATTAATAAATTTAGTTCATTGTGAAATTTCAAAAATCATGGGAACATTTAAAAAAAACATAGAAATAATTTTATTACCCAATTTCAAAAGAGAAGAGAGAAAAAAAAGAAAGCTAAGAGTTGGTCGGCGGCTAACTTAAACGCGTCGTGGCCATGCTCGCTGAAACCCATTACGGTCTCTACGTTGTAGGGCGTGGAATGTGAACTGTATCCATTCACGAGTCTGGCATCAGCATTTCCCTGATTCTCGGCATTTCGAAAGGTAGGCATGGTGTTGGTCCAATCATCTCTATGACTAGCACCGGTACCTTGTTGCCGAACCCTTTGTGCACTGGATGCGCCATCAGAGCCAGCATGGTGGGCATCATTAGGTTCCTCATATGCAGTCCCGCTGCTAGAACCGTAGCCAACTCCACCACCGACACCGTCACCCGACTCTGAACAGCATTATTTACATCACGAATAGCATTAGCGCCATGGTTATCTTTGTAACCCTTAACACCACTCTCTCCTCCATTAGGGATATCTTCATTGCCATGAAATTTACTAAAATACATGCTTTCTCTCCCTTCCACTGCACAGTAAAAATAGATCAACAAAGAGCAAATCATATGATATCGTTGGAAATATTAATCCCAACTACCGCTTTAAACACACTCACATATACCATGCTTGCCCAATGAATCACTACACGGGGACTATTCCGCAAAGCATCACAAAAGTTAACGCATTTAATGAAGTTTAATAAATAAGTATGGGCAAGCATTCATTCCACAATTGTTGTCCACACTCACACCACTTCCAAGTTTAGAAAACCATTTACTATGTAAATTCGCCCATATTGTGTATTAATTATTTATTCTATCATTTATTAATGTCAATTTGTATGTTGAGATAAATATGGATGTAAAACTCAGTTTGTATGTGGGGCAAGTTAGAGAGCGAGAGTTTCTGAGGGAGTGAGGAGAAAATCATGGAGGAAATATTTGTGGGTGCGTGAAAACCAGTTTTATGGAGTTTTACAGAAGTTTACTCCTCAACCCCATTGATGCGTAAATGGCAAGTTTGTTGTGTTTTCACTTGGCGCTCCAAATATTGGTGGGTGTGTGAAAACCAGTTTTACGAAGTTTTATAGAAGTTTACTCCTCAACCCAGTGATACCTAAATGGCAGTAAGTTTGTTGTGTTTTCACTTGGAGCTGCAACCTCCATTTATCAAGCGAACACATTTCTTTATGTTTTAACATATAATATAAAGTGTAACTAGTTGCATTATAACATTAATCTTTTTTGTAAGCAGATTTACGGCAACCTCCTTTGTTTTACTCTCTTTTGTTGTGCCCAAAATTAATGTTTTAATTAACCCCGTGTGTGGTTTCGATATTACCTTGCCACAACAGAAGTTGACTTTGCATACTTTCACGCAACCTAACGTTGTTAGTGTAAAAACAAGTGTTTTTGCTAGCAGTTAAAATTGTTTTGAGGGCATAAAGAGATTTGTTGAGGGACAATGGGAAGAAGGATTCAAAAGCTCTATTCTATATTTTCCAAGCAGTTCATGAAAATATTTTCCCAAGGGTTGTAGCAGTAATGAAGTCCAAGCAAGCATGGGACACCCTCTACACAGCGTACCAAGGCATGGCAAAAGTCAAGACAGCAAAACTACAAATGTTGAGAAGAGATTTTGGAACACTTTGTATGAAAGACTCTGAGGATGTAGACTCATTTTTTACACATGTAATTGGGTTGGTTACTCAAATTAGGTCTCATGGTGAGACACTTGAAGAAAGGAGAATATTTGAGAAAGTTTTGAGAAGTTTGCCAGTAAGGTTTGATGCCATTGTTGTGGCCATAGAAGAGACAAAGGATCTCTCACAGTTCTCATTGGATGAGCCTCATGCATCACTGATTTCTCATGAACATAGACTAAATAAAGCAAGAAGCTCCTCATTGGAGCATGCCTTCAAGACACAAGTTTCCTTTGGTCAAGCTCGAGGCAAAGGAAGGTCATATGCTAGAGGAAGAAGAAGAAGCTCACACAGAAGTGGAAGAAGTAGCGCTTCAAGTTCAAGTGGAAGGGGTAGCAATCAAAATCCAAGTCAAGGCCCAAGCCAAAATCAAGCACATGGTCAGAGGTATGATAAATCTCAAGTTCAATGTCATAACTTTAAGAAGTATGGTCATTTTGCAAATGAATGTAGAAAGAAGCAATATGACATTAGTAACAAACCAAGTGTAAATTTCACAAAAGAAAATCAGAACCATGATAGCATGTTTTTAGCTTCTAATGTAGCACAAGAAAAACAAAGTGATATATGGTATCTAGATTCAGGGTGTAGCAACCACATGTCAGGAAACATAGAAATATTTTCCAATCTAGAAGAAAGTGTGAAATATGAAGTGACATTAGGGACTGATAGCAAAGTCTCTATCATGGGAAAAGGAAGAGTTAATATCTTAACAAAGAAGGGGGAATAAAAGTACATCTCAGATGTTTACTTTGCCCCTGGTCTGAAGCATAACCTCATAAGCATTGGACAATTCATGCAAAAGGGCTACAATGTCTTCTTCAAAAATGATGTATGCAGAATTTTGGATAGGCCTCCAAGCAGACAACTGATTGCAAAGGTTCAGATGACAAACAATAGAATGTTTCCCCTACAAATAAGATTAGATTTGAAAGAAGAAGGTGCACAAGCACAACTATCAATGAACTCACAAGAGAATGATGGTAACATTCTCATTGTTGTCTTATGTGTAGATGATTTAATTTTTACAGGCAATGATGATTTCCTCATCGCTGATTTCAAACAAGTCATCAAGAATGAAATTGAAATGACTGACTTGGGGTTGTTAAGATATTTTTTGGGCATTGAAGTGAAACAAATAGAAAATGGCATTTTATTTCTCAAGCAAAGTATATAGGTGACATTTTGGAGAGGTTTAAGATGTAGAACAACAAGCCCGCACCAACTCCAACTTTCATGGGGCTGAAGTTGAGTAAAGAAGATTGCAGCAGCAATATGAATCTGACATTATACAAAAGCATGATACGCAACTTGATGTATTTGACTGCCACTAGGATGGATATAATGTATGCAGTGAGTTTGGTGTTGAGGTTCATGGAGACACCCAAGGAGACACATTTGCAAGCAATGAAAACGATTCTAAGGTATGTCAATGGGACAAAACAGTATGGCATTTTGTACACCGCAACAGATGATTTCAGGGCGGTTGGTTACACTGACAGTGATTGGGCAAGAAGTGTCGATAACAGAAAGAGCACGTCAGGATATGTTTTTCATTTGGGTTCTAAAGCCATTTCATGGGCCTCCAAGAAGTAGCCAATAATGTCACTGTCCACTGTCAACAACAGAAGTAGAATATGTCACCACAACAGCAGCAGCGTGTCAAGAAGTTTGGATGAGAATGATGTTGAGGGATCTTCGCCACGACAAAGAGAGAACGACAACTATTTTTTGCAACAACACATCCGCAATTGCATTGTCAAAGAGTTCATACTTTCACAAGAGGACCAAGCATATTGATGCTAAATATCATTCTATCAGAGAATTGATTAACGATGATGAAATTGTGTTGCAGCATTGCAGGTCACAGGAACAGTTTGCTGATATTTTCACAAAGCCATTGACACGTGAAAATTTTGTTTATTTCAGAGGTCATTTGGGAATTGTCAATGGCGACAGTTTCGATTAAGCGGGAGTCTTGGAAATAATAATCCCAACCATCGCCTTAAATACACTGACATACACCATGCTTGCCTAGTCAACCACTGCACGGTTGCAATTTTGCTTGCAGGGAGAAGGACTGAATTTAGAATAGAAGTTCAGAGTGAACCATTCCACAACACATCACAAAAGTTAAAGAATTTAATGAAGTTTAATAAATAAGTATGGGCAAGCATTCATTCCACAACTGTTTCCCACACTTCACAACACCTACAAGTTTAGAAAACCATTTACTATGTAAATTTCCCCATGTTTTGTATTAATTATTTGCCCTGTCATGTATTAATGTCAAATTTGTATGTTGAGATAAATATGGATGTAAAAGTAATTTTGTATGTGGGGCAAGTTAGAGAGTGAGAGTCTCTGAGGTAGTGAGGAGAAAATCGTGGAGGAAATATTGGTGGGTGTGTGAAAACCAATTGTACAGAGTTTTACAAAAGTTTACACTGCAACCCTAGTGATGCATAAATCACAGTAAGTTTGTTGTGTTTTCACTTGGAGCTACAGCCTCCATTTATCAGGCGAATGTATTTCTTTATGTTTTATCATATAACATAAAGTGTGGCTAGTTGTGTTATGACATTAGTCCTTTGTAAGTAGATTTTCGTCAACCTCCTTTGTTTTACTCTACTTTATTGTGCCTAAAATTTATGTTTTAATTAAGTCCCTGTGTGGTTGTGATATTCTCTCCCTGACCTAAGATTTACCTTGCCACAACTGAAGTTGACTTTGCCTACTTTCCCGCACCTATTTCTGAGCTCCTTTGCCCTCATAAATTTTTCTAATAGATACTTGTAGTAGGAGATGCCATTTGTCTATAAGAAAATTGTTCAAAAGGGAAAAAAACCATAGTTTCAACACCCCCTGAGATCCTATTTAGTGATGCCTAAAAACTCCCCCTTAAGATCCTAATGTCAAGACTACATTAAGGCATGTGAAATTTGTCTACTGTCAATCACTACCCTTGCCACCCAACCACATCAATACAATGTTTCATATCATTTTCATCAAATTGGCATATTAATTTTGTTGTTTTCATGTAATGTGTCTCCCATTGGATTTTGTTTTCACATAAACACTGTCATCTATTGTTAAATTGAGGTGATTATTTGATTGAGGCTTTCCTCGATGTGACTTCCAATAACTATCGATCTTTCTATCCCGACCCCGATAATGGTTTATGGGTCTAATTTTAATTTTTGTGTCGCTAGACGTCCCTATTTCAACTCATTGTGGATGTAGGGATGAAGGTTTGTGGAATTTGATTTTTTTTCTTAAATCAACGAGCTTAACGGAATATGATTCGTCTAATTACCACATCTACTGCTGCGATTCCTGGGAGCGCTCTCTTCTTGCATGTTACAACTTTAAAACAAAAACAATGAATCATGAAATTATGTAGCCTAATCACATCTATTGCTGGTAATGTGGCGATTTAGGTAATTGAAATTATTTAACCAGTCAAGGAGAACCATGAATGCTGATAGATTTGGACACTTCAGCTTATTGAATAGCATTGGGAAGGTTTAGAATAGAGTCCCAGGGGTTTTAGTAAATGATTTTTTGTATTCTCTTTATTCCATTTGGTTTAAAACTATGCATATGAAGTTATTACCTCTCACCATAATTCATATCGCATATGAGATTCATTTGCATAGTTTAGTCAATTAATTTATTCGGGCACAAAATGATGAGATTTGAATGGGTGCGAATGAGCTATGCAATGAAATTATTATTTGGGAATAAGCATATAAATGGTGATAATCCATGCACACCATGCACGGATTCCAAATTCATATGGGGACGCTTTTGGCCCAACAATTTTAGGATGACTACAGATGCAGAGAACTATAAGATTTTACAAATTAGGAGTTTTGATCATAATTTGAAGGAGGTATTGAACATCAATTTAATTAAATTATTATATATTGATCTTGATCTATCTGAAATTCACTAAAAATATTCTAGGTCATGTGTAGTTTTAAATTATTGCTAGAGATATGGGTCTATGATGAGATACATATGGCTACCGACTAAGTGCAAGATATGTTAACACACATTTTTTAAAGAACTAAGAGATAGTTTATGATCTTAATGAGTCTAGTGTTTTTCATGTTTCTTAGGCTCTTATTGAGATTGAAAGCAATGTTACAGATAAATTCATTCAAAGAAATCAAAACTAAAACAATTTGTAGCCGTAAACCATCAAAACCTCCTTAAAAATTATATGGTCCTGTTTCATCAATATCCTTGTGAGATATTGTTGTATGAAACTAATCTTTCATTGACTGAAAATTACAGTGAAAGGATAGTGACAATGGTAGCTATAGAGGCACAAATCTAGAGTAACAAGCTGAAGAATTTATTGTTTAATCTATTGAGTATTGATCTCAGCAATGTCATGAGGTTTTGTGTTATGTTTACTAAATTGTTTCTCGAAGTCTCATTCTTTTATGATATTATGAAAATGATTAGGGAAATAGTGGAATTTTTAAGAACCCTTAGATTTATATGTATAATAAATGGGGGAATCCCATGATATATGGGAAAAATAGAAAACCATTTTATTAATAATATAATATGTATATATAATTTTTCAGAGAATCTCTCACTAGATTATATTATCTTGTACAATCATGACAAATCACTAGTACAAAATGGTGAGTCACTAAGAAATGAAAAATCAGTAATACATAATGGTGAATCACTAAGAAATCCAAGGGTTGTTGCATTCACTTGGCACCAAGAGGGTAGTCAAGAAGAAACTGTAAAAGAGCTTACAACATTGCTAGCGAACCAGATGAGCTTGATTAGTTACCATTAAGTGTACCACTCTAGTGACTAAATCATAGAGATCTGGAACCAACAACCATCACCTAACAATTTATTCCAATAGTGATAGTGAAATTATAGTTGAGATACTCTCTGAATTGATAAAGAGTGGACATTAGAGAAGCATATTTAATGGATCATTTGCAATGGTTGTATTTGCAGGTCCCAAAAGCATAATAAGTAAATTAGCAGAAGACTACATTAAGGAAATTTCACTATTTCTCGATGTTATGACCATATTAAAAAATGAGGTAATATTTCTACTGTGAATATCAATAGATGGAAGGGGAAGTCTTAATAGACAAGCTAGGCGTTTCATAGAATGTAATATAACTCCACATTTCACATTTCACATTTCACAAAATCTTTCATGTAGGTTGAAGATATTAAGCTCAAGACTAGGAATAGATCTAGGGTTTAGGTATATTTCAGTTGAAGAAATGCCATGCATGTGTCCAAATTCGTTGTTCCTTTTAGTATATAATGGGGAATGAAAGTGTGTATGTTGTATTTCATTCAATTTCTTAGGTTGGGGAGTAGTGAGTGTAGTTCATTATGTTTTTCAGAGTGGGAAGTAAAATGTGAAGGGTAAAGTTTAAATCTTTCCATGTATTTCCTATTTTAAACAATAATAAATGTTGAAACTAATAGTGAGTGAAGGTCTTATTGATTTATGCCTTAGTCAAGAAAGGCTTCAACATGTTCTTATTTTGTCAAGTACGAGTTCATGGAAAAGGATGAGTTAGTTTCTTCATGTGCTAGTTGGAGGCTCAATTACATGCCTCTCCAAGTGCAAGTTTATATTTGGAAAAAAATGAGTGAGAGCCTCAATGTATAATTGTGGCAAGGAAGCATTAGAAGAGTCAGTTTGGCTCAGTTAACAAATCAATCACAAGGCTGATTTCTAAAAATAAACTTGCCAGTGAAAGCATGATAGAATAACATAAAAGGAGGAGGAAGGCACAAAATTCAACAATTGTTTTGTTCACAAAGTTGTTACAAAAGACAATAGCTCACAGGTTTGTGAGAAAGTGCACAAGGATTTTGTGAGCTTCCTGCTTGTGGTGTGCATATTATTAAGTAACAAGTGTGTATAGATTAGGAGATTTGTGGTACAAAATAGGAGACCCTTTGTACATTAGTTTAGAAGCCAAGAAGAGAGTCTAGTGCACAAGGATTTCAAGCTTTCTTATGTCCAAAGGATAGGAGTTGTGATCAAGTAACATTCAAGAAAATTCTAGGCTAGGTTAGAAGGAGAAAAAGTTTTTTCTCAATAAATAGTTTGTCTTCTATTTGATCTATATACTCTATCAATAGAATACCACAACAAGGAGAGGGTTTCCTTGGTTGGGTTCCCTAGAAAATTATTGTCTCTTGTGTAATTTTCTTTAACTTGTTTCATTCCATTGCTTCTATGATTAAGAAATTATGTTTCTTGGTGAAAATAAAAGTTTCATATTGTTAATTTAAGAAAAAAGATAAATTTCAAGGAAAATTGAGAATAAATAGTGATGTAAATTGAGTTTTAGATATGTGCACATGTTGCTACTTTCTTCAGCCCGATGTGTTTCAATTCCTAGTAAAAAGAAAATTGCAATTTCAATAGAGATTTTATTTTTTTGTTTTGCTAATTAAGTAGGTTTGAAATGAAATTAATACTATTACAATCTTGGTCAACATCTCTTATAAATGATGTCAAAAAAACTATGTCTTAAGCAGGGAAAAAAAATGTGGCCCCTGTTGACCCAAGGCTTAACATGCCTTAAACTAAAATGAGAGCCTAAGAACTAAACATTGAAGTATTTAATATGATCTGGTGATCTCAATCTCTTTCATTCTAAGGAAGAAATGATAATTGAACAATACCCTTCCTACTCATTCAAGATTGTAACCACTTAGTTTTACCCAAGTTGACCATCAACTATGAAGGTCATAGAAAAATTGCTAATGCAGTTGTCTATATTTGCATACCCTTAAGGAAAGAAGCCAAAAGGATCACATCATCAACGAAAAGAAGAATAGGAATGAAAACTTCCACGCATTGCTTTCATATGTATGCCCATTAAGGAAAAACTCCAACTCATTGATGTAAATTCCAATCAAGGTGGGAGGTAGTGGAAACCCTTGCTTGACCCTACTATTGCTCTTGATAAACTATGTGTGCTACATGGGGATATCTAGGACAGACTCATACAAGCACTTCAGTTCTACCTAAAGAATCTCAAAAATGCCAAAATCTCTATTCCTTGAGAATAGACATGTTTTAATGTTGGAAGTGGCTTTGATTGCGTATATAACTTTTAAATATCACATGAGCCTTTAAGATGCTAATAAACATGTTATAAGTGACAAAAATGTTTTCTCCATACATAAAAGCTATAAAAGGTAGGAAAATTTATTACATGATATCCTCTGATACCAGTTTTCAAGAAACTAAAGGATATGAGTCAATTATTTTATCGCACATATGATGGTTTTCAATGTACAAAAAAGGTTTCTCTTTGAGTCTCTCCCAGCAATTGTCATGACCACAAATGAAACACGCATATTTAAAGTGAATCTAAATATACCTGCCGAAACAGTACCCATGTATAACACATATCATCCAAACAAGAATCCACAACTAAATATTAACAATGAACCACAATTAGCTTCCTTTCATCTAGAATAGAAAACACACTACAAAACATCTCATATAGCTAAAAAATTCATATTATAATTATCTCCCGAGTGGAATATTTCACCCAACACATTGACTCTTGTAGGTTTTCCAACAAGTTTAATAGTAACTCTTCTCAAAGCCCTTAAAGCTTCGACCTACAGAGCTGAACCTGCTCAAGAAGGAAGCCCCTAAGATCATCAATGAAAAATAGTCTTCATTATGGTTCCAAAGTAATTTAAACACAAATGGAATGCAAAATTTGTAGTGTCAAATGTTGGTTTGAAATTTAGGCTAATTCTCATTTGATTCTCTAATTTTGACCTCCTATGAAAAACATTTAGGGAGAGTTATCTCTCATAAGCATGTAAATTAGCTTCTTTAATCTTCACTAAGAGAGATCTGAATTCAACTTTGATACCCTCAGAAGCCTGAAGTCCAAATGCAAGATGATCTAGAAGCCCTTCTTCCAAAACTTGTATCTAAAACAAATAAAAATACAGGCAAGAGTTTAACATTGTACCACAATAACAACCCTGATAAAAATAATCCATGAGGTGCAACTACTCTAAACCTGTATGCCACCTATCACTTTTGTCACCATAAGTATGACCTTTTGTCAAAGAACTCAGCTGGTGATATGCTACACCAAAATCTCTAAAGGAACCAAAAGAGTATCCATTATGTTGGACACTATAGATATTGTAGCAGAAAGTAAACCCTCTCTTGCTCGTAAACCCATTGTTTCTAAAATCTGTAAGTAAACAACCACATTGTTTTCAAATAAGGAGTCTTGTCCACATAGAAAGAATCTACCAGATAAACATAAATCTTTTGATCTACCATAAATTTTATTACTTCATCTAATATATGATGAAGAAAGAAAATAGTAAAGTTTCACCTAAAAGTTTAGCTATAGTTTAAAATTCAATAAACCCTGTAACAAATGCTTTCTAGGAAAATTGAGATGAGAATCTTTCTATAGCCCTTGGAAAGTCAAAATAGCCAATTTCATGTGAAACGCTCTTACTTATGGTATCTCATATAAGAAAAGTTGAACTTAATGTTATAGCATATAGAGCATAAATGCAAGCCAATTACTTCTAGCTTGCATTATAAGGACTATCACTAAGAGCACTCAGCCAAGTGCACTGATCAGAAATATGTCATTGCTCTATCAAATATTCTCTTTGCAGTAAAATGAAAATAGAAGCATGAAATAGAATTCAAAGGCGTAGTTCTCTTCTATTGCGCATTGCTAATATAATACAGATGAGTAAGGGATCAAATTCTTATTAATTGGTTGTGAATAAAATATTTCAATACTTGCTTCATAACCTCTAAAATATTTTGTACGTTACTAATATTAGGGAGTACCCATAAACATGACTAATTACCTATAGATATAATGGTAACTAAACTCATGCTGATCAGACGTGGGATGTGCATGTGACTTTCAACTTTTATAAATGTCTAATAAAGTAGTTGGTTGACCAGCAAATCATTTTAACAGCTTCAACAATAGATTTTGATCATATTTCACACATGCTATATTTATATTTTGAAAACAATTTCTATAATTCGTCTTGATATCACTTAATAGGATTGGCTGAAGTAAATCAAGTTTCTATTTTTAGTTAATAAAGGTAGTTACAATAATCAGGCAATAATCACTTATAACTTCAAAATGTATTTTTTTTCACATTGAAAAGTTGAGAACCATGAGTATTTCTTTATTATGAGGTCGTAGGAGGTTCTTGCAATGCATTATTATATGATTATTACTCAGAGATCAATCTGCACTATGAAAGTGTGAATGGTGCATCCCAATGCATAAGATGTCATGGACTGATTCTCCTGCACAAAATGCATTAACACATATGAAAATGTAGGAGCTCAAGCAAGAAATTTAATTGATAGGTACTAGGGAAACATTTCAATAGGAGTTTGGCATGCCAAAAATTGAATTGTGAACATTGAATATGTTTTTTACACATACAAGGTAGCCTTTGTATCGAGTTTATTTTTGGACGCAGTACTTTTAAAGACTACAACTTCCTCCCATGGTTAAGATAATTTTGTCGTATTCCAAATAGGCCAAAGTGATAATGCAAGAGTTTAATATTTCTTAGCAAGTTGACAAGTCAACATAGACACAAACTAAAAAAACTTCATTAATCAAGCATTTATAGATGCATATTATGCAACCACTTTGACAAAGAGGGGACAAAGTGAAGATTGTCTAGAAAAAGAATGGTAAGATATCATGTCACTTGCATACATTTGTACATGCATGATTTTGAGTAATCTTACCTATTGTTGCATGTTTCCATAAAGTAATATTGATTACATCAAACATATTTGGACAACAGGATAAGTGTCCATTGTCTCTTATAATTTTTTACCTAACGTGAAATAAAATCACGTAAACCATAAAATATTGCCAAAAGAATCCCTTACCCAGTAGCCCCAACAGATGGTAGAAGTACTTCATAAGTTGTTTCCTGAAAATCATCACTTGATAAACCTGCACAATCAAGAAGATATATCTCCTTATACTTTCTCAAGTTTCAATGCTATTATCATCCCCCGTGTTAAATTCCTTCAATCCATTCCATGACTTGTTTGTAAAACGAATACTAGTAGTTTGCATCTCAATTAAACAAATCAATTACCACATATCGTGCCATTACTTGACTTATTATGCAAGCTGGAATGACTAATATGAAACAAAACATGAAAGGGAACAGGCAACGCATCTTTACACTACCTAATTTAAAATTTGGCAACTCTAATACAAGATTTGTGATATCATTGAACTAGCACCTTGAGACATATTCTCCTATTGAAACTTCATCTTCAAAATCATCAATCTCCTCTTCCCTAGAAAATTGTTGTCAAGGAGTAGTGTATAGAGGAGAATGAGTTTTTGAGAAGTTTGTATACTTTTTTGGTCTATTGACTTGAGTTTCTAGGGGGTTTGTAGACTTTTTTGGTGTACTGACTTCAAGTGGAGGTGGTCTCCTATAAGGTGGTGGTCTAGATAACTTAGGATTTGAGACTAGAAGGTACTTTTACCCTAACTTAGAATGAGTCTGTATGTACCAATCATAAAGGTGTTTAGGCTTACATAACCCCTTCGAAAATACTACTAATCTCTATATCTCTTTAAAAGGATAGTAGAGGTAACTAACTACTTAATTTGGTAATATACATCATGAAAATTATAAAAATCTTGAATTCTCAATTCTCCAAAGTCACTTTGTGTTTCTATTAAAAAACATTTACCATTGAAATTTCAAATCTATGAATAAAGATAAAGGATGGGAGACCATCATTGGCAACCATGATAGTCACTCTTACATTTTGGAAAAAAAATTGTTTTCTTCCTAAAAAGGATTTTTTTTTGTAATGGAGTGAGGATTTCGTTGTCTTCCTCAAATTAGATGTTTTTATTATCAGAAACTTTCAATTTATCAAAACCATAATTTAGTTACATGATGTAGTTCCAGTCAGTGGATAATCCAAGGCATATTAGTACATGAGAGATATTCCTGGTGCATTTGTACAGTTGAGAAAGATTTCTTAGTGTATGATTGGTGCCAAAATCATATTTAGCTTAATAGATTATCTTAGGCATTGAAGTTCTCTTGGAAATTTGGTGCATGCCCTTCACTGGTGCCCCATGGAGGTCCACTTTTTTAGAGAGCGACCATGGGATGAGGAGCATTGTGTGGCTTGGAGGAGGTCATCAAAGGTTAATTGGCATGTGATATAATGTATTTTTGTTCAAAGGTTTGGAGATGGCTTAAAGTGTCTTAGGGCTTTAATAGTATTTTTGCAAGGAAAACTGACCCAATTTATTGCATTTCTTATGAGGAACGATGGAGTCCATGGAGGCTTCTCATTGTAGAAAATTTGTGATAGGTTAACTTGATAATGCAATATAAATCAAATCATAATACTATAACCTACTTCTACTATCAATTTGCAGAAGCTTAAAGATCGAGATGAACAATACAACCAGCAGAAGAAGAATCAATGGCACAATACACATGAAAATACTTTGGGGAAAGTCTTAGATAAAAACCCCACCTTATTGTATTATCATAAATGGTGGAAATACATAGGAATTATACAAAGCCTTAGCTCTCACAGTTGGCCAGCTCTCAGTACAATCCTCATAGATGCTCATAGGAAATCTTGGCTTCTCTCTAGCCTTCCTCTCTGCCCTCCAAGCTCCTATTCCATCGCGTTCTTCCTTGTGGATGATTAGCCAATTACCAAGTGGAAAAACAAGCCTTCAAACCTGCGCAATCCTCAAGGATGAATCCCTTCACTGCATGCACGAGTTTTCTCCATGAGAAAACACATGAATTGATAGTACACTGTCCTTGAACATTAATCTCAACTGGGTCTTTCTCAAAATAGACATGCATGAGTTTTTTATGAGGGAATCTTTAGTTAATTGGAGTAACACTAGTTGAGTGCATTAATGCATCAACTAACTATTAACTCACTATTAGTTCCTCAAATAGTTTGGAACTAATTTAACTAGACTTAACTACATTAATCCCTTCACTGCATTAATCCCTTCACTGCATGCATGAGTTTTCTCCATGAGAAAACACATGCAACTGATAATACACTATCCTTGAACAGTAATCTCAACTGGGTCTTTCTCAGAATAGACATCCATGAGCTTCTGATGAGGGAATATTCAGTTAACTGGAATAGCACTAGTTGAGTGCATTAATGCATCAACTGGCTGTTAACTCACTATTAGTTCCTCAAATAGTTCGGAACTAATTTAACTGAACTTAACTCAGTAAACTGAGTTAACTAATTACAGCTCAAATATTACTCAATCTTGTCTCCTCAATTTAAGGGATAACTCTTGCATGACTTCAAAAAGACTTCTAACTTGAATTTATCCAACTAATTAATTTAAAATAAATTAATTAATTATTTCCAAGTAGCTGTTAAGACTAAATTCAATTTTAATTCACAATTTAATTCAAGGAAAAATTAAATTGGAATATTCTTGTTGCCATATTTCAACACTCCCTCTCAACAAGAAAGGGATTATCTGCCACCCCAATCCTGCCTCCATGGAACTCAAATTCTCTTGCAAGGTCCTCCTTACAAGACACAATAAACTGATCATCGCCAGTCATTATGAGATCATCAACATAAAGTATGATGATCAACAACTTACCTTTCACCACGATGTGGTACAGGTTTGCATCCATTTCATTATTTGTGAAACCCAACCCGGTGAAGTAGTTTCCTATCTTGGCATACCAAGCATGAGGTGCTTGATTCAACCCATACAATTCTCTCTTGAGTCGGCACACATGCGACTCCTGATCGAAGGTCTTAAAACCTTCTGGCTGCTCTATGTACACCTCTTCCTCAGTCTGGTCATTGAGGAATGCAGTCTTCACATCCATCTAATGGATCTTCCAACCCATATGTGCTAATAGTGCCAACATAGATCTCATAGATGAGTACCTTGCTACAGGAGAAAAAGTCTCACCATAGTCAATACCCTCGACCTGTGAAAAGCTACGGTTAACAAATCTTGCCTTATGCTTCTCCACACTACCATCAGTAGTTTGCTTTACCTTGTAAAGCCAATGGGAACTCACAACTTACTTGTTCTCCGGTCTCAGAACCATGCCCCAAACACTATTACAAACTATGGAGTCATACTCCTCCACCATAGCATCAACCTGAATCAGTTGCTGCACTACTTCCTCAAAGGAAGATGGCTGGGTCTCAACACATTCCCCAGCAAGGGCCATGTATCCGGTGTACCTCTCACGTGACCTCCTCTTTTTGCGCTGAGAAGATGGTGCTCCCACATTCTGTCTCGCATCCTCCAACAATATGTCATCTTCTCTTGTGCGATTTCGTCCATCTTTGGAAGACTCTGCTTGAGTGGATGTCTCCACTCCTGGAACCTTTGCATGCGGCTGCTCTACATTAGTCTGAGGCTCCTCCTCCTTAGGAAACAACAATTCCTCCACAACATGTAGTTGGAGCTCCCTCTCAAGGGAAGCTTGCATGGCCTTTTGCTCATCAAACTTGAGATCTCTGCGAACCACTATCCTCCGACTGGTAGGCAAGTACACTCGATAGTTGTGAGGTGTATCAATGTACCCCACAAATATCCTCAAATCTGTTGTCAGCTCAAGATTCTTCCGTGCAACCTTTGTCACATGGCAATATATCGATGAGCCAAAGATCCTTAAGTCACCCACATCTGGTCTCTTACAGGAGAAAGCTTCCTCTGGTGTCTTCATCCCAAGTATGCGATGTGGGCTTCTATTTTTCAAATAGACCATTGTGTTGCATGCCTCAGCCCACAAGTGAAGTGGTAGGCCTTGGTCATGCAGCATTGCCTGTGCTGCTCCTTCAATAGTTCTGTTCTTCCTCTCGGCCACCCCATTCGGTTGTGGGTTATGAGGTACTGTCAACTCTTGTTTAATTCCTTCCACTGCGCAAAATTCCTTAAACTCTTGAGAGACACATTCTCTACCATTGTCGCTTCTCAAGCCCTTGATCTTCTTCCCTGACTCTTTCTCGACCAAAGCTTTGATCTCACAAAACTTTGTGAAGGTTTGGTCCTTCTTCTGCATGAAATAAATCCAACATTTATGAGAGTAGTCATCAATGAAAATCACATAATACCTTTGCTTCATTATGGATGCCGTCGAGAATGGTCCACACAAATCAGTATGAACTCGCTCTAAGATAGCCTATGCTCGATTGTCTCGATCATGAAAGGAATACTTGGTGTAGTTTCCCAAGCTACAACCTTTGCATGTGTCAACTTGCTCAAGTTTACCTTTGGGAAGTCCTATAGATATCTGTTGCATTATCTTCAAAGCCCCATGATGCAAATGGCCCAACCACCTGTGCCACAACTCTGCAATGTCTTGGCTTTGCACTAATTCTAATTTCATACTCAATGTTGCACAATCATCTACCTCTAGTTTATAGAGATTCTTCACCCGAATCCCTATCCTCTCAGTCTAACCCATGGCTATGTGTCCTAGGAATGCCTTTCCTTTACTGAAGACAACATCATAGCCTTTGTCCTCCAACATCGCGACTGATACCAAGTTCTTCTTCAGTCCAGGCACATACATCACTTCTGTCAAGGTGAGAGGAGCTCCATGCTCCCTCTGAAAAGTAACCATGCCCACTCCTGAAACACTATACCTTCTGTCGTCACCCATTTCTATGCGTATCTTGAGGTCCTTCTCCTCCAAGGCACTGAATAAATTTTTATCACTGGTCATGTGGAATGAGGCTCCGCTGTCAAGATACCATACACAACCCATCATTGATGACACCATGCATGTGATGACGGTAAAGTCCATTTCGAACTGAGAGGTTAATGCCTCACCTTGCAATCCTTCCGAGGATCCCTTCTTGGACTTCTTCAATGGGAAATTAGTCACATAATGTCCCATCTTGTGACAATTAAATCATCTTACTTTAGACATGTCAACCTTCTTCCCTCCATGTGAAGAATTCGATTTGAAATCTGAAGCCTTCCCCTTCCCTTTCATTTCCTTACTTGCTAAGGCCAGATTTTCTTCATTATCATTCTTGGATGAAGAACCATCTTGTGTGCTCCTCTTGATCTCCTCCTGCATAAGATCTAACCACACTTGTTCCCAATCCAGTAGTTTCTCCCTTCCATTCACAGAGTCTTGGTAGCTATTCCAACTCTTTGGAAGGCCAAGGAGAGCGAGGCTCACCATATCATCATTGGCAGTAGTTATTCCCACACTGCTAAGCTCATTTCTGCAGGTGGTGAGCTTGTTCAGATATGTGCAAATAGTATCGCCCTTCTCCATCTTGATTCTTCAAAGCCTACCCTTAAGTGCCAATTTCCTCTGGTCACTACTATTCTGGTAGAGGTCCTTCAATTTTTTCAACATTGAAAATGGAGTATCCTTCCCATGGAGACTCAAGACAATATGGTCTTGAACTCCCTCAAGGATGATCCATCTTGCCTTTGCCACACACTTCTTCCACTTAGCCAACTCTTGTGTAGTAGTTGAAGCTAGCTTTGGGATTTGTTGATCAATGAATTCCTTCAAGCCATTGTCTTCTAATATAGCTTCCATTCTATCTTTCCATGCTATGTAATTCGAGCTACCTTCCAAGGCATACTCGAGTCTCAAGCCATAGAATGCTATTGGCCAACCTTGAAGTATGATATGAATTCGATTTGCACCTGCAACCCTAAACTTCAAATTTCAAATTCTCTTCTCGTTATACTGTTCACAGCTCCAATACCATGTAGAAAATCTGTGATAGGTTAACCCGATAATGCAATATAAATCAAAGCAGAATACTATAACCTACTTCTACTATTAATTTGCGGAAGCTTAAAGATCAAGCTGAAAAATATAACTAGAAGAAGAAGAATCAATGGCACAATACACATGAAAATAATTTGGGGAAAGTCTCAGATAAAACCCTAACACTATTGTATTATCATACATGGTGGAAATACATAGGAATTATACAAAGCCTTAGCTCTCATAGCTAGCTAGCTCTTAGTACAATCCTCACAGATGCTCACAGGCAATCTTGGCTTCTCTCCAGCCTTCCTCTCTACCCTCCAAGCTCTTATTTCCTTGCACTGTTCCTTGTGGATTATTAACCTATTACCAAGCGGAAAAACAAGCCTTCAAAATTGCGCAATCCTCAAGGATGAATCCCTTCACTGCATGCATGAGTTTTCTCCATGAGAAAACACATGCAATTGATAGTACACTGTCCTTGAACATTAATCTCAACTGGGTCTTTCTCAAAATATACATGCATGCGTTTTTGATGAGGGAATCTTTAGTTAACTAGAGTAACACTAGTTGAGTGCATTAATGCATCAACTGACTGTTAAGTCACTATTAGTTCCTCAAACAGTTTGGAACTAATTTAACTAGACTTAACTCAGTAAACTGAGTTAACTAATTACAGCTCAAATATAACTCAATCTTATCTCCTTAATTTTAGCGATAACTCTTGCATGACTTCAGAAAGACTTCTAACTTGAATTTCTCCAACTAATTAAGTTAAAATAAATTAATTAATTATTTCCAAGTAGCTTTTAAGACTAAATTCAATTTTAATTCACAATTTAATTCAAGGACAAATTAAATTGAAATATTTTTGTTGCCCTATTTCCACACTCATGAAGGGATGCATACTTCCTTTAGTAGCTATATCTCCTTCGAGTCATTATTGTGCATAACATCAATATGGAGCATCCCGCTTATGTTGGACTATAAGTGTTCATTGTAGATTATTTCTAAGGGCTAAGGCCAACATTGTATTGTTGGCCTCCCTTACCTCTCATATGGCTTCTTTGTGGTGGAAAATATAGGTTCATTACAAGTTCAATGTCATGCATTATCCACTGAGAAAGAATATTGGATTGGGAATATGCGACACTAATTTCCCTGTATAATACAAAGTATCATCATCAATGAGATTTCATTATATAAAACAATCCTGGCTAAGATTAGCTAGCACCACATGATAGAAATACAATAGAAACACAATTGAAGAAAATATATTTGGCACCAAAGCTAAGTCATTGAAATCAAACCTACAAGGGTATGATGTGTACAAAACATCTAATAAGAATAAGCCTATTCATGACACTTGTAGGGGGCATCTATTTATGTTTTTTGTTATCAATTTTTAGGTGTAGCTCTGTAGTGGAGCTGGATCCAAATTTAGAAAGGTTGGGAACTTACTTTTTTAGAGGTATTGATTCATTCCCCTTGGACATAGCACTATTGCCAAAGGTGAAATATTCCTGGACGTATTCTTTATTAGGTTTTTTGCCATGACAAAGTTCTAGAAATCTTGTAACAACATAACAAATCCCATTAATGAACTTAAATATTAAAAGTGAACAACCAATTGAATTTATCACCATTCCCCACAAGTCACTGACATTAACATATAAATACAATAAATATAGTAATCTAACTCAAATATGGGTGAATTGAGCGAACATTTTCTGCAAGTAACTAACTCAAACAAAAAATTTGAATTAAAACTCAAAAGGACCCTCAATCATTTACTCAATTGACTTCCTATGACTAAAATGGCAAGAACTTGGTAATGGGTGCCTCTCGCATTATATGGGAAAGGATTATTTAATATGTATAACAACCTTTGATAACAACAAATTCTTAGCATACTTATCTCTCATGCCATTGGACACTAAAATATAGACCATAAAACTTAGTTATTTACCTCATCCCTTATCCATTTGCTAAATTTATAAGGGAAACGCAATAAATTATATGACGTATTCACATCTTCTAGCTATTCTAAACTATATTTAGCAAGTAGAAAAAAAATTAAAATAGCATATACAAAAAAGGTAACAGAAAACTCGTACGCTATTCTTAAAATAGCATAAATGAAACAAAAATGAAGTACTCTTCTAACTTTGTGCATCACGTATCTATGTTGACCCTTTATCTCATAGCAATATGAGGAGATCTTCTATAACAAAACCATTTAGTCCTTCAACACTTTTCTTTCCTCAAAAATTAAGTCTGGACATCAGAAAATGGGAAAAGAAAAGTAATACAAACCAATGGAAAACAAAATCCTCAATAAGAGAAAATGGAAAAGGAAAATAAAAAATTGTATTATAGACTAGTGGCCATTTTCTGCAAAATTGAATGAAAATATGAAGGCCTAGTGTGATTGCAATGTGAAATGTGGTGCATTTCATTTTGTAGCTAGAGTTGAAGGGTGGGTGACTTATCAAATCTTTGTATTTATGCATGTACATTTGTGTAATGTTGCATTAATTGAGCTCTCAACTTCATTCATTTAAAGATATAAAGGAAATGGAAATGAAGTGACTATGTAAATTCCAAAACAAAATTACACCAATAAAAATGCAAAAACGTAGTTATATTAATCAAATTTCATGAGTTAATAGGATTCAAAACTCAGAAATAATAAACATCATTTTGATCATAAAGAATAGATAACTTTAGGCTTACCTTAAGGGATGGAACCATAGCTTTTTCTTCTTCTATAGTTTTAGGGCAAAGATTTCTAATCGCCTAGAGTTGGAATGGCAACATTATTTAGATTAAGTAACATGAACTCTTCTAAAAGTATGAATTTGAACCTTAATTAGATGGGCATTTCCCAATTAACGGAATTCATACGTTGAACTCACCCAATCCATTTCTGCTAAGAACGCAATTGTTTCATAAAATTAATTGCTTAAAAAATAAATAAAACAAATAATCACCTAGACATTAATTATCAACCCGAGGAGCATCTTTTTATTTCAAGGCAATTGACAAAATATATGCATAACAATACCAACAACTAACACTGGTTCTATATGATTGTGTTCTATACTATCAAGCTCATTCAAAAAGAAATAAAATGTAAGACTTGAATAATAAAACTAAAATTAAAAAGAATAAAGTAAATGAGAGAAAAAACAATTATGCTAATCACACGACTTGAATCATTGCTAAATTAAACCATACATTGCTGAATTGGAAATTTAATCTATTGCACCCAACATAATTAAAATGCTAACTTAGAGAAGTAAATTAAATGAAATCTAGAAATTGGATGAAATAACAAATTTGGAAAATGCAGCAACTTAACAAATTACTTCATTAAAACAGAAATTTACTTTAAAGAACAACGATTGAAATTCCACTAAACAAGCGCACAACTAAACTACTGTAGATGTTCAAGGCAACACCTCATCGAAGGTAGTGGGCCAAACTTCCCAAGACTCAGTTCTGCCTTGAGAAATAACTCAGGTCATATTTCAGATAACAGATGTAGAACTCAATGGATAGCTTGATTAAAACATATGAGATAAATAATTACAGCATAATGAAGCTCTTAACTTTGCCTCAAATTCAACAATTATTCATCTCCCATATCTCATCTCTTATCTCTTTTCCTACATCCTATCTAAGAATTGTCCATCTCCTATCTCCTCATTATCCCCCAATTATCCCCCTTAATTATCCTCTTCTCTTTGATCTTTGTTTTCATTTAAATACAGAGAGAGCAAAGGGAAGTTACAATAAAGATGACTACAAAATGTTTTCCACTACAATTTTGGATTGATTACATAATCTTAACAAACAAGATCAAGTCTGAAAGATCTTTCCATTAACATTCAGTAGGAACGAGTCAAATTTGGTATTGCAATTGGAAGAATTTGGAAAATGGCCACAATAGCAAATCTGGGAAAATCACCTTCGAAGAACCTTGTGTTTCTCTCATTCCAAACCAAATTTTGGAAAACTACTTATTGCAAAACTAATTTGGTCTGTTCTGCACAAAATCCATGCCTCGAATTTTCAATATTCTCCTTAATTCATCCAAACCGTCCAATGCAAAATTGTCACTTTTTATTCCAACGAAGTTCTAAGTTGGAATATTTAATTATGAGATGGAAATCATATTTTCAATCTAAAAAAGGCCTTAGGAAAAAATAATGAGTGATGTTACAAAAAATTCATTAATAAACCATCATTGGTAAAATCATGCATAATAATGATCAATTTATTAAAAATAAAGGAGAACAAGTATTATTTACTCACAAGAGCATAAATAACTATAAAATGGAATTATATGGTAAATTATGATAAATAACATGATAAAGAATGGTGAAAATAGATGTTAAAAAGTGATAATAATAATAATGACAAATTAGTGGCCCAACATACCCCCAAACTGAATATCTTGCATGTCCTCATGCAACCCAAAGCCTTTGTATTAACCAAGTTATAAGACAAAAATGTTCATCCCAACTCATGAAATTGATGGAACAAATGAGTTCGTTCGCAAATAATGAATATTTAATTTTAGCAATGTTGATGAAGGTGTAACAATTTTCACATTGACTTCAACTATATGTATATGATGTTGCAGAAAAATATGATATAAGTAACGGCAAATTTTATTAACCATCTTCTCAAAAACTACAAATCCGATTTTGTTGAAACTTTGCAAGCAGATTTCTACTATATTAATGCTTCTCCAATCCAAAAATCATATTGTTTTGATGCACAGATCATGATATATAAAAAAAATGGTTGTAGGTGATAGTGCATGATTTCTGAAATATTACAAACTAACTTAACTTGAAATTTTCTGGGTTTGTGTATTTTAATGATACCTCTTTACTATCCAAAAATCACAAGAATTCAGTTCATAGTTTTAAATATATTCGCAAATCAATTTATGCACTGTATAAAAATGAAATTGTATGCCTTAAATGAGAAAGAAAGTAGACAAAATTCATCATGTGTAGCAATGCCTCCCCTAAACTAGAGAATTAGCATGCTCTCATGCAATGCTAGAAAACAAATTGAGGTGGTTGCTACAATCGTTGTTGAAATCTATGCTTGGTGTAAAACAACATGGAATAAGGGAGGTTTTGAGAATGAATAAGGAGATCAATGGATGATAACATGGTCATAATAAATGAATGAATAAAAACAAAACTCCCCCAAACTGAAAGCTTCTATGTCTCTGAAAAATGGGAAGTGGTGAAGCTGTAGAATGAATGATGATAAATAATGCTCAATGGATTTTCATGAAATTCTCCTAAAATTTTAATAAATCAAAAACGTATACGATTTTACCTCCGAAAAAAAGTGGAATGACATGTATAGACTTGCATTTGTTGAAGCTGATGTAGGCTGAACTGATGCTGAAAGTGATACAAAAGGTAGAAGCCATGCAAGCACATCCTGTTTGATCAATTTTTCACATTCGCGAGTTGCTCGAGCCTCTTCTATTAGTTGCAATAGTGTGGGCTCGCTACGAATGGAGTTGTCCCCCATACCTATTGTTATCTTGTAAATAATTCACTATTCTGCATGCAATTTTCTTAAATCCACAATTTTTGGTTTTGAACAACGACATATAAGAAACATGCAAAGATTTCAATCAGAAAAGACTTTTGTATAAATGCAATAATATTATTTTGTCAAATCAGCAAGTTATGACAAATTTCAGTAATTATTACACATGTTATCCCATAATGCATATCTTCCCCCCTTTAATCAGAAAACGGTGCCCATGACCATAAAGCATGGAAACAAGGGAAAGGACGTTGGGGATTCATAAATGCGGTAGGACAATCAATCAAAGAGACGTAAATATGGCAAATGAAATCAGAGCAGTACAGGTCAAAAGATTTGAAATGCCCATAAAAAGAATAAAACAGAGATTATATCATTATGTAAATAAATATTTACCTTAGGTGGAAAGGTGACGAATGCATGACCGATGATAAATGTTGATGACTATTGGTATCGAGTGATTGAAAAATAATGATAGAATGCATATAAATATATAGTTTACCATGCATGTTGGCTAACTGAATTAAAAATAATGTTCAAATGGTAAATTCACCTTTAGAAATGAATCCATAGGGGGTAATAGGATAGAGAGTATTTGGCAGTGTAACATAGTACTTCAAAACCACAAGAAGAGTCTGTTAGCGCTTGAGATTTCACCCTAGGCTGAGGAAGGTAAACCTTCAAGGCTACATCAAACCATTTCACCTCGTAGCTAGCCCTACGAGGTATGAGAAGGCTCTCTCGGGTCAGATTCGATAGATCTTTCAATATGATTAGGCTGACCAATTAAGAATAAGGATTTTAGGCTAGTAAATTGATAGGGGGTTTGGATTTAATGATTTTTGGGGTTTTTTAATGGAATGACGGGGCTTTTCTGGGCTACATGGGCAAAATCACAGCTTCAAACAGAAAAATATAATGACTACACAGGTTATCAACTGAGGCAAGGTAGGCATGCAATTTAACACCAAATCTGGTTTCAAATGGGATGGCAAGACTGGTGAGGAGCTAAGGAGGGCAGACAATAACTCTGAATCCTCCTTAAACAGTAGAAAACATCGAATGCGAACAAACTTATAGGAGGAGCATATAATACTATGAATTCCTACCTAATCACTTCATTTGTTCAGCTTGAAAGGGTCATGAAATGAAATGGAACATACTGATTACATATGAGACAAAGGGAAAAACTTATGCTAAATCAACATACCACATGAATCTCAGCAAACAGAGCTTTGAAATTCCATTAAATTCTCTGCAGAAAACTGTACAATACAAAGCTCTCTGCTTCTCCAGCAGCTCCCAGCGCTTAGAAAAACTCCCTCTCCTTCCCTCTCTCTCTACTTACAAATGAATTTTTTAATACAATAAGTCAAACTACTGCCCAAAAAAAGGGCGCTGTTTTAACGAACCTCACAAAAATATCAAACAAACTATAGCTGGGGAAAACAAGTCGACCCCAAGATGAGGGATTTGTTTTATTATCCTTATTAACAAAATAAACTAAAAATAATCAGCGCTTTCCTGAAGGGAGAATGGCGCTCTTTCCACTGAATTCTGTTGATGGTTTGGCTAAGTTTGAGGCAAATCTGGTGAATAGGTGGCATTACAGGTGTCCTTCCCTTTGCTAAAAATAACATAGGCAATCGAAATCTTATTCTCTGCTGCTAGGTGTTCAATCGTCCTTTTTTAAGTTTCATTCACATCTGGAAAGTATATCTTCAAACTTATTTCATGCCTATTTCTGCGCTTTGACATAATGGCTGCTTACTTTTTCCTCCTATCATGTGTGACTCAAATCTGAGATCAATAATTTCAATGGCGCCATCACCTCTTGCTGCATATTAGAATCACCATCCTCAGTCCCATACTGGTTGAATGATGAATGCTTATAACTTAGTGCTTTTCTCAAGTGATTATCCCAAATGATTGTTATAATGCATTTTTATCCCAATTATTTCTTTCACATTCTCCATTTGACAGATTGCACTTGTGCAGGTATACTGTGGGAAGAATAACACCAGAGCCAACACGTGATATTTGCGCTGCTGATTTTGGTCCAAAAGCTCGGATATGGATGCGGTTCCCTTCAATGACATCGATGAGATCATCAACAGTGGCATCTTCCCTGAACAATACCTCAGCATTTGATAACAGAGTTTTTCGTTAACATGTGTTAATGCCATTGTGCTGTTGAAGGAAATGTCACCAGTCTTTTTCCTCTTGAAATGCATGCAATTGCATGTTGGGTAATGCTTTGCCTTTTTCAAGTAGCTCTGAGACAGCATTCTGTCCATAACAAACTGCAACGGAAGCTACTTCTAAACTGGTGGATTGAGCCTGCGCTTTTTTCTTTGATTTCCGTATCTTTTTCATCTCCTTTGCTTTAGCTTTCGTTTGGCATCTTTCTTCGCCTTTTTAAGAGCCATTTCATTGTAACGCCGCAGAGAAGCCCCGCCAGAATTTGGAGCTCTCCTAGTTGAATCTTTGCTTGATTGCCTGCCACCTGCGTTTGCCCTTACTACATACCTGTGGTAAGTTTTGTGAGATAAAATATTATTTCCATCAAAAACACAACCAGCGAAATGTCCTCCACTTGCAAGCAACACAACCCTCAAGTTTTTCTGATCTCGAGATTCTTTAACCAAGGATTGCAACCTCACAATCACCTCCTTGTCAGCCAAAGCTAAACCCTTAGCATCATTCTCTTTGACCATAGAGTTGTTATGTTCAGGAAGTAGATCCTCTCTGTCACCCAAAAACAAACTTTTCCAAATTGAGACAATTTCTCCAGACTGTAGGGATATTAAAATCTGGTTTTTCATATTCATGGATCTATTCACAGACTCGGTTTGAGTTTGCCAGCCACAAGTGATAGGATCATCCGACTCTTCATCTGATCCAGAAATACTAGAAATGTCATCATCTTTCAAAAATGTTCCCTGTGCTACTTCCTCAAATTCATCTTCATTGAGAGGACCTCTTCCAATAATTCTCCCTGAATTGACTGATGCAATAGCTTCTGACACCTGAGCTCTTAGATTTTCTTCGAAATTAGGAATATATTCTGCCATGCACATGCCATCAACCCAAACTGGAAGTGTGACATCTTCAATGTCAAATAACTCCTTCAATGTTTTTGACGCAACTAACTTTAGCTGTGGAGAAGATGGCATTTCAGATTGTCTTTTCCTTACAGGAAATATGACCTGTAAGAATATCTGCAGGCGGTGTTTCAATGGATACCCAACCAGAATATTGCTTAAATCAAGGTCCAAAAGGGGAACAACAAACTTCACCGCATCTGGCCTCTCAATTCTAGATAACAAACAAATCTCCAGTCCCTCCCTAGGAATAATGGTGCTGATTTCAAATTTCAATCTGGGATCATCTAGTTCCTCAACACGCTTCCTTTGATAACCCATGTACAAATTCCTTAATTCAAGAATGAGTCGCAAAAGCCATGATGGGTCTTTAATTTTCTAGTCACAAAAAATGTCCCAAATTGACTGAGATGTTTCTTGACCTTCACCTGTAAAGGAAAGGGGCTGAAAGCTATCATCATCCAGTCCAAAGATGATATCCGGTGCAGCCCAAGGGTATTGAGAATTATATATTACATCCCATTTAATGTAATCAAGACAACATGGTAAAAGTAAGGTGAAGCGATCTGCATAGCGTGCATTTCTTGAACCATAGGAAACTTGCTCAACCTCAATAAAATAATCTTTTGGTGTATGAAACTAGGCTGTAAGGCGTGCAGAGCGCTGCTTGTCCTCCCCAATCCCGGGAAAATAGTCACGTAAGCATTCTTCACCCTTATGTGAAGCACAGAGAGCTAAAAGAGATCCATACATGACTGAATCAAATTTCAAAACCATCCCTTTGAAATCCTCTAACAACTTGCAAGCTTTGGAATACCCATGTCGAGCTTTAACACAGCCTTTCCATGTTGCTTCATCCAATCAAAGAGCACATGAATCTCTTCACTGTCATCCAACTGCAATGGAGCTGTAACACCATAAAGACAACCAAAATATATACCTGCATTTTGCAATACCTGCTCTCCACAAAATATATATAAATGATGCTTTGAAATTGTGTTTGTGCAGGTAGAAGTTTTTGAAGTTTGCTGCTGTCTTAAGAAGAGCTGAAGATAAATTACATAATTTGAAAAGCAACATTAATGATTTCTTCTTCAAAACCCTGTTTTGAAGAAGAATCAATCTCTGATATAAGACAGAGTCTAACATCGACTCCATTTGGGATGGCAGCTGCAGCTTCCTGGAGGTGCCAAGAACCGCAGAACTTTGGGAGAGCAGACCAGTGCTTTATTCATTGGGCAATGGAGTCATCTTTCCAACAAATCAACACAGCTGAAGACTTATTTTCACACTGAAACTTAACTCAATCAAACTAAAAGCCAACTGAAACAAGATGCTGCCCTTATGGCTGCTTATTTATTTACATAACCTATTCTAATCTGCTGTACAAACAATAGATCAAGTAATGCTAAAATGCCATATTAACCATTCAATTAAACCTGACAATGAAGCCGCTTGAGAATGCTGCCACGAAGTCACAGATGCAATTGCTGGCAGCCCTTCATGCACATATTGAGCCCGGTCACGGAAAAGACAGCCTGATCTGTCCATCAGAGTGAAAAACCTGTCCATATATGCTGCAATAGGATCATGGACACCGGCCTCTGTTGGCTGCCCCAACTCTGCAATGCATATTTCCAGCTGCACATTGTCAATGTATACCTCTATAGGCAAATCTGTTATTTCTTGTTTCGATGGAGGAAGGATTTCCAAGAACTTTTTAGGGTCTTGGAAACCATAAGAGTGGATCTGCTCATCGAGATACTGAATCTCATTTTCAACTCTTTCAACAACTAACTCATAAAATCTAGTTTTGCCTTCAAGATGAAGCTTCGGAGATTTCACACATTGAAGGAAAATACTGAAAAATTCTTCATTAATTTCAATACCTGCTAACATCTCTCTAACTCCATCTAGAACTTCACAAAGTGCAGGGTCTGCCACATACCCTACCATTGCATGAACATATCAACAGGCACTGGAATGTCTGGATCAAGTTGGAGTCGCCAGGTGAATGATTCAGCCTTTCAAGTGTCTGATCGTTGTCCACTATCAACAATCAGATCTGAACTTGATACATGTACTGGGGTAAAATACAATCGAAGTGCTATGTTCACAAATCCCACGGAGATAGACTGAAGCAGCGTTTATCTACTAACGCTGATGTAAAACAAGAGCGTTTTCGAAGGCTTCTGGCGTAACTTCAGGCTCCGTCTAAGACTTACGAAACACACACATCAATCATCAAAAGATTAATATGTTCTCCCCAGTATGGTCGCCAATATGTTAGCGCTTGAGATTTCACCCTAGGCTGAGGAAGGTAAACCTTCAAGGCTACATCAAACCATTTCACCTCGTAGCTAGCCCTACGAGGTATGAGAAGGCTCTCTCGGGTCAGATTCGATAGATCTTTCAATATGATTAGGCTGACCAATTAAGAATAAGGATTTTAGGCTAGTAAATTGATAGGGGGTTTGGATTTAATGATTTTTGGGGTTTTTTAATGGAATGACGGGGCTTTTCTGGGCTACATGGGCAAAATCACAGCTTCAAACAGAAAAATATAATGACTACACAGGTTATCAACTGAGGCAAGGTAGGCATGCAATTTAACACCAAATCTGGTTTCAAATGGGATGGCAAGACTGGTGAGGAGCTAAGGAGGGCAGACAATAACTCTGAATCCTCCTTAAACAGTAGAAAACATCGAATGAGAACAAACTTATAGGAGGAGCATATAATACTATGAATTCCTACCTAATCACTTCATTTGTTCAGCTTGAAAGGGTCATGAAATGAAATGGAACATACTGATTACATATGAGACAAAGGGAAAAACTTATGCTAAATCAACATACCACATGAATCTCAGCAAACAGAGCTTTGAAATTCCATTAAATTCTCTGCAGAAAACTGTACAATACAAAGCTCTCTGCTTCTCCAGCAGCTCCCAGCGCTCAGAAAAACTCCCTCTCCTTCCCTCTCTCTCTACTTACAAATGAATTTTTTAATACAATAAGTCAAACTACTGCCCAAAAAAAGGGCGTTGTTTTAACGAACCTCACAAAAATATCAAACAAACTATAGCTGGGGAAAAACAAGTCGACCCCAAGATGAGGGATTTGTTTTATTATCCTTATTAACAAAATAAACTAAAAATAATCAGCGCTTTCCTGAAGGGAGAATGGCGCTCTTTCCACTGAATTCTGTTGATGGTTTGGCTAAGTTTGAGGCAAATCTGGTGAATAGGTGGCATTACAGGTGTCCTTCCCTTTGCTAAAAATAACATAGGCAATCGAAATCTTATTCTCTGCTGCTAGGTGTTCAATCGTCCTTTTTTAAGTTTCATTCACATCTGGAAAGTATATCTTCAAACTTATTTCATGCCTATTTCTGCGCTTTGACGTAATGGCTGCTTACTTTTTCCTCCTGTCATGTGTGACTCAAATCTGAGATCAATAATTTCAATGGCGCCATCACCTCTTGCTGCATATTAGAATCACCATCCTCAGTCCCATAGTGGTTGAATGATGAATGCTTATAACTTAGTGCTTTTCTCAAGTGATTATCCCAAATGATTGTTATAATGCATTTTTATCCCAATTATTTCTTTCACATTCTCCATTTGACAGATTGCACTTGTGCAGGTATACTGTGGGAAGAATAACACCAGAGCCAACACGTGATATTTGCGCTGCTGATTTTGGTCCAAAAGCTCGGATATGGATGCGGTTCCCTTCAATGACATCGATGAGATCATCAACAGTGGCATCTTCCATGAACAATACCTCAGCATTTGATAACAGAGTTTTTCGTTAACATGTGTTAATGCCATTGTGCTGTTGAAGGAAATGTCACCAGTCTTTTTCCTCTTGAAATGCATGCGATTGCATGTTGGGTAATGCTTTGCCTTTTTCAAGTAGCTCTGAGACAACATTCTGTCCATAACAAACTGCAACGGAAGCTACTTCTAAACTGGTGGATTGAGCCTGCGCTTTTTGCTTTGATTTCCGTATCTTTTTCATCTCCTTTGCTTTAGCTTTCGTTTGGCATCTTTCTCCGCCTTTTTAAGAGCCATTTCATTGTAACGCCGCAGAGAAGCCCCGCCAGACTTTGGAGCTCTCCTAGTTGAATCTTTGCTTGATTGCCTGCCACCTGCGTTTGCCCTTACTACATACCTGTGGTAAGTTTTGTGAGATAAAATATTATTTCCATCAAAAACACAACCAGCGAAATGTCCTCCACTTGCAAGCAACACAACCCTCAAGTTTTTCTGATCTCGAGATTCTTTAACCAAGGATTGCAACCTCGCAATCACCTCCTTGTCAGCCAAAGCTAAACCCTTAGCATCATTCTCTTTGACCATAGAGTTGTTATGTTCAGGAAGTAGATCCTCTCTGTCACCCAAAAACAAACTTTTCCAAATTGAGACAATTTCTCCAGATTGTAGGGATATTAAAATCTGGTTTTTCATATTCATGGATCTATTCACAGACTCGGTTTGAGTTTGCCAGCCACAAGTGATAGGATCATCCGACTCTTCATCTGATCCAGAAATACTAGAAATGTCATCATCTTTCAAAAATGTTCCCTGTGCTACTTCCTCAAATTCATCTTCATTGAGAGGACCTCTTCCAATAATTCTCCGTGAATTGACTGATGCAATAGCTTCTGACACCTGAGCTCTTAGATTTTCTTCCAAATTAGGAATATATTCTGCCATGCACATGCCATCAACCCAAACTGGAAGTGTGACATCTTCAATGTCAAATAACTCCTTCAATGTTTTTGACGCAACTAACTTTAGCTGTGGAGAAGATGGCATTTCAGATTGTCTTTTCCTTACAGGAAATATGACCTGTAAGAATATCTGCAGGCGGTGTTTCAATGGATACCCAACCAGAATATTGCTTAAATCAAGGTCCAAAAGGGGAACAGCAAACTTCACCGCATTTGGCCTCTCAATTCCAGATAACAAACAAATCTCCAGTCCCTCCCTAGGAATAATGGTGCTGATTTCAAATTTCAATCTGGGATCATCTAGTTCCTCAACACGCTTCCTTTGATAACCCATGTACAAATTCCTTAATTCAAGAATGAGTCGCAAAAGCCCTGATGGGTCTTTAATTTTCTAGTCACAAAAAATGTCCCAAATTGACTGAGATGTTTCTTGACCTTCACCTGTAAAGGAAAGGGGCTGAAAGCTATCATCATCCAGTCCAAAGATGATATCCGGTGCAACCCAAGGGTATTGAGAATTATATATTACATCCCATTTAATGTAATCAAGACAACATGGTAAAAGTAAGGTGAAGCGATCTGCATAGCGTGCATTTCTTGAACCATAGGAAACTTGCTCAACCTCAATAAAATAATCTTTTGGTGTATGAAACCAGGCTGTAAGGCATGCAGAGCGCTGCTTGTCCTCCCCATCCCGGGCAAATAGTCACGTAAGCATTCTTCACCCTTATGTGAAGCACAGAGAGCTAAAAGAGATCCATACATGACTGAATCAAATTTCAAAACCATCCCTTTGAAATCCTCTAACAACTTGCAAGCTTTGGAATACCCATGTCGAGCTTTAACACAGCCTTTCCATGTTGCTTCATCCAATCAAAGAGCACATGAATCTCTTCACTGTCATCCAACTGCAATGGAGCTGTAACACCATAAAGACAACCAAAATATATACCTGCATTTTGCAATACCTGCTCTCCACAAAATATATATAAATGATGCTTTGAAATTGTGTTTGTGCAGGTAGAAGTTTTGAAGTTTGCTGCTGTCTTAAGAAGAGCTGAAGATAAATTACATAATTTGAAAAGCAACATTAATGATTTCTTCTTCAAAACCCTGTTTTGAAGAAGAATCAATCTCTGATATAAGACAGAGTCTAACAGAGTCATTGCTACTAGCAGGCATTCATAGCCTCGATAGGGTTTCTTTCTAACCCCAAAAATGAGCCAAAGTCCTCTTTTTAGTATTTAGATGACTCTCATTTTCCTTGCTATAAGGAGACCACTATGTTGGCATGGTAACCAGATAATGATAATGCCATTCACCAGGATATAACAAAGTGATCAGGCTGGTTCGTGATGAGACACCTTGTCCTTCTGACAATTTTAACTATCAAGAAGGTCATTGCCTTGGTGTGGTGGCCATAATGGAATGTCACCTATTATAACCTCATGATTATGGTAGGCTGGTTCATGATGAGACCCCTATCCTCTTTAAGAAGATGTGTTTTGCATTTTCATATTTTAATGTTTTTATTGTAAAGGGAGGGAGGCCCATTTACTCCTTAAGAGTAAGGGATTGCATAAGAAGTAATCGTTCAATCGATTGAACAAAAAACATGTAAAAAGTATTGTCCAATTGATTCAACAGCAATCACTCAATTGATTAAAAAGAAAACATGCAAAAATTGTTGTTCATTTGATTGAACAAAAATCATTCAATCCATTGAACAACAAAAAAACATAGAAACAAATAAGTGTTGTTCAATTGATTGAACAAAAATTATTCAATCAATTGAAGGGAAAAACACATAAGGTTTTGTTTGATTGATTGAACAACAATCGTTCAATCAATTGAACAACAAAATGCACAAAGTGTTGTTCAATTGATTGAACAACAACACACACACAAAAATAAGTGTTGTTCAATTGATTGAACAACAACACACACACAAAAATAAGTGTTGTTCAATTGATTGAACAACAATCATTCAATCGATTGAACAATAAGACAGACACAAAAATAAGTGTTGTTCAATTAATTGAATAGAAATCATTCAATTGATTGAACAACACTTACTAAACACACCCAAATACAAATTAAATTTGTTCATTCTACCAAACAATAGCTATTCATTCGCCAATGGAACGAAAACTACAACTTTGAAGGAAGCAACCCCTCAAACATAAAAACATAAGAGAAATCAGAAAAGAAAGAACACTTCATTTAAAAATAGTAAATAAATAAATAAATTAAGTTACAACAGCAATGATGTTATTTCCTAAGGGAATATCAATCTTTCAGTGGAAAAAAAATGATCTCTTGGAAAATTGCTTTGGAAACACTGACATGAATCATCAAATAGAAATCAATTCTTAATTTCTTCTATTATGAATCTATTAGGTAATTAATTGGATGAGATCCCCTTGTTTCATTAACATTTCTTTCAAGAATCGCTCGTTCATAAATTGACTTCTTTTATTCTCCTGGAACCTGCAAAAAAATGAGTGTCTACCTGCAATAAAATGTGAAATCGTGGAAGACGAGAGCTGATTGGGCTCTCATAATCCAAGACATATGAAAACATTAAAAATTAGTTAATCTATAAAACAAATCCATAGAAATATAAACAAAGAAAAATTTATTTGTCACCTGTGGGAGAGTAGTGGTCGACCATACCAACCAATAGTGTTTCAATCATAACTCCTTTTCTTTTTGTCCGATTTGGGTGATTCGAAAGCCAAATGGGATATAATTAAAAGTTATATCATCAATGGAAACATATTTTGAAAATATTATGAGATGATCTGTCAAATGGTCTTAGAATGACCTACATAATAGAGTCATCTTCGATTTCCCAACTTATACCAACAGTGGATATGTTAAGCATAATTTTTTCGTTTGATGACAAATTCAAATGATTAAAATTGGAAATTAAAGTAGATTCATGTATATATATCAGATAGAAACATTTTTTGAAGAAATGAATAATTGATTAGAGAAATACGCAAGTGAACAATTGGAAAAACAAAGTTTTAAAAGTGCAGATCTACGATAGATAGTCAGTATTTTGGTCATAACTCTCTCATACAATATCTAAATTGAGTGATTAAAATTTCCTTGTAAACTATATTCATAGGGGAATATACTGTAGAAACATGTTTTAAAAATATAGTCATTTAGGCCTCCGAAAACAGATTGTCCCAACTCTGTTCTTGAGTTGCTTACTAGACACCCTGTCAATGTTTTAGTTATAATTTCTTCTTTTCAAATAAAAATGGACTGATTCAAATTCTTTTGGAAAGTATACATCAAGGGATACTTAGGATAGAAACAGGTTTTAAAAATATTCCCTTTTGGTCCCTCAAAACATGACTGTCCCGACTCTGTTTTCAAAATTTTCATCAAGCTCGCAAGCCAAAAAATATGATTTTCAAGAAATTTTTCCAAATTGGTGATAAAAATGAATATGAGTGTTTGCGTAATTATTATTTTCAATAAAATACATCTAGATACACAGATAAATTAAAACATTTATCACCTATGTTGATTTCCACAGTGTGTTTCAACAAAACAACTATTTTTACATAATAAAAAAATGCATTTATTTATGTCCTTATTTATTTTATTTTCTAGATTAACCTACTCTTCTTTGAAAAAATGAATATTCTTACATATAAGGGTATTTCTAGTGGATCCATTTTTGAAATAAGCCCTCAAGTCTGTACATATCTAAATTTGAAAAATACATGTTAATATATAGTAGGGTATGAGAAGCAAACATGAAAGTGCAGATTTACGATAGACATTGAGTATTTTGGTCATAACTTTCTCATACAATATCGAAATCGATTGATTCATATTGCCTTGTAAACTATATTAATATGCGAATATACCATAGAAATAGATTTTAAAAATATAGTCATTTAGGCTTCCAAAAATGGACTGCCTCAACTCTGTTATTAAGCTTCGTACTAGACACCTTGTCAATGTTTTGGTTATAATTTTTTCGTTTCAAATAAAAATGGAGTGATTAAAATTAGGTTGGAAAGTATACATCAATGGATACTTAGGATAGAAGCATCTTTTAAAAATATTCCCTTTTGATCCCTCAAAACATGACTGTCCCGACTTTGTTTTCAACACTTTCATCAAGCCCGCAAGCCAAAAAATATGATTTTCAAGCAATTTTTCCAAATTGGTGATAAAAATGAATATGAGTGTTTGCGTAATTATTATTTTCAATAAAATACATCTAGATAGACAGATAAATTAAAACATTTATCACCTATGTTGATTTCCACAGTGTGTTTCAACAAAACAACTATTTTTACATAATAAAAAAATGAATTTATTTATGTCCTTATTTATTTTATTTTCTAGATTAACCTACTCTTCCTTGAAAAAATGAATATTCTTACATATAAGAGTATTTCTAGTGGACCCACTTTTGAAATAAGGCCTCAATTATGAACATACCCAACTTTGAGAAATGCATCTTATAAAATAGTAGGGTATGAGAAGACAACTTACCTTGAAAAGATGGTGTCAAAAAATGTTGAAGTATGGAGTGATGCTGCAAACAAATGATGGAGTTAAACCCATCTTCAATATATCCTTTAATTTTTTTATTTCTTATAGACGTCATATCATGACGTTGTTGATTTTTTAAAATGGCTTGTTGATGCAGACTAGAAAAAACCTCATTTTCTTCTATAACTTCTACAATTTTTGGATTTAAGACATTCCAGATTTCAATATAAGTTTTCTGCAATGGTGCATGTGAGATAGAATGGGTGGGAAGGGTATGTGAGTTTTGCAGTTCAAAACTGTAAGCATGTTGTACTAGTTTATTATGGTGAGGGTGTGGAATGAGTTGAGCAAGAAATTGTGTAGGGGATGGAGCATTTTGATGATGTAGTTGATTGGGTTGTGTTGACGATTTTGATAGACAAGCAAGATGTTGTTGAAAAGATGGAAAATAATATGGATGATGTATTTGTGCCGCAAGATGTGGGAGAGTATCCATGTAACCATAAGATGAACCATGCCAAACTTGTAGACAAAATTGGTGGGGGTTATATTGAGATTGGAATGGCTACCCTAACACAGGAGTATTCCATAATGGATTATGCAAGTAAGAAAATGGAGAGGAAGTGTTTTGAACCATACATGTAGGCCACAATTTCCATGGTTGTTAAATTGTATTAGCTTCTCCATCTATTTGATATGCTATTTCCATCCTAGATAAGGAAGAGTGACTATCTATGGGATGCTCCTTTTGGAAATGAGGGAAAAACACTTCTTCAATTTCATGATTTTTTAAATCTGCAAAACATACAATTGTGAATTTAGAGAGCTAATAAAATCGATTTTAAAATGTTCAAATAAATCATTGATTTCAACTCCTATATCTCTTGTTCGTGTAGTATATTTGGAAAAGAAAGAAGAAACTTCTCTAGAATTCTTACCAGCCTTGGAGATTCCTCTTGAACACCTTACGCATAATTCACAAACATCATCATATGATAATTGAAAAACATCACTTTTTCCCATTAGATTTAAGAGTTGTAAAAATTTGTCTTTCATTCCTTTAGGAATGAGTGTTTTTAAGGTCTCTTTTTCCAAATGCTTATGCTTTGATTTTTGAAGGTTGCATTCAAATCGCTCTACATAGTCCTCCAAGCTTTCATCTTTCCCTTGTATCATACTGTAAATATCTTCATTGGCCTTGCAATACTCTTGGTACTTCTTCAAGAATACTTTTTTCATGTCCTCCCATAGTAAGAAGAAACAATTTCAACCTTTGATCATTAGTACAATAATCATATCCTCTACAAAGTACTTCAAACTCAAATAAGAATGTGTCTGTATCTTCATTTTCCAAACCATGAATATTTGGTAGAGTAGATGGGGGAATTATGTGCATTTGTGTCACTCCTCCTAGATGTTTGACAGGGAATTCAAAATTTGTAATGTGATCCATTTCTTACCATAATAGAAGATGTTATTCATGTGTTTTTTTGAGGCTCCTTCGTCAAATGTTCTTGTCAATTGGTTAGTGGAATGGGTGGTGCTTACATCACCACTTGAGTGGAATCATGAGATTTTTCTCAAAATTCTACCTCTAAAATTCCTACTTCTATCAGTGCATGCTATATGACCTATGCCTGACTACTAAGGGTAGACTGATCACTGGTTCCCCAGGATGTGCACGTAGGTTCTTACCTTCCATCTTCAATATCCATCTCTTATGAAGTCAAGTATGCATCTACAACCAGTTATTAATGTGGTAGTGAAATTTGACTGTCTCCCCGGCAACGACCGCAAAATGTTGGGTAAAATTAGTGCTTGATAAATAAATAAAACAACTAATCACCTAGACATTAATTATCAACTCGAGGAATATCTTTTTATTTCAAGGCAATCGACAAAATATATGCATAACAATATCAACAGCTAACATTGCTTCTATATGATTGTGTTCTATACTATCAAACTCATTCAACAAGAAATAAAATGTAAGACTTGAATAATAAAACTAAAATTAAAAAGAAGAAAGTAAATGATAGGAAAAATAATTATGTTGATCACACAACTTGAATCATTGCTAAATTAAACCATACATTACTGAATTGGAAATTTAATCTATTGCACCCAAAATAATTAAAATGCTAACCTAGACCAGTAAATTAAATGAGATCTAGAAATTGGACGCAATAAAAAATCTGGAAAATGCAACAACTTAACAAATTACTTGATTAAAATGGAAATTTACTTTAAAGAACAACAATTGAAATTCAGATAAACAAGGACACAGCTAAACTATTGTAGATGTTCAAGGCATCACGTTGTCCAAGGTACTAGGCCTAACTGCCGAAGACTCAGTTTCGCCTTAAGAAATAACTCAGATCAGATTACAAATAACAGATGTAGAACTCAATGAATAGCTTCCTTGGTTAAAACATATGAGAGAAATAATTACAACATAATGAAGCTCTTAGCTTTTCCTTAAATTCAACAATTATTCATCTCCCATCTCTCATCTCTTATCTCTTCTCCTACATCCTATCTAAGAACTATCCATCTCCTATCTCCTCATTATCTCCCAATTATCCCCTAATTATCTCCCTTAATTATCCTCTTCCCTTTGATCTCTGTTTTCATTTAAATACACAAAGAGCAAAGGGAAGTTACAACAAAGCTGATTAAAAAATGATTTCCATTACAATTTTGGATTGATTACATAATCTCAATAAAAAAGATCAGATCTGAAAGATCTTTCCATCAACATTCAGCAGGAACAAGTCGAATTTTCTATTGCAATTGGAAGAATTTGGAAAACAGCCGCAACAACAAATCTGAGAAAATCACCTTTGAATAACCTTGCGTTTCTCTCAATCCAAACCGTATTTTGGAAAAATTCTCACTACAAAGCTAATTTGGTCCATTCTGTAGAAAACCCACATCTTGGATGTTCAAGATTCTCCTTAATTTGTCTGAATCATCCAATGAAAAACTACCATTTCTTATTCCAGTGAATTTCTGAGTTGGAACATTTCTTTATGAGATGGAAATCATAGTTGCAATCTAGAGCTAAAATCGTGAGTGATGTTACAACAAATTCATTAATAAACCATTATTGGTAAAATCATGCATAATAATTATCATTTATTAAAAATAAAGAAGAACAATTATTATTTACTCACAAGAGCATAAATAACTATAAAATGGAATTATATGATAGATTATGATAAATAAAATAATAAATAATGGTAGAAATGGATGAAGTAGATGTTAAAATGTGATAATAATAATGACAAATTAGTGGCCCAACAACAATAAGGCCTTATTAAAGGATTGCATACCTCTTTTCCAAAATTCTATACTACACAACAATTGGTTAGCTATTGGATTTAAAAGGTGAGAAATTTTGAATATAAGTTATAGCCCTTTTGAGAACACTAATACCAGGAATTAACATAAATAATACTATCTAACTTGTTTAACAACATCTAGATTTTTTGATTGACTGAAATTATTTACATACTGCAAATATCTTTCAAACATCCTACATAGAAATTATAACAAGAATAATTAATTGCAAATGCAGATTTCAAATAAAATAAATTCAACAAAATACTGGCACCCATACTAACATAACCCTCTTCCATTATAAAAAATATAGTTTTCCACTTAACTCTTATTAAATATAGTTGTTATTTAGTCTACTGGGAAGGGAAGGCCGACATTTTTTTTGTTTCATGAGATATGTTATTACTGTGACACTTGAGATGAAGGATCATCAGTTGTCTGCTCAGTTGTTCAAGTTTTCTCTCAGGAAATAGTGCAACCTCATAATGCATAAAACATTTATCTTTCAAAAGCTCTGCAAATCACAAAGAACAATGGTCATTCTTACACACCAAGTAACATAAAAATAAAAGTAATAACATATAAAAAAAATATTAAGAGGGTCAACCAACTTCAAAAACAAGTAAACAAATTGCAACACTGAAAACAAACATTTCATGTTGATACTACCATACTAAAAAACATTCACCAGAGGCATCAAAGTAAAAAATTCTATCAAAACCCAAAAGGAGGATATAATTGAGGCATTCGAAAGAATGTAGAGCACAAGTTAACCTTCACACACATTATTTTACTGGAGAATGGCTTTTCTAATATCCATTGATATCGATACATGATATATATACATATTTTAATGAAGTAGTCTCACATTAGACAAGCCTCTGAGTACCATAAGTCATTTTTGGAAGGTTAATACAAAAATTGCACTTTTAAATAACAAAACAATACCAAAATATAAGTACTCAAGTTTATACTTATAGGCTATTTAATCGCCACATTGCCAAAACTTTGTTGAATTGTCTCACAACATTATGAAGTTAAGTTGTTGGCCACTAGTGGCTTAAAAATGTGAGCTTTGCAAAACCAAATTATCAAAAACAAAGAAACTCTAATCTGCCTTATCAGAACTTGGTTCACCTTCTATCAAAAATTTCAGAAGATAAAACCAAAGGTTATAGAATTCCATTCTTCTGTCAACATTTTGATCACACTTTCCCAATCACAACTTTAAATATGTTTATAGTTCTTCTAGCCATATTTCCTCTCTATAGGTTAACAATCCAATGAACATTCCAATACCAAAAGTAGATAAGTAGCCAATGAAAATTCCAAGATCAAAAGTTGATAAAGATAAAGGATATATGGGACATGGGGTCAATCTATTAACATTCCTTCCTTATTTTCTTAGACCAAAAGGATAGAAAAGGTCTTCTCCTTAGGGCACATTATTCCTATTACAAAGAATATACTTTGTTTCCTTCCTCAATCAAGGAAGTTTGTCGACATATTTACATGTGGCTTTCGAAAATTACTTCAAAGATGCAGGATTATCATAAGTGTCTCAACCTAAAATAAGGCCTTTCCTTTGACATAACATAGGTGTCTCAGTCTAGACGTAGGCCTTTCCTTCTAAATAGCATATGTGTCTCAGCTTAGATTAAGGCCTTTCCTTTGACATTTTTATAGGAACAATCATGAGAGGGGTCTAGTAACAACTCCGACCCAACCCTTCTCTTGGAGGTTGTTCCTATAGTAGATAGTTTCTCAAGTTTCAACAACCTTGAAGCCTACCAAAAAGAAAATTTATATATTATGCTCCAAAATTATAAGAACATAAGAACCAACTGTACAAATTAATACATGCAAACTTCAAAGTGAAGCTTTATTAGACCACTAGGATTTAAATGGTCTCTCAAGTTTCTCAACACATCAAACTGCACATAGATACACTTCATTAGCTAAGGGATGAAGGATTAAGGGAAAATATTATTAGTAAATTTTGAACATGCTTGAAAATAACTTCAAATTGTTGTCACAAAATGGTTAATATTCATTTGAGTTGCCAATGGTTGCAAAATATTAGTTCATGTGTATGGTGAATGTTCATTTGATTTGTACATGGTTGCAGGATCCTAGGACATAGTAAGACTAACATATATCTTCATACATCACTAAAGTCCATGGAAATTCTCTTCGACAGTATAAGAGATAGGAGTGGGGTATATTAAGGGATTTGCTTATTTTGATAGATAGCAACAACAACATTTTTAGAGAAACACTAAACATTGAGTATAACTATAAACAAATTGAAATAGAAAATGAAGTACTATTCTCACTATGTGCATCACATATCTATATTAACCCTATATCTCAGAGAAATATGAAGATATCTACTATCACAAAGCAATTTAGTCATTCAACACTTTTCTTTTTTGAAAAATTGTGTACGGGCATCAGAAAATGGGAAAAGAAAAGTAATACAAACCAATGGAAAATAAAAATCCCAATTAAGAGAAAATGGGAAAGGAGTTTTTTTTATTACAAGCTAGTGGCCATTTTCTGAAAAATTGAATGAAAATGTGAAGGCCTATGTAATTGCAATGTGAAAAGTGAGGTGCATTTCATTTTGTAGCCCGAGATGAAGATTGTGTGACTCATCAACTCTTTGTATTTTTGCATATATATTTGGGTAATGATGCACTGATTGAGGTCTAAAATTCAAGATGCATATCAAACCCCAATTTATTTCATGAGACCAAATTTGCACGGCATGTGGATGACACCAACGTCTTGAAACATGAATTAATTTTCACTTCTTTAATCACCAACAAGAACAAAAAATATATCATAAAATGTTATGGAAGGAAATGAGCAACGACCTTTGGTTACACCACCATTGGTGGCTTTGTCACTTTTTGGTGAAACCAACATTCTAATCTCCTTCGCATTATGATAAGCTCCCACTTTTCTTCTCGGGTCAGCAAACTCAACTCCATCTTGGTATCAAAAGTGTAATTGCATAAAAAAAATGTCGGTTTCATGCCAATAGGTCTCCTATGATGAATGCGCAAGAAGCTAGTACATAGACCATTTTTATCTTTACTTAGCTACCCAACGTTTGTTTCCCTTTCAAATATCAATGGTTTTTTTCCAAGAAAATATAAAATAATAATAATATTTTACTATATTCTAAAAGGTGAAGATGCGAAAATCATGCCACAAAGTGAAAGGAAATAAAATATCTTTCCTCAAACCACCAAATATATAAATAAAACAATAATAATTATAATAATAAAACTAGATATATGGATCTATGCATGAAATGAGAACTATAAACATTCAAGGGATTAAATTTTTTTTTGACCAAAACAAACCAAAAACTTCAAACTTGACAATATCCTCTAAAAACAAGTAGTGAACAAACCACTAAAATTTTCCAAGATATCAAAGCTAAACATCAAGGTAATTTCATGTACTTGAATAAGCCCATTTTTACTTATCGTTAGACTTCTTAAACTAGTTATTTATAATTTAATACTAGGACACTATCTATGTCAAACGAAATATGTCCTAGCTTCATCAAATCTGACTTCATTTACAGTCAAATATCAAATCTAGATTTGTTTCCAGTACCAATATAAAATCACACCCTTTATAAATTTTAACACCTAACCACTTAGACCCCTCATATAATATTTTTCATATCAAAACAAAAAGATATCCATGACAAAAATTGAACATTTCAAAAATATAACATGATCATGTAAGATACTAAATAATAAATATGAACACTACCAGATAGGCAACAACTCAATACCATTTCAATCAACCTTCATGCAATGAATATAAATCACTAACTCCTTTTGTGATATTGAATGTCATATTCTTATCATGGAAAATTTTAGTGGCTAATATTCGGAGGTGGGCTAATTTCCATGCTTTTTCCAAAAACAAGATTTGCCAATTTTTGTTTTTTTTAAATGATTTGCAAATTTTTACAGTATAAAATTATTTTACCTTAAATATCACAAACATTGTAAAGAGACTATACAAAAATTTATTATAAATTTGAATATTTTTACAAATATATCACCAAATATTTTATAGTTTGCATCTTGGGGACTAGTAAGACTCGCCAAGGTTTCTAAGCTTTGAGATAAATTTCCATTCTTAAAATTTTCCCTAATTCTTATAATCAATAATTATACTGACACTTGAATTTCTAGTGTTGTGTTAAAGTAACCATTGCGCACTGCCTACAAATGTTGAAATACAGGATGGTGTTAAAGTTACAGACACAAAATAACAAAGATTAAAGATATGACAAAAAAATAGACCTATAATACTATATTGATTGAGTATGACAAGGACACCAATAAATGAGACTAAAGAGATTTATAGAATGTGGTAGTTACTGATCTGTTTCTATTATGTGATTAGTGGTATGATGGAGAGACCTACCAAGAATGGATGTTGGTCTCGAGAAAGTATAGTAGGGATATCCATAAAGCATTTATGTAAAAGGAAGATGAGAAGTGATATCTTCAAGTTGGGTTATGTTATGGTAGAATTTTGTTGGTGATAAGAAGTGGTAACAAAAGACTTATATCAATAGGTAAAAACTATATTCAAGGAATGATTTGGACTAACTCATGTTATCTCAACCCTTAATGACCCTAAGGACATGTCGGGACCCAAAAAACTTAGTACTTGAAATACTTGAAAGCATGGCCGACAAATGACAGACAAGACTCTATACAAAATAATGTTAGTCTCATGCCAATATGTCTCCTATGATGAATGAGCATGAACTTAGTACACAAACCATTTTGATCTCCACTTAGCTACCCGTGGCTAATTTCCCTGTCAAAATACCAATAATTATTTTCCACGGAAATATAAAATAAGCATAGTATTCTACTACATGCTAAATTCATGCCACAAAGTGAAAGGAAATAAAACAACTTTCTTCAAACCACCAAATATATAAAGAAAACAATAATTATAAAACTAGATATATGAATCTAAGCAAGAAGTAAGAACTGAAAACATTCAAGGGACTACCGTAATCATTTACCAAAACAAAACTCAAAACTCAACAAAATTCCCCAAGCACATAAAAACATATAAACCATTAAAATATTCCAAGATATTAGAGCTAGACATCAAGGTAGTTTGATGTACTTGAATGATCCCATTGATGTATCATGTTAGTCTTGTTAAATTAGTTATTTATCATTTAATACTAGTGAGACACTATCTATGTGAAAATAAATAGCTCCCAGCCTCATCAAATCTAGCTTGTCATAGATAAGAAACAAACAATGTAATGATTAAATATGAAACATCATTATTAAAATAACACACATCAAATAATTGTATCTGCAACGTTACAATGAAAAAGAATATAACCTATTTTTACCTAAATTTGACATATATTAATCTTGCATGATCAATGGAACATGTTTACCAAAATAAGAGTCCCCTCACATATATCAAATTAGATTACGTGCTATGTTATTTCAATTCCCAAGTTCTCATCTTGGTCCTCAGTTTCTACATTGTGAACATGATCTTATCCAAATGAGTTGTCTTATGAGCCTCCAAAATATTATGTTCTATATCAATTTCATTAGAGAAATTTGTTATATTGTTTTCTCCCCTTCTATCATAATCTGATCGCAAAAGAGCCAATGCTCTCTCAATGGAAAATTGTTAATGTCATACTTTGTTACATATAATACCTAACATTTATCCACATTTTTATAAAGCTTGTTCCTCAATTTTGATTTCAAAAATTATAGTGCACTAAACATTCTCTCATCTTCCACTGATCCCATAATCATGGTTTGACACAAATCTACTAATTTGAAATATTCTGATATATTTTCTTCCAGGTATTTGCTGGCACTTAAAGTAGTCCATAATACTTTTATAGCACCATTTTCATTATGATTCTCCAAAAAATGATATTTCTTCCACATTGTTTCAGCAAAGCATCCACATTGTTGATACAATTTTGATGAATTTAAAATACCTTCAATCTGTTCTCCATGTATCAAGAATTTCTTGCAAAAGTGGTCTACTAAACATTTAAATCTCTTTTTAAAATCATATTTCGAAGTCATTTCACATTGAAGATTGTTCAAATATTGAGGGTAGACCACACACATGGCCTCCAAAAATTTGTCTCGAGGAAATCGTTCTCTTATCTCTAATGGTAGTGATATTGCAATTTCTATCAAATTATGTGTCATTAAAATCACATTATTATCAAATTGGTCTCTTGACATGGGGCAACATTTTGGTGATTCATTCCATCTTACTATTATAATGAAAGGGAGCTATATACCCACATACTGCGATATACAGTATCCCTTTTTCATCAAGCATTAACAAATTTTCAGTATTTTCTATATTGATGATCTTAGTCCAACTTGTAAACTTTGGACCAGTAAAAGAGTCTAGCATCATATACAAATTATTCAATGCAAGGCATGTTGATTTTCTCACATTTGTGTATTCTAAAATATACATTGTGCAACTCTTAGACATTTTCATGAGGACATTGATTTTGTGTAGCATAGGAATAATGCCAGCCAATGTCAATAATGTCTCTATATCAGTTAGTCGAAAAAGAAGATCTTGACCTTTGTCTACATTGTAGCGATTTTCATACATCAACCCTACCAAAGATTTGAACTTGCGATATAGTCTTTTCGTTGGTCCATTCAATGAGATCCATCATGTATCAACATATTTCAATATTTTTTCCATCCGCAACAACATTTGCAAATTGTTGAAACTCTAAAAATCATTTGGAACTATGAGAAAAGTATGCATGAGTCTCACGTACAAGATATTAAACTTTCACAACTTATGGAAACTTTCTTACTATTTGAAATGCAAGATTCATCCTATGAGCCATACAATGAATATCAAGCATATATGGAAAATTTGATAGTTTTATTCTAACACAAAGGCCACTACTTTTTCCTTGAATTACCGATGCTCCATCTGCTCCAACACACACCAAACTTTTTGCAATCATCAAATGATCTATACCACTTCCCTTCAAACTATTAAGAACAAGTTCATAAAAAATTGTAGCTGTAGAAGTCTCTCTCATCTTCTTAATCCCAAGTAGATAGTAATGCCTAATATGGTCATTAACCATATAAATGCTCATTCAGATCCATGAAATATTATATATAGTCATAACCTCATCTGAAGACAATGCCAAAAACCTAGCATTTGCAATATTCTCTTTTAAATCGTCATTTTTTTCTTGAGCTAGAAATATTTCCCATTCCTAACCACTCGTTATAGACCAATGAAAAGATTAGAATTTTGACACTTAAAGAAAAGATAGTTATTTCATTTGATCTGGATAATGTTTCGTAAGAAATCCTTTAGATAAGATGTGAAATACAATGCTCAATTGTATCATCTTGGATAATAAACTTCTTTCCATTGTCTTTTCAAATAAAGATATTATGGTTCCTCCACTTGCCTCAAGTTTCCTCTTATTAAATATTTCTTGTAATCTTCTGCATATTGGATATGTCGACATTCCTTAGAATATTTCCATATGACAATAGATTTCTCTTCACCATTTATAATTTTCTTTTCATACACATTTCGTGCATGCTTCTGTAATGTATCTAGATTCATCTTAAATCTCACTACCTTGCTTGTTTTCCAGCTACACACATTACATATAACTTCTTGGGAAACCTCGTTCTCATTTGTAGGACTTATTTCTTCAATAAATGGAAAACTTGACACCAAATCTTCTTAGAATTGTCTCCCTATGGTCGACTAATCTTTTTACCTTTTCCATGAATGGATTTTCTCACCTTCTGATGAAAAATATTCAACATTGTCATCACCAATTTCAGTTGAAACTGCATTTATCTCACCCTGATCACATGAGTAACCTATTATTTCATCCATCATATGGATATCAAATGCATTTTCACAAGAGTTAACATCTCTCTCAATAACAGATTGTTCAAAGGAGCTTGAAGCATGAAGAAAATGTGTATTCTTGGATGGAGGCTTCTAAAAGTATGATAATATGTCCATTTTCCTTTGTGGTTTCTTCCCATTATTAGATTTTGAAATCTCACTGAATATTCCATAAGTAAAATTTCAAGTCGATCTAGAAACTTGCATCAATAGTTTCGAAGAGTCGAGTTTACTAGATTTGTGGGTAGTATTCAAAGTATACTATATGGCATAGTTCAAAAGTACATATGAATAAAAAAGGATTTCATCATACCCAATAAAAATAAACATCAATTAAAGAGCCAATATACATTCTATGCCTTGTTTTCTTTTTTTGTCTTGAACTCACTTAGGGTACAACAAATCTTTACTATTTCAAATATTTTAGAGAAAAATATTTACATTTTCCTTTCATAATTATGTGTACACATTTGTACCAAAAAGCTTTAGTGATATATGCTTCATATAATTCACTTATTCATAGAAAATATAATTTTACTTTGCAAAAGAGTTGTTGGGTAAACATTGAAAGAACATATATCAGAAATTGATTTTTGAGGCAAAATAGAAATTCACAAAAAAAACTTGTTTAGCAATGCTAATGGGAAACTACTAAGACACAAAATATAACAATTCATTTGTATAAACATTGAAATAACATCATCCCTTACAGGTCTACCTTAGTCCTTTTACTTTAAAATTTTGGCTTGGGTCGATATCCATGATAGATATCTATGGATGGGCTCTGAATCATTCCCATTCAGTTGGAAAAAATCTATTACAAATATTAGTAACTCTTTGAACTTTGTACAGAAAATAAAATATAAATCCTCATGGATTTGAATGTATGGATCATCTAGCATGAAATCCATTGTTAATAAGGTATATTTCATATGGATTTGTTCTATAATTCCCTTATTGTTTTACATTTTTGTAGCCATCTAGAATGCTAAGAAGTGGGTGAATCAATGAAATTTTCATGTGTTAAATGTGAATTCTTTGTGAGCATTTGTAATTCCATCTGAAGTTTGCATTAGAATTTTATTGAATTTTTTTAAAGAACCCCAAATTTATTCATAACTGGGAATCATGATTAGATCTTGAGGAAATTATTGAGATAAGGTGAATTGGATATCTAGTTACCATTGCAGGAGCAAGGTTGGGTGCACCATTTAGGAGTACAAAGTTGAAAAGTTCATCTTCCAAGAGTAGAAGAGAAAATATAGACATAGAAAAGCCATAACAAAAATCCTAGTTATTGTAGGTTGCTAATTATAAGTACATTATGAAAGTAGGAATTGATTGTAAGTAAAAGGAATAGTCACTTTCATCGTTGAGGCCAAAAATTGCAATGGCTACTTTCAGAGCTTATTTACCAATGTCTCTTTGAGAATGGCCTAGGCTGATGGGTCCCCTAGGGAGTGATCCATGGTATTCTTTTAAAGTTTCCACTAAGTTTTGAAGAAGAGACTAGAGGTGAAGTGATGCTAGGGTGGACAATGGATGCTTAGTAGAGGAGAATGAATTGGTGATCAGTTTAACTTGGCGGTTAGGTTGAGCATGTGGTGTTAGGATATCATTAGAAAAAGGAGTCAAATATGTGAAAATCACCTCATGAGCTACATATTAATTCCCTAGATATTGTTGAAGGAATTTCAGCTCATATTTATTTATCTATTTATTTTACATTATATATTCCATATAGTTTTTGAAATGTACTTGAAGACGAAGATTGATTTGAGAGGAAAAAACATCATGTTTAGATTCATTTTATCACTCAATGGAATTGACATCAATATTAAAGTAAACATCAAAGGATAAAAATAAATCAAGTGATGAAACTGTAAATAAGAATTGCACATCCTTAAATATAGCTTTCTTGCACTACAATTTGTTTTATATCTTAATCCCCAAACCCCATAAGAAATATTCTCCCAAGAGAACAATTTTAGTGTGTTTAAAACCCAACATATTTACCTTTACTTCTATCCTTCAATGAAGGCTATCTTTGGAGAGACTTATGAGAAAGTTAATGTTAAAGCACACAACTTTCTCCTTTATCTATCCTCTATCATCTACATTTGTTTTGACTCCTAGATCTTAGCATTTCACTCATGGAAATCTGTTAACTAAAATTATATTCATGCATATAATTTATATCCCAATGCCTCCATAAAGGAAATATGAAACCACTTATATTGTAGGAACAATATTTTTAGCTGACATGTTTGAGAGATAAATATTTTGACTACAAGAGGTCAATAGTTTGCAACTTACCTAATGAAGTCATTTAGAAGTTAACTACAGATGGAGGGATGTTTTAGTTACTATCTATCCTATCCTCTTGGCATGTTATAGTTTTCTAGTGGGTTTTTGGTAACCCTATTATTCAATCAAGGTTTTGAGTATTGTTATTAGTCAGTTGCCTATATATTCAATAGTGTTTGCATCCATAAATTATGATTCGTTAATTTACATTTAATCTCAAAAATAATTTATATATGTTTCATTTAAGTATTATTATGAACTTCCATGCTTGTAACATAAAGGGTGGACCTGGTGGTGACATATGTGTGATTTGTCATGTGACAATGAAGTGGAAATTCATATTGGTGTTGCTGAAAAGGTGACAAAATTTTGCAGAATATTGAATCCTCAACTTGCAATCCAGTACATACCTCCTTGTGTAAAGTTCATTTTGGAAAATGTAGTTTTATATATTAAATTGTCAAAACCAATCTGGTATAGATATCTAATAGACTCACTAGTACATGTAAATACACGGTGGTTTTCTGCTCCAAGTTTCACTTCATTTTTTAATGGATTACAAACATGAATTATCAACATATTCCTCACATCATTTGTGGTCTTCCTTGGCGTATGCTATCATGGGCATGGCACCTGTCATGGGGAAGGTAAGCCTCAATATATAAACTCAAGAGCATATACAAAAAATTGAATTTTGAGGCAAAATGGAAGTTCAAAAAAAAATCTATATATGGTAAACAATACATGTGTAACATCATATTCCTTGGATTATCCTCTCTCACAACAGTCGTTCACCTTGGACAATAAGTTCCACAATTTAAAAGAATGAATGGAGAATCAAAATGGAGAGAGATTTTTGATATCTCTTCTTTGAGAAATGAATTGGGTCAATGTTTGGACTGCAAAATTGACTTGCCCCCATCACATCTGCAACATTATTTTTCTTGGCTTATCCTCTGTCACAAAGGTTCTGCACTTTGGAAAATAGGCTCTCGAAATCATAGGGTTTTAGGACAAGCATATTAGAGTGTCAAGTAGGGGTATTCACGTCAGTTGCAATCTCTATCGCTCCCCCTAGAATCAGAAATATGGAATCAAATATGGAACTTTGACAACCTCTGTAAAGTTAATATATTTTATTGAGAATTAGGTTATGACAAGATATTGGTTGCAAAAAATTTGCAAAGCATGACATGTTAGAAATTATATATATTACAGAGCAATGGAACACATAAAATATTGCAGAAATATAAACACAGAAAACACATAAAACAAGAGAGACACAAATATAAGTGGTTCACCCAGTTTGGGCTATGTCCACAGAGAAACAGTCAGTCCTTCCTTTTATATTATCCAACAAACTGAAGAGATACAACCTACAACAGATCCGATGTAACTCCCTTTTCGTTCTCCAACTCCTCTCTCTTCCTCACTCAGAATACAGATATACATAGACGCAATACAATTCCCTCATATATAGCAAGGGGTTTCCTTCTAGGGCAGAAAATCCTAAATTAAACATAACTTCTACTGTCACATCTCCGCCTAATGAACGACGTAGATTGACTATGAAATTACAACATTTTACAAGGCAACTTTACATCTATCCTTAGCTTCGGGGGTGCTGCCCTCGATCCCCCCGCCGGGGGGGGCTCCCAAAAGGTCGTTGTCTAGTCAATTTAGTGTCCTAAATTGCTCTACATAAATTATCAATCTAGGTATCATAAACTGATGAATTGTAGTGCACTATATGTGCTTAGTTAAACTTTCTCTTACTTCGTTGTTTTATAGTTTATGTTGTTTTTGGGGGTTTTGTTTCTTATGCTTAAGGAAATTAATCTAAGAGAGAAAAGTTATGCTTCTAGATGAAATCTCTAAATGTTAATGGACAACTAAATCTAATGACCTTTAATGTTAAAATATAATTTCTAAAGAAGGGAGAAAAGGAAATGAACATTAGATAAAAAAAAAATCAAAACTTTGAATAGTTAGATTAATCTAATCCGGCAAAAATGTCTATGAAATGAAAGCAAAAATGATAATGCTATTTGAAATGGAGCAAATACAAAACATGTAACTTCATTGTTCTAAAACTGAAAATGAAATTTAAATGAAAGACTAAGACTAAAAGTGAAATTGTAACTAATCTACTATAACAGCTAAATGAAGTGCTTTATCACTATGCTATGCAATTTTGGGAGAACTACCTCCTTGTGACAGCATTTTGAGGGATCCAATACTTCATTGTTCTAAGAAAAAAAAGTAAACATAAAAATGCATAGAAAGACTCACTCATAAATGCAATACTTCACCACTTAGTTTTTAAGATGAACCATCAACTGGAAGGGATTTTGGAAATATTCACTTACAACATGAGTTATTAAACTAACATCAAATCTACTATCAACCGGTTGAACACACTTGCATGAATTAAACTTGCATGAATGGAAAATCTAAACTATTAAACTTGAAAACAATCATAAAAATAAAATGACATACTTGAATGAAATCAAAGCAAAATTACAAAATAAAATCTACTCTACCTTACATTCTGATATGCTCCATGACATCTCTTACTTCACATATCCTTCCATGTTGAAAACCTCAAAGCTTTATTCAAATTCTTCAAAATTACAAAGTACAAAGAAATGACAAGATGTGCTAACAAAGTTTACAAAGCTTTCAAATAAAGGAGAGAGATCTCCTATTTATACAAAAAGATGAGAAGTCATCTCATTAATGAGAGTCCATGAATCTCTCCCTATACCTGTAGAGTTATAATCAAAAAAGGAAATGATAAGACACATGTCTTGTTAGAGTTTCAATACAAATAGGAAATGTGACACATATCCTCATGATCACATGATCCTCTCCACTCAAATTCGAATTTGGCCTTAGGATGCCACATAAAGGTCTTCTAAAAGCTTCATTTTGACCTACACATGTCAACAATCTAATCCCACTTGTTAGGTATAAGCATATGCACATTATTTTATAATTTTTAACCACAAATTCACTTAAAAATGCTAAAAATTAATAAAGTTTTGAAAAACATAAATGTGGCCCAATAATGATGAAAGTGAGATGAATGTAGTGACATGGTAGTGAAATGAAGGTGAAATGGAGGTGATATAATGGACATGATAGTGAAAGTGTAATGGATGAATGACAATTTTAGGACCCAATAGTCGCAGCCATCTCCCCTCGACCCCCCCTGTAGCGAATATTTTACAAGCGGCATTGCCGCCCCATTTCGAACTGGGGTCCAATGCGATGATACCTTCGAATACAAAAGATAATCAGGCTCCACACCCAATAATCTCCCACTTGGAGACTGATTATAGCAACTCCACCGCTGCTTCATTTGCTGGAAAATGACTCCTCTTTGGACCTGGCTATTTCTCATCTTCTTCATAATACTTGAAGATCAATTGAAACTGAGCAGATTCTTAGTTTCTCCCTGGTTACAACTTTTGTTAACATTTCTGTAGGATTCTAGCTAGTGTGTATCTTTTCCAGCTTTAACTGTCCATCTTCCAATGCTGATTGTATGAAATGGTACTTGAGATGTATATGCTTAGTCTTGGAATGAAATACAGAGTTCTTTGCAAGATGTATGGCACTCTTACTGTCACCGTATAACTTGCCCAACTCCTGCTTCTTACCCAATTCATCCAGACACCTTTGTAACCAAATCATTTCTTTACTAGCCTCTGTAGCAGCAACATACTCTGCTTCTATTGTTGAGAGTGCAACAACACTTTGCAGTTTTGAGACCCAACTAACAGTTGTTCCTCCTACAGTAAACACATATCCTATTGTGCTCCTCCTGTTATCTCTATCACCTGCCATATCTACATCAACATATCCCTGTAGAGCAATGTTTGAACCACCAAAGCATAATGCTTGACTTGTGGAACCTCTTAAATACCTGTGAATCCACTTCACTTCCATCCAATGTTCTTTTCCTGGATTGTTCATGTACCTGCTTACAACTCCCACTACATATGCAATATCAGGCCTTGTGCACACGATTGCATACATTAAGATTACAACTGCTGATGCATATGGAACTTTAGACATATAATCCATTTCTTCCCGAGTCTTATGACACTCCTACTTACTTAATTTGAAATGGCTAGCTAAAGGTATACTAACTGGTTTTGCATTCTGCATATTAAACCTTTTCAACACCTTTTCTATGTACTCACTTTGAGACAATGTTAATTTGTGATTGTTCCTATCTCTAGTTATTCTCATACCAAAGATTTGTTTTGCAACACCAAAATCTTCATTGCAAATGAGTTTGCCAATTTTCTTTTGAGCACATTTATTTCCTACATGTTATAACCTACAACAAGCATGTCATATACATACAATAACAATATAATATAGCTGCCATAATTTTGGATTTTGAGATAAACACAATGATCAGAGTGACATCTAGTATAACCTTGTTCAGACATAAACCTATCAAATTTTAGATATCACTGTCTTGGAGCCTATTTTAAGCCATACAAGCTCTTCTTCAACCTTCACACTAGTTTCTCCTTCCCTTTTACCTCATATCCTTGTGGCTGATTCATATATATCTCTTCCTTCAAATCCCCATGGAGAAAGGTTGTCTTTACATCTAACTGCTCAAGGTGCAAATCTTCAACTGCTACTAGACTTAAAATAGTTCTTATTGAAGTCATTTTAACAACAGGAGAAAATATTTCATCAAAGTCTATCCCCTTTTTCTGTGCAAACCCTTTCACCACAAGTCTAGATTTATACCTTTTTCTACCTCCATCTTCTTCCTTCAACTTGTAAACCCATTTATTCTGCAATGTTGTTTTACCTGGAAGCAACTTAACTAAGTCCCAAGTCTGGTTATGTGCTAAGGAGTCCATCTTTTCTTTCATGGCTTGCTCCCTCTTCTTCCTACTTTCTACCTACACTGCTTCTTCATAACATTCTGGTTCACCAGAATCAGTCAAAAGTACATAATATAATGAAGGAGAATATCATTAAGGGGGTCTACTTATCCTGGTAGATCTTCTAACACCTCTTTCAGGTGTTTGAGGTGCTTTTTGCTATTGTGGTTGTTGTTTTGGCTGTTGATCATTACGATTTTTAGGCACCATCACTTTTTCTGTGATATCATCAAGTACTGTGTATTCTTTGTTTTCTTTTTCCTGTTTCTTTTCATGCAGTTGATCCTTATACAAAACCTTTTCATTGAATATGACATCTCTGCTACTAATGATTTTTTGTTTTTCATAATCACAAAAGCGATAACCAAAATCATTAACACCATATCCAATAAAGCTACATTTCTTTGATTTTTCCTCAAGATCTTTTCTATTTTCTTTATTAATGTGGGCAAAGGCTTCACAACCAAAAGTATATAAAAAAGAGTAGTTTATCTTTTTACCTGTCCATGCCTCCTCTGGAATACCACCATCCAAGGAACTTGAAGTCCCTCTGTTTATTAGATAAACAACAGTATCTACAGCATCTGCCCAAAATTGTAAACGCAATCCTGCATGCAATTTCATGCACCTTGCACACTCGATGATTGTCCTATTCATCCTTTCTAACACACCATTTTCTTGTGGTGTTCCTGGAACTGTCTTCTCTCTGCGAATTCCATTCTCAATCTTGCTGCAATATTCACCTCCATTGTCTGATTTGAGACACTATGACCTTTTTCCTGTCTCATCTTCAACCAAAGCTTTCCATTTCTTGAAAGTACCAAATACATTAGATTTATTTTGAATACAATAAATCTAGTTTTTTTTGGTTGCATCATCAATAAAAGTAACATAATAACGAGAGCCACCAAGAGATGATACCTGAGCAGGTCCCCATACATCTATATGCACAAGCTCTAATTTTTCGCTCTTCTTTTCTTTCACAACTCTAAGGAATCTGACTCTCTTCTGTTCTCCATAAACACAATTCTCACAAAATTTTAAATCAACACGCTTCAACCTGGCAGCAAATTTCTTTAGTGAAGAATCTACATCCCCTTCTCACTCATGTGCCCGAGCCTATCATGCCACAATGCCATATCTTCTCCTGTAGAGGTTAAAACATTAACAAAATTAGAAATACCATTGCATAAATACAATGTACCAACCTTTCCTCCTTTAGCTATTACCAGGGATCCTTTAGTGACCTTCCAGGTTTTATCTGTGAAAGTAGTTACGCAACCTTCACCTCCCAATTGCCTTGTTGAAATTAGATTTTTCTTCAGATTTGGAACATGCCTTACCTCCTTCAATAGCCACCGGTTTCCATTTTGCTGTTTTATGAAAGCTGTACCCATTCCAATGATTTTACAGGGTTTATCATCACCCAATGGAACCTGTCCAAAATATCCTTGAACATAATCATAAAAATGTTTCCTATCAGGCATGGCATGGAATGAGGCCCCTAAATCTACCACCCAGGCATCAATAATATTTTCTAATGAAAGAATCAAAGCATCTTGCAACACATCACCTGTTACATTCGCTTCATGATTAGTTTCTTGTTGCGCATCTCTTTCTTTTCCCTTTTGAGACTTGCAGTCTTTCTTCAGGTGTCCTTTCCTCCCACATTTCCAGCACACTATCCCCTATCTAGACATAGATCTGACTTTTCTTGACTTACCACGATATCCTGGGCTCTTTCATCTTTCCATTTTTCTTCCCCTAGTCTCTGCAGTCAAAGCATTACCTGATGTCTCACCAGAGATTTTCCATCGCATTTCATTGCTAAGGATTGCACCGACAACATCATCAAACTTTAAAGTACTAGATCCAAAGACAGAGTTACTAATGTCCATAACAAAACCATTCTAACTTTCTGGCAATGAGCGTAGAAATAATAGAGCCCTAACTTCATCATCAAAATTTACCCCTACAGAACTTAACTAACTTGTAATTGTATTAAAATCATTTAAATGGTCTGCAACAAATCCACCTTCTGACATCTTCATATTAAATAAATGCTTCATAAGAAATACCTTATTTGAGGCTGAGGGTTTTTCATATAGTTTGGCCAATGTCAACATTAAACTCTCTATTTTTGTTTCCTTTGAAATATTAAACGCTACCGATGCCACTAGGCACAACCTTATTGTTCCAAGTGCCTTTCTGTCGAGAATATTCCATTGTGTCTATCATACTCGTTGGCTTCTTTGCCTTTCTGCTCAATGGTTGGTACAGATCTCTCTGATACAGATAATCTTCCATCTGCATCTTCCACAGTTGGTAGTTTTGGCCGTTCAATTTTTCACCCTAAACCTACCATCTTCCGCCATTTCTCCCACTCGAACTAGGAACCCTTCCCTCTAGCGAGTTTTTTAGCCAAATAGACCTTTGGCTCTGATACCAGTTGTTATCAAATTATATATATTACAGAGTAATGGAACACATAAAATATTGTAGAAATATAAACACAAAAAATGCAGAAAACAAGAGAGACACAGATATATGTGGTTCAGCCAGTTTGGGCTACGTCCACGGAGAAACAGCCAGTCCTTCTTTTTATATTATCCATCAAACTGAAGAGATACAACCTACAACAGATCTGATGTAACTCCCTCTTCACTCTCCTTCTCCTCTCTCTTCTTCACTCAGAATACAGATATACATAGACGCATACAATTCCCTGATATATAGCGAGGGGTTGCCTTCTAGGGCAAAAATCCCTAAATTAAACATAACTTCTACCGTCAGATCTCCGCCTAATGAACGACCCAGATTGACTACGAAATTACAACATTTTACAAGGCAACTTTACATCTATTCTTAGCTTCGGGGGTGCTTCCCCCGATCCCCTCGCCAGGTGGGGGCTCCCAAAAGGTCACAGTTACCCCCCATGGACCCCCCTAGACCCCCCTTGCAACGAATATTTTCCGCCCAATTTCGAACTAGGGTCCAATGCAGCGATACCTTTGAATACAGAGGATAATCAGGCTTCATACCCAACATGACATCATTTTCCTCTCGAGATGTGTTTTGTGTCTCAAATTTGAAATTGATTCATTACATCTTTGAGTGAAAATTTACAGTCAAAGTATCGAAATCAAATTTCATTGCCTTAAATAGTAGAATTAGAATGTCGGATTTGTGGAAATCCATGTTATCTTAATGGAATACAACAATGGAACCCTAAAACACCAACCAATTTTCAAAATATGGGTTAGCATTACCAAACTGTTTATGTTTCAAAATATAGTTTTCTTATAATAGAGAAGTATTTCACGAGGAATAGAATAACCCCTATGTAGCAATAAACTTAAAAGGCCTCATATCTTAACACATTTAATTCCAAATGCAAAAATTATCTACATATCAAATCTTGATTCTTGAGTGTTGATGAAGAATAATGGTTCTATCAATTCCATACAGGTTCTCAATTTATAGGCCTTAGTATGTCCAAACACAATAGTAGACCAAACTGGCAGCTTCAAGTAAGCACCCTTGATAAAAAATGGAAGTTTGTTCAATACTCTTATATTCTATATTTTGATGGAAGCTTAAAGGGGAATTTTGGGGTGGCAAGTGTAGGGGAGAGTCACCATGTACCGTGGAGAAACAATTCAAAATTCCTTCACATGGGGATATGGTATTGTGTCCAATAACCAAGAATATGTTTATGCCCTACTGCAAGGTTTGATAATATCTATTCCTCTAGTATCCAATTAATGGTGGTGGTCGGAGACTCAAAAGTAGTTTTCAACCATATTTTTGTTATCTCCATGCCAATTGATAATTCTTTAGCATGTTTATTTTTCTGAGCCAGACAAGTGATGCTAAATTTCTCTTAAATCACATTCTACCATGCCTTTTAAAATAAAACTGTGAAGTGGATTGGTTTGTTGATATAGCTTCATCCTTAAAAGAGGGGTTGATTATTGGTAATGGCACCATTGAACAATTCCACGGTCCTCAATTAGTATTTATGGGTATAGAGACATGCATCAAGCATTTCAACCTTTACATCGCTCATAGGATTGGACTTCATACTCAGCATCAATCTAGTTATGAGAAGAGAGGTAAGTATGTCATCTACATTCTAGGAGGCATGAACCCACACAAATTACTAGAGGTTGGAAATTTCTCTGCTTAGGGTGAGGTTAGGGTGATTTTGCATGGAAAGTGTTGATATGAAGCCAAGATCCCACCTCTGTGTGGTTTGATAAGAATTCATGACAAATTAATTTGGACTATGTTTGGTTTGTTGTTTCTTGTTTCTTTTAATTTTTCGAAGGATCCCCCTCCTTGGAGTCACTCTAGCATTGGGAGACTCTCGAGGCCAAAGGTCTCCTGTAATCTGAGTTTTAGTGGAATGGATGCTCCTTGGTCCTTCCCTTAGTGAGCTTGTATTCTTCCAGTTTTCAATTTTAATTTGAGAAGCATCCTCTGCTCTAGATCATATGAATTACAAGAATTTTTTGGGAACAGTGTGTGCAAATATCCTCTGAAATATATAAGATACACAATCTTAATCTACTGCAATAGGAGCACCCATTGTTAGAGTAAGTTTTGAAAATTGGAGTACTGGTGTAGTGATTTAAAAGAATTCACTAGGAAGGACAGGGAAATCTACTTGACCACATAGTTTCATCCAACGTGGTAAATCACGACAACACTTGTTAGCCATTTTTTAGGGAAATCGATGTAGCTCACTTAATTCTAATGTTTTCACAACAATTCTAATGTAGAACCAATTCAAATGCAAAACCAATTATTAGGGCCCACAACATCCATGCTATACAAATCGTAAGGGCCCACAACAACCATCCTATACAAACCTGCAACATCTAAAGGGCCCACAAGGTGTGAACCCTCCAAGCTGAAGTGACATGTCATCCATTTCAAAAAAAATGAAACATACAACTTATATATGTCAAGCATTATAATGTGCAAAATTTTGACAGAGATTCAATTCTAGCATGTCACAAACTCATAGACATACATGCGATAGTTCAAACTGCACAGTGTGTGAGACCCTCACTAATTTCTATTTTAGTAACTAGGTTTTGTCTATAGTATAAGGATCGGAGTAGGCCATAGTTCCTGGAATCACCTAGGGAAGGTGCCAAACCAAATTGGAATCATTGAATCCCCGAACTGTATCAGACCTACTTCCTACAGATGGAATCAAGTTTACATTTGATTGATCCATTCCCAACATTATGAAACAAATCCTTTTTGGAAAAACATTACCAATAAAAAAATAAAAAATCAAAGTTGCATGAGAAATGGAAGGGGGCATGGTAGGAAAGAGGATGGTAGAGAGGACCACAAGCATAGGAAGTAAACCTAGACTCTATAAAACCAATACCTAAACTTAAACAACATCATTTTTCATTTTTCTGTGCAAATAATAAGAGGTTGAGGCCAAAAGCACCTAATAGTAACAAACATTTGGAGAGCATTAACATAGTGATAGTGAAAACCTAATATTAGGAATTTGGAGAGTGGATTTGGCATAACAACATTATCATTTGGCAAGTTTGGAGTGCAACATCTTTAGATGTCTTCCTTTTCAGCCAGAAAACCCTCCTCTCTATGATTATGATTATAACTCACGAATTTATGATGTAATTTTTCAATGCTTATTTTAACAAATCTGAAATGAAAATATGAAATTAGAGTTTACTATTTACTATAAATTTGATTTTTTGTTAAATTTTTAATCACATAATATCTAGAAATAAGGAATTTTAATTCTAAAATTTGTTTATGTATTATTCTATGAATTATGAATTTGAATGTAGAATATGAATTGTGATTATATGAATGATGAATCTGAATAAAGAACATGAACTGTGATGGTATGAATGATGAAATTAAAAATAGGGCAATCTGTAATTTTTATGTTTTTTTCCAAAACTTGATTTTCTTTTTTGCAAGATATAAGTTAAATATATATTAAAAAAAAATAGAGTTTCGGTGCTAATTATGCAATTCCTCATTTTTGGTTGGTTGCCACACCCACTCCAAAACCTTCTTCCATTCCTGATTCACCCACAATTCTTGTATCTTTGGAGTAGGTTGAGTTCTATATCATTTTTGTATAAGAGTTGTGCTAAATTCTTGTAGAGTCTAAGACCTCTATAGGATATGCCAAGCTATCTGAAAGGGTTAAGAATTTGGTTTAGACAGGGAAAATGTAGCACATTTTTTTTTATAAATAGGAATCTGGCACTAGCTTCTTTTCCAAAAAAAATAATATATTCCAACAAAAAAATGATTTTAATTCTCTAGAAATTTAATTGCATTATGTAAAAATACACTTCAACCTTTAAACCAAAACAATGCAAACAACCAAAGAAGAATAAAGAATTCTTGAAGAGGTTACATCCTAAAAGATTTGAAAATCAACTTCTCCTCTAATATGAAGTGGAGACAGTACATATATACACTTATATATAGAGGTTGGAGTGAAATGAAAAAAAAAACATAGATTTGCGACATTCTAAATAAGGCTATGAATAAACAGAAATATAATATTGGGGGTGGCTGTATCAATTAATGATACGAGAAGCTTAATCCTCTCCTTAAACCACCATATTATTTTCATGAAACTCAGTAAATTTCCATTTCCTCACTCTCTTGAGATGCCCTTCTCTCGGCCTTCCAACATAGTATTCCAAATTGGATGTCTATCTAGTGAACTTACACCTTTTTTTCAAGCCATTAATTTAGTTTCCCCAACATTCAAACATCCTGGTATGACAATTACAAATGATAGTATTGATACTACGATGGCAGAAAGCACATTTTTGTATGGGTTGAGATGTAAGAAATGGCTATGGTTATTGATCAAGGAATGCTTAGATCCATTCTAGGTTTCCAAGAAAAAGGTCAATTGAATTTTCCAAAGCATTAAATAGATTTTCTTTCTTGGCTAGACACACGGGCCATTCTGAGGTCTTCCTTAGCCTTTCATGTACTAGTGCAAACTAGACTCGTGGTCAATACACCTGTAGCTCAACATTGAAAGGATTTCTTTAGGACGAATCCACATAACTTATTCATCTGTTGGAATTGCATTAAAACTTGTGGTGGTGTCTACAATAACTTTCTCAATTCTGACTACTTTAATTTAAGATGGAGGTTAGTACGTTGGACAAAGAGTCTATGGGGGCTAGCATACTTTTTGCTTTTAAAAAGTATTAACTTCACAAGACAAACTTACAATGTTAGCCCTACCTTATGGATAGAAAGTTTAGGAAGGACGAATCTGGCAAGAAATCTAAGGGAAAATGGATGCATATGTATCCGAGCTTGCATGATCTAATAACCGCCAAAATACATCTTGATGGTATACAATGGAGAAAGGGTCTAAAATGGAATTTCTTCTTATGAAGTTTAGGCTAGAAAAGGCCTAAATTCTAAACTGTGTATTCCTCCTTATGGGTTTACATGACAACTTTCTAATTATACAAATAATAACCATTACACCAGGCCCATATCAAGAACCCAATAGTGACCTGACCACTGAGCTATTTTAACATGCTTCCTGTGCTAGATTGTGTGTGTATATATAAACTACAGAGACAAGCCATTTTTTAGTAAAATATATTGCATAAATCCAATGGAATTTTAAAGCAAAAAACACAAAGAAGCTGATAATTCAATACAATACTACCCATGTAGAGATTAAAACCATAAAGTCTGGGAATAAATTTACTATTAAAAGGTAGGTCAATATGATCTAAATGTGAGTTGCAACTCTTCTAAAGCTTCAACAAGCACATCCAAGCACAAAGGAACTGTTCTCATTAGCTCCACCATCAATCCCTAGTTAGCCATAGATTCAAAAAGTATCACAGAACCTTTCCTCTAGCTCTGACCAGTGAGTGTAACATCCTCCTCCTATATTTATGCAAGTAACTGGCCAACCAGGGTAAACATGTGACAAGAGGCTACTATGATTTGATTCAACCTCCTAGGTCACCTTAAGGAAGTGGAATTTGAAAAACACAACCAAACTCACCATCCACAAATCCTACAGAAACTCCAAGATCTACCCCACCTTTCTAGGTGACCAACCCCTTAGAAAAATTAGCAATTCAAGGACCTAGAGCCCCAGTCACTCCCTTACCAAGCCCACCAACCAACTTAGGGTCCCAACCACTCCCATGAGCCTACTTGAGTGCGACTGTAGCCTCTTTCTATAAGTTCTATGCTAACGCCTGTGATATTTAAGACTAAACTCTAGTGCTAGGACCCAAGCACTGCCCAGAACTTCATGGAATTGATAGAGATGAAAATAAACATAGAGACAATGATGCCAATACAAATTCTTGAATAGAGACTTGACTGGACCCCTCCTAGCCATCGAAAGGATTTCATCAAACATGTCATAGATATGCATTCTACAGGTCATAATAACATATATGAGCGTAGGGGTCTTATACTTATCTAAGAATCACTAAAAAGAATTGATTTCTTATCACATTAGTTACATTATCATTTATTAGGTCATAGATTCATTGCTCAATCATTTACAAATCAAAACATTATGAGAACCATACATTTTCATTGTCATAAAACAAATCCATAACCAACATATAAACAACATAAATAATGAGGACACAAAAGCCATAAATTCCCCATATAATCCAATAATTTTATACATGAAATACCAAGGAAAGGAACTCTTACTAATGAATGAAAAATCCAACCTGGTATGGAACTACCACGTTCCACCCAACCATATATTGGTTGATCCAAATCTCTCTTCAGCTAATATCCCTCGTGCCATATTCCAAGCATTAATGTGGGACTCATAATCAAAAATCAATCAGGGCTTCCCAAGGCTAAACCATCTCACCCTCATCAATAGAACCATTCTTTACCACAATCCTCACTAAATCACTAGGCCATAAACAAGCATGGATGCCACTGGATTTGTCCACCTACACTGTGGGGAATTTCCCTGTCTCCTAGTCTCTAGGATTCATCGGAACCCATAGTCTAATCCAGGGGCCACCGGGCCATAATCGAGACACCATCCTCTAGGATTTACCATATATCCCACCATTCACCAACAAGAATTCCTAGGCCTGGTCAAGGGAAACCACCTATAGGCTTTACCATATATCATGCCATTCATCGGTCAAGGATTCCTAGGCCCATCGAGGCACACAATACTTAGCTTTACAATAATCCCCAGTATGGTTTAGGGGTCCCTATGCTAGTGTCTTTACAACAATCCATATTTCGGTTCAAATATCACTAAGCCATGTGTTTTTTCATTCATAGATCCACCTCACTCAGCTTCGAATCCATCCAAAAATCTAGATCAGCCAAAACATGAGAACCCCATCACACCATGACTATCTGGAAATGGCACTAAAAGGCTAAAGAACACTATCACACCTGGAAAAACCCATGCCCATGAGGGAAATAAAACCAAGAAAACACATGCCTAACCATGCATACCAAATCTAGCAAGAAAATCACACATGCAAATTGATACTTGCAATTAAACTTGATGTAGCTACTTGATCCTGATCTTTACTTCGTCTTACCTTCTTTGCCCTTATCGAACCAATGCTGAAGTGCTCTAAGAAAACTCTAAGTGTCAAAGATAGATAGATAGATAGATAGATAGAGAGAGAGAGAGAGAGAGAGAGAGAGAGAGAGAGAGAGAGAGAGAGAGAGATAGAGAGAGAACTCCAAAACTGAACTGAGCAAAATCCATGAACTAATCCTCAAAAGCCTTTTTATTTATGAGGCCTCTATTTTCTTCATTTTCCTCCTTGCATGCAACCTGTGACCTTTCACCTTTTATCCTATTTTCCAATATTTCCATAAATAAATTACCAATTAATTCCTCTTTTCTTTTTCCATTGTCTTTGCCAATTTCCTTAGCCACAGTAACCTAAATGAACCCTCACACTAGGATGATTTTCCCAACATTCACCTTGGAACAAATGTCCCATAACTGTGGTTATTATTTTTCCTTTATTAATTACATGGAATTTTCAGAAGGGTTGTTGCAGAACTCTCCCCCTTGGGGGAACACCATCCTCAGTGTTCAATGACACCTATAACCAGTAGGGCTGCTCAAAGAAAAACATACTACCCATGGACCCTTATAACTTAGCTCACTGCAGTATTTACAATGATCAACCTGCCGAGAAGCAAACCAACATGACAACATAATAACATAAAAATCATACTGACATGACCCCCATACCGCTTATTAGAGCTTTATATCACAACTCATGGTGGTTTTTACATAAATATACATATTTACATATACCAAAACATCATCAAACATATACTCAAAACATATATCAAGGGCATTCGCTCAACCAATGAATAAGGAAGGATGCATAGCCTACATCTAATCCAACATCTCCCATGTAGCTTCATCAAGCCCAAAGTGCTTCCACTACACTTTAACTTTCCCGATTTCTCAGCTCCGGAGTGTGAGAAACTTTCTATGAAATATACAATGAGTTTTTGGCTAGAATCCACCATTTGGCTCCACTTGTAATACGAACTAGTCAATCACATGATCAACATATTTAACATACTTCTTAAGAAATGACACATGGAAAACATCATTGACTTTCACTATTGGAGGCAGTGTAATCTAATACGCTACTAGCCTAATCCTTTCAAGAATCTTGAAAGGTCCACAAAACGAAGGTCCCATCTTGGCACACAATCCAATATGCAAGGAGATCTTGTTTGGCTTGATGCACAAGTACACTTGTTCCTCAACCTGAATCTCCTTAAACAACCTATTCCGATCTACATAATTTTTCTTCCTATCTTGTTCTGCCTTTATATTCTTCTTGATTACCTTCATTTCTTATTCCATTTATTATAGCATTTCTAGTCCAATCAATGGCCTATTCACCAGGTCACTTCAACTGATGGGAGTATTACAACTCCGCCCACACAATGCCTTAAATAGAGTCATCCTTAATGATTCACGGTAACCATTATTGTAATCAAACTCAACCAATGAAAGGTAATCCTCCCATCTCTTCACCTGATGCATCACATACATCCTCAACCTGTCATCCAATATCCTATTGATCCTCTTTGTCTGTCCATCTTCCTATAGATGATAAGCTATATTGAAGGCCAACTTTGTACCTGAACTTGCGAACAACTCCTTCACAAACTTGGAAGTGAAATTTACATCCCCATCTGACACAATCTTCTTTAGAACACCATGCAATTTGTCCACATTTGTGATGAACACCTATTCCACATCACTAGTTGAGTATGTAGTCTTCACTGGAATGAAGTGTGCTACCTTACTCAAGTTGTCCACCACAACAATGAAGGAATCATGTTGTTTAGATGTCCTCGGTAAACATGTAATGTAAGCCATGGAAATGACCTCCCACTTCCATTCTGGAATCGGAATTGGTTGTAGTAGTCCATTTGGATGCCTATGCTCTGCCTTTACCTATTGGCATCCCAAACATCTACCCACAAACTCTTCTAGATCCTTCCTCAGATTCTGCCAAGACATAAACTTCTTTATTGTTGTCAATGTATTTTGGTAGGTTGGGTGACCTTAATATGGTTTCACATGAAACTCACTCAAGATAATCTTCTTGAGCTCACTATTGTCTCGCACATATATCTTATCCCTAAATCTGATCAAGCCATCTCGTGAGAGATGATAGTCTGCATCCTGAGCACTTATACCACTACATGTACATGTACCTGTACTCTATTTTTAGCTATGCATAATCTCTCTATACCTGTCATTCTGCTGACCTACCTATAAAATCTTATCCTATAAGTTTGTCCCATAAGAACTCATAGTTTCAATGTGATTTACCTGTACCCTCCTTCCAAGAGCATCTACAACCTTATTCTCTTTACCCTTGATGTACCTGATATCAAAGTCAAACTCACTAATTGTGGCCAACCATCTAGCTTGCATGGCATTCAAATTCGTCTAGTAAAATAAGTATCTCAACCCACTGTGATCACACATCAATACAAAACTTCTTCCAAGAACATAGTGCATCCACATCTTCAATGCATGAATGATTGATGCCAACTCCAGATCATGTGTCAGATAGTTGTGCTCATGCTCATTCAATTTTTGCGACTCATAACATACTACATGTCCCTGATGCATAAGGACTCCACCAAGTCCTCTCTTGCAAGAATTTGTATACACTACAAACTCTTTGTCTACATCTCGAATCTTTAACATGGGAGTGTTTGTCAACAACTACTTTAACTGGTCAAAACGTGTTGCTCATTCCTTTGTCCATTCAAATTTCCTACCTTTCCTCTATAATGACGTAATAGGATATGCAATCCAAGAGAATTTCCTGATGAACCTCCTATAAAAGCCTGCTAGCCCCATGAATGATATTACCTCATCCACATTTCTAGGAGCTTCCCACTCCATGATATCTCTTATCTGTTGGGTGTGGAGCCTAATTATCTTCTATATTCAAAGGTATCGCCACATTGGACCCCAGTTTGAAATGGGGGCTTTAGCGCCGCCCGTAAAATATTCGCTGCAGGGGGGTCGAAGGGGGGCAGCTGCGACTTTTGGGAGCCCCCCCCTGGCGGGGGGTTTCGGGGGCGGTGCCCCCGAAGCTAAAAACAGCTGTAAAATTGCCTTGTAAAAGTATAGTAATTTCTAGTCAATCTGGGGCGGTCATTAGGCGGATGATCTGACGGTAGAACTTATGTTTAGTTTATGGTTTTTTGCCCTAGAAGGAAACCCCTCTCTTTCTATGAGGGCATTGTATTTGAGGCTGTGTGATAGATGTGTATTCTGTGAGCGGGAAATAGAGAAGTGAGACTGTGAGAGAAAACAAAGGATATTACAGCGGATCTACTGTAGGTTGTGTCTCTTCATTTTGCTAGATAATAGAAAGGAAGGACTGGCTGTTCGGGGTGGACGTAGCCCAAACTGGGTGAACCACGTATATCTGTGTCTCTCTTGTTTTATGCGCTTTCTGTGTTTATATTTCTGCAATATTTTATGTGTTCCATTGCTCCATAAGATATAATTTTATAACATTATCTTCTGTGGATCTATTGTTATTCCTTCCTTGGAGAGAACATGCCCTGAGTAATGTACATCTTTCTAAAGGAAACTACATTTACTGAGATTTACATACAACTGATGCTCTCTCAAAAATTTCAACATTGCTGCTAAATACTCCTCGTGTTCTTCATCATTCTTAGAATATATTGAAATTTCATCAATGATTACAATAAAAAACTTGTCCAAATAAGGATGCAACACACTATTCATCAAGCACATAAAGATATTTGGAGCCTTAGTCAAACTAAATAGAACTACAACAAACTCATAATCTTTGTACCCAATCTAGAAAGTTTTTTTGTAAATGTTCTCTTCCTTGATGTGTGCTTGATGATATCCAGATCTCAAATCAATCTTTGAGAACATTGTTGCTCCCTTTAACTGATTAAATAAGTCATCAATCATCGGTAACGGGTACTTGTTCTTGATGATCACTTTGTTCAAATTCTTTTAATCAATGGATAACCTGAGAGTACCCTCTTTCTTATTCACAACAATATCAGTGCATTTCCTTTAACTACAACTTCAACTCTACCAACTCTAGAGTGCTCATCCTGTATGGTGCTATTGATGTTGGTGATGCCCCTGGTACCAATTCAATGGAAAATTCCACTTCTCTATGAGTAAGTAACTATGAGATCTTTGTTGGAACCACATCCTAAATTGTTGTAAGATCAGGTACCTATTCAATATCTTTACATCCTCATCCTCCTTACCCTTATCATTAGAAATGTGTACTACAAATAAGGCACACCCTTTTCTGCCACTGTGTTTTTCCTATATAGCTTTCACCATCCTAACTGATGTTTCTTTCTTCTCACCCTGCAAGATTCTTTTCTCCCCATTGTCATCGAAGCATTGAATGGATTTTTCATAACAATCCACTTTCGTCCTATGAAGATATAGCCAACCCATATGAAAAAGCATACCATATGACCTGAACAGTACTATGTTAAAATGCACTGAAGTAGGCATACCATTCAACTTAAATGAAAAATATCTTACCCAATGATGAAATCTCTTATTGGTACCTGTAGCCAACTGCACTAACCAAAATTGTGCATGCTCTACTTTATTCAAACCATGCTTACCCAAAAATTTAGGGTTAACATAACTATAATTAGATCCAGGGTGAATCAAAATAGAAACAAATTGATCACAACGCTTATCATCCATCTCAATGATAGATACCTGATGATATGCCTACCTATTATCCAGTGATATATAGATATGAGAAATGTTCTGCTCAACATCCCCAATAGTTTGTGCCTCCTATGCACTATAGATATGAGGCCTACCACCCTGATGTTGTGGAAAATCCCTCTTAATATTCTCCTTACCACATGTGCAACCCTCCACCTATCCTCTACCATCACCTTTATTTTGTTGTTGTGTCCCATGTCCCTATCTAGCTGCATTGAACTTCTTACGTAGTGAAACATTCTCTTTTTCTTCTGCATTCTGAGGCCTTGTTCTTTTCAGCTTCCATTTACCTTTACTTTTATCTTTCCCTTTCCATCCTTGCTAATATTTTGTATTACGCTTTGATTGTTCATAGCAATGCTTTAGTTTCACATTAACTTCCTCAAGTTACTTAGGCTCATCATACTCAATATGATCTCTAAATGGTAATGGAAATCCATTAACAAATCTATGAAATTTATCCTTTTCATCTTTAAGATACAGTACATCCCTCAATATCTCCAAGAAATTGGTCATTCACTCCTCATTTGTCATGGATCCCATTTTGAGCTCATAGAATTCCTTGGCTTTGTTGTCATAATACCTTTCTAACAAGTACTTTCTGGAGAGTCTCTTAAATTTACACCAACTAAACTCCTTTTTCCTAATGTCTCTAACCCATTTTACATATTCTCACCATATATTTTTTCTCCCTTTGAGGATGAAGATAGCTATTCTAGCCTGCATATTCTCTGTATACTCTTGCAGTTCAAATAACTTATTCATGCCAAGCATCCAAGCCTTTGCATCCTCAATCTTCTTCAACTCTCCATCAAAAGTAGGTGGTTTCACTTTCTTAAACTCATCCAGAAATTTTCCCCTATCACTCCTCCTGTAAGGGTGATAATGATGACAATCGTAGCTCTTTTTACAACAAGAACTAGAATAGTACATATTTCTGTCACCTCTCCTATCCGGAGTATCCAAGAATATACCATCTCTGATCACATCATCTCTATCTGACCTATGACCACCATGAGACCTACTTCCATGTGCCCCATTAGTCCCATGCTCCTATCCATAGAGGATCAGAAGTTGTCCCTATCTTTGCAATTCTGAAAAACTCTGAAGAAGTATTGCATTAAGTTCTACGTGTTTCTCGTATGCCTATATGATTCTGACATTATCTTCTTTACAACTCCTTATTTCTTCCTTCAAACTTCTCAATGTGTCCACTAAGTTAGAGTAGTGTCGAACACCGCGCTTCTCATCTGATTCATAGGGAGAATCTGTGTAGTGTACCATCTTGCTATTTATCTTGATCTCTTCCTACAAGACACAATATGTCAGCTAAACCAAGTCATAAAAAAACCAACATACCTTAGTATAACTCGTGGAGGATATCTCAGCTGCAAGACCAACTAGATTAGCACAATACATATATAAACATAATCACATCAACATTTAACCATCATCTCAACTATTATCCAGTCATTAATGCATGACCATACCCACCAGACATCATGACATCATGGCTGGAAAATATAACCATATCACTATATCCATAACAACATATGTATGACACACACACATACACATTACATACAAACATTGACATGCATATCGAGTGCATAACCGACATAAACTAATAATAAACACATCCAACAAAAATTCCATTAAATTTTCACATGGAAACACCACTGCAACCATAACCAACATTGTGCATACATAGCTAGTACATAGATCAAAAACATGAGAACACATATGAAACCAGCATGAGTTCATGAAAAAAACAGTGCCCATCTAGTACAAGGGGTGAACCATGCTCTCTTACCACTCTTTAACACCCTCCTCCCACATCTACCCAAGTAACTGGCTAATCGGGGAAAATGTGTGACAAGAGGTACTATGATCTGATTCAACCTCCTAGGTGTTACACAGTATTTCGTCACACATCTTGCACTTCCCGGTGTCATACCTCGAAGTGCCAAAAAATTGGAAATTATGCAGTGTACCCATCCTAATATTTAGTCTAGATCCTCCCTAAAGACTTTATGAAAACATGCCTTGAGCCTTCCCTGAAGAAGTAAGATCAAAACCCTAATTTTATTGCCAACGCCACTATGACACTGGAAACTCGTGCTGATGGCATGTTGCACCATACTTGCCTCATGGTGGAAACGTGTTTTTTACTTGGATACTTATGTTGATCCCTAAAAGGCAAGTTTTCCCAAAGAGGACAAGAAGCTTCGTGATCTAGACGCTTACAGAATGAAGAACTGGAGGTTGTTCATTGAGGATGTGCTCGAATTCTCCCAATATTTCCCTTCGATATTTTCCCTGTGATATTCCTCCTTGGGATGAGGACCTTCCCTATATTTGGAGAGATCCTAACACCCTCTCACTACCTATATATTCATCCTCTCCTTTTCCCAAATGGTTGGTCACTGATTATTTGCACCCTTATGATGAGATAGTGTCTACATGCTATTTACTTTGGCTTGGAGAAGGAGTGCTTTGAGAGATTGAGCTTGGAATTGGACATTCACTCAAGGAGGGCTTATTAACAACAATGCTTAGGTTGAATGCTTCCTCTTTTATTCATTAATATATACAATTGTTGGTTCACTTTCCACAAATTATTGTGTTAATGTTTCATTTATCTTAATGTTTCTTGATCTATTAAGGGGATTACATTTGATTATGCTTGTTGCACTTGTACGCTTTCTTATGTCTTTGGTCTCTTGTGCAGGTATTCAAATGCTGTGAGTAGTAGGGATGATCCTAAGGAGAAAGCGATTAAGATCTTCAACAAAGGAGTGTGTTATAGCATTAGAACAAGGTAGGTCTCCTTCCTCTTCTCTCATCTCGATTGTAATTTAGGAAAGTGTCTCGTAGATTGTCACGTTTGTTTCTAGTCCCACTCATTGGGATAGAGGGATCATCTCTATCCATAGAGAGGATTTACCTATACAACAAAATGGTGACCCTGCTAGGAAAATATAACTTTTCCATCCATTCCTTCGATCAAATTCTTTGATGAGTTTCACCAATTGTCAATTTATTGGCTTCTCTGAATCACTATAGATTTATGCAGTCACTAGTTTTTACTTGAGAGTGATGAGCCTACTATGATTTTCAATATCTTTTAGATTTTTCCTTATTTTCCTTTCCTAGCGCATTTTCTGCTCTGACAGAGGTGCTTCCAGTGTTAATTTTGAATTTATGGTCACGCTACTCTACCTTTCATCGCCCTTTTGCCTTTAACAGGTGTGTTGATCCTAGAGGATACAAGAAATTTAGGGTTTCTTCTTGTTTTCAGTGGTTTTCAACCTCTGTGAGTGATTTTGTAGTGTCATTACAGTGTGTTTGTCTTGATTGTTGTCCTTCTGTGGTTGAAATTATCTCTTGGCTTTTGTTGATGTGTGTTTGAAGATTTATTGCCTTCTAGCTTTTCTAGGTCACCCTTCACTCATCACTGGGCTTGACTCTGTGAGATTGATTGCTTCCATTTAGGAGTTTTGCTGCAGTCAAGACTCCATTCAGAAGTTTCTTTTAGCTCATGTTTGTGAAGTTATTTTCATTAGTCTTGGATCATTTTGGTACTTTGAAAATTTCTTCTACTCCATTGTCAAACAAAGATTACAATTGTTTCCTTTGGTGAAAATAAAAGTGAATGCTTGTTTTGATTTCGTTGTTTCGAAAATAAAAGTGAAAGGACTTCTTCATTCAAGTATTTTTGAAACGAATTGTATTCATAACCAAAAAGTGAATAGAATTTTCATTTTAGTTGTTTTTTATTGCATTTTCCCTTTTTTGTATGCATTAGTTTGCATTTTTTAATCAAAGTAAAAGGAAAAGGAAAAGAAAAAAATTGAGTGCATCTTAATGACAGAAAAGTGATTATTGTTTCTCATAGGATTGCATTTTGGCATTGCATTTGTTAGTGAAAGTGAAGAAGTAGTTTCATTTTTACATCTTTCATTGGAAAAGTTAGGGAGTTATGTTTTGATGCATTTTTCTTGATTGATGCATTTTTTTGGTTGTCCCTCTTCCCTCATTAGTTTAGCCTTCATGGAATGAAAATATTTCATTTTTCTCATTTAGTTGCATCATAGGAATTCCACTGACATGGTTAAGCCATAAAATTGAAACCTAATTCAAGATAAGAACAAATTTTACCTCAATTAACCTAAGGAGAATTTGTAACTTAACACAAATATCTAGAGGTCTAGCCTAGAGATGTATTTCGATGTCTTTAAACATAAACGTTGTCATTAACTGCTTGCATTGTATCCCAGGGGATGTATATTGAAGGTTCTCCAGTACTTTTGGGTATACAAGAGGCACTTTGGTAGGGAAAGTATATGGGAACGCTCTCACCAAATGGTTATGCATTAGACAACGCTAACATCGACTTGTGCTCCCCATACCGTCGAGTATATATTGGGAGACCCCAATAAGTTTCTATCCTTTAGCCACAGGTAACTGAGTCATTTTCCTTGTAAACATGATACACTGAACATAGCATTTAAGGATATCGGTCATGGTACGTTAAGTCATCGGTTTCAGCTAATGTGTATATAACGATTCACAGATACTTGGTAAACCCTCTTGCGTAGCATTACCATTTTTTATTTATTTGTTGTTTTGTATCATAAAATTAACTGCCAATGATAATACGTCGAACCCATGCAGTTGCTTATTGGCCTCACATTGAGTAATTCCTTGTAAAATTAAAATTTAATCAACCCTCAATGAAATCATCTCCTCTCCTTCTTCTCTTCAGGGAAATTCATTGTGGGTGAACCATTGCATTCACCTCATAGTTCCCCTTCGTCATCTGATACTGAAGGGTATTCACAAGGAGTTCATCCTGAACTTTCATAGTCACTTGAAGCTCAAGTCTTTGAACTTGGAATTGTCCCAAGTATCAAACCCCTTGCTTCTCATCCCCCACCTAGAGACTCATCGTTGTCTCAGTAGTTTGATCCAGAAACCCCTGAGAGTCCATAGAGGTTTGTTTTATACCCTCTGAATCTGATTTTTGATCTGTTTGTGAATCTCCTCAACATCCTTATAGTCCATATGAATAACATGGTGTTCCTTTGGAGTTATCTCCCCATCCATATCAGATTCCTCCTTGCAAAATTTTTCCACCTATGGCTTTAGAAGGTGAGATTCCAACCTATCCTCGAGGTCCTCCGGAAGTCACAACTACTCACATCCCTAGCATTGATAATTATTTGGAATATGACTTTCCTCTGGAAGGCTTTCCTTATCTACGAAGACTTCCATCTCAACCACCTCCTAAAAATAGTGGGCCTATGCTTCCACATGGTTATACAACCTTGGCTCAACTAGTTTCAAGAACTCCCAATGCTTCTTCATTATACCAAAATCCAATTTGGTCATAAAATGCTATGCCTACTTCTGCTTTGTTTATTCCTAACATGACGTCTCATATACCTGTACAAACTGTCGTTACTTCAGTACTGATTCAACTGACGATTCTGTCACAACCATTACCTTGGTTTCAACCTTCCATTCCGTTGAAACTGACAGCTTCAGTTTATATGTTTGTAGGTTCCTCAATTCCCCCATAAAGTGGAAAAAATGTGCCACCACCTCATTTGCAACATGGAGGGAAAAGTACAAATACCCCTCTTGCTTCAGGTGGAACCCATGTGAGTGGATCACAACCTCACATGGTTGGAGTGAGTTAACCTATTAGTGGTATTCCTAATCCTGTTGAATCATCTATTCCATGTGGAGCCAATAATGTCCAGTATCAACAGCCTTATATGGCCCAGATATCTCTCCAACCGTATTATGTTCCATATGGTTCACAATAATAGCAAAATCCACCTCATCCTCCTCAAGTAGGTCCTCATGTAAAACCTGGTCAAAATCCTATTCCCAGTGCATTTGGTCAAATCCCAATTGGAACTTATCAGTACCAAAAAGGAAACCCTCAAGGAAATATTAAAAAACCTTTACAGCATCAATGGAAACCTTTGCAGCATCAAGGACAACCTTTGTAGTAGCGGGGGAAACCTTTGCAACAGTTTCAACAACCTTTGCAATAGCAAACACAGTTTTTCCAACAACCAAACCAACCTTTGTATCCACAAGGTCAACCATTGCAGCAACAAGATCACCCCTTGTAGCAGCAAAATCGACCTTTATATCAAAGAAGCCAAACCTTGCAGACACAAGGCTAACCCCTACAGCAGTAGGTCCAAGAGCTTTATTACGGGGTCAGTAATTGCAACAACCATATAATCCATATGCCACACACAATGTTTATCCACCTTATGGTTATCAACAACCTATAGCATGTCAATATCAACACTACCCTAAGGAGAACCCACCTTATGGTCAATTTATCCCTCAGTGGGGGAAAATCAAGCCCCTTATGGTCAAAATCCTCCACTTTGGGGGTAGAACCTGTTAGTGTCAGTCTTTTCAGCCTTCCTACAGTGATCAAATATGCTCTTACAAAGTGATTTCGAAGTTTCAAGGTCAAATTTTGTCATTTCAGTGAGTCTTCAAGCAAAATTTGGTCACTAAGCATTAGGTCTAGGGTTTGCTTTCACTCTGTTCAAAGTTGCCCAAATGTCTATGTCATCATTCAGCTGAGCCTATCATCATTCAGAGGGTTGTCATTATCATCATCTCAGTGTCTAATGAGTCATTTTACACCTGGTCCATGCTTCAGTTGCCACCCAGGCAAGGTCATTTCCCTCTCCTAGGGTTTTGAAGCCAATTTCTCTTGGACGCTCAAATCATCGGCAAAACTTGTTTCCTGATGTTCATACACCTTCCCCTATCCTCAAAGTACCTTAAAAAACACTTCCCAACACTCAGATCCGCCAAATTCCTCATTTTTCCACAAACCCTAGTTTCTAGCTACAACCTGGCAATTTTCTAGGTTTGACCTGTGTTTTGTCCTTTTCGACCCCTTACCCTCACTCAATCTCTGATATTCCACTTTTCCCTGCTTCCTAACATCCCTCCCCACTCCCAAAAATTTCCCCAAGAATTTAGAAGCCCTCTATCCCCTTCATTTCGCTCCATTTCGACAAAATTCCTTGCTTCACACATCGGGACAAGTCGCACTCAAATGATGTTCCAGAGCAATCAAAGATGAATTTTGGAAATATGAGAGAGGTTTTTGTCCACAACATGCCAAGGAAGAAAAACCTCTTTAATTTTTTACACAGGTGTCATGGTTTGAGAGAAATGTCAAAAATACCGGCGAGAACGAAGGTGCTCCAAGGACGGTTGGCCAAAGCACAAAAACGAAGGAAAACGCCCGATCCACTCCAAACTTTGGCCAAAGCCTCTTTGAATGAGCATGGTACTTGATTGAGGACTCTCAGCCCAAATTTCAAGAAATTTGGAGAAAATTTTGTCATTTGTGAATTTTTTGTGCAATTTACAGGTTTTTCCCAAGAACTGGTCTCACCCCGGGTGAGACCAGTTTGAAGGGCTGCTCGGAATTTTGCAAACTTGGCATTTTTGGAAAGGGCATTCAGAAAGAAAAATTACCAATACTTGGGAGAAGCCTGATTTTGAGTTTAGAGCCTCCAAAAGCTCAAAATACATCTAAAAAATGACTTTCTGCCCACTTTTTGAGTTGCAGAAAGTGACCTTGGGAGAAATGGTTTTTGAGGGGTCAAATCAACACCAAATTCAGAAATTCCACTTGGGATGGAAAGTAGACAGGCCAAGCTTTCCAATGAGCCATCTTGCACCTAATTTGGACCAGTGGAACCCACTCAAAAACAGCTGTGAAGGGGCACGACCAGAACTTCCAGGGGCGCGACCAGAACTTCCAGATTTGCCAGAATTGCCATTTTTGGTCAAAAAACACTGTTTTGACTATGGTTGACCATTTTTACTTGTAGATGATGGATAGATGTAATATTTTCATGGCACTTTGATAGGCTTTATCTTTCTTTACCCTTCTAGAAGCTTCCATGATGTAAAAAGTGAAAAATTAATGCATGGATGAGTTAGCTAAGTAATAGAGGCAAGTTGTTTGGCTGCCTATTTTCTAGTTCTTAGTTTAGAATTAGTTCAAACTGCTCCTAGAAAGCTGAGCTCGACCCCTAGAGGTGGGGAAAGGAGTTAGATGGTCTAGATGGTCTATATTATGCTCTCTCCTTCTCATTTTGATGGTTGGACTCTTGTGTAAGGAAGCTTTATTGTATATTGTGCATCTATTTCTGCAATTGAAGGCAAGGAAAGCCAGGGTTTTACAGACATCTTTGAGGATTCTTGTGGATCTGATTGTTGATGGTGTGTTCTCTACATGTTCCTGTAAGTTTGTTTATGTGTTTCACATCTCTCTTATGCTTCTAAATTGGACAGATGAAGTGGTAAAGTTTGAATTCATGTTTTGACATGCTCAGCTTTTTAGTTTGTTCAATTTTAATGTTTTCTACTGTCTAGAGAGGATTCGTATTGTGTGTTTGCCCTCTTTAGCTTCTCCTCTATCATCTCTGATCATCCATCTCAGATTAAGGCATCAGCACTCATTCCTACCTTGCCCCTTAGATCCCCCTGTGAAAACTGTGCTCAATCCCCGCACCTTGAATTGCACTTCCACCAATTGCCACCAAAAACCCCAAAAAATCATTAAATCAACCCCCTTATCAATTTACTAGCCTAAAATCTTTATTATTAATTGGTCAGCCTAATCATATTGAAAGATCTATCGAATCTGACCCGAGAGAGCCTTCTCATACCTCGTAGGGCTAGCTACGAGGTGAAATGGTTTGATGTAGCCTTGAGAGTTTGTCTATCTCAGCCTAGGTGAATTCCAAGTGCTAACATATTGGCGACCATACTGGGGAGAACATATTAATCGTTTGCTCATTGTCGTGTTATTTCATAAGTCTTAGACGGAGCCTGAAGTTACGCCAGAAGCCTTTGAAAACGCTCTTGTTTTACATCAGCACAAGTAGATAAACGCTGCTTCAGTCTATCTCCGTGGGATTTGTGAACATAGCGCTTCATTGACACTTTACCCCAGTACATATATCAAGTTCAGATCTGATTGTTGATGGTGAACAACGATCAGACACTTGAAAGGCTGAAATCATTCACTGGCGACTCCTTTCACTGAAGAATCCAACAATCAGTGCTTCATGGTGACTTCACTGCAGGAAGATCAATACCTTTGAGATTTTTAATATGGATCAGATCGCAAGAAGATATGCTCCCTTGAGCCGAGATCACATCCCAGGTTTTCCAAATAAAATTCCAAAGGTAGATTGGTCAAGGAATCTGCCTATATTTAATGATGATGGTAAGAAGGACGCTGCTTTACATTTGATTAGATTTCATATGCATGTTCGCAAGTTAAAGATCAATTTTCCTGAGGACTGTTTGATGAAAATGTTTATGGCTACTCTGGAAGATGAAGCCCGATTCTGGTATGAAAGTTTGCCATCTGCTTCAATTTATTGTTTAAGGGATTTTCATACCGTGTTCTTTGAAAAGTATAAAGAATCATATCCATCTTTGATTTTAGTTCAGAACTGTTGTAGCCATGTACATAATTTTATTGAAAGCCTTGAGAAGTATTATGAAGATGATAATTTTATGGATGTTGAGATCATGGAGGCTTTGTATGAGAATCCATTTCAGCAACATGAAGAGAACCTAGAGGATTCCCATAGAGACGATCATGAAAATTTGCAGCAGGACCAAGATCTTAGTATGGTGGAAAATGAAAAAATTTTGCCTCTTGACAATCAACATAAATTGCATGAAATGGATCAGCAGTATGAGGAAAATCTGTATACTCCTTCACTTGAAATCAATGAAGACAATCACTGTTTGAGCAGAAGAAAACAAAAGGCATTATCTCCTTTGTGCGAAGATGAGATAGATCAGCTCTTGAGAGTTCTTGCTCCAGCTCAAGCTAAAGCAGATTTGCAGTGCACACATGGTCAAGAAGATGATGGTGGACCTTCTTCCTCTTCTGAAAAGGATGACAGTCTTGTAAGCAGCTTTATAGATCAGCAGGTTGAAATTTGTTATATGGCTGAAGATGGTGAAAGAGAAGAGCTCATTTCAGATCTGCCCACAGAAGAAGACAGCATGCAAAGCCTACATGAGGAGGTAATTCAGTCAGTTCATGAAAATCAAGATGAGATCTTCATTCAAGTAAGTGAAACAGTTCCTTTGGATAAATTTATGGTAGATGATAGAACTGTCATTTTTGCACCTCAAGAATCAGCTGAAGTTTCTTTCCTTATGATTGAAGAATGTAATGAGAATCCGGCTGTCATATCATATGAAGATCACGTACCATATTGTCTGACCACCAAAGATTATAGCATACAGGATTACCTTTCAGATTCTTCATATGTTTCATGTGCTGAAATGTTTTTCCAAGAAGAGATCTGCTCATCCATTTGTTCAGAGTTTTTTGAAGCCCATGAGCATACTTTCACCGAAGCACATGAGGAAGGCAGATCAGAATTTGAAACAAAAGACACCTTGTTCTTTCAGCAGGAGGTGGCAATGGCAAATCTTCATGTTTTTCACGATCCTCTAGCAAGTTTGTTGCAGCCAGCAGTGATAGTGTTTATTGCATTGTTCAGTGATAAAGGAGATCATGGTCAGCTATGGTTTTGGATGCCCAGGGATAGGTTTGTATTGTTGATCATGAGATCTGATTGGGAGAATCAGTCAAGAAGGCATCTGCTTGATTGGTTACATTGGCATTATGATATAGTTTGATGTATATTGTCTTGTAAGCAACACAGGTGGTTGTCATCATGATTTCACATCTTGATGGACTGCTGCCCTTCTCTTCTTTTAGTTAAGTCAGTCATGAGTCATTTGAGTTTGGTCTGTTGAGTGAGTTTTTCAAGTTATTTCAGTTTTCCATCGAGTCGGTTTGAGTCAAGTTCTAGTTAAGTTTCAGTCAGTTTTCAGTCAAGTTTTCATTCAATAAATGTGTCAAATTTTTGTGTCAAAGGTGTAAATAATGACTCCATCGCCCAATGGTTGCAAGCACTGGTGTGCTCTCCCAGATGTCTAAGGTTCTTGGCACCTCCAAGGAGCTACCATCCCCATTGGAGCCAATGTTAGTGTCAGTCTTTTCAGCCTTCCTACAGTGATCAAATATGCTCTTACAAAGTGATTTCGAAGTGTCAAGGTCAAATTTTGTCATTTCAGTGAGTCTTCAAGCAAAATTTGGTCACTAAGCATTAGGTCTAGGGTTTGCTTTCACTCTGTTCAAAGTTGCCCAAATGTCTATGTCATCATTCAGCTGAGCCTATCATCATTCAGAGGGTTGTCATTATCATCATCTCAGTGTCTAATGAGTCATTTTACACCTGGTCCATGCTTCAGTTGCCACCCAGGCAAGGTCATTTCCCTCTCCTAGGGTTTTGAAGCCAAATTCTCTTGGACGGTCAAATCATCGGCAAAACTTGTTTCCTGATGTTCATACACCTTCCCCTATCCTCAAAGTACCTTAAAAAACACTTCCCAACACTCAGATCCGCCAAATTCCTCATTTTTCCACAAACCCTAGTTTCTAGCTACAACCTGGCAATTTTCTAGGTTTGACCTGTGTTTTGTCTTTTTCGACCCCTTCCCCTCACTCAATCTCTGAGATTCCACTTTTCCCTGCTTCCTAACATCCCTCCCCACTCCCAAAAATTTCCCCAAGAATTTAGAAGCCCTCTATCTCCTTCATTTCGCTCCATTTCGACAAAATTCCTTGCTTCACACATCGTGACAAGTCGCACTCAAATGATGTTCCAGAGCAATCAAAGATGAATTTTGGAAATCCGAGAGAGGTTTTTGTCCCCAACATGCCAAGGAAGAAAAAACTCTTTAATTTTTTACACAGGTGTCATGGTTTGAGAGAAATGTCAAAAATACCGGCGAGAACGAAGGTGCTCCAAGGACGGTTGGCCAAAGCACAAAAACGAAGGAAAACGCCCGATCCACTCCAAAATTTGGCCAAAGCCTCTTTGAATGAGCATGGTACTTGATTGAGGACTCTCAGCCCAAATTTCAAGAAATTTGGAGAAAATTTTGTCATTTGTGAATTTTTTGTGCAATTTACAGGTTTTTCCCAAGAACTGGTCTCACCCCGGGTGAGACCAGTTTGAAGGGCTGCTCGGAATTTTGCAAACTTGGCATTTTTGGAAAGGGCATTCAAAAAGAAAAATTACCAATACTTGGGAGAAGCCTGATTTTGAGTTTAGAGCCTCCAAAAGCTCAAAATACACCTAAAAAATGACTTTCAGCCCACTTTTTGAGTTGCAGAAAGTGACCTTGGGAGAAATGGTTTTTGAGGGGTCAAATCAACACCAAATTCAGAAATTCCACTTGGGATGGAAAGTAGACAGGCCAAGCTTTCCAATGAGCCATCTTGCACCTGATTTGGACCAGTGGAACCCACTCCAAAACAGCTGTGAAGGGGCGCGACCAGAACTTCCAGATTTGCCAGAATTGCCATTTTTGGTCAAAAAACACTGTTTTCACTATGGTTGACCATTTTTACTTGTAGATGATGGATAAATGTAATATTTTCAAGGAACTTTGATAGGATTTATCTTTCTTTACCCTTCTAGAAGCTTCCATGATGTAAAAAGTGAAAAATTAATGCATGGATGAGTTAGCTAAGTAATAGAGGCAAGTTGTTTGGCTGCCTATTTTCTAGTTCTTAGTTTAGAATTAGTTCAAACTGCTCCTAGAAAGCTGAGCTCGACCCCTAGAGGTGGGGAAAGGAGTTAGATGGTCTAGATGGTCTATATTATGCTCTCTCCTTCTCATTTTGATGGTTGGACTCTTGTGTAAGGAAGCTTTATTGTATATTGTGCATCTATTTCTGCAATTGAAGGCAAGGAAAGCCAGGGTTTTACAGACATCTTTGAGGATTCTTGTGGATCTGATTGTTGATGGTGTGTTCTCTACATGTTCCTGTAAGTTTGTTTATGTGTTTCACATCTCTCTTATGCTTCTAAATTGGACAGATGAAGTGGTAAAGTTTGAATTCATGTTTTGACATGCTCAGCTTTTTAGTTTGTTCAATTTTAATGTTTTCTACTGTCTAGAGAGGATTCGTATTGTGTGTTTGCCCTCTTTAGCTTCTCCTCTATCATCTCTGATCATCCATCTCAGATTAAGGCATCAGCACTCATTCCTACCTTGCCCCTTAGATCCCCCTGTGAAAACTGTGCTCAATCCCCGCACCTTGAATTGCACTTCCACCAATTGCCACCAAAAACCCCAAAAAATCATTAAATCAACCCCCTTATCAATTTACTAGCCTAAAATCTTTATTATTAATTGGTCAGCCTAATCATATTGAAAGATCTATCGAATCTGACCCGAGAGAGCCTTCTCATACCTCGTAGGGCTAGCTACGAGGTGAAATGGTTTGATGTAGCCTTGAGAGTTTGTCTATCTCAGCCTAGGTGAGTTCCAAGTGCTAACAGAACCCTTACCAACAAGGTTGGAACTCACAGAATATGCCTTATCAAAGGCCTTATATGCCTTTTAACCCACAATTGACGTTTCTAGCAACATTGGAATTGGCCGATGTCTTGAGGGTTACTAATGATCTGATACTTCATTCACCCTATTGGAATCCAGTTCTCACTAATATTCAGAGCGATTGACCCAAATTCAAAGGAAAAGCTGAAGAAGACCCTCAAGCCCATGTGATGGCATATCAATTATGGTGTTCTTCCAATTCCTATGTTGACGATTATATTCATCTTCGTGTCTTTCAGCAAACCTTTATAGGTGTTGCCACAAAGTGGTACATCGAGTTTCCTCAAGGTACCTATGCAAACTTAAACTCTCTAGCCATGTAATTCCTCGCACACTTCTAATTATGGGTTCACTGTGAAACTGATACCCACTTGCTCACATTTATGAAACAAGATACTGCGACCCATATCTCCAATCACATCCATGAATGGAGACGTCAATGTTGCCTAATCAAGTTTGAAATCCCTCATGATTTGTTAACCAAATGGTTCACCAAGTCATTCGTAAACAAAATTGCTGCAGATATAGCAATGAAAGATTGTGATATCGAGGATCAAGCCATTGCCAATGCCTAGTATTTGGATTTGTTTTATTCTCAATCTTGCACACTATATGAAATCTTTCTTGATGCTTCAAGTGCATCTTTGAAGTCTCTCGCTATATCACATGTTCATGGTATTATTAGATCACTATCTCAAACTTCAACTAAAGCTTCTTCAAAGAAAAAATCTGTTTCAAATAGTGGTTCTAATCCTCCTTTGTAAACCCCATCGAATCTTGGTAAAACCTCTGAGATTAATGACGTATAGTCTATTGCGGCAAAAAAAGCCTCAAAAGGTAATAAAAAGGGTAAATGTTAAGAAAAATATGATACCCAGGGACGTGATTCTCCTAAGCCATCTATTGATGGTGCCTCCAAACATAAGCTAAATATCCTTGCCTCATTTGTCAGGAAGATCATTACACCAAGGATTGTCACCGTTGTGTCGAAGTTAGTCGTTTATTGAAAGGGGCCCCGACTATACTGAAAGAGCCATTTCCATTACAGAAAAATGAGTTGGTAGACCAACCACAATCCTCTCCCTCATCCAGTTCTCAGGTTTATCGTAATATGGCAATAAGAATATTCCAATTTAATTTGTCCTTGAATTAAATTGTGAATTAAAATCGAATTTAGTCTTAACAGCTACTTGGAAATAATTAATTAATTTATTTTAAATTAATTATTTGGAGAAATTCAAGTTAGAAGTCTTTCTGAAGTCATACAAGAGTTATTCCTTAAATTAACGAGATAAGATTGAGTTATATTTTAGTTGTAATTAGTTAACTCATTTTACTGAGTTAAGTCCAGTTAAATTAGTTCCAAAATGTTCAAGGAACTAATGGTGAGTTAACAGTCAGTTGATGCATGCATGCACTCAACTAGTGCTACTGTAGTTAACTGAAGATTCCCTCATCAGAAACTCATGCATGTCTATTCTGAGAAAGACCCAGTTGAGATTAAAGTCAAGGACAATAACGTATTAGTTGCATGTGTTTTCTCAAAGAGAAAATTCATGCATGCAATCAAGGATTTAATCCTTGATTATTGTGCAGTTTTGAACTGTGTGAGATTGGTTTTCCACTTGCTAAGAGAGAGAATCATCCACAAGGAACAACGCAAGGAAATAGGATCTTGGAAAGCAGAGAGGAAGGTTGGAGAGAAGTCAATATTGCCTGTGAGCATCTGTGAGGATTGTACTGAGAGCTGGCTAGATGTGAGAGCTAAGGTTTTGTACAATTCCTATGTATTTCCACCTTGTATGATAATACAGATAGTGGGGTTTTTAGCTAAGGCTTTCCCCAAAGTATTTTCATGTGTATTGTGAATTGATTCTTCTTCTTCTGGTTATATTGTTCAGCTCAATATTTAAGCTTCCACAAATTGATAGTAGAAGTAGGTTATAATATTATGCTTTGATTTATATTACATTATCGGGTTAACCTACCATCAGATTTTCTACATGGTATCAACGCTGGATTGGTAGAGATTTTCTACATGGTATCAGAGCTGGATTTGTAGAAATTTTCTACATGGTATTAGAGCTGTGAATAGTATACTAAGAAGAGAATTTGAAGTTTCAAGTTTATGGTTGCAAGTGCAAATCGAATTCATATCATACTTCATGGTTGGCCAATGGCGTTCTATGGCTTGAGACTCAAGTATGCCTTGGAAGGTAGCTCGAATTACATAGCATGGAAAGATAGAATCGAAGTTGTATTAGAAGACAATGGCTTGAAGGAATTAATTGATCAAGAAATCCCAAAGCCAGCTTCAACTAATGCACAAGAGTTGGCTGAGTGGAAGAAGGGTGGCGAAGGTGAGACAAATCATCCTTGAGGGAGTTCGAGAGCATATTGTCTTGAGTCTCCATGGGAACGATACTCCATTTTCTATGTGGAAGACACTGAAGGACCTCTGCCAGAATAGTAATGAATAGAGGAAATTGGTGCTCAAGGATAATCTTCAAAGAATCAAGATGGAGAAGGGTGATACTATTTCCACATATCTGAACAAGCTCACCACCTGCACAGATGAGCTTGGCAGTGTTTTCGATGATGATATGGTGAGCCTCACTCTCCTTCACATTCCAAAGAGTTGGAATAGCTACCAGGACTCTGTGAATGGAAGGTAGAAACTGCTAGATTGGGAACGACTTTGTTTGTATCTTATGTAGGAGGAGATAAGGAGGAGCACACAAGATGGTTCTTCATCCAAGAATGATGATGAAGAAAATCTAGCCTTAGCAAGTAAGGCAAGGAAAGGGAAGGGGAAGGCTTCCCATTTCAAATCGAATTCTTCTCATGGAGGGAAGAAGGATGACATGTCTAAAGTGAGATGCTTTAATTGTCACAAGATGGTACATTATGTGACTAATTTCCCATCGAATAAGTCCAAGAATGGATCCTTGGAAGGATTGGAAGGTGTGGCATTAGCCACTCAGTTTGAAATGGATTTTACCCTCATCGCATGCATGGTGTCATCGATGATGGGTTGTGTTTGGTATCTTGACAGTGGAGACCCATTCCACATGACTAGTGATAAAAATTTATTCAGAGCCTTGGAGGAGAAAGACCTCAAGATGCGCATAGAGATGGGTGACGATGGAAGGTATAGTGTTTCAAGAGTGGGCACGATTACTTTTCAGAGGGAGCATGAAGCTCCTCTCACCTTGACAAATGTGATGTATGTGGCTGGACTGAAGAAGAACTTGGTATCAGTCGTGATGTTGGAGGACAAAGGCTATGATGTTGTCTTCAGTAAAGGAAAGGCATTCCTAAGACCCATAGCCACGGGTCAGACCAAGAGGATAGGGATTCGGGTGAAGAATCTCTATAAACTAGAGGTAGATGATTGTGCAACATTGAGTAAGAAAGCATAATTGGTGCAAAGCCAAGACATTAGCGAGTTGTGGCACAGGCAGTTGGGCCATTTGCATCATGGGGATTTGAAGATAATGCAACAGATATCTATAGGACTTCCCAAAGGTAAACTTGAGCAAGTTGACACATGCAAAGTTTGTACCTTGGGAAAGTACACCAAGTCTTCCTTTCATGATCGAGATAGTCGAGTAGAGGCTATCTTAGAGAGAGTTCATATTGATTTGTGTGGACCATTCTCGATGGCATCCACAATGAAGCAAAAGTATTATGTGATTTTCATTGATAACTATTCTCGTAAATGCTGGATTTATTTCATGCATAAGAAGGACCAAACCTTCACAAAGTTTTGGGAGTTCAAAGGTTTGGTCGAGAAAGAGTTAGGGAATAAGATCAAGGCCTTGAGAAGTGAAAATAGTGGAGAATATGTCTCTCAAGAGTTTAAGGACTTCTATGTAGCGGAAGGAATTAAACGAGAGTTGATGGCACCTCATAACCCACAGTAGAATGGGGTGGCCAAGAGGAAGAGAAGAACTATTATAGGGGAAACATGGGCAATGTTGCATGACCAAGGTCTACCACTTCACTTGTGGGCTGAGGCATGCAACAAAGCTGTCTATTTGCATAATAGAAGCCTGCATCACATACTTGGGATGAAGACACCAGAGGAAGCTTTCTCCGGTAGGAGACTAGATGTGGGTCACTTCAGGGTCTTTGGCTTATCGGTATATTTCCGTGGGACAAAGGATGCATGAAAGAAGCTCGAGCCGACAATAGAGTTGGGGATATTTGTGGGGTACACTGATACACCTCACAACTATCAGGTGCACTTGCCTACCAATCAGAGGACAGTGGTTTGCAGAGATCTCAAGTTTGATGAGCACAAGGCCATGCAAGTTTCCTTTGAGACATAGCTCCAACTATAGGCTATGGAGGAATTATTGGTTCCTAAGGAGGAGGAGCCTCAAACTGATGCAGAGCAGCCACATGCAGAGGTTCTAGGAGCGGAGACATCCATTCAAGCAGAGTCTTCCAGAGATGGATGGAAGTACACAAGAGAAGCTGACAGATTGTTGGAGGATGCAAGAGAGAATGTGGGAGCACCATCTTCTCAATGGAGATAGAGGAGGTCACTTGAGAGGTAAACTGGATACATAGCCCTTGCTGGGGAATGTGTTGAGACCAAGCCATATTCCTTTGAGGAATCAGTGCAGCAGCCGATTTGGGTTGATGCTATGGTGGAGGAGTATGACTCCATAGTTCGTAACAGTGTTTGGGACATGGTTTCGAGAGTGGAGAAAAAGTTAGTTGTGAGTTCCCACTGGCTTTATAAGGTAAAGCAAGTTGTTGATGGTAGTGTGGAGAAGCATAAGGCAAGATTTGTTTCTCGTGGCTTTTCATAGGTCGAGGGGATTGACTATGATGAGGCTTTTTCTCTTGTCACAAGGCACTCATCTATCAGATCTATGTTGGCACTATCAGCACAGATGGGTTGGAAGATCCATCAAATGGATGTGAAGACTACATTCCTCAATGGCCAAATTGAGGAAGAGGTGTACATAGAGCAACAGAAAGTTTTTGAGACTTTCAATTGTGAGTCTCATGTGTACGACTCACGAGAGCATTGTACGGGTTGAAGCAAGCACCTCGTGCTTGGTACAATAGGATAGACAACTACTTCATCGGGTTGGGCTTCACAAAGAGTGAAGTGGATGCAAATCTGTACCACATCGTGGTGAAAGGTAAGTTGTTGATGATTGTATTCTATGTTTATGATCTCATATTAATTGGAGATGATCAGTTGATCGTGCCTTGCAAGGAGGACCTTGGAAGAGATTTCTAGATGAAAGACATGGGTCTCCTACATTTAGCAGGTAACTGGACACAAGAGGTTGCTACTTCAAGAGAAGTGTTAGAGGCTACTGTGTATAGGTAGCTTGTGGGTTCACAGATGTACATAGTGAACACACAACCAGATTTGTGCTATGTGGTGAACCAGTTGAGTCAAGCGATGTTTCAGCCTACCAAGATGTTTTGGAAGGCAACAAAGCATGTATTGAGATACCTCAGAGGCACATCTTAGTAGGGATTATGGTAGAGATGGAGAGAGGGAGTGAAGCTACAGGGCTTCACTGACGTAGATCGGGCAGGGAGTCCATCAGATTGGAAGAGCACATCAGGAGGGATTTTCAACCTTGGGTCTACAACAGTTTCTTGGTATAGTAGGAAACAAAGGTCGGTTGCACTAATCTTGACAGAGGAAGAATACATGGCTATAAGTCAGGAAGCATGTGAGACCATCTGGATGCGGAAAACCCTATTTGATTTGTTTTATCATAGGATGGATCCAACTGTGATCTATTATGATAATCAGAGTTTTATCAAACTCTCTGAGAATCTAGTATTTCATGATAGGTCTAAGCACATCAACATCTGATATCATCATATCAGAGACTGTGGATTGAGGAGGATCATGTTGCTACAGTATATTTCGACATAGGAGCGAGATGCTGACATTTTGACAAAGGCATTGTCAAAGTGTAAATTCGAGTTCCATAGAGACAGGATCGGGGTGGCAGATAATCCCTTTCTTGTTGAGAGGGCATGCTGAAATATGGCAACAAGAATATTCCAATTTAATTTGTCTCCTTGAATTAATTGTGAATTAAAATTGAATTTAGTCTTAACAACTACTTGGAAATAATTAATTAATTTATTTTAAATTAATTAGTTGGAGAAATTCAAGTTAGATGTCTTTCTGAAGTCATGCAAGAGTTATCACTTAAATTAAGGAAATAAGATTGAGTTATATTTTTGTTGTAATTAGTTAACTCAGTTTACTGAGTTAAGTCTAGTTAAATTAGTTCCAAACTATTTGAGGAACTAATGGTGAGTTAACAGTTAGTTGATGCATGCATGCACTCAACTAGTGCTACTCTAGTTAACTAAAGATTCCCTCATCAGAAACTCATGCATGTCTATTATGAGAAAGACCCAGTTGAGATTAAAGTCAAGTAAAGTAACCTATCAATTGCATGTGTTTTCTCAAAGAGGAAACTCATGCATGCAGTTAAGGATTTAATCCTTGAGGATTACGTACTTTTGAAGTGTGTGAGATTGGTTTTCACTTGGTAAGAGAGAATCATCCACAAGGAACAGTGTAAGGAAATAGGAGCTTGGAGGGCAGAGAGGAAGGCTAGAGAGAAGCCAATATTTCCTATGAGCATCTGTGAGGATTGTACCGAGAGATGGCTAGTTGTGATTGCTAAGGCTTTGTATAATTCCTATGTATTTCCACCTTGTATGATAATACAGATAGTGGGGTTTTTAGCTGAGGCTTTCCGCAAAGTATTTTCATGTGTATTGTGCATTGATTCTTCTTCTTCTCGTTATATTGTTTAGCTCGATCTTTAAGCTTCCCAAATTTATAGTAGAAGTAGGTCATAGTATTCTGCTTTGATATATATTGCATTATTGGGTTAACCTACACAAATTTTCTACAAGGTTTACATGAGTGGCACAGTTCCTATTTCTGTTGCCACTAGGTCAAAAAATCATCAAACTCCTCAAAAGTAGACGGTGGAAAAGGAAGCCACTGATACACCTTCTACTTCTCTAGCCAGTTCTGCTCCTCTTCATATTGAGAGACATAATAATGAATCTGTCATTCAACTGCCTCCCAAAGGTGTGATTCGGAAGTCATCCTATAATCTGAACGCTATAGTTGCTCAACATTATAGTATTGTCGATGATTTAGCTAAAGCACCCTTGGTGATGTCTACCTTGGAAGTTCTCTAAACTTTTCCAACATATCGGAAATCATTATTGTCTACTATCGAAGGAATCGATCTTGCTGATTTGAACTTGATCACTTTCAATCTAGAAAACCATGTTTCTCATCTTCCTCATCAAATTGCATTTTTTATTCAAGTCATTATAAAAGGAAAGATTATTCATTGGAGTGTCATTGATGAAGGTGCTTCCACCTACGTCATGTCTGTTTCATGTTGGAAAGCCATTGACTCTCCACCTCTCAACCAGTCCCTGAATACCTTAGAAGCCTTTGATGGCAGAGGCTCCTGTCCTTATGGTATTCTCACAAGTTTTCCCAACGCCTTGGAAGGGAAGACCATCTAGTTAGAAGTAGAAGTTGTAGATGAAAATCAGAATTACAACCTTCTAGTTGGGTGAAGTTGGACCCATGCCATGTTTTATGCGGTGTCCTATTTGTTCCAGGTGCTTTGTTTTCCTCCTGAAGTAAAAATTTTCACCGTCGATCATTTGTCCTTTTTCTCTCCCGGTGCTTCAAATGTCAACGTCCCATATGTGAGAAATACCAATATTCCATATGAGAGCATGGGGGCAGGTCTTTTCAAAGATTCTACTTTAATGGGAACTTTTTCTCTACCACCTCTACATATTTCCTCGATCAACATGATCTCTATCTCCAATGATTCGTGGATCATCCCTACTCCGGATTAGGTTGATTCTTTTGGTGATGCTATGATGCTAAGTCCTTTAGAGCAAGCCTACTAAGAAGTTGTCTTGGATTCAACGATTACTTTAGAAATTCATATTATTCTCAGTATGCACCTGGATACGTACTCGCAATCTCCTTGGCTTCGTTCTTGGGATTCTTTGGATCCCTTGAACAAGATATTCCCCACTAACAAGAGTATTGTTGAGGTTATGTCTCTTGACAAAACTCTTTGGAATGATTCCCATCATCGTTCCTCATTTCTTCCAAGTCTTACTGAGATTCCTTCGTTAAAATTAGTTATCGAGCTACTCCCTGATACCTCACTTGAAGAGCAGCGGTTATTTTATCTCAAAAGGCTTGATAAAACCTCTCATATTGTTACGATGGTTATTGAAGCACAGAAAAAATGAGATAAATCTCATTATGATGAAACTGTTTCTCCACACGTTTTGGCTGAAGGTGATTCTGTCTTGTTTTATGACCAAGCTAATGATAAGTTGGGAGATGGGAAGTTTGATCCTATGTGGCATGGGCCATACATCGTAAATGTGTCTTGTAAAAAGTCACTTACTAGCTCGTTGAATATGAAGGTAATGCGTTAACACAACCTTGTAACAGGCTTTATCTAAAAAAGTATTATGCGTGAGTTCCTTGTAATTACTTTTGTACATTAGTGTGTGAATTCTTTGGTGTGCATTTGTTATTTTTTTGTGTGATTGTTTTCTTTTCAGACAGGTTTCCTTTGCTTACTTTCTGTTCCACTCTGTTCACAGATGTCATCAAACCATTATGTTGGTTTTGTTGATGGTGCTTGTCATAGCACACGAAACTTATACTCCGTAGCTTGGGAACTCTTTTCTCCTGATGGTGAGTTGATCAATTTACAAGGCATTTGCACGGGATGAACAACTAATAATATTTCCGAGTACAATGCAGTTATTGAACTATTATCAGAAGCAGTTTCTCTTGGAATTAAAAATTTAGTTGTTAAATTAGATTCGCAACTCATTCTTCCAAAATTAAATATTCATTAATCAGTAATAAATCGACAAGTTTCGCATATGTATCCATGTGTTTGATTACTAGAAATAAATTTTGATTATATCACATAGTAACACATTCCACAAAATTTGAATACATTAACTGATGCAATAGCAAATTTTGTTTTAGACAGACATTTGTGTCACTTGTAAAAAAACTGATCACATCATCATGATACATGAACACATAAGTGGACAATAGAAACATGCATATATATATATATATATATATATATATATATATATATATATATATATATATATATATATATATATATATATATATATATAGATATCGAGTCTGTCAAATTTTTCTCATCAAAATTTCAAAAATAAGCATTCTGGGACACATGGCTTTCAAAGCCTAAAATAGTGCCGATAAACACGATTAGGAAAAGGTTGTTCTCCCACATGATGCTCGTGATAGCATGAAACTACTTTGATCACTCAGCCTAACAATCAATGCAGTCTCGCAGACACTCCTATTGTATGCCTCTCGTATTGCAGTGACACGTCATCTATAGTTTCATATTCTGGAATTCCCCGAGTAATAATTTCCAAATTTCACTCCATCTCTACCATAGGATCTGCTCCTTCGTCGTATGGAGCATCACCTATCTGATGTGCTACTCACTGTGCTATTGCAGACATGCCAGGAGGCCTTTCCAGTCCTACATCTGCAAAATTATCACAAGTAAAATCTTAGATACACTTAAAAAAAAATCATAAAACTTGAAAAATTCCAAAAAATAAGTTTTACTTACATCGTTCCACTATGCACCCAGTGATAGAGGAAGTTATGGATCTCCTCTGAAGTTTGTGCCTGCATAGGCATAGTTATCGAGACAATTAGTTATTTGCATAACCGACCAAAGAATGGTGGAGAGAAATGCATCTGTTGACCTCCCCCTCCTTGAGGCATGATCTCACTCCATCTGAGCAACCTTAGATCTTGTGGAGTTGGATCATATACCTCTATCCACTGGTATCAAAATGGGGGCACATGCTCCAAAAAGAACGTAACCAAAATTGATCCAAAGTCGAACTAATTTAAGTTTCCCAACTTGCCTTTGGTCAGCTGTCTCTTCATGTTGACCAGCAGTCCTTCGCACCAGTTGAACATTGTTGGATCAAGACAATCCATGACATATTGGAATTTTGATTTCGTAGCCTCATGCAACGCCTACACCCTAGCTATATTGGACATGGTGTGTAGATTCATACTCAAGGAAAGGTTGTCAATGGTTTCTATCTTCACCTTCCCTATCACAGTTGTCTCTGCACCTGGAAAGTGCCTTTTGTTCAAGGTTTTGGTACTCTCACCTCTAGCACGAGCTCCATGGAGTTGGACCCTCTCCCCTCTTTTGGACAATCCTGTGATGAAGTAGATATCAGCTACTTCCTGCTCTAGTTCTTGATCTCCAATGATGAAGATTTGTCGATTGACATCCCAGAGTCCAATGAGATAGTGTAACATCTTATTTTGACCTTTGAGTCCCGAGGTTAGGAAGAACTTCAGTAATCTATAGTCCCTGAGAGCATTCACACATTCAACTCTTTCGGAAGCTTGGTTATTTTCTTCCTTGTGGCCTATTTCCTTCCATTTGATGGCCATGTCTCTCGAAATATCCTGCAAACAACCCATAAAAATCATTTAGATTCCTTTCAACAGGTCAAAATCTTGAAAAAACCAATCAAGGGAGAATTTTTTCATTCTTTTTTCCACTGTACATTTAGCGTGCCTGTTTAAATTATTTTCGTGTTGGAAGCATGAAAGCCTTTTGGGCTCAAGGGCAATTAATGTGGATCTGATGATCAGAGTCACGTTGGTTGCCCTCGATTTTAAAAATGAAAATCCTCCCCTTAACTAGCTAAAATTCCTATGAAATTGCATGAAATAAGTATGAAAATCAATAGAAAAGGAAGAGATTTTAACTACAGCTAACGATTCATGAAATGGTGCCACGAATCTCCCACACTACTTGCCTGAAGAATCAAGGAAAATGGGGTAAAATGCACTCTCTAATTTACTCCAAGTAAAATGGTAAAAATATTTTTACTTTTGGTTTATTTATAAGTTTTTTGTAGGTTTTAACCCCGTACAAAAATTACCTGCATACGGATTCTAGAACACAGAAAATAAACAATGCGAGAGCATAACACATAAAACACATATAAATAGGGATTTTCCCCTGGATCCCAAAACCGAGACTACCAGCTTGATTTTCCATTATGTTCCTTTCAATGTTACAATACATATTTATACATGCTGAAGCATCCAATACCATGGACCGAAAACCATCACATCCAAAACCATGGACCGAAAACCATAGGTAGGTCCGCCCAACCTAATATAGGGTCCAAAAAAAAAATTCCCAGGGCACTACACCGGAACCCATAGAGGGGGGCTACCCGCCACCCTCAAACCCCCTAGACAGAGTGGGCTACCACCCCACCTGTGACCCCCCCACTATACAATCGGTCAATGAAGGGGGGGCTCCCCACCCCCTCTAACCCCCCAGTTCACTATGTGAGCTAGTCGTGGAAAGAATGTAACACAACCCAACATTCTCCTACTTGTTTTTTTCTTTCCACAGGGGGCCACAAGAGAACTTAGTCATTTATCTAACCCTCCAACACCCATTGTTTCTCTACACCAAGAGAAATTCTCAGAGCTCACAGATTTTTTCAATGCGTTTGCAGTATTCTTCAAAGTGTCCACCTTTACCAGGAACACCTTTTTTTCTTCTATCATATCCCTCACAAAGTGATATTGAACATCAATGTGCTTTGTCTTTGAATGGTAAGCAGGGTTCTTGGCCAAGAAAATTGCACTTTGGTTATCAAAGTCCATTGTTATAGCTCCTTGTACTAACCCCATACTTGAACACAATCTTTGCAACCAAACTGCTTCCTTGCTTGCATGAGTGGATGCCATGTATTCTGCCTCTGTAGTTAATAGTGCCACTACAGATTGTTTCTTACTCATCCAGCTGATGGCACCTCCAAATAGGTTAAACACATACCCAGATGTAGATCTTCTCTGATCCAGATCTCCAGCCTAGTCCAAATCAACAAAGCCATGGGTATCCAAAACTCTGTCCAGTCCTATTGTTCCTTGGTAGCACAAACCATAATCACTAGTGCCACGCAAATACCTAAAAACCCACTTCACTGATGTCCAATGCTCCTTCCTTGGTTTTGACATAAACTTGCTCAATACTCTCACTGCATGTGCAACGTCTGGTCTAGTACAAACCATCGCATACATCAGGCTACCGACTGCACTTGCATATGGAACACGGGACATATCCTCTTCCTCTTCTTGTGTCTTGGGACATTATTCAGTAGATAACTTTACACCTACAAGAATAGGAACCTTCATCGGTTTACTATCCTACATATTAAACCTCTGCAATATTGTCTCGACATACTTCCTCTAGTTTAACCAGAGCTTCCTCTTTGCCTGATCACTTTTAATTTGCATGCCCAAAATATAATTTGCAGCACCAAGATCTTTCATGTCGAATTTGGAGGACAAGTGGGTCTTCAAATCCTGGATAATTTCTTTGTCATTTCCAACTAGCAACATATCATCCACATACAAGACCAGATAAATAACATAGTCGCCAATTAATTTAAAATACACACAGTGATCTGCTTTGCTTCTAGTGAAGCCAAGTCCTCGTATAAATGTATCAAATTTCTGATACCACATCCTTGGTGACTATTTGAACCCATACAATGACTCCTTTGACTTGCATACTAGTTCTTTCTTACCCTTCACTGCAAAGCCTTCAGGTTGCTTCATGTAGATCTCCTCTTCCAGATCCCCGTGAAGAAATGTTGTCTTCACATCCATCTGTTTTACCTCAAAATCAAAAGCAACAACAACATATAAAAGTAATCTAATAGAATTTACCTTGGCAATAGGAGAAAAAATATCACCAAAATCAATTCCCAGCACCTGGGAATAACCTTTTGCTACTAACCGAGCTTTGTATTTCTCCACCTTTCCTTATGCATTTGTCTTCTTCTTGAACACCCATTTGCTGCCAATGGGTTTCCTTCCACCCGGCAACTCCACCAGATCCAAAGCCTCATTTTTGTGCAAAGATGCCATTTCATCAACCATGGCCTCTTTCCAGAGTTTTCCATCCTTTGAATCTACTACTTCCTTCATAGTTTTGGGGTCATCATCATTAATAGATAAAGCAAAATTTGAATAGAAAGTAGATGGACTATGTCTTTCTGGCTACCTTCTTTCTCGAACTGATCTTCTCACACCCGGAGATTGTGGCTCTTCATCTTCTGATTCCTCCTATGTTGTAGAGTCTGATTCTTCCTCCTTAAGCTCAAACTCTATCTTCTTAGGTTCCTTTGGTTGGACTTCATGTTTAATAACATCTTTCACCTCTCTAAACACCACATCTCAGTTGTACACAACCTTCCTTGTTGTTGGGTTCCAAAGCTTATAACCCTTTAAACCATCCTTATACCCAATAAAGATGCACCTTTTAGATTTACTATCTAACTTGGTTCGTTTCTCCTTTGGAACATGCACATATGCATCACATCCAAATACCCTCATATGTGAAAGAGAGTGTTTCTTACTAGTCCATACCTCTTGTGGAGTCTTATCCTCCAACACTGATGAAGGTGATCTGTTTACCAGGTAACATGATGTCTCCACCGCCTCTGGCCAGAATTCTTGTCTTAACCCGACACCACTAAGCATGCTTCTTGCCCTTTCCATCAACATCTTGTTCATTCTTTATGCAACTACATTTTTCTGAGGTGTATATGGAGTAGTCTTCTACCGTGCTATACCACACTTCTTACAGAATTCTTCAAATTTCTTACTGCAAAACTCTCCACCATTGTCTGTCCTTAGCATCTTTATCTTCTTCTTTGTATGGTTTTCCACCAGAGCCTTAAATTCTTTAAACCTGTCAAAGACTTCACATTTCTTCTTAAGGAAATATATCCATGTATTCATTTAGAAGTCATCTATAAATGATACATAGTACACAGACTTACCCAGTGATGGAACCTTCATAGGTCCAAACACATCACTGTTTACAAGCTCTAATATCTTTTTCGCCCTCTTACCACCAAAGGGGAAACTCATCCGATTCTGCTTCCCATATACACAATTTTCATGGAAATCAAAATCCAGAGAGCTATTACTCGTACCTTCTACCATACCTTTACCATGAAGTATTCAAAGGCCTTTCTCTCCAATATGTCTAAGCCTTTGATGCCACAACATGGTCTTCTCTACAGAGACCACTCAATTTTCTACTCCACTTTCAGGAACCATAGAATTGTGCTACCTTGCAGCTTGTATAGAGTTCCAGTTCGAACTCCCCACATCAATACCAGTGCTCCCCAAACCATCTTGTAGGTATCCTTCTCGAACACTGTTTTTACACCTGCATCATCTAGCTTGCTTACAGAAATCAGATTTTTGGCTAATGCAAGAATATGCAGAACACCCAAAAGTGTTCTAACCCTTCCACCTTGCAACTTCAACTTTACTTTTCCACGATCAACGATTCTACCATTCCTATCATCCTCTAAGAAGGCATCACCACCATCGTATTTATCATAATCGCAGAACCACTCTCTATGGGGAGTGAAGTGAAAGGATGCACTTGAGTCAACCAACCACCCCTCATGATCTACATGTGTACTTGAAGAAGCCAAGTACACATACCCACCTTCATCTGAGGTGGTTTTTGCCTTTACAGAAGGAGCATCATCAGATCCCTTTCCTTTATGATTCAAGAGCATTAGATTTACAATCCCTTTTGTAGTTCCCTTCATTTTCACATTTCCAGCACACCACCTTTATAGGTTTTCTTGGAGATTTAGATCTCCCTCCAGATTTAGATCTCCCACTTGATGACTTATTTTTGTTTCTGTTCTGGGACCATCCTCGTACAGACAAGGCATCACCATTATGGCTCTCCATATTTTTCTATCTCATCTCCTCCATCAGCAAGGATGAGACTATTTCATCAAACTACAAGGCAGTTGCATTGCTACCTATTGCAATAACCAGAATATCCCATGAATTTGGTAGAGAACACAACAAACTAATGCACTTATCTTCATCTAAAATTTCGATATCCACAGATGATAACTAACTTACCACAGTATTAAAAACATTCAGATGCTCTGTCACTGAGTCTCCATCTTTCATCCTTGAGTTATATAGCTTTTTACACTGGGAACAGTTTATTCACCAGAGACTTAGATTGGTACAGAGTCCCTAACTTGTCCCACAAAGCCTTTGTCGTAGCTTCCCCTAATACATTCAGCAATAATGAATCTTAGACACAGTCGTATTATGCTCTTTGCCTTCCGATCTAGCTTCTTCCATTCTTCATCAGACACTCTCGTTGGTTTAATACCCGAATCTACTGTAATCCACTAATCGTTATCCACTAATAAATCCTCCATCTTGATTTTCCACAACTTGAAACTCTGACCATTAAATTTCTCCATCTCTATATTTCCACTGCTCGCCATCTTCTTTCACCACCAGAATTGATCCCGCGGATCTCCCACTGAACAGGATCTACAACAGGCCTGAGAAAAACCCCTTAGCAACAAAGGCATCCCCTTGAAGCCAAAACATCTCTGATACCAAATGAAGGTTTTAACCCCATACAGAAATTACCTGCATACAAATTCTAAAACACAGAAAATAAACAATGCGAGAGCATAACACATAAAACACATATACACGGAGATTTTCCCCTGGATCCCAAAATCGGGACTACTAGTTTGATTTCCCATTATGTTCGTTTCGTTGTTACAATACATATTTATACATGCCGAAGCATCCAATACCATGGACCAAAAACCATCACGTCCAAAACCATGGATCGAAAACCATAGGTAGGTCCGCCCAACCTAATATAGGGTCCAAAAAAAAAATTCTCGGGGCACTGCCCCAAACCCCATAGGGGGGCTACCTGCCCCCGTCAAACCCTTCGAATAGGGGGGGGCTACCGCTCCCCTGTGACCCCCCCGCTGCGCAATCGGCACAATGAAATGGGGGGCTCCACCCCCCCAATTCACTACGTGGGCTAGTTGTGGAAAGAATATAACACAACCCAACATTTTTAAACACATTTTTGCCAATATTTTATTATTTTTCTTGATACCAATGATTTGTGGTTGTCTTTGTGTAGTTACAAGCTCTTTTTGGTCATAAAAGTGATCATTTTTTACTAACTCAATGAGTTTTTGTTTTATCTCTTTTTTGGAATCGTTAAAAATAAAAAAAAAAGGAACCCTCTAGAGTCATCTTTAAACCTTTTTCTAACTCTCAAAATATGAAAATATCATTGAGTCCTCATCTTTTCGAACTCGTTAAATTAAATGAAATGACATCGTCTCACTCTACATTTACCCACTTTTCGGGCTAGGATTGACTATTTATGAAAAAGGTACACTTAGTTGACATAGTCAACAAGTTATCTCGAATATTGTATTATACCTTTTCGAGTTCGAGAGACAAATACAAAAATGTACATGATGGAGTTTTATCTTTCGTCTCTTTTCCAAACTATCTAAATATGAAAAATATTACAAGTTATTCTTGCATCGAACTTGTAAAAAATTAAACAATGAAAGACTTGTCACCATGATGAGACCTAGTTTCTCCTTCCTAGGACTCGTAAAAATTACTAGGATGGATTCATTCGAAGAATGAACTTATACGACAAGCATATGCTATCCCCTTCAAGCTTATGATTAGAAATGATTGGGGTACTCGCTAGAAATTGTGGGGAAAAATAAAAGTGAAAATCTCTTGTATAGGTAGCATATCGCTCTTGAACATGACACTCATCTGTTTCTCATGTCGGGTTTGGGATATCCTCACTCAATAACTTGTCCTTCTAGGTTTGGGTGATCCATTTTTCCTCTCATCTGACTAGTCCACTTTGTCATCATAACACTTGGTCTTATGTTGAGTCAAATGTTGCTAGACTCCAGATACGTGTCATTGATGTTCAAGAGAAGTCCTATCTGTAGTTTATTACCTATACATTATCTGAATTTTGCCATGGTCTTGGATCATACTCATTTATTCCACTTTATTTCTTGTTCCGTGTCGATGATGAGGGAATCACTATGGCCCTTCTTTGATGGATCACTTCCTGTTTACTTCATCTCATTATCCAGGAAGATGACTTAGAAACTCCATTTCAGTATCTTAGATCTTGTATGCGTTAATGGAAAGTTCTTTGCATCCGATGAAAGGTTTTCATCATTGGCCTTTGATTATATGATTCCACGAGTGTTTGACTTTAGCTTCATTTTCACATTGATGAATTGTACTGTCATACCTTGAGGACCATTATCATTATTAGTGGCTTTTCTCATGCATGTTAATGGTCCACATAATTGGTCAGTAATAAAGTGATTTTCTATCATGTTTGACTTCGACACATTCATTATCATGTTAAAATTCATACTTTTATCGGGTTGGGATAGAGTGCAAGACCATGACTTTTGTTTGTTATAACTCAGGCTGCATGGAGTTATGTATTTTTCATGATTGAATACATGTTTCCTCTATATGGATGGCTACGACCGTGCCGTAGGAATTTATATTTATGATGATGAAGATCCTTCTATATTGGGTGGCTCCATCCATAACTTGGATCTTAGACTTCCAGAAGATCATTTTCATTCAGATGGATGCGTCCATATCACAAATATTTTCACATGGTCCTTCCTATCCGGAAGGTTGCGTCCATACCGTGGATTCATGTTTTGATATTAGATATGTATATGTATATGCGTCCTTGATTTGCAAGCCTCCTGACAGTGTTTTTTATCGTCCTTGAAAAAAATCATAAAGCATCTCAGCCATCACTCCTTCTTCTGCCTTCATGCTTCAGGGGGAATTTATTACACAGTATTAAGCCACACCTCTTGCACTTCCCTGTGTCATAACCCAGATTACCCAAAACTTGGCAATTATACAGTTTACCCATCCTGATATGAAATCCAGATCCTCTTTGAATACTTAATGAAAACATGCCTTGAGCCTTCTCTGAAGAAGTAAGCTCAAAACCATAATTTATATGTCAGCGTGACTATGACACTGGCAACTCGCGTCGATGACATGTTTCACCATACTAGCCTCACGGTGGCAATGCGGTTTTTACTTGGATACTCACGTTTATCCCTAAAAGGCAATTTTTCCCAAAGAGGACAAGAAGCTTCATGATTTAGAGGCTTCCATAATGACAAGATGAAGGTTGTTTGTTGTGGATGTGGTTGAATTCTCCCAATATTTCTAATTGATCTTATCCGTGTGAGCTTCCTCCTTGAGATGAGTGCCTTCCCCTATATTTGGAGAGATCCTAACTCCCTCTCCCTACCTATATATTCATCCTCTCCCATTCCAAAATGGTTGGTGTTTGATTATTTTCACCCTTATGCGGAGATAGTTCCTACATGCTATTCATTTTGGCTTCGAGGAGGAGTGCTTGGAGAGCTTGAGCTTAGACTTGGAAGTTCACTCAAGGAGGCTTTATTAACATCAAGGCTTAGGTTGTATGCTTCCTATTTTATTCATTAATATATACAACACTTGGTTCACTTTCCATAAATGACTGTGTTAATGCTTCATTTATCTTAATTCCCCTTGATCTATTAAGTGGATTACATTTGATTATGCTTGTTGCACTTGTATTCTTTATTGTGTCTTTGGCCTCTTATGTGGGTATCCAAACACTGTGAGCAGTAGGGATGAGCCCGAGGAGTAAGCGATCAAGTTCTTCAATAAAGGAGTGTGTTATAACATCAAAACGAGGTAGGTCTCCTTCCTCTTCTCTCATTTCGATTGTAATTTAGGAAAGTGTCTCGTAGATTGTCACGTTGGTTGCTATTCCCACACATTGGGCTAGAGAGATCATCTTTGTCCACAGAGAGGATTTACCTAGACAACACTAGGTCACCTTAAGGAAGTGGAACCAGAAAAACAAAACCAAACTAACCATCCACACAACCTAAATAACCTCTAGGAGCTACCTCACCTTTCTAGGTGAACAACCCCTGATGAATCTCAGCAGTTCAAGAACCTAGAGCCTCATTTGCTCCCTTTCAAAGGCCTACAAGTGACTGAGGGTCCTAGTTGCTCCCATGAGCTTACCTGAGTGTGAATGTAGCATTTTTCTTCTAGTACTATGCCAATGACAACGATATGTGAGCCTAAATTCTAGGGATAGGACCGAGTCACTGCCCAAAATTTCATGGAATTTACAGAGATTAAAAGAAACGTAGAGACAATTATGCCAATAGAAATTATTGAATAAAGACTTGACTGGACCCCTACTAGCCATGACAAACATTTCATCAAACATGTCACAAATATGCATTCTACGGTCATAATAGCATATAAGAGCATAAGGGTCTTATACTAATCTAAAAATGGCTAAGATATATTGATGCCTTATCACATTAGCTTCATTATCATTTATTAGATCATAGATTCATTTCTCAATCATTTACAAATCAAAACACGATGAGAACCATACATTCTCACTGTCATAAATCATAAGATTCATAACCAACATATAAACAACAACCATAAATGCCACATGTAATCTAGTACTTTTATACATGAAATATAAAGGAAAGGAACTCTTATTAATGAATGAAAAATCTAACCCAGTATGGGACTACCACATTCCACCCAACGATAGATTGGCTGAGCCAAATCTCCCTTTAGCCAATTAACCATGTTCCATATTCCAAGCATGAATGTGAAACTCATAACCAAAACTTAATGGGGACTTCCCAAAGCTAAACCCCCTCACCCTCATCATTAGAACTAGGATTTACTGCAATCCTCGTCGTATCACTAGGCCACAGATAAGCATGGATGCCACTAGATTTCGGCACCTACACCGTGAGGAATTTTCCTATTTCCTAGTCTAGGATTTATCGCAACCCACGTTATGATCTAGAGGTCACTATTCCATAGTCGAGACACCACCCTCCATGCTTTACCAAATATCCCAGCACTCACCAACAAGGATTCGTAGGCCTAGTCAATGGCAACCAACTCTTGGCTTTACCATATATCCTTCCATTCACCAGTCAAGGACTCCTAGGCCCACCGATGCACACAATACCTCACTTTACTCCAAGCCATAGTCTACTTCACGGGACACTAGGGCAGTGGCTTTACCGCAATGCACAACCTGGTTCAAGGATTACTAGGCTATGTGTTCTTTCATTCAGAGATCCACCTCACTTAGCTTTGAATCCATTCAGGAATCCAACTCAACTAAAGCATGAGAACACCATCACACCATGGCTATCTTGAAAGGAAGCGAAAGGTTGAAGAACACTGTCACACCTAGAAAAATGCTTGCCCATGACAAGAGAACCAAGAACGTACATGCATAAACATGCATGCCTAATCTAGCAAGAAAATCACACATACAAATCGATACCTGCAAGTAAACTTGATGTAGCTTATTGATCCTACTCTTACTTGCTTGATGTTTGCTTCCTCTTTCTTTATACACTTTTCTTGATTCAATGTTGAAGTTCTCCAGGAAAACTCTAAGTTTCCAAGAGTGTGAGAGAGAGAATAGAGAGAGAACTCCAAAACTAAACTAACCAAAAGCCATGAACCAATCCTTAGAGGCCTTTTTATTAATGAGGCCTCTATTTTCTTCATTTGCCATTATTTTCCTTCATTTTCCTCCTCACATACTACTTGTGACATTTCACCTTCCTATTCTGCTATTTTCCATTATTTCCGTAAACAAAATATCAATTAATGCCTCTTTGCCTTTACCAATTTCCTTAGCCATAATAATCAAAATGAACACACCCACTAGGATGTCTTGGCCAAAATTCAGCTTGGAATAAGTGTCCCATAACCATGGTTATTATTGTTCATTTATTAAGTTTTATTACATGGAATTTACACTAGGGTTGTTACAACAACGGGTCCTCGGAAGATTACAAAAAAAAGGATAATGCGCCTTCAATAAATCCTACCATCAACATGTGAAATTGTTGAAGCTCAGTATTGGTAAAAATCAGGTGACTAGCTCCTTCCATCAATATTACAAAATTAGATATCCCACTCCCAATAGCTATGTTACTTTATAGTAAGCATTAGGAGTTCTTCACAAGATTGGATGAGAGATAAATCCCTATCGGTTATAATTTATACTTGAAGGGATCTTACAAAAGCATGATGAGTCATGGAATTACTGCATCCATGTTTGATTAGTAGCTTCTTCTCCATTTTCTTAATGAAGTTCCCATGCATGTTGTTATCAACTACAAAAAGATCACCTAGCCATTTCTTATTAGGGGGATTGAAATAAACCATGTAGAATTAATTTTCCCATAGTAAGATCACTTTCTCCATAGGAAATAATTTAGTAAACCATTTTTATTAAATTATTTATGTTTAAAATAAGAAAACACCATGAGAATAATAGAATAAATGATTATTTATTTGATTTTCTCTAAAAATAATTATTAAATAATTATTTGATAATCATTTCTTAACACATTTGACCAAGTCACATAGGAATAATTAAATAAATCACTATTTATTTATTATTCCTTAATCTTGTTTTTGGAATAATTGTTAAACTATTATTTAATAATTATTTCAATTTCACACTTTTTTTAGTTCTCACAAAAGTAATTAATAAATCATTTTATTTGTTAATTATTTCAACAATTTTCCAACTAAAGATATTTGAAAATTTTGAATATATTTTCCCTCTCCAAAAAATATAATAAAGTATTCTCAATAGTTGGATTTGGATTTGGTCAATAAATTTTTATTATATTCCAATTCTTAATGTATCTTAATACTTTGTTATAAATAGAAGGGTTTTACATTCATTCTTCACCATGATCACTATCATCATCACCATTATCCTCTTCTCATATTTGAGCTCCCACTTGAGTTCAATCTTTCTTTTGGGTTTTTTGCATATTGAGAGAGAGAAATAGATTGTTGAAGCATAAGGACATCAAAGGACCCATCCCACGAAGGGGGATTTGCAAATCCTTGTTGTAAACCTCCTTCACTAGGTGTTTTCTAATAAAAATATTATTCATTGAAAGTCTTCTTCTATTGGGTTATTACATTAGTTATTTCTTGATGCTCTATGTTTTGGGTTGCATATGATTTTTTTATTGCACGGTTTTCTTATTTTATCATTGCAGATATGAAGAGTAAAACACCATATCTTGTTGTTAGGGTAACTTGTCACCAATGACTTAATTGAATCATTTTTGGTACACCTTTATGAAATATTTACACTAATAAATAACGACTCCACTAGTGTAGTAGTTCATATCCTTGGTGACTATCATTTAAGTGTTCTTCAGTGTTTTTCCGGCTATTTTTAGCCTCTCAATTTCTATTTTTTCTGGAAAAGGTTTTGTTTTTTGTTGGTTTTCCACATCTTTTCGCGCATCACAGGTACCAGACATGAAGGAGAGGACAACATTTGGGTGAAATCTATCGAGCGAGAGTTGCGAGAGAAAAACATAATTTTTGGCCCCTTATCTGTATTTTACAACACACTTTTGGGCCCATTTCCTGCATTATAATGAACTTTTCAAGTCAGAATCTGCATTCTGTCATTTTTGATATTTTTTTCAACATTTTTCAGATTTTCCTACTGTGTTGTGTTTGTACTGTGAAGGGTTTCAATCATTTCCTGAGCCACTGCTAGGCCTATATTCTCTTAGTAATTTATCGTTGAGGAAGAAAAAATCCCCCTAGGGTTTAGAGTACACCTCCATCATTTAGGGAGAGATTTGTTGAGTTGAAAGGTCTAGGGTACAACACTTTCAACCACTAATTTCAAGGTTTTTTCCACTATTTTACAGCCCTCTTGGATATGTTTCTTCATAAATTTATTCCCTTTAAAATTTAATGTTGAACTTCCCCTTAGAATATTGTTGTGTGTCCTAGGTTGTTGGAGCTTCTTGCCTATCCTTTGCAACATTTTTCACCTCTAATTTTTTTATTTTCTACACCATTTACAAAAGATTAGTCTCTTTATATCATAGTCCCTTAGACATTATATCCTTTGTCCATTTATGTGTCTTTGAGTATATTTGTTTGCCTCCTCTTTTTTAGCTGCTTGATAGCCTTCTTGGGTGGGGGTTTTTGTGCTTGCATTTCCTATTCATTTTCCCATCCTTTTTCAACATTATTTATAGTTTTTCAACACTTTATTTTCAGCAGCACATGGCATCATAAAACGTTCTCAATTACTCAGCCACTTGACACATCATTTTCACATGCACACACCCTAATTGAACGTGAGCTTAGTTAACACAGTCATGCCAAGACTTGAAACACTACACCTTAATAATTCAACACACATAGATTAAGCCCACTTGGGCACTAGGGCCAAAGTAATCTATGTGGTTAGTTGTAGCATCAATGGAATAGGCTTCCAATAACAACCATAGATCACTTACATTAAGACATAAAAGTTGAAATATTAGGGAGATTAAAATACTTCACCATACCATGGTCTAAATCTAGAGTGCATCAAAAATCCGATTAAGAGGGGGTTAGGCTAGGTCATCGTGTCAACAGTTCTCCTCACGGTTACCCAACCTATTATAGGGAATCTTATGCAGTGGTTGATCACCAAGAATCTCAAGACTCGACCACCCCTATGGGATGAAGGTAACTATAGTGACCAATCATAAGAAAACACCCTATAGGACTAGTTGTGGGAAGTAGTTAGTTCTCTACCCCAACCCTTTCTGGACAACTCTATTTGAGGGGAATGTATTCTTTCAAGTAAGAAGTCTTTTAGAAGGCCCTATAAAGCAATAGGTTTAGGACTTGTTTGAGGATTTATATCACCTATAGGCTAGAGGTGATTTTTATTTCGTAGGATGCATTTGCTTGAATTAGAGTAGCATATTAATATAGTTATTTTACACTTGGTGCCACTAAACTAGGTGTTTGCTTGTATTTTATTTCTCTTTTTCTTCTATGATACCCTTTTAGTCTATTAAATCATCTTTTTCTTGACATCATTGCACCCCATAGGTGTTTTTTGCATAGACTTCGTGGCCTTCACCCCCAGTTTCCTTTAGGACATGTTACTCCTCCCTATTGAGTTAGAGTTCATCCTCCTAGTCCTCCATTGAGTCCTCATTCTGACTCTGGTTCTATTGATTCTACCAGTTATTACTTTGATTCTGCGTCAACCAAACCCCGTACCACCACCATGTCAAGCACTAATGTGGGTGCAGGAAACCAAGGTAACCCCTCAAGTAGAACCTCTACTGGTATGGTGACTCCTCCTCCATTGGTTCCCTTTATGGTTGGTTTGAGCCTCCCTAATTTCAGCCAAATCACTAATGATCCTCTTCTACATGACCCCATTTTTCCTACTATGCCTACCAAACTTCCTACTTACATCCCCAAGTTTTATGGTAATCCTAGAGAAGATCACACAAATCATGTTTTCTCTTTTCATATGTGGTGTTCATCCAATTCCATTACTGAAGATTCCATTCATCTTCATCTGTTCCAACTCATCCTTACTAGAGTTGCTGCCAAGTGGTATATGGACCAACCACATGCCTCCTATTCCACCTCCACGACTCTAGCCAAATATTTTTTTCATACTTCCAGTTACCGCTCTGATATGACACTAGTACCAAAATCTTGACATCTTTCTATGAAACTTCTACCACCCACTGATCTGACCATGTCCAAGAATGGTGTAGGAGGATCATATGAAGGGATCCTTAATTTGAAGACAGTTTCTATATGGATTGGTTCCTTAGATCTCTTTTGGCCCCCATTATTAAATATGTTGCCTCCGAATTTCCTTAGTTTGAGGAAGAAGCGCTCGAAGTAGCTTAGAAATTTCACTTGATCTATGCAAAATTAGTATATGTTTATAATTTCATTCCCAATATGCCTCAACTTGGTGCTCCTAATGCGTCGAGGGCATCTCATGCCACTGACAATATCGTTGGATCTATCTCACATCCTCCACCTTCACCATATCCTCAACCTCACATGGGTTATGGTCAACCCTAGGCAGGGACCAATTGCACTTACACCTATCCCCCTCTTGCTCCTTCACATTGAAACCCTTACCAAGGTTCAAGCACGTCATACGTAACCCCATCCACATCAGTCGATGTCAGGGTTAGTTGTTGCTTCACTTCTTTATCACAATGTTATCACAAATTCTTTTTATCCTTATTGTCTCCTAGTGCTAGAGCTACTCCGGCACCAGTGCCACAACCTCCCATGCCTCCTCCACGTCTTCCACAACAACAACCACCTCCTCAAGTTCAAGTGTATTCTTAGTAGAGTGAAACTAATCCCCCCAACCCCAAGCGAAATAATAAGGGGAAGGGTAACTAAAGCCAGCCATCTCAAGGTAACCAAGGAAACCAGGGTCCACCACCTAATGCCCTTCAAGGTGACCAACCTACTCCCGCAACCTAGCAACAGGTTAGATAGTGCAAGAAAAATAAGACTCTTTATACGAATAAACCTTTTGTGCCTCTTGTGCATTATTTGGCCATTATACTGATGAGTGTCCCATGTTACCTCAGATGTGCCAAGCATGGGAAGTGTAAGTAGCTACTTTTAAAGGGTCTTAACCAATTTCTCCACCTTCGACCCCCCAGCTTCATCGCAAGCAATTGTGCTTACAAATCCTTTTCCCCATTAGGGATATGTAGCTATCCAACCTACACAGGGTAATGCAGCTCCAAAACGTTCACAATCTAGCTAGAATAATTACCAGATCCTCATGATGAATTCTGACGAAGTCAACACCAAACAATTCAACCTTCAAACATCATCTCACCAATATGACAAGCCCCCTACTAAGTCAATGACTTATATCCAACCCAAAGTATCCATTGAGCCTCTAGAGTCACCATATGGCACCTTACAAACCCTCTAACTAAAGTTAAGGTTCCCTCCAAGATCCCCAAAGGTCCATTACATAAAAATGATGCTGCTTCTAATGCCACCCATACCTATAGCATAGTAGATGACCTAGCATAGTCTCTTGTTGCCATGTCAATGCTAGCAGTCCTCCAGACGTGCCCGTCCCAATGGAAATATCTATTATCTACTTTAGGTGTTGTGGATCCCTCGCACAATCCTCTGATTTTTTTTATGTTGAAAAAGTCGAACATCCCCCCTTTCCTTCATTAGTTGATTTTCAAATACCAATCTCCATAATGAATTTCATGATCCATCGGTGTATCATAGATGAAGGTACCTCCACTATCACTCTTCATGCTTGCAACGATCATGCCTTATAGCCCCTTGGTTTGCATCACAACTATCCCATTACTATTTCTGGAAAGACTTTCTTAATTGATATTGAATTCATTGCAGCCACATTAGATTATAATATCTTGTTGGGTCGTAGTTACACCTATTCCATGTCCACTGTCACATATGTTGTCTTCGCAAGATGTTCTTTCCCTGCAATGGAAATATCGTCACTATGGATCAATTGACTTACTATGACCCTCAACCTTAAACATGTCCTCTAATGATTATCTCATCAATGAAAAGTAATAATATTATCACTTCCCCTATCGATGTGTCTCTTGGAGTCTATAAAGGTTCCATGTTGCTTGGGGCTTATTATGGCGCACAATCTATTCCCTCTGAGCCTAGCTTGTCTAATTTTTGCATGCTTCAGGCATCATGGGCCACCCACAAGCAGTCTGGTACACCCTCACAACAACCAACCCCTCTAAGACCTCCTTATCCTAACTCAACCCACCCTTTAGGTACAATTCCTTCGGGCCAATTTCCTTCTACTAGTATCTCTCTTGGCCATTTTTAGCCTAGAATCATTCCCCCAAGTCTTAACCATCACAGAGATGTTCCCAAGGTCATCACCTTTTTGGTTAGATACCTTTCCTATTCCCGCCCTGTGGAATCTACTCTACTCTTGTCATGGCTACACTGAGTTTACCTAACATTAACGTGGGGATCCCAGTTTGGTACATTGATCCTCCCACAAACACTCCTCATAATCAACTCAAACCTTACACATCTTTGAGCCTGGTTCAACCTATTGTTACTACCCCTTCCATTGCTTCAATTCCACAATAATCTTAATAGGAAGCTAATCCTATTGTGAAAGCATCTAGTGAGGGGGGTAATGCCCAAAAGAAGGTACCCAATGACAAGGCACCCAAAACAACTCTAGTTCCTCCTAAACTATCAAATCTTACTCCTCCATACATTTTGTGTGATGTTGTTGGGCATGCCACTAATAATTATCCTGAGCTCCCTCATATCAATAATTTGGTGTCTAATACCTTTCCTGAATCTAACATCCCTGAGGTCCATGTCACCTTACCCAAGTTAGCTAAGAAGAATAGATCCTAAAGCACAAATCACCCTTATGCTTTATGTGATAATGATGGTCATTATTCCCATCACTATCCCTATCTTGAATATTTTCACGATACACTTCAATTGCTTCGTGAGTTATATGCCTCTCATAGTGATTCCACTTCCCCTCTACCTGCAGGTTATGGTCCCACTGTTATGCCAGAACATGAGGTTTCCCAACTCACCATTGTGATTCTCTCTCCTGATGACGAGATGACGGATATTTCTTCCCCTATTCTCTACCTATCGTCATCATGGTATCGATCTATTGGGATTCTCTTGACATTTCCTACTGTGATTTTGTCATATTTTCTTCGATGAACAATTCATTATGAACATCAGTATATGCCACCTCTACTAGTCATCCATCTTTCCTTATTCAAGGTGCGCATGTGAACCTTGTACCTCATGAAGATGCCTCAAGGAGCTCCTCTTCATCATGTGGTCTCTCTTCCTCCCTTCCTCCCATATTTCATTCTAATGAAGACATCATGGAAGCCATGACCACCCCTGATTATCCTTGGAATGATATGCACCATCGTTCATAGTTCCTTCTATAGGAAACCCATGATCAATATGTTGCCTTATCCAAAGAATTCATCCATGGTGAGGTCAACTAGTTCAAAAACCCCATTCCTACACTAGATGCTTTCAATGAAGGAAATAATGATGACATCACCCTTACCATCAAAATTAACATTTCGAATAAACCAGGGATCGAAGAAAATATCACCTTGGGGGAACAATACACCTTGAAAGACAATGAATCTTACACTAAGTTATTCAAATAATTATGTGATGTTTTCACCTGGTCTTATTCCTAAATGCGTGGACTTGATCCTGCCATTCTTGAACATCACATCGACACTTGGCCCAATGCCATTCATGTCCACTAAAATAAAATTCTTATCCATCCTTCCAAGTGTGATTCTATCAAATCCAAAATTGATAAGCTCAAGTATGCTGGTTTCATTTACCCCGTTGAATACACCACATGGGTATCCAATCTTGTTCCCATCCTACAGAAGCAAGGCCCCATTTATGTATGCACATACTTTCGCGATTTGAAAAAAGATTTTCCCAAAGACAAATTTTCCACACCTTTCATAGACCAAATCATTGATGAGTGTGTGGGGCATGATATTTTTTCCTTTATGGATGGATTCTTCGGAAATGACTAGAAACATATTCGTCATGCTAATCAACTTAAATATACCTTCACTGTTTTGTGGGGAACTCTTTCTTATAGGGTCATGCCTCTCGGTTTAAACAACGTTGGGGACACTTTTCAACGTGCCATGTCATATTTTTTTCATGACTTGGATGACATTATCCTTGCATATCTAGACAATATCACCGTTCATTCCAAGATTTGGTCACAACATCAGCATGATTTGTGTACCATATTCCTTCGATACCGCAAGTATAACATCCACCTCAAGCCCCTTAAGTACGTATTTTGTGTTCTTGTCGACTAATTATTTGGCTTCATTGTGTCCAAACATTCAAGAAATTATAAAACTTCCTCCTCCTTACACCCTTCGCCAGTTACAAGGCCTCCAAGGGAAAGCCAACTTTCTTCGTCGGTTTGTTCCTAACTATGCCACAATTGTGCATGGGTTTCTTAGGCTCCTTCAATATAAAATTCCTTTCATTTGGGATGATCAAGCTCAATATTCTTTTGATGGCCGCAAACATGCTCTCACTTATGATCTCTTGATTAGCCCATCTAACTTTGAAAGGGACTTCATGCTATATACCTCAGCTTCCACCTATTCAATTTCTAGACTCTTAATCCAAGACAACAATTTTGTAAATGAGGATGTCATCTATTATTTTAGTAATAATCTCAACGGTCCGCTTGTTTTCTATTCCCATGAAGAAAATTTGGTGTTGGATATTGCATTTTGTGTTCAAAAACTTCATCATTATATCATTACACATACCACCAATGTTGTTCCTAATTCCAACCCTATGGAATTCCTTTTGAGTCGACATATCATTAATGGGAAGCACGCCCATTGGATTGTTATCCTCCAAGAATTTGATCTAGAATTTGTCACACCCAAGAGTAAGAAATTTTTAACCCTTGCTTAGCTTATTTCTAAATTTCCTACTGGTATGCTAGATCCACCAGTTAATGATGATATTCTAGATGAACACTTGTTCACTATAACTTCAGATGATCCTTGGTAAGGAGACATCCTTACCTATTCACGAACCCATAAATTCTCCCCCCATCTCACTTGTATTTATCAACGATGTATTCACATATATTTTATGTCGATGGTGCGATTTGCTTCTCAAGGAACCTATCCTCGGCAACTTGGGCCCATTTTACCCCATTACATTCATTAGTCCACTTCAATGGCATCTTCATTGGATTTGCCACCAATAACTAGGACAAATATGATGTAGTGATAGGTTTGTTAGCTGATGCCCTTGATCATCACATCCTTTACTTTCATGTTTGTCTTGATTCCTTGCTACTTGTCATGCGATTGAACGATGTTTATCATGTGCATAATCCTGTCCTATTTAGAAAATATCTACGATTTAATCTTTTGGCACATGAATTTGAATCCATTTCATTCAGTCATGTTCCAAGAGAACAAAATAACTATGTAGACACCATTGCAAATAACATTCTAGATTGGTATTTATCACATGGATATACAATAAGGCATCCATAACATAAACAAATGGCAAACCGGAATCATCACAAAAGATCCATAACCATATTATGTATCATAACATCCAACATATAGTGTTTGGAGTCCACTAATCTAAATACATTAGACATGCCCATAACATGTTAGAAGAAACAAAACTAGGGGTCCACATGTCCCTATCCCTAATGACTATCCCTTTCCAGATCCTGGGCCAATGGCTCCATTCCACCTACCTTTAAGTCTCAAACTGCCTGACCGGCCATAGATATGCACCTCATGATACCTCTCTATTCCCAATGAATCGTAGTGCAGTCATCCATATACTAACCTTCTAGCTCATTCCACCCGCGCTCTATCACCATAGTTATTATAACATCAAACCTATGTCATAGATCCACCAGTAGCACATCACTATCCACTTTCTTCCATGATGTTGAACCTCTCTGATCTACAACCCGAGGTGTTGCAGATCGTCATGAATATCCTGCTGGCCTCACTGGTGCTATATATGCATACCACAAGTTTGGAAATCAGTATGACATACATTTATTTTCTAAACATTACATGAAATCAAAATATAGCAACTACTACTTACCATATGGACCCCAAGATCGTCCTCACGCTAGTGGTAGATCAGGATCCCCCTGAAACTTCATTCCACTATATGGAAAATCATCTACGTATAGTGGCATATGGTCCTAATGAGAAAATAACTCAGGTTGAAACACACATCTGACTCCCCCTCCTCCACCTTGTCATAGTAGCTAGGTACCCAACGACACATCCTGGACTACTATTGGCCTCCATCACGGATATACACATGTGGATGGATAGTCAGGATCTTCTCAAAGATGAATGAGCACACAACTGTCCCAAATGAAAAATTGTCGTTGGTTTATGACCTACATAGTCCCAATTGTCATTTCAATGATGAGAACAAAATATAGACCCATCCATAGTAGGACTCTTCTATTACACTCCCTACTGGCATCAACTTCCCCCTAGTGATGTGATGAAAGGCATCACTACCCAAGATCTGCACCACTATTGCAGTTGTAGCCCGTGTATCGAGTCTCTCCAAGTCATGAATCTAGATGGTCATACCATTTGCAAAAGTACCAAGTACAAAATAACACTCTGCAAACTCCCCTATATGCCTCCCATGAGTCAATACTGGATGTATCTCAACCATGACCCCCAAGGGTGGCAATCCTATAAAAAAGTATATGTTCTAGATAGTGATCTCGATACTATGCCCCTGTATCATAATGACCTCCTTATCTGGGTCCCAATAACTCACAATCCTGGAAAATAGTGGCTCACCATCCATCATCAATGGGTTCTCCAAGAACTTCAGCAGCCCATATCGTACAAGAGTCTCTCTAACTGCTTTGTTCCCCTGAACCTCAACATGAAGTGTATCAAAGTCTCGTTCTCACCATACCAACTTTATGTCTTCCATAAATGCAAAATACCATTATGTTTTTTCATTTTAGAGTCAAAATCATCCACTCCCAGTTCTTAGCTTCAGCTCAATACAGAACCCCATACTTGTTTTTCCCCTCAACCCAAAACGTAGCTTTTTCCCTCAAAACTATGTTGGATTCACTTTTTGGTCCAGTTTTTTCATTCTAGAATGCAGCAAAGGGAAAAATAGGTGTGTTGGGACTATGATGAAAGACAAAGGCTTCTCCCACTAAGTTGAGGCCCTAATTTGAAATTTTAATCCACCAAAAATTGATGAGTAATGTTAGGCCACCTACCTACAACTCACAGATCTAGGTTCCAACAATCAGTTTGTCTGCTACGATCTCTCAAGATTTAGGGAATTCTCCTCCTCTCCAGATTACCCAACAAATCAATGTGGAAATGAATTGGATTTGGGGGAAAGAAGCCCTTTTATAGAAAAACACTAGTTTTTTCATTACCCATTGCGACCAAACTGTAGTTCAATTTGACAAACCATCCATACCATTCGAAATCTCTCACTGAGCTATATAATGGGTCTCTCTTTGTTTTTTATAATTTTACAATTCACTAGGAAGCCATTTTATCCATGAGGTCTCACTTTGCTGCCTATTAAAATCAAATTTCTTCATATGACCATCTTGTACTTTGGTACCACTTTACCTTTGCATTGGTTAACTCACGTGACAATTTTCTTCATGAGTAACCAATTTTTACTCATGTTTTTATGGTCCCCTTTGGGCCTCCCCCAATGTGGCAGCATCATCGAGTAACCCTTGTTCAAAGCATCAGAGATGAGTCACCCTTACATCTATCGAGTCTGTTTCAAGTACCCTTGAGTCCAGTTACAATTTTTATATACATATTTGTGTCACATTCATCCCACTATGCTCATATTTTTCCTCCATTTATACTGCTTCGTCTTTGAAAATTCCATCTCTGAGTAATTAACCATCCCCTCTTGAATCAAATCATTTGTTGCCAAGTAAACCATGCATATCATGGTATGACAAGGGAAGTTGTCAGTCTGCCTCTCATCTTGTATCCTTTCATCATCATCCCTAGTGTAAGTCCATCAGTCACATTTCTTTGACCCTCATGCCTTTGTTGAGGAATCCTTATTTCCTCACCTCTGGCAAGCCATCTTTTGTCGACTCCAACACATTCATCCAAGAGAGTGGTCTAGAGGGTTGTGTACCTTGGTTCCATATTTCATCATTTGTTGGTGACTCAGATCACACAAAGGGAATCATTATTTCCATTTATCTTGATTGTTTTGGTGATTTAGGAGATTGTACTAGTGTTTCTCAGGTGTGTGTGAGATGTTCCAGACATCATGAGGTGGTGGCTCTTCAGGTAGCTCCCCACATGCCCGGAAGTCATCAGATCATGATCTAGCCTCATATGCAATTCCACATATTTGATGGTTTTAGTTTTTGCCCCTTGCAGCAAGCACAACATGTATGTCTCATTCATATCTTCAAATACCTTTCTTCTGAGTATGGATTCTTTCGTTGTGATCCCCCTCACCCCCACCTCATCCCGAGGGCCATTATGTCTCATGTACTCAGATCAACAGATCTATTTTATTCAATCCTGGCCTTTTTTTTTAGGCACGTTATGTATATGGGACTCATTGTATTGTTGTATCACATCCTGGCTCATTGATTCCAGTGTATTATTTATCATGTATCGTGTACTTTGTAGCTCAGTCCAACATTTCTCGGCACACCATTATTATTTTTACTTAGTTATCTTGGTGGGTATGGGTATGCTTCCCCCACCTCATTTGAGATCATGTACTCCAAAATAAAAAGAGACTCATATTAGCTTAGTAGGTCTCTTCCCCTCCATCCCTCTGGCCTTCCTTGCATTTCTCTCTCTCTCTCCCCCCTTTGGTGTCTTGCGGAAGTGTAACCTACAACGTATTTCAGTCATACGATTTTATCCTGACACTCATACGTTGGGGAGAAATTTGTTATTACCTAAAAAATGATCACCTAGCCATTTCTAACTAGGTGGATAGAAATACACCTTGTAGGATTAATGTTGTCATAATAAAATCACTTTCAACATAGTAAATAATTTAGTAAACCATTTTTATGAAATTATTTCTATTTAAAATCAAAGAACCCCATGAGAGTAATTCAATAAATCATTATTTATTTAATTTTCTCTAGAAATTATTATTAAATAATTATTTGATAGTTATTTCTTAACACATTTGACTAAATCATCTAGGAATACATAAATAGATCACTATTTATTTATTATTCCTTAATCATATTTTTTGAATAATTGTTAAGCCACTATTTAATAGTTATTTCAATTTCACACTTTTCTTAATTATCACACAAGCAATTAATAAATCATTTTATTTGTTGAATAATTCAACCATTTTATAAATAAATATATTTGACCATTTTGAATATCGTTTCCCTCTCCAAAAAATATAATAAAGTATTATCAAGGATTAGATTTGGATTTGGTAAATAATTTTTTTATTATTTTCCAATTCTTAGTTTAGCTCAATACATTGTTATAAATAAGAGGGTTTTCAATTCATTCTTCACCATGATCAGTATCATCGTCACCACTATCGTGTTGTCACATTTGAGATCCCACTTTATTTCTATCTTGCTTTTTGGTTTTCTCCATATTGAGAGAGAGAAACAGATCGCTGAAGCACAAGGACATCAAAGGACCCTTCCCATAGAGGGGTATTTGTAGACCCTTGTTGCAAACCTCCTTCACCAGGTGTTTTTTAATAGAAATATATTCATTTAAAGTCTTCCTCTACTGGGTTATTACATTAGTTATTTCATGTTGTTCTATGTTTTGGGTTGCATATGATCTTTTTACTGCAAGGTTTTCTTATTTTGTCATTGCAAATCTAAAGTGTAAACAACCATATCTTGTTGTTAGGGTGATTTTTCGCCAGTGACTTAATTGAAACGTTTTTGGTAAATATTTCTGAAATCTTTACACTAAAACACACATTGAGTTTTTCTCGGCAAAGTCATAGTACATAATTTTCCCTAACAAGTAAATCAAACTATGAATCAACTTCAAGTAAAGATACAAATTTATACAACTTGTAGAAATGTCTAGATGCGTGAATGGATGAACGAAGAGGCAGTCATATTTATAGTGAAAACCCCTGAAATGCAAGGTGAATTCAACTGATAACCCTAAGAGAATCAAACTTCCAGTCCCTAGGTGCTAAAATCCAATGCAATTTCAACCTAGCCTTGATTTTCCAGGGATGGAGAAGGTGAAATAGCCCGTAACCAATCCCATTCTTTGAAATTGAGGTAGTCAAAAGAAAATTCTACATGAAAACCAGGTGAACCGGGCTTGGAATGTTTATCTGCCCTGTTTTTGATGTGATAAAGTATAATAATTATTTATTTTTTAAATATTTTTTGGGCTAACTATTGAAAATGGGTGTAATTTAAAAATTTCGCCCCTCCAAAATATGAAACCCCTTAAATTTGTCCCATGGGCTAAGATTCACCATTAAAATTTTCTCTGAGTGGTAACATATTTGATTATATTGGCATGTATGATTAGTTTAATCTTAGAGGAAAGTTTTTGAGAGTTCATGTCCCAGATGGGAAGTTGTGTTTAGACCACATTTCGGTTGTGTTTGTTTATAGGTTTTTGCATACATCCAAAATTTTAACTAATGGTCCATCCTCTACAGTCCTATGCTTCTATCTGATGGTATATTATAAATGGAACTTCATATAAATGTGTAAAAGGAGTCCTCCCAATATGTATGTGTTATTAATATCACATATCTAACACACACAATTTATGCGTGACACTCATCAAATGGATGTTGACCAATAGATTCAAATGATCTTGTGTTTGGAAAGACCATTTTGGATAAGAACTAGTTCATTAGATTGGTAGGATCAGGGAGAAGATTTCTTAATGGAGTATCATCATGTTATTTATGTTTTGATTCTCTTATGAATTTGTTTTTCAATCAGTGCTAACCATAGTCAAACATGGTAAAAAAATCCACCCCACGCATGTTGGATGCTAACTAGCACAACCACGTTAGTAAATGTGGTTGATATATGTGGATCAATGACATTTTCCACTTTTTATATCCAAAACAACATATGAAAATGGGGTCGATTGGCATATATCAACTATATTTACTGATGTGGTTGTATGCTAATATACAGAGTAATTTATATTTACTGAATTACAAACCCATAATATTTTTGGTTCATTAGAATAACATTTAAAAAGTGTCCACACTAGTATAAAATGAGAAATTAGTCACTAGGCGACTAAAAACGTTAGTCACAACAACTTTTCTAAGTGAAATACTACCAAAAATAAGAAATCGTAAGTGACCCGACTAAAACGACTAACATAAATGACGTATTTAGTCCCATGTTAAAATATACAACTAGCTATTAAGTAATAAAACTAAAAATGACTAGTAAGAATGACTAATTTAAACTAAACTATGAGTAGCTTCTAATAAGGTATTTTGAGCTCTACGTGTAGTTCTCAGAAAATAATGGGCTACCTACAACTAGTTGAGTTGATTGATGACAATATTCAAAACTTTGAGGATATTTTCGTGTTCCTTAAGGGTTAGTTGATATTCCCCTTATGTGTAAACCTCATCTCTCCTTTACCTCCTTATATGACTATGCTTGTATTAGGGATGTCTTCTATGGTTTTTATTGTGCCCTAAAGCCCAAATTATCACTCTCTAGGCCTTCAACATCATTAGATATAGTGTCTATATCAAGTGACCCCCTTTTTCTCAAATAAAAAGAAAACTTAACTTCAATAGTGGCAACATCAACTGTCATGGAAATTGAAAAATGGTGAAAATATAGTTATTAGCTACTCTAAAATCTAAAATTAACCTATTAAGAATTAATTTCCTACTACAGGAAAGGGGTTAAACAATTTCTCACGATAATTAAGTATATAAAACATAGGAAGCATGTCTCTAATCACTAAACTTCCTTGTCCTTGTATTTAAGCCAAATGATATCCCACTTTGTGCCTTCATTTCCATCAAAGAAAAAGTGACTACTAAATGAAGAGTTCAAATAAATTACCATGGTCGCATGTAACACAATGTCAAGGTAGGTAGAATAAAGGTTCATGGTTTTTTTCTACTTAGGCAAGCCAATCTTTCCCCTCCTTCCATCTTCAATGCATATGGTAATAATTGGTTTCTCTCTTACTGAGGGAAATGGAAGAGTGCGAGTAGTTATCCATCTATAAAGCATAGTATTTTTCAAGTAGGCATATAAAGGGTAAATAACAATGAATGGTCAAGTGCCTTTGCTCATAATCCCTTAGATTATGCTCTAAAATGGAGGAGTAAAGTGTGGATCCTTGATTTGAGTTCTAGTTTGGGTTATGGGATCGATTGTTCATGATGGACAAGGGTTTGAAACCTCTTAAGAAAAAGGAAGCTGAGAAGGGCGATGCTAATAGCATTGGGAAGTCTTATGAAATTGAAATAGAAGGAAGAAGGGGATTCCAAAGAAGAGTGAGCTTTTCAGAGCAAATCAGATCAATATGACAAATCTAGGTAGACGTTTGAGTAAGCTATGGATGAAAGTAGAAGCTCGGAAGACAAGTGGCAAATTGACCTAAAGAAATTAGGTATCACGAGTATTTTTTTTCCTAGGGCACATTTGGGATTACTTACAGAGGATTTAATGATGCAAAAGACATTTCATATATGTTTATTTCCTTTTCTTCTATCCTTTGAGCTCATTTGTTTGATAAAATTTAGTCTATTGGAAGTTAATTTTGAACACAATTACTTCATATAAGCAATTTTTTTGGCCTACGGACAATTTAATAGAATGTACAATCCTTGGAATATTTCAAAAGGAGGTTTTACTTATCATTGAAAGGCTTCAAATATTATGTCCATATGAAAAAAAAACATATTATTGTATTTTATGCAATGGGTTTCACTCTTTACCTTCTGGATTTTTTCGCAAGAAGTGTGTGATTTTGTTGTAGCACATACCAATATACCCAAAAATGTCAGGGGCACTTTCCAGGAGTCACATCCCAAATACGTTGATTGCTAGAAAACTATCTAACCTAGTTATCCACCTCTTGTTTAATTATCCAACCAAATTTATTGTTGTGTATTATCATTGAGAAGATCGAAGGACAAGCGTCTACCATATGCATGCAAGTTTATTGGTTGTGATGTTCAGTATTACAAGCCTAGCAAAGGTTGTTATTTTGCAGTCAAAATAGTTAGTATATTGAGATTATTCCCATTCTCAATAGTAGATAGGAAGGCATAAGCGCAATCCGCACCAAAAATGAAATCAACAGCTAAATTCCACTCTATGCACTACATGCAATATTCATATTAGCATACATAATTTGAAATTTATTTGGACTTATACAATGAAATATTATCATCTTTCACTATAATTCTGGTCACCTGCATATTTGCCTAATGGTCATCCTTTTCATTAAACTTTCTGAGGTGTAGATGAAGGGACACAATGGAAGTGAATCAATCTACCTTTTGAAACTATTTTTTAGCAAGATGTGGAGGCCCCTAGCAACAACATTGGAAGAACTAATGAGTTTATCTTAGCTCTCTCATATTTCAAGGATGGTCCACTCTCATATCAGAATTCCTATGAATATAAAACAACACATAAGTACTTCCTCATGGTGTAGTTTATTCATGATAGGAACACTATCCTCTACAACTATTATGATATATGATGGGTAGTCTTAGTTGGTGATCTGATGCAAGGTTTTGAGGCATATTTGGAATAAGACTTTATATTCTAGAAAATAAAAAAATGGAATCAATTTTCATTAGTTAGTATATCCCCTTCTCCAATGTGATACTCATCAAATTAAGAAAGAGTTAAGTGTAGATTTGAAAAGAAACAACCAACAAGTAGTGTATTATTCCTTGTGTTCACCTTCATCTGATTTGTTTGTACAAGGAGGGATCTATTCTAGAGAAGCATTTTATGGCCTAAAATACATTGGGCCTCATTGTGTAGGGTGAAACTCCTTTCCATGGTCAAGAGGTATGTTTTAAAGGGGATTCCACTTGGCACACAATCCTAGGTTGCTTCATTTCCTAACAAATGTAATTGTTTTATTTTTTATTTTGTGGTTGATGCATTTATGGGGGGAGGTAGTTATAGTAACCTAAGTTTATTTATTGCACCCTTAACCATTGTTTCCTATTCTTGGAGAGATAGTTGGGTCATTGGAGAAAGATCCTTAGCTGCCTTTGCTATTTTGAGCTTGTAATTGGTTTTCATTTAGGATGAGTGATGAATCACCTAGGTCGAAGGAGTGCTCCCCTAGTTGGAAACTTAGCACATTATTTAAGGTCACTACATTTGCTAGAGCTTGTTGTAACTCACAATAGACAAGTTGACCATCCTGCACACACTTTTAGGGTGTATACTTAAGGGATGAATTTTCTACTTCCTTGGAAAGTATGCGTTAACTCACCTTGATCTATTAGGAGTATGTTGACTTACTAATAGTGATATGGGTGAGAGTATGGAGAGATAGTTGGGTCATTAGAGAAATATAATTAGCTTCCTTTGCCAGTTTAAAATTGTAATTGGTTTACATTTATGATGAGTGATGAACCACCTATATCGAAGGAGTGCTCCCCTAGTTGGCACCTTAGCACATTATTTAAGGTCACTCCATTTGCTAGAGCTTGTTGTAACTTACAATGGCCAAGTTGACCATCCTGCACACATTTTTAGGGTGTATTCTTAAGGGATGAATTGGATACTTCCTTGTCTACTTCTGGTCTTAATGTATTGTATGTCTCTATTACATTATGAATTTTATCCTTTGTTGCAGTAAGTAACCTGCAACAATCTGTTATCTCTTTAATTGTAATTTATTTGTCTTTATACTCTTCTCTCATTCATTTCTATATTGGTATTTTTACAGTAAATAATTTACTCCTAATGGTGCAGTGAAGTTGATTTCAAAGGATTCATCACCATATAATTTAATAGAAATGGGAAGCCAAGACTATAGCATCACTACATGGACCATAACCAGTCACTATAGGAAAAAGGGTCAATGGTGAGGGTCATGCCTGTGACGGACCTTTAAGGTCCATCACCAATGTCGCATATGGTGATGGTCCTTAAAAAAATAATTTTAAGTGTATATAGAGATGGTCCTTTAATTTTTGCCACCAAAGCCATTTTCAATGACACTTTTGGTGCGGGTTGTTAAAGGTTTGTCACTAATTCTCACTTTGGTGACACTTTTGGTGACGTTCGTTAAAGGTCACTAATTCTCTCTTTGGTGAAACTTCTAGTGACGATATTTTATTGACCCCCACCAATTCTCTTTTTGGTTACTTTTGGTGATGGTCAAAAAATGTTCGTCATAATTGATCATTCCAATGATTTTTTGATGGCACTATGTACCTGTTACTATATTTTTTTATCAAAAGATGACATTATAAGACCATTGTTGTGGAGCCCTTTTCATTATGTGTCCAAGTCCATAGTGGTTAGAGTGAGTCAATTTGTTAAGAGGTAATTAGTGTGTATCATTTCCATCAAGTAATAAGAATATATTTTTCCTATGAGTCAACAAATGATTCATATCTATTAGGTTTGTTATCTAGAAAATTCCCTTTAGATGAACTATATTATTTAATACATAATCAAGCTCTATCAATTCTATTAATGAGATAGACCTAGCACTCCTTAACACTCATGGCACACCTTAACATTCTTTGGCACACACTAACATTCCTTTGTACCTCACATGTCTTGGAACATCTTTGTACCTAGAACATCTTTGTACGTAGAACATATTGCCATGATTAGGACTCCCAAGAACATGTTGGCATGCCCTGTAGTCCCTAGCATGCCCTGTAACACCTTGGCATAATATTGCATTGATGTACATTAACACTTCACACACATTGGCACTTGGCATGTATTGGAACCTATTATTAGTGTGCCTAGCATGCCCCTTATCAAAAATATAAAGTATAGACCTATTAACCCTCTTATCTGTTCATTTCCTTGCATTTTTGCTTAATTATTCCTTTTATTGCCTTGAAACTCCTTGATGCATATTGGCATACTTTGGAACCCTACACATCCTAGCATGTCTTAGCGCCTAGCATCTCTTGGCATGCCCTGGCACTATTTGGCACATGTTAGCACACTCGAGCACTTCTTAACATGCCATGATATTCCCTGGCATGCCTTGCTAGTTCTTAGCATACCTTATCACTCCCTCCTTGGCATGATAGCTAGCACTCATTCACAGTCCTTGACACACCCTCATATTCATTCAATTCCATGCATTTTGACCTAGTGCTCCCTTATGTTGTCCTATTACTCCCTAACAATCCTTAGCATGCATTGGCACTCTCTAGTACACCTTAGCCCTTTTCGACATGCTCTTCCACTTCATATCATTCATCAAACTCCCTGAAACACATTGGCATGTGTTGGCACTTGGCAAGTATTAACATGTTTGGCATGCGTTGAGATGACTTGGTATGCTTTCGCATGGTTTAATATTAAAGCTATTTTAGATAAATTGTTAGAAAGTAGATGAGAAGAGACAAAGGAATATTTGGCACTTAGAATGTACTGAAACTTGGTAGTTGTCACCTATTGGCACCTAGCGTTGGTGTGCCTAGCATGCCCCTCATGGAAAAGGTAAATTGATGACTTATTAACCCTATTATGTGTTCATTTACTTGTAGTTTAACTTTTTTCTCCACAGCGAAGTGCGCTTGAGCCAAAGGTGATATGGGATGGATGACCTCTTGGGAAGTCCTAGTTACCAAGTGCAAGCCTTGGAAGTGATGATTGACGCTATGTGATTTATTTCACTAGTTTCAATCCCGCTTCTTCACCCCTATGTGCATCACCCGATGCAATGAGTGTTAAGCGGAATATTCAAAAATCATGAGAACTTTGTCAGTTAAGACTACCTCTCATGGAAATGGTCATAGATGAATGACTTACTTAACGCAGTTGAATCCCAAAAAAATGATATCTAATATAATGCACTGCGAAAACCCCCAATACTTAATTCAAAAGAGTGAAGGGAACTCTACTTGAATGGTTCATGAGGCACAATATTTGCTAAGGCTTTGCAAATGGGTAGCAAGCTAAGAGGGCTTAATTGTGGGAAAAACTCCATAATTAGTGCGCTTGAGCCAAAGGCGATCTGGGATGGGTGACCTCCTGGGAAGTCCTGCTTAGCAGGTGCAAGCCGCGGAAGTAATGATTGACGCTATGAAATTTATTTCACTAGTTTCAATCCCACTTCTTCACCCCTGTGAGCATCACCAGATGCAATGAGTGCTAAGTGGACTATTCAAAAATCATGAGAACTTTGTCAGTTACGATTACCTCTCATGGAAATGGCCATATATGGATGACTTACTTAATGCAGTTGAATCCCAAAAAAATGATATCTAATATAATGCACTGCGAGAACCCCCAATACTTAACATCTTAGCTTTTTTTACATGCCTTCGCACTATCTGGCACATGTTAGCATTCCCTATCATTCCCTAACAAACCTTGGCAGTCATTCCATCACAACTACCATTACATTTTTACACAACTTGGGAACCTTACATTCCCTAGAACACCTTGGCACTCCTTAGTTTTCATGCCCTCATAGATAGCCTTAAATTTTTTGTGACTTGGGAACCTAACCAATTCATTAGAAAAACAATATTGTGCCGAACCCAAAGTTCCCTTTCTTTGAAGTTGCTTTGTCCAAGCCTTATCACAACCATAGGCTTGCCTCCTGCAAGTCCTCTTCTGAAATTCTCCTGAAACACTTTATCCTTGGGACACTTTGAATTCACTGACACTCCTTGGCACAACTTCTTATTCCTTTATTTCCAACCATTTTGACCTAGTTCTCCCTTGTGTTCCCCTAACACTCCCTAACACTCCTCATCATCCATTAACATTTGCTTGCATGTTTTAGCATGCCTTTTCATTCCTTCGCATTCCCTAGCACTCCTTAGCTATCACACCCTCACAAATACCCTTACTTTTTTTTAGGCTTGGGAACCCAACCAAGTCCTACCTCGACTACAACAACTTAACCAAGTTATAGTTACTACAACTATACTATGCCTTTTTCACCTAAGAACTTCTTATAAAAAATCTTAGGCTACTCATGTCCAATCTCAACTCATCCCACTTAACAAGTTACCAAGTCCAGGCTCACGTCCAACCATGACCATAAAACAACTAAGAAACACAGTTTACATCTTCACATTCCATAACACCTAACACGTCTAACAATCCCTTAGCACTATGTGGCACAATTTAGCATACCCTGCATTTCTTGGCATGCTTTACACTCCCTAGCACACCCTGGCACTCCTTGACATGCCTTGGCACTCTAGCATGCCTTGGCACTGCCTAACATATAACCCTGTCACTCCCTCCTTAAAACACTTTGAACTCACTGACATTCCCTATCACACACTCTTATCTGTTCATTTCCATGAATTTTGAACTAGTTCTCCCTTGTGTTTCTATGGCACTAACTAACATTCGATGGCACACATTGGCACACCCTTGCACCTGGCACATCTTGGCATGTTTCCCTGGAACTCTAGCATTCCTTGGCACTACCTAACATATCTTGTCACTCCCTCCTAACCACACCTAAAACTCACTAACACTCCCTGTCACACTCTCTTACTCATTCATTTCCATGTATTTCAAACTAGTGATACCTTTTGTTTCTTTGGAACTCCATAACACTCCCTATCATGCATTAGCACATCCTAGCACCTGGCATATCTTGGCATGTTTCCCTGGACTCTAGTATGCCTTAGCACTACCTACCATACCTTGTTACTCCCTCAACACATCTGTAACTCATTGACACTTCCCATCACAAACTCTTGTTTGTTCATTTGCATGCATTAGTTTGTCCAAGTGCTCCCTTGTGTTTCCCTGACACTCCCTAACACTTCCTAGCATATGTTGACACACCCTGGCACCCAGCACATCTTGGCTACATATCATCCTAGAAATATAGCATGAATTAGTGCAACCTAGCATACCATGTCACTCTCTCCTTAACACACTTGGAACTCGCTAACACTCCCTTTCACACAATCTTTTTCATTCATTTCCATGCATTTTTACCTAGTGCTCCCTTATGTTTCCCTGGCACTCCCTAACACTCCTTAGCACACATTGGCACACCATGGCACTTGGTACATCTTGGTATACTTGCATAGCACTTTAGCATGCCTTGCCACTGCATAACATACCTTGTTACTCCCCCCTTAGCACACCTAGAACTCGCTGACACTTCATTTCCATGCATCTAAAACTAGTGTTCTCTTGTGTTTCCTTAGAACTTGGCCCTAACACTCCCTAGCATGCATTGACACCACACCCTAGAACCTGGTGCATCTTGGCATGCCTTAGCAGTTGTCTTGTCTTAGCATGCCTTGGAATTTTCTAGCATGTGTTAGTGCTTCCTGGCATTCCCTGACACACCTTGGCACTCCCTAATTGTCATTCCCTGATAGATAACTTTACTATTTTTGCGACTTGGGAACCTAGCCAAGTGTTGTGCTCTTCAACAACCCCCCATTTCATATCATTATTCCTTTAGAAAAACTATCATATGAAATGGGTCCCTTTAGATTTGATTGGTATCAATATTGTATTGTTCAAAAAAGGTCCGAAAACAATAATGAAAAACATTATGAAAACCTTTTCGATAAACCCATTTTGATCTCAATAATACAAATAATCAATCTTTTGTCATTGCGATAAAGCGATCGCAAGATCGCATATCGCAATGACATAGGGAACATACGTTAATGGCCCATTGCTTTTCGCCGATGCGATATCGCTATCGGCTATCGGCAATATTCTATGCATGTTCTTAAAGCGCCCCAGGTAATTCACCCCGATGCGATGTGATATCGCTAACGGTGATCGGCGATATGCTTTCCATGTTTTCGTAGAATGCCAATACTCCCGATGTGATGCGATATCGCTATCGGCGATCGGGGATGTCAAAAGGTGACAATATAAGGAGTTAAAGTTTTCCCCGATACCCGATTGCGATAAAGCGCAAATTTCAAAAAAGCCATTAAGACAGAGGGATATTACGATCAATTCATATTAAAAGCTTGATCTGTCGAACAATGATTTACCTGCGCTCAACTGCCAAAACATCCAAGGCACGCTTAAACGAATCATTCGACCGATTAATGATATGATGGGCATTTAAAGGATTGGCAAGTTTAAACAGCCATTTAATGTAATAGTAAGTCCTGAAATCTTCCTCATAGATTGTATCCGCGCCACTTAAAGGTTAAGCCCTCATCACGCATTGATCAATTTATCTTTCTCATATTGGATTTTCATTACCAATTCTCCGTGTTACGTTTATTTTCACTCCTATGCAAAATTCATCCAAAGTAGAAAACTCAAGCAGAATGGGGAAGAAATCTAAGAAAACCACAGTCACTTCTGCTACGCCAGCCACAGGACAAGCCATCGCTGATCCAACAAACAAAAAGAAAGGATTGATATCTGATACTACATGTTCTGGTCTCGGTAGAACTACAAAGGAATGCTCATCGAAACAAATATTGTCTTCTTCTTTAATATATTTTCTCCACTCTCTACCGTTTTCCCAAAAATAGACATGAAGTTGTGCCATGTCTTTTCTTTCTTATATTATATTTTCACGCCTCTGTAACTTTTCTCTTCTTAAAATATACATGAAGATATGCCATACAAAATCTAGTGATGGCTTCATAATAATAGAGAAATTTAAATTTTCCTCATATTAATAGAGTCTGTTGCACATTGTTACAGTTTTGTTTGGACTCATTGTTCATTGTTTTAGCTAATTCTGGTTAGTTTTTAGACACTATATTTTTGGATTCCTTTCAATTAGATTGTAATCGTATATATGTAATTAATTACTTTAGACACTATATTTTTGGATTCCTTTCAATTAGATTGTAATCGTATATATGTAATTAATTACTGATGAGGTAAATGTAAAAATATTGTACCCAATCTCCAATACAACCGCAACTTATCGTCCAATAATTTATGTCTTCCATAATTTCAACCTCTTGTCTTTGTAGGTAGCACAATCCATAAATTTAAAGATTATTAGTTTGACGTAAGATGCTAAATATTTCTATTTTAATAATAAAAGTTTAGATTGATATGTAATAGATAAGTAAGATAGCATAATCTATTTTAACATGTTTACATAAATTTTGTAAAGAGGTTTATCATGATGGGAGTTATGTTGAAAGAAGCTAGTTAAAAGAATTAATTGAAATTTTAGAATTTTGATTACATGAAGGCAAGTTGGAAGAATTTGGGAAGATGATTGAAAAAAAATATACTTAACTTCGGGACGAAGTTCCTTATAGTGGGAGAGTATGTAATATCCCTCCCCTTAATAATAAAAAAAAATAATAAAAATAATGAATAATAAATAATACAGAAATAATAATTAATAAAATAAATTATAAATAATAATAAATAAATCACTTAATAATAATAAAAATAATAAATCATAAATTTTAAATAATAAATAAGATTAAAAATATATACAAAGAAATAAATAAATAATAAAATAGAAATAACCATACTAAAACTCTAGATAAGAATAAGGAAACTATCTATCAACAAAAAGGAAATAAAACAAGAAAAGGAAACTATCAAAAAGGAAAGAAATCAAAAGAAAGTGGCATGAGACTTCTATTTAATAGAGGGCAAGGAAGATGAGGAACATGATTATTCTTTCCGGCATTCTATCAGTCTGAGGTTGTATCTTCCATTCTCTTGGAAGAATGGTTTATCAAGGCTTAGGAGCACTGGCAGTAGTAGTTGATTGAGGCTCGGGGGTGGCCAGTTGTCTTGCACAATTGAGCCTACGGTTGGGTGGAGAGTCGTCCCCAAAACCTTGTTGCGGTAAGCCTACTTCGACCACAGGTAAACAGGTAAGCACTATTCATTCAATTTGAATTTAGTTAATTAATTACATGTTTATTAGGTTAGATAAGTGCCACTCTCATTTAAATTAATGTTAAATTAGATATTTATTTTTTGGACCGTTACAAAAGTACCTACAATCTGATTGAAGTCGAAGAACCTAAACTGACAACAGTACAAGCCTCTGCATATTCAACTCGGAAATCTGATGGTACTTTAAAGGACTTAGCTGACTCCTTCCTTCATCGGATAGCAGCTCAGGAACAAATTCTCCCATATACGGATGTAGTGCGGTGGGCAATTGAGGAAATCCCAATCATGGACAGAACCTTCTGCACCAGAGACGGGAGAATTTTCGGGTCATTCAAGGCTGATGATTTAAGGCAAATGTATCATTTGCCTGAGCCAGAGAAGAAGTACAACAAGGCGTTTTTGGAGAAATTCCGAAAAGAAAATGAAGTTGAATTCGAACCCATCCGGGATTGGAGGCAAAACCCGGCAAAACACAAACATGAATCTTCCGGTAAGTACTTGGTTGATTCCCTATGTTCTCCTTATTGTTATGCTGGAATAATGATGTGTAGATTGTGGGGGTTGCACGACTCTTCTAATTTCACTATAGAAATGGTTCCCTTGATGGAAGCGGCATGTAACAGTGAAATAATGGATTGGGCCACTATTCTCTCAGATAAACTAGCAACAGCTGTTCTTGAGTTTAGAAATAAGACCCGCGTTACTGAAAGGCTAATTCCCCCATTCTATTACAGTGCCTATATTTTAGATACCTTGTGTTTTAACTCTGAATTTCCTGTGCTCGGATGGAGGTGGACACCACAAGACCCATGCCTATTCACATATACCATCAGAAATTATGGAAATCCTCTTATAAGCACCATTTATACCAAGTCTGCAATGGCTTTATGTTACCCATTCATTACTCTATTTTTGATAAACCTGCTCCCAAGATTTCCTACCAAGCCGGGATTGACTTAACATCTGTAGGAAGATGGTTCAGGGAGGAAAAGTTCACTTATATAAGAGTTTTTGGTAGCCAAGCCGAACCTCACGTCCTTCCTTTGTACATACCTGATAAACTGCTGGCGAGGGAAATAGCTTATCAGATCATTGCTGAGAGTGTTACACAGACTCTCAAGAAAAATAAGAAGCAGGGCTGGCCCTCTTTTCCTTTGAGATGCAGTGTATACACATTGCATGATCTCAAACATGCAGAGAAATAAGCTACAAAGATGAAATCATTAACTCTAGCAACTCTCCCTAATAGGCAATTTGATCCTAACAAAGTCGCCTATAATGCACTCGAACAGGCCAAATTGTCAAAGTTTTATCATAAAGAAGATATGTTTGATGACCTGTTCTCCTCAGCTGAGTCAATAATGCAGGTTAAGGCATTTTCCAGAATGAAATATCAAGATGAAGGGTTGGTTGAATTTAACAGACTTAGAGAACAGAGCTTGCAAACTCTGCCTCTAGATCTATTAGCAACAACCCCAACAACATCGTCAAGCGAGCTTGAACGACAACAGTCAAAGGAACCTCCAGTTACAACAACAGAACTAGAAAAGCCACAGAAGGAAACTCAGACTAAAGAGCAGGAGAAAGTGCGGGAGGAGACCCAGATTAAAGAGCAGAAACATACCAACATTGAAGTAAATAAGGATACTCATATTGACCCAAAATTGCCCCAGGAATGGCAGCAATTTGATTCTATTATCAGCAGTCTGGAATGTTCAAAGGACACCGAAACTTCGAAAGTAGCAGACACACCGGAAACCACTTCACAACAGGTTCTCAGTGGAACCAGTGGCCCACCCATTTCAAAAGAAGTAGAAATAATACCAAAGGACCCCTCCGATCCAATCATTTTGCAGGTAGAAGAGATTCCTCCCTTGGATGTCTTCTACAGCCCGAGGCATAAAGTTGTAGTAAAACGACAGAGGAAGAGAAGAAGGACTGATCAATCTTCCCTTTTCCCAAAAAAGACGATCACGGGTAATGTGGTTTGGAAGGAGGAATTTGACCCCTCTGATGACCTGACAAAACTGTCACAATTTGCTGGAGCCTATTCAGCAGCAACAATAGATAAGGCATCGGAGGTGAGTCTTTTACTGAAAACAAAAGACCATGAAATCTTCTTATTACAGGCACAGCTAACTGAAGCAAATCAAAAAGCAGAGCAGGCAGAACAGCAATTGTTGACACAACAACAAGTAAACAATCAACTAACTCAACAATTGCAGGCAGAGAAACAAAGGATTGACCACAGTGCAATCCAGAAGCAGAAAGAATTGTCAGAGGCCTTGGCACAACTGAAGGCAGCAAATGAGCAAATGCTGAAAACAAAAGATGAGCAAATTGTTCAACTATCAGCAAAACTTGAGAAGACAAAGGGCGTTCCACAAGTAACTGAATTCAGAGTAGAAGCACTACAGATAAATACGGCATTGATAGACCAAATTAAGCTTCTATGTCAACAAATCGCGCAGGCAGAGCCACTATGTGAATTGACGGCATCAATAAGTGAAAAAATAGAAAAGGCTAGGACGGAATTAGATCAAGCCGAAGAAACGATAGCTGCATTTCTTGACTAGCAAGATACTGATCAGGGACAAGCGGTGAATTTACCAAGGATTTTAGAGTCACATAAAGATATATTATTCACAGAATGGCAGTCCCAGTTAATGAAAGCAGAGAGGGCAGTTTCAAGGTGCAAATCAACTACAAGCAATTTGGTTGAATTAGTTAATAACACTCTCTACTTATCAAATATGATTTCCCAATGCACGCCAGGAAAATTGACAGCAATGAAAACATTGGAGCAGTCATGTTATCCAGATCTAGAGGAAAAGGGGAGATTAATTGCTGGAATTAACAGTTTAACATGGGACACCTATTGGTTCTTCTTGGTAAAACCACACACACAGAGAGCCGCCCTCAAGTGCCTTACAGATGCAATCGGGTATATTATCCCCGATATTCAGGATGCCACCTATGCCGCCCAGCTTAGCTCTCGCCTCAACAGACCGCCCGAAGTGGAGCCGATGCTTGCGATAAGTCAGCTCAGATTTAAAGGCAAACAGCCTACGTGATGATTCATGCCGCCGACTGCCAGATTGTTGAGGAAAATATGATCAAAATCAATTGATACCAATTAAGTAGGATTTCAGTTTCGTAGATAGTTAGATTAATTAAGTATTTATAGACCCTTTCATTGTTTTGGAAAGGATCGTAAAGTTTTGTACTTGACTTAAAGACTGAAGTTGCACTATTGTGCTTCAGCCATATTCTTTTATAAAACTGGACCAGTTATTCTAATTTCGACAAGGAAGCTTTTATGCAAATGTGCACTACTGTCTTTGTTTGAAAGTATTTCTGCGTTGGAGGAAGAATCTCAAATAGCGATTGATATTGGGAGTGTCTAGTAGCTCATATGGTACTCTTATCTATGTCTGAATTCATTCTTTTCATATGAATTGTTATTTGATTACCTTTGCTATTATCGAATATATGTATGTGTTTTAACAGCATTTCTTTATTCCTTCCACTATTGGATGTTTATGGGATGCCTTTCCTTTGATCATATATGTATCGATGATATATAAAGTGTAGCAATATTGCGCTAATCCCTTTGTTTAACGATTTAAGCAGAGTAATTCTTGAATGAATAAAAGTCCATGTTTATTGAATAGAGTCATCTATATGCCTGTTTATAAACATAGATCATCAAGCGCTACACTTTAAAAGTACAATAGTTCCCGGGATTAGTAGTAGTTCTTTTATTTCACCGATAGATTAAGTTATTCGCCTATCATTAGATTAGTCAACCAATCATTCATTCATCCCATTTATCCATTACTGGGAAACTGGTCCCATTATCCCCAGTCGGAGCCACCATTCCAAATGGAAAAGGAGCTGTACTAAGGTCCGGACCGGGTGGTTATCCCCCAATGGTGATACAACGATTTTCGAGGCATCAACATTTTTGGCGCTAGAAGGAGGGCCTCAACTGTGAATGGCAAGCAAACCTAAATCTGCAGGCCATTGTAAGAGTAATTCTCCCTCCGTATCTCCTCGTAGTTCCCAATTGCATGCTGGTTCTCCAGTATCCAAGCAAGAAGAAGAGGAATCAACTACCACTGCTCAAATCCATCATACTCCAGAACAATTAAGTCTTGAATCCCCTAAAGTTCAGTGTCTTATCCACAAACTTCAGAGCTTCTCGATTTCACCACAGAAATCTGAGGTATCACAAAGCAGTGCGACTTCGCAGTTTAATCTACCTCACCCTCTCACCAGACTTCAGAGCGAAAATCTCGGTATTGAACCTACTGAGTTCCCTTTACCCAAAAGGAAAAAGGAAAAGAAATATACTGAAGGATCTGACAGTGAAGAGCTTTCATCCAAATCCTCCATCTCACTCTCCCATGTGCGAAGTCAACCATCCACTCCCCCATTACATATTGTTGTTCATCGGGGATTAGGAGCTTTAACATCCCAACCTGCTCACTCCGCAATATCATTTCCTTCCCAGACATTTGGAATTTCAACAGTAGTATCATCTACTACTGCTGTTATAATGGCAGATCCATGGACCAGGCCTGGTGCAGTCAACATGCCTGCACCATTGCATGCATTACCTGATGCTCCTGAAAAATGGCTACCCAAGTTTAACCCAGATCATGGGACCCAAGCTGAGGAACATATTAATAATTTCATGTTGGTATTCAACTTGAAAGGAGTAACAGAACAAGATGTTGTTGTTAGACTTTTCCCTTATACTTTGCAAGGATCAGCAGGATCCTGGTATTTTTCTTTACCCTCTGGTTCTATTACCAGTTGGAACACTTGCCAAGAATAGTTTCTTACTAAGTATGGAGATGATAGGTCTTTGGCTACACTAATAAACGATCTCTCCAATCTTAGGATAGAGCATAGGGAACCGATTAAGGAATTTAATGCCTGATTCAATAAACTCTTGAATAAAATCCCAATGGCCTCCAAACCAAGTGAGCAAATCCGAAGTGAATGGTACATAACCACCCTACCTGCCAATATAGCTATTTTTGTAGACAGGGTTGGGAAACCTACCTTAGCTGAAAACATGAAAGAAGCACTTGCTGTGGAGAAACGCATTAATGCTCTAGAAAAGAAAGCTGCTCTCGAAGACAGAAAAGCCAAAAAAGTGTCTTTTAAAGATGATTTAAGGAAGAAAACCCCAAAAGATCCATATGACATGGAGGGTCTGCAAAAGGTCCTCAAGGCTTTGTCAAACGAAATGGTTGAAATCAAGAAACAGGTAGCCGAAACATCAACCAAAAGACCCTTTAGAAATTATAAGAAAACTGAATCAAAACCACCAAATGTTATATCAAATGCAGATTCAGATCTTGAAGAAGGAGAAGAAGAAACAGCTACACCTACTAATGAAGAAGAGGAGATTGTTGAATGTCACGGAATGTGGGATTTCATACTGCCTAACTCCGATACTGATAATGAAGAAGAAGCGTTCCCTGTCACTACTAGGAGTAAAAGTACCTCCGAACCTGTTCAGGCAACTTCAAAGAAAAGGAGTGCAGGTGCTGCTACAACAAAGGAAAAAGTATCTACAAAGAAGCCACCTGCGGCAGTTCCTCAAAACCAACCTTCAACCTCAAATACTCCTTCAACATCTAAGACTTTGGTAGTATCTGATTCAATGGATTACAATATTGTTGATGATATGAGGAAAACTAAGGCAAACATTACCATGTTTGAACTTAGCAAATTAAAACATCAGCAGAAATTGCTTCTCAAAGAATTAAATGCTGTTCCCACTTCACCTCTTCCCAGTGCTAAAGCTGCTAACGATACAAAGCAACCACCTTCTGGTATGGTTGAAGCTACTAATGCAGTCCTAATAGGAGATAGATCAAACTCTCATACTCCACCTTTCCTTCTAACCTATGAGATCTACAATAGAAACCTGCACAATTGTTTGATTGACTCAGGGGCCTCCTCTAACATAATGCCAGCTTCAGTTTGTTCCAAACTGAACATTGAACCCCAGAAGTCTGCTATTCATATTGTACAGTTGGACAGGACTAAAGTACAGGTTTTGGGAGAGATCAATTCCGTAACTATCAGGTTATCTGTTGATCCCAGAATAGTACAAAGGATTGATATCCTAATAGCCGATATACCTGAATTTTATGGTTTGATCTTGAGTAGGGATTGGTCTGAAAAACTACATGGGTATATTTCTATTGATTGGTCACATATGTGGCTTCCCTATAAGGGTAAGCCAAATCAAATAAGGATCGATCGAGAAAAACATATGACCCATACAGTTACTGAATTTGAGCAAGAAAACCAACCAATAGCATTTAATAACAACATTTTGGGGAATTATTCATCTGAGTCATTCTTTGGCAACTTCGCTGCCCAGCCATCCCCTTTCTCAGTAAACCATTTCACATCCCAGATTGAAAATTTTTCACAAACAGATAGGTCAAGATGTTTCAATGGTACTGAGAAAACTGTAAATAAATTTGTTAATACTTCTTTATTTTGGTCGTTATATTTCAATGGGTCCAAATCTAGTGAGGGCTCAGGAGCAGGATGTATTTTGATTAGCCCACAAGGGGAAAAAACAATGCTGTCCTGTAGGTTAGAATTTGAATGCACAAATAACACAGCAGAGTATGAAGCCTTAGTCCAAGGACTATATAAAGCCATCGGCCTCAAGGTCCAATATTTGAAAGTGCTCGGAGATTATGAAATTATTATTAAACAGGTAAGGAATACAATTCATTGTCTTTCCACCCATCTCAAGCATTATCAATCGCTGACACAGGAACTTACCTCCCACTTTTTGGCATTCAATATTTCTCCTATTCCCAGGTCTCAAAATTCAGCAGCCGACCTGCTAGCCAATGTTGCCTCCAAGCTCCTACCTTCCGAAGACTACAGCCCAGATAGATTTTCAATAGAATTGCTTTTTAGGCCATCAATTCCTGACAATGTCACAAATTGGAGAGTATTCAACCATGATGAAGATACTTTGCAGTTCTTAACTTCCGAAAAGTCCTATGATGATCAAATCATCGAGGAAAACGAGCATGACCTTCAAATGAGAGGTAAACCTGAGGAAAATTCAATCCCTAAGCCTGTGGTGAAACTTGAGGATCTTTATGATATTAAAGACAGGTTTAAACCTGTGACTAATGCAAAGCTCCATAGTTCTACCCTAAGGTTTGAGTTGATAAACCTTGGCACTGAACAAACTCCTCAAAACATTAATTTAGGATTAGGACTTTCCTTGGAAGAGAAGGAGGCATTCATTAGACTGTTAAGGAAAAATAAACAGGTTTTTGCTTGGAAATATGATGATTTGAAGACATATGATACATCCATCATCCAGCATACCATTCCAATGCTTCCCGATCAGAAACCGATTCAGCAGAAGTTGAGAAAAATACATCCAAACTTAGAGAGTCAAATAAAATCTGAACTTAACAAACTCTTGAAAGCTAAGATTATTTTTCCCGTTCGGCACTCAAACTGGGTCTCCAATATGGTGCCAGTCAGAAAGAAAAATGGCGACATTAGGATTTGTATTGATTTCAAAAATTTGAACAAGGCAAGCTTAAAAGATAATTTCCCATTGCCTACTATGGAGCAGATACTCCAATCAGTAGCAGGCTCTGAGTTAATGTCCTTTCTAGACGGTTTCTCAGGATATAACCAAGTTCTGGTCCATCCTGATGACCAGCTTAAAACCACATTCAGAACAAAATGGGGAACATATGCGTATCAGAAAATGCCTTTCGGACTTATTAATGCAGGAGCGACGTTCCAAAGAGCGATGGATATAGCTTTTAAAGGGTTGATTAATAGAACAGTAGTCGTCTATCTAGACGATATTACTGTATTCTCTAAGGAGAGGTCCAATCATTTGCATGATCTAAATCAAATCTTTGAACACTGCAAAAGATATGGTATTTCTCTTAACCCTAAAAAATCTTTCTTCGCTCTTGACCAAGGAAAGCTCTTAGGCTTTATTGTGTCTAAAGATGGCATTTATATTGATCCTGACCGGATCAAAGAAATCTCTGAAATCCCTTTCCCTCATAATAAAAAATCCATGCAGTCATTTTTAGGCCAAATCAATTTTGTCAAAAGATTTGTTCCATATTTTTCTCAAATTATTTTTCCACTTCAAACTATGATTAAGAAAAATTCAGTCTTTAAGTGGGGATCAACAGAAAAAGAGGCGTTTGATTTAATCAAGCAATCAATAATCAATGCCCCAGCCTTAAATACTCCTAATTTTTCTAATCATTTTACATTGTATACTATCGCATCCAACTTGTCTTATGCAGCAGTACTCACATAGCTCAATGATCACAATTTGGAAGCACCCATTTCATTTTATAGTTCAAATCTTCAGGGTGCTGAATTGAATTACTCCGAAGTACAAAAACAAGCCTTTGCTGTATATAAAGCTGTCAAACATTACAGACCCTTCCTTTTAAAAACCCACACAAAAGTTATAGTTCCTTTTCCTGCAGTAAGGCAACTATTGATCCAAAAGGAACTAGGTGAAAAAAGGGCAAATTGGGTCACAACACTTCAAGAATATGACTTAGAAATTAAACCAGCAAAGATTGTTAGAGGCCAAGGTTTTTGCAGGATATTGGCAGGAGCATCCAACATTCCAGAGTCAGGTGATACAGATCAAACCAAAGAAATCAACCAGATAAGTATTACTGATTCTGAGTCACAATATGTTGACTTAATCTTTTATTTGAAAAACGGATATGCACCTCCTAACCTGTCTTACAAAAACAAAAGGGCCATTAGATTGAAAGCAAAAAATTTCACAATTATTGATGATGTGATTTTTAGGCAAAATTATGATTCAATCTTATTAAGATGCCTAGAAAAACCTGAAGCACAAAAGGTTTTGCAGGAATTACATGATGGACCAGCAGGAGGACATTTTGGAGCTGACACAACAGCCCATAAAATCATTCATGCTGGCTATTATTGGCCCACTCTGTTTAGAGATGCTCATGAATATGTAAGGAAATGCCAAAATTGTCAAACTTCTAGTGGAAGACAAAGAAAATCAGCTTTTCCTTTGCAGCCGGTCAACATTGAACAACCATTTGAGCAATGGGGATTGGATATCATGTTGGAAATAATACTGAGAGGGGGGGTGAATCAGTATTATCAGATTAATAAAACCTTTTGAATTTCCTACTCAGAAACATATACGCGACTTCTGTTAAGTGAACAAGCGTGTACACGCGACTGTGTCTAAAGCAACTAGCGTATATGCAGATATCTTATGATTCAGTTAATCTTATCTTCAGTAAATGCATCAGAACATTATTAAGCAATTTAGGAGTAAACAGGTGCAGTATAACAGAACAGAATCATCACACAAGAGCCACACACATGAACACCATGATATAAGGTGGAAACCCAATGTGGGTGAAAACCACCTGCTGCAATTCGTCTCTTTCTTTCTTTAATGAGAAACTTCTTTTACAATATACTGGTGCAGTCCTTTACCAGTATGCAGGCTACAACCTGCAGAGGGCTACAACCCTCTCTTTCGTTTTCCAACTACTTTTGGAAGGGAGCTACAACCCCCTCAGCTCTTGTACTAGCTGATCCATTTACTAGTACGTAGGTGCTGACCCTACAACCTTCAGGGACCACGTTTCATCAATTTTCAGACTGGATCCAAGAGTACAAAGCAAACATTACCGCAATACAATCATCAACTTATACTTGCATCATAATTCATTAAACAACCCAATACCGAATCACTGAAACCTGTCATCAAGAACACAGAACCCAAACCAGAATCTAGAACTCTGCAACAACCACCAGAATCAGCAACAACCTGAAATATCAACCCTTATCATGCATACGCTACTTCACTGTACCAAAACCGCGTGTATACGCGCTTTCTCCAAAGGCAACCCGCGTGCAGATCTAGAAATGATTACTTCTGCCTTTGCTGTCAGATCCGACCCTTACCAAGCGTCCCGAACAGATAACCAACAATACCAGATCCTCTCACTGCGTCAGCCACACACAATCCATGCTCCTTTGCCTAGTGATCTTCTCCTTATATAGCTTTAGGCCTTGTTCAATACCAAGAGCCAAAACCATAGAAACACAATACCATCAACTTCAATACTAGGGATCGACACGCCCGTCGAGACACAATGGTCCGAAACCATAGGCACAACTTCCAAGGACTAACCGCCATGGACCAAAGGTACGTTTCCACATACACGCGCTTTTGCTGAAGCCAACCTGCGTGTACACGCTGATTCTCCTTGCTGAACCTGCGTATATCTCTTTCTTGTCCTGCTGTACTGAGATCTGTCTTCTAGTTAAGTTGTCATCACCTGTACCAGTCTCTGAGCACCTGTACCAACCTTCCGAGTGAGTTGCCATCAAGGACAACACTTGAATCATAATGCCAACAATCTCCCCCTTTGGACTTGATGGCAACCACCACACCAAGTCACTCTCCCCCTTTGACATCAAGGGCAAAGGGTGGACCAAGATATTCTCTTCCTTGGTATACCTTCTGCTGACCATACTGCTGTCCATACTCCCCCTGAGTATATGCTGAAATCTCCAAATGTGCTCCCCCTTTGTGTATGCCAAAGTGTACCAATCTATCCATCCTGCTCTTGCTGAAATGTGCTGTTCATGCTCCCCTTGACTGTAGGCAAGATCTGTAAAAGATGTTCTACAAGAAGAACAAAGACTTATACATCATAGAAGACCTTCCTATCACCAAAAGACTCAACATACATTCATCACCCAACCTAGTGGGGATATCCCAATATTGACTCATTCACCTAACCATGTGAAGATACATGATAATACATGAACATTTCATCATTCATCCCAGGCATAGTGGGGAAACCAACATAGGCCGTTACATGACCTTGACATCATAAAAGAGATACATGACATAGTGATGAAATATCTAGACCAAGACTTATGAAAGCCACCAACAGCATCATGATCTGTACCATCAGCCTGCAATACCATTCCTAAACAGTAAGATGTATCATTTAGCTTCATAGACTTTATCAACACCTTCTAACCATAATGCTAACAATGCATTATTCGAAGAATATTCTCCCCCTGAGTGTAAGCCAACCATGTCTGAACCATTTCCTGAGTCTGTTCTGCTCCCCTGAGCCTGAGCCAACCATGACTGAACCTGGGTCTGTTCTGCTACCCTTTCTTCATATACGCGACTTTGCAGCCTGTAACTCGCGTATATACGCGACTTGTCTTCAGTCTATCAGCGTATGCAGGATGGAATACTGAATTTCATCACTTTCAGATTCCCCTGTGTCTGTTATGTCAGCTGTCTGAGTTATCCCACACCTTTCTGTCTCTGTCTTCTTCAATTCCTGCAACTGTGATGATGTATGGTCCCCTTGTCTTGAATTTTGAAATCTGCTTCTGCATTCCCTTGCTTTATGCCCATAGTTGTTGCATGTATAGCACCTTATATTTTTCATGTTCCTTCTATCACACTCAAATGCTTTGTGTCCATATGCATTACAGGCAAAGCAATACCCTCTGAAATACCTGGGATGAGATGATCTTTCTTGAACCATTCTACTTCTGCATCTGGCTGCAACATGTCCAAGATTATGACATACATAACATTTAACTTTATTCAGCGGAGGAAATAATCGTCTATCACGTTCATAGTTAGGAGTAAAGGATCTTCCTTGAGGAATTTCTTTTCTTGGTTGTTCCTTGAGCATTTCAGATTTCTCATTAGAGTTTCTTGTCTCACCTTGTGAACTAGATTCACCTTCAACATATTCATGAAAACCAAGACCAGTCTTGATAGCAGGAGATCTTTGACTATTAATAATATCATCCAAGACTTTAGAACTATCTTGAAATCGTAAAAGCTTATCCTTTTCTTCTAGTTTACCTTTCAAGATATTTACCTCAACTTGATGTTGTTCTTCCTTTTTCAGATACTGCTTCCTTAGGTCTTCTTCAACTTTTCTCCCTTCTTCTACTTGTCGCTTTAGTTTGATCACTTCATGTTCTTGATCTTCAAGATCTTCTTTTAGAGAGAGGATCTTTGATTCAAGTCTCTGAATAGTTGTGCTCTGATCTTTTGCTATATCCTGCAATTTCTCCCTTACCCTGGTTTCCGTTTCCAATAGTTCTTTTAATTTGGCAGCTTCTTCAGTTTCTGCATTCTTCTCTTCATGTGCCATGAGACTTTTAATATCCTCGCTATCATTGGATGAAGCATTCTTCTTCTTGTGCGCCATGAGACTTCTAATATCTTCACTATCATTAAATGAACTTTTAATATGGGAATAATAGCTTCTACCATCTTGTTCATATATCCTTTCTTTGTTATGAGGACATCTAGCAGCATAGTGACCAACTCTACCACATAAAAAACATTTGAAAGGCAGCTTATCTTTGAACCGTCCAGTTCCACGTTCAAGATTCTTGACAAAATTTACCTCATCTTCTTCCTCTGACACTTCGAATGCGGCCTCTGGTGGTACCTCTAGTCGCATTTCAAAAGCAGTTAGGATCCCGTGAAGCTGTGACATGGTAAGTTTTCGCACATTCTCCTTTTCTTCTACGGCAGATACTTTAGAATCAAATTTAGTAGACAGAGATCTCAAAACCTTTTGAACTAAGACAACTTCCTCAAATTCTTCACCCAGATCCCTCATACAATTCACAATCTCATCCATACGCAGAAAATAATTAGCTACGCTTTCATTACTTCGCATCTTAAGAGTTTCATACCGGATTCTGAGAGTTTGAAGCTTCGCTATTTTTACCAGATCATCTCCTTCGTAGCTTGTAACGATTTTGTCCCATATTTCCTTAGCTGATTTGAGATGCATGATCTTCATAAATTCTGATTGAGTCAAAGTACCAATAGGACATTAACTACTTTGGCATTGAGCTCATATTGCTTTTTCTCTGCTGGATCTGTAGGAGTTGCTGATGGGAATTTGTATCCTCCTTCTATGAGTCCCCAAACTTCTACTCCAAGAGACTGTAAATATGCAGTGGTTCTTATCTTCCAGTGAGTAAAATTGTTCCCGTCAAAGACTGGTGGCCTGATGTGTGCCTCTCTTTCTGGATTAGCCATTTTGATGGATCTTTTCCTTCAAGCGATCAAGCTTCCTCTGAAGGACCGCTCCGATACCAATTGTTGGAAATAATACTGAGAGGGGGGTGAATCAGTATTATCAGATTAATAAAACCTTTTGAATTTCCTACTCAGAAACATATACGCGACTTCTGTTAAGTGAACAAGCGTGTACACGCGACTGTGTCTAAAGCAACTAGCGTATATGCAGATATCTTATGATTCAGTTAATCTTATCTTCAGTAAATGCATCAGAACATTATTAAGCAATTTAGGAGTAAACAGGTGCAGTATAACAGAACAGAATCATCACACAAGAGCCACACACATGAACACCATGATATAAGGTGGAAACCCAATGTGGGTGAAAACCACCTGCTGCAATTCGTCTCTTTCTTTCTTTAATGAGAAACTTCTTTTACAATATACTGGTGCAGTCCTTTACCAGTATGCAGGCTACAACCTGCAGAGGGCTACAACCCTCTCTTTCGTTTTCCAACTACTTTTGGAAGGGAGCTACAACCCCCTCAGCTCTTGTACTAGCTGATCCATTTACTAGTACGTAGGTGCTGACCCTACAACCTTCAGGGACCACGTTTCATCAATTTTCAGACTGGATCCAAGAGTACAAAGCAAACATTACCGCAATACAATCATCAACTTATACTTGCATCATAATTCATTAAACAACCCAATACCGAATCACTGAAACCCTGTCATCAAGAACACAGAACCCAAACCAGAATCTAGAACTCTGCAACAACCACCAGAATCAGCAACAACCTGAAATATCAACCCTTATCATGCATACGCTACTTCACTGTACCAAAACCGCGTGTATACGCGCTTTCTCCAAAGGCAACCCGCGTGCAGATCTAGAAATGATTACTTCTGCCTTTGCTGTCAGATCCGACCCTTACCAAGCGTCCCGAACAGATAACCAACAATACCAGATCCTCTCACTGCGTCAGCCACACACAATCCATGCTCCTTTGCCTAGTGATCTTCTCCTTATATAGCTTTAGGCCTTGTTCAATACCAAGAGCCAAAACCATAGAAACACAATACCATCAACTTCAATACTAGGGATCGACACGCCCGTCGAGACACAATGGTCCGAAACCATAGGCACAACTTTCAAGGACTAACCGCCATGGACCAAAGGTACGTTTCCACATACATGCGCTTTTGCTGAAGCCAACCTGCGTGTACACGCTGATTCTCCTTGCTGAACCTGCGTATATCTCTTTCTTGTCCTGCTGTACTGAGATCTGTCTTCTAGTTAAGTTGTCATCACCTGTACCAGTCTCTGAGCACCTGTACCAACCTTCCGAGTGAGTTGCCATCAAGGACAACACTTGAATCATAATGCCAACAATCTCCCCCTTTGGACTTGATGGCAACCACCACACCAAGTCACTCTCCCCCTTTGACATCAAGGGCAAAGGGTGGACCAAGATATTCTCTTCCTTGGTATACCTTCTGCTGACCATACTGCTGTCCATACTCCCCCTGAGTATATGCTGAAATCTCCAAATGTGCTCCCCCTTTGTGTATGCCAAAGTGTACCAATCTATCCATCCTGCTCTTGCTGAAATGTGCTGTTCATGCTCCCCTTGACTGTAGGCAAGATCTGTAAAAGATGTTCTACAAGAAGAACAAAGACTTATACATCATAGAAGACCTTCCTATCACCAAAAGACTCAACATACATTCATCACCCAACCTAGTGGGGATATCCCAATATTGACTCATTCACCTAACCATGTGAAGATACATGATAATACATGAACATTTCATCATTCATCCCAGGCATAGTGGGGAAACCAACATAGGCCGTTACATGACCTTGACATCATAAAAGAGATACATGACATAGTGATGAAATATCTAGACCAAGACTTATGAAAGCCACCAACAGCATCATGATCTGTACCATCAGCCTGCAATACCATTCCTAAACAGTAAGATGTATCATTTAGCTTCATAGACTTTATCAACACCTTCTAACCATAATGCTAACAATGCATTATTCGAAGAATATTCTCCCCCTGAGTGTAAGCCAACCATGTCTGAACCATTTCCTGAGTCTGTTCTGCTCCCCCTGAGCCTGAGCCAACCATGACTGAACCTGGGTCTGTTCTGCTGCCCTTTCTTCATATACGCGACTTTGCAGCCTGTAACTCGCGTATATACGCGACTTGTCTTCAGTCTATCAGCGTATGCAGGATGGAATACTGAATTTCATCACTTTCAGATTCCCCTGTGTCTGTTATGTCAGCTGTCTGAGTTATCCCACACCTTTCTGTCTCTGTCTTCTTCAATTCCTGCAACTGTGATGATGTATGGTCCCCTTGTCTTGAATTTTGAAATCTGCTTCTGCATTCCCTTGCTTTATGCCCATAGTTGTTGCATGTATAGCACCTTATATTTTTCATGTTCCTTCTATCACACTCAAATGCTTTGTGTCCATATGCATTACAGGCAAAGCAATACCCTCTGAAATACCTGGGATGAGATGATCTTTCTTGAACCATTCTACTTCTGCATCTGGCTGCAACATGTCCAAGATTATGACATACATAACATTTAACTTTATTCAGCGGAGGAAATAATCGTCTATCACGTTCATAGTTAGGAGTAAAGGATCTTCCTTGAGGAATTTCTTTTCTTGGTTGTTCCTTGAGCATTTCAGATTTCTCATTAGAGTTTCTTGTCTCACCTTGTGAACTAGATTCACCTTCAACATATTCATGAAAACCAAGACCAGTCTTGATAGCAGGAGATCTTTGACTATTAATAATATCATCCAAGACTTTAGAACTATCTTGAAATCGTAAAAGCTTATCCTTTTCTTCTAGTTTACCTTTCAAGATATTTACCTCAACTTGATGTTGTTCTTCCTTTTTCAGATACTGCTTCCTTAGGTCTTCTTCAACTTTTCTCCCTTCTTCTACTTGTCGCTTTAGTTTGATCACTTCATGTTCTTGATCTTCAAGATCTTCTTTTAGAGAGAGGATCTTTGATTCAAGTCTCTGAATAGTTGTGCTCTGATCTTTTGCTATATCCTGCAATTTCTCCCTTACCCTGGTTTCCGTTTCCAATAGTTCTTTTAATTTGGCAGCTTCTTCAGTTTCTGCATTCTTCTCTTCATGTGCCATGAGACTTTTAATATCCTTGCTATCATTGGATGAAGCATTCTTCTTCTTGTGCGCCATGAGACTTCTAATATCTTCACTATCATTAAATGAACTTTTAATATGGGAATAATAGCTTCTACCATCTTGTTCATATATCCTTTCTTTGTTATGAGGACATCTAGCAGCATAGTGACCAACTCTACCACATAGAAAACATTTGAAAGGCAGCTTATCTTTGAACCGTCCAGTTCCACGTTCAAGATTCTTGACAAAATTTACCTCATCTTCTTCCTCTGACACTTCGAATGCGGCCTCTGGTGGTACCTCTAGTCGCATTTCAAAAGCAGTTAGGATCCCGTGAAGCTGTGACATGGTAAGTTTTCGCACATTCTCCTTTTCTTCTACGGCAGATACTTTAGAATCAAATTTAGTAGACAGAGATCTCAAAACCTTTTGAACTAAGACAACTTCCTCAAATTCTTCACCCAGATCCCTCATACAATTCACAATCTCATCCATACGCAGAAAATAATTAGCTACGCTTTCATTACTTCGCATCTCATACCGGATTCTGAGAGTTTGAAGCTTCGCTATTTTTACCAGATCATCTCCTTCGTAGCTTGTAACGATTTTGTCCCATATTTCCTTAGCTGATTTGAGATGCATGATCTTCATAAATTCTGATTGAGTCAAAGTACCAATAGGACATTAACTACTTTGGCATTGAGCTCATATTGCTTTTTCTCTGCTGGATCTGTAGGAGTTGCTGATGGGAATTTGTATCCTCCTTCTATGAGTCCCCAAACTTCTGCTCCAAGAGACTGTAAATATGCAGTGGTTCTTATCTTCCAGTGAGTAAAATTGTTCCCGTCAAAGACTGGTGGCCTGATGTGTGCCTCTCTTTCTGGATTAGCCATTTTGATGGATCTTTTCCTTCAAGCGATCAAGCTTCCTCTGAAGGACCCGCTCCGATACCAATTGTTGGAAATAATACTGAGAGGGGGGGTGAATCAGTATTATCAGATTAATAAAACCTTTTGAATTTCCTACTCAGAAACATATACGCGACTTCTGTTAAGTGAACAAGCGTGTACACGCGACTGTGTCTAAAGCAACTAGCGTATATGCAGATATCTTATGATTCAGTTAATCTTATCTTCAGTAAATGCATCAGAACATTATTAAGCAATTTGGGAGTAAACAGGTGCAGTATAACAGAACAGAATCATCACACAAGAGCCACACACATGAACACCATGATATAAGGTGGAAACCCAATGTGGGTGAAAACCACCTGCTGCAATTCGTCTCTTTCTTTCTTTAATGAGAAACTTCTTTTACAATATACTGGTGCAGTCCTTTACCAGTATGCAGGCTACAACCTGCAGAGGGCTACAACCCTCTCTTTCGTTTTCCAACTACTTTTGGAAGGGAGCTACAACCCCCTCAGCTCTTGTACTAGCTGATCCATTTACTAGTACGTAGGTGCTGACCCTACAACCTTCAGGGACCACGTTTCATCAATTTTCAGACTGGATCCAAGAGTACAAAGCAAACATTACCGCAATACAATCATCAACTTATACTTGCATCATAATTCATTAAACAACCCAATACCGAATCACTGAAACCCTGTCATCAAGAACACAGAACCCAAACCAGAATCTAGAACTCTGCAACAACCACCAGAATCAGCAACAACCTGAAATATCAACCCTTATCATGCATACGCTACTTCACTGTACCAAAACCGCGTGTATACGCGCTTTCTCCAAAGGCAACCCGCGTGCAGATCTAGAAATGATTACTTCTGCCTTTGCTGTCAGATCCGACCCTTACCAAGCGTCCCGAACAGATAACCAACAATACCAGATCCTCTCACTGTGTCAGCCACACACAATCCATGCTCCTTTGCCTAGTGATCTTCTCCTTATATAGCTTTAGGCCTTGTTCAATACCAAGAGCCAAAACCATAGAAACACAATACCATCAACTTCAATACTAGGGATCGACACGCCCGTCGAGACACAATGGTCCGAAACCATAGGCACAACTTCCAAGGACTAACCGCCATGGACCAAAGGTACGTTTCCACATACACGCGCTTTTGCTGAAGCCAACCTGCGTGTACACGCTGATTCTCCTTGCTGAACCTGCGTATATCTCTTTCTTGTCCTGCTGTACTGAGATCTGTCTTCTAGTTAAGTTGTCATCACCTGTACCAGTCTCTGAGCACCTGTACCAACCTTCTGAGTGAGTTGCCATCAAGGACAACACTTGAATCATAATGCCAACAATCTCCCCCTTTGGACTTGATGGCAACCACCACACCAAGTCACTCTCCCCCTTTGACATCAAGGGCAAAGGGTGGACCAAGATATTCTCTTCCTTGGTATACCTTCTGCTGACCATACTGCTGTCCATACTCCCCCTGAGTATATGCTGAAATCTCCAAATGTGCTCCCCCTTTGTGTATGCCAAAGTGTACCAATCTATCCATCCTGCTCTTGCTGAAATGTGCTGTTCATGCTCCCCTTGACTGTAGGCAAGATCTGTAAAAGATGTTCTACAAGAAGAACAAAGACTTATACATCATAGAAGACCTTCCTATCACCAAAAGACTCAACATACATTCATCACCCAACCTAGTGGGGATATCCCAATATTGACTCATTCACCTAACCATGTGAAGATACATGATAATACATGAACATTTCATCATTCATCCCAGGCATAGTGGGGAAACCAACATAGGCCGTTACATGACCTTGACATCATAAAAGAGATACATGACATAGTGATGAAATATCTAGACCAAGACTTATGAAAGCCACCAACAGCATCATGATCTGTACCATCAGCCTGCAATACCATTCCTAAACAGTAAGATGTATCATTTAGCTTCATAGACTTTATCAACACCTTCTAACCATAATGCTAACAATGCATTATTCGAAGAATATTCTCCCCCTGAGTGTAAGCCAACCATGTCTGAACCATTTCCTGAGTCTGTTCTGCTCCCCCTGAGCCTGAGCCAACCATGACTGAACCTGGGTCTGTTCTGCTACCCTTTCTTCATATACGCGACTTTGCAGCCTGTAACTCGCGTATATACGCGACTTGTCTTCAGTCTATCAGCGTATGCAGGATGGAATACTGAATTTCATCACTTTCAGATTCCCCTGTGTCTGTTATGTCAGCTGTCTGAGTTATCCCACACCTTTCTGTCTCTGTCTTCTTCAATTCCTGCAACTGTGATGATGTATGGTCCCCTTGTCTTGAATTTTGAAATCTGCTTCTGCATTCCCTTGCTTTATGCCCATAGTTGTTGCATGTATAGCACCTTATATTTTTCATGTTCCTTCTATCACACTCAAATGCTTTGTGTCCATATGCATTACAGGCAAAGCAATACCCTCTGAAATACCTGGGATGAGATGATCTTTCTTGAACCATTCTACTTCTGCATCTGGTTGCAACATGTCCAAGATTATGACATACATAACATTTAACTTTATTCAGCGGAGGAAATAATCGTCTATCACGTTCATAGTTAGGAGTAAAGGATCTTCCTTGAGGAATTTCTTTTCTTGGTTGTTCCTTGAGCATTTCAGATTTCTCATTAGAGTTTCTTGTCTCACCTTGTGAACTAGATTCACCTTCAACATATTCATGAAAACCAAGACCAGTCTTGATAGCAGGAGATCTTTGACTATTAATAATATCATCCAAGACTTTAGAACTATCTTGAAATCGTAAAAGCTTATCCTTTTCTTCTAGTTTACCTTTCAAGATATTTACCTCAACTTGATGTTGTTCTTCCTTTTTCAGATACTGCTTCCTTAGGTCTTCTTCAACTTTTCTCCCTTCTTCTACTTGTCGCTTTAGTTTGATCACTTCATGTTCTTGATCTTCAAGATCTTCTTTTAGAGAGAGGATCTTTGATTCAAGTCTCTGAATAGTTGTGCTCTGATCTTTTGCTATATCCTGCAATTTCTCCCTTACCCTGGTTTCCATTTCCAATAGTTCTTTTAATTTGGCAGCTTCTTCAGTTTCTGCATTCTTCTCTTCATGTGCCATGAGACTTTTAATATCCTCGCTATCATTGGATGAAGCATTCTTCTTCTTGTGCGCCATGAGACTTCTAATATCTTCACTATCATTAAATGAACTTTTAATATGGGAATAATAGCTTCTACCATCTTGTTCATATATCCTTTCTTTGTTATGAGGACATCTAGCAGCATAGTGACCAACTCTACCACATAGAAAACATTTGAAAGGCAGCTTATCTTTGAACCGTCCAGTTCCACGTTCAAGATTCTTGACAAAATTTACCTCATCTTCTTCCTCTGACACTTCGAATGCGGCCTCTGGTGGTACCTCTAGTCGCATTTCAAAAGCAGTTAGGATCCCGTGAAGCTGTGACATGGTAAGTTTTCGCACATTCTCCTTTTCTTCTACGGCAGATACTTTAGAATCAAATTTAGTAGACAGAGATCTCAAAACCTTTTGAACTAAGACAACTTCCTCAAATTCTTCACCCAGATCCCTCATACAATTCACAATCTCATCCATACGCAGAAAATAATTAGCTACGCTTTCATTACTTCGCATCTTAAGAGTTTCATACCGGATTCTGAGAGTTTGAAGCTTCGCTATTTTTACCAGATCATCTCCTTCGTAGCTTGTAACGATTTTGTCCCATATTTCCTTAGCTGATTTGAGATGCATGATCTTCATAAATTCTGATTGAGTCAAAGTACCCATAGGACATTAACTACTTTGGCATTGAGCTCATATTGCTTTTTCTCTGCTGGATCTGTAGGAGTTGCTGATGGGAATTTGTATCCTCCTTCTATGAGTCCCCAAACTTCTGCTCCAAGAGACTGTAAATATGCAGTGGTTCTTATCTTCCAGTGAGTAAAATTGTTCCTGTCAAAGACTGGTGGCCTGATGTGTGCCTCTCTTTCTGGATTAGCCATTTTGATGGATCTTTTCCTTCAAGCGATCAAGCTTCCTCTGAAGGACCCGCTCCGATACCAATTGTTGGAAATAATACTGAGAGGGGGGGTGAATCAGTATTATCAGATTAATAAAACCTTTTGAATTTCCTACTCAGAAACATATACGCGACTTCTGTTAAGTGAACAAGCGTGTACACGCGACTGTGTCTAAAGCAACTAGCGTATATGCAGATATCTTATGATTCAGTTAATCTTATCTTCAGTAAATGCATCAGAACATTATTAAGCAATTTAGGAGTAAACAGGTGCAGTATAACAGAACAGAATCATCACACAAGAGCCACACACATGAACACCATGATATAAGGTGGAAACCCAATGTGGGTGAAAACCACCTGCTGCAATTCGTCTCTTTCTTTCTTTAATGAGAAACTTCTTTTACAATATACTGGTGCAGTCCTTTACCAGTATGCAGGCTACAACCTGCAGAGGGCTACAACCCTCTCTTTCGTTTTCCAACTACTTTTGGAAGGGAGCTACAACCCCCTCAGCTCTTGTACTAGCTGATCCATTTACTAGTACGTAGGTGCTGACCCTACAACCTTCAGGGACCACGTTTCATCAATTTTCAGACTGGATCCAAGAGTACAAAGCAAACATTACCGCAATACAATCATCAACTTATACTTGCATCATAATTCATTAAACAACCCAATACCGAATCACTGAAACCCTGTCATCAAGAACACAGAACCCAAACCAGAATCTAGAACTCTGCAACAACCACCAGAATCAGCAACAACCTGAAATATCAACCCTTATCATGCATACGCTACTTCACTGTACCAAAACCGCGTGTATACGCGCTTTCTCCAAAGGCAACCCGCGTGCAGATCTAGAAATGATTACTTCTGCCTTTGCTGTCAGATCCGACCCTTACCAAGCGTCCCGAACAGATAACCAACAATACCAGATCCTCTCACTGTGTCAGCCACACACAATCCATGCTCCTTTGCCTAGTGATCTTCTCCTTATATAGCTTTAGGCCTTGTTCAATACCAAGAGCCAAAACCATAGAAACACAATACCATCAACTTCAATACTAGGGATCGACACGCCCGTCGAGACACAATGGTCCGAAACCATAGGCACAACTTCCAAGGACTAACCGCCATGGACCAAAGGTACGTTTCCACATACACGCGCTTTTGCTGAAGCCAACCTGCGTGTACACGCTGATTCTCCTTGCTGAACCTGCGTATATCTCTTTCTTGTCCTGCTGTACTGAGATCTGTCTTCTAGTTAAGTTGTCATCACCTGTACCAGTCTCTGAGCACCTGTACCAACCTTCTGAGTGAGTTGCCATCAAGGACAACACTTGAATCATAATGCCAACATATCATTGGGGAAATTACTCCGCATTCTTCCAAACAACATAAGTATATCCTTACTGCTACCGATTATTTTACTAAGTGGGTTGAAGCAATTCCTTTTAAGACAACAAATTCTGAGGCAATCATTGAGTTTATAGATCAATTCATCATTACCAGGTTTGGTGTCCCAAATGCTCTTGTTTTTGATAACGCATCTTACTTTTCAGGCAATGCTATGTTTGATTTCGCTATTAAAAGAGGATTTAAATTAAAATATTCTGCTAATTACTATCCTCAGGGTAATGGTTTAGCAGAGTCTACAAATAAAAATCTGATTAAAATTATTAAGTGAACTATCGAACATAACCATAAAACATGGCACAAATCCTTAATATTTGCACTATGGGCTGATAGGATAACACAGAAGTCTTCTATAGGATCTTCTCCATTTAACCTTGTGTATGGAAAAGAAGCAGTGTTACCAACAAATCTTGTCCTTCCTTCCTTAGCCCTAGTTCAGTTCATTGAGAAAACCCCTTCTTCTTCTATTCAACTTAGACATGACCAAATTCTAAAATTAGAAGAGGAAAGGGAAAAAGCCAAGGTTATTCATGTGAAACATCAGCAAATCATCAAGTCATCCTTTGATTCAGTCTCATCCGGTTCAAAACAATTTCAAGCCGGTGATTTAGTTCTGAAATGGGACAAAGCCCATGAAGACAAGGGAAAACACACCAAGTTCCAGAAGATGTGGCTTGGGCCATTTCAGATCTGTGAGAAGATAGGCCATTCGACCTTCATATTACAAGATTTATCAGGTTTGAGAGATTCTCTCCCTGTTAATGGCCTTATCTTAAAGAAATTCTTTAATTGAGGAGGTAACCCCTTCTCCTTTTTAGTTTAATAGAGTTTTGTAGTTTGTAGGACCATTAGAAAATAAAGTTGTAAGGTATCTTCCATTGACCTTTGTTGTATTTAAAAGTTGCTCAACAGAAGTAGTGTGGGTATTTACTTTTAAATAATAGAAGTCTTACATAAGAGGGATAATCTCTAGGAAACTAGGTATAATTGCATTCCAAAATCACAATTCAATTTTTGTGAACCCTTCTCAAAGTTTAGAAGTATTGTAAATCATTTTATGTTTTCAGATTGGCCACAAAAGGGTTATCAATATCAAAACAGAAACTAATCCAACTTCAGCATCTTTAACTCTTACCTTGTCATCCATTTACTCTTAAGGAGAAAATTGTCCATCCCATTCACCAAAGTTTATGGTTACTCAGAGTGTAATTCTAAAATATCTAATATTAAAGATAAGAGGTCTTATTACAAGCCTGCTTACCATGTTCATAGGGAAATAGTTTAATTGACATTACCAATACTGCATACCAAAACAGGGTAATGGCTTAGAATTATAAGACAAGGGGTCTCATCACGAGCCAGCTTGTTCGGTTAGATTACCACCAGTGAATGGCATTTTCAATAGCTGGCCACCAAACCAGGACAATGGCTTTTTATCTTAACAATAACAGAAAAAGAAAGGAAATACAAAATGTGAAAACATGTTTTGAATTCATTCTGGTAATCACACTCTTAAATGGATGGGATCATGGACAATAATATGGTTTAAAGGTATCCCTGTCGAAACTATGAACGTTTGCTGGCAGCAGAGGCTCTACCTATGACAAAGGAGTCAATTTTAAAAAGCTGATTTGGAAAGGTTCTCTGTTTTATCATTATAAACCAATAAACGCCAATTTAAAACTTAGAATGTATCTAATTTTAAACAAGAGAGGAAATTAACAAAGATAGATTCATTTTATTTAAAATGCATATAAACCTAGTTATACTAGAATTTTTCCCTTTAATGAGAACTCTATTTTGAAAAAGTTTAAGTATTTCCATACTTTTCAGAGATAACTGTTTCTTCAAGCGAATCGCCAATTGTTGTGCTCTACAACAACCCCCCATTTCATATCATTATTCCTTTAGAAAAACTATCATATGAAATGGGTCCCTTTAGATTTGATTGGTATCAATATTGTATTATTCAAAAAAGGTCCGAAAACAATAATGAAAAACATTATGAAAACCTTTTCGATAAACCCATTTTGATCTTAATAATACAAATAATCAATCTTTTGTCATTGCGATAAAGCGATCGCAAGATCGCATATCGCAATGACATAGGGAGCATACGTTAATGGCCCATTGGTTTTCGCCGATGCGATATCGCTATCGGCTATCGGCAATATTCTATGCATGTTCTTAAAGCGCCCCAGGTAATTCACCCCGATGCGATGCGATATCACTATCGGCGATCGGCGATATGCTTTCCATGTTTTCGTAGAATGCCAATACTCCCGATGTGATGCGATATCACTATCGGCGATCGGGGATGTCAAAAGGTGACAATATAAGGAGTTAAAGTTTTCCCCGATACCCGATTGCGATAAAGCACAAATTTCAAAAAAGTCGTTAAGACAGAGGGATATTACGATCAATTCATATTAAAAGCTTGATCTGTCGAACAATGATTTACCTGCGCTCAACCGCCAAAATATCCAAGGCACGCTTAAACGAATAATTCGGCCGATTAATGATATGATGGGCATTTAAAGGATTGGCAGGTTTAAACGGCCATTTAATGTAATAGTAAGTCCTGAAATCTTCCTCATAGATTGTATCCGCGCCACTTAAAGGTTAAGCCCTCATCACGCATTGATCAATTTATCTTTCTCATATTGGATTTTCATTACCAATTCTCCGTGTTACGTTTATTTTCACTCCTGTGCAGAATTCATCCAAAGCAGAAAACTCAAGCAGAATGGGGAAGAAATCTAAGAAAACCACAGTCACTTCCGCTATGCCAGCCACAGGACAAGCCGTCGCTGATGCAACAAACAAAAAGAAAGGATTGATATCTGATACTACATGTTCTGGTCTCGGTAGAACTACTTGGCAAAGTACCTACAATCTGATTGAAGTCGAAGAACCTAAACTGACAACAGTACAAGCCTTTGCAGATTCAACTCGGAAATCTGATGGTACTTTAAAGGACTTAGCTGACTCCTTCCTTCATCGGATAGCAGCTCGGGAACAAATTCTCCCATATACGGATGTAGTGCAGTGGGCAATTGAGGAAATGCCAATCATGGACAGAACCTTCTGCACCAGAGACGGGAGAATTTTCGGGTCATTCAAGGCTGATGATTTAAGGCAAATGTATCATTTGCCTGAGCCAGAGAAGAAGTACAACAAGGCGTTTTTGGAGAAATTCCGAAAAGAAAATGAAGTTGAATCCGAACCCATCCGGGATTGGAGGCAAAACCCAGCAAAACACAAACATGAATCTTCCGGTAAGTACTCGGTTGATTCCCTATGTTCTCCTTATTGTTATGCTGGAATAATGATGTGTAGATTGTGGGGGTTGCACGACTCTTCTAATTTCACTATAGAAATGGTTCCCTTGATGGAAGCGACGTGTAACAGTGAAATAATGGATTGGGCCACTATTCTATCAGATAAACTAGCAACAGCTGTTCTTGAGTTTAGAAATAAGACCCGCGTTACTAAAAGGCTAATTCCCCCATTCTATTATAGTGCCTATATTTTAGATACCTTGTGTTTTAACTCTTAATTTCCTGTGCTCAGCTGGAGGTGGACACCACAAAAACCTATGCCTATTCACATATACCATCAGAAATTATGGAAATCCTCTTATAAGCACCATTTATACCAAGTCTGCAATGGCTTTATGTTACCCATTCATTACTCTATTTTTGATAAACCTGCTCCCAAGATTTCCTACCAAGCCGGGATCGACTTAACATCAGTAGGAAGATGGTTCGGGGAGGAAAAGTTCACTTATATAAGAGTTTTTGGTAGCCAAGCCGAACCTCATGTCCTTCCTTTGTACATACCTGATAAACTGCTGGCGAGGGAAATAGCTTATCAGATCATTACTGAGAGTGTTACACAGACTCTCAAGAAAAATAAGAAGCAGGGCTGGCCCTCTTTTCCTTTGAGATGCGGTGTCTACACCTTGCATGATCTCAAACATGCAGAGAAAGAAGCTACAAAGATGAAATCATTAACTCTAGCAACTCTCCCTAATAGGCAATTTGATCCTAACAAAGTTGCCTATAATGCACTCGAACAGGCCAAATTGTCAAAGTTTGATCATAAAGAAGATATGTTTGATGACCTGTTCTCCTCAGCTGAGTCAATAATGCAGGTTAAGGCATTTGCCAGAATGAAATATCAGGATGAAGGGTTGGTTGAATTTAACAAACTTAGAGAACAGAGGTTGCAAACTTTGCCTCTAGATCTATTAGCAACAACCCCAACAACATCGTCAAGCGAGCCTGAACGGCAACAGTCAAAGGAACCTCCAGTTACAACAACAGAACCAGAAATGCCACGGAAGGAAACTCAGACTAAAGACCAGGAGAAAGTGCGGGAGGAGACCCAGATTAAAGAGCAGAAACAGACCAACATTGAAGTAAATGTGGATACTCATATTGACCCAAAATTGCTCCAGGAATGGCAGCAATTTGATTCTATTATCAGCGGTCTAGAATGTTCAAAGGACACCGAAACTTCGAAAGAAACAGACACACAGGAAACCACTTCACAACAGGTTCTCAGTGGAACCAGTGGCCCACCCATTTCAAAAGAAGTAGAAATAATACCAAAGGACCCCTCTGATCAAATCATTTTGCAGGTAGAAGAGATTCCTCCCTTGCATGTCTTCTACAGCCCGAGGCATAAAGCTGTAGTAAAATGATAGAGGAAGAGAAGAAGGACTGATCAATCTTCCCTTTTCCCAGAACAGACGATCACGAGCAATGTGGTTTGGAAGGAGGAATTTGACCCCTCTGATGACCTGACAAAACTGTCACAATATGCTGGAGCCTATTCAGCAGCAACAATAGATAAGGCATCGGAGGTGAGTCTTTTACTGAAAACAAAAGACCAGGAAATCTTCTTATTACAGGCACAACTAACTGAAGAAAAGCAAAAAGTAGAGCAGGCAGAACAGCAATTGTTGACACAACAGCAAGTAAACAATCAACTAACTCAACAATTGCAGGTAGAGAAACAAAGGATTGACCACAGTGCAATCCAGAAGCAGAAAGAATTGTCAGAGGCCTTGGCACAACTGAAGGCAGCAAATGAGCAAATGCTGAAAATAAAAGATGAGCAAATTGTTCAACTATCAGCACAACTTGAGAAGACAAAGGGCGTTCCACAAGTAACTGAATTCAGAGTAGAAGCACTACAGATAAATATGGCATTGATAGCCCAAATTAAGCTTCTATGTCAACAAATCGCCCAGGCAGAGCCACTATGTGAATTGACGGCATCAATAAGTGAAAAAATAGAAAAGGCTAGGACGGAATTAGATCAAGCTGAAGAAACGATAGCTGCATTTCTTGACTGGCAAGATACTGATCAGGGACAAGCGGTGAATTTACCAAGGATTTTAGAGTCACATAAAGATATATTATTCACAGAATGGCAGTCCCAGTTAATGAAAGCAGAGAGGGTAGTTTCAAGGTGCAAATCAACTACAAGCAATTTGGTTGAATTAGTTAATAACACTCTCTACTTATCAAATATGATTTCCCAATGCACGCCAGGAAAATTGACAGCAATGAAAACATTGGAGTAGTCATGTTATCCAGATCTAGAGGAAAAGGGGAGATTAATTGCTGGAATTAACAGTTTAACATGGGACACCTATTGGTTCTTCTTGGTAAAACCACACACACAGAGAGCCGCCCTCAAGTGCCTTACAGATGCAATCGGGTATATTATCCCCGATATTCAGGATGCCACCTATGCCGCCCAGCTTAGCTCTCGCCTCAACAGACCGCCCGAAGTGGAGCCGATGCTTGCGATAAGTCAGCTCAGATTTAAAGGCAAACAGCCTACGTGATGATTCATGCCGCCGACTGCCAGATTGTTGAGGAAAATATGATCAAAATCAATTGATACCAATTAAGTAGGATTTCAGTTTCGTAGATAGCTAGATTAATTAAGTATTTATAGACCCTTTCATTGTTTTGGAAAGGGTCGTAAAGTTTTGTACTTGACTTAAAGACTGAAGTTGCACTATTGTGCTTCAGCCATATTCTTTTATAAAACTGGACCAGTTATTCTAATTTCGACAAGGAAGCTTTTATGCAAATGTGCACTACTATCTTTGTTTGAAAGTATTTCTGTGTTGGAGGAAGAATCTCAAATAGCGATTGATATTGGGAGTGTCTAGCAGATCAGATGGTACTATTATCTATGTCTGAATTCATTCTTTTCATATGAATTTTCATTTGATTACCTTTGCTATTATCGAATATATGTATGTGTTTTAACAGCATTTCTTTATTCCTTCCACTATTGGATGTTTATGGGATGCCTTTCCTTTGATCATATATGTATCGATGATATATAAAGTGTAGCAATATTGTGCTAATCCCTTTGTTTAACGATTTAAGCAGAGTAATTCTTGAATGAATAAAAGTCCATGTTTATTGAATAGAGTCATCTACATGCCTGTTTATAAACATAGATCATCAAGCGCTACACTTTAAAAGTACAATAGTTCCCGGGATTAGTAGTAGTTCTTTTATTTCGCCGATAGATTAAGTTATTCGCCTATCATTAGATTAGTCAACCAATCATTCATTCATCCCGTTTATCCATTACTGGGAAACTGGTCCCATTATCCCCAGTCGGAGCCACCATTCCAAACGGAAAAGGAGCTGTACTAAGGTCCGGACCGGGTGGTTATCCCCCAATGTTGATACAATGATTTTTGGGGCATCAACACCAAGTCATTGGAAAAACAATGTTGTGCCCAACCCAAAGTCTCCCTTTACCTGAAACTTCTTTTACCAACACCTTATAATCGTAACCATAGGCTTGCCTCCTATAATTCCTAATCTGACATTCTCCTAACACACATTGTCCTTGAGACACCTGGAATTCATTGACACTCCTTGGAACACACACTTATTTGTTCATTTCCATGTATTTTGACCTAGTTCTCCCTTGTGATGCCCTAACACTCCCTAACATTCCTCGACGTGCATTGGAAATTTTTGACATGTGTTATCATGCCTTTTCATTCCTTGGCACGCTGTGACACTCCTTAGCCATAATGCCCTCACAACTACCCTTACTTTTTTGGGGACTTGGGAACCCAACCAATTCTTGCCTCGATTACAACAACTTGACCAAGTTACAATTATTACAACTATACTATGCCTTGTTCACCTAAGAATTGACTATAACTCATCTTAGGCTACTCATGTATAATTTCAACTTATCCAACATAACAAGTTACAAGTGACCATGTCAAGGCTCATGTCCAACTGTGGCCATAACAAATCTAAGCAAAATAGTTTACATCTTGACATGTCATAACACCTGACACATCTAACAATCCCTTGGAACTATGTGGCATGTGTTAGCACCCCCTACATTCCTTGGCATGCTTTGGCACTCCCCAACACTCCCTGACATGCCTTGTAATTTCCTAGCATATAACCTTGTCACTACCTCCTTAACACACCTAAAAATCACTGACACTCCATGTCACAAACTCTTATTCATTCATTTCCATGCATTTTGAGATAGTTCTCCCTTGTGTTTCCATGACACTCCCTAACACTCCCTGATACCTGGCACATCTTGGCATGTTGCCCTGGCACTCTAGAATTCCTTGGCACTACCTAGCATACCTCATCACTCACTCCTTAACACAACTAGAATCACTGATACTCACTATCACATACTCTTATTCATTCATTTCCATGCATTTGAAACTAGCACTCCATTGTGTTTTCGTAGCACTCCCTAACACTCCCTAGCATGCATTGACACACCCTATCACTTGTCACGTCTTGGAATATCGTTGCCCTGGCCTCTAGCATGCCTTAGCACTACAAAGAATATCTTGTCACTCCCTTAGCACACCTGTAACTCACTGACAATTCCTGTTACAAAACCTTATTCATTCATTTCCATGCATTATTTTGACCTAAGTCACAGGGTTCGGCGAACCTGAACCTTCAGGTTCGAAATTCGCCGAACCTGTAAAAAAAATTGAGGTTCGTTCAGGTTCGGCGAACCTGAAAGCCGAACCCAAAGCCGAACCCGAACCCGAACCCAAACCTTAACGAACCTGTCAAATTTTATCGAACCGGATCGAACCTGAACGAACCAAATCGAACTTGAACGAATCGCTGGTTTTCTGGACGGGTTTCCTGGACGGTTTTCGAAGAAAACAGTGGGCCGCATACCGGTTCTTCCAATTTCGCGCCAAATAATTCTTTATAAACAGTCGCGCGCTTTGTTTTTGGCACACACTGTCGGGTTGAAAGTTCTTGATTGCTGAAGCGGCAAGCCTGAGCGTTTGTTTGTAGTGAGTCTCTGTCTGAGTTGTTAGTCATTTGTAGTGGTGAGTCGGTGACTGTGAGTTGGTGAGACGACGGACGTTTGAAGTTGCGGGCCGGGGCACGACGCTGCAGTGCTGCACGCAGAGTCCAGGCCATCGAGATTCGACGCTGCACGGCACCAGTTTGCAGTTGCACCGCCAGCCTCCAGCCTCCAGGTTCGGTGACAGACACAGTTGTTATATGATATATCCTTGTTTGTTATTAACTTATTTCTGAAATTGATTGATTATATATCATATAGTATATGCGTGTCTGAACTTCGAAGTACAAGTTGGTGCCTATTGAGTCTACTATTGCAATTGCACTCGATATTGTTGTAGTTACAGGCTTACAGCTACTAGTGCCTACTAGATATGTCGAATCACACCTATTGGTCCCTAGAAAGAAATAAATTCTAACTTCGAAATAGCCATGTAAATGCTCAGATAGTGCCTATTAGATATGTTGAATCACACCTATTGGTCCCTAGAAATAAATAAATTCTAACTTCGAAATAGCCATGTAAATGCTCAGATATTCGTTTGCGGTTTAACTAATTTCAGAGGAATTAGGCACTTAGGTTCTCCGCTATTGGTTCCATTGCTCATTGTATTTCTTGTTTCACAATATAATATCAAGGTAAGCATTAATGAAAACTTACATTCACCCATGTCATTATGATTAATTAATGGAAGAAAATTCTCATAAAATATGTTGAGCTGCCGAAGTACAAGTTGGTGTTACCGTGTTTATTCTCATCTGCTGCAGCCTGCAAATAATGCAATTCATTTCTCCCTCCTTGCGCATTACAAATTATTGGGAGATGCCGGTGTTGTTCTCCTTCAAATGGACCTAGGTGTGCATTTCAGTTCCTTTTAAGATGAGGAATCTGTATCTTTTTTGCCTCAGAATCCTCGGACCTCATCTATACAGAGTCTGGCTCCTACACATGAATCTGTTGTTTTCAGTCTCAAATTGGAGAATAGTACTTGATAGACTTTTTGTAAAACTTTGTAGCGAGGGCCCCTGGGCACTAAGAAGGTCTTGATTCTTCATAATGTTGACTCTGTTCCAACATAATTTAGTTTATTTTCAGTCTCAATTTAGGGAATAGGCCTTCATAGCCTTTTTCTACAACTTCAAAACAGATGTCCCTAGGATCTAAGAAGGTTTGACTCTTTACATATAAGCTCTTAACTTTATAATAAAGTTTTAGGTGCAGGCTCGACAATTGTAACAGGCTATTTCTGAGAAATAAGGTCTTCGTGTGCCTTGGATTCCCATGCTTTTGATCTCTGGTTTTTGCGCAGTGGCTTCGGCCACTGGGTTTGAAACTTTGAGTTAATGGTTTTGCTAGGCCAACCCATCTGAAATTATAGGTGTGTTGTGGTCAATGTATACCAGACACTGCTTTTTATACCAACTTTTAAAACGAGTCACTTATGTTTTCCTTAGTTTGTTCTGCACCTGAAAATTATGCCCATAATGCCTAAAATTTGAGAATAATTTACTCATAGAGTCATATGATGCTATGCTCTGCCTCTAGGCTCTAAGTAGCAGGTCTGTTGGATCATGATTCATGATTCATACCTTAAGGCTTACACCAAATGAGTAGAATAAGTAACTATAATGTACATGAGTTGAATCAGAATGTAGGCTGGTAGCTTATCAAAACCTTCGAAGATTTTGACAGAACTGAAGAGGTTGATGTTGTGAAAAGCAATCTCAGAATCAAGCCATTTTCTCTGATAACAAAGTGGGTCAAATGAAGAAAAATCATAAATAAATGTTACATAATATTTGTTGTGTCAAACAATTTGAAGACATACAGTTAAGCTGCACATAGTTTGGTTACAACCAATTATCAATTATCTGTTGATGGTCTGCCAGAGTTCTCAAAAAAATTAAAAAAAATTACACCTCAATAAATTTAATCTTTCAGATTTTCGATATATCCAAGTTTAAGATGAATCTTGATTAACTTTGTTTTCTATATTTTATCTCTCACACCTATGTAAATAGTTATTTACTTTTTATTCAATTTAACTTTATATTATTTTAGATGGAGCCAACTTGTACTTTCTTTTAAATTTTGCAATAATAGAGAAAGTCTGCCCTTTATGAGCACATTAAAAGTTAAAACTAGAGGAGGCTTAAGGTTTACAGGTTGTATTTTGTGCTTCATCTGAGTTCTAGAAGCTTATGATGTTCATGGTGGATGCTTATTTTTTTAATCCACTTGCTGCATTTGTATCTCTTTCAAGTTTTAATGATAGGTTCATTATTGTTTATTTCATTTATTCATTACTTCATGGCCATTTTTCATGTACTAAGTGTAAAGCACCTCACCAATCTCCATAGATAATCAACCTCTATAACCATTCAATCTTTGAAATTAATTAGTGTGCTTGAAGTTATGGTTTCCGTAGCAAGATTATGAGATCATAATTTAATGAATTAATATGATGTAATATGCCGTTGCCCTCCATTTTGTTTAATGAACTTCAGACAATCAACTTGTACAGCTGCTATACCATTTGGCATTTAGTAACATCTTTGAGAATAAATTACACAAATGATATTATGTTTAAAACAACAGGACTACTGGATTATAACTTGCTTGGTGAATATGATCCAATATGCCATCGCCCTCCATTTTGTTAAATAAACTTAAGAGAATCAACCTCTATAACTATTTATGCCAACAATTCAGCCTTACATGCCACTTTATTTCATTTTGCAGTCGTTTGGGCTGCTTTGACTTTCTAATGGAAATTCAATAAAGCTTGCTACCAATTTATTTCTCCTCAAATTCATTAAATACACATGTTATAACTTATAGCCTATAATTACTGTTAAGTGATAATTACAATAGGAAGTGATAATTACTGTTATTTAAATTTGAAAGATTTGAAGAAATTGGAAAACTGAAATTTGAACAAGTTATGCATGATTTGAATGCTCATCAAAATATCAAGTTTTATTTGTATTTGAAAATTGAATTTCACTATTTTATCATTTGTTTAAATTCGAATTTTAATATGCCATTGCCAACAAAAATGCAGACATATTTGTCATGGCACCTCCAAAGTCAACGACAGAAGGATGGAAATATGTGGAGAAATTGGACAGGCCTCATGGGAGGCATTTGAAATGCAAGTTATGTAATAATGAATTTTTTGGATATTTAACTAGAGTCATGGACCACTTGCTGTCTGTCACTAATGGCAAAGGAGGTGGCGTTGAAGGTTGCAAGAATGTGTCTGCAGAGCTCAAGGAGACACTTCAGAAAGATTATGACAATATACAAAAGGCTAAGAAAGTGAATGAAAACAAAAGACAACGTGTTCAAACAGAAATTACAATGAATTACAATTCATTATCTGCACTTTCTTCAAGCACGGTTGGTGTTGGGAGTTCATCTCAGTCAAAGATCAGTAAATCAAGTGGGACAACCACATTAAATACTCTTTGGAAGCCCATGCAGAAACAAGAAGTTGATGATGCTGTAGGTGATATGTTTTTTGAATGTGCAATTCCATTTAATGTGGCAAGAAGCCCTTACTTCATCAACGCATGTAAGATGATGGCAGGTTTTGGTAAAGGATATCTCCCTCCTAGTTCTGAGACCATAAGGACCACTATTTTGAAGAGGTCAAAAGAAAGAGTTACAAACAATTTGCAGAAGATCAAAGACTCTTGGAAGGAAACAGGGTGCACAATTTTATCAGATGGCTGGTCAGATATGAATCATAGACCTCTTATTAATGTGTTGGTTTCTTGCCCTAAAGGGGTACTTTTTTTGAAAGTAGTTGATGCATCAGGGAATAAGAAGACCTCTGAATTTATTTTCAAGATTTTAGAGGAAGCTATTCTTGAGGTTGGAGAAGAAAATGTGGTCCAGGTTATAACAGATAGTGCTTCAAATTGTGTTGGAGCAGGAAAAATGGTCATGGATAAATACAGAAAAATATATTGGACACCTTGTGTTGCCCATTGTCTTGACTTATTGTTACATGATTTGGCAAAGTTTCCATGGATTAACGAGACAGTTCGGAGGGGGAAACAAATTTCTCACTTCATATTTAACCATCAACTCACATTGAGCTTGTACAGGAATAATGCATCTAGAGAGTTGCTCAGGCCTTGTGACAATAGGTTTGCCACATATTATATTACTATCAAAAGGTTAGTTGAAGAAAAAGGGAGTATAAGAGGTGTTTTTTGCAACAATGAGTGGGAAAAGTCTCATCTTTCAAAGGAAGCTAAAGGAAAGTAGTTGGAACAGGTGATTTTAGGGACTGCTTTTTGGAACAATGCTGAGAAGGTCTTAAAAGTATGTGAACCAATTGTTGATATGCTTCGCATGGTTGATAGTGATACCCCTTCCATGGGTTTTGTTTATGAGGGCATGGATCGTGCTAAAGAAGCCATTGCAAAATCTTTTAATAATGAGGAAAATGAGTACATTGCAATATGGGAGATGATTGATGAAAGATGGAAGATGTTGCATAGTCCTTTACATGCAGCAGCTTGTTATTTGGATCCTAGACTCTATGGGATAGAAAGAACAAATGATGCAGAAGTCATGAATGGCCTTTATGATGCAGTTGAACGGTTGGTCCCTGATCAAGAAGAATGCATGAGAATTAGAGAGCAGCTCCGAGCATACAGGTTGGAAGAGGGAATATTTGCAAGGTATAGTGCAATACAAGATAGGCCCAATATTCCTCCAGGGAGATGGTGGCAGTTTTATGGATCAGAGACTCCTGAATTGCAACGTTTTGCAGTTCGTATTTTGAGCCAGGGATCAAGTGCCTCTGCTTGTGAAAGGAACTGGAGTAGCTTTAACCATATCCAGTCCAAGAAAAGAAACAAATTATTGTCTACAAGGTTGGAAGACCTTGTTTATGTTCGCAGTAATTTGAAGTTGGCCTTGAGTAGTGTGGCCAAAGATGCATCTAGTTCCTACGAGCCATGGTTTGATGCTGATTCACAGCCAGAAGAAGATGATATTAGCACTGATGGTGATTCACTAGATGATCCAAATGTTGGAATTCCATCTATTGATGACTTCGATGATCCCCATTCTAGTGCCTTTACTATGCCATATGCACATGATGATTGAGAGCTTTTTGATCATACTAGAGTCTAGTAGGCCATAATTATAGACTATCTATGTTTTTTGAATTTCCTAGAACAATTTTATGGATTATAACTATTTGGCAATGGTCTTTATGACTTCCTTATTATATTAGCATTGATGATGATGAGCCAAATGATGGAATTCCATGTGTTGATGACTTTGATGATATTATGACTTTGATGATGTTTAAAATTTTGAAATTTGAAGATGTCCTACAATGATGTGTATGTTTAAATTTTGATCATGTTTTGATTATGTGATTTTTTAAAAGATTACTAGTATTTGACATTCATTTAAATTTTGAAGACTGAAAATTATGTCATTTCTTTTTGCAAACTACTATTGTGTATGTTTACATTTAACTAGATGTTAGAATGATTACATTATTGATGTATGTTTACTAATAAGAATTTGTGTTCATGTGTTTATGGATTGATTTTGAATTTTCTATTATTTTGTCATATGTAGATATATATATATATTATATATATAATATATATATATATATATATATATATATATATATATATATATATATATATATATATATATATATATATATATATATATATATATATATATATATATATATATATATATATATATATATATATATATATATATATATATATATATATGTATAGTCAAACCTAATGCTGAACCTCATTCGAACCTGATCGGAAAATTCGAACTCGAATCGAACTTAATCGTTGTCGAACTCGAACTTGAACTCAAACCGTGTGACATAGATTTTGACCTAGTGGTCCCTTGTGTTTCCATGGCACTCTGTAACACTTCCTAGCATGCGTTGACACACCCTAGTAGCTAGCACATCTTGGTTGGATGCTACCCTCGCACTCTAGCATTCCTTAGCACTCCCTAGCATACCATGTTAATCCCTCCTTAACACACATGGAAGTTGCTACACTCCCTATCACACACTCTTATTCATTCATTTCCATGCATTTTGACCTAGCGGTGCCTTGTGTTCCCTAGTGCTCACTAGCACTCCTTAGCAAGCATTGGCACACCTTGGAACTTGGTACATCTTGGCATGCTTCCTTATTATTGTAGCATGCCTTGGCACTACTAGCATACCTTGTCACTCCGTCCTTAGCACACTTGGAACTTGCTAACACACCCTATCCCACACTTTTATTCATTCATTTCCATGCATTTGAAACTAGTGCTCCCTTGTGTTTCCCTGGAACTTGGCCCTAACACTCCCTAGCATGTGTTGGTGCCACACCCTAACACTTGGGACATCTTAGCAGGCCTTAGCACTTGGCATGACTTAGCATGCTTAGCATGCCTTGGAACTATCTAGTATGTGTTAGCTTGGCATTTTTTGTCACATGTTGGCACTCCCTAGTTGTCATGCCCTTATAGATAGCCTTACCTTTTTGGTGACTTGGGAAACCAACGAAGTCATTGAAAAAATAATGGTGTGCCTAGACTGAACACTCGCCAACACTCGACATGCATTCACACTATTTGGCATGTGTTAGCATGCCATTTCATTCCTTAGCACCCACTGACACTCCTTAGATATCATTCCCTCACAACTACCCTTACATTTTTCGCAACATGGGAACCCAACCAAATCCTACCTCAACTATAACAACAACTTGACTATAACAATAGCTTGACCAAGTTACAATTACTACAACTAGACTATGCACTATTCACCTAAGAACTTCCTATAACTCATCTTAGGCTACTCATGTTGAATATCAACTCATACAACTTAAAAAGTTATGAATACAAGGTTCACATCTAACCGTGGTCGTAAAAAAACTAAGCAACAAAGTTACATCTTGACATGCATGTTACAGGTTATTTGGGCACATCACTCTTGACATTTAGATCAGTACCACTAGGGCTCATAAAACCCTAATTCAGTTGTTACATGCCCTAAACAAGTCAACTCATTGAATGCTTCCTTCTATGAAAGTTTCTTGGCCTGAAGCCTTTCTGAAATGCCTCCTTGGGAGACTAGCGCAGCCCAAGCATTCAGACAGTGCACTACAGAGTAAGCAAGCACACTGTGGCCTACACTGTAGTGCACTTAGGCCCTCTTTATCCTATGTTAGGTGAGATTGAGTGAGATTTGCATAGGGTTCTAGGAATATTCCTTCATTCTAGATGATTCTAGAAGGATCCCATCTCTTATCTCCTCTAATGAGCTTGAAATTGGATAGGCTAAGGATCCATTAACCTCCTATCCTCTCATCCCTTGCTCCATGGAAACTAACTCCAAGTTTGGAAGGCCATTCAATACCCTCATTTATGACAAAACCACCTCCATTTCCTATAAATTAAGCACTCATCATAGTGATCAAGGGGCTAGAATTTGAAGTTAGTAAGGAAATTATGTTGGTTTGAGAATTTAGTTTATGTTAAGCAATTTTATGTTGTTGGAGTTGTGTGCTTTTGATGTGGTGAGGGTTGAAATGAAGCTAGAGGAGTGGCAAAGGATCGAACAGTATTGGGTGATACTCTTCCTTCTACGTTAATAAAGATCTTATTCCTTTTCTCATATGATTTTTCACATGTATGATGATTATGTGTTTCAATGTCTTCGATTCCATTGTCTTATAGGAGATAGGTCATGTATTATTTCATTGTTTCTTATTTCTGTTTATCTTGATACATGTACCTTTTAAGTGGATTTAGTTCAAGTGGGAGTGACGGGAGTGATTCAAAAGAGATATAGGAAGCGAAAGACTACAGGTAAGTTCCTCCATCTCATCTATCTTCTATACGAAAAGGTTAAACTACTTTCTTTTTGTTGTTCTAGGTGTGGTCACCCACCTAGGTAAAATGTGTTTATCCATAGATGCAAATTCCATATAACAATTCCATAACACTTGGCATGCCTAAAAATCCCTTGACACTATGTAGCACGTGTTATCATCCCCTACACTTCTTGGCATGCTTTGGCACTCCCTAGCACATCATAGCATTCCCTAACACTTATCACACCTCGTACTCACTAAAAATCTCTATCACACTCTTATCCATTCATTACCATGCATTTGAAACTAGTGCTCCCTTGTGTTTCCTTGGAACTTGGCCCTAACACTCCCTAACATGTGTTGGTGCCACACCCTAACACCTGGCACATCTTGGCATGCCTTAGAACTTGGCATGACTTGTCATGCCTAAAATGCCTTGGAACTTTCTAGCATGTGTTAGCACTTCTTGGCATTTCCTAGCACATGTTGGCACTCCCTAGTTTTCATGCCCTTATAGATAGCCTTACATTTTTTGCGACTTAGGAAACCAACCAAGTCACTGAAAAAATAATTTTGTACCTAGCTCTGACACTCCCCAACACTCGGCATGCATTCACCCCTTCTGACATGTGTTAGCAAGCCTTTTCATTCCTTAGCACAACCAAACACTCCTTATCTATCATGCCCTCACAACTACCCTTACATTTTTTGTAGCATGGGAACCCAACCAAATCCTGCCTCAACTATAAAAACAACTTGACTATATCAATAGCTTGACCAAGTTACAATTATTACAACTAGACTATGCCATGTTCACCTAATAACTTCCTATAACTCATCTTAGGCTACTCACATTGAATATCAACTCATACAACCTAAAACGTTATGCAGACAAGGCTCACATCCAATCGCCATCGTAAAAAAACCAAGAAACAAATTTTATATCTTGACATGCCATCAGACCTGGCACGCCTAAAAATCCCTTGGCACTACATAGCACGTGTTATCATCCCTTTCATTTATCAGCATGCTTTGGCACTCCCTATCACATCCTAACACTCCCTCACACTTAGCACACCTCATACTTGCTAACACTATCTATCACACTTATTCATTCATTTCCATGCATTTGAAACTAGTGTTCCCTTTTGTTTTACTAGAACTTGGCCCTAACACTCCCTAGCATGTGTTGGCACCACACCCTGGTGCCTAGAACTTCTTTTCATGCCTTAGTACTTAGCATGTCTTGGCATGCCTAAAATGCCTTGGAATTGTCTAGCATGTGTTAGTACTTCCTCTGATTCCATCAAACACCTTGGCACTCCCTAGCTGTCATGCCCTCATAGATAACCTTAGTTTTTTTGTGACTTGGGAACCCAACCAAGTCATTGAAAAAACAATGTTGTGCCCAACCCAAATTCTCCCTTTATCTAAAACTACTTTGTACATGCCTTATCACAGCCATAGGCTTTCCTCCTGCAAGTCCTATTTTGAACTTCTCCTAACACACTTCATCCTTGGGACACCTGGAATTCGCTGACACTCCTTGGCACACACTCTTATTCATTCATTTCCAAGCATTTTGACCTAGTTCTCCCTTGTGATGCCTTGGCACTAACTAGCATACCTTTTCAATCCATCCTTAGCACACCTGGAACTCACTGACACTTCATTTCCATGCATTTCAAATGAGTGCTCCCTTGTTCTTCACTGGCACCTGGCCCTCACAATCCCTATCATGCATTCATGCCCTATCTTGGCACCTGACACATCCTGACATGCCTATCATGCCTTGGAACTATCTAGCATGTGTTAGTACTTCCTGGAATTCCCTGGCACACCTTGGTACTCCTTAGTTGTCATGCCCTTGTAGATAGCCTTACTTTTTCTGCAACTTGGCAACCCAACCAAGTCATTGGAAAAACAATGTCATGCCCAACCCAAATTCTCCCTTTGTCGAATGAATTTAGAAAATTTTGTATGAAAGAAGCCATTTGACAAAAGTTGACATCACACCCCACAACCCACAAGAAAATGGGGTGGCTGAGAGAAAAAACCGTAGCATTGTGGGAATAGCGAGGGTGATGTTACATGACTAAGGCCTACCTCAGTATTTGTGGGTTGAGGCATGCAACACATCAGTCTATTTGAAGAACCAGAGTCCTTTTCAGATTCTTGGCATGATTACACTACAGGAGGCTTTCTAAGGGAGAAATCTGGATGTGTTGCACTTCAGGATTTTTGGAGCCTTTGTTTACTACCATGTCTCCAAAGAATCAAGGAATAAGCTTGAGTCGACTGTAGAATTGGGGGTATTTGTGGGTTACATAGAAACTCCCCACAACTACCATGTGTACTCTCCATCCCTCAGAATGGTAGTTATGCGAAGGGATGTAAAGTGTGATGAAGAGAAAGTGATGTGGTGCTCTCTTGAGAGGGATCTCTAGATCCCACATAATATTAAGTAATATAATAATAATAAAATAATATATAAACAAATTTCCAAGTGGAATAGAAAGGAAATAAAAAATGATGATGATGATGATGAAAATGATGACGACTTATGGAATAAGAGAGAAAACATTAATAATAATGTAGGTTTATATGAAAGGAAAATGTTAAGACAAAGGAAGAATTAATAATGATAGGTTGATCATAGGGGTTGTGTTCCTTATCATCGATGTATTCTATATAAGGAAGGATAATAAGAGAAGATGATATCACTTTTGCTTTTGTAATTGAGGACAAGGCTAATAAGAGACAACATAGTGATGGATTAATGGCTCATGCGTGACTTGTTATTGAAATATCTGGGAGCAACAAGGTTTATGGATAGGTGAAGAGTAGAACTCGAAATATTTTTTGCAATAATCAATATTGAGTGAATAGAATGTCATGTCTACATAGACCTTTGCAAGAGTACTCTATTCTAGGTGACGATATAATAAATTAGTTTCTTATTGGAAATAATCAAATTTTACCTTGATATAATTTAAATATAAATATTTAAAATATTAGATGTTTACTATCAATTTTATAAAGGGCTAGGGCCTTATTAATTTTTTTGCTGGAATTTTAAATATTGAGATAGAAATTTGTAATGAGAATATAATGCCCACAATTCCTAGTGAATTCTGTAAGTATATACTATGTGTATTTTTTTCAAATCTATTAGAAATATGATTAACTTTGTTTTGCTAATAAAAAAACACACAAACATATTCAATTATATAAGATATAATTTTTTTGTTATTGTTAACAAAATTATTATCGACCATGGTTTATTTAGAATTCCCTAGAATTCAACAAGATAGGAATTCCCTTAGTAGCAATGAAACCTAGATGAGAAGTAATTCAAAGGTAGAGTGATCAAGGCTTCTTCTCAAATGGGACAATTACATTTCAAAAAAAAATTATGGATCAAATCCATAAAATTCCCTTAACTGGAATGAGCCTTAGAGTGGTCAAGGCTTCTTCTTAAATGGGACAATTACATGTCAATTTTTTATTTATGGATCAAGTCCATACAATTCCCTTAACTAGAATGAGCCTTTTCCATTTGTTGGGCTGTCATATGAACCCATGTGAAGCAATATGGAATCAAAGTTCATTGAAAAACTAATGTTATGAACATTTCCACTCACCCACTTCTCGTGTTGCCTTCCACCAACCCCCACCCTCACTCTCCACCCACCTCACCCCACCTTCCCCAACCGCACCCCTTAGGGCTGGTAATTTTAAATGAGCATAACCTTTTCATTTAAAGTCCTTTCTTATTGATTTTTTTTCCTATAATTTTGTTTTTCGTGGTTGATTTAAGCATATTTCACTATATTCAACTTGATTTCTTATAGAATTAATGGAAATTTGTCTTTAATCTTTGTATTTGAAATTTCCAAGATGCATAACTATTGCATTTGAGCACCAATGTGGATGCCATTTTTTTAAAATGGAATATTTTTTCAAGAAATTAATGTTATGCTATCAAATTATATTTTTAAAGACATTTTACTTGTAGGTTGTAATATTCTCAGTCCAAATAAGATCATAATTACAAGTATCAATTATCTCATCTCATTTAGACTTAGTATGCACACTCATAAAAATGTCAATGACATCTAGTGTTATTTTTAAGAAATTAACATTTTAGATATAATGTAAAAGAAATTGAAAATTAAGCACCAATCAAATTTAGACCCACTAATATACAAATACCTCTAGACCCTAATAATTTTATTCAATTTTTTTTTCTTAAATTTTAGAACCATTATACTCTTACTTAACCATTACACTCTTACTTCCATATTGTACAATGATTACTTTTTTAATATTCTTTCTCTTGTTGAACGTGCTCCATTTGTTATCCTTGTTTACTATGCCATTCGTGGGTAATTAATTATTAATTTGATTTTTTCCCCTCAAAATTTTATCAAAGCATTTATATTCTGATTGGAGATATTATTCAAGGGTTTCTACCATGACTTGAGGCTTCACAGGTGAAGAAAAACCCCATTTTTTATCTTTGTTTACTATACTCTTCGCGGGTAATTAATTATTAATTTGATTTTTTTTCCTTCAAGATTTTATCCTACAATTTATATTCTGATTGGAGATATTATTCAAGGGTCGCTAGCAGAGAAAAACCATGATGCCTTGATCACAACGCATGGGCATGTTATGTGCAACAATAAGATTCCCATCTTCAGGCACCAGGTTGGGTGGTTCTGCATCCAATCCGAACATGCAGTAGTTTGATAATGAAGGGATTGGCGTGGACGGGTTCATAGGCACACATTACAAAAGAGCGAGCACAAAAAACACTTATTGTTCGTTGAAGGTTGTGAAAGCCGAATCCTTTCATTCTACCTTTCCCAGGTATGTGATATCTTGACCTTTGACTTCACTTCAACTAGGCTTCTTACGACGTACTTTTATCAACAAACCTACCATCCCTCAGACAATAGACCATGTTGGTGTTTTGAATGAAGACGTGGACAGTGGGAATGCAGATCTCTTTCTCTTGGGTCCAAAAACACTATGGGATAGGGTGGATGAACTTGGTGAACCACTGAACTCGAATAAGGTATTTCCTAGCACCTAATTTTAGCATTATCTGTTATGCTACTCGAGGGATCATTTTATCCTAGATCAGATTTTAAGTGATCTTGGAATTTCTGAATTTTCTCTACTATATTGGTAATGGTGTTAGATGTTTAAATCTCTTCTGGAATTTCTCCAATAGTATAAGGCCACTTGTTGGGTTTCATCAAGAGGTATACTCACCAAGAAAACTCAGTCATACTACTATGCTTCTGAATAACTGAAACATTAAACCCTCTTTCCGTAACGCAAGTTTCTCCTAGGGTTTGTTTCGAATACAAAATTTGGCCTCATTCCTAATTTGCAGTTTGGATCTACAGCCTGACTTTAAATTTACTAATGATCTATTTCCAAATGCAGACATTTCCCAATCTGGGTTCATTCCTCTTATTCCATACCAAGCCCATGATACCATAGAAGTGCAGCAAATGTCCAGAAATAATCACAATTCTCCTTTCCAAGACAACGTTTCCCTTACAACTATGATTTAACCAACATAAAAATGCCAATACTTATTATGACCAAATCCAATCCTTGGATACAATTTTGAGGTCCTTTAGCTGAGGGTTCCTTCCTTCAACACTTAATCATGATTTGTGACTAGGAAATTCTTAGTGAGAACAAACGGGCCCTCAATGTATTTTCGATACAATGCAAAGGAGTATCAATGCCCTCCTTTGTAAGTTTTCCATTTAGAAATTTAATTCCACTATTTCAACATAGATTTATAGATCTCCACAAAGACCTTAAATCATAGAGTCTTGGTCACTCTGCAACCAATAGGTGAATTCCCTTCAGTCTTTGACGAATCCTACAACCAATTACTGGGTTTTCTCTTTAGTGTTGATACTTGACTATTTTTCCCAACAAAGAGTGTCAAAATTAGAACATAGTAACTTGCACAGTTTCCATAGAAAAGATGTTGAATTCCCGCACTGTGGGTTCGGAAGCAAGGATTTATGGAAAGAGGAAATTTTAAAACACACTTTCATCTGCAAAGAAAATAACATGGTAGATGACTGTCATCTACCATACATGGAAAATGTAACCTACCATAGTGTCAAAACCCGGGTTGTGGATAAGTGTTCCCTAACACCATGTCAAATCCAAGGCTTTTGACTATAGAGTGGTGCAATATGGTTGAAATCCATTAAGGAGCATAAATACCAGCTACATTGTCTCTTTGGCTAAAAGATGGGACTTTGTTCAACTATACTTAGAGCTAATAATCATCTGATTGTGCATCAACATGCCAACAGGGAATTGATTCATTCGTTAGATTGAATTAAATACCAAGCCATAAAACAATGTTTCCACTATCGTTGTCATCTTTCCAACTTGAATGGCATGGGCTTCAAAGGGATGATGCTTGATGAAAGTCCTGAGTAATTTAGGCATAAGGAAGGACGCTCTATGTGTTGTGGCCCTTCGCTGCATGTTTCTAAAAGTATTTGTACCCAAAAAAAATGTATTCAGTGTTAATTCTCATAGCCTTACACTGTTAATTTCCATATGGCTGAGTATCCACTAAAATGAAGGCGAGAGAAATTGATAGGGATGTCCTAGTGCAAAAGGGTCAAATCATGAAATCTATGGTAAGATTCTCATTTCCTAGTGTTATCTAACGGAATTCTAAAAGATTTATAAATGAATGTTTATCCCAATACACTAGAATTCAGGTTTATCCCAATCCATAGTTGAATCTCTGCGGTTTCTCTGATTCCACAAAGAATCACCCCAAAAGAAAATATATGCTTGCAATAGGTGATTATTCATTGAATTTTAGGAAACGATCGAAGGATTGCCATTTCAGGAATGGAATTCTAATTCGCTGCTACAACTAAAATAATGGCTTTGGCTGAGGAAGGGTGTGTTAAGAATATTCATGACAATTGAAGTTTTACTAAATGAGATTTGAACTACATATGTCTGAATCTGGTCTTAAGCTTTTAATTGTCTGAATTATTCTGACCATGTCAAAGTGTTTTTGTGTGTTTTTGTGAAATCACTATGCTCTACTGCAAATTGAAAAGTGTAGGTTGCAAATTATAGGTTTCAAATTTTGGATTTTAAATTTCAGAGTAGAAATGATCTATGTTTGAAAACATCGAGTTCGTGAAGAACTACATTCATAAGGAGTGGAGAAAATATTGCTCCATGTGGGATCCCCTTATTCGTAAAGGTATAATTTTTCCCTAGTTATCCAAAATAGGAGTAGACAGGAACTTCGCTATGAGTTCTAAGAATAGGTTGTCCAATATGTGTTTCTCCAGTGATTGAGAAGAACTACATTCATAGGGAGCGGGGAAAATACTGCTCCCTGTGGGATCCCCTTATTCGTAGAGGTATAATTTTTGCCCTGATTATGCAAAATAGGAGTAGAAAGGAACTTCTTTATGAGTTCTAAGAATAGGTTTTCTTATGTTATATACCTAGGGGGGATAATATGGGGTACCAAGGGAGGTACCCAAGGTAATAATGTAATAATGGGATGGGCCATAGTAATAAATAAGGTGGTTAACCCATGTCATGTAAGGGACCACAAGTAGTTAATAATAATGTAATGGGCCCATGGTATTAGTTGATGGTATGAGGAAACCATGGTAATGATGCATGGTATTGTATGTATGAGGCCTATATAGAGGCTAGAGACTCCACATGGAGGGATATGAAGAGAAGTATTATTGTATGAACAGGCATATGGCTTGTGGAGTGTTCTCCTTCCTTAAGGAGTGAATGTATGGTGTTGCCCTACCTTAAGGGTTTTGATAATAAAGAACCATTTCATATTATTTCTGGGTTTATTTATATTTTCATATGTTTCTGGGTTAGATCTACAACAATTGGTATTAGAGCACTTTCTTGGGCAAACCGTGGAGAAATTTTTTTTTTCATTTTTGTAGGGTTTCTGGGGCGGCGAATTTGCAGATCAGATCTGTACGTTTTGGTGCTAGATATACAGAATATAATTGCAGATCTATATTCCTTGTGAAAAAATACCCAAATTCAAAAAAAAAATCAATTGAATCGGAGTCCGATGAAGAAGATATCGCTGATTTAAAAAATCAGTGGGGTTGCAGACAATTTTCAGGACAGTGAGTTGCGGCACAGATCTAGAAGTCCTGGTGCCAGATCTGCAAGATCTAATTGCAGATCTGGAATCTTTGTGAAAAAACACATGATTTCAAAAAAAAAAAAAAAATCAGTCGAATCGGAGTCCGGATGAGGGAGATATCGCTGATTTAAAATCAGCTCTTTTTGCAGAAATTTTGGGTGACGGCAGGAGAGTAGCGGCGCAGATCTGAAATTCCAGTGTCTAAATCAGGATTTCTATCACATGGGCAGATGCATAATGGTTGTTCTATTTCCAAAAACAGGTTATAATAGAGATTCTGAGCAATATTGACAAAACTGTGACATTTTCAAATTTTTGCCAAGTCAGTGAATTTTTTTCCAAACCATTCATGGCTTCTAGCAAGGATCTATATTTTACAGGAAAAGATGATGGTCCTACTATTGAAGAATACATCAATAAATACAAGAGGTTAGTTAGACTCGAGTGGAAATGGTGGGTAGTGCAGAACTTTAGAGCTGAGGCAACCACATGGTGGGGATTACTTAACCAAAAGAAGTGTTCCAACCTGCTTGATGAAGAATTTGAAAAGTTACTTTTAGACAGATGGTCTCATGCCAGAAAACAAGATAAGGAGAAACATGTGCGTCTATTTTCTACTGGTATATCCTTATTGCAGGTTCATGGATTGATTCAGAAGGCGAAAATCATTGTGTCTATCAATCCGAGTTGCAAACAAAATCTTATAAATGTCAACTTGGCAAAGAAATTGCTAGTCCCAGCAAAACAAATTGAACATACAGAGGTTGATGATAAGGATGTTCAAATCTATAAGGATTTGAAGCTTTCTATGGATAAGTATGTGTTTCATGGTGATTTTTATGCTTCAGATATGGATAACATGGATGTTGTTTTGGGATACCCTTGGATGGAATCCGTGGGTACTATCAATATTAATGTGCAGTAGAAATTCCTGAAGCTATGGTATAAAAAGAAGAAAATTACATTACAGGATATTTCCATCCATAAACAGGTAGAGCACATGGAGGCTGAAGCAGAAGATGTTCAAGGGACTGACATATCAGATGATGAGCCTTTGATGATCGACAATCAAACACAAACAGAGGCCACAGAAGAAAAGGTTAGAGGTGATGATACATCAGAGGAGGGCTCAATGGTTGAAGTCATATTGAAAAAGAAGACACCACAATAGGAACCACAGCAGGGTGAAGTCAAGCAAAAGCCATCGTGGGTTAAAACTTCAACATATCATCACCCACATCACCCCGCAAGACAACCATCATGGAAACCAAGTAGTCACATGATGGATAGAAAGGAGAGACGATCCACCTACTACACATCAACACAGAAGAGCTGCCATGGTCAACTTCCATCTCAAGCGAGTGAGGCACCAGCGAGATCGAGGGTTCACCTTTCTCTTGGATGGCTAGATGCACGTGCATGGCATCAGTGGACTACTCTTTTGAGTAGATCTTATTATTTGTGTTCTTCCCATGTTTCGGGGACGAAACATGCTTAGGGGGTGGAATGTTATATACCTAGGGGGGATAATATGGGGTACCAAGGGAGGTACCCAAGGTAATAATGTAATAATGAGATGGGCCATAGTAATAAATAAGGTGGTTAACCCATGTCATGTAAGGGACCACAAGTAGTTAATAATAATGTAATGGGCCCATGGTATTAGTTGATGGTATGAGGAAACCATGGTAATGATGCATGGTATTGTATGTATGAGGCCTATATAGAGGCTAGAGACTCCACATGGAGGGATATGAAGAGAAGTATTATTGTATGAACAGGCATATGGCTTGTGGAGTGTTCTCCTTCCTTAAGGAGTGAATGTATGGTGTTGCCCTACCTTAAGGGTTTTGATAATAAAGAACCATTTCATATTATTTCTGGGTTTATTTATATTTTCATATGTTTCTGGGTTAGATCTACAACATCTTATATGTGTTTCTCGAGTAATTGAATTATTGTCGAGTGTTCGATGTTGTCAAAACACTTTTGTGTACTTTTGTGAAGGAGGAGTGAGTGCTCACTGATGGGCGAAATCTATATGAAACTAGAAGAAATATGTGTTCATATATTTGTTCCAACACATTGGAGACGGACCTATGCATAATCCGCTCAATTGGTGAAGAGATCGTTATTGGCCTCTTATCCGTCGATTTGGGCTTTGGAACCAATATCATGTGCATTGGAGAAAATTAGAACATGCCTTTCAGTAATGCACAAGAGATATCTGCAAAGTGCTATTTCGAGATACCCAAAATGGTTTCCTTGGTGATTGCGTGAGTCGTCAACCCTGGGTTCACCTAGATCTTCTCATACGCGCTAACTAGATTCTCTTTATGCAATACTGTGTATAACAAACGGGTCCACCTGCCTTCCGCATCGTTTTGCATTAAGTTACATCATAGGAAAGTATGGGTATTCCATAAAATTCTGGTTTGTTTGTTCCTAGTTGTCATGATTTATTTGAGATAATGAAAAAAAAATAGATTATTCCCTTAGTTGTCTTTTGCACACTAAGAACAAGTAGTTTTCCAATAAAGACTATCCAATAAATACTGATATTAATCAATGCATCAGGGATCTTCCGATTGACCTGCGCACACTATTGAAAGCACTTGGAGGTGGGTCCATCAAGAGCTATCACGCGGAATCTTTCCCCGTCCACTCTCACTTCAACCATGCATCAATACTCAACCCACAATCACTAGCAATAAACAACCAATCTATCCCTTTCTAACACCATCACCACTACTGCCATTTTTTCCTTTCTTATTCGTCTTTCCCATAATTGCTATGCTCACTGAACTCCGCTAGCTTACTGAACTAAGTACTGATCTTACACAAAGCAAGGTCTGTTCAACTACGGTTTGTGGGAAGTATTGATTGTGAGACTATGTAGATGTTACTAGTTCACTGGTTTCTGGCCTACCTAATTATTGCCTAGGAGGGGGCAGGGCCTCCCCTGCCTTAGCTAATCTAATGAAATAGGTGTTGTAACCTCTCGGCTCTTTCCATGCACTAGTTAAAAGATTCACTCATCCACTATATCCCAAAGGAGCCTATGTATAGTGGTGTTTTAGTTGCTTACTGCTGAAGTGGTAGAAAGGGTCGATTTGTTGGTGGCTCAGTTCATTAGTAGTTGAATAGGAATTAGGGTTCTTCCCCAACCTATTCTCTCTAGATAGTTTCTCCAAAACTGGCCGAGTATAATAGCAGTAATTCAGGATGTGAAGCCCACACCTTTCTTCACCTCAAACTTCACTCCCAAAGCAAGGTGTTACATACTTTTTCTTACAACTACTTAGCTAAGGCCAAGGGTTAATAACTTCCTGGAATGCTGGGAAAGCAGACCAGGACCTTGATGGCAAGAAAAACAAATATCCCTTCCTACATAACCATATCCAATGCTAGCCGGTATTTCCCTATGCCCCAGCGTTTCAAGGCCTGATTTGGTTTGGTAGGCCTCACTGCCTTCATCAAGACTGGGTAGGAAGACCTTTCAAGACCCGTCCTTACATTCTGATGATGAAGAAGGGTAGAAGTTGTGGACAGCTATAGTATCCTAGTAGGGAAGTATCCACCCCAACACCTGGGTTTCATGGTGGGTCGAACGACCTTGGTTTCTACTTCGGATGCCCTTGTTTTTGTGCCCATGGAGTCGCATATGCTTGCTCTGATGGATATGTTGAAAGAGAAAGGCATTGGAAAAATCTAAGGGATATAGGAAGGGTGTGATCCCATAATGTACAGTGGTTTTGTAGGTTTCAAATTTTGGATTTGAAGTGGAGTGGTTTTGTAGGAGAAGTAATTATCATACTTCCCTTCTTAAGAAGGGAATCATTAGAAGGACTAACTTACTGAGATATTCTAAATGTTGCCATCAAATCCTGTATTTTCGAGTGGATTCGGTGCTATCTCTTTCACCACGAGAACTAGGGACTCTATGCATCTAATTTGACTTTTAGCAGGGGTTTCGTTTGAGAATCCATCGCCAAACAGCCACTTAAGGGGGACCTATAGGCTTGAGGGCCCAACTGCTAAGTAAATTAAGGTTCTGGGCCTCTCTCCTAGCTCCAATCAAACCGAATGTGGCCAGAGTGCTCGCGTCTAAGGCTATCACTTCCATCCATCTAGCTATCCCATAAGAGCCACCTTCTATCTTGTCATTGATATGGTTACGAGTGGGGTAGAGATCCCCAATACTTCATCTACATGAAGGGGGATTTATTCTAATAGGACTCTTGCTAGAGAAAGATTCCTACAAACCAAAGAGGTAATTGATAGGTGACGTTATGGCCTGGAGCAATAAAATATTTGAAATTTCAGAGTAGAAATGATTTATGTCTGAAACATTAGGACCACTTGCAGTGGTTTTGTGTATTATTGTGTTGTATTGGAAAATTTTGAGTAGAAATGGTCTAGGGCATAGTGGTATGGTACCATAATAATATGAGATAGCATAGAATGAAAAATTGATTTTTCCATTTTGGTACCATACTAATTATGGCATCTTGGTACCATATTAATTTGTGAGAGCATAGGTGTGGTGTGGTTGAAGGGTACTCAGAGACATCAATTTTTTTTACCTTTTTGATATCATATCATATCTAATATGCGAAAGGAACTACGAGACCTCTGATTTGGTTTGTTTTGTTACTTGTGGTTTTTTAAGTTACTATGTTACTATGTCTTGTTAGGTTTTTTTATGCCACTGGAGTTGCTGAGAGACAAGAGAGAAATTGTTCGGGTTTTTTAAGTTACTATGCCTGTTTACTTGTGGTTTTTTAAGTTACACTTGTGGTTTTTAATATTGCTGGAGTTTCTAAGTTACACTTGTGGTTTTTTAAGCTACTGGAGTTGTTGAGAGAAATTGTTGGTTGATGAAGGATTTTTTTTTTAATAGTGTGATATTTAAATATGTACCGACACCAACATCGACACCGTTATTTACAGTTTGCAATGTATTTACTAATATTAAAACATGCAAAAACATGCATTTACTTTATACTTGTTTTATATTAAAAACATGTAATATAATGTATTTACTGAGATTTTTTTAATACTCCATTAATAGAAACATTCATTGTATTCAAGTGAGGGATTTTAAATATCATGCTTTATGAAACCTGCAACGTAATGTATTTGCTGATATTTGTTTGATATTTCATTAATAAAAATATATTCTTTTTAAATATCATGCTTTATGAAACCTGCAACGTAATGTATTTGCTTATATTTATTTGGTACTTCATTAATGAAAATATATTCTTGGTAGTTTTTTAATTTATTGGAGTTACTAAGAGAAATTGTTGGTTGGTAAGGAATTTTTTTGATAGTGCTATTGATGTTGTTTACATAAAACATTCAATGTAGTGAGCAATTTTAAATATCATGCTTTAATGTAATGTATTTATTGATATTTGTTTGATACCTAATTTATAAAAACATAACATTCATTAATGAAAGCATTCAATGTATTAGAATTCAGGTTTATCCGAATATATTGTTGAATCTTTGTAGTTTCTCTGATTCCACAGAGAATCACCCCGAAAGAAAATATATGCTTGCAATACGTGATTATTCATTGAATTTTAGGAAAGGATGGGAGGATTTCCATTTCAATAATGGAATTCTAATTCACTGCTACAACTAAACTAATGGCTTTGGCTGAAGAAGGGTGTGTTAAGAATCCTCATACAACCATCCATCATACAATCTAGAATCATTCATCTTATGCTTCAACTCTTAAAGAACAGAGTAACGGAAACCATCATCTCGTGCTCTTATGAAGTACTGCTTGATCAAGAGATGAAGTACTAACAAAGAACATCCCGTGCTAGAAACCCCAGGTCGGTCTCTATAGGTTGGGCTACCCGTGAAGAAATGATTATCTATCCACTATCTTATTTCCCATCATCTTCTCTCCTTCTTATCTACCCACCATATTCTCAATCATCACCTCTACCATCATATTCACTGCCAACCTTATTATAAACCATATTAGTAGATGACTTAGTAGATGACCATTTGTAAACTCAAATTTTTGACATAAAAAGGCGTTTAAAGCTAATTGATGACTGATATTGCAAAGATTTCTTGGGCGTATGAACTGGATTTGATTGATACTCAAACCCTCAATTTTAAGAAAACCCCAAAGACAAGTGATAAGTCCCTTTAGAATGAACCTCAGGCACGATGAAGAGACCAGTGAAAAACACATTAAAGTAAATGGTGTTTCTCACCCAATTATCACAAATGCTTCTATAGAAGATAAAAAAAAATTGAGAAACTGTACAGAAGATAAACCTTGAAGGCAAAACAAGATTGAACATGGGCTATAGGAACCCTTCCAACCTGAGATGAACCTTCTCCGTAGAATTCCTAGAGTTTCAACCGAGATCAACTCAGCCCCTGCATAACCCCCAAAATACCACACCAGGCAACTTAACGATCTTAACTTCAAATCGTGTCCAATACATTTATCCATAAAATAAAGATAACAAGTATGAGGATCATTTTTAGAGTAGTAGGGGTGTTCTGTGTAGATATCTCTTGTAATAGATATCCCACAAGCTTTCCACGAGGCATGTAATCTCGCCATAAAACCACAGGATTTGAGAGTGTGATGTGTATACAATCCAAGAGCATCACTCAGGAAACATTGAGTTTCAATGCATGCATTAAACCAACCTTGAGGGCCAAGTGTCCACCTTTGGCGAGAATTCACCTCTTGTGATAAATGACATTGGAATTTGTTCTATATATAAAATACCTGTGGTAATCACCTACGTTGGGGATAGCCATCAATTTTGAAACAAGTTCCCTTGTCTAGACCCACTCCTTGATTCACAAGAGTGTCTCCATATTTGTTGTTGTGTCTTTCATATTCATGAAGTTTGGCTCCTTAACTTATTTAAGGAGGCAACTAACCAAGGCCCATCATGTAATAGAGTAGATATTGTTATTCAACTCTCTCCCACCTTGGATATCACAGGTCTTGGCTCTACTGGAATGGTGCTGCTGAAGGTTATCCTACTAGTGTCCCTGTTAGCTGGTAGGAATTGAAAAAGTATGCAATCATGTAAGTGTTGCCTGGAATTGGGCTAGGAATGGCAATGATTGTCTTAAACAGGGAAGTATAGAGACCCAATGGCTCTCTCATAAACAAAGCTGGTGTCCCTGTTAGCTGGTAGGACTTGAAAAAGTATGTAATCATTTGAGTGTTGCTTGGAATTGGGCGGTGAGTGGGGGTAGGGAAGGTGGTGATTGTCTTAAATATGGAAGCATGGAGACCCAATGGCTATTTCATAAAAAAATCCATCACTAGTCTGGGTGCAATAAAAATATAGAAAAGAGAGTCCCAAGACTCTCCTAAAGAGTTTATCATAGTAACAGATAAATGACTTTACCCTGCTCTTTTCTTACTAGATTTTTTTCTACAAACTAGACATATAGGACTTGGACATCACTGATTCAATTGCTAGTTTTCTTTTCACATCCCAAACAGTGGAAGATGATGACTTCTTAATAAAGCCAACATGTTTGACATATTAGGCTAAGAAGTTTACTCATTGTCTCTCGATCAACTAATTAAGTTATCTATGCTTACAATTGTAAATGGATCTTCCACCTAGCACAAGCTTTACTTGCAGTTTATTAATTCCATTGGTCTTTTCTTAGGTATCATTCACCTGGTTCATTCTCATCTGCAAGATCAAGTATGGTACATAGTTTGATTAGAAATTGTCTATGATGTTGGTGTTGAAACTCAAATAATCAACTTACCCACAAATGCTCAATCTTCTTAAACTAAAAAATATTGAAAGAATAAAATACATAATCATCCTTGCCTCTTCTGGAGATAGTTGATTGCATGTCACTGTATCTTGTGAATTCACATTTATTATATATTTCTCATATTTATATTATATGGCCCAGTGCATTTGGCCACGAGTTCCTATAGTATTCCGCAAACACTGCAGGATATGCCACAATTAACATTAGAACAAGTAAAATTGTTGGCTTGTGACCATTGCACTTTTGAAATAAAATTTCTTTTCCAGTAGTCAAACATTGCTCTTCCACTTAATTAGTGAGAAATGGATCAAAACATTTGATCTACCTCCCTGTCTATTAAGGGAACACCACCATCTAAAATATTTATGTTGGAAGATTTTTACCACTGTTGAAATAATATAACAGTTCACTTACAACTACCAATATTGCCTCTGGTTTCTATGGAAATTGCATCATTTTATCTTGCCCCACTCACCATAGCATTTCGTTGATATGTTGAAGAATAATATTTGTTATCATGTATTTATAAATATGTTGTATTTGCATAATGCAATGCCCTAATCCTTATTCTGAATCAAGGTCAAGTTTTCAATTTTTCATACCATATAATTTCATTTTCAAGCTCTCTTGCCCTTCCTTTCCTAGTTCTAACACCCCAAACATTGCAGTTACTCGAAGAACACTAGAAATGTTGCAATCATCATATTCTATGGAACCACATCTCTTTGATATATTTTGTTAATATGTTGTGCATCCTCCAAAACCTTGCATAACCATTTAATGGTATCAGGCAGATCCATTTTTAATCAAATAAAACCCTTCATTGGGTTGTATATATGTTGTTTGCACTTTGCATGAGTCCAAACAAGTTAACAGATATACATGTATACTTATTTAGACAGTTGAACTAGCCACCATTGTTGTTCATTTACATCTGCCCTAAATAGACCTATAACTACTAACTCACCACCTATTACAACATTTCATAGCAATTACTAGCCCTACCATTACATGGGAATCCCTTGCCAGGTAGTAGATTGTAACAATAATCACAAGCCAACGTTTTTCCAAACACCAATATCTCAACTTTCTTGCATGCCAATGTGTGTACTAGCAATCCATTCTCTCTACTAATACTTGGTAACTTAGTAGGTTGGCAGGTAACTATGATTTATAGAGCATGCAACATTCCCATACCTACACTCAAATGTACACATGCGACATGGTTGACCATCCACATTTAGATAATGGTGCTACCGGCTCAAGTACTCAAATGATATAGCTTATATAGCACTTCATCATTATTCATTTGTATCTCGTTGTCTACCACTCGGAGCACAAAACTGACTGTATGCAAGTATAGATTTACTATTGTTTTGTGTTTGTTACTCATTCATAAGCAATGTGGTAGGTAACAAGAAGGGACTATGTTTTCATGGTGTTTATTATATGTGGTTATGATATAACAATGACGGTTAACAAAGTGGTCTCCAATTTGCCTACATTTTTAGTTGTTCAATATCGTCCTTGAACTCAATTTATTACAATTGAAGAGTTATAGTCATTTGTATAGTACAATGGTACCAAACATCTCTTACTTTCTATCAACAATTGGTGTTGGATAGATTTGAAGGATTACTATGTTTGAAGAAAATTTAAATGGATTTCATTATGGAGCTTATGTTGTGTCCTATCATATATATTTCTATGTGAAGGAATTTGTCACATGTCTGGGAAGTGTCATTGAATTCTCATTCAATGACTTTTGGGTTCTTGAATAACATGGACTTGGCTTATGCAGCAACAGATCTTGTTATTGCATGAGTTGGTGCAATGACTTGTAGTGAGATTCTAGCCATAGGAAAACCTTCTGTACTAGTAATGTCATGTCTAATCACTATGTAGTCTGTACAATTTTCCCTGATTTACCGATGTGGAATGTTGCAATTTTTTGTTTGCTGGATTGTCTATCAAAGTTAAATTAGTTTTTCTCAGTTTTGTTATTGTAAATTATAGGAGTCGTTCAAGTGCTCATGAAGTGATAATATTTTTCATCATATTTATTTCATTCTCTCCATATTTTCTCTCAAGCAACAATATACATGCTTTTCTATAACATACAACTTCATTTTACTTTGAATTGAAAGTGATCCGAATTTAAATAGGAATGCAACAAATTGCAGAGATAACCATAAACACAAAGATGCAGCAGAAATAATACTTCATTTCATTAATGTAAAATATAGAAATATGCTTACAAACAACAATGGAAATAGACCAGCTAGGGCAATGGTAGCTTATCTCTGAGAAGAGATGTGGCGGCTACAAGCCTCTGAACTGTATTACAATAAAGCTCGAAGGCCTATTTATTCTTAAGAAATAATGGAAAACCCTCAACATCTAAAAACCTAACCCTAGAAGATGAAACGCCAAACTATAGGCCCCATTTGGGTAAATTGGTACATCAAATTCCTGGGGTCGTAACTTTGGCATGCAATCTCGTTTGATCCATACAATATCTCGTTAGAAAGATATATCCGAGAACTACAACTTTGGGAAGAGAAACATTGGTCCATTGACACATGTTGCTCTTAGTTTTCCCAAAAAACGTCGTTTAGGACCTCAAAATGGCTCCGGAAGTTTAGAACCCGAAAAACTACTAAAAATACTAAACTGCGCTACAATTAAGTAAACTGAAAAGCTAAAAGAAACAATGGTGGGGGTCTAAGTGGACTTGGTAGGTGGCCACCAATATCCACCTGGATCATTCCTCCCCCCTTAGGAAGCAATGGTCCCCATTGCATTGAGTTCCTCCATGAGATGAGGAAACTTCTGCTGAACTTGGTCCCTGGTGAGCCACTTGCCCTGGTGAAGGAGTTAGCCTGCTTTGACAACTCGATATAGTTGGATATTCTATTGGCGAGTGTGCTTGATATATGTGTCTATGATCCGATTAGTTGCAGCTTGTTCTATGCAATATGGATTTAACTCTGTGGGTGTGAGTTGTTCTGCAATGTCAGATGTGTCTAGTAATGGTGGAAAGTATGGCTGAAGGCAGTCCACATTGAACACTGGGTGCAAGCCAAGGAATGGGGGAATGTTGAGCTCAAATGCATTGTCTCCCACAACCTTAGTAATGGTGTAAGGACCATATCGGAGTGTTCTAAGTTTCTAATAGTGTTGTTGGGAAAAGTATCCAATACGGAATGACCCTATCCCACTCTAAGGGTGATAGATCCTTAGCAACAATCAAAGCAAAGCTATCTAAGATTACTTCTTTATGACATGCAAAAGAGGAAAGAAAGAGATCCACTCACTGATGTCTTTCGCCAATGATTGATCCAATCTTCTCTCCTTGCTGCTTGCTCCCAGCTCCTTGTCTTCTCACGGGCCCAGCTACACCAAGATCCTGCAAACAAGATGAGAAAGGGAAACTACAAGAAGCATGCATTCATAATTGATTCAAGGATTAGAATAAATCAAATACACAAGTACATCAATACATCATTGAAACACATGCGAATAGAAGAACCTCAAATGCTTTATTAATGGAAGAAAGTAAGGTTCATGATGTGATACAACCATAAGAGGCCCAATCCAGCATCACCTTCCCGACGGAAAGAAATCTCCTCTTCACCTCCTTCAAAGCAATCACCCAATAGTTCTATACTAAAACCAACAGCAATTCTTTGCACAAAATTCCAGCCTTTAGATCTCATAGGGTAGAGATCCTTATATAGAGTTTTGGAGAGAGCATGAGTTAGCTTGATGTGTGACTAATGTCCTCTTCAACTCAAGTTCTTCTTCAGTTCTTGAGTCCACTTGGAGATCCTTGCTTCCACTTGGAGTTTTAGAACCTCTTACTCATCACTAGGCGAATTCCTTGATCCAAGTGTCATTTTGGAAGCTTCCTGGGCACTGACACATTGAGGAATGAGACCTCCACATGTCAAAACTCGCTCAGCGTAGGTAGCCTTTGCTGGAGTTGACATTCAGCGCAGGTAGACCATGGAGCAGTTGACATTCAGCGCAGATGCTCAGTGGAGCAGTTGACATGATCTAGAATTGACTTGTTTTTTAGTGTTTTTCAGTGGAGAACTGATTTGAATTGCTGTGGTTTGCTGACCTTGTTCCTCTAGGGGTAGGAACAACATGTTTAGGGACTTTGGATCCCTTAGATTATTGACATTTCATGCTTCATGTTGTAAGGCACAAAAATGTCTATAACAAATAGGCTCTGGTAAGGTGTTCCTTTTGCAAATGCAACCGACTTTGTCACCCACCTAAAACTTGTGTGGCACCCAATGTTGATCATGTCGTTGCTTGTACTTGGCATTTGATTTCTCGAGAATGTCATGGACCTACTGGTGAATATGTTGGATTTTCTCAATGAAGTTGGTTGCCTTATCTGTTTCGAACTAGACATGAGCCGAATCTACGTGAGTAGCTGAAAATGGCATGGCCACATCAATGGGAGATAATGGTTGGAATCCCAAGCCCACCTAAAAAGGGTTGTGGCCAGTCAAGTTGTTGAGAGCCCGGTTGTAGCTGTGCTAAACATAGGGGAGGCTCTTGTCCCATGTGCGTGGATGCTTTGAATTGTACATGCGCAGAATGTGTACAATAATCTTGTTGACAACCTCTGTCTGGCCATTAGTTTGAGGATGGAAGGTTGTGGACTTAGTGAGTTTGGTGTCTAGCATCGACTAGAGACTGAACCAAAATGTACTAAGGAACCTGTTGTCCCAATCTGAGATGATAGACTGTGGGATCCCAAAGTGTACCCACACTCGTTCAAAGAAGAGTTTAGCAGTGGCTTCTACTGTGATATTCTTCCTACAGGCTGACATAATGGCCATCTTCGAGAACCTATCGACGAACACAAAAACATAGTCATTTCCATGCTTAGTGGAAGGAAGGCCTAACATGTAATCCATGGAGATGGATTACCAAGGTCGAATAGGGGTAGGCAGCGGGGTATAGAGGCCTTGCTCGTTGATGATCAGTTTGGCAATGGCACAGACAGTGCATGATCTTATCTACTTCCCGACATCCTGTCGAAGATTAAGCCCATAGAGATACTTTTGCAGTACTGCCACCATTTTATCGACCCTGAAATGCCCAGTAACCTGACTATAGTGTGCTTCCAAAATCATCTTGGCACACTCGTTTGAAGGAACACAAAGGTGACCCAGGCGGCATAACAAAGCATCCTGTAGGTGAAAATCTGAAACATGCTGACCCTCCAAGAGTGTCTGCTATGTGTGGCCAAATTCTGGGTCACTTTTGTAGAGAAGTGGCCAATCAGAAGTCTCGTGCCCACAAGAGTTGAGCATGGTGGTTAACACCATGATTGATGGTCGACTGAGGAAATCTACAACATTATTGGTGTTGCCCTTCTTATACTTGATATTCAAATGGAACTGTTGCAGATATGTGGACCACTTCTGATGGCGATCATTCTGCAATTTCCCTTGGGTCTGTGTGAACTGCAGGGGTCGGTGGTATGTGTGGATGACTGTTTCCTTCCCCAAAATGTAATGCTTCCATTGTCGGTAGGCCTGGACAATGGAATACATCTCTTTGTCATAAGTGGGATACTTCCGGACTGTTATGAAAGTGTCTCACTGTGATATGCCACTGGATGCCCGTGTTGAGTAAGGACTGCCCCAATAGCATAGTCAGAGGCATCTGTCTCGACCTCAAATGGTTGTTGCAAGTCTAGTAATATGAGCACTAGTGTTATGCAGAGGCGATCTTTCAACTCTGTGAATTCCTTCTGTTTAGATTCAGACCAAAAGAATTTTTCTTTCACTCCTCCCTTGGTCACTTGACTCAAGGGCCAAGTGATATGAGAAAATCCCAACACTAAGCTGCGATAGAAGTTGGCAAGACCTAGAAAGCTGTAGAGTTCTGTTAGAGTGGCTGGAGATGGCAAATCCCAAATGACTTGGATCTTGGCTGGATCCACATGCACCCCATGTTCATCAATAATGTATCCCAAATACTAAACCTGGGTCATGCAAAAAGTTCATTTCTCCAAATTAGCACATAACTTGTGTTATTGCAGTGTTTGGAGAACTTGTCGGATGTGGTGGAGGTGCTCTTCCAAACACTGGCTGAAGATTAGGATGTCATCGAAGTATACCACTACAAATGAGTTGGTGAATGGCTGCAATATGTCATCCATTAGCCTCGTGAAGGTTTCATGAGCATTCGTCAATCTAAAAGGCATAACCAACCATTCAAAAAGGCCCTCCTTGGCTTTGAAGTCAATCTTCCACACATTGGAGGGTTCAATTGGTACCTGGTGATATCCTGACTTCAAATCAATCTTGCTGAAATATTTTGCACCCTTCAGTTGGTCCAGGAGGTCATCAATCCATGGGATCGGGTACCTATTACAAACAGTGATCTTGTTCAGCACTTGATAGCCAATACAGAGTCTCCAAGTCCCATCCTTCTTCTGTACCAACACGATCAGGCTCCCATAGGGTGATGAACTCAAAAGGATGTGACCTTTCTATAGCAGATCCTGAATTTGCCTCTTGACTTCATCGTTCTCCAGAATGGACCACCAATAGATTGGTCCATTGGATAGTGGCACACCTAGGGTCAGATTGATGGAGTGCTTGACCTGACAGTGTAGAGGAACCCCTACAAGGGACGTGAAGATGTCCTTGTACTCCTCCATGACCTTGTCCATCTGTATTTGTCGTGCGGAGGGGCCCTGTCTGGAGGTTGCGGCTACCGTCTTCTTCTTTCCTTGAGGGAATATCATCAAGAAAATTTTTTTCCTAGTTTTGGAAATGAGCTTACTGCATTATTTTGCAATAACCAAAGAGATGGTAGTTGGTGGTGCGACCTCTGGTATCCTGTACAAATTATTTCCCAAAGTAAAAGTAAAAACACAGGGCCTTGATTCATACATAGCATGTTGCTTCCACAAGTATGGTTGTCCTAATAATACATCACAAACTTCAAGAGGAGCAATGTCACAAAATACCTCATTCGTGAAGGGCTTGATGTTGTATGGAAGGTGACACTGTTGGCTCACACGAAGATCCCGTCCTTGGTGAAGCCACCTGATGGTGTATGGTTGTGGATGTACTATGGTCGGTAAGCCCAGCTGCTTCATGACCTCTGCCAAAATGAGGTTCTTTTGGCTCCCACAGTCGACAATGAACTGTAGCGAGGAGCACTTTACCCACATATGGGAGTGGAAGATACGCTCCTCCTCCTTTGTATCTTCGCGTTCCTCCATCTAGATCTTCATAGTTGAAACTGTGGCATTGGGCTTCGCATCGATAATCTGCTTCCCTTTGTCATTCCCCTTGTTGGGTTTTGACTCACAATCGGAACATCGTAGGTTTTAACCCTGTACAGAAATTACCTGCATACGAATTCTGAAACACATAAAATAAACAATGCGAGAGCATAACACATAAAACACATATACACAAAGATTTTCCCCTAGATCCCAAAATCGGGACTACTAGCTTGATTTACATTTTTTGTTCCCTTCAATGTTATAATACATATTTATACATGCGGAAGCATCCAATACCATGGACCAAAAACCATTGCATCCAATACCATGGACCAAAAACCATCGCGTCCAAAAACATGTGCGAAAAACATGCACTAAACCATAGGTGGGTTTGCCCATCCTAACATAGGGTCCAAAACCAAAAATTTTCGGGGTGCTGCCCCGGACCCCATAAAGTGGGGTTATGGGTATGCCTCAAACCCCCTGTGACCTCCCCCCCTCTAACCCCCAATTAACTACATGGGCTAGTCGTGGAAAGAATATAACACAACCCAACATTCTCCCACTTGTTGTTTTCTTTCCACAGGGGGCCACGTCAGAGATTAGTCATTTATCCAACCTTGCAATGCCCATTGTTTCTCTACACCAAGGGAACTTCTCAGAGCTCACATATTTTTTCAATGCATCTGCAGTATTCTTCAAAGTGTCCACCTTTACCAGTAACACCTTTTTGTCTTCTATCATATCCCTCACAAAGTGATACTGAACATCAATGTGCTTTATCTTTGAATGATATGCAGGGTTCTTTGCAAAGAAAATTACACTTTGGCTGTCACAGTCTATCCTTATAGCTTCTTGTACTAACCCCATACTTGAACACAATCTCTACAACTAAACTACTTCCTTGCTTGCATGAGTGGCTGCCATGTATTTTGCCTCTATAGTTGATAGTGCCACTACAGATTGTTTCTTACTCATCCAACTAACTACACCTCAAAATAGGTTAAACACATACCCACTTGTAGATCTTCTCTGATCCAGATCTCCAGCGCAGTCTGCATCAATAGGCCATGAATATCCAACACTCTGTCCAATCCTGGTCTTCCTTGGTAGCACAAACCATAATCACTAGTGCCACGCAAATACTTGAAAACCCACTTCACTGTTGTCCCATGCTCCTTCCTTGGTTTTGACATAAACTTGCTCAATACTCCCACTGCATGTTCAATGTCTGGTCTAGTATAGACCATTGCATACATCAAGCTACTGACTGCACTTGCATATGGAACACGGGACATGTCCTCTTCCTCCTCTTATGTCTTGGGACACTATTCAACAAATAACCTCACACCTATAGGAATAGGAACCTTCACCGGTTTACTATCCTGCATATTAAATCTCTGCAACATTGCCTCGACATACTTCCTCTGGTTTAACCAGAGCTTCCTCTTTGCCTGATCTCTTTTCATTTCCATGCCCAAAATATAGTTTGCAGCACCAAGATATTTCATGTCGAATTTGGAGGACAATTGGGTCTTCAAATCCTGGATAATTTCTTAGTCATTTCAAACCAGCAACATATCATCCACATACAAGACCAGATAAATAATAGGGTCACCAATTAATTTAAAATACACACAGTGATCTTCTTTGCTTCTAGTGAATCCAAGTCCCCATATAAATGTATCAAATTTCTGATACCACATCCTTGGTGACTGTTTTAACCCATAGAGAGACTTCTTTAACTTGCATACAAGTTCTTTCTTACCCTTCACCGCAAAGCCTTCAGTTTGCTTCATGTATATTTCCTCTTCCGGATCCCCATGAAGAAATGTTGTCTTCACATCCATCTATTCTACCTCAAAATCAAAAGCAGCAGCAACAGATAAAACTAATCTAATAGAAGTTACCTTGGCAACAAGAGAAAAAATATCACCAAAATAAATTCTTGGCACTTGGGAATAACCTTTTGCTACCAACCAAGCTTTGTATTTCTCCACTTTTCCTTCTGCATTTGTCTTCTTTTTGAACACCCATTTTCTGCCAATGGGTTTCCTTCCAGTCAGCAACTCCACCAGATCCCAAGCCTCATTTTTGTGCAAAGATGCCATTTCATCAACCATGGCCTCTTTCTAGAGTTTTGCATCCTCTGAATCCACTGATTCCTCTACAGTTCTGGGATCATCATTAGTAACAGACAAAGCAAAATTTGAACAGAAAGCAGATGGACTATACCTTTCTGGCTGCCTTCTTTCTCGAACTGATCTTCTCACAGGCGGAGTTTGTGGCTCTTCATCTTCTAATTCCTCCTCTGCTGTAGAGTCTGATTCTTCCTCCTTAAGCTCAAACTCTATCTTCTCAGGTTCCTTTGGTTGGACTTCATGTTTAATAACATATTTTACCTCTCTGAACACCACATCTCAGCCGTACACAACCTTCCATGTGACTGGGTTCCAAAGCTTATAACCCTTTAAACCATCCTTATACCCAATAAAGATGCACTTTTCAGATTTTACTATCCAACATGGTTCGTTTCTCCTTTGGAACATGTACATATGCATCACATCCAAATACCCTCAGATGTGAAAGAGAGGGTTTCTCACTAGTCCATACCTCTTGTGGAGTCTTATCCTCCAATGCCAATGAAGGTGACATGTTAACCAGGTAACATGCAGTATCCACCGCCTCTGCCTAAAATTCCTATCCTAACCCGGCACCACTGAGCATGCTTCTTGCCCTTTACATCAACGTCTTATTCATTATTTTTGCAACTCATTTTGCTAAGGTGTATATGGAGTAGTCTTCTGTCATGCTATACCACTCTTCTGACATAATTCGTTCAAATTCCTTGCTGCAAAACTCTCCACCATTATTGTCCTCAGCACCTTTATCTTCTTCTCTGTTTAATTTTCCACGAGAGCCTTAAATTCTTTAAACCTATCAAAGGCTTCAGATTTCTTCTTAAGGAAATATATCCATGTATTCCTTGAGAAGTCATCTATAAATGATACATAGTACACAAACTTACCCAGTGACGGAACCTTCATAGGTCCAAACACATCACTGTGCACAAGCTCTAATATCTGTTTCGCCCTTTTACTACCAGAGGAGAAACTCACCCAATTTTGCTTCCCATATACACATTTTTCACAGAAATCAAAATCCAGAGAGCTATTACTCATACCTTCTACCATAACTTTACCATGAAGTATTAAAAAGCCATTCTCTCCAATATGTCCAAGCCTTTGATGCCATAGCATGGTCTTCTCTCCAGAGACCACTAGATCTTCTACTCCACTTTCAGGAAGCACAAAACTATTGCACCCATCAATAACAGTGCTACCTTGCAGCTTGTACAGAGTTCCAATCCGAACTCCCCGCATCAATAACAGTGCTCCCCGAACCATCTTGCAGGTATCCTTCTTGAACACTATTTTTACACCTGCATCATCCAGCTTGCTTACAAAAATCAGATTTTTGGACAATCCAGGAATATGCAGAACACCTAGAAGCGTTCTAACCCTTCCATCTTGCAACTTCAACTTTACTTTTCCACGACCAATGATTCTAGCCTTCTTGTCATCCCCTAAGAAGACATCACCACCATCGTATTTCTCATACTCGCAGAACCACTCTCTATGGGGAGTGAAGTGAAAGGATGCACCTGAGTCAATCAACCATGCCTCATGATCTACATGTGTACTTGAAGAAGCCAAGTACACATTCCCACCTTCATACGAGGTGGTTTTCGCCTCTACAGAAGGAGCATCATCAGATCCCTTTCCTTTATCAGGAACTTTATATTTATAGTCCCTTTTGCAGTGCCCTTCCTTTCCGCATTTCCAGCACACCACCTTTATAGGTTTTCTTGGAGATTTAGATCTACCTCTAGATTTAGATCTCCCACTCAATGACTTATTTTTGTTTCTGTTCTGGGACCATCCTCATATAGACAAGGCATCACCATTCTAGATCTCCATATTTTTCCATCTCATCTCCTCCATCAGCAAGGATGAGACTATTTCATCAAACTACAAGGTAGATGCATTGCTACCTATTTCAATAACCAGACTATCCCACGAATCTGGTAGAGAACACAATAAACTGATGCACTTATCTTCGTCTGAAATTTTACTATCAATAGATGCTAATTGACTTACCATAATATTAAATGCATTCAGATGCTCTGTCACCGAGTCTCCGTCTTTCATCCTCAAGTTATACAACTTTTTCAACAAGAACAGTTTATTCACCAGAGACTTAGTTTGGTAGAAAGTCCCTAACTTGTCCCACAAAGCCTTTGCCATAGCTTCCCCTGATACATTCAATAATATTGAATCTGAGACACACAATCGTATTGTACTCTTTGCCTTCTAATCCAACTTCTTCCATTCTTCATCGAACACTCTCGTTGGTTTAGTACCCAGATCTACCGCGATCCACTGATCTTTATCCACCAACAGATCTTCCATCTTGAGTTTCCACAACTCAAAACTCTGGCCATTAAATTTCTCGATCTATATCTTTCCACTACTCGCCATCTTCTTTCACCAACAAAATCGATCTCGTAGATCTCCCACTAAACAGGGTCTACCATAGGCCCGAGTGAAACCCCTCAGCAACAAAGGCGTCCCATTGAAGCCAAAACTACTCTGATACCAAATGTAGGTTTTAACCTCGTACAGAAATTACCTACATTCGAATTCTAAAACACATAAAATAAACAATGCGAGAGCATAACACATAAAACACATATACACAAATATTTTCCCCTAGATCCCAAAACCAGGACTATCAGCTTGATTTACATTTTTTGATCCTTTCAATGTTATAATACATATTTATACATGCCCAAGCATCCAATACCATGGACCGAAAACCATCGCGTCCAATACCATGGACCGAAAACCATCGCATCCAAAAACATGTGTGAAAAACTTGCACAAAACCATAGGTTGGTTCGCCCATCCTAACATAGGGTCCGAAACCAAAATTTTCCAGCCCGCTGCCCCGGACCCCATAAAGTGGGGTTATGGTTATGCCTCAAACCCCCTGTGACCTCCCCCCCTCTAACCCCCAGTTAACTACGTGGGCTAGTTGTGGAAAGAATATAACACAACCCAACAAACATGCATCTATTTTTGAAACCTTTAGCTCAGCCATCAGTGACTGGTTGGCCCAATGCTCACTTGTGTTGTGAGTGGAGATCTTATGGAACTCACACCACATTCCCGTGTCCTTCTTTGCTTTCACGATGCTATTCTTTGCTTGCAGCTTTGGTGAGTTGAATTGGGCTGCCCCGCTTTGGCTTTGTCCTTTGTTCTACGATTTGGGGGCACCTTTCCCTTGCTTCGGATTCGCAGATCCAAAGTATCACTTCTTCTGTTTAAAATTTTTCTTAGCCTTTACGGCATATTGGTATGTTGTGCCGAGCGAGGGGATGTTCGGGAATTCTATTTCTTCCTAGATGTACTTGTGCAGGCAGCCGTGGTATTTGAGTACCAAATGCTGCTCCAAATCCTTGATACCAAACATTGTGTGAAGGGTATGGAAAATATTGGTAAACTTCGGCATGTCTTGGTCCCTCCCCTGCCGCAGTGTCGTCCACTTTATGTATTGGTCCTCATAGCTTCCGACAGGGTAGTACTTGATGAGCCTCAAAAATGGGTAACTTTATGGGCTCATTTTGCCTATTATTCTTTATTAATCCACCATTCTTCATAGTTTTATGCATGCTTTTGAATATATTTATGTCAATTGAATGAATGAGAATAGTCACTTGACCACAAAGTCTAATACGTGCTTATTGCAAATTTTTGGACATCTTTTGGACCAAGGTCAAGCATTTATGAGCAAGTTGATAGCCAAATACAAAGCAACAAGGCTAAGGATTTGTAGGAAGGGTGTCTCTCGCACTAAATCACCCCTTCCTCGAGTTCTCCACCATCAGCTTGGAGTTCAACAGCCCACCAAAGTTGATTTCAAGGGGCAGCTGAGTAGGTTTTGTGAAGTGGTTGATTAACTGCAATCTTGAGCAACCAAGCTCCTAAAGTTAAGGAGGACTGTTGGGAGTCCTCATGTTGCATAAGTAGGAAGGCTTCAAGCCTTGGTAGTTTAGCTATTGAACAGTCTTTTTTCGCACTTGAGTGCAGCTCTGCATTTCAACTCATTTTCGAGCTCTTTCTGTAAACAGTTTTGTGACATGACTATTATTTTTTTACTAATGGAGATGAATTTCACTTTGCGCCAGATCTGAGCTTTGCTAGGAGGCTGTAGCTCTTGGGGTTTGGCCTAACCCAAGTGCCAGTACCTCCTTTGTGTACTTTTATGTATTTTCCTTGCATTCATAGAATAATTTCTGTTATTTATGTTAAGATCTTTCTTTGTTACTTAGGTTGCTTTTGATGATTAAAATTAGCTTCTCATGTTTTAGGTTGATTTGACAGTTTGGTAACAGAAAAGATCTGTAAAAAGGCCATCAAGCAATCCTTGATCTTAGCTCTCCCTCCTTGGGACCATGAGCTGAGACCAAGGCATACTTGCTGCCACAAAAACATTGTTCTTGCCTTTCTATGCAATTGCTAGTGTTAGATTTTTAGTTGGAAATGTTGATACTAGTTGTACTTGCATGTTTAAATCTGTTATTGCTTAGTTTCCATAGCTATCTTGCATGATTTCCTATCTATGAACTTCTGTTCATCATGTTTCTGGTTTTTAGGTCAGATTAGGTCAAAATAGATAGATCTCTGGTTTTTCTAGCCTTTTATTGATTAGTTTTGGAAAATAGTGTGCAGAGTACCTGTATCACATTCCTACCTACCCTTACTCCATCATCCAACCTGTTCTAGCCCCTAATCCAAGATTCATTCCCTTCATTTGTCACACTTTCCCAATTTGCCCTAATTTCTATATTTTTGTGCAACATTACTTTCTCCATCCTTGAGAAAATCCAACTATCTTCATCACTCTTGAGCTTCATTTACCAAGTCCCACACCTCTTAACAACCTTATCCATCCTTCATTTCCACTTCCCCGCCATTGTTCCTCCATCAATCCTCTAAAATCCTCTTTCCATCGTTCCTATAGAACATCCTGTAGAACCCCTGCAGACTTCCTATAGAAGTTCACGTGAGCAGTTTTCCAAGATCTGATCATTGTGAAATTCTCTAGAAGGGTGCCAGGGACTCCTTAGACCCTCTTCTCACCTTCCCAACCTCCTGCAAGTTCCCACTCCATTTCCTTTCACCAATAAACCCCTGCACAATAAAAAATAGTTAAAGCACATACATAATAATTCTGTAAAATTACTCAAAAATACAAAAAGATGCTTTTTCCATATTTTACTTCAGAAGTAGCTTAGTCACCTGCATTTTCCCTTTCCAAGAGTCAATGTCATCCATTTCCGCAGCTTTCATCTCTTTTCTTGCACTAGTAGGGTTAGTCAGTAAAACTAGGGTTGGCTGGGGTTTGCATTTCCTTTCAGCTTTCCGCTTCTTTCTGCAAGTAGACTAGCCTCTTTTGAGTTAGCTTTCATCCATCACATTTAAAAGCTTCTTCTAAGAGCTCATAGAAGTTGGCTTAAGCTCCTAGCGAACTTGTGCTAGCTAATCAAGTGACAGCCTACGGTAAGAGCTAGTACTTGTGCATACAGCACCATCACTTCCAAGTTCGTTACAAACAACTGGGTTGATAAAAAAAAGAAGGGAGTCCCAGGAGTTGTAGCATCATTGCTGCAATACTAGAGCCCACCAGTACTACTCCTTGATGGCATCCTGGAATGAATCCCAAGTGGGTGTGGCTGAAAATAGTGAGCCTGTACTTTCATCCTTCTGCTCGCAGTAGGTTTCCCACCAATCCTTAACGTCGGGGGCTACTTTGAGAAGAGCGAAAATAATCTTTTCTCGACTGGCAAAATCATGAACAGAAAAATAACCCTCTAGCAGATTTAACCATTTATCGACGACATCTGCATCTATCTAACCCTTGAATATGGGGATTTCAAAATTAACTTGTACCTTAAATGGTGTGGCATTTCCAGAGTAGCTATTGGAAGCTGATGCGTCATCCCTGGGTAGTCACTGAAGGATCTGGGAAAAGTTGTCCATCATCACGTTCTTTTGTCACTTGAGGGCTTCTTTGAGCAAGATTTTGATAGGATCTCCTGCCTCCTCATCTTTCTTTTCATCTGCCATGGAAGGCTGTCGAGATTTGCAAGGATGGTATTGTAAAGGTTCGACCAGTTCAAGCCCTAACTCCTTATATCTCAACCTCGTTGGGGACATGCAAAGAAAAACAGAGAAAAAGTAGACCACTCTGATACCACTGATCCGGGTTTAAACAGGAATGCAACAAATTATAGAGATAACCATAAACACAAAGATGCAGTGGAAATAATACTTCATTTCATTAATGTAAAATACTGAAATATGCTTACAAACAACAATAGAAATAGACCATCTAGGGAAATGGTAGCTTATCTCTGAGAAGAGATGTGGCCGCTACATGCCTCTGAATTGTGTTACAATGAGGCTTGAAAGCCTATTTATTGTTGAGAAACAATGGAAAACCCTCAACATCCAAAAAACTAACCTTAGAAGATGAAACGCCAAATTGTGGGCCCCGTTTGGGTAAATTGGTACATCAATTTCCTAGGGTCATAGCTTTGGCATATGATCTTCGTTTGACGTGTACAATAAATCTTTAGAAAGATATATATGAGATCTACAACTTTGTGAAGAGAAACATCAATCCATGGACCCATGTTGCTCCCAGTTTTCCCAAAAAACATCGTTTACGGCCTCAAAACAGCTCTAGAAGTTCAGGACCCAGAAAACTGCTAAAAATAGTAAACTATGCTAAAATTAAGGAAACTGAAAAGCTAAAAGAAGCAATGGTGGGGGTCCAAGTGGACTTGGTAGGTGGCCACCAATATCCACCTGGATCAGAAAGATAAAAAACAGCTTATTTCATTTTTACAAACACTGAGTAACTACTCAAAGTTGTTATGCAATAAGGCTCTTAGCTAATTGTCAGTGCTTACATTTATTCAACAAGGAACATACATGCCTGAAATGATCTCAATTTGTATTTATTTGTATGTATTATCTACTATTTATATGGAACGAGGCTCATTGGAAGTTTTAATACTTTTAAATATTGAGTTGTCATATCGCTGGAGAAATTAATATTAAAGGGTAGCCATAAAGGATTTATATGTTATCAACAAAACTAGAATAAACATATTTGAACATTGACTTGAACACAAAATATTTAGAATTATACCATTTTGGGTTTAGAACTGCCTCTACACCCATTGATAATAAATTAACAAAATTGAAATGTGCATCTAAGGAATCAGATTCTGGTCTCAGTCAAGCTTTAAGTTAATCATCGATTGTCAGCATGATGTCCACATTAAGCATGAGGATGATTAAAGTTTAATGAAGATTTTTCCACTAGAAAATCAAGATGGTGTTAATTCTAATTAAGAATGAGATTTGGATATTTGTGCAAGGGGTCGAGCCAAATAATTTTAGAGTGATAAGGACTAGACGAAGCATTAAATTTCCACGAAAATATGCAACTACTAGATGAATAACTAAAAATTGAAACTAGTTTATTTCCACCAAGATGAAAAATCTCCTAATAATTAAACAATGGAATAAACACACACAAATAAAGAACACAGTCACACAAATTACATAGTTTTTCTTGTGAAACCTAATTGGGAAAACCCCATCTTTCTTTTTGTAGTATTTTATTGACAGAGTCTGAAAAATCTGTCCTCTTATAGGGTAATTTATCACACTGATAACAATCTAGTCCTCTTGTTGTACTAGCTAGCCTCACCCTACAAGCACACTTGATCCAGCTCTTGTTCCTTGCGAGCTTCCTCGCCCATTTTCCTTGCGCTAATCTCCACAATCTAGCTCGAATTCTTTACACATAGGTTTCCACTTCCTGGCCCAAATTCTTTGTTCATAGACCTCCCATTCTCTAGTGCAGAGGGCCTCCTATGCTTTAGGACGCATACTGCAACTCCTAGCTCAAGTCTGCACACAAAATCCTCTTCCTTGTTTACCAAATGTTATCTACTTTCAAAGGTGAAAACTAGGGAAGCACATTACTAAGTTGAACATAGCAGGAGCTATGTAGTCATGGGTGCCTATAAAAGCTACTATAGAATCCTTTCCTCTACAAGTTTGAACAATTTTGGCAATCCCAAAATCAGTGACCTTTGACTCGAAATTTATCTAGTAAAATATTGGTAGATTTTACATCCCTCTGAATAATTGAAGGCAAGCAATCATGATCAAGATATTCTAATTCATGAGTTGCTACCAATGCAATCTTGTAATGTGTTGGCCAATCCAAGTCCATGCCACTTCTCTTTAATGTCTTCTCATTATTTTCATGTAAAGCATCAAATAAGTTTATGTTTGGCATGCATTCATAGACCAATAGACTTGAATTACAATTTGACAAATAAAAATAAAGTTTCACTATAATTTTATGGCAAATTGTCCCCAAAATGCTTGCTTTTGCCTTTATCAATTTGTCTAATCCGTTTTGCATATTTTTGTTGATGTTCATTGTCCATATTCACTTTATTGCTATAGTTTCATTGTTCTGCTACGTGACACAATACACCTTGCCTACTCCACCACTTCCTATTACATTGTCGTCATCTAATAGAGCTTTGCTACATGTCAACCTCATGTTAACCACTGATATACTTGAACATAATTTTCATATATGAATGTAAAAAGCAACGATTTGTGAAATAATATTTTTTTTAGACTTTCAAATGCTTTCTATATATATATATATATATATATATATATATATATAGAGAGAGAGAGAGAGAGAGAGAGAGAGAGAGAGAGGTGGATATTGAAATACCTTTTTATTATTAAAATTTATTTAAATGTTGTGTCAACTCCATATTGGGTACCAAAGGAATTATACATCTCTTATAAAAATTCTCTTTGGCTTAATAAATTTGAATTGCGCCTGTTATAAATTTCATTATAACATGCTCCTGAGAGACATGGGTGAGATAAGTTCTTAAATCGATAAATTCAAATTTCCATTTAGAAAGTTTCTACAAATTTAAATTGAAACCTTGTTGAAAGTTTCTTCATTTCGTTTTAATGAGAACTTTGATCATACAAATTATCTACAAAATTTTTAAACCAATAGAATTTAAAAAAAAACAATAACTCAAGGTAAAACCTTTGGTGAATTTTTTTTAAAATCAAGATGTTATGTCATCTTGATAATAAAAATTTGAGGTTGTTATGTAATATTATGTTCTAGAGTTGTTTAGGACATAATTTTATGAGAGACAATGTTGTAGTACTGACTAGTTTGAGCCATATTGAAGGATATTATCTATGACATTGCTTTCTAGTCAGTTAAACTCCCTGGCCACAATGGAAAAGCCTTTAAAACGTTTTAACTAGGGTTGTATGACTCTTTTTTCCTTCTTGGTCTCTATCAATGCTAGTCATAGATTTACATTTAGATTCAAGGTTTATTGTGATAACTTTCCTATTGGATTCCCCACCAGGATCTCACCTATTCTTGGTAATTTATCAAAATTATCACCTAGACAAGATTTTAAAACGTTTCCACTAGGTTTGTATGACTCTTTTTTCCTTGTTGGTCTCTGTCAATGCTGGTCATAACTTTACAGTTACAGTCAAGGTTTATTGTGATAAATTTCCTGCTTGATTCCCCACCAGGATCTCACCTATTACTAGTAATTTATCAAAATTATCACCTATTTTTTTAGTTGTTTTCATCTCGATCTCTACAACGGCTTATTTGAGGTTCTAGAACACTAGATTTGACACTGGAGAATACTATGTTTCTCTGAATAGATTTATTTATTTCTTTGATGCATAGAATTCTATTTTCTAGTGCGCTTACAAGAGATTTAGTTTGGAAATATTTTATTGGGAAATCTATCACAACAATGCACCATAAACCATAATGGCATAAAGGGAGCACAACAAAACAATTTGATATTTAATAATTTTATTTAGAACTATAACAAAACTGTCTTTTAGTAGCTAAACTAAACAAACTACATGTTAGATATTTGTTTATTCCTAACAATATATAGCATGTACTTTGCAGGTGCCATGGTTGTTGTTGAGTACAAGGATCATGATGGGAAAATCTTATTCTATGATGAATGACCCACCGATGACAATATGCTTTTCAAAACGTTTGTAGAGGGTGAACACAAACATGAAGGCTATGAGGCATATAGAATGGTAAGTCCCACATCATGCAACTTTCCATTAGATAGAAATCATGATATAGTCTCTTTAACCCAAAACACTAGCATTGATTCCAACAAAAGAACAATTGTGCATTTTGCCTTATGATATAGGAAGATTTGTCCTTCTTGTTAGGCTGTGATGGTATAATATAATATTACAATGGCTATTGTATTGCATCTTGCTAATCGTCTTTAATATTTGAAGTCATTCACTAAGCCACCAACTCACAATTGTGATTTTAATAAGAGAAAGTAAGTTCTTGGTTGTTCTAATAAATTATAATTACCTCTTTGTTATATTATATAAATATAATACGAACATAAACTTATATATTACTTTCTATAATATATAATGGAAAATCTCATCCAAACCATTTCAGAAGATTTGAATTTGAACTAAACCTAATCATTCTCGAACTTGAATTGTGTGACATAGCCTTTAATTGAAACTCCTTGAAGCTAAATTTAGCATCAACTTTTGAAGTCAAGTTAGTGGATATTATCATATAATACAAATAAAGTAGACTTTGAGAATGGATATTGATTTATTGAAGGCTGGAGCTTAAAGCCCTGTTGTAGCGCCTATAACCACCCTCCAAAATTTTGCCTTAGCCTGTTTTGGAGCCTCCCTACCAACCTTACACAGCACTTTGTCTTGCTTCATCAAGTACTCAAGCTTCAAGTGTTTTCCTCACACAAAGGTAGCCTGTCGATCACAGTTGATCCATTCCCCTCACACGCTGCTCACCCAGACTTGGTCCAGCTGCAGGCTGAGTAGTTTCCCCTTGAAAATTGCGTGTTTCTGGAGGGAAACCAAATTCCCTCCAGGAATTGTGTAATCCTCTCTGACAGCCTCCTCGGCTCCAGGATTGTGCAATCCTGCCAGCCAACCCTTTGAGTATGTTTTGTGCAAATTTTCCCAGAAGTATGTTGTTCAGCCCAGGATTTATGCAAATCTGGGGAGCAATCAGCTGCTCTGCCAAAACTTGCACAAATATCTTGGGAACTCAGCCCAGCTCCCAACCAGGAATGTGCATTTTTCCCAAGCAGTTGACCACTTGCATGCATGGATAGTCCGGTTGACCAGTTCCACCCCGAGACCTAGGAAACCTGACTTTCATGTATGCAGGACTTGATCTTCCTAGAATAGCAAGAGACGACATGCAGAAGGCATCCCATGATTCAGGGAGCTATTTTTAGCAGTTGGGGGTTACATGCAAAGTTGGTTTAGAAGTTTCCATCCAAGTGTCGCTTTTCCTAGATTCGTGGCATGCACGTCATGAGACCAAACTTAGTTATTCGACACATCAGAGCTCATTCAGTCACATTAATCTTGGAGCTCTAACATCCCACAACACATCCAGGACTCTTTGACACGTTCGGCTCAGCTATTCATGGGTAAGTGGCCTTAACTTGTATTTTTCAGCATTTTTGTCACTTTTTGTGTATTCTCTTGTGTGAGTTCTATTTGGTTAATTTCTTTGAATTCTTGCTATCGTTTACATGTATTATAGATTTTCCTAGATTTGTTTCAGTTTTCGTTGCTATCTCACTATTGTCGCATGCATTAAAATGTTTTTCACGGACATTCGCCCAATCAGTGAATGGCCTCACCCACATGCACATTGATATGTTTGCTGAATCTTTCATTCATATTTTTCATGCACTTTCAATCACTTTTGTTATCATGTAGTGTCACCATGCATTTTAATATCTTAGTTGCTTTCAGTTGCCGATCGATGAGTCGGACCAACTTTAGCCTGGGCTCTGCCTTCACCTAGGCTGCATTACGTAATCTGGGGAAGGAAGGCTCACCTTGCTCCCGAGAAATGCGAATTCTTGCTTAGCACTGGCATTCAGGACTATTTTGCACATTTCTAAAGGATAGTGGCTACTTGGCTGAGGAAATTGTGCAAATCTGTCTCTGGGCCTGCAGCCCTTCCCAGTTGGAATTGATCATTGCGCAATTCCAGCAGCCATCTTCCTAACCAGATTGCGCATTTCATTGATCCAACAGTGATTCCTACTACCCAAACAACCCAGACTTCCTTTTGCACAGTTCTAGCTGCCAGTCACCCAGCCTCCAAGTAAACTTTGTGCAATCTTTCTCATCAGTTTCCCAGGTATGTGCTGTGTCCTTCCCCGGATTTTCTTTGTTTCCACTGACATATTTCTTGCCATGCATGCTTCTTGTTTCTATATCTTCCACGTGTCTATCTGTCTCATTGGCTTCCAAGAAAATAGGATCACAAGACACTAATGGAATTACAGCTGGAGCATCAGTTGAGCAAGTATCCTCTAGTCTGTCGATCTATCAAGATTAGAAGTTGTATCTAGACAAGGACATCAAACTGAAGTGGCAAGAGGTTAATGGAACATTTGCAAGCGATTTTGGGGAAGGGCTCGAGGACTATCAGGTGTACGTGAACATTCACAAGTCCAGCTTGTACCGGATTGGATGCAGATACCCCGTGTTCCCATGCGTGGACATGGTTCACTGGATCGTTTCTCACACTGACCCCGAGACGATGACCTTGAGAAGTGTCAGTGGGACAAAGCTTGCAACCTTCTGGGCACGAGATTATGACTCGTGACTATCATGAGTCCTCCACTCAGCATACCTAGCAGCAGAGGTAACTCTAGAGATATTATGAAGGATTGGGTAAAGGAACCAACTCATTTCAGGATGACACCCAACCAGATCTACAAGACAAAGGTATTGAGGAAGGCATACCAATACTTGTTCATATTCGCATGTCGACTGAGTGGCCAAGAAAGCATTGAAACCTTTCCTTAGATTCAGGCAATCGCACTAGAACAACTGGCTAGAGAAGGAAGACCATGCAACTGGTCTGGCATATTGGCTCACCAGCTTAAGGAACAAGTCACGAAGGCTCGATAGTCACCCAAGGGTATGCATCCACTTACATCCTAGATGCAGTCTATGCCCGACATGAGTTCCCGAGCTTGGAGTGGGCATGGTCACTGACAAAGACTATTGTTAATACATATTTCAAGTTTTTGCTCGAATGCAACCTCACTGGAGTAATCATATGGTTGTCTGACCATTTTGTCATCCGTGTATAGGTTGATATTCTAATAGGATCCACCCTGCATGTCAAAGGAAGCGATGAAGGCATTGTTAGGCATTGCAGATTGGTATGACTCACTGTTCGACACTTTCATCCGAGTGTTCAGTGCGGAGAAGCCTCTACATGTTCTACCAAAGTTTTCTTTGGACATGCTTGTCATGCAGGAAGTAGCGTATCATATCTCAGCAGGATTGATAGCTAGACTGCACAGGAAAAAGAAGGCAACTTAGCTCGCTCTTCCATTGAGAATTGTGTTATATGAGATCCAGAGCATCAAGCAAGTGGATGTCATAGTAGAATAGATGAAGAAGTACCCATTCGACCTCCGAAGCTTCAACCTGTATGACCCACATTGCATTGTGAAGGATCACTGCATGAGAGTTCAGTTCAATTGGATCCATGGGGCATTTCATTAGGCTGAGGAAGACTCATGGAGTTATTGCTATGATTCCTCCAGACCCAATGAATAGGTAGATTTCACGTAGAGTGTTTAGCACAACAGCATGAAGTAGCATCACTGAGAGCACCAACAGTAGCAACAGTAGCAGCGACAACAAAGGTAGCAGAGCAAAGCATACCTATGCACGACAAAGGGAAGAGGAATATTGTCGACTGCATGGGGGAGGAGAAAATCTGAAAGTTTTGAGCAGATCCACTTGTAGAACAAGAAGCTATGGCTATTCAAGAAAAGAGGTAGAAGCGCAACAAGAGAAACGCGTGAAGGCATAGGGATAAAAAAAGAATGGAAGAAGAAGAGAAGGAGTTGCATGAGCTGAGGGAGCAACTCTGGAAAGAACAAGAGATGCGCGAACAGGAGAAGGAAGCACAACAACAACAGATTCAGCAAGGGGCGCATCATGTGTAGATACACGAAGTAGCACCCATACAAGTAGTTGATTCATCTGAACAGCTCGCATTAGGTGAATAGGACGAACCATCACAGGGGGAAGAATTTGCTAATGAGATTGAACAAGCACTTGAACAGTTGGATGCATACATGGAGTAGCAGGAGTTGGAACAGGACATTGACCTTATGCCTCACAGCAAAGAGGTCGACTAACCAACTTCATTGCATCTTGATGATGACAAAGTCCTAAATGACCAATGAAGCACTGAGATCCTTGGTGGTCAACTAGAATAAGAGATGCACAACATCTCCTTTGAAGAATCTGATCACAGAGTTGTGCAGCCTCAGAGAGTACCGACTCAAGATGACCAAACATCCCCTGTGCAAGTTGAATAACAAGTGATCGTGACTAATGTGCACAAGCATCCAACTTCTTTGGCTGATGCAACTAGAGTGTATGGTGAAGCCACTAAATCAAGTGTTCGTTTCCTCATAGCTGAGAATGAGCAAATGGCAAAGGAACTACAAGTGGCCAAGCAAGGAGGAGACTTGGTGACAATGTCTGCTCAAGCCGAACTGAAGAAAGAAATAGTAGATGAAGTATTGTCCCTTGATACAGTTATGTGAGAATTGTACTCCAAGTTTGGTACCATGCACCAAGCAGTCCGCCATCTCCACAGATGGCAGCTAGGATGTGCGAGAAGAGCATGCATCTTAAAGAACATACATGCTATTGTTGATAAATACAAGCACGAATGATGAAGTAAAAGGGAGCCCCGCTTCACTTGCCAAAGATGATGAGGACCAATGTGGTCAAGCTGCAAGCACGTATCCAAAGTCAAATGTGGAACTATGAGGAACTACCACAACTCATCACTAGCATATAGACTTCTCATGCACGAGTATTCAAAAGCATGGATGTTATAGTGCACACTCATGCGATCTCATCACTTGGGACTATCACCCAAATGAAGTGAAAGAAGCAGGTCCAACAGCAGGAGCTTGAATCGAACTTCGATGAGTTGATGTGCACTGCCAGCAGCCCAAATTTCCTATCAGTGTAGACATCATGCGTAAGTACATTACTGGTCTGGCCAAATTAAAGACAAAGATTTGCATGCTCTAAGACGTGTTGGACAGAGGAGCCCAATCAGTGTACCCAGAAGATATGGAAGCAAGGTTCAGGTTTTAGATGGCTGTCACAATAGAACACATGGACACTATCAAGGACTACCAATCTTGGCATCAATATGTCATTATTGATCAAAATGAGGATGTCGAGCAGTTGGACTTCTATGGTTGTCTAAGTCCGAATGATATCTAGTTTGGCTTTTTCAAGCCATTGTTCACATGGGTACATGCACATTGTAATGTTGAGTCATGTCAAGTGTATGTCAAGTCTCAATAGTGGATGTAACAGTCATAGAGTAGGTGAAGAGTCATGAGGGTAGTTGAATGGTCACAAAGGGGATGTCAAGGGTCATCCCACCCTTTGCTATAAATAGTCCCTCATAACTCATTGTATAGGCTTTTGGTCAGCTAAGCTTCTACTAAGACTATCTTGAAGAAGGCTTGGAGAGTATTGTAATGTGCCTTGGTTTCTCCACTGCATGCAACTAGTTCATCTCTTTAGAGGAGCAGGCAGATGTGGCTGTAACGTTCTACTATTGGAGCTAGTAGGTTTACATGGTGTATTGTATGATTGTGACTTACGCTTCTTTATATAATAAGATCTAACACATTTTCATGCATATGTTGTTATTGTAGTTGGACTGCTCCGGTTGCATTAATGATATATGTTGTTTAACTTATGTACTTGTGTATGAACTAATTTGTATGCAACTATATGAACCTTGTTGTCAATTTGTTGCATATGTTGTTAATGTTGTCACCGTCTGTGTCGACTGCTCTGCTAGACATCAGACAGACCTTTCACATCAACCTCGCTATAACAATCATCGCACTCGTCTTGGACTGATCCATGAGTGTTGTACGTGTTATCTTACCTTGTATGCTGTGACTGTCACATCCGAGTGGACTACTCCATCGGAAGCTATGCATGTCCTTTTTTTTGTGTGTGTTCCTAACAGAGTTGGGACTCATCCCTTTCAACCTGGACCTCACCTTCACCTTCTTCTCCCTTCGAAGTGTTAGAGCCTCTCATACACCTTCCTTAACTCATTGCATCAGTCAAACCCTTGCTACCGACATAGTTATCTTACTTGCCTCTGTGCGACATCGCAGTCAAGGGATTACCTTACGACCCACTACTGGGCCTCCTACACTGAAGGGTCTGAATTCTAATTTGGACTTCTTACTGGGGAGATCCCCTTGACATGTTGGTGGGTCCAACACTGTCAACATGCCCTTGACACGTCTCGCTCTTATTGGTTAAGGAGGCTATAATGGGTAACACTTAGTCCATAAATACAATATTTTTTGTATTAGTCTTGTGTTTTATTTGTAATATAAGACACATTTTTTTTTTTAAAGGGAAGCAACATTATGTGAGATTAAAGGGAACAAGAATTATAAAGGGAAGTCCGAAGTGAATTCTAGCTTGTGGGGAGAGTTATAGAATGAATTACATCTCGACGTGAAGAAGTGAGTTGAAATTGCTATAGTAGTTAGTCATTTTTAATCTGGTATCTTGAAGTTTGGAAGTTGTTCTAGTGATCAAATAAGTTGGACCATCAATTGCTAATATTCTCTAATATTGAAGTCATTAACTAAACCACCAACTAGAAATTGTGATTTTAATAAGAGAAAAATAAGTTGTTGGTTGTGCTAATAAATTATAAATACATATTTAGTATATTATATTAATACAAACGTAAAATTATATATTTTTCTTGTTTAGTAAAACATTTTCCAAGACTTTACAAAGTTTTATAACTAGTTGAAAGTTTCATAAAGTTTAAGGCCTAATTTTTTAATGTTTAAATCTTTAAAGGGTGCTAGCTCAATGGAAGAGCACCTGCTTTACAAGAAGGACATTGGTGGTTCGATTCCATCATTCCCTAATATCCATACGAAATGGCAACGATCCATTTTTGTTGATGGGGGTTCTTTTTCCCATCAGGAATGAGCTTATGGTGATATTTTTTGATCCTCATGAAAATATGAAATGGTGACGGTCAACGAATGCCACCTTATATATGCATCTATAGTGATGACCATGAAAGGTCTGTAACCATAAATCATTGTTGTTGATATGAAATGGTGATGGTCACTATTCGTCATTATAGTCGTTATTCGTGACAGACCTTAAATGTCACCATAACACCTATACTTTTGGCAATGCGGATTTTGGTGATAGTCAACGAACGTTACCATATATATGCACCAATAGTGATGACCATGAAAGGTCCATCACAATAAATCATTGTAGTTCATATGAAATGCTGATGGCCACTATCCATCATTATAATAAATATTTGTGACAGACCTTGAATGTCACCATAACACCTATACTTTTGGCAACACCACCTTTGGTGATGTTCATTTTTTGGTGACCAAGACTATGGTCCGTCACCATTGCTCATATGAAATGATGGTGGTCACTATTTGTCATTGTAAATCATTATTGGTGACAAACTTTTAATTTCACCACAACACCTATAATTTTGGTGACACCACCTTCGGTGACGTTCAGTTTTTGGTGACGAAGGCTCTTTTGACCGTCACCAATGAGCTTATGGTAAAAAATTTTGCTCCTCACCAATGTCCTTTTTCCTTGTAGTGAATCCACGCCGTATTTTTATTATTGATAAGTTTTAGATCCATCAATTTAACATGATAATTGGTTCGATGCCCCAATCCAAATCTAAAGTTAATGCTATGAGATTCACTATATAAAAAACTTCTCCCTACTCCATAGAACTAAGGTTCATCATCAAAATATGTCCATGCACCATCCTTACCCACTTCTAAAACAATATTCCTAGTAGGCTTAGGTATTGTCATCTAAGGAAAAAGCTTTTAAAGAATTGAGATCACATCAAATAGGAAAACAACATTGGATAGGAAGAATTTGCCTATATTTAAATAAGTTTACATTCCTATCTTTCTAAACACCCAAACTAGGATCGAGGGAAGTGATTTATAATCCTTCATTGAAGAGTTATGACACCAACCTCTTAGACCATTTTCAACTATGCCACTGATTTAGAGATTTTTCAACCTAGTCAAATGTTTAGTCTCCCTATAAACTTGCATAGTGTAGTTACAGTCCATGACATGATGTTTATTGGTATTTTCACATACCTTGCATAAACTACACCTATTAAGTCTTTCCCTATTCCTTCTCAAAAGATTATACCAAGTAAAGTATTTTTCTTTAGTCAAAAACACAAAAAATTCAATCCTTTGAGGGATATTTCAATATCCAAATTGTCCTCCTCCACCACACATGATTCCTCTTCTCGCCATCTAAACTAATAGAAATGTATCATGTTTTCTAGGTATAAATCCTAGTGGTGTTCTTTGACCATATGAGGTTGTCTATCTTCTTAGTCAACCTGACATGGCTAGACGTGATTCTTGCCATAGAAATGCCCTAGGAAATCATTACCTCTAGAATATAATGAAAGCGAGAAGTAAGATTAAGAACTAAATTATGAGAAATATTAAAGTATCATGTCCCTCGACAAAGAATCATATGATCTTAAAGCACAAATTCCATACCACTCCAAACCCAAGGTCCTCCCCCAACCTAACACAAGCCTTGTTCCCCACCTTTTGCACAAAACCATACCCAATTAATTAGGAAGCAAAAACATTTTCTTTCCAAATAACACAAACATTGTGTAATATTTTTTGAGGCTTTCTAATCTATTCTTCAACAGATAATGCATTTTTGATAAACCACTTGACACCATAGTCCTCTTCAAAAGTATTGCAAACACTTTTCAACTACTACAACTTTGGAAAAGCAAAAAATATTTTAGTTTCCAAGCACATAGGGCTTTTGGAATAGCTATTTTTTCCACTTTACCCAAAGGATACCCCTCTTATTCTTGCACTCTAACCAAAGAACCTAAATCTTAATCTCCTCAACTACTTCAAAATCATGTTTGGAATCTAAGAGAGTGACATCCAGTAAACTGGAATAGCCTCTACAACTTCCTTAACCAATAAAATTCAACCACCCATAGATAATCAATTGTGCCAGCAAATTGATATTTTCTTCTCAAACTTGGCAATCAACCAATTCTAATCTTGTTTTAGATATTTATTATATTTTAAAGAAACTTAAATATCTCATCTCCCCATCCAAGTTTCCCTAATTACAAAGGAAAAGGGTAGAAATATAATCCAAGTATGTAGCATCCATCCCTACAAAATGGATGGAAGGCTTTGAAACCTTAACTAACATCCTTGTAGCATCACAATACAACTCTAGAATATCTTTGATTTTATCCACTTCCCTTCTTGACTGATCACATAAGATTAATATATCATCAACAAACACCATATGAGACAAGTAAAAGGATCCCCAAATTTTCACTTCTTTAAATAATTTATTCCTCATATCATCAATTAAAGCCATATTTAGGCATTCAACCAAAGTAAAGAAAAGAAGAGGAGATAGATGACAACCCTATCTTAAAATTCTACTAGGCTTGAAGGAATAAAAGGTTATTTCATTGGTTAGTATTGAGAAAGAAATATAAGATACACAATGCATCACCTAGGTGACAAAACAAACATAGAAACCAAGATATTTTCGCATCAACGTCAAGTAGAACCAACAGACCCTATCACAGGTTTTAGAGAGATCAACCTTGACCGCTAATTCATTAAGGCTACTATTTTTAATAGAATGCAATCATTCTTGGGATACCCCAAATGCCTAACGAATCTTCCTTCCATCCTAAAACCGAAATTGTTCATCAACATAGATTGAGTATCCTTTTAATCCTCTCGGTACTAAAATTCGCAACAATTTTGTAAATGAAATTACAAAGAGACACAGGCTTGAATTATTTAAAGGAAGAGGGGTTATTAGTATTTGGAATTAGGGAAATGAATATAGCATTAATGGTCACCAACAATCGCATTTTCTCTAGAATCCTTAATGAACCTTATAAGATCGTCTTCAACAATGTCATAGAAGCCTAAGAAAAATTCTACAGGCCAACAATTAGGCCTAGGAATTATTTCCTTTTAAAAATTGTGAATGGGTAACTAAATCTCTTCCCTAGAGGCTACCTTGGTTAATTTGATTCTTAGCTTCTGTCACATAATTGGGGAATAAACGTGTCATACTAACCATATTTGTAGTCGATGTCCTCTCTTCTACTTTATAGTTTCCAGATATGCAGGTTGTTCCTTTAATATTTTACAACTTGTCATTGTTTAGGAGGTAATAACACACTCATTTGACTAGATTTGAATCATTTTTTCCGATATCTCTAAAGTGATAGGGGATTAAATATAAAAATTTGAATTTGAATGGTATTGTGCAAACATCTCTTGCAATAGAGAAGTGGTATAACATTGATTTTTCTAGTTACACATTGTGTTTTGTGTTTGGAGCTTCACTCTTTCGATATATTTATAAATAATAAACCATATTCTCTAATTCATGGCTTAGATTTAATGAATACAACAATGTTGTCAAGGGTAGAGAAACTTCTACTTGAAGATACAACTTGAAATGATGGATTACTAATACCCTTGAATTGTAGTGTATAGCTTGCAATAAAATGTATCCCCTTGATTTCCATTTGATTTTAGATTTGAATTTGTATAGCTCGTACCAATATTTTGTCATTATCTAAACCTTAAGTAAATTTTGCTAATTGGTATCAATGTTACTTATCTATATTTTTTTTCTAGGTTATAAATCTGCACGGAGAAAATCCCCAAGTACTTCCCCTCATTTTGAGGATGGTACACAGGGTAAACCCTAGAATTTTTAGGGCATATGGATGGTCAACAAGAAGGCTTGAAGCCATTAAAAAAATATACTCTTTATGAGCTAAACATGTTACATTGGGGATTAAACCTGGGGGGGAGTAAAACAAAATCATTCCTCCCAACTACCTAAGATAAACCACAATTGACTATTAGTGTTTCTTATCTGTAATTAAGGGACATGTTTCTTTTCAGTTTGGTTCTACTACACCATTTTTCTTCTTATATATGTAAGCAACTTTATTTTGTTGCCTATTTTAACATTCCTAGTAAGTTTTCATGTTCCTCTATTTAGTAGTGTTCTGGAGGTTTATATCTCTAGCAGGACTTGAGTTTGTTATCTTTGTATTTCTCCATGGAAAAGCCTCATACAATCAAGGGACTAGATAATATATTCTTTAAGGACCTCATCAGATAGTATACTATAGTTCCCCTAGAGTTCTAGGGTGTAATAGAATAATTTTCAATCCAATAGGACATGAAGGATGAGTTTTTAGGGCTCAACTACTAGAATATAAGTTTACGAAACTGCTAAGATTTCATTGTTGATTACTTATTTATTGGGTTAGGTGATTCACGATGAGTTAGGATGAAACAAGGCTAGTTGGAACATATTTTGGAGGAGAAATTCTCTAGGATGCATAGGCATCATCTATGTAGGTCTTTTTAGAATAACATCATGAATATTTCTTAGCTATTTTTTGATATATTCTGTAGTATGTGGGATAGGAACTAGGTAGATCAGTTGACCAATACTCCTTTGGTTTCATGTTCAGTTTCGAAGATTCACTTTAGTAAAGTTCTTTTTTCATGGTTTTTTCTTATGAGTATCCCTTTCTATTCAATTTTGTTAATCCTATGAAAATTTTTCATGATCACATGTTGGTCCAAGATGATATCACATATTTCAATTTTATTAGGTCTTATTAATGAAGAATTGTTTGTTTTGATTGTTTCAAGAAGTCATATGTGCATATAATATGCAAAAAAGTAAGGAATAGTGCAATTATTCATGTGTAATGATGTCATAAAAGCCTAGAATTTATTCATTCATAAATATCTTCATGGGGAACTTTTGGCGAACTCCCTTTTTTGGAGAAATTGTCAATGTTGCATTTATCTTCTTCAAGTTCTTGACTTGGCTAGAGACATAACTTAAAAACTTTAAGGTCTTGCTAATGTGGGAACATGTTTAATGAAACATGTCATTGGATATTATGAAAGAAACCTTATGTTTGTTCAATCCCTTATTGATTAGTTGATTTACATTGTCTTTATCATCGCACTTTGGTTTGTATTATTTTTGCTGTGTATATGTTAGATTTCTTAGTGAAAACATTACAACAATTATTATTGGAATGATTGTTTCCTATTGGATGCATTTTTCACTTTTGTTATTAGAAAGTGAAACTTCTATGATTTTGGAAAACATGGTCCCAATGATTTTTGACATCACTCGCAAAAATATATAGAGTTTTATATGGGGAATAATACCAACTATTTGAAATGTTATAGTTTAATATTTTATTATTTGTCACTCTGCTTGATCTACTTATAACGGGTTTATCACTAAAGTATAAAACAAAAATGCCTTTGAATTGTAATTATTAGACACATTTTAGAATCCCTCCTGAGAATTGGAATTATCTAAAATTTTCATTCCTTAGGTGAAAATTTATGTTATCAGTATCAATGAAAATGATGATAGCAAAGGCCAGTCTTACAAATTCTCTAATTCATATCAGTAGGTACTACAACAATACTTTACTAGTAAGGGATGTTTTTGAGCTAGAAGAATGTACTGAAATCTTCATGAATTCCCAATATCCTCCAAAAATTTGTTCCATGAGAGAATGCAAGTGCTAGTGGGATGTTTCTTTCACTTTGCAAACATTTTGTCTTGAAAAACTAGTGACAAGGGTTTAGAGTTGGCTACATTCATTTATTAGGCTCACTAGAAACAACACTTCCATTGTCTATGCCAAGTTAGGTTAAAGTTAAAATTTCACTTTTTATGTGAAATGGAGCATTCATATTCTTGCCAGCACGTCACAAAAATGTCCAAATGACATATGGTATTATTTTTCCCAATGGAGCTGATAATGAATTGGATGCAATAAAAGTCATTGAAGCAAAAAGACTAGCAAATATTAAAGGAATTTTGTCTGGTGAAACAACTATACATCTGATATTCCATTTTTTGTAAAATCACAAAAGGTCTGAAGTCTCATCTTGTGAAATGTTTCTAAATGTGAATTTATTTATTTTGCAATTTGATTTAGTATTCGCTAATTTGCATTTATGAATTGTGTGTGGTTTAACTTGGAATTGGGTTTTTTATTGAAACTAGTATGCAACCTTGCTAAAATAATAAGATAATACTCGTTTAATTTCTATCAATGAATGTTGTGAGTATATTATTTTGGGATTTTGTTCAAAGGCATTGTTACAAAGTTGGGGACATAGTGGAGAGCTTGAGCATCAATTCAAAAGGTCACAGTTCTTCTATTGTTTTTCTCTTAATAGTCACAAATATTTATATTAATACTAGAACTTGAGATTTGTTGGCTTATGGGGTCTTGAACGGGGTTCAGCCTTAGTTGCGAAAACAAATACCTACACTACTAACCCTTTCGACATCAATTCGTGGTGCGAGGATTGAAGTCTCACCCGAAGCAGTATGGGGAGATGATGGAACCACATTTCCACACCTAGAGATCAGTGTGATGTCTTTTTGGTGACCTAGATCTACCTTCGTGCAAACCTCTATACTCCCATAGCCTATTGTTGTAACTTCCTCCAATCAACCTCTAGACCTCTACGAAGGTCTATGATCATCTTTTGCAGACCCTGAATAGGGCAATTAGTTAATTACGTGTGCCTTGGATTACGCTTAGACCATTATTTTCTCATATCCACTTAAGTGTTTAATAACTTTAACGGAAAGTGTTATGATCTTCGTATAATCACTTCACATTAATTTCATTCAGATAATAATGTAGAACAATTAAAGTTGCGCATCAATACATCATTCTTTCATAAAACCATTATTCATCACAACCTAAAGCGCATTCATACATAACAAAAGATAATAGATAAAACACAATTATTTCTGCAACAATCTTCCATATTGATATTCAGTTAAGATTACAGACTCAAAACTTCCCTACGCACTCAGTTGCAGGGGTCCGCGCACTCAACTGCAGACACTACACTAGGCCTCTATGCACTCAGCGAAATATCATTTCCCTCCTCTAAGGCTTCTACTTCTATGCTAGACTTCTTTGCTTGTACCCATAGACAACTTCCTTTCTTCTATTATGCCTTAGACTCTCTAAGACACACCTATTTATATAATCCCATGGTTTGTGGGCCATGGGTGGATCTTCAAAAAACCGAATTAACTTACATAATAGAGGGTAAAAACTAGTTTTGACTCTTTACTTAACTACGCACTCCGCGACCACAATTTGAGGAGACTTTCCATATTTTTACATAAAACTTGGGCTTTTTCCACAAAATTGACCCAGGGGACCCCATCCCAATAGGCCCCAACACAAATATCATGACTCGCCCTCGAATCACTCAGCTGGCTTGGAGATCTTGCTGTGAAGATCCCCCAACTCTACTTGTGCAACTGCTACTACAGCCCGCTCTCCGTGGCTACCTGCTTGATTTGTTCTACCAGCTGCTATATGGTTGGTCCTTCGCTAGCTCGCTTTATTTGTTGTTGTGTTATTTGCAGGTTCACCAAATTTTCCTGTATGTTGGCTGAGACTACGTAGGCTTCATATAACCAAGGCCCCAACCTGGACTTAAGGACTGCTTCTTTCTTCTGTGCCACTTCCACCTATGTAAGGAGCTGCTTAGCCTCGTGTAGATTGGTGAGGTGTTGTGTTGTAGCAACAATCTGCGTCATCGCCCTTACTTCATTATATTGTTGCTGGAGCTCGAAAACTTCTGTATTTAATACCTGCAGGGTGGGATCTTCCTACAGGGTTGTCGTACTTCCATGGCTTGCTCAAACAGTGTGGTGCAGTCCACAACCATGGCATCCACCGTAGAAACTCCATCCTTAACAACAACTTCACCTTGGTCCCTAACCTCTAGCAGGGTTGAAGGTTGTGACTTCAACTCCAGTTCAGTGATTTTCATGTTTAACTCAAACTGAAGTCTGGCCACCTCTGCCTTGGCATAATGCATGCGCGCAACAAGTTTTCTGATATTGGCCTCTAATGATGCTTCCTCAGGTATGTGAAACTCTAGCACTATCATGCATGCTTCTGCCACCATGGTTGCTATCTGGGTGCTCCATGCCTGCAGTGTTTCTTTTGCTTTCAAAGCCTCTGTCCTTTCGGTGAACATATATTCCTTGTTCATTCCATATTCACTAATTACACTGAGGGCATGCTACTCCCGTGCCCTTAGCTCTGATGTCACACCTGACTGTAGTGTGTGAGGATATTCATTGGGCAGTGACGCAATGTTGAGGCCAATGTTCTTCAAAGAACTTACGACGACCTTGTCATCGACTGCCTCCGTGCTTGATGAGCCCTCTAGTAGTGCGACCACCCAGAGATCCAGTGATATGACCATCTCTTCTCCCTGAGTTGTTCCTGGTGCCAAGATTGTCTATGTGGTGCTTACCTTCCTTGCACCCACCTAGATCCTGTTGGTCTGAATCTACAACTCGCGCAGATCCTTTTGGATAGTACTTAGTGCTTGCTATTGCTGGTTTTCGAACTATTGCAGCAATTTCGTTGTTGTGTCACACACCTTATCTCCAATATCATTGAGATCACCTTCTATTAGTGTGATTGGATCCAGTGATGGCTTTTTCACTTTCGACTTCTTCCAGGGCCCCTCATTCTGTTGATCCCTATACCATTTTATCCAGAGGGGAGTGCTCTGCTCCTCCTGACTGTCATCACGTTGCTATGACTGCTCCACTTCCTCTGTCTGGGGTGAAGGGGACTTACCACTCCACTCAGAGTCATGCTCTTCATGTGTGGCTTGCTGCTTCACAACGCACTCCTTTTTTATCCAGGCCTTCTCCTCGACCTCTTTCCTTCGCTTCTCGGCCAACTATTAGACCACCTATTTCATTGATTCCTTCTTTTTCTTTTCCGTGGATTTGTTGGTGCCTATGGCCAGATCAAATGGATAATGCCAATATTCCAGCCATCCCTTGATAGTTTCCTGGATGGCAGCATCTGTGGCAAGGTATGGTAGATCAAACCATTTATATTATGCATCCTTCCACGCCCAAATGTACACGTGATGGATGTCAGCTTTAAACTTCGTGTATTGTGATAATTGTTCAAACACAGTTAGAGACAACCATGGCTCCTGGTTGATGGCCATGCACAAGCCCACCTCCATAAACACCCAGAAAACTTTGGTCTCTATGACCCGCATGATGTCCTTTGTGGCCCAATGGGAGGCAAACTAGGTAGCCTCCAACAATCCTTTCTCCAGGGGAAGAAACTAACTATCCTCCAGCAGTTCCCCAGCCACTAGTACAATGGAGAGAAACAACCACGTGTAGTGGAAGGTTTTTCTCTCATCCTGAGCCTCACGACAATTTGCAAGGAACTCACTATAGAGGTAGCGCGACCAATTGAAATGCACATGGTCTGTGCACTGTGCAGCCAACGAAATTATGGGCGCCAGAACCTCGTCCGTGCAACATTTTCTCATGTCCTTTCCAACTAAGATTTGTGTGGAAATTTTCACCACTGGATCTGTGATAAATTTCATGGAGTACCTGTGTAGATTCTTAACCATCTTGAACTTCATCTTCTCTGCCAAGTCATTCTTACTCACCTTTCCGCCAAACTCCTTGGCTGGATTCAAGCATGAGTGCAGTAATAGCATGATCCGATGGATCAGCATATCTGTAATCAGGATCAGCCACAAACATTCATCATGCACCGGGGTCAGCAACTGCTTGATACAAATGAGGTTGATGTTGGAGCGATGGTAGTGGGGCACCCACAACAGGTTCAACAACCCCAATTGATTCACTCCGCAAATCCACTCGATTGGCTCCAGCGTGGTGACACCAGATTCCTTGTAATATACCCTCTTCATATAATTCTATGTCGCAAGGTGGGGGAACTTGTCGTGGTCTGCCAAATCCTAGTCTTCCAACTTTAAATGGGGCACCCGCACCAGTCACGATCTTTCAAATGTGATTCCCTTGGGTAGCAAGGGCATGTGAATCAGGAATTTCTCTATGTCTAGGTCATTAGTTATCTTCACTTTTCCCTTACGCAGAGGGATATAGTCCAGCAATTTGGAGCTAGGCTCCATGCCTTCGGCATCTATATCCTCTACGCCATCTTCGGCCTCTAAATCTACCACTTTTCCCTTATCCTTCACTGGTTGTTTATCTCTCTTCTAGGCCTGGGTAGCAGAGTGATTCCTCGGTGACTCACAGAGCGGCATTGGCCTCTTCTTCTTGTATTTTTTGGGCTTTGGAGCTTCTCTCACTTGTGTCATCTTCGATTGATACAACCTTGGTGCCATAGGCACAGCAGCTAGAGCCTCCATGCTCACAACCTCTGGATCAGCTCCCTTAGAGGCAACAATTCCTCTAGTCCTTGTTGTTTCGCCTAGTCCAGACATTATGCTGAGAATATACTGTTGGGTATCCTTGCGTAATTTATCAAATATAGAGCTAGCAACTAAATCTGTGAAAACCTGAGGATTCATAAACGATGGACAACACAGTGCACAAATTCTAAGGATTCAAAGTGTTCTTTGTTGGATGGCCACATGTAATTTATAGGCGAATTTGAATTCAAATTCGACTATTCCCCCAAAATCTATCCATAAATGCTGATTTGGCGGAAGATCTTCAAAGATTTCAGCCTTAAATTCCTTAAATGTCGCCCCCTCTCTCCTCTTAACCATCTCCCTACTATCAAATCATGGACAGTGACTATAACCGTCCTTTTCTGGCTACGCTACATGGTATCTACCCTCATAGCGCAACTCTCTTCACACATCTACTGACACGGTGACATCACCTTCCTTCGCGCAGCCCCTCTGTTGCGTAATTTCACCTATCAGGCAGTGTAGTTTATAGTCGTGCGCTCCCTTATAACTGCTAGGAGAGCTAAGGTTGTCTTTCTGCCATGTAGTTATTAGGCCAGATCCCCTGTGTACGGATTCAACCAGATTCCATTTACCCTTCCCAGAAATGGTTCTCCATTCAATTTTGCAAGATGAACTGCGCCACGATCAATAATTTCTTTGATGACATATGACCCTAGCCAGTGCATCTGAAACTTTCCTAGAAACTTAGCGAACTTTCTATCATATAATAAAACCAAGTCGTTTGCCTTGAAGGTGTGGAGTTTGATGTGCCAATCATGCCAATATTTTTCTCGTTCCTTCTGAACCTATTGATGGAATCTAGCCAGAAACCTACTTCTTAGAGCTCCATTAGCTACGTGAACCATTCTTTTAAGGCATCGTAGTCCACCATTCCTGTGAAAGACACTATGCATAGATTTAGTACGATATATTCCATCGACATTACAGCCTCTACACCATAAAACAGTCAAAAAGGTGTCTGACTTGTTAGCTTTTTGCAATTAGTTCTGTATGCCCATAACATCACTAGTACGCGCACATCCCAATAATTTCACTGCGTGTTGCAAATATTCGTCAACACATTCTCCAATATCTTAATGAAAGCCACAATTGTTCCATTGTCTTGAGGGTGATATGGCATACTCTTCTAATGGTAAACCTAGAACTATACTGTCAACGCATTGATTGTTTCATTGAGAAAATGTCTACCACGATCGCTCATCAATATCTTCGGGCAACCAAACCTAGTCAGCACATATTAAAAAAAAAACGTTGCCATTGTTTCCCCTATACAGTCGTTCACAGGCTATGCCTTTGCCCATCTCATCAAATATTCTGTCACAGTGATAATTTAGTGCGCACCCATTTTCTTTCCTAGGGGCTGAATCGGTCCTACAAAATCAATTGCCCATTTCTCAAATGGCTACAATGGCACTTGCAGATTTAGTGGCAACTCATCCCTTTTTGATGGCCTACCCATCCTCTGACATGCATCGCATGCCTTACAATATTCTTTAGAATCTTTATGCACAATCGGCCACCACAACACAACACGCAAAACCTTCTGCGTTGTTGCTTTCCCTACATAATTTCCTGTCACAGCTCCCCCATGAGATTCAACAAGGATATTATTTCATTCAAAATCGAGCACATATCATCGAAGTATTTCATCCAATTCCATTTTTAAAAAATATCTGGAAATTACAGAGAAATTTTCTGCGCACACTACCAACTCCTTTTTCTGCTGGTTGGTGTATACTTCTAGAGCTGTCCCTATAGTCAGAAAGTGGATAATATCTATGTAGTGGTTATCCGCTATGTGCACCGCAAAGAGCTACACATCGGGAAGCCCTTCCTCCAAATTAGTAGGCTCCTCTCCTGTCTCAATTTCCGACATATGGTCAAGGCTTGCATTCAACCTTCTTGGCTTCACAATTACTTCAAAATCATATTCTTGGAATAACAACAGCCATCTGCATATTTTCCCCCACAACACAGGCTTATTGACTAGGTACTGCAAGGCGAAGTGGTATGTGTACATCTTGAAATGTCCACCCAACAGATAGTGCCTGAACTTTTGGAGTGCGTATACCATAGCCAATCCTTCGCGCCCTGTGCTAGAGTAATTCTTCTCAGCCTTTGACAATTTTCTTCTTGCAAATTCTATAGCATTCTCTAACTCTCCCTCGCCATCCTATGTTAGCACTACTCCCAATGAAATACACGAGGCATAAACGTGTACATGAAATTCTTTCTTCTAGTCCAGGAAGATCAAGATTGGCATGGTAACCATTTTTTCCTTTAAGATATTCAAACTGTGTGGACATCCTTCATTCCAACAGAATGTAGCATCCTTCTTTAGAAACTTTTCCATGGGTGCAGTAACCTGAGTATAAGCCTTGACGAACATTCGATAATACCTGGTATGGCCCAACGTTATGTGAAGCTATTTAACACTCCTTGGGGCTTCCAAATTAATTATTAATGTGAACTTGGCATGGTCCACCATCAGTCCTTGCTTGCATACCACATGACCCAGCAAAATCCAAAATGGGACAAAAAATAATCACTTCTTCAGGTTCAGCGCAATTTGATAACTTTGGCACGTATCCAAAATTAAGTGCAAACTATCTACATGGCACTTGAATGGCCCAAACACTATCCGATCATTGAAATAGACCTCTAAGAATTTATGAGTGAACTCTTTGAGCATCACAATGACTACGCGAGAGAATATTGTCAACGTATTCTTGAGTCCAACAACATTAATGTATACTGGAAACACTTGATTCTGTCGTGAAGGTTGTTTTACTCCTGTCTTCTAGAGCGATCTTGATCTGATGGCATCTAGAGAATCCATCAGGAAACGAATAGGCCTCCTGTCATCCAACATTTTCGTACTTCATCAATAAATGGTGTCGGAAAGGGATCATGGACACAGTCATCGTTAAGCTTTCTGAGATCTACGTAAATCCTTATTTTTTCCTTCTGTTTACTTTCCTGGACTACCATTGGACTCACCTAGTCAGATTCCTCCACTGGTTTGATAATATCTTCGTCAAGCATCTTATCCAACTCTAAGTGGACCTTTTCCTTGTATTTGGGATTAAGGCAATATGGCCTTTGCTTAACGGGCTTCGCGTCCAGTTTCAGAGTTATTTTCATCACTCCAAAATTGCCTATGATGCCTTTCAAGTCCAAAAATTTTGTAGGGAATAAATCTTGATATTCGTAGAGCAACTCAACGACTTTATCTACTATAGCATCATCCCAATAATCCCTAATCTTTGCAAATTTCGCCTCCACCTCTGTGCCAATGTTTACTTGCCTATTTTTCAATAGTGTAGTGATGTCTGGATTCTCTATCTGGAGTCCCTCAACCTCACAGTGGCCTTCTATTTCGGGGATGTTAATAATGCTTGGATCCTCATCCTCTCCTTCAACAGTCATATTATAGCATTCCATCACATGCCGCAGCTAGGTGCTCCAATCTAGTTGAATCAATTACAAAGGATCCTGCGGTATTTAGAAGATCACTCCCTTAACCTACTGCAGTGCTTCATCAACACTTTCGAATCCATCTTCAAAGATGAATGTTCTCACTAAACCTTCTCTTAAGACATCCCACTCCATGGTGCTGTGGAGAAGCTCTCTTTCCGAATATCAATTCATGGGGATTATGTCCAAGGTGTGATAGAATAAATGTACCCATTTTGGCTACAGCTCTATTCCATATACCTTAGTCCATTTGGCCAAATGATTGTGTGGATCATTACTCCCATCATACTTCTCAGTTACTCGTACTTTAGGCCAACCAAACCGCATTCTCATCATCCTTCTATAATCGCACCACTCATCAAAGTTGTCTTTGTGCGTACCCCACCACCATGTGGGCATAGCGCGCAGTGCCTAGTCCAACACCTGAAATCAGTAATCCTATGGAAATTCTCTTTCAAAAGCATCCTAAATTTTATCCACGTCAGTTAAACCATCATAATAAGGAAAAAAATTTACCTCTAATGACACACACTGCAACGATTTTATCATCATGTTGTAGCGCAGAGTGGATACTTCATGCAACCTATATTGCCAATGTTCCAACTCTTCATCTAAATCCAAGGTACAAGAACTTTCGTGGTCCCATGCAATTCGTACACGAGTTTTCAGATTAACCCAGTCTTGGTCTCATGCTGTTATCTTATAGATCTGACCCAAATCATCATCACTCCCTCATAGTTGCGAACCAGTTTAGTATAGTGCAATCCTTCTGCATGTTCCAATGGTAATGGAATGCAGAGCAGTTTTCTTTCAAATGACATTGTCTACTTCTTCAAACTGATGAGTCAATTCATGTCGATAGCCCAATCGATTCCCAGGAGCGCGGGGTATGGATTTCTATCATCAATAATCTCTATTACTTAAAAATCATCAAGCATGCTCACACCTTGTATATCTATGGTAATTCCCTGCAAACATCCCATAGGGATAATGTTTTGTTGGTTTTCCATCCTCAGTTGAATCAGAGACCACTGCAATTTGGGTCTCCCCACTCTCTCCCAGGTTTGTTTAGGCAATATGTTCACGTCAGACCCCAAATCCATAATAACTTGATCCATCTCATAGTCTCTTATTTGTGCGGTAAGCCTCATTTCGCACCCTGTTCTTGCCTTATGCTTACCAATCTTACTGGCTACCAATGGTCCATCAAGAGCATTATCCTTACCGGCACACCTGTTTGTCAAATCTTGTATCCCCTTCACAACCTTGTTGTAATGTAGTAACTTCATACAAGTTTCGAAGAATGTGGTAAGCACAGAGGGGTCAACCTCTGTAGGTGCTCTGGTATCTGGCAGTTTGTTTTGACTCCCTGAGGTAGAGGCTTCAATGAATATTTTCTTTTCTTCCATGAATATTTCCTTTGCATGCTCCAGATCAAACCCAACCTCCTTTTCTAGGTTCTTGCACACCCATCCACCTTCTTCATGCTACTTTCCCTTATCGTCACCAGTCGCGATCCTGCTTCGCAGTACAATATTCACATTTGGGTCCTCTTCATAGGCTTCAGCCCTCATCATCTGTAATTTCTGGGTAGGATGCTAAGGCTATGCCTTCTTCTCGTACACCTTGGCCATCAGCACAAGAAATTATTCGATTGTGTGGTCAAACTAAGTACAATATTAACATGATGGGCCTATCTGATTCGTACACTCCTGCGCGTAGTGTCCCAACATTCCGCGATTATAACAAATGACTTTCCCCCAACCCCTGCCAGGTCACCCTCCTCTTTGGCCTCATCTGCACCCCTGATATCCTTAGTGCATTCCCCCATTACCCTCATCCGGAGGCCGAGTTTATTCTTGCGTTCGATACGTAGGTGTCCTTTACATCATTAATTCATAGCTCTAATAATCGTGCTCATCGTGGCCCACCAACTTGCAGAAATTCCAAAACATATGTTGTGGTGTATTTACAATTTTTTGCAGTAAATGACAATTGTCTGTTACATGTTTTCCGACTAATTGACAAATATCACACCATAGCACAGGCCCTGTACTTTCTCCTACTGGAGCTTCCTGCCTTAGGGGCATAGGCCCCCCCAGGTAATGTAATTCACGAAGACAGGGTAGTGATCTTTATCATGCCCCTATTTTTTACACTTGAGACACCAAACTTCTTCGTGTACCTCCAACTGAGCCACTTTTTCCTTTTTCAAGCTTTGCAATTCCAAGAAAATGTTTTGTAACTTCGTGTGAATCTATTGAACTCCCAAAGAAGCATCTTGAATAGGTGTTTCATGCAATCTCATCGCAATTTCCAGGGCTTCCTCCTAAGTTCCTATCTTTTGTTGTGATAAAGCAACCCTTAGGTGGTGCAAGAGCGAGGCTACAAATGATTCGTGGCGCTGACTATCTGCGAGATTCATATTAGCTTTGTGGATCTGGCATTCAATATTTGGTCTAATTCCCAACGCGTTTTACTAGGCCTCATCATGATTTCCTTGAATCCAATTACTGACCATGATTCATACTTAGGCTTCCCGAATTCTATGTTTAGAGCGGTCTGAGTGTCTAGTAATGATGCCAGTGGACAATCTGTGTAGTACTTAATGTACCATGTCAGCGCACGATCCTGCAAAGTGATCCTGCAAAGTGATACATCCGTTGTAACAAATCAAAACTGATCTAGATCGTCACTTCCTAAGCCCTTGAAAATTGGCAACTTCATCATATTCAACATGTTGACTAACAGCGAAGGTGGTGGTGGTGTTGGTGAAGGTGTATATTGTGGAGGTTAAGGTGGAAGTGGTGTGCGTGGATGAGGTATCCATGGAAAACCCTGCCTTATCAACTGGACAGTGCTATGTGGTGAAGCCTGTGCTACTCCCTCGTCGTCACTTGAAGGAGGTCCAATCAATGGACTATATTCAGGACCTGTTCTTCCTTGATTTCTAAAAATTCGTCCACTTCACGTAGATCCAAACATAAAGGTAATGGCATAACCCACTTTTCACAGAAGAGCATTTTAATCTAAGTATTCAAAGATCTCAAGTACTTACCTCATGGTCCCTTAAAGAAGTGTTGCTTTGCTTTGTTGTAACTTACGGAGGTATCAACTGTGAACTCTGTAACAAATGCTCCATTGACTTGATCAAGCCAGTGATCAACAATGCATGCGATCTTATCTTGAGAAGCTTGCAACCTTCACACGAACTCTGAGATCCACACTGTCGAACCATCAAGCCTCCACCTTCTCTGGCTGTCCACCAATTTAGCCATCAAATCTTATAGTTCGATCACGAAGGTGTAGAAGAAGATTTCATGTATTTTTGTCTACAAGTATCTGTCCAGCCACTATTCTTTTGTCAAGCACGAATTCCTATTTTCTTGCGCCATGAATTCATGGATATTTCTATCCAACCACTTCTCAATTTCCTTCTTGGTCAGATTCCATTGATGCGACATCACACATCTCTTTATGCAGATCCTAGTCCCGGCAATAGAACCATTTGTTCACTTAGGGGGTCCTGACCCAGGTTCAAAGTTAGTTGCAACAAACAAATCCCTACACTAGTGGCCATTACAACATCAATCCATGGTGCATAGATTAAAGTCTCACCCAAAGCAGTATGGGGGGATGCTAGAACCAAGTTTCCACACCGAGAGATCAGTGTGATGTCTTTTTGGTGACCTAGATTTACCTTCGCACAGACCTCTATAGTCTCGTAGCCCATAAAGTGGGGTTACGGGTGCCCTTTAAACCCCCTGTTAACTACGTGGAAATAATATAACACAACCCAACATTCTCCCACTTCTTGTTTTCTTTCCACAGGGGGCCACAAGAGAGCTTAGTCATTTTCCTAGCCCTGAAATGCCCATTGTCTCTCTACACCAAGAGAACTTGTTAGTGTTCACAGATTTTGTTAATGCATCTACAGTATTCTTCAAAGTGTCCACCTTTACCAACGACACCTTTTTGTCTTCTATCATATCCCTCACAAAGTGATAATGAACATTAATGTGTTTTGTCTTTGAATGATACATAGGGTTCTTTGCCAAGAAAATTGCACTTTCGCTGTCATAGTCTATCCTTATAGCTTCTTTTACTAACCCCATACTTGAACACAATCTCTGCAACCAAACTACTTCCTTGCTTGCATGAGTAGCTGCCATGTATTCTGCCTCTGTAGTTGATAGTGCCACTACAGATTGTTTCTTACTCATCCAACCGACTGCACCTCCAAATAGGTTAAACACATACCCACTTGTAGATCTTCTCTGATCCAGATCTCTAGCCCAATGTGCATCAACAAAGCCACGAATATCCAACACTTTGTCCAACCCTGGTCTTCCTTGGTAGCATAGACCATAATCACTAGTGCCATGTAAATACCTGAAAACCCACTTCACTACTGTCCAATGCTCCTTTCCTGGTTTTCACATAAACCTGCTCAATACTCCCACTGCGTGTGCAATGTCTGGTCTAGTACAAACCATTGCATACATCAGGCTACCGACTGCACTTGCATATGGAACACGGGACATGTCCTCTTCCTCTTCTTGTGTCTTGGGACATTGTTCAGCAGATAACCTCACACCTACAGGAATAGGAACCTTCACTAGTTTACTATCCTGCATATTAAACCTCTACAGTATTGTCTCGACATACTTCCTCTAGTTTAACCAGAGCTTCCTCTTTGCCCGATCTCTTTTTATTTCCATGCCCAAAATATAGTTTGCAGCACCAAGATATTTCATGTCAAATTTGGAGGACAATTGGGTCTTCAAATCCTGAATAATTTCTTTGTCATTTCAAACCAGCAACATATCATCCACATACAAGACTAGATAAATAACATGGCCGCCAATTAATTTAAAATATACACAGTGATCTGCTTTGCTTCTGGTGAAGCCAAGTCCCCATATAAATGTATCAAATTTCTGATACCACATCCTTGGTGATTGTTTTAACCCATACAAAGACTTCTTTAACTTGCATACTAGTTCTTTCTTACCCTTCGCTGCAAAGCCTTCAGGTGCTTCATGTAGATTTCCTCTTCCAGATCCCCATGAAGAAATGTTGTCTTCACATCCATCTGTTCTACCTCAAAATCAAAAGCAGCAGCAATAGATAAAAGCAATCTAATAGAAGTTACCTTGGCAACAGGAGAAAAAATATCACCAAAATCAATTCCTGGCACCTGGGAATAACCTTTTGCTACCAACCATGCTTTGTATTTCTCCACTTTTCCTTCTGCATTTGTCTACTTTTTGAACACCCATTTGCTGCCAATGGGTTTCCTTCCAGTCGGCAACTCCACCAAATCCTAAGCTTCATTTTTTTACAAAGATGCCATTTCATCAACCATGGCCTCTTTCCATAGTTTTCCATCCTTTGAATCTATTGCTTCCTTCACAGTTCTGGGATCATCGTTAGTAATAGATAAAGAAAAATTTGAACAGAAAGCAGATGGACTATACCTTTCAGGCTGCCTTCTTTCTCGAACTGATCTTCTCACAGTCGGAGTTTGTGGCTCTTCATCTTCTGATTCCTCCTCTGTTGTAGAGTCTGATTGTTCCTCCTTTAGCTCAAACTCTATCTTCTCAAGTTCCTTTCATTGGACTTCATGTTTAATAACATATTTCACCTCTCTGAAAACCACATCTCGGTTGTACATAACCTTCCATGTGACTGGGTTCCAAAGACTATAACCCTTTAAACCATCCTTATAACCAATACAGATGCACTTTTCAGATTTACTATACAACTTGGTTCGTTTCTCCTTTCGAACATGTACATATGCATCACATACTAAGACCCTTAGATGTGAAAGAGAGGGTTTCTTACCAGTCCATACCTCTTATGGAGTCTTATCCTCCAACACTGATGAAGGTGACCTATTGACCAGGTAACATGCAGTATCCACTGCCTCTGCCTAGAATTCTTGTCCTAACCCAGCACCACTAAGCATGCCTCTTGCCCTTTCCATCAACATCTTATTCATTGTTTCTGCAACTCCATTTTGTTGAGGTGTATATGGAGTAGTCTTCTGCCGTGCTATACCACACTTCTTACAGAATTCTTCAAATTCCTTACTGCAAAACTCTCCACCGTTATCTGTCCTCAACACCTATATCTTCTTCTTTGTCTCGTTTTCCACCAGAGCCTTAAATTCTTTAAACCTGTCAAAGACTTTAGATTTATTCTTAAGGAAATATATCCATGCATTCCTTGAGAAGTCATCTATAAATGATACATAGTACACAGACTTACCCAGTGATGGAACCTTCACAGGTCCAAACACATCATTGTGCACAAGTTCTAATATCTGTTTCGCCCTCTTACTACCACAGGGGAAACTCACCCAATTCTGCTTCCCATATACTCAATTTTCACAGAAATCAAAATCCAGAGAGCTATTACTCATACCTTTACCATGAAATATCCGAAGGCCCTTTTCTCCAATATGTCCAAGCCTTTGATGCCATAGCATGGTCTTCTCTCCAGAGACCACTATATTTTCTGCTCCACTTTCAGGAACCACAGAACTATTGCACCCATAAATAACAGTGCTACCTTGTAGCTTGTACAGATTTCCAATCCGAACTCCCCGCATCAATACCAATGCTCCCCAAACCATCTTGCATGTATCCTTCTTGAACACTGTTTTTACACCTGCATCATCTAGCTTGCTAATAGAAATTAGATTTCTGGCTAATGCACGAATATGTAGAACACCTGGAAGCGTTATAACCCTTCCACCTTGCAACTTCAACTTTACTTTTCCGCGACCAACAACTCGAGCCTTCTTATCATCCCCCAAGAAGACATCACCACCATCATATTTCTCATACTCGCAGAACCACTCTCTATGGGAAGTGAAGTGAAAGGATGCACCTGAGTCAATCAACCATGCCTCATGATCTACATGTGTACTTGAAGAAGCCAAGTACACATCCGCACCTTCATCTGAGGTGGTTTTTGCCTCTACAGAAGGGCCCTCATCAGATCCCTTTCCTTTGTCAGGAGCTTTAGATTTACAGTCCCTTTTGTAGTGCCTTTCCTTTACACATTTCCAACACACCACCTTTATAGGTTTTCTTGGAGATTTAGATCTCCCTTTAGATTTAGATCTCCCACTTTATAACTTATTTTTGTTTCTATTCTAGGTCCGCCCTCGTACAGACAAGGCATCACCATTTTGGCTCTCCATATTTTTTCGTCTCATCTCCTCCGTCAGCAAGGATGAGACTATTTCATCAAAATGCAAGGCGGTTTCATTGCTACCTATTGCAATAACCAGACTATCCCACGAATCTGGTAGAGAACATAACAAACTGATGCACTTATCTTCATCTGAAATTTTAATATCAACAGATGCTAACTGACTTACCACAGTATTAAATGCATTTAGATGCTCTGTCACCGAGTCTCCATCTTTCATCCTCAGGTTATACAGCTTTTTCCGTAGGAACAGTTTATTCACCAGAGACATAGATTGGTACAAAATCCCTAACTTGTCCCACAAAGCCTTCACCTTAGCTTCCCCTGATACATTCAACAATACTGAATCTGAGACACACAATCGTATTATGCTCTTGGACTTCCGATCCAACTTCTTCCATTCTTCATCGGACACTCCCATTGGTTTAGTAACCAGATCTACCGCGATCCACTGGTATTTATCCACCAACAGATCCTCCATCTTGAGTTTCCACAACTCAAAACTCTGACCATTAAATTTCTCAATCTCTGTCTTTCCACTGCTCGCCATCTTTTTTCACCACTAGAATCAATCTCGCAGATCTCCCACTGAACAGGGTCTACCACAGGCCCGAGTGAAACCCCTTGAAGCCAAAACAACTTTGATACCACTTGTTGGGATCATGATTTCCGTTACACCAAAACCCGCAGGTGTTAGTAAACGGACGCATCGCCAGAGTTAACGGATCCTTGAGAGGCAGTTAGTCCATGTCACGAAACACACGGGGAGTGCTGGATTATCGAATGCCCAACAATCTTCCCCCCAGTGCGAGCCGGGTGTGATTCGAACTTGAGACCTTTGGCTTTGATACCAAATGTAGGTTTTAACACCGTACAGAAATTACCAGCATACGAATTCTAAAACATAGAAAATAAACAATGTGAGATCATAACACATAAAACACATATACATAGAGATTTTCCCCTGGATCCCAAAACCGGGACTACCAGCTTGATTTTTCATTATGTTCCTTTCAACAATACATATTTATACATGACGAAGCATCCAATACCATAGACCGAAAACCATGCGTCCAATACCATGGACCGAAAACCATCACGTCCAAAAAACATGTGCAAAAATCATGCACAAAACCATAGGTGCATCCGCCCAACCTAACATAGGGTCCAAAAACTGGGGTTACGGGTGCCCTTTAAACCCCCTGTTAACTACGTGGAAAGAATATAACACAACCCAACACAGATAAAAATATAGAAAAATTAAACTCGTGCATCAATACATCACCATTTCATAAAACCATTATTCATCACAACATAAATTGCATTCATGCATAATAGAAGATAATGGATAAAACACAAGTATTTCTCCAAAAATCTTCTTTATTTATATTTAGTTAAGCTTACAGACTCAAAACTTCCCCGCGCACTCAGCTACAAGTGTCCGTGCACTCAACTGCGGACACTACTCTAGGAATCTGTTCACTCAGTTGCAGAGTCTTTCCCTCCTCTAAGACTTCTACTTTTGTGCTAGACTTCTTCTCTTGTACTCATAGACAACTTCTTTTCTTCTATTATGCCTTAGACTCTCTAAGACACACGTATTTATGCAATCCCATGGTCTACAGACCATGGGTAGATCTTCAAAAAGCTGACTTTACTTAGATAACAGAGGGTCAAAACCCTTTTTGACTCTTTACTTAAGTACCTGCTCCACGACCACAATTTGTAGAGACTTTCCATCTTTTTACATGAAACTTAGGCTTTTGCCCCAAAAATGACCCAGGGGACCCCATCCCAGCAAGATTACATATATAATCTGAGGGAAAAATGAAGCACCTTTTCTTGTTTTGAACATGAAAAATATCATATTAAACTATACAACCAAGAAATAAGAATAGAACTATATAGCCAGATATCCATGCTTCCATTGTCCTTTAAGATTATTGAAAAAATGAAAGAAAATAAACCTAACAACTGATAATTCAGAAGTTGTAGCTTTTGGAAATGTTGGGATTGTATGCATATACAACTAACAAGATAATTACTATAACTAATTTGGCCTGGTTGTGGTACTAAGGAATGCTTAGAACCAAGACATTGATGTCACTATGGTGCAAATGGATCTCTAGTTCCCCCACTGGTGTAGCAATGGCCTAATTTTTCATCCCATTAACCTCTTTTATATGCAATTAAGGAGGTGGAAAAACCCCCTAGGTTCTCTCCTAGTTGTCTCCATGAAGCCCCTGCATAGTAATAGCCTAAAAAATGCTTCATTTGCATGTAGTTAAACCACATTAGGCCACATACTATCAAAAACACCTTTTACTCCTCTTAATAAGCACAAGATAACAAAAAATGTGACTTAATGTAAGAGAAGGATAGTTTTAAGGCTAAAGGATGGCATAATGATCTTCAAAATGTACCTATTGGTGGTACTCATTAATGGTCAACCATGTCTTATAAAATCAATCATTGTCAATCATGGTTAGTCATGATCAACCATGGTCTAATGTTGCATTGTGACAAATATTATCTTAGTATGAAAATCATCCATGGCCAACCATGGTCCATTGTCGCATTGTGACTGAGATTGTCTCGATATGAAAATCTATCATGGTTAAGCATGGTCAAGCATGGTACAACATTGTATTGTGACGAGGATTGTCTCAAAAAAAAAAACAACCATGGTTAACCATGTTTATTTTAGGGTTTGTAATATGTATCTTGGGGTTTATATACCTTAGGTTTATAGTATTAATCCCTTTTGTTTAGTATTATTTCCTTGGGTTTATAATCCCTTAGGGTTTTTGTATTAATCCCTTGGGTTTATTATTACCTTGGTTTATAATATAAATCTTGTGGGTTTATTAATCTAAGAGTTCATATTCCTAGGGTTTAATATTATTCTCTTGGGTTTATAACCTCAATCCATTTGGCTCATTAATCTAAGGGTTCAAATACCTAGGTTTTAATGTTATTCCCTTGGATTTAATATTATTTCCTTAAGTTTATAATCCCTTGGGTTTTTAGTATTAATCCCTCAATTTTATTATTCCCTTGGGTTTATAATATCCATCATGCTCAAACGTGGTTAGTCATGGTCAACCACCGTCAACCATGTTTTCTAAAATCAATCAGGGTCAACCATGATCTATCATAGTCAACCAGGTTCGAACGTCGTATTGTGACAAAGATTGTCTCAATATGAAAATCAACCATGGTCAACCATCGTCCAATGTCATATTTTCACAAAGATTTTCTCGATATGAAATTCAATCATAGTCAATCATGGTCAACCATGGTCAACCATCGCATTATGACAAGTATTGTCTCAATATGAAAATCAATCATGGTCAACCATTTTTATTTTAGGGTTTATAATACTTATCTTAGGGTTTATATACCTTGGTTTTATAATATGAATCCCTTAGGTTTAATACTATTCCCTTGGGTTCACTTTTCCTTGGGGTTTAGTATTAATCCCTTAGGTTGATTATTCTCTTACCTTTATTAATCTAAGGGTTCAAGCATGGTTGAGCATGGTCCAACGTCACATTGTGACAGAGATTGTCTCAATATGTAAATAAATCATGGTCAACCTTGTAAAATCATGGTTGATCATAGTCAACCATGGTCAATCATGGTCAACCACAGTCCAATGACACATTGCGACAAAGAATTTTCCAGTATGAAAATAAACCATGGTCAACCATGGTTCAACATCACATTATGTCAAGAATTGTATCAATATGAAAATCAAACATTGTCAACCATGGTTAGTCATGGTCAACCATTGTTAATAATGATTGCCACATTGTGACAAAGATTGTCTCATGGTCCAATGCCGCATTGTGACAACCATGGTGAACCATGGTCCAACATTGCATTGTGAGACAAACTATCTCTATATGAAAATTAACCATGGTCAACATAGGTCAACCATGGTCCAACACCGCATTGTCATCGATATTCCCTCAATATGAAAGTCAATCATGGCTAACCATGGCCAGCCATGGTTCAACATCACATTGTGACAAAGATTGTCTCAATATCAAAATCAACCATGGTCAACCATGTGTTTTTAGGGTTTATAATATTTATTGTGCCGAGAGGCGCTCTATAGCCTAGTGCATTAGGAAGATGTTGTCAGATAATGTTAAATTTAAAATGTTAAAATATATGAGTGTGTGTGTGTGTGTGTGGTCTAATATATGTAAATGTGAGAGATGTTGTATGTAATGTTACTTTAAAAAATTAATAACGTTAATTTAAAAATCAATATCTACCATAAATAAAATACTTCAATTTTCACCTTTATTTTACATGAGACTTTATATAGTGAGATAATGCAATTGAAATTAATGAAATTAGAAAAAAGTTACTTTCTAGTATGAGGGATATATGTAATTTCTTCATTGAGCCAAGATCAAATGCCTATAGTATGCTAGAAATGTGTAACATACATAATGTAAACATTTTGACTCGGTCAAAATAAAATTAAAATTAAAATATGGTATAGATGTGTAACTTAATGTAACATAATGTATTGTAAACATTTTAACTTGGTGAAAATAAAATAAAAATAACCCTATAAAAATTAAACTATAAAAACAAAATGACACATGGTATTGACCCATGAATTTTAGAATCCATGGTATTGACTCATAGTATTAATGTGGAATATAACTTATTTAAGAAGGAAATTAAACTAGCCTAGATCCATCTTAGTTTGATGCTATATTTAGATACCTAATTAGCTATAGCATATAAAGGTAAAATATTTTATGGATATGTTCATGTTGGGCATTTATTTGGATATGATAAGAGGTGGGGAAACATTACGAAAAATGTAACTATTACATTTTATAAAATATTTTTACCTACCTCTATCCAATTTTTACCTTGTTATATTGGGTAAAATATAATACTATAATGTTACATTTTACCCAATATTTCCCCTCAACTAGTTCACTTCTTATTGTAATTTTTCTTTATGTTTAAAATTTGAAAATAAACAAACTCAACTATAAAATTAGCACGGGTGAGTGAAAATATTGAGTAAAATGCAATATTTAGGTTGGGATGTGATGAGAAATATTAGATAAAATGTAATAATATTATATTTTATTTAGTATTTCTCCCTAGTACCCCCAGCCACCTTTTATTGGGTGGGGGCGGTAATAAATATTGGGTAACATATAATATTGTAATATTATATTTTATCCAAGATTTCCCTCACCTGATTCACTTTTTATTTAAAAAAATCTTTATGTTTGAGGTTCATAAGTAAACCTAACTCCTCTATAAACATTTTATCCTAGTATGGTAGAAATGTTGTAATCTTTAACATTTTGACTCGATAAAAATAAAATTAATAAAATAAAAAACATAAAATTAATAACTATATTTATATTTATAATTATAATTAATAATTAAACCAAACCAGATCCATCTTAACTCTGGATCTACCAAGTGCTGAGAGGGATCAATTTTCTTGAGATGCAAATCTCTTTCAAAGTGAAAAGATATTTGATACCTCTCAGCGCTTGGTAGATCTAGAGTTAGGATGGATCTATGATGGTCTTAGGGTATATATATCTTAGCTTTATAATATTAATATGTTTGGTTTAATATTATTCCCTTAGGTTTTTAATATTAATCTCTTAGGCCCCGGATGCGGGTGCCAGGGAAGATAATGACGATGGGACTGCCCAGGAAACTGCATGACTGGCACATGGCCAGAATGCGAGCTAGACAGATTCGCAGGTGGTGGAATCAGGTCAGGCAGGTGAATGCCTGCGCGATGGTTAATGAGGCAGGACTTTGCGCGGATAGCATTAAAAAACAGCTCGTCTCTGCTCGCTTGAAAGGACTCCGGTCTAAGATTACTTGGTTGGATAGAGTAATGGAGGGGGAGTCTCGAGGGCTCGGTTTTCAGTTAATAAATATCCATAATCTCATCTTGCTGAACCAGAGCCAAATTCTGTATGGTATATCTGGGAGATGGGAGAAAGACTGGCTTTGGGGCTATTCTGTCGTTGAAGGGAGATGTCATTCTACGACTGAGGCCAGCATCATTTCTTGTGGCAACACCAACGGTAAAGCTCGTTCAGCCGTGGGTGACATTGCTTACGCTGTGACAGTTTATCACCTCAAGATGACGAGGCCTCGTCAACGTTTACTGAGCCGTAGAGGCTCTGGTCGCGGTAATCCGGCGAGACCTCCAGCTGAAACGGAATCCATTCATTCTCCAGCGCAATTAAGGGGATCAACACGCTTGCTCATCCCAAGTCAATTCATGGATTCGAACACTCAGGAATCAGACAATTCCTCGGCTTATGGCTCAGCAACTTTTTCTTTCAACTGCTCACTCCTGCACCCGCGTATAACGGCCCATGTGTCTGTTCTTTTCACAGAGGAAGCTCAGAATGAGGTCGAATCCAGTGCTCCTATCCCCCATTCTGAGGAAGTCCACAATCTCAGTTTTCCTCAGCCAACCTCTGAAATTTCTCAAGGGTAGGCCCAGCCAGCCAGTGCCATCAATTTCAGGCCAGAGGCGAAGGCTCAGCCAAATCCGCAGGTACCAGAAGTGGGCTGGTTTAGAATTGTAGAGGAAAAGCCACCTGAGTAACCCGAGTAACAGCCCTCCAAGTTTTGTTTTGAATGATCACGGCAACGACGGAAAAGCGAACCAATGGTTCGGTATGCAGATATATGAACATGTTTTGGTACCTGTCCTATTGTCTATTGTCTGGTCTGTTGTGTGTCTATTGTATGGCGATAATGCTTGTTTCTGGTCTGTTGTGTGTTTAAGGTGTGGCGATAATGCCTGTGTCGTGTAATACTCTGTTTCTGCACCATCCTGTTTTCCCCTGCGCGGGTTATAAGTTTCAAGCTCTCCATTATAGAAACTGTCATGAACAATCAGCCTTTCTCAAAGGCCTGAAGTTTTTTTGCTCGGAAAAGTTGTAACAGTGCTCTTTCTGTACATAATAGATTAATCTTATTTAGCAAAAAAAAAATATTAATCTCTTAGGTTTATTTGTGCCTTGAGTTTATAATATCAACCCGTTAGGTTTTTTAATATAATAATTCATATTCCTACGGTATAATATTATTGACTGGATTTATAATATTAATATTATGGTTTAATATAGATCGCTTGGGTTCATAATCCATTGGGTTTATAATATAAATTCCTTGGGTTTATAATATTAATCCTTTGTGTTTAATATAATTTTCTGGGGTTTAAAATGCCTTGGGTTTCTAATATTAACAATCACTTTGGTTATTAATATAAATAATTATTATATTATTGATAATATCAATAATATTATCATTTTTTTTGATAATAAACACTAAATTTATATTACTGTTGAGAGAACAAGTACATTCAATTTGTCATCAGCTTGTCCCGCCTCACTCCGACCATATCTTTTATGAAGGGCTACACAACCATACAAGCCAAAAAATTGATAAAATTAGAACACATCCTGTCACATTCATTTTAAGGTGGAAAACATTGTAGGTGCATGTTTGCATGAGCCGGTTGGTCCCTTTGGTCATGCTGGTGAAATTCAATATGCTTCAATCGTGCTTCAATCTCCTATAGTCATTCATTTGTTCATCGTTGGCTTCTACGAATGTTTTCCAATTGTTTAAAGATTTCCTCCTCGATGAAATGAATATCATTCCAATAGGAAACATTTTCATTATGATCCTCATACAAATGGTCCCAAAGGATATCCAGGTTGACCTGGATCCCTCTCAATTGCATAGAAATTATTTCCAGAGAGGCAACTTGAACAACACAACTAGGAGGTGTTTTAGGGTTCTATGCTAACTTCTCCTCCCTATCCAAGCTGGCTGAACATGCCTCGCTAGAGGAACATGCTCCATACCCTTGCCATATAGGTGGCCACTGTATCCAACCCCTCAACGGGGTCTACCTCTCTACCTCAACATACTTGTAAGCACTAGAATAATTCCATGTAGACCAATACCCCAATCCAGGAGGCACTTGAGCTAGCCATAACAAAAAATAGTCCCAAATACTCACAATGAAACTACAAAACACCCTAGGTTTAGGGGTTCATCTCTACCATACAAGGACAAGACCACATTGAACCCCCCAACAAAACAAATATAATTAAACCCCTCAAGAGAAAACAACCCCCAAGACCTAACAATATACTCCCTATAATCCAGCAAATGACTTTTCCTAAACCATTTGGGACCTCATAACTTAAAACCCTAGTTGTCATGAACCATAGAGATAAAACATTTCTTCCCCCTAAGACCTTGCTCTACCTCTGTCCCTGGACCAATTGGGACCATAGATGCAAGAGAAGGGTTCAATTGATAACAATTCCAATGTTGGGGGCATAGATTTCTTCTTCCAAGGGTCTGAGACACCTGTAGGTATCACCAACTACTTCCCACCCATAATAACTTGTATCCATACTGACAAAGATCCTAGTATTATAAACCTCGCGGAGGACTAAATTAGCCTAGCAAGTCCACCTTCTCACTTGAACTATAGACCAAGAAAAAGAAATAGAAAGGTAATCAGATATAACCAACAAACAAAAACCTAAGAGATAAAGAATTACCCAAACACACTTAAGGAAAGATTTCCATCAATACATAAGGAGAGGTTTTAGGAGGTGAAGAATCTATAACCTAGGGAGGAAGGAGAAAAACATCAATGTAAATTCTCCTAACCTTGACACTCTTGGATCCCAAAAAAAGTCTTGAGCATAAAACCACACACAAGGGTGATTGTCGCAGTTAACTCCTTACCATCCTGACCTTTCGGATTTTTCCACAAACATTCTTTCTCATTGTCCGCAAAAAAAAATTTGTAACATTCCTTTGACCAAGCAGATAATACACCCCTTCATTCTCTAGAGCCTTCCTTCTTTAGGTGGAGCGCCCCCCACTTACTCTCTTTAATCCATGCATGTATCACAATTGGTTAGGAGTGGGGATCCTAAGGACACCTCGATTGCGAGTTATATACCCCTATGGGGGGAAGATAAATATTAATAAATTAACTTAATGATGTTCTTGATGGACTCCAAGCCGAGATTTATACACTTCTGAGTTGCACTCCAACTAAGGGAAAAATCATGATGGTCCTCCTGAGCACCCCAATTAGCTAACCAATTGGCCACTAAATTTCCCTCCCTCAAGGTATGTTGGTCGGGCCTAGGTTTCCTTTAGAGGCCCCATCAAAACTTATTTTCATAAAGCCTTGGGGTGGCTTGATAATGGAAGAAGGTGGACAGACTTGAAGCTGCTTCTCTCCTTCTGAGTAGAGGGCATCATCTCGGCAGAGAGATTCAAGGTGTTTAGGATTTTTGTTTCTGTCTGGTCTACTTTTCAGTCCTCCTCGTTCCATTTTTTTTCCAGAATAGTCTCTCTTATGTTTTCAATCATTGTCTTCGATATGGTGGTAGGTGGTGATTCCTAGTCTCAAAATATTTCCTTGATACTAGCTTTCCATATGTTTCAAATAATGAATCCTATGGCTAAGTTCCAAGCTCAGTTAACTATGGGGTTTTTGAAGCAAGACAACCTCTAGTTTTTTATTGTGTTGGCTACACTATTTGGGTCACTAGATAAAAATAGTGATAATGCTATAGACCATATCTCTCCATCCACTCAATACTCATTTAGTAAGATATCCATTGTCTCCACACTCGGTCTACACATTGTACATTCTGATGGGCCTATGAAGCCATTTTTAAGTATGCAGCCCTTGGTGAGGATATGCTTCTGGCCCAATAACTATAAGAAGTGGGAGACTTATAGCCATAGTATCCATTTCCATATCTTCTCCCATAGGGTGTTACGGTTCTAACATTGAACATATTTCTTGATGAGGTGAGCTTCCTTAACAGCGTACTAACTGATAGCAGGATAACCCCATTAGAGTTTGCCTAATGAGTGCATGATTGGGATCCTCCTCTCCTTGAACTATTGCATGAAGAAATGCCAGTTGTTTGGGCCCCCTTCGAGTTTCCAATCCCGCACTTAATTCCACTCTCACCATTCTCCATTTTCTGAGAAATTCTTCCATAAATATGCCACTACCTTAGTACTCCTTTGGTATAGGATAGCTTTTATCCCTTGAAGGTCATTGAGATGTTCTAACCGAGGAAATTACTACCAAGAGTCCTCCTAGAAGAGAGTTGTGGAACAATTGTGCACTTCCCAAAACATATGATGAATGAGGAGAGAACTCTTATGGGCCATGTTCCATAAGGAGGATCTATAGAACCATGAGCACGTGTCAAGGAGCTCCAATTCAGATTTCCCTCTTACATACTTACAGTTCCATATCTTCTTCCATTGTTCATTCCCCCCTTGAATCCAACGCTACCATAATTTAGCACCCATGACCTCATTTATCATTTTAGGATCTCATAGTCCCAATCCATCATAGGATTTGGGGAGACATAGCTTCTCCCAGGCGACCAATGACCATTTCGTAGTAGTATTGACCCTTTTCCTAAGAAATATACAAAATATTGAAACCAAGCCTTGGTACATACATTTTCGGTCTAGCAGGGCTGACAGCTGGTCTAGAGGGAGGACCTAAAGTATATATTTGAGGAGGCTGGCACGACTAGAAAGGGTGAGGATACAAAATGTCTAACTGGAGAGTTTTGAAGCTTGTTTTCTACAAAGATCTTTCTATCAGGATATTTTCAAGAGGTTAGCTACTAAGGGGACCCTAAGGTATTTAGATGGGAATGATCTATTGAAAACCCTATAAGGCGAGATAAGTGGTCTTGCACTAGTTTAGGGATATTAAATAAGTAAAGATTGGACTTATCTTTACCAGTAAGAATATTTGAGTAACGAAAATTTTAGGGATGGAAAATTTTCTTGAAGTTTAAAAACATTGGTGAATCTCACTAGTTCTTAATATGCAAACTATAAATGTTTATTGATATATTTGTAAAATTATTCAAATTTATAATGAATTTATATACAGCCTCTATATAATGTTGGTGATTTTTAAGGTAAAATAATTTTATATTATAAAATTTCGGTGAATCACTTTTAGAAGAAATGGAAGTTAGTGAATTTTTTCTTTGGAAAAATCATAAAAAATTAGCCCACCTGCGAATATTAGCCCCTAAAATTTTCCATGTACTTGAAGGCTTCCCAAAAATAGTCTAAAACATTATCTAACGTTGTAGATTCCCGAGTCAATGGCTCTCCATATAGAAGATTTTCATCTACAAATTGTTGGTGGGTCATTAAGAGCTATGTACTTGGCATTTTAAGGCCTTTGATTTGGTTTGAAGACACAACCTCTTGGAGCAAGTGACCAAATATTCAGCTACGATGATTAACAAGAAGGGGTAGATGGGATCCCCTTTCCTTAATCCTTTAGAGTATTTGATGGTATAAATTCGAGCACCATTGAGAATCAAGGAAAATAAGGGGTTGGAAATCATAGATTTAATCCAACAGATTTAGTCTTCTGCAAATAAAAATTCCCTAAGCATGGCACAAAGGAACTGCCAACTTAGGCGATCATATGATTTAGAAAGGACTAACCTCACCAACATAATTGGTTGTTTGCTGCTCTTTAGGGAGTGAATAACCTCATGGAAGATACAATCTTGTCCAGGATCTCACGACCTTCCACAAATCCCAATTGTTGTGGGATAATAATATGATGCATAATTGGTTGAGTCTTCTAACTAGGATTGAGGATATGATTTCGTAGATCACATTACAAAGAAAAATACAGAATAACTCACTAGGGTTGTTGGATGCATTCTTCTTGGGAATTAAGGTTAGGAATGTGGCATTTAGTCCTAACCAGATTATGTTCTTATGCCTTGATTCTTCCACGAGATCTATGATTTCATTGCCTATAATGTGCCAACAAGCCTTAAAAAACTTTGACATGAACTTGCCTGGACCTAGGGTGATCCGAATTGGATCCCTAAAAGACTATCAAAGAACCATGAGTGTATCAGGTCGGAACAAATCTCTAAACAATCCAAAACAGTGATAAAAAACACCCTGAACTATTGGCAATGGCAGCCAACGTGGAATGACAAGGACCTCGGTCAAAGCGTGGTGACCGAGGCCCATGGAGACTGTGTAGGAGGCCAAATTAGCCCCTGGGAGCCCCAGATTGGGAAAAGGAGGTGATTTTTGATGTGCAATCATCGCTAGGCGAACAGGGCCATAATGGAAAATCCAGAGCACTTGGTCGCGTGGGGGAATCGAAGAACCACGAGGGGAAAGGAAAAAGTGTTGAAAGTACAAGGCGGGACTTGCGCTCTGGAAACTGGCAGTTTTGATCAAGGTGCCCTTAAACGGTAAGAGGTTTTTGACGAGAGCGGAGTGATTCCATACATTGATCGATGTGTGGTAGGTGGAGGTGAGAGAAAACTGCCATTGATCGCGCGCTATCAGTCGAGCAAGTCAACCACGCAAAATGTGTGTATGGCGTTGGATCTGGAGGACTCATATCGGATGGTTGAGGTCGTGCCCGATGGAGGAAGTGGAACCGACAAGGAATTAAGTTGTGTTTTAGAAGGTTTTGGAATCCTTTTGACCACCACGGTGGAGGAAGAATGCATCCATGATGTAACTGATGAAACGAACCGATGAAGCATGCTGGTTCCGTTTAGACGAGGAGATGTGGCCACTCCCTGAGCACTGATGATGACACCGAATAGGGAACTCCAAGCACAGCTGTAGAAGGTGAATCGACAGAGGCGGGAGAGGAATCGAACAAGCATTGGAACGAATGGCTAAAAGCCATGAACAGAGATAGAATACACAGTCAGTTTGTCGAAGTCAAGAGACGGAGAAGTGGAACAGTAAACCTTGAGAGGAGAACTATACACCAAGAGATAGAAACCAAAGAAGAAGGCAGTAAAGCATAGCAGAACAAGACAGAGGGCCGAGCTGACAAAAGGCAGCATCGAGCACCAGAGAGCTCGAAGATTCAAGCCATCCCATAGAGGATTTGTCCAGACCGAGCACCAGATTTGTCTCTTTCCACTGTAGACCAAAACGTCATAGAGCTGGTAGGAAGAAGAATTCTATGTACTCAAGTGGCTTGGGGAATCCAAGAACCACCCTGCTAAGAAAATCTGCTTCAGGAGAACTCATATTGAGTCCCTGTATTGTAATTTCTCTTCTTAAAGACATAATAAAATAAGGCCACCACTCAAAGCTGGACCATAGATGTAGCCCTGGAGAATAGGGTGAACTCCTTATTAAATTTCTTGTGTCTTTGTGTTTGCTTATTGTATTTCTTTGCTGTCTTTCCATTTTATTGTCTATGTATTGGAAATCTAATTAATCCTTTGTTTCAATAACACAAAACACACACTAGCACATGAGTCTGTAATACCTTGGTTTAATAAATCTTTAAATAATGTCACTCATAAGGTGAATATCAAATCAAGTGGTATCAGAACTCTAGGCTGTAAGGTTAGACAAGCTTGTGTTGGTTTAGCTGTGAATGCTCACAATATCAAAGCTCAAATTATGAGAAGGAGAGTTGGTGGAAACTAATCCTGAAATTGGGGGAGTCTATTCTCGGAAGACAATGTCAAAGGAAGGTTTTGTAGGGCTAGACCCTCAATTCATAGAAAGTTTCCTAGCTATAAAGTCTATGGTTGAAGAAATGTACAGAGACTTTGTAAAGCAAAAGGTTGAAGATTCATCAGTCTCTAAACAAGATAAGGAAGAAGATGAGTCTCACTTCCATGACCACTCCAAAGGAGAAGGGAAAGAGGAAAGCTTTCTCACACCTCCTAATAGCCCTATGCATAATAAGAAAGCATCTTTGATTAAGCTAGATGTTAAATTTGATTTTCCTATATATAATGGAGAGCTAAATGCTGAAAAGTTGGACAATTGGATTAGACAAATTGATGTGTATTGCAGGGTATAGAACATAAACTTAGATAAGAGTAAGATTCATCTGGCAAGCCTACGCCTAGGAGGCACTACCTTGGTTTGGTGGGAAGGCAGAACCCAAGCTGATATGAAAAAACATGGTAAGACCATCTCTGTCTGGAGTGAATTTGTTTCTGCAATCAAAAAGTATTTCTATCCATTGGCCTACATGTAACAAGCTATGATGGGTTGGCAAACTCTCCGACAGTTGAAAGGGAAAAGCATGCAAGGGTATACTCAAGAATTCAGAAAGAGAGAATTGATGTTGGGTATCTCATTAGACTCACCAGAGACTCTTTTGAAGTACATTGGTGGTCTACATAGCTACATGAGGCATACCATCCTCATGTTTAATCCCACTAGTGTAGATGAGGTATCTGTATAAGCTACTCCTCTAGAAGCTAGAGGAAAGAATGGAAATCCAAAAGTTGGGAGACCATCCCAACCCACTGTAAGCAAGAGCAAGGAGAAAAGAAAGAAGAAGTGGAAAGCAAGGAAGACTAACACTGCATAGAAAGCCAAAGCTTCATGCACTCACTGCAAGAAGGATGGGCATGATGATGAGCATTGTTGGATTCTGCATCCAGAGATGAGACCTACGAAGTTCGAGGGCAAGAAGAAGAAGACTGCTGCAGCTATTTAGAAAGATTTGGGATCATACTCAGGAGATGAAACAACTATAGCAGCCACAAGTATAAAAGGTAAGAATTCTGAAGCATCTACTAGTAATTTTTCTCAATCTATTATTGATGAGGAAAATGAGAGAAAAGGACAAGAGATTTTCCATATTCAAGTTATTTCCAAAAATCAAAAGATTGATACTTTGTTTGATAGTGGCTCACAAGTAAATCTAATTTCTGAAGCAATTGTAAACAAATTGGGATTAGCAACTACACCTCACAAGAAACCATACCCATTACGATGGTTGAACGATAAAGCACAACTACAAGTGACTAGACAGTGAAAACTCAAGTTTTCTTTTGGGTCAGCATTTGTAGATGAGGTTGAGTTAGACATAATTCCTTTGGATATATGTGGAATTGATTTAGGAAGTCCTTACTTGTATGATAGAATGGTTATTTTCTGTAGAGCTGAGAACAAGTATCTACTTGTTAAAGATGGAATCAAATACTTTGTAAGAGCTCATAAGCTCAAGAATAATTATACTCTCATAAACTCAGGACATATGAAAAGAATGATAAATTCATGCAAACAATTCCTACTGATGGTTGTAAAGGAAAAGAATCCTGATAAAACCAATGTATTTGAGGGCTGTAATGCTGAACAGCAAGCTGATATAGAAAAGGTTGTTTCAGAGTATGATGTCTTGTTTCAAGAACCTAAAGGTCTGCCACCCAAAAAGGGAATTGTACATGATATTATTGTGCAACAAGATGTTCCATTGCCTAACATTGGGATGTACAGGTTGTCTGCTTTAGAGAATGCTGAAATCAAGAAGCAGGTGCAGGAGTTGCTCGAGAAGGGCTTCATCAGGCCTAGCACATCACCATGTGGGTCGCCAATTGTTTTGGTGAGAAATAAAGATGGCTCTTGGAGAATGTGCATTGATTACCGAGCACTGAATAAGATAACAATCAAGAATCGTTATCCCCTTCCTCGCATAGATGATCTTTTAGATTAATTAAAAGAAGCTATTTATTTCACCAAGCTGGATTTGCACAATGGATACCATCAGGTCAGAGTTGCAGAGCAAGATGCATGGAAGACTGCTTTCAAAACAAGGCAGGAATTGTATGAATGGTTGGTTATGCCTTTTGGCTTAACTAATGCTCCTGTTACTTTCATGAGATTAATGAATGATGTACTCAGACCTTTTCTTGATGATTTTGTTATTGTGTATTTGGATGACATTCTGATTTTTGGTAAAACATGGGAAGAACATTTAAATTGTTGGGTTGTGTTATATTCTTTCCACGACTAACCTACGTAGTGAACTAGGGGGTTAGAGGGGGGGAGGAGCCCCCCCTTCGTTGCGCCAATTACATAGCGGGGGGGCAGCAGCCCCCCCTGTCCGGGGGGTTTGAGGGGGGCGTGTAGCCCCCCTGTACGGGGTCCGGGGCAGCACCCCGGGAAATTTTTTTTTGGACCCTATATTAGGTTGGGCGAACCTACCTATGGTTTTTGGTCCATGGTTTTGGATGCGATGGTTTTCGGTCCATGGTATTGGATGCTTCGGCATGTATAAATATGTATTGTAACATTGAAAGGAATATAATGAAAAATCAAGCTGGTAGTCTCGGTTTTGGGATCCAGGGGAAAATCTCTGTGTATGTGTTTTATGTGTTATGCTCTCGCATTTTTTATTTTTCTATGATTTAGAATTCATATGCAGGTAATTTCTGTACGGGGTTAAAACCTACATTTGGTATCAGATCTGTTTTGGCTTCAAGGGGACACCTTTGTTGCTGAGGGGTTTCACTCGGGCCTGTGGTAGACCCTGTTCAGTGGGAGATCTATTAGATCGATTCTGGTGGTGAAAGAAGATGGCGAGCAGCGGAAAGATAGAGATCGAGAAGTTCAATGGTCAGAGTTTTGAGTTGTGGAAACTCAAGATGGAGGATCTGTTGGTGGATAAAGATCAGTGGATCGCGGTAGATCCAGGTACTAAACCAACGGGAGTGACCGATGAAGAATGGAAGAAGTTGGATCAGAAGGCAAAGAGCGCAATACGATTGTGTGTCTCAGATTCTGTATTGCTGAATGTATCAGGGGAAGCTACAACGAAGGCTTTGTGGGACAAGTTAGGGACTTTTTACCAATCTAAGTCTATGGTGAATAAATTGTTCCTGCGAAAAAAGTTGTATAACCTGAGGATGAAAGATGGAGACTTGGTGACAGAGCATCTGAACGCATTCAATACTGTGGTAAGTCAGTTAGTGTCTGTTGATATTAAAATTTCAGATGAAGATAAGTGCATCAGTTTGTTGTGTTCTCTACCAGATATGTGGGATAGTCTGGTTATTGCAATAGGTAGCAATGTAACTGCTTTGCAGTTTGATGAAATAGTCTCAGCCTTGCTGACGGAGGAGATGAGACGGAAAAATATGGAGAGCCAGAATGGTGATGCCTTGTCTGTACGAGGACGTTCCCAGAATAGAAACAAAAATAAGTCATCGAGTGGGAGATCTAAATCTAGAGGGAGATCTAAATCTCCAGGAAAACCTATAAAGGTGATGTGCTGGAAATGCGAAAAGGAAGGGCACTTCAAAAGGGACTGTAAATCTAAAGCTCCTGATAAAGGAAAGGGATCTGATGATGCTCCTTTTGCAGAGGCAAAAGCCACCTCAGATGAAGGTGGGGATGTGTACTTGGCTTCTTCAAGTACACATGTAGATCATGAGGCATGGTTGATTGACTCAGGTGCATCCTTTCACTTCACTCCCCATAGAGAGTGGTTCTGCAAGTATGAGAAATACGATGGTGGTAATGTCTTCTTAGGAGATGATAGGAAGGCTAGAATCATTGGTTGCAGAAAAGTAAAGTTGAAGTTGCAAGGTGGAAGGGTTAGAACACTTCCGAGTGTTCTGCATATTCCTGCATTGGCCAGAAATCTGATTTCTGTAAGCAAGTTGGATGATGTAGGTGTAAAAACAGTGTTCGAGAAGGATACCTGCAAGATGGTTCGGGAGCACTGGTATTGATGCGGGGAGTTCAGACTAGAACTCTGTACAAGCTGCAAGGTAGCACTGTTGTTGATGGGTGCAACAGTTCTGTGGTTCCTGAAAGTGGAGCTGAAAATCTAGTGGTCTCTGGAGAGAAGACCATGCTGTGGCATCAAAGGCTTGGACATATTGGAGAGAAGGGCCTTCGAATACTTCATGGTAAAGGTATGGTAGAAGGTATGAGTAATAGCTCTCTGGATTTTGATTTCTGTGAAAATTGTGTATATGGGAAGCAGAATTGGGTGAGTTTCCCCTCTGGTGCTAAGAGGGCGAAACAGATATTAGAGCTTGTGCACAGTGATGTGTTTGGGCCTGTGAAGGTTCCATCACTAGGTAAGTCTGTGTACTATGTATCATTTATAGATGACTTATCAAGGAATACATGGATATATTTCCTTAAGAAGAAATCTGAAGTCTTTGATAGGTTTAAAGAATTTAAGGCTCTGGTGGAAAACCAGACAGAGAAGAAGATAAAGGTGCTGAGGACAGATAATGGTGGAGAGTTTTGCAGCAAGGAATTTGAAGAATTCTGTAAGAAGTGTGGTATAGCACGGCAGAAGACTACTCCATATACACCTCAGCAAAATGGAGTCGCAGAAAGAATGAACAAGACATTGATGGAAAGGGCAAGAAGCATGCTCACTGGTGTCGGGTTAGGACAGGAATTCTGGGCAGAGGCGGTGGATACTGCATGTTACTTGGTCAACAGGTCACAAGAAGTATGGACTGGTAAGAAACCCTCTCTTTCACATCTAAGGGTATTTGGATGTGATGCATATGTACATGTTCCAAAGGAGAAATGAACCAAGTTGGATAGTAAACCTGAAAAGTGCATCTTTATTGGGTATAAGGATGGTTTAAAAGGCTATAAGCTTTGGAACCTAGTAACAAGGAAGGTTGTGTACAGCCGAGATGTGGTGTTCAGAGAGGTGAAAGATGTTATTAAACATGAAGTCCAACCAAATGAACCTGAAAAGATAGAGTTTGAGCTAAAGGAGGAAGAGTCAGACTCTACAACAGAGAAGGAATCAGAAGATGAAGAGCCACAAACTCCGGCTCTGAGAAGATCAATTCGAGAAAGAAGGCAGCCAGAAAGGTATAGTCCATCTACTTTCTGTTCAAATTTTGCTTTGTCTGTTACTGATGATGATCCCAGAACTGTGAAGGAAGCAGTGGATTCAGAGGATGGAAAACTCTGGAAAGAGGCCATGGTTGATGAAATGGCATCTTTGCACAAAAATGAGGCTTGGGATCTGATGGATTTCCCGGCTGGAAGGAAACCCATTGGCAGCAAATGGGTGTTTAAAAAGAAGACAAATGCAGAAGGGAAGGTGGAGAAATACAAAGCTCGGTTGGTAGGAAAAGGTTATTCCCAGGTGCCGAGAATTGATTTTGGTGATAGTTTTTCTCCTGTTGCCAAGGTAACTTCTATTAGGTTACTTTTATCTGTTGCTGCTGCTTTTGATTTTGAGGTAGAACAGATGGATTTGAAGACAACATTTCTTCATGGGGATTTGGAAGAGGAAATATACATGAAGCAACCTGAAGGCTTTGCGGTCAAGGGTAAGAAAGAACTGGTATGCAAGTTAAAGAAGTCTTTGTATGGGTTAAAACAGTCACCAAGGATGTGGTATCGGAAATTTGATACATTTATACGGGGACTTGGCTTCACTAGAAGCAAAGCAGATCACTGCTTATATTTTAAATAAATTGGTGACCGTGTTATTTATCTGGTCTTGGATGTGGATGATATGTTGCTGGTTGGAAATGACAAAGAAATTATCCAGGATTTGAAGACCCAATTATCCTCCAAATTCGACATGAAAGATCTTGGTGCTGCAAACTATATTTTGGGCATGGAAATTAAAAGAGATCGGGCAAAGAGGAAGCTCTGTTTAAACCAGAGGAAGTATGTCAAGACAATACTGTAGAGGTTTAATATGCAGGATAGTAAACTGGTGAAGGTTCCTATTCCTGTAGGTGTGAGGTTATCTGCTAAACAGTGTCCCAAGACACAAGAAGAGGAAGAGGACATGTCCCGTGTTCCATATGCAAGTGCAGTCGGTAGCTTGATGTATGCAATGGTCTGTACTAGACCAGACATTGCACATGCAGTGGGAGTATTGAGGAGGTTTATGTCAAAACCAGGAAGGAGCATTGGACAGCAGTGAAGCGGGTTTTCAGGTATTTGCGTGGCACTAGTGATTATGGTTTGTGCTACCAAGGAAGACCAGGATTGGATAAAGTGTTGGATATTCGTGGCTTTGTTGATGCAGACTGGGCTGGAGATCTAGATCAGAGAAGATCTACAAGTGGGTATGTGTTTAACCTATTTGGAGGTGTAGTCAGTTGGATAAGTAAGAAACAATCTGTAGTGGCACTATCAACTACAGAGGCAGAATACATGGCAGCCACTCATGCAAGCAAGGAAGCAGTTTGGTTGCAGAGATTGTGTTCAAGTATGGGGTTAGTACGTGGAGCTATAAGAATAGACTGTGACAGCCAAAGTGCAATTTTCTTGGCAAAGAACCCTGCTTATCATTCAAAGACAAAGCACATTGATGTTCAGTATCACTTTGTGAGGGATATGATAGAAGACAAAAAGGTGTTGCTGGTAAAGGTGGACACTTTGAAGAATACTGTAGATGCATTGACAAAATCTGTGAGCTCTGAGAAGTTCTCTTGGTGTAGAGAAACAATGGTAATTTCAGGGCTGGAAAAATGACTAAGCTCTCCTGTGGCCCCCTGTGGAAAGAAAACAACAAGTGGGAGATTGTTGGGTTGTGTTATATTCTTTCCATGACTAACCTACGTAGTGAAGCGGGGGGTTAGAGGGCGGCGGCAACCCCCCTTGTCTGGGGGGTTTGAGGGGGGCGGGTAGCCCCCCTCTACGGGGTTCGGGGCAGCGCCCCGGGAAAATTTTTTTTGGACCCTATATTAGGTTGGGCGAACCTACCTATGGTTTTCGGTCCATGGTTTTGGATGCGATGGTTTTCGGTCCATGGTATTGGATGCTTCGGCATGTATAAATATGTATTGTAACATTGAAAGTAATATAATGAAAAATCAAGCTAGTAGTCCCGGTTTTGGGATCCAGGGGAAAATCTCTGTGTATATGTGTTTTATGTGTTATGCTCTCGCATTGTTTATTTTTCTGTGATTTAGAATTCGTATGCATGTAATTTCTGTACGGGGTTAAAACCTACATAAATCATGTTAAGCAGACATTAGATGTTTTGAAAAGAGAAAAACTTTATGTTAAACTCTCAAAATATGAATTTGGCAAAACATCTTTAAACTACTTGGGTCATATAGTAGGGAGAAGTGAATTGAAAATAGATCCCTCTAAAGTGGCAGTCATTGTGAACTGGCCTAAACCCAGGTCTGCTACAGAAGTGAGAAGCTTCTTAGGAGCAGCAAAATATTGGAGGAAGTTTACTTCTAACTTTTCCTCAATTGCAGCTCCCTTACATGCTTCAACAGGATTGAATAAGGTGTTTCAGTGGGGAGGAAAACATCAGAAAGCCTTCGACACCTTGAAAGAGAAAATTAGTACAACACCTGTACTAGCACTGCTAGATCTGCAAAGACCATTTAAGATCCAAATTGATGCCAGTGACTATGCCATGGGAGCAGTGTTGACAGAGCACGGTAAGCCCATATGTTATCATTCTGAGAATTTTAATCCTACAGTAGTTAACTATCCTACATATGATAAAGAATTGTATGCATTAGTTCAGAGTGTGAAAAAGTGGAAACATTACTTAATGGGCAAAGAGACAGTAATACATATTGATCATCAGCCACTTCAATATCTACACTCCCAAACTAAGCTGCAACAATAAAGACATTATAGATGGATGGGTTTTCTACAACAGTTTCAATTAGTCATCAGATATAAAAAGGGCATACATAACAAGGTTGCAGACATGTTATCTAGACCCATTATAAATGCATCTACCATACTTGAGCATAATTTTGTGCTGCATGAAAGCGACATAGAACAATATGCTGAGGATATGGACTTTAAAGATGTATATGCAACTTTGAGTCAAGGTAAAAGAGTAGAAGATTTAGACTATCATATAAAAGACCGACTCTTATACCATTGTGAGAAACTCTACATTCCACAAACTGAGAGGACAAAGATAATTAGGGAAGCACACACTTCTCTGATATCAGGTCACTTTGGGGTAAGTAAAAATGTTGCACAGCTGCAAAGATTCTGCTATTGGCCGAAAATGAACGAGACAGTTTCTAGATATGTAAGAGGGGGTGCCATGTGTACTAAAAGCAAGCCCAACAATAGAAAACTAGGCTTGTACACTCCATTGCCAATTCCTTCTCACCCTTGGGAAAGTGTTTCCATGGATTTTGTTGGAGGAATGCCTAAATCTAGGAAAGGTCATGATTATCTATATGTTGTTGTGGATAGGTTTAGCAAAATGTGTATTTTGATACCTTGTAGTAAACAGATTACAGCTGAATAGACTGCAAAATTGTTCTTTGAACATGTATGGGTTCATTTTGGATTACCCACTTCCATTGTATTTGATCGAGACACCCGATTTGTGGGGAAGTTTTGGTCGAGTCTGTGGGAACTGATGGACACCAAACTGAAGAAAAGCATAGCTTTTCATCCACGATCAGATGGCCAGACAGAAGTAGTTAACAAGACAGTGATTGAGTTACTGAGAGGATATTGCAGCAAACATCCTAAGCTTTGGGATGAACACTTGTGTTATGTGCAGCATGCTTACAACAGAGCCAAACACTCTTCTACACAAAGATCTCCTTTTGAGACCTGTTTTGGTTTGACACCAAGGTCTCCTTTGGATTTTGTCTTTGGTAAAGATACCATGGTTGATGGACACAGTGATGTGGACAAGGCAATTAGGTTCATTGAACAGATCCAGGAGATCCACCAGGCAATATGGGAACATCTGGAAAAGAACCAAGCCAAGTACAAGGCTAGGCATGATAAGCATCAGATGGAGCATAGTTTCCAAGTTGGAGACCAAGTCTGGCTATATATCAGCAAGGACAGGATGCAAGGTGAATGTAAAAAGCTAAAGCCTATTAGGTATGGAACTTTCAGGATACTTGAGAAGATTGGTGAAAATGCTTTTCGCCTTGATCTACCAACTTACATGCACATCTACTCAATCGTGAATGCAGATTGATTGAGATTGTTTGAACCTTCAATGATTAAGGACCCTAAAGAGGAAAGTCAATTTCCTTCCATTGATGACCTGCTACCTGAGTATCTTAATGAATTGCAAGAAGACACAGTGCTGGACAGGGAGGTGAGGACGACGCGCAGGGGAGATGTTGAGTACCTCAGGATTGGGTTACGAGGTTCGAAGCCAAGTAGTGCAAAGTGGATTGAGATTGGACAAGTGAGAAAGTAATACCCTCACTTAGTCGATGCTTGAAAACCAACTTTTGGTGGTCCAAAAGCTTTTTCAGTGGGAAGGTCGTGATCCGAATTGGATCCCTAAAAGATTGTCAAAGAACCATGACTATATCAGGTCGGAAAAAATCTCTAAAGAATCCAAAACAGCGATCAAAAACACCATGAACCAATGGCAATGGCAGCCAACATGGAACGATGAGGACCTCGATCAAAGCACGCTGACCGAGGCCAACGGAAACTGTGCAAGAGGCCAAATTAGCCCCTGGGAGCCCCAGATCGAGAAAAAGAGGTGTTTTTTTTTTTTAATCGCACATCGTTGGGCGAACAGGGCCATAATGGAAAAGTCTGAGCACTCGGTCATGTGGGGGAACTGAAGAACCATGGGGAAAAAACGAAAAAGCGCTAAAAGTACAAGGCGGGACCGGCGCTCTGGAAACCGGTGGTTTTGATCGTGGTGCCCTTAAATGGTAAGAGGTTTTGGATGAGAGCAGAGTGATTCCATACATTGATTGACACGTGGCAGGTGGTGGTGAGAGAAAACCACCATTGATCGCGCTCTATCAGTCGAGCAAGTCAACCGTACGAAACGTGCATATGGCGTTGGATCTGGGGGACTAAGATCAGATGGCTGAGGTCGTGCCTGATGGAGGAAGCGGAATTGACAGGGAATTAAGCCGCATTTTAGAAGGTTTTGGAATCTGTTTGACCGCCACGGTGGAGGAAGAACGCATCCACGACGTAACTGACGAAACGAACCGACGAAGCATGCTGGCACCATTTAGAGGAGGACATGTGGCCACTCCCTGAGTGCTGATGATGACACCAAACAAGGAACTCCAAGCACAACTGCAGAAGGTGAATTGACAGAGGAACCGAACAGGCATTCGAACGAATAGCTAAAATCCATGAACAGAGACAGAATACACAGTCAGCTTTTCGAAGTCAAGAGATGGAGAAGTGGAACAGTAAACCGTGAGAGGAGAACCATACACCGAGAGACAGAAACCAGAGAAGAATGTAGTAAAGCATAGCAGAAGAAGACAGAGGGTCAAGATGACCAAAGGCAGCATTGAGCACCAGAGAGCTTGAAGATTCAAGCCATCCCATAGAGGATCTGTCCGGACTGAACACCACATTTGGCTCTTTCCACTGTAGACCAGAAGGTCACAACACTGGTAGGAAGAAGAAGTCTGTGTACTCAAGTGGCTTGGGGAATTCAAGAACCACCTTGCCAAGCAAATCTGCTTCAGGAGAACTCATATTGAGTCCCTGTATTGTAATTTTTGTGCTTAAAGACACAATAAAACAAGGCCACCACTCAAAGCTGGACCGGAGATGTAGCGTCGGAGAATAGGGTGAACTCCTTATTAAATTTCTTGTGTCTTTGTGTTTTCTTACTATATTTCTCTACCGTCATTTCCATTTTATTATCTATGTATTAGGTTGGGCGAACCTACCTATGGTTTTTGGTCCATGGTTTTGGATGCGATGGTTTTCGGTCCATGGTATTGGATGCTTCGGCATGTATAAATATGTATTGTAACATTGAAAGGAATATAATGAAAAATCAAGCTGGTAGTCCCGGTTTTGGGATCCAGGGGAAAATCTCTGTGTATGTGTTTTATGTGTTATGCTCTCGCATTTTTTATTTTTCTGTGATTTAGAATTCATATGCAGGTAATTTCTGTACGGGGTTAAAACCTACATTTGGTATCAGATCTGTTTTGGCTTCAAGGAAACGCCTTTGTTGCTGAGGGGTTTCGCTCGGGCCTGTGGTAGACCCTGTTCAGTGGGAGATCTATTAGATCGATTCTGGTGGTGAAAGAAGATGGCGAGCAGCGGAAAGATAGAGATCGAGAAGTTCAATGGTCAGAGTTTTGAGTTGTGGAAACTCAAGATGGAGGATCTGTTGGTGGATAAAGATCAGTGGATCGCGGTAGATCCAGGTACTAAACCAACGGGAGTGACCGATGAAGAATGGAAGAAGTTGGATCGAAAGGCAAAGAGCACAATACGATTGTGTGTCTCAGATTCTGTATTGCTGAATGTATCAGGGGAAGCTACAGCGAAGGCTTTGTGGGACAAGTTAGGGACTTTTTACCAATCTAAGTCTCTGGTGAATAAATTGTTCCTGCGAAAAAAGTTGTATAACCTGAGGATAAAAGATGGAGACTCGGTGACAGAGCATCTGAACGCATTCAATACTGTGGTAAGTCAGTTAGTGTCTGTTGATATTAAAATTTCAGATGAAGATAAGTGCATCAGTTTGTTGTGTTCTCTACCAGATTCGTGGGATAGTCTGGTTATTGCAATAGGTAGCAATGTAACTGCTTTGCAGTTTGATGAAATAGTCTCAGCCTTGCTGATGGAGGAGATGAGACGGAAAAATATGGAGAGTCAGAATGGTGATGCCTTGTCTGTACAAGGACGTTCCCAGAATAGAAACAAAAATAAGTCATCGAGTGGGAGATCTAAATCTCCAGGAAAACCTATAAAGGTGATGTGCTGGAAATGCGGAAAGGAAGGGCACTTCAAAAGGGACTGTAAATCTAAAGCTCCTGATAAAGGAAAGGGATCTGATGATGCTCCTTATGCAGAGGCAAAAGCCACCTCAGATGAAGGTGGGGATGTGTACTTGGCTTCTTCAAGTACACATGTAGATCATGAGGCATGGTTGATTGACTCAGGTGCATCCTTTCACTTCACTCCCCATAGAGAGTGGTTCTGCAAGTATGAGAAATACGATGGTGGTGATGTCTTCTTAGGAGATGACAGGAAGGCTAGAATCATTGGTCGCAGAAAAGTAAAGTTGAAGTTGCAAGGTGGAAGGGTTAGAACACTTCCGGGTGTTCTGCATATTCCAGCATTGGCCAGAAATCTGATTTCTGTAAGCAAGTTGGATGATGTAGGTGTAAAATCAGTGTTCGAGAAGGATACCTGCAAGATGGTTCGGGGAGCACTGGTATTGATGCGGGGAGTTCAGACTGGAACTCTGTACAAGCTGCAAGGTAGCACTGTTGTTGATGGGTGCAACAGTTCTGTGGTTCCTGAAAGTGGAGCTGAAAATCTAGTGGTCTCTGGAGAGAAGACCATGCTATGGCATCAAAGGCTTGGACATATTGGAGAGAAGGGCCTTCGAATACTTCATGGTAAAGGTATGGTAGAAGGTATGAGTAATAGCTCTCTGGATTTTGATTTCTGTGAAAATTGTGTATATGGGAAGCAAATTGGGTGAGTTTCCCCTCTGGTGCTAAGAGGGCGAAACAGATATTAGAGCTTGTGCTCAGTGATGTGTTTGGGCCTGTGAAGGTTCCATCACTGGGTAAGTCTGTGTACTATGTATCATTTATAGATGACTTATCAAGGAATACATGGATATATTTCCTTAAGAAGAAATCTGAAGTCTTTGACAGGTTTAAAGAATTTAAGGCTCTGGTGGAAAATCAGACAGAGAAGAAGATAAAGGTGCTGAGGACAGATAATGGTGGAGAGTTTTGCAACAAGGAATTTGAAGAATTCTGTAAGAAGTGTGGTATAGCACGGCAGAAGACTACTCCATATACACCTCAGCAAAATGGAGTCGCAGAAAGAATGAACAAGACATTGATGGAAAGGGCAAGAAGCATGCTCACTGGTGTCAGGTTAGGACAGGAATTCTGGGCAGAGGCGGTGGATACTGCATGTTACTTGGTCAACAGGTCACAAGAAGTATGGACTGGTAAGAAACCCTCTCTTTCACATCTAAGGGTATTTGGATGTGATGCATATGTACATGTTCCAAAGGAGAAATGAACCAAGTTGGATAGTAAACCTGAAAAGTGCATCTTTATTGGGTATAAGGATGGTTTAAAAGGCTATAAGCTTTGGAACCTAGTAACAAGGAAGGTTGTGTACAGCCGAGATGTTGTGTTCAGAGAGGTGAAAGATGTTATTAAACATGAAGTCCAACCAAATGAACCTGAAAAGATAGAGTTTGAGCTAAAGGAGGAAGAGTCAGACTCTACAACAGAGAAGGAATCAGAAGATGAAGAGCCACAAACTCCGGCTCTGAGAAGATCAATTCGAGAAAGAAGGCAGCCAGAAAGGTATAGTCCATCTACTTTCTGTTCAAAATTTTCTTTGTCTGTTACTGATGATGATCCCAGAACTGTGAAGGAAGCAGTGGATTCAGAGGATGGAAAACTCTGGAAAGAGGCCATGGTTGATGAAATGGCATCTTTGCACAAAAATGAGGCTTGGGATCTGGTGGATTTGCCGGCTGGAAGGAAACCCATTGGCAGCAAATGGGTGTTTAAAAAGAAGACAAATGCAGAAGGGAAGGTGGAGAAATACAAAGCTCGGTTGGTAGCAAAAGGTTATTCCCAGGTGCCGAGAATTGATTTTGGTGATATTTTTTCTCCTGTTGCCAAGGTAACTTCTATTAGGTTACTTTTATCTGTTTCTGCTGCTTTTGATTTTGAGGTAGAACAGATGGATTTGAAGACAACATTTCTTCACGGGGATTTGGAAGGGGAAATCTACATGAAGCAACCTGAAGGCTTTGCGGTCAAGGGTAAGAAAGAACTGGTATGCAAGTTAAAGAAGTCTTTGTATGGGTTAAAACAGTGACCAAGGATGTGGTATCAGAAATTTGATACATGTATACGGGGACTTGGCTTCACTAGAAGCAAAGCAGATCACTGTTTATATTTTAAATTAATTGGTGACCGTGTTATTTATCTGGTCTTGGATGTGGATGATATGTTGCTGGTTGGAAATGACAAAGAAATTATCCAGGATTTGAAGACCCAATTATCCTCCAAATTCGACATGAAAGATCTTGGTGCTGCAAACTATATTTTGGGCATGGAAATTAAAAGAGATCGGGCAAAGAGGAAGTTCTGTTTAAACCAGAGGAAGTATGTCGAGACAATACTGCAGAGGTTTAATATGCAGGATAGTAAATCAGTGAAGGTTCCTATTCCTGTAGGTGTGAGGTTATCTGCTAAACAGTGTCCCAAGACACAAGAAGAGGAAGAGGACATGTCCCATGTTCCATATGCAAGTGCAATCGGTAGCCTGATGTATGCAATGGTCTGTACTAGACCAGACATTGCACATGCAGTGGGAGTATTGAGCAGGTTTATGTCAAAACCAGGGAAGGAGCATTGGACAGCAGTGAAGCGGGTTTTCAGGTATTTGCGTGGCACTAGTGATTATGGTTTGTGCTACCAAGGAAGACCAGGATTGGATAAAGTGTTGGATATTTGTGGCTTTTTGATGCAGACTGGGCTGGAGATCTGGATCAGAGAAGATCTACAAGTGGGTATGTGTTTAACCTATTTGGAGGTGTAGTCAGTTGGATAAGTAAGAAACAATCTGTAGTGGCACTATCAACTACAGAGGCAGAATACATGGCAGCCACTCATGCAAGCAAGGAAGCAGTTTGGTTGCAGAGATTGTGTTCAAGTATGGGGTTAGTACATGGAGCTATAAGAATAGACTGTGACAGCCAAAGTGCAATTTTCTTGGCAAAGAACCCTGCTTATCATTCAAAGACAAAGGACATTGATGTTCAGTATCACTTTGTGAGGGATATGATAGAACACAAAAAGGTGTTGCTGGTAAAGGTGGACACTTTGAAGAATACTGTAGATGCATTGACAAAATCTGTGAGCTCTGAGAAGTTCTCTTCGTGTAGAGAAACAATGGTAATTTCAGGGCTGGAAAAATGACTAAGCTCTCATGTGGCCCCCTGTGGAAAGAAAACAACAAGTGGGAGATTGTTGGGTTGTGTTATATTCTTTCCACGACTAACCTACGTAGTGAAGCGGGGGGTTAGAGGGCGGCGGCAACCCCCCTTGTTCGGGGGTTTGAGGGGGGCGGGTAGCCCCCCTCTACGGGGTTCGGGGCAGCGCCCCGGGAAAAATTTTTTTGGACCCTATATTAGGTTGGGCGAACCTACCTATGGTTTTCGGTCCATGGTTTTGGATGCGATGGTTTTCGGTCCATTGTATTGGATGCTTCGGCATGTATAAATATGTATTGTAACATTGAAAGGAATATAATGAAAAATCAAGCTAGTAGTCTCGGTTTTGGGATCCAGGGGAAAATCTCTGTGTATATGTGTTTTATGTGTTATGCTCTCGCATTGTTTATTTTTCTGTGATTTAGAATTCGTATGCAGGTAATTTCTGTACAGGGTTAAAACCTACATAAATCATGTTAAGCAGACATTAGATGTTTTGAAAAGAGAAAAACTTTATGTTAAACTCTCAAAATATGAATTTGGCAAAACATCTCTAAACTACTTGGGTCATATAGTAGGGAGAAGTGAATTGAAAATAGATCCCTCTAAAGTGGCAGTCATTGTGAACTGGCCTAAACCCAGGTCTGCTACAGAAGTGAGAAGCTTCTTAGGAGCAGCACAATATTGGAGGAAGTTTATTTCTAACTTTTCCTCAATTGCAGCTCCCTTACATGCTTCAACAGGATTGAATAAGGTGTTTCAGTGGGGAGGAAAACATCAGAAATCCTTCGACACCTTGAAAGAGAAAATTAGTACAACACCTGTACTAGCATTGCTAGATCTGCAAAGGCCATTTAAGATCCAAACTGATGCCAGTGACTATGCCATGGGAGCAGTGTTGACAGAGCACGGTAAGCCCATATGTTAATTCAAGAATTTTAATCCTACAGTAGTTAACTATCCTACATATGATAAAGAATTGTATGCATTAGTTCAGAGTGTGAAAAAGTGGAAACATTACTTAATGGGCAAAGAGACAGTAATACATACTGATCATCAGCCACTTCAATATCTACACTCCCAAACTAAGCTGCAGCAATAAAGACATTATAGATGGATGGGTTTTCTACAACAGTTTCAATTAGTCATCAGATATAAAAAGGGCATACATAACAAGGTTGCAGACATGTTATCTAGACCCATTATAAATGCATCTACCATACTTGAGCATAATTTTGTGCTGCATGAAAGCGACATAGAACAATATGCTGAGGATATGGACTTTAAAGATGTATATGCAACTTTGAGTCAAGGTAAAAGAGTAGAAGATTTAGACTATCATATAAAAGGACCGATTCTTATACCATTGTGAGAAACTCTACATTCCACAAACTGAGAGGACAAAGATAATTAGGGAAGCACACACTTCTCTGATATCAGGTCACTTTGGGTAAGTAAAAATGTTGCACAGCTGCAAAGATTCTGCTATTGGCCAAAAATGAACGAGACAATTTCTAGATATGTAAGAGGAGGTGCCATGTGTACTAAAAGCAAGCCCAACAATAGAAAACTAGGCTTGTACACTCCATTGCCAATTCCTTCTCACCCTTGGGAAAGTGTTTCCATGGATTTTGTTGGAGGAATGCCTAAATCTAGGAAAGGTCATGATTATCTATATGTTGTTGTGGATAGGTTTAGCAAAATGTGTATTTTGATACCTTGTAGTAAACAGATTACAGCTGAATAGACTGCAAAATTGTTCTTTGAACATGTATGGGTTCATTTTGGATTACCCACTTCCATTGTATTTGATCGAGACACCCGATTTGTGGGGAAGTTTAGGTCGAGTCTGTGGGAACTGATGGACACCAAACTGAAGAAAAGCATAGCTTTTCATCCACGATCAGATGGCCAGACAGAAGTAGTTAACAAGACAGTGATTGAGTTACTGAGAGGATATTGCAGCAAACATCCTAAGCTTTGGGATGAACACTTGTGTTATGTGCAGCATGCTTACAACAGAGCCAAACACTCTTCTACACAAAGATCTCCTTTTGAGACCTGTTTTGGTTTGACACCAAGGTCTCCTTTGGATTTTGTCTTTGGTAAAGATACCATGGTTGATGGACACAGTGATGTGGACAAGGCAATTAGTTCATTGAACAGATCCAGGAGATCCACCAGGCAATATGGGAACATCTGGAAAAGAACCAAGCCAAGTACAAGGCTAGGCATGATAAGCATCAGATGGAGCATAGTTTTCAAGTTGGAGACCAAGTATGGCTATATATCAGCAAGGACAGGATGCAAGGTGAAGGTAAAAAGCTAAAGCCTATTAGGTATGGAACTTTCAGGATACTTGAGAAGATTGGTGAAAATGCTTTTCGCCTTGATCTACCAACTTACATGCACATCTACTCAGTCGTGAATGCAGATTGATTGAGATTGTTTGAACCTTCAATGATTAAGGACCCTGAAGAGCAAAGTGAATTTCCTTCCATTGATGACCTGCTACCTGAGTATCTTAATGAATTGCAAGAAGACACAGTGCTGGACAGGGAGGTGAGGACGACGCGCAGGGGAGATGTTGAGTACCTCAGGATTGGGCTCAGAGGTTCAAAGCCAAGTAGTGCAAAGTGGATTGAGATTGGTCAAGTGAGAAAGTAATACCCTCACTTAGTCGATGCTTGAAAACCAACTTTTGGTGGTCCAAAAGCTTTTTCAGTGGGAAGGTCGTGATCCGAATTGGATCCCTAAAAGATTGTCAAAGAACCATGACTATATCAGGTTGGAACAAATCTCTAAAGAATCCAAAACAGCGATCAAAAACACCATGAACCAATGGCAATGGCAGCCAACATGGAACGATGAGGACCTCGATCAAAGCACGCTGACCGAGGCCAACGGAAACTGTGCAAGAGGCCAAATTAGCCCCTGGGAGCCCCAGATCGAGAAAAAGAGGTGTTTTTTTTTTTAATCGCACATCGTTGGGTGAACAGGGCCATAATGGAAAAGCCTGAGCACTCGGTCACGTGGGGGAACTGAAGAACCATGGGAAAAAAATGAAAAAAGCGCTGAAAGTACAAGGCGGGACCGGCGCTCTGGAAACCGGTGGTTTTGATCGTGGTGCCCTTAAATGGTAAGAGGTTTCGGATGAGAGCAGAGTGATTCCATACATTGATTGACACGTGGCAGGTGGTGGTGAGAGAAAACCACCATTGATCGCGCTCTATCAGTCAAGTAAGTCAACCGTATGAAACGTGCATATGGCGTTGGATCTGGGGGACTAAGATCAGACGGCTGAGGTCGTGCCTGATGGAGGAAGCGGAATTGACAGGGAATTAAGCCGCATTTTAGAAGGTTTTGGAATCTGTTTGACCGCCACGGTGGAGGAAGAACGCATCCACGACGTAACTGACGAAACGAACCGACGAAGCATGCTGGCACCATTTAGAGGAGGACATGTGGCCACTCCCTGAGTGCTGATGATGACACCAAACAAGGAACTCCAAGCACAACTGCAGAAGGTGAATTGACAGAGGAACCGAACAGGCATTCGAACGAATAGCTAAAATCCATGAACAGAGACAGAATACACAGTCAGTTTTTGAAGTCAAGAGATGGAGAAGTGGAACAGTAAACCGTGAGAGGAGAACCATACACCGAGAGACAGAAACCAGAGAAGAATGTAGTAAAGCATAGCAGAAGAAGACAGAGGGTCAAGATGACCAAAGGCAGCATTGAGCACCAGAGAGCTTGAAGATTCAAGCCATCCCATAGAGGATCTGTCCGGACTGAGCACCACATTTGGCTCTTTCCACTGTAGACCAGAAGGTCACAGCACTGGTAGGAAGAAGAAGTCTGTGTACTCAAGTGGCTTGGGGAATTCAAGAACCACCTTGCCAAGCAAATCTGCTTCAGGAGAACTCATATTGAGTCCTTGTATTGTAATTTTTGTGCTTAAAGACACAATAAAACAAGGCCACCACTCAAAGCTGGACCGGAGATGTAGCCTCGGAGAATAGGGTGAACTCCTTATTAAATTTCTTGTGTCTTTGTGTTTTCTTACTATATTTCTCTACCGTCTTTCCATTTTATTATCTATGTATTGGCAATCTGATCGAACCATTGTTTCAATAGCACAGAACACACACCAGCACATGAGTCTGTAATACCTTGGTTTAATAAATCTTTAACTGATGCCACTCATATGGTGAATATTAGATTATCGGGTGAATAAGGCTATAGGAATAGATCTTTCAGCATTAGAGGCTATAAAATGAGGAATCTATCCCGGTGGCAGGCCAATTGATGTCTTCCCCCACTTCCATTGTTCTACATATGAATGTCATTATTCATCTCTATAATAATCAGTTTCATTTTTTCAATAACTTCATTGAAAGAATTAGTGTTGGGACCCAACCTTTGGCATTCACCCTTTTTGCTTTAGGTTGCGGATCAGGATGAATTCCCTCCCTATGATTAAAGCCTGATCAGTAAGAAAGGATTTGATATAGAACAACTTCTGCAGAAAGGCTTCGTTTTCTTGTGGGATCACTTGTACATACAAGCTTTTAAAGGTATACTGGTGAGCACCAGTATTGCAGCAATAATGTTGCAACTCCTGGGGCTCCCTACTTTACTTTTATCAACTCGGTAGTTCGTAACAAACTTGGAAGCGATGGTCTTGTATGCACAAGTAATAGCTCTTACTGCAGGCTGTCACTTGATTAGCTGGCGCAAGTTTGCTAGGAGCTTAAGCCAAATTTTATGAATTCTCAGAAGAAGATTTTAACTTTGATGAAAGAAAGCTAACTCGAAAGAGGCTATTCTACTTGCAGAAAGAGAAGGAAAACTGAAATGTAACGCAAACCCTAGCAAACCCTAATCTACCCACTAACCCTAATGTTGCAGGAAAAGAGATCAAAACTAATGAAATGAGTGCCATTGACTACTAAAAAGTTAAATTGCATTTATTCAAGCTACTTTTGAAAAGAAATGAGGAGGACACATCTTTTTGTGCTTTTGAGTATTTTTACGTGAAATTATTATGCTTGTGATTTATCTGGTTGTGATTGTGCAAAGGGTTGGTGGCAAAGGAAGATGTAGTTGGTTGTTGTAGAGGTGGAGGAAAGTGTGGAGAGGTCCTAAGAAGCCCCTAGTACCCTTTTGAAGACTTCCATTGTGATTGGACTTTGAAAAATCACTCACAGGAAATTCTACAGGAGGCTGCAAGGGATCTATAGGAGGTTCTACAGGAGGATCTACAAGAGGAGGCCGAGAGCTATTTTTGGAGTTTTGCAGGTGGAAAAATGATGGGAAAAGGGAACTGAGGGTGAGATGAAGGTGTTGAGGTGTCTAGAACTTGTCAAGGAAGATCAAGAACGAATGTGATGGTTGGATTTGTTCAAAAGATGAAAGGAAAGCTTATGAAGAAAAACGCAGAAATTAGGGCAGATTGGCGAAATGATGCGATTGAATTGGGAAATCTATGAGAAGTGAGCTAGTGCTGGTTGTTGCATGGATGGATGGTGAGCTGGAAGGTCCTGTAAGAGATTTGCACAAAAACTGATCAAAGAAAGAACTCACTAAACCATGAAAACAGAGATTTCTCTAGCTTAACCTAATTTCTGACCTACAAACAAAAATGTTGAACAGTAACCTGTGAACAGAAAAAAATGTGGATAGAACTATGGTAAAAGAACAGAAAATTATCTAAGCAACTGAATCTGAACCAATATCTATCTTTCCAAATCAAAGTATCACACTAGCAGTTGCATGGAAGAGAAAAAATTGTGGTTTTGGTGGCAGCAATAGTGCCTTGACCTTGAATCATAGTCCCAGGAAGGGAGAAAGGAGATCAGGGCATGCTGTTGGCCTTTTTGAATCTCATTTTGTCACTGTAGTAACCTACTTGATCAACTAAAACAAAAACAACTATGTTAACCATTAAAAGCAACCTAATCTAGCAAAGTAAAATGAATCTATGCAACAGAATTAACTGATAAACTAAAGAAAAAACATATAAGTACACAGTAGGAGGTGTTGGGAAACTTGGGTTGGGCCCTAACCCAAGAGCTTCAGCCCTCTGAAAGAGATCAGTGCTGGCTCAAAAACTGTTTCATCTTCATTATCAAAAATAGCAGTTACATTACATAAACTGTTCTCAAAAGTAACTCGAAAATAAGCTGAGCACAATGCTGCACAAAAGTGAGAAAATCAACTAATAACTGGCTAACCTACTGAGGCTCGAAGCCTTCTTATTTATACAAATGGGGACTTCCAACAATCCTCCTAAAATCAAGGAACTCTGCTTCCTAGAACTGAAGATAAACAACAGTCCTACTTGACTTGCTCAGCTACCCCTTGGAATCATCAATGTGGGCCTTTGTGCTCTGAGTTTCCGATGGAGGATTTGAGGGAAGGGGACATAAATGCAAGAGACATCCCCCTAAAAATCCTCTTCCTTGTTTCCCTCGAGTTTTGGCTACCATTTTCTCATAAATCCCTTGACTTTGTCCAAAATTGTCCAAAAAATCTGCATACAACACACATTAGACTACATGGCAAAGTGACTAACCCAATTCACTCTATTAGCATAAATGTATTCAAAAGCATGCATTAAACTAATGAGAATGGTGGATTAAGTCAAAATAAGAAGCAGAATGAGCCCATATAATTACCCATTTCTGGGGCTCATCATCACCCCCTGCTAAATGGGTTGCTCATCCTCTGAGAAATTAATCTAACTCTTCATCCTTAAGGGCTCTGACAGATTCCCTGACATCCCAAGCCTCTGATGTGATTTCTTCCTCCTTATCATGGAAACCTGCTTTCCTACCCACTTCCTCACATTTTTTCTATTCTTCCTCCTCCTTGACTCCTTCCAGCAGTCCTAGCAGCAATGGAGGACTGAATTTAAGGCCAATCCAGTTTTCCTTCAAGCTTTGCATTGAGTGCTTATACAGGGGCACTCTCCTCATGGCTTCCCTCATCCTATTTGGGGAGTGATACTCCATCATCCTTAGGCTGTGGGGAAATGTATTCCACATCCTCATGCAAGAATGGGTGCAGTCATCCCTGAACAATCTCTCCATGTCCTCGAAGTGAGCAATAGCCTGGGCTTGCTTGTCAACATAGTCTGGGAAAACTTGGGGATTAGTTGCAAGGTGTTGGTGGGCATAGATGAGAGCTAATGGGTCAGCTGGTTCTGCTCTAATCATCAGGGGCTCACTCAGCTCTTTTGTCATCATTTTATGGATTTCCACTACCCTTTTTCTTCATGGATTATCCAAGATGCCATAGCCATCAGCTGCAAGTCTCCCAATGTAGCATTTGGATCCCACAAATTCATGTTAGTAAGTTCCATGTTGTTCAAGTAAAATTCTGCTAGGTTTGCTTTATCCTCAGCTGAACTGTGATCACATAAATGCATAAATTGGCCATAATCCTGAAATGGTATTGTGCCCCTCTAGGCCAGTGTTTTAATCTAAAATTGGAGCCACTGTTATTTGAGGTACAATGCATATGATTTGGTTGCCTGCCTACACCGTAATGCTCTATTGCCCAGCTGGCCATGCAGGCTAACTGGGCTTCCTTTTCCAGTAGCTGCCTTTTCAAAATCAGCACTTCAGTTTCTGCGTGGGATTCTTTTTCTTGTTGTTGTTTCATCAATGTCTCACTGTCGGTCTGGGGTTCTTCCTCTTGCTGCTGTGTTTCTGCTTTCTCACTATTTGCCTGGGATCCCTCTTTCTGTGGCTATCCATTCAAGATTAACAACTCATTTCCTCCTTGAGGTTCCCTTTCTTGTAGCTGCTTTTTCAACATCTCATTTTCTTCTTCTAATTGAGCTCTTCTTATGCTTTCTATATGTTTTACCATACTCAGTTCTTTGCCCATATCTCTCAGCCTGTTTTCCATATGCGCAATGTCTTCTACCCCTTTTGATTTTGCAATCCTCATCCATGTATGGGTCTTGACTCTTTCCTTTTCCAGCTCAAAGAAAAGAGGCATAGCAAATTTTTGTGGGATGGTCTTCCCACCTTCCAGAAGGTTGTAGTAGGAGCCTAAGTTAGGATGAGGTCCAGGCTCTGATATTTCATTTTCCTTACCTTCCTCCTGGGTCTGTTCTTCTGCATTCTTTTCAAGTTTTTCAGTTTCTTTGAGCTTTAACAATGTCTCATGTAGAGAGGTCTGTGCCTCCTGTAGGATTGCTTTAGAGTCCATTAATTTGATCCTTTCTTTCCAGGTAGAGGTCTTAGGGCTTCCTCTCTCGTAAGTGATGGAGATTTTGGAGGGAGATCCCTCCTTTGTTATAATAGGTCCATCCTCAATGATGATGGGTTCCTTTGAAGGTGGTTGAGGCTTCCCCATCTTGATTATGGTGCTCTTTTGAGCTTTGAAGTACATAGATGGCTGTCTCTTCCTTTTCCCTTTTTGCTTGGCTAGAGTACTAAGTGCATCAAGAACAACTACTACTTCTCTTGCTAGTGTCTCAGGAGACACTTCCTCTTGCTATTTTCCTCCTTCCTCATCTGTTGTTTTACCTGTGTCTGTTGTCTCTAATTTTGTTTCAGCTGTCTCTGGTGTTGACTTCTCCTCTGCTTGCTGAGTTTCTGCCTTTCCTATGGTAGCCTTTTTCTAAGCTGTCTTGGGCTTTTTCTTTTCAGCTCTTGCCCTCTTCCTTTTCTCTGCTGTGGTTTTCCCTTTTTCTTCTTTTCATGCTGTTTTCTTCTCTGCTTTGGGTTCAACTGTAGTGGTGTCATGTTTCTCTTCTCCTCTCTGATTTTCTTCTTTGTCTTCTCCCAATTGAATATTCTATGCTTCCTCATGGATTTCCTTCTCATATTCCTCTTTCTGCTCCTCCTCTTCACTGCCAGATGGACTAAGGTCATTAGTGAGAGTTTTTATGTCATCTTCTCTAGTCATGTTCCTAAAAATTTCCCAGGCTATAGGGATTGTGTATGTGTGGAGGGCATCCTCTACCAACAATTTAATGAGCCCATGGTGAGCTAGTTGGTCTGGAACTCCTGCATTCAATTTGGTGCCACAGTCTATTAAGGATTGGAGGAGAAAGTATGGAAGACTGAGTTTTCTAGATGCAGGCAGGTCCATGCCATATCTTAGTTCATGTAACAATCTGAAATGATAACCATAGACTATACTGTATCTTCCTTCACAGGAGATATATTTAATGATCTGGTAGCTGACCTCACCCCATGGATAAGGTATACTTGTCCTTTTGACCCCGTTCTTATCCTCCTCATGATGATCATCAAGCTGGAAAAAGGTCTTTTTAGCAACCTGTCCTAGTGGTTTTCTTCTTTCCTCCAAGGGAGCCCAAGTGGAAGGCCTGTCATTCTATTGATGAATTCTAGTGTAAGTTCTATGGTTAGACCCCTAAAACTAACTGTAGCATGGATTTTTGAGTGGGGTTTTAATGACAACAAAAATTTCTCTGTAACTTCATCATCAAACCCATGAAATTTCTCAAAGAAAGGCATCCAATTTGCCCTGGTAAAGAGGGCTACCACTTCTGGGTGTTCATGCAATTTGGTGGAATTCAGAGGCTCCTTTCTCATAAAACCCCCTGTCATGATGTTCATTACTGCTGGAAATTCTCAGGTGAGGAGGAAGGCAGAAAATTTTCAAACCCGAAAAAAGAGGAATAGTTGAGAGGGAGTTTTTCGTGTTTCTTCCTTTTAACAAAAATAAAATTTAATTTTCCTGCCCTTCAAACTGTGTTCTCAACCTTACTTTACTTCTCGAGCTATTGGAGGAAATCAATAGTTCTTCTTTAAAATCCAACGCAGAGAGCAAGACAATGTTTTTCTTTGACAGACCACCCAATGCAAATTCAGTGTTTTATAGGCTTAATTTCCTATGGTTGCATCACTTATTCATACAGGAGAATACGGGGAAGAAAGAGACAGACTTTTCGTGCAGAGAGTAAAATGGAGGGACTATATATATTTGAGAAAAACACAAGCAGACTTCTGTTTTCACTCTCCCTTTCTTTTTCACCCCAGTACTTTGTTTCAAATCCACCACCTTTTGTAGATATTTAACATGCAGAGTGGATTGTTCAAGCCTACCTTCTTTTGAGCTTGAATTTGGCACAAAATCTCGAATTTTCCGTCTACAGAGCTATTCACTGGCCTTCCTGTAGAAAGGCTCCTGTAGACTGTGTTTTTGCTCCTGTAGAATGCGATAATTCTGCTGTAGAGCCAGATAAGCGGAAGGGTTTCGAAACTGGCAGAGAGCGACTGTGTTGAGGTTCTGAAGGTGGTAGGTGAGTTGTTGCAGCCGAGAAATCGTCGATGCAAATGAAAACAAAGGTGGTGGAGGCTTCTACAACAACGTACCTAAGCTTATGGTGTTTTCTGCAGTGACGAGGTGAGGTGGCAGGAAGGGTACGTTATACCCATCCAGACCGTTGGTCCCTACTGCAGTGCCATTATGATACTTCATGCCACCTAGCCACAATCGCTTCCATCATTCCCGTTATCCGCCACCAGCACTACCTGTTTTGAGTTTTTCTTCTCGAGTTGGTTGAACACACGTGCCGATTGCATCCACTGAACGTTGTTTGAATTGGACGAAGCTTGTTCAAACTGGATGAAGGTGGCTAGTTAGATGGCCACCGATTTCATTCAATCGCGACCATCCCCATAGTTCTTGCAGTTTCTAAATCATATTCATGCAACAGAGGAATATGTTTCTTCACTTACCTGTTAGTTGCTACTGTGCTTTGCATGCTCAGAATTTGTTCATGGATTTCTGCTATTGTTGGTGCTCGTGGCTATTGAAATGGTGACTTAGCTACCACATGCTAGTGATCTTCTAATCAGGAATGACTCCTTGTGCATTGTATACACCTGTGGTTGCACTGCCCCTGCCTCTGGAGCTTGTTTTTTAAGCGGATCAGTTGTTACAGGAATCCTACAGGATTTCCTGTAATCGCTTCTCCCTCTGAAATTTCATGTTGATCTGTGAGTAAGGACTGGGGAGATAGCTGAGGAAATTTCAAAAGGAAAAGAAAAAGCAGCTTGGAAGCAAGCTGAGGATGCTGTTGTTTTATTTCTCATCATTTAGAAAAAAAAATCAAAGGAAACAAAATTTCTGTGTTTTCTGTGTAGGGAAGAAAGAAGCGAGTGGACATGTAGGTGTGTACGGATGGAATGGAGAATTAGGAGGATGAATGGTGGCTGGAAGGTCCACAGGTCTTCTAGAAAATTTCTAGCCCTCTGAATCTTTTCTAAACTTGATTTTGAGCTCTCTGTGGTTTCTACAGGAGCCTCATGTAGAATGCACATAACTTCCTGTAGAAGGCACAGAGCTTCCTGTAGGACGCATAATTTCCAGAACGAATGAGACCAGGGCCTGGGAAAAGAAAATGGTGATTGAGGAATGATTTATCAGGGGTGTATTCAGCCTAGCCATGTCCTTTTTTTCTTCTGTGACCCTCCTGCAATCTGCAATGCATTCAGAAGAAGTTAGTTTTTTCTGGTTTTTTTTTTCTGTTTTTTTTTTTTTTTTTGAGACAGTTGGGGTGCCTACAGGAGGTTTTCACCCTCACTGCCTACCCTGGGTGCCTCCAAGAGGTTTTCACCCAGGGATCCTTTTTTCTTTTTTTTGGGGGTGTGGGTGGAGTGGAGGTAGAGACCTGCTCCACTACCAACACTATTTTACTCATATTATCAATGAATTCTTGCTTGGAGAGGGGCTTCCTATAGATCTTCAACCTATGCCCATTGCCGAGCATGGGGATGGCTTCTTCATCGATGGTCCAGATCAAAACTGAACCATTTTCATTGCACTTTTCTACTGTGTACGGTCCCAGCCATTTTGTCCTCGGTTTTCCCTTGAAATATTTATATCTTGAATCATACAACAACGCCCAATCTCCTTCCTGGAATTGTTTTTCTTTGAGGTGTCTGACATGCCATATTTTCCTTTGAAGTTGGACCACCTCTGAGTGGAGAAGGGCCTATAATGTATGTTCATCCAATCCATTTCGCTGAAGTAACCTATCATTTTGTGCATGGCTGAGATCTAGGTCCAGCTGAGCTACCATCCTTAAGGTGTTATATTCAAATTCTATTGATAGAAAAGCCTTCTTCCCATAGACCAGCTCATAAGGTGTGAACCCTATGGTGATTTTCCAAGTGGCGTTATAGGCCCAGGTGGCCTCAACCAATTGATCTGCCCAATCTTTTTTGTTGCTGCTCACTACCTTGGTCAAAATTCCTTCCAAAGCTCTGCTAGTGACTTCCACTTGTCCATTTGCTTACAGATGATAAGGGGTGGAAGTTCTATGCTTAATTTTGTGGTGTGTGAACAGGTCTTCAATTAGATTAGATGTAAACTGACTCCCTTGATCTATGACTAATTCTCTTGGATAGCCAAACTTGTAGAAAATATTCTCTCTCAAAAACTCAGCTACCTTTTCTTCTGTTGCTGCCTTGATCACCTTTGTTTTTGCTCATTTTGTTAGATAATCAGTGCACACAATGATGTAAGATTTATTTTTTGAAGGAGGGTTGATGGGACCCACAAAGTCGATACCCCACTTTTCAAATGGCTCGAAAGTCACTTGAGGTTGCAGGGGCATCTCATCCTTTGGAGTAGGTTTCCCCATCCTTTGACATCGGTCACACTGGTTGATATATCTCCTGACATCTTGATGAAGAGTGGGCTAATAGTAACCTGCTTGCAGAATTTTGAAGGCAATCATCTTTGCTGCAAAATGGCCCCCATAGGGCCCATCATGACAGGTTAGGAGAATGTCAAAAACTTCCTCCACCCTAACACATCGCCTCAAAATCTGATCTAGGCCAAGTTTGAAGAGATTGCCCCCAATCCAGGTGAAAGGGGCACTTTTCCTCACAATCTTGCTTTTCTCTTTTGAGGACAGGTGTGGCGGAAACTATGCTGAAACCAAGTAATTTGCTATATCAGCGAACCATGGAGAGAGTACTGAGATAGAAAATAGGTGTTCATCTAGCATTTGATCATCCACCATTCCTTCTTCACCTGAAGGCAGATCTAGTCTAGACAGAAAATCAACAACAACAATTTCCTTACCACGGCTTATCAAAAATGGTTAAATCAAATTGCTACAATAAAAGTAACCATCTAATAATACGAACATTTACATCTGGTTTGTTCATTAAATACCTAATTTCAGCATGATCAGTGTGTACGAATGTTTGATAGCCGGTGATGTAGTGTCTAAACTTATTTAGGGAATGGACTACAACTAGGAGCTCTTTTTCGATTACGGTGTAATTTAATTCTACCTTGGACAAGTTTTTACTTACAAAATATATGGCATAGGGTAGTTTCTTATCAACTTGCCATAAGGTTGCTCCTATTGCTTCGTTTGAGGCATCTGTATGAATATGGAAAGGTAGGGCCCAGTTTGGACCTCTCAAAATTGGGGCAGTCACCAGTTTACTTTTCAAGGTATCCAGAGCCTCTTGACAGTTGTCAGTCCATATGAACTCAACATCTTTCCCCAAAAGACCAAACAATGGAGAGGCTAGCTTACTAAAATCCTTAATGAATCTTCTATAATACCCTGGTAAGCCTAGGAAACTTTGAACATCTCTTACCTTTTGAGGAGGTGGAACCCTTTGGATGATGGCAATTTTGTTGGGATCCACCTGTAATCCTTGCTGAGAAATTGTATGACCTAGCATGGTCCCTTCAGTCATCAAGAATTCACATTTTTTAGGATTGAGGGACAGGTCCATTTCAATGCACTTGGCTAAAACTTTTCCTAGGTTAGTCAAAGCTTCTTGGAAATTAGAACCATAAGGGGTAAAGTCATCCATATAGATTTACATTGAATCATGAACCAGTTCAACAAATATACTCAATACTGCTCTCTGGAAAGTGGCGGGATCATTGCACAATCCGAAAGGAAGGACCCAGTATGCAAATGTACCCCAAGGACAAGTGAAAGTGGTCTTATCTTGGTCTTCTGGGCTGATTTGGATCTGGTTGTACCCACTAAACCCGTCTAGGAAGGAGAAGAACTTCTTCCCTGCTAGGCCATCTAACACTTGATCTATGAAAGGTAAAGGAAAATGGTCCTTCTTGGTGGCCTTGTTTAGTTCCCAATAATCAATACAGATTCTCCACTTCCCATTTTTCTTTAGCACTAGCACCAAAGTAGAGACCCATTCACTGTCAGAGATAGGGTAGATGAATCCTGCATCCAGCAACTTTTGCAGTTATTCTTTGACAATGTCCTTAAGGGCTGGATTCATCCTCCTTTGAGGCTGCCTGACTAGTTTACTATCTTCTTTAATGTAAATGTGATGAGTACAGACTGAAGGGTGGACTCCCTTCATCTCGTTATAGCTCCAAGCAAAAACATGCAAGTGGTTTTTTAATAAGCTACACAGTTCTTTCTCCTAAGAGGGGGATAGGGATGAGTTGATATTCAGGGTTCTTTTTGGGCCAAATTCCACATTCTTAACTCAGAAAGAGGTCGGATCAGCCACACAGATATCAACTAAGGGATTGGGTTGGGTTTCTTCCACCAGCTCTTCTAATGGCAACACACTAGGTGGTGGATTCTGAATCAAGTTTTCAATAACATCATCCTCAATTTATGGGCCCCCCATGGTAGCTTTTATTGCACACAGTGGTGTGGAATAGACTTCATCCTCATCTTCCTCCTCCAACCAGAGAAGTAAATCATGTTCTAACAAAGGTTGGGTAGGAAGATATAGGACTAGCTGCTTGGACATATGCCCATTCTTGATTGTCATATTCACAACTTGACAACTGATGTAGGCATCTGTAGTAGCCAACCAAGGTCTTCCCAGGAGGAGAGGATACCCAATGAGCTTTGCCTTTGGCTGGAGAACTAGGAAATTAGCAGGGTACTCCCAAGAATCGATGGAGACCATTACATCTTCCACAATCCCCTCAGGGGTCACGGTGGAGCCGTCCGCCAACTATAGTACTGTTGTGGTCTTTCTTCGGGAGCCCTAAAGGTTGAGCTTGAGCATAGTGTCCTTGGTCATCACATTAATGGCAGCCCCCATATTAATCAGGTGTTATAGACATTTTTGTGCCTTACAGCATGAAGCATGAAATGTCAATAATCTAAAGGATCCAAAGTCCCTAAACATGTTTTTCCTACCCCTAGAGGAACAAGGTCAGCAAACCACAGCAATTCAAATCAGTTCTCCACTGAAAAACACTCAAAAACAAGTCAATTCTGGATCATGTCAACTGCTCCACTGAGCATCTGCGCTGAATGTCAACTTCTCCATGGTCTACCTGCGCTGAATGTCAACTTCAACAAAGGCTACCTGCGCTGAGCGAGTTTTGACATGTGGAGGCATCTTTCCTCAATGTGTCAGTGCCCAGGAAGCTTCCAAAATGACACTTGGATCAAGGAATTCGCCTAGTGATGAGTCAGAGGTTCTAAAACTCCAAGTGGAAGCAAGGATCTCCAAGTGGACTCAAGAACTGAAGAAGAACTGGAGTTAGAGAGGACACTAGTCAGCTTCATACCAGCCTCAAGCTGACTCATGCTCTCTCCAAAACTCTATATAAGGATCTCTTCCCTATGAGATCTAGAGGCTGGAATTTTGTGCAAAGAATTGCTGTTGGTTTTAGTATAGAACTATTGGGTGATTGCTTTGAAGGAGGTGAAGAGGAGATTTCTTTCCGTCGGGAAGGTGATGCTGGATTGGGCCTCTTATGGTTGTATCACATCCTGAACCTTACTTTCTTCCATTAATAAAGCATTTGAGGTTCTTCTATATGCATGTGTTTCAATGATGTATTGATGTACTTGTGTATTTGATTTATTCTAATCCTTGAATCAATTATGAATGTATGCTTCTTGTAGTTTCCCTCTCTTGTTATTTTGCAGGATCTCTGTGTAGCTGGGCCCGTGAGAGAGCAAGGAGCTGGGAGCAAGCAGCAAGGAGAGAAGATTGGATCAACCATTAGCGCAAGACATCGGTTAGTGGATCTATTTCTCCCTCCTTTTACTTTCATAAAGAAGAAATCTTAGATAGCTTTGCTTCGATTGTTGCTAAGGAACTGTCACCCTTAGAGTGGGATAGGGTCATTCCGTATTGGATACTTTTCCCAACAACAAATTGGCGACTCCGCTGGGGATCGTATCTTGTTGGTTGTTTGTGTTTCTTGCTATTCATTTCCTAAACACAGGGAGTACCGAATCGAACTGCATTTGAATCTTTCAGATGCAAAGTAGAGGGCAGCTACTCTAGCTCAGTTTCTGGGCATGTTTATGATTTGAAGAGCTGATCCACAAGGACTCTAAATAGCTCTTAGTGATAGTCTTCATCCTCTTTGAATCATCCTCTAGTGTGTACTTGATTAACAGCCTTTGATTTGGCCTAAAACAGTTGATTTTTGAGCAAACTGTGACCCGGAACCTGAGAGAAACGAAAGTTTCCTCTTCAACGCAGGCACTGTGAAGGCAGTATGCATTTCAACGCAGGTCCCGAAGGGGCTACCTGCGCTGAATGTCAAACTGACAGTGTTAGGGTTGCGCTGAACCAGTTTTGCCTTGTGCAACTGGGGTTCTCTGCTTTCTGTTGCCCAGTTTTCAGTATTGTTTTTGCAGCCTGTTATCAACCAATGTACCTATCTGAAACCACCTTTCTTTGCCACTATTCCGCCTCGGTTGTATAAAGAAACTGTATTTGTTCTTTTTGTATTTCTTACATCATTTACAGTTTCCCATAACGAAAGTGAACTAGTCTTGCTGTGGCCTTTTAGATCTAGACCTGTGATAAAGTGTCGTTTTGATCCTAAGAGTTAGTTTGTTTGCTGTTCATAGCTGATTGAGCTTTTGCTTTCGTCATATGGTTTGAATTTATATATTTCTAGTGTTGAAACAAGTAAATCTTAAGGTGTCTTTTGATTTTGGACAAAAGCTTGTTTACCTTCGCTTGAAATTGAATTCAAAGTTATACAACAGCTTTCTTTTTGTAATACATCAACATTAAGAAAGAGAAAAGAAATACCTGCATTGTGCATGTGCATTTTGACAGCTTGCATGTTGATTTAGGGAAAAGTGCATTAGTGTGTGCTCTATGATCTGTGTGAAAAGATGATGTCTTTCTTTTCCCTCAGTAGTTAAGATTTTCATAAGTTGAAAGAATTGAAAAAGCTTGCTTCTCATTCTTAGACTGCATTTAGGAGTTGTACCATACATCTCGTGGTGAACCATAAAGGCAAACTGCTAAACAAGATCAACCTAAAATGAATTGAATTTACATAACAACGCTTTGAAACATAACGCAAACACATAGAGGTCTAAGCTAGAGACATGTTTCGGCGTCGTTAAACGTGATATCTTACCGTCGCGTGGTTGGGTGATTCCTCCACGGTGAAGCGATAAGTATCAATACGGACTTGTGCTCCCACGTACCGTCGCGTATATATTGGGAGACCTGTAGAGCCTCTAACTTGCACCTAATTATCTATCATTACCTATAGCTTTTCCTCACTTATCTCTCTCTTTTGCCCTATTTTCCTCATAAACCTATCCAGATCATTACATTTGATGTCTTTAAGCATGATTGGTTAACTTTGCTAATGTTTGACTGTTTGTCTAGATTTTTGACATATGCACAGAGATTCCACAGCCATTCAACAATTCCGCAGCTATCTAGTCATTCCGCAGCCTTTTCATTGATCTCTATGTTCCACGTGTCATTTTGAAAAACGAATCACATGGGCACGTGGGAATGAAGGTGTTAAAGGTTCCTATGCTATTGGTTCGGTCAGCAACGCCACGCACACCTCCGGTCAACGTGGATCAAACTTCGGTCAACAAAGCCAGCTCAAACGGTGCTGCGTGAGCTGATAGGTCACGTCACTCTAGATGGCGATTCCTCCACGCTATGCAGGTTATGGGAGACAGGATCCAGCTTTGGATTCACCCTCCATGACGACAGAAGCCTCCAAATAACGCACGAACCTATTGACGTGTTGCTGTACCTTTAATTAGTATGACTGTCAGTTAATTTCTAGTTTCATGTTTTACGCAGTAGGCAGTTGTTCATACGCCTATAAAATCCAGCGTCTGCGCACGCTTAAGGATTAGTTTTTAGTTGCTTTGTTTATGTAATTGCTACAATTTTAGTGTGTACAGAAACTCTGTTTTGAAGCTGCTGTTTCAGCACTTTTTACTGTAATTTCTGCATATGAGTTAATAGAAGACTGTGCTGTTTTGACTCCTTCAAGTAGATGATCTTTCCTTGGGTTTTGTGGATGGAGGGCCCCCATTCATAACAGCCTTTGTACAGTAAATTTACCTTTATGTTCTTGCCATTTCCTTCTTTTGAATTCAGCAATTTTCCTTTTCTTTAATACATGTACAGTTTTGATTTACTTTCACTGTCATCTCATTTCCAGCATTTACTTTAACTGATCAGGATTGTTTTCTGCAGGTGTTAGCCCAGGATTGTGTGTCTTTGTTGTATTTGCTTTATCTCTAATGGTATTTTCAGTTGTCATATTCATAGTTGCTGCCTTTACTCTGTTTTTCTAGCTTGATTTCTAGTTTAGTTTCTCAAGTTGTATGCTAACATATTGATGGTCTCCTTATCATAAGTTGTTCATCTTTAAGAGATCAGAATACTAATAAATCACAGCTTGCTTTGAGTAGTTTTTGACTTATATCACTAACTGTTTCTTCACTTGTTACACATTACAATGTATGTTGGAAGCAGAATGTTGGAGAGAGGAAAAGTGGTGTTATAATTTGTCATCTTAGAGCTTGATTACTTTTTAGACTTATATCTAACTACTTCTTAATCCTGTTTCACATAGTACTATATGTTGGAAGCAGAGTGTTAGGAAGAGATGAACATTATAATTGGTCTTTAAAGTGGTTTTTCTTACCTTTTTATTGCAGCAGCATGAGTAGTGACTAGTGCCATTAGAAAGTGTTTTTTATGCTTTGCTTTTAGTTTCATTTCAAGTTATTTCTTTCAAGATCTTTCTTTGCAAGTTTAGAAGGTAGTTAGAAACCACCAGTAACACACACTCACTCATTTAGAAATCACCTTACACACACTATCACTCATCTGTTTATAAAACCTCCATTCCATCTTAGGAAGATAAATTGACCACAAACAACACCCCCAAACGACAAAAAGATCTAAGAGGTTGCTTAAGTACATATAGTACACCTTCACTTCATCAGCTTACGAGCCCCGGGTTGACAATTTATGATAGAAATTTAGACAACACTAAATTGACTAAACATTTTGGCGCCGTTGCCGGGGAAGTGAAATTATGTAGCCATATTCTTAGAAAAAAAAAACATAAAATTTCAAGAAAAGAAGTTGATAACCTATCAAAGTATGCTCTCCTCTTGCACTTCAAAGTGATCTGGAGGATCAGAAAAGAGAAAGTTATTGATTTAGTAGTTTCTTGAGTATGCTCTCTTCTTGCACCTAGAGTGACCTGGAAGATCAGAAAATGAACTATTAACTTGACTTGAAGAAAAATAATAAAAAAATGACATGCATAGAGCTAGAGATTCTAGGGGAAGGTTTTTAGCTAGAGCTCGAAGTTCAATTTTTACAAGTCCATCTGCTTCAAGGAATAGACAAGAGACACCTCCCTCATCTCCAACCAACACTCCTAGCCCTAGAATTCCTGGAATTCAAGAGCCAAGAATTGACTCTCCCACACCTTCTATTGAATTTGAACCAGGAAGAGACCCTTCTCTTTCTCCTACAGAAAGACCAATTGTAATTGAGGAAGTAGAATCATCTGAAGAAGAAGGAGAAATCACTTCTCATTCACCCTTTGTAGAAGAACCAGAAGATCTTGAAATCCCTAGGGGAACCATCATGGTAGAGGAAGAAGGAGGTGGTAGAGGTAGAGTTAGAGGAGGAGGGGGAAACAATAATGGAGGAGGTAGAGGTCCCCTTGGAGGAGGAAATAGATATGGGGATAACTCATTTGGGTTTCCTATTGTTAATGAGGATTCCCGAGCTACTATGAAAAACATATCGCCATCTGTCCTCCCAAATTTCCATGGGTTAAGAACTTAGGACCCTGAAACATTTTTATTTGAGTTTGAAGTTGTGTGTCGAACTTATGACTATCTGGATGACTCTCAGAAACTCAAATTATTCCCTTCAACATTGAAAGATCAAGCTTTGAAATGGTTCATGGGGTTACTCACTCAATCCATTAGGTCTTGGGATGAAATGAAACAAACATTTTTGGATAGGTATCTGGACTATTGTATGCCTACTAATCACAAGGACGAGGTATTTAAAATGATACAAAGAGAAGATGAGAGCTTAGAAGATTTACTTGAAATATTTCAATATAACCTGAAAAGAGCAAAAATGAGTAACTTGGATGAAGAGACCTTAAAAGCCCTCCTATTAAAAGCCATTAGAGATGAATGGATAGATATCTTGAACATGATGGGGAAAGGGGATATATCTCAACTTTCACTCAGTGATATAGCAGAACTATGTATCCATCTCTCAAGGGGCAAATCAAAAACTCAAAAAAGGCCTAGAGATCCTTCTCTCCTTAGAGCAAATAAATCTGCAACGGGATCAGTAAGTAGGGCTGAAATCGGCAATATGCTTGATGAATTCAAAACTGACATCTTAGGGAGTCTTAGTGAACAATTAGATACCCTTAAGATTCACAATAAACAAAAAGCAGAAGCTGAGGCTTTGGCCATTTTTTTCCCGAAATGTAGAAAGAAACATGCTTTAAGGGAATGTCCCTTGGATGCACATGTTGTAGAAACATGCGTAATTTGCTCAGAAACTCATGAGACCAAGGATTTTCCTTCAATTCCTGGCCTTAAAGCAGTCTTTCAAGAAGATCCAAATACACTTGAATCTCTCTGTTTTGTTGCAAGGAGACCTTGGCAAGGGCAACAGAATCAAGGGTTTAACAACTCTATGAATTTTCAACCCCAACCAAATTGGAATCCTTGGCAACAACCCTGGTCTCAACCTCAAAATCCTTTTCAATCATGGATGCAAAGCATGCAAAATCCTTATGGGATATTTGCTCAATTCTATCAATATCCTCCACCTTTTCAGAACCAGCAAGCTCCACAACTTCCAAATCAAGGTCAACAACTATCATTGCCATACCCTCAACAACAACAACCTCCTCCACAAAATCAAAATTCTCAACTCTTGCTTCAATCCCAACAGAAGTCAAATCAACTTCCCTCTCAGCCATTACCAAATCCCAATAATAGGAACCCTCAAAATGCTTACATGATGGAAGGTCAACCATTTCCTACCTATATGATTGTTCCTCTCAATGAAGTACAACTCAGATCAGGTAGAATCCTAGATCAACCTTCTATAAATGTTCAACAGCCAAGCATTTCTGAGGAAGAATCTCTTAAAGTCAATAAGGGTTCTGAAGCATCACTTCAAAACCAAAATATCCAAAAAGAAAAAGAAAAAGAATCAACCCCCACAACTCCCATAGTTGAGCAACCGACATCTTTAGCTACACCTCCTTTTCCTGAAAGATTACAAATTGACAAAGGAGTGGAAAAGCAAATTTGGTTGCCTAACTATAATTTTCTAGATGAATTGAAGAATGTCTGTATCAAGATTCCCTTGTTACAAGCCATTAAAGAGATTCCCATTCTAGCAAAAACAATAAAGGAGTTGAGTTTGAAGAAAACAGGAAAGAAAACCAGAGATACCAAAAGGATCCATCTGGTTGGAAAAATTGCAGACATTATGATGGGTAAGATTACCATGCAAAAGTATGTGGATCCCGGTAGTCCTATTGTCAAAACTCATATTAATGGGGTTGAAATCCCAAATACTTTGATTGACTTAGGAGCCGCTATCAACATCATGAGTAGACAGACCATGGATCAGTTAAAGCTTCCTAACCTTCTCTTTACACCTACTTTACTGCAACTTGCAGATCGATCAATCATTAAACCTGATGGTGTATTGGAAGACATTCCAGTCTCTCTAGACTCTTGGGAATATCCAGTTGATTTTATGATTTTAACTCCCAAGAACAATCTAGGAGGACATCCTCTTATCTTAGGAAGACCTTGGCTAGCAACAGCTGATGCTTTTATCAGTTGTAGGTCTGGAGACATGTATATATCAGATGGTAATTCAACCAAGAAATTCAAATTGTATCCTCCAGCAAGAGCAATAATAGAAATAGGAGAAGACGAGTGGGTCGATAATGAGGATACTATACAACCTGTTCTAACCATCTCTGAGATCAGTGAAGACAGTCAAATTCTAAATACATTAGAAAACTTTGAAATATCTTCAGAATATGACTCTACACGGTTTCAGTTAGATGCAGACATTGAATATCTTTCCTCTAGACAAATGTCTCTCTTCTCAATGGAAGAGTTTGGTAGTTCTACAGTTGAAATCCTTCCAGGGAAAACATTGAATATTAATAGAAACTTGGAAGGACCACAACAAGAAAAAGTAACCAAGCTTTTGCAAAAACATTCTACTGCATTTGCATGGGAATACACTGACATGAAAGGCATCGATCCTAAGACTTGTATTCATCACATCTATATTGAAGAAAACAGCAGACCTATTAGGCAACCACAGAGAAGGATGAATCCAAACCTTAGGGAAATCGTGAAAGAAGAACTTCAGAAATTGCTCAAGGTAAACTTCATTTACCCCATTTCAGATAGCCAATGGGTTTCTCCCTTGGTTATAGTGCCCAAAAAGAATGGTAAATGGAGAGTTTGCATTGACTATCGAGAATTGAACAAGGCAACCTTAAAGGATCATTTTCCTCTACCTTTCATCGATCAGGTACTAGACACTTTAGCAGGTAAGAAGTATTTCTCATTCTTGGATGGTTTTAGTGGGTATAATCAAATTCAGGTAGCACCTGAAGATCAAGATAAGACCACATTCACCTGTCCTTGGGGAACTTTTGCCTACCGAGTACTTCCTTTTGGATTATGCAATGCACCTGCTACTTTTCAAAGGGCTGTATTAGGTATCTTTTCAGATCTAATCCATGATTGTGTAGAGGTCTATATGGATGATTTTACAGTCTATGGTAATACGTTTGAAGAAGCTTTGGAAAATTTGGAAAAAGTACTGATAAGATGTAAGGAAACAAATCTTTCTTTAAGTCATGAAAAATGTTTTATGATGTTTACTGAAGGGATTGTTTTAGGACATCATATTTCAGGAGATGGAATTAAGGTTGATAGATCCAAAGTTGAGGTCATCTCCAAGTTACCTATTCCAAACTGCCAAAAGGATGTTAGAAGTTTTCTTGGGTTTACTGGGTACTATAGAAGATTTATTGAAAACTTCACCAAAATAGCATCCCCGCTCTTCAAACTACTTACAAAGGACTGTGAATTTAAATGGGATCCTGAATGCCAATCTGCATTTGAAGCTTTAAAAATGAGAATATCTGAAGCACCCATTCTAAGAGGACCAAATTGGAAACTTCCTTTCCATATTTCCACAGATGCTTCAGATACAGCTCTAGGAGCTGTTTTGGGACAAAAGGATTTGATCCCTTATGCCATTTATTACACCAGTAAAAATTTGACTCCTTCTGAGTTAAATTATACTGTGACAGAAAAAGAGTTCTTAGCTGTGGTACATGCGATCAATAAGTTTAGACACTACATAACCGGCTATGAAACTTTTGTTCATACTGATCATTCTGCCATAAGATATTTAATGAACAAAACTGTTACTAATGGCAGAGTCACCAGATGGCTCTTACTTTTCCAAGAATTCAATATTACTGTGTTAGATAGACCAGGAAAACAAAATACAGTAGCTGATTTCTTGTCTAGAATCCAAAATGCTAACGAAGATTCTCCTGTAGAGGATAAGTTTCCTGATGAGTATTTGTTTGCAATAACTACTAAAACCCCTTGGTATGCAGATATTGCTAATTATTTGGTTACAGGGAAACTACCTCCACATCTTTTTCCTAATGAAAGGAAAAAGATTATTCAGCAGAGTTCAAGTTATTCATGGATTTCTAATGAATTGTTCAAAACAGGGCTAGACTGTGTGATTAGAAGATGTGTTCGGGAAGATGAGATGCCTGACATCCTTAAGGCATGCCATGACGAGCCATGCGGTGGACACTTTGCTGACAAGAGAACAGCCTATAAAATCCTTTCTTTGGGATATTATTGGCCTACTCTCTTCAAAGATGCAAAACAGTATGTCAGAAGGTGTGTCAGCTGCCAAAGAATTGGGAGACCAACTCTTTCAAGTGAGATGCCATTGCAGCCACAGGTACTCATCGAACCTTTTGAAAAATGGGCTTTAGATTTCGTTGGACCCATTAATCCGCCATCTAAGCAAAAGAAGTATATATTGGTTTGCACTGATTATGTTACTAAGTGGGTAGAAGCAAAAGCTTTGCCTTCTGCCACTGAAAATTCAGTTGTTCAATTTCTTTTTGAGGATATTTTCACTCGTTTTGGTGTCCCAAGAGAAATTGTAACAGATCAAGGAAGCCAATTTACATCTAATCTGATGGAGAAGCTGATGGAGGAATACAAGATCAAGCATAGAACATCTACTCCTTCCGCAAGCAAATGGTCAAGTGGAATCTACAAATAAAGTCCTTGAGAATATCATCACCAAGACTGTTCATCTGCATAGAAGAGATTGGGCTGAAAGGCTACCTGAAGCTTTATGGGCCTATAGAACTACATGGAGGAGTACCACAGGATATTCTCCCTATGAACTTGTTTATGGGAAAGAAGTCCTGCTCCCCATTGAGTTCCAAGTCAAAACTTTCAAGATGGCAGTCCAGTTGGGGATGAATCTTTCAGAAGCCCAGAAGCACAGAATGGAGCAGTTAAATGAACTAGATGAGATAAGACAAGATGCCATTTTAAAAACCGATCTAGTTCAGCATCAAAGAACAAAATGGCATGATAGATACATCAAGGAGAAGAAGTTTCAGAAAGGAGATTGGGCTCTATTGTTTGATTCAAAGTTTAAAGACTTCAAAGGAAAATTTCAAACTCATTGGCTTGGGCCATATGAGATTGATGAAGTCTTTAGCAATGGAGCAGTTCGAGTGAAAACTATTGATGAATTTCATACTCCTCTTATTGTGAATGGCCATCGCTTGAAGATCTACCAGAAGCCACTCTCAAAAGAGGAATTTGTCAAGTTGTTTAAAGAAGATTCTGCAATCAGGTTGGTGGAGAAGGATTCTTCTCCTCCATCAGCCTAATCCTTGGTTTTTTTGAAAAAAAAAAAAAAAAAAAAAAAAAAAAAAAAAAAAAAAAAAAAAAAGAAAAAAAAAAATACAAATGTATAGGCCTGAAAACCAGTCTCTGATTGGCAGTCCTATGCAGAAAATCTGAGGTGAAAATCAGGGTCACCTGACACCTCACATTTTCCAAAAAATAAAAAATCTCTCTCTCCTCGTTGTTCCATCTCATTTCGCCCACTTCATTCACCATCTCATTCATCCAATCACTCTCACTCCACCTCATTTCTTTCCATCCATCCATCCATTACATTCCATCTCACCAATAAAGTCATTGTCAGATTTATTTCACACAGCTAAAGTTGTTTTGTGCAGACAGAGGGTATCACTGCAGTTTCCGCAGCTGAGGAGCAATTCCGCAGCCAACATCCCAATTCCGCAGCCGATACACTTTCTGCACCTGCATAAAAAAAAAAAAACACAGTCTATTTTAAGAAGGAATCTGCAGTCCAAAAGTCATCAGCAATAATTGAAAAAAAGGTCATGTAGCAGCAATAAACAACGAAATGTTAGTGTCATATGAGCAAAAGGAATCAAAGCGCGGATACATAAGGTATGATCTAATTTCTAAAACCTACGGTTATAACATTTTGCATGGTTTCCGGATTGTGTTTTTAGCCATTTAATGTAATGATTACCAATCCTTTCCATTACTCGACCGGAAATCCACGTATCTCTCATCCATAACGGTCCCTACTCATTACAGTTTCAAACCCAAACACGGCTGCTCTTTCATTAAAACTCTCGTACCAGAGTGACGTATACAACTGTACTACGGCACTCTGAGTTATAATCCCGCAGCCAGATGTACACCAATGACCGACGTCTATGGGATTTAACCATTTTCACCCATTACTCGTAACCCTCCTACGCATACATAATTCCATTCCCGCTATTGATTCACTCCCTCATTTCCATTGTTCTTCACTGCTCCGTCTTATTCACTATCATGTCCACCGTAAGCACTCTCTGTTTCATTTTCTTCTCATTTCTCCACTAAAACCTTGACCACTGTTGTAAGTGCATCACGGCTATTTTGCTGTAGCCGTAAACCCACTGTCTAAACACTTCTTCTCCCGTATAACTCTTTCACCAAGTGTTAAAACAGTGCTATTAAGGCAGCCAGAGAGCTGATGGGTAAGCTATTGAGGGCAGAGCCTGAGGGCTCTAAATTTTTAGAAGGTTATCCCCAAACTAAAGACGCTTTGCAAAAGGCCAAATGGCTCCAGTTCATTCAAAAATTCAAGGGATACCATAAGGAAGTCACAAAGGCTTTTGCTCGTTCTTTCAAAGACAACAAAGTGGAGATTGGAGATCTGAAATTTACAGTTACAGAAGGCAGTTTAGCACAAGAAACTTCATTACCTCAAACTGGGGAAAGGTGGTTCAAGAATCGATCAGTAGAAGACCAGCAATGGAAGCAAATTCTGAAGAATCTAGGTATGGACACTAGCATTTTTACAAAGGGAATCCCTGTTAATCTTGTCAAAGAAGAATGGACAGCTTTGCTTCTACTAGTACAAAAATTCTTTACATGTGAGGGAAGGTTTGGAATTCTATATCTTTACCATGCCAAAATTATGATGCATTTCTTAGGAGAGCATGACATTAACCTTCCATATTTTTTACTCTCAAGCCTTAGAAAAATGTGCTCAATAGTCCAAAGAAACCCAAGAAACATTGAGCCACATTTGTATCATCATGGGCTTGTCAAGATACTAGTTGAAGAACAGTTGAAAGCAAAGAGAGATACATGGGAAAGATTTCTTGTAAGGAATCATTTCCAAGAGATAGGGGAAGCCTCTGGTGGTTCACCTCAAGTGCCTAAAAAGAGTAGAAGGAGAAGAAGAGAGGAAATTACCCCAGAAATTGTTGTCCAATTAGAAACTGCTGTCCCTGAAACTGCTGTCCTTGAAACTGTCCAAGAAGAAACTGTCCAAGACCTGATTGAAGAAGAAATTGCTGCACATCATTCTGAAGAAGAAAATGACCCTGAGCCTGCTGTAGATATTGACCAAACAGCCCAAGAAATCATTACAGAAACCCTGCAAGAAATTGTCCAAGAGGCTGCTCAAAAGAAAAAGGAGAGTAGGAAGAGACAAAAGAAGGATAAGGGAAAAGCTATAGCCCAAGAAACCTACATTACTCCTGAAAATTCCAGTGAAGAGGACACTCAGCCATTGGCACATAGATTGGCCCAACTTTGTGAGGCTGCCCTTTCCAAGAAGATGCAAAAACAAAAGCAAAAGCAACAAAAGGAAAAACATAGCATCACCACCGTGAGGAGGAGCAGCAGGCTACAAGACAAAGTGGGGGCCACAAAGGACAAAGAGTCACTCATTATTGACTTGAGCACACCTGAAAAGGTTGCTACAAGACTTGACTTTGAGGCAAGCCCACCACATGTTGAGGTTACTCCTCCACGAGAGGAAAGCCCTTTTCAACAGGAGCATGAAATCGAATTTGAGCATGAGCCTAGTCCAAAGAGGTCACCAGAGATTGACCCAGATCAGCAGAGAGTATATAACTACTTGGAGACATTAGAACAAGCTGTTGCTGGTCCAAGCACTGTTCTACCTCTTGAGCAGCAAGTTCACTCACTCAAACAGGAAATTTTTGAGCTTGAAGTTTTAAATCGCCACATCATACAAGAGAATGAAGCATTGAAGGAGCAAGCTAAAGTGGACAAGATGGTCCACAATAATACCATGCTTCATCTGGGCCTTTGGCAAAGGAAAAACAGAAAGCTAAAGAAAAAATGCAGGAAGCAGAGCTTTGGTCAATTTAAAATTCAAATGCTTGGTGAGGAAACCAAGAGTCAATGTGGCTACACAGAGGAAGAGGAGAAGACTAGATGTCCTAGCAGAGGCATCTCAGCAGGTGGATTAAACAATGTTTTCGTTGCATGAGGACATGCAACACCCTCGTAGTGGGGGTATGTAGAGCCTCTAACTTGCACCTAATTATCTATCATTACCTACAACTTTTCCTCACTTATCTCTCTTGTTTGCCCTATTTTCCTCATAAACCTATCCAGATCATTACATTTGATGTCTTTAAGCATGATTGGTTAACTTTGCTAATGTTTGACTGTTTGTCTAGATTTTTGACATATGCACAGAGATTCCGCAGCCATTCAGCAATTCCGCAGCTATCTAGTCATTCCGCAGCCTTTTCATTGATCTCTATGTTCCACGTGTCATTTTGAAAAACGAATCACATGGGCACGTGGGAATGAAGGTGTTAAAGGTTCCTATGCTATTGGTTCGGTCAGCAACGCCACGCACACCTCCGGTCAATGTGGATCAAACTTCGGTCAACAAAGCCAGCTCAAACGGTGCTGCGTGAGCCGATAGGTCACGTCACTCCAAATGGCGATTCCTCCACGCTATGCAGGTTATGGGAGACAGGATCCAGCTTTGGATTCACCCTCCATGACGACAGAAGCCTCCAGATAACGCACGGACCTATTGACGTGTTGCTGTACCTTTAATTAGTATGACTGTCAGTTAATTTCTAGTTTCATGTTTTACGCAATAGGCAGTTGTTCATACGCCTATAAAATCCAGCGTCTGCGCACGCTTAAGGATTAGTTTTTAGTTGCTTTGTTTATGTAATTGCTACAATTTTAGTGTGTACAGAAACTCTGTTTTGAAGCTGCTGTTTCAGCACTTTTTACTGTAATTTCTGCATATGAGTTAATAGAAGACTGTGTTGTTTTGACTCCTTCAAGTAGCTGATCTTTCCTTGGGTTTTGTGGATGGAGGGCCCCCATTCATAACAGCCTTTGTACAGTAAATTTACCTTTATGTTCTTGCCATTTCCTTCTTTTGAATTCAACAATTTTCCTTTTCTTTAATACATGTAGAGTTTTGATTTACTTTCACTGTCATCTCATTTCCAGCATTTACTTTAACTGATCAGGATTGTTTTCTGCAGGTGTTAGCCCGGGATTGTGTGTCTTTGTTGTATTTTCTTTATCTCTAATGGTATTTTCAGTTGTCATATTCATAGTTGCTGCCTTTACTCTGTTTTTCTAGCTTGATTTCTAGTTTAGTTTCTCAAGTTGTATGCTAACATATTGATGGTCTCCTTATCATAAGTTGTTCATCTTTAAGAGATCATAATACTAATAAATCACAACTTGCTTTGAGTAGTTTTTGACTTATATCACTAACTCTTTCTTCACTTGTTACACATTACAATGTATGTTGGAAGCAGAATGTTGGAGAGAGGCAAAGTGGTGTTATAATTTGTCATCTTAGAGCTTGATTACTTTTTAGACTTATATCTAACTACTTCTTAATCGTGTTTCACATAGTACTATATGTTGGAAGCAGAGTGTTAGGAAGAGATGAACATTATAATTGGTCTTTAAAGTGGTTTTTCTTACCTTTTTATTGCAACAGCATGAGTAGTGACTAGTGCCATTAGAAAGTGGTTTTTATGCTTTGCTTTCAGTTTCATTTCAAGTTATTTCTTTCAAGCTCTTTCTTTCCAAGTTTAGAAGGTAGTTAGAAACCACCAGTAACACACACTCACTCATTTAGAAATCACCTTACACACACTATCACTCATCTGTTTATAAAACCTCCATTCCATCTTAGGAAGATAAATTGACCACAAACAACACCCCCAAACGACAAAAAGATCTAAGAGGTTGCTTAAGTACATATAGTACACCTTCACTTCATCAGCTTACGAGCCCCGGGTTGACAATTTATGATAGCAATTTAGACAACACTAAATTGACTAAACAATACCCCTATAGGAATAAAGCCTTTATCCATAGGAAGCCGTGTCGGCCGCCCTACTGATCGCAATGCAGTGAACACAGCATTCATGAAGATCGACCACCCGTACCGTAAAACGTATTCTGTGGTTTTGCGAAAAGTTTGGCACACCCTCTGCCTAGAACTCCAGAGTAGTTTCTTTTGGCCTTTTTCAAACTCTATAACTGAAAAAGTCCATCCGAGCATTTGTCACTTCAGGCTCGTTAAAACATCGAAGGAGACTAGAGTCATCTTTAGCTTTTTCTCGACTCTTAAAAAGTGAAAAAGCAAGTTGTGTCTAAAAGCGTCTAAAATTAATTCAATTCGGAAACACATTTTCCCCTTTTTGTATTTTGGTTGATCGAGTAATCCGCAATCGTGGAAGAAAGTCAATTGAAACCCCGTCGTTCGCGGAGGCTTACGAGTCAACTGTCTTTGTCTCCGGAATCAAAAACAGTACGGACAAAGTGAACTCGTTTAACCGGTTCGAAATCTCCTATCAAAGTTAGAACAAGTGTTCCAACGACATCTGAGATTCCGGTTACTCCAAACATTTCTGGGAACCCTGCCTCTATTGAAGAAGTTCAACAGCCCCAGAGGGACAATAACACTGATCCTAGTCTGAGAGCAAATACTTGCGTTACTGAATCAGTTCCATCTGTAACCGGTTCAGAGAGTCTTGCTCTTCAAACAATTGTCGCTGTCGAAACAACCCCTTCTTCGGCACCAGAAATATTTTACGAACCTGACGGTATTCCTCTTCCACCTGGTCTGATTGCGATAGAGGAAATTGTAGAAGATCTGCAAGCAACTACTCCAACTCATTTTGGGGTAGGGGTCACTCTATTTCCCTCTACATCAGAAGTTAGCCTATCACCAGGGGAAGTTCCTGTAGAATCGCTAGGCAATCTATTGGATAGACTCAAAATGTCTGAACAACCGTCAACATCTAGGACTGTGTCAAGTGACACCGCGACAGCAGAACCTCCTGCCGTCACTCCGAAAATGTTTGCCGGCATACCATCTGTCCCAACTAGCTCTCAACAGCTGGAAGGAGCCCCTTCAGGGGCAATAACGACAATTTGGTCTGTTCCTGTTTGTTCTTCCGGGATAATACCTAGTAACTCTTATGTTGGAACTCAACAAATTGATCCGTTTGGAGGTCAGTTTGGGCAATCCGGTCCTCAAGGTTTAACAATTCCTTTCAGTCCCGGATCACCACCGTATGGGGGGCAGTATGCCCTTTCATTACCCCCTCCGGGAGGTTACCCATACGGGAGTTCACAACAGTATTCAGGTTATACTGGAATTACGACAAGCAGTTGGGTGCCTATGCTACCCCAGCAACCAAGAGTTGTGTATTCTATGCAACAATGTGTACCTGTGATGAACATCCCAACAACACCAGCGATTGTAACCGTGTCGCAAGTTCAAACAATGCCTGTTGTATGTCAACCTCAGATTTCTCAGGTTGTAATGCAACAACCCCTTGACCCTGTGACTCAACCACAATCGCCAACTGGCGGGGCGACACAAGTACAAACGGGTACCATTACCCCGCATCTTGGTCCAACGGTTAGTATAGCGCAACAGCACATGGCTTCACAACCATGGCTGGTGCAGTACCAACAACCGCAATTCCAGCAAGTATACCAAGGTTCTGAGCAGCAGATTTTTGCGAACAGTGGACAACCGTATATCCAAAATGGTCAAAATCAACCACTTTATAGTGGTGTAGTCCACCAACCGTATCAATCATACCAACATCAATTACATTATGCTAGTATGCAAAGACCAACTGCTCAGGCAATTCCATCGTATCCTGGGTATGCTTCGCCTAATCTGAGTCAACAGTTACCATTCGTGGAAACTCTAGAGTTACCCGATTTACATCGGTTGACGAACGATCCGATTGCTTATGCCCCTTGGTGGCCAGTGATTCCTCACAAACTTCCTTCGGACATTCCTAAATTCAATGGAAATCCAGGTGAAGACCCGTCGAATCACGTGATGACCTTCCATCTATGGTGTTCATCGAACACTCTAAACGATGATTCGATAAGACTTCGCCTTTTTCAGAGGACATTGACAGGTCCAGCGGCTAAATGGTATATTGAATTGCCAAGAGCCTCTTTCGACAACTTTAGTACCTTAGCCACAACCTTTTTAACCCATTTTCAATTACCGATAAGGTATCAAACGGGAACAGAACTCCTTACCAACTTCAAACAGACGACCGCTACCCACATATCTGATCATATACATGAGTGGCGACGTCGTCGTAGGATGGTAAAAATGTACGTTCCCGATCAACTATTAGCTAAATGGTTTATCAAGTCATTACTTCCTACCATCACGGAAGATGTGGCAAAGGGGGGAGTCATAACGGAAGAGCAAGTTATCGCTCGTGCCCAATATCTGGACTTGGTCTATACCCAGTCTGGCACGCTCTGCGAAAAAATACCTGATGCCCCTAGACCGGAATTCTCAATTCCTCCTCCTCCTAAATCAAACAATGACTCTCATGCCATCGATGGCGTGATTGGCGTGACAGACATGAAATCGACAAAGGCTACATCTAAAAAGGCCTGTAAGATTTCCAGTCAAAATGCAAATGAGGAACTTCTTGCCTCGGAAGTAAATGCCATGTCGACCGACAAGGGCAAACAACTGAAGCAACCAGGGGACAAGAAGAAAAAGAAAGGGAGAAAAAGGAAACCCCCTGCGGGGTGTCATATATGCGATGAGGATCATTGGACGAGAGATTGTCCACATATAGCTGAAGTTAAGAAACTCTTTAAGAGTTCAAAAACCCCAGCAGTATTGACTGATCCGTTTCCAAGCCCGGGAACCAAACTCGTTGCTAATCAAAATGCTTCCCAATCCCAAGTGCTTATGTTGTCTACCTCAAAGCAGCAAAATGATGCTTTGACAGGGAATAAAGATTACGGGAATCCACAGCTATCGAATAACAAGGCTAATGAACAACCTAGTAGTTCGACGACAACTTTGACCGAAGTTGTGCCACCCATCATTCCTGAACCAATGATAAAGTCGCCAAAGAGAGTAGTACACAAATCGACATTTAATCCTCGTGCCAAAGTAGCATAGAATTATAATATAGTAGAGGACCTGGCCCAATCGTCGTCCACTATGTCGACACTTGAGGTACCGCAAAATTGCCCCTCCCAAGAGCAAGCTTTATTATCAGCAATAGGTGGGATTGGCCCAATGGATTCCAATCTTGTGGCCTTTGATCATAAAGGATATGACCCTCAGTTACCAGCTCAACTAGCTTTCCTTATTCAAGTGAAAGCCCTCAACAAAACTGTTCATCGAACAATTATTGATGAGGGGGCATCTGCATGTCTTATGTCGATGAGTTGCTGGAAAAATTTAGGCTCACCACCCTTGTAAAAATCGTCAACGATGTTAAAAGCATTTGATGGATGATCATACACTCCATACAGGATTTTAAGTAACTTGCAAGTTGAACTGGGGGGCAAAACAGTAGAAGTTGATGTTGAAGTAATCGATGGAAACCTCGATTACAACATCCTACTGGGAAGGCCCTGGATATATGCCATGGCCGCAGTTGTGTCGACCTACCTCAGGAAGATTGCATTTCCCTTTCAAGGAGGAATTTCAGTCGTCAACCAACAAACTTTCCTCCCCGACAGTTCACAAGTTACAGGAAGCATTCCAATGATCCATGGAAGAGATCATTCGCTTCAAAATATTGGAGTAGGTCTCCTAAAAGACCCTGCCTTAATGGGTACTTTTGCCCTACCGCCTCCGAGTGATCTGGCGAAAATGGCCACAGTGGAAACCTACAATATGAAATCTTCTATATCTAATGGATTCGGAAGATTCCTAAACATTTTGTCAGCATGGATCATCGCCCTAATAGAAATACTGTAAATACAGTGGGCTTCGAGGACGGTTCTTATCTCGTGTCAACCTCGTTAAAAAATGAAACAAGGGGATATGAGGATAGTTCTTTTACTGTGTCAACCTCATTAAAAAATGAAACAAATCCCCTTTTCAAATCTCAAAGGTAAACCTTCATTCTAACCACCAAGTTGAATGCAATGAAGCTTGGGGGGCATGCACCTCGATTTGCGTTATTATGCTGGGGGCATGCGAATTTAAACGAGCAGTTTTGGCAAAGTTCATGCTCGTTAAAAAATAAACGCAAAACCGAGCAGTTTTAACGCGGAATTCATGCTCGTTAAAAAATAAACATAAGCATGTGAGCAAGCTTCCCCCAGAGTTCAAGCTCATCCAGAAAAAAAGAACCGGTAAATAACCATTTGAGATCGTAAATTCATCTGCCATAAAAGCCTTGGTCGTGTTTGCACCGTCACCTCCACTTTTCATTTGGCTGATCATTCACCTCCACTTGATTGTTTACCTATTTTGAGGAACAGCTGCGAAGAGTGATTTCACCTAGCCATCCTTGTGACACTGCCGTGATTGGAAAATTCCAACCTGTACTTGGAATCTGCTGCTATCCCTGTTTATCACTCGTTCCTCAAAATACGAGTCTTCTTTGAGCTCTTTTCATCTGACTCGTAAAATATGAAAAGTTTGCCGAGTTTTGGCCTTCCAGCTCGTTAAAAGGACCGGAAGAGCTATCCCTCCTCTAGATTTTAATCTTTTTGGACCTGAGGGATTATTGCACAAAAAGATCGAGCGCTTGTCTAGTTCGGCTCGATAAAACTATCGAACATTCATCCCTTCTGTATTGTTTTATACTTTTTCGGACTTAAGGGATTAGATGACGAAAAATGACCTTTGGAGTTGACTTTATGTACCTTTTTAGACTCTCTAAAAATGAAAAGGACCGAGTTGTCTTTGTCGCTAGACTCGTTAAATGCATTAAATAGCGACAAACTTGTCTTTAGGCGAGAACGAGTTTCCCTATCGCTAGGCTCGTTAAAACATAGCGATGGGCTTGCCCGAAGGGCAGGTTATAGAACAAGCATATGTTATCCTCCTCAAGCTTGACAAAAATAAAGAGGTACTGGTCAGAAATGACTGGGGAAAAATTGGGAGAACCTCAAAGCCTTAATGGTAGCAAGTCGCTCTTGAACATGACACTTTTGCCTCCGTACCACATCGGGTTGGGTTGTTTCATTCACCGGTCTCATCACCATGGTCTCGCCATACCATTCACATTTGGGGTAATGCTACCAATCCATCACATCAGTGTCATTATATGTTCAAGAGATGTCATTCAGGAAGAGTCAACCGTGTCCCATCCACTGCCATACATCATCTTTCATCCTTTCATGACCGCCACCCTGAATCATATTTCACAGATCGTTTTCACCTTCATCACAATCATTAGCTCTGTTCCGCGTCACTGATGTGGGATTCATTAAGGCCCTCCTTTGACGGATCGCTTCTTGTCGACATGAGCTCATTATCCAAGAAGTTGATCTAGGAACACCCCCCTCAGTACTTTGAAGCTTGCATGCCTCAATGGCAAGTTTCTCACTTCCGGCGACAGGTATACATCAATGACCTTCGACCGAAAGATTTTGCGTGGTGTTCGATGCCAAGTCCTCTATTCACACCACGTGAATTGTACTGCAGTACCTTGAGGGTCATCATCATTATCGGTGATTCCTCTCGTGCTTGTTAACGGTTTACATTATTGACTGGTAATCAAGCGATGTCTTTCCATGTTCGACTCCAAGAAATTCTCACATGGATCGACTTGTACTTAGAGTGAAGATCAGACGAGTTTGAAGACCCCGGATCTAGTTTCATCCATCTGGGCTGCGATATATATTCAGGAAATAAAACATTGACATGTGCAGCAGATGATCATCCTACTCAAAGGATGATAATTTCAGCAGAGAATTATCAGTCTACCTTCAGACGATTGTCTGTTCTATGTACAGAAAAATGTATTTATAAAGCTGAGCATGGGAAATGCCCACCTCAGCTAGATCATGAAAGCAGTATGAAAAATAATGTATTGTATTGTATTTTATTACAGGTCACCTCCCGACAATTGAATGAACTTCGGATCCTCCTGATAAAGCATTTCACCCGATAAACGACCTCATACTTTAGGGGGCAACTGTTATAGACATTTTTGTGCCTTACAGCATGAAGCATGAAATGTCAATAATCTAAGGGATCCAAAGTCCCTAAACATGTTGTTCCTACCCCTAGAGGAACAAGGTCAGCAAACCACAGCAATTCAAATCAGTTCTCCACTGAAAAACACTCAAAAACAAGTCAATTCTGGATCATGTCAACTGCTCCACTGAGCATCTGCGCTGAATGTCAACTGCTCCATGGTCTACCTGCGATGAATGTCAACTTCAACAAAGGCTACCTGTGCTGAGCGAGTTTTGACATGTGGAGGCATCTTTCCTCAATGTGTCAGTGCCCAGGAAGCTTCCAAAATGACACTTGGATCAAGGAATTCGCCTAGTGATGAGTCAGAGGTTCTAAAACTCCAAGTGGAAGCAAGGATCTCCAAGTGGACTCAAGAACTGAAGAAGAACTAGAGTTGGAGAGGACACTAGTCAGCTTCATACCAGCCTCAAGCTGACTCATGCTCTCTCCAAAACTCTATATAAGGATCTCTTCCCTATGAGATCTAGAGGCTGGAATTTTGTGCAAGGAATTACTATTGGTTTTAGTATAGAACTATTGGGTGATTGCTTTGAAGGAGGTGAAGAGGAGATTTCTTTCCGTCGGGAAGGTGATGCTGGATTGGGCCTCTTATGGTTGTAACACATCCTGAACCTTACTTTCTTCCATTAATAAAGCATTTGAGGTTCTTCTATATGCATGTGTTTCAATGGTGTATTGATGTACTTGTATATTTGATTTATTCTAATCCTTGAATCAATTATGAATGTATGCTTCTTGTAGTTTCCCTCTCTTGTTATTTTGCAGGATCTCTGTGTAGCTGGGCCCGTGAGAGAGCAAGGAGCTGGGAGCAAGCAGCAAGGAGAGAAGATTGGATCAACCATTAGCGCAAGACATTGGTTAGTGGACCTATTTCTCCCTCCTTTTACTTTCATAAAGAAGAAATCTTAGATGGCTTTGCTTCGATTGTTGCTAAGGAGCTGTCACCCTTAGAGTGGGATAGGGTTATTCCGTATTGGATACTTTTCCCAACAACATCAGGGTATGGGGGATTATGGTGCCATTGATGTGGACATCGACTACAGGACTTCCAGGGTCTAGATATTTCGGATAGATTATCTACCCTAACATCAGGTCAGACAACTGTCCTATGACATTGATAGTTGGGGCATCTCTCTTGCGCTTGCCTAGGTGCCTGAAGCACTTCTCCTTGATAATTTTTTTGTATATAGGCACATCCTTTATGGCTTGGAGAAGTGGTATCTTTACACATAACTGTTTCAATACTCCCAGAAGTTCAGTCTCTTCTGGGGTAGGTTGTGTTGTGCCGGTTAATCTCTCAGGAAAGGGTGGAATGGCTTTTGGTTCACTTTCCTATTTTTATTCCTCATCCTCCTTAGGAGGAGGTTGGTTATCTAGGAGAACCTTCCCAGATCATAAGTTAATCTCCTGAATCTCCACAGCATAGGTCGGGCATGATGTTTCTCTACTACATACTTGCTGGGCCTGTCTGTTATTCGGGTTCGGGTTAGGTTGAGCAGGCATTTGGGGTTGCCGTGGTGGAACAGGAGGCAATGGTTGAGGTTGCATAGGTGGTGGAGGCAAAAGAGCAGGAGGAGAGTTGTACTGGGGCCTCCACCCATGATGAGGTGCATTCCACTGAGGCTGTGGTTGAGTATAAGCGTGAAACAAAGGAGCAGCTAGTTGAGCATGGTATTGAGATGGCTATGACCAAGGAGGGGGTGTGGACCAAGAAGGATGAGCAAGGGGACCCTAAGAAGGCATGGAAGTGGCTTGATTGGGGTTGTAATAAGTCTGGGATGTCCCTTGCAATCCCTGCTGGTAGGGTCTGGGCCCATGTGGCCGTCTTTGGTTCATGAAATAGAGTGGTTTAGTGGTTCTTTTGGACCCTTGGTATGCAGCTTTAAGTCTGGGCAAGGAAGGGCAGTGATTTGTAGGATGGTCTTCTTCACAGACTGAATGCACTTCTATAGAGTTCAATGGACATTCATTCTTAGGATGCTTTCTAGTGCACCTAGGACAAAAAATGGCCAAAGCCCTCTTGGCTTCCTCTTGTTTCCTTTTGATATGCAAGGTATCCATTTGCATGGCAAGAGTCTACCTCATCTCACTCTTGAAATATTCCAGCCAATTCTCAAATTCACTTTTAAGAGATGAACTGGATAAGAGTGTACTAGCTAAAGGTTGACTTCCCCTACCTCTCTTTCTGGCTGCCCTACAATGGTTTCTAATCACACTCTTCATGTCATCATAAGGTAGTTTGTAGATGTCTCCCCGAGCCAGCAAATGGAGGGTATCTAGAAGGTCTTCAAGGACTCCTATGAGTAGGACTAGCTTCAGAGATTCAGGGTCAAGTGTGCACCTGGCCCTTTTATAACTGAGTTGAAACCTCTCTTCATAGTCTTCTAAGGATTCATCACTTCCCATGGTCATACAGAAGATTTCTTCCTTGGTATCCTTTGACCTATAGTAGTCCCGGTATTTGTTGTTAAAGGCTTGCTGCATCTGAGCCCAAATTGTGACACTGTTTCCAGGTAACCCCATGAACCAATGCAATGCTGCATCCTTGAGGCTAGAAGGGAACAACTTCAACTTCTGCTCATCTTCTACATAGTCATACGTTCGACAGAGAACAGAAAATTCAAACAAGAAGGTATCAGGATCTTCAGTAGTCAACCCATGGAAGTGAGGTAAGGCTGAGGGACTTATGTTTTTCATTTTAGTGTCCCCATTGGTCTCTCAGATAGGAAAGGTACGCTCTATTCTGTCCCCATTTCCTCTAACGTTTCTGTTTTCAGCGATGGTCTCAGGAGGAATGGTTTCTTGCTCTTCTTCTGTTATAGGATCTTTGTATATCTCTGGAGGTTCACCTATAGGTTCTTCAAGATCACTACCACCAAAGAAGAGAGAAGGGTGACTTAGTGATGTGGTGGGGGTGTTGGGTAGGAATTTTCCTTAATTTTCTCTGTTCCTACGACGCATGAAAGGAAATCTAGTATTGGAATTTTTTTTTATTTTTTTTTTTTGCTTGTACCTACAAAACTGAAATGGATTGAACAACAAATTGCAACTAACTAAAATGAACTTGCTGAAATGAATTGTAGAACTGAAATGAAAGCAAGGAAATGACTAATCTATTTTGTTGGAATGGAAATTGCAGAATTGAAATGAAAGTAGGAAATGACTAATTTACGCTTGCTGAAATGGAAAATGCAGAATTTGAAATAAAAGCAGGAAATGTCTAATCTACGCTTGCTAAAATGAAAATTGCAGAATTTGAAATGAAAGTAGGAAATGTCTAATCTACGCTTGCTAAAATGAAAATTGCAGAATTGAAATGAAATAAACTACTTAGCAGAATGTTGCAGCAAAAAATAGAAGAAAACAGTAATCATAAAATACTCTGACGCTTCCCTGGAAATGGCGCCAAAAAGATGGTGAGCACCAGTATTGCAACAATAATGCTGCAACTCCTGCGGCTCCCTACTTTACTTTTATCAACCCAGTAGTTCGTAACAAACTTGGAAGTGACGATGCTGTATGCACAAGTACTAGCTCTTACTGTAGGCTGTCACTTGATTAGCTAGCACAAGTTCACTAGGAGCTTAAGCCAACTTCTATGAATTCTCAGAAGAAGCTTTTAACTATGATGAAAGAAAGCTACCTCGAAAGAGGCTTATCTACTTGCAGAAAGATAAGGAAAACTGAAATGTAACACAAACCCTAGCAAAACCTAATCTACCCACTAACCCTACTGTTGTAGGAAAAGAGATCAAAACTGATGAAATGAGTGCCATTAACTACTGAAAAGGTAAATTGCATTTATTCAAGCTACTTCTAAAAAGAAATGAGGAGGAAACATATTTTTGTTCTTTTGAGTATTTTTATGTGAAATTATTATGCTTGTGGTTTATCTAGTTGTGATTGTGCAGAGGGTTGGTGGCAAAGGGAGATGGAGTTGGTTGTTGCAGAGGTGGAGGAAGGTGTGGAAAGGTCCTAAGAAGCCCCTAGTACCCTTCGGAAGACTTCCTTTGTGATCAAACTTCAAAAAATCACTCACAGGAAATTCTACAGGAGGCTACAGGGGATCTACAAGAGGTTCTATAGGAGGAGGCCGAGAGCTATTTTTGGAGTTTTGAAGGTGGAAAAATGATGGGAAAGGGGAACTGAGGATAGATGAAATTGTTGAGGTGTCTAGAACTTGTCAAGGAAGATCAAGAACGAACATAATGGTTGGATTTGTTCAAAGGACAAAAGGAAAGCTTATGGAGAAAAACGCAGAAATTAGGGCAGATTGGCGAAATGATGTGATTGACATGGGAAATCTATGAGAAGTGAGCTAGTCCTAACTATTGCATGGATGGATGGTGAGCTAAAAGGTCCTGGAAGATATCTTCACAAAAACTGATCAAGGAAAGAACTCACTATACCATGAAAACAGAGATTTCTCTAGCTTGACCTAATTTCTGACCTACAAACAGAAAATGCTGAACAGTAACCTGTGAACAGAAAAGCATGCGGAGAGAACTATGGTAAAATAATAGAAAATTATCTAAGCAACTGAATCTAAACCAATATCTATCTTTCCAAATCAAAGTATCAGTTGCATGGAAGAGCAAAAACTGTGTTTTTGGTGGCAGCAGTGGTGGCTTGACCTTGAATCATAGTCCCAGGAAGGGAGAAACGAGATCAGGGTCTGTTGTTGGCCTTTTTGAATCTTATTCTGTCACTAGAGTAACCTACTTGATCAACTGAAACAAAAACAACTATGCTAACCATCAAAAGCAACCTAATCTAGCAAAGTAATTTGAATCTATGCAACAGAAATTAACTGATAAACTGAAGAAAAAACATATAAGTACATAATAGGAGGTGTTGGGCAACTTGGGTTGGGCCCTAACCCAAGAGCTTCAGCCCTCTGAAAGAGATCAGTGCTGGCTCAAAAACTGTTTCATCTTCATTATCAAAAATAGCAGTTACATTACATAAACTGTTCTCAAAAAGGAACTTGAAAATAAGTTGAGCACAATGCTGCACAAAAGTGTGAAAATCAACTAATAACTAGCTAAACTACTGAGGCTCTAAGCCTTCTTATTTATACAAATGGGGACTTCCAACAGTCCTCCTAAAATCAAGGAACTCGGCTTCCTAGAACTGAAGATAAACAACAGTCCTACTTGACTTGCTCGACTACCCCTTGGAATCATCAATGTGGACCTTTGTGCCCCAAGTTGTTGCTGGAGGATTTGAGGAAAGGGGTCATAAATGTAGGAGACACCCCATAAAAATCCTCTTCCCTATTTTCCTTGAGTTTTGGCTACCATTTGCTCATAAATCCCTAGACTTTGTCCAAAATTGTCCAAAAAATCTGCATACAACACACATTAGACTACATGGCAAAGTGACTAACCCAATTCACTCTATTAGCATAAATGTATTCAAAAACATGCATTAAACTAATGAGAATGGTGGATTAAGTCGAAATAAGAGGCAGAATGAGCCCATATAATTACCCATTTCTGGAGCTCGTCATATACCATGCTACTGAATGAAGAGGGAAAAACATACTAGAGAGGGTATGCGGGGTGCCTATCTATTCCTAAAAAATAAAATACTTTAGGTCCCATGTTACAGAAACTCCTCCTACATAACATTTTGCGTCCAAGGACATGACCGTGCTTCCTTTCTAGAAATATTGAATCGCTTCCTGTAGCTCATCATTCAACATCTTTGTTTACTAGAGTAGCACTAGATCGTGTTTCACTTTGTTAATTTTATATTTCAAAGATTGTATCTTACCATTACTATTCAAGCCCCGTATGTTCCAGAAGATCAACTTCATTGGGATAGATGAGAAGTAAGAGGGAAATAGTCCGTTAATAGACTCATTTTCCCTGAGTTGGGAAGAAAAACTCTAGCTTCCTTGATTACCTCTTTTGTAGATCTTCTTCCCCTTTTTCCTTTCTCCATTATCTGCAACTCCAATGAATTTTGTGAATGGTATCCCCCTTCCTTGTTAGGGGCAAGGGGTTGTGGATCTCCCTCTGATCTTGAAGGTTACGAGGACCATTGGATGAAGATATTTTTAAAGTGAGATAGTTGATTAGAGGGTATATATTTCACATCTACTTTGCTCCAGATTCTGAAAAATTCCAAAAATGAATGTTCATCAAATCCCAATCTATTATGCTTCTTTTCCACTTCTAATACCTTGCTCATTTGGATCAAAATCTCTTTTTGCTTTCGGTCCTCCCCTAGATCTTCTAGCGTTTTCCTTTTTGGTGTGGATTCACTTGCTTGGGTCGAGTTTGACTTCTTGACTTCCATGATTTGTAGTTTTAGCTAAGATGGTTGGTGTATCAGTTCTCCTTCAATATCCAGGTTCTCTAGGATCTCAAAAGGGTTTTGACGCTTCTCTTTTTGGAATGTGTTCTACACTTGTGACGAAGACACCTTATTTGTTGTTTGTTGATTTTGTTGGGTGCTAGTTCCTGGCTGTTGAGGGTGCTATTATCGATTTCTCTTCCCACCCACTGTTTGGAAGCCTTCTTAATTCTTATTGTTGGAGGAAAGGATTTACTCCACTTTGGTGAGTGGAAAATCCCGGAATAGATTGCCATATTCATAACACCTCCTTCCTTTAAATGATACATGCTCATAATCAAGTAGTTGCGTCTATATTATATCATGATACTCTAAATTTATTGATTACGGTAGTAGCTGAGATATGTTCATATACAAACATATTTGGGCATACGTATCATGCCTTATTTGCTTCATTATTTCCAATATCTTTATGAAATCCCTGATTGAATTCCTGATCCCCTCTAGGATATCAAGCTCCTAGAAATTCTTTGTAACAAACCTGGTTGAATTTCCATGTAAGAAAAACATAAGAACAAGTTCGTGGGACAAATCTTCTAAGCTGAATAGTGGGAAAAACATCCTATTAGGTGTCACTTTTAGTTTATTATCATTAGGTAAATTGGAAAAGGAAATTGAAAAGGCTTTGAAGGGGAAAGAGGTATTAATTGTAACTTTATTTATGAAAGTAATGGAAATAGGAGAAAATGAAGGTGAAATCTGATAGGTTTCACGTGAGGAGGAAAATAAAGTAAAAATGATGGAAAATGAATAAAATAGAGGCCTCAATGATAAAAAGGCTTCTAAGGATCGGTTCATGGTTTTTTACCAGTGTTAGCTTTTGCTTGTTTTAGCTTGGAGCTATCTCTTCTATTATCTCTCTCATACTCTTGGACACAAATTTTTCTTGGAGCACTCTCTAAGGAGTTTGGAATACTCGGGATTTGGAGCAAGAAGGAAAAGAAAAAGTAGGAAAGCAAAAAGGGAACAACAGGATCAGTATTTACAGCTAGATTGCTTTGCAGGTAACAAATTTCATGTATCATTTTCTTGCTATTTTTGGTATGCAACACATATGCATGTGGTTTCTTGGTTATGATATATCATTGGCATGGAGGATAGACTGGATTGACAGTGGCTTTTCCTAGCTTTTCCATTTCCTAAATAGCCATGGCATTTGGGTTTTCCCTTTTGTTTTATGGTCGGTGCACATGTTCCTTATGGTTGTGGGTTGATTTATTAGTTCCTAGAGCCTTGGTTGGACAAATGCTCTGGAATCCATGTAACTATTTGGGTTGAGTTACTAGTTATATAATCCTTAGTTGGAAAAATTATCTAGATCCCTTGGTGGGTTGACTTACTAGTCCTAGAAGCCCTGGTTGGAAAAACGCTCTGGAGCCCGGTAGCAGCTACGGGTCGAGTTACTAGTCCTACAAGCACTGGTTGGAACAAATGCTCTGGAGCCATGGAAAGCTTGGGTAGAGACCAATCTGGTGATGTTTAGTGATTTCCAACCGTGAGGTGGAATCATTGGTTGAGGTTTGAGGTGGTTTGGCATTTGGAAGCTCCATTTCGTTTTGTTTGATTTTTTCATAAGATCCCACATTCATGCTTGGAATATTGTGCGAGGGTGATTGGCTGAAAGTGAGATTTGGTTCAACCCACTATATGGTCAGGTGGTACATGGAAGTCCTTGACTTGGTTGGATTTTCATATGTTAATAAGAGCTCCTTTTCCTTGGTATTATCATGAGTAAATGTGCTTTATATTATGTGGCTTTAATGGTTGTTTCTTCATTGATACATCTCTAGTTATTTGGTGGTTAAAAGCATGTTTTATGACAGTTAGTATATGAAATGTTAATGAATGAATGACCTAATAGATAAAAATATAGTTATTGTGAGGATATATCAATCCTCTTTGATGATTCTCAGATAAGTATGAGGTCCCTATGTTCAGATATGTTGTTATGACCTGTAGATTTCATGTTTATGGAATGTTTAACAAAATCCTTGTCATGGCTAGTAGGGGTTAGATCAATTCCTTGTTAAAGTGTTTGTATTAGTAACTTTGTTTCAATGTTATTTAAAATTTTTGGAAGTTTCATGAATTTCTAGGTAGTGGCTTGAGTCCTGGCCCTAAAAATGTGGCACAAAATCTGGGTTTGCTGGCATAGAATTGCCTGAAAAAGGCCAAAGTTGCATGGATGCCTTGCTGTGGTAGATATTGGAGGGTCCCAATAGCATGTATGCCTTATCATGTGAGCGGCTAAGGCTCTAGGGTAGTGAAAAAACAAGTTCTCTTAGGGGTTAGACACCTGAAGGGGTTGGTTGGCTCCGGAAGTTTTGTAGCTTCTAACGAAGGTCAATTTGGTCTTATCATGTCGGTTCCAATTTCTTAAATTTACCTAGGGAGTTTAATCATATCATAGTAAATCTTCTTCACATGTTTACCTTGGTGGACTAGTTAGCTTGGGTAAATATGGGAGGAGGGTGCTACAAAGTGGTATCAGAGCATGGTTCAACACTTGGACTCGATGGGTGGAATGTGTTTGTCATGCATGCATGTAGGTTGTATATTTGTGTCATGTGTATGCATGGTGATGGTCATTGTTGTAGTTGTGTTGTCATGCATAAGTTGATGATGTTGTCAATGGGATGTGCTTTTCGTGAATGCATGTCTGTTAATTTGTTATGCATGTCAATGTCTATATGTTGTTATGCTTGCCTTGTTATGGTTATGGTTATGCATGTATAGTAGGTCAAAGATGCGTTGTGATATTCATTATTGCAGCTTATTTCATCATGATGTTCAGGTGTTGGTTGAGATGGGGTAGGAAATGTAGATCAAAAAGCGAGCTTGTAGCACTGTATATCGGGGAAAGAGAAGATCGTCATAAAATTTTGTATGTTGGGAATGAAGGTATGTTGGTTAATGGGTTTTATATACCTTATGGCTATATGCATTCCTATCATGTATTGTTGTTATGGTTATACATACATGATAGATGCTAGTTAAGTGCAGTCACATGCAAGTGTGTTAGATAGTCATATATGAAGTTAACATGTTGTTATATGCATTGCAGTCATATGCACGATAAGTATGTTCATTGCAACTAGTATCTTGATGTTATATGTATCATGCTAATATGTAATGGCCTATGGAGATGGTTATGGTTAGGATATTCAGATATGAGTCGATATATTTTTGATATTTTGTTGTGCTAACCTGGACTGACTTATGTAGATGTGATAGCCCCCAGAGATACATTGAGGCATGAGTTTGATTATGTCATTTACTTGGTTTATCTAGAAAGTCATGTTTAAAGGTTGATTTAATGTTTGATTAATTATATGCTATGAGTATGTGTCTATAATATTGCATGAAGGAATGATCTTGTTCTAAGACTATTGTACTAACACATTATGTGTTGAGAAAACTACTATGCACTTGATTATAGAGTAGGTGATAGTTGTAGCATTGTGATTAATTATTGTGAGTTGATTTTGATTTTTACATGGATATTAGTCTTGGTAAATTTTTATTTCAAATTAACAGATATGGTGTCTTGATCTTTGGAATGTGTGTCTGACATGTGTGAGTAGTTGTGGGGAAGCATGATTGGTATTAGTGTGACAAGGTACCAGTTGATTTGTTTATATATATAACAATTTGTTGATGTGATAACAGATCGTAAGACTCAATTGTAGTAAGGTAAAATATAAAAGAAAGGAATTTAGTGAGAATTCCTTTAGCTATGTTTGGAAACCACAATTCGAAATGAATGAGTGCTTTACATGAACAAAAGAAGTCTTGTTAACCTTGATTTTGTTGGACATTATGTGGATATGTTATATATTTATGAACATGTATTCGACATGTATAACAGTTGGTTTCCAATTATGGCTGAATTCATCAAGGAATTGGAGTCCCTTGAGAGATGATATATGTACGTGTTCAGTTGCAAGTAAATGTGTTGGGTATAACAAGGCAAGGTATCTGGTATATTGTTATATTCATTTATATACTAACAATTATATGTTTATGGAAATATGATGGAGAGATTGAATGGCAAAAGAGGCTACCATGAAATCTTGAATAAGATTTGGGTTGATATTTCCCTTGGAAGCATTAGGAACCATGGGGTTGAGTCATGGTGTCTCTTGTTATTTTGTTCTTTAAGTGCTTTGTGATTTGCTTATTCTTGACTTGTAGTTTTGTTTATGTTTGGTGCATGGCCATGCCACCTTTTTGTGGTGTTGTATTGCTATTGGTCTTTCATGGTTTGCTTCTTGTTTGTTTCTTATTCTTGCCTTTCATGTTTGAGGGTCTTGGCAATTGTTTGGGAAGGAGAAAGTTAATGGAGATGGTAAGAGCTTAACGACACTCAACAGGTAATGTAAGACATGGATGAAGCTCGATTCTTGTATAAGGGTGATATAAGGAAATAATATGACAGTCAGTTGGATTGGTAGGATAGTCATGATAAAATTAATAAGAAAGATAGTCATGATAGTCAATGGTAGGATAGTCATGATAAAAGTAATAAGAAAGATGAAGTAAATGGATCAAATGCCTTAACTATGTTGGGAACTATTGTCCTCAATGTTTTGCATGTCGTGCATGGATAAAGGGAGCTCTCTTAACCTTGACCTTATGCTATCTGGTATTCATGTTGTGATCATGATTATGTTGACGTCTCTATATGTATACATGTATGTATATATGTTGTTGTCTAGCAAGGTCGTAAGAGATAATGATTTTTTAATGCTAATGTTTATATGTATTTATGTATGTATGTCATTGTCTGACTGGGTCATCAAATATCATGCTTGTGGAGGAATCATTTCTTATGCGAGTGAATGGCATGAAGAGGTACCTAGTCTTATGAGGAATCAAGTCGGAAGAGTAGCCTTGAAAACTCTATTAGGTCAGTATCATGTGGATATGAATTGATATTATGTGATTATATTATGTCCATGTTATGGTAGGTAATGCTGAGGGGTACATCAGCAAAATGAAAGCAGTGTGATCTGCGACATGTTGTTGCATGCATGGATGGTGGAAATGCACTAGAAGAAAAGTTTCCTAGTAGAGACAGTGTGATATTTAGATGTGTAGTACTACTATTGTGTATATGTTGTACATATTGTAAATGTTGTACATGTGATTTTTTATACATGCAATGTTGTGTACATGTTGTTTATATAGTGCTATGTACAGATGGTTTTGTGTGCACATTGGATATGCAGTGTTGTGTACATATGGTGTTGCATGCATGTTGTATATGTGGTGCTATGTACGTGTGGTGTTGTGTGCATGATTGTACATGTGGTGCTATGTGCATGTGGTGCTTTGGACATGAGGTGATGTGTGCAGGTGGTGTTGTGTACATGTCATGCATATGGTGTTCTATAAATTTGGTGTTTTGTACATGTCATGCGTGTGGTGTTGTGTGTGTTAGTGTCTGTTGGTTCCAGTGATCAAATGTACTCTTTCCATATGATTGATAGGGTCATTAGGTCAAATTGTTATGTTTTCAAATAAAATTTGACATCTTTTGTTTGTCAAAAAGGTCCTAAGTCATTGTCTAGGTGTAATTCTACTCCCATGCCATGGTCATCAAGGTCAATAAATCAGATTCATGAGTCTTTGAGTCACCAAGGTCACGTTTTCCTTTATTAGAGGGTCATCATTAAAGAAACTAAAAAGAAAGTGTCATGCTGTCATAAGGTTGATCATGGAGACAAGACAATAACAGACATCATCAAACACCAGTAAGCACAAATCAAGGAACTGCAAGATGACATCTTTAACGAAAACTTTATGGTGGCTTTATTCAAACAAAAAAATAGGCAGTTGAATTTAATGCAGCAAGGTACAACACATGAAGAGCCTCCATCATCCATCAAGGAAGCTAATGAAAAAGGTAATGCATTCATTAATATATAGCAAGTGGAATACACAAACCTTCAGAGATAGCGAAGGAGACCTACAACAAGAGCAATGGAAAGGAAAGAACAACATGACAAGGAGTCATCTCCTCCTCAAGCACAAAAAGACCCCAATGACCTATAGATGTTGGTTTTGAAGAGAACAAGGAGTATTGTCTTGAACAGGTGAACGAGCATTTAGAGAAGCTTTTGAAGAGAGAAAATAGAGATTTCACCATGCAGAGGAATATGGCTAGACATTATTATGGAAGGAACGTAGTTTCTAGGGTTAAGCTCAAGAACATGAAGGGAAAACTCAAGAAATCCCTTAAGAAGCTCATGAAGAGGGAAAAACTAGAACTTCTAGCTGATTCATCCTTTGTGGCCTAAATTCAGCTCAGAAAACAATAAAAGGCAACAAATGTTTGAAATTTTGAAGAATTTTTGCACACAGTAAAAGGGTACTCTACAGAAACGCAACGTGTGCTCGTTGTGATTTTTCCGAGAGGTTCCAAATTAATATTGGAAAACATGTGGATATGGATTTTGATTAGTACATTCTATATATCTACTTTTTTTACTTGCCAGCTCATGAATTTTCAGAAAAAGGTCAAAAACCACCTATATTTCATCCTTCTGCCATTGTTTTGGGTCACTCGTTGCACTTTTGGAGTAGCTGTATTCTAATCAGTTTTGAGGTGTCTTAGAGATGTATTTTTGGTGCCTTGAATCTTTATAGGTGTAGTAGACATCCTATGATACATGTACCAACTTTCATAAAAGTTTAAATATCCCTCACAGTCATCAAAACATTTCATCAAATTTCGTTGCACTTTTGTTGTCTGTTTGCTACACTTTTGGAAAGTTTGACTTCAAGTCGATTTTTTAGGGGTTTGGAGCAGGTGTTTGCATTTATTGATGACTCCATTGTGTATTATTGATCTTCAACACTCTGAACATACATTTTCAATAGCTAACTCATCCAGGAAGGCCTCCAAATCACCCTCCAAATGTCTGCTATGTTTCTATTGTGTTTCTGCAAGATTTGTTGCGTTTTTAGGGACCAACTTAAAACTTCGATTCAGAAAAAAATGGGAAATTATTTTTGAAAAATGGAGGATTTATTTGTTCATAACATACCAAAGAACAAAAAATCCCTAAGTTTTTAAATATAATTTATGGTTTGGGATATATTCGATCATCCTAGAGGCCTATTTTTCAGAAAATAAAACACTATGTTTTTCCTTTTCTAGTCATGATTTTGTGGCACGGATTCCGAGAAAATGTAAATGAATTTCCAAATACTAAGAGAGGGTTTTCTTAGAAACAACCTTATCTACAAAAAATTCTTTCAGTTTTGTGACAGGGGTTATTTTTAAAGAGATATTAGTTCATTTGTTATCCCTTTTTTTCATCGTGCTTCTGTGGAGGAGGCATGTTTCTACGTTTTGATGGTCAAGAGTTGACCTTGGTATATGTAATTTGTCTCTAATTGATTTGACATGATGTAATTAAGAATTATAGTGATGGTTAGAGTTCATTTCCTTGCAATTAAATCTTTCAAAGTCAAATCAAATCAGTTAGTGTAAAAATAGAATTGGTTTCTAACCTCCCTAGTTTTTGGCAATGGTTGATGTAATTAGTTCCTAGGATGAAAGATTCGACCCCCAAGAGGGGAATATATTTTTGCATTTATATCTAGTGAGATTCAACTCATAGAAAGTGTTGGATACTTGTAGCTCAAACTTGGAACTAATTTACTTGACTATTGCATAAATATAACCGATAATTGCAACTATTTTTATGGGATTCTTGCGTTTTGGTTAGTGGCGCTGTTTTTCCTATTTTTTCTTATATATTTTATGAATATATATATATATATATATATATATATATATATATATATATATATATATATATATATATATATATATATTTAGAAACCATATATATTTCCCCTTATTATTTATCTTTTAAGAGTTGAAATAGAAATCATTGTTTAATGTTATGTTTTTGTTTAAGATAAGCATTTAAGTGCTTTTCTTCTAGACAAGTAAATTCATGCCTTTTCTCACTTAATTCTAGCTATACCTTTCTCACCACACTATAATGACAAACCATTTTGAGTCACTGATTTCATCTACCTTTCCCCATCTTATGTTTGCAAATGACCTTTAGGATTACTTGACCTAGTTCTGAGACCCAGTGCTCTTTATCCAACAAACCCTAATCAAACCCTACTAAGTTGATACCTAGCCTAAAATCCTCATATTCTCCAGTCACTTCCATTCGTTGTGAGGTTGATTTAGGGAGAGCCCTCTATGATTTTTTAGGGCTAGCTTCCAAGTACAAAGTTGGTATGAGGTTACGCCATTGGCTTCCTTTCTCAGCCTTGGGAAGCTAAGGAACATTAACATTTTTGGGGTCATTTTCGCGGAAGTGAAAGGTCACATTTTCCCTGCATATGAACAACAAGGATCAAATATGATTTGCTAATGGTGGATAGTGGTCAGACACATACGAAGACTGAACCATTCACCTGGAAACTCCAATCAACTTTCAACCTGATTTGAAGATTCCACTGGAGGATGGACCTTACCAACGGAAACATGAGAAGAAAATATTGAAAGATCAGGTATTGAAGTTGGAACTTCATCCAATACATAATATGATTTATTGTTAATTATTTCCTCTCTTTTCCTGAGAATGTCAAGAGGGTTTTCCAAAGTATATTTTATTTAAGAAAAGATCACAGACCTACATTTGATTCCTTTCCTTTGAAGATTGTGAATACAAATTATCCTTACGCTTATGTTCTTGATCAAGGCCCTTCTTTTCAAACTTGTTTTGATCATATTCAACTTGATGAGCCTCAATAGATCAATACTAATATTACAGTTATATACAAACTCTTATACCCTGTAAAATTCTAGATAGATACAAGCCACTTATATTACCTCCTATACTCCATGATTTCCCTGAAAATTATTACAAATATCTTCCCAGGTTTGGTGGAGAATATGGTAACATCACTACTAAAAAACATATTCACAGTTTTGAAAATTTTCTCGAACTTTTTGAGTTTGAAGAAGATGGTGTTAGTATCAGTATTTTTCCTCTATCTTTGCAAGGTGAAGCCAAGAAATGGTTCAAAAACTTGCCATCTACAAGCATTTTAAATTTCCATCAGTTTTTGAAAGTATTCCTTGATAAATGGGTGATCAAGAGGAATTATTTTCTGATTTTAGAAGAATATAATCATTTGAAAAGATACCTAGGAGAAACAGTGCAACACTTTTCATCTAGGTTCAATCAAGTATACCATTCAATGCCTATTGATATAAAACTGCCTCCCGGTTTAGCTCTCTTACACTACCCGGATGCCTTTGATACATAAATTGTGTTTCAATTGAGAAAAAGGAACACTACAACACTCGAAGAAATGTAGGATAGTGCAATAGGTGTGGAAGATAATCTGTTGGTCAAAGGGTCAAAGTTGAAGGCAAAAGAGAGGGAGAAAATAGAGAAGAATCACCTGACATCTTCAGAAGCGAAGCTCAACATTTTGGTAAGAACAATGGAAGAAATGATGAAAAATATCATCATGAGAGATGAAATTACTATTTAAAAACACCGTGTCCAAATTATTGCAGAAGAAGAAGAGGTTGTTGACCCTAACCATTTTCCTATTAATCCCAGTTACCATAGATCAAAAAATGATTGTTTTTTGTATTCATTTATGGAAAGTCGTGAAAATGGATTTGTAGATCAACCTATGGAGAAGAAATATGTTAATCCAATGTGTATTATTGGTGACATTCCTTATATTGATGATTTACCCAAGTGTGATCAGTATGATGATGAATATGTTACCGAAATCGAGGCTGACTCTTCAAAGAAATCAATGGCATGTTTTTGGGATGAGGAAGTCCAATAATAGAAACTCAAATATAGCACTCAGCTTATGCATATTAGCCATGAAAGTAATGAATAAAATGCAGAAATTTTAAATCAAGTGAAAGGTATTTGCCTTTATGTTTTACTTCATTTCAATTACTGAGAGAAAAAATTTCTAAGATTAGAAGTCAATAGTCTTTCAATTTTGATATTGAGCACAAAAAAGATAATGAACTTCCTAATTGGTGCTCATTACCTTTGTGTTTCTCATCATTCAAAAAATTAAGAGAAAACTATAAGGTTTCCAAGGAAGAAAATAAGCAAGTTGACAGCAGTTGGCAACCTTCTCATGAAGTTGTTGAGAATGTTGTTTGTAATATAGAGCCTTTTTTCAGTCCATAATCATAGTTACCAATCAACATTTAGTTTGAAAATTCAGCTGAAAGTGTGGAACATGAAGAGTTTATACAAGATCATGCAGTGTCATCAGAACCAATCCACAACAAGTTACAACAACTTTATCATATTTGCAATGATCAAGTAGGAAATTATATGGATGATATTTGTATTCAGAATTTTCATTCTTTAGCTCACTATGAGTTTGAATATAGGGTTGTTAAAGATTTAGTTTGGAATTGAGCTTCATTGTCTTGTTTCGCAGGAGTCTCATTACAAAGCTCATCCAAAAATCTGGAATAATATCAAGACAACTACAAGTTAGAATTGTACAAGAGTAAGGATGAAAATGAAAGTTTATGTTCACGGTATAAAGACCACCTAGGTAGAATTACAATCTGTTAGATGAGCTAAACCTTAGTTCAAATTTGTTTGAGGATCCTTTTACTGATTTGTTGCAGCCATATGGCAAGACGTATTTTATTGTATTTATGGATGATGAGCACATGTTCAATGGACATGCGGAGTTGTCTATCTTTTGTTTTTCAGCGTGCTCAAGGAAAGTGTGAGCAGGATTCAAGTATCCATTTGATAGATTAGTTACACTGGAGGGATCATTTCATATGATTGTATATGATTGTATATATATATATATATATATATATATATATATATATATATATACATATATCTTTCATAGGTGGGCAATTATCATCGTGGTATGAAGCCCGAAGTGAAGGCTCTAAGATCCCGATGGTCTGCTGCCATAAGTAAGTTCAGTCAGTGGTCAAGCTTTTGAGTAAAGTCAAGTCAATTTTTGTTTTTCCTAGTTTAGTTAGTGAGTCATTTGAGTGTCAAAAATTTTGTATATGACTCCATTTCCAAATGGATAAGGCTACCTATTTTATGGTGTTCTTTAGACATACTAAAGGATATTTCATCCCCATTGGAGCTAATGTTAGTGTCCTTTAGTCCCAGTGATCAAATTTACTCTTTTCATATTATTAATATGGTCATTAGGTCAATTATTTATATTTTCAAATAAAATTTGACTTCTTTTGGTTGTCAAAAAGTCCTAGGCCATTTTCTAGGTGTAATGCTACTCTCATGGCATGGTCATCAAGGTCAATAAATTAGATTCTTGAGTCTTTGAGTCACCAAGGTCACTTTTTCATTTATAAGAGGGTCATCATTAAATAAATGGAAAAGAAAGAGTCATGGTGTCATAAGGTTGATCAAGGAGAGAAGACAATAGTAGACATCATCAAAGAGTAGTAAGAACAAATCAAGGAACTACAAATTGACCTCTCCAAGGAAAACTTTATGGTGGATTTCTTAAAACAGGAAAATAGGCAGTTCAATTTAATGCAGCAAGGTACAACACATGAAGAGCCTCCATGATCCAGCAAGGAAACTAAAGACAAAGCTAAGGCAGCCATTGATGTAGAGAAAATGTAAGACACAAACCTTTAGAGACAACCAAGGAGACCTACAACAAGAGAAATGGTAAGGAAAGAACAACATGACAAGGATCCATCTCCTCCTCAAGCACACAAAGACCCCAATGACCCCATAGTTTTTGGTTTTGAAGAGAACATGGAGTATTGGCTTGAACATGTGAATGAGAATTTAGATAAGATTTTGAAGAAAGCAAACAGAGATGTCACCATTTAGAGGAATATGGCTAGACATTATTATGCAAGGAAATTTTTTCTAGGGTTAAGCTCAAGAACATGAAGGGAAAACACAAGAAATCCATTAATAAGCTCAATAAGAGGGACAACCTTGAACTTCTAGCTGATGCATTCTCAGTGGCATAAATTTAGCTCAAAAAACAAGAAAAAACTAATTTTTTTTAGAATTTTGAAGAATTTTTACACACAGTGAAAGGGTACTCTACAAAAACATAATGTGTGCTCGTTGTACTTTTTCCTAGAGGCTCCGAATGAATATTGGAAAGAATGTGGAGGTTAATTTTTATTAGTACATTCTAGAAATATACTTGGGTTATTTTTCAGCTCATGAATTTTTAGAAAAAGGCCAAAAACCACCTATTTTTCACCCTTCTGCCATTGTTTTGGGTCACTCGCGATGCTTCTGGAGTAGTTGTATTCTAATCAGTTTTGAGGTGTATTAGAGATGTATTTTTGGTGACTTGAAGCTTCGTAGGTGTAGTTTAAATCCTAAGCTACCTGTACCATTCTTCATCAAAGTTTAAAGATCCCTCAAAGTCATCAAAAAAAATTTCCAAAGTTCGATGCGCTTCTGGTGTTAGTTCAATGTGCTTTGGATAGTTTGACTTCAAGTCGATTTTTCAGGGGTTTGGAGTAGGTTTTTTTAGTTCTTGATGACTCCATTGTGTAGTAGAAATATTAATCTTTCCATCCATACATTTTTTAGCCGCTAACACATCTAGGAAGGGCTCCAAATCACCCTCCAATTTTCTGTTGTCTTTTTGCTACGTTCTACAAGATTTGCTTTGTTTTTAGCGACCAATTTAAAAATTAGATTATGAAAAAATGGGAAAGTATTTATGAAACCTCAAGGAGGTTTGCGTTCATAACGTACCTAAAAACAAAAACCTCTCTCATTTTGTGAATATACTTTATGATTTGGGATATATTCCATCATCTTAGAGGAAACACTCTCTTTTTCATGTTTTAGCCATGATTTTGTGGCACGTATTATGCAAAAATGAAAATGAATTTCCAAACAATGAGATATTGTTTCTCAAAAAAAAAACTTCTCTACAAAAACCTCTTCCAGGTTTTTAACCGGTGTTATCGTTAAAGAAATATTAGTTCATCTTTGGCCCCTATTTTTCATTGCACTTCTGTAGTCATTTGTTGCACTTTAGTGGAGGTGGTTTGTTTCTATGTTTTGATGGTCAAGAGTTGACCTTGATATATGTATTTTGTCTCTCATTTATTTGATATGATTTAATTAAGCATTCTAGTGATTGCTAGAGTTGATTTCCTTGTAATTAAATCTTTCAAAGTCAAATCAAATTAGTTAGTGTAAAAAGGGAATTGGTTTCTAACCTCCCTGGTTTTTGGCAATGGTTAGAGAAAATGATGTAATTAGTTCCTAGGATGAAGGATTCGACCCCCAAGAGGGGAATTTTTTTTTTCATCTATATCTAGTGAGATTCAACTCATAAAAAGGGTTGGATACTTGTATCTCAGACTTGGAACTAGTGTACTTGACTATTGCACAAATATAATAGACAATTGCAACTATTTTTATGGGATTCTTGTGTTGTTGTTGGTGGCTCTGTTTTTCCTATATTTTCTTATATATTTGATGATTAGATATTTATAGAAACCATGTATGTTTCTCCTTATGCTTTATCTTTTTAGAGTTGAAACATAAATCATTGTCTAATGCTATATTTTTGTTTAAGATAACAATTTAAGTGTTTTTCTTCTAGACAAGTGAATTCATGCCTTTGCTCACTTAATTATTGATATATCTTCCTCACCACATTACAATGAAAAACAATTTTGAGTCACTGATTGCACCTACCTTGCCCCATCTTATGTCTACAAATTACCTTTAGGATTACTTGACCTAGTTCTGAGACCTAGTGCTCTTTATCCAGCAAACCCTGATCAAACCCTACTGAGTTGATGCCTAGCCTAATAGCCTCATATTCTCCAGTCACTTCCATTGGTTATGAGGTTTATTTAGAGAGAGCCCTCTATGATTTGGCAGGGCTAGCTTCCAAGTCCAAAGTTGGTTTGAGGTTACCTCCTTGGCTTCCTTTCTCAGCCTTGTGAAAATAAGGAGCATTAACAGTGTACATGTTGTGGAGGTAGTGGTGCGGGTGTTGTGTACACATTGTGCAAGTGGCACTATTTACATGTGGTATTATGTACACATTGTACACATTGTGTTGTGAACATGTGGTATTGTGTTATTGTGTTATGAGAATTGTGTATTGTGACATGTGTATTCGTTGTGTTGTAGTATGTGTACGTATATGTATTATGTTGTGTTGTGCATCGGGTGTAGGTGTATGTGTTTTCATGTATGGTATAGAAGGTGTAGGTGTATGTATTGTGTTGTGTTGTACACTAGGTGTAGGTGTATGTGTTGTGATATATACTGTGTGTATGTGTATGTGATTGAATAGGATAGAGGGCACTAGGTTCTTTCTGAGTATGGTAACCAATCCAGTGTGTGTACAGAAAGATCAAGGACAAAGGTAGAACCAAAGGAATGATTAAATGATAAGTATCTGTATTTTATTTTAGTTTTATTATGCATGTGATGTATGACTCTGATTTATTCTGGTTACACGTGATCTATGATTCTGGTATATGATGATTTCATGAGATTCTTGATGTTTGTTTATGATGGTGGCACTTTGAGCTAACTGGATGTGATATGTTTATGAATGATGATTTGATCAAATCGCTAGTTTCACTTGTTGTGATAGGAAGTTGACAAAATTGCAGGTGTACCTTATTGATAGTCCACAGACGAGGTATGGTGTGAATTTATTTCATTTTTTTTTATTATAATGGAAATTATGTGCTTGGTACAGGAAAGCATGCCAGAAAATTCTTGGTCTGGGTGGTTGAAATTGACTGAAATAATTAGAAACATAAGTAAAAGGAATTAGAACATGCAACAATATGCTAAAACCACTTCAGGAGCAGGGCCATTATGGGACACTGGTATCCAATAGTGTTCATTGATTTCCATAAGCATGCTATGAACGATATGATGGTTTTGAGGCAGGGATATGCCTTGGTTTTTAGACCTTCCGGTACGAGGAAACCTTGCCAAGGGTGGGGTCACCCGAGGGACTATGTAGCAGAGAAGGGGATCCTCACGGAACTTAGAAGGTGTTTGACTACACTGAAGGGGGTGACCAGATTTCCTGAGGGACTATGTAGAAGATAATGGAAGGTCAGGGATGGATTTTTTTTTTGGTCATTAGCATTTCTGGATGGAATCAAATGCACATTAGAAGTGTTCCCTGGAACAATAATCTGGTAACTACTCATTGAGAGGAAAAGTGGCACATGCTTGTAGCACTGGACATTGGATGCAAATTTGACTCTGGCAATGGATTCTGGACTTCACAGGAAGGACATGAATCTTGGTACGAGTTTTGAGGGTGGAGGTGTGAGCCTTTAAATTCCCTTCTTGTTGATGCAGATATCATATCATTTTTTTTTTTTTTTGAGAAATTGTGCATATGTGTATATGTGTATATTATTCTAAATATGTATCGGGTTGTATTTATAAAGCTCCACGAACAATATGGTTATTTGTTTCCTGAAGCAAATATGTATGAGTATATGTGGTTGTTATTGTAAATACAGTAAAGGGTTGTGTTATAAATCTCTAGTACATGGTATGTTTTTCATGTTTTCAGCAGTAGTCATTATAAATATTGCATTGAGTTGTGTTATAAATCTCCATGGGTAGTATGTTTTGTTTTTAGTGGTGTTGTTGGTTATAGGTTCCATAGAACACTGAGGAAGGTGTTCCCCCAAGGGGGAGGGTTCTGTAACAAACCTCGTTGAATTTCAATGTATATATGACCTTGTTCTGTAAGGTCATGGGACACGTATTCTAAGTTGATGGTGGGAAAAACATCCTATTGGTTGTCACTTTTAGTTTACTATGGCTAGGGAAATTGGCAAAAGAAAGAGGCATTAATTGACATTTTATCTATGAAAATAATGGGAAATAGGAGAAAAGGAAGGTGAAAAGTCACACGTTGCATGTGAGGAGGAAAATGAAGGAAAAATAATGGAAATTGAAGAAAATGGATGCCTCAATGATAAAAAGGCTTCTAGGGATTAGTTCATGGATTTTTGTTAGTGTTAGCTTTTTTCAGTTTTAGCATAGAGCTCTCTCTTCTATTCTCTCTATCTCTCAAACTTTTTGACACATAGATTCTTCTTGGAGCACTCTTGGAGGAGTATGTCATACTTTAGATTTGGATCAAGAAGGCAAACAAAAAGAAGGAAAGTGTAAAGGGGACATCAGTATTAGCAGTTACAGCTGGATTTCTCTAAAGATATTGAATTGCATGTATCATTTCCTTTATAGTTTTGGCATGCATTGTAGATTCATTTGTTTTCTTGGTTATGACCTATCATTGGCATGGAAGATTATCTAGATTGGTAGTGGTCTTTCCTAGCCTTGTCATTTCCTGAATAACCATGGTGTTGTGGGTTTTCCCTTTTGTTTTCTATTTGGTGCACATGTTCCTTATGGATGTGGGTTGAGTTATTATTTCCTGGAGCCTTAGTTGGACAAATTCTCTGGAATCCCTATAACAACATGCGTTGAGTAACTAGTCCTGGAAGCCTTGGTGGGAAAAACGCTTTGGAGCCCTTGGTGGGTTGAATTACTAATCATGGAAGCTCTGGTTGGACAAACTCTTTGGATCCTGACAACAACTATGGGTTGAGTTACTATTCTTGGATGCCTTGGTTGGAAAAAATGCTCTAGAGCCCTAGAAAACTTGGGTAGAGACCAATCTAGTGATGGTTAGTGATGTTCGATTGTGAGGTAGAATCACTGGTTCAGGGTTGAGGTGGTTTTTCCTATAGAAGCCCTAGTTTGGTTTTGTTTGATTTTTTCCATGAAATCCCATATTCATGCTTGGAAATGGCTTGTGGGTGATTGGTTGAAAGAGATATTTGGTTCATCCCAATCTATGGTCAGGTGGTACGTGGAAGTCCCTGACTTGGTTAGATTTTAATATTTTAGTAAGAGCACATTTTCCTTGGTATTTTCATGAGTAAATGTGCTTGATATTATGTGTATTTAATGGTTTTTCCTTATTGATATATCTCTAGCTATTTGTTGGTTATAAGTATGTTTTATGACATTTATGATGTATGAGTATAATAATGTTTTGGTTAGTATATGAAATGTAATTAATGCATGACCTAATAAATAACAATTCAACTATTGTGAGGAGATAACAGTCCTCTTTGACAATTCTCAGATATGTATGAGATCTCTGTGTTTAGATTTTTTTCTATGACCTGTAGATTTCATGTTTATGATATGTTTGACAAAATATCTATCATGGCTAATAGGGATAAAATCAAGTCCTTGTTCAAATGTTTTCATTATTAACCTTGTTTCAATGTTATTTGACATTTTGGAAGTTTCATGAAGTTCTGGGTAGTTGTTGAGTCCGAGCCCTGAAAAGGTGGCACAAAATATGGGGTTGTTGTCACAGAATTGTCTGAATAGGGCCACAGTCGCATGGATTCCTTGTTCTGGGAGAGATTATAGGGTCTCAATCACATACATTCCTTGTCATGGGAGCGGCTGAGGCTCTAGGACAGTATAAAAGCAAGTTCTCTTAGGGTTTCTACACCTAAAGGGGCTAGTTGGATACTGAAGGTTCTGAAGAAGTTCGGTTTGGTGTTGTCATGTTGGTTCCACTTCCTTAACCGTACCTAGGGAGTTTAATCATAACATGGTAACTCTTCATCACATGTTTACCCCAGTGGACTGGTTAGCTTGGGTAAATGTGTGAGAAGGGTGTTACATCTATTAGAAAATCAGAAAGGCAGAAAGATTTTATTTATACTTGATAATTACTTGTGATGTTCTTGAATTCTTATTAGGCTTCTCTTATATCTTATTTATTTTATTTTATCAACCAATTACTTAAGAAATAGCAAATAAAAATGGACAGTATATGTAGGCTCACAATCATGGAAAAACCCCTCTCTATTGGAAAAACCACTTAGTAATTCTTCCTTTGAAAGTTTTCGAGAGATATTCCAAGACTCTTAACCTTGAAACAAACTTTTTTTCACACCAAGTCAGCCTTCTCCCTTACTTTGCGATGATCCTTCTTAACCTAGCAGTAGCAGTAGCAGTGGTCGCACTTTCTTCAACCCAACAACTACAATTTTTTCTTAGGGACTTCGATCTTCAGTTAGAGACTTTGATCTTGGCCCACTACAACTTCTTGAGGTGACAAAATCACACAACAAATGGCCACAACATCAACAAATAAACTGGTTATGGAATCATACAACAATCGGCTACGACATTAATAAGATAACTTCAATCTTCCAAACTAGGGCACAAGAGAGAGACGGTTGCAACAGAGGTTTGATTTTACCTTTCTTCTTCTCCTGGACCAAAATCTCACTTCCTTCTCATCCTTCTTCTATTTCACACTTCTTCAAGCTTCACGAGATATCAAACTTGCTTGTGAGAGAATATTCTTCAAATGGATTTCATACTACTCTATTTATAGTCCTTTGGTGAGGTCGAATAGCCTCCTTGAGGTCGACTTGATCATCTTAAGGCCGACTTGGTGTGGAGACAACATAATTCATATTTGACTCAATACTTAACCTTCTTACATGATTCAAATGCCCAAGAAAGGTATCTTTAAAAGTATAATGACTCTGTTGACTCATAATAAATTGTAGAAGTACTCAATGGGAACTTTTACCTAAAAAATGATGACCCAAGCATGAAACCCATACTTTACCAAGTTATAATAATAATAATAATTATTATTATTATTATTATTTTCTTCATTATTTTGATAGGTACATTACAAGGTGACTCAAATATATTAAATGAAGACCAAACCTAATTACATTTTCCAACACTCCCTCTTAACTAAGGACATATTCATCATATACAAGTACAAGGAAGAACTCATGTATATGAGCCATGAATAAATTTAGGCACTGCTATGACATGGACTAGATTCCTGACCAGGGAAATTTATCCAGTGGTCTCTCAACAATTTCATCACTACAATGGCACAAACTAGATTCCTAGCCAAGGAAATCTATCGAAGTGGAGATAACATACACTCAAGATTTCATCCTATCTAGGTAGCATCGGGCTTACTTGCTAACCACCAACCCAAAGATCCAGGTGTGTATCCAAAAGCAAAGCTCTATAATCAACACAATATTTTTCCAACTTCGAGGCCTAGACATCAACACAAAGTGTCGGCCAAATGCCCTCCCAGGAAATGCTTCACTCACAAAGCCTCAACACTCATTCATCTAGTAGACCAGGGATAACCATTCTCTCCCAATCAACCTAATTAGTAACCAACATGCTATTAAAAACATCGAGAGATTCACCTATACAAACATAACCCCAATTGATAATATTCTTTCATATGTACATAATCAAATACAAACCTCTCGGGACTTCCAAGCAACTTGATGTTCAACTTTTCATAGTAGGAATATTAACTGAATCTTTAACAGAATGTTCCTCAATCATACACTTTCCTACTTCTCATGTAGCAACACATCCTTCAAAATTCATTCTCCATTGAAAACTATGCTATGCCCTCCCTCTCAACTAGGGAGCTTCCCTTTAACCAAGATCCCTCTTAATATCAGGGAGATCTTTCTGATTCAGACTCCCCCTTAACCTAGAGAGATAAACTTCTTTACTTCGACATCATAGAATCTTTCGTGGCTTACAACTATTTCATCAAAGTTATTATTGTCATCACTATTCACATCGAACATCTTCACCATATTCAAGATTGTGTACGTGTAGAATTTAGATAGAAAGTACAACCAAATATATAGAACCATGAAGTTATTCATATTACAATTATCGAAGCATTTCAACCTTATACATATCATATACCCTAACTTAATTACAAACAAGAGGCATATACTCCTCAACATATCGCAAGGGACTTTGTCATAAATCCTATATTACCTCATAACAACTTTCATTACATCCAGGGTTTCAATGTTTCTTCCAAAGGTATGACATACCCTCCTACAACATAAAGCATAGAAACAATTCAAACAAATATAGATCTACATTGCCTCTAACAACTTTCAGAATTCATATGTTAGTCTTTCTACTAGTGTTTCCTACAAATCCTAGATTTCATAAAAAATCAATTACAACCAAGCACAACTTAGTCATCAACATGAATAACTTCCACAAGGGTTAGTTCCAACCCCTAGATTTTCATACAATCAACAAATCACAACTAAATCTAAACTTTCAATGATCTTACACAAATCTCAAATTATCACATTGTCATCATACATCAAATGTTTTTACTTCTACTAAGGTTTAACTCCAAAAACCTAGAATTTCATTTTCACAATCTCAACGATCATTATAAATAGATCTCATATTGTTATATCACACATACTAGAGAATTTAAATACTACTAGGGTTTAGCTGCAAAACCCTAGATTTCCAAATATCATCATCTTAGAATCTCAGACAAGGACTTATATCTAAGACTTATGTCCATCAATAACTAGGTCAACACAAATATGTAAGAATTTTTTATCAGGCATAAGCATATCATATGTCAGAAAACATTAATACATTGAACATATACTAACCTAGTCCAAGCTATGGTTTTGACAACATATACATACCTAGGGCTTCATTCCTAGGATTTTACTTTAAACACATAACAAAGGCTTTTCTTATAGGCTCAACCAAATCCTAAAGATCTAGGGTTTCATAACTTAGCAAAGAAAACCATATTATTCCAAAATTTCAAAGGTTTGAGATCTCATAAAAACATCATTCAACCCTAATAAGATAAGATTCCATGATCATACTGAAATCCTAAACATGACATCATCAACAAGAAATTCAAATAGCATTTCACGATAACCCTAAGTAGGCTAGAGTTTCATACATTGTCAACATACACTTATCTTATTTTTTTCTAGAGAACCTGTATACGGCTCTATAAAATCAGTTAAGAATATGACTGTGGTATATTTATCAATTCATCAATCACCTAGAAAAAGAATCATTATGATTCAATATAGATAGACACAACAATGTTAGTAATAGATCATCAAATGAATAAGCATTTACTATAAAGAAATCAATGTTTTTTAGTTTAAGGCATACCTTTCTTTCTTGAAAAACCTTATCTTTGGGTGCTTTCTTCTATACTCCTTGAGGATATAGCAGATGTCTTCCTAATCAAGAAAATAGAGGGAGAATGGTGATTAGTATTTAACATAATAAAAACTAAATAAGTACATGAAACCAAAACTAAAAGTAAATGAGATACCTATCTTTGGGAGTTGTTGGGGGCTCCCTCCAAAACTTTAGGGTTACCTATAAACTTATAAAACAAAAGAAAAAGTGTTTTCTAAAAACATGTTAAAACCTATATATTCTAAAAATGAAAAATAGAATATATAAGACTAAAAGAAAAAGACTTAATAGTGTAAATCCATTATCAGATTCTCTAGGTTTGACTTTCTTTGGGTCTTGTTCTTCAGCAATGTTAGCATGATCTCTATCTCTCTTATTATTCTTTGGATTATCAAGATAGTCACTCTTGTAGTGACCCTTCTTATGGCATTGATAGCATTATACCTTGGACATGTCTACTTTCGTCCTTGATCCTTTCTATTTCTTTCCTTTATGTTGAGAAATGTAGGTATTTGATACTCCTTTAGGATTTGCAACTAGAGATATCCTCAATTCTTCTTGACTGCGGGAAATCCATCTTTCTTCTAAAGTAGGAGCTTCCTTCCAACTGCTAAGACCCGTACCAACACCCCAAGTAGGTGGAAATCCTAATAGAGTAGTAATCACAAGTTCTTTGTTTAGAAAAATTTCATCAATGGTCAAAAGATCATATTTGATTCTCACCATCTTCACAAAGAAGGATGACACTATATATTCTTTAGTCATATTTGTGGTACTTGTTTCATTCTTCATGCTTGCCACTTGACCAATGCTCTTAGTAGAGAATAACTTTGAAAAGGATTCATACATTTCCTGAGCATGATTGATGTTGGCTATGAATGGTACACAATTGTCTTTTATTCCTTCTACCATTAGAGTCATGGCCACCAATTCTAGTTATATGAATTTTACTTTATCAGCATCACTGGAGTCATCTATAGGATTCTTTACATTTCCTTTGACCAAGTCTAGTACCTTGTTCTTTTCAAGGATGAGGTCGATCCTCTTCTTCCAAGACCTGTAGTTTGAGGATCCTTAAATTTTTTTCTCTCCCTTGATTGTGTTAGGCATTTTCCTTGACTATAGTAGACTCCTTCCCTGAAATAATCCTTTTGAATGGTTCACAGATCAAGCTTGAGACAACCTTTTTATTTTTTCTTCCCCAAAGCTCGAAACCATGTTAGAAAATCAAAAACGTAGAAATATTTTCTTTATACTTGATAATTACTTATGATGTTCATGACTTCTTATTAGGATTTTTTATATCTTCTTTCCTTTAGTTCATCAAGGAATTAAAAAAGTAATAACACATCAACAATGGACACTTGATGTAGGCTCACAGCCAAGGAAAAACCCCTCTCTAGGGTAAAACTCTGTCAATAATTCTTCCTTCAATTGTTTTCAAGAGATATTCCGAGACTCGTAACCTTGACACAATCTTTCCTCCACACCAAGTGAGCCTTCTTCCTTACTTGCAAATGATCCTTCTTGACCTAGTAGCAACAACAACAATGGAAACACTTTCTTTGACCCAACAACTTTTACCTTGCCTTAGAGACTTTGATCTTCACTGAAAGACTTCGATCTTCACTTATAACCTTCGATATTGGACCAATACATCTTCTTGGGGTGACAACGTCAACACAATAATTGCTTACGACAACTGGCTACGACACCAATAAGAGAAATTTTATCTTCCAAACTAGAGCACGAGAGACAGAGAGAGTTCCACCAAAGGTTCGATTCTCACTTTCTCCTTTCCCTAGACAAAGCTCGCACTTCCTTCTCCTCCTTCTTCTATTTCGCACTTCTTCTAGATTCAAGAGAGATCGAACTTGCTTGTGAGAGAGTATGCTTCAAATGGAATTCGAACTTCTCTATTTATAATCCATTGGTGAGGTTAAATAGCCTTCCTTGAGGCCAACTTGATCATTTTAAGGGTGGCTTGGTGTGGAGACAACATAATTCATATTGACTCAATACTTAACCTTTTTACATGATTCAAAAGCCCAACAAGGGTCTCTTTAAAAGTACAATGGCTCTATTGACTCATAATAAATCCTAGAAGTACTAACTGGGGACTTTGACCTAAAACATGATGACCCAAGCATGAAATCCATGCTTTAATAAGTCATAACAATAACAGTAATAATTGTTTTCTTTACTGTTTTGACAAGTACATTGCAAGATGACTCAAATAGATTAAATGAAGACCAAACCTAGTTACATTTTCCAACAACATCCACTAGGAGGGAGAAGAATTAAACCCACACCAGGGATGCTAAAAATTGCTCTTTCTCCGGGTTGTAACATTCTTGCTAGTTTCTAAGGAATAGCCCCACATTACCCATGAAATATGGGCCATTCTCAAACACTGTTTCCGGTACTCTAGGTCTGCAAAGCCTCATTGTGAACAAACCCTTTTCCCACAAATGTAGTTCCACTACTCCACTTAGGTTCCATTTGGTTTGGATCCACTGCACAATATCTTGTTCGTTGGGCCAGATGCCCATGAATTTACAAATCCAAGCATGATCTTTCATGAACTGTCGTGTTTTCTCCAGTCGATTTTTGGGGATCACAAATTTGGGGTTTTTGACAATTTTCAAGAGGCAACGGTTTCATCCTTTAGACTACCATTGTGCCCCCATAGTTGGGGAATTTTTTGTGCCCACATTGTCTCATCCAAACCTGAATTTTTGGGATGCTGTATAATTGGTCCTTTGACGACATCGTGAAAGGGGGAGGGTCCTGCCCTCCCCTGCATGGGGGCCACTCATGAGCCTCCCTCTCATTTGGCAGCTCAAAAAACTCTAACTTGTTTTCAATAATTGTTTGATCTGCCTTCCGAGGCGATTGTGGCAGGGGTTGCATCACTCTTCCTGCTGAAAACTAATTACTGCAAACCTTAGTAGAGGGAGCTCCGTAATAATATTATCATATTATTATAATATAATAGTATTTATTTTAAACTCTGATTCTAATTGTTTTAATTATTATCATATTTATAATATAATAATAATTATATTTTTTAATATAATTATTTTTATTGTATTATTATTATTATATTTATATATTTATTAATATCGATAATAATATTAATATTAAATCTATATCTATTTAATAATGTGAATGTGCATATAATTAATATTAAATTTATATTTATTTAATAATGTGAATGTGCATATAATTGATATATATATATATATATTTATCTATAGAAAAGGTGTATTAACCATATTAATTAATATGATTGTGCTAATATAATTCAAATAATTATAAAAATGTGAGAGAAAAAATTTATGTTCAAAATTGAGATGAAAATATGTATTAAAATAAGTAAATGAATATTAACTTACTTACACTTCATAGCTAATCCATAAAGTGATTATAATACATTTGATAAAATGTGAGATGATTTATCTATAGAGAAAGTGTATCAACCAGGTGAATTAATATAATTGTGCTAATATAATTCAAATAATTATAAAAATGTCAAAGAAAAATTTAAATTCACATTTGGGATGAAAATATGTATTAAAATAAGTAAATGAATATTAACTTAGTTACACTTCATAGTTGTTAAACACACATGGACAGCAAAGAATAGGAAAGATAAATCAGTGAGTTCATTTTTTATTTACATAAGATACACATTTATAGTACAATACGTGACTCTTGGGATTCATATCCCAAGGTCTCTTGGAATGCTTAGTCTTTTCGGCTTCCACACTAACCCTTTAGGATTAGGTGTCCAACATTCCCCCCCTTAATCCGAAGGGTTATGTATGAGTCCAAGAAAAGAGCTGTAATACAAAATGTGCAAAAAATACATGGCAGCACTAGGCTGAATGTGCTCTATGAAATGTTGGTAAAAAAGGGCGGTGGTTTAAGGATGACCACCAACACTGGAACTCTTAGTGCAGTTCCCGGAACTCTTCCAAAACTGGCAAGAAATTGAAGTTTTCTGCTAGAGGAAGTGATCCTATTGTTTTAAAGAGGGAAACCTTCAACCATAAAAGGGAGGTCTCACCCCGCATAAAAGGTAAAACTTCAACCTGAAAAGGGAAGTCTCAACCTGTGATGGTTTAAGGATAACCAACAACTCTGGAATGCTTAATGAAATTCCTGGAACTCTTCTAAAACTGGCAAGAAGTTGGAGTCTTCTGCTAGAGGAAGTGTTCTTAATCTGTGATGGTTTAAGGATGACCAACAACTCTGTAATTCCTGGAATTCTTCCAAAACTGGCAAGAAGCTGGAGTCTTCTGCTAGAGGAAGTATCCCAGATCGCCAACTGAAGGCATGTTCAGGCATCTTTGTCTCTGGCTACAACTCTGAAACTGGTGTGGCAGGTTGTGGCTCAGGCTCGCTTGATGTGGCTTTGAAGCTTGTAGATGACCATCATTTCCCCCCCTGTCAGGTACAAGGTGAGAAGATGGAGAAAACTCAACTGCAAGACTGTTCAATACTCTGGAACAAGTTCTAACATGTGTTTGGAATATCTTCTTGGCTGTTGATGCCCATTGCCAAGAAGCGATCCATCCAAGATGAATCTTTGTTCTTGCAGGACGTTTGTTTTTGAAGCATCTGTGTGAAGAATGGCTGGTTTTATGACAGTGCTTACATGGATGAAGATCAAAACAGTGATCTTTCAGATGGCCAACTCGATCACAGTGTTGGCATTTCTCAATCTGTTGTTGTTGTTGTTGCTGTGGAAGAGGGGCAGAATCTAGAACAGATGAAGCTGAACTGTTATGAGGAGTAGACGCACTGTCATGAGGAGCAGGTGGACTGTCATCACTGAATCCAGCACTCTGAAACTGAATGGGCTTTGAGTAGTCTGGAATATGAAAGGACAAGTCCTCGTCATATCCAAGACCAGTTCTGTGCTTGTTGTGGACAAGCTGTTCCCAAGGTCTGATGATGGGCTTGGGAAGTGCAGACTGAGTTTCTGCATCTGCATATACAACTGCTACTTTATTGGATTCTGGATCTGATTCAACTTCAATCTTACTAATTTCACCACTTGTTGTTTTAACCTTGAACAACATATTGTTTTGAGCAGAAAACAATTTGGAATGACAAATCTGTTGAAGCTCATCTTGTTGGAACTGAGATTCTAGTTGAAAAAAATCAATCTTTTCTTGTGCATCATGCAGGCAGGTCTGAATGTCACAAAGAGTGTCTTTGCTGACATTTACCTTCCCATCAATAGTGGAGTGTATTAGTGTATTCAGTAACTCTAATACATCATCAAATCTAGCCATTGTCTCAACAAAGAAATGAACACTCAACAATCCTAGTGGAGACTATAGCAAGTCTAGACAAACCCCAGCTATTGAAGATTTCAAAAAATTAAGAATATCAGTTTGAAAAATACATTGTCCAATACCAGTCTTTCAGAGATTCTGTTCTTTAAATTCTGTAGAAATTTCACATCTGACTAGACTTTGTAGCTGATTCCTTCAAACTCTATAAAACTTGCCTCTATATCCCTTCTGGAAGCTCAGGAATGCAAAAAGAATAAAAAATTCGCAAATACCAGAAAATGTTAGGAAGAATAGTGTCAATTTAGGTCCGTGGAAGAACAAGTCACCACGCTGTTCTATTCCTTAATCAGCATTTATAGATCTTCAAAAGCTTACTGCTGACCCAAGGATACTCTGACTATAGCAAATTTCTCATTTTCTTCATCAAATAAAAGTCAAACTACCTATGTTAACGAGAGACAATTCCAAAGGTCATGTGCCTCATCCTGTGGATTTTTATATAAGTAAATCATAAAACCATCACTGCCAGAAACTATTACTTTACATAGCAAACTAATCCCTGCTTGCCGGGTATTTGCAATTGAATTTTACAAAACCTTGTGTGCACGAGAAAAATGTAACCAAAAAAAGTGCACTTGGTGCCTACCCACTATTGCATATACTTGCCAACCTTTTCCGCAGTAGTACAATTCTAATCATAAATCTCATGCAGCACAAAGCCTAGCAGAACGCTGCTTCTCGATATCCTAGACCTCCCTTTTGATAAGTCACCACAAAGGGTGTAAAAGCTGTAGATTCTATACTTAAAAAATTTCCAGAGCATGGAGAGACATTGTCAATGAAGGGTTTGATTTATAATTGCATGGACCACAAGACAGAAGCTTATGACCTTGTTCGGCATGGCTTAAAGAATGATGTGAAAAGTCACGTCTGTTGGCATGTTTATGGCCTTCTATACCGTTCAGATAGGGAGTACAGTGATGCAATCAAAAGCTATAGGAATGCTCTTAAGATTGATCCAGAAAATATTGAAATTCTACGGGACCTTTCTCTTCTACAGGCACAAATGCGAGGACCACCCACGCTTCCGCTTCAGGCAACTCTGATGTATATCAGCAGCAAACTGTCATTGAAAGCACACGACGGACATCAAACTATTAATACAGAGATGAGCCAAGAGGTTAATGAAGACAGGTGCGCTCTCGCGCTATATCTGCATAAAATCAATTTAATGTATCTCATATAAAGCCGCGCATCAACGCTTTACATATGTGCCAATCACGCACTGAAACACCAACAAGACTACAATTTCGAGTGAAAGAGATAAACTCCCTGCGGAACTGCATCGAGAAGAAATTCGCCGAGAGGAATTGCTGAGAGAAGATATGCTACGCTATCAGGAGGAAGCAAGACGTGCAGCACGTACTGATTATCCTCAGGCTCCTTTAACTGGTTATGGTGTTGATCCTGCTATAGCTGAGAGGGAGCTATTACTATATGGAGCTGGAAGGGATTATATTCCTCAGGCGGCTCTGCAATCTCAAGATCCATATGCGAGTCTGCAATCACAATCCCCACGGCCCTACGTTGAGGAAGATCGATCCTCCCAAGAGCAATTCAATTCGAGCCTATGCTTATTGACTATTTGGAAATGATGCGTTATGACAGATATGTAGCTCAGCGTTCCAGACAAGAAAAATACACGGAGAAAATTACGTAACAGCAGCGACCGAATAACCTTACTTTGAGTCGTTGAATCCGCCTCTACTTAACAATACCGTTGAGCATACCTCATAACCGCGCGGGGCAGATGCATTCCGTAAATCAATTCCTGGTGGAGTGGACGAGCGGAGCTTCATATGGTGGCCCCAGGGTTGACATTATGTTCTGAAACTTTCCTTCCCTTCCACAAATTAACGAAAAACCTTTCGATAAGAGCATTAATGGGAAGATGGATTTTCTCTGCACAAAACTTTAAACCTGGGCAAAGGATTTTCTTTTAACGACAGTTTGAATCTTCTCGGCTGAGCAAAACACGTTCAGATGCATGTAACCCGAAAATAGTGTTCAAACGCTTCAACGGATGTATAGTGCGCAGTCTTCATGACACCTCTGTCCTGATGATTGAGCGCAGCAGAAAACGGATGCGCAGAGAATCAAGCAGAGGATAGAGCGCTGGCAGAGGTAGAGGACAGAGCGCTAGGAGGTGCAGAGAATCACGCAGAGGACAGAGCGCTGGCAGAGGTAGAGGACAGAGCGCTGGAATTTATGGGAGAGAACGTTTCGATTCTAGAACTGATAGAATGTTTTGATTACAACAGCCACTGAATGGTCTCCAGCAGCGTAACGCACCATTACACTCATGAACCGCACCATATACCATTCAAATGATTTAAAAACAAGTCAATATCAAGCATCAACCATTCAAATGTTATTATTCAAAAGCATTCCAACGAACATATATACTAGCATATAATCGGTCTTCAAAATATATTTGCCATCACCATCTTACATATACAACCAGTGTATAATCGATGCGTAGGTTTACACAGGCCACAAAAAACAAGTGGCTCACAAAGGATTGAGCAGATTATGAACGAACTCGCTCTGATACCATGTTAAACACACATGGACAGCAAAGAATAGGAAAGATAAATCAGTGAGTTCATTTTTTATTTACATAAGATACACATTTATAGTACAATACGTGACTCTTGGGATTCAGATCCCAAGGTCTCTTGGACTCCTTAGTCTTTTCGGCTTCCACACTAACCCTTTAGGATTAGGTGTCCAACAATAGTTAATCCATAAGATGATTATAATACATTCGATAAAATGTGAAATGAAACTAAATTAAATGCTATATAACGTGAAAAGGTTTAGTAGAATGGCGGGAGAGGCAGGGCTATCGAACATGCTAGAGTAAATAAGCAAATGAATATTAACTTGCTAAAGTAAATGAAATGCTATGTAAAGTCAGAAGGTTTAGTAGAATGGCATGGGAGAGGCAGGTGACCGAACACTATGGATTGCTAAAGGTTTAGTAGAATGGCATGGGAGAGGCAGGTGACCGAACACTATGGATTGCTAGAGTCACGCCACCGAAGACTTGTTGTGAATAGGTCACCTTTACATTGGGATTGATGCTTGTTATGGATGAACATCAAACATCAATACGAAATCCATAATTTTGTAATTTTGACTGCGCGCGAGATATTTTGATTGGTTAAATTGGTCATCTTCTCGTTGTGATCGATGATTGTTGTGGATGAACATCAGAAATGTATCTGAATTCCAAAATTTTGTTGTTTTAATTTAGTGAGATATCTTGCTGGGTTGATTTGAAAGGAAAAAGGATATTGCTTCCTAGGTATTTTGAACAAGTGATAAGAAATCATAGTTTTGAAATTTGATAGAGTTGGGTTTATGATTGGGACGTTGAAGGGCGGAATGAGATACCTTGTTATAGGTGGGAAATTTGGCTTTCTCTTGTTTGAATTAGAGATCCGGACATAAGCGGTGAATTTCTTCTATGTAAGGTTGATCACTGCGCCCACTTCAATCAGCTTGCATGCTATATGAAAACTAGTTCATACATAGTACCTGTGACTGTTCGCTCCGTCTCGTATTCTTATTTGGAGTTGTTTGATATTAGCAGAGCACACAGCGATCTATGGCGTCAAATGTTCTAGGTTTTCTCAATGACAAGAGCATATTAGTAACTGGATCGACCGGTTTCCTCGGCAAAAGTATTTGAGACAGTAATGTTATTCTTACTTATATCTGGTTTTCACGCTCACAGTGATGCTAACTGCAGTTTGTTTACTTGGTGCAGTTTTCGTGGAGAAAATCTTGCGTACGCTGCCCGGGATTAGATGCATTTTTGTTTTGTTAAGAGCGGAAGATTTGGAATCTGCCAAACTCCGTTTTAAAAACGAAGTAAGAAATCGCTGGACTATTTGTATTCATCCATGGATTAAATCTATGACTACTGTTATCGTTCAGTAAAGAAATAGTTTCTTGCGCTATGAATGGCAGGTTATAGGAGCAGAGTTGTTCAAGACATTGAGGGGGCAACATGGGGACAACTTTGAAAACTTTGTGTTCCAGAAAGTTGTCCCTGTAGTGGGAGACGTTGCAGCAGATCATAATCTTGGAATTGACCAAGAGAGCACGAGAGAGCATCTTTGGGAGATTCTGGACGCCGTTGTAAATATTGCAGCAAGCACAGCGTTTGATGACAGGTTTGTTGAGTTCATATCTAGTTGTAATCGTTCCAATTATATAATTTAAGTGCTTATTGCCTAACATCAAGCAAGCGTAGATATGACGTTTCACTCAATGTCAACACACGGGGAGCTGAAAATGTTGTGGAATTCGCCAAACGATGCCGTAAACTTCAAATCCTCCTGCACGTCTCGACCGGTAAGTGGGATACATTACAGTTACGCTTATGATGCATAATAAATTGGATTTATATGTTGTGGCTACATCTCTTTTTTTTTTGACTTATCAATTTATTTGGCTTATATGATATATTTCTTTATTGGAAAACCATTTGTTTTCGTTAGTGTTATCAATTTATTTGTAATATGATATATTTTAAAATTTGTTTTAGTTATATGTAATAGAGTTTTTATTTTAATATTTGATTTATAATTATATTTTTTATTGGAGATTTATTATGTAAGAGTTTTAAAATTTTAATTTATTATTATTAATATAAATAATTATTTATTTATATATAATATATATATATATATATATATAAATATGAAATACTTAAAATATATAGAAAGATTTAGTTTTATTTTTTTATGATATTTAAGATATATAGAAAGATTTAGTTATATTTTTGTTATGATTTTTTGTTTTTTAATTTATTAATTATTTAAAAAATATATTATATGAATAAGTGTTATAAAAACCTAGTTATAGATTTTTCAAAGTATAAGGTTGATAAATCATGATATTGACTCAATATATCATAATAAAGCCTATTTAAAATTAAGAATTTCTATGATCAAGAATTTTATTATCTTATTATTGTTTTAAAATTAATAATAATAATCTTAGTCTAATTAGTAGATGAAATTATCTTTTTCTTGACATTTTCTTAGTTAATTTCAATAAAATTTGACATAGAATTTTAAAAACTTATTTAATCTACATAATTCAAGTTCTCTAATTTTTTTGAAAAAATTAAATCTAATTATACTTTCAAAAATATATTTTAACCAAAAAAATAACAATTTTTCTTAAAATTTAATTATTATATATATATATATATATATATATATATATATATATATATATATATACAACATAAAAATATTATAAATATTTTAACAGTGATCATGGATTCATTGATGTCCATAAATTTTATTAGTCATATAGTTGAGCTAGTGGTACTAATTTAGTAAAACTAGTTATTTCTAGTTTTAGTTAGTTCATATTTATCCCTGGAAAGATAAATTGTTATGCTTTGTTATTTTGATTATTTCATTAGTGCATCATGTTAGTAATTCCATATTAGGTTGGTTGTTTTACTTTTTTTTGAAAACAAAATATTTATGTTTTACCAGCGAACTTATGCTCCGTGGAATGTGAAAGATAAAGAAAACAGTAAAAACATAAAGTCCTTATGTTTTATTTTGTGATTGGTAGAAGTGATTATTTTAATATGAAGAAAGAGTTATGGTTTTATATTTTATAAAAAATAATATTAAAGGTGTGTTTAAGTAAATTTTAAAATTAATTATTGAGAGAACTGATTGTCATAATTGTTTTGTAATAGTTATTAGCAGAGTGATATTAATAAATATTTAATAAATGTTGTTGATATCTATAAATTTAATATTAATTTTGATATTAATATTCATATCGATAAATATATAATAATAATATTATAATAATAATAATTATTAATTATTAAAACAATATTAATAATAATTAATAAAATTATTTTATAAAATATAAATAATAATTAATTAATTAACTTAATAATAATTTAATATTTAATATTTAATAAAAAAATTAAATAATATTAAATATCAAATAAACAAATAAATAATTGAATTTATTATATACTAAATTATTAAATATTATTAAATAATTATATAATATTAAATATTATTAAATAATTTAATTAAATAACAATAGCATTGTTACTAGTAATATTAATTAACTGAATAAATATTAATCATTGTTGACCATGGTTTATCATAGTTGATTTTCATTTGAGACAATCTTTGTCACAATGAGAGGTTGGACAATGGTTGACCATGGTTGATTTTCATATTGAGACAATCATTGTCGCAATGTGACATTGGACTATGGTTGACCATGATTATAAACCCTAAAATAAACATGATTGATGATGGTTGACCATGGTTAAATTTCATATTGAAACAATCTTTAACACAATGTGACGTTCGACCATGATTGGCTATGGTTGAGCATGATTGATTTTCATATCGAAACAATCTTTGTCACAATGCGACATTGGATCATGATTGACCATGGTCGAGCATCGCTGATTTTCATATCAAGACAATATTTTTCACAATGCAACATTGGACCTGACTGATTTTCATATTGAGAAAATCTTTGTCACAATGTGAAGTTGTACCATGGTTGACCATTGTTATAAATCCAAAGATTAATATTACAAACGTTAGAATAATATTGTACCTTAGGAATATGAACCTTTGAATTAATAATAAAAACCGAAGAGAACTTTTAGCTTAATTATAAAAACCCAAGATATTATAAACCCAAAGAAATAACATTTAATTAAATTTATTAAATATTAAATAATTTAAATACTATTAATTAATTTAATTAAATATTCATAATAATTAATTAATCATTTTAACTAATAATAATTAGTTCATTCATTTTTATTTAATATTAATTAACTAACTAACTAACAATAATCAATTTATTATTATTATTATTATTTAGTAAAAAATATATATTTTTTTAATAATTTATATTAATTATTGATAATTAAATAAATCCAGAGATTAATATTATAAACCCTATGAATAATATTATACCCTAAGAATATGAATCCTTAGATTAATAAACATAAGGGATTGATATTATAAACCGAAGGGGTTAATATTATAAACCCTATGTATATAAACCTTAAGATAAATATTATAAACCCTAAAATGATCGTCGTTGACCATGGTTTACCATGGTTGCTTTTCTTTTGAGATAATATTTGTCACAATGCGATATTGGACCATGTTCGACCATGATTGATTTTCATATTGAGAGAATCTTTGTCATAATGCGACGTTGGACCATGGTTGATTTTTGTATTGAGATAATATTTGTCACAATGCAACATCGAAACATGGTTGACCATGGTTAACCATGGATGATCATGGATGACCATGTTTGTCACCATGTGAAGTTGGGCCATGGTTGACCACAGTTATAAACTCAAGGGATTTATTTTAAACCCTAAGATTAATACTATAAACCCTATGAATAATATTATATCCTAGGAATATAAACCCTTATATTAATTAACCCAAGGGATTGATTAAAAAAGATAAGCCTAGGGCGGGGCTGAAGGGCGAGGGTCGAGGTCGAGGGGATGAAGGCCAGAGTAAGCCTAGGGTGGAGTTGAAGGGAAAAGTATGGATTGGAGTACTGGTAGATTAAATTATAAATATTAAAAAAAGAAGGTGTATGGGCCCTATAGGGGGTTTGAAGGTTTGGAAGGTGGGGTGATGGGGTCCCTTACCTGAGCAGAGCCTTTTGATAAGTAGGGCTTTGGGGGGAATAAAGAAAGGGTGAGCAAGTATAAACCTAAGGGACTGATAAACCCAAAGATTAATACTAAAAATACAAGGGATTATAAACCCAACAGAATAATATTAAATCCAAGGGATTAACATTATAAACCCAAGATACATAAACCCTAATATAAATATAATAAACTCTAAAATAAACATGGTTGACCATGATTCAATTTCATATTGACACAATCTTGGTCACAATGCAATGTTGTTCCATGGTTGAGCATGATTTATTTTCACATAGAGACAATATTTGTCACAATGTGATGTTGGACTATGGTTGACCATGGTTGATTTTTATATTGAGACAAATTTTCTCACGGTGCGACATTGGACCATGGATGACCATCGTTGTCACAATATGATTTTGGACCAAGTGACAATCTATTTCAAAATGTGACCATGGTTATTGGCCATGATTGACCAAGGTTGACCATGGTTGAACACGATTAATGTTATAAACATAAGAAATTCTTAATATTATAAACCTAAGTATTATTGAACACAATAATTTTTTATTATAAACATAATGGATTATAAACCCTAGGATTAATATTATAAATCTCATCAACAATATTATACCCTAGGAATATGAACCCTTAGATTATTAAACCCAGGAGATTGATATTATAAACCAAGATATTAATAAACCGAAGGGATTAATATGAAAACTTAATGAAATAATATTAAACCAAAGGGATTAATATTGTAAACCAAAGATATATAAACCTTAAGGTAAATATTATAACCCTAAAACAAACATGGTTGACCATGATTGATTTTTGTATTGACAAAATCTTTGTCACAATATGACGTTGGATCATAGTTGACCATGGTTAACCATGGTTGATTTTCATATTGAGACAATCTTTGTCACGATGTGATGTTGGACCATGGTTGATCATGGATGACCATGGTTGTCACAATGTGACATTAGACCATGGTTGACCATGGTTATAAACCCAAGGAATTTATATTAAACCCTATTATTAATATCATAAACCCTATGAATAATATTATACCTTGTCAAATAAGGTTGACCATGGTTCATTTTCTTAAGATTGACCATCATTCATTTTCATATTGATAACATATTTATCACAATGCGACATTGGACTATCGTTGATCATGGTTGAACATGGTTGATTTCCATATTGAGACAATCTTTGTCACAATGTGACGTTGAACCATTGTTGACCATGGTTAGCCATGATTGACCATAATTAACCATGGCTGACCAATTTTTTTCCAATGTTGACCATGATTGACCATGGTTTATTTTCATATTGACATAATCTTTATCACAATGCAACGCTGGACCATGGTTGACCATGATTGATTTTCTTATAGAGACAATCTTGGTCACAATGCAATGTTGAACCATGGTTGACCATGGCTTATTTTCATATTGAGACAATCTTTCTCACAATGTGACATTTTACCATGGTTAAATGGTTGACCATAGTTGTCACAATGTGACGTTGGACCAAGAGACAATCTTTATCACAATATGGCTCAGGCTATTAACCATGGTTGACCATGATGGAGCAAGGTTGACCATGGTTTATTTTGATATTGATAAAATATTTGTGACAATGCTACGTTGGATCATGGTTGGCCATGGTTGATTTACATATTAAAACAATCTTTGTCGCAATGTGATGTTGGGCCATGGTTGACTAGGGTTAACAATGATTGACCATAATTTACCATGGTCGACCAATTTTTACTAGTGTTGACCGTGATTGAGGTTGATTGAGCATGATAGACCATGGTTGACCACGGTTGGCCATAATTGATTTTAATATTTAGAAAATCCTATCATAAACATTAAGATAAATATTATAAACCAAGGTATATAAACCCTATGATAAATATTATAAACGATAAACTAAACATGGATTACTATGCTTGATTTTCATATTGAAACAATGTTTGTCACAATGCGACATTAGACCATGGTTGACCATAATTGATTTTCATGTTGAGACAGTCTTTGTCACAATGTGACGTTGGTACATGGTTGATCATGCTTGACCATGGTTGATTCAATGTGACATTAAATCCTAAGATAAATATTATAAACCCTAAAATAAACATTAAACCCTAACATTGATATTGTAAGCCTCAAGATTAATATTATAAACCCAAGCGATTAATAAATCTAAGGGATTAATATTAAAGAGCCAAGGGATTATATACCCAAGGGAATAACATTTAACCCTAGTATTAATATTGAACCATAGGAATATAAACCCTAATATTAATAAATCCAAGAGATTATTACTGTTAGATAGAGTTCTATAACATTCCAACATCAAAATATTGTTAAGTAATATTAAGGTTGAATATTGTGAAATATGGTAAACAAAGAGTTGACCAAGTTTGAGCATGGTTAGCTATGTAAAGGTTGACTTTATTTGACTATGTTAGAATAGTTTGGTTGACTATGTTTGACTATTAATATGGTTGACTATATTGAACTATCAATAAGGTTGAATATGTTTAATAAATATTGTAGAATAATTATTTAAACTCTAATATTAAACCCAATACCATAACTTTAATTCACTCAATTTAAAAATATTTAACTTTATTATATGAATTCTATCTTGCTTTTAAATAAATATATGAAACTTGTACATGATTATGATAGAAAACCTAAATCCCCTTCATATGTTAAACATTCATTAAACTTTCATTGCATTCATTAATACGACTATTACACTACAATGTAATTTATTATAGACATTTTTCGTTATCTTATAAAATATTTAGTTTTTCCATCACATGCATGTACGAGTCTCATATGATTATTTAAAAGCAAAGCCGGTTTCATGTAATAATATTTTGAATTGTTCCTTTTTCCTGTATCATAACATTATTGTTAAGAATTTATTTATAAGGAAGAAGAAGTGAAAAAAATAGAATATTTCAAGAAACACGGAAAGAGTAATTTTATATTTACAACTGTGTAATTTTATATTGACGATTATTTTATTATTAGTATTTATTTATAATTTTATTTTCATTGAAAAATAGAATAGTTAAACGATCAATCAAAAAATATCTTTAGAAATATAGTCTTATTATTAGTGTTTACTCACTATATTAATTAATTTTATAATATTAGTATAATCGTAAGAATTATTGGAAATATCTAATTTATTTACGTGATACTCCACTCTTTTAATAATAAAAGAAGTTACAAAAATATATTAAAGGAGAGGAGAGTATTAGAGTTTTTATTTATTAAGAAAAATGGTTGATAGCCTAAAATTATTATGGAATTAAAAAGAAATTTCCAACTTTGATATAACTTAATTCATTTTCAACACTAATATAACTTCATTAATTATGAGAAATTGTGATTTTAGTGTACGAGTAGTGGAGTTATGACTTTTAGTGTAATAGTTTATTTTTATTATTTTGTAGTTTGTATTTATATTTTTACACTTTTATTTATCAAATATTTTAAATATTAAAATTTAGTTCTATTATATTAAATAATATTTGTTATATTATATTGTAAATGATAATATTGAAAGAAAAATTATTTAAGTTATAAATATAATTTGTATAATTGTAATTATTATAAATTTTATAAAATTTAAATAATTTTATTAGATAATTTTAATTTTTTTATTACTTTTTATTAATTAAATAATAATTTAAAAATTTCGAAAATGAGAAGTATTAGAGTTTTTATAATTTAACATGCACATACACATTAAATTTGGACTTCTCCAAATATAGATTGAACTCAACCTGACTCACACATAACTCAGTTAATTCGCACTTTAAATTTGGAATGCACCTAACTCAGCTTACCTCTTCATTTATCACTTGACTTCAATCTTGCTAGATCTTCATGCGAGGGTAATTACTATTTCCAACACTCCCCCTTAATTATGATCATATGAGTCAACATAACTCCACATGAGTCAACTGTCTGCTAGGTTTTCAATAAAAAATGACTTAATCAACACTAAAACATGCCCACTGGTCTAAGTCTCAGTTAGGCTTACAATGACTCAAAACATTGACAATTTTCTTTTTCTTTTTCATTTCTTTCAGATTCTATATCCTCGAAATTGCTTCATTCTCTGTTGTGTGTTCTTTATGTAGGCTCCATATTTCTTTACTTGTTATTGTTGCAATGTTCCTTTGACTTGTCTTGAATTTGTGCTCAAAAAAATCTGATCACGTCTTTTGAAACTTCCTCTTCATAGATTCTTTCAACTTGGAATATTGCCACAACTCTCCATCTTCAAATTATCTCTTTTTACTCTGCTTCATGTGGTTCATATTCCTATCTTTCTTTCTGCCATATTTCTTGATAGCATAATTTTATTTCTTCTTGAATTCATTGCTGAAAAATGGTTTTAATGCATTCTTCCTTGTTTTCATAAACTGTCGTATCCTTCTCTTCATTTTCATCATCAGGTACTGCTTCTTGTTTCTGATAGTCTGCACACTCAAGATCATCATTAAACTTACATGTAAAATCATAATCATGATCATTTTTCTTGTTCACCACTTCATTTAATTCTTTTATTCCAATTGTTGCTTTAAAAATATCATCAACCTGTTCAATTGACTTCTCAATCCATTCTTCAATGAGCTTTGAATTTGCATCAAATTTATTAACAAACTTGTTTTCAACTTCCACTCCATTGCTATTTTAGAGACTTACATATTCAAAAATAATGTTAAAATCGTCTTCATTAAGGTTCGCAGTGAAAGGTTTCTCCTCTTCCTCTTCCTTCTCTACTTCTTCAACTTCACTGAAGCTAACTTCCACTATTATGGCGTTAGTGGATTTTCTCATCAAAATCTCTTGAATCACTTTATCCTCTTCTTGATCATCAACTGTTGCTAGATCATATACTACGTCATGTGTAGTTCCAAGCTTTGCTTCATAACTTGTTGCTATAGTGGTAGCTTCAAGCTTCAATTCTTCATCAAACATGGCGCTTACCATATTGTCACAATCAATCCATATTTCAAAAAAAACTCACACATCATCAATCTAATGTTCTCCCACTCCATGGTGAGTTATTTGAGCATCCATGTCATTAACAAATTCAACTTCATCAAGTTTATCAATTGTTGTTGGATTCACGAGAGATGCACTCTCAGATCCACAAAGCATTACTACATATGACAAAGTCTCTTTTTCGTTCTCAAACTTAAATATCTCAACATCTAATGAATAGAGGTGATCATTAGCGTCAATCATACCAATCAATATTTTTTACATCACCCCTAAAACAAATATGGTTTTCAATATGTACCCAGTAAAACACAATCTTTATCCAAAACATTATCTCTAAAACATTATCATACTTGACAAAACAAAACCAAAAAATTACAAACTTATGCAAACTCCAAACTCGAAATCAAATAAAACCTTTTTCTTTTTATTTTAATATTTTTTTTTTTTAAATCACTTTTAAAAATCTTGCTTTTTCCCTTTATAAACCTTTTCCAAATTCTTTATATACCATGCACTTGTTTTTATAAGCTTGTTAAAAAAAGACCCGTTTAACATCGCTCAAAACTTTAAAACACACTTTTCAATCTCGTTAATAATAATTTTTAAATGAGCCCCTTTCAAAAAATGTAATAATACCATGTCACTTATATCCAAGGTATACATTCAAGAAATTAGCGAACCGTAATGAACCTTTTTTACTTTTCTTAACGAACTTCATACTCTGACTTTTTGTCACTCATGCCTTTAAGATTCATTCTTTATTATATTTTGGTTGTCCCTTCTTAGAATGAACAAGGGGGGAGTGACTTCAAAATCTTGTGTGTGTGCAGAATAACGTGCCTGAGTATGCTCGAAGTATAGTGACCTACTGTGGTGGTAGCTAAAGGAGCAGATTCCCCTTTCCTGCGAGTCTTGTTCTTTCTAAAATCATAGGATCTTAGTATATACAGCTTGTAGGTAGTTGGATGTACTCCTAGTGTTATAGAGGCAACTACGAGGATTGATCCTGGGTCTCCCATAGATTAGGACTGGCAGTTACCGATTCACCATGTGTAAAAAAAAATGTGTCTGGGTATGCTATAATCAATTAAACATGCCTACTACCACTTGCTTGCGGCCTTTCCAATTTGACTCTCTCTACGCAATGAATTTCTCTTCAACAACTACCATATCTTGATACGGGGGTAGGCACTACAGGCTGCTTGTCTCTTTCACAAAATTTTTTTCCTCAGAACTTCAAGCTTAATCTCAGTTTTGATACCAATATGATGGTAATGTAGACTAGGAATAAAGACGTAAAATTTACACACACAAAATATATGAATTGTTGCTCTTCTCTATTGATCACACAAACTTTGACTAGTGACTCTCCTAAAATAACTTAACATGTATACACATTGAATTTAGACTTCTCCAAATATATACGTAACTCAACCTCATTCACACTTAACTCAGTTAAGTCACACTTTAAATTTGGACTGCACTTAACTCAATTTATCTCTTCATGCATCAGTGGACTTCGATCTCTGCTAAATTTTCATGTGAGACTAATTACTATTTCCAACAAAAACAAACAAAAGATCAAATTAACAAAAGAACATCATTGTTAGAAAAAAGAAATTTTGAAAATGTGTACTCACCAATTTTTCCTTAATTTAAAATTTTTAATTCATACTTTTGTGATATCTTATCTAATTTGATTCCAAATTCTAATTTGGATTTGAACATGGTAACTATGCTATAGATGTTGGTAAGGTAGAGGAGTAAAAAATCAAATTTCACACACAAAATACACGAGTTTTATTGATCACACAAAACTTGATTACTACAATGAACCTAGTGAGGGATATTTATATGTTTCCAACTAGCGACTCGCCTAAAATAACTTGACATGCAACCTCACACTAAATTCCACTATGAATTAACTCGATTTGACTTAATGATCAGTTAACTGACTCTCTAATTTTAGCTAACTCCTAATGCCAGAGTAATTCAAATATTTTAACATTCCCCCTTAATTACAAACACTAAACTAAGAAATGATTCATGAAAACTCAAACATGCTTGTTGGTCTATGTCTCAGCTAGGTTTACAAAACCCAAGTTTATTTTGTGAAACTGAAACACATCTTTTGTTAATGGCTTACTAAATATATAAGCTAATTGATCACTCAATTTACAAGGCTTTAAGTAAACTTCTACATTGCTCACAATTTATCTAAAAATGTTATATCTAATATCAATATGCTTGCTCTTCTGATGAAACACACTATTCTTGGATAGTGCAATCATTGAGGTGTTGTCACAATATATTGTTATTGATCCTTGTTTTTTCTACTGGAGTCCATGAAATACTCTTCTTAACCATATTGTTTGACATGTTGTTGATGTTTCTACTACATATTGTGCTTCTGTTGACGAAAGTGCCACAACATGCTGCTTCTTAGATGCCCATGCCATCACAACTGAACCAATATGGAACAAATAAATAGAAAGGCTCTTCCCATCATCCAAAATACCTACAAAATCATTGTCTATATATTGAATCAAATCCTTCTTCTCTGTGCTTCCATACATTACACCGCAATCTTTAGTTCCTGCTATGTATCTCATAATTCTTTTTCCTGCTCTCCACCATGTGTCTTCTAGAGTCTCCATAAATATGGAAATCAAACTAACCCCTTGCTTAATATACAGTCTTGTAGTTGTGAGATACATGAGGCTGCCAACCAATCTTTTGAATAGAGCTGGATTGACATATAAGCCTCCATCATCCTTGCTTAACTTTGTACCTATTGCAATTGTTGTAGGGAAAGGTTTGCAATTTTCCATCCTGAATCTTTTCAACAATTCTTTGGCATAATTATTTTAACAAATAAAAATTCCTTTTTCTGATTGCTTAATTTCTATGAAAATAAAATATTTCATAAGACCGACATCTTTCATCTCAAATTGTTTCTTCATGGATGCCTTAAATTCATCTAACTCAAGATTACCTGTAAAAATCATGTCATCAACATATAAGCAAAAAAAAAAATTGTTCATGCTTATTTACCTTTTTGTACAAGGTAGGCTTAATGTTGCTTCTGAAAAATCCTTCTTAATCATGTAACTGTCAATTATGATATACCAAGATCTAGGCGCTTGCTTCATTCCATAGAGTGCTTTCTTCAACTTGTAAACTTTATCTTCTTTACCTTCAACATCATAACCTGGAGGCTGTTGCACATAAATTTCTTATATAGAATTCCATTCAAGAAGGTTGATTTCACATCCACCTGATATACTTTCCACTTGTTTTGAGCTACTATGGATGGAACTGCTCTTACAGTATCCAATATGGCTACTAGAGCAAACATTTCTTCAAATTATATTCCCGTTTGCTATGAGAACCCTTTTTCTACAAGTATTTCTTTAAATATGTAAATTTCACCTTTTTCATTCAACATTGTCTTGTACACCCACTTCACACCAATGCGATTTTTGTCCTTTGGAAAATCAACCAAATCCCATGTATGATTCTTTTCATTAGCTTCTATTTCTCTATCCATGGCTTGCACCCAATTTCTATCTCTGATTTTTTCTTCAAATGAAGAAGGTTGGAATGACAACAAGCAAAATTTGAACTAACATCCAAATCATCATAAATATCTTTTAGACTTCTCATATTTCTCTTACCATTGCCTGATTCATCACTTGATTGATTGTTTAGAGAATCTTGATCTGTTGATCTTCTTGAAGATCCATGCTGCTCAGAAAATCTTGGAGTCCTTTGGTGTGTCTTTGTTTGGTGTCTTCACTTGTGATTATTGATGCTCCTTTTCTACTACGTCATCTTCTACCATCAGTGGAACTTGTGCATCAATTGTTTTGTTTATAATACCATTGCACGAGTTTTTTTATTTGAGCACAATATATCTGCTAATTAGGGTCTTCTTGATCACAGGGTTATATAATTTGTGAGCTCTTGATTGCTCACTATAACCAATAAATATGCATTTTTCACTTTTATCATCAAATTTTCATCTTCTCTCCTTAGGCACATGTGCATAAGCTACACATACAAACACTCTGAGATGATATACGCTGCAAGATATATCTGACCATGCTTATTCTAGTACTCTATTCATCATTCTCTTTGTAGGGGATCTATTGATCACATAAGTAGCACATGCAACTGCTTCTGCGCAATATTCATTAGATAAGTTTCTACCTTTCAACATGCTTCTTGTCATGTTCATAATTGCCCTATTATTTCTCTCTACTACACCATTCTAATATGGTGTGTATCCAGTTGTAAATTATTTTCTGATTCCATGTCGTTTGTAGTAATCATGGAATTCCTTTGGATCATATTCTCCACCATGATCTTACCTCAATACCTTGATCTGTCAATCACTCTGGTTCTCTGCTAAGGCTTTGAATTTTTTCAACTTTGCAAAAGTTTCAGACTTCTACTTCAAGAAGTAAACCCAATCCTTTCTACTATAATCATCAATGAAATTGAGGAAGTAACAACTTCCACCAATCAACTGTGTCCTCATAGGTCCACACAAGTCTGTATGCACTAAATCAACAGGTTTCTTTGCTTTGTATGCAACTCCCTTTGGAAAACATTCACATTGTTTCCTTCCCAAGATGCAACATTCACAAGTACTAGTAGGTTCTATGATGGGCGGTAATTCTCTAACCGTATGTTTCTGTTGCACCAATATTAAACCAGAAAAGGACAAGTGTCCAAATAAAAAATTTCATAACCAATAATCATTAGAACATGCAACTCTAAAAGGATTGACCTGATCACTCTAATTCATGACTAGAGGAAAGAGTTTGTTCCTCGTCATGTGTACCTTTGCTATCAGTTGCTTGCTTGGGGGCTTGTCATATATAACACACATTCTTGTCCTTGAAAGATAACTCTGTATCCTTTCTGTGTCAATTGACCAATGCTAATTAAATTATGTTTAAGACCAACAACATAATATACCTCTGCTATTTTCCTCGTCTCCCCTTTCTTGGTCAGAATGTTGACCACTCCTTTTCCATCTACATCCAGAGTCTTGTTAGTCCCCAACTTTACCTCTATCTTCATAGATTGATCCAAATTTGCAACCAAATTCTTGTTTCCTGTCATGTGGTTACTACAACCACTACATAATAGCCACACATTATCATCAGGTTCATGCGTGGTATGACAAGCTAGGAACATGGAGTTACTACTATTTGTAGTGACATTAGCTCTTTGGTTCCCTTGATCGGCTATCCTCTTTTTGCAATCACAGGCATAGTGACCAAATTTATTACAATAATAACATCTCACCTTTGATTTGTCAAATGTTTGATTATTGTGGAAGCTTCTGTAGTTGCTTCCACTTTCATGGCCATGCTCTTCTCGTCCATCTCTTTGACCACCATGTCTTCTGCCTCGTCCTCTGCCTCTCGATCTACTTCTGCCTCGACTTTTGTCTCTTGAAATAGAAACCTGACTTTTGAAAGCAGTTTCTATCTATCCTTGCCTCATGTGATAGAAGTAATCCCATCAGCTCATCAACTATTAGTGATGTCAAATCCTTGGCTTCTTCTATGGCTGCTACCACAACATTAAATTTGTAGACAGATCTGAGGACCCTCTCAACCACTGTTTGATCTTTAATTTCCTCACCATAAATTTTTAACTGATTTATGACAGTGATGACCCGATTCATGAATGAAAATGTCCTCTATCTCCTTCATCTATAGACTTTCAAAATCTCTCCCACTATTTTGCAACTTAACAATAATGACTTTGGACATACCTTTATAGCTTGTCGTCAAGGAATCCCATGCTTCTTTTGTTGAAGACGTGATCATAATCTTCTAGAACACTACTCGGTCCACTCCTTGCTAGATAAGCTTTAACGCTTGCGCATTCTTCTTCTTGTCTTTCTTTCATAGATCCATCTGTGCATTAGTGAGAGCTCATTCTTGTGCTTCATCCTTATGTTCTGAAAACTCAAACTTGACATAATCCCAGACATCATAAACATGCAATGTGATCGTCATCCTAATAACCCACACATCATAATCTTTCCACTTAAATAGTGGAAACTAAGAATAGAAATTTAAAAAGGTGATCTTTCTTTAAAAAAAAATTCTCAACTAATAAAATCCTCTTTTACTGAAAAAGTTTATAAACCACTTTTCAATAAAAAACTTTATTTATTTTTTATTATATAAAATAATATTTATATATAAAATATTTATATATAAAAACAAAAACTTTTATAATAAGCCCTTTAAAAAACTTATTATAATATATTCATTTTCTAAAAAAAAAGAAAAAACTTTTACGAAACTTTAGTAACGAGAAAATATTTTATATTAAAAGGCCTTTTAAAAAGGCACTCTCATAAACAAACTAAATCAACTAGAGCAACGTGAAATTTGACTTCGTCATTTTTTTATTTTGCTGATTTGCAATAAAGGTTGCTACGTGTAACGCGATTTTTTGCTAGGCCCACCAGCTTTATAATGCACTGAATATATAGCTCAGTGTAGCACAAACAACAGGGATTTTTTAATTTTTTTTTCTCACTGATTATTGGGAATCTGTCCTTTTTTTTTTTTTTTTTTTTTTATATTAATTGGTTGGAAAAGCAAAACACAAATTTCACATATTAATTAAGTATCTTCTCTTGATTATACAAAATATAATTATTACAATGAAGGCAGGATCGGATATTTATATGTTTCCAATCAGAAAGATTGGTCTAAAAATAACTTACATATAATTATATACTAAATTAGATTATGACCTATGTTGCATGAGTTTGGGATATTTATATGTTTCCAACTAGAAAGACTTGTCTAAAATAACTTACATATAATCACACATTAAACTGGATTATGACTTGTGTTGCACGAGTTTCTTGAAAGTGGGAATGTTCGGAATTTGAGTATGGGTGTTAGGAACGTTGGGAACTTGGGTATGAGTATCAGGGTTAGAGGTTTCCCCAAAATTTATAGGAAACGGTAATATTATATAATAATGAAAATTAATATTAAATCAAAATATTCAAATATTAAAATCAATTTAAATATATAATCTCTCTTATATATAAATATATTCTATGGGTGTCTCTCCCTCAGTCTCTCCCTTATATATATATATATATATATATATATATATAATATTGAAATGTCAACTTTATTATCAGTTCTGACACATGATCAACGTTTGAAACAATTTGCCTTAAAAATACTAAGGAACAATTTTACCTATGTTTCTCTAGTTATTCTTATGAAAAAAAGTAAAGCAACTCTAGTGGTTAAGCATTGAATGCCACATACAATATGCACACAATATTCTGGGATACATATACATAAACAACAAAATAAATACTCATCAACTTAAGGTGTCAGATGCTTCCGTAACCCATCAAGAGATTGCTCAAGTTTATCAATTAAGGATATCTGTGTTAAGGATGTCTTTCCCCTTTCTTCTTGTGAAGGTTTCAACAAAGACTCACATTTTGTGGGCAGTTCAACATATTTGTCTACATGCTTTGTATTCCCCAACCAAGGGAATGTGTGAACTCCAAAGAAAAGTCTTCAAAGCTCTCAGAACTTTCCCAAGCTTCCATTGCAGCGCCCATTGAAAATGGGATGTTCCCATACAGTTCCAAAGCTTCCCCAAGATCCCATTGAAAAGGGAACATTCCCATACAATTCCAAAGCTTCAGGGAGCGCAGGAACCATTGGAACGAGTTTCCCACCTCTAAAAAGCAGTTTCGCGTAGCAGAAATTATAACTTAACTCAATCTGACTCAACACTCAATTCACTGACTCTAATTTTAACCAACTCCTCATTAAATAGTAATTAGATTATTTTAACCATAAACCTTATCGTCTCTTTACCATACAATTTTTTTATCTCAATTTAATTAAGAATGCGAATATATATGTATGCTATCCTCAAAATTAAAATAGACTGATCTTACTGTAACACGACAAAAGCTTACGTTGCTGGGCACGGAAGTGGAAGAATAAAAGAGAGCCAGCTGCAAATGGGAGTATCTATGACCGCCGCCAATGGACTGGACGACGAAAACGGTCCACCTATGAGCCTAAATATTGAAGCGGAATTCGGGTTGCTGGAGAATACAGTAGCCAAGTTACAAATGGACTCGTCACCCACCACTGCTACAAGTAGCACGGGTTCTCGTTCACAAAAAGAAGCCATTAAACAGCTCAAAGAGCTGGGTTTAGAAAGGTATTTTTTTCCCGAGAAACCTTGCATTCAACTTTTTACATTTTAAATGTTTCATGGATTATTTTTAGTTTTGTGGACATTAAAATCTCCTATCATGTTATACATGTCATATCATATATATATAAGGAATTCATTTAAAAATTATAAATCAAAATAGAATCATTCACGCGCTGGGTATGGATATCTGAGCAGGGCAAAAATGTTTGGGTGGCCAAATACTTACACATTTACCAAAGCTATGGGAGAGATGTTACTGGTGAACGCGAGGGGAAACCTTCCGGTGGTCATCGTCCGTCCGACCATTATTGAGAGCACATTGGCAGAGCCCTTCCCTGGCTGGATGGAAGGCACCAGGTCTTTATTTATCACATTTCCTTCACCGTCTCCATCACCACCAATTTTTCGCATTGATATTATTAGTATGAATGTCATAAGCTCATGATAATATGCTTTCTCGGGAATGTAATGCAGAACCATGGACACCTTTATAGTAGCATACGGAAAGGGGCGACTCCCTTGCTTCATGGCCGATCCAGAGCTCATCCTAGACGTGGTTTGCCCGCTACTCCAAGCATTAATATTTTTTTGTTGTCCGTAAGCCTAGAATTAGATTGATGTCGATGTCAGGATTATTTAGATAGTTTTTTGGTTGTCCATACTTTTTCGTGACCATAAACCACATACTCGATTTTGGCTGAAAACTTTTCTCAATAATTTAGATTTTTTGCTAAATTTTTTTCTTAATAAATCAAGATTTATTGCTAAATTTTTTTCTTTATTTAGAGAATCAAATTATTTTAGCTGTAAATTATTTTTAATATTTAGGTGATTTAATTTCTATAGATTTGATCTTGTCCTTATTTTATATATACAATAGCGAAGATTTATAACATTTTGAAATAAAATATTTTAAAAATTATATAATTTATGTTGGTGTTTTCTTTTCTTTCTTTATAATTAAATTTAGAAAAAGGTAGCAGATGTATTTATTTGAGAATAGGTTATTTAATAATTTTAATTTAATTTTTAGTAATTATTAGATAAATGATAGAAATGTAATCATCCTGGAATATAATAGAATATTTATAATAAAATTTAGAATTTATTTTTAAATTATTATGATATTTTAATTAATTCATTTCAAATTAATTCAAAAAAATGTTATATCAACACATGTTATATTGAACATGTAGTATTCATCAAACCATGGTATTCACCCAAAAAGTATTTAGAAGTTAAAAATTTCTATAATAAATATTATACAAATATTGTTAGACGTTATGTTTTTTAAATGTATATATATTTAACTCAAATATTAATCTTTTATAACTAATAATAAATACTAAGTTTAAATAAAATTATAATTTAAATAAATTTTATAATATTTTTTAATTAGTCAAATAGATATTTTGATATTTATCCTAGATTACTATCTATACAGATAAAGCTATTTACAAATCTATTCCAAATTTTTATATATTATTTTATAAAAAACTAAATTTAAAATAGATAAGCATTCTTCTCACCTTCCAAATAACAATATACTTATTATAAATCTTTTTAATATAACTATATTTTTTTAATTAACAACTCACTAAACTATTTCAAAACCACTCCTATGGAATTAGTTATTTTTGTTTTACTTCTCTTTTTATATATATATATCATTTAATGAGGCATACCGACCTCTTATCGCGCTGTAAAACGTGCCTCTCCTCCTGTAGAAATAAACCGTATATTATTGTTTATTGACATTATTTGTTTGGAGATCAACAGATTCCAGCAGATATGGTGGTGAACCAGATGCTAGCAGCTATGGCGACACATGCTTACGAGAATGATCTGTTTATTTATCACGCCGCATCATCCGTGGGAAATCCATTGCCTTGCTCCCTTCTAAAGGACGAGGCATATAATTATTTTTCAAGGAATCCTTGTGTGAGCAACGATGGAAAACTAATTCACGTAAAAGAGGTCTTCTTTCTGCAGAGCATGAGCAGCTTTCGCCTGTACATGTTACAACGCTACAAAGTACCTCTTCAGGCAAGCTAATACTCCATTCTTCCTTACAAACATCATCTTAATTTCAATATTGCGCTTTCAGTATAGTTTTAACTTTTGCCGATTAATTAGCACAGTGATGTTGGTTGTTGGTTATGAATAGGTGTTCGGTGTACTAAACAAAGTCATCTCCATCTTCACAGCACGTTTTACACCTCGTTACGACCGTATGCTCCGAAATTACAACTTCGTCATGTATTTAGCAGAATTGTACGCGCCTTACATCTTCTTTCAGGGAAGGTACTGTCGCTATTTTTTTTTTCAATTTCTCATTTCGTCACGCATTATACTGTTTTTCTCTATCTGTTGTCACCATTATAATAAGGTGGTTGATTCTGTGGCTATATCAGCTTTGACATAACAAATACTGAACGCCTATTGCAAAAGATTTCCGCAGAAGACTTGAAAGCGTTCAACTTCGATGTAAAATGCATCGATTGGGTCGATTACCTGTCAAACGTCCATATCCCTGGGGTAGTCAAATATGTGATTAAGTGAAACATTGGAAATGAGAACCTCGTCAACAGCTAAGCCCAGTTATACTATATCATATGATTGTGAAGTCTTTCAACCAAATGATTCCTACACCATTTGCTTCATAAACAGGATTGTTGGAATAAACCTCTACTTTTACTCTAAAATTGACATTGTATTTATTTGGCAAGACCCAGATGGCTTAGTTTTATAACTATGAAGAAATCTTGCTTCGTAAAAAGATAAAAAAAATGTATAGATCGTTATTGAAATAGACTTTACTTTTACCCTCTCTGGAAAGATTGACTTAAATTGACAGCGTGTATTTATTTGGTAAGATTGACTTAAATGGATTGTATTTATTTATGGTGTAAGATTGAGATTGTTTAATTTTATAATTATGTCAATAGGTATGTTTATTTTAGAATTGGGTTTTAAGAATTTTAATTTAATTATATATAATTATTTAGTGAATGGTAGAGATTTAATTTTAATAAAATACTTCTATGTAATATAAAAAAAATTAAAATTTGTAATAGTTATGATTTTCTTTTTGTATTTTTAGTTAAATTTATTAATTAAAAAAATACTTATATGAACAAGTGTTATATGAAATAATTTTTTGTTTTTTAGACCTGTAGTACTTAAAAATTATGGTATTGCAACAAAATCTATTTATAAATTTATTTCCATGATAAAACGGGAATCAATCTCCATAGTTAAGAATCTTGCTAGTTGTTTTTTTAACTGTATATATGTTTAATTGATATATTAGTTACTTTTATCATTAATAATATTTTTAAATAAACCTAAAATTTCATTTTTTTTTTATGATTTTTTAATTTTAGCAATTTGAGATGTATTATTAAATAAGTGTTTCCAGACTTATCATAAATTAATGGGTATCTACATTTACTAACCATTTAATTTATATGGTTGTGATAGTTATGAATAAATCAGGTAGCATGTGTTTAAAGTTTCTTTTTAGCATAATGAATATTGTTGTATGTTTAACTATGTTTAAATGATTATTAGGTGGATGGTAGAATTTAAGCTCCACAAAATATTATAGAATATTCATAGTAGTATACCCAAATTTTTGGTTGAGATTTATCTCCAAAGTAATTATACATTTTTTTCACCTTTAATTAAATTGGTTAATTAAAAAATGTCTCATGAACAAGTGCTATATGAATTGAGTTATTGTTTTTGGGCATGTGGTATTGATAAGTTATTGTAATCTCCATATTATTGTAACAAATCTCATTTATATATTAATAATATCAATAGTAAGAGTTATAGCTTTTGGGCATGTGGTATTGATAAATTATACTACTTTCCCATATTATTGTAACAAAACCCATTTATAGATTAATAATAGCAATGGTAAAATGAGAGTAAATATCCATAGTTAAGAATCTTCTTCCAAGTTTTCTCATGTATATATATAATTTTTTTTATATATAATTAATAAAATGATAATAATAATTTAAAATAAAATTATAATTTAGTGAATTTTTTTAATGGTTTTCTAGTTTTATCATTGTGAGATGTATTATGTAGTAAATGTTTTTATGTTTATTAGTCCCTGGAGTGTTTAGTAATTCATTTGTTTTTGGCTACCCATTAGATGAGCTTTATCAAAATATATATATATAATACTAAAAAAATCAAGCTGTAATTGTTTTTATTGGTTCATATTTTTAAAGTGTTTTTTTTCTAAGTAAATAGAGAAGTGAGATTCACAATACCAAAATATAAATAAAAATTAAAACTAAGTAACCACTCACAAAACAATAGTACTTCATCTAGTAAATTTTTGGAATTGATTATCCTATAGTACTTTATCTAGTAAATTTTTGGAATTGATTATCCTAAAGCCTAAAGGTTTAGATTTAGATTAAAAGATTTGAAACACAAAAAAAAAGTGAGGAATGCACGTAATAAAGTTTACATAAAAAAATGGGAAACCATATATACCAGCCAGGATTATTAAAAGCTAATTTAAACAAAGAAAGCAATTGAAGATATCATTTTATTTTGAAGATTACCAGCCACGGTCCGTCCAATATGGATATGGAATATTAAGATATTTTGGTTTCCATTGTTGTTTTCATTCTCATTTTAAGTTTTTTTAGTTGAAGGTATAAAATATTCTAATATTATCTATGGCTCGATCAGTCCAGCTCAAGCAAATAACCTCTACTGCCAAAAAGATTAGTCACTGTTACCGGCTCTGATGGATGAATGAACACTTTACCAAATGTTGGTGTGAATACGCTCACAAGCTCCAACCTAGAGTTGATCCAAATAATGAGTGGGAAGGGATTGTGTTTTCAGTGATGGAAAATGAGAATTTCCAAGTTCCTTTTGCTCAAACATATTTAATAGAAGAAAGTAAAGTATTTAGCGTCATTTTAGTGAATATAAAATGTTGTGTAAATATTAATAAATATATTTTTCAATACACTAGTAGAGAAGAAAGCGAGACCATTTGGATACATGTAAAGCTATCACTCAAATGTAAATTTATTGAAAATGTTTTTAATTATTAATAATATTTTATAAAATATTTTTAAATAATATATTTAAAATTTATTTTTAAAATAGTTATTTTTTAAAGTTTTTTATTAAATTTATTAATTAAAAAAAAATCATATTATGGTTATATGAAATAAGTTATGGTTATTGGATAATATTTTATTTAAAGCTTATTTTTACAACGAGATGTGTTTATTTTTTAACTTGATAATTTTTTATTTTTATTTTTTTTAATATGATAGGTCTATAAAATGAACTTTTAATTTCTTATTGCAACATATAGTTTTTTCAAATTTTTTATCAATGATTATTTATAGATTATTGTTGAATAGTTTCAGATATGCTTAATTGAGTTTGGTGGTTGCTCACCATCATCATTATTTTATTAATCTCATATATTTTCAAGAATTTATAAAATGAAGATAACAATTTATAAGGAAGGAAAATAATTCTTTTATTTAATTAATAAAAAAATATTATTGTTTTTGTACTAAGTCAATTCTCTACATGTAATGGAATAGAAGCTACATATCATAGAAGCATATAGGCAACATGGCAACATAACAAGAACCATATTTGATTTTTAAGTTTTAAATTTGTAAGAAATAGTAGTGGATATGTTAGAAACAAAGATGAAACAACTAAATATTTGAATGAGACAATAGAGTAATCATTTTTGCATAATACTTTTTTCATAATACCAATCATCCATGGATCTCGGTGCAAAGATTTGGATTGCATGCTTCATTAGGATATCATAATAATTTTATGAGCATTTCTTACATCATTCATGGTTCAAGTTCTTTTAGTTTTGTGTATAATATAAGGTCATAAAGGTTCAATTCATGCAACTTCATACATAAATTGAATTAAATGCTTATGTAATTACTTGGTTTGGGCTAAAAACTAAGTAATATCTTTTTTGCATTTTGTGTAAATCAACCACAAAAAATCATTAAGATAAGGTCATAAATATTCAATTTATGTCACTTCATATAGAAATTGAATTAAATGTTTTTGTAATCACTTGGTTCATGCTAATAATTAAGTAATATATCTTTGCAAATTTGTGTGCTAGTGACTATGTTTCCATGCATCACTTTTTATGGATTGATGTCTACAGACATTTAGCATCCATTTAATTTGCGAATTAAGACTTTTATGAGGAAATTTGTTTAAAGATTCTTCTTCTAGATCCATTACATTGTCAGCATTTTGAACCAACTAATGTGGCTCATCATCAAAACAAAATGATGAACCACATTAGTTAAAAATATAGATATCATAGTTAAAAATATTTTAGGTAAACATAACATGATTTATTTTTGTAAAATCTCTAACAATAAAAAAATATAAATATTTGTATATAGAAATTATTGATAAATCTAAATAACTACAATCAACATCACTAAATTTATAAGCTTCCATTTAAGATAATAATAATCAATGTATGTATATATGTGTATACTTATTATATTAATAAAATTATTTTCTAATCCAACATGTTAAACATATGTTTAGTTGTATATAATATAATTTTTAATATTAATTAGGTTTTTAGGGGTAAATTATTTAGCAAAGAAAGTTATGTAAATATTATAAGGTATTTGATTCGAACCTTAATTTACCCCTAATTTACATTAGGGGAAGTTATGGTGCATCCAAAATCTATAGTGGTCATAGATGGAATCTATCGAAGGTCATGCTACTACACCTAGTGGTTATAGTGGTAGATCATAGAATCAACCTAACACAATAAACCCCTTCTTGACTTTGTAACTAGGGTTGGTCTTCATAATGTACATTCAGTCACTTGTTGTATTTGTATATATCATTGTAAAGTATATTTACAAATGCGTGAGCAAAAGGAAAATTTATTTTGAGACAAAGTACCATTCATAATTTTTAAAGATGAAAATTTGAATTTTTGAAATGTAAATTTTAGTTCCAAAAGTGACAAATCAGATTCTCTCCAAGTCAAATCAACCCTATCCAAGAGACACATCCATTCTCCTAGGACATACTACTATATAAGTACAACTGGAACTCCTCTGTATGGGTATTCACATTCTCACATACAAGATAATTTTTAGGCAAACAAGTGAAGGACAAGAAGGGTGAAGTAGGATGAAGGAGGTTGAAATATCTCTTTCCTATCTCTCTTGAAATCGTATGTGTGGTTTAGTCTCTCTCTCAGTAGTTCACTTTTTTCTAGGGAAATTGTTGTAGGGGGTTGAAATTTTTGGGTTAGTAGGGCAACTATTGTAGGGCTGAAAATTTTGGAGAAACTGGCTATTGAAGACGACAAAATTTTTGGGTCACATAGGGAGAGTGAAGTGTGGGATCAGATTGGGTGACTTGACTTGGAGGAGAAAGACGGGTTTGACCATAGGTCAAGGTGTGTCTCTCACTGAGCAAGAAGAATTTTTGTATTGAAAAATGTTGTTGGGTTTTCCCCCTTTATGGGTTTTCCTAGGGTAAATCTTGTCTTGTTTTGTGGGTTGTCATATCTATTGTTCCACCTTATTTATGGTTGAATTTATGAAGTATAATTGTTTAATGATATATTTCAATCAGTTAAAAGAATATCTACATCAAAAGTAATGATCAAAATTCCAAAATATTGTGCTAACCCTAATTGCACTAAGAAAATCAACATGGTATTAGATCTTTCATGAAGGAAGAAGGGAACATTAAGATCACCTTGGAAAAACTGTAGAAAGCATTTTATTCAAGCCCTTCTTACAGGTTGGTTTCTATGGCTTCTTCTGTGAAATCTAAAAAACAAGCTGGAGAGAGCATCTAATTTCATAGCTTGGAAAGTTAGAATAAATATTCTTCTTATCAAGAATAAGGTGTTGGACATTGTGACAGGAAAGGTTATTTAACTAGAATATGATGTAGGAAAATCAAAATTCAAGGAGGATGACATCAATGATATGATCATTATAGTGGACTCCATCAGGGATAATTTCGTTCCCTATATTTCAAAACTTGATACTTAAAGGAACATGTATGATTCCCTAATGAATCTCTACACTGTTAAGAACGTTAGTCAATCAATGAGCTTGAAGAATGAACTTAGAAACACAAGGATGGATCATGAAGACACTATCTAATCTTAATATTAATGCATTTGTCAAATAATATATCAAATACAAGCAATTGGAGAATCCATTCTCGATCAAGAACTAGTGATTACAACACTAAGTGGTCTTTGTAGGTCATGGGATGATTTTGCAGTGAGTATAAATAGTTTAAAGGATACTCCTACATTTAAACAACTATGGACATCATGTGTTCAAGAAGAAGCCATATTGATAGCTAGAGATTGTCAATATAAGTAATTTCAATCCCTTGCAACTCGTTTGAAGAACAAAGGAAATAAGAAGTTTGGACCTAAACACAAGAAATCAAGAAAGGGATATTCTCCCTCTAAGAAGAAGAAATACTTATCAAAGATCCAATGTTATGGTTGTCCCGAATATGGAAATTTCAAGAGATATTTTCTTAACATAGAAAATAATAAGAAGAGAAAAGGGAAGAAACATGCCTCCACAACAAATGTTCAAGAAGAAAAACCAAAGAAATTCAAAGGTTAAAATGATTTCTTTTACTATTCTTCTTTGATAGGTTCCTTTGAAAATAATGATGACATGTGGCTTGTAGATAGTGGATCATAAAGGCACATGACTGGAGGGCATCAGAATCTATCAAGCATAATAGAAAATAAATTATCTAAAAGGGTTGAACTGGGAGATAATAACAACTATGCAATGAAACACGTTGGAAAGGCATCCATAGAGTTGGAATATGGTAACATGGTACGTCTCAACAATGTTCTTTAGGTACTAGGTTTGAAAAAGAATCTTGTCTATCTTTCTTGTTGCAATGCTAGGACTGAGACACAAATTGGCTGTTTCACGAGCTTTTTCTAATCTAGCTAATGTTCCCCGCTTTGGAATGTTAGGAGTAATCCCACGGGAGCCTGGGTTTCCTGTTTGCACGTCCTATGACTAAGACTCTCTCCACGTCCTAAGCATCTGTGTGTGTCCCTTGAGCTTGAAGGAATTTTCACTTGTCCAAGACTGTGCCACGAAGGGGGAGGTATGTAGGCGGTTGGGATAAATAAAAAGGAGATAGAGTTACTTTTATGGATGGAAAAGTACTTATTTGGTCCAAGGGATATAGTATAAATGATGCTAGGGTTATTGGAATTTATGATGGAAGGTTATATAGACCTATGAGTCAACAATATCAAGCATTAGTGCATGATGAGATAAATCCAACTAAGCTATGGCATAGAAGTTATGGATATATTCATTTTGTAGCATTGCCTGAGTTGAGTCAAATAGTATTAGGTGTTCCTGAATTGCATACAAAGAATGTTCGTGTATGAAAAGGTTGTTCTCTTGGAAAGAACATCAAGAAACCATTTCAAAACAATGATAATAGATCTAAGGAATCTTTGGATTTGATTCATTCTAGTGTATGTGGTTTGATGCATGTAAAATCGCTTGGTTGTTTATTGTACGATGTGAAATTTATTGATGAATTTTCCTATAAGATACAGATATATCTCTTGAAGGCTAAGGATGAAGTATTTGAAAAGTTCTAGGAATGCAAAGCTAAAGTGGAAAACTTGACAAGTAGGAAGATCAAGATATTGAGATATGACAATCGAGGATAATACACCTCAAAGGAGCTCGTTGATTTTTGCAAGCAGGCTGGGATTAAGATGGAGCTAATTGTCGCCTATAATCCACAACACAATGGTGTAGCAAAATGAAAGAATGGGTCCATTAAAGAACATGTCAAGGGCATGATGCATGATTTAGAGGCATCACAAATAATTTTCTACATTAAAGTTAGAAGTCTTTGTAGAGTTCTAGAAGGTATGGCTCCAGAAGAAGATTTCTCTAAAAGGAAGCAAAAGGTTAGAAACATGAGAATCTTTGGTTGTATTGCATATATTCATGTTCCTAAGGATAAGACAAAAAATATTGATTCTTTAGGAAAGAAAGCCATATTTGTTGGATATAACGAATCATCGAAGGTTGATAGAGTATACATTCCAGAGCAGCGATAGATTGAGGTCATCTAAGATGTGACATTCAATGAGAAATTGACATATTGGAAGTCGAAGGAAGTCCCTATAAATTCCTTGGATGAAGTGAAGCAGGATGCCTCAAGGGAGGAGCATTCAAGTTCTAAAAAATGTGCTAGAAGGCTAGAAGGGCCTCAAGATCTAGCAAAACAAGTCATAGTTCTACAGATCAAGAATAGACCAACATGGCTTACATCCACATTAGGAGAGGTGGAAGGACATGCAACTCTTAATGGAACATTTAGAGAGGTGAAGAAAGATAATAAGTTCTAAAACTAGGCATCTCTCATGACAAAACTCATTGATGAAAAACCTTCCACATATGAAAAACTAGCTAGCCAACATGTATGGAAGGAAGCAATGATTGAGGAATACTAGTAGATCATTAAGAATGAAGTTTGGGAGATTGTGCCAAGGCCTAATGGAAGTCAATGGTGACTTCCAAGTGGATATACAAGATTAATCATGTGGCATATGATAATATCAACAAATACAAGGTGTGGTTCGTGTCTAGTGGGTTCTCCCTAAAAGAGGTAGAAGACTATGATGAGACTATTTTCTAGTTCTCAAGTACACCTCTATTGGATCCATTATTTTTCTTACTACTTCGTTGGAATGGAAATTGCACTAAATGGATGTCAAGACTACTTTCCTCAATGGTGTGATTAAGGAAGAGGTGTACATAGAGAAACCTCAAGGCTTTGAGGTATTATGAAAGGAATCTCATTTTTGCAAGTTGAAGAAAGCCTTGTATAGGCTGAAGCAAGCTCTAAGAGCTTGTTATCCTTATATCGATAACTATTTGATGAGACTGGGATTTAGCAAGAGTGAAATCAATCCAAACATTTACTTTAAGGTTGTGAAGAATGCACCTCTGACCTTATTATTATATTTTGATGACTTGTATTTGACAGGTGTCGATCCTCTTATCATTCAACAGAAGAATCAATTGGCTTATGAGTTTGATATAAAGGATCTTGGGTTGATGCACTATTAATTGGGATTAGAAGTGTGGTAGAAACTTGGTAAAGTCTTCCTTGGTTAAGGAACGTATCTTTTATAGTTCCTTTAGATATTTGGTATATTGGATTGCAAATCCATGGTGATTCCCATGGTGAGAAACTTGAATATGTTAAGAGGATCCAACTCTAGATTGGTAGATCCATCTATGTACCAATAGCTGATTGGTTCATCGATGTATTTAGTTAACACCAAGTCAAACATATCCTTTGTTGTTAAAACATTGATCTATCTCTAGGTTGAATTGAGACATGAGAATTGGATTGCAGAAAAGAACATTTTGAGATATTTGTGTGGTATAACGAATTATGGATTGAGATTTGTTCCAAACAATAATGTACAACTTCTGGGATATATGGATTCTAATTGGGCGGGAAGTGCTGAAGATAGAAAGAGTACCTCTAGAGTATGCTTCAGTTTGGGATACACTATTATATCATGGATGAGTAGGAATTAGAGGCCTATTTTACTCAACAATGAAAAAGTATAGTACATCATAACCAATGAGGCTTGTAGAGAAGAAATATGTTTGCAGAAGTTGTTTGAAGGATTGTTCGGCCAAAAGTTCGAATCGATGGTGTCACAGTGCGATAACCAAATCTATGTGAAGCTTTTAGAGAATAATATGTTCCATGATAGGTTGAGACATATTAAGATCAAGTACCACTACATATGTGACATGGAACAGAGGAGAGTACTAAGGCTCAAGTACATCTCCACCGATGAGGAGAAAAATAATGTTCTGACGAAGTTGTTGCTAAGATATAAGTTTGAATAACAATTCCATTTGCTAATTTACTTTAAACAAGTGAAATTTTTCTCTTAACAATATATATATATATATATATATATATATATATATATATATATATATATATATATATATATATATATATATATATATATCTATATATATATATATATATATATATGAGAAATTTATATCTATGAGTGTTTCCTACTAGGATATCACAATCTTTGACCATCAAGTGGTGGTTTCTTAGATAAGATACACAAGTGTAGGGGCTTATTATTCATATTCAAAGGGGTTAAACACTTGCAAAATGAATTAATTGACAAAAAAATTCTACTTCATTTCAATTCACTTGTGATAAAACCTTTAGACCCTTTTCTCATAAAAGTGAGTGAACATGTCATGTGTGATCCATTTTCCTTTTTAAATAGTTCATATATGACATCTAGCATTAGGGGGTCATTTAAAACATGGATTCCTACTCGTACTACCACAAAAGAGTAAGGAGAACTCACCATTGGCACCTTCACATCATTAGTTAGTGGGAGTTCTATGTCTCAGAAATCAAATGCCACCTTTTGTGGACTTTAGCCAATCCATACAACTACCTCCTCCTTACATATGGCTACCTTTAGCATGGCCACCTTGTCAACATAGTTTGCTACATATGTATTCTATTTTAACAGGGGTAGAAATCTTGGTTTACATTAGTAGTGGCGTCCCACATATTTAAAGTAAACCCATGGGTAGCTTAGCAATCCATAACATACACGTTCCTCTTTTCTCGATCTTTCCTCATGGAGTTGGTCCACTGAGTCTCCACTTAGTCAATGAGTGTGATAGTGCTTAAATTCATGGGATATTAAAGAGTACCTCTAATATCACTAGATATTTATAAAAAAACTCCCAAAATATTTGTGTTGAACCCCAATCTTTACATCATTCTAATAAAAATTACCCTCTATTTTTCACAATAATTTCAAAACCCCATAGTTAGAGCTAACATAGGTACGTGGGTCAATAATTCCCCTTGGGATAATGAGGTTGCAAGATCTATTACTTTTATTAAACCATAAGTTTGATAGCTCTATTTTTTACAGTAGGCCTCATAGAGGACCTAATATTTTCATTTTGTTTAAATTATATGTTTTTGTAAGAAAAAACCATAGTTTTTAGAATGGTTGCTCTTTTCCTAGTTGTAAGAGTGGTTGGTCAGTCTTTTCCTCTTGTGGGGAAGAATTTGTCATGTATTGCCTCAATGCATGAAATTATTTCCACTAAATATTCTAGATGTGATGAATTTTGATAAGATCACAGGAAAAATGTGTTCGCCATGATCGATCACTACTCTCTAAATTTGCGTATGCCTTATTTCTCATTAAGTTCTAGGCCTTAAACTTATACCTTCACATCTTGCATCATTGTATAAAAGGAAGCTTTGTGGGGTACACTACACATCTAGAACTAGAAATTAATAGCCTTATTCTACAAAAATATAATTAGAGAGATTTCTTTCATAGTATTTAGAATCTATTTTTGGTTCATTGTAACTTCCCTGTCTAGCCTACTATTTTAAAAATAGCATCTATGACCACATCGGTGTGAATTAATGATTAATCTTAATTTACTAATTAATGCAATTAAAAGTTAACCCACCTTATGGATCCTTGGTGTGAGGGAAAATTGTCCAATTCTTCTTATTGCCCTAAAAAAGTGCACCCTTATCTATTGAACTAAACACCAAACCCCTTTCCAACAGTGGAAAATCATTCCCTATTCTGATCACCAACTTACCACTTGGTACAAAGCAAATAAGCACTCATGGATCTTTGATATGGTGTTGATTTCGGACATTGCATGATCAAATATAAATGACATCTTCAATAGTTTTCCACTATCTTTGGGTAACCATACTAATTTCTGCTTCTTATGCAATTTATACTAAACTATAAGTATTCCATTAGAATACACACTTGATCTAGTTTTTGGCTGTTACTATGCATATAGGTGTACTGTTACATCTTTTCTAGAATATGTGGATAGTAGATTCTTGGGATAACTTCTAAAAATGAAAACTAGATTTGGTTGGATGAACAACAATCATTTGACACAACAGCCCCTGACTCCCTCCTTGAAGGGATGGCGTGGCTTGTGCCGACCCTAAAATCCTTCTATGTGATCTGACAAGGCATGAAAGTCACCTTTAGCTCTATGGAGGGAGCATGAAGAAGAACATAAATAACCACCTCACAGTAGAAAATAGGACATGGAGAATAAATTTCTTCGTAATTCAGAATTTTCTGGAACCATTTCCCTCTCACTGTGCTTTGTCAGTCACTTACAACTATCTCAAATGGTAAATCTAGCTCGGAGATGATCAATTGCAAGAGATTTACCATGCCACTGATCTACGATTGGGAGAAGAGTGGAAGTTCCTTTTTTGATTTCCTTATCAACCAATCACACTCTTTGTTCTTGAATGTTTCTTCTTAGATTAGATTAACGTGGTTAGAATTATGTGTTAGACGTTATGTAGTCATCTAAATTATATTATATGTTGTTGGAATTGCATGGTGTCATTAAGAGAGGAGTTTTTGTTATATTATATTGAATGACTTCTAGATCCACACATCTTGAGAGCTGGGATGTGAAATGTGTTCAATAATCTCCAACGGCCACTCATTACCTGGTGCACCTGTGAAAATTGTGTATTAACTGGCATAATTATATGTTTAACAATTGTATCCACTCATATAACCAGCCACCACTATTCATTCTTCATTAAACATTATATGTGGATTGTGTGTTTGGCTCCGTATTTACCCAATCACCAACACACTGCATGTGTATAACATAGATCCATAGGAGTCTCTTTTGTATACTAAGAAGTTGTAGTTATTTTGCAAACTTTCACGAATATGTATGGATATCATTTATTAATTACTGTTGTCGTTGGCTATTACAGCATAGAGATTGATAACATGTGCTAGGTCTATTCTGCAAGTCACGTAAACACCCATGCAACAGTGAGCAAATCTAATTGAGGATTTTGTTCATAACAAGGAAAATATATAATCAACTTATATAACCACAATCCTTTTTTGTTGTTTGATCAAATATGTTTTAAAAGGATTGTTTTTTGATAGAATATGTTTGAACATTTTATTTATAGTAAAAGAAGTAAGATAAAGCATGAAGCAACAGTACAACTAACACGGGGTCGGTGTATTATTGCACCAACCAAAGAAGCATGGAGGAGGCAAGATAATTGGCCTTCTCATATATTTGCATTTCATCCTTTCATTTGAAAGGAGCTAGGCAAAAGATCTTGGAACAACTCCTTGTAGCTATGTGATTAATGGGATCTCTATTCCTAAATATATATTTATAATAGGCCATTTTTTGGTTGGCCCTGTAACTTTTTACAAACATGTGAAAACTAACCTCACGACAGTGACAACAAATGCATGAATACAATATTGCACAAGGAGTAAACGATGCACATGAAATATTACATTGTTTTGGTTAACTCTTGCCACAGTGGAATGGGTACCAGAGATTAATGCCCTCATCCATTACGATTGATGAATGACCTTGAATTATCGGTTATATATTTTGTTTCGGATTAATAAAGAGTGTTTATTCACAGAAGAAAAAAGTCGTTATTTCCCTCATGTTTTTTTGGATGAATACCAAGTTGTGACTGGAGAATCTAGCATGTCAAAGTGCATTAGCATGAAACCCATGTAACCAACGTAGTCTATTGCACTGAGGTAACCCGTGTAAAAAACGTCGTCTATTGCACTGAGATTACCTCATTCCCTTGTAATACTCATTCAACTGTGTGATTGTGAGGCCCCTGTTTGCTTCCTTGTTTAATGTGTGATTGGGTTCCTGCATTGTGTTATTGTAAATAGTAAATTAATAAAAGTCTTAATGGAGGGCAATGTGAAATTGCCAACAAACAGTCAAGACTCATGAGTCAGTCTATGCAGTGCTATTTATTTTCATTCATAACATGTGAACACGTTCTCCTGGGTTTTAGATTGACTTTTACTGTAGGGAAAATATTTATATGCTATTCTAAGTTTAATTCATATAGAAGGGTGATACTAATTTAACATATATCATGGGTTTTAATACCTATATGGTTTCTATGTCTCACAAGTATTAGCTTGTTGCTTCATGTTGGAGGTAATTTATGGTCATGTTGGATTTATTGGAAACCATTAATTAGTAGCGATGAATTCAAATTTTTAGAGAGCTGAGTTTGTTACATAATAAAATGAGTTCTTACACTTAGCATTTCTATTTACTCATCAAGTTTTTTGGGAGCTGAGTTTGTTACATAATAAGTTGAGTTCTAACACTTAGCATTGCTATTTACTCCCATGGAGGTATCGGGAAAGTTTTCGTAATCTTATGAAAAGTTCTACAGGCAGTGTGGCTGCTTCACTCAAATAAAACCACAAGGAAGTGTGGTTGATCAGTTCAAATAAGGTCGCAATGAAAATTATTTTTGTATGTGCAATATGCATAACAACTACACTTGTCATAAGTTTGTATGCATGTGTGCCTTGGCATGTACACAACATGTGCCCACATGGAATGCAGATCATATGTTTACACCCCATGTGCATTGAAGATCATAATACCTCTCCTCCACTCACAAATTGATTTGAGTTCATATATGCAACGTTCTATGTGCATTAAGAATTATAATATTGTTAAGGATGGTTGAAAAAACTCATATATTTTACTCCAAGGTGTATGCGTTCAACACACATTTTACATTCAGAGATTACTCTAATATATAGAGTTTCTCAGGATTAATTTATTCCTAACTTAGAAAGAGAGGTTGAGACAATTTCTCAACCATCTCAAACCAACATCTCAAATATAGGATGTAAGCATTAACTCCAACATCCCCTCTCAATGCTTACATTATATAAATTTATTGAAAGCATCCACAAACAACAAAATACATAGTCATACTTTAACTGGTTTACAACTTAGTAGTATAGACTCCATCAAGTTGCCTCATAACCCTCGTAAAGGTGTAGTTGGCAAGTTGGATTCCTGAGTTCGACTCTTAACTCCCGAATCAATGACCTCCCAAAGTCAATTACTAAACATTGTCCCAAGTTGTTGTATAACCTCATTAGAAGACCACTCCCATGTGTTCAACAAATGAGGGATTCTTCCCAGGATCCAAAAATACTATACTATCAGACAACCATCCATGTTGAGCCTTTTCAATGAGTTGTTCTAAAAAAGATTAAGAGGTTTAAATATTTCATTAAATTCATCATCAGAGTTCAATGGATATTCATATGTGGGTATATTTGTTGATTCCTTCCCTAACAGATCACGGGCACAAATTTTGTAATTCCATGCTGTATGCCTAATTTTCTTGCAATAGTAGCATTCAATTTCACTTTTGTTTTCATTTTTCTTTTTCATCCTTGTCTTTGTAAACAATGCATTTTCTATTGGAGAGTTCTCTTCTGTATCCTCTGGTTTTAGTCTCTTTTCTTCTGTGAGAAGTGTTGCAATTGTCTCATGCAATTTTTGTGAAGACATTTGACTCAAAGTGAAGACAACATTACTATAACTTGAAGGAAGACTATTTAGTAATATTTCTTTAGCATCTTCATCCTCTACCTTGGCACCTGCTTCAGCTAATTGTATTATAAGAGACATTAAATTGTTTACATGATTGGACATAGATGTCTCTTCATTCCGTCTCAGTCTAAATAATTGCAATTTTATGGAAAAAAAAATATTTGTAGCTTTTACACCAAATAGCTAAGTCAAATGTTCCCATATTTCCTTAGATGGTTTAGTGAGATCTACAAGATGTAATTATGAATCTGAAAGAGAAAGTCCAATAATGGACTTAGCTTTGTCATCTCTATTTTTCCATTCAATTAACTGTTTAACATCTGTAGGTGCTACTTTTGAACCATTCACTATGCCCCCAATATTTTTTTGCATTAATTGAATTTGAATTTTTACTTTTCATGAAGGGAAATTTGCACCACTGAAATTTTCTAAAACCATAAACTCCATGATCAAAGAAAACTATTAAAAAATAATTGTTTAAACTTCAACATTGAGGTACCTTTCTGCAATTAAAAAAAATAAAAAATCTTTGGTTGCTTTGTAAAAATCGCATGCCTTGGATAGACCTTGAAATTTGAACAAAACAAAACAAGATAGTCTCACATAAGAATGAATTGAAATGTGCAACTTCTTGGGAATTTTTCTTTTATAATTTCCAAATAGTGCAGTCAACTCATCTACGCTCCATGAAATATTCTCTACGGCTCATTCTCCTCCCATCTCACTATTTTGTGCTCCACGACTTAGATCAAACTCACAATGATGATGATGCTCCACGACAACCTCCACAGTTCACCAAGACAATTTGCGCTTCTGGGAGGAACCTGTCCCCGATCGTCAGGAAGAATAGTCAAGTGGCATCACTAAACTTGTAGAAGCCATCGTTGATGTTGCTTCTGGAGGGGAATCTGTGTCTGATGGCGTCTCCAAGTCCTTCAACAAGACAGTGCATATTGCATAAAAAATGGATTTCCATGCATACGGTGGCCCTTCATTACTTCTCATGGAGGGACCAGTTGTTTGAATTGAAAAATCTACTTCACACGTAGGCAGTAGTTGTTTGAATCAGAAAATCCATTCGCTCTCTGTCACTTCACCCACATTCTTCATAATTGATCGAGCTATGCTACAAAAAGGGCCCTTCTTTTCCTTCAGCGCAATGGATTCTCTTGTCCGTGGCTCTCATCAGATCTCAATCTTGCAACATGTTCAATGACAATTTTTCACTCAAAAACCTCAGCCATGTTTCAAGGAAACTCAACTCCAACCTTGAGCTCTGATACCATGTTAAGAATGGTTGAAAGCACTCATATATTTCACACAAAGGTGTATGCGCTCAACATACACACACTTTACATTAAGAGATTACTCTAATATATAGAGTTTCTCATATCTAATTTATTCCTAACTTAGAAGGAAAGGTTAAGAGAATTTCTCAACCATCTCAAATATAAGATGTAAGCATTAACTCCAACAAATATTAACTTTGAATTGTTTTAGTTTATATATATAAACCATTCCATGTGCATTGTGGTTTATATATATGTATATGTTTATTTTAAGTTTAAGTTTGATTATATTGATATTTATACCAAATTATTTACACGTATTTTTTTAATTACAATTTCACTCATTCATATATAGTTATGTACTGATTTATGTACACATGAATATATATATATATATATATATATATATATATATATATATATATATATATATATAGATATATATAACTTATATTATGTATGTTTGATTTGTGTAGATAGTGCTTGTATAAGGTTATATATATCTATATCTATATATAATGGATCTCAATTGATGCAATGTTTATTTAGCTAGAAGAGTTCTTACTAAGTTAGGACTTGATAAACAAATTAATAATTGATTTCACAAAAATTTTAAATTTGGCACTTTTTATAAATTGATGGCCATTGGGGAATTGGAATTAAAAACATTTGTAACACCTACTATAAACCACTGAAACACTAGTAATACGGTAGGTATTGCTACATTCATCCACATTTGGGATAGGGATAAGGAAGGTATATAGAAACATAGAGCTGGAAGGTACTTCAAAAGTCTCAAGATAACATTACATTATTGTGTTTCTTTCATTATTAAAGTAGATACATGGCATTTCCTGTCCAGTATGCGTGGTACTTAGTCATTTATATTATACATTGGCCTATGAGTTTTTTCGTGAACAAAATAAAGTATATCGGGTTGTTATTTATACTTTTTTATGCTAAATGAGCTTGAGGGAGGTAGTTTATGTCATTTGTATGTAGGTAGATAATTATAAGTGCTAGAAGTGCAGTCTCGAAGTTATATCAAGTGAGATCATGAGAGGAAAAATGAAAAAACAATGTAAGGTCCTACCTCATTTCCTTATTAGTGTATATTGAATGAACAATTTAAATTTAAATATAGTGTGAGAGGCCAGAAATATCTATTCATGCTCTATCTTTGATCTCAATCAAATTGGTGAGAGGGAATTCTTACTCATATGGGAGTTTCTCTAGCAATATAATTGACAAATCCATTGAGAATAGCTTAGCTTGTCTTCCATAGTTTGAAAGGTTTGATTGCTTATTTCTTTCTTCTTTTTCTTTTTTAAAGTTTTTGCTATCATAACGCTATGTCTTATATTGTTTTAGATGTTTAAAACCTCAAAATATCTTAGATCTTAGATAAATCTACAAAGTTTCTCATTCATCTTCCCAAGTTAGTTCTATTTCTTTAAGAAAAGTGCCCAATCACTCTTTTCCATGCTTACAAGAAGTGATTGTTTCCCTACGGTCAGTTGTTACAGAAAGACGATATGGAAATTCATATTATAAGGGAGTTCTTTAATTTTTGTGCTTAGTTTATTTTCAGATCTAGTAGAGTATTGACTTAGGCAGGTTACACGAGTTCTATAATTGACTTGTAGGTCCTTGTATAATTTTTATTTCTTCCATTTTATTGTTAGTTGGTATCAAAGAACATCAGATATTGTTTAGCTTTTGATTTATGATGTTGATGAGCTTAGCCTAGTGAGAAATGATTCAACTAGAATCGTTGTGCAATATATTTGTAGGTTGTTTTTGTAGAGTATTTCTGGTTTCATTTGTGTTTCTTTTTTTACATCCAAAGGAAATTCACATTGCATACATATTTCTTACAAAACTTTGGTATTTCTCCACATATCAACATTGAATTGCAAATAGTGACCTTACTGGTACAATATAACCATTTGTTTTCTTTTCCGTTTTCATAATCATAATTAGTGAAAATGAAAAATTTTGCATTCCATAATCACTTAGGGTAGAGAATATTTGGGTTTTGTTTTATACATTGCATTGGTTTGGAGATTGAAACCTTGAGGATCTAAAATTGTTCTCAATATAGTTGGTAAATATATTTAGAGAGTCAGGTTGCTATTCATTTTTGGAAATTGTGGAAAAGGAAAACTTCCCTTATCTCCTTTAGATAGTTTCGACATAAGAAAAAATTTACATCTTGTGCATTTTCATATTTCAAATTTCTCATTAATTCTTCTAATGTTTGGTACGGGGATGTCTTAATCCCCCACTAAAGCCAATGGTTAACTATTTGTCTATATTCAGATAAGTATGAGTGAATATGTCATGAAAACATGAATTACATAATCATTGGAGACACGCTGTATCAATGTTGAGTAGATATTGTATTATGTTGATGTCTTTTTAGTGAAAAAGTTCAACATGTACCAAGTGATTACTGTGTTAGAGAATTTTGTGGTCATATTTATAGTATTGCCACATAAATATTACACATTGGATAATTTTGGCCCACAATCTTGAAGTATTGTGTGACATTGGATTCGAAGTATCACCCTTGTCAAGTTGTCACTTGAAAAATACATGCAGATATTTCTCCACTTCATTCCATTACTGATGTTGTCTCCTCACAACATGGGAATTTATTTTATGACTTATAATCATTCCTTCAAAAATGACCATGGTTACATCATTTTTTTCATTGACTAGTCTACTAAGTGGCTTGAAGCTATGTCTAAGTACTCCAATGACAACACCCCAATGATGTTATTCATATTCAATCATTATAATATTTATATGTTTAGGGTGGCTAAATCCACTGTTATGGATCACAGTGACACTATTGAGAGAAAATGATGACGAAATTACTTGTACAATGGGTTATCATCACGAGAGCTCAAAACTTTACTATCGTTAGGCTAATGCTCAAGGAAAAGCCATCAATAAGGTTTTGAATGTAATGATCTAATAAATGATAGGGAAACACAAATAAGGCTAGAACTTTATGTTTTCTTAGCATTATGGGAATATCAAATTTTAGTGAAAACTTCGAGTAAGTCTACACCATTTCAACATGTCTATGAAGTGGAGGTAACATTATTGATTGAGTGAAAAATACCTTCATTGAAATTAGTTGTACAATTACTACCTAACCATTATTCCAAGGATGAAAATATATTATATTGTCATTATTTAGATGAACACCATCATGAAGCAATAATAGCAAAAAAAAAATGGTAAATAGTGCGTCAAAAATAAATATGATAAAAAACTTTGAACTTGAATCTTTATGGTGAGACTTGGTTTTGATATATGATCGAAACCATATCAAATTAGGGGCTAGAAAATTAGAACCAGTATGACATGGTCCTTAAATTGTTATCCATGTATTGCAAAAGGGGGGGAACATGTTAGTCGATTATAAAGGAAATTATTTTCCATAGCCATGTAATGGGATTACCTCAATAACTATTATGCATAAGATACCAGGTTTTATAGTTATTTGTATACTATATATTCACGGTGAGTGATTCGGTGTGAGATATTTCTTTGCTCTTGCATGTGAATTGATTTGGTCTAATGCTTATCATGATCGATGCTTCATTTATAAATGTCAACGTAAACCCAAACCTATGGAGGATTAAGAGATATAACCAATTGATGTGAATGAATTTTCACGCTAAGAAAAAATGTAAAACGTTCTTAGGAATTTGATGTTAAAATATCCCTTATTGGAAATGGGATTTGTGGTAGTGGAAGTGTCTTCAACAATTGAAAATAGTCCTGAGGCCAATGACAAGATGAAGCTTATGAAGAAGCTAAAGAACGAGCCAAGTGGACGCCTTGAAAAATCATTAGCTAAGTGTGCATGGTGATGGTAGACATGTAAGTATGGAAACCAACTAAGATAAGTAAGAATTCTTTTATGCAATGCTTTTATATTTCTAATATTTTTTTCACTTGAATCATCGAATTGAATGGATACCCTTCTTAAGGGATGATCAAAGAAGGAAGAAAATATCATAAAATATTTAATAAAGATCCTAGTAATATATGCATATTTTAAACTGCTATGATGGACAATAGGTAGAGCTAAGTGAGTAATAGATTAACAAGTAAAAAAAAAACCTAAGTATAATAACACATTGAGGGAATTTATGGGTTTGTGTGATGCGTGAAGTAAATACAGGATTTCATTATATGATTGAGCACATAGGAATTTTGTTGAGATTTTATATATTCGAAGCAAATGATTTCATCACTTAGTAGTGACTTATTATAAAATGATATCATTAGCATGAATTTTCATTTTCTCTAGTTGATATAAATTAGAGAGAACTACTCATATGAATACATTCTTGTCAATAAATACTTGTTGGATATGAAAAATGAAAGAGCCTATTCATATGAAAATAATTCTTTGAAAATTTGGTAAGGCATATGCTTGATGAATTGAAATAATGTATGCTTGTGTGGAACGAGTACAAGTATGATTGAATGACATGAAAATAAATTGTTATTAATGTTATAAGAATTAATGAGCACTAAAGTCGAGGGTGTGAACCCTTTGCCTTGGAGAAATTAAAGTGGAAAAGTGAATTTCTAATAAATTTTGAGATAGGTATCTTAGTGGAGAGACTAAATGTATAAATATCAACATTGAGATAACCTTGGATTACTAAAATAAAATATTAAATGCATGATTGATTGCCAAGAATGATGGCAATGTATGTGTATGCATAATGTGAAAATGATTATTTTAAAATTGTGTGGTATGTTGTTGAAATGATCGAATGATTGACTATGTGATGATTTTGAAGCCAATTTAGTATATGTTGTAAATGGTGCATTGAAAGGATTTTATTCATGAGAAATTAAAATTATTTGGTCAAGTGGAACTGAAAATCATAGGTATAATGCCCTTGAGAATGGCACAAAATGTGATTCTATAATGATAGTTGGATATTATAATCTAAAATGAGCTAATCACTATGATAAGAGTCTCATACTTGAGATATTTGACTGACATATGAAACAAGTTTGAAAAATATTTTTTTGATCGAAAACCTTATGATACATATGATTAGAGATATATGCATTTGAAATAGGTGAGATAAGATATATATCCAGGGAGGATAGATTCTGGTTATGAAGTAAGGGAACTAGAAATAAGACTATTATGGTTACACTAGATCCTATGGTATCTCATGATCACCATGAACATGACATGTGAGATGTGTTGTGCTATGATGAATTCGCTGTAAGAATCTATGAGTCTTTTGGACTTCTTGTAACATGGAGAAAAAAATGAATACTAAGATGCATGCCTTTTATCCAAATACTTGGAATATTGCTCATTCATATTCCTTCAAGAATTATGTAATGATTGTATGGGAACAACTCTCGTCCTAGACTTAGCTCAACTACCACCCACCCTCGAGCCTCAATCTATTTTTCCAAATTTACCAATATTTTCCCACAACTTAAATATGTTATTATTATTATTTCCCCTTTCTTAAAGAAAGTCTTTCCATCATAAAGGACTCAATTCCCAAGACTCTACTTGTCATAATTATCCTTATCTTAATTTTTTTTTTTGTCTTGTTTGTCTTTCCCTATATATTTATTTCTTTTATTACTTTAATTGATTTGGGGCATGAAATACTCCCCACTTTAATGAACTTTGTAACATCAGAAAATTTTTGTTGTTAAAATAACTGAGAGAATCATTTCCATTAATATAGCTCACATTTAGTATTGTGAAAGAAATTGTAAAATGGAAAATGCACACCAACAATATTCCCTATAACATATATTTGGTCCTTCCATTTCTTTCAAATAAGAAAATATTGGCATATCATGTCTCCAATCTATAGATATCTATTAAACATAGATTGTTTGTGGGATCTACTTGCAATATCTATGTGTTATTGATGCAAAAACCCTTGAATGGAAGAAAAAATTATGAAAGATTACATCTCGGAAAATTTTGATACCTCACAGCACTAGATCAAGTTAAGTTAAGATACGTCTATGATGTTATGTGATGGTGCATAACACTAGGTATTTTTATAATTAAGGAAATTATGGATTTGTCCTAAAGATTATCAATATTTATAAGTATTTTCATAATCTCTCAGGATTTGACATGAAATGTCAAACGTCTTGTAGGAAAATAATACCAAAACATGACCAAGACCATTGATCTTTGTTGAATTCATGGAGAGATAAGGTATTCATCTATGACATAGAAAAAATAATTCTTCATTAGAATTAAACTTTCAACTTTATTGTGTAAGCATGACTTTCAACTTATCAAATTACAAGGAAAAATATATGCTCCATCTTTACAAATTAACACTTGAAATGGCCTTTCATGCATAATTTAACACCACCTTAACCTAATAAGGTAAAATAATAATTACAAACTTGGCTAATCTAGGGTTTCACTCAATGATGCTTCTAAATTCCATCTATTCCATCATAGAGTGAATACACCATAATAAAATGTATTACTTTTCAAAATCAATTCAATTTTCCAAACAATTTCCAGAATTAAAGGATTTCGAAAATTAGTGTCGACTGACTAGAATATAACATATGGGATCTGTACTACCAAGGAAAAAGAGTGACCAATAGTAAAATGTAGAAGGAATATCAAATATAACACAAGTGTGATAATTGAAGCATAAGTTATAGTACAAATTATTTATGATCACATATGATAAAAGTCAAAGTAGGAAGGTGGGTTGACTACCAACATGTGGAATGGAATATAAGTGAGACAATTCTTCCACGGAGTCTTCGATGGATTTTCATGGTGGTATTTTTTTCTACAGGCCCTTTAATATTTTTTTTTGCCATGCCAAGAAAATCCAATCCAATCCAATATGAAACTTCCCCCTCTTCCTACCAAAATTACTTTGGTTTTGTTTACTTGATGGATTTCATTTTATACAAATTTTTTGTTGAGTATGAGTATACAAATTGCTAACATTTTGGGAGCTCAAAAGGATTTCAAAATTTCCCCTTAAATCTAGTATTCTCCACTATTTATTCACATTCTTACTATTCAAAGAAGTTATAAATAAGAAGTGAGAAATTCCCTATAGAAGAAGAGGGTAGGGAAGTCGATTCCAATATGATATCATTGCATTACTTGATTGGGTAATTCTAAATACACAAGGAATGAGGATGGAATCAAAGTAGTCTAGGACTACAACTAGTGATGACAAGTCATAAGGAAGAGGTAGCACTGATGAGATCCATGCCTAGAATTTTGTAACACAATGGAAGAAGAAACTTGGGTATTGTTATGAATCATAGAATGAAAGAGTTTAGATGAATAGACGAGAAAAGTTAATATTGTTTCTTAATGCCATTTTGATTTCCATTACTTGTTATATCATCTATTCCAAATAAATTCAATAGGTGTTCTTCACCCATCCCTAGAGCTTGAGTATTCTTATTCCTCTTCCATGAGGATATTTCTTTTAGATATTATCCGACAAGTCCCAAGATCAAAACCTAGTTCTGATACCACATGTAACACCCAGAAAAAATGAATACTAAGATATGTACCTGGTATTGAAAGACTTTGAATTCAAATCCTTCATGTCGCTTCAACAACTCCAAAAAGATGGTATGGGAACAACTCTCCTCCTAACTATTGGTTCAACTCAATCACCACCCACCCCTGAGTCTCAATCTATTACTGCCATATTGTGACTAGTGTTTCCCAATTTATTATATATATTGTTTACATCATAAAGGACTCAAATCCTAAGACTCTGCTTGTCATAATTATCCTTATCTTAATTTTCCTTTTCTAATTTCTTGTTTTTCTTTCCTTGATTATTTTATTAGTTTAATTGATTTGGTACATGTCACTTATCATTTAAAGAAGTCTTAGCAAGGTAAGATGCCAAAGGGACTATATTGTAGATAAGGGGATTAATTGAGCCTATAAGGCCGAGTCACTCTAAAAAAGAGGATACCTGAATGAGTTATTATGAAATAAATTATATCACATGCTCATTGGGATCATGAGGACATTCAAGTGTGTTAGAGAAAGTAGTGAGCCAATCATTTTTCGTAATAAACTATTTTGAATTGAGGGATAAAGATACTTATGGGCCAAATAATTCCAACAAGAATGTTGAGTTCCTCACTTTAAATATCAACATGGGCTTTGTACAAACTTGTGATGTATCTTGCACTGTATGTGAAAACTACATTGGTACAATTATATTTAAAAAATGAAGCATGCCATTTATAGGAATGTTAGAAGGAGGGAAATGAGGATAAACCAAATGGTAATTCTATTGCAAGGAAAATTATAAATTGAAAGAAAAATACTCTACTAACAAGAAATGGAAGTTGTAATAAAGGAAATGTGCATAAAGGAAATGAATAAGAAGTAAATTTGTATAAATTAAACTATTCTAATAACAAGAAAAAAACAATAAAGAAAACATTTATAATGACAAACCATAAAGAACTATTCTAATACAAATTGTAAAGAAAAATTAGTAAAGGAACTATAAGAGAGTAAATGCATGTTGGTAATGAAAGTACAAGATTTCCATAAATAAAATGACAACTATTGGAAGAAATTAAGTTAGAAGCTATTAAATCAATAGGTAGAGGGGATTAAATCATCATTGGAGCTCCAAATTAGGTCCAAGCCCTAAATCAGGCAATGGGGTGAGTCCTTCAAGATAAAAACACTATCAACCAAGAAACTTCAACCAAAAGCTTGTATTACCTCCAAATTTGAATTTACGACAATGATGAAGATTCAATCCTTTATAGGAGACTTCATATTATACTTGAAAAAGGAATCAAATCTATGTTTAATTAATCTGTTTATTATGAAATTTGTTCCCATATCTCCTAATATCATTAAACCTATTTTATGGTATTACTTTTGTCTTCTAGAAAAGGTGAAGGGAAAAATCCCTTAAAAACCTCAACAATATTCAAGTTTGTATGGATGAATGAATGGGCGAGATTAATCATATTTATTTATTGAATTCCTATGCTTAACACTTGGGGATCATATTATCCTTCATATATATAATAGATGCAAAGAAAAAAAAACATAAATCACTCTAATATAGAGCATATGTCAAATTTCAAATTAAATTAAGTTAATTATATATAATTAGAGAAACGTAAGTCACATTTTTCATTAAAAGGATTAAATTTCCATGAGAATAATGTCTTAGGGGAAAGGATATGTTATGCAACCAGCTCACAAAATAGAAGAAAAGATAGGTCAATGACTTCAAAATCAGCCTCTTCGAGGGGGGAACTTCCTTTACATTACACAAACGAATAATTCTTGGATGATTCAAATGACCAAACCTCCTTCCTATATATAGGATTCTAAGGGGTAACAATATAATCAAAACCAACATAACAATAATAATGTAAGGGAACAACAATAACAATAGTGGGTTTCTATGGGGCACAATAATAACAATATGGGGACAACATAGGCACAACAAAAATAATAAGCATCTACAATGAAAATAATAATAAGGGAATACACTAGTATTACAAGGACCTAACATACCCCTCTCCTTCAAAAAATTCTTGTCCTCAATGCTTGAGTAGTTTTGGATGCTTTTGTATAAAATTCGCATCCTCCCATGCGTAATCTTTAGCGGGTAAGTTCTTCCACTTGATGAGATACTTTGAAATTGGTCAACTTCATAGATGTCGATTTCTTATTTCTTTGACTACTTCAGGTTCCAATATGATTTTTCCTTCCTCATCAAGTACTGACAATATTGTTTGAACTCGGAGCTTGTCACCTATAACCTTTTTTAAGCATGATACGTGGAAAATTGGGTGCACTCGGAAGATGTAGGAAGCTCCAATTTGTATGCCATAGTACCAATATTTTGTAACACCTTGTACGGACCATAATACTTCGATGATAATTTATTATCCTTCTTGAGGGACATTTGTTTATATGATTGTAGTCGTAGAAATACTAAGTCACCTACATCAAAACTTCTTTCGCTGCGATGTTGATCTGCTTGTTGCTTTATTCTATGTTGTGCCAAAGTGAGTTTATCCTTTAAGAGTTGGAGAACTTGTTGTTGATGCTCGATGTGATCCTCCACTACTTGAACCTTAGAATTTTCTCTTAAATATGATGTGATGGATGGTGGATGATATCCATAAAGTGCCATAAATGGGGTCATTTTTGCTTCAGTATGGAAGGAAGTGTTATACCACCATTCATCCAGAGGAAACCACTTGACCCATTTTGTTTATTTATGCGATACAAAGCAACTAACATATCCTTCCAAACATTATTTTATTATCTCAGTTTTCCCATCAATTTGGGGATGATAATATGAGCTATGAGCTAACTGAGTACCCAAACAAGAAAATAATTATGTCCAAAAATTTCTAGTGAAAATGGGATCTCTGTCGCTTACAATGATCTTTGGGTTTCCATGTAGCTTTTGAATTGTTTCCATAAATGTAGTAGCTACTATCACCATGATGACACTCTTTCCTTCGGACTTGGGTAAACCTGTGATAAAATCCATTGAAACCTCCTCCAAACATTGACTTGGATTGGATAAAGGTTGTAACAGAATTGGGACCTTAATTGTATCAATGTTATTTTGTTGGAAAACCAAATATTCCACCACAAACTTTTGAATATCATATTTAAGGCCATCCCAAAAAAATTCCTTCTTAACCCTGTGGTAATTTTTTAAAAATCTTGTCTGCCCTCCTAAGGGAGAGGTGTGCAATTCCAAAATAATATTCTATTTGATTTGGGAATTCTTACAGAGGTATAAGCGATCTTTGTATCATAACGAATCATTTTTCCAGCTAAATGTATCATATGTACAGGGATCTTGCTGCAACTTTTGAATGAGTTCCCGCATTTCTTCATCATTCTTCCATTCATCTCTTTCTTCATTTATCCAATCTGATTGGATAATAGAAATGGCACAAAACAATGCTTCCACATCCTCATCCTTTCTTGAGATAGCATCTGCAATAGCATTTTTCTTCCCTCTTTTGTAGATGATTTCAAAGTCATAACCCAACATCTTTGTGACTCATTTTTGTTGCTCTTCTAAAGATAATATTTGTTCTAAAAATTATTTAAGACTATCATGTTTTGTTTTTACCTTGAAGTGTCTTCCCATTAGGTGAGGTTGCCACTTCTTAAATGCATGTAGTATTGCCAACATTTCCTTCTCATAAATAGCTTTGTGTAAATATTTTCCTTTGATTGGATGAATTTCGAGAGCAATGGGTCTTCCTTATTGCATTAAAACAACACTAATTCCATTTCCCGAGGCATCACATTCCACAATAAAGGTTTTTGTGAAGTCTAGCGTAGCTAAGACCAGTGCTTGACACATTACTTATTTAAGATGTTCAAAGGCCTGCATTGCTTTTGGAGTCTAAGAAAACACATCTTTCTTTTGAAATGTTGTTAGAGATGCTACTATTCTCCTATAATTCTTAACAAACTTGTGATAATACCCTTTCAACCTGAGAAATCCTTGCAGATGCTCTATGGATGTGGGGATTTTCCATTCCTTAATGGCTTTAATTTTTCTAGGGTCTACCTTAACACCTTCAGATACAATATGACCCATATATTCGACCTCTTGTACTCCAAAGAAACATATGGAGGTTTTTGCATATAATTTTTTCTCCTCCAATATTTTGAGCACCCTGTCAACATATTGAACATGATCCTTCCAAGACTTGCTATAGATTAGTATATCGTCAAAAAATACTAACACAAATTTTCTAAGGAAGGGTTTGAAAATAGAATTCATCAAAACTTTAAATGTAGATGGTGCATTGGTAAGGCCAAAAGGCATGACCAGAAATTCATAATGACCCTCATGAGTTCTAAATGTTATTTTCAGAATGTATTTAGTCTTGATTCTGATTTGAGGATATCCTAAATGAAGATCTAGCTTGGTGAAGTAAATTTCTACTTGTAATTCATCCAATAATTCATCTATAACAAGAATGGGAGAGTTATCTTTAATAGTGATCTTGTTGAGCTCCCTATAATCTGGACACATGCACCATGATCCATCATTCTTGTGCACCAATACTATTGGAGGAGAGAAAGAACTTTGACTAGGTTGAATTATACCATCCTCTAGCATTTTTGTAACCATACATTCAATTTCACTCTTTTGGGAATATGGATATTTGTAAGGCATGATGTTTGGAGGAACACTTCCTAGAATCAAATCAATAGAATGATCATGATCACGAATAGGTGGAAGGCCTTTGGAAGTCTCAAATACCTTGGAATGATTGCCAAAATCTTTTGGAGATCTGGAGAAATAGATTATTTCGATGTGGGAACCTCTAGTGAACATAATTGTGCAATTATGTTGTGTTTTTTTCTTTAGAAGCACTATCATGATGTTAGAGCTGATTATATTTCTTGGTTTCCCTCCGATACCCCTTAATTCAAATTCCTTTCCTTCCCAAAAAATTTCAACAAAAGTTCTTGAAAATTAAAAGTTATCATACCCAAAGATTGTAGCCATTGGACTCCTAGTACAATATGAGCACCACCCATTGGAATGGAAAGAATTGGACTCTTCAATACATATTCTCCCACAGATACTTAATATTATGGCACTTTTTAGAGAAATTTATGGTTCCTCCATTTGCAACCATCACTTGGCACTCTTGTGGTGATATAGGAATAAATTCAATTCTTTGGCTATCTTACAATGATTAAAATTATAGGTATTACTTGAATAAATCAACACTATTACCTTTTTCTTCTTGATATGTCCTTCTATCTTGAGGGTTTGAGGAGTGGTAATTCCTGCCAATGCGTTACAAGATATGGCCATATTCATTTCTTCTTTTTCTAGTGTTGGTTCCTGGTTTATATCCGCTTCTTTTCACATTTCTGTTTATTTTCTTCCTCCTCTTCACAATCTATGTAAAATAATTTCTTCTCAACACACTTATGACCTTTAGTGAATTTTCTATCACAACTGTAACAAAGCCCTTTTGCTCTTTTTTCTTCCAATTGTTGTGGTGTCAACCTTGTAGGTTGTGGAAGGCTAGGGGCAGCAACACTTCCATATTTATAGCTGTGAGTGGTAGGATTCCTTATTGCCATAATTTTTCTTTCAATTTTTCTTTCCAACCTGGATGCCTTCTCCAATGAATCAGGTTCCAAAAGGAGAACCTCATTTTGTATGTTATCCTTTAAAGTCCCTATGAGAACATCAATCCTATGCTCCTCTGGGATATCTTTTACCCTTATATTCAATTTTTGGAAGTCCTCAATGTGCTCCACCATTGAACCCTTTTATTTGAGATTTATCAATTGGCTAAAGACAATGTTTCTTTTTGTATCCTCATAATATTCTATCATTTCCTCCATAAAAATTGACCAAGTGACAATTTTTTTACAAGAGAAAAGTCATCGATACCATACAAACTGATTGGGTTCTAAATATAAAGTTGTTATGCGTACCTTTTGTGTGTTTTACACAATATGGAGATAAAAATATCACTGCATTTGTAGTATCCATGTTACGGGATCCTTTCCATCAAACTTCCTCATAACAACCTTCGGAATATGGTGGGTCTTGAATCCAACATTAGATTCTATGAAATCACGATTAACATTTCTTTTGTTCTCATCATGAGTTTCCTCTACTACCTTTTCTCCATTAGGAAGCATTTTTTGTAGCAACTTTGCCAAACCTTACATGTCATTTTTCAAATCTTTAATGTTTCCTTTCATACCATCCATCTTAGCTTCCATGTCATCCATCTTAGCATCCTTAGCTTCTGTTACTTTTTGTGAGAGTGAAATTTGTTGCACTTGGTCTCATAATTTGTAAATATCATGTTGCATTTCTTCCTCTTCTTCATGAGTTATAGTAGAGCTTTCGGGTTGCTTACTAGGTGTTTCCATTTTATTTCTTTGGGGAATCAATTAATGCTAAAAAAATTACCATGCCCTTTTAACTACTTTAAACTAATTTTTCAAACAAAATGTATACAAATTATAAAAAGACTACGCACCTTTTTTCTTGTTTGTAGAAGCTCTATATTGAATCTGTTATATCTCTGTAATTTCAGATCTCCAACGTCTAAAATTTCATCCTGTGTTAGCCCTCTAAGCCCTCATTCTAACCCCATAAGTATGATCAATATTGGATTCTCCAAGGAATGTTTATGTGAAATCTCCCACAATAACCTCATTATAGACTAGTTCAGTTGAGTGAACTTGTGTGAAGTGCCACGTGTCATAGTTTCGACCTTCGAACTTGAAAACGATACAAAGAAAACTAAAATCCATCTCAGTTCTATAACTTCTTATGAAATTTCAAGAAGAATCTTAGAGAGACAATTATGACAATTTTCCCAAGGTCACCTATTTAGGATGTAATTCGAGAGCTTGCAAAAACTCTAACTTCCTTGGCTCATGTATCTGAAACTATAATGAGACAAGATCTGAAATTCAGACCCAAGGTTAATAAATATTACAGCTCAAATGGGTTTTCAGTTAAGCTTTTGAAACGTTGTAGAAAACAATTTATAGCCAAAATTCCATGATGACCTGTTTGGAGTAGCGAAACCCTAGCATCCAAAGCTCTGATACCAAATCTTATGCAACCAACTCACAAAATAGAAGAAAATATAGATCAATGACTTCATAATCAACTTCCGGATTTAAACAGGAACGTAACAAAATATAGAGATAACCATATAAACAAAGATGCAGCAGAAATAATGCTTCATTTCATTAATGGAAAGTATTGAAATATGCTTACAACTAGAAATGGAAATAAACCAGCTAGGGCGATGGTAGCTTATCTCTGAGAAGAGATGTGGCGGCTACATGCCTCTGAACTGTGTTACAATGAGGCTCGAAGGCCTATTTATTATTGAGAAACAATGGAAAACCCTTCACATCCCAAAACCTAACCCTAGAAGATGAAACACCAAATTGTGGGCCCCGTTTGGGTAAATTGGTACATCAATTTCCCGGGGTGTAACTTTGGCATACGATCTCCATTTGACGCAAACAATAGCTTGTTAGAAATATCTATTCGAGCACTACCACTTTGGGAAGGGAAACATCGATCCATTGACCCATGTTACCGCCAGATTCCAAAAAAAACGTCGTTTAGGGCCTCAAAACGGCTCTGGAAGTTCAGGACCCGAAAGATTGCTAAAAATAGTAAACTGTGCTACAATTTAGGAAAATGAAAAAACTGAAAGAGACAGTTGTGGGGGTCCAAATGGGATAGGTGGGTGGCCACCAACATCCACCTGGATCATTCCTCCCCCCTTACGAAGCAATGGTCCCCATTGTGTTGAGTTCCTCCCCTAGATGAGGAAGCTTCTGCTGAGCTGGGTCTCTGGTGAGCTGTTCTGCAATCTTTGATGTGTCCAGAAATGGTGGGAAGCATGGTCGACGACAGTCCACATTGAACACTCGGTGCAGGCGGAGGAATGGAGGAATGTTGTGCTTCAAAGCATTGTTTTCCATAGCCTTGGTACTGGTGTAAGGACCATGTCGGAGTGGTCTAAGTTTCTAATGGGTTCTGATAAGGCGTTCTCTCTGCAGATGTAACCAAACATTTTCGCCCACCTGGAACTTGTGTGGTACCCCTATGGGTGAGGAGAAATTGTTCCTATGTTATGTCATGACTGTATCCCTTTGCTGCTGCTGCTGCGTGGAGGAACCCTTTGCGGGGGTCATGGATGTAGCAACGATCTTCCCCTTACTTTGGGAGCGAACTAGATAGATGAATTTCCTAGTCTGGGAGATGAGCTTGCTGCCTTTCTTAGCAGTGATCAAAGAGGTGGCGGTATGTGGGGCTACCTCCAGTATCCTGTATAATGCATCACCCAAAGAAATAATGACAGCGCAAGGCCTTGACTCATACACAGCATGTCACCTCCACAAGTATGGCTAGCCTAATAGTACATCACAAACATCCAGAGGTGTAACATCACACAATACCTCATCTGTGAAGGACTTGATGCTGTAAGGAAGGTGACACTGCTGGCGGAATTTAAGATCTCGTCCTTCATGAAGCCACCCGATACTGTACCACTGCGGGTGTGGTGTATTCCATAGGCCCAACCGCTTCACGACCTCTGCTGAAACGAGGTTCTTCTAGCTCCCGCTGTCAATAATGAATTGCAGCGGTGAACCCTTCACCCACATTTGTGGGTGGAAAAGGTGCTCCCCCTCCTCTGGGTATTCGGGCTCATTTTTTTGGATCTTGGTGGTGGCAACAGTGGCGTTGGGATCCGCATCAATTATCTACTTCCCTTTGCCATTCCCCTTGTTGGGTTCTGGCTCAGGGTCAGAACATGCATCTGATTCGGAAGCCTTCAACTCGGCCACCAGCGACTGCTTGGTCCAACGCTCACTTGTGTTATGAGTGGGACTCTTTTGGAACTCACACCACTTTCCTATGTCCTTCTTCAGCTTCGTGGTGTTGTTCTTTTCTTGTGGCTTCAACAGGTTGTCTTGGGTCACCCCGCCTTGGCTTTGTCCTTTGGGTTTCGGATTTGCAGATCCAAAGTCTCGCTTCTTCTGTTTTAACTTTTGCTCGATTTTGATAGCGTATCGATATGCCGTGCCGAGCAAGGAGATGTTCAGGAACTCCATCTCTTCTTGGATGTATCTGTGTAGGCAGCCGCGGTATTTGAGTACCAAATGCAGATCAAAATCTTTGATACCCAACTATGTGCGAAGGGTATGAAAAATGTTGGTGAACTTTGGCACATCTTGGTCTCGTCCCTGCCACAGTGTGGTCCATTTGATGTATTTGTCCTCATAGATTTTGACAGGGTAGTACTGCTCCTTGATGGCATTCCAAAAGTCATTCCAAGTGGGTGCGGCTGAAAATAGTGAGCCTGTACTTTCATCCTTCTGCTCGCAGTAGGTTTCCCATCAGTCCTTGACGTGGGGGGCTGCTTTGAGAAGAGCGAAAACAATCTTTTCCCCACTCAAAAATTCATGAACAGAAAAATACCCATCTAGCAGATTTAACCATTTATCTACATCATCTATGTCTATTTGACCCTCGAAGATGGGGATTTCAAAATTAACTTGTACCTTAAATGGTGTGGCATTTCCAGAGTAGCTATTGGAAGCCGATGCATCGCCTCTGGGTAGCCACTTAAGGATTTGTGCAAAATTGTCCATCATCGTATTCCTTTGTCGCTTGAGGGCTTCTTCGAGCAAGATTTTTATAGGATCTCCTACCCTCTCATCTTTCTTCTCATTTGCCATGGGAGGCCGTCGGGATTTGCGAGGTTTGTCTTGCAAAGGTTCGACCAATTCAAGCCCTAACTCCTTATATCCCGACCTCGTTGGGGACATGCAAAGAAAAACAAAGAAAAAAGCAGACTGCTCTGATACCACTGATCCAGATTTAAACAGGAATGCAACAAAATATAGAGATAACCATATACACAAAGATGCAGTAGAAATAATACTTCATTTCATTAATGGAAAATATTGAAATATGCTTACAACCAGAAATGGAAATAAACTAGTTAGGGCGATGGTAGCTTATCTCTGAGAAGAGATGTGGCGGTTACATGCCTCTGAACTGTGTTACAATGAGGCTCGAAGGCCTATTTATTGTTGAGAAACCATGGAAAACCCTTCACATCCCAAAACCTAACCCTAGAAGATGAAACGCCAAATTGTGGGCCCCGTTTGGGTAAATTGGTACATCAATTTCCCAGGGTCGTAACTTTGGCATACGATCTTCGTTTGATGCGTACAATAGCTCATTATAAAGATCTATCCAAGCACTACCACTTTGGGAAGTTCAACATCAATCCATGGACCCATGTTGCCCCCAGATTTCCAAAAAAACGTCGTTTAGGGCCTCAAAACGGTTTTGGAAGTTTAGGACCCAAAAAACTGCTAGAAATAGTAAACTGTGCTACAATTTAGGAAACTGAAAAAATTGAAAGAGATAGTTGTGGGGGTCCAAATGGGATAGGTGGGTGTCCACCAACATCCACTTGGATCATTCGAGGGTCCAACCTCCTTTATATTAAACAAATAAATAATTCTTGGATGATTAAAATGACAAAACCTCCTTTCTATATAATGTACCTTCAATTTTTAATGTACCTTCAATTTTTAACAATGTGGGTCTTCCCAAAAGCATGCATAATGGGTACTCGATGGATGTGAAATTTAATTCCACATCCAACAAGTGTCTACACTTGAAATTTGAGTAAACCTATAAGGAGATCAGCCAAAAATACAATTAAAATTAGTTTTCTACTTTTCCCTCCAAAATTCATAACTCTTATTTTATTATTTTAACTATTATTTTATTATTTTTGCTTAGGAGGCCTCTTTTAAGCATAAATTTCCTGTAATGCACCATAATCCTACTTGAAGTATATTTCACGTTGCCATATCACTTAGAAAATGTTTACTTTTCGACACCTTGTGGGTTTCTTTAATTATACCTTGCCTCTTGCATTCTAAAGTGCATTGTTGGAATACCTCATCTACTCCCAGCTTGTATAATTGTCCACTAATTAGTGTGAAAGGAGTTTCTTTCATTGTTAAGAATTTCTTATTTTTCTCACAAAAGTCTTCGAGTGCTTTTACCACGGGGCCTTCACTCAATGAAACTCTCACATATCACATGTGTTCATGCCATTCCAAAAAATACCCTTAATTTAACTACATATTCAAAAATAACGTTAAAAATCACATTATTTAACCCCCTACTAATCTTTCCTAATTTCACTAGATATTGTAGGTATCCATTTTTTCATTATCATTTTTTATACCATTTTGTATCTTTGCATTAACTTTGAGCTCCATTGTTTATACATGCAAATATAAAAACACTTCCCCCTTTACATGCTCAATACATTATGTCATTATTTTCTTAGTTTATATCCCCCAATATGAATGCACGTGGTATGGTATTGCTTCCCCAATGAATCCTCTTGGCTTTTCCTCTATGTTAAAATTAAATAATTTCTGCAAATTTTGTGGGAGTGGCTTTGACTAAAAAATGTGCATTGGGTGAATTATCGTCAATATCTATTACCTCTTCTCATGTGTTGAGTTGAGACAGGTGGTGAGGCCCAACACGTTTTTTTTTTGTGGTCATACTATTTTATCAAATTCAAATTCTTGAAATAATAGCAACCGTTGACAAATCCTCCCCAAATGTATAGGTTTATGAACAAGGTATTTTAAGTCATGTTGATCAATGAAACATGTCGACGAATTGGCCAAAATATAGTGGCAGAAATTTTACAAGGCGAAGATCATGGCTAATTCCTCCTATTCTATTGTTGAATAGCTTCTTTATACCTTGTTTACTTTTTAACTAACATATGTTTGGATGTTTACTTTTTGGTGTCACGTTGTGCTAAAAATACTCTGATTTCTACATTAGACGCACTCATATACCTACAACTTTTTGGACCAACAAGGAAATTTCTAAATTGGTGCCTCTACCAGTTTCTTTTCTAATAATTTGAATGATTCATTGTACAACGCTTTTCTCCATATATATTAAACATATTTTCTTAATAGTTCATTGATTGGAAATTTTATATTGGAGTGATGTCTAATTTATTTTTTATAGTACTTTGCATGCTCTAGAAATATTTTTCTCTACTTTTGGTTGACATGGGGCTTTAGGTCAAGGATCACTTTAATTTTTTCCATATAGGAATTGATTCCTTTCTTACATACCACATGCCCTAATAATATTCCAATTGGCGTGGAAAGAAAACACTTTTTAATAATGAGAGACAGATGAATCTGTCTACAATTTTTAGTAGTATTCCTTACATACCACATGCCCTAGTAGTATTCCAATTGGTGTGGCAAATAGACACTTTTTAATATTGAGAGAAAAATTAATATGTCTACCTTCCTTGCATACCACATGCCCTAGAAGTATTCTAATTTGTGTGGAACATAGATTTTTTTTAATATTGAGTGAAAAATGAATCTATCTACACTTTTTACAGTATTCCTTCCATACTAGTAGTCATCTATTCGGCTTAGTTTTGGTCAACCATATTTAGAAATGTAATTTTTTATTATTATTATTTTAGCATCCATCTATTTAGCAACTTTTTACTCATTGAATCTCTAATTTCCAAAAGTTACTTAATGACATACACATGGAAAATCTAGCTTCTTGGGTTTACCATCCTAAACTTTCGATATTTAAAATATCATTATGTATTTTTTATTCTCTAAATGATTCTATTTCCAACAAAAGCTCTTCACCAGAAATTTGATATTTCAAATATTGAATCAAGAAGTTCCTCTCTTTCCTGATGGTTGGCATGATATATGATTACATGTTACAATCAATGGTAGTCAATTTTCATTTTCCCTTTTTATTTTTTTTGTACAATACTTTTGTTTGAAAAGAATACTTTAATTTGGTGAGTTGCTTCAACTAGTTCTTTTTTAGAAAGATGAAACCCAAAATATTTTATAAATATATTCTTTAATTCATTACTTTTAGAGTGTTTCCCCTTGATATTTTTTTTATACCACTTATTTGGTAGATCATCAAGAGTACTTGGAAACATGTGTGGTGAATTTTCTCATCTCTACAGCCAATTCTATTTTATTTTTCTTCACATTGTTTAATATGGGCTACAAGATATCATGTTGGGTCAAAGTTTGGAATGTTGGCCACTACAGATAATTTCTCACTCTCAAAAGCGTTCAATAAAATGTGTCGCAATAGTTGTCCACATTTGAATTTGATGGGCATGGGCATCCCACCATGTTGTTTTTTCTCCATAAAAGTTATAACAAGAATTTGTACTATTTCTTTCTCACATTTAGATACTTCATAAATGTGATTCGAAGGGGAACTTTTTTCTTTAAATCTTTGTGTAGTAACAAATTCATTTTTCACACTGGTTGCAAATAGTGTAGGAGATTATCTTACTTCTCTTTCATGCACAACTAGCATTGCTTTAACTTTGAATCTTGGTTATGTTTTCTTGATTGGTATTGGTTCAATTATCCAACATTCCTTATCCATTAATTCGTAATTTCCAATTTTCCATTAATAAAGCTTGGTGTCTAAGGTTTTTCCAATGGAAATTAGGGATCATAGAAGAATATTTCATGTTACATTTGGCTCCACATTGTCTTTATCCTCATGCATAACTTGATATAAATGTTTTGTCTCCGTTTCATCATCTAGTGATTCAACCCACGGTTTTCCTTCCTGTGGATCTAATGGGATCACAATCTATCTATTATTTCTAATAAACATTATTCACTTGTTCTCTAGGAAAATAAAAGATTTCATGATTCAACCCAATGGGAATTTGACCAACACTGGATAATTTAGCATTCCTTCAACTAAGTTATTAAATTAAATTTTGAAAAATGTTTGGATTCCTATGATTGAAGTTTGAATGTGTTTTAGTATAATGATGGGCTCCAAGAATATCTTATTTGTTAATTTTAGATAGTTGATTGTCCTTTGAAGGGATGATCTTCTAAGCTTTATTCATGTGTCTCTAGGGAGAATATTTATTTGTGACCAAAGCTGATAATGACTTGACCTATCAGGTGTCTACTTATATTATGGTTGACTTGAGGATCATAGCATTCAAAATTTTTGTTCTAGCACACTTGTCATAGGTTTATACATAGTCTATGATCTTCTTTATATTCTTTAAGTATACAAAGGAGCTCAATTATATAACCAACTGATTTTTTTCCTTTTATTAGTTCTAAAAATTATTCCATAATATTATCTTTAGTAAATATTTTTTTCTAGCTTCATTTATGAAAAAGTTGATTGCTTCTCTCATTAGATCATCATGGTGTTGTAGATTTGGATATGGAAGAACAAATTTTGTTGGTCATATTATTTCTTATGTTCTTGGTTTACTTTCTTGTCTCACTCCATATGTAGTGATGACTTGCAAGTTTTTTCAATTTAAGACCTTTTTGTTTAGGCACAAAATGAAGAAAATTGATAACTCTTTTATTCATTAGTTTTTCAAAGATTCTATGCAATTTATGAAAGAGTGATCACCAAATTCATAAATGTTGTAGCAGCATAAGTCAATTTTGTCTTTTAATGGAAAATTGAGTCTAATGTGCCCCTCCTGCCAGCAAGTATAGTAGTAAACTCATCCTCAATATTAACCTTGGTTTCATCCAAATATCCCATTAAATATGTCTTGATTGTTTCAATTTCCTTGAAATACTTCACAACCCTAGTATCCATTTCCTCTTTCTTGTTATATTTTTTCCCTTCTAGATTAGGTTGCTACATCCATTAACTACTCAAATGATAGTGTATGTTAAATAATATGATAGTTAGTATTATTTCAAATGTTAGTTGCAATTAATGAGTAGAGTGGTTCGATTCCTCACATGTATCACACCACTTTGGTTTCACATTCTTTAAATTATATCAACATTCTGTCATGGTATGATTTGACATGACATGGAAATTTAAACAATATATATATGATTGTACATGTCCTTGTTCAATATTATTTATGAATTTATAGTTATCCTTTTTGTGCCCCTCACTTTGATAGTTGGTGCACCACAATTCATTATGTTGCAAAGTAATATTCATGAAAGATTGTTGTAACTGCTCAATTTTTTTCTTTGATTCTCTTTACTATCGATGAGGAGGTCAACATTCAATCATCATCTGTTTCAATGTGTTGGTCCTTTTTTAAATATTCTTCCCATGATGTAATTTTGTGCATTATTAAACCCTCTGATTCATTATGAGAGTATAACAATGTACCATTGTATTAGGAGATCTTCATTAATCACAAATGGAGTTTACCTTAACAAGTCTTTAAACATTTTATCATAAAATTTGTGAGTTGTATGTCATGTCTTTTTCTTAACTTATTTAAGTTATTGGGATACATGATTCTTAATGATCTTGAACTTTAAAGAGGGCAAGGGAACTTTTCTTAATATCGTTCTTCATTCTATCTTGATTTCCTGTGATATTCAAAAATCAACCAAGGGATATTTTTTTCAGGGCTCTCACAAATTAAACCATTTGTTTTGCTTAATTATTGAAATCATTGGCATCCTAGAATATTTTGAAAAAAAAACAAGTGTTTTCTAGGGTCTTCAAAGCACTTATAGAGGGACAATTGAATTAATCCCATGTTTTCATTTTCTATAAGATCTTGTGTTGAAGTATTTTTTACTAAAGATCATTTGATTGGAATAAGCAGTTGTATCGAATACACTTGTTTTTTATCATGTTAGCTTCTACTTCGACAGTCATATTTTTTTATATTTTTTACCATAGCGTTTCAATTTTAACTTTCGACTTCGACATTTGAAGATGTTGGTGGGATATCATTAGTTTGACACGTGTTTTCTAAATATTATCTAAATTAGTTTGTCTCAAGATACAAAGGCTCATCATCACACCTTGATTCATCTTCTTCGGAAATTACTAATTTCAATAGAAGGTTACGTTCTTGAGATCTCTAACATGGCTAATTATGTCATCATTTTCCTAATTATTTAGCCAAGTCTACTTGGTTGCTAGGATTTCTATTAAGATATAATATTTTAGGTTTCCTTGGTCATCTCTTCTATACAAAACTAAGGAAGGTTTTGCATCGATATAAAGACTCTAATATAGGAAGTTTATCTTACATGGGGACTTGTGATATTTTCTATAGGAGATTATGGTATCGTCGGTCCAAAGTCATCAAATTTCATATTGTTTGCATGTATTTTTAGAATAAGGCTTGATTGTATACTATTAGTTTTCTTTGGAGCCTATAGGTCTACACCTCTCCAATCTAGGAACTCAATGCATCCTTATATGAGTCGCATGCATCCTCGATCTGTCACTTTGGATTTTTCTTTTGGTTTGACTGTTGGAGGCATTTGTCCTCATGCATCTCGTGTTGTTTTTCTGTTTTTTGTCACGTTCAATTTTATAAATGTTGAATCATTTTTTTATAATACTACATACAACATTCAATTTTTCTATCCGACTCCTCGGTGAGAGAATATCCTTGTACTCTTCCAACCAATCATCTTCCTCCCATGTCATCTCCTCGACTTCAATTGCCTTCTTTCATTTTTTTCTTATTTTGTTTTTCTCAATTTATCTTATGAATGTCTACACCCACATCACTGACCCCGAGTTATTCTTGGTCAGGAACTGATTTTCCAATAAACATCCTCATTTTCTCAAGAAGTAGTCCCATTCTCCTTTGGTGTCGTCATAATGAGCATCAAGAATTTTTTCTTGGTTGATTTGGCGCTTGTGGTCAGAATTTTGTAATGGCTCTAAACAGACTTTGTACTTGATGATATGTCCAAATTCCTTCTCAAAGAGAAATTTGTGTATCGAGGTAGGTATAATACAGAATAATCCCTCATGGGAATCGTTGTGAAGATGTTCCTTGATTTTTTTTATTGAAGTGTGTTCTTCGATTGCTTACTCCTTGCAGAAATAGTCAAGTATTTTTTTCCAACTACAACAAATTTTTCCATCCCTATTTTGTTAATTTCGTCATTAATCCCACATCACTAGTGCGATGACAAATTATATGGATGGTCAGTGTACTTCTTTAATTTTGATGCGATCAATTCAACAATTTTTTCATGGGTTTATGGGTTTTTGTAAAGGTGTGACCTTGATGCTACCAGTGATAACTCATTTCTTCTAGAATAGTTATTCAAGTAATTATTAATTTTTTTCTACCACCATTCATATATCTCTTCCAAACCCATCATGTTTATTCTCTTCCAAACACATCATATAAATAAACGTATTTGATGTACTTGGTGTAGAAACTACCAACAATGGACCCAATGTTATGATCTAGGGAACAACATGTATTATTTACCAACAATTTATACACCAAGCAATCTCATACATCAATATACTTAATCAAAAAAGGAGAAAAGGGATAGTAGAAGTAGTGGAGATCCAATAAAAGAATTCTTAGATTACATATATTAGCATACAACAGCGACCTCATAGGGTCAAGTACATGCATATTTCTACTTCCTTTCGATAGCTACAACAACTATACCAACTAAATAACTCGGTCAACTAACCCTAACAGGGTTTGACTGACTTACAATATAGATCAAAACTCAATTGAATGTGCTAACTTGAGAAGGCTAGTGGACTAAGTCGACTAGCCTATCCAACACTACTATTAAGAATATTTTGTGAATATTCAATAGAATATCAATTGTTACCATGCACTTATTAATTTTGATAATTAATTTAAAAATTTGGAAACCTTATTCCAAAATGGGCTTGCATATCAACTTAAAAATGCATGTATTAAGTTATTCGACGTTCAATCGTAACTTCATGATTCCTGCAAGATAGCTAAACACAAATCAACATGAAATTTGGCATTATACAAAGATGCAAAAGGAAAGAATATACAACAATAAAAATTGGGGAATTGCCAGGAATTTAGATATCTACAAATGACTTATATTCTATGCATATTTGTTACTCCTTTTCCTAAATATATCTTAACTGTTGTAACTATATTTTTTTTATCATTTGAAAGTTGTAAGTTTAGAAAGTTGAACTGATTCAATTTTCTTGGTTAAGAGTTCACATAAATAATAATAACAACACATAAAAAGAAATCACAATTAATGAGAACATACTATTATCATTGAAGTAGATATCCATTATGAAACAAAATCAAATATTCCCTCACATGTTGCAAAAAAAAATCAAGCACAACGAAGAATATTTTATAACTAAGCAAATTCGTTAGGTTTACTTTGTTTACAGGACTATGCCAGATTTGTTACCTTGTTTACAAGACTATGCCATGAAATAAAAATTGTTAAATTGGGATCCTTATGAGATTCTTTTCCTCACACATGATATAATATCATAATCAACATTAAAAAAACAACAATTTGTGCTTCATTGAGAAAGATGATTACTGTGTTCTTTTACCAACATAGCTGATAAAAGTATTCAAAATTCAATTATCAAACAATAGAAACCTATTAGAGATATATTTTCCTCTCAATAATTAAAAGCGCCATCGTCATTAGCGAGAGGTCATGCTGCAGTAGCACACAAATATCAGGAAAATAATGTCAAGAAAATAAAAAAATCCACTATCTAAATAGGGACACTTTCCAATGGATATTGTACTTGATGACCATACGGAAATATTTTTAGCGAGGTTATTATAATGATCGTAGGAGGAGTAGGAATGCATGAATTCTAAAGTTTATTTCAGGAAGAGAGGCATGCTCTTAGACTTTGTGTCTAAGATATGAAAGGTCTTCTCTCCTAATTTAATCAACATCTTATCCCACCTCCTTTAGGCCTTCATAACTAAGTCTACATATTGCCAACATTTTTAGTGATTTTCTAAAAAAAGGTATAATGTGCTTAAAAATTAAACATTATTGGATATAACTCTTATATCTCATATTATTAAAATTAAGAGAAAGAAGCAACATTAAATTTATTAAGCTTATAGGCCTGACTTATTTTAGAATAGGGATTCTATAATTTACCATTTTAAATAAAAAAAAATATATGAATGCTTGATATTTAATGAATGTAGAATGTTATTATTAGTATGCATAAATTATGGATTTATAAAACATTTTTTAATTGTAAAACCCATAACAACCATGTGTCCTCCACCTCCATCCACTGGTCTCCTCCATCACGTAGCATAGTCTGGCCACATTACAAACCCATCTCACGTTTTGCATTACAAATTCATTGGCGTAGGCATTTTAATCTATATTGAAGGACGAAGAAGATTAGAAGGGTTTAGAATCCATTTCATTTTTAAATAACAATTTCAGTATGTGACTGAAGAAACTGATCGACATTTAGGCCACAACAAGAGGTTTAGAGGTTTCCCGAATCATACTAGTTAGAAAATCACCTCTTCGTAATTGAATTAATTCAATTTCATCGTTTTTTTATTCCATTCCATATCTAATTTAAGTTCATGTTTTTTTATTTATAGATTCAATCTCTAATTTCATGTTTTTCTATATTGTTTCCATCTCTAATTTTCTTATTGTTGGGTACGGTCGACACTAGTTTGAAGAAATTTCATCTAAAAATTTCCTAATAGAGATTATGATGGTAACTTGCCCCATGCATGCTCCCTGAACGAAGATCATATAAAATAACTACGCCTTTGATTATTTAGCTCAATTGTATTATGTATTTTATTCTAAATGAGTGACACTAAGCCTTATATGCTTATGCTCTTCCACCTGAGCCAAGCTCAAGCATCTTATATAAAGGGTTTGCATACCTACAAGAAGGTGATTTCCTTTTGAAGCCTAAATCGATGAGAAGGGATAGGAACCTTCTCTCTTCTTAAGTGATTCCATGTGATTTCAAATATGTACACAAGTAAAGGATTTGGCCACAAATGAATTAAGACCAGTAGTTTTATATAAGAGATTAGTAGTGTCTGTAATAAGATTGGTGCAAAATTTAAAAATGTTTCATGATGATGATGATGATGATAATAATAATATAGCAGCCTTTCTCAATGGTGGAAACATATTCAACCATGGGAAAACTAATTCAATGATGGTTAAGTATGGTCAACATGTCCATCCATAGCCATCAAGGCCACCAATGGTTCACATAGATAACCATAGTGAACATTGTCAACCATAGTCGTGTTCCACATAGTTTTGTCATTGATCACAACACATGTCATTAACATCAAAGGGGATGTTAGATGATAACAAATATCATTAATCTAAAAGGGGATGCCTAAGGAAGAAGTATGACAGTCATATCTCATGCTCGTTCTCATCTATTTGAAGTCAAAGAAGCATGAAGATTATTGAGTTTTTGATGTAATTATGATGTCCTAATGAGCCTATGAATAGTGTTGATGGATAGTAATCACTAAGGTCATTCTAATGATCTATCAAACTCTAAAAAACTCCTCTAAGATGACAATTTATTGCCATTTTAAAACAAGATATATTTAAGGGCCTAAATCTATTGGGAAAAATACGCAATTAACAAATCAATTAACCAATGTGAAAATTATGGGTGGATCCATGATTTAACATTTGAGTCAATGGTGGATAATGACCAAAGATGGATGAGAGTTAATGGTGTTAAACATCAATCACCTTCTTCAAATTTGATGAATCATATTAAAAACTAACAAATCAAACAAAGGATGTTATATCTACATGCTCACTAGTTAATATAGAGTACCCCAACATGAAATCAAGTCATGCAGTGCCACATGGCACAACATATTGGTCTGAAGATGTGATATGGAAATTCTGACTTGTGGTAAAATATGATAGGCCATGGAATTTGATACAATAGCCCTAGTGATGACACAAAGAATGATTGGGCGACAATAATGACATGGAAGGAAACGAATGACATGACCTAACATGTCACTTGAGTGGTGTTAGAAAGGTGGCATGGCACCTTTAGGGCCCACCACATGGAAGATATACTTGACACACTTTCACAAGGGAAGAGTCTAAAAAGGGTGACACATAGCACCCATCACAAGTTGAAATGTGACATGATGATTTCATCTTGACATCATCATGAAGGTGGCCATGGACCCCTACGTTTAGAGTCATATGTAATGGTCACATGGTTAAGAAAACAAGGCCAAGAAAAATTCTCAAGTCGCATGTATGAGGTCACATGATTTTTGTGAAAGGGAAAAGGGGATAAGCCCATATTATACGGGAGAACGATAGTCACTCCAAATATCTGTGGGACCACACAATGTGTATATATATACATTTGTAGCATGATTCAAATAATACGTAATTTGAATTCTTAAAAACAAAAGTTTGTGGTGGTAACTTGAAGGTTGAGTGATGTGATTTCAAGTGTTGCTTCTCTGTTCTGAGTATTCCAACTATGGATTATTGATATGTGAGCTCCATTGGGCATGCACTATCGATTTTGTATTTCTAACTAGTCGAGCAATGTGGCTTCAAGTGTTTCTTAGGTGGTTGGAGTCTACAGATGACGTAGCATAATCATCAATTTCCTGAAACAAGAGACAAGAATCTACTTCTACTCCTTAAAGTAAAATCCCATAAACATCAAGAAAACAATAATCAATAGAGGAAGAGAATCAAAGGAACATAACACAATAAATATCTAGGGAAAGCGACAGCTCAAAACCCCACTACTTGTTTTGTTTTAATCAGGAAAATCAAAATGAAATTACAATGCTTGTTCTCTCTAGAACAATCCCAACACTCAACAAATTCAATCTCCAACTCATAAGCAAGCTCAAGGCCAAAGCTCAGCCAATTCACAAGCTCTCCAAGTCTTTATTCCAATGTGTAATTCCTATGAAGGATAGATTGTATTTAAAGGGAAATAAAGCCTCTAAAAATAGCGCAATCCCTCAAGGATTAGTTCCTCAATGCATGATCTATTAGTGCAACTAAGAAAAATCTAAAACAAATGGTACACTGTCTCTGCACTCTAGTCTCAACTGGGTCTTTCTCAGAATTGACATACATGAGTTTCTGATGGTGGAATCTTCAATTAACTAGAGTAGCACTAATTAGGTCACTAGTGTCCCAACTGATTGTTTACTCACTATTGATTCCTGAAACTGATTGGAAATAATTTAACTGGACTTAACTATAAATTGAGTTAGCTAATTAGAACTCATTCACAACTCATCCTCAACTCCTATAAGTTAGGGAGAACATATACATGTCTTCTAATTTCCTAAATTAATTAAGTTAATTAAACTTAATTAATTATTTTCAAATTGCTATGAAAAAATAATTCTATTTTAATTCATAGTTTAGTTCAAGGACAAATTAAACTAGAATTTCTTGTTTCCATTTCTCAACAGTCCCTCTCAACAAGAAAGGGAATATCCACTACCTCGATCCTATCTCTATGAAACTCGAATTTACATCTTGGCAATGCCTTTGTCAAGATGTCAACATCTTTCTCGTCCGTGGGAATGTAATCTAACAACATCATCCACCTCAATACACAATCTCTGAGATGATGATACCAGATATCTATATGCTTGGACAGATCATGAAAATCTGGATTTTCATAGAGTTTGATACAACTCTGATTATCACAATAAATCAGTGTCAGATCCATTTGCTAACCAAATAAACCAACTAAGCCATTCCTCATCTAGATATCCTTACATGTTGATTGACTTGCAATCATGTACTCCTCCTCTATCAAACTGAGTGCAATCGATCTCTGTTTCCTGTTGTAATAAGAAACTACCACTGATACTAAATATCCCTCCCGATGTGCTCTTCCTGGTAGATGGACTTCCCCCCCAATATGCATCGGTCAAAGCTTGAAGCTTCACTCTCTCTGCCCATCTGTACCATAACCCAAACTGAGTGGTGCCTCTGAGGTATCTCAATACATGTTTTGTCTCCTTCCAATATGGCTTGGTAGGCCTAACCATCGCATGACTAAGTTGGTTAACTGCATAACACATATCTAGTCATGTGTTCACCAAATACAAGAGCGAACCCACAAGCTGCTCATAAACAGTAACTTCCACTACTTCTGAAGTAGCATCCTCCTTCCTCCAGTTACCAGCTATAGTAGTCTCTATGGGTTTATTTCTCTCCATGGGGAATCTCCTGAGTATCTCGTTGGCATACTTTCCATGAGAAACAAACAACTCCCCATCTCCCTACCATACCTCCATGCCAAGAAAGTAATGCATAAGCCCCGTGTCCTTCATCTCAAAATCTCTTGCAAGGGCCTCCTTGCAAGATTTGATGAGCTTCTCATCACCTGTCAGTATGAGATCATCTACATAAAGTACAATGATCAACATCTCACCTTCCACCACTATGTGATACAGGTTCACATCTGCTTCACTTTTTGTGAATCCCAACTCAATGAAGTAACTATATATCCTAGTGTACCAAGAACGGGGTGCTTGCTTCAGCCCATACATTTCTCTCTTGAGTTGGCACACATGTGACTCACGGTCCAAGGTTTCAAAACCTTTGGCCTGCTCTATGTACACCTCCTCCTCAATCATGCCATTGAGGAAGGTAGTATTCACATCCATTTAATGTATACTCCAACCCATCTGTTCAGATAGCGCTAAAATCTATCTGATAGATGAGTACCTTGCAACTGGAGAAATGGTCTCATCAGAGTCAATCCCCTTTACCTGTGAAAAGCCACGGGCCACAAATCTAGCCTTATGCTTCTCAACACTACCATCTACAACTTGCTTTACCTTGTAAAGCTAATGGGAGCTCACAACTGACTTGTCCTCCAGTCTTGGGACCACATCCCAAACACTATTTTGAACTATGGAGTCATACACCTCCACCATCACATCAACCCAAACTGGTTGTTGCACTACTTCCTAAAAGGAAGATGGCTCTGTCATAACACATGCACCCATAAGTGCCATGTATCCAGTGTACCTCTCTAGAGACCTCCATTGTCTGCACTGAGAAGAGGGTGATCCCACATGCTCCCATGCATCATCCAATAATCTATGATCCTCTCTAGTGTGCTTTCTTCCCTCTCTAGAAGACTTTGCATGAGTGGATGTCTCCACTCTCGAAACCTCTGCATGTGGCTACTCCACATAAATCTGAGGCTCCTCAACCTTAGGAACTAAAATTTCCTCCTCCGCATGTAGCTAAATCTCCCTCTCAAGCGATACTTGCATGGCCTTCTCCTCATCAAACTTGACATCCTTGTGAACCATTGTCATCTGACTTGTTTGCATGTACACCTAATGATTTTGGGGAGTATTATTGTACCCCACAAAGATCCCCAACTCTATTGTTGGCTCAAGATTTTTCCATGAATGTTTGGTCACTTGGCAATAAACCGATGACCCAAAAATCCTGAAGTGACCAACATTTGACCTCTTACCGGAATAAGCTTCCTTTGGTGTTTTACTCTCAAGTATCTGATGTGGGCTATGGTTCCGAACATAAACCACTATGTTGTATGCCTCAACCCACAAGTGTAGTGGTAGGCCTTGATCATGCAACATCTCCCCTGTTGCCCCTATTATGCTCCTGTTCTACCTCTCGGAAACCCCATTCTGTTGAGGGTTATGAGGTGGCATCAACTCTTGTTTAATCCCTTCAGCTGCATAGAAGTTATTAAATTCATTGGAGACATATTCTCCACCATTATCACTCCGTAGAGCTTTAACCTTCTTGCCTGACTCTTTCTCTACCAATGCTTTGAACTCACAAAACTTTGTGAATTTCGGATCCTTTCTCTGCATGAAAAATATGCAACATTTACGAGAATAGTCATCTACAAATATAACATAATATTTGTTCTTGGGGGTGGATACTATCAAGAATGGCCCACACACATCTAAATGGACTCTCTCCAGAATAGACTCTGCTCGACTGTCTTTGTCTCCAATGGAAGACTTGGTGTATTTTCCCAAAGTATAACCCTTGCATGTATCAACTTACATAAGTTTACCTTTGGGAAGAATAGTAGATATTTGCTACAATATCCTCTAAGCCCCATGATGTATGCAGCCCAATCGCCTGTGCCACAACTTGCTCAACGTCTTGGCTCAACATCCTTTCAGCTTTTGAACTCAAAGAAGCACACTCCTCTAGCTCCAGCTTATAGAGATTCTTCACCCAAATCCCTATCTTCTTTACTTGACCCATGGCTATGTGTTGAAGGAATGCCCTTCCTTTCGAAAATATCACATCATAGCCTCTATCCTCAAGCATGACAATGGATACCAAGTTCTTCGTCAGTCCGGGTACATGCATAACATTGTTCAAGGTGAGTGGAGCCGCATGCTCCCTTTGAAATGTAATAGTTCCCACATTAGTAACACCATACATACCACCATCACCCATCTTGATATGCATATTGATATCTTTCTCCTCCAGTTCACTGAATAACGCTTCGTCTCTAGTCATGTGGAAAGAAGCTCCAATGTCCATGTACTAGACACTTTCCATCATTGAAGACACTATGCATGCAATGAGGGAAAAGTCCAATTCGAATTACGAGGCTAGTGCCTCACCCGCCGCTCCTCCTATGGAGTTTTCTTTGGGCTTATTCAATCGACAATTTGTAGCAAAGTGACCCATCTTGTGACAATGAAAGCATTTAACTTTCGTCGTGTCCTTCTTCTTACCTCCATGATAAGAATCTAATTTGGAATGAGAAATTTTACCTTTCCCCTTCCTTGCCTTAATCGCTACGGCACGATTCTCTTCATCATTAGTCTTTGATGAAGAGCCATCCCTGGTGTTCATCCTGATCTCATCCTGCATCAAATCTAACCATATTCATTCCCAATCTAGCAGCTTCTCCTGACCATTGACAGAGTCCTGATAACTATGCCAACTCTTTGGGATTTCAAGAAGATCAAGGCTCACCATATCCTCCTCGGAAACTATGATTCCAACACTTTCAAGTTCATCTCGACATTGAGTGAACTTGGTTAAGTACTTTGGAATCATCTCGTCTTTCTCCATCTTGATTTTATGAAGTTTATCCTTCAGTTGCAACTTTTAATCATTGCTATTTTGATACAACTCCATTAATGTTTTCCACATAGCATGCATAGTTTCATTGCCATGGAGACTCAAGACAATGTGGTCTCAAACTCCCTCAAGGATTGTCCACCTTGCCTTCGCCACACACTTCTTCCATTCGGCCAAGTTCTGTGCATCCATAGTTGCTGGCTTGGGGACTTCTTGATCAATTAATTTTTTTAAGCCATTATCTTCTAGAATAGCGTCCATCCTGTCCCTCCAGGCTATAAAATTTAAGCTACCTTCCAAGGCATACTCAAGCCTCAACTCATGGAACACCATCTGCCGATCTTGAAGTATGTATGAAAATTCGAATTTCACCTATAACCCAGAAACTCAAAACTTCAAAATCTCCTCTGGAGAGTTGATTTTAAATCAATGATATCTCCGTCATCCGAGCTCCGATTCGGCCAATGTTTTTCTTGAATTTGGGTATCTTTTCCCAAGGAATCCAGAACTACAATTTTATTCTGAAAATTGTGCACATAAATTCTCATATCTTCTCTACAAAATCTCGGCCCAAAAGGCAATCTTGGTCCGATACCATGTACAAAAGCCTGTAGATTCACAAGCTGATGTAATCTACTAAAACAAGATACAAGAATCTACATCTACTCTTTACAATGAAAGCCCATAAACATTGAGCAAACAATAATTAATGGAGGAAGAGAATTAAAGGCACATAACACAATAAATATATGGGGAAATCCACAGCTCAAAACCCCACTATCTGTTTTGTATTAATCAAGAAAATCAAGATGAAATTACAATGCTTTTTCTCTGTAGAACAATCCCAATACTCAACAAATTCAATCTCCAACTCATAAGCAAGCTCAAGGCCAAAGCTCAGCCAAATTCATAAGCTCTCCAAGTCTCTATTCCAATGTGTAATTCCTATTAAGGATAACTTGTATTTAAAGGGAAATAAAGCCTCTAAAAATAGTGCAATCCCTCAATGATCAGTTCCTGAATGCATGCACTATCAGTGCAACTCAGAAAAATCTAAAACAAATAGTACATTGTCCCTCCACTCTAGTCTCAAATTGGTCTTTCTCAGAATTGACATGCATGAGTTTCTGATGGTGGAATCTTCGGTTAACTAGAGTAGAACTAATTAGGTCACTAGTGTCTGAACTGACTATTTACTCATTATTAGTTCCTGAAACTTATTGGAACTAATTTAATTGGACTTAACTCAGTAAATTGAGTTAACTAATTACAACTCATTCATAACTCATCCTTAACTCCCATAAGTGAGGGAGAACATCGACATGCCTTATAAAAGACTTTCAATTCGAACTTCCTAAATTAATTAATTTAATTAATTATTTTCAAATTGCTACGAGAAAAGAATTCTATTTTAATTCACAGTTTAATTCTAGGACAAATTAAACTGGAATTTTTTGTTGCCATTTCTCAACACTTTGTCACATTGTTGGTATCTCTTTTCTTCTCAAATATTTTCCAATCACACAGGATGATTTATTCTTTTACACCTAATATCTAAACCCCCTTTTAGTAAAAAAATTAACTATTTAAAATTACGTGTAACGTGATTTCTCGCCATAGCATGGCAGGGGTTTGGACCAACTTGAGTTCGGAGGTAAGACCCTTTACAATGTTTCTCCACACATGCCGACTTAAGCAAAGGATGACTACACACCAAATGTACCTCAACCCAACTATCCTAACAGGGGTTGTGTCTGACTGTCTTGAATTTGACTTCGCTTGGGTTAGTCTCACAGTTTATTGGGGGTTGGTGATATGATTTGTTTATAAAACTCAAATTCCCATAGGGCTTGAATCTTGACTATTGTAGGCTAATGATGGCCTCGACTTGAGTCTTATCAGTGCTTTTCATGTTGTACCTTCAAACCACATGCTTCTCCACCCTATTTGTCTCTAAACCAAATGCAATGAAACCTAGGTGAAACACTTCCTAGACTTACTGTAACCCACACCTTTTATCACATACTTTCTCACCGTCGATGTCACTCTTTCCGTACATGGTTCCTTTGAAATTCAATCAGAGCTCATGAAACATACAAGTAACTCTGAACAATTATAATAGCACATACTTCATCCCCTTTCAGAGAGTCAACACTAAACCCATAAAATAATAATTGCGAGTGTCTTTTGTCGATCTCACCTTCTCTGTCGAACACCGATTATACACAAAATTTGAATGAGGATCCACTTATACTCAATCCTGTTAGGATATTCGGACACATAGGAAATAGTTAAGTATAACTTGGTCTAGTCTATATCTAGGTAAAGTGTGTTTATTTAGTATGTACTTTTTGTCACTTACAATCCGACGGTCACGATATGTTCTAGACATGAAGTGATCTGACGATTCATTCTCTTCTCGGTATTACCGACACTTGATTCGTGGCTTAACACCTGATTGGTCCATGATCTCTATTTAAAGAACATGGAGGGTCATTTGTAAGGTGACCATTCATGAGAGAAGATTATGTAAACTTTCTTTCTTTTACATTAATAAATTTCCTTAAGTGGCCACATTGGCTCAGGCTATGGAGTATTTCCCTCTTTGAGGGTTTTAACCACGTCAATAATACTGGTGTATTGATCTATGATCTGTTTGTGAGTGGTGTCCTTTAGTGTTCTATTTGAGGAACTTACCCTATAAATTCCTACATGGTATCAGAGCTATCTGAGGGCTGCATCCATTTGTGATCCAAATCCAAAATCAGTACAACTGCATCTAGCTGTCGTTTTCTAGATATACTATTTCTGACCACTTTCGAGCTGAGAGGACTACTCTATTGTGTTAGTATCATCTGTTCTAGTGAGGAACCTCTTTTGTTTCATGCAAAAAGGTTTTTGTTAACCCTAGCTACATCATTTTTAAGACTTGGAGGTATACAGTCTTTATTTCCAGTTTTAGTTATTTATCTCTCTGTTATTTTGATATATTTATCTCTCTATTTTTTATTACCAGATCCATACCTTTCATTTCTGCATATACTCTTTGCCCCACGACTTTGTGAGATCTGGATAAATCAGAAACAGAAAGGAAGGATATTTCTCGTGCGTATGCTCTTTTCCATCGCGCCTTAGTGTGATATCGAAAAATCAGAAACATTGAGGAAAATATTTAGCTTCTGGTAAAATCTAACTTTATGCTGTAAGGTTTGGTTCTTTTTGCATGTCTGCTTTGAGTTGTGGTTTTTTTTGTAGGCAAAATGGGCTTTCTCAAGTAAGCACACACTCCAAAAGCTTCAGTCAAAAAAAGAAATCATTTTTTCCAAAAATTACTAACCTTTTAAGCTAGCTCACTTGGTTCAAAGTTACTTTATGAGAATAGAAGTCTTGGGTTCAGGTCTTTTTTTTTGTTGAGTTACTTTTTCAAAAATCACATGTAACTTATATTTTAAAGTTACTTTATATAAAAGTGTTCTCACCCATTATAAAAAGTGAGTCACTTATAGTTCTAAAGTCTCTTTATCTTTTATTTAAGTTACAATTTACTGGATAGCTCATAAAGTGCCATTGTAAAAGTGACTTTCACTTATTTATAAAAGTGGGTCACATAATAATGTTTTTTAAAAAATTGAGCTAATTAGATTAAGTTTGGAAAGGGGAGGATTTCTTTAAAAAAATATAACATTATCATTTGCTTCCACACATTCACGTACTTTGTCAGCATCTTCAACAACTTTTCTTCAAAAAGTCATAACTTATTCATCTAGAAGCCATTTTCAGAGTTGTTTTTTTTAATCGGCCTAATTTTTCAACATCTTTCCATTAGAACATTTAGTTGCGGCATCTATAGCTTCAATTTCTATTAAAATGGAAAGTCCATTCCAAGTTATTCTTGACAGCACCAACTACTTCCAATGGTGGTCCTACATTGTGGATCTACTTAGAAGTAAAAGTCTTTATAGAATACCCTTAGACCAAGAATCTAAACCTAAATATGAAGATAAGGCATTCAAATGGGAAAATAAGAAAGATCGAGCACAGGGGTTGATAGGGATGTCTATTTCTCTAGACCTTAGATTCCATATTGTTGAACTTGATACCCTTTATGAAACAATGAAACATCTAAATAAAGTTTTTGGAATTAACAATGAAAATAGAGCCCATCAATTCGAAAATGAGTTTCTTATGTTGGACCCCAATACTTTTTCTTCCATTTAAGATTTTTTGTCTAATTTCAACACCCTTAGACTTCTCTTGGAAGGTGTTAAGGTTAAGAAAGAAGATGATAGCCTTATCTATTCCATTCTTACTAAGTTAGGACCATCCTATTCTGTGTTTGTTTCTGCCTTCCATTCTACTAGAGAAGCCTTTATTTCTCAAGGACAAGCCTACAATTCCCTCTCTTTTGATTCCTTTTGTGATTTTTTAATAAGAGAACAAGAAAAACTCTTACATCTTGGTCTTCTTAATACTAGAAACTCTTCTAAGAAAGCCTTAGAAGCCTATAGGCAACCAAATTCAAAGAATCCTAAGAAGCAGTATACTAAAAGGAATGGTCCTAAACCAAACAAGGGTCCTAATCAATTTCAATATCAAAATGAAAAATCAATTCAACAAAATGATAAGGCAAATAAAAACAAATGGAAGAAGACTGGTAGACGTTGCAACTTTTGTAATCAAGATGGCCACTTAGAATCCAAATTCTTTAAGAAGATGGAAGCCTTCGAAGCAGTAATGAAGAAGCATAACATCCATTTGGAGAACTCTTCAACTTCAACTTCATCTTCTAGAATAACACTTTCTACATGTGGTTATCAAGCATCTCGATCTAGCTATGCACTAAATGTATATTCTTCTTCTCATTCTCATGAGAGGCTCATTGATTCTGGACCTTCTTATCATATGGACAAAAACAAAGCCATGTTTTCTTCTTTAAATGATTATAACACCAAAAATGTATATGTTGGTGATGATAGATCTCTTAGTGTTGTATGGACTAGAACTATTCATCTAGACAATGGTCAATTTAATGATGTATTATGTGTTCCTATCTTATCGTGCAACCTTCTATTTGTATATCAAATAACTCATTCAGGTGAAGGCAAAATCGTTGGATTTTCACCTCACGATGTTGTAAGTAAGGATCTAAGAGATCCTATATAGATTTTAGCTACTGGCATTTCTGATGATTCTACAAGGTTGTATAAGTTTAACAACTTTTGGGTCATCAACTCTTCCCTCGGTATCTGTTTCTCATAATGATGAAGTGAGGAAACTTTGGCATGATCGATTTGGTCACTTAAACTATTGTTCCCTTAAAAATATATGTAAATAAAATATGGTGACAAGTCTTCCTACGGTATCTTGCAGAGATGGTGTTACTTCCAGATGTGTACTCAGAAAACATCATTGGGATAGTTTTCAAAAACTTGTCTCTTGGCACGCCTCAACCCCTTTACAGCTTGTGCATAGTGAATTATGTTTTCCACTTCTAGTTGTTTCATTCTCTGGCTACAAGTATTTCTTAAATTTCATTCATGATTTCGTCAAATGCACATGGATATACTCCTTAAAACTCAAGAATGAATTCTTTAACATGTTCTTGGCCTTTAATGCCTTTGTTGACAAACAATTTGGACATCAAATTCTTAAGCTAAGATCTGATAATGGTGGAGAACATATTAACAACAAATTCATCAACTTTTGCACTGAGCATGGAACTCAATTGCAACATATTGTTCCATATACTCCAAGGCAAAATGGTGTAGCTGAAAGGAAGAATCGCAGCTTAAAGGAAATGGCTTATTATATGCTTCAATCTATAGGGCTTAGTCTTAATTTTTGGGCAGAAGTAATTAACTATGTAAATTACATAGTAAATCACACTCCTACTAAGGTTTTAAAGAATACCACTCCAGAAGAAGCATGGAGCTCAATTAAACCAGATGTAAGTCACTTTTGTGTTTTTGGAAGTGAAGCATGGGCCCATATTCCCAATGAGAAATATAAAGCCGTAGAACCTAAGAGTGAAAAATGTATTTTTGTTGGATATTCTAAAGATGTAAAAGGATATAAACTTCTTCCACCTAAATCCAAAAATGTTCATTAGAAGAGATGTAAAGTTTGTTGAAAACATATTGACCTAGGAGCCTAGTTCGGTGGATGTGCCACCTCTCTATCCCTTCTACTTTTGAAAATATTTATTCTTTAGATGATGATAACAAGGATGAAATTCCTGTCTCACCTTCTTAGGATCCTTCTTCGGCTCCTCATCTTCCAAAATGGATTTGTGCTACTCGGGATGTAGCAGGTGCTCTTGTAGGTGATCCTACAGATCAATGATGTACATGTTCTCAATTCAATAGAGCCTCTTCTTTACTGGCTCAAGATTCAATGAATTATGATCCTGACACCTTTGCAAAAGATTTAGGCCATCCATATTGGGGCACAGTTATGAATGAAGAATATCATTCATTATTGGAAAATGATACATGGGATCTTGTTCCTCTTCCAAAGGGACGAAAACTTGTTAGATGCAAATGGGTTTACAAAACCAATTTTGGACCAGATGGAAAAGTTGATAAACATAAAGCTCGTCTTGTTGCTAAGGGTTTTTCATAAGTTCAAGGCATTGAATATACTAAAACCTTCTCCTCTGTTGCCAAAATGAACTCTATCCACCTTGTTCTTTCCCTTTCTGCCTCTTTCAAATTGGAAGTCCATCAGATGGATGTTAAATCTACCTTCTTGCATGGGGACTTGCATGAAGAAATCTATATGGAACAACCTCCCGGCTTTATAGAAATAGACTCCAACCTTGTATTCTGGCTTAAGAAATCCATTTATGGTCTCAAGCAAGTCCCTCTGGCTTGGTATGCAAAAATATACAACTTTCTTTTAGATACTAGATTTTCTAGGTGTGATTCTAACAATACTGTCTACACCAAGAAAGTGGGTAAGTCTCTTATCATTCTTGTTCTTTATGTTGATGATTTTATCCTTAATGGTAGTGATCCTAACCTTATAAACCTTGTGAAGTCCAGCGTTAAAAAACAGTTTGAAGTGACAGACTTAGGACACTTGCATTATATTCTTGGTCTTCACGTCTTGCAATCCAAGGAAGGTATTTCCCTTTCCCAGTCCAAGTGTGACTGTGATATTCTATGCCACTTTCACATGGAAGATTGTAAGCCAAACCCTTCTTTTCAATATAGAGCCAAAATTTCAATTACTTGTGCTTTCCCCAAAGTTGATGCTACTTTATACTATCAACATGTAGGAAAACTTTTGTATCTGACCCATACCCATCTTGACCTTTCCTTTTTTGTTGGCCTTATTGCTTGGTTTATGCAAAACCCACATGAAATTCATTGGAAAGTAGCTAAAAGAATACTTTGTTATGTTCAAGGTATAGTTCAATTTGGGATTCATTAAAGTGCAAAAGCATCTCCTCTGTTGGTTTAGTTCACTGATTCTGATTGGGCTGGTGACCCTGATGAGCGGAAGTCTACTGCAGGTTATGTCTTTAGTCTTGGTGTTATCACAAAATCAACCCTTGATAGGTTGCTGATCAGGTAGACCTTGAATAGTTTTTTGAAAACTACTTTTGGCTGAGGCTTAGCCTCCTCAGCCTGAGAGGACTCTCTCAAAGGGTTAATGATTTTGATTAAAGATATGGATAGATGGCTAACTCTATGGTTTGTGATTGTATATGTTTATAGTTTGAAAGATGAAGGCTGGCTACCATTAGGCTATGGAGTCAAAGTATGTTTCAGTACCACAACAAGATCAGCTTAACATGAATTCAGGGCATAGAGAGTTTTTATGCATCAACAAAACAAAGATACAATGCAAGGAAACACAGTTTATAAATACATGAAGGAAGTTAGAGCATCATTGATGAGTTCTAAGTAACATGTATTCATACCAATACAAGTAAGTGAAAGAGGAAAGCCATGAGACAATAGGACATTAAAAACTCTCTTTGAATCCTGAGTATTAAAGCCAAAACATTCTACCTAACATGGAAGTCAAGGCATTATAGAGTTCAAGTGCAAAAATGCAAATATATAACAGTGAAACATAGTTAGTTTACCTATGAAAGAAGTCAGAGCATCATTGATGAATTCTGAGTATCATAAGTAAACACCACTACTATGTAAGTATTGGAAGATGCCATCAAAACAAGAACATACAAGAACTCTTCATGAATCTTGAGTTGTCTAAGTAGAAATTCTGCATTAGGTTAAAAATATACACAGTCTGCACATAGAGCAGCAGCTGAGCCAAAAAGTCTCCAACCGTTTGCTAATTCAACCTCTTGCTTTATATATAGAATTTAAAACATGTATTCCTTCATACCTCATCAAGAGAATTCGAATTTTCTATGAGTAACACCTATTCTAACCATAAAACAAACCATTAATTAGAATTGACTGTTAACTAGTAGTGCTAGTGACCTAATACAACTAGGAGTGTAACTCCTTATTATGATTACAACAACCTTATCTAAAAATTGAAAGCATTATTTGACAGCTGCAACCTCATGAGGTCGAATTTGATGAATCCTCCCACGTTGTCACCTTACTGCTGATGATAAACCCTAGAAATTAGGGAACATGTTTCCCTGTTTTTAGGTTTAGGATCCTTGAAAATTGGCACGTGGTACAGAGCCTTTATCTTCTCATCCATGAAATATTTTACGAAACTGAAGGAGGTTTTTGTAGCCCATGCTGTGTATAACAAAAACCTCTCTTCTTCTTTTTTTAAGCTTCTCCAGCTATCTAGAATCTGTCCTTGCAAAACATGTGTAAAACAGGAAAAATCTGTTCTCTGAAATTAGGGTTTCAAAGAAAGATTAGTATCTCGCAACTGAAAACACTTATGAAGAAAGTGAGATAGGTTATTGTATCTAGAGAGTTGATTAAGAGAAAAATTCTTCAAAATTACCAAAATACATTTTCCTGTGACCAGAAATTGATCTTGAAAAAGACTGTTCAAACCAAAAGACAAAGCTTGACTTTCAGCAGTTTTGTAGCGCACGTTTAACCATAAATTCCTCCCACCTCAGAATGAATTGGAAGAAACTGAAAGAATTTTTTGTATTTCAATATGTTAGGAAGAAAAGCCTCTTTCATTTTTCGAAATTGAGTTCTCAGTTGCTCAGGAACCCTTCTGGAAGTTGACTAGTAAAAGCAGAAAATGGAGTATTTTATGCTGAAACGGCTTTTTCAAGAGTTTCGTAGCGCGCTATGAAAACTCCTAATTCAGTGATTTCGTAGCACAAAACAGGCTTTTTAAACTTCCTGTGCTACAAAAACATGGATTCGTAGCTAATTTCAAAATTTCTTCAAAATGATGTGAGATATGACATCTAAACACATGGTGAGGCTTTTACGACATGGAATGAGGCTGTCAAACTTTAATTTTGGAAAAGAGAATGACATTTATTTAGATGAGATGACTCAAAACCTATAAGACTATGACTAGAAACAAGGAAAACTTTCCAAAGCTTAGAAACAAAAAATTTAGGGTGATAACAGTGGCTCCACTAGGGATAGTGTGCCCTTGTGGTATACTAAGAACTTGTAGCTCCAGTGCCACTGTCCATCCTCTAGAATAAAACTCTGAACTTTTGCCCCATCTACTCCTCAAGCCTTTAATGATTTTTGAAAGAAGAATTCAAACTGCACCTACTAAAACAGATGCTCAGTCAACCTAGCCTGAGCTTATCTGCGCATTCCTACCTACCCTATCAGCTGCAATCTCCACTTGTAGCTCAAGGAACATGAAACTTCCAATGAAGCCAGTCGTCAATCTGATCTGACACTTGAAACTCTCGACTGTGCTTGAAGCAAAAATAAATCAGATACTGAAATAACCAAGGCAGCATGAGGTGTAATTGTTCCTCAAGATGAAAATATAACTAGAAGCCTGAACAGTAAATCTTTTCCATGTAATCAGCTATAGGGTCAAAAAAGACATGATTAGTTTGATGATCATCATAACATTCTATATCTTCAGACAACTGATTCTCAGCCACACAAGATTCTTTTGATATGCTATCCAACTATTTTTCTACATGATTTCCACAAACAATGTAATTTTCCTCATTATTATAATCTTTCTTTGAAGTAATCTGCTGCAAGGAACTACATAAATGATCAAACTTTTCCTCTCCTTGAGGGTTCTAAAAAATTTCTTCCAGTGTTTCTTCTTGGTGTTTGCAATTATTTTCATCTTCATTATGATTCGAACACTAACAAGTCTGCTGCATCTCTACATCATTCTCGGAGGATGTAATATGATTTTCATAAGTATGCTCTTGTTGATTTCTATGTTGCATATCTTGGGATGTTATCCTTTCTTCTAGTTGTAAAAATCTATTTTTATGAAGAGCCTCTAAAATTTCTTCATCCATAAATTCATCATCATCATAACAATCCTCCAAATACTGAATAAGACTCAAAGAATGTTTACAGCAATATTTGACCAGCAATAGGGAAGGATGACATTCTTTATACATCTCATAGAATTCATCGTGGAAATCAGCAAGAGAATATAATGAACCATTTTCCAAGCTTTTATACCAAGACCATGCTTTTCCTTCTAAAGTGGTCATAAACATCTTCATGAGACAATCTTCAGGGGACTGAACCTTAAGACTGCATACATGCATATGGAACCTAACCAAATGAAGAGCAGCATTGTCTTTCTTTTCATCTTTGAACATTGGAAGATCATCTAGCCAATCAACCTTTGGCATAGGATTTGGAAAACCAGTGATATGAGACCAATTCATAGGGGCATACCTGGCATTCATTCTTGCAATGGAACTCATTTTGAAACTTCATCAAGCTACTGATCTTCTAGCAATGGAGTCACCTTCCAATTTTCTATTTGATGTGTGGAGTCACCAAGGTAGTTGCAGCCTTAAAATTTTTCTAAACTCCTGCTACCTTCAGAAGTTCAGCTCCTTGATTTCGGGAATGAATAATCCTCAGACTCCCGGCAGACGCACCAAAATGTTATCACAAAATCAACCCCTGATAGGCTACTGATCAGGTAGACGTTGAGTAACTGTTTCAAACCTACTTTTGGCTGAGGCTTAGCCTCCTCAGCCTGAGAGGGCTCTCTCAAAGGGTTAATGATTTTGATTAAAGATATGGATAGATGGATAACTCTATGGTTTGTGATTGTATATGTTTATAGGTTGAAAGATGAAGGTTCGCTACCATTGGGCTAAGGAGTCAAAGTATGTTTCAGTACCATAGCAAGATCAACTTAACATGAAGTTAGGGCATAGAGAGTTTTTATACATCAACAAAACAAAGATACAATGCGAGGAAACATAGTTTATAAATACATGAAGGAAGTTAGAGCATCATTGATGAGTTTTAAGTAACATGTATTCATACCACTGCAAGTAAGTGAAAGAGGAAAGCCATGAGACAATATGACATTAAAAACTCTCTTTGAATCCTGAGTAGTAAAGCCAAAACATTCTACCTAACATGGAAGTCAAGGCATTATAGATTTCAAGTGCAGAAATGCAAATATATAACAATGAAACATAGTTAGTTTATCTATGAAAGAAGTCAGAGCATCATTGATGAATTCTGAGTATCATAAGTAAACACCACTGCAATTTAAGTATTGGAAGATTCCATCAAAACAAGAACATACAAGAACTCTTCATGAATCTTGAGTTGTCTAAGTAGAAATTCTGCATTAGGTTAAAAATATACACAGTCTACACATAGAGCAGTAGCTGAGCCAAAAAGTCTCCAAACCTTTGCTAATTCGACCTATTGCTTTATATATATCATTTAGAACATGTATTCCTTCATCCATCATCAAGAGAATTCGAATTTGCTATGAGTGACACCTATTCTAACCATAAAACAAACCATTAATTAGAACTAGCTGTTAACTAGCAGTGCTAGTGACCTAATACAACTAGGAGTGTAACTCCTTATTATGATTACAACAACGTTATCTAAACATTGAAAGCATTATTTGACAACTGCAACATCATGAGGTCGAATTTGATGAAGCCTCCCACGTTGTCACCTTACTGCTGATGATAAACCCTAGAAATTAGGGAACATGTTTCCTTGTTTTTAGGTTTAGGATACTTGAAAATTGGCACGTGGGATAGAGCCTTTATCTTCTCATCCATGACATATTTTATGAAACTGAACGATGTTCTTGTATTACATTCTGTATATAACAAAAACCTCTCTTGGTTTTTTAGAAAACTTCTCTAGCTGTTTAGAATTTGTCCTTGAAAAACATGTGTAAAACAGGAAAAAATTGTTCTCTCAAATTAGGGTTTCAAAGAAAGCTTAGTATCTCCCAATTGAGAACACTTATGAAGAAAATGAGATAGGTTATTGTATCTAGAGAGTCGATGAAGAGAAACCTCCTTCAAAATTCCAAAATACCTTTTCCTGTGACCAGAAACTGATCTTGAAAAAGATTTCTCAAACCAAAAGACAAGGCTTGACTTTCAGCAGTTTCGTACCGCACGTTTAACCATAAATTCCTCCCACCTCAGAATGAATTGGAAGAAACTGAAAGATTTTTTTTTATTTCAGTATGTTAGGAAGAAAATACTCTTTCATTTTTCAAAATTGAGTTCTCAGTTGCTCAGAAACCCTTCTGGAAGTTGACTTGTAAAAGCAGAAAATAGAGTCTTTTATGCTGAAATGGGCTTTTTCAGGGGTTTTGTAGCGGCTACGAAAACTCCTATTTCAGTGATTTCGTAGTGTAAAATAGGATTTTTACACTGTCTGTGCTATGAAAACATGGATTTGTAGATAATTTCAAAATTTCTTCAAAATGATGTGAGATATGACATCTAAACACATGGTGAGGCTTTTACGACATGGAATGAGGCTGTCAAACTTTATTTTTGCAAACGAGAATGACACTTATTGAGATGAGATGACTCAAAACCTATAAGACTATGACTAAAAACAAGGAAAACTTTCCAAATCTTAGAAACAAAAAAGTTAGGGTGATAACACTTGGATCTGGACCTATTACATGGGTTTGCAAGAAACAAAGTTCCATTTCTCTTTCTTTAGTAGAAGTAGAGTATCGTGGCACCGTAGAAGATAGTAAGGAATCCCTGTTGCTTCATCAAATCCTGTCAAAGTTTGGCTTTTAGAAGTAGTATCTGACTACACTTTGTTGTGATAATCAAATTTCCATTCAACTATACTAAGATCCTGTTGAATATTAGTGCAGAAAACACATTGAAGTACAGAGGCACTTCATTAGAAAGCTCATTCATGACCATGTTATTGAAGTGAAATATTGCTAAACCAATGATCAAGTTGCAGACATCTTTACAAATGCTATCACAGAGGCGAAGTTTACTAAACTTTGATTTATGGTTGGAGTTCATGAAGTTGTCACTAAGGGGGGATAGGCTCTAATGCCTCCTTCCTTCTCCTATTATATCATATTTGTACATCCTTCAATCCTATCCCAAGTTGTTCTTAAGGGGCGATGTTAGGATATTTCGACACATAAGAAATAGTTAAGTATAAGTTGGTCTAGTGTATAGTTAGGTAAAGTGTGTTTCTTTAGTATGTACTTTTTATAACTTACAATCTGACGGTGGTCACAATATGATCTAGACATGAGGTGATCGAACGGTTCATTCACTCCTCGGTATTACTGACAGTTGATCTGTGGCTTAACACCTGATTGGTCCATGATCTCTATTTAAAGAGCACGGAGGGTCATTTGTAAGGTGATCGTTCATGAGAGAAGCTTATGTAAATTTTATTTCTTTTACATTGATAAATTGCCTAAAGTAGCCACGTTGGCTGAGGACGTGGATTGTTTCCCTCTTTGAGGGTTTTAACCACATCAAGAATACTGGTGTGTTGATCTCTGATCTGTTTGTGAGTGGTGTCCTTTGGTGTTCTATCTTAGCAACTTACCCTATAAATTCCTATAGATCCATTCATTTTATTTCGTTCAACCAATGTATATTTTCCAAGATAAAATTAAGGGATTCTCCTAAACAAAATCCAAACTAACAGAATCATATCTGTAGAGAGACTATGTAGACAAATCATACATAGATACACAGAGAGGACTCAAAAAAATTGTATTCATTCCTAATTAGAGAATATATACAAGGAGTCTTACAGACCTCCTACAAAAATCATTCTCATTGTACCTTGGCATCTGCGTTCCCCTATTCTACACACACTTATACAATAGTATTGGCTCATGAAAATATATCATTGGAATAGTAAAAAGGGGAAATTTATCCAACATTCTAAATCTAACCAACAATAAACTAACACTTTTTACATTGGAAAAGGCCCACATATCCAACCACTAAAATAAGTTAACACCTCAGCTTAACACTTGGTATTATTTACAGAGGCCCAATTGGACAAAACACTATCTCATCTTAAATATCCTATCAACCTAATCAATCTTATTCCTACATAATCATTACACTTAGATCTACACTAAAATCCTCCTAATTCCAATTTATACAAATAAGATTGAGGAGTAATAAGATCTTTATCTAGAATTTACATGACGCCCTTGGGATATTAACCAAAATGAGATTTCCTAGGGTGATGCTCCTACATGAGACTCCCCAGGTGGAAAAATTTTGGTCTCCTGGTCAAATGTCTCAATATGCTAAATCCTCTAGTTTCCGAAAAAAACGTTGTTGTTGGTAATACATCTGGTTGTGTTTCTTCACTCCTAACTTAAATCTTCCAATATCCCAAACTTTATTTTGTAGTTATCCATTCATTCCTTATTGTTGTTTCTCATCTAGTTGTTCTACCCTTAGTGTTATCTCCATCATTCCAGTGTCCCATACCCTACTTTGTTGTTTCCTTTTTATTATGTTGATGCTATCCTCCACAACTATCCATTGTTATTTTCCTGATGACTCCTTATATCCTTCATGTTGTACCAACATCCATATGCCATGGACATTGCCCTCTTGAAAAGGTGTTATGATCTCAGTTCTCACTTCATCATTCAACATCTACTCCAAAGTGGTCAAAACATTTGGTTTCCTTCTACATTATTGTATTATAGGAGATAATTTCTCCTCTTTGCCACTCAGTTTTCCTTTATCATCATCCTAGGCTACAATCTCATTTGTACCTGTATTTTCTATTTCACTTGACAACTGGGTTTCTTCATTGTACCATTTTCTTGGCACTTGTATCCATAATTGGTATCGTTGAACCAAATATTCTAGTTGCAGCAATAATTCTAGTACCTCTATTTTTCTAACTACATTTTCTATTTAGTACTCTTCAATCCATCCTTTAAACCTTGGATTGGTCAACCAATCTTTAAATAACATGCTATGTAAATATTGTTCATTTCCCTTATCTTCTAAGTGATCTTATTGATCTAAAAACTCCTCTTGTAGTTTCTCTTTATGGATACATTCCATAACTTTTCAAGACCTATTACTTGGTGGCATTTGAGGTGTAACTTTATCTCTTCTCTTTCCTTAATAGAAAATCAATTTTTTTCTTCATCCCTTCTTGAAGACTGTCCACCATATGTTCGATTCCATCTCTTTGGGTTTCCTTGGAGGAAATACGACTACCACTTGTCCTCTTGAATTATTTGCCAACAATTGGGTACCGGAACACCTACATTCACATAAAATTTATTAAATTTAGAAACATGAGGACTTCTAGCCTCTTCTACTATCCTCTTTAGCAGTTCCTCCTCTTGGTGACTTTGATGAGACAAAGTTTTCTCATCTTACTTTATGAAAAAGTCCAATTCCTCTCTTCCTTCAATGTATTGGGAAGAAACCTCTTCATCCTCCTCGGTCCTTATTATAGTTGTAGATAACTATCCCTTTTATTCATCTTTGGGACCTGTACCCACACAAAAAATATCATATATAAATTGATAAATCTCTCTAGCATCATTTTCTCTCAGATCTCCAAGCATATCTAGATTCATTTATAGATTCCATCTCTTCTCTCATTCTTCCTTTTTTCGAAGGGTTTCAAATGTTTTAACCCTCACTTATTTTTCACATTTCTCTTCCAACTCTAGCTTAACAAACTAGATGCTCAACTTCAAATTAGCTATCCTTCCCTCCAAGGAATTAAATTCCCTGTACAAATTTGTTGGACACCTAATCGTTTAAGGGCTATTGTGTGGAAGATAAATAGTCAAAGGAGTCCAAGAGACGTTGGAAGATGAATCCAATAGTCACAAGAATGTATTATAGAAAATGAAATTCATGATTTACCTTTCATATCTTATCTATGTTTAACATGGTATCAGAGTAGGCCATCCCTTGGCCTTTTCCAAAGCTTGTCATCCTTGTTGTTAGAACAGGCTAGGCCTCATTCTTTTCAAATATTTCCAGCTCTGTACCCAGGCACTCTAACATCTTTTCATGTTAGAACAACTACCAAGAGACTTTATTTTTTTGGATGCAGAACTACCTTCTGTGGTCTGCAAATTTCCTTGTAAAGATCTGTTGTTATGATTCCTGGATTGAATTTTGCTTTGCCACCTATTCAACATTGTTGGCATTATGATACATAAGTTGTACTTGATGGCAACACTCTCATAGAAGATCATCTCACTTATATACATTCAGATGAATCTACAGAAGAGATATCAGATGTGACATATTACAGGATAGCTCAAAGGAATCAAATGGCAAGCTCTTTGTAAGCAGAGGTTCAAATATTGTTGAAATTATGAAGGACGCAGGTACACCTTACCGAAAGTGCGTCCCCGCAGGTAATCCATGCAGAACCCGCGTCCAGAGACACAGGCCAGCCGTTTAGGGGGTGCGTCCACCCAGTGCACACATATCAAGGCAGAGGAAAGCACGTGGGGGTTTCTTGTGTGGTATCTAGCCGACGGTTTTGCGTTTCTATGGTGTCGGCTCGTGGTATTGTTCCATGTTTTGGGGAGAAGCTTGCCTATATAAAGCAAAGGAGTTCATTTGGATTATGGACCATCTTAGTTGAATATCTTTTGGTGAGATCTAGTCCAGATCTATGAAGGCGAATCTTCTAATGGACTATGATCGCTATGGCGCACGATCAGATCTGTAGATCTGACTGTTTGGGTTAGTCTTGAAGTCTTAATATCTTTCATATCTAAAGAGACGCAGGTGCAGTAAGGGTTAAGGTGCGTCCGGGACGCAGGAGCGAACCGGTTCAGGTGCGCCGGACGCAGGCGCAGAAGGGTTCAGGTGCGCCGGGACGCAGGCAGTTCAGTAGACTCAGTGCGAAGGACGCAGGCTAGCAGTTGAGCAGAGTGCGTCCGGGACGCAGGCCAGCAGTTGAGCAGGGTGCGTCCAGGGACTCAGGCCAGCAGTTGAGCAGGGTGAGTCCAGGACTCAGGCTAGCAGTTGAGCAGGGTGAGTCCGGACTCAGGCTGGCAGTTGAGCAGGGTGCTTCCTTCTCTTAAAATCTTTGTTTATCATTGTTGTGTTCTGGGTTTGGTCCTATTATTGTTGATCTGGTTATTTCAGTTGATTGGGTGTTTCAGAAGGTTGTTTGAGCTTCAATGTTGTTGTTGGGTCCAGTATGAAAATTGGATGAAATGTGGCCTTTCAGTTTATGGGTTGTGCTTCAGTGTATCCAGTATGAAAATTAATGAAACGTGGTACTTGAAGGAGAGAAGATTGTAGGCCGGCACCTACGTACTAGTATCTAAGCTAGTACAAGAGCTAAAGGAAATCTTTGGAGCATTGTAGCAGGTAGTAGCCTGCGTACTAGTAAATGGATCGGCTAGTACAAGAGCAAAGGGGGTTGTAGCTCCCGTACTGGTATAAGGCTGCACCAGTACAAATATTGTAAAAGAATTTTCTTATTAAGAAGAAGATTGAGATGACTTGCAGCAGGTGGTTTTTCTCCCGCATTGGGTTTCCACCTTTCATCATTGTGTTCATGTGTGTGCCTTATGTGTGATGATCTACTTTATGTTACTGCATCCGTTAACTGATAATATGGTTGATAATGTTCTAATGCACTCATTGAAGATCGATTAACTTAATCATAAGAAGTTGTGGAAGTAGCATATATGAATCTGATTATGGAAATGAAAAAGTTTTATTAATATGATAATACTGATTCACCCCCCCCTCTCAGTATTATTTCCAACAAACATGACGAGTCATTTGTTGCATCTCTGGACTAAACATTTCCTATTTTTCTATTCACTTGTCATGAGTACCCTTGGTCATTACCCTATTGTCGTTCAATAAAGATGATACAAATTCACTATCCCATCATTGTTCCTTACCGTTCACTCTCCTTACCTCCGCTCAACATTACCTATGACCCTAATTACCTCTTCCACCTCCCTCGATAGCTTCATCCTCATCAACACCATTATTGCTATGCTCAGGTTGCCTAGAACATGTGATTCCATCCCAAGAGCAATACATTGGCTGAAGTTGTGGGTTACCATAATAAGAGGGAGAAGTTGTACCATATGGTGAAATACCACCACTATTTATTAAACCTGAATTCATCTCAAATGTTTTATTGGACAAACCTTTTGTTTCATTTTGAAAATTTCCATCAGAGTTCATTTGTTCCCTTCTCTCATTCAACTTCTCTATCTCTAGAACAAAACCACCATTGTTTGAAACACTGGTATAAAATATAGATGCTTCTCCAAAAAAATATTTAGTTTCATCTCTAATTTCTCTTTTAGTGTTCATTTTAGGCCTTCCTTTATGATGCTTTCCCACTTTTAGAGAATCAAATTCAGATGGTGTTCAAGACAAATATTTAGTTTCATCTCCATCTTCTCCTTCAGATGTCGTTTTAGATCTTCGTTTCTGTTACTTTCCAGTCTCCGGGAAATTGGGCACTTCATTCTTGGACCTAAATTGTCGTCCTTTAACTAGTTCATAGGAAATATTATATGCATTGCCTACACTATAGTGTCACTTTCTAATTATGAGTTCAATGATCCATCCTTTTGGTAACCATTGTGGCAATTGAAATGACATGAAAGGCTTTTGTAGTTTAAATGAAGTATTCATACTAGGACAACTATTAAATTTCTCTCCAGTGGTCTGAGCTTCATATTTTGAGGTATGTTCATTAGCGTGAATAGTAGAAACTTCATTCTCAACATTTTCAGGTTTGGTTTCCTCATGAGAAGGCCAAGGCAACTTGGCATCCACGTTGTTTTTTGGCTAAATTTTAGAAGGGTTTTCACATGAAATGTGTTTAGTTTGTACCGTGTCGATGATTTTCACTCCACGTAATATGGATTATGAACCAGATAATATATTAAAAATTGTTGTGTTTTCATGTCAACATGTTAGAATAGCGAGTGGGTAGAAACTTTGGGTATAGTAGATGAATTATTGGGATCAAGCTTGAGCCTGCGTTTGCTGGGGAGAAATTCTCTTGCAACAATAGAAACTGTAGGTATAGCAGATGAATTATCACTCACACTAGTCCCATCCTGTAGAGCCTAAGAATGGTTATGGCTCTGGTTTTGCCTATGGGAAGATAATGTGCGGTGTGTTCGAATGGTGCGTTGGAATTTTGTGTTGAACATGAAATAAGTGCTTTGAAAAGTATTAAGAGGTGATTCATATATCTTGGTTGACACTGATTATGTATTATGTTTGAGCTATTTGAATGCATTGAATTATTATAAGATGGGTTGAATTATATGTTTGTTGATTTACTGAATCCCAAAGAATCCATGTGCATTGAGATTTGAAGTCAAGCCATTTGTATGTGTTGCTCCCAGCAACGAACATCTATGTACAATCAACTAATTTTATGGCAATTTTACTGAATTTATTTTATAGAGTTGATATTGTTTCAAAAGGAAGGAGGCTGAAACTCAAACTACTCCAAGGAAACCAACAAAATCTCAAAAAAAATTAAAGTGGTGCCTCATTTTGAGATGTTGTAATTTGACCACATTGGTTGAGCTTCTATTGGTGTAAGAGGGTGGAATTTGAAGTGCTAGTTGTGAGTTTTATTATCAGCATTATTTCTAAAATCCTCCTTAGCAACAATATCTGATCTCATGACCTGTACAAGGCAGTAATATCTCCCTCTCACATCTTTTTTGAGTTGAATTATACACATAAAAACTTTGTGTTTTGTATCATTTTCTATCTTTGAGGGTAGAATTATTTCTTGCACTTATTGGTTGAGCTTGAAAAATGGTCAGAATTACTAAGTTATTAGAGTTTCTAAATACTTCAACGCACTCCAATGTTCATGAAACAATTGAAATTGGAAAAGACACTCTCTCTAACATTCAGACCTGTCTACGAAATGCACATGACAAAACTGAATTTTTGCAACTTGAATCTCAGATTCAGCAAGAAGAATTACAACAGTGGATTCACCATTCTGAACCTATTCCTATTTAGAACATTGATACAGAATCCCATCAGCAGCAATAATATAAAGTTGAGGTTGATTCAAATTCAATTCCTAGTTCAAGAGCAGATTTGCATGCAGATGAAATAGTTCAATTTTCACTTCCCAAGCCTATTATCAGACCTTGGGAAGAGCTTGTCCATAACAAGAACAAAACTAGTCTTGGATATGACAACGATGTTTCCTTTGATATTCCAGATTAATCAAATCCCATCTAGTTTCAGAGTGCTTAATTTATTTATGAAAATTCACCTTCAGTCGTTCCAGATCTTGCTCCTCCTCCACAACAGTGACAATAGAATGTTAAATTCCAACATTGTGACCAAGTTGGCCATATGAAAGATCACTATTTTGACCTTCATCCATGTGAGCATTGTCATAAAACCACTCATTCTTCACACATATGCTTCAAAAACAAACCTCCTGCAAGAACAAAGATTCACCTTGGATGGATCGCTTCTTGGAAATGGGCTTCAATAGTTAAGAATATATTTCACTCATACAATAGGATTTGTTCTCGAATATTGAAAAGTCTTGTAGTTGAAATATCTTCATATTCTCACCTTGTATCTGATAGTGGGGTAAGTGATGGTCATATACAAGCTTCAAAGACACATCAAGCGAGCTTAAGCCATAACCTACCATACCAGATTCAAAGTTGTAACCAGAGACAAAGATTCCCTTAAGCATTCCTTTGGTTTGTGGTCAACCTTAAACCATCTATGCAAGGTGGAGACCTCCCTTTATAGGTTGAGGTTCTCCCTCTTCAAAGAATTGGGTACACTTCCTCTAGTAGAAGACTTGAACTTCTTTTTTTTTTTTGAAGAGTTCCAGGAATTTCATTAAGCATTCCAGAGTTGGTGGTCATCCTTAAACCACTACAAGTTGAGACCTCCCTTTTCAGGTTGAGGTTCTCCCTTTTTTACGTAGGTTGCAAACCTCTCTTTTCCAGGTTGAAGGTCTCGATCTTCAAAGCATTACAAGCACTTCCTCTAGTATAAGACTTTAGCTTATTGACATATTTGGAAGGGTTCTAGGAACTGCACTAAGCGTTCCAGTGTTGGTGGTCATCCTTAAACCACCCTGTTATACCAACATTTCAGAGAGCACATTCAGCTTAGTGCTTCCATGCACTTTTTCACATTTTGTATTATAAATCTCTTCTTGGCCCCATACATACCCCTTCGGATTAGGGGGGGGGGAATGTTGGACACATAATTCTCTAATGGTTATGATGTGGAATATAAATAGTCAAAGGAGTCCAAGAGATGTTGGAAGATGAATGAAATAGTCATAAGAATGTATTATAAATGTACATCTATGTTAATAGTAAATGAAATTCATGATTTACCTTTCATATCTTATGTATGTTTAACAAAATCTATAAAAAATATTTTGAAGTGGGGTTGTAGTCTCATCCCATATCAACCATTCTTCTTCCTTAAATTATGATTGTATTTCTTCGAGCAAATAAATATCTTCACCACACTCCATGAGTTCTTTACTTAAAATTTTTCTTGTATCTATCTCATATAATTGTAGAGACACTCCTTTTGGAGTTGTGTTGTTTCCTTTGTCTCCTAAATACAACTCCATATTCTCCCCTTGTTTTAGTAAATTTTTGACGGTGCTATACCTACGAACATGTCAGGGATCTCCCCGGTAATAAGTGCCAATTAGACCTCAGACCATTTTGTGTAGGAGTCCCAAAAGTGGGTTGTACGGTATCATCTTAACCACAGTTTCGCACAGAGGAAATTAATATGTCCCTATTGGTAGTAAGAGTGTGATAGCTGCGATGAGTCAAGGAAGGTGCATGAATGGTTCTAACACACGGAAAGTGGGGTGACTGTGCCCCTTGGAAACCTGTGATAACAAATGGCCTAGAAGGGAACACATGAGCAAAGATGCATCACAAACTAGAAAGCAAGTTAGTGAGTAATCCAAAGTGATGGTTAAACCAGTGAACACATTTGAGTAATATTCATACATACTTATATATAATAATCCATACATGCATGTGTAAGAAAACAGATATATATATCATCTAGAGTAAACAAGATAGCTAGAATACAATACGACATATTCATGAAAGATGTTGGCTCTATTATATTAAGAAGTGTAAGTTCCAGTCATACAATACATCCATGTCTAACCACTAGTTTCGATAGCGGAATGTTACAGTCACAACCGCCTGCTCCTCCAAAGAGATATACTAGTTCTTCATAGTTGAGAAGCTAAGGCTCATTACAATATTGTCCAAGCTCTCTCTAAGATACTCCTATCAAAAGCTTGGCTAACCAAAAGCCCATACAATGAGTTATGAGGGACTATTTATAACAAAGGGTAGACCCTTGACATTCCCCTTTGTGATCGTTCATCTATCCTCATGACTCTTCAACTACTCTATGACTGTTACATTCAACCATCGACACTTGAACTTCCACTTGACAAGATGTTACATTACAATGCACATGTGCCCATGTGAGACAAAATGGCTTGAGAAAGCCATGTAGGACATCAAAGAAACTTGGGCCGTTGTGGCGAGACCAACTCTTTGACATCCTTGTGATGATCAAAGGTGGTGAGCTAATGTCAAGCTTGGCCATTCGTGATGGTGTCTGTGTGCTCAATGGTGATATCTTGTTGAAGCGAACACTTGCCTCCATTGAATCCAGGTACACTGATATGGCTCCTCCATCCAACTTGTATGATAACATGTGCATGGTCATCCTAGGTGCGACCAGACTGGAAACATGTTGATGCATAGTGTCTACACTGATCTCCAAGCATGTGTTGGTGGTCGTGCACATCAACTTGTCAAAATACATGTTCAGCTCCAGTGCGACTTGCTTCTTGTCTTTGCCTCGGTGAATGTGCCAAATGGGTGGGATTACATGCATGCACAAAATACCATGCATGTTGTTGAATTCCCTTGCATGCAATCAACGACACTGCTCATGTTGTCTGCTCTGTGCTAGCTGTTGGGATAGATTTATAACTTGTGTGGGTGCAGTTTCATCCCTTTGTGCATGTCGCACCCCCTTCTGTACTTGTTCTTGCTGCAACTCATTCTCTCGTCTGTTGAGCTCCTATTTTTGCTTGACTTGTTGCTTCAGCACATGCAACTCCTTCTTTGTTCCTTTCTCTCCCTTCATACGATCTTCATGTCACGCCGTCACCTGATAGCCTCAATCTCCAAAGCTTCTTTTTTCATTAGTGGATCTTCTTTGAACTTGTAGCTTTGCTCCTCCTCTATGCTGTCAACAACCTTCCTCTTGCATTTTCCGCATGTAGGTGTGCTTCCTTCTACTACTATTGATGGTTATATTTAGTATGATTTCATTTCCTTCCATCTTGATATCCTTTTCCATGAACAACTTGATATCTTTGTGGGTAGACAATTCCATAGACACTTGATCGACTGCATCTCCAGTTGCGCTCTTAAAGGTGTCCTTGATTCTGCTCTCCTAGAAACCATTGTACCTGTGTTGCTGAGTGGAAAGTGAACATCAACAATACCTGGAGACATAGAAACACTCATGGCAAGAAATATGTCAGTCGAAAACCAAAACGAACTTGAGAACTGACTTGCAACATACCTGTGTGAGTGATCATGAAGGTTGTGTAATTTCCACCGAGTGGTCGGGAGACTGACTGCTGGAACTACACATGGCATAGTCTGGGCTATTAAGAGGCTATTTAACTACTAGAACTGTGCAATGCACAGTCTAGCCTAGCTTGTTGAGGACTGAAACTATGCAATGCGCAATTTCTGTTAGCAATGAGATACAATGAGAAAATTGCATTGTGTGGTTTCTAGGGTCAACAAGACACTGCCTCCAAGAATTGTGGAATGCAAGCCTAGAGGTCAATGTTGGGCCAGACTTGCATAATTTCTAGAGGGAAGGCAGAGCCTTCAATTTCGGAAATTCTTAGTGTTATCTGGGCAAGGCACAGTCCAAGCCAAGGCAGCCCAAACCGACCGACGGGTGACTAAAAACATGAGAAGTCTGAATGCATGATGAGATCAATGAAAACAAGAGTGAATGATCATATATGCAAGCAAAAAGTGCAGGATTCAGAAAATGGGAAAGGATGCAGGTGTGTGAAGCGTGTCGCAACAATGGCGACCATCCGTGCAAAACAGTTTCATGCATGCGACGACAGTGAGATGCGAACGAAAACTGAAATGGTGCTTCTACAAGCTAGCATACATCTAAACAATAGCAAACGCTCAACGAAATAAAGCAGACATCACTCACACAAAGAAAAACATAAAAAGTGATAGAAACGTTACGCAAGACATGAAAAGTGGGCTTACCCCGAAAAAACTGAGTTGAATGTGACGACGACTCCTAGTTTCAATATGGGATGTTAGAGCTGGAAGGTCAATGTGAGGAATGAGCTTTGTAGCATCCAGGTCATAATTTTTGATAAGGTCGATTTTGTGATGCACATGCCAAAAATCTAAGAAAAGCAACACTTAGCAGGAGGTTTCTGAAATGATCCTTGCATGTAACCTCCAGCTGCTAAAAATAGCTCCTTGAATCAAGGGATTCCTTTGCATGCTACCTTAGGAGAAGCAGTCCATGCACGCAAATAATTTTTTCTCAGTCCTAGAGGGAACCGATCAACGTGAAGGCACATGCATCGGTCTGCGATCCTGGCATGAAAATCTTCATAGTTTCTAGGCTGAGTAGAGATGGTTGTCCCAGAGAGATTGCACAATTTATGAGAGGAACAGGTGACTGTCTCCTAGGATTTTGCAATTTCTAGGTTGAGTAGCTATCATGGGTTAGACCTTGCAATTTTCTCAAGGAAGCCTGTTTGAATGTATTGCAAAATTTATGAGCTAAGCAGCTATCCTAGGTCAGGCCTTGCAATTTTCTCAACGAAGCATGTCTAATTGTATCTCGCAATTTCTGAGCCCAATAGGCTGCCTGGTGTTATAGACATTTTTGTGCCTCGCGACATGGAGCATGAAATGTCAATAATCACAGGGATCCTCAGTCCCTAAACATGTTGTTCTTACCCCTAAAAGAACAAGGTCATCAAACAACAGCACTTCCAATCAGTTCTCCACCTGAAAACACTTCAAAACAGGCTAATTTTGGATCATGTCAGCTGCTCCACTGAGCATCTGCGCTGGAATGCAACTGCTCCTCCTTGTACCTGTGCTGGAAGTCAAATCTAATGAAGGCTACCTGCGCTGGGCGAGATTGGCCAAGTGGCACAGTCATTCTACAAGGTGTCAACTGCCCAGGAAGCTTCCAAACTGACACTTGGTTCATGAGATTCGCCCTGTGATGAGTAAGAGGTACTTGATCACCATGTGTAAGCAAGGATCTCCAAGTGGACTCAAGAACTGAAGATTAACTGAAGAGGGAGAGGACACAAGGCAGCTTCATGTCAGTCTCAAGCTGACTCATCCTTTCTTCTTCTCTCCTATATATAGAGCTCTTCTATGAGGTCTAAGGAGGCGGGAATTTTGGGTAAAGCAAGGAGGTGTTGTTGGATTACAGTTAGAGCTATTGGGTGATTGTTTTACTAGAGGTGAAGAGGAGAGTTCTTGCTGCTGGGGAGGTGCTGCTGGATTGGAGCCATCATTGGTTGTAACCTTCTCAGAACCCTGTTACTTCTATCAATAAAGTTTTGCATGTTCTCCTATATACTTGTATTGCATTGATGTATTGTATTTACATGTATATTTGATTCACTCTAATCCATGCATCAGTTATGAGTACTTGTATCTTGTAGTTTCCTCTCTCGTTTTGTGCAGGGCTTGTGTGTAGCTGGACCGGCAAAGAGAGCAAGGAGCTGGGAACAAGAGACAAAGAGAGAGGATCAAGATCGACTAAGCGAAGGATACCAGGTTGGTTGATCATTTCTTCCCCCTCTCTGTACTTTCATAAAGGAAAACATCAAAGCTTTACTTTCAGTTGTTGCTAAAGACTGTCACCTTTAGAGTAGGGATAGGGTCATCCGCATCGGATACTTTTCCCCACAACAAACTGGCGACTCCGCTGGGGAGCCTAGTATCTTGTTGGTGTTTGTAGTATTTTGCTATTCATTTCTTGAAGAAAAGAGTACCAAATCGAAAAGCTTTTGACTATATCAAAAGCGAAGTAGAGGGACTGATACTCTTGCTCATTTGCTGGGCAAATTCAAGATTTGAAGAGCTTATCTACAAAAGACTCTTTACTCTTTGTGATAGATCTTCATCCTCTTGATCATACCTTAGCCTGTACTTGACCTATAGCTTTTTATTTCATCAAAAACAGTGCATTTTTGAGCTTTTTATGACCCGGAAAACTTTGTAGACGAAACTCTCGTGAGTCAGTGCAGGCTGTACACAGGCAGCCTGCATTACAGCGCAGGTACTCCCTTCGGGAACTGCGCTGAGAGTGGAATTGGCAGACTAGAACCTGCGCTGGTCCAGTTAGCCCTTGTCTTGCTCAGTCTTCCTATTGTGTCTTGACCCTGTTTGCACTTGTTTTTGGCTGATTGCTTGCTGGTTATTGTACTTGCTGTAAGCCACTTCTCCTTGACATTATTCCGCCTCAGTTGTGTGATGAAACTGTGAATGTTCTTTCAGTATTTCTTGTTGCAGTTACAGTTTCCCATTGTGAAAAGCGAACCAGTATAGCTGTGGCCTCTTAGATCCTGAACTGTAAAAGTGTCTTTGGGATCTGAAGAGTTAGTTTTATTACTGTTCATGGCTGTTTGAGTTTGTTTGTTTTTCACTTTATGGTTTGAATTCATATATTTTTAGTGTTGAAACAAGTACCTGTAAAGCGTTTTTTCATTTTAGAAAAAATTGGTTTGTTTACACTTCAAATTGAATTCGAAAGTCATACAACAGTTTTCCTTTTGTCTACATCAACATTAAAGGGAAAGAAAAGAAATACATGCATCTTGCATTTGCATTTTGATAAGTTCGGGTGTCTGATCTAGGAGAAAGTGCATTAGTTTGTGCTTGGTGCTCTGTGTGGAAAGATATTGTTTTTCTCTCCCCTCAGTAGTTAGGATTTTCAAAGCTAAAAAGATTGTGAAAGCTTGCTTATCATTTTAGCTGCATTTAGGAATTTGTACCAATACATCTCGTGGTGATCCTGAAAGACAAACTGATAAACAAGATCAACTTAAAATATATTGAATGAATCTAAAAACGCATTGTAACATAACGCTCACAATAGAGGTCTAGGTAGAGACGTGTTCCGGTGTCGTTAAACGTAGTGACTGTCGATCTCTACGAAGGTGGGTGATTCCTCCTGAGGGACGATAGCACTAATACGGACTTGTGCTCCCGCGTACCGTCGCGTATATTGGGAGACCCCTATAGGCAATTATCCTTTATCCTTAGGAAGCCGTGTCGACCGCCCTACTAATCATGATGCAGTGAACACAGCATTCACGAAGATTGACCACCCGTACCGTAAAACGTATTCTGTGGTTTCGCGAAAGGTTTGGCACACCCTCTGCCTAGATCTCCAGAGCAGTTTCTTTTGGCCCTTTTCAAACTCTATAACTGAAAAGGTCCAACCGAGCATTTGTCACTTCGGGCTCGTTAATACATCGAAGGCGACTAGAGTCATCTTTAGCTTTTTCTCGACTCTTAAAACATGAAAAAGCAAAGTTGTGTCTAAAAGCGTGTAATAAAATTCATTCAATACGGAAACATAATTCCCCTTTTTGTATTTTAGTTGATCAAGTAATCCGCAACCGTGGAGGAAAGTCAATTAAAACTCCGTCGTTCGGGGAGACTCGCGAGTCAACCACCTTCGTCCCCGGAACCGAAAGTAATACGGGCGAAGCGATCTCGCTGGACCAGGTCAAAATCTCCTTTTAGAGTTAGAACGGAAGTTCCAACAACATCTGAGATTCTGGTCACTCCCAATATTTCTGGAATCCCTGCCTCTATTGAAGAAGTTCAACAGCAACAGAGGGACAGTTGTACTGATCCTAGTCTGAAGACAAGTACTTGCATAACTGAACCAGTTCCATCTGAAACCGGTCCACAGAGTCTTGTTGTTCAAACAACTATCGCTGTCGAAGCAACCCCTTCTTCGGCACCAGAAATATTTTACGGACCTGACGGTCTTCCTCTTCCTCCTAGTCTGATTGCAATAGAGGAAATCGTAGAGGACCAGCAAGCAAATACTCCAATTCATTTTGCAGTAGGTACCCCTCTTTTTCCTTCTACATCAGAAGTTTGTCTATCACCACCAGAAGTTCCTGAAGAATCATTAGGAAGTTTATTGGATAGACTTAAAATGTCTGAACAACCGTCGACATCTAGGACTGTGCCAAACGACACAGCGACAGCAGAAGTTCCTGCTGCCAATCCAACAATGTTTTCCGGCATACCAGCCGTCCTGACTAGCTCTCATCAGCTAGAAGGAGTCCACCCAGGGACTATTATGACAACTTGGTCTGTTCCAGTTTGTTCTTCCGGTATAATACCCAGTAATTCTTATGTTGAAACAAGACAAATTGATCCCTTTGGGAATCAGTTTGGGCCATCCAGTCCTCAAAGGCCATCTATACCCTTGAGCTCCGGATTGTTACCGTATGGGGGGCAATATGCCCTTTCACTTCCCCTTTCGAGGGGATACCCATACGGAAGTTTTCAACCACATTCAGGTTTGACTGAAGTAACGATGAGTGGTTGGGTACCTATGTTACCCCAACAGCCAAGAGTTGTATATTCCATGCAACAATGTGTACCTATGTCTAGTATCCCGACGACGCCAGCAATTGTAACCGTGTCGCAAGTTCAATCGATGCCTGTTGTATGTCAACCCCAAGTTGTAATACAACAGCCTATTGACCCTGCAACACAACCACAATCGCCAACTGCCGGGACGACACAGATACAAACGGGAACCATAACCCCGCATCTTGGTCCGTCGGTTAGTGTCGCACAACAAAACATGGCTTCACAACCATGGATGGTGCAATACCAACAACCTCAGTTTCAACAGGTGTACCAGGGATCTGAGCAACAGATCTTTGCAAATAGTGGGCAACCCTATATTTAGAATGGGTTAAACCAACCACTTTACAGTGGCCAAGCCCACCAGCCATATCAATCATATCAACATCAGTTGCATTATGCTGGTATGCAAAGACCTACTGCTCAGGCGATTCCATCGTACCCTGGGTACGCCTCGCCAAACCTGAATCAGCAGTTGCCATTCGTGGCGACCCTAGAATTACCAGATTTACATCGATTAACGAACGATCCAATCGCCTATGCCCATTGGTGGCCAGCGATTCCTCACAAACTTCCTTCGGACATTCCTAAATTCAATGGAAATCCTAGCGAAGACCCGTCGAATCATGTGATGACATTCCATCTGTGGTGTTCATCGAATACCTTGAATGATGATTCGATAAGGCTTCGTCTTTTCCAGAGGACATTGACTGGTCCGGCGGCCAAATGGTATATTGAATTACCTAGAGCCTCGTTCGACAATTTTAGTTCCCTAGCCACGACTTTCTTAACACACTTTCAGTTACCTATAAGGTACGAAACTGGAACGGAGATCTTGACCAATTTCAAGCAGACAACGGCCACACATATATCAGATCATATACATGAGTGGCGTCGTTGTCGCAGAATGGTAAAGACCTATGTTCCAGATCAGCTATTGGCTGAGTGGTTTATAAAGTCGCTTCTGCCTGCTATAACAGAAGATGTGGCCAAGGGAGGCGTCGTAACAGAGGAGCAGGTTATTGCTCGTGCTCAATATTTGGACTTAGTATATACTCAGTCGGGCACGCTCTATGATAAGATACCTGACGCCCCTAGACCGGAATTTTCAATCCCTCCTCCTCCCGGATCAAATAGTGACTCTCATGCCGGTGATGGCGTGATTGGAACTGCAAACGCTAAGTCGACAAGGGATTCAGATAAGAAAGCCTGTAAGACTTCGAATCAAAAAGCAAATCAAGAGATTCTTGCTTCGGAGGTAAATGCTGTATCTACGGATAAAGGCAAAAACTCCAATCAACCAGGAAGCAAGAAGAATCAAAACAAAGGGAAGAAGAAGAAACAAGGAGAGTCATCTCCTCGAAAAACTTCTTCAAGCCCTCCTCGAGATAGGAAACCACCTTATGGGTGTCAGATATGTGATGAGGATCACTGGATGAGAGAATGTCCATACAAAGCTGATCTAAAAAGATTCTTAAAGAGTTCGCAAACTCCAGCTGTGTTAACTGATCCGTTTCCCGATCGGGGAAAAAATCTGGTTGGTAGTGGAAATGCTTCACCGTCGCAAGTGCTTATGTTATCGATATCGAAGCAACAGGATGATGCTTTAATTTCGACAAGGAACAAAGATTACGGGAATCCACAGGTGTCGAACGATAAAAGTAAAGATCAACCTAGCAGTTCGAAAACAACTTCGGCAGAAGTTGTACCCCCCATCACACATGAATTAACAATAAAACTGCCAAAGGGAGTAGTACACAAGTCGACATTTAATTCTTGTGCCAGAGCGGCACAACATTATAATATAGTGGAAGATTTGGCGCAATCGCCATCTGCTATGTCGACTCTTGAAGTACTACAACATTGCCCATCCCAAAGGCAGGCATTGTTATCAGCAATTGGTGGGGTGGATCCTAAAGATTCCAATCTTGTATCCTTTGATCACAAAGGATATGATCCTCAGTTACCAGCTCAACTAGCTTTCCTCATCCAAGTGAAAGCCCTCAACAAAACTGTTCATCGAACAATTATTGATGAGGGGGCATCAACATGTATTATGTCGATGAGTTGCTGGAAAACTTTAGGATCTCCAACCTTGACGCGATCATCAACAACATTAAAAGCATTCGACGGAAGGACATATACCCCTTACGGTATCCTTAGTAACTTGAGAGTTGAACTAGGGGGCAAAACAGTAGAAATAGATGTTGAAGTCATCGATGGCAATCTTGACTATAACATCCTACTGGGAAGACCATGGATTTATGCCATGGAAGCTGTTGTGTCGACCTATTTTAGGAAAATCGCATTCCCCTTTCAAGGAGAGATTACGATCATTGACCAACAAAATTTCCTCCCTAATGGTTCACAAGTTACAGGAAGCGTTCCTCTGATCCATGGAAGCGACCATTCGTTTCAAAATATCGGAGTAGGTCTCCTAAAAGACCCTGCCTTAATGGGTACTTTCGCCCTACCGCCTCCAATTAATCTGGCGGGAGTGGCCACGGTGGAAACCTACAAAATGAAATCTAATCCAATCTTCTGGTTGGATTCGGAAGATTCCTAGATATTTGGTCGGCTTCGAGGATAGTTCCTATCTCAGGTCAACCTCGTTAAAAAATGAAAAACCATGAGGATAGTTCTTTTCCTATGTCAACCTCATTAAAAAATGAAACAATCCCCTTTCCAGATCTCAATGGTAAACCTTCATTCCAATCAACAAAGTTGAATGCAATGAAGCTTGGGGGGCATGCACCTCGGTTGCATTATTATGCTAGGGGCATAACGAGCAGTTTTAGCACATAGTTCATGCTCGTTAAAAAAATAAACGCAAGATCCGAGCAGTTTTAGCGCATAGTTCATGCTCGTTAAAAAATAAACATAAGTTGTGAGCAATCTTCCCTTAGAGTTCAAGCTCACCCAGAAAAAATGAACCGGTAAATAACCTTGGTAAATGTAACCTTTGACAGCCATATTAAAGCCCTTGGTCGTGTTCTTGCAGTCTCACCTCCATCCGTTCATTTGGCCAATCGTTCATCTCCATATGTTTGTTTACCCATTTTGAGGAACAGCTGCGAAGAGTGATGCCACTAAGCCATCCTTGTGACACTGCCGTGATTGGAATATTCCAACCTATACCTGGAATCTGCTGCTGCCCTGTTAATCACTCGTTCCTCGAAAGACGAGTCGTCTTTAAGCTCTTTTCACTGACTCGTAAAATATGAAAAGATTGCCGAGTTTTGGCCTTCCAGCTCGTTAAAGCGACCGGAAAGCTATCCCTCCTCTAGATTTTAATCTTTTTGGACTTGAGGGATTATTGCACAAAAAGATCGAGCACTTGTCTTGTTCGGCTCGTTAAAAGTACTGAACACTCATCCCTTCTGTATTGTTTTATACTTTTTCGGACTTAAGGGATTAGATGACGAAAAAGGAATTTTGGAGTTAACTTTCTGTACCTTTTCAGACTCTCTAAAAATGAAAAGGACCGAGTTTTCCTTGTCGTTAGACTCGTTAAAATGATTAAATAGCGACAAACTTGTCTTTAGACGAGAACGAGTTTCCCTATCGCTAAGCTCGTTAAATCATAGCGATGGGCTTGCCCGAAGGGCAGGTTATAGAACAAGCATATGTTATCCTCCTCAAGCTTGACAAAAATAAAGAGGTACTGGTCAGAAATGACTGGGGAAAAATTGGGAGAACATCAAAGTTTAATGGTAGCAAGTCACTCTTGAACATGACACTTTTCCTCCGTACCACATCGGGTTGGGTTGTTTCATTCACCGGTCTCATCACCATGGTCCTCGCCAAACCATCCACATTTGGGGTAATGCTACCGATCCATCGCATCAGTGTCGTTATATGTTCAAGAGGGGTCATTCTGAAAGTGTCAACCGTGTCCCATCCACTGCCATACATTATCCTTCATCCATTCATGATCGCCACCCTGAATCATATGTCACAGTTTGTTTTCACCTCCACTAAAGTCATTAGCTCTGTTCCGTGTCATTGATGTGGGATTCATTAAGGCCCTCCTTTGACGGATCGCTTCTTGTCGACTTCAGCTCATTATCCAAGAAGTTGATCTAGGAACAACCCCCATCAGTACTTTGAAGCTTGCATGCCTCAATGGCAAGTTTCTCACTCCCGGCGATAGGTATACATCAATGACCTTCGACCAGAAGATTTTGCGTGGCGTTCGACACCAAGTCCTTTATTCACGCCACGTGAATTGTACTGCAGTACCTTGAGGGTCATCGTCATTATTGGTGATTCCTCTCGCGCTTGTTAACAGTTTTCATTATTGACCGGTAATCAAGCGATGTCTTTCCATGTTCGACTTCAGCAAAATTCTCACATGGATCGACTTGTACTTAGAGTGAAGATCGAACGAGTTTGAAGACCCCGGATCTAGTTCCATCCATCCGGGCTGCGATATGTATTCAGGAAATATAAAAGCATTTGCCATGTACATCATTGCAGCAGATGATCATCCTATTCAAAGGATGATAATTTCAGCAGAAAATTATCAGTCTACCTTCAGACGATCGTCTGTCATATGTACCAAAATGTATTTATAAAAGCTGAGCATGGGAATGCCCGCCTCAGCTAGATCATGAAAATAGAATGAAAAATAATGTATTGTATTGTATTGTATTACAGGGCGCCTCCTCAGCACTAGAATGAACTTCGGACCCTCTAGATAAAGCATTTCACCCGATAAACGGCCTCATACTTTAGGGGGCAACTGTTATAGACATTTTTGTGCCTCGCGACATGGAGCATGAAATGTCAATAATCACAGGGATCCTCAGTCCCTAAACATGTTGTTCTTACCCCTAAAAGAACAAGGTCATCATACAACAGCACTTCCAATCAGTTCTCCACCTGAAAACACTTCAAAACAGGCTAATTTTGGATCATGTCAGCTGCTCCACTGAGCATCTGCGCTGGAATGCAACTGCTCCTCCTTGTACCTGCGCTGGAAGTCAAATCTAATGAAGGCTACCTGCGCTGGGCAAGATTGGCCAAGTGGCACAGTCATTCTGCAAGGTGTCAACTGCCCAGGAAGCTTCCAAACTGACACTTGGTTCATGAGATTCGCCCTGTGATGAGTAAGAGGTACTTGATCACCATGTGTAAGCAAGGATCTCCAAGTGGACTCAAGAACTGAAGATTAACTGAAGAGGGAGAGGACACAAGGCAGCTTCATGTCAGTCTCAAGCTGACTCATCCTTTCTTCTTCTCTCCTATATATAGAGCTCTTCTATGAGGTCTAAGGAGGCAGGAATTTTGGGTAAAGCAAGGAGGTGCTGTTGGATTACAGTTAGAGCTATTGGGTGATTTTTTTACTAGAGGTGAAGAGGAGAGTTCTTGCTGCTGGGGAGGTGCTGCTGGATTGGAGCCATCATTGGTTGTAACCTTCTCAGAACCCTGTTACTTCTATCAATAAAGTTTTGCATGTTCTCCTATATACTTGTATTGCATTGATGTATTGTATTTACATGTATATTTGATTCACTCTAATCCATGCATCAGTTATGAGTACTTGTATCTTGTAGTTTCCTCTCTCGTTTTGTGCAGGGCTTGTGTGTAGCTGGACCGGCAAAGAGAGCAAGGAGCTGGGAACAAGAGACAAAGAGAGAGGATCAAGATCGACTAAGCGAAGGATACCAGGTTGGTTGATCATTTCTTCCCCCTCTCTGTACTTTCATAAAGGAAAACATCAAAGCTTTACTTTCAGTTGTTGCTAAAGACTGTCACCTTTAGAGTAGGGATAGGGTCATCCGCATCGGATACTTTTCCCCACAACACCTGGATGGATTTGTGAAACTTCTGATAGCTGTTGGGTTGGCTCTCCTAGAGGGATTGCGAAATTTTTGGGTGCAGTAGGTGACTGCTGCCCAGAATTGCAAAATTTATGGGCTGAGGAGCTGTCCTAGGATGAATTACACAATTTATTGAGAGGAAGAATGTCAAGAAGAATTGCACAATTCTAGAGCCTAGCTTGGTGTCCAGTTGGGTTTGAGTAATTTATGGAGGGAAGGCTAGTTCCCCTCTAGAATTCTGCAATTCCTAGAGGGAGTTTCTCAGCCAATAATTGACACTAAGTTTGGAAAGCAGCCCGTGCAAGGGGTGGGACAAACTTCCATGCACAGGCTCACAAGACTCTATGAAACAACTGAGTTGATGTGCTTGAAAGTGCAAGACATGCTGCTGAGTATGGTGGGTAGGGAGGCTCCAAAACAAGGCTAAGGAAAAATTTTGGAGGGTGGTTGCAGCTGCTATAACACTTTGCGACACACTGGTAGAGCTGCATCTCTCTAAATGGACCTTGTTCATGAAACGCAAGTGTAACACCTCCGGAAGTATTGTTTAGTTCTTTGGTCATTTTGTTTTCCACACTTTCTTAATTGTAAGATGTAGCATCTATGAAGCCCTTGTTCGGTTGACACACATTCCAAGCCAAGCCAACACAGTTGTCTCGATTGGGGATGAGGGGTATATTGGTGCACAAGCAGTGTAGTCGTCAGAGTTTTAGTTTCATCTCCAGTGTTGCTCCATTGTTAGCAAGCCTAGAAAGTACCCCAGCTGAGTCACGCAGGAACACAAGCATCGCTCCACTGCCAGCAACCCTGGTTAGTGCCCCGACGGAGCTACTTGCATCACCTCTTTGTGCAGGAAGCATTTCTCTTCTTTCGCCTTATTTATTCTTCATTTTTTCAAAAATTTTCACTTTTTCAGTTTTGCATTTTTTATTTTCATAACTTTGCATAACACTTATTCATTTCAGAGGCGGAAGAGGGATCCCAACTTATTGAGAGTAGAAGAGGTTTTTCCTTCAAATAAGTAATTTATATATACCTTTGACATGCTTATTAATGTTTTCCCCTTCTCCTTACTCTACTTGACAAGACATTACATTATAATTCACAAGTGCCCATGTGAGACAAAATGGCCTGAGAAAGCCATGCAAGACATCACTGACACTTGGACCATTGTGGCAAGACTAAGTCTTTGACATCCTTATGATGGTTGAAGGTGGTGAGCTGATGTCAAGCTTGGTCATCTGTAATGGTGTCTGTGTGCTCAATGGTGACATCTTGCTGAAGCGACCTCTTGCCTCCATTGCATCCGGGTACACTGATATGGGTCCTCCATCCAACTCATCTAATAACATGCGTATTTTCATCCTAACTGTGACTGGACTAACAACATGTCGATGCATAGTGTCTATGCTGATCTCCAAGAATGCACTGGTGGCCATGTGCATCAACTTGTCAAAATACAAGTTCAGGTCCAGTCAGATTTGCTTCTTGTCTTTGTCTCGGTGAGTGTGCCAATGGGTGGGATCGTATGCATACGCACAATGACATGCATGTTGTTGAATTCACTTACATGCAATCAACAACACTATTCACCTTGTTTGATCCATGCCAGTTGCTAGGATGGATCTATAACTTGTGTGGATGCAGTTTCATCTGTTTGCACATGTTGCACCCCATGTTGTATCGATTCCTGCTGCAACTCATTCTCTTGTCTGCGTAGCTCCTATTTTTCCTTGAGTTGATGCTTCAACAGATGAAACTCCTTCTTTGTTCCTTTCTCTGACTTTGTGTGATCTTCATGTCATGCCTTCACCTCATAGCCTCAATCTCCAATTTTTCTTTTGTTATGATTGGATATGATTTGAACTTGCAGTTTTGTTCCACCTTTATGCTATCAATAACCTTCCTCTTGCATTCGTCGTGTGTAGGTTTGCTACCTTCTACTGCTACTGATGGTGCTACTCATTGTTATGCCATTTCTATTCATCTTGATATCCTTGTCCATGAACAACTTGATGTCTTTGTGGGTAGGCAAGTTCATAGACACTTGATCGACTGCATCTCTAGTTGCACTCTTAACAGTATCTTTGACACTGCTCTCGTGGAAACCATTGGACCTGTGTTGCTGAGGGGCAGGAAAACACCTGTGATACTTGGAGGAATAGCAATACTCATGGAAAGAAATTTGTTAATCGAAAACCAAAATGAACTTGAGAATTGACTTGCAACATACCCGTGTGACTGATCATGAAGGTTGTGCAATTTCCGTCTAGAGGTCGGGATATTTACTGTTAAAACTACACAAGGAATAGTTCAGACTGTTAGGAGGTTGGATAACTGCTAGAACTATGAAATTCACAGTCCAGCCTGGCCTGTTGAGGAATGAAACTACGCAATGTGCAAGTTCAGTCAACAATTAGATGCAACCAAGAAACTGCATTACGCGGTTTCTGGGGCCAGCAGGACACTGCCTCCAAGAAATTTGCAATGTAATCCTAGAGGTTAGTGTTGGGCTAGACTTGTGAAATTTCTGGAGGGAAGGTAAAGCCTTCACATCCAGAAAGGCACAGTGCTAGTTAGGCAAGGCAAGGTCCAAGCCAAGGCAGCCCAAACCAGCTGACGGGTGACTAAAAACAAGAGAAGTCTAAATGCATGATGAGATGATTGCAAACAAGAGTGAGTGATCATATATGCAAACAAGAAGGTCAAGATTTAGAAAAGGGGAAATCATGCATGTGTGTGAAGTGAGTCACTGCAATGGCGACCATCCGTGCAAAACTGTGTGATGCATGCGACAGCAGCGAGATACGAATGAAAACTGAAACGGTGCTCCTACAAGCTAACATATATCAAAACGATAAAAATCACTGACTGAAATCAAGCAAACATCACTTACACAAAGCGGAACATAAAAAGCGACAAAAACACCACGCAAGACATGAAAAGTGAGCTTACCCCGAAATAACTGAGCTAAATGTGTCGATGAATCCTAGTTGCAATGTGGGATGTCAGAGCTACAAGGTTGATGTGAGGAATGAGTTCTGCAACATCCGATTGATAAGTTTTGATAAGATTGAGTTTGTGATGTGCATGCCACAAATTTAGGAAAAGAAACACTTGGTAGGAGTTTTCTGAAATGATCCTTGCATGTAACCTCCAGTTGCTAAAATAGATCCCTAAATCAGGGGATGCCTTTCCATGATGCCTTTGGAGAAGAAGTCCATGCATTAAAATTATTTTTTTCTTGGTCTTGAAGGGAACCGGTCACCTTGAAGGCACCTGCATTGGTCTTCGAGCCTGGGATGAAAATCTACGTGTTTTCTGGGCTGAGCAGATATGGTTGTCCTAGAGGGATTGCACAATTTTTGAGAGGAAAAGGTGATTGCCTCCAGGATTACACAATTTTTGGGCTGAGTAGTTGTCCTGGGTCAGACCTCGTAATTTTCTCAAGGCAGTCTATTTGACTATATCTTGCAATTTCTGACTTGAGCAGCTGTCCTGGGATAGACCTCGCAATTTTCTCAAGGAAGCCTATCTGACTGTATCTCATAATTTTTGAGCCCAACAGGATGCCTAGATGGATTTATGCAATTTCTGCTAGCTGCTGGGCTGGCTGTCCTAGAGGGATTGCACAATTTATAGGAGCAACAGGTGACTGCTACCCAGAATTGTGCAATTTTTGGGATGACCAACTGTCTTGGGATGAATTGCGTAATTTTTGAGAGGAAGACTTTCAGGAAGAATTGGGCAATTTTGGAGCCTAGTTGGATGTCCAACTAGGTTTTCATAATCCCTTGAGGGAAGGTTTGTTCCCCTCTAGAATTGCACAATTTTTAGAGGGAGTTGCTCAACCAGCAACTGACACTAAGTCCAGAAAGCAACCCATGCAGGGGGTGGAACAAACTTTCATGCACAGGCCAACAAGAATCTTTGAAACAATCGAAGATGATGTGTTTGATAGTACAAGACATGTTGCTGAGGATGGTCAATAGGAAGGCTCCAAAAAGAAGCTAAGGCAAAATTTTGGAGGGTGGTTGTAGCCGCTACAACAAAAGGTTTGTAATGATTGTCTTCCCTCTTGACCTTCATATCATGAACATGAGAAAAAAACATTAGTTTCAAAAATGTGAGGCTCTCGAGCCTTTGTTGATGCTCCTAGAATCATTCTTTGTTATGCTTATTCCCCATGGTCCATGAAACTTCATGTTAGTCTCTGATTTTCATCCTTATCATCACCTTAACTCCCTTTTATAATTCCTTTTTGGGGCCATTCTTTTCCCTCGACATCATTGTTGTCATTTTCCATTATGGCAGTCTCTCGTAACTCTTTCCATCACTCTATCTTTGATTTCTTTATATATTGAGAGGAAGTTCATATACCTTCCCCTCTCTACTAGACATTCTATCCATGCCCTTGGTCTACATTCACATAAAACTCACCCACTTTAAAGAAAAAATTCCATCTAGCCACCTTGGGTATTTCTAGTACCAAATATTCTTGTTGACCTTCCATGAGACCTTCATCACTTCCTCTAAAATATTCAATTAGAGTCTCATCAAAATCCTCCATTTGTAGCCTCCTTTATTGCATTGGACCCTCCATACATTCTTTGAGACTCTTAGATAATTCTCTTTGGCATCTTCCTCTCCTTAAAGGGTTGTGACTTTCTTGAGTTCAAAACAATCAATTCCATTTGTCTTAAACTCGACTACTTTGAGTTTTCCTTCTCTTAGTTTTGCACTTGACAGGTTCTTCACCTTCCTCCCTAGTTTAGAGATTTTCCTCTCAAATTGATTTTTTTGGACAGGAAATTTGAACCTTCTCCTTAGGTTGCATCTCTGCCTTTGGTCTTCTCTCTCTAGCAACATCTTTACCATATTGAGCCTCTCTTTTAGATCAGCTATCTTTCAACTAAATTATTCTTGGCTCCTACCATTAATCTTAGCATTCTTCTCTCTCATACTACAACTTCTCTTAGAAACCTGAATATGGCCATCAATAGCCATCTTCTTTCCTTCCTTCATGTGAGATTCCACTTTCCAACAGTGAGTTGCAAAAAATTCATTGTAACAATTCTTCCCCATCACTTGTTACTTTATACCTCACCCACTTCTCTACAGCCTAGGCTATTCATATTCCTTTGGTTCCCTCCTCTCGAACCTCTTAAGCACTCCTTGCTCTTCTCTAGATTCTTCACTCTTGCTCACTGCTTGAGAACCTCTCTTGTTGTCTCCTATTGGAGGACTTCCAACCTATTGATGGTGCTGGACCTCCCGGCATTCAAGGGGATCTCCCTAGTAAGAAGTCCGAACTAGACCTCAGACTGTTTAGAGTAGGAGTCCCAACAATGGGTGTTAATGTAATGCCTTGATTGCGGTAGCATGTAGAGGTAAGTATGATGACTTTGGTTGGAAGAAAGTGTGTGACCTTGCAGTGATTCAAGTGAGATGCATGGGGGTTCTGACACACAGAGGCAAAAAGGAAGTGTGCCTTTTAGAAGCATGTAATTGTATGCAACCTAATAGTAACAAATGAATGGAATGACATCACAAGCTGAAATGCGGAATAGTCCACAAGACAAAGTGATGGGTTAATCCAACAACACACATCCAACAAGATTCATACAATTGCATACAAAGTATTTCATAAGAAAATGTGTAAGTTAAACAACATACATTACTACAACAAATAGAATAGTTCAACTATAATAATAACATGTGCATGAAAGCATGCTGGCTCAGTTATATTATTATTATAAGTGAATGTTACATCCATACATAAACCATTGACAACTACTAGCCCCAATAGTGGAACATTACAGTCAGGAACACCTGCTCCTCCATAGAAGTATACTCACTCTACACTATGTAGATGCCAAGGCTCGTCACAATACTCCCAAGCCTTCTCTAAGCCTAAGATTAGCCAAACTCTTGGCTCCAAGAATCTTTTTCTACGAGTTATGAGGTTCTATTTATGACAAATGGTGGGGTGACCCTTGACATTCCCATTTGTGACTCTTTCACTACACTCATGACTCTTTGACTTCTTTACAAATAACTCATTACATTACATAGTGACTGCTCACATTCCACTAGTGACACTTGAAATTTCACTTACAACATATTTACCATTAATATACATTTTCCACATGTACCCATGTGTGACAAGATAGGCTAGAGACAACCTAAAAAGAAAAAACACTATGGCTCAGAAGTTTGTGAAAAGAACAACTCGGTAACCTCCACTTGATTCTTCTCGGTGAAGTACTAATACCAAGCTTGGTATTGTGCTATGTTGTCCCCAAACTGTTTGATGGTGTTTTTCGGATAGCAGACTCTTGCTTCCATATTTCCGGGTATATGGTCTTGGAACCTTTCTCCAACTCATCCTAAACCATGTTCAACATGATTTTGACCATGACAGTACCACTAATGTACTTCTGTGTGTTTTCTACACTTAGATCCAAGCCATCACTAGTGGCCTCTCACCTTAGTTGCTCCATGTACTTGTTGATCTCTTGTTAGACTTTGTTCTCATGCTTAGCTTCAATAAGGGAATCGATCGATAGGATCATGTGTGTTCACACCATGACATCAAAACTCTTACAAAATTGTGCATATGAAGCCTATATGTTGCTGATGAATGGGGCGAGTTTCTCAAATTTTTGGATCAACATCCAGATCCTTGATTTGTCTAGCTTTTCCTGCAGCTTCATCATCTTCAAAAAATGAAGCGAGGCTCCCTTGTACCTCATTGTCCATTCTTGCGCAATGTGGACAATTGCTACATGTATGTTCTTAGGAGTTTGGAAAAACCTTCTTCTCTATTGCTGAAATCCATCTAGATGGACAACCTCCTTATGCATGGTGAGAAATCCATCATAGAGTTTTTACATGGTGATCTCAAGGGTTGATACTTCAGCAAGTATCACTTTCCTCATCTCTGCCATTGTAGAAATTGTGGTTTTTTTTACCTTCTTCCTAACTTCATACAAGTTCTTTGCTATTTGTTCATTCTCTACTAACAGGAATTTGAAATTTGAGCTCGTGGCTTCTACATAAGCCAAGGTGGCATTGGCCATGGAAATTGGATGCTTTCTAACATCTAGAACAATCACCATTTCATTCATCAATGTAGGCGATGTGTGATCATCCGAGAAATGATTTCTCTGTGCCTATACAATATTCCTCTACAACCCATTTAATGATAGATTATACACATCCATCACCGATCATCATCAAGGAGAACAATCTCTCCTTGCTCACTCAGGACTGGTTCTGACACTAGAGGTGGTGGAGACTGAGGGGTGACCTTAGGTGCATGTTGCATGAGGTCAGTGTCTTGATCTTGTGGTTCATCCTCCAACTCCATGTATGTCACTTCGATCAATTTATCAATCTATTGAGCAAGTTCCCAATCCTACGTTTGCTCACCCTCTTCTTCAGTTGTTGGTTGTTCCGACTCTTCAACCAGTATTGGCGATGTTTTTTCTATCATTGCGCCTTGCCTTCTTCTTCCTACTTCTACTTCTCTCTTTTTCTTTCCTCCTTAGCTCTTGTCCTTCCTTCAATTCTTTCTCTGCTTATAGCGATCTTAGTTCTGCTACCTATAAGCTCTGATTTTCTCACTTCATCTACTCTATTGTTTGTGTCCTCTGCTTCCTTTTGCTTCTGCTTCCAAAGCTTCCTACATGAATATTGAATCTACTCTTACTTTGCATCTTTTTTCTCCCTCTATTATGTTAGCAACTTCCTCTTTCTTTTACCTTGTACTAGATTTATGCCTTCTGTTATTGCTACTAGAGTTGTTGTCATGTTAGTGTTGACTCCTTTCTATGAGTAGTTGAGTGTCCACATATATTAGCAAGTTAACTGGCGCTTGCTCAATTGCTTCCCCAGTACTGATTTCAATGGTCTCTCTTGAAGAAACTCTCTTTGGTGCCATGGTACAATTACTACTCGAGAGAAGTGCTTCACAAGTGTGGTACTTGTGGGATAGAGGAAACACTAATGGCAAGAAAACATTAGCTCTTACAAATCTAACTTCACAGTATGATCAAGCAAGAATTAGGGCATCTAATGAGAGGGATTACACAATTTTGACTGAAAAAGGTGATTGTCCGACGGTGGGAACTATGCATTGTGTAGTCCCAGTAGTCAGTGTGGAAGCTTGATGACTAGAACTACACAATGCATAGTTCAGTATGGGCTAGGGCCTTGGAGAGACTCCACATTATGCAGCCTCAATGGCCAAGCTGGGAGACTGGCTCCTAGAATTGCACAGTGCATAGTGACCAAGCTAGGAGACTGGCTCCTAGAACTACATAGTGCACATTTGCAGCCAACCCATGACATGCTCTGCACAATTCCAGAAGCCAAGGAAGAGACCTTCAACTCCTATATTGCACAGTGCACGCAGTGAAATGTGAGATCCGAGCAAGGGGATCGAGATCTTCCCCTGGGGAGTGGGAAAATCAATCAAATCTTGAGGATGATGTGATTATGGGTGTAGATATGACTTAGTGTTGATGCATGAATGTGAAACAAGTGCATCAAGTGATAAACTTGAAGGAAAACGAAGCATGTGAAGAGAGTCACCACAACAGTGACCATTGGTGTAATAATGGGAAAACCCATGCGATACTTGGGAAAGACAATCTACAACTTGAAAAAACAATTCTACAATCTAAATCAAGCTAAAATGCTAGCATTCGCTCAAATAAACAAGTGAAACGACACTCTCACCAGCTAAACAACAAAAAGCACACAAAAGCGATAAAATACAATAAAAGCAAAACTCACCGAGGAAAGTGATGAAAATGCTCCGAAGGTTCCTTGATTTTCTCAAGAATCCTAGAGCTTGATGATCAAATTTACAAATGAGTCCCAAAGGCATCTATTACATAGAATTGATCCAATTGGAATTTATGATGCGTATGCCTGAGATCAAGGAAAAAAGCGACACTTGGTGGAAACTTCTAAAGATAGTAGTGTGCCACCTTTGGGAAACTAATAATATATCCCTACTTCTTAGAGATGCTTCTTTCCATTTGGTTTTATTTCTTTTCTGGGGGGAACCTGCCATGCATTTCTCAGAAAGATTGCACAGTTCTCGGAAGGACTAGGAAACTCTCTGGCTCATGCACTGTGTAGTTAATGAGCACAATGGGTTCTGCGCAATTTCTGGGTTGAGTGGCTCTCGGTTTCCCCTTATTCTCAGTGCAGTTTCCCAGCTTAAGGTTGGCTATGAACTGGGTCTGTGAAATTTTTGAAGTGAAGGCTCATTGTTAGCTTGGACTACGTAATTCCTAAGAGCAAGGTTGGTTGCATTCAAGGATTACACAATTCACTAAGGCAACCTTGTCATCGGGTGAAGTCCAAGTCAAGAGATTGGCTTAAGGGTTAGACAATAATGAAAGTAATGAAAAACAATCCATAATGCAAAGGATGAAGTTCAATCAAAGCACAAGTACCTGGTTTAGCACGAGATGAGCTATTATGATTTAGGAGGGAGGCTCCAAAACGAAGAATAGGAAAATTTTTGGAGGGTGGTTGTAGTTGCTACAACATTGGTGAGACACTAGTAGAAATCCAGCTCTCTGTATGGATCTTGTCTCATGTAAATCAAGTCTAACTCTTCTAGAAGTATTGTTATATTCTTTGATTGTAATAACTTCTTCACTAGCTTGAGTTAATGATGTAGTCCTTACCATTATCTTTATCGGTAGCACACATACCAAGCCAAGTCAAGTGATTAGTTTCGATTGGGGTTGACAGATATATTGATGCACAAGTAATATAGACTATAAAAGTTTTAGTTTCATCTTTGGTGTTTCTCCACTGCGAGTAGGCCTGGACAATACCCTAATGGAGTCACTTCAGGAACAAAAGCATTGCTCTGTTCGCAGCGAGCCTGGACAATACCCCAACAGAGTTACTTTCTTCACCTCTCTGTGTAGGAAGCCTTTATCTTCTTTCGCCTTTATTTTATTTTCATTTTTTTTTTTCATTTTCAAAGAACTATGCATAGGCACTTATTTATTTCATGAGGCGAAAGAGGGATACCCACTTATTGAGCACATAAGAGGTTGTCCCTTAAGAGAAGGATGTTTTTATATACCTCTAACATACTTGTAAGGTTTCCTCCATCACCTTGCTATACTTGACTGAGCTCAAAAGGCTTAACTGAATATAGAAAATGGATTAGAGTAGATCGTACTAGTTAAAAATGCAAGCATCGTGATTTCACCAAGACTCACTCTTAAAGGAACGTATTATCCATCATGGTATCATTGACTAGAAGAAACACAAGATCTTCATAAAGGGAGGGAATAGACATATAACAAAATTTTTATATTTGTATAAGTCCTCTTGTATTTTTGATCTGAAAATAAGATCTTAACAATTAATAAGGTATTACAGATTGATGTGCATGGATATGCCCATGTTACTTTATGCAATGGATCGATCAAATTGCGAAAAACATAGAGAATGAAGTAGTAAAAGATCATAGTAGACAAACACATATAATCACAACAAGTTTAATAAGGAGCTCACCCAATACTCCTCAGCTACATCTCCCGGCCTAGCCTTCAGTGGTGACCTCTCTATTATGTCTTCAGAACAAAGTTTTACAATAGTATGAGCTCAATTTGAGTCTCAACACATAATAGATACAACAACAAGAGTTTTGCTTGAACCTCTCAAGCCTTTCTGAGTACACAAACTCTCTCAATCACTCTCTGTCTCTGTATTTGCTCTGTCTCAGCACTTCCTACTTCTCTCTTCTGTTTTCTATGGCTTTAAAGCCAATCTGCGCTATCTGTTCATTTCTCCTTCTTAGCTTTCTTTCTCCTAGCCTTTGTCCGCTCAAATCCCTCTTCTAGCATTAAATAATCATTGAATAACACCTTATGGGGAGGTGGCCACCTATTCTACAATGAATGAGTGCATCGGGCCTTTGAAATCCTTGAAACATTAGCTTTCTATTAAAATAGAGAAATGCATTCAAAATTGTGAAAATCCACCAAAACACTGTTCATTCAGACTTCAAACATTCATAATTCTCCTTTATACTCCTTTCGGGTCCGCCTGAAATTGTTGTTGCAAGTCGCAATGTTCTTGTGTCATGGTTTCCCCTTTGTATTTAAAAATACGTTAAAACATTGAAAATAACATAGAAATGACTTCCTCCAGACTTGAAATAATATACATTTTCATTCCCAAACCCCTTCGGGTCCGGGTTCCATCACATTGGCGCTTCCCTTTGTATTTCATTCAATAAACAAGATACACGGAAATACATTAAAAATGCCAACTAACGGATCTCAAATCTTATGGAATACCATTTATATATCCATCGGGTCCGTCTAACTGCATCGCATATATATATATATATATATATATATATATATATATATATATATATATATATATATATATATATATATATATATATATATATATATATATATATATATATATATAGCCCCAAGGGTTAGCTCAATCGATCAAGTCCGGGCCTCGCCAATGGGAGGTCACAGGGTCGAAACCCGAAAGCTCTTGGGGTTAGGTCTGTGGTGACTGAGGGGTGGACCCCCTTCGGGTGGGGTCCACCCAGATTTATCGAACCTGGAGTAGCGGATCAACTGACCAGGGTCCGTGAACCAGCGGAAAAAAAAAAAAAAAAAAAAAAAAAAAAAAAAAAGATATAATATATATATATATATATATATATATATATATGTATAAGCCCCTCTCCATTGTGTTTGTCGATTGCAATATTGCGATGCGATTAATCGCAATCACATATCGCTCATGCCCCTGGCTGTTGTAAGAGCTCATTCATATTTGTCAACCGCGATTTTGCGATGTAACATGGGCCGTCGATCTGCGCACTTGATCGATGGTCCTTGTTGACCTACGCTAATCGCGATCGCATACACCATGTGGTCTCCACCGATATCCGCCGATTACCACTGCTGATTGCGATTCGTCGATCGGATCTGGACTCTTGATCGGCCATATCTGATGGCTACTGTGCATTCATTTTTCAAGCTGCCAATAGCTCTGTTTTCACTGTTTTCTTGTGTTTTTCGCCTCCTGATAGTGTTTTACGATGTTTCTAAGGGCTCTTCCCATGCGATTGTTTTGATATTTTGAATGATTTTTGAAGACTTAGAGGGTAAATGGATCCATTTTGGATCATGCCTTCCCACTGAAAAAGTTTTTGGACCACGAAAAGTTGGTTTTCAAGCATCACCCAAGTGAGGATACAACTTCCTCACATGATCAATCTCTATCCATTTTGCACTGCTTGGTTTTGAACCTTTGAGTCTGATTCTTAGGTACTCAACATCACCTCTGCGCGTGGTTCTCACCTTTCTGTCCAGAACTGTATCTTCCTGCAACTCATTGAGATATTCAGGTAACAGATCATCAATAGAAGGAAGTTGACTTTGCTCTTCAGGATATTCAAGTAATGAAGGTTCAAATAATCTTAAATTTCCTGCATTTACCACTAAATAGATGTGCATGTAGGCTGGAAGATCAAGGCGGAAAGTGTTCTCACAAATTTTCTCAAGTATCTTGAAAGGCCCATACCTTATTTTCTTCAGCTTCTTTCCTTCACCTTGCATTCTGTCCTTGCTGATATACAACCAGACTTGATCACCAACTTGGAAGCTATGCTCCATCTAATGCTTATCATTCCTTACCTTCTACTTGGCTTGGCTCTTTTCCAACTGTTCTTGCGCTACTTGGTGAATTTCTTGGATCTGTTCAATGAACCTGGTTGCTTTGTTCACATCGTTGTGCCCATCAACCACTATGTCTTTTTCAAAGACAAAATCCAAGGGAGACCTTGGTATAAACCCAAAAGAAGTCTCAAAAGGAGATCATTTTGTAGAATAATGCTTGGCATTGTTGTAAGCATGTTGCACATAACATAAGTGTTCATCCCAAAGCTTGGGATGCTTGCTGCAATAACCCCTGAGAAACTAGATCACTATCCGGTTGACCACCTCTGTTTGGCCATCTGTTTGTGGATGAAAGGTTGTGCTCTTTTTCAGTCTGGTGTCCATCAATTCCCACAGACTTGACCAAAACTTCCCAACAAATCGGGAATCTTGATCAGATACTATGGAAGTGGGTAACCCAAAATGCACCCAGACATGTTGAAAGAACAACTTTGTTGTTTGTTCAGCTGTAATCTTCTTATTACAAGGTATTAAAATACACATTTTGTTGAACCTGTCCACAATAGCATATAAATAGTCATGACCTTCTCTAGATTTTGGCAATCCCCCAAAAAAGTCCATGGAAACACTTTCCCAAGGATGGGAAGGAACTGGTAGTGGAGTGTACAAGCCAAGTTTTCTATTGTTGGTATTTCTTTTAGCCAACATGGTACACCCTTTTACATATCTAGAAATTGTTTCATGCATTTCTGGCCAATAGTAGAATCTTTGCAGTTGTGCAACTATTTTACTTACACGAAAATGACCTGATATCAGAGAAGTATGTGCTTCCCTAATTATGTTAACTCTTTCAGTTTTTGGAATGCATAGCTTTCCCAAATGATGCAAGAGTTGGTCCTTAACATAATAATCCAATTCTTCTACTTGTTTTCCATGACTTAAAGTTGCATAAACATCTTTAAAATCTATATCTTGAGCATACTGTTCAATGTAGCTTTCATGCATTACTAAATTATGCTTAAGTATAGTAGATGCATTTATGATTGGTCTAGACAACATATCTGCAACTTTATTGTGTATGCCCTTTTTATATCTAATGACTAGATGAAATTGCTATAGGAAACCCATCCACCTATAGTGTCTTGATTGTTGCAATTTAGTTTGTGAGTGCAAATACTGATGTGGCTGATGATCAATATGTATAATTGTTTCTTTGCCCATTAAGTAATGTTTCCACTTTTTCACACTCTAGAATAATGCATACAATTCTTTTCATATGTAGGATAATTAGCTAGTGTAGAATTAAATGTCTCATAATGATAACATATGGGTTTACCATGTTGCATCAACACTGCTCCCATGGCATAGCCACTAGCATCTGTTTCAATCTTGAATTGTCTTTGAAGATCTGGCAATGCTAGTACTGGTGTTGCATTAATTTTTTCTTTCAAGGTGTCAAAGGCTTTTTGTTTTTTTCCTCCCCGTTGAAATACCTTGTTAAAGCATGTAAGGGAGCTACAATTAAGGAAAAGTTAGCAATAAACATTCTCCAATATTGTGCTGCTCCTAGGAAGCTTCTAACTTCTATAGTAGATTTGGGATTAGGCTAGTTTACAATGACTGCAACCTTAGAAGAATCTATCTTCAATTCACCACTCCCTACAATATGACCCAAATAATTCAAATATGTTTCGCCAAATTCACATTTTGATAATTTAACATAGAGATTTTCTTTTTCCAAAACATCTAGAGTCTGCTTTACATGCTTCAAATGTTCTTCCCGTGTTTTACTGAAAACAGGAATGTCATCTAAACATACAATTACAAAATCATCAATGAAAGGCCTGAGTACATCATTCATAACTCTCATGAAAGTGGCAGGAGCATTACTCAAGCCAAAAGGCATAACTAGCCATTCATACAACCCTTGCTTTGTTTTGAAAGAAGTCTTCCATGCATCTTGCTCTGCTACTCTGACCTGATGATAGCCACTATGCGTGTCCAACTTGGAAAAGTAAACAACTTCTTTCAGTTGATCTAATAGATCATCAATTCAAGGAAGGGGATAATGATTCTTGATCATTATTTTATTCAGCACTCTGTAATCAACGCACATCCTCCACGAACCATCTTTCTTTCTCACCAACATGATTGGAGATCCACATGGTGATGTGCTTGGTCTTATGAACCCTTTCTCGAGCAGCTCCTGTACCTGCTTCTTGATCTCTGCATTCTCTAAAGCGGATAACCTGTACATTCCGATGTTAGGCAATGGAGCATATTGCTGCAAATGAATATCATGTACAATTTCCCTTTTGGGTGAGAGACCTTTAGGCTCTTGAAATAGGATATCATATTCTGAAACAACTTTTTCTAAATCAACTTTCTTTTTAGCATCATAGCCCTCAAATACATTGGTTTTATCACGTTTCTTTTCCTTTACAACCATCAGTAAAAATTTCTTGTATGAATTTACAATTCTTTTCATCTACCTTGAGTTTATGAGAGTATAATTATTCTTGAGTTTATGAGCTCTTACAATATATTCTATTCCATCTTTAATGAGTTGATACTTATTTTTAGCTCTATAGAAAATGGCTTTTCTATTCTACAAGTAAGGACTTCCTAAAACAATACCACATATATCCAAGGGAATTACATCTAACTCAACCTCATCTACAAATGCTGAACCAATGGAAAATCTCAGTTTACATTATCTAGTCACTTGTAGCTTTGCTTCATCACATACCCAACCTAATGGATATGGATTCTTGTGAGGTGTGGTTAGTAATCCCAACTTCGTTACAATTTCTTCAGAAATCAAGTTTACTTGTGAGCCACTATCAAATAAAGTATCAATATTTTGGTGCTTGGAAGTAACTCTAATATAAAAAATCTCATGTCTTTTCCTCTCATTTTCTTCATGATCAATAGTTTGTGTAGAATTACTTGTAGATGCTTCAGAATTTTTACCTTTTATAGTTGTAGCTATGATTGTTGTTTCATCACCTGATTCTGACCCCAAATCATTCTTTATAGCAGCAGTAACCTTCTTCTTCTTGCCATCGAACTTCTTGGGTTTCAGCTCCGAATGCAAAGTCCAACAATGTTCATCATCATGTCCATCCTTCTTGCAGTGAGTGCATGAAGGTTTGGCTTTCTGTACAGCATTTTCCTTCCTCTATTTCCATTTCTACTTCCTCTTTTCCTTGTTCTTTCTTGCAGTGGGTTTTGATGATCTCCCAATCTCTGGGTTCAAATTCTTGCCTCTAGCCTCTAGATGTGTAGCCTGAATAGATACCTCATCTATGTTAGTAGGGTTAAACATGATAATGGTGTGTCTCAAATAACTATGCAGACCAACTATATACTTTAGTAAAGTTTCAGGTGAGTCTAAAGAAATGCCTAGAATTAAAGCTCTTTTTCTAAATTCCTAGGTATAGCTTTGTACACTTGGCCCCTTTAATTGGTGAAGGGTTTTCCAACTCATCATAGCTTGTTGCATATAAGATATTGGATAGAATTGTTTTTTAATGGCAGAAACAAATTCACTCCAGGAAGAAAGAATTTTACCAAGCTTCTTCAAATCATCTTGTGCCCTACCTTCCCACTAGACTAAGGTAGTTCCTCCAAGGCATAGGCTGGCCAACTAAATTTTACTCCTGTCTGAATCAATTTTCTACACCCTGCAATACACTTCAATCTGTCTAATCTAGTTATCTATCTTTTCTGCATTTAATTCTCCATCATATATTGGCAAATCAAATTTTACATCTAACTTAATCAAAGATGTTTTCTTCTTTTTATTTTCAGGGCTATCAGGAGGTGTTGATGTAGAAGGCTTTTCTCCTTTCCCTTTGCCCTCTGGGGCATCTAGAGAAGGTTCTTCAGCTCCTTTGTCTTGTTTGGAGGTTGAAGTACTTTCACCTCGACCTTTCTTGAATTCTCGATACATCTCTTCTACCATGGCTCTCATGGTCATGAAACTGTCCATGAACTGAGATTCTAATTCCAATGGGATCTCTTCTGTCATGCTTCTCCTCGGATAGACTCTTCCAATTTCTAGGTTGGTTTCAACAAGTTCTCCTTTTCCTAGTTTGAGCTTTGACCTAGTTAGCATTCAAAAACAGTCCACCACAAGCTTGTCTAACATTAGCAAACCTAAAGATTTGATACCACTTGATCTGAAAATGAGATATTAAAAATTAATAAGGTATTACAGACTCATGTGCATGGATATTCCTATGTTACTTTATGCAATGGATCGATAAGATTGTGAAATACATAGACAATGAAGCAGTGAAAGATCATAATAGACAAACACATATAAACACAACAAAATTAATAAGGAGTTCACCCAATACTCCTAGTCCAACCTTCAGTGGTGACCTCTCTATTATGTCTTCAGAACAGAGTTTTACAACAGTATGAGCTCAACTTGAGTCTCAACACACAACAGATACAACAGCAAGAGTTTTTCTTGAACCTCTCAAGCCTCTCTGAGTACACAGACTCTATCAATCACTCTTTTTCTTTGTCTTTGCTCTTCCTCAACACTGCCTACTTCTCTCTTCTGTTTTCTATGGATTTAAAGCCAATCTATGTTGTCTGTGCATTTCTCCTTCTCAGCTTTCTGTCTCCCAGCCTTTGTCTACTCAAATCCCTCTTCTAGCATTAAATAATCATTGCATAATGCATTAAGGGGAGGTGGCCACCTATTCTGCAATGGATGAGTGCATTGGGCCTTTGAAATCCCTGAAATGGCCACTTTTTGTTAACACAGATAAATGCATTCAAGATTGTGAAAATCCACCAAAACACTGTTCATTCGGACTTCAAACATTCATAATTCCGCTTTATACTCCTATCGGGTTTGCCTTAAATCATTGTCACAAGTCGCAATGTTCCTGTGTCATGGTTTCCCCTTTGTATTTAAAAATACATTAAAACATTGAAAATAACATAAAAATGGCTTCCTCCAAACTTACATTTTCCTTCCCAAGCCCCTTCAGGTCCAGGTTCCATTGCATCGTTGCTTCCCTTTGTATTTCGTTTAATAAATGAAATACATGGAAATACATTAAAAATGCCAACTGACGGATCTCAAGTCTTATGGAATAACATTTATATATCCATCAGGTCTGGCTAATCGCATCAAATATATATATATAGATATATATATATAACATATATATATACATATATATATATATATATATACATATATATATACATATCTATATCTATATATATATATATACATATATAGATATATATATATATATATGTATATATATACATTTATATATATACATATATATATGTATACATATATATATGACATAATATATATGTATATATATATATATCTATATATATGTATGTATGTATATATATATATATATATAGCTATATATATATATATATATATATATATATATATATATAGAGAGAGAGAGAGAGAGAGAGAGAGAGAGAGAGAGAGAGAGAGAGAGATAAGCCCCGCTCCATTGTGTTTTCCGATTGCGATATCGCGATGCGATTAATTGCAATCGCATATTGCTCATGCCCCGAGCCATTGTAAGCACTCCTTCGTATTTACCGATTGTGATTCTGCGATGCAACATGGGACATCGATCTGCGTGTTTAATCGACGGTCCTTGTTGACCTGCGCTAATCACGATCACATACACCATGTGATCTCCACCGATATCCGCTGATTGCTATTGCTGATTGCGATTCGCCGATCGGATCTAGACCATTGATCGGCCAGATCTGACGGCTACTGTGCATTCACTGTTCAGGTCACCAATAGCTCTGTTTCCACTGTTTTCTTGTGTTTTTTTGCCTCATGATAGTGTTTTCTATTGTTTCTAAGGGCTCTTCCTGTGCGATTTTTTTGATCTTTTGAATGATTTTTGAAGACTTTGAGGGTAAATGGATCCATTTTGGATCAATTTTACCTTGCTTGTCTCAAGAATCCAAACATGGTTTCATGCGGAAACTAATGCTATGGGTGCACAAGCAAAGAATCAAAGGAAATAAGTAAGACAAAACAAAATAGAGTAAGCAAAACAAAATAGAAAGGAAAACACTAATCCTACTCCTAAGCTAAGCAATGCATGTGCCAACTCATGTGAAGTGATATTTCCAATGCAACCACTGGCGCATTGGTTGACCCATGTACATGATGGCATGATTAACAAGAAAGATATTCAAGTAAACCAATAGTCAAGTAATATTAAGAGCTGAAAACCAAAATGTTCGAAGTTTCAATGCATCCATAGAAAAGAAAAAATTGAAAGCACATGAAAGGAATTCTGCAAATGTATCATGGTGTTGTGTCACATTGTGCATGGATAACAATTATGTACAATCCTTCAAACTTGATAGATGAGCAAACTTGAAGAAAGAAGAAAATTTTTGTTTCACAATAGTTCTTGCTACGTATGGTTCCTCCAATGCATGAGCGACAAGATTGTGTGATTGTCGTGGAGGATGTTAAAACTATAAACTAGATTGATTTTCAACGTGAATAAAAGAGTGATGAAGAGCCTAGGGAGATTTCATAGATTTTTGATCGGAAGTGCAACTGACCTAAAGGCTATGAGAACCTACCATAACCATCATCTTGGGCTAAAGTGCCTTGACAAATTGAAGGGTTTCCACTTCATCAAAGGATGGATCATCAAAGACCGGTGGCTTAGAAATATCAATAGTAGGTGAACCAGAATCATGATCAAATGAATGAGTGAAAAGATCACAAAACCACAATTAGAAAATTCAAGATGGGCATTGGCATCCTCATGATCTGACGAATTGTAAAGAGGGGTTGATGAGAACAAAAAAATTCACCCTCGGAATTTCCGCAAATGAAAGATGAGAGATCGAGTGGATTCGAGAAGAAATATTTTTCCTCTTTGCAAACAAATAAAATACTGACATTCTACATGTTATGTGAATGATCGGAAGTAGAAACATCTGGAGATGAATTTTCACAAGAGGAAATAGAAATGGAAGAATCACAGAAGATGTCAGGATGAAGCAGATGAGGTGTGGATAGAAGGAGTTCATCCTTCATGTAACTTCTTGTTCATATTCCCACACATACTCATTAAAAATGATAGTGCAAGTTGACTGTTCAACACCAACTCCGTCCATAACATGATCCTCGTGAACATCACATGTGAAGTTCAGAATGGATGAACACAACACACCAAAATTTCAAGAATCAACAAATCCAGTGGACAGAGGCTGAGTGGATGAGACCATGTGATAAACATCAGTCTTGTAGTTCAACTCGACGTAGAAATCCAGAGCAGGTGGGGTAGTAGGAGATGGTTATAATTCAATAGGTGGATTCACAACTTCTCCCACATCATTATGCGGAGCTAGAGTTGTTTGATTGGAAAGGGACAGGGGGTCACTTGGGACAAAAACATTTCCTGTCTCATCTTTAGAAGTTCTAACATCAAGGTACGATGGGAGGGTTTCAAAATATTCTAACTCATGTGGATTTTCCGAGATGTGAACAAGATACTAAAATCTTTTAGTCAGAAATTTCTAGTCAACTTCATCTTTCAGAAATTCAAAACACTAATGATAGAAACGATCATAAAAGTGTGCAATTGATTCGTCAACTGTTTTTCTCAATTTTAGAATTTTATGGTGAAGTTCTTTATGGTCATAAAAGAAGAAAGCATGGCCTAACTATATGAAAATGTAGTTAAAAGAGTGTTTAGATGTCACAGTGAATGTATGACACCATTGATTGATGCACCCTTCGAACGTGTAAGCGAACAACCCATAGGTAATATCGTCTGATGGGACTTCATTCCTATCATAGAAACCAAAAAAGGAAACTTTGTGAATTAACAGGGATGATCCTCTTTTACCATCATGTTTGAGTTGTGACAAGTTATCTAAAACATCCACCGACACATCAAAATCAAACGTGTGATAAAAGCACGTCAGGGTTGATATTGTGATGTAAGTCATGAATGATGTGTAAATATTCAAACATACTTTGAGGGCTCATCTTGTCATCTCGCCCAACTTCTAGTGCTAGAAATGTTGACAGTGTTGGACTTGCCAACATTCAAGGGGATGTCTTGGTAAGAAGTCCCAATTAGACCTCAGAGCATTTGGAGTAGGAGTCCCAGGAGTGGGTGGTAATGTAGTGCCTTGACCGCAGTTGCATGCAGAGGTAAGTATGATGACTTTGGTTGGAAGAAAGTGTGTTACCTTGCAATGATTCGAGTGATATTCATGGTGGTTCTAACACGCGAAGGTGAAAAGGAAGTGTGCCCATTAGAAGCTTGTAATAGTACATAGCTTGAAAGGAACACACAAGTGGAGTGACATCACAAGATGAAATGTGGAATCATCCACAAAAAAAGTGATGGCTTAATCCACTAGCATGCATTCAAGAAGATTCATACTATTGCATACAAGTAGTTCATAATAAAATGTTTAAGTTAAACAACATACATTGCTAGAGCAACCAGAATAGTCCAACTATAGTAATAACATATGCACGAAAGCATGTCAGCTCGGCTATATTATTATTATAAGTGAAAGCTCCATCCATACATATGCCATTGACATCTACTAGCCTTAATAGTGGAACATTACAATCAAGAACACCTGCTCCTCCAAAGAAGTGTACTTGATATATGTTGTGGAGAAGCCAAGGCTCGTCATAATACTCCCAAGCCTTCTCTAAGCCAAAGCCTTGCCAAAATCTTGGCTCCCAAAAGCCTGTTCTATGATTTATGAGGTTCTATTTATAACAAACGGTGGGGTGACCCTTAACATTACCCTTTGTGACTCTTTGACTACCCTCATGATTGTTCAACTTCTTTACAAATAATTCATTAGGTTACATAGTGACTGTTCACACTCCAATAGTGACACTTGGAATTTCACTTACAATACATTTACGATTAATATACATTTTACACATGTACCCATGTGAGACAAAATAGGCTAGAGATAGCCTAACAAGACAAAACACTACGGCTTAGAACTTTGGGGAAAGCCCAACTCGACAACCTCCACTTGATGCTTCTTTGTGACGTACTGGTACCAAGCTTGGTATTGTGCTATGGTGTCCCCAAACTGCATGATGGTGTCTTTCGGATAACAGACTCTTCCCTTCATAGCTTATGGGTATATGGTCTTGGAACCTTTTTCCAACTCATCCTGAATCATGTACAACATGGTCTTTACCATGACAGGACCACTAATATACTTCTACATGTTTTCTGTTCTCAACTCCAAGTCATCGTTGGTGGCCTCTTGCCTTAACTACTTCATGTACCTGTCAATCTCTAGCTGAACTTGGTTCTTATGCTTAGCTTCAGTGAGGAAACCAATTGACATGATCCTGTGTGTTATCATTATAACATCCAAACTATTATACAATAATGCATATGAAGCATGTATGCTACTGATGAATGGGGTGAGTTGCTCATAGTTTTGGATCAACATATCGATCCTTGCTTTGTCTATCTCTTCCTATGGCTTCATCATCTTTGGAAAATTAAGTGAGGCTCCCTTGTACCTCATTGTCCATTCTTGCAAATGGGTGATAACAGAATGTATTTCCTTGAGAGTTTGGAAAATCCTTCTACTCCGCTATTAAAATCCATATAGATGGACAACCTCCTTATGCATCGTGACAAATCCATCATAGAGTTTCCGCATTGTGGCCTCAATAGTTGATCCTTCAATAGGTATCACTTTCCTCATCTCTGCCATTATATAACCTACAGATTTTTCTACATTTTGCCTAGCTGCCTGCAAGTTCTTTTCCATTTGTTCATTCTCTACTAATAAGAACTTGACATTTGAGATCATGGCTCCTACATAAGCGAAGGTGGCATCGGCCATGGTAACTGGATGCTTTTTAACATATGGCACAATCACATTTTCCTTCATAAATGCAGGTGAAGCGTGATCATCCAAGAAATTATTTCTCCATTCATGTACAATATTCCTCTACAACTCGTCAAATCATAGATTGTTCACATCCATCACTGGATCATCATCAAGGAGAACAACCTCTCCTTGCTTGCTCAGGATTGGTTCTGACACTGGAGGTGGTGGAGACTGAGGGGTGACCTTGAGTGCATGAAGCATGAGGTCAATGTCTTGTTCATGTGTTTCAATCACCAACTCCATTTTTGTCACTTCGATCAATTGCTCAATTTGTTGAGCAAGTTCCTAATGATGCATCTACTCACCCTCTTCTTCAGCTACTGGTTGTTCTGACTCCTCAACCTCTATTGGCATTATTTTCTTTGTCATTGTGCCTTACCTTTATTATTTTTCCTGCTTCTACTTCTCTCTTGTTCTTTCCTCATCATCTCCCATCCTTCCTTTTGTTCTTTCTCTTATTGTTGTGATCTCATTTCTACCACCTGCAAGCTCTACTCTTCTCTCTTCCTCCACTTTGTTGTCTGTTTCCTCTACTTCCTTTTTCTTCTGATGCCAAAGTTTCCTACATGAAGATTGAATCTATTTTTACTCTGTATCTTTTTTATCCCTCTATTATGTCAAAAACTTCCTCTTTCTTTGATCTTGTACTGGATTGTTTCCTTATGCCATTACTTCTTGGCTTGCTTCCGTGTTAGGGTTGACTCCTTTTCTATGAGCAGTTGAGTGTCCCCATATATTGGCAAGTTAACTAGTGCTTTCTCAATTATTTCCCCAGTATTGCTTTCAGTTGTCTCTCTTGATGGAACTCTCTTTGGTACCATGGTACAATTACTGTTGGAGATAAGTGCTTCACGAGTGTGGTACCTGTGGGACAGAAGGGACACTCATGGAAAGCAAACATTAGCTCTTACAAATCTAACTTCACGGCATGTTCAAGCAGTAATTAGCGCATCTGATGAGAGGGATTGCATAATTTTTACTATCAAGGGAGGCTGACTAACTAAAGGAACTACACATTGCATAGTCCCAATAGTCAGTGTGGAAGCTTAATGACTGGAACTATGTAATGTGCAGTTCAGCCTGGGCTAGGGCAGGGGAGAGACTGCACGTTGCGCAGTCTCAATGACCAAGATGGGAGACTGGCTCTTGGAACTATGTAGTGCAAAGTTGGAGCCAACCCAGGACATTCTTGACACAATTCCAAAAGCCAAGACAGAGGCCTTGATCTCCTAAATTACACAATTCATGCATTGAAATGTTAGATCCGGGTAAGGGGACCTGGATCTGCCCATGGGGAGTGGGAAAATCAAGTAGATCTGAAGGATGATGTGATGATGCACATAGATCTAACTTAGTATTAATGCATTAATGTGAAACAAGTGCATCAATTAATAAAATTGAAGGACAACGAATCATGCGAAGAGAGCCGCCAAAACAACGATCGTTGGTGTAATAATGGGAAAACTCATGCGATACTTGGGAAAAACAATCTACAAGTTGAAAAAACACTTCTATGAGCTAAAAAAAGTTAAAACGCTAGTATTCGTTCATAGAAACAAGTGAAACAACACTCTCACAAGCTAAACAACAAAAAGCGACAAAAAAAGTGGCAAAAAATAATAAAAGAAAAACTCAACCAGAAAAGTGATGAAAATGCTCCGAAGGTTCCTTCATTTCCTTGAGAATGATAGAACTTAATGATTGAATTTACAAATGGGCTCTAAAGGTGTCCACCACATAGAATTGGGCCAATTGGTATTTATGACGCATATGCCTAAAATGATGGACAAAAGCAACACTTGGCTTAAACTTCTAAAGATAACAATGTACCACCTTTGGGAAACTAATAATAGATCCTACTTCCTAGGGATGCTTCTTGCCCTTTAGTTTCCTTTCTTTTCCAGGGGAAAACCTGCCATGGATTTCTCGAAGAAATTGCATAGTTTTGGGAAGGATTGGGGAACTCTTTGGCTCATGCACTATGCAGTTTCTGAGCACAGTGGGTTCTATACAATTTCTGGGTTGAGTGGCTCTAGGTTTCCCATCATCCTCTTGAAATTTTTTCGGATGAAGGTTGGCTTTCAACTAGCTCTACACAGTTTCGTAGCTGAAGGCTCACTATCAGCTTGGACTACACAATTCACAAGAGTAAGCCTAGTTACCCTCAAGGATTGTGCAATTCGCTAAGGCAAGCCTACAACTGGGTGAATACCAAGTCAAGAGATCAACTTGTGGGTTAGACAATAAACCAAGTAATAAAACACAAGCCATGATGCAAATAACGAAGCTCAATCAAAAGCACAAGTACATGGGTCAATGTGAGATGAGCTATTGTGATTTAGGAGGGAGGCTCCAAAATGAAGCATAGGAGAATTTTTAGAGGATGGTTGTAGCTGCTACAACACAAGCTCAACCAGAACACTCCTCTACTATACTGCAAGTGTTATTTGTCATGCACTTTAAGAGCACTAATATATTCCTTGCTATATTCTTCATTATTGCATTCAACATCTCCTCTTTTTCTGTTGCTACCTACAATGGTTAATTTCTAGCAAAACAATTAATAAAATAACAGACCAGTTACCTACCATTTTCTCATCTCCTTTCTAGATCTACACCTCATTGGAATTTATTTCTTTGTACATTATTTCAAGTTCTATTCCTTCACAACAATCCCCTTCTACTCCTTGACCTATCTTTTATCTTCAATCTTTTGTGCCTCTTTGTTTTGCATGTCCCCTTGATTTGAAACTCACTGGCTATGTGATGCTTTCTTCATTTCTTCTCCTGTTCGACACCTTTTCTTCTAAGAGCATCACTATTATGGCTCTAATACAACTTGATGTAGTGGAAGTGACAATTCCCTATTTATTATGTGGTGTCTCTCTCTCATTGTCAGTATCCCTATTCTTCTCAACTCTTTTCCAATCATGGCAGTAGATTTTTTCTTTTACACATAATATTGAAGCCCCCTTTAAAAAAAACTATAAGGAAATAAAATTATGAGTACGTGAGTTCTCACCAGTCTAGGCCAATGGGTCAACCCAACTTGAGGTCGGAGGTTGGACCATTATGATTTTCCTCCATGCATGTCGACTTCACCAAAGATTGACAACACATCAACTAGACCTTAACCCAACTACCATTACATGGGTTGGGTCTAACGGTCCCAAATTTGACATCGCTAATGTTGGTCCCACACTTGGTCAGGTGTCAGTGGTAATTTTTTTTTTTTATAAAATTCAAATTCCCACAAGGCTCGATTCCCAATTACCATAGACTAATTATGGCATTGACTTGAGTCTTCTTAGCTATTTTCATGTTGGACCTTCAAACCACATTATTCTCAACCCTATTTTACTCTGAACCATATGAAACTAAACCTAGGCATGAACGGTTCTTGGCCTTACTGTAACCCACACCTTTTATCACATTCTCACTCACCATCCATGCTACTCTTTCCTTACATGGTTCCTTCGTAATTCAATTTGAACTCATAAAATGTACACATAAGTATGCACAATTCTAATAGCCTGTACTCGATCCTCCTTCACAAAGTCAACACTAAACCCATAAACAATAATTGCAGGAGTCTTGTTTCGATCTCACCTTATCGATCGAAAAAATATTATACATAGAAGCTAAAAAAGGATCCACTTATACTTAACTCCTTCACTTTGTTTCCTTCCACCAACATATATCTGTCAGGATAAAAATTAAGGGATTGTCCTGTCAAAACTCCAAACAAATAGAACCATATCTATAGAGATACTATGTAGAGAAATAATACACAGATACACAAAGAGGATTCAAATAATTCCATATCCATTCTTAATCAAGAAATATTTACGAGTATTACAAACCTCATGTCTAAATTCTTATCATCATACCTTGGGATCTACCCTCCACTATTCTACACACACCTCTACAATAATATTGGCTCAGGAAAATATCTCAACAGAATAGTAAAAAATGGGCATTTTCCCAATATTCTAAAATTATGCAACAACCAATCTAACACTTGTTACATTGGCAAAGGCCCACCTGGGCAGCCGATAAAACAAACCAACACCTCAACTTAACACTTGGTACTATTTAAAAATGCTCAATTGGCCAACACATCAACTCATCCTAAATATCCTAAGAACCTAATGGATCTCATTTGTACAAAGTCATGAAACTTGGCTCTACACTAAAATCCACCTAATTCCAATTTATAGAAATTAAATTGGAGAAATAATACCTTTATCTAGAATTTACATGACCCCTTAGGATCCTAACCAAAATGAGTTTTACTATAGTGATGCTCTAACATCATTGGACTATGGATTGTTGATATTTGAGCTTTGTCAGGCATCCATTATGGTTTTAGTATTTCCTCCTTATTTGAGCACTGTGGTTTCAAGTGCTGGCTCTATGGTTTGAGCTTGCAGATAATGGATTGTTGATACATGAGCTCCATCAGGAACACACTATGGTTTTTGTATTTCTTCCCTAGTTAATAATTGTGGTCTCAAGTGTTGGTTCTACTATTGAAGTCCATGAACTATGGATCATTGATATGTGAGATCCACCAAGCATGCACTCTGGTTTTTGTATTTCCACTTGAAATATATGGTATGTATCTTTCTGGTATAGTGATGAGTAATGACTTGTCCCCTCGGTTGGTTGGTGATATGACTTCATTAGTACATTTTTCATCATGGGTTCGAATCTGGTCAAGGCAAGTCATACTTTTTTATAAAATTTATTAGCCCACTATTTTTTTCCAGTTTGTAGAAAATTCAAATGTTCCGTGGGGAGAATTTTGTAGGATCATTGTTGGGAACTAGGAAATTTGTAGAGCACACCCTAGAAATGTCATTTTGTAGAATGTTTAATTTAATGTTTGATTTTATACAGTTTTTGAGGGCTTATGGGCTCAGTTTTTAGCCAATTTAGATTCCTAAAGAAGCATGATGATCAAGGTTCAATAGTGAACCTTTTTAAAAGAACAAAAATCCATGATGATGTATTGTTGTTATCGAGGATCATTCTTATGTATTTTGAAGGCTTATGAGTAGGTTGTAGTTAGATTTATGTATGTGGGAAGAGGAGGTTCACATAAGGATTTTGTGTATCTAGATTAATCAACAAGTTGGAACAAAGTATGGAAAGAAAGTGATAGATTTACAATAGTAGTATGACAACAACAACATGATTAGTTTTCAAGTGCTACATTAAATAGAAGACAATCCAATTTCAAATATTATGAAAAGTGGTCAATAAGAAGTTAAAGGAGGAGGTGGGTTCCTCCACAAAGTTTGGCGTCTTAACTGGGTTGCAACCTACACCAATTTGAAGCTCGCATATCTCTTAGGTTGGTAACTTAATTCAGTTGTAGCCTACAATGAGTCATTTCTTGCACATTCTCGAGGCTAGAACCTTAATTAGGTTGTTTCCAGTAGTTGCTTACATATATTGGGTGTGGGTGTCTCCTGCAAGTTGTGCTTACAAATCTATGTAATGAATTGAAGAAGAATAAGAGAAATAATTTGTGGTTTTCTCCCATAAGGGTTTCCATGTAAAATGCTTATGTCTTCTTGTGTTGATGTGGTGGTTTCTTGATGTATTGTTGATGCTATGATGGCTTCTTGATGCATTGTTCTATTTATTGATATGTTTCAAATAGTTATGATACGTTGCGACATAATTTTTCGTTGATAAGAAGTTGAGAAATGCTAAAATTGTTGCCAAACTGATTCAACCCTCCCTCCTAGTTTGATATTTGATCTAACAATATATCTATAGTCAACATTGACAACCACAGATGACAATGTTCACTGCTAGTAAACCACAATTAGCCATAGACAACCATCTTCAAAAAAATACAACATAATGTGACAACCATTGTTGACCATAGACAACAATGTTAAAAATTTAACATTGCAATATCACAAATAAATATCAACAATGAAATGTATGAAACTAAATCTGTTAATCCTTCTGTAAATTGAAGTAGTCAAAATGTCATGGACATGGTAACATTAACGTAAGAAAATAATTTCTAATCTATAATAAGAGAAAACGACACATATTAGATGCATAACCATGCATTGTTTTACGAACCATAGTCAGCATGGGAATTAAATTGAATATTGGTTTCAATGTGACAAACAATTAACAACATCATAATACAACAAACAATAAACAATTTTATACTATGACAAAGAAAAAATAAAGTTGTAATATGACAAAGAGCTAATAATGTCACAATGTGATAAACAACAACAAAAGTTTGCAATTTGATGAATAAGAAATTGTATCACAATGTGATTAACAATGAAGAGTGTCATAATATGAAAATAAACAAACCAATTCACAATGTGATGAAATTGGAATGAGAAAAAAATAACAACATTTCAATGTAAAAAAGAACAAATGACATTGCAATATGATGAACAACAAATGATTTCACACTTTCACAAATAATAAATATTGTCATAATTTGAACTAGGTTTCCCAAGTTTACTAGGTTGAACTATGCTTACTCAATTTACTAGGTTGATTTATGTTTATTTGTTTGACACGAGTTTACCAGGTCAACCATAGCTAACAATAGTTAACTAGGTTTACCTAAGTTTACAAGGTCTACTATATATTGATAACATATTTACTATACATTAATACATGTCACCTATGATTGACTATGGTTAGTTACGGTTAAAATGGTCTACCATAGTTAACATGAGCATCAAAGTCAACCATAGACAACATGAATGCCATGGTTAATCATACTCACCATAAGCATTAACTTTAATATTTCTTGAAATATGACAAACAACAAAGTTCAACATCGCAATGTGATGAACAGTAAAAAATGTTGCAATGTGACAAACAACAAATAAAGTTGTAATGTGACAAACAAAAAATGTCACAGTTACAAAAAATAATGATGTCAAAATGTGATGAAGAAGAAAAAATGTTTTAATTTAAAAAACAAGAAACTATATTGCAATGTGATGAACAATAAATAATGTCATAATATGACAATTAATAAACCACATCATAATGTGACAAACAAAAAACAACATTTCAAACTTAAGTAAAAAATAATAAATCACATCATGATATTATGAACAACAAATGACTATAATTTTACAAAAAATAAATGTCTTCACAATTTGAAGTAGGTTTACTAGGTTTGCTTAGCTGACCTATGTTTATTAGGTGAACTATATTTAGCCATGGCCAACTAGGTTAACGAAGGTTGAAAAGGTCTACTATAAATTGATAACATATTAACTGTGTATTAACACCTAACCTATGGTTGATTATGATTCACTATAGCTAACATGGTCAACCATTATCAACATAAGAATCAAAGTCAACCATAGTCAACATGGGTGCCATGGAAAACCATATTCACCACGAGCATTAGCTTTAATATTGTTCCCAACGTGACAAACAACAAACAACATCACAATATGATGATCAATAAACAACGTCACTGGGTGAAAAACAACAAATAATGTTGTAATTAGACAAAATAATGACACCGCAATGTGATGGTCAAGAAACAATGTAATTTAATAAACAAGAAATGACATCGCATTGTAATGAAAAATAAACCATATCATAATGTGACAACCACAACAATAAACTATAGTCAAACATAGTCAACAAGGGTGACCTAGGTTTGCTAGGTTGACATAAGTTTACTAGGTTTACTAGTTTAACGTAATTCAACTAGCTTAAGCATGGCTTATTAGGTTTACTAGGTTGACTTACATTTACCAAGTCAATCTACATTTACATTAACCTAGGTTTACTAGGTTAGGCAAGGTTTACTAGCTTAACCATGATTTACTAGGTTTACTAGGTTGACTTAGGTTGACCTACTTTAACATAAGTTCAGTAGCTTTACCTAGGTTTATTAAGTTTACTATGTTCACCTAGGTTTACATATTTACTAGGTTGACCTTTGTTTATTAGGTTGGCCTACATCTAATAGGTTTACTACATTTACTAAGTTGGCCATGGTTTACTAGATTGACCTAAGCTTCTAGGTTTTCCAAGTAGACCTCGGTTTACTAAATTGTCTTCGACTACCCTAGGTTCACATATGTTTCATAGTTTTATATAAATTCAATGGTTAACTAAGTTTAGTAGGTTGACCTATGGTTAACTAGGTTGATGTAGGTTTAGTAAGTTCACTAAGCTTACTAGATTTACTAGTTTGGCCTATGTTTGCTAGGTTGACCTAGGTTAACTAGGTTTATAAGGTTTAGTAAGTCAACTTAGTTTACTAGATTTATTAGCTTGAACTAGGCTTATTAAGTTGACCTATATTTATGATGTAAACATAATTCTAGTAGTTTATCCTAGATTTACTAAATATACTATATTTTGTTTGTCTTAATAGTTTGAATAATCTCTTTTTCTTAATTTCACTGCTATCCTAACATGACAACCACGACCTTATTTATTAATTTATTTCAATAAATATTAATAATTTTCTTTATTAATTTATTTCAATAAATATTAAAAATTTTCTTTTATTAATTTAATTCAATAAATATTAAAAATTATTGCCTTAGTATAAGGAAATTACACATCATGTGGGATCAAGCAAGTTTCGTCTCTCGTATACTTATAAACCCCCGAGACGCGAGGTGACTCCCAATAACGGTCGATCTCACTATCTCGACCCCAATAACGGTTTATGGGTTTAATTTTTATGGTTTATGTCTTCACGTAAACTACGGTTTATAGGTTTAATTTTTATTGTTTATGTCTTCACGTAAACTATTGGTTTTGGCTCGAAGGTTTCTTCGAGGTGACTCCCAATAACGTTCGAACCCATTATCTCGACCCCAAATAACGGTCTAGGGGATTAATTTTTATTGTTTATGGGTCGATCCCACTATGTTAATTAATGGCCCATTTCTCTAATCCTAATATATGATTCTCTGTGCAAAGAATTATAAAGGTATAAAAGTAGTCCTCCAACCATGCGTGTGGCATTAATATCACATATCTGGCACTCACTTTTTTTGCACGAGACTGGTCGAATGGTTGGTCGGCGATATGTTCAAATGAACGAATCTCGAGTTAGGAAAGACCATTTTGGTTAAGAATTGGGTCACTGGGTTGGTATGATCAGGAGAAAATATTTTTTTGGAGGATCATCGTGTTGTTTATTTTGTGATTCTCGTATGAATTTGTTTTTTAACCCATGTCAATTATAATTAAATGGGCTAAACAAATCCACCTCATTTCATATATTTTAAATGTCAATTATTATAATTATATTAATAAATGTGATTAATACTTTAATTACCAGAAACTAGACAATAAGCTTAGTTTCTTAGAGAAACAGCTTTAAAAACCCAACCCATTTTTTGCAAAACTAATCCTTTCTTACGGCTATGTTTCTGGATTTCCTGTCCAAACTCATGTTAACTCTAGTTCAATTAAAAAACGCCAATTGTCTTTTCGAGCTACTCATGCAAATCAGTTTCCTTTTCCCTTTTCGATCTATACATGCAAGTGATTTCCCAAAGATTTAAGCCTCAGAGGAAAGAAAAATCATCACTCATCAGATGCAAGCAAGGGATACATCAGAACTGAGCAGCTTCACACCCTGGCGAGTTAGCTTCACCGCCATCATCAGTTTCTTGTGAACAGAGATCTCCATTCTGAGGTACAAACTCCAATCTCTGCAGTTGAACTTATGAACTCAAAACACACAAATTATCAACGTTATGATCTCAAAACATTATTTACCACAAGTTCACCGCACATTCGCGTAATAAAATTCGACTAATCAAACAATCTCCATTGACAGTTACAATATTACAGCTGTTTGGCTTCGATTGTCATAGCGTTAATTTCCTCCACCAACATATTCTCCATAGCCAGATCCAGTGTGTTCATAACCTCCACCGCCTCCCATGTTTGAGCCGTAGGCATTACGATCATACTCACGAGAGCCAGGGTTGTAACTGTTACGAGCGAAGCTTCTATCGTAACCGGAATCCGCGTTGTACCTTGAATCGTAGTCGTTGTTGCTTCCCGAGCGAACGCCATTCCCTGATGAGAATTCATCGTTCTGCTCGTAACGACAAGTAGATCCGTAGACGGTACCCGACTCGTCCCGGGCACCGGCCCCACGGTAGGGCGTGGAATGTGAACTGTACCCATTCCCGAATCTGGCATCTTCATTTCCCTGATTCTCGGCATTTGGAAAGCTAGGCATGGTGTTGGTCGAATCATCTCTATGGCTAGCACCAGTACCTTGTTGCCGAACCCTTTGTGCACTGGATGCGCCATCAGAGCCAGCAAGGTGGGCATCATTAGGTTCCTCATATGCAGTCCCGCTGCTAGAACCGTAGCCAACTCCACCACCGACACCGTCACCCGACTCTGAACCGAAGCCATTATTTACATCACGAATAGTATTAGTGCCATAGTTATCTTTGTAACCCTTAACACCACTCTCTCCTCCATTAGTACTAAAATACGTGCTTTATCTCCCTTCCACTGCACAGTCAAGATAGATCAACAAACCTAACGTGCGCAGAGCAAACCATATTAGGGAATAAGCATATAAATGGCGATAATCCATGCACACCATGCACGGATTCCAAATTCATACTGAGACGCTTTTGGCCCAGCAATTTCAGGATGACTGCAGATACGGAGAACTATAAGATTTTACAAATTAGGAGTTTTGATCATAATTTGAAGGAGGTATTGAAGATCAATTTAATTAAATTCTTATATATTGATCTTGATCTGTCTGAAATTCACTAAAACTCTTATGGGTCACGCGCATTTTTAAATTATTGCTAGAGATATGGGTCTGTGATGAGATACATATGGCTACCGACTAAGCGCAAGATATGTTAACATCCATTTTTTAAAGAACTAAGAGATATTTTATGATCTTAACGAGTCTGGCGTTTTTCATGTTTCTTAGGCTCCTGTTGAGATGGAACGCAATGTTACAGATAATTTCATTCAAAGAAATCAAAACTAAAACAATTTGCAGTCGTAAACCCTCAAAACCTCCTTAAAAATTATATGATCCTCTTTCATCAATATCCTTGTGAGATATTGTTGTATGAAGCTAACCTTTAATTCACTGAAAATTACAGTGAAGGGATACTGACAATGGTAGTTATAGAGGCACAAATCTAGAATAACGAGCAGAAGAATTTATTGTTTAATCTATCGAGTATTGATCTCAGCAATCTCACGAGGTTTTGTGTTATGTTTACTAAATTGTTTCTCGAAGTCTCATTCTTTTATGATATTATGAAAATGGTTAGGGAAATAGTGGAATTTTTAAGAACCATTAGATTTATATGTATAATAAAGGGGGAATCCCATGTTATATAGGAAAAATGAAAAACCATCTTATTAATAATATAATATGTATATATAATTTTTTTGGAGAATCTCTCATTATATTATTTTGTAAAATCATGGCAAATCACTACTACAAAATGGTGAATCACTAAGAAATGGCAAATCACTAATACAAAATGGTGAATCACTAAGAAATCCGGGTTGTTGCATTCACTTAGCACCAAGAGGGTAGTCAAGAACAAACTGTGAAAGAAATTTCAACATTTATAGTGAATCACACAAGCTTGACTAGTTACCATTAAGTGCGCCACTCTAGTGACTAAATCATAGAGATCTCGAACCAACAACTGTCGCCTAACAATTGCTTTCAATAGTGATAGTGCAATTATAGTTGAGAAACTCTCTAAATTGATAAAGAGTGGACATTAGAGAAGCATCTTTTATGGACCATTTGCAATGGTTGTATTTGCAGGTCCCAAAAGCATAACAAGTAAATTAGCTACATTAAGGAACTTTCACTATTTCCCAATGTTATGACCATATTAAAAAATGAGGTAATATTGCTACTGTGAATATCAATACACGGAAGGGGAAGTCCCAATAGACAAGGTAGGCATTTCACAGAATGTAATATAACTCCACATTTCACATTTCACAAAATCTTTCATGTAGGTTGAAGTTATTAATCTCAAGACTAGGAATAGATCTAGGGTTTAGGTATCTTTCAATTAATGCAATGTCCTGCATGTGTCCAAATTCATTGTTCCTTTTAGTATATAAAGGAGAAGGAAAGTGTATAGGTTTTATTTCATTTAGTTTCTCAGGTTGGGGAGTAGTGAGTATAGTTCATTCTGTTTTTCAGAGTGGGAAGTAGTATGTGAAGGGTGAGGTTTAAATCTTTCGATGTATTTCCTATTTTAAACAATAATAAATGTTGAAATAATAGTGAGTGAAAGCCTTCTTGGTTTGTGCCTTAGTCAAGAAAGACTTCAATGTGTTTTTCTTTTGTCAAGTACGAGTTCATGGAAAAGGACAAGTTAGTTTGTTCATGTGCTAGTTGGAGGCTCAATTACATGCCTCTCCAAGTGCAAGTTTATATTTGGAAAAAAATGAGTGAGAGCCTCGATGTATAATTGTGGCAAGGAAGCATTAGAAGAGTCAGTTTGACTCAGTTAACAAATCAATCACAAGACCAATTTCTAAAAATAAACTTGCCAGTTATACCATGATCGAATAACATAAAAGGAGGAGGAAGACACAAAATTCAACAATTGTTTTGTTCACAAAGTTGTGACAAAGGACAATAGCTCACAGGTTTGTGAGAAAGTGCATAAGAATTGTGTGAGCTTCCTACTTGTGGTGTGCATATTATTAAGTACCAAGTGCGCATAGATTAAAATATTTGTGCTACAAAATAGGAGACCCTTTGTGCATGAGTTTAGGAGCCAAGAGGAGAGTCTAGTGTGCAAGGATTTTAGGCTTGCTTATGTCCAAAGATAGGAGTTGTGATCAAGTAACAATCAAGAAAATTCTAGGCTAGGTTAGAAGGATAATTTTTTTTTCTCAATAGACAATTTGTCTTGTATTTGATCTGTATACTCTATCAATAAAATACCACAACAAGGAGAGGGTTTTCCTAGTTGGGTTCCCTAGAAAATTGGTGTCTCTTGTGTAATTGTCTTTAACTTGTTTTATTCTATTGCTTCTATTATTAAGAAATTATGTTTCTTGGTAAAAATAAAAGTAGTTTCATATTGTTCATTTAAGCAACAAGAAATATTTCAAGGAAAATTGACAATAAATAGTGATGTAAATTGAGTTTTAGATATGTGCACATGTTGCTACTTTCTTCAGGCCAATGTGTTTCAATTCCTAGTGAAAATAAAATTGCAATTTCAATAGATATTTTAGTTTTTTGATTTGCTAATTAAGTAGGTTTGAAATTAAATTAAGACTATTACCATCTTGGTCAACATCTCTTAGAAATGATTTCAGAAAAACTATCTCTTAAGCAAGGAAAAAAATGTGGCTTCTATTGACCCAAGGCTTAACATGCCTTAAACTAAAACGAGAACCTAAGAACTAAACATCGAAGTATTTAATATGATATGGTGGTCTCAATCTCTTTCATTCTAAGGAAGAAATGATAATCTAAGAAGACCCTTCCTAATAAAATATTTCAATACTTGCTTCATAACCTATAAACTCTTTTGTATGTTACTAATATTAGGGAGTACCCACAAACATGACTAATTACCTACAAATATAATGGTAACTAAACTCTTGTTGATTAGACGTGGGATGTGCATGTGACTTTCTACATTTATAAATGTCTAATAAAGTAGTTGGTTGGCCAGCAAAGCATTTTAACATCTTCAACAATAGATTTTGATCATATTGCACACATGCTATATTTAGATTTGGAAAACAGTTTCTATAATTTGTCTTGATATCACTGAACATGATAGGCTGAAGTAAACAAAGTTTCTATTTTTAGTTAACAAAGGTAGTTACAATAATCAGGCTATAATCATTTATAATTTCAAAATGTAATTTTTTCACATTGAAAAGTTAAGATCCATTAGTATTTCTTTATTATGAGGTCTTAGGAGGTTATTGCAATGCATAATTATGTGATTATTACTCATAGATCAATCTGCACTATGAAAGTGTCAACGGTGTGTCCCGACACATAAGATGTCATGGACTGATTCTCCTGCACAAAATGCATTAATACATATGAAAATGTAGGAGATCAATCAAGAAATTTAATTGATAGGTACTAGGGAAGAATTGCAATAGAATTTTGGCATGCCAAAAATTGAATTGTCAACATTGAATATGTTTTTTGCACATACAAGGTAGCCTTTGTTTCGAGTTTAACTTTGGACGCAATACTTTTAAAGAATACAACTTCCTCCCATGATTAATATAATTTTGTCCTATTGCTAACATGCCAATGTGATAATGCAAGAGTTTAATCTTTTTTAGCAAGCTGACAAGTCAACATAGACAAAAACTAAAAAACTCTCCTAATCAAGCATTTATAGGTGCATATTGTGCAACCATTTTGACAAAGAGGGCACAAAGTGAAGATTGTTTAGAAAAAGAATGGTAAGATATCATGTCACTTGCATACATTTGTACACACATGATTTTGAGTAATCTTACCTATTGTTGCATGTTTCCATCAAGTAAGATTGATTACACCAAACATATTTTGATAGCAAGATAAGTGTCCATTATCTCTTATAAATTTTTACCTAACTTGAAATAAAATCATGTAAAGCATAAAATAATTCCAAAAGAATCCCTTACCTAGTAGCCCCAATAGATGCTATAAGTACTTCATAAGTTGCTTCCTGAATATCATCACTTGATAAACCTACACAATCAAGAAGATATATCTCCTTAGACTTTCTCAAGTTTCAATGCTATTATCATCCCACATGTTAAATTCCTTTAATCCATTCCATGACTTGTTTGTAAAACGAATACTGGTAGTCTGCATCTCAATTAAACAAATCAATTACCACATATCGTGGCATTACTTGACTTATTCAGCAAGCTATAATGACTAATATGAAACAAAACATGAAAGGGAACAAGAAAAGCATCTTTAGACTACCTAATTTAAAAGTTGGCAACTCTAATACAAGATTTGTGATATCATTGAATTGGCACCTCTAGACATATTTTGCTATTGAATCTTCATATTTATCTTCATCTTCAAAATCATCAATCTCCTCTTCGCTAGAAAATTGTTGTCATGGAGTAGAGTATAGAGGAGAATGAGTTTTTGAGAAGTTTGTATACTTTTTTGCTGTATTGACTTGAGTTTTTGGGGGGTTTCTAGACTTTTTTGGTGTACTGAATTCAAGTGGAGGTGGTCTCCGCTAAGGTGGTGGTCTAGATAACTCAGGATTTAAGACTAGAAGGTAATTTTTCTCTAACTTAGAATGAGTCTGCATGTACCAATCATAAAGGTGTTTAGTCTTACATAACCCCTTCGAAAATACTACAACTCTCTATATGTTTTTAAAAGGATAGTAGAGGTAACTAAGTACTTAATTTGGTAATATAGATCATGAAAATTACAAAAATCTTGAATTCTCAATTCTCCAAAGTCACTTTGTATTTCTATTTAAAAATGTTTACCATTGAAATTTCAAATTTATCAATAAAGGGTAAGGATGGGAGACCATCATTGACAACCATGATAGTCACTGTTACATTTTGGAAAAAAAATTCTTTTCTTCCTCAAAAGGATTTTGTTGTGTAATGGACTAAGGATTTCGTTGTCTTCCTCATATTATATGTTTTTCTTATCAGAAACTTTCAAGCTATGAAAACTATAATTTAGTTACATGATGTATTTTCAGTCACTGGATAATCCAAGGCAGATCAGTACATGAGAGATAGTCATTGGTGGATTTCTATAGTTGAGAAAGCTTTCTCAATATATGATTGGTGCCAAAATGGTATTTAGCTTAAGAGATTCTATTAGGCATTGAATTTCTCTTAGAAATTTGGTGCATGCCCTTCACTGGTGCCCCATGGAGGTCCACCTACTTAGAAAGTGAACATGGGATGAGGAGCATTGTGTGGCTTGGAGGAGGTCATCAAAGGTTAGTTGGCATGTGATAGAATGGATTTTTGTTCAAAGGTTTGGAGATGGCTCAAAGAGTCTTAGGGCTTTAATAGTATTTTTGCAAGGACAGCTGACCTAATTTATTACATTGCTTGTGAGGATCGATGAAGTCCATGGAGGGTTCTCATGAAGGGATGCATACTTTCTTTAGTAGCTACATCTCCTTGGAGTCATTATTGTGCATAGCATCAATATGGAGCATCCCACTTATGTTGGGCTACAAGTGGTCATTGTATATTATTTCTAAGGGCTAAGGCCAACATTGTATTAGGGGCCTCCCTTACCTCTCTTATGGCTTCTTTGTGGTGGAAAATATAGGTTCATTACAAGTTCAATATCATGCATTATCCACTGATAAAGAATATTGGATTGGGAATATACAACACTAAATTCCCTGTATAATACAAAGTATCATCATCAATGAGACTTCGTTATGTAAATACAATCCTGGCTAAGATTAGCTAGCACCACATGATAGAAAGGCAATAGAAACACAACTGAAGAAAATATATTTGGCACCAAAGCTAGGGGATTGAAATCAAACCTACAAGGGTATAATGTGTACAAAACATCTAATAAGAATAATCCTATTCATGACGCTTGTAGGGGACATCTATTTATGTTTTTCGTCATCAATTTTTAGTTGTAGCTCTATAGTAGAGCTAGATCCAAATTTAGAAAGGTTGGGACCTTACATTTTGAGAGGTATTGATTCATTCCCCTGGGACATAGCCCTATTGCCAAAGGTGAAATCTTCCCGGACATATTCTTTATAAGGTTTTATCCATGGCAAAGTTCTAGAAATCTTGTAAAAACAGAACAAATCCCATTAATGAACTTAAATCAGAAAATTGAACAACCAATTGAATTTATCACCATTCCCCACAAGTCACCAACATTAGCATAGTAATACAATAAATATAGTAATCTAACTCAAATATAGGCGAATCGAGCGAACATTTTTTGCAAGTAACTAACTCGAACAAAAAATTTGAATTAAAACTGAAAAGGACCCTCAATCATTTACTCAATTGACTTCCTATGACTAAAATGGCAAGAAATTGGTAATGGATTCCTCTCACATTCTGTGGGAAAGGATTATTTAATATGCATAATAACCTTTGATAACAACACATTCTTAGCATACTTATCTCTCATGCCATTGGACACTAAAGTCTAGACCATAAAACTTAGTTATTTACCTCACCCCTTCTCCATTTGCTAAATTTATAGGGGAAACCCGATAAACTATATGACTTATTCACATCTTCTAGCTATTGTAAACTATATTTAGCAAGTAGAAAACTATTAAAATAGCACGCACAAAAAAAATATAACAGAAAACTCGTACACTATTCTTAAAATAGCATAAATGAAAAAAAAAAATTAAGTACTCTTCTAACTTTGTGCATCACATATCTATGTTGACCCTTTATCTCATAGCAATATGAGGATATCTTTTATAACAAAACCATTTAGTCCTTCAACACTTTGTTTTCTTCAAAAATTAACTCTAGACATCAGAAATTGGGAAAAGAAAAGTAATACAAACTAATGGAAAATCAAAATCCTCAATAAGAGAAAATGGAAGAGGAAAAAAAAAATGTATTACCCATCAGTGGCCATTTTATGCAAAACTGAGTGAAAATATGAAGGCTTAGTGTGATTGCAATGTGAAAAGTGGTGCATTTCATTTTGTAGCTAGAGCTGAAGGTTGGGTGACTTATCAACTCTTTGTATTTATGCATGTATATTTGTTTAATGATGCATTGATTAAACTCTCAACTTCATTCGTTTAAATATATAAACGAAAAGGAAATGAAGTGACTATGCAAATTCTGAAGCAAAGTTACACCAATAAAAATGCAACAACGTAGTTATATTAATCAAATTTCATGAGTTAATAGGATTCACAATTCAGAAATAATAAACATCATTTTGATCATAATGAATAGATAACTTTATGCTTACCTTAAGGGATGGAACCATAGATTTGGCCTCTTCTATAGTTTTAGGGCAAAGATTTCCAATCACATAGAGTTGTAATGGCAACAATATTTAGATTAAGTAACATGAACTCTTCTAAAAGTATGAATTTGAACCATAACTAGATGGGCATTGCCCAATTAAAGGAATTCATGCCTTGAACTCACCCAATCCATTGTTGATAACACAATTGTTGGGTAAAATTAATTGCTTAACAAATAAATAAAACAACTAGTCACCCAGACATTAATTATTAACCCGAGGAGCATATTTTATTTCAAGGAAATCGACAAAATATATGCATAACAACACCAACAACTAACACCAGTTCTATATGATTGTGTTCTATACTATCAATCTCATTCAACAAGAAATAAAAGGTACAACTTGAATAATAAAACTAAAATTAAAAAGAAGAAAGTAAATGAGAGGAAAAACAATTATGCTAATCACACAACTTGAATCATTGCTAAATTAAACAATACATTTCTGAATTGGAAATTTAATTTATTGCACCCAACATAATTAAAATGCTAATCTAGAGAAGTAAATTAAATGAAATCTAGAAATTGGATGAAATAACAAATTTGGAAAATGCAGCAACTTAACAAATTACTTGATTAAAATGGAAATTTACTTTAAAGAAAAACGATTGAAATTCAAAGAAACAAGCACACAACTAAACAACTGTAGATGTTCAAGGCAGCAACTCATCTAAGATAGTGGGCCCAACTACCCAAGACTCAGTTCCACCTTGAGAAATAACTCAGATCAGATTACAGATAACAGATGTAGAACTCAATGGATAGCTTCCTTGATTAAAACATATGAGAGAAATAATTACAGCATAATGAAGCTCTTAGCTTTGCCTCAAATTCAATAATTATTCATCTCCCATCTCTCATCTCTTATCTCTTCTCCTACATCCTATCTAAGAATTTTCCATCTCCTATCTCCTCATTATCTCCCAATTATCCCCCTTAATTATCCTCTTCTCTTTGATCTTTGTTTTCGTTTAAATACACAAAGACCAAAGGGAAGTTACAACAAAGCTGATTACAAAATTATTTCCATTACAATTTTGGATTGATTACATAATCTTAATAAACAAGATCAGATCTGAAATATCTTTCCATCAACATTCAGCAGGAACAAGTCGAATTTGGTATTGCAATTGGAAGAATTTGGAAAATGGCTGCAACAACAAATCTAAGAAAATCACCTTCAAAGAACCTTGCATTTCTCTAAATCAAAATTGAATTTTGGAAAACTGCACATAAAAAATGAACTTGGTCAGTTCTTCACAAAACCCATGTCTCAGATTTTCAATATTCTCCTTAATTTGTCCGAACCGTCCAATGCAAAACTGTCACTTCTTATTCAAGCGAATTTCTGAGTTGGAATATTTAATTATGAGCTGGAAATCATATTTGCAATTTGGAAAAGATCTTGGAGGCTAAAATCGTGAGTGACGTTACAACAAATTCATTAATAAACCATCATTGGTAAAATCATGTATAATAATCATCAATTTATTAAAAATAAAGAAGAACACGTATTGTTTACTCATGAGAGCATAAATAACTATAAAATGGAATTATATGATAGATTATGATAAATAACATGATAAATATTGGTAGAAATGGATGAAATAGATGTTAAAAAAGTGATAATAATAATGAGAAATTAGTGGCCCAACAACAATAAGGCCTTATTAAAGGACTACATACCTCTTTTCCAAAATTCTATACTACACAACAATTGGTTAAATAATGGATTTAAAAGGTGAGAAATTTTAAATATAAGTTATAGCCCTTACCAGAACACTAATACCAGTAATTAACATAAATAATACTCTCTAACTTGTTTCACAACATCTGGATTTTTGGATTGATTGAACTTCTTTACATATTGCAAAGATCTTTCAAACACCCTGCATAGAAATTATAATAAGAATAATTAATTGCAAATGCAGATTTCAAGTAAAAATAAATTCAACAAAATACTGACACCCATACTAACATAACCCTCTTCCATTATACAAAATACAGTTTTCAACTTAACTCTTATTAAATATAACTGTTATGTAGTCTGAAGGGAAGGGAAGGCTGAAAAAAGTTTGTTTGATGAGATATGTTATTACTGTTACACTTGAGATGAGGGATCATTAGTTGTCTGCTCAGTTGTTCAAGTTTTCTCTAAAGAAATAGTGCAACCTCATAATGCATCAAACTTATCTTTCAAAAAATATGAAAATCACAAAGAACAATGGTCATTCTTACACACCAAGTAACATAAAAATAAAAATAATAACATATAAAAAATTATTAACAGGGTCAACTAGCTTCAAAAACAAGTAGACAAATCGCAACATTGAAAACAAACATAGGAAATTCATGTTGATACTACAATACTAAAAGCCATTTACTAGAGGCATCATAGTAAAATATTCTATCAAAACCCAGAAGGAGGAGATAACTGAGGCCTTCGAAAGAATGTAGAGCACAAGTTAACCTTCACACACATTATTTTACTCAAGAATGGTTTTTCTAATATCCATTGATATCGATATAGGATATAATAAATATCTTAATGAAGTAGGCTCACATTAGACAATCCTCTGAGTATCGTAAGTCATTATTGGAAGGTTAATACAAAAATTGAACTTTTAAATAACAAAAAAATACCAAAATAGTAGTACTCAAGTTCATACTTGTAGGCTAGTTAATCGCCACATTTCCAAACCTTAGTTGAATTTTCCCACATCATTAAGAAGTTAAGTTGTTGGCCACTAGTGGCTTAAATGAGTGAGCTCTGCAAACCAAATTATCAAAAAAAAAGAAACTCTAATATGCCTTATCAGAACTCAGTTCACCTTCTATAAAAAAAAAATTAGAAGATACAACCAAAGGTCATAGAAATCCATTCTTTTGTCAACATTTCGATCACACTTTCCCAATCACAAGTTTAAATATATTTTTAGTTCTCCTAACCATATTTCCTCTCTAGAGGTCAACAATTCAATGAACATTCCAAGACCAAAAGTTGATAAGTAGCCAATGAAAATTCCAAGACCAAAATTTGATAAAGAGAAAGGGCATCTGGGACCTAGGGTCAATCTATCAACATTCCTTCCTTATTGTCCTAGAACAAAAGGATAGAAAATTCTTCTCCTTATGGCACAATCTTCCTATTACAAAGAATATAATTTTTTTCCTTCCTTAAGCAAGGAAGGTTTTTGACATATTTACACGTGGCTTTCGAAAATTACTTCAAAGATGAAGGATTAGCATAAGTGTCTCATCCTAAACTAAGGCCTTTCCATTCACATAACATAGGTGTCTCAGTCTAGACTAAGGCCTTTCCTTTTAAATAACATATGTGTCTTAGCTTAAACTAAGGCCTTTCCTTTGACATTTTTATAGGACACAATCATCAGAGGGGTCTAGTCACAACTTTGACCCAACCCTTCTCTTGGAGGTTGTTCCTATACTAGATAGTTTCTCAAGTCTAAACAACCTTGAAGCCTCCCAAAAAGAAAATTTATATATTATTCTCCAAAGTTATAAGAAAAGAAGAACCAACTATACAAATTAATACATGCAAACTTCAAAGTCAACCTTTATTAGACCACTAGGATATAAATGGTCCTCTCAAGTTTATGAACATGTGAAACTTCACATAGATACACTTGATTAGCTGCAGGATGAAGGATTAAGGGCAAATATTATCAGTAAATTTTGAACATGCTTGAAAACAACTTCAAAATGTTGTCACAAAATGGTTAATATTCATTTGAGATGCACATGGTTGCAAAATATTAGGTCATGTGTATGGTCAATGTTCATTTGAGTCGTACATGGTTGCAGGATCCTAGGACATTGTAAGACTGACCTATATCTTCATACATCACTAAACTCCATGGCAATTCTCTTTGACAGTATAAGGGATAGGAGTGGGGGTACATTAAGGGATTTGCTTACTTTGATAGATAGAAACAACAACATTTTCAGAGCAACCAAAACATTGAGTATAACTATAAAAAATTTGAAATAGAAAATGAAGTATTATTCTAACTCTGTGCATCACATGCCTATGTTAACCCTATATCTCAGAGAAATATGAAGAGATCTACTATAACAAAACAATTTAGTCCTTCAACACTTTTCTTTTTTGAAAAATTGTGTATGGGCATTAGAAAATGGGAAAAGAAAAGTAATACAAACCAATGGAAAATCAAAATCCTGACTAAGAGAAAATGGAAAAGGATTTTTTGCTTTTATTACACAGTAGTGGCCATTTTTTGAAAAATTGAATGAAAATATGAAGGCCTATGTGATTTCAATGTGAAAAGTGAGGTGCATTGCATTTTGTAGCCAGAGATGAAGATTGGGTGACTCATCAACTCTTTTTATTTGTGCAAATATATTTGTGTAATCATGCATTGATTGAGCTCTAAACTTCAAGATGCATATCAAACCCCAATTTATGTCATGAGACCAAATTTGCAAGACATATGGATAACACCAATAGTCCTGAAACATGAGTTAAGTTTCACTTCTTTAACCACCAACAAGAACAAAAAATATATCATAAAATCTTATGGAAGGAAGTGAGCAAGGACCTTTGGTTCCACCACAATTAGTGGCATGGTTAGCTACTAGTGAAACCAGCATTCTAATCTCCTTCACATTATGATAAGTTGCCACTTTTCTTCCTGGTCAGAAAACTCAGCTCCATCTTGGTATCAAAAGTGTAATTGCATAAAAAAAATATCAGTCTCATGCTAGTAGGTCTCCTATGATGAATGCGTAGGAACCTAGTACGTAGACCATTTTTATCTTTGCTTAGCTACCCAAGGCTTATTTCTCTTTCCAAATATCAATAGTTTTTCTTCCAATAAAATATAAAATAATAATAATATGTTACTATATTCTAAAAGGTAAAGATGCTAAATCATGCCACAAAGTGAAATGAAATAAAATATCTTTCCTCAAACTACCAAATATATAAATAAAATAATAATAATAATAATAATAAAACTAGATCTATGGATCTATACATGAAATTACAACTATAAGCATTGAAGGGATTAAAAAAATCTTTGACCAAAAGAAAACAAAAACTTCAAACTGGACAAAATCCTCTAAACACAAGCAGTGAACAAACCACTAAAATATTCCAAGATATCGAAGCTAAACATCAACGCAATTTCATGTACTTGAATAAGCCAATTTTTAATTATCATTAGATTTCTTAAATTAGTTATTTATAAATGAATACTAGGACATTATCTATGTCAAACGAAATATGTCCCAGCTTCATCAAATCCGACTTCATTTACAGTCAAATATCAAATCTAGATTTGTTTCCAGTACCAATATAAAATCACACCCTTTATAAATTTTAACACCTAACCACTTAGACCCATCATATAATATTTTTCATATCCCAACAAAATGATATCCATGACAAAAATTGAACCTTTCAAAAATATAACATGACCATGTAAGAAGCTAAATAATAAATATGAACACTACTAGATAGGCAACAATTCAATGCCATTTCAATCAACCTTCATGCAATGAATAAAAATCCATAACTCCCTTTGGGATATTGAATGTCATATTCTTATCATGGAAAATTTTAGTGGCTAATATTTGCAGGTGGGCTAATTTTCCATGCTTTCTCCAAAAAAAGGATATGCCAATTTTACCTTAAAGATCACCAAAAGTGTACAGAGACTATACAAAAATTCATTATAAATTTGAATATTTTTACAATTATATCACCAAATATTTTATAGTTTGCATCTTAGGGACTAGTAATCTTCACCAAGGTTTCTAATCTTTGAGATAAATTTCAATTCTTAAAATCTTCCCTAATTCTTATAATCAATAATTATGCTGGCACTTGAATTGCTAGTGTTGTGTCAAAGTAACCATTGCTCACTACCTACAAATGTTAAAATATAGTACGGTGTTAAAGTTAAAGACAAAAAATAACAAAAAATAAAGATATGACGAAAAAATAAACCTACAAGACTATATTGATTGAGTGTGACAAGGACACCAATAAATGAGACTAGAGAGATTTATAGAATGTGGTAGTTACTAGTGTGTGTATATTGTGTGATTAGTGGTATGATGGAGAGACCTAACAAGAAGGGATGTTGGTCTCGGGAAAGTATAGTAGGGAGATCCATAAAGAATTTATGTAAAAGGAAGATGACAAGTGTTATCTTTAAGTTGGGTTATGTTATGGTAGAATTTTGTTGGTGATAAGAAGTGGTAATAAAAGAGTTACATCAATAGGCAAAAAGTAGATTCAGGGAATGAGTTGGACTAACTCATGTTATCTCACCCCTTAATGGCCCTAAGGACATGTGGGGACCTGAACAACTTAGTACCTAAAATACTTGAAAGCATGGCCAACAAATGACTAAAAAGACTCTATACAAAATAATGCCAGTCTCATGCCAATAGGTCTCCTATGATGAATGCACATGAACCCAGTACACAAACAATTTTTCTCTCCACTTAGCTACCCATGGCTCATTTCCCTGTCCAAATATCAATAATTATTTTCCAAAAAAATATAAAATAGGCATTGTATTCTACTACATGCTAAAGTCATGCCACAAAGTGAAAGGAAATAAAACAACTTTCTTCAAACCACAAATATATAAAGAAAACAATAATAATTATAAAAATAGATATATGAATCTAAGCAAGAAGTAAGAACTAAAAACATTCAAGGGACTAGCATAGTCTTTGACCAAAACAAAACTCAAAACTCAACAAAATTCCCCAAACAAATAAAAACATATAAACCATTAAAATTTTCCAAGATATTAGAGCTAGACATCAAGGTATTTTGACGTACTTGAATGATCCCATTTATGTATCATGTTAGTCTTGTTAAATTAGTTATTTATCATTTAATACTAGTCATACACTATCTATGTGAAAATAAATAGCTCCCAGCCTTATCAAATCTAGCTTGTCACAGATAAGAAATAGACAATGTAATGATTAAATATGAAACATCAATCTTAAAATAACACACATCAAATAAATGTATTTGCAATGTTACAATGAAAAAAAGCAAAATATATAACCTTTTTTAACCTAAATTTGACATACATTAATCTTGCATGATCAATGGAACATGTATACCAAAATAAGAGTCCCCTCACATATATGAAAATAGATTATGTGCTATGTTATTTGAATTTCCCAGTTCTCATCTTGGTCCTCCTTTTCTACATTGTGAACATGATCTTCTCCAAATGAGTTGTCTTATGAGCCTCCAAAATATTATGTTCTATATGAGTTTCATTAGAGAAATTTATTATATTGTTTTCTCCCCTTCTATTATAATCTGATGGCAAAAGAGCCAGTGCTCTCTCATTGGAAAATTGTTAATGTCATACTTTGTTACATATAATCTCTAAAATTTATCCACATGTTTATAAAGATTGTTCCTCAATTTTAAATTCAATAATTATAGTGCACTAAACATTCTCTAATCTTCCACCGATCCCAAAATCATGGTTTCACACAAATCTACTAATTTGAAATATTCTGGTATGTTTTCTTGCAGGTATTTGCTAGCACTTGAAGTAGTCCATAATATTTTTATAGCACCATTTTCATTAAGATTCTCCAAAAAATGATATTTCTTCCACATTGTTTCCGCAGAGCATCCACCTTGTTGATACAATTGTGATGAATTTAAAATTCCTTCAATCTGTTCTCCATGTATCAAGACTTTCTTGCAAAAGTGGTCTACTAAACATTTAAATCTATTTTTAAAATCATATTTCAAAGTCCTTTCACATTGAAAATTGTTCAAATATTGAGGGTAGACCACACACATGGCCTCCAACAATTCATCTCGAGGAAATCGTTCACTTATCTCTAATGATAGTAATCTTGCAATTGCTATCAAATTATGTGTCACTGAAATCACAATATTATCAAATTGGTCTCTTGACATGGGGTAATCTTTGGTGATTCGTTCCATCTTACTATTATAATGAAAGGGAACCATATACCCATGTACTATGATATATAGTATCCATTTTTCATCAAACATTAACAAATTTTCAGTATTTTCTATATTGATGATCTTAGTCCAACTTGTAAACTGATGCAGGAGAATGAGGCTTGAAGACAAAAGACTTCGAATTTTATTCCAAAAATACAAAAAAAGTTTACAAGAAAAGTAGTGGGATCCTTTAGCTGTCACTTTACAAAGCTTTCTAGATAGAATTTGAGCTAGAATTGAGGGATTTGAGTTATCTTGTAATTAATTCAAGTAGTTAGTTGAGATTCTCGAGGAGAATATCATGCAGATTAGATATTATCTAGTATTAGGCAGATTTGATCCATTGATCGAGGATCTGGTTATTGTATGTATAGGTATTTATGTAAGTTTTGAATTAGTGTAATGGGATTTGGCTGAGGAGGATTTGATTGTAAAGTTTGGAATCTCTCTGTATCTATGTGTATACTATGCATGAATGGTCAATCCCGGAGGTTTTAATTTCCTTCGAAATAATTCTGAGTTTTGTTGATTTCCAGCTTGGGCCCTTTAGAACTAGATTCTATATAATCTTGTGTTATTGCATTTAAATCTTCACTCGCTATGTATTAAATAGTTTGGATATGTTTAAAGAAATATAACTTACGAACAGACTAAACTTGGCAGAAGTGAAAATTCTTGGCAGAACGAATAAAACCCCAACAAAATTCGTGAGAACCCCAGGAGAAGATCTAAATCATCCGATCGAGAAGCCACAGATCTAACAGTGATCGTGTGCTAACAAGCATAGATATTCATTCCAAAAAGTGACACAACAAATTATAAAACTGAGTTAATATATCAGTTAATCGTGACCATCCACTTGAAGGAGTTAGATTTGACGGTGATTTTGTCGAAAAATGCAGTGGAGTTAATATAAGTTTTGGACGCGATATTTTATCGACTGTGGTTTAATCGAGTTGAATTCTGGATTGATCACAACTGTTCATTAAGAAGGGACGAGATCTGATGTATATCACTCTGGAATATGCACGCGGGTTAACTTAAATTTTGGACCCAAGAAGGCTATGAACTGTAGTTGTATTTCCTTTCAGTTCCGTGGGAAAGGTGAAGGTTTGCCATATATCAAGTAAATTAACCAGTTATGCCATTTTAGTAGAATAGATAAAAATGAAGGATGATGACTCATTCTCCAAAGGAAACCCGAGAAGAATTTCCACCCGAGCTTGAGGAGATCGTTTCTGGTTTTGAACAATTATCCTTAACACCTGCAACTAGCCCACCATTAGTGGTATCAGAGTAGCCTACTGACACTGAGTAGGATCTCAAAGACCAGAAAAAGAAATCCAACATGGCTTTCAGAGTTGGAGGAAGACATGGTGGTGGTCGAAGAAGAGGAAGACTAGTTGCAAATGTTGAAGCGTTGGAAGCTATGCAACAGATGCAAGCTAGATTAGAAGTAGTGGAAATGGGAAATCAAGGAGATGTAGATGCTGTAGATGTCAGTGAGCCTGAAGTTGAAGCTGCACAAGAAGAGGAACCTACAAAAGTTACTCCTGAAATGATATTCTTTAAATCACTATTGGGATCCACATCTAAACCCAGACTTGAGGGTTCAGTTTATACAGGAGGTTTAAACCCCGAGGAGTTGATAGATTGGATTAATGACATGGATAAATTCTTCGATTATGAAGAAATAGAAGAATGAAAGGGAGTGAAATTTGCTATCACAAAATTGAAAGGACTTGCAACACTTTGGTGGGATGGAGTGCAGGTAGAAATAAGGAGACTTGGTAAACAATCAATTAAAAAGTGGAACAGGATGATGGAAAAGTTGAGAGGTAAGTCTTTTCCAAGTGATTATCAACTTTCATTATATAGACAGATGTAAAATCTCAGACAGAGGTCTTTGACAGTGAAGGAATACATATAAGAATTTTACAAATTGAGAATAAAAGCTAGACAAATTCAAGATACAGATGAGAAGATTGCAAGATATATAAATGGTCTCAGAATGGAGATCCAAGATGAGATAATTGTATTGTTTCCTAAAACAGTAGAATATGCTTATCAGATGGTTTTGAATGCTGAAGAAAAAATCGTGAGGAAGCAATTTGCCAGAAGTAGAGGCACTTTTTGAGGAAGAGGAAGTCAAGGTGGTAGAGGAAGATCTACAACACCTAGAGATGGAGCTAGCAGCAGCCTAAATCGGCATACACCCACAGAAGGTGATGCAAGTGGCAGAAGGAGTTTTTTCAGAGGAAGAGGTGGCAGAGGTAGAGGAAGAGAAATTAGATGTTATGGATGTAATAAGATGGGACACAGAGCCTATGAGTGCCCAGAAAACGCATGGACAAATCACAGAAATGTAATTATTGCTCAGACTGAAGAAGAAGTAGAAAAGGTGCCAGAAGAAGAAAAATTACCAGAGAAAGGGGAATCTTTGGTAGTTAACAAAGTTTTGTTATAGCCAGCAAAGGAAGTTGTTGAACCAACACAGGTAAAGACTTTGTTTAGAACTGTGTGCAAGGTTCAAGGAAAATGCTATCAAATGATAATTGATAGTGGCAGCACCGATAATTTGGCCTCTATAGAAGTGGTGGAAATTTTGAATTAAAGACAAAGAAACATCCAACACCTTACAAGGTGTCATGGCTTCAAAAAGGACATCACTTGTTAGTGAATGAACAGTGTGAAGTGGAGTTGTAGTTGGGTAGATACAAAGAAAAAAATTTAGTGTGATGTGATGCCTAGGGATGTGTGTCACATATTGTTGGGAAGACCTTGGCAGTATGACAGAGTAGTTATGCATGATAGGAAAAAGAACACATAAAAATTTGGTAAAGATGGTATTAATCATGCATTGCTGCCTATGGAAGAATAGGATGCATCAAGAAAATCTAATCCAAAGATTCTATTGCTGAGTGGAAAAGAATACTTGTAGAAGATTGAAGAGAATGAGGTAAATTTTGCATTAATTTGCAAACCCGAGGTAATAATTGCTTCCACTAAAATTTATGATTTGCCAATTGAAATTCAAGAGATGCTGGAGAATTATTGTAATATCATTGTGGATGATTTACCTAATGAGTTACCACCCATTAGAAAATTCAGTCATCATATAGATTTGATTCCAGGGGCAAATCTACCAAATAAAGTAGCTTACAGGATGACTCCCACAGAAAATGAAGAAATTAGATAGGCTCAATAACTGTTAGATAAAGGAATAATTAAAGAGAGTTTGAGTCCTTGTGCAGTGCAAATAGTGTTGAGCCCAAAGAAAGATGAAGGTTGGGGAATGTGCACTGATTCAAGAGAAATCAACAAAATAACAATCAGATACAGATTTCCTTTACCTAGAATTGAATATTTGATGGATTATTTAAGTAGAGCAAGATATTTCACAAAGCTGGATTTAAAAAGTAGCTATCATCAAATAAGGATTAGAGAAGGAGATGAATGGAAAACTGCTTTTAAAACAAATGAAGGACTATACCTTTTGGGTTATCAAATGCTCCTAGTACATCTATGAGGCTTATGAATTAAGTTCTAAAAGAATTTATTGGTAAATTTGTAATAGTATATCTAGATGATATATTAGTTTACAACATATCTAAAGAGGAACATATGAGACATCTGAATTATATCTTACAAAAGTTGCAACAAGAAAAGTTACTGCTAAATTTAAAGAAATGTTCATTCATGAAGGAAGAGTTGGTATATTTGGGCTTTGTTGTTTCTATTGATGGATTAAAGATAGATCCAGAGAAGATAAAGGCAACCATAGAGTGGCCTTCACCGAAAAGTGTTTTTAAGGTAAGAAGTTTTCATGGTCTTGCTAGTTTTTATACAAAATTCATAAGGAATTTTAGTAAGATCAATGCTTTTATTATTGACACTATAAAGAAGGATAAACAACCATTTAAATGGACTGTTGAAGTGGAAAAGAACTCTAGTTATTGAAAAGAAAGATCACTGAAAAACCTATTTTAATTTTTCCTGATTTTAATAAACCTTTTCAAGTGAAATGTGATGCTAGTGGAGAAGCTATTGGTGGTGTTTTAAGTCAGGAGGACAAACCTGTAGCTTATTTCAGTGAAAAATTGAATGAATCAAAGAAGAAATATTCTTCTTATGATAAGGAATTTTATGCAGTTGTGAAGTCATTGAAAAAGTGGAGACATTACTCGATGTCTAAGGAGTTTATACTTTATTCATACAATCATGCATTGTAGTACATTATGCAACAACCAAAGCTTAGTTAGAAACATGCAAAATGGGTAGAATGTCTTCAAAGTTTTAATTTTGTATTAAAACATATAAATGGCTAGTCAAACAAGGTAGCAGATGCCTTAAGCAGAAAAAGTATCCTAGTTCAGGAAAGTCAAATTCAAGTGTTGGGTTTTGATTTTATTAAAGAATTATATGAGAAAGATTTATATTTTAAAGAGGCATTTGAAGCTTGTAAAAATCATTTTTTGTTAGATAGAAGTAAGTGGCTGGATTTTTTTCTTGCAAGAAGGATTGTTGGTTAAAAGAAATCAGCTGTGCATACCAAATTTCTCTATGAGAGAAAATTTAATCAAGGAGAAACATAGTGGTGGACTTGGAGGACATTTTGGTGTAAACAAGACTTATGAGCAGTTGAATCAGTTTTATTTCTGGCCAAAGATGAGATGTGAAGTGGAGAAGTATGTAAAAAATTGCAAAGTCTATCAGTATGCAAAGGGAGGGAGCCAAAACACAGGTTTGTATGTTCCATTACCTATTCTAGATAGACCTTGGGATATGGTAAATATGGATTTTGTTTTGGGTTTACCAAAAAAAGAAAGAGGAAATGATTCAATTTATGTTGTGATTGACAAATTTTCTAAAATGGCACATTTTATTCCATGTTATAAAACTAGTGATGCTACTCACATTGCTAATCTATTTTTTAAGGAGATTGTAAGGTTGCATGGGTTACCTAAGAGCATTGTTTCAGACAGAGACACCAGATTTGTTGGTCATTTCTGGAGGACCTTGTGGAAGAAACTTGGTACTAAATTGAGTTTCAATTCAGCTTATCATCCTCAGACTGATGGACAGACTGAAGTTGTAAACAAAAGCTTGGGTAATCTTCTGAGAAGTCTTACAGGTGAACATCCAAAACAGTGGGATCAAATTTTGGCATAGGCTGAATATGCTTATAATGATTCTCCTAACAGGAGTACAGGGTAGAGTCCATTCCATATAGTTTATGGAATGCACCCAAGAGGAGTGTCTGAATTAAGAGACTTGGGCAAAGATGAAATGAGAAGTGCTAAAGGAGAAGATTTTGCTTTAGAGATTCAAGCAATACATGAGCAGGTAAAACAACAGTTACAGGATAGCAACATAAAATACAAGATCAGAGTAGATTTGAAGAAGAGAGAAGCTAATTTTGAGGTTAGATATTTGGTTCTAGCACACCTGAGGAAGGAAAGGTTTCCAAAAAGGGAGTATAACAAGTTAAATTTTAAGAAAATTGGACCATGTAGAGTCTTGAGGAAATTTTCTGCAAATGCATATGATATTGAATGACCCCCTAACAATGGAATATCTCCAATTTTCAATGTTTCTGATTTGTATAGGTATGAAAGTGGAAATGCAGAAGATACAACATAAGATAAAGAAGAACAAGAGGTTGATTCGGTAAAACAGTTACCTACAACAAAGGCATTACAACCATAAAAGATTTTGGATAAGAGATCATTTAAGAAGATAAGGGGACATGAGTATTTTCAGTATTTGGTCAAGTGGAAGGATCAACCAATTGCTGATGCTACCTGGATGACAAATGCCATGCTATAGAAGTTGGGCAGTTTATAGAAGAGCTCATTGACAGGAGCCCATGAAGAATTTTGTCATCAGGAGTCTGATGCAGGAGCATGAGGCTTGAAGACAAAAGACTTCCAATTTTATTCCAAAAATACAAAAAAGGTTTACAAGCAAAGGAGTGGGATCCTTTAGCTGTCACTATACAAAGCTTTCTAGATAGGATTTGACCTAGAATTCAGGGATTTGGGTTATCTTGTAATTAATTCAAGTAGTTTAGACTTAGTTGTGATTCTCGAGGAGAATATCATGTAGATTAAATATTATCTAGTATTAGGTAGATTCAATCCATTGATTGAGGATTTGGTTGTTGTATGTATAGGTATTTATGTAAGTTTTGAATTAGAGTAATGGGATTTGGCTGAGGAGGGTTTGATTGTAAAGTTTGGAATCTCTCTGTATCTTTGTGTATACTATGCATGAATGGTCAATCTTGGAGGTTTTAATTTCCTTCGAAATAAGTCTAAGTTCTGTTGATTTCCAGTTTGGGCCCTTTAGAACTAGATTTTGTATAATCTTGTGTTATCGTATTTAAATATTCACTCACTATGTATTAAATAGTCTAGATATGTTTTAAGAAATATAACTTACAGATAGGCTAAACTTGGTGGAAGTGCAAATTCTTGGCGGAACGAAGAAAACCCCGACAAATTTCGTGAGAACCCCAGGAGAAGATTTGAACCATCCGATCAACATGAAACAAATCTAACGATGATCGCATGCTAACAAGAACAGATGTTAATTCCAAAAATAGACACGCTAAATTGTAAAATTGAGTTAATATCTTAGTTAATCGTGAGCGTCCACTTGAAGGAGTCAGAGCTGATGGTGATCGCATTGAAAAATGGATGGGAGTTAATATAAATTTCGGACGTGATATTTTATTGACTGTGGTTTAATCGAGTTGAATTCTGGATTGGTCACAACTATTCATTAAGAAGAGACGAGATCTAACAGATATCGCTCTGGAATATGCACGTGGGTTAACTTAAATTTTGGACCCAAGAAGGCTATGAACTGCAGTTGTATTTCCTTTTGTTTCTGTGGGAAAGGTGAAGGTTTACGATATATCGGGTAAATTAACCAGTTTGCTATTTTAGCAGAATAGATAAAACTGGAGGTTGATGACTAATTCTCCAAAGGAAACTCGAGAAGAAGTTCCACCCGAGCTTGAGGAGATCATTTATGGATTTGAATGATTATCTTTAACACTCACAACATACATTGTGCAATTCTTAGACATCTTCATGAGGACATTCATTTCATGTAGCATAGGAATAATTCTAGCTAATGTTAATAATGTCTCTATATCAGTTAGTCGAAAAAGAAGATCTTGACTTTTGTCTACATTGTAGAAATTTTCATACATCAACCCTACCAAAGATTGGAACTCACTATATAGTGTTTGAGTTAGTCCATTCAATGAGATCCATCTTGTATCAACATATTTCAACATTCTTTCCATCCGCAACAGCATCTGCAAATTGTTGAAACTCTAAAAATCATTTGGGACTACGAGAAAAGTATGCATGAGTCTCATGTACAAGATATTCAATTTTTTAAACTTATGGAAACTTGCTTACTATTTGAAACAGAAGATTCATCCTATGAGCCATACAATGAAAATCAAGCATATATGGAAAAGTTGATAGTTGTATTCTAACACAAAGGCCACTCCTTTGTCCTTGAATTATCAATGCTCCATCTGCTCCAACACAAACCAAACTATTTTCAATCATTAAATGATCCATACCACTATCCTTTAAACAATTAAGAACAAGTTCATAAAATATTGTAGCTGTAGAAGTCTCTCTCATCTTTTTAATCCCAAGTAGATAGTAATGCCTAATATGGTTATTAACCATATAAATTCTCATGTAGATCCATGAAATATTATATATAGTCATCACCTCATCCAAAGGCTATGCCAAAAGACCTAAGATTTCCAATCTTCTCTTTCAAATCATCCATTTTTACTTGAGCTAGAAATATTTCCCATTCCTAACCACTAGTTATAGACCAATGAAAAAATCAAAATTTTGACAGTTGAAGAAAAGATAGACATTTCATGTGATCTGGATAATGTTTCATAGGATGACCTTTAAATAAGATGTGAAATACAATGCTCAATTGTATCATATTGGATAATAAACTTCTTTCCATCATCTTTTCAAATAGAGATATGATGGTTCCTCCACTTGCCTCAAGCTTCCTCTTACTTATTAAATATTTATTGTATTCTTCTTCATATTGGATATGTCGACATTCCTTATAATATTTTCATCTGACAATAGATTGATCTTCACCATTTACAATTTTATTTTCATACACATTTCATGTGTGCTTATGTAATGTATCTAGCTTCATCTTAAATCTCACTACCTTGCTTGTTTTCCAGCTGCATTCATTACATCTAACTTCTTAGGAAACCTTGTTCTCATTTGTAGAAGGTATTGCTTCAATAAATGGAAAACTTGACACCCAATCTTCTTAGAATTGTCTCCCTATGGTCGACTAACCTTTTTACCTTTTCTATGAATGGATTTTCTCGCCTTCTGAGGAAAAGTATTCAACATTTTCATCACCAATTTCCACTGAAACTACATTTAGCTCACCCTGATCACTTGAGAAACCTATTCTTTCATACATCATAGGGATATAAAATGCATTTTCACAAGAGTTAACATCTCTCTCAATAAAAAATTGTTCAAAGGAGCTTGAAGCATGAAGAGAATGTGTATTCTTGGATGGAGGCTTCTAAAAGTATGATAATATGTCCATTTTCCTTGATGGTTTCTTCCCATTATTAGATTTTGAAATCTCACTAATATTCCATAAGTAAAATTTCAAATCAATCTAGAAACTTGCATCAATAGTTTCCAAGAGTTGAGTTTACTAGATTTGTGGTTATTATTCAAAGTATACTATATGGCATAGTTCAAAAGTACATATGAATAAAAAAGGATTTCATGATACCCAATAAAAATAAACATCAATTAAAGAGCAAATATATGTTCTATACCTTGTTTTCATTTTTGTCTTGAGCTCACTTAGGGTACAACAAATTTTTACTATTTCAAGTATTTTAGTGCAAAATATTTACATTTTCCTTTCATAATAATGTGTACTCATTTGTATCCAAAACATTTTAATGATATACACTTCATATAATTCACTTGTTCATAGAAATATAATTGTACTTTGTAAAAGATTTGTTGGGTAAACATTGAAAGAACATATATTGGAATTGAATTTTGAGGCAAAATAGAAATTCACAAAAAAAATTGTTTAACAATGGTAATGGGAAACTATTAAGACACAAAATATAATAATTCATTTGTATAAATATTGAAACAACATCATCGCTTACAGGTCTACCTTAGTCCTTTTGATTTAATAGTTTGGCTTGGGTCAATATCCATGCTAGATATCTATGGATGGGTTTTGAGTCATTCCCATTCAGTTGGAAAATTTCTATTAGAAATGTTAGTAACTCTTTGAACTTTGTATAGAAAATAGAATATGAATCCTCATGGATTTGAATGTAGGGATAATCTAGCATGAAATACATTGTTAAATAGGTATATTTCATATGGATTTGTTGTATAATTCCCTTGTTTTTTTTACATTTGTGTAGCCATCTAGCATGCTAAGAAGTGGGTGAATTAATGAAATTTGCATGTGTTAAATGGGAATTCTATGTCAGCATTTTAATTCCATTTGAAGTTTGCATTAGAATTTTATTGAATGTTTTTAAACAACCCAAAATTTATTCATAACTGAGAATCCTGACTGGATCTTAAGGAAACTATTGAGATAAGGTGAAGTGGATATCTAGTTACCATTGCGGGAGCAAGGTTGGGTGCACCATTTGGGAGTACAAAGTTGAAAAGTTCATCTTCCAAGAGTAGAAGAGAAAAAATAGACATAGAAGAGCCATAAGAAAAACCCTAGTTATTGTAGGTTGCCAATTATAAGTACATTCTCAAAGTAGGAATTGATTGTAAGTAAAAGGAATAGTCACTTTCATCGTTGAAGCCAAAAACTGCAATGGCTACTTTGAGAGCTTGCTTCTCAATGTCTCTTTGAGAATGGCCTAGGCTGATGGGTCCCCTAGGGAGTGGTCCATTGTAGTATTTCAAAGTTTCCACTAAGGTTTGAAAAAAGAGACTAGAGGTGAAGTGATGCTAGGGTGGACAATGGATGCTTAGTATAAGAAAATGAATTGGTGATCAATTTAACTTGAAGGTCAGGTTGAGCATGTGGTGTTAGGATATCATTAGAAAAAGGAGTTCAATACATGAAAATCACCTCAAGAGCTACATATTAATTCCCTAGAGATTGTTCAAGGAGTTTTCAGCTCATATTTATTTATCTATTAATGTTACATTAAATATTCTATAAAGTTTTCGAAACTTACTTGAAGACGAAAATTGATTTGACAGGAAACAAATTCATGTTTAGATTCATTTTATCACTTAACAGGCTTGACATCAATATTAAAGTAAACATCAAAGGATAAAAATAAATCAAAGTGATGAATATGTAAATAATAATTGCACATCCTTAGATATAGTTTTCTTGTACTGGAGTTTGTTTTATATCTTAATCCCCAACCCGCACAAGAAATATTCTCCCAAGAGTCAACTATTTAGTGTGTTTAAAACCCAACATATTTCTCTTTACTTCTATCCTTCAATTAAGGCTATCTTTGAAGAGACTTATGAGAAAGTTAATGTTGAAGGACACATCTTTCTCCTTTCTCTATCCTCTATCATCTACATTTGTTTTGACTCCTAGATCTTAGCATTTCACTCACGGAAATTTGTTAACTAAAATTATATTCATGCATATAATTTAGATCCCACTGCCTCCATAAATGAAAGATGAAACCACTTATATTGTAGGAACAATATTTTTAGATGACATGTTTCAGAGTTAAATATTTTGACTACAAGAGGTCAATACTTTGCAACTTACCTAATGAAGTCATTTAGAAGTTAACTACAGATGGAGGAATGTCGTAGTTACCATCTATCTTATCTTCTTGGCACGTTATAGTTTTCTAGTGGATTTTTGGTAACCCTACGATTCAATCAAGGGTTGGAGTATTGTTATTAGTCAGTTGTCTATATATTCAATAGTTGTTGCATCCATAAATTACGATTGATTAATTTACGTTTAGTCTCAAAAATATTTTATATCTATTTCATTTAAGTATTATTATGAACTTCCATGCTTGTAAAATAAAGGGTGGACCTGGCAACATACGTGCGATTTGTCATGTGACAATGAAGTGGAAGTTCATATTGGTGTTGCTAAAAAGGATGACAACATTTTGCAAAATATTGAATCGTTAACTTGTAATACAACACATACTTCCTTGTGTAAAGGTCATTTTGGAAAATGTATTTGGAGGTTTTAGAATGTAGTTTTATATATTGAATTGTCAAAACCAATTTGGTATAGATATCTAATAGACTCACTAGTACATGTAAATACATGGCAGTTTTCTGCTCCAAGTTTCACATCATCTTTTAATGGATTACAAACATAAATTATCAACATATTCCTCACATCATTTGCGGTCTTCCTTGGTGTATGCTATCATGGGCATGATACCTCTCATGGGGAAGGTAAGCCTCAATATATAAACTCAAGAACATATACAAAAAATTGAATATTGAGGCAAAATGGAAGTTCACAAAAAAAAGCTATGTATGGTAAACAATACATTTGTAACATCATATTCCTTAGCTTATCCTCTCTCACAACAGTCATTCACTCTGGAAAATAAGCTCCACCATTTAAAAGAATGAATGGATAATCAAAATGGAGAGAGCTCTTTGATATCTCTTCTTGGAGCAATGAATTGGGTCAATATTTGGACTGCAAAATTGATTCGTCCTGATCACATTTGAAACATCATGTTTCTTGTCTTATCCTCTATCAAAAAGGTTGTGCACCTTGGAGAATATGCTCTCCATATCATAGGGTTTGGGGACAAGCAGATTAGAGTGTCAAGCAGGGGTATTCACATCAGTTGTAGTCTCTATCACTCCCCCCAGAATCTAAAATATGGCATCAAATATGGCACTTTGACAAACTTTGTAAAGTTAATATATTTTATTGAGCATTAGGCTATGAGAAGATACTAACTGCAGAAAATTTGCAAAGCATGACATCATTGTCCCCATGAGATGTGTTTTGTGTCGCAAATTTGAAATTGATTCATTACATCTTTGAGTGAAAATTTTCAATCAAAGTATGGAAATCAAATTTCATTGCCTTAAATAATAGAATCAGAATGTTAGATTTGTGGTAATCCATGTCCTCTTAATGGAATACAACCATTGGAACCTTAAAACACCAACCAATTTTCAAAAGATGGGTTAGCATTTCCAAAGTGTTTATGTTTCAAAATATGGTTTGCCTATAATAGAGAAGTATTTCATGAGGAATGGAATAACCCCTCAGTAGAGATAAACTTAAAAGGCCTCATATCTTAACATTTTTAACTCCAAATGCAAAAATAACTACAAATCAAATCTTGATTATTGAGTGTTAACGACGAATAATGGTTCTATCAATTCCATATAGCTCCTCAATTTATAGGCCTTAGTATGTCCAAACACAACAATAAACCAAAATGGCATCTTCAAGTAAGCACCCTTGATAAAAAAATGGAAGTTTGTTCAATACTCTTATATTATATATTTTGATGGAAGCGTAAAGGGGAATTTTGGGGTGGCAAGTGCAGGGGAGAGTCGTCATGGACCGTGGAGAGACAAGTCAAACTTCCTTCACATGGGGACATGGTATCGTGTCCAATAACCAAGCAGATGTTTATGCCCTACTGCAAGGTTTGAGAATATCTATGGCACTAGTATCCAATTAATGGTGGTGGTGGGACACTGAAAAGTCGTTTTCAACCATATTTTTGTTATCTCCATGCCAATTGATAACTCTTTAACATAATTATTTTTCTGAGCCAGACAGGTGATGCTAAATTTCTCTTAAATCACATTCTACCATGTATTTAAAAAAAAACTATAAAGTGGATTGGTTTGTTGATATAGGTTCATCTTTAAAAGAGGGGATGCTTATTGGTAATGGCACCATTAAACAATTCCATAGTCCTCAATTAGTATCTATGGGTATAGAGACATGAATCAAGAATTTCAACCTTTACATGGCTCATAGGATTAGACATCATACTCAACATCAAGCTAGTTATGAGAAGAGAGGCAAGTATGTCATCTACATTCTAGGAGGCATGAATCCACACAAATTACTAGAGGTTGGAAATTTCTCTGCTTAAGGTGGAGTTAGGGTCATTTTGAATGGAAAGTTTTGATATGAAGCCAAGATCCCACCTCTGTGTGGTTTGATAAGAATTCATGACAAATTAATTTGGACTATGTTTGGTTTGTTGTTTCTTGTTCATTGTACTTTTTCAAAGGATTCCCCTCCTTGGAGTCACTCCAACATTGGGGGAATCTCGAGGCCAAAGGTCTCTTGTAATATAAGTTTTAGTGGAATGGATGCTCCTTGGTCCTTCCCCTAGTGACCTTGTATTCTTCTAGTTTTTAATTTTAATTTGAGACGGAGCCTCTATTCTAGAGAATATGAGTTATAAGAATTTTTTGGGAAAAGTCTGTGCAAATATCCTCTGAAATATCTAAGATACACAATCTTAATCTACTACAATAGGAGCACCCATTGTTAGAGTAAGTTTTGAAAATTGGAGTATTGGTGTAGCGATTTAAAAGAATGCACTAGGAAGGATAGCGAAATCTACTTGACCACATAGTTTCATCCAATGTGGAAAACCATGAAAACACTTGTTAGCGATTTTTTAAGGAAATGGATGTAGCTCACCTAATTCTAATTTTTTCACAACAATTTAATGTAGAACCAATTTGAATGTAGAAGAAATTCTTAGGGCCCATGACATCCATGCTATACAAATCCTAAGGGCTCACAACAACCAGCTATACAAACCTACAACATCTAAAGGGCCCACAAGGTGTGAACCCTCCAAGCTGAAGTGACATGTCACACATTTGCAAAAAATAATGAAACATGCAAATTATATATGTCAAGCATTATAGTGTGCAACATTTTGGTAGAGATTCAATTCTAGCATGTCACAAATGCATAGACATACATGTGATAGTTCAAACTGCATAGTGCACGAGACCCTGACTAATCTCTATTTTAGTAACTAGGTTTTGCGTACAGTATAAGGGTCAAAGTAGGCCATAGTCCTAGAATCACCTAGGGAAGGTGCCAAACCAAAGTGGAATCTTTGAATCCCTGAATTGTATCAGACCTGCATCCTACAGATGGAATCAATTTTACATTTGATGGATCCATTCACAAAATTATGAAACAAATCCTTTGTTGGAAAAGCATCACCAATAAAAACATAAAAAATCAAAGTTGCATGAGAAATGGAAGGGGGCATGGTAGGAAAGGGAATGGCAGAGAGGACCACAAGCACAGGAAGTAAACCTAAACCCTATAAAACCAAGACCTAAACATCAACAACATCATTTTTCACTTTTGTTTGCAAATTATAAGAGGTTGATTCGTAAAACCACCTAATAGTAACAGACATCTGGAGAGCATTAACATAGTGATAGTGACAACCTAATATTAGGAATTTGGAGAGTGGATTTGCAATAACAACATTATCATTTGGCAAGTTTGGAGTGCAACATATTTAGATGTCTTCCTTTTCAGCCAAAAAACCCTCCTCTCTATGATTATGATTGTAACTCACGAATTTATGATGTAATTTTCAATGGTTATTTTAACATATCTGAAATGAAAAAATGAAATTAGAGTTTACTATGTACTATAAATATGATTTTTTGTTAAATTTTTAATCATTTAATATTTAGAATAAGGAATTTTATTTCTAAAATTTGTTTATGTATTATTCTATGAATTATGAATCTAAATGTAGAATATGAATTGTGATTGTATGAATGATTTGAATAAAGAGCACAAATTGTGATGGTATGAAACATGAAATTAAAAATAGGGCAATCTGTAATTTTTATGTTTTTTTCCAAAACTTGATTCTCTTTTTTGCAAGATATAAGTTAAATATATATTTTAAAAAATATAGAGTTTGGGTGCTAATTCTGCAATTCCTAATTTTTGGTTGGTTGCCACACCCGCTCCAAAACCTTCTTCCATTCCCGATTCACCCACAATTCTTGTTTCTTTGGAGTAGGCTGAGTTCTATATCATTTTTCTATAAGAGTTGTGCTAAATCCTTATAGAGTCTAAGACCTCTAAAGGATATGCTAGGCTATCTGAAAGGGTTAACAATTTGGTTTAGACAGGGAAAATGTAGCACATTCTTTTTAAATAGGAATATGACACTAGCTTATTTTCCAAAAAATTAATATTTTCCAACAAAATTTTCATTTTAATTCTCTATAAATTTAATTGCATTATGAAAAAACACACTTAGACCTTTAAACTAAAACAATGCAAACAACCAAAGAAGAATAAAGAATTCCTGAAGAGGTTACATCCTAAAGCATTTGAAAATCAACTTCTCCTCTAATATGAAGTGGAGACAATACATATATACAATTATATATAGAGGTTGGAGTGAAATGAAAAACAAACATAGAGTTGCAACATTCTAAATATGGCTATGAATAAACACAAATATAATATTGGGGGTGGGTGTATCAATTAATGATATGAGAAGCCTAATCCTCTCCCTAAACCATCATATTATTTGCATGCAACTCAATAAATTTCCATTTCCTCACTCTCTTGAGACGCCCTTCTCTCAGCCTTCCAACATAGTATTCCAAATTGGATGTCTATTTAGTGAACTTACACCTTTTTTTCAAGCCATTAATTTAGCTTCCCCAACATTCAAACATCCTGGTATTGAAACTACAAATGACAGTATTGATACTATGATGGTAGAAAGGGAATTTTTGTATGGGTTGAGATGTAAGAAATGGTTATGGTTATTGATTAAGGAATGCTTAGAGCCATTCTGGGTTTCCAAGAAAAAGATCAATTGAATTTTCCAAAGCATTAAATAGAGTTTCTTTCTTGGCTAGACATGTAGGCAATTCTGAGGTCTTCCTTAGCCTATCATGTACTAGTGCAAACTAGACTCGTGGTCAATACACCTATAGCTCAGCATTTGAAGGATTTATTTAGGACAAATTGACATAACTTATTCATCTGTTGGACTTGCATGAAACCTTGTGGTGGTGTTTGCAATAACTTTCTCAATTCTGTCTTCTATAATTTAAGATGGAGGTCAGTACATTGGACAAAGATTCTATGGGGGACTAGCAGACTTTGTGCTTTTAAAAAGTATTAACTTCACGAGACAAACTTATAATGTCAACCCTACGTTATGGATATAAAGTTTAGGAAGGACGAATCTGCCAAGAAATCTTAGGGAAAATGGATCCATATGTATCCAAGCTTGCATGATCTAACAACCCCCAAAATACATCTTGATGGTATACAATGGAGAAAGGGTCTACAATGGAATTTATTCTTATGAAGGTTAGGGTAGAAAAGACCTAAATTCTGAATTGGATATTTGTTGGTGTCTAGGTAGTGGTGATTTATCTACCTTATTTTGACATTAATCTTATCAATCCAGGTGCGTATCCTTTCAAGGCAATGCACAAGGTATATGCAGGGGCAAACGTGTAATCTTTCCCAACCAAGGGTTCGTGGTTTAAGATTCAAAACATAAATGCAAGATTAACAATTTACAGAACTGCAGAAATAATCATAAATAGTAAAGAACTGTAACAATAAGAATAAACTAATAAATCACACACACACAAAGATGCAGCACCTGATCAGAAGAGCGGGCCCAGCTCTCTAATCAGGGCTGCGTTAGCCACGAAAAGAATTAGAACAACAAAATGGATGATCTTTTATTACTTGGTAACAGAAGTTTACAATACTGATGGGTGAACCCCCATTCACAGGATCAACCTACAATTTATACACAGCGAGGGAGATTAACAGATCTCCTGGAAACATAGCAACTGCAGATACAAAGATATACATCGGTTGAAACGGTATCAGCATCAGATGTCTGAGATAGCAAGAAGGCCTAAGAATAGTTCAGGGAGCCTGTTCCCTGAGCTGTGCGACCTCCTTCTAATCGGCCGTTGCCAGATCTGTTGCAATACGCTGAGTTGAGGGTTCTTGTTCTCATGCTGCAGTCAAACACACAATTTAGTACTGCAAATAGATAGACTCCATGCATTTTACTTCATTAATTAAAATATACCAATAAGACAAGTAAGGGGGAATTTACCTTGTAAGTTTAACATAACAGCATAGGTAAATGAGTGCAAAAAGGTCAAAAAGGGTAGTGGAAATGGGCAGAAAGATGGCCTGATTTGGTACCCAACATCTCCCCCCAACCAGCCTACTGCATGTCCTCATGCAGTTCGCCGCCCTCGCAAATCTGGGTTCCGTAGACTGTATGTTTCATGAAGCTAGGCAAGATCATATTCCACGGCCATTTCTGTCCTTGGAACTTTAAATCCATCCGAAAGGACAACTTCCTTCCACCCATCCATTGGGACATCATAAGCTAGAGTATAATCGTTGGTAGGAAACTAGAGAACAAGAAACTAAAACCGGAGCCCCATCCACTGGGACCCACATGTCTGGACACATGCCACATACCTGGGCACCCTAGTAAGTACTCGTGCAAAATTTGGTGCCCCAAAAGGTTCTCTATTTGGGACAACTATTGGTGACATCATCCACCTCCTCTGACAGCAACTAAGGGCCTCCTTTTGAAATGTGGTGAGTTTCTTGACAAAAATATCAAGACACCAACTTTGTGTCCTCACCATTCTATCTCTCTTTCCCCCAATCCCTAGAAAGGTGTTGTGCTTATTGAACATTGTGTCTGACCTCTCGTGTTCCCCTCTTACTATAAATGGCTTTGTAACTTGATTGGATTCAAAATCGTTACTAGCCTTCTGCCAGTGAATTTAATTAAAAGCGTAAGAGATGAGGGCCCTTAAATGAATGTCCCCCACATACGGGACCGAGTTAAAATCTCTGTCGAGCTACAGTAAGTACCCGTGCAAGTAAAACTCACACATCAGATGTTACGTTGGTACATCGTGACTCCTCAAAATCTGGAGGAATTTCACACCATCCTCCATCTCATAGCTAACCTCATTCTTAATACTTTCCATGCAAAATAAAAGGAAACGTTCATGTAAAAATAAGGAATATCAAGAAGAGGGGGACAACATGCCAAAACCTCTTGCACCAAATTGGACATCTACTCCTTGTCGGCCTTCAGCTCTGCCACTTTCTTCTCCAACTGCTCCATCTTGAGTTGTTGTTTCTCATGCCATAACCTCATAATATCTATGCGCTCTGCATATCCAAAAATTGTTGTGGAGGCCCTTTCCTCAGTCCTTCTGATCTCGTTTTTATATTGGGCCACAGTAGATTTCCAAGACTGAATTTCAGTTGTTAAGGCATACTCCCGATCTTCAAACAGTTGTTCGATCGGGTCTATCTGAGTGGCAACAAAGGTCATGACTATCTGGTCTACTTGGGTTTCTGCGTCGACCCCGATAGTTTTGGCCTTTTTGGCTCACTGCTTGTGCCTCTTTATTTGTTTCTACATTTTATGCACCTTCTTTCTCAGCTTCCTTACTTCCATTTTGAGCCGCATCGTTTCCTTGAACTACAACTGATACTTTTGTTTCATTGGAAGCCTTCGCTGTTCACATAGCTCTATCCACTCTTGCTTGACTAATATTTCCTCAACCGGAGGTAAATCCCTCGAAACATCTTCTGTTGTGTTGACTGGGGGATTTTCCTTCCCTGCTCGCTCTTCTCCACTTATTTCGTGCCCAACAGCCCCCTCGCCTGACTGTAATGTTGGCTCAGTCATCGGGACCGTTTCACTTGGTCCCTCCTTTTCGCCAAAAGTGATCTCCTCTTCGTGCACATGCACCACAACTAGCGATGTGCTGGCGAGATATTCTCCTGTTGCTGTGTTTGCTGGGATTCCTCCCGGTTCTCAAGCCTCCAGATTTCTTTTTCTCCTCTCCTGCTCCAAGGCACCTGCCACCTGAGTGGCTTCCATTCTGTAAGCTTGTGGCCTTTGTAACAGATTCAAGGCCACCAGAATTGCAAAATCTTCTTTTTCTCCCCGTCGAGGGGAACAAGTTACCCTCGCTCCTCTTGGAATTGAGGCAAAGAAAGGGGACTAGGGTTAAACTTCTACATTTGGCCCTGAAGTTAACACTGGTTCTTGTGGTTCAGTGTCAACCTCGCACCCTGGTTCTTCTGCTACTTCCTCCACGGGCCCCACAGTTTCCTCGACTCTATGCCCTTCTTGTCTTTTTCCTTCCTCTTCTTTGTGTTCCATAGTCAGAGTGGTCACAACCTCGTCTTCAACCAGATTATCCTCCTCCATTATCTCCATGGTGGCAGGAGATACCTGTGGGGTTCCTTCGATCACCGTATCAATTGCTTCGCCCATGCTTGCCTACTGTGGGTCTGCTCCCATGACCGCCATAGCATCCACTTGCTCTACTAGTTCCATGGGAGAAGTTGGTTCTTGTGGTACAACCTCATTTGTGGTACTAGAGGGCCTTTCTGCATCAGCCCCTATATGTACCATTATCTCGATACTTTCTACTTGATCTTGGGGAGCTACCTCATCCCCCAATTCCTCTGTTTCCATCTCCATTTCCTCTGGTTCCTCCTGATCGACATAGTCATCTTCGACAGGATCCTCCTCCATAGCTTCAGATTCTTCTGCCCTAGCAGCCATAATAGCTACTATCTGTTCCTCTATGGAGTCCTGAAACACCTCCCATGGAATCAGAATCTATCCAATGGCGTTCATTATTAGCAGCCGAACCAACCCATGATGAGTGATGACCACCAATACCTATCGAGCCCCTTGAGCTGAATGTGCCATTAGATGAAGGCTCCTTAGCAGGAAGTAGGGCACATTCATGGAGAAAGCTTTTGCCTGTGGAAATCATAGGTGAGCTAATATGCGGAGGTGGTATTTGAAGATTGTGGAGTATCTTCCTTCACACGTCATATATTTTATGACGAATTCTGCTACTTCTCCCCATGGATATGGTAGTGAATTTATGTCATACCCCCTGCCTTTCTATGCTATACTCTCTCTGGCTTGAAGGAAGGCCTCAGGGAATTCCAGAAGGGTAGTTCTTCTCACAAACCATCATTCCCCAACTTGAGGAAGCCCACTGACTTCTGCGATGATTTCTTCTGTTACAGGGATCTCCACTCTGCGAACTCGAGAGCCTTCTTCTCCCAAGTTCAATGCAAATTCGACTGTCATTTCTTCATTAAACCCCCTCAACCTGTTGAAATACACATCCCATCCTGTGTTTTGGAAAATCTGCCATACCTCCCGATTATTCCGAACTGCCCTTGTGTTTTCAGGTTCATGTCGAATTGATCGGCCACCCATCGTTGCGAAGGCAGAATCAGCACGTCGACTGCAGTTGGTTGGCAAGGGAGAGTGATAGGTCTCCAAACCATTGGAGATTGAAATAATGTCATGGTTGATTTGGGAAAGATCAGATGAACAATACTGGTACGTATGGGAGTAATGACAAGTCCAGTACTAGTACGCTTGGAAATAATGGCAAGTTAAGATGGTACTTTGATGTGTTCTAAAAATTAAATGTGACGTGAGCAGAAAATGACCGATATGACTTGGTGTGTATGAATCCGCATCCCAACACTTTCAAAATGTGATTATAGAGTACCAAAATCATTATATTCGGTTGAGGGGGATTTATGTGCACTAAATGTTTTTTCGTGGTACACCATCATTTCTTATGACAGTTCCCCCCCCAACTTTAATGACAGCCGTCCTCGGCACGTTTAATTGTCCTTTTTGGAATATTTAATTAAATCCATAAAATGATAAAGATGTACCTGCGGACTTACCTGACGGAGGGACAACACAGCGTGTAGCAGCAATTGTGAGTGGCAGCAACAATGAGTAATAGCAACAGTGAGTAACAGCTGTTCTGAAGTAGCAGCAACAGTGAGTAGCAGCAACAATGAGTAACAGAAACAGTAACAGTTGTTCTGAAGTAGCGGTAACAGTGAGTAATGATAGTTGCAGAGTAACAACAGTTACAGTGTAATGGCAGTTGCAGAGTAACGACAGCTACGGTGTAATGGCAGTTGCGGAGTAACAACAGCTAAGGTGTAATGGTAGTTGCAGAGTAACGGCAGCTACAGTGTAACGACAGTTCCGGAGTAAAAGCAGTTACGGTGCAACGACAGTTCCGGAGTAACAACAGTTACGGTGTAACGGTAGTTGCGGAGTAACAGCAACTACGGTGTAATGGCAGTTGCGGAGTAACGACAGCTACGGTGTAACAATAGTTGTGGAGTAACAGCATCTACGGTGTAATGGCAGTTGCAGAGTAACAATAGCTACAGTGTAACGGTGGTTGCGGAGTAATAGCAGCTACAGTGTAACGGCAGTTACGGAGTAACAGCCCCGGTGGAGTAACAACAGCTACGGTGTAATGGGAGTTATGGAGTAACAACTCTTAATGACTGATAAAGTGACAACGTCAGGTGTTGCATCTCTCCTTGCCATATTTCTTTGTTGTTCCTGCAAAAGATAAACAAGTAATAGCAATATATATTATTATTATTATTTGTTAGATATATCTATATATATCTATATATATATATATATATATATATATATATATATATATATATATATATATATATATATATATATATATATGTATGTATTATTTTTTTTTAGATAGATTTTTTTTCATTTTTTTTCTTGCTTTTTTTTTGGAGCAACATGAGGGTGTCTTGTTTTCCAATGACCATTAAATCAGATGAAGCAGAAAGATTTTTAACAAAAGCATCTTTAGAGGTTGGATGGTGATATAATTTAAGACGGTGTCCGTTTACCAAGAACGAAGTATGGTTTTCATCTATTGTACTTAGTCTAACCATTCCATTGTCGAACACTGCATCCACTTGATATGGGCCCATCCAGTGAGTGCAGAGCTTGCCTTTGAAATCCTTAAATCTAGAGTCATACAATAACGCCTAGTCCCCCACCTGAAACACCTTAGTTTTGATAAATTTATCGTGCCATTTCATTCTCTGCTGTTGAACAACAATAGTTTTTTGGACAACCACTGCTCGAATCTCGTCCAACTCATTCAGCTGTTCCAGTCAGTACTTCTAGGCTTCTGATAAATCTAGGCCTACATCTAGAGCTGTTCTGAGTGTATTAATCTCAAATTCTACCGAAAACAAGGGGGATATTTCATAGACTAATTTATATGGAGAAAACCCTATTGTATACCGCCATGTTGTTTTGTATGCCCATAGAGCTTCTGGAAGTTTCTATTCTTAGTCCCGGTGATGGCTTGCTACTGTCTTTGTTAAGATATTTTCCAATACCTTATTTGTGCTTTCTACCTATCCATTCCCCTGGGGATGATAGGGGGTTGTCACTCAATGTTTGACCCCATATTTCTGCATTAGCTTTTCTATCATATGAGATGTAAAGTGTGATCCACCGTCTGATACAATTTTTCTTGGAGTCTCGTACCTGGCAAAAATTTCTTCAAGAAGGAAGTCTGCCACCACTTGCTTTGTTGCTCTCATGACCGCCCTAGCTTTTGTCCATTTAGTTACATAGTCGGTACAGACCAAGATGTAAGCCTTCTGATGCGAAGGTGGGTTCAAGGGACCAACAAAATTGATGGCCCATTTCTTGAATGGTTTAAGGACTATCTGGGGCTACAGGGGCATTTCATCTACTTTCCCAGGTTGTCCCATCCATTGACAGCTATCACACCTCCACACGTAATCCCGAGCGTCACGAAAGATGGAGGGCCAGTAATATCCCATTTGCAGCACCTTATGGCCTGTTCTTTTGTTTGCAAAGTGTCCCCCACAGGGTCCGCCATGTGCAGCTTTTAATAACTTGAAAATATCATCTCCTACTACACAACGCCGAATTTGTTGATCCACTCCTATATGGAAGAGATATCCTACCATCCATGAATATCGGGTACTCTGGTGAATGATCTTCTTTTGCTCCTTACAGGATAGGTGACAAGGCACTTTACCTGTGGCAAGATAGTTAGCAATATCTGCATACCATGGAGTGTTAGCAGAAACTGCAAAAAGATGCTCATCTGGAAAATCATCTTCAATTGGTGTTTCCTTACCATCACGTTCTATCCTAGATAAAAAAATTTGTGACCACATTGTCTTTCCCCAATTTATCTACTATAGTGATATCAAATTCCTGTAATAGCAACAACCACCTTGTAATTCGACCAGGGGTAACAGGTTTATTCATTAAATACTTGATGGATGCATGATCGGTTTACACAAAAGTAGGATACCCGGTAATGTAATTTGGGTACTTATTGATGGCATAAACGACAACAAGAAATTCTTTCTCAGTCACTGTGTAGTTTAATTCAGTAGGAGCCAAATTTTTACTAACATAGTAGAATACGTAAGGTACTTTATCCTCTTGTTGTCCCAATACTACACCAATTGTTTTTTGAGAGGCATCCATATGAATGTGGAAAGGTAATGCCCAGTTAGGTCCTCTAAGGATCGGAGCACTGCAAACTAACTCTTTAATTTTTGTAAACGCTACATCACAGTCTTTTGTCCACACAAATTCTGAATCTTTCATTAGTAATTGAAATAGTGGGTGTGCTACTTTTGCAAAATTTTCTATGAAATGTCTATAATAACCAACACAACCAATGAAACTGTGTACCTGTGTGACTATTTTAGGTGTTGGGAAGTGCAGAATTACCTGTATCTTTGTTGGATCCATCCTGATTCCTTCAACTGAGAGCAAATGTCCCAGAACGATTCCCTCTTCCATCATCATGTGACATTTCACTGTACTCAGAGAGACACGCACTTGTATACACCTTGCGAGAACTTTTTCCAGATTTTTCAATCCCACCATGAACGAGTCCCCATATGGAGTAAAGTCATCCATATAGATCTCAACACTGTCATTTATCAAGTCAGAGAAGATTCCCAGAATTTCCCTCTGGAATGTTGCAGGAGCATTACACAGGCCAAAAGGAAGGACCCAGTATGCAAATGTCCCCCAGGGGCATGTGAACGTGGTCTTGTCCTGGTCCTCAGGAGAAATCTGGATCTGGTTATATCCACTAAACCCATCCAGAAAAGAGAAATACTTCTTACCAGCCAATGTGTCCAACACTTGATCAATAAATGGCAAGGGAAAGTGGTCTTTCTGCGTTGCTTTATTCAACTCTCGATAATCTACGTAGATCCGCCATTTGCCATTCTTTTTGGGGACCATTACCAATGGTGAGACCCATTGGTTGTCTGAGATTGGGTAGATGAAACCTACATCCAGTAATTTTTGAAGTTCTTCTTTCACCACATTCTTCAATGTCGGGTTCATTCTTCTCTGAGGTTGTCTTATAGGACAACAATCTTCCTTGATGTATATGTGATGGGTGCATAAGTTGGCCAGGATTCCCTTCATATCTACATAATCCCAGGTGAAGGCCTCTTTATGTTTCCGTAGAACGTCTATAAGCTACTCCTTTTGAGATTCTGACAGGTTCGGATTAATGTTCAAGGTTTTCCCAGGTTCCAATTCCACTTGTATACTTTCATGAGGTGCATCAGCAGGTGGTTCCTCTAATCCTTCTGCTGTTTCCATAGTTTCTTGAGTCTCACAGCTTAGGATAGATTCTAGGATTTGCTGGCTTGATTCCAAAATGAAACAAGGATCATGCATGAAGGAAGTAATTACATCATCTTTTGATCCCATTTTCAATTGCAGGGCCTGTCCGATAGTGAGGACAGGTCTTACTTCTTCATCTTTCATTCCATCCTCCACCGCAGATATAGCCTTCTTACTACCTGCTGGTTTTATAGGTGAATTTGGTTCTGCAGGTGGATATAACACTAAATTCTTAGTGTTATGCCCATTAGAAATGACCATATTCCCTGAGCAACACTCAATGTAAGCATCTGTAGTGGCCAGCCATGGCCTACCCAAAATTAGGGGATGACCGCCCACTAAAGATTGTGTATGTAATACCAGGAAGTCTATGGAGTAATGCCATGAGTCCACTGAAATTGTCACGTCTTCCAACTTTCCTACAGGTTTGATTGTAGATCGATCTGCTAATTCCAGTACTGTAGGTGTATGCTTTAAATTATGAAGTCCTAGCACATGCATAGCTTCAGTGGTGATGACATTGATGGTAGCTCCCAGGTCTACCAACACGTTTGGAATCTCTACCCCATTAATCTGTACTGTCAAGATTGGGTTCCACGGATCTCCATATTTCACTAGCATTGATTTTCCCATCATAAAATCTGACAACTTTCCCATAACATGTATAGTAAGGGGATCTTTAATTTTCTTGGCAGGTTTCTTTGAACAATATTCCCTAAGAGTCTTTGCATAGATTGGCACATCCTTCATAGCTTGTAATAAGGGAATTTTAACAAATAAGTTATGCAACTCTCCTAATAAATCAAATTCAGATTGAGGACCTGGTTTACTCATGATTAATCTCTCTGGGTAAGGTGGTTCAGAGTGATGTTGTTTGGTAGGAGGCCTCTGGGTTCTATTGGTTTGCTTTGGCTCTTCACTAACCGGCTCTTCCTCCTTACCTTCACTATCAAGTTTTTTAATGATAATCGGAGGAGGTTGGGCATTAACTGTTTGACCTGATTGCAGATTCATTTCATACAGCTCTACAGTGGAGATACTATATGAAGGCAGGTTAAGAACATCAGCTTGATGAGCTCCCTTATTGTTGGGGTTAGGGTTAGGCTGCATTGGGAGCTGAGGACAGGCAGGCTGGTTACTAGGAGGCACATTGGAGGGTAGTTGAAGCTGCTGCTAGGGCATCTGCGGTGGCATCTGCTGAGGAAACTGACCAGGAGTGGATCCTCGCCAGGTTGGAGCCCATGGGGAGCTCATACTGGCTTGGGGGTTCCACTGTTGCCAAGGTGGGTACTGGTATTGCAGTCACATGGGAAGATAAGGCATGGTGTGAGGATTCATATTACAATTGTTAAAATACTGAGATGGATCCAAGTACATACCTTGATTTCCCATCGGTGGTCAAGGTTGCCATGGCTTCCTATATCCCATGAGTTACAGCTGCTCCATGTCCTCCCCCGTTCCTTGAAATATTGCTTTCAATCCTGGTAAGGAATGGCATGAGCTTGTCGCATGATTGAGCTCGTAGATTGCACATTCCTCTATGGAATTTAGTGGACATTCCCTCTCCGGATGCTTCTTTCTACACTTTGGACAGAATACTGCTATAGTCCTGTCCAGCTCTAGCTATTTCTGTTTTACTTGTAGAGTGTCCATCTGTGCTGATAGGGTACTAAGGATATCTGTTCTCAGGTTATCTAGCAAATTTCTGATTTTGGCTTTTGTAATGCCCTCACCAGATCCCTTTACTGAATGGACCCCCTGCTTGTTTCTCGCAAGCCCCCTTGAGCACTGAATACATAATTTGCAAATATCTTCGAACTTCTCCTTGGAGATATCTCCCTTTCTAACAATGTTCAATAGTTCCATCGAATCTTCTCGAAGGGATCGAAGGAGGATAATCTTTAATATTTCCTTATCCAGGTCAGAATGACCAGACCTCTGTAAGGTGTAGTTGAACCTCTCCACACAATCTTCCAAGCTTTCATCTTCTTTATGTGTGAACTTGAAGAGTTCCTTCTTAATGTTCCGAGATTTATAGTAATCCTAGTATTTCTCCAGGAAAGCTGTCTGCATATCTTCCCATGTAGAAATGGATTTTTCCTCCAAGGCCCATGAATCATCATAGAGCTATCCCTTTTAGAGTGGAAGGGAAAATCTTCAGCTTCTAGGCATCTGTTGTGTAGTCATATCCCCGACATACTATATCAAACTCAAATAGAAATGTGTCGGGGTCTTCCGAGATAATCCCATGGAAAGTTGGTAAAGTTGTGAATGGAATAGGCTTTGTAGGTGACAGGTTCCCAGTTCTCCAATAGGGAAATCGATGGTGGAGTTTGTAGGAGCCATGAATATTTTCCAATAATCACTAGGAATTTCAACAGGCTCTGGAGAGGGTGGCTGAGGATTCTTTGCTATAGGAATTCGAGCTATTTTGGTGGCACTTCCCTGATCTCTTGGTGATGTAAATATCTCCTTGTCTCTTTCTCCTATGGCCTGATGGCTTGATCCTTTAGCTACAAATCTCTTTCCATTACTAGAGTATTTTTATCCTACCGATGCTCTTCTTGCAACTTCCTCCTCTGCTAACACTAGCTCAAAATTCTCTGGATCAGGTCCATTGCTAGATGCTTCCTCCATAGTCAAAGGGTCCTGCTGTGTTGAATCACCACAAAATGCCACAGTCGATACTGGCTGTTCCACTGATTGTCCTTTTGACTTCACCCTTCTTGCTCCTGGTCTCATAGCTACGTGAGAGGATGCTTCAGATTTAACCTTTTCTATGATCTCTTGTATATAAGTTTTTCTTCCTAGGTCTAGTCTTCCCCTCCTTATGGCTCTCCCTCTGCCCCTTTTATTGGGTTCTTTGTTCATACAAAAGTTGGATTGATGGGGGGTTTCTGTATGAACCTACAATGCTTCAACCCTAGAGTAAGGTGTTAAAAGGTTGTTCCTTCCCCAAGATGAAAGAACTCACAAAGAGAAAGGCAGCTATAGCAAAAATCTAGGGTTTCAAGCCTGGAGCAAGGTGTCAAAAGACTCCTCCCTCGCTAGGGACAAGAACCAAAAACAATGAAAAACCATAGGAAACCCTAATATTCCTAGATCTGAAGCAGGGTGTAAAAAAATTGTCCCTCCCCAGGGTAAAAACTAGGGATTTCCCAAAAAGAAAACACACACAAGTTAGGAAAAAAACAATTCTAGCTTAAGACTTGGAGCAGGGCATCAAAGGACTCCTCCCTCCATAGGACAAGAGAATGGCCCAAAATAATCAGAAAAACAAAAATAAACAAACAGCAAGAGTACCTACGCTCAGGACCTGAAGCAGAGTGAGAAAACTTGTTCTCTCCTCAAGATGAGAGATTGACCCTCTGGTTAGTCCAGATCATTGTTTGCACCTTGTTAGCCTCCACAACAATGACACCAAAATGTTGGTGTCCAGGTAGGGGTGATTTATATACCTTATTCCGACATTAATCTTATCAATTTGGGTGCGTATCCTTTCAAGACATCATACAAGGTATATGCAAGGGCAAACGTGTAATCTTTCCCAACCAAGGGTTCATGGTTTAAGATCAAAACATAAATGCAAGATTAACAATTTACATAATTGCAGAAATAATCATAAACAGTAAAGAACTATAACATCAAACATAAACTAATAAATCACACACACACAAAGACGTATCACCTGATCAGAAGAGCGGGCCTAGCTCTCTGATCAGGGCTGTGTTAGCCACAAAACGAATTAGAATGATCTTTTATTACTTGGTAATAGAAGTTTACAATACTGATGGGTGAACCGCCATTCACAGGATCAACCTGCAATTTATACATAGTGAGGGAGATTAACAGATCTCTCGGAAACATAACAACTGTAGATAGAAAGATATACATCATTTGGAATGGTATCAGCATCAGATGTCTAAGATAGCAAGAAGGCCTAAGAATAGTTCAGGGAGCCTGTTCCCCGAGCTGCGCGACCTCCTTCTAATCGGTCGTTGCCAGATCTGTTGCAATACGTTGAGTTGAGGGTTCCTGTTCTCATGTTGTGGTCAAACACACAATTTAGTATCACAAATAGATAGACTCCGTGTGTTTTACTTCATTAATTAAAATATACCAATAAGACAAGTAAGGGGGAATTTACCTTGTAAGTTTAACATAACAACATAGGTAAATGAGTGCAAAAAGGTCAAAAAGGGTAGTGGAAATGGGCAAAAAGATGGCACGATTTGGTACCCAATAGTATTCCTCCTTGTGGGTTTACATGATAATTTTCTAATTATAGAAACAATAACCATTACACTGGGCCCATATCAAGAACCCAACAGTGACCTCACCGCTGAGCTAATTTAACATGCTTCCTATGCTAGATTATGTGTGTATAAACTACAGAGACAAGACATTTTTCACTAAAATATATTGCATAAATTCCAATGGAATTTTCAAATAAAAAAACACAAAGAAGATGATAATTCAATACAATACTACCCATGTAGAGATTAAAACCATAAACTCTAGGAATAAATTTACTGTTAAAAGGTAGGTCTATATGATTCGAATGTGAGTTGCAACTCTTCCAAAGATTCAACAAGCACATCCAATCACAAATAAATTGATCTCGTTAGTTCCACCATCAATCCCTAGTTAGCCATAGATTCAAAAAGCATCACAGAACATTTCCTGTAGCTCTAACCAATGAGTGTAACAATGACCTCCTGCATCTACGCAAGTAACTGGCCAACTGGGGTAAACACGTGAAAAGAGGCTACTATGATTTGATTCAACCTCCTAGGTCACCTTAAGGAAGTGGAATTGGGAAAACAAAACCAAACTCACCATCCAAAAATCCTACAGAAACTCCAAGATCTACCCTACCTTTCTAGGTTACCAACCCCTTAGAAAAATTAATAGCTCAAGGACCTAGAGCCCCAGTCGCTCCCTTGCCAAGCCCACCAACCAACTAAGGGTCCTAGCCACTCCCATGAGCTTGCCTGAGTGCGACTGTGGCCTTTTTCTATAAGTTCTATGCCAATGACTATAATATTTAAGGCTAAATTCTAGGGATACAACCCAACCACCACCCAAAACTTCATGGAATTTATAGAGATGAAAATAAACATAGAGACAATGATGCTAATGCAAATTCTTGAATAAAGACTTGACTAGACCCCTACTATCCATGGTAAGCATTTCATCAAACATGTCACAAATATGCATTCTACAGGTCATAATAACATATATGAACATAGGGGTCTTACAATTATCTAAGAATCACTAAGAATAAATGATTTCTTATCACATTTGCTTCATTATCATTTATTAGGTCATAGATTCATTGCTAAATCATTTACAAATCAAAACATGTTGAGAACCATACATTTTCACTGTCATAAAACATATTCATAACCAACATATAAACAACATAAATAATGAGCATACAAAAACCATAAATTCAACATATAATACAATACTTTTATACACGAAATACCAAGGAAATGAACTCTTACTAATGAATGCAAAAGCCAACCTAGTATGGAACTACCACATTCCACCTGACCATTTATTAGCTAATCCAAATCTCTCTTCAGCCAATTGCCACTGTGCCATATTCCAAGCATGAATGTGGGAATCATAACCAAAACTCAATAAGGGCTTCCCAAGGCTAAATCATCTCACCCTCATCAATAGAACCATGCTTTACCACAATCCTCACTAAATCACTAGGCCATAAACAAGCATGGATGCCACTGGATTTGTCCACCTACATCATGGAGAATTTCCCTATCTCCTTGTCTCTAGGATTTATTGGAACCCATAGTCTGATCTAGGGGGCACTAGGCCATAATCGAGACACCACCCTCTAGGCTTTACCATATATCCCACCATTCACCAACAAGGATTCCTAGACCTAGTCAAGGAAAACGACCTCTAGGCTTTACCATATATTATGCCATTCACTAGTTGAGGATTCCTAGGCCCACCGAGGCACACAATACTTAGCTTTACAATAATCCACAGTATGGTTCAGGGATCCCTATCCTAGTGTCTTTACAACAATCCACAGTTTTTTTCAAGAATCACTAAGCCATGTGTTCTTTCATTTAAAGATCCACCTCACTCAGCTTCGAATCCATCTGAAAATCTAGCTCAACCAAAACATGAGAACCCCATCACACCATGGCTATCCAGAAATGGCATTGGAAGGCTGAAGAACACTATCACACCTTGAAAAACCCATGCCCATGAGAGCAAGAGAACCAAGAACACACATTCCTAACCATGCATGCTAAATCTAGAAAGAAAATCACACATGCAAATTGATACCTACAAGTAAACCTGTTGTAGCTACTTGATCCTGATCTTCCTTACTTCATCTTTGCTTCCTCTTACCTTCTTTGCCTTTCTTGATCTAATGTTGAACTGCTCTAAGAAAACTCTAAGTGTCAAAGAGAGAGAGAGAGAGAGAGAAAGAGAATAATAGAGAGAGAACTCTAAAACTGAATTTAGCAAAATCCATGAACTAATCCTCAAAAGCCTTTTTATTAATGAGGCCTCTATTTTCTTCATTTTCCTCCTCACATGCAACTTGTGACCTTTCACCTTTTCTCCTATTTTCCATTATTTCCATAAATAAATTACCAATTAATTCCTCTTTTCCTTTTCCATCGCCTTTGCCAATTGCCTTAGCCATAATAACCTAAATGAACACCCACACTAGGATGATTTTCCCAACATTCAACTTGGAACAAGTGTCCCATAACTATGGTTATTAGTTTTCCTTTATTAACTTTTATTACATGGAATTTTCACAAGGGTTTTTACAAAACCCTCCCACTTGGGGGAACACCGTCCTCAATGTTCAATGACACCTATAACCAGCAAGGCTGCTCAAAGCAAAACATACTACCCATGGACCCTTATAACTTTGCTCGTTGCAGTATTTACAATGATCAACCTGTCGAGAAGCAAACCAACATGACAACATAATAACATAAAAATCATATTGACATGGCCCCCATACCATTTATTCGAGCTTTATATCACAACTCATGGTGGTTTTTACATCCATATACATATGTGCATATACCAAAATATCAAATCAAACATATACCCAAAACATATATCAAGGACATTCACTCAACGAATGAATAAGGAAGGACGCATAGCCTTCATCTGATCCACCATCTCCCATGTAGCTTCATCGAGACCAAAGTACTCCCACTGCAATTTAACCTGCTTGATTTCTCGATTCTGGAGCATGAGCAACTTTCTCTGAAATATACACTGAGGTGTTGGCTAGAATCCTCCATTTGGCTCCACTTGTAATATAGACTAGTCAATCACATGAGCAACATATTTAGCATACTTCTTAAGAAATGACACATGGAAAACATCATGGACATTCACTATCGGAGGTAGTGTAATCCAATAGGCTACTGGCCTAATCCTTTCAAGAATCTTGAAAGGTCCACAAAACTAAGGTGCCATCTTAGCACACGATCCAATATGCAAGGAGCTCTTGTTTAGCTTGATGCACAAGTACACCTGTTCCTCAACCTAAATCATGTTAAACAACTTGTTCCAATCTACATAATTTTTCTTCCTATCTTTTTCTTCCTTTATATTCTTCTTGATTACCTACATTTATTATTTCATTTCTTCTAACATGTCTAGTCTAATCAATACCCTATTCACTAGGTCAATCCAACTGATGGGAGTATTACAACTCTGCCCATACAATGCCTCAAACAAAGTCATCCTCGATAATTCATGGTAACCATTATTGTAATCAAACTCAACCAATGAAAGGTACTCCTCCCATCTCTTCGCATGATGCATCACATACATCCTCAACATGTCCTCCAATATCCTATTGATCCTCTTTGTCTGTCCATCTTCCTGTAGATGATAAGTTGTATTGAAGGCCAACTTTGTACTTGAACTTGCGAACAACTCCTTTAAAAATTAGAAGTGAACTTTACATCCCCATCTGACATAATCTTATTTAGAACACCATGAAAGTTGACCACATCTGTGATGAACACCTATGCCACATCACTAGTTGAATATGTAGTCTTCACTGGAATGAAGTGTGCTACCTTAGTCAACCTATCCACCGCACCCATGAAGGAATCATGTTGTCTATATGTTCTCGGTAAACCTATAATTTAATACATGGAAATGACCTCCCATTTCCTTTCTGGAATCGGAATCAGTTGTAGTAGTCCACCTAGATTCCTATGCTTTTCCTTTACCTATTGACATCCCAAACATCTACCCACAAACTCTTCCACATCCTTCCTTAGATTCAGCCAATACTTAAACTTCTTTATTGATGTCAATGTATTTTGGTAGGTTGGGTGACCTTAATATGGTTTCACATGAAACTCCCTTAATATAATCTTCTTGAGCTCACTCTTGTCTAACACATATATCTTATCAATAAATCTAATCAAGCCATCTCGTGAGAGATGATAGTCTGCATCTTGAGCACTTGTACCACTACCTGTACCTGTACTTGTACTCTGTTGTAACCTGTGCATAAGCTCTCTATACCTATCATTTTGCTAACCTGCCTATAAAATTTGATCCTATAAGTTTGTCCCATAAGAACTCATATTTGCGATGTGATTTACCTATACCCGCCTTCTAAGAGAATCTACAACCTTATTCTCTTTACCCTTGATGTATTTGATCTCAAAGTCAAACTCACTAATTGTGGCCAACCATCTAGCTTGCATGGCATTCAAATTCGTCTGGTCCAATAAGTATCTCAACCCACTGTGATCACTCATCAATACAAAACTCCTTCCAAGAACATAGTGCCTCCACATCTTCAACGCATGAATGATCGATGCCAACTCAAGATCATGTGTCAGATAGTTGTGCTTGTGCTTATTCAATTTCTGCAACTCATAACATACTACATGTCCATCATGCATAAGGACTCCACCAAGTCCTCTCTTGCAAGAATTTGTATACACTGTGACAAACTCTTTGTCCAGGTCTCGAATATTTAACACGCGAGTGTTTGTCAAAAACTGCTTTAACTGGTCAAAACGTGTTGCACATTCCTTTGTCCATTCAAATTTCCTACCTTTCCTCTATAATGAGGTAATAGGATATGAAATCCGAGAGAAGTTCCTGATGAGCCTCCTATAATAGCCTGCTAGCCCCATGAATGATATTTCCTCATCCACATTTCTAGGAGATTCCCACTCCATGATAGGTCTTATCTTCTATGGATCCTTCGTTATTCCTTCCTTAGAGATCACATGCCCTGAGTAATGTACATCTTTCTGAAAGAAACTGCATTTACTGAGCTTTTCATACAACTGATGCTCTCTCAACAATCTCAACATTGCTGCTAAATGCTCGACATGTTCTTCCTCATTCTTAGAATATGTCAAAATTTCATCAATGAATACAATAAAGAACATGTCCACATAAGGATGCAACACACTATTCATCAAGCACATAAAGGTATTTGGAGCATTATTCAAACTAAAGGAACTACAACAAACTCATAATGTTTGTACCCAATCTAGAAAGTTTTCTTGTAAATGTGCTCTTCCTTGATTCATACCTGATGATATCTAGATCTCAAATCAATCTCTCAGAACATTGTTGCTCCATTTAACTGATCAAATAAGTCATCAATCATGGGTAATGGGTACTTTTTCTTGATGGTCACTTTGTTCAACTTCTTGTAATCAATGCATAACCTAAGAGTACCCTCTTTCTTCTTAACAAACAATATCGGTGAACCCCAAGGTGATATTCTTGGCCTAATGTATCCCTTGTCAAGCATTTCCTTTAGCTACAACTTCATCTCTACCAACTCTGGAGTGCTCATCATGTATGGTGTTTTGATGTTGGTGATGCCCCTAGTACCAACTCCATGGAAAAGTCCACTTCTCTGTGAGGCGGTAACTATGAGATCTTTGTTGGAAACACATCCTAAAATTGTTGTAAGATTAGGTACCTACTCAATATCTTTGCATCCTCATCCTCCTTACCCTTATCACTAGAAATGTGTACTTCAAATAAGACACACCCTTTTCTACCACTATGTTTCTCTTGTATAGTTTTCACCATCCTAACTTATTTTTTCTTTCTTCTCACCTTGCAAGATTCTTTTCTCCCCATTTTCATCAAAGCACTCAATGTATTTTTCATAACAATCCACTTTGGTCCTATGAAGATATAGCCAACCCATATGAAAAAGCATACTATATGACCATAACAGTAATATGTTAAAATGCACTGAAGTAGACATGTCATTCAACTTAAATGAAAAATATCTTACCCAATGATGAACTCTCTTGTTGGTTCATGTAGCCAACTGCACTAACCAAAATTCTGCATGCACTTCTTTATTCAAACCATAGTTATCCACCAATTCAGGGTTAACATAACTATAATTATATCTAGGGTCAATCAAAATAGACACAACTTGATCAAAAAGCTTACAATCCATCTCAATGATAGATGCCTGATGATATGCCTGCCTATTATCCAGCGTTGTATATATACGAGGAATGTTATGCTCAACATCCCCAACAGTTTTCACCTCTTGTGCACTATAGATATAGGGCCTACCACCCCGATGTTGTGGATAGTCCCTCTTAATATTCTCCTTACCACATGTGCAACCCTCCACCTATCCTCTACCATCACCTTTATTATGTTGTTATGTCCCATGTCCCTGTCTAGCTACATTGAACTTCTTATGCTGTGAAACATTCTCTTTTTCTTCTGCATTCTGAGGCCTTGTTCTTTTCGGCTGCCATTTATCTTTAATTTTATCTTTCCCTTTCCATCCTTGCTAAGATTTTGTCTTATGCTTTGATTGTTCATAACAATGTTTTAGTTTCGCAATAACTTCCTGAAGTTACTGAGGCTCATCATACTCAATATGATCTCTAAATGATAATGGAAATCCATTGAAAAATCTCTAAACTTTATCCTTTTCATCTTTAAGATACAGTACATCCCTCAATAGCTCCAAGAAATTGGTCATTCATTTCTCATTTGTCATCGATCCCATTTTGAGCTCATAGAATTCCTTGGCTTTGTTGTCATAATACTTTTCTGACAAGTTCTTCTTTCTTGAGAGTCTCTTAAATTTATGCCAACTCAACTCCTCTATCCTAATGTCTCTAACCTGAACATTCTAGCCTGAATACTCTCTGTATACTCCAATAAATTATTCATTCCAAGTATCCAAGCCTCTGCATCCTCAAGCTTCTTCAACTCTCATCAAAAGTAGGTGGTTTCACTTTCTTAAACTCATTCAGAAAATATCCCCTATCACTCCTCCTGTAAGGGTGATAACGATGACAATTGTAGTTCTTGTTACAACCAGAACTAGAATAGTACATATTTCCATCACCTCTCATAACCAGAGTATCCAAGAATATACCATCTCTGATCGTATCATATCTATCTGATCTGTGACCACCATGAGACCTACTTCCATGTTCCCCATTAGTCCCATCCTTATATCCATAGAGGATCCAGAGTGGTCTGTATCTTTTCAATTCTGAAAAACTCTAAAGAAGTACTGCATTAAGTTTTGCATGTTTCTCTTGTGCTATATGATTTTGTCATTGTCTTCTTTGCAACTCCTTATTTATTCCTTCAAACTCCTAAATCTGTCCACTAAGTCAAAATAGTGTCAAATACCACACTGCTCATCTGATTCATAGGGAGAATCCTTGTAGTGTACCATCTTGCTAGTCATCTTGATCTCTTCCTACAAGACACATGATATCAGCTAAACCAAGTCATAAAAAAACCAACGTACCTTAGTATAACTCATGGAGGATATCTCATCTGCAAGAACAATTAGATTAGCACAATAAATATATAAACATAATCATATCAACATTTAATCATGATCTCAACTATTATCCAGTCATTAATGCATGACCATAACCACCACACATCATAACATAATGCATGGAAAATATAACCATATCACTATATCCATAACAACATATGTATGAAATGCACACAGACACATTACATACAAATATTGACGTGCATATCCAGTGCATAACCAACATAAACTCATGCTAAACACATCCAACAATAATGACATTAAATTTTCACATGGTAACACCACTGCAACCATAACCAACATTATGCATACATAGATAGTACATAGACCACAATCATGAGAACGCATATGAAACCGGCATGAATTCATGAAAAACACAGTGCCCATCTAGTACAAGGGGTGAACCATGCTCTAATACCACTATTTAACACCCTCCTCCCACATCTACCCAAGTAACCGACCAATTGGGGTAAACATGTGACAAGAGGTACTATGATCTGATTCAACCTCCTAGGTGTTACACAATGTTTTGTCACACCTCTTGCACTTCCCTATGTCATACCTCGAAGTTCCCAAAATTTGGTAATTATGTAGTGTACCCATCTTGATATTCAGTTCATATCCTCCCTGAAGACTTAATGAAAACATGCTTTGAGCCTTCCTTGAAGAAGTAAGATCAAAACCCCAATTTCAGTGTCAATGCCACTGTGACATTGGAAACTCATGCTGATGGCAAGTTGCACCATACTAGCCTCGCACTGGCAACGTGTGTTTTACTTGGATACTCATGTTGATCCCTAAATGGAAAGTTTTCCCAATGAGGACAAGAAGCTTCGTGATCTAGAGGCTTACAGAACAACGAGCTAGAGGTTGTTTGTTGTGGATGTGGTTGAATTCTCCCAATATTTCCCTTTGATCTTTTCCCTATGAGCTTCCTCCTTGAGATGATGGACTTCCCCTATCTCTGGAGAGATCCTAACACCCTCTCACTACCTATATATTCATCCTCTCCCATTCCCAAATGGTTGGTCTCTGATTATTTGCACCCTTACGCTGAGATGGTGCCTACATGTTATTCACTTTGGCTTGGAGAAGGAGTGCTTGGAGAGATTGAGCTTGGACTTGGGTATTCACTCAAGGAGGGCTTATTAACATCAATTCTTAGGTTGAATGCTTCCACTTTTATTCATTAATATATAAAACTATTGGTTCACTTTCCACCAATTATTGTGTTAATGCTTCATTTATCTTAATGCTCCTTGATCTGTTAAGTGGATTACATTCGATTATGCTTGTTGCACTTGTATGCTTTGTTGTGTCTTTGGTCTCTTACGTAGGTATTCAAACACTGTGAGAAGTAGGATTGATTTTGAGGAGCAAGCGATCAAGATCTTCAACAAAGGAGTGCGTTATAGCATCAAAACGAGGTAGGTCTCCTTCCTCTTCTCTCATTTGGATTGTAACTTAGGAAAGTATCTCGTAGATTGTCACGTTGGTTTCTAGTCCCACTCATTAGGATAGAGGGATCATCTCTGTCTGCAGAGAGGATTTACCTAGACAACAAAATGGTGACTCCGATGTGGAAGTTATAACTTTTCCATCCATTCCTTCAATCAGATTCTTTGATGAGTTTGACCAACTATCAATTTATTGGCTTGTATGCATCACTATAGATTTATGCAGTCAATAGTTTTTACTTGAGAGTGTTGAGCCTACTATGACTTTCAAGATCTTTTAGTTTTTTCCTTATTTTCCTTTCATAGTGCATTTTCTGCTCTCACAGAAGCACTGTCAGTGTTAATTTTGAATTTACAATCCCACTACTCTTCCTTTCATCGCCCTCTTTCCTTTATCAGGTGTGTTGATCCTAGAGGATAGAAGAAAATTATGGTTTCTTCTTGTTTTCAGTGGTTTTCAACCTCTATGAGTGATTTTCCAGTGTAATTATAGCATGTTTTTCTTGATTGATGTCCTTTTATGATTGCAATTATCTCTTGGCTTTTGTTGATGTGTATTTGAAGCTTTATTTCCTTTTAGGGTTTCTAGGTCACCCTTCACTTGTCACTGGGCTTGTCTCTGTGAGATTGATTGCTTCCATTTAGGAGTTTTGCTGTAGTCAGGACACCATTCACAAGTTTCTTTTATTTCATGCTTGTGAAGTTATTTTCATTAGTGTTGTATCATTTTGGTACTTTGAAAATTGCTTCTACTCCATTGTCAAACATAGTTTACAATTGTTTGCTTTGGTGAAACTAAAAGTGAACGCTCGTCTTGATTTCATTATTTCGAAAAGAAGAGTGAAAGGACTTCTTCATTCAAGTATTTTTTAAATGATTTGTATTCAAAACCAAAAAGTGAATGCAATTTTCATTTTAGGTGTTTTTTATTTCATTTTCCCCTTTGCCTATGCATTAGTTTGCATTTTTAATCAAAGTAAAAGGAAAAGAAAAAGAAAAAAAATGAATGCATCTTAGCGAAAGAAAAGGGATTTTTGTTTCTCATAGGATTGCAATTTGGTATTGCATTTGTTAGTGAAAGTGAAGTAGCAGTTTTGATTTTTACATCTTGCATTGGAAAAGTTAGGGAGTTATGTTTTGATGCATTTTTCTTGATTGATGCATTTTTTTGGTTGTCCCTCTTCCCTCATTAGTTTAGCCTTCATGGAATGAAAATATTTCATTTTTCTAATTTAGTTGCATCAAAGGAATTCAACTGACATGGTTGAGCCATAAAATTGAAACCTAATTCAAGATAAAATTAAAATTTACCTCAATTAACCTAAGGAGCATTTGTAACCTAACACAGATATCTAGAGGTCTAGGCTAGAGATGTATTACGGCGTATTTAAACATAAACGTTGTCGTTAACTACCTACATTCTATCCCGAGGGTCAAATATCATTCTAGTACAGATGCATATCGAAGGTTCTCCAGTGCTTTCAGGTATACAGGAGCCACTTCGGTATGGAAAGTATATGGGAATGCTCTCATGGAATGGTTATGCATTAGACAACACTAACACCGACTTGTGCTCCCCATACATTCGAGTATATATTGGGAGACCCCAATAGGTTGTTGTCCTTTAGCCACAGGTAACCAAGTCAACCACCTTGTAAACATGATACAATGAAGATGGCATTCGAGGATATCGGTCATTGTACATTAAGTCCTTGGTTTCATCTAAGGTGTATATAATGATTCACGGATACTTGGTAAACCCTCTTGTGTAGCATTGCCATTTTTTATTTATTTGTTGTTTTGTATCATAAAATTAATTTCCAACGATAATACATCAAATCGATGAAGTTTCTTCTTGGCCTCACATTAAGTAATTCCTTGTAAATTTTAATTTTAATCAACCCTCAACGAAATCATCTCCTATTCTTCTGCTCTTGAGAGACATTCATCATGGGTGAACCATTGCATTCACCTCACAATTCCCCTTCGTCATCTGATACTAAAGGGTATTCACAAGGTGTTCATCCTAAACTTTCGTAGTCACTTGAAGCTCAAGGCTTTGAACTTGGAATTGTCCCAAGTATCAAGTCCCTTGCTTCTCCTTCCCCACCTTGAGACCCATCGCTGTCTTAGGAGTCTGATCTAGAAACCCCTCAGAGTCCACAAAGGTTTTTTTTATACCCTATGAATCTTCTTTTTGATCCGTTTATGAATCTCCTCAACATCCTTGTAGTCCATACGAATAACCTAGTGTTCCTTCAGAGTTATCTCCCCATCCATATCGGATTCCTCCTCGCCAACTATTTCCACCTATGGCTTTAGAAGGTGAGATTCCAACCTCTCCTCGAGGTCCTCCAAAAGTTGCCACTATTCACACTCCTAGTGTTGATAATGACTTTGAATATTACTTTCCTCCAGAAGGCTTTCCTTATCTAGGAAGACTTCCATCTCAACCGCCTCCTGAAAATAGTGGGCCTATACTTCGACATGGTTATACAACCTTGGCTAAACTAGTTTCATGAAATCCTAGTGCTTCTTCATTATACCAAAATCCAATTTGGTCATCAAATGCTATGCCTACTTATGCTTCATTTATTCCTAACATGATGTCTCATATCCCTGTACAAACTGTTGTTACTTCAGTTCTGATTCAACTGACGATTTTGTCACAACCATAACCTTCGTTTCAACATTTTAGTCTAGTGAAACCGACAACTTCGGTTTATACATCTATAATTTCCTCAATTCCCCCATCAAGTGGAAAAAATGTGCCACCACCTCATTCACAGCATGGAGGGAAAAATCCAAATATCCCTATTGCTTCAGGTGGAACCCATGTGGGTGGATCATAACCCCACATGGTTGGAGTGAGTTAACCTATTAGTGGTATTCCTAATCCCGTTGAATCATCTATTTCAACCAGAGCTAGTACTGTCTAGTATCAACAGCCTTATATAGCCCAAATACCTCTCGAACAGTATTATGTTCCATATGGTTCACAAGCACTGCAAAATCCGAATCATATTCCTCAAGTAGGTCCTCATGTCTAACCTGGTCAAAATCCTATTCCGAGTGCATATGTTCAAATCTCAATTGGAACTTATCAGTACCAACAAGGAATCCCCCAAGGAAATATCCAAAAACCTTTACAATAGTAAGGGAATCCTTTGCAGAAACAAGGGTAGCCTTTTCCAACAACAAACACAATTTATCCAACAACCAAACCGACCTTTTTATCCACACGTTCAACCATTGCAACAACAAGATCACCCCTTGCAGTAGCAAACTCAAACTCTATATTAAAAAGGCCGAACATTGCAGACACAAGGCTAACCCCTGCAACAACAGGGCCAACATCTTTATTACAGGGTCATTGGTTGCAACAACCATATAATCCATATGTCACGCACAATGTTTATCCACCTTATGGTTATCAATAGCCTATGGCATATCAATATCAACACTACCCTGAGAAGAGTCCACCTTACGGTCAAGGTATCCCTCACTGGGGGGAAAATCAAGTCCCTTATGGCCAAAATCCTCCACTTTCAGGGCAGAACCCTTACCAACAAGGTTGGAACCCATAGACTGGGCCTTATCAAAGGTCTTATATGCCTTTTAACCCACAATTGTCACTTCTAGCAATGTTGAAATTGCTCGATGTCTTGAGGCTTACTAAGAATCTGATACTTCATTCAGTTCATTGGATTATAGTTCCCACTAAGATTTAGAGCGATTGCCCCAAATTTAAAGGAAAATCTAAAGAAGACCCTTAGGCCCATGTGATGACATATCAATTATGGTTTTGTTCCAATTCCTACATTGACGATTATATTCGTCTTCATCTCTTTCAGTAAAGCTTGATAGGTGTTGGCACAAAGTGGTACATCGAGTTGCCTCAAGGTACCTATGTAAACTTCAACTCTTCAGCCATGGCCTTCCTCACACACTTCAAGTTATGGTTTCGCTATGAAACTTATACCAACTTGCTCACATCTCTAAAACAGGATACCACGAACCATATCTCCAATCACATCCATGAATAGAGACATCGGCGTTGCCTCATCAAGTTTTAAATCCCTCATGAGTTGTTAACCGAATGGTTCACCAAGTTATTTTTAAACAAAATTGTTGCAAATATATAAATGAGAGATTGTGTTACCAAGGATCAAGCCATTTCCCGTGCCCAATATTTGGATTTGTTTTATTCTCAATCTTGCACCTATATGAAATATTTCCTGATGCTCCAAGTGCATCTTCGAATCTAGCGTCTTCGAAGTCTCTTGACGTATCACATGTTGAAGGTATTATTGGATCAATATCTTAAACTTCAACTAAATATTCTTCAAAGAAAAAATACATTTCGAATATTGGTTCTGATCCTCCTCCAAAAACCCCATCGAATCCTGGTAAAACCTCTGAGCTTAATGCCATACAGTCTACTACAACAAACAAAGCATCAAAAGGTAATAAAAAGGGTAAAGGTAAAGAAAAATATGATACCCCGAAACATGATCCTCCTAAGCCATATGTTGATGGTGCCTCCAAATGTAAGCTAAGATATCCTTGCCTCATTTGTGAGGAAGATCACTACACCAAGGATTGTCACCGTCATGTGCAAGTTAGTCATTTATTGAAAGCGACCCCAACTATACTAAAAGAGCCATTTCCATCACAACAAAATCAGTTTGTAGACCAACCACAATCCCCTCCCTCATCTGGTTCTCAAGTTTACATGAGTGGCACAGTGCCTATTTCTGTTGTGACTAGGTTGAAATATTATCAAACTCCTCAAAAGTAGATGGTGGAAAAGGAAGCCACTGATACACCTTTTACTTCCACTCCACCCAGTTCTACTCCTCTTCATATTGAGAGACATAATAATGAATTTGTCATTCAACTACCTCCCAAAGGTGTGCTTCGGAGGTCATCTTATAATTTGAATGTTAGAGTTGCTGAACATTATAGTATTGTTGAAGATTTAGCTGAAGCGCCCTTGGTGATGTCTACCTTGGAATTTCTCCTTGTCCAACATAGAGGAAATCATTATTTTCTACTATAGGAGGCATCGATCCTGCTGATTTGAACTTCATCACTTTCAATATAGAAAACCATGTTTCTCGTCTTCCTCATCAAATTGCATTTTTTTATTCAAGTCATTATAAAAGGAAGGACGATTCATTGTACTGTCATTGATGAAGGTGTTTCCTCCTACATCGTGTCTGTTTCATGTTGGAAAGCCATCAACTCTCCACCTCTCAACTAGTCCTCGAATACCTTAGAAGCCTTTGATGGCATAAGCTCCTGTCCTTATGGTATTATCACAAGTTTTCCCAACACCTTGGAAGGGAAGACTGTCTAGTTAGAAGCAGAAGTTATAGATACAAATCTGAATTACAACACTCTATTTGGGCGAAGTTGGACCCATGCCACGTTTTTTGTGGTGTCCTCTTTGTTCCAGGTGCTCTTTTTCCTCATGAAGTAAAAATTTTCACCGCCAATCATTTTTCCTTTTTCTCTTCTAGTGCTTCAAATAGCAACCTCCCATACGTGGGAAATACTGATATTCAATATGAGAGCATCGGGGTAGGTCTTTTCAAAGATTCTACTTTAATGTGAACTTTTTCTCTACCATCTCCGCATGTTGCCTCGATCAACATGATCTCTGTCTCTAATTATTAATGGATCATCCCTACTCCGAATCAAGTTGATTCTTTTGGTGATGTTATGACGCTAAGTCCTTTAGAGCAAGCCTACCAAGAAGTTGTCTTGGATTTAGCGGTTACTTCAAAAATTCATACTATTCTCAGTATGCACCTAGATACGTACTCATAATCTCGTTGGCTTGGTTCTTTGGATTCTTTGGTTCCCTTGAACAAGATATTCCTCACTAACGAGAGTATTGTTGAGGTTATGTCTCTTGACGAAACTGTTTGGAATGATTCCCATCATTGTTCCTCATTTCTTCCAAGTCTTAGTGATATTCCTTTGTTAAAATTAGTTATCGAGCTACTCTCTGATACCTCACCTGAAGAGGAGTTGTTATTTTATCTCGAGAGGCTTGATGAGACCCATTGTATTTTTGCAATGGTTATTGAAGCACATAAAAAATGAGTTAAAGCTCATTATGATCAAATTGTTTATTCATGCATTTTCGTTGAAGGTGATTTGATCTTGCTGTATGAACAAGCTAATGATAAGTTGGGAGATGGGAAGTTCGTACCTATGTGGCATGGGCCATACACCATTAAATGTGTCTTGCAAAAAGTCACTTACTAGCTGGTTGAATATGAAGGTAATGTGTTAACACAACCCCGTAACAGGATTTATCTAAAAAAGTATTATGTGTGAGTTCCGTGTAATTACTTTTGTACATTAGTGTGTGAATTCATCAGTGTGAATTTTTTATTTTTTGTGTGATTGTTTGCTTTGCAGAAATGTTTCATTTGCTTACCTTTTGTTCCACTCAATTCATAGATGTCGTCAAACCATTATGTTGGTTTTGCTAATGGTGCTTGTTGTAGCACACAAAACTTATCCTCTGCAGCTTGGGCACTCTTTCCCCTAATGACGAGTTGATCAATTTACAAGGCATTTGCCTGGGACGAACAACTAATAATATTTATGAGTGCAGTGTAGTTATTGAACTATTATCAAAAGCAGTTTCTCTTGGAATTAGAAATTTAGTTGCTAAATTAGATTCACAACTCATTATGCTACAACTAAATATTCCTTACTCATTAATAAATCCACAAATTTTGCATATGTATCCATGTGTTTTATTACTAGAAAGAAATTTTAATTATATCACATAGTAAGATGTTCCACAAAATTTGAATACATTAACCGATGCGTTAGCAAATTTTGTTTTAGATAGGCATTTGTGTCACTTGTAAAAGAACTGATCACATCATCATGATACATGAACACATAAGTGGACAATAGAAACATATATATATATATATATATATATATATATATATATATATATAGATATATATATAGATATCGAGTCTGTCAAATTTTGTTCATCAAAATTTGAAAAATAAGAATTCTCGGACACATGGCTTTCATAGCCTAAAATAGTGTAGATAAAAATGATTAGGAAAAGGATATTCTCCCACATGATGCTTGTGATAGCATGAGACCACTCTGATCACTCATCTTAACAACCAACGCAGTCTCGTAGACACTCCTACTATATGCCTCTCGTACTGCAGTGGCACGTCATCTATAGTTTCATATTGTGGAATTCCTCGAGTAATCACTTCTAGATTTCACTCCATCTCTACCATAGGATATGATCGTTCCTCGTATGGAGCATCATTTATCTGACGTGCTACTCACCATGCTATTTGAGACATGCGAGGAAGCTTTTATGGTCCCACATCTGCAAAATTATCACAAGTAAAATCTTAGATACACTTCAAAAAAAAAATCATAAAAATTGAAAATTTCCAAAAAAAACAAGTTTTACTTACATCATTCCACTGTGCTCCCAGTGATAGAGGAAGATCTGGATCTCCTCTGAAGTTTGTGCCCGCATAGGCATAGTTAGCCACGATGATCAATTGTTGGTGTAACCAACCAAAGAAGGACGGAGGGAAATGCATCTGTTGACCTCACCCTCTTCTAGGCATGATATCACTCCATTTAAACAACCTCTATCCACTAGTATCGAAATGGGGGAACACGCTCCAAAAAAAAGTGATCAAAATTGATCCAAAGTCAAACTAATTTAAGTTTCCCAACTTGGCTTTGGTCAGTTATCTCTTCATGTTGACCAGCAGTCCTTTGCACCAATTGAACATTGTTGGATCAAGACAATCCACGACGTATTGGAATTTTGATTTCGTTGCCTCATGGAATGCTTGGGTTGCATCTATATTGGCCATGGTGCGTAGAATCATCCTCAAGGGAAGGTTGTCAATGGTTTCTATCTTCACTTTCCCTCTCACAGTTGTCTCTACACCTGGGAAATGCCTTTTGATCAAGGTGTTGGTACTCTCAGCTCCAGTACAAGCTCCAAAGAGTTGGACCCTCTCCCCTTTTCTAGACAATCCTATGATGAAGTAGATATTAGCTACTTCCTGCACTACTGCTTCATCTCCAATGATGAGTATCTATCGATTGACATCCTAGAGTCCAATGAGATAGTGTAACATCTCGTTTTGAGCTCTGAGTCCTGGGGTTTGGAAGAACTTCAGTAATCCGTAGTCCCTGAGAACATTCACACATTCAACGCTTTCGGCAACTTCATGATTTTCTTCCTTGTGGCATCCTTCCTTCCATTTGATGGCCATGTCTATCGAAATCTCCTGCAAAGAACCCATAAACATCATTTAGATGATTTTTCATGGATCAAAATCTTGAAAAAATTGATCAAGGGAGAAGATTTTTCATTCTTTTTTCCACTCTATGTTTAGCATGCCTGTTTAAATTATTTTCGTGCTGGTAGTGTGAAAGCCTTTTGGGCTCAAGGATTATTATTGTGGATCCGATGATCAGAGTCACGTTGGCTACCCCCGATTTTAAAAATGAAAATCCTCCTGTTCTGAGGAATTTGGTATCTAGATAAATACTAATTCCAATGGTAGGTAGCTATACCTAGAACAGATTTAAAGCACTTATCCTTTTTCTATAAACGATAAATAAGACAAAGCAATTCAAAGGACCTACTTGTTCTTTCACTTTCCTTTTGTCTACTTTGTTTGACTCCTGTCACTCCTTCTCGAACTTAGCTCACCCAAAAAGTACCTGCAAGCGTAAACAGAAGACAGAGAATGAATCAAAGCAAGAGATCTATCGAATACAAGTAAATGGAATCAGATACATTCACACATATAAACATCATAGATCAAGATAAGCATATGGAAAAAGGTGTAAACAGCTTTATTATGTAGAAGGAAGAATTACAAGCATGAAGCCCTATCCATTGCCACTCTTCCATCTTGGGTTCCAACCAAAATCACATCAATAGCACAACAATCCGGCAACATAACACTACTCACTTAGAATGTCAATTCTCACTTCAACATTATCTCCTTACATATTCTCAAATTCCAGCCCTTGATCACTTAGATGAGTGCTCAATTTATAGGAAACTGGAGGAGGTTTTGTCATAAATGAGGGTATTGAATGGCCTTCCAAACATAGAGTTAGTTTCCATGGAGGAAGGGCTAAAAGGATAGGAGGTTACCTAACTCATTCCTTATCCAATTTCAAGCTCATAGGAGATGATAAGTGTGGGATTCTTCTATATGGCTCCAAAAGATAAGAATATTCTGAGAACCCTATGTGAATTTCACTCAATCTCACCCAGCATAGATCAAAGTGGGTGTAGGTGCTCTGCGGAGCACCCTCACATGGGCCTACCTACAACAAAGCACACTTACCCCTATCCAAGGTTGCGTTGGTCCCTCAAGGAGGCAATTTTGGAGGGTTTCAGGCCAAAGAACTCTTAGAGAAGGAGGCATTCAATGTAGTGTCTTGTCCAGGGCATGTAGCAACCAAATTAGGGTTTGATGAGCACTAATGGTACTGATCTGAATGATGGGAGTGATGTGCCCAAATGGATCTGTAACAGTTTCCCCCTAAAGCATGAAGTCGAAAATAATAATGTCGAGTGATATGCTTTACGATGTGATGAAGAGGTTCCGAAGTGGTTGGTGACAAGCATTGATTACAATACATAATATCATGATATTTTGATTTTTTCTAATGAATTGTTGAGGGAAGGCATGCCCATGTTCAGCATATAAAATTTCATTACATGTACATAAATAGTCGTCTATAGATATAGACCCATGATAGGATGACTATCAATGTAAAGCCATTGTACAGATGATTTGGTACATTTCCTAAAATCGTAGCCTTGATGGATGAAACTAGATCCAGGGTCTTTTGTCTCATTCAATCATTCGCTCAAGTACGAGTCTAACCATGCGAATATGTGATCTGAAGTCGAACATGGGAAGACATCGTCTAATTACCAGCCAATGATGTAAGCCATTAACAGATGCAAGAGAAATCACCGATAATGATAATGATTCTCAAGGTACTGCAGTACATTCTGCATGGTGTGAATGGATGTTTTGATGTTGAACACCATCCAAATTCTTTTGGTCAAAGGCCAGTGATGTCAACCTATCGTCAGAAGCGAGAAACTTGCCATTGATGTATGCAAGCCTCAAGGTACTGAAGGGGTGTTTCTAAGTCAACTTCTTGGATAATGTGTTGATGTCAACAAGAAGTGACTCATCATAGGAGGGCCTTGATGTATTCCAAATCAACGACATGAAATGAGTGTAATGATTTTGGAGACGAAATTCGATTGACGACACAAGGTTCAGGAATGACGGTTTATGAGTATTGAAACAGATGAATTTCAAACTGAGTGACTTCTCTTAAACATGTTGGTTACACTAAATGGATTGGCAGCATTGACCCAAAACAAAAGTAATGGATGGTATGATAGACCAAGGTATGATGACATCAAGCAGATAACCCAACCCAAATAATCACAATGATGAAGTGAAAGTGTCATGTTTAAGAGTGACCTGCTACCATAAAGTGGTTTACCCCTTTTCCCATTTTCCCCGGTCATTGCTGACCAATACCTCTTTATTTTTATCAAGCTTGAGGAGGATAAGATATGCTTGTTGTATAATTCCACCCTTCGGGTGAATCCATTACTATGTCATGTTTTAACGAGCCTAACGAAAGTGAAACTCAATCTTGTCATGATGGACAAGTTTGTCGCTATTTGATGTTTTAACGAGTCTAACGATAATGATAACTCGACCCTTTTCATGTTTAGAGAGTTTGAAAAGGGACAAAAAGAAAACTCCACAAGTTATTTTTCATATATTTGTCTCTCAAGTCTGGAAAAGCGTAAAAGAAAACAAGAGAGAACCTATTGACCATGCTCGGTCAACATATTCCTTTTTCGTAAATGATCTATTTCAGCCTAAAAAAGGGTTAAACTTATACTTTGTAGATGTCGTTTCCAATCCGTTAATGAGCTGAAAAGGACAAGTGCTCGACAATATTTTCATATTTCAAGAGTTTGAAAAGAGCTTAAATAGGACTCCAAGGGGGTTCCTTTTTCGATGTTTAACAGAGCTCAAAAAAGAGATAAAAGTATGCTCTGTGGTCAAAGCACAATTCACGATCATGCACGTCAAATTCTATAAGTCAGCTATAAATTTGTTTAGAGCAACACCAAATGGATTAAACATACATGTTTCATTGGTAAAAAGAGGTAAATACTAAAGTTTACTCATTTAATTCTCATGAAATAAACATAAAAACAAGAATTTACCATGCTATTTTCACCATTTGATATTTACCATTCAGTTTGTGCTTTAACCCTATGTTTACCTCGATCTTCATCAATTGATTGCAAGAGATTCTGCGGATCATTTTTCGTGTCATCTGGACCAGGTAGGAGATCTACCCCTATTTCTTTTCATGTCATTCTTTTATTGTTTCCTGCAAGTTTTTAGGGTTTTTAGGGCCCCTGGGGTTTGAATTTTTCACCTTGGGACCAGCGCAGGCTTGCATGTCAAAAACTACATTGGGGAGCACCCAGATAGAGGGGATTCTGCATTGCATCACAGTGTCTCCTTTTCCTGCGCTGCACTAAGCGAGTTTCCCAAACTTGTTTCACCAAAATGACCCAAAATTTCTTTAGTTTTTTGCATGAAAAGGATCATAACTAAGCTTATGGTTTGATTTCAGGCTTTCATTAGATTAGAATGTCTATTACTTGGAGAGAAAGAGAGCATGAAGAACAATAAATGGTTGCCCTAAATGATCCATGTATAGTTCAGGCCCTCAAAAAATGTGGGTTTCTCAAATACTTCAAGTTGTCCGGAATGAGGCAACAATTAGAACTATTGCAGTTCCTAGTTCATGCATGGGATCTCACAGATCAGGATTTCCAGATAAGATATAAAGTTGTCCCTATTGTGATTGATGATGTTTGCTTTCGTACAGGGTTTTCAAGACGTGGTGCCCCCATATCTCTTTCAGGTGCTTCCCATGGAGGGGAGTCAATGAGGGACTATGTTCGACAATTCTGTCAGCCAGGTACATAGCCTAGCAAGGACAAAAAGATAATCATCATGTAACACTGGGTGTAGCTGGTCCTAGAGATCCATGGATGCAGCGGTAGGTCAAATTGATGGCTAGGTATGCTGGTCAGTCATCAATTAAATTTACCATTACATTCTTCAGTTGGCTCGATTGACAACACATTGTCATCGAGGAGCATCCATATTCAGGGATGGATTTTCATGGAGATCTAGAAGTCTACCAGTGGGCGCTCAAATGGGGTGCTATAGGTAAATTGTTTTTGACCAAAATATTTTTGATTTTTAAGTTTCTACATGTTTTTGTGTTTTTATGTTCCAAGACTAAACTACAATCATTCTCACTAATGAAGATGTGGGTACTATTCAACCTATGAGGCATCAATAGGAGACAGGTGGGCCAGTGCGGAGAAACATTGGGAGTGGAGTTCTCTAGGATTTAGATTTGGCCGAAACACTGGCAGAGTTGCAGGATCATGTGGAGGGATTGACCCTTGGTATTCTCAATGTCCGGATCGAGGAGTTACCTATGAGGCTGCAGTGACATACTATTGGTGTTCCAGGCCGTTAGATGCGGCCTTTGCGCATGATAACTCAAGCTGTGACCTATTATTATGAGCATCACTAGGTCTACTTAGGATGTTTTTTGCATGCATTTGAGCTTTTAAGTGTTATAGCTCCAAATCTCACTCTTATGGTTTGTGATGTGGCACTCATCGCCTAGGGCAACCCCTCCTTCCAGACCTGGTCCTAAAATTTTAAAAATAATGTTTTATCCCTTATACGCGACATTGCCCTGAGTTAAATGTGTGTATACGTGGGTAGGCATATACCCAACCCACGTATATGTATTAAAACACTTAAAAAAATATAAAACTCCTTAATTTCGGGCGGAGATCGCGGGTTTTACCTGATGATCACCTGTTCATGCCCGTGGCCCAACTGTTCCCAACCAAATCCCAACTAAAAAACTACTTTGGGAGAGGTATTAAAAGACGTCAAAGGGAAGGCCTAAGGGAGGAGAGAAGAGAGAGAAAGGTTATTATGCTGAGATTTTTCCCCTGACCAGGTCTAAAGTCCCTTGTGCCTTCTGCACTTCCCCCATTTGTACAGGAAACCATTGTTTCCTTGTGTGTTGATGCTCATCAACCATTTATGACATCATGGAGTAAGGCATGGAAGGAGTTTATTAAAGGCTTGAGGCTAGAACGGATCTGGAAGGAAGCTTTGCTTGGAGCCTGCTGAAGGTGACTCAGGTGAAATTATTCCTTTTTATGTACTTTATTTGTCTATAATAAAAGAAACACATGTCTTGGTTCCTGATATGAATCTTCTTTATGTTTATGATATTCATGTTTAGAAGTCATATATAAATGGTTGTTTGGATTTCATAACTAACTACCTTTATTTATAACATGAAGATGGTTTCTTTATAAAGTTTTGTCCATATACTACTGTGTTCTTTGGAATTGGTTGTTTTGCAGAACAAAAGAGAAGAAGGGAACTCCAAGAAGGGTTTGGACCCTAAGGGCCTTCTCAAACGTAGGACCTAAGGTAAGCCCCCTTTACAATAGAATTTGCTTATAATAGCATAATGCCTGTGTGAATGTGTGTTTCTTTGAATAGATAACTTTCAGTCTGCTAGGGTTTCAACCCAAAAAATCCCTAGGGGACCATTTACCTCCAACAGAATTGGCGACTCCAGTAGGGACAACACTTTTGTTGTTCCTAGTTTGGGTGTTTTCAAGCCAATCAGGGCTCAGCTGCCTTGTCTGCTTGCTGTTGTTGTCTGGTCTATTTTTGAACTTTAATTTTTGCCAGTTTCTTCAGTTTGTTTTTTATTTTTTTGAAACCTTTTATATACGTTGTTTTTCTTAGTTACAGAGGCGTATATACGCATGTTTCTTTAAGTGAACCCGCGTATACGCAGGTTTCCTTAGTTACAGTAGCGTAGACACGCAATCTGTACATCAGTACAGTTGCGTATATCTTGCAATTTTCAAGATTTGTAAATCTTTTTGTCTCTAAAGGTCTGTTTGGTTGTTTGAGTCGGTCTGAAACAATCACTTTCTAGTATCAGTTGTTGTTTTTACATCGAGCATCTTGTTCCGAATTCTCTCTGATTATAAGAAGTATTGGTCTTGTTTTTGTTGTTGCAAGCGTTATCCTTTCTTGGTTAAGCACGCAAGATTTCTTGTTTGGAATCTTCGCTGCTCTGGTTCACCAGGGCAGAAAGATTGATCTCAATCTTTGTGTTAAATCTTGCTTTTGGTAACTTTTTGTTTGCTTCACAAAACTGCTTTTTGTGGCCATCTACTTCTTTGTTTCATGAAAGTTGTTGATTGATACTTTCTTGAAATTTGTCTTTTTGATATTTTTGGTTATTGTTGCCAAAGCTTTCATTGCTGCTTTTGATTGTTAAGAGCATCCTTAAACACATCTCTTTTTGTTTAGTTTTCATCCATTGTGTGGTGTCAATTTGCAAAAGTGTTTGTTGCCTATTTTTCAATCACAAGTTTCAGTGTTGTTGAAAGCATTTTTGAAAAGACTTTTTTGTTGTTGCATTTGAAGAAAATCTTTTTGAAAAAATTAGTTTTGCTTTCTTGAACTTGGTTTTCATTTGGTTTCCTTTTAGTGAATGAAAGTGCTTTATGTTTGTCTTAGAACTTGTTTTTAGTGTTTAGACGAAATGAATGGTAGCATCTCATATTCCATCTAGACATTTTAAGTGGCAAGATAAAAAGTGATAAGCAAGCAACTTTCATTTCTTGTTTTTAGAGTAGTTTTGAATCTTGCATCAGCATATTTTTGTTGCATTAGGATAGATTTGCATATCTTTTTAGGCATACATAGATTTGTTAACTTTTGTGAGTGTGAAGCATGAATTAACGAAAAGAAAAGAAAAATTTGTTTTATTAGAAGTTCCTCTGAACCCTATAGAAATTGCTTTTCATTAAAAAACGAAAACAAGTGCATGTACATGTAGTTAGGTTTTTATTAATTTCTTTTGCGTCAAAAAACACCACTAGTTTCACTTCCGTTATCCCGTGACTTAAGGAACAACCCATTTTAAAATCAAGCGCTAACTAAAATTCACTAAAACTTTTTGTTTAAAGTCAGTTACACCAACAAGTTTAGGATTTTAGGGCCTTGGATTAGGCGAGTGGAGAGTTAACTCTCCAAGGCCATATAAACGTCAAACATAGGAGTCTGAATAGCGAGAGAAAATCCAATAGCATTAGGAAGACTAGGAAAGATCCGGATCTGGGAGTTAAGCACGAGGGTCTGTGAAGACATGAAAGAGAGATACCCCCTCTCCTACTTGTCCGAACTTACCTCACGACTGTTCCGCCTGGCTTCTGCGACGAGTTGGTATCCATAGTTGCTACTCCTAGGGATCTACACAGGTGGCTGTGGAGGGGAATCCCGTGGCACCTGAGGTTGATGTTGCATCACTCTCGATAGTACTACTGGAGGGCACCCTTGTGAAGCTTGGGGGCTTACACCGGCACAGGCTGTTGTTAGGAGGTCAGCGTAACTTCCTCTGATACCTTCGCTGATAGGACTGGGCCCTCATCATCCCAGACTATCTTCAGAGGCCCCTTAATTCACTTTCTTGTATTTTGGTGTCCGGTCCTAATCACCCTGAGCGGAAATACTTGGAAGTTGTTTGACTGGCTGTTATCTTTAGGGACTTTATAGTGTGTGCTCTGTGCTCTTAGTTGGCCTAGCTTTCATTTTTTGAGTCTTTAGTTAGATCATAACAGAAAATTCAAAGTGGCTGACCGATCTCCCAGACAGTCTCAAAGACTTCGTGGTCTTTCACCACCAAGTTTAGAGCCTTCTCCTAGAAGGCGCAGAGGTAATACTACTAGTGGGTTTCGTCCCACGGCAGTTGACGCATCGGGGATTGATCCTCCTCTCAGGGGCATTAGTGTTCAAGCAAGGCCTGGCACTTCCGAACAAGAGAGGGACACTCCAGTCCTTTCTCGAGTTCTCTTTCAAGCGGAGAATAACATAGAGGTAGAAGAACTCTCAGAGTCGTTAGCAGCTCTGAATTCTCCACTACCATCTAGTCATCCAGACGTATTACAATACGTTGGGACTCCGACGCATAGACCGTCAAGTCCAGGTTACGCTACGCGCTTACCATCGATGACCACTACTGGAAGCATGGCTTCTACTACAAGTGCTACAACTATGCACACTCCAACATCGATACAGGGGGGAGGAATGATTTCCATCTCCTCTGCTTCTTTGTTTGGATATTTTGCGAGCACATCTTTAGTTGGGTCTACCTCCATTCCATCCATGAGTGGAAATGCCCAAACCAATGCTTTTGGTTTTGGATTCTTCCCATTTGGCACCCACTCACAGGGTATTCCATCAGTTCTGTTTAGTGCCGCTACGTCCATGATGGGCAGATCGGCTTCATTCCAGGGTTTTCCTTTCGGAAGTGGTCATATACCACATTCCAACCCGACAATAGGATCCATGCCTTTTTCTTCTATAGGACAAAGCAGCAATCCTTTCCAAGGTTGGACTAACCCTGGGGTTAGTGGTGCGGGAACTAGGAATTCGTCTTTCGGCCAACAAGGGAATAGGCTGTACTCCACAGTTAGTTCGTTTCAAAGTATTCCTCCCTTAGCTTTGGCTTCGAATCCGTATCAGGGGTTATCAACTCCTTATAACCCGTTAGGAGGAAACTTTGCTGGTTATGGAGGCTTTATGGCCGGAGTTAGTCAAACTCCGAATTTTGCTAGATCACAAGGCTTACCTTTTGTTTTAGCCAGTTTTGCTAGTTACTTCGGGCAGCCTAGTGCCTTCCAAAATCTAGGCCAATCTTTTCAGAACTTTTGGAGTTCTGCGCAGTCTGGGTGGAATCCCCAAGGTCCTCCTAGGCTTCCATTTCTAGCAACGTTGAACTTGCCAGATCTCACTAAGTTAACAAACGATCCAATCAAGTACAATCCGGCCTGGCCTCCGGTCCCAACCAAACTCCCTTTGGACATTCCAAAATTCGAAGGGAAAAGCAGTGAAGACCCGGGCGACCATGTAACCACATTCCATTTGTGGTGCTCATCTAACTCCCTTATCGATGATTCGATTAGGTTGAGACTGTTTCAACACACCTTGACTGGTAATGCGGCCAAATGGTATATAGAGTTGCCAGGGGGTAGCTTTACATCTTTTGCTGACTTAGCCAATATTTTCTTAAATCATTTCCAGTTGCCTATCCGTTATGATGCCGGAACTGAACTTTTGGCCACTTTTCGTCAGGATAAGGCAACTCACATTTCTGACCATATTCAGGAATGGAGACGGAGAAAGAGGCTCATTAAAGCCGAAATCCCTCCGGAGTACTGTCCCGAATGGTTTTTGAAATCGTTACAACCTGAGATCTCCAAGGATGTCTCCATGTCTGGAGTCTATTCTGAGGAGCAAGCCAGTTTTAGGGCCTAGCAATTAGAACTGATCTACTCTCGTCTAGGATCCTACAAAAATACTTGCCAGATGCTCCTGGGTCTAAGGTTGACATAGCTAAGTCGAGGCCAGGTCCCCACGCGGATGGTATCGTTGGGTCGGTAGACACAACTACCATGAACTTGTTGAACCAATTGCAGCAGTTGTCTTTACAAACTGCTTCTAACAACCAAGTCACATCGTCTAACCCTCCAGCTTCCCAAACTTCTTCAATTAATGCTATCCAATCTGATAACCCCAAAGGAAATCAAAATTCTAATGGGGAAAAGAAAGGACGAGGTAAGAAAAAGAACCAGGATGGGAAGCCTGATGCAAATAAATCCGGCAACAACGCTGGTGGTGGTAGAAATGAGTCTAGAAAGAAAGTCAAGTTTCCATGCAAGTTGTGCAGTGGAGACCATTTAACTCATCTCTGCCCTAAGATCGAAGATGCTCAGCACTTGTTAGGACAGCAAGGGACTTCTAGTTCTTAGGCTGTGTTAACCAACCCTTTTCCCCAAGGGCAGCAACTTCTTGCTGGCGCGAGTTCAAACCCTGGAACCTCCACAGGGGGCAACCAGGAAGGGGAAAAATCATCGAATGTTTTCATGATGGGTTCTAATGTCCATGTGGCTACTCGGTCACGTGATTATGGTGAAGCCGAAACTTCCAAGGACAAGACTGTTCCCAGAAGTACCGACCTTCATATTGAGCGACCCCCTATCGAGACTATACCACGGATACCGAAAGGTTCCGCTAAACGCGCGACTATTAATCCTAATGCTAGGGCTGCCCAGAATTACTCCATTATGGAGGATCTTGCTCAGAGTCCGTGCACCATGTTCACTTTAGAGGTTCTCCAGTTGTGTCCGGCTCATCGAAGTGCTTTACTTTCCGAGATTGGGGCAGTGGATCCAACTAACTCTTTAGTGCTCACTTTTGACATGTTAAATGTCAAAAAGTGACTCCCTCATCATATGGCTTTCCAAATAAAGTCTACATACCAGAAAATCAACATTTTTCGTACCGTTATAGATGAAGGGCTTCCACGTGCGTCATGTCGATGTCATGCGGGAATGCTATTGGATCACCTTCGGCTGTTCCTTCACCCACCGTCTTGACTGCATTTGATGGTCATTCTCATAAGCCGCATGGGATTATCTCGGCCTTTCCTATAGGTGTTGGGGGGAAGGTCGTCAATATTGAAGTAGAAGTCATAGATGCTAACCTAGACTATAATCTCCTCTTAGGAAGGAACTGGGTATACGAAATGGACACCGTTGTTTCGACTCCGTTTCGTGTCATTTGCTTTCCTCATGAGGGGAAAATCGTTAAGGTTGATCAAATGCATTATTTTCCAGTCGATCCTCAAGCAAGCTCTGTTCTACTGTTCCTTTAGTGGATAACCCTCACCCGCCTACTGAGAATTTAGGAGTGGGGATGTATTCCTCGTTGATGGGTACCTTTGATCTTCCCTCTCCTTTCACTAAAATCAATGCCATTTCAGCATCTAAGGGGTCTCATCGTGAAGAGTTCTTCCGAACTCTTTATTTTTCAGACCCTTGGACCTTGCCTTCACCTACGACCACATTAGTTAAAGGAAAAGTGAATGGAATGGCATTCCCTATATCTGCAGCTGAGCTTAGATATCAGTCTATCATAAACTCTGCAGATGACCACTCTACTCCTTTTTCCGAAGAGGAGTTAGATGGTGATGTGGCCCCGGCCTGGAGCCTTGATTCTACCTCTGCCTTGGACTGCTTGGATTTAGTTTTACCTTCTGAAGAAGCAATCCTCGAAGTAATGATGGGTATAGATCGACCTTGGGAAGACTTATACCATCGTTCATACTTTCTTCCTCCATTGCAGGAAGTAGAATCTAGATTCTCCGAGCTCTTTACTAGTGATGTTTGTACGGTGTCAAACCCTTTGGCTCCAGCACACGTGCGTGCTGAAGGTAATATGTCGGTGATTTCAAAAATGATACCTATAAACATCTCTAGGGACCATAACGTGATCGAGAATCTCTTCATCAGAATTGAATGTTCCCCTGAAGAAATTCAGATTTACATCGACCTGTTCAAGGAATTTCGAGATGTATTTGCTTGGTCTTATGAGGAAATGCTTGGCATTGATCCTTCTATAGTTCAACATGATATCAAGACGTATGAAAACGCCAAACCGGTTCGTCAAAGGCTTTGGCCAGTTAACCCTAGGAAAGCAGCAGTTATCAAAGCTGAAGTTGAGAAGCTGCTAAAGGCGGGTTTCATATACCCTGTTCCTCTTACTGATTGGGTTTCTAATCCAGTCCCTGTAGATAAAAAGCAAGGAACAATCCGAGTATGCATCGATTTTAGGGACCTAAACAAGGCTTTTCCGAAAGATAATTACCCCACGCCATTCATTGATCAAATTATCGACGAGTGTGCGAGTAATGAGATTTTTTCCTTCATGGATGGTTTTTCGGGTTATAATCAAATTGCTATCCGTCCTGAAGATCAACATAAGACAGCTTTTATATGTCCCTGGGGTACCTTTGCATATAAAAAGATGCTTTTTGGTCTTAAAAATGCTGGAGCCACGTTTCAGCGGGCCATGTCATATGCTTTCCACGACATCAAACATGTTATCGAAGCATACTTGGGCAATCTCGCTGCTCGTTCTTGAAAGAGAACTGATCACCCTAGTCATCTTCGAATGGTTTTTGAGCGATGTCGTTTTTATAAAATCCGGTTGAATCCCAACAAGTGTGTTTTCGCGGTTACGTCCGGTCAGTTGTTAGGGTTCATTGTGTCAAATGAAGGGATTCGGGTTGATCCCTTCAAGGTTGAGGCAATAGTCCAGTTTCCTCCCCCGTCCTCAATTCGACAACTTCAAAGTCTTCAAGGGAAGGCTAATTTCTTAAGACGGTTTATAGCGAACTATGCCGAGATCACTAAAGGGTTCATGCGTTTGCTATGGAAAGGAGTTCCATTTGTATGGGATGACTTTGTGCAACGATCGTTTGATGCTTTGAAAAAAGCATTAGTCTCTGCCTCGCTTTTGAGTCCACCAGATTATGGTAGAGACTTCCTTTTATATCTTGCTGCAGCAGAATCAACCATTGGTATGGTTCTCGTTCAGGAGGACAATGCTCTCTCCGAGCATGTGATTTATTATTTGAGTCGAGGCTTAATAGGTCCTGAACTTCGCTATTCTCCAGTTGAGAAGTTGGCCTTGGCAGCTGTCCATGCTGTCCAGCGGCTCCGTCATTATATCCTGCTACGCAAAACTTTTGTCTTAGCGGCGGTCAATCCATTTCAGTTTGTCCTCAGTAGGCGAGTGATTGGGGGCAAATATAATCGATGGATAGTCATATTGCAGGAATTTGATCTCGAATTCTTGTCTCCCAAGTCTAAGAAATCCATGGTTTTCGCTGAGCTAATTTCTGAGCTGCCTTGTGGAGAGGACACTGTTTATGAGGAAAGTTTTCCCGACGAACATTTATTCCTCATCTCTTCACTCGACCCTTGGTATGGAGATATCATTTTCTATCTCCAAACTTCGAAGTTCCCCTCTACTTTCTCCAAGGATGAACACCGAAGATTACGTCACCTGGCTAAAAATTATGTTATCTTTGGTGATACATTATACCGTCGAGGGGTTGATTCAATCCTTCGGCGCTGTTTAACCTTAGAGGAAGCAAAGTCAGTGCTAAATGATTGCCATAGTGGAGCTTGTGGTGGTCATCTATCTGGGCTTGCTACAGCCCAGCGCATCTTACGTGCCGGTTATTTTTGGCCTTCACGCTTTAAAGACTGTGTGGAAGCGGTCAAACGCTGTCACCCTTGTCAAATTTTTACTCAGAAAATGTGCGCGCATCCAGCTCCTCTTTTTCCCGTTGTCACCATCGGTCCCTTTACTAAGTGGGGTATTGATTTTACGACTTGTAATCCGCCTTCAGCAGCAAATCACAGGTACATTATCGTGGCTGTAGACTACTTTATGAAGTGGGTTGAGGCCATGCCTACTTATAAGAACGATAGTGACACGGCAGCATTGTTTCTTTTCAATCAGGTTATCTCAAGATTCAGTATCCCGAGAGAGATTGTCACTGACCATGGCAGTCATTTCCAGAATCAACTGATGTCTGAATTGGCTCTCAAATTAGGTTTCTGGTAGGAGCATTCGTCTCCTTATTATCCTCAGGCCAATGGACAGGTCAAGGTAGTTAATAAAAATCTTAAGACGATCTTCCAATGGACAATCGATAAAAATTGGTCCAATTGGCACGTTATGTTGTATTCGGCTCTTTGGGCATACTGAACCTCCGTAAAGACGGCTACTGGTTTTACACCTTTTCAGTTGGTTTATGGGATGGAATCTATCTTTCCAGTTGAATGTGAAATTCCATCTCTTAAGTTAGCTGTTGAGCTCCTTCCAGAGACTTCGAGTCTCGAAGAGCACCTACTTCACTTGGAACATCTCGATGAGCAGCGTCAAGATGCCGCCATGATGAATTAGGCTCATAAGAAAAGGGTTAAAACGTAGTATGATAAATCTGTCCGCCCTCGAGTCTTTTCTGAAGGTGACCTTGTCTTGGTCTATGACCAAGATAAAGACACCTTGGGGGCAGGCAAGTTTAAGCCTATGTGGTATGGTCCTTTCATTATTAAACGAGTTTTAGAAAAAGGGTCGTATGAGTTAATCGATTTTGAGGGAAACAAGCTGGCGGAGCCCCAAAATGGGCTCTACCTAAAGAAGTACTTTGCTTAGTTTTGGCCAGGCAATGGCTTCTTTGTACTTTATGTATATTTGTACATATATCATCAAGAGTTTTTTGATATCAACACTTTTTGGTCTGCTGTGGCAGGTGTTGATGGATGACTTGGTCTATTTTGGGTTTGCCGATGGTGCTAGTCGACACACTCGGAATCTCGCTTCCGCAGCTTGGGTACTCTATTATCCAACTAGTCAATTGATGGCATCAAGAGGCGTATGCATCGGTCCTGCTTCAAACAATATGGATGAGTATACTGCCGTTATTAATTTATTATCCGAGGCAATCTCTCATGGGATCGACTCGTTGGTAGTGTATCTTGATTCTCAATTGATAGTGTCACAATTAAACAACATTTATCGGGTAAGGGATCCATGTTTATATCGCCAGTATTTAAGGGTGAGGTTGTTGCAAAGATCATTTACTTATATTAATTATTTGCACATTCCAAGATCTCATAATTGGTTAGCTGATTCTATCGCTAATCAAGCATTAGACTGCCACATCAATCATTCATCACAATAAAATCAAGCATCAAAAAGTTGAACTGTATATATATATATATATCATAAACCGTCTTGAGTGAAATGCCCATAATCATGTCCGGCATATCTAATGCCCCGACTCAGGATGAGCGGCCAAGTATGTAACAATCGCATTGGCCACACGTCGAAAAGTGCGAACCCAGTCACGTAGCATGCCAACCACATGACGCTGCATATCGTCAGGAAGGTCCTCTATGGAAACCATCGGTACTCGGCAGCTCAGTCTCGCCAAGTGTAGCTGGATGTTGTTTAGAGTCCGTTCTGTATCAGCAGCCGCCTCTTCGGCTCCTCGGCCGCGCTGTCCATGCCGTGGGAACCCATCTGGTCGTACCGACCGAATTTCTGGAACATGATCATCATATCAGTCATTTGAATCTCATCAAAAATATTTTTCAAAATTTATCATTATATTTAAAAATTCCAAAAAAAATCATAGAATAAAAAAAAAATTCTTACCAATCTCGCCCCATGCTGCGTTTGGTGGTAAAGCTAGATCAGGATCTCCTCAAAAATCTAGCCCAGCATAGGGGTAGTCATCTACGGCGATGATCTGTTGATCCCACCAGGTGAAGAAGTCATCGTCGAAGGCAGTCCTTGGGACCTCCCCACCCCCCAGACGTTTCATCAGATCAGCCCACCAGCCCATGCGTGGATCGCGTGGGGTGCTGATGGAAACTGCTACCCTGGGGCGGAGTGCGGGAACCTTCTCGAAAAAGAAAGTACGCAGGATAGTCCCATATCCAAAGTTCTTGGTCTGTCTCCTCTTGATAGAAGTGAGCTGGCTCTTCATGGTGGCCAGAAGAGGAGTACACTAGTCAAACACAGTAGTGAGACAGTCAACTGCCACGCTCATGGTTAGTCGTGATGCCTGATGCAGGGAGGACGATCCGTTCACTCGAGCTATGGTGAACAGGATTATCCTCAGTGATAAACTCGCCACATGTGTGATGGAGATCTGGCTCCCAACCTTCTTAGGATGTCTCGGGAAATATATCTGTACGTAGTCCTCTATCGTGAGACTACTCTGTGTCCTCCCCCGGGAATGTACTACCTCTCCCCTTCGGGAAAGACCCGTGATGAAATAGATATCCTCCACTTCTACCCTAAGTGGCATCTGATCAATCATAAAGGCTTCCTCCTCGACATCCCAATAATCAATGAGCATCTCAAGCAGACATGTGTTTGCCTTCATATTCGGTAGTTTGAAGAATTTAAGCAAACCGCATCCCCGTAGGGCTTCCAAAGCATCAGGATCGTTCATGAATTCATTATCCACCACTGCGTGCTCTCTTTCATGCCACGTGACTGGCATTTTGAGAAAAAAATGATTTGCAACCATTAGTTTTTATTTAAAAATTGTTCGCAGCATATACGCGGGTCCCTGTGCACACAGTCGCGTATAGGGCCCGCGTGTACGCGGGTTTCATATTATCAACCCGCGTATACGCCGTGGAGAAATTTTGGGCAAAAAATTCAAAGGTGAAACATTAATCAAAAATCTTAAAACCTGTCACAATCAATTGCAAGCTAAGTATAAGAGTTACCTGGAGGTTTTTGACGAGTTTGAACGATTGAATCTGGCTATGGGAAGTTTGCTCCTTTTGCTCCAAATCTTTTGCTCTCAAACTCAAATGGTGAAAATGGTGAGTCCAAAATCCTTTTTATAAGTTTTGAAAATGCAAAATTTTTTCAAAATTTTATTTTGTTTGGCCTCATGTGACTTTTAACTTGGGAGCTTGGAATGTCGAGATTGGTTTGTTTTTCAGGACATTTTGGACGTTTTTCGACAGTTCGAGACAGTTCCATGACTGCTGACCCATCATGGCAGGTATCGTTTTCTCACTGGCATATAGGTTAGGGACACCATTTTTCCGTTGCATTATGCATACTAGCCTCCATTTGCCGATACATCTGCCATAGGGTCGACCCCATCGTGTTATGGTTCGTAAGCCATTTTCACTCACCGATTCTTTAAATCATGACATGATGGTAGAGCCATCCTTTACATGGGCATCGTAGTTAGCACCTCACTGACATTTGTTGCCCATGCTGCTCCGATTTGAGTCGGCTCGGGAGTCCTCTGTAGTCCTGCCATGACTTATGCGTTGAAGATTCATTCCTCTTTGCTTCTTCGCTTCATTCTGGCCTTATACCCTAGAGGCTCCTATGTGTTGAGTTGTACTACTGCATTGCATGTTGACCACTTGCACCTTCTGGCCTAGAGCCAGCTTAACTTGGACTCGTATTTAAGCCAACTTTTGACCATGACAACTGCAAAATCAACCTTGCATACCTATGACTTCTGCAGCTTGACACACCTTGACCCGTGGAAACACACCTTTGAGTGTCACTGACCAGTTTTCACCTCCCTGCATTGAGCATAGGAACGTTCCATTCCTAGGAACTAGATCATCTCTTTCACCGACACTCGTGCTTTCCACTGTACCATAGCATTCTTTTATTCTTTTTCAAGCTTAACAGAAAAAGACAAAAAAATTAACTATTCCAAAAAAAGAGCGGGAACTGGGACAATATTTCCATTTATTGTTGGCAGCTAGAGTCAGTCATGTCGCCCTTGAACAAAGCACTCAAAACAAAGTCTCCTCCGGTTGGGCGGGATTTAGTATGACTTAGGTACGCCTTAACCTTGTTTTTGAGTTAGTTCTCCCCCAATTGGTTATCTCTTCCAATCATATGGAGGGTTCGTTCCTGCCTCCTGCATGACGAACTTATACAGAGTCATCATATGCTGCCACATAGTCGCATTGAGTCGTGCTTTTGTTCAAGGGAAGTTAGCCTGAGTCGGCCTTTCTGCGGTGTCTATTGACTCATCTTTTAGTCAGCCATCCCTGGTTGTCAGTGTCATGTCTATCATCACATCAGTTATATTGGTCCTTTACTCGTGCCGGTTTGAGAAGGTCCCCATTGACTTCTTGCTGGCGGGTCTTGTCCTTATCGACAACGACACCTTTCTCTGAGGACAAGCCTAGAGCTGCACCCTGGCCCTATTTTCATTATTGATAGGTCACCTTGTGCTCAGCATCGATCAGTATCATGGGTCTTTGACTGAGTGGTTTCCCTTGTGTTTGACATCAGCTTACATTATCACATATTGTGATTCGTGTAGTACCTTGGTTTCCATTTGACCCTATTGGTGGATACCTCGCCTCTGTGTCAACTTTCATTATTGGTTGGTTCAGAGGGTTTCTATCGTGTGTTAGCCACATCTTGTGTACGCTGGAAACGTACTTCGGTTCGGTTACTACATCTCTTTCGTCCGATTCCTTCCACATTATTGGCCTACAGGTTACACTCACGCTAGATTGATGAAGGATTCCTTAATGCCTTCCTTCTAGCGGATCTTTCCCTATCGACTCCGACTCATTGCTCTAGGGCAAAGATCTAGAGTCCATTTGGTAGTACCTTGGGGTTTGCAGTCATTAGTGGCATATCCTTCGCTATCAACAGTGGGAAACCATCATTGTCTCCTGATCGATAGATTCTTATAGGTGTTCGACTCCAGCTCATCTATTCACACTTATCGGATTGTACTGGGTACCTTGACGCTCATTATCATTATTGGTGAGTAGTCTCGCATTTGTTAACGGTATACATCAATGACCGGTAATCAAACGATTTCTCACATGTTCAACTTCAGATCATTTATTCCCATGGTGTAGAAATGTACCATGGCGGTCGGTGAAGACCTTAGGTTGTATCAGCATTCATTGGTTCACTTGACAGTTGCTTCTATTGCTACTAGTTGATACCACTCCACCTTATATGTTGCAGTCAGTCATGGCGACATTCTATATGCTGGCACCTGAGTTTGCAGTGTAGTACCATCCTATTCCATCATGTTCAGTTGGTACCTTTTGGGATCAGTCTTTGATATCAGTGATCCGTTGCATCTTTCAGCATCATTGACAGTCTTATATGTGGTATTCAGACATGTACTTGTTCGATCATGATCAGATGATCCATTATGTATTTTCCAGTGATTTATACTTGTATACTTAGTGGATCCGCTTGTACTTGATATGCGGACATGCTTTACTTTTTCTGAGCATGGGTATGCTGGCCTCAGACAGTGTTTCTTTCTGATCTCCTTTTGTGGCTTGGCAGGCTGAATTCTGGTGAAGTCCTCCTTGGTTTTTGACAAATTTCCTTTCCATGTACTTGCTTAATACATTTCGGCCATCATGTACCCCTTCTGACCTCATATATTAGGGGGCATTTGTTATAGCTCCAAATCTCACTCTTATGGTTTGTGATGTTGCACTCATGGCCTAGGGAAACCCCTCCTTCCAGACCTGGTCCTAAAATTTAAAAAACAGTGTTTTATCCCTTATACGCGACATTTCCCTGAGTTAAATGTGTGTATATGCGGGTAGGCATATACCCAACCCACGTATATGTATTAAAACACTTAAAAAAATATAAAATTCCTTAATTTCAGGCAGAGATCGCGGGTTTTACCTATTGATCACCTGTTAGTGCCCGTGGCCCAACTATTCCCAACCAACTCCCAACTAAAAAACTACTTTGGGAGAGGTATAAAAAGACCTCAAAGGGAAGGCCTAAGGGAGGAGAGAAGAGAGAGAAAGGTTATTATGCTGAGATTTTTCCCCTGACCAGGTCTGAAGTCCCTTGTGCCTTCTGTACTTCCCCCATTTGTACAGGAAACCCTTCTTTCCTTGTGTGTTGATGCTCATCCACCATTTATGACATCATGGAGTAAGGCATGGAAGGAGTTTATTAAAGGCTTGAGGCTGGAATGGATCTAGAAGGAATCTTTGCTTGGAGCCTACTGAAGGTGACTCGGGTGAAATTATTCCTTTTTATGTACTTTATTTGTCTATAATAAAAGAAACACATGTCTTGGCTCCTAATATGAATCTTCTTTATGTTTGTGATATTCATGTTTAGAATTCATATATAAATGGTTGTTTGGATTTCATAACTAACTACCTTTATTTATAACACAAAGATGGTTTCTTTATAAAGTTTTGTCCATATACTGTTGTGTTCTTTGAAATTGGTTGTTTTGCAGAAAAAAAGAGAAGAAGGGAACTCCAAGAAGGGTTTGGACCCTAAGGACCTTCTCAAACGTAGGACCTAAGGTAAGTCCCCTTTACAATAGAATTTTCTTATAATAGCATAATGGCTGTGTGAATGTGTGTTTCTTTGAATAGATAACTTTGAGTCTGCTAGGGTTTCAACCCAAAAAAGCCCTAGGGGAACATTTCCCTCCAACATTAGGTAAGGTGACCAAACATGTCTTGGACACAAATTTTGTAAAAAAAATTTAGAACATCTATCTATTTTTACTTTCAGATTTTTTTTTATATATGGTTATGTGCAATCCTATTCAACTAATGATGTGAATTGAAAATTTACTTTTACATGTGTCACAAATGTTTGTTTAACACATAGTTTTCTAATGAGTTGGTTAATGTGTTAAAGTTTATGTAAATATGTTGATATTGAATATACTCAAAACATCTCTCCAAAATACGAACTCTAAGGAACATACGAAGAATTTTTGGGTTTCGGACTGTATAAATGTTTGTTAGTTGTAGCACGATGAGTTGTGAGTCCAGCCTAATGATGGTTCGATGAATGCCAAGTGAAATGGCATCAAAGAGAAGTTTTATCAACATGCTATACTTAGTGATATTGTTCGTTGATCGACCAACACAAATTCCTTGAAAACTCACTAACTCGCCACTTGGAGTGAAAATGGCCCATGTTGTAGAAGATAAGTTCTGAGTACTATGACTAGCACCATCAACATAACCAACAAATAGTTCCAAAGGTTTCGACATCTGAAACAAATGCAAAGCGGATTACTTTAGCACATAAAAACTCTAAAAGACACACTGACACACACACTTGCAATTAAATCATATATATAGTGATTTTTACTACATTTAATTAAGCATAGTAACGTTTGAGATACAACCCATTTCGGGGCTGTGACAATGGAATTCCATCATAATCCACCAACTCATAGGCACCTTTTGCCAAAACACACTTGAAAATATAAGGACCCATCCAAAGCGGTTCAAATTTTCTTGCTCCTAGTTTATCAGCTTCATGATTGTAAAGCAAGACCAGGTCTCCTTCTGAGAAAATGCGAGGCTTGACAATTTTTGTCATGTTGCACCTTGATTCGTTTCTTATGTGATTCGTTAGCCAATGCAGCTTCACAATGGGTTTCATCTAGATGGATAAGTTCCAAGAAATGCGCTTCTTCTTTAGAAGTGTCGGGTAACAGGTCAATCGCGAGTTTGAGAGATGAAATTTCACATTGTATCAACAAGATTCCCTCCAGACCATACACCAATTGAAAGGGTGTGAATCCAATTGCATTTCTCGTCGAGGTTCGATATGCCCACAAGGTAGAGTATAGTATTAAATTCCAGTTTAATTTATGAACCCCTATCATTCTTTGAAGCATTCTCTTCAATACATTGTTGATGGCTGCAACTTTTCCATTCACTTGAGGATAATAAGTAGTAGAACTACCATGTGAAATTCCTAACTTAGCAGCTAACTCAGCCATCATGTTATTGCGAAAATGCGATCCATTATCTATAACTATAGCTTGTGATACACGAAACCAAGCAACCATGTGGTTGAAAAAGAAAAGAGCAGTCGCTTGCCACTGTTGTTTAATGTTGGCATCACCTCGACCCATTTTGTGAAATAGTCAACAGTGACTATAATGTACCCATGCCCCCTGCCCAAAGTGGCGTTACATGTCATGAAGTCAATGCCCCATTTGGCGAATGGTCCAATAGTGACGACAGGATGCAATGGTGCAGGTGGTAATCTAGCTTTATGATCATAGATCTGGCATGCATGACAAATTCTGACAGCAACTATGCAATCTTTTAATATGGAAGGCCAGAAGTAACCAACACAGAGAATTCTCTGCATGGTAGCATAACCAGATAAGTGTCCACCACAAGCACCTGAATGGAAATCATTCAAGAATTTCTCGGCTTCCTCATGAGTGAGGCACCTTCATAAAATTTTATCGATACCATGACGATAAAGAGTGTTGCCAATGATTAGATAATCTTTGGCTTGGTATCAGACACATCGTTGTTGCGAGCAAGAGGTATCAAGTTGGAAAGTTTGGGTCTAGAGATAAATTAGTATATCTCTATACCATGCGTTAGATGATGAAATCAGGAACAAAGACTCATCCAGAATTGATGGTTCTAAAGTTGAATCAATAGTATTCGGGGGAAGGTCGCAAAGAAGCTCAGCGAAGACTAGATATTTCTTTGATTTGGATTTGATGAATTCTGAATCAAAATCCTGCAAAATGAAAATCCATTTTGAGTATTTGCCCCCCAAAAAGTGATGTAACAAAAGATATTTCATAGGGTTGCAATCTGAAATGACAAGGTCTTTCGGAGCAGGATGTAGTGGCGAAATCTCGTATAGCTTGAACAGTAGCCAAGCTAACTTCTTGACACAAGAGTACTTAACTTCTGTATCATTGATATTGCGACTCAAATAATATATCGAATGTTCAATTCCATCTTCTTCTTGGACTAAAACCATTTCAATGGTTCTATCTACAGTGGTGAGATACAGGAAGTAGTCATTTTGATAATTCGGGGAATACATTAATGAGGCTCTAATCAAGGTATCTTTAAGAGCCTGAAAGGAAGATTGCACAACCTGATCCCAATGGAAGGGTATCCCCTTTTTCAATAAATGAGTAAATCCTTTAGCTACTTCAGTATAATTGGGAATGAACCTCCTCAGAAAGTTAGCCTTCCCTTGGATTCTCTGTAACTGTAGTAGATTGGAAGGTGAAGGAAAATCAAGGATTGACTGAACCTTCAGTGGATCGAGTTGAATTCCCTCCTTAAACACTATGAATCCAAGCAAATGACCAGAACCAACATAAAACACACATTTGTGTGGATTGAGTCGTATCTTGTAGTGTCGGCACCGTAAAAATATAGCTCTCAAATGTTACAGGTAATCAGACCGCTTTTGTGAATGAGCAAGTAAATCGTCAAGGTATGGTTGAACACTATGTTTGATGTCATGGAAGGCATAATTCATTTCCCTCTGAAATGTTACCCTTGTGTTCTTCAAACTAAATGGGAGTTTCCTATAAGTGAATGTGCCCCATGGAAAAATAAATCCAGTTTTAGATCGGTCCTCTGGGCAAATTTTGATGTGATTATAGCTAGAAAAACCATCCATAAATGAGAATATTTCGCATTCGGCGCATTCATCAATAATCTGGTCGATAAAGGGAGTAGGATAATTTTCTTTTGGACAAGCCTAATTAAGATCCCTATAATTGATGCACACTCGTATTGTCCCTTGTTTCTTCATGACAGGAACAATATTGGAAACCCAATCAGTAAGAGGAATAGGGTAAATGAAACCAGCATGCAAAAGTTTTTCAAGTTCTATTTTAATAATAGCAACCTTCTTTGGATGAAAAGGACAAAGGCACTGTCGCACTATTTTGACATCAGGATACATTTTTATTTCATGTTCAACTATACTAGAGTCAATTCTTCGCATCTCCTCGTATGACCATGCAAATGTATCTCGAAATTCAAAAAAAAGGGCATGGTAAATATCAATTTCTAATGGAGAACAAGCTTTGCCAACATGAATGTTTTCTACAATGTTAGGTTTGGTAGAAATATTAATAGAAATAGTTTTTTCAATGTTTGACAGGTTTCGCTCGGAATCTACTATGTCTATGATAACATAATTCGAAAGGAAATCGACAAATCAAGGGTGATTAAGTTCATTTGAATAATCTTCTCTGTGATCTAGAAGATGGGAACAATGATGATAATCTTCCCATGGTTCTCTTTCCATCATCATTTATTGGATGATTCCTTCATCTGTAGAAAATATACGTGAAAAAGGATCGGAGGAAGTACCATATTCTAATGAATGATCTAACCATACAATTGATGAAAATGGATTAGGTTTGCAGCACAAGCCAAAAATATTGATTTCTATGCTAGCTCAATAGGGCTTAGTGGCATGATTTCATTACTACTATCATCTTCAAAACTATTAGAAATCTTTCTTAAGTTAGATGAAGTGGAAGATATCATGTTGCAAGTCTCAACTTTTGCCACTTCCACCAAATTTGATGGTGGTGGTAGTGAAAAAGTACCCATTAGGGAAGAATCTTTAAAGAGACCTATACCAATGTTGTGGAGAGATAGCCGGAGTCCATGTACCAACAGAATGCTTCCAGTAACCTATGAACTAGAGGCGAAGAAGGCAAGTTGGTTGATAACTGTGATTCCACCTTTATGAGGGAATGAAATCATATGAAAGTATGTTGAAACCATAGCAGCCATAGCATAAACCGACGGTCTTCCTAGTAAAATTTTGTAGTCAAGGGGTCGGTCAACAACCTCAACTTCAATAGTTACTATTTTTCCTCCAGTTCGATTTGCAAATTACTCAATATCCCACAAAGCATATATGTGTGACCGTCAAAAGCTTTTAACGTTGTTGGTGAATGTGACAAAGGCGGTGAGCCAAGTGTTTTCCAGCAACTCATAGACATTATACAAGTAGATGCCCCCTCGTCAATATTGGTTTGATGAATAGGTTTATTCAAGGAATTTACTTGAATCAAGAATGCTAATTGTGCTAGTAACTGTGCCATATAACCCGCATGGTTGAAAACCACAAGATTGGAATTAGTTGGATCAATTCCACCAATTGCTGACAACAAAGCTTGCTTTTGGGAGGGATAGCTTTGAAGCACCTCAAGCATTGACATAGCAGAAGTTGACTGAGCCAAATATTCTACTTTATTATAGTTCTGTGCAGCTCGAGCTCGAGGGTTAAATGTCGATTTATGTGCAACTCCTTTAGGTAGTTTTATTGTTAACTCTGGTGCAATAGGTGGTGGAATAGGATCATTCGAAGTTGAAGTTGAAGGGTTAGGTCGATCAGCCTGGTTATTCAACGACGACGGATTTCCATAATCTTTACTTCATCTTGACACCAAAACATCACCTTTTGGCTTAGAGGCGGATAGCATAAGCACTTGAGAAGTGGAAGTATGGTCTGTAGCAACCATATTTGTATCTAGTTTTGGAAAAGGATCAGTTAATACCGCTGATGTATTAGAAGTCTTCAGAATATTTGAGACTTCGGAGCGGTGAGGACAATCTTGCGTAAAATGCTCATTGTTATAGATCAAACACGAGTAACAAGGTTTCCTAGCTAAAGGAGAGGAATCAGATGATTTCTCTTGAGGGGAATTATTTTGTTTCTTCTTGTTCTTCCCCTTCTTCTTACTTCCTTGTTTCTTTTCATTCTTTCCCTTGTCAGATGACATAGTATTGATTTTGGAAGTAAGAGTGTTATCAGGTGCATTTGTAGTTTGATTGGAAATGGCAAGTGTTTGACCAGATGGTCTACCTACCATTTGTGTTCTCGAAGAACCAATCACACCGTCGCTGGCATGAGAGTCCTTACTCAATGGTGGAGGAGGAATAATGAAAGATGGTCGGGGTGCAATTGGAATCTTGTCGTAGAGCGTGCTAGACTATGTATAAATCAAGTCCAAATATGGGCACGAGCAATTACTTCCTTTTCTGTGACAACTCCAACTTTTGCCACATCCTCTATGATAGATGGCAGCAAGGATTTTATAAACCACTCAGCCAAAAGCTAATTAGGAACATAAGTTTCAACCATTCGACAACAACGATGCCACTCATGAATATGATCAGAGATATGAGTAGCAGTAATCTATTTAAAGTTGGTTAATAGTTCCGTTCCAGTCTCATATCGTATGGGTAACTAGATGTAGGTTAAAAACATGGTAGCTAAGGCAGTGAAGTTATCAAAAGAAGCTCGTGGTAATTCAATGTACCATCTCATAGCCAGAACAATAAGTGTTCTATGGAAAAGACGTAGTATAACAAAATCATCATTCAAGGAGTTTGATGAACACCGTAAATGAAAAGTCATGACATGGTTGGATGAGTCTTCTCCAGGGTTTCCATTGAATTTCAGAATATCGGAAGGTAACTTATAAGGAATCACCGACCACCAAGGTGCATAATGAATTGGGTCATTGGTGAGCCAGTTTAGATCTAGTAAATCAAGTGTCGCAATGAAAGGAAACTTTCTATTGAGGTCATGTTGAGCATATCCAGGGTAAGATGGGATTTCCTGGGAAATAGGCCTTTGCATACCAACATAAGGCATCTGCTACTGGTAACCTTGATAAGGGTAAGTTTGTTGAGAAAATTCGACATAAGGTTGTTGTTGAGTACCAGTATACATTTGTTGTTGTCCAAACCCAACATAGGTTTGCTGACTAGGACCTGGATAAACTTGTTGCTGACTAAACCTAACATAAGCTTGTTGTCCAGGTCCATGTTGAGGTTGGTATTTCCGGAATTGTTGTTCTTGATATAGGGGTTGCCAAGGCTATTGAATCAACTGTTGTTGCTATTGGTACAACGGTTGTTGATTTAGCAGTTGTTGTTGCCCACCAATGTAAGGTTGACCAGGTTGTGAATACACTAAACCAGTGTAAGTTTGTGTCATTCCAGTAAAAGGTAAACTAGGCTAAAGTTGTTGGACCTCAGACACAAGTGGTTATTGTAAAACTGCCTTAGAAGGCTGGATCTGTATCCCTGAAACTTGGGGGTCTGAGTTTGAAGGGCCAGCTTACACAGGTTGAAATACAATAATTTGAGCTTGTGACTGTGGTACAGCTGTAACAACAGGTGTTGTAGGTATAGATGAGATAGATTGCATAGGTTGTGATGGATACACAAGCCTAGGTTGAACAGGTATGGTTGGCTGCCGCTGACAGACAGTCATTCTAGGCTGACTTAAAGAGGACGACATATCAACATATGGTTCCCCCCAGAAAATGGAGGATAAGGAGAATATGCATATTGTTCTCTGTATGGGGGTAGTCTAGTGTTGAGGGGATATATAGGATGATAACCAGATGAACCAGCTTGATATGAACTGGATGAGTCCAGTTTTTTGGTACCCATAAATGAGGAACCAGATAAAATTCCAGTAGAGGACATTGGTGAAGACTAAGGGCTAGAAGAAACACCTGAGTGTGTTCTCGATAAAGATTGGTAACCTGATGGGATGGACGGAACACCATAAAAATGTGACTCAGGTGTCATAGTAAGCATCGAAGAGGTTACAACATAAGATTATGTCGTAGTTGTATCAAATGGTATGGTATGGGATGTTATCTCTGCCATAGTCAAATGTCCAAATAAGTTTCCTAAAAAACCAATGAGTGCCTGAAAGTAATCAAGATCAAAAGGAGCAGTGAATGAGGAGTATGAGGATACAGATAAATTCTAGTTTGAAAATGGAATGGAGTTCTGGGTGATTCTACCTCAGGTTCCTCTTCTATCAAAATCAAACCAGGTGGATGAATTTCACCATCTGGTCCGTAATAGATTTATGTTATTTATTGTTGAGATAAAGAGGAAGTCTCGATAGTTGTGGATGTCTGAGGATGTACTAGTAAATCTTCTTCCAATAAGGTAACAACTTCTGATTGTTCAACCTCAAGATCCAAATGTTCTCGTAAAAGAACAAGTTCAAGTTGGGCTTCGTGAACAACTTCTGGTTCAGAAGTAACTTCTGATTGAATAGTGATGGGTTCAGGATCCACTTCTGGTTGAACAGATTCAAGTTTAGAAGTAATTTCTTGTTGAACAACTTTGGATTGAGAATAAACTTGTTGTTGAACAACTTGGGTTACCATTTCACTAGATTGAGTTCTAGTTTCCTCAAGTAATTGTGGAGATTCCACTTCAGTAACAGATTTACCAGTAACCGTAGGAGTAACTGGGGTCACAGTACTTACTATTATACGTGTTTATGGTAATTCAGATGAAGAACCAGAGGCTTGTGAAGTACTGGATCCAGTCAAATGAGACCACTTCAACCGGATAGGTGTACCTTCAAGTGGTAAAGGCGGTTTACTCACTGCTCTCCACGAATGACGGGTTAAGGGTTGATTTTCCTCCATGATTGCTGATGGATTTTATTACAAAAAAGAAATAAACCAAAGGGGGTAAGCTAGGCAAAAAGGTTTACCAAGCAACTGTGAACTGCAGAATACCTCCTTGTGAACCAAGAAGTATGGGCAGGCAATCTCCCTGAATGTTGTGTTTGATGTATCACAGTGTATAAAGTAGCCGACTCAGTTACCTAAGGATGGATAGCAACCTAGTGTTGTCCTCCCATATATACCCGAAATTATGTGGAGGCCCAATCCATATTAGCATTGACTAATGCGAAACCACACAGTGAGAGCATTCCCATATACTTTACGTACTGTAACACCGCCCTATATATCTGAAGATACGTGGATGAGCTACGACATACTCATGTACATGGAATGAGATATCACGCTCAGAATGTATCACTGACAAGTTAGCGATAACTGTTATATTTTACGATGCCAGAACACGTCTCTAGCCTAGAACCTCTAAATGTTTTGTGTTAGATGACAATACTCCATTAGGTTAATTGATGTTAATTTTAAGTTGACCTTGATTAAGAATTTTCCCTTGAAGGTTCACCACATGATGTATTTTCAATTCCTAGAATGCAACTAATATGATAAGCATCCTTTTCATTCAATTTTGACAACGAAAACCTTAGCTAGTAGTGACAGAGCAATCAGATTCTTGTAATCAAAGAACAAAGAACACATGTAATGCAATTTCCGTAAACTATTCCTATGAGCACACACAAACTCTTTCAATGCACAATGCAAGTTTTTCTTTTGAATTCCCTTAATGTTATGAGGAACAAAAGGAAACTAATGCACATACAATCAATCAATATTTTTACAAGAACGAAGACTTTACAACAGTTCCGTTTCAAAAGGAAAGAATACTTTTATGACACTTTCTTTTGAACAAAGATTAATCGACTATAAACTAACTTTGACAATGGATTGATAGAGATAAATAAATCATTTAAGAAATAGTAAACAACCAAGGACAAAGTAGGGATGGCAAAGGAAACACAAATTGATATCAGAGAGACAAGCATCATTGATTATTCAACAAGAAAAAAATAGAAGGAAATTTGGCAAAAAATCAACTCAAAGGAGGGATTTTTCATCATAAGGAGGATCAATGCAGCCTTGAATGGGAGACAGTGTGCTTCAGAGCACTATCCTCAAGCCAAGGGTCCTCTGCAATTCTCTGTCTCTAGACCAAGCCTGCGTTGGTGCCAGAAAGGCCATCCTAGGGGCTTACAAGCACAATTTTCACCAAAACACACTTGAAAAGGCTAAAAGAAGATCAATGGAAGCAAGTAAGGTCTACTAGAGTGTACTAGGATGAAGGTAGACTACCTGGAATGATGATCATTCCCTAGTGGAGTCACCAATTGGTTATGAGGAATTTGGTATCTATGGATAAATACTAATTCCCTAGGTAGGTAGCTATACCTAGAACAATAGATTTAAAGCGCTTATCCTTCTTCTATAAACGATAAATAAGACAAAGGGATTCAAAGGACCTACTTTTTCTTTCGTTTCCATTTTGTCTCCTTTTTTTGACTCTCGTCACTCCTTCTCGAACTTAAATCACCCAAAAAGTACCTGCAAGCATAAACAGAACATAGAGAACCAATAAAAGCAAGATATCTATCGAATACAAGTAAATGGAAACAGATACATTCACACATATCATATATCAAGATAAGAATATGGAAAAAGGTGTAAACAACTTTATTAAGTAGAAGGAAGAATTACAACCATGAAGTCCAATCCATTGTCACTCTTCCAGCTTGCATTCCAACCAACATCACATCAACAGCACAACACTCTGGCAACATAACACTACTCACTTACAATCTCAATTCTCATTTCAATAGTGTCTCCTTACAAATTCTCAAAGTCCAACCCCTGATCACTTAGATGAGTGCTCAATTTATAAGCAAATGGAGGAGATTTTGTCATAAATGAGGGTATTGAATGGCCTTCCAAACTTAGATTTAGTTTCCATGGAGGAAGGGCTGAGAGGATAGAAGGTTACTTAACTCATTCCTTATCCAATTTCGAGCTCATAGGAGATGATAAGTGTGGGAATCTTCTAGGTGGCTCCAAAAGATAAGAATATTCCCAGAACCCTATATGAATTTCACTCAATCCCACACAGTGCAGGTCAAATCGGGCCTAGGTGCTTTGCAGAGCACCTTGACATGGGTCTACCTACACCGAAGTGCACTTACCATTGTCCAAGGCTGCATTGGTCCCTCGAGGAGGCAATTCTGGAGGGTTTTAGGCCAAAGAACCCTCAGGGAAGGAGGAATTCAATGTAGTGACTTGTCTAGGGCATGTAGCAACTGAATTAAGGTTTGATGAGCCCTAATGGTACTAATCTGAATGATGGGAGTGATGTGCCCAAATGGATCTGTAACACCTCCCCTTAACTAGCTAAAATTCCTATGAAATTACATCAAATAAGTATGAAAATCAAGAGAAAAGGAAGAGCTTTTACCTACAGCCGATAGTTCATGAAATGGTGCCCTGAATCTCTCACAATGCTTTCCTAAAAAATCAAGGAAAATCGGGTAAAATGCACTCTCCAATTTACTCCAAGTAAAATGGTAAAAAGGTTTCTACTTTTGGTTTATTTTTAAGTTTTTAAACACATTTTTCTCCAATATTTTATTATTTCTCTTGATACCAATGATGTGTGGTTGTCTTTGGTCAGTTACAGGCTCTTTTGGTCGTTACAGTGATCATTTTCTACTAATTCAATTAGTTTTTGTTTTATCTCTTTTTTGGACTCGTTAAAAATAAACGAAAAAGGAACCCTCTAGAGTCATCTTTAAGCTTTTTTCTAACTCTCGAAATATGAAAAGATCGTCGAGTCCTCGTCTTTTCAAACTCATTAAATTAAATGAATTGACATCGTCTCACTATACATTTACCCACTTTTCGGGCTACGATTGACTATTTACAAAAAAGGTACACCTTGGTCGACATGGTCAAAAGGTTATCTCGAATATTGTATTCTACCTTTTAGGTTTAGAGATACAAATTATGAAAATGTACATGATGGAGTTTTATTTTTCGTCTCTTTTTCAAACTCTCTAAATATGAAAAAAACATTGAGTTATTCTTCTGTCGGGCTCGTAAAAAATTAAACAACAAAAGACTTGTCACCATGACAAGACCCAGTTTCTCCTTCCTACGACTCATAAAACTTACTAGGATGGATTCATTCGAAGAATGAACTTATACGACAAGCATATGGTATCCCATTCAAGCTTGTGATTAAAAATAATTGGGATACTCGCTAGAAATAGTGGGAATAAATAAAAGTGAAACATCTCTTGTATAGGTAGCGTTTCGCTCTTGAACATGACACTCATCTATTTCTCATGTCAGGTTTTGGATATCCTCACTCAGTAACTTGTCCTTCTAGGTTTGGGTGATCCATTTTGCCTCTCATCTGACTATTCCACTTTGTCATCCTAACCCTTGGTCTTATGTTGAATCAAATGTTGCCAGACTTCAGAGACGTGTCACCTATGTTCAAGAGAAGTCCTATCTGCATTTTATTACCTATAACGCGTCTAAATTTTTCCACGGTCCTGGATTGTACTCATTTATTCCACTTTATTTTTTTTTCTGTGTCGATGATGAGGGAATCACTATGGCCCTTCTTTGATGGGTCATTTCATGTTGACTTCAGCTCATTATCTAGGAATATGACTTAGAAAGTCCCTTTCAGTACCTTAGATCTTTCATGCCTTAATGGCAAGTTATTCGCATTCGATGAAAGGTTTTTATCATTGGCCTTTGATCGGATGATTCCACAAGTGTTCAAATTCAACTTCATTTTCACATGAACATTGTCATTATTGATGGTTTCTCTCGTGCATGTTAATGGTCCACATAATTGGCGAGTAATAAAGTGGTTTTATAGCATGTTCAACTTCGACACATTCATCAACATGTTTGAATTCGTACTTTGAACGGGTTGGGATGGAGCACAAGACCTTGAGTTTTGTTTGTTATAACACAGGTTGCATGGAGTTATGTATTTTTCATGATTGAATATATGTTTCCTCTATATGGATGGTTGTGACCATACTGTAGGACTTTATATTTATGATGATGGAGATCCTTCTATATTGGGTGGCTCCATCCATACCTTAGATCTTAGACTTCTAGATGATCACTTTCATTGAGATGGATGCACCCATATCACGGATCATTTCACATAGTCCTTCCTATTTAGATGGCTACGTCCATACTGTGGATTCATGTTTTGATATCAGATATGTATATGTATATGCATCCTTGATTTGCATGCCTCTTGATAGTGTTTTTTCTCATCCTTGCAAAAGCTCGTAAAGCATCTCAGCCATCACTACTTATTCTACCTTCATGCTTTAGGGGGCATCTGTTACATAGTATTGTGTCGCACCTCTTGCACTTCCCTGTATCATAACCCAGATTGCCCAAAACTTGGAAATTATTTAGTGTACCTATCCTGATATGAAATCCAGATCCTCCCTGAAGACTTAATGAAAACATGCCTTGAGCCTTCCCTGAAGAAGTAATCTCAAAACCATAATTTTAGTGTCAGCGTGACTATGACACTGGAAACTCGCACTGATGGCAGGTTCCACCATACTAGCCTCACGTTGGTAGTGAAACTTTTACATGGATACTTATGTTAATCCCTAAAAGGCAAGTTTTCCCAAAGAGGACAAGAAGCTTCATGATCTATAGGCTTCCAAAATGACAAGCTGGAGGTTGTTTGTTGTGGATGTGGTCAAATTCTCCCAATATTTCCCCTTGATATTATCTGTATGAGCTTCCTCTTTGAGATGAGGGCCTTCCCCTATATTTGGAGAGATCCTAACTCCCTCTCCCTGCCTATATATATATCCTCTCCCATTTTGAAATGGTTGGTGTCTGATTATTTTCAACCTTATGTTGAGATAGTGCCTACATGCTATTCACTTTGGCTTTGAGAAAGAATGCTTGGAGAGCTTGAGCTTGGATTTTGACATTCACTCAAGGAGGCTTTATTAACATCAAGGCTTAGGTTGTATGCTTCCTATTTTATTCATTAATATATACAACTATTGGTTCACTTTCCATATATGACTGTGTTAATGCTTCATTTATCTTAATTCCCCTTGATCTATTAAGTGGATTACATTCATTTATGCTTGTTGCACTTGTATTCTTTTTTGTGTCTTTGGCCTCTTATCAAGTATTCAAACACTGTGAGTAGTAGGGATGAGCTTGAGGAGTAAGCGATTAAGATCTTCAATAAAGAGTGTGTTGTAGCATCAAAACAAGGTAGGTTTCCTTCCTCTTCTCTCATTTCGATTGTAATTTAGGAAAGTGTCTCGTAGATTGTCACATTGGTTGCTAGTCCCACACATTGGGCTAGAGGGATCATCTTTGTCCACAGAGAGGATTTAACTAGAAAACAATAGGCCACCTTAAGGAAGAGGAACTGACAAAAAAAAAACGAAACTAACCATCCACACAACCTAAATAACCTCTAGGAGCTACCTCACCTTTCTAGGTGAACAACCCCTAAGGAAACTCAACATTTCAAGGACCTAGAGCCCCATTCATTCCCTTGCCAAGGCCTACAAGTGACTGAGGGTCCTAGTCGCTCCCATGACCTTGCTTGAGTGTGAATGTAGCCTTTTTCTTCTGTACTATGCCAGTGACAGTGATATTTGAGGATAAATTCTAGGGATAGGACCGAGTCACTACCCAAAATTTCATGGAATTTACAGAGATGAAAATAAACATAGAGACAATGATGCCAATAGAAATTCTTGAAAATAGACTTGACTCGAACCCTATTAGCCATGACAAACATTTCATCGAACATGTCACAAATATGCATTCTATAGGTCATTGTAACATATATTAGCATAAGGGTCTTATACCTACCTAAAAATTGCTAAGAAATATTGGTGCCTTATCACATCAGCTTCACTATCATTTATTATGTCATAGATTCCTTTCTCAATCATTTAAAAACCAAAACACAATGAGAACCATACATTTTCACTGTCATAAATCATAAGATTCATAACCAACATATAAGCCACAAACATAATGAGGATACAACAACCATAAATGCCACATGTAATCTAGTACTTTTATACATGAAATACAAAGGAAAGGAACTCTTATTAATGAATGAAAAATCCAACTTGGTATGGGACTACCACCTTCCACCCAACGATAGATTGGTTGAGCCAAATCTCTCTTTAGCCAATTAACCCTATTCCATATTCCAAGCATGAATGTGAACTCATAACCAAAACTCAACCGGGGCTTCCTAAAGTTAAACCACCTCACCCTCATCAATATAACCAGGATTTACGACAATCCTCACCGTATCACTAGGCAATAAATAACCATGGATGCCACTAGATTTCTGCACCTACACCATGAGGAGTTTTCCTATTTCCTAGTCTAGGATTTACCACAACCTACATTCTAATCTAGAAGTCACTAGGACATACTCGAGACGCCACCCTCCATGCTTTATTAACTATCCTAGCACTCACTGACAAGGATTCCTAGGCCTGGTCAACGTCAACCAACTCTAGGCTTTACCATATATCCTGCCATTCACCAGTTGAGGATTCCAAGGCCCACTGAGGCACACAATACCTCACTTTACTCCAAGCCATAGTCTGGTTCAGGGGACACTAGGGTAGTGGCTTTACTGCAATGCACAACCTGGTTCAAGGATCACTAGGCCATGTGTTATTTCATTCAGAGATCCACCTCACTTAGCTTTGAATCCATTAGGGAATCCAACTCAACTAAATCATGAGAACCCCATCACACCATGGCTATGTTGAAATGGAAAGGAAAGGTTGAAGGACACTATCACACCTAGAAAAATGCATGTCCGTGACAACAAGAGAACCAAGAACATACATGCATAAACATGCATTCCTAATTTAGCAAGAAAATCCCACATACAAATCAATACTTGCAAGTAAACCTGATGTAGCTTCTTGATCCTGCTCTTCCTTGCTTGATGTTTGCTTCCTCTTTCCTTCTTCACTTTTCTTGATCCAATGCCAAAGTTCTCCAAGAAAACTCTAAGTCTCTAAGAGTGAGAGAGAGAGAATAGATAGATAACTCCAAAAATCAACTAACCAAATGCCATGAATCGATCCTTAGAAGCCTTTTCATTAATGAGGCCTCTATTTTCTTCATTTTCTATTATTTTCTTTCATTTTCCTCCTCAGATACAACTTGTGACCTTTCACCTTCCTATTCTCCTATTTTCCATTATTTCCATAAATAAAATATCAATTAATGCCTCTTTTCCTTTGCCAATTCCCTTAGCCATAATAATCAAAATGAACAAACACCCTAGGATGTTTTGGCCAGAATTCAGCTTGGAATGAGTGTCCCATAACCATGGTTATTATTTTTCCTTTATTAACTTTTATTTCATGGAATTTTCACTAGGGTTGTTACAACGACAAATCCTCAAAAGATTAGAGAAAAAGGAGAATGCGCCTCCAATAAATCCTACCATCAACATGTGAAATTGTTGAAGATCAATATTGGTATAGATTGAGTGACTAGCTCCTTCAATCAATAGGTACGAAATTAGATATCCTACTCCCAATAGCTATGTTACCTTATAGTAAGGATTAGGAGTGCTTCACAAGATCGGATGAGCGATAAATCCCTATCAGTTATAATTTATACTTGAAGGGGTCTTACAAAAGCATGATCAGCAATGGAATTGTTGCATCCATGTTTGATCAGTAGCTTCTTCTCCATTTTCTTTATGAAGTTCCTATGCATGTTGTTATCACCTACAAAATGATCACCTAGCCATTTCTTATTAGGTGGATTGAAATAAACCGTGTAGAATTAATTTTCCCATTGTAAGATCACTTTCTCCATAGGAAATAATTTAGTAAACAATTTTTATTAAATTATTTATGTTTAAAATAATAAAACCCCATGAGAATAATAGAATAAATGACTATTTTTTTATTATTCCTTAATCTTGTTTTTGGAATAATTGTTAAACTATTATTTAATAATTATTTCAATTTCACACTTTTCTTAATTCTCACAAAAGCAATTAATAAATCATTTTATTTGTTAATTAATTCAAACATTTTCTAAATAAAGATATTTGACAATTTTGAATATATTTTCCCTCTCCAAAAAACATAATAAAGTATTCTCAACAGTTGGATTTGGATTTGGTCAATAATTTTTTATTATTTTCCAATTCTTAGTTTAGCTCAATACTTTGTTATAAATACGAGGGTTGTACATTCATTATTCACCATGACCGCTATCATCATCACCATTATCCTCTTCTCACATTTGAGCTTGTACTTGACTTCTATTTTTCTTTTGGGTTTTCTACAAATTGAGAGAGAGAAACACATTGTTGAAGCATAAGGACATCAAAGGACCCATCCCACGAAGGGGGATTTGCAGATCCTTGTTGTAAAGCTGCTTCACTAGGTGTTTTCTAATAGAAATATTATTCATTTAAAGTCTTCTCTATTGGGTTATTACATCAATTATTTCTTAATGTTCTATGTTTTGGGTTGCATATGATGTTTTTACTGCAGGGTTTTCTTATTTTATCAATGTAGATATGAAGAGTAAACAACCATATCTTGTTGTTAGGGTCACTTGTCACCTGTGACTTAATTGAATCATTTTTGGTACACCTTTCCGAAATATTTACACTAACAAATAACGACTCCACTAGTGTACTAAGTCATATCCTTGGTGATTATAATTTAAGTGTTCTTTAGTGATTTTCCAGCTATTTTTAGCCTCTCAATTTCTATTTTTATAGCCACTTTGTTTTTTGGAAAAATTTTTGTTTTTTGTTGGTTTTCTGCGTCTTTCCACACGTCATAGGCCCCTTATCTACGTTCTATAACACACTTTTTGGCCCCTTATCGCTGTTCTATAACACACTTTTTGGCCCATTTTCTGCATTATAATGAACTTTTTAGGTTAGAATCTGCATTTTGTCATTTTTGAGAATTTTTTTCAACAATTTTCAGATTTTCCTACTATGTTGTGTTTGTACTGTGAAGGGTTTCAATTCTTTCCTAAGCCACCACTAGGCTTATATTCTCTTAGTAAGTTATCATTGAGGAAGAAAAATCCCGTTAGGGTTTAGAGTACACCTCCATCATTTAGGGAGAGATTTGCTGAGTCGAAAGGTCTAGGGTAACACACTTTCAACCACTAATTTCTAGGGTTTTGTCCACTATTTTTAGCCCTATTGGATAGGTTTCTTCATAAATTTATTCCCTTTAAATTTTAATGTTGACCTTCCTCCTTAGAATCCCCTTGTGTGTCCTACATTGTTGGAGCTTCTTGCCTATCCTTTGCAACATTTTTCCCCTCTAATTTTTGTTATTTTCCACACCATTTGCAATAGATTAGTGTCTTTAGATCATACTCCCTTAGACATTAGATCCTTTGTCGATTTATGTGTCTTTGAGTATATTTGTTTGCCTCATCTTTTTAAGCTGCTTGATAGCCTTCATGGGTGGGGGTTTGTGTGCTTGCATTTCCTATTCATTTTCCTGTCCATTTTCAACATTATTTTTAGTTTTACAACACTTTATTTTCAGCAGCACATGGCATCATAAAACATGATCAATTACTCATCCACTTGACAAATCATTTTCACGTGCACACACCCTAAGTGAACGAGAGATTAGTTAACATTGTCATGCCAAGACTTGAAACACTGCACCTTAATAATTCAATAGGCATAGATTAAGCCGACTTGGGCACTAGGGCCAAAATAATATATGTATTTAGTTGTAGGATCGATGGAATAGCCTTCCAATAACATGCATATATCACTTACATTGAGACATAGAAGTTGACGTATTAGGGAGATTAAAATCCTTCACCATCCCACATTTTAATTAATCTAGAGTGCACCAGAAACCGATTAAGAGGGGGTTAGGCTAGGTCATTTTGTCAGCATTTCTCCTCAGGGATACCCAACCTATGGTAGGGAATATCATGGAGTGTTTGGTCATTGAGAAGCTCAAGGCTTGACCACCCCCATGGGACGAAGGTAACTGTAGTGACTAATCATAAGAAAACACCCTATAGGACTAGCTGTGGGAAGTAGTTAGTTCTCTATCCCAACCTTTTCTGGAAAACTCTACTAGCGGGGAATGTATTCTTTCAAGTAAGAAGTATTTTAGAAGGCCATGTAAAGAAATAGGTTTAGGACTTGTTTGAGGATTCAGACCACCTATAGGCTAGAGGTGATTTTTATTTGGTAGGATGCATTTTCTTGAATTAGAGTAGCATACTGATATAGTTAGTTTACACTTGGTTCCACTACACTAGGTGTTTTCTTGTGGTTTATTTCTCTTTTTCTTCTATCATACCCTTTTAGTATATTAAGTCATCTTTTTCTTGACATCATTGCAGCCCCTAGGTTTTTGTTGCATAGACTTCGTGGCCTTCACCCCCAGTTTCCTTTAGGACATGTTACTCCTCCCCGTCGAGTTAGAGTTCATCGTCCTAGTTCACCATTGAGTCCTCATTCTGACTCTGGTTCTCTTGATTCTACCAGTTATTACTTTGACTCCACGTCAACCAAACCCCGTAACACCACCATATCAACCACCAATGTGGGTGCAAGAAACCAAGGTAACCCCTCAAGCAGAACCTCTACTGGTATGGTAACTCCTCCTCCATTGGTTCCCTTTATGGTTGGTTTGAGCCTCCCTAATTTCATCCAGATCATCAATTATCCTCTTCTACATGACCCCATTTTTCCTACTACACCTACCAAACTTCCTTCTGACATCCCAAGTTTGAAGGTAATCCAAGAGAAGATCACACAAATCATGTTCACTCTTTTCATATGTGGTGTTCATCTAATTCCATTACTGAAGAGTCCATTCATCTTTTTCTGTTCCAAATCATCCTTACTAGAGTTGTTGATAAGTGGTATATGGATCAACCACATGCCTCCTATTCCAACTTCACGACTCTAGCCAATTTTTTTTTTTCATACTTCCAGTGACCCCTCTGATATGACACTAGTACCAAAATCTTGACATCTTTTCGTGAAACTTCTACCACCCACTGATTTGATCATGTCCAAGAATGGCATAGAAGGAGGAGCATATGTAGGGATCCTTAATATGAAGACAGTGTCTATATGTATTGGTTCCTTAGATCTCTTTTGGCCCCCATTGGTAAATATGTTGCCTCCCACTTTCCCTAGTTTGAGGAAGAATCACTCATAGTAGCTTTGAAATTTGACATGATATATGCAAAATCAGTATATGTTTATACTGTCATTCCCAATATAACTTAGCTTGGTGCTACTAATGCGTTCAGGGCATCTCATGCCACTGATAATATCATTGGATCTATCTCACACCCTTCACCTTCACCATATCCTCAACCTCACATGGGTTATGGTAAACCCTAGGCGGTGACCAATTCCACTTACGCATATCCCCCTCCTTCTCCTTCTCATGGAAACCCTTACCAAGGTTCAAGCACGTCATATGCATAACCCCATCCACATCAGTCAATGTCAGGGTTAGTTGTCACTTCACTTAGTTATCACAATGTTATCACAAATTCTTTTTAACCTTATGTGTCACCTAGCACTAGAGCCCCTCCGACACCAGTGCACTAACCTCCCATGCCTCCTCCATGTCTTCCACAACAACAACCACCTCCTCAAGTTCAAGTGCATGCTTGGTAGAGTGAAACTAATCCCCCCAACCCTAAGCGAAAGAATAAGGGGAAGGGTAACCGAAACCAGTCATCTCAAGGTAACCAAGTAAACCAGGGTCTACCACCTAATTCCCCCTAGGGTGACTAACCTACTCCTGAAACCTATCAAGAGGTTAGATATCCCAAGAAAAACAAGGCTCTTTATACGAATAAATCTTTTTCATCTTGCAGGGTATTTGGCCATTATAATGATGAGTGTCCCATGATACCTCAGATGTGCCAAGCATGGGAAGTGTAAGTAGCTGCTTTTAAAGGGTCTCAACCCATTTCTCCACCTCCTACCCCTTAGCTTCATCGCAAGTGACTGTGCTTACAAATCCTTTTCCCCATCAGGGATATGTAGCTATCCAACCCACACATGGTAATGCAACTCCTCAACGTTTACAATCTAGCTAGAATAATTACCAGATCCTCATGATGAATTCTAAGAAAGTCAACACCAAACAATTCAACCCTCAAACATGGTCGCACCAATATGACAAGCCCCCTACCAAGTCAATGACTTATATCCAACCCAAAGTATCCATTTAGCCTCTGGCATCACCAAATGGCACCTCACAAACCCTCTACCTAAAGTTGAGGTTCCCTCTAAGATCCCCAAAGGTCCATTACATAAAAATGATGCTTCTTCTAAATCTACCCATACCTATAACATAGTAGATGACTTGGCATAGTCTCTTGTTTCCATGTCAATGCTAGAAGTCCTCCAGACATGCCCGTCCTAATGGAAATATTTACTATCCACTTTAGGTGTTCTGGATCCCTCATGAAATCGTATGATTTTTTTTATGTTGACAAAGTGGAACATCCCCCCCTTCCTTCATTAGCTGCTTTTCAAATACCAATCTCCATAAATAATGTCATGATCCATCGGTGTATCATAGATGAAGGCGCCTCCACTATCACTCTCCATGCTTGGGACAGTCATGCCTTGCAGCCCCTTGGTTTGCATCACAACTGTCCCATTACTATTTCTGGAAAGAATTTCTTAATTGATATTGAATTCATTGATGCCACATTAGATTATAACATCTTGTTGGGTTGTAGTTACACCTATTCCATGTCCCCTGCCACATATGTTGTCTTTTGCAAGATGTGCTTTCCCCACAATGGAAATATCGTCACTATCGATCAGTTGACTCACTATAGCCCTTAGGCTTAGACATTTCCTCTGACCATTATCTCATCAATGAAAGGTAATAATATTATCACTTCCCCTACCGATGTGTCTCCTGGAGTCTATAAAGGTTCCATGTTGCTTGGGGCTTATTATGGCCCACAACCTATTCCCTCTGAGACTAGCTTGTCTAGTGTTTGCACGCTTCAGGCATCATGGGCCACCCATAAGTAGTCTAGTATGCCCTCCCAATAGCCAACCCCTATGAGACCTCCTTATCCTAACTCAACCCACACTTTAGGTACAATTCCTCTAGGCTAATTTCCTTTTACTAGTATCTCTCTTGGCCATTTTCAGCTTGGAATCATTCCCCCAAGTCTTAACCATTTGGGAGATGTTCCCCAGGTCATTACCTTTCTAGTTAGAAACCTTTCCTATTCCCGCCTTGTGGAATCTACTCTACTTTTGTCTTGGCTAGATTGAGTTTACCGAGCATTACCTTAGGGATCCCAGTCTGGTACATTGATCCTCCCATAAACACTCCTCGTAATCAACCCAAACCTTATATATCTTTGACCCCAATTCAACCTATTGTTCCTACCCCTTCCATTGCTTCAGTTCCACAACAACCTTAATATGAAGCTAATCCTATTGTGAAAACATCTAGTGAGTAGGGTAATGCCCAAAAGAAGGGACCCAACGACAAGGCACCTGAAACAACTCTAGTTCCTCCCAAACTGCCAAAGCTTGCTCCTCCATACGCTTTGTGTGATGTTGTTTGGAATGACACTAATAATTGTCCTGAGCTCCCTCATATCAATAATTGGGTGTCTAATACCTTTCCTAACTCTAACATCCCTGAGGTCCATGTCACCTTACCCAAGTTAGCTAAGAAGAATAGATCCTTACGCATAAATCACCCTTACGATTTATGTGATAACTATGGTCATTATTCCCATCATTGTCCCTATCTTGAATATTTTCACGGTACACTTAAATTGCTTCGCAAGTTATATGCCTCTTGTAGTTATTCCACTTCCCCTCTACCTGTAGGTTATGGTTCCAATATTATGCCATAATAGGAGGTTTCCCAACCCACCATTGTGATTTCCCATCCTGGTGATGAGATGACGGATATTTCTGGCCCTATTCTCTACCTATCGTCATACATGGTATTGATCTATTGGGATTATCTTGACATTTCCTACTGTGATTTTGTCAAATTTTCTTTGACGAACACTTCATTATGAACATCGGTATATGTCACATTTACTAGTCATCTATCTTTCCTTATTGAAGATGCGCATGTGAACCTTGTACCTCATAAAAATGCCTCAAGTAGCTCCTCCTCATCATGTGGTCTCTCTTCCTCCCTTCCTCCCATATTTCATTCTAATGAAGACATCATGGAATCCATGACTACCCCTGATTATCCTTGGAATGATATGCACCATCGTTTGTACTTCCTTCCATAGAAAACCCATGATCAATATGTTGCCTTGTCGAAAGAATTCATCTATGATGAGGTCAACTAGTTCAAAAAACCCATTCCTACACTAGATGATTTCAATGAAGGAAATATTGATAACATATCCCTTACCATCAAAATTTACATTTCAAATAAACCAAGAATCGAAGAAAATATCACCTTGGGGGAACAATGCACCTCAAAAGACATTGAAGCTTACACTAAGTTATTCAAAGAATTCTGTGATTTTTTCACCTGGTCTTATTTTGGGATGCATGGGCTTGATCCCGCCATTCTTGAACATCACATCGACACTTGGCCCAATGCCGTTCATGTCCACTAAAAGTAAATGCCTATCCATCCTTCCAAGTGTGATTCTATTAAATCCAAAATCGATAAGCTCAAGCATGCTAGTTTCATTTACCCTGTTGAATACATCACATGGGTATCCAATACTGTTCCCATCCTAAAGAAGCAAGGTTTCATTCGTGTATGCACATACTTTCGTGATTTAAAAAAATATTTCCCCAAAGACAAATTTTCCACACCTTTTATAGACCAAATCATTGATGAGTGTGTGGGGCATGATATTCTTTCCTTTATGGATGGATCCTTTGGAAATAACCAAAAACATATTCGTCATGCGGATCAACTTAAATATACCTTCACTATTCTATGGGGAACTCTTTCTTATAGGCTCATGCCTCTCAGTTTAAAGAATGTTGGGGAGACTTTTCAACATGCCATGTCATATTGTTTTCATGACTTGGATCACATTATCCTTGCATATCTAGATGATCTCACCACTCGTTCCAAGCTTTGGTCGTAACATCAGCATGATTTGCATACCCTATTCCTTCGATGCCACAAGTATAACATCCACCTCAATCCCCTTAAGTACGTATTTTTTGTTCCTGTCGACTAACTATTGGGCTTCATTGTGTCCAAACATGGAATCACCCTTGACCTTTTCAAAGTTCAAGACATTCTCAAAATTCCTCCTCCTTACACCCTTCATGATCCAGGTGGATATTGGTGGCCACCCACTAATTCCATTTGGACCCCCACCATTGTTTCTTACAGTTTTTCAGTTTCCTTATTTGTAGCACAATTTACTATTTTGGTAGTTTTTTGTGTCCTGCACTTCTGGAGCCATTTTGAGGCCCTAAACGACGTTCTTTTTGGGATAACTGGGAGAAATGTGGGTACATTGACTGATTTTTCTCTTCCCAAAGTTTTCATCCCCGGATAGATCTTTCTAATGAGGTATGATCCGTGTCAAACAGAGATCGTATGCCAAAGTTATGACCCCGGGAAGTTGATGTACCAATTTACCCAAAACGGGGCCCATAGTTTGGCGCTTCATCTCCTAGGGTTAGGGTTTTGGATGTTTAGGGTTTTCCATTATTTCTCAACAATAAATAGGCCTTCGAGCCTCATTGTAAGATAGTTTAGAGGCATCTACCGCCACATCTCTCGTCAGAGATAAGCTACCATCACCCAAGCTAGTTTATTTCCATTTCTGTTTATAAGCATAGTTCAGTACTTTACGTTAATGAAGTGAAGTATTATTTATGTTGTATATTTGTATTTATGGTCATCTCTATAATTTTTTGTGTTCCTATTTAAATCTAGATCAGTGGTATCAAAGCGGTTTTCTCTTTCTCTGTTTTTCTTTGCATGTCCCCAACAAGGTCAGGATATAAGGAGTTAGGGCTTGAACTGGTCAAATGTTTGCAAGACCAGCCTCGCAAATATTGACAACCTCCCATGGTGAATGAAAAGATAGATGAGGGGGTAGGCGATCCTATCAAAATCTTGCTCGAAGAGGCCCTCAAGTGACAAAGGAACACGATGATGAACAAATTTTCCTAGATCCTTCAGCAGCTACCTAGGGGTGACACATCTACTTCTAGCAGCTACTTTAGAAGTGCCACACCCTTTAAGGTACAAGTTAACTTTGACATTCCCATATTTGAGGGTCAGATAGATGCAGACATTGTATCTAAATGGTTAAATATACTAGAAGGGTATTTTTTTGTTCATGATTTTTCCAGCTAGGAAAAGATTACTTTCGCTCTTCTCAAAGCTGCCCCCCATGTCAAGGACTGGTGGGAAACCTACTATGAGCAGAAGGATGAAAGTATGACCTCACTTTTCTCAGCCACACCCACTTGGAATTCATTCCGAAATGCCATCAAGGAGTAATACTCCCCTGTCAAAAGCTATGAGGAAAAATACATAAGGTGGACCACACTGCGGCAGGGAAGGGATTAAGATGTGTCACAGTTTATCAATATTTTTCATACCCTTCACACAAGGTTGGGTATCAAGGATTCTGAGCTACATTAAGTACTCAAATACCATGGCTACCTACATAGGTACATCTAGGATGAGATAGAGTTCCTGGACATCTCCTCTCTCGACACGGCGTACCAATACGTTGTCAAGATCGAGTAGAAGTTTAAACAGAAGAAGTGAGACTTTGGATCTACAAATCTAAAGCAAGGGAAAGGCGCCCCCAAACTGCTAAACAAAGGACAAAGCCAAGGCAGGGTGGCCCAGGACAACCCACCAAAGCCACAAGAAAATAACAACACCGCGAAGCCAAAGAAGGACATGGGAAAGTGGTGTGAGTTCCATAAGATCTCCACTCACAACACAAGTGAGTGTCGAGCCAAGCAGTCACTAGTGGCCGAGCTAAAGTATTTGGAATCAGATGCATGTTTAGACTCTGATTCAGAACCTGATAAGGGGAATGAAAAAGGGAAGCATATTATCGATGTGGAACCCAAAGCCACTATTGCCACCATGAATATCTAGAAGGAGGAACCCGAAGATCCAGAGGAGGAGGAGCACCTCTTCCACTCTTAGATGTTGGTAAAGGGCTCCCTGCTACAGTTCATTGTCAACAACGGGAGCCAAAAGAACCTCATTTCAATAGAGGTTGTGAAGTAGTTGGGCTTACTAACCACAACACATCCACAACCATACACCATTGGGTGGCTTCACTAAGGACGAGATCTTCGCATGAGCCAACAATGTTGCCTTCCATACAACATCAAGCCCTTCACAGATGAGGTATTGTGTCACGTTTCTTTCCTTGATGTTTGTGATGTATTATTAGGCCAACCATACTTGTGGATGCGACATGTTGTATATGAGTCAAGGCCTCGTGTTGTTATTATTACTTTGGGAAATAAGTTGTACAGGATACCGAAGGTAGCACCCCCTACTGCCATCTCTTTGGTTACTGCAAAACAATGCAGTAAGCTCATTTCCAAAACCAGGAAATTTGTTTTCCTGATGATAAGCCCTCAAGGAAAGAAGAAGATAGTATCCATGACCTCTAGACAAGGCCCCTCCACACGACAACTACATATGGACAAGGTCATGGAGGAGTACGAGGACATCTTTACTCCCACCATAGGGGTTCCTCTACACTGTTAGGTCAAGCACTCCATCGATATGACCCGAGGTGGGCCACTGCCCAATGGACCAATCTATCAACACTCCATTCTGGAGAACGATGAAATCAAGAGGTAGATTCAGAAGCTATTGCAGAAAGGTCACATCCGACCATGTTCACTCCCCTGTGGGAGCCTGATCATGTTGGTATAGAAGAAGTATGGGATTTGGACACTCTGTATTGACCATCGGGCGTTGAACAAGATCACTATCTGGAATAGGTACCCAATCCCATGGATTGATGATCTTCTAGAACTACTAAAGGGGGGAAAATATTTCAGCAAGATCAATTTGAAGTCAGGATATCACCAGGTAATAATCAAACGCCCGATGTGTGGAAGACTGCCTTAAAAGCCAAGGAGGGCCTTTTTGAATGGTTGGTTATGCCTTTTGGGTCGATGAATTCTCCTGCAACCTTCATAAGGCTAATGGATGACATCTTGTAGCCATTCACCAACTCATTTGTAGTGGTATACTTGGATGACATCCTGATCTTCAGCCAAATTTGGAAAGAGCACCTCCACCACATCCGACAGGTTCTCCAAACACTGTGGCAACATAATTTATGTATCAATTTGGAGAAATGCACTTTTGGCATGACCCAAGTTCAGTATATGGGATACATTATTGATGAACATGGGGTGCATGCAGATCTAGCGAAGATCCAATTCATTCAGGATTGGCCATCTAAAACCACTCTAACAGAGACCCACAACTTTCTGGGTCTTGCCAACTTCTACCACAGGTTCGTGTCGGGATTTTCTCATATCACTTCACCCTTGAGTCAAGTAACCAAGGGAGGAGTGAAAGCAAAATTCTTTTGGTTTGAATCTCAACAGAAGGCATTCACAGAGTTGAAACATCACCTCTACTCGACACCAATGCTCACATTACTAGACTTGCAACAACCATTTGAGATCAAAATAGATGCCTCTAACTATGCTATTGGGGCAGTCCTTACTCAACATGGGCATCCAGTGGAATATCACAGTAAGACACTTTCAAACCCAGTCCGAAAGTATCCCACTTATGACAAAGAGATGTATTCCATTGTGTAGGCCTGCTGACAATGGAAGCATTACATTTTGGGGAAGGAAACAGTTAACCACACAGATCACCAGCCCCTGTAGTTCATACAGATGCAAGGGAAGTTGCATAATGATCACCATTAGAAGTGGTCCACATACCTGCAACAATTCCATTTGAATATCAAGTATAAGAAGGGCAACACCAATAGTGTTACACATTGCCTCATTTGACCACCAATCATGGCGTTAACCGCCATCCTCAACTCTTGTGGGCATGAGACTTCTGATTGGCCACTTCTCTACAAAAGCGACCCAAAATTCAACCACACATACTAGACACTATTGGAGGGTTTGCATGTTCCATATTTTCACCTCCAGGATGCCCTGTTATTCCATCTAGGTCACCTTTTTGTTCCTTCAAGCGAAAGTGCCAAGATGATTTGGGAAGCACACTACAGTCGGGCTGCTGGGAATTTCAGGGTTGAGAAAATGGTGGTAGTACTGTAGAAGTATTTCTATTAGCTAAATATTCAACAGGATATCGGAAAGTACATCAGATCTGGCACTGTCTGTGCCATTGCCAAACCGACCATCAAGAAGCAAGACCTCTATACTCTGACGCCTATCGCTATTTGACCTTGGGAATCCATCTCCATGGATTACATGACGGGGCTTCCTTCTACTAAGCATGGAAAGGACTTTTTTTTGTGGTCGTCGATAGGTTCTCAAAGATGGCCATTATGATGGCCTGCAAGAGGAAAATCATATCAGAATCCATTGCTAAACTCTTCTTTGAACGAGTGTGGCTACACTTTGGGATCCCACTATCTATCATCTTAGATCGGGATAGCAGGTTCCTCAGTACATTTTGGTCAAGTCTCTGGTCAATGCTAGACACCAAACTCACTAAGTCCACATCCTTCCATCCCCAAACTGATGGCCAGACAAAGGTTGTCAACAGGATGATTGTATACATTTTTCACATGTACAACTTAAAGCATCCATGCACATGGGATGAGAGCCTCCCCTTTGTTTGGCACAGCTATAACTAAGCTCTCCACAGCTCAACTGGCCACAACCCTTTTTAGGTGGGCTTGGGATTCCAGCCACTATATGAAATTTATGGCCATGCCATTTGCAGCTACTCAGGCAGAATCATATCATGTGATGTAGGGTTATCCCCGCTTACACCCACAGTATGCATGTAAAATGCATAAGCACATTTGTCCCAGGTATTTAACTCATGAAGGAGTCAAATCTTTAACCATCAATGCTAATAAATTATGGACTAACCCAAATAGTCTAACCCTTAGGCAATATCCACTTATCGGAACCTTAATTGACCCTCAAGCCTTCACATAAGACTTTATTAAAGCCTTTCATTAAGCCCTTCCTATCGGGACTTTTAAACCCCTCATAACCTCCATTAATTTTAATATCAGGACTTTTTCACCTTTCTAAACCTTCGTTACCCCTTAACCACACATATATAACCTTTTCCCTCTTTAACATTGGTTACATACATTTAACACATAAAACTTACCTTTAAACATGAGACTACAATTATATTAGAATACAAAGAAATAACCCGACCGAAACACATAGACCAGACGTGAAATTTTTTATGCCCGCATTTATAAATATTGGTGGGTCCACACATCCAAGACATCTCCCAAGTGCGCTCCTTCCTTTCTCTGATCTCTGATTGGCCCAATATCCGTCGTCCATTCTATTCTCGGATCCAACTACTATCGGTGTATCATTGTTCCATCATCCTCTGCTATTCTCCGATCGCTGATCAAATTAGGACCATTGATCTGGTGCTCGATCTGACGGTAGGATTTCACCCGATCAACAAAATAGAACAACGATCCTCCACTGTCGATCTTCCTCCATGATATCCGATGGTTGGCATTGATTTCAGGTGCATAATTAGCATGGGGATTAACCACCTGATAAAGCGGTTTCCCTATCCACCCTCGTGCTACGTGTCAATCCTTGAATGGTATCAGGTGCCTTCCTTGAAATAAAGCTTACCACTTAGACCTCGCCCGAAATACCACTTCCTCTTATAAACCCGCCTTTGCACCAGTTATCTATCATGCTCTTCTCTCATGTGATGACCATTGATCTATGAGATATAACGGTTCTTATTCATCACCTCTTCACTTCTCTACCCGTTCCTTTCCTTTGACTTTATTTCCTCCTTCAGTGTTTTTCCTTGTGGTTTTTGGTTTTTCTTCAGGGTTTCAGTTTTCTGCTCTTCCGCTTCCTCTGAGCTTAACTCCATGAATTCTCCCTTCGCTACCTCTCCAGAGCTTACTCTGATCCTTCAGCTGGATTCAAATATCCCTTATGATTCCTCTAAATCATTCTCTCCTCTGCGTATCTATAGAACTCTGATTGCAACCTTCTGTTACAGAACCTATGAATTCATAACTTACATGTAATTCATTCATTAAATACTCATTTCACACACTTACACAGTTAGGAAATAAACCTCTGTATATATAAGTATAAGCAAATGATTACATATCGAGACTTTCTGTCTCTCACGGGCTTGATCTTCAATATCAATGGCTTCCTCCCTTTACTCTACCCATAGGCTTACATTTATACCTGAAAGGTTTTGTTGAACTAATTCTGGTTCAAATCCTAGATCTACTGAACTAACTCGTAAATGTCCTCTATGTCCACTTCTAACTTCAATTAATTCCTAAGAACTCTCTCTAGTTCCTCGAATCATGAAACTACCTTTCGAGTTATAATTGATTTCTAACTCTCTTGTCATTATTAACCACTCATGTTCTCCTTTATTCGAGAGCATTTACAAACATCCTCACACATCTAATTAATTCCCATTCTAATCACTTAAAAGCCCAAATATTACATTAATTTGAGACTTAGGAAACCAACTTCCTTAAAACACATGACCCCCCTATGTCTACTAAAATACAATGATTTTCCTTGGTTTGAATGCTCCTGCATCATCATGTCCAGTCCAAAACAGATAAGGAAAGTAACTTCATTGAGAACATCCAACATATCTACCAGTAGGTCCATGACATTCTAGAGAAATCAAATGCCAAGAACAAGCAACGACATGATCAACATCGAGTGCCACACAAGTTTCAGGTGGGTGACAAAGTCTGGTTGCATTTGCAAAAGGAACACCTTACTGGAGCCTATCGAAAACTCAAACCACTCTGATATGGTCCTTACACCATTACCATGGTTTTGGGAGAGAATGTGTTTGAGCTCAACATTCCCCCATTCCTTGGCCTACACCCAGTGTTCAATGTGGACTTCCTTCGGCCATACTTTCCACCATTACTAGAAACATCCGACATTGCAGAACAACTCATACCAACAGAGTTAAATCCAGATTGCATGGAACAAGCTGCAATTGATCAGATCATGGACATGCAGATCAAGCACACTTGCCAGTAGAAGATCCAACTATATCGAGTTGTCAAAGCAGGCCAACTCCTTTACAAGGGCAAGTGGTTCAGTAGGGACCAAGTTCAGCAGAAGTTTCCTCATCTCATGGAGGAACTCAATGCAATGGGAATCATTGCTTCCTAAGGGGGAGGAATGATCCAGGTGGATATTGGTGGCCACCCGCCAATTCCACCTGGACCCCCACCATTGTTTCTTTCAGCTTTTTAGTTTCCTTATTTGTAGCATAATTTACTATTTTTGGCAGTTTCTCGGGTCCTGAACTTCTAGAGCCATTTTGAGGCCCTAAATGACGTTTTTTGGGAAAAATAGGAGCAACATGGGTCCATGGACTAATGTTTCTCTTCCCAAAGTTCTAGTCCTAAGATAGATATTTCTAGTGAGGTATGGTGCAGATCAAATGGAGATCATATGCCAAAGTTACGACCCCAGGAAGTTGATGTACCAATTTACCCAAAACGAGTCCCATAGTTTGTCGCTTCATCTCCTAGGGTTAGGGCATTTGATGTTTAGGGTTTTCCATTATTTCTCAACAATAAATAGGCGTTCGAGCCTCATTGTAAGATAGTTGTTAGCCCCCTAATTTTCTCTCTTTTTTCCATTTTCCCCTTCCTAAATCATAACTATTTACATTGTTTTACCTCTTTTATACACCCTCATCTTGCACTAGTCCAAGCATGGTGACATATTTCGTATAAACTTGATTTTTCATACTTTTAATTTAACTTAGCATTAATTAATCATTTATTACATGATTTCTTACTTTTAATCACCCTTTGTAACTTATCGATATCTCCAATGTTTATTTGGTAGTTAGAGTACTTACTGTGACTGCTGATCCTAGTGTAGGATCAGATCTTGCACCATTGCCAGCATAGCAAATCCTTGCAGCAGATTCGAACCACCTTGATCACCACCTTGTTTTGAGCAGCTTCAACCACGACAGCAAGATCGATCCAAAGGAAGCCAAGATCAAATCGTCTCGTTTTGATCACCTTCAACCACGACAACAAGATCGATCCAAAGGCAGATGAGATCGAATCTGTGAAGAATGAAAGCTGGAGATTGGCTACAACCAGTTTTTCTAACGGTCTAATTTTGAAGGCCGAAAAGCTAAATTCTGGGTTTGGTTATGTAATCAGTTGAATGATCTATTTTGGCCTCTGGCCAAAGAGATATATAATGTAGAATGTAAATAGGACTAAAATAGTTTTTGATAGAATAGAGACATAGCTAGAGATGCTGTAACAAGTTGTTGTATTTTTTTGTCGCCTGAATCTAGGCTAGACAATGTATTAATGCATGTACTTGCCTCAGTGAATTAATAAAAGGGAGCTTCGCCTCATGTTTCACAAATTTCATTTCTGTATTTGAGCTGATGAATTGATTAAAGTACTGAGCAGTGGTTTTATTTAAAGGGGAAACACGCTAGTTGGCTAGGGCCCAACCAACCCAGCATGTTTACCCCATTTCCTATTTTCTTGTAATTTGTGTTTACATTGTCAAGTGTGATTTAATTTTAAGCACATGCATTCCTGTCTGAGTGAAAGTGGATCCATTGTGTCAAGTAGATAAATTCCCTTTCCTGCAGTTGATTTCAGATTGATTTTGCTCTGCCTAGTCCAAGCAGGAGAAATAACCTTGCATCAGTGCATGTTGGTGTGATATCTCTTTTTCTGCAATTCTGTTTGATTGGTTTTCCCCACCTGGTCCAAGAAGGAGAAATGAACCTGCACTAGTGCACGTTGGTGTGATGCAGCAAGCCTTCTTAGTCTACTTCTTGCAATTTTCTTTCTTTCATTCAATTCTTATGACAGGATAAATGTATATTGATTGTTTCTTTATTCCTGCACTCTATCAAGATTAGAAACATTAACTTTTTATGTGTGAAATTTGATTTAACAGTATAATGGCACTTGCAATAATTAAGTAGTCATTTTAAGAATTAAATGTTGTGTGCAGGAAGCTCTGATCTGGTGCAAGAACCAGTTTCTTGCCACGGGATCTGAGTGCTTGGAATCTGGAAAAGTTCAACCCCTTATAGGAAGTAAAAAGCCTTTAGTAAAGGCACCATTTATACCTTCTGCATAAATATCTGTTCTTTCACTAGTGCAAGCAGATTGCGATAGTACAAGACAAATTAGTGCAAGAACAAAATCTCTAAAGGAGCAAGTTTAAGGGCCCATCTGATGAGACTGCTAAGTGTCTCTGCTAAAGAAAAAACACACACTCAATAGTTAAACAATAATTAGCTAGAGTGATTGCCCCTTTATCTTTAATTCCCTCTTGCAAAAGCATTCTTCCTTGTTCCAGTCTTAGATTATTTTGATGGTTCAAGTTGCCTTTTTCTCTTTTTAATTTGATTATGCAATCTTTCCTTTAAAGAAAGTAGGGATTTATATTAGAAAGATTCATACCATCTCTGGCATTGCCTGTGCTTCACCTTTAAGTTTACAGATCCCCCAGGTTGACAGATTAAGTGTTGAGGAGTTTGCTTAAGTGTAATTCATGCACCCAACATTTTGGCGCCATTGTCGGGGAGGCGATTTGATTTGGTAAGAATTTTTTGATTATATAATAGAGGTCATTTTTCCTTTATTTTTGCAGTTTTGGAAAATCTTTTTTGAAGGAATTTTACTGGTGTTAATTGACTTCTAACAACATTTTTTATTAGAAGTTGTTTGTTATTTTTCTTTCTTTTCTGAAATGAATGCCTAGAAAAGGTAAGGGTTCAAAGCCCACTAAGGGCTGAAAGAATTTTGAAAACAATTCTCATATTGAGTCTCCTTCTGTAAGTAGGAAGCCCAATCCAATTCAAACCCATCACGCAGGAACAATCCACCTAGATTCTGGTGACAACAGCTCAGGTGTGGTTCAGCCTGTTGAGAGTGGTTCAAGTAAAAGGGAAACAATGGTGGACCATGAAGATCATGTGGAAGGGATTGGTGAAAACTAGGTAAGTGGAGAACAATCCACTTTTGTGTTTCCAATTGTGGATCTTGATGTTGTGGCACAAATGAAGAATATTCCACCATCAGCTCTCCCTCATTTCCATGGTAAAGTTCATGAATATCTTGACTCTTTTCTATTCGAGTTTGATATTCTATGTAGAAGTTATGATTATTTAACTGACGCTCAGAAGTTAAGATTATTTTTTGTTACTCTAAAGGACTCAGCTCTACACTGGTTTATGGGGCTAGAAGGAAACATTATAACCTCTTGGGATCAGATGAAGAGAATGCTTTTATCTAAATATCAAGAATATTGCAAAACGCGGGACATGCAGGATGAGATTTTTACAATCATACAGGATGATGATGAAACTCTTGAAGATCACCTAGAATGATTTCTGTATATTTTACAAAGGTCGAAACTTAAGCTTGATCCTAGTACTATTAGAACCTTGTTCTTAAGAGGACTTACAGATAATGCTAGAAATAATTTAAATTTGTTAGGACAAGGTGATATTTCTCAGCAAAATTTTGAACAAATTTGTGAATTATGTAGGAAATTTTCAAGAAATCAGTATAGATATGGTAGAGGAACTCGAAATAGAAATAGAAAAATTGAATATATTGATGCTATGATTATTGGACTAGAAAATAAAATGGAAAACATGAAAATTGATATAATGAATACTATTACCAAACAGTTGGAATCTTTAAAATTTTAACAAAAACTCATGAAGGAACAAGAGTCATTATGTATTTTCTGTCCAAAATGTAGAGACAAGCATCCTCCTAAAGAGTGTCCTCTTAGTTTGAAAGAAACTAATAAGTGTGCTATTTTTGTAGAACACATGTCACAAAAAAATGTCCCTCTATACTAGGACTTAAAGTTGTATTTACAGGGGGACAGCCTGAAGCTAAATACTTGTATGCTACGGGAGCAAGAAGGAATTGGCCTCAGGTAGGTGCAGGTATGGCTCCTGAATTTTCTCCACATTATTTTGGTTATAATTCACATGCATATTCTTATCCTAACACTAATCAGCAGTGGCAGTATGGGAATCAATATCAGCATGGGAAACCTTCTCAACCATGGCAACAAGGTTGGAGAGGGCCAACTCATTCTCCATATTCCTACCAACCACATATGCAATCATATCCATCTATGCATACACCTTATTCAATGCCTCAACCTCCGAGTTAGTCTACTCCACCATTGCCTTTACCTCCACCTTTTCGACCTCCATAGTTGCCTGCTCAACCTATGCCTAATCCTAACAATAATAAAGTAGTGAAAATGATCTATGTAGCAAACCCACCTTTACCATTCGAGTACCAGTCTATTCCAGTTGGGGTTCATGGTATTCAATTAAGATTGGGAAGGACTGTAACATCAAAAAATCTGAAGCAACTTATAGTGATTGTTGAAGAGAAAGGAGAAGAGGAAACTCTTAACCATTCTCCGAAAGTTGTCACTAAGCAACCCTTACCCTTTGAATCCTTGCCATCTTCTTCCAATTGGCCTCCCTTCCAAGAGAGGCTAGTAATGGAAAGAAGTGAGCCTATTTCTGAGACTAGCTTGGCATCAGAGCTTCAGAATATTTTCATTAAGATACCTTTGCTTCAAGCCATCAAAGAGATCCGCATTTGTACCAATATTATTAAGGAACTTTGTCTCAAGAAACTCGAGAGGAAGAGATTGGAACCCCAAACCATTCAATTTGTTGGTAGGGCAACAAAGTTGATGACGGGATGTGTGTCTATGGAAAAATATACTAATCCTGGAAACCGTGTTGTCTTAGTTTAGATTGGTAATGTCCTTGTATCTAATGTTATTATAGACATCGGGGCAGCAATTAATGCCATGACTAAGAAAACCATGGATCAACTTCGGTTATCTCATCTTTGCCCTACTCTCATTGTGCTTGAATTAGCAGATAGATCTAAAATTAAGCCAAAAGGAGTATTAGATGATGTGATCATCTCATTAGATTCTTGGGAATATCCTGCTGATTTCATTGTGCTTCAGCCAAAGAACCCAGTAGGAGGACATTCCTTGATCTTAGGTCAACCATGGCTTGCTACAACCGATGCATATATTGGATGTCATTCTGGTGATATGTATAATTTGTATGGAGATTCTAGGAAGATGGTTACCTTATACCCCCCTGCCAGGTCCATTCAGGACCTTCGAGATACTTTATGGTTGGATCAAAGCAGTGATGAGAAGACTCGGTCCATTTTCCTTATCCATTGTTATACTGGGTCTTCACAAGAAGATGAGATTCGAGATTTCCTGAATAGTCTAGACACTATGCCTAATTTTGAGCCATTGAGCCAGATCTTCAGCCTAGATTTTCAAGATAATCATGATTCTCATTCTTCTGTACCGCTGCATTTTACCACTCCCTTGAGTACTCCTGAGCTTGATACTACTCTTATTGAGATTAGCCCTGATAAATCCTTGCATATTAGTTCAGATTTGGATTCATCTCAACAGGAGCAGCGTGTGAATTGTGAACTTGTTGCAAAACCATCTTAGTGCCTTTGCTTGGGGCTATGAAGATATGAAGGGTATTCCTCCTAAAACCTATATACATCATATCTATATTCAGGAAGGAACCCAACCTGTCCAACAACCCTAAAGGCGAATGAATCCAGGTCTAAGAGATATTGTGAAGGAAGAAGTACATAAACTCTTGGATGCCGTTTTTATCTATCCTATTTCTGAGAGTCAGTGGGTCTCTCCATTAGTGCTAGTACCTAAGAAAGATGGAAGATGGCGTATTTGTATTGATATCGAGAATTAAACAAAGCCACTCTTAAAGATTATTTCCCTCTCCCTTTCATTGACCAGGTGCTTGATAGCCTTGCAGGAAAGAAATATTTTTCCTTTTTGGATGGCTTCAGTGGTTATAACTAGATACAGATTGCACCTGAATATCAGGATAAAACTACTTTTACATGTCCATGGGGCACATTTGCTTATAAAGTGCTTCCCTTTGATTTATGTAATGCCCCAGCTACCTCTCAAAGGGCAGTCCTGGCCACTTTTGCTGATCTAGAATTTGTAGAAATTTATATGGATGACTTTTCTGTGTTTGGTGATTCTTTTCAGGAAGCTCTCAAAAATCTAGATAAAGTACTTCATTGTTAGGAAGCCCATCTTGCCTTGAGTGGCAAGAAATGCATATTAATGTGCAAAGTGGGAGTGGTACTTAGCCATTTGATTTCTCGTAAAGGTATCCAGGTTGATCCAGCAAAGATTGAAATCATTCTGCATCTTCCTACACCCAAAACTCAAAAGGAAGTAAGAGGTTTCTTAGGACATGCTGGTTACTATAGGAGATTCATTGAAAATTTTTCTAAGATAGCTGCCCCTCTTTTCTGACTTCTAGCTAAGGATAGTGAATTTTCTTGGACCACAACTTGCCAATAGTCTTTTGAAACATTGAAGGAAAAGTTAGTACAAGCACCAATTTTGAGAGGTCCTAACTGGTCCCTGCTTTTTCACATTTCCTCTGATGCTTCAGATTTGGCTATTGGCACAACTTTAGGACAAGAGGAAAATAAGTAATCCTATGCTATTTATTATATTAGTAAGAATTTGTCTTCTGCTAAATTAAATTATACAACTACATAAAAAGTTGTTGATCTTCTTTTTACTGAAATTTTTAATAGATTTGGTGTGCCTAGAGAAATTTTTTCTGACAATGGTCCACAATTTATTTCTAATCTGGTACATGGTGTGATGGAGCAATATAAGATCCGGCATAGGAAATACATGCCGTGTCATCCGCAAGAAAATGGCCAGGTGGAATCCACAAACAAAGTGATCGCATACATTCTTACAAAGACAATAAATATGCATCAAAAAAACTGGGCTAAAAGATTACCAGAAGCTTTGTGGGCATACAGAACCACTTGGAGAAATAGCATGGGACATACACCATATGAGCTGGTATATGGAAAATAGGTTATATTACCAATTGAATTCCAGATCAAAACTTTCAGAACTACAGTTCAGTTAGGACTAGATCTCTCTGAGGCACAACAACAACATCTTCTCCAATTAAATTAGTTAGATAAATTTCATAGGGATGTTGTTCAATAGAACATACTAATTCAGCAGCAACGCAAAAGGTGGCATGACAAATCTATTCAAAAAAAGAAATTCCAACCAAGTGATTGGGTGCTCCATTATGATTCTAGATTTAAAATTTTTAAAGGGAAATTCAATGCACATTAGATAGGACCTTATGAAGTGATCCACATATTTGAGAATGGAGCAGAAGAAGTTAAAACTATTGATGGACAAAATTCAATATTCTTGGTAAATGGACATAGATTAAAAAAGTATTTTCAGCCACTTCCCAGGAAATATTTTACACAACAAGTCCAACAGCAATTCAGGACAGTAGTGGTGAATGGTAATACCAACCTTTTGAAAACATGAATTCTTCTTCTTCTTAAAAAAAATAATAAAAATAGATAAAAGTTAAAAAGTAAAGAAAAAACATTTTTCTATAATTATGAAAATCTATTCGCTGACATGATTGCAGAAGGATCAACTTGAAAACCAGCTTGCTAGTAGGAAGATCAAAAATTTCTACTAAAAAGAAAATGTTGCTTGATCTTTAGATATTCTAGCGACCACCATGTAAAAGCAGGTTTAGTAGGACCAACCTTTATACAATTGGGGTAATTAGCATGGATATTTTTATTCAAGTAACGCTTAATTTTCGCTGCAATCATTTTTTCTTGCACCAGTGCAGGCTGACCTTCCAAAATCTTTTCTTCCTTTCTTCATATTCCACTTTCGTAATATTCCCTCAGTTTTCTTCTTCAATCCGAGAATGATTAACCTTCCCATATTCTTCTAAATTTACCTTGTCCGTTTTGTAAAAACCCCACCTTACCCTTAAATTTTTTCCCTATCCCACTTCTCTTTATCCCCTCTTGTGGTACTATTCCTGGAATCCCTGTAATAGAATTCCTTCCCATTTTGAAATTTCACTTTTCCCACTTCATTGTTCTCTTATGAATTCATTGCAGGATCTCACACAAAAAGAGCAAAAGGATATGCTCTGAAGCATTAAGAAATGGCGAAGCAAATTTCCAGTATAAATTGAGGAAGCCATGTTAGAAGTCCAACCTATATTTTACTTAAATTCCCTATTCTTTTTTAAGATATTATGCTTGCACTAGTGCAAGCATGTTGTCCTATATAATAATGCAAGCGGAATGGTGCCAGCAAAATAACATAGTTTAAGCAGTGCAAGAAGACTGGTGCAAGCATGCACCCTATCAAAAACATAGTACAACTTGTTCTTTTCATAGCATACGTCATAGGAAAGTGGTCATCATGAAAGTTTATAAGAAGTCCTTTCACTTACTTGATGAGTACTTGTGCTATCATATTAACTAGGAGAAAATTATTTAAAGTACAAGGTGTTTTTAAGTTAAGAATCATGATCATTTTGTAATGAATGCTAAGTTCTTTTTTGAATTATGAAGGAATGTGTAAGTGTTTAACCATTGCTTGGATATAATTTCCCCTTTCTGCCATGATCCTAGATGTCCTTCACTCATAATGATTACCTCACCTAGCCGTTAAAACGCTGCCACAAGTACCAATCTGTTATGATCTCAAAGATGTCGCACATCCACGGCTATTTCAGTGGAATGAATGGGTGATAATATGGAAGGGATGGTGGACGGTTGGATCCATATCTATAAGAACCAATTTTTCCGATGTTGCATGTGAATTCTTGTCTGTTCATAACTGTTAAGCAGTGATGCTGCGTGTTCGAAGCGAACCTTCATCTCTCAGTAGGGTAGAACAGGCTGCTGAGTATTTCAATAGTCTTGCACTATTGCAAGACTCAGGCTTTCTTCAATTCATGAAAAATTTTGACGGGCACAACAGTGAAGTGGCCTTACAGTTTGCCAGAAGTTTCAAAAATGGCTGAGTAAAAATTGGGCCTCTAAAATTTGAGGTTACGGAAGAGTTTATAGTAGCAGCGACAGGCTTGGATAATACTGGTGAGCAGTTGTTTAAAAATCAAAAACTAGAAAGGAAGCGATGGCAAAATTTCATCTTCGAAAAAAATATGAAGGTAGATTGGAAGGAAGGAGTTCCACGTAGTGCCCTGCTGAGACAGTGGCAGGACCTCCTTTTCATCCTAAATAAATTTGTAACCTGTGATGGAAGGTACTCTTGCACTTTTGTGTACCATTTTAGGATGTTGTAGCATTTCAAAGCCACTCAGCACATCTGGTGGAGGATGAATTTCCCCTATCTTTTGCTTAAGAGCTTGGAAAAAATGGCCAAAGGTGTGCGGAATGGATGGGCAGACCAGGCCGACAAGAAGTTATATCACCACAGCCTGATAAATATTTTGGTCAAGAAACAATTAGAAGTTAAAGGCATGACCTAGGCGGCACTGTTAAAATATCTACATAAAAAGACAACTGTTGAAAAGGAGACAGAGGACCCCACCAGCACAAGCAAGGGTTCGAGTAAGAATGTAAAGGGGAGTCCTTCTTGCACTAGTGCAAAAAGGAAATGACATGAAAAATCAAAAGAAGAAAGGGTCCCATCTCCAAATAAGAAGATAGCTAGTGCACCTGTTGAAGAGACTCCTTCTATGCCACCAGTATAGGCACAGACCCCGAAGAAGACAACCTATTAGTCCTTGAAGACGCAGTAAAATTTGTAGAGGTCGAAGATGACACTCTGTTGGTTGATTTCATTAAAAGGTCTCGGAAAATGAATGAAGAACCTGGTGCAGCCAAAGAACCACAGTACCCACAGGACGTTGAATCCCCTTTTGCACTAGTGCAAGAAGAAGAACCAGAAGAAGAAGAATTTCCTAATGTAAGCATGAAGGATATTGAGGTCCCTGAGGAAGACACAACCCCTGTCAAGACAAAAGAAGAAGAAGATTTTGTAACTCCTGCTACTCAGATAGTTGAACTAGAGCTTCAAGTGCAAAACTTAGAACGTCTCATAGCTAAAGCATAGGAGGATAAAGAATAGAGTAAAGAAGAATTAATTGCGGAGATCTAGAAAAAGAAAGGAGAAGTAAGAGTTTGGAAGTACTAAGCTGTGCAATGTTTCAAGCGACTTAAAAAGGTGACAAAGAAACTAAAGAACATCAGAAAGAAGAAGTTTGAAACATTGCAGGTTGATGTCAATATGCCAGAGCAGGATTGAGCTAGAATGTTCAAACTTTTGAAGGTTTCTTAAAAAGGTAAAGAGTTGTGTGAGGACACACAACATCTTAGGGATGGGAAGATGTTAGCCCCCTAATTTGCTCCCTTTTTTCCATTTTCCCCTCCCTAAATCATAACAATTTACCATTGTTTTACCTCTTTTATACACCTTCATATTGCACCGGTCTAAGCACGGCGACATATTTCGTATAAACTTTATTTTTCATACTTTTAATTTAACTTAGCATTAATTAATCATTTATTACATGATTTCTTACTTTTAATCACTCATTGTAACTTATCAATATCTCCAATGTTTATTTGGTAGTTAGAGTACTTACCGTGACCGCTGATCCTAGTGCAGGATCAGATCTTGCACTGTTGCCAGCACAACAAATCCTTGCAACAGATCCGAACCTCCTTGATCACCACCTCGTTTTGAGCAACTTCAACAAGAACAGCAAGATCGATCCAAAGGCAGTTGAGATCGCATCACCTCATTTTGAGCAACTTCAACCATGACAACAAGATCGATCCAAAGGCAGCCAAGATAGAATCTGTGAAGAATGAAAGCTAGAGATTGGCTACGGCCAGTTTTGCTAACTATCTAATTTTGAAGGCCGAAAAGCTAAATTCTGTGTTTGGTTATGTAATCAGTTGAATGATCTATTTTGGCCTCTAGCCAAAGATCTATATAATGTAGAATGTAAATAAGACTAAAAGAGTTTTTTATAGAATAAAGACATAGCCAGAGAGGTAGTAATAGGTTGTTGTATTTTGTTATCGCCCAAATCTGGGCTGGACGATGTATTAGCGTATGTACTTGCCTCAATGAATTAATAAAAGGGATCTCTGCCTCATGTTTCACAAATTGCGTTTCTGTATTTGAGCTGATGAATTGATTAAAGCACCGAGTAGCATTTTTATTTAAAGGGGAAACGCGTTGGTTGGCTAGGGCCTAGCCAACCCAGCACATTTACCCCATTTCTTGTTTTCCTATAATTTGTGTTTACATTGTCAAGTGTGATATAATTTTAAGCACATGCATTCCTGTCTGAGTGAAAGCGGATCCGTTGTGTGAAGTAGAAAGATTCCCTTTCCTGCACTTGATTTCAGATTGGTTTTCCTCGACCTGGTCCAAGCAGGAGAAATAACCCTACAACAGTGCACGTTGGTGTGATATCTCCTTTTCTACAATTCTGTTTGATTGGTTTTCTCCGCTTGGTCCAAGCAGGAGAAATGAACCTGCACCAGTGCACGTTGGTGTGATGCAGCAAGCCTTCTTAGTCTACTTCCCACAATTTGCTTTCTTTCATTCAATTCTTATGACAGGATAAATGTATATTAATTGTTTCTTTATTCCTGCACTCTATCAAGATTAGAAACATTCACTTTTTATGTGTGCAATTTGATTTAACAGTATAATAGCACTTGCAATAATTAACCACTCATTTTAAGAATTAAATGCTAAGTGAAGGAAGCTCTCATCTAGTGCAAGAACTAGTTTCTTGCCATGGGATCTGAGTGCTTCGAACCTGGAAAAGTTCAAGCCCTTGTAGGAAGTAAACGGCCTTTAGTAAAGACATCATTTATACCTTTTGCATGAATCTCTATTCCTACACTAGTGCAAGTAGATTGCGATAGTACATGACATATTAGTGCAAGAAGGAAATCTCTAAAGGAGAAGGTTTAAGGGCCCATCTGATGAGACTGCTAAGTGTCTCTGCTAAAGAAAAACACACACTCAGTAGTTAAACAATAATTAGCTAGAGTGATTTCCCCTTTATCTTTAATTCCCTCTTGCAAATGCATTCTTACTTGTTCCAGTCTTACATTATTTTGATGGTTCAAGTTGCCTTTTTCTCTTTTTAATTTGATTCTACAATCTTTCCTTTAAAGAAAGTAGGGATTTATATTAGGAAGATTCATACCATCTCTACCATTGCTTGTGCTTCATCTCTAAGTTTACGGATCCACTGTGTTGACAAATTAACTGTTGAGGAGTTTTCTTAAGTTTAATTCTTGCACCCAACAATAGTTCAGAGGCATGTAGCCACCAGATCTCTCCTTAGAGATAACCTACCATTGCCCGAGCTAGTTTATTTCCATTTCTGTTTGTAACCATAGTTCAGTATTTTAAATTAATGAAATGAATAATTAGTTCTATTGTATCTCTGTATTTATGATCATGTTTGTAATTTATTTCATTCCTATTTAAATCCGGATCACTTTTCCAGTTACAAAGCCTCCAAGTGAAAGCCAACTTTCTTCATCGGTTTGTTGCTAACTATGCCACAATTGTGCATGGGTTTCTTAGACTCCTTCAATATAAAATTCCCTTCATTTGGGATGATCCAGCTCAATATTCTTTTGATGCCCTCAAACATGCTCTCACTTATGCTCTCTTGATTAGCCCATCTAACTTTGAAAGTGACTTCATGCTACATATCTCAGCTTCCACCTATTTGGTTTCCAGACTCTTAATCCAAGATAACAATTTTGGAAACGAGCATGTCATCTATTATTTCAGTAATAATCTGAATGGTCCCCCTGCGTTCTATTCCCATGAAGAAAATTTGGTGTTGGATTTTGTGTTTTTTGTTCAAAAACTTCGTCGTTATATCATTACACGTACCACCAATGTTGTGCCTAATTCCAACCCTATGGAATTCCTGTTGAGTTGACATACCATTAATGGGAAGTACGCCCATTAGATTGTTGTCCTCCAAGAATTGAATCTATAATTTGTCACACCCAAGAGTAAGAAAGTTTTAACCCTTGCTGAACTTATTTCTAAATTTCCTACTCGTATGCTAGATCCACTAGTTAATGATGATCTTCTAAACAAACACTTGTTCACTATAACCTTAGATGATCCTTGGTAAGGATACATTGTTACCTATTTACGAACCCAAAAATTCTCCCCCCATATCACTCATGTTTATCGACGATTTATTTAGCATATCTTTTATGTCAATGGTACGATTTGCTTCTCAAGGAATCTATCCTAGGCAGCTTGCGCCATTTTTACCCTGTTGCATTCATTAGTCCACTACAATGGCGTCCGCATTGGATTTTCCACCAATAACTAGGAAAAATATGATGTAGTGACAGGTTTGTTAGTTGATTCCCTTGATCATCACATCCTTCACTTTCATGTTAATCTTGATTCGATGCTACTTGTTATGCAATTGAACGATGTTTATCATGTGCGTAATCCTATCCTATTTAGTAAATATCTATGAGTTAAGCTTTTAGCACATGAATTTGAATCCATTTCATTCAATCATGCTCCTAGACAATAAAATAACTATGTAGATACCATTGCAAATAGCATTCTAGATTGGCATTTATCACATGCATATAAAATAAGGCATCCATAACATAAACAAAGGGAAAACCAGAATCATTGCAAAAGATGCATAACCATATTATGTATAATAACATCCAACATATAGTGTTTGGATTCCACTAATCTAAATACATTGGAAATGCCCATAGCATGCTAGAAGAAACAAAAATAGGGGCCCACATGTCCCTATGCCTAATCACTATCCTCTGCCAGATTCTGGGCCAATGGCTCCATTCCACCTAGCCGTAAGTTTCAAACTGCCTGACTGACCATAAATATGCATCTCTTGATACCTCTCTATTCTGAGTGAATCTTAGTGCACTCATCCATATACTGATCTTCTAGATCATGCCACCCATGCTCCGTCACCATAGTTAGTAGCACATCAAACCTATGTCATAGATCCTCTAGTAGAACATCACTATCTGCTTTCTTCCATGATGTTGCACCTCTTTGATCTACAACCCCAAGTGTTGCAGATCATCGTGAATATCTTGTTGGCCTTACAGGTGCTATATATGCATACCACAAGTTTGGAAATCAGTATCACATACATTTATTTTCTAAACTTTACATGAAACCAAAATATAGCAACTATTACTTACCATATGGACCCCAAGCTCGTCCTAGTGGTAGTGGTAGATCAGGATCCGCCTGAAAGTTCATTCCACTATATGGACAATCATCTATGCATAGTGGAATATGGTCCTAGTGAGAACATAACTCAATTTTAAACACACATCTGACTCCCCCTCCTCCACCTTGTCATAGTAGTTGCCCCAGCGACACATCCTAGACTACTATGGGCCTCCATCATGGATATACACATGTGGATGGATAGTCAGGATCTTGTCAAAGATGAATGAGCACAAAACTGTCCCAAATAAAAAATATCATTGGTTTATCACCTGCATAGTCTCAACTGTCATTTCAACAATGAGAACAAAATCTAGACCCACCCATAGTAGGACTCTTCTAGTACACTCCCTATTGGCATCATCTTCCCCCTAGTGATGTGATGAAAGGCATCACTACCCAAGATCTACACCACTGTTGCAGTTGTAGCTTGTGTCTCGAGTCTCTCCAAGTCATGAATCTAGATGGTCACACCCTTTGCACAAGTACCAAGTACAAAGTGACACTCCGCAAACTCCCCGATATGCCTCCCATGAGCGAATAATGGATGTATCTCAACCATCACCCCAAAGGGTGGAAATCCTATAAAAAAGTATATGTTTGAGATAGTGATCTCGGTCCTATGCCCTTGTATCATAACGACCTCGTGATCTGGGTCCCAATAACTCATAATCCTGGAAAATAGTGGCTCACCATCCATCATCAATGGGTTCTCCAAGTACTTTAGCAACCCATATCGCACCAAAGTCTCTCTAACTGCCTTGTTACCTTGAGTCTCATTCTCACCATACCAGCATTATCTCTTCCATAAATTCAAAATACCATTATGTCTTTTCAGTTTAGAGTCAAAATCATCCACTCCTGGTTCTTAGCTTCAGCTCAATAAAGAATCCCATACCTGTTTTTCCCCTTAACCCAAGACATAGTTTTTTCCCTCAAAACTACATTGGATGCACATTTTGCCCCATTTTTTTCATTTTAGAATGTAGAAAAGGGAAAAATAGGTGTGTTGGGACTATGAAAAAAGACAAAGGTTTCGCCAACTAAGTTTAGGCCCTAATCTGAAAGTTTAATCCACCAAAATTGATGAGTAATGTTAGGCCACTTACCTACAACTCATAGATCTAAGTTCCAACAATCGGTTTGTCCACTATGATCTCCTCAAGATTTAGGGAATTATCCTCCTCTCTAAATTGCCCAACAACTCAATGTGGAAATGAATTGGATTTGGGGGCTAGAAGCCCTTTTATAGAAAAAATCTATTTTTTTCATTACCCATTACGACCAAACTATAGTTCAGTTTGAAAAACCATCAATACCACTGGAAATCTCTCACCGATCTCTATAATGGGTCTCCCTTTGTTTTTTATAGTATTACAATTCACAAGGAAGCCATTTTATCCACGAGGTCTCACTTTGCTTCGTATTAAAATCAAATTTATTCATATGACCTTCTTGTACTCTCGTACCACTTTACCTTTGCACTTGTTGACTCACGTGTCAATTTTCTTCATGAGTAACCAATTTTTACTCATGTTTTTTATGGTCTCGTTTAGGCCTCCCCCAATGTGGCAGCATCATCAAGTAACCCTTGTTCAGACCATCAGAGATGAGCCACCCTTACATTTATGGATTCTGTTTCAAGTCCCCTTGAGTCATGCTTTAACAAGGGAAGTCTTTAGTCTGCCTCTCATCTTGTATCCTTTCATCATCATCCCTAGTGTAAGTCCATCAGTCACATTTATATGACCCTCATGCCTTTGTTGAGGAATCCTTATTTCCTCACCTCTGGCAAGCCCTCTTCTATTGACTCCAGTACATTCATCTAGGAGAGTGGTCTAAAGGGTTGTGTACCTTGGTTCCATCTTTCATCATTTTTTGGTGATTGAGATCAAACAAAGGGAATAATTATTTCCATTTAACTTGATTGTTTCTCGCATTCTCGACTCCAACTCATTATCTCACAATCGAGAATCATACACTTGATGGTCCAGTGATTGAGGAGATTGTAACAGTGTTTCTCAGGTGTGTGAGAGATGTTTCATGATTAAAATTTTCTCTGAGTGGTAACATATTTGATTATATTGGCCTCTATGATTAGTTTGATCCTAGAGGAAAGGTTTTGAGAGTTCATGTCCCAGATGTGAATTTGTGTCTAGACCACATTGCGGTTGTGCTTGTTCATAGATTTTTGTATACGTCAAAATTTTTAACTAATGGTCCATCCTCTATAGTCCTATGCTTCTATCTAATGGTATATTGTTAATGGAAAGTCATATAAATGTGTAAAAGGAATCCTCCCACTATGTATGTGTTATTAATATCACATATATAACACACACAATTTATGCGTGAGACTCATCAAATCGATGTTGACCAGTAGATTCAAATGAACAAATCTTGTGCTTGGAAAGACCATTTTGGATAAGAACTAGTTCATTAGGTTGGTAGGATCAGGGAGAAGATTTCTTAGAGTATCATCATGTTATTTATGTTTTGATTCTCTTATGAATTTGCATTTCAACCAATGTTAACCATAGTTAAACATGGTAAAAAAAGCCACCCCACACATGTTGGATGCTAAGTAGCACAACCACGTTAGTAAATGTGGTTGATATATGTCGATCAATGACATTTTCCACCTTTTATATCCCAATGAACATATGAAAATGGGGTTGATTGGCATATATCAACCACATTTACTGATGTGGTTGTATGCTAATATATAGAGTAATTTATATTTAGTGAATTACAAACCCATAATATTTTTGTTTCATTAGATTTCAAATTCCTTTCTTGAGTAAGTACACACAGTACTTGAGAGCTAGGGCATCCTGCGAAAGATGAACCCTATAGCCGCCGCCGCTGCAGCACCCTCGGCCTCCGTTTGCCCCCGGCTCACTGCCGTTGAAGAGGAGGATCCATACCAGATAAGAAGGCCGGAGCCGAATCAGGCATTGAGCAGAGTTACGGAGCCGAAACCCAACTGCGAAGATGCAGATGCTGTCGCCTCCCTGTCCTCGGCCGCCGCTTGGCCTCTGCGTGGACCTGATGCTGAAAGGAGGGCTCGACTCAGGATCTATTGGAGGTTTGAACCCAAGTTGAAATTCCAAGCAGAGGTTAAGCCGAAGGAAGAGACGATTCTCCATGCGTTGAGCTCAGGAGCGCATAGCCATGGTAGCTCTGGCCCCTCCATTAATCAGGGACCTCTCCACAGATTGGTCGCCCTTCCCTTTGCAGCAGATCCGAGTTGGAGCAAAAGATACCTCAGGCAGAAGATTTCTTCTCTCCTGCTGCCTCCTTTGCGTCAAGAGATGGGAGACTCAAAAGATTCTGGCCCCGTGCTGCTCCAGAAATCTTTTGAAAATTCCTCTGCCCCCTTTCAGATTCAAATAGCACAGATCTCTGGCAAGACCATTCTGCAATGGGTAAACCCTACAGATCTGGTGCAGAACCTCAAAGCAAATCTGGAGCACAGACTTGGGATCCCCTCAGCCCTACAGAGACTTATTTTCCAAGGTAAACAACTTGAAGATCCTCTTCCTCTCTCTTTTTACGGCATAAAAAACAACAATTCTTTAGTGTTTTCCTTTCGCTTGAGAGGTGGAGCTGCAGGGCAATCCTCTTCTGCTCCTCCATACTCCTACAAAGCTGCAGTCCGCTCTGAGATGCCCGCAACCCCGGAACCCCCCAAACCCAAGCCTTTTTTGGTTGATAAATTGGAGGAGGTTCCCTCTGTTGAGATATCCTACTCTGATCTTGCAGACGACACCCAAAAATTTGCTGAAAGGGCCATCATCTGCAGATTCAATGGGCTCTGGCCACGCTCAAAGGATATTTATGACTGGATCAATGACAACTGGACTGACCATTGCAAGGTTTATTTCTGTGCAAAGGGATATTTTATAGTGCTGTTCGATAACCTCGAGCACTACCAAATCGCATTAGAAGAAGGCCCTTGGTTCATGGGTTCAACAGGCCTCTTCTTAACTCCATGGTTCCCAGACTTTGACCCAGCTTCTGCAGTCATCACTAAAGCCCCTGTATGGATCAGACTTCCAAATCTCCCAATACACCTGTGGCGCACAGAAGTATACAGGCAAATAGGCAATACCTTGGGCTGCTTTTTAATGGGAGATTACAAGAGGGAACAGCAAGGTCTCTACACATATGCTAGAGTATGTGTGGAGCTAGATTTAAGCAAGGGATTGCCAGAGCAAATCAATCTCAAGATCAATGACTCTGTCTGGACCCAGTTTCTAGATTACGAAAACACTGCCTTCCGATGCCGCCATTGTCACCTAACAGGGCACCTGCAGAAATCCTGCCCATCGCTGACAGCAAGAACAAAAAAGGGCATCTTCACAAAATCCAAGCCCAAGCGTTGGGCTCCCTGTTCACCGCCGCCAGCTGGGAGCTCTAGCTCCCCAAATATGGAGAATGAGGAAAGCGATTCAGAACTGGACCAGGCGCCTCAGCCGATGGCTCCGCCCACGGACACTAAAGGGCACACCCATGTCACAACAATCTCCCAGAAACGCGCCCATGAGACTTCCTCCTCTGAATCAGAGAAGGAGTTCCCGAAGATAGAGAATTCCAGTCTTCAAGTTGTTCTAGCTCATTCTCCCCATGATGGCTGGACAAAAGTCAACAAAAAGAAAGGGAAAAAACACTGTGTTGTAGTTTCTGACCCTCTGGGGTAAAAGTCTGTTAGTCAGTCTTTGCTCTCAAATTATTTTATGTAGCTATGAGTTTGTATCTTTCCTCCGGGACCGAGGTTGATGGATCCATCATTTCCGGTCTGCCGGTCTCTTGCTTCTCCTGATTGTACTATATTTTACTTAATAGATTTAGTCTTTATCGAGAAAAAAAAATATTTTTGTTTCATTAGAATAACATTTAAAAAATGTCCACACTAGTATAAAATGAGAAATTAGTCACTAGGCCACTAAAAAAGTTAGTCACAACAACTTTTCTAAGTTAAATACTATCAAAAATAAGAAGTCTTAAGTGACCCAACTAAAAACAACTAACATAAACGACGTATTTAGTCCCATGTTAAAATATACAACTAGCTAATAAGTAACACAACTAAAAATGACTAACAAGAATTACTAATTTAAACTATAGTATGAGTAGCTTCTAATAAGGTATTTTGAGCTCTACGTGAAGTTCACCAAAAATAATGGCTACCTACAACTAGTTGAGTTTATTGATGACAATATTCACAACTTTGAGGATATTTTCGTCTTCCTTAAGGGTTAGTGGATATTCCCCTTATGTGTAAACCTCATGTCTCCTTTACCTCCTTATATGACTATGCTTGTATTAGGGAGGTCTTCTATGGTTTTTATTGATGCCCTAAAGCCAAAATTATCACTCTCTAAGCCTTCAACATCATTAGATATAGTGTCTATATCAAGTGACCTTATTTTTCTCAAATAAAAAGAAAAATTAACTTCAATAGTGGCAACAACAACTACCATGGAAATTGAAAAATGGTTAAAATATAATTATTGGCTACTCTAAAATCTAAAAATAGCCTATTAAGAATTAATTTCCTGCTACAAAAAGGGGTTTAAAAAAATTCTCCTGATAATTATGTATATAAAACATAGGAATCATGTGTCTAATCACTAAACTTCCTTGTCCTTGTATTTAATCCAAATGACATCCCACTTTGTGCCTTCATTCCCGTCAAAGAAAAAGTGACTACTAAAAGAAGAGTTCATAGGTTGGCTTGTAAAATGGATTTCTTGTTTAAAATAAATTACCATGGTCACATGTAACAAAAAGTCAAGGTAGGTAGAGTAAACGTTCATGTTTTTGTTCTACCTAGGCAAGCCAATCCTTCCCCTCCTTCAATCTTCAATGTGTCTGGTATTCATTGGTTTTTCTCTAACTGAGGGCAATGGAAGATTGAGTAGTTATACATCTATAAAGCATAGTATTTGTCAATTAGGCATATAAAGGGTAAATAAAAATTAATGTTCAAGTTCCTTTTCTCATAATCCCTGAGATTGTGCTCTAAAATGGAGGAGGAAGGTGCAGATCCTTGATTTGAGTTCTAGCTTGGGTTATAGGATCGATTGTTCATGATGGACAAGGGTTTGAAACCTCTTAAGGAAAAGGAAGCTAAGAAGGGCAATGATAATGGAATTGGGAAGTCTTATGAAATTGAAATAAAAGGAAGGAGGGGATTCCAAAGAAGAGTGATATTTTCATAACAAATTAGATCAATATGACAAATCTAGACAAATGTTTGAGTAAGCTATGGATGAAATCAGAAGCCCAGAAGACAAAGGAGGAGTGGAAAATTGACCTCAAGAAATTAGGTATCATGAGTATTTTTTCCCAAGGCACATTTGGGACTATTTACAGATGATTTAATGATGCAGAATACATTACATATATGTTTATAGCCTTTTCTTCTATGCTTTGAGCTCATTTGGTTGATCAAATTTAGTCTATTGGAAGTTAATTTTGAACCCAATTACTTCATATAAGTGTATTTTTTTGGCCTAAAGATAATTTAAGAGAGTGTACAAGCCTTGGAATATTTCAAAAGGAGGTTTTACTTGTCATTGAAAGGCTTCAAATATTATGTCCATATGAAAAGCAACCATATTATTGTATTTTATGCAGTGGGTTTAACACTTTAGCTTCTAGATTTTATCACAAGAAGTGTGTGATTTTGTTGTAGCACAGGCCAATATACGCAACAATGTGAGGGGAACTTTCGAGGAGTGACATCCTAAATACCTTGGTTGCTAGAAAATTCTCTAACCTAGGTATCTAACTCTTATTGAATATTCCAACCAAATTTATTGTTGTGTATTATCATTGAGAAAATCGAAGGACAAGCCTATAGCATATGCATGAAAGTTTATTGGTTGTGATGTTCAATATTACAAGCCTAGAAAAGGTTGTTATTTTGCAGTCAAAATAGTTAATATATTGAGCTTATTCCCATTCTCAATAGCAGATAGGAAGGCATAAGTGCAATCCACACCAAAAACGAAATCAACAGCCAAATTCCACTCTATGCACTACATGCAATATACATAAGTGCATATTTATTTGGACTTAGACAATGAAATTTGATCATATTTCACTATAATTTTGGTCACCTGCATATTCACCTAATGGTCATCCTTTTCATTAAACTTCCTGAGGTGTAGAAGAAGGGACACAATGGAAGTAAATCAACCTACCTTTTGAAACTATTTTGTAGCAAGATGTGGACGCCCCTAGCAACAACATTGGAAGAACTAATGAGTTTATCTTAGTTCTCCCATATTTTAAGGATGGTCCACTCTCATATCAGAATTCCTATGAATTTAAAACACATAAGTACTTCCTCGTGGTGTGGTTTATTCATGATAGGAACATTATCCTCTACAACTATTATGGTATATGATGGGTAGTCTTAGTTGGTGATCTGATGCAAGGTTTTGAGGCATATTTGGAATAAGACTATTTATATTATAGAAAAAATAAATGGAATCCATTTCATTATTTAGTATATCCCCTTATCTAATGTGATACTCGTCAAATTAAGAAAGATTTAAGTGTAGATTTGAAAATAACAACTAACAAGTAATGTATTATTCCTTGTGTTCACCTTCATCTGATTTGTTTGTACAATGAGGGATCTATTCTAGAGAAGAATTTTACTGCCTAAAATATGTTGGGACTCATTTTTTAGGGTGAAACTGTTGGGTTGTGTTATATTCTTTCCATATAGTTAACATGGGGTTTAAAGGGCACCTGTAACCCCACTTTATGGGGTCCAGGGCAGCGCCGTGGAAAATTTTGGTTTTGGACCCTATGTTAGGTTGGGCTAACCCACGTATGGTTTTGTGCATGATTTTCGCACATGTTTTTTGGACGCGATGGTTTTCGTCCATGGTATTGGACGCGATGGTTTTCAGTCCATGGTATTGGACGCGATGGTTTTCAGTCCATGGTATTGGATGCTTTGGCATGTATAAATATGTATTGTAACATTGAAAGGAACATAATGAAAAATCAAACTGGTAGTCCCGGTTTTGGGATCTAGGGGAAAATCTCTGTGTATATGTGTTTTATGTGTTATGCTCTTACATTGTTTATTTTCTGTGTTTTAGAATTCGTATGTACGTAATTTTTGTATGGGGTTAAAACCTACATTTGGTATTAGAGTTGTTTTGGCTTCAAGGGGATGCCTTTGTGGCTGAGGGGTTTCGCTCGGGCCTATGGTAGACCCTGTTCAGTGGGAGATCTATGAGATCGATTCTAGTGGTGGAAGAAGATGGCAAGCAGTGGAAAGATAGAGATCGAGAAATTTAATGGTCAGAGTTTTGAGTTGTGGAAGCTCAAGATGGAGGATTTGTTGGTGGATAAAGATCAGTGGATCGCGGTAGATCCGGGTACTAAACCAACGAGAGTGTCTGATGAATAATGGAAGAAGTTGGATTGAAAGGCAAAAAGCACAATACGATTGTGTGTCTCAAATTCAGTGTTGCTGAATGTATCAGGGGAAGCTACAACGAAGGCTTTGTGGGACAAGTTAGGGACTTTGTACCAATCTAAGTCTCTGGTGAATAAACTGCTCCTGCAGAAAAAGCTGTATAACCTGAGGATGAAAGATGGAGAGTAGGTGATAGAGCATCTGAATCCATTTAATACTGTGGTAAGTCAGTTAGCATCTGTTGATATTAAAATTTCAGATGAAGATAAGTGCATCAGTTTGTTGTGTTCTCTACTAGATTCGTGGGAGAGTCTGGTTATTGCAATAGGTAGCAATGCAACTACCTTGCATTTTGATGAAATAGTCTCATCCTTGCTGACGGAGGAGATGAGTGGAAAAATATGGAGAGCCAGAATGGTGATGCCTTGTCTGTATAAGGACGGTCCCAGAACAGAAACAAAAGTAAGTCATCGAGTGGGAGATCTAAATCTAAGGGAGATCTAAATCTCCAGGAAAACCTGTAAAGGTGGTGTGCTGGAAATGCGGAAAGGAAGGGAACTACAAAAGGACTGTAAATCTAAAGCTCCTGATAAAGGAAAGGGATCTGATGATGCTCCTTCTGCAGAGGTGAAAACCACCTCAGATGAAGGTGGGGATGTGTACTTGGCTTCTTCAAGTATGCATGTAGATCATGAGGCATGGTTGATTGACTCAGGTGCATCCTTTCACTTCACTCCCCATAGAGAGTGGTTCTATGAGTATGAGAATATGACGGTGGTGATGTATTCTTGGGGGATGATAGGAAGGCTAGAATCATTGGTCGCGGAAAAGTAAAGTTGAATTTGCAAGGTGGAAGGGTTAGAATGTTTCCAGGTGTTCTACATATTCCTGCATTAGCCAGAAATCTGATTTCTATTAGCAAGCTGGATAATGTAGGTGTAAAAACAGTGTTCAAAAAAGATACCTGCAAGATGGTTCGGGGAGCACTGGTATTGATGCGGGGAGTTCAGATTAGAACTTTGTACAAGCTGCAAGGTAGTACTATTATTGATGGGTGCAATAGTTCTGTGGTTCCTGAAAGTGGAGCAGAAAATCTAGTGGTCTCTGGAGAGAATACCATGTTGTGGCATCAAAGGCTTGGACATATTGGATGAAAGGGCCTTCAGATACTTCATGGTAAAGGTATGGTAGAAGGTATGAGTAATAGCTCTCTGGATTTTGATTTCTATGAAAATTGTGTATATGGGAAGCAGAATTGGGTGAGTTTCCCCTCTGGTAGTAAGAGGGCGAAACAGATATTAGAACTTGTGCACAGTGATGTGTTTGGACCTGTGAAGATTCCATCACTGGGTAAGTCTATGTACTATGTATCATTTATAGATGAATTCTCAAGGAATACATGGATATATTTACTTAAGAAGAAATCTGAAGTCTTTGACAGGTTTAAAGAATTTAAGGCTCTCTTGGAAAATCAGACAGAGAAGAAGATAAAGGTGTCGAGGACAGATAATGGTGGAAAGTTTTGCAGCAAGGGATTTGAAGAATTCTATAAGAAGTGTGGTATATCATGGCAGAAGACTACTCCATATAAACCTCAGCAAAATGGAGTTGTACAAAGAATGAATAAGACATTGATGGAAAGGGCAAGAAGCATGCTCAGTGGTGCCGGGTTAGGACAGGAATTTTGGGCAGAGGCGGTGGATATTGCATATTACCTGGTCAATAGGTCACCTTCATCAGCATTGGAGGATAAGACTCCGCAAGAGGTATGGACTGGTAAGAAACTCTCTCTTTCACATCTAAGAGTATTTGGATGTGATGCATATGTACATGTTCCAAAGGAGAAACAAACCAAGTTGGATAGTAAATCTGAAAAGTGCATCTTTATTGGGTATAAGGATGGTTTAAAGGGTTATAAGCTTTGGAACCCAGTCACATGGAAGGTTGTGTACAACCGAGATGTGGTGTTCAGAGAGGTGAAAGATGTTATTAAAAATGAAGTCCAACGAAAGGAACCTGAGAAGATAGAGTTTGAGCTAAAGGAGGAAGAATCAGACTCTACAACAGAGGAGGAATCAGAAGATGAAGAGCCACAAACTCCGGTTGTGAGAAGACCAGTTTGAGAAAGAAGGCAGCCTGAAAGGTATAGTCCATCTGGTTTCTGTTCAAATTTTGCTTTATCAATTACTGACAGTGATCATAGAACTGTGAAGGAAGCAGTAGATTCAGAGGATGGAAAACTCTGGAAAGAGGCCTTGGTTGATGAAATGGAATCTTTGCCTAAAAATGAGGCTTGGTATCTAGTGGAATTGTCGGCTGGAAGGAAACCCATTGGCAGGAAATGGGTGTTCAAAAAGAAGACAAATGAAGAAGGAAAAGTGGAGAAATACAAAGCATGGTTGGTAGCAAAAGGTTATTCCGAGGTGCTGAGAATTGATTTTGGTGATATTTTTTCTCCTCTTGCCAAGGTAACTTCTATTAGATTACTTTTATTTGTTGCTGCTGCTTTTGATTTTGAGGTAGAACAGATGGATGTGAAGACAACATTTCTTCACGGGGATCTCAAAGAGGAGATCTACATGAAGTAACCTAAAGGCTTTGTGGTGAAGGGTAAGAAAGAACTAGTATGCAAGTTAAAGAAGTCTCTGTATGGGTTAAAATAGTCACCAAGGATGTGGTATCAGAAATTTGATACATTTATACGGGGACTTTGCTTCACCAGAAGAAAAGCAGATCACTGTGTGTATTTTAAATTAATTGGTGACCGTGTTATTTTTTTGGTCTTGTATGTGGATGATATGTTGCTGGTTGGAAATGACAAAGAAATTATCCAAGATTTGAAGAACCAATTGTCCTCCAAATTCGACATGAAAGATCTTGGTGCTGCAAACTATATTTGGGCATGGAAATTAAAAGAGATCGGGCAAAGAAGAAGCTTTGGTTAAACCAGAGGAAGTATGTCGAGAAAATACTACAGAGATTTAATATGCAAGATATTAAACCAGTGAAGGTTCCTATCCCTGTAGGTGTGAGGTTATCTGCTGAACAATGTCCCAAGACACAAGAAGAGGAAGAGGACATGTCCCATGTTCCATATGCAAGTGCAATCAGTAGCCTGATGTATGCAATGGTTTGTACTAGACCAGACATTGCACATGCAGTGGGAATATTGAGCAGGTTTATGTCAAAACCAAGAAAGGAGCATTGGACAGCAATGAAGCGGGTTCTTAGGTATTTGCGTGGCACTAGTGATTATGGTCTATGCTACCAAGGAAGACCGGGATTGGACAGAGTGTTGGATATTCATGGCTTTGTTGATGCAGACTGGGCTGGAGATCTAGATCAGAGAAGATATACAAGTGGTTATGTGTTTAACCTATTTTGAGGTGCAGTCAGTTGGATGAGTAAGAAACAATCTATAGTGGCACTATCAACTACAGAGGTAGAATACATGGCAGTCACTCATGCAAGCAAGGAAGCAGTTTGGTTGCAGAGATTGTGTTCAAGTATGGGGTTAGTACAGGAAGCTATAAGGATAGATTGTGATAGCCAAAGTGCAATTTTCTTAGCAAAGAACCCTGCATATCATTCAAAGACAAAGCACATTGATGTTCACTGTCACTTTGTTAGGCATATGATAGAAGACAAAAAGGTGTTGCTGGTAAAGGTGGACACTTTGAAGAATACTGCAGATGCATTGACAAAATCTGTGAGCTCTGAGAATTTCTCTTGGTGTATAGAGACAATGGGCATTTCAGGGCTGGGAAAATGACTAAGCTCTCTTGTGGCCCCCTGTGGAAAGAAAACAACAAGTGGGAGAATGTTGGGTTGTGTTATATTCTTTCCACATAGTTTACAGGGGGTTTGAAGGGCACCCGTAACCCCACTTTATGGGGTCTGGGGCAGTGCCGTGGAAAATTTTGGTTTTGGACCCTATGTTAGGTTGGGCAGACCCACCTATGGTTTTGTGCATCATTTTTGCACATGTTTTTTGGACGCGATGGTTTACGGTCCATGGTATTGGACGCGATGGTTTTCGGTCCATGGTATTGGATGCTTCGGCATGTATAGATATGTATTGTAACATTGAAAGGAAGATAATGAAAAATCAAGATGGTAGTCCCAGTTTTGCGATCCAGGGGAAAATCTCTGTGTATATGTGTTTTATGTGTTATGCTCTCGCATTGTTTATTTTCTGCGTTTTAGAATTCGTATGTAGGTAATTTCTGTACGGGGTTAAAACCTACAGAAACTCCTTTCCATGGCCAAGAGGTATGTTTGGAAGGGGATTCCACTCGACACACAAACCTAGGTTGCTTCATTTCCTAACAAATGTAATTTTCTAATTTTTTATTTTGTGGTTGACGAATTTATTGGGGGGGGTTAGTTATAGTAACCTAAGTTTATTTATTGTATCGTTAACAACTGTTTTATATTCTTAGATAGATAGTTGGGTGATTGTAGAAACTTCCTTCGTTTCCTTTGCTATTTTGAGCTTGTAATTGGTTTTCATTTAGGATGACTAATGAATCACCTAGATTGAAGTAGTGCTCCCCTAGTCAGCACCTTAGCACATTATTTAAGGTCACTCCATTCCCTAGAGTTTGTTGTAACTTACAATAGACACTTTGACCATCTTGCACACACTTTTAGGGTGTATACTTAAGGGATGAATTTTATACTTCCTTGGAAAGTATGCGTTAGCTCACCCTAATCTATTGGGAGTATGTTGATTTAGTAGTAGTGATATGGGTGATAGTATGGAGAGATAGTTGGGTCATTGGAGAAAGATAATTAACTTCCTTTTTTTAGTTTAAAATTGTAATTGGTTTACATTTATGATGAGTGATGAATCACCTAGATCGAAGGAGTGCTCCCCTAGTTGGCACCTTAGCACATTATTTAAGGTCACTCCATTTGCTAGAGCTTGTTGTAACTTACAATTGCCAAGTTGACCATCTTGCACACATTTTTAGGGTGTATTCTTAAGGGATGAATTGGATACTTCCTTGGCTACTTCTAGTCTCAATGTATTGTATGTCTCTATTACATTATGAATTTTATCCTTTGTTGCAGTAAGTAACCTACAACAATCTGTTATCTCTTTGATTGTAATTTATTTGTCTTTCTACTCTGCTCTCATTCATTTCTATATTGATATTTGTATAGTAAATAATTTACTCCTAATGGTGCAGTGAAGTTGGTTTCAAAGGATTCATCACCATATAATGTAATAGAAATGGGAAGCCAAGACTGTAGCATCACTACGTGGACCACAACCAGTCACTACAAGAAAAAAGGTCATTGGTGAGGGTCATTCCTGTGACGTACCTTTAAGGTTCATCACCAATGTTGCATATGGTGAAGGTCATTAAAAACACATTGTTGTAGTGTATATAGTGATGGTCCTTTAAGGTTTGTCACCAAAGCCATTTTCAATGACACTTTTGGTGAGGGTCGTTAAAGTCTCGTCACTAATTCTCTCTTTGGTGACACTTTTGGTGAGGGTTGTTAAATCTCCATCACTAATTCTCTCTTTGGTGACAATCTTTTATTGACCCTCACCAGTGCTCTTTTTGGTTACTTTTGGTGACGGTCAAAATATGTTCATAATAATTGATCATTCCAATGATTTTTTGATGACGCTATGTACCCGTTACTATATTTTTTGTCAAAATATAACGATATAAGACGATTTTTGTAGAGCCCTTTTCATTATGTTTCCAAGGCCATAGTGGTTAGAGTCAGTCAATTTGTTAAGAGGTAATTAGTGTGTATCATTTCCCTCAAGTAATAAGAATATAGTTTTCCTATGAGTCAACACATGATTCATCTCTGTTAGGTTTATTATCTAGAAAATTCCCTTTAGAAAAAGTTCCACTAGTGTGTGTAGGAACTATATTGTTTAATACATAATCAAGCTCTGTCAATTCTATTAATAAGATAAACCGAGCACTCCTCAACACTCATGACACACCTTAGCGTTCTTTGGCACACACTAACATTCCTTCGCACCCTGCATGTCTTGGAACATCTTCGTACCTAGAACATCTTTGTACCTACAACATATTGCCATGATTATGACTCCCAAGCACATGTTGGAATGCCCTGGAGTCCCTAGCATGCCCTGGAACACCTTGGCATAATATTCATGGAAAATTTTAGGGGCTAATATTTGTAAGTGGGCTAATTTTCCATGATTTTTCCAAAAAAAAGATTCGCCAATTTCCATTTCTTCTAAAAATTATTCACCCAAATTTTACAGTATAAAATTATTTTACCCTAAAAATTGCCAAAATTATATGGACTCTACCTATAAAATAATTATAAATTTGGATATTTTTATAAATATATCAACAAACATTATATAGTTTTCATATTAGACACTAGTGAGATTTGCCAAGATTTATAAACTTTAAAATAAATTTCCATCCTTAAAATTTTCTCTGATAATATTGTATTGATGTACATTAGCACTTGGCATGCATTGGCACTTGGAATGTATTGGAACCTATTATTAGTGTGCCTAGCATGCCCCTTATCAAAAATATAAAGTCTAGACTTATTAACCCTCTTATGTGTTCATTTCCTTGCATTTTTGCTTAACTATTCCTTTTATTTCCTTAAAACTCCTTGATGCATATTGGCATACTTTGGCAACCTACACATCCTAGCATGTCTTAGCACCTGGCATCTCTTGGCATGCCCTGGCACTATTTGGCACATGTTAGCACACCATGAAACTATCTAGCACACTCTAGCACTTCTTGACATGCCCTGATATTCCCTGGCATGCCTTACCAGTTCTTAGCATACATTGTCACTCCCTCATCGTCATGATAGCTATCACTCATTCACACTCCTTGACACACCCTCATATTCATTCAATTCCATGCATTTTGACCTAGTGCTCCCTTGTGTTGTCCTAATACTCCCTAACACTCCTCAGCATGCATTGGCACTCTCTAGCACACCTTAGCACTATTCAACATGCTCTTCCACTTCATAGCATTCATCACACTCCATGAAACATATTGGCATGTGTTGGCACTTGGAAAGTATTAACATGTTTGACATGTGTTGAGATGCCTTGGTATGATTTGGCATGGTTTAATATTAAAGTTATTTGAGATCAATTATTATAAACTAGATGAGAAGCAATGAAGAAATATTTGGCATTTATAATGTACCGACACTTAACAGTTGTCACCTATTGGCACCTAGTGTTGGTGTGCCTAACATGCCCCTCATGGAAAAGGTAAATTGATGACTTATTAACCCTATTATGTGTTCATTTCCTTGTAGTTAAAATATTTTCTCCCTTTTGATTCCTTGATAGTCCATGGCATGCATTGTCACACCCTTGCACATCGTGGCATGCCTTAGCACTTGGCACATCTCAGCTTGTTTGACATGGCACATGTTAGCATGCCCTATCATTCCCTAACTCTGGTGAAGTAAAATTATAAGTGCAGACACAAACAAATTCCTTTAGCCTAATAATGGGTCTAGCCACAACTGAACATTCAATGGAAGATTTCCTTAGGTAAGAACCAATTAAGAGGGCCTACCTCTTAGTATGCTTATCCCATTTGATGATTTCCTTTCTTTCTCGCTCCATATATCTCTCACTTACTTCTTCAAACACCTGAAACAAGTAAACAATGACAAACAACAGCTGTGATAATAGACAAATTGTAATTCAACCTACTTAACAAGTAAAGAAACATTAAGCCATGAACATGTAATATGACAAATCATGTAGGAAATAAATCGATAGTTGCATATATATTGAATCAAGAAGAGATTACAACCATTGTCTTGATGTTGTCCTCCTCCTCTGACAAAATCAGGTTCCCACACACCTCTTCTAGCATTCCGTGATGGCCTCAACAATAATAGTTGTAAGGCTCTTCCCTTTGGGATTCACACTAAACAAATTCACACTTCTCCCTCACGCAACTAGAGAGCTACAACTATGAATAGCTTGTTGTTTACTCCAAACTTAATTAGCACTAGCACACCAACATCAACACTAGCTTGTGCTTGGGAAAAAGGGAGGTTTATATAGGATGAATGGATGGGAGACGGATCCTCTTCTCATGGGAGGAGGTATTATCCCTTGTGGTAGTTCCATCATTATAGGGGAAAGGAGCCCAAACTAACATGCTCGACCCCATCCAACCAAACCATTTACCAGAGTTCTGTTACAAAGCTTCTAGAGCTGGAAGCTTCGACTCTTTATTTAAAAAACTTTCCATAAGAGGACCGACGCGACTGGAACAAAGCTCAGTCACTCTGGTCGGTGCTAGGGACAATGTTAATCCCTACATATCGGCATGAGGGGGGCAAGGTTCATTAGTGTCAGTCATGTAAACTGGGAAAAACAGAAGTTTTTGGGGAAATGTTGCAAAAGGGAATTGTTTTGCTCGTGAAGAGGGACATAATGGGAGTTTCTTCATGAAGGGAAATCATGTAGGGTTCACTGTAGAGGTCCTCCAGGATCAAGGAATGGGGAGTACAAGTATAGTGACAAAATGTTGTGTAATAGATGCCCCCTTAAGCGTGAAGGCCGAACTAGAGTGAGGGATGAAATGCTTTATGAATCAATGCAAGGATCTGTGGTCTGTCATTGGAAAACCTGCAAGGAAGTACAGGTACATATACATAACTAAGAGCTCTATCAAATGATACATAAATCATGGCATGGATGCAACCATCCAGAGAATGATCATGTAAATGGATCCAGGTATGGGCGTAGCCATCTGTCAAAGAGGATCATAAATGAAACCAAGGTATAGTCGTAACCATCCAATAATGAGAAGGATCACATATGATAACTCTTGGTATGGTCAGAGCCATCCATCTAAAAGAGACATGTATATCAACATAACCATGTTACATCACTTTGCAACCTAGACTTTTGTGTTCTCAATCCAGGATCTTGAGCTCCAACACGACCCGGTCAAAGTACGAATTCTAACATGCGAATAGTTGTGGTGACGTCGAACATGCTAGAAAGTCACTTGATTACTAGTCAATGATGTAAACTATTAACAAGCGCGAGAGAAACCACCAATAATGAAAATGGTCCTCAAGGTACTATCAGCACAATCCACAAAATGTGAATAGATGAACTGAAGTTGAACACCCGTGAAATCACTCGATCGAAAGCCAATGATGTGAACTTGTCATCGATTGTGATGAACTTGCCATTAGGGCATGCAAGCTCTAAGGTACTGAAACAGAGTCTCTTGGTCAACTTCTTGGATAATGAGTTGAAGTTGACAGGAAGTGACTGTTTCAAAGGATGGCCATAATGAATCCCACATCATCGAAATGAGACAAAAGGATGAAAAATGATTTTGGATGATATAGAGAATCAGAGGTAAATCTAACTGTAGAAGGAGAACTCTTGAACATATCGGCAACACAACTAGAAGTTTGGTAGCTTTTGGATCCCAAGATCAGTGGTCATGGTGATGTGGCAATGATCAAATGGAAGGGAAAAATGAGCGGCCCAACCAAAGAAGGTCAACGATACAAAGGAGGATATCATAGCTCGACACGAAGCAGAAAGTGTCATGTTCAAGAGTAAGCTGCTGACACAACTGATTGGATTTCCAAATTTTCCCCCACCATTTCTGGAAGGTACCTCAATTATTTTTTCATCGCAAGCTTGAAGGGGATAACATATGCTTGCACTGTAAATTCATCCTTCAGACGAATCCGACCTAGTAAGTTTAACGAGCCCTAGGAAGGAGAAGCTCATGTTCATCATGGTGATGAATCCATTGTCATTTAATATTTTAACGAGTCCGACAACGGTGTAACTCAGTATATTTTTCATGTTTAGAGAATTTGCAAAGGATACGTAAAATAAAACTCCACATGGTCCCATTTCGTACGTTTGTGTCTCTCGAGCCTTAAAAGGTAGAAAACGATACTAGAGAGAATCGCTTGACCATTTCAGTCAAGGAGTACCTTTTTCATAAATATTACATCCCAGCCCGAAAAAGGGGTAAAATTATACTGGGCACACGACGTTTTGCATTCGTTAATGAGTTCGAAATGACAAGGTATCGATTATCGTTTCACTTTAAAGGGTTAGAAAAAAGCTTGAAAGCAGAGCCCCCATTTTATTCTCTTTTACGAGTCAAAAAGGAAAAAAATACTCGGTGATATTTTCATATGAGTTTAACGAGCTAAGAAAAGAGCTGAAATGTGGCTCATCATCATCATCGAACATCCATCACCTATCACTGTGCAAAAAGGTAAAGTGCATTATCCAATTCTTGAGGCAAAATAGGTTAAAATATTTACAAAACCTAATATTTTCATGAAAAACTGAATAAAAAGGAGAAAAGTAAATATATTTTTACCATTTACCATTTCACCTTGTTGTGAATAATTTTTACTCAGTTTTTCCCTAATTGTTCTGACACAGATTGCGAGAGATCCGGGAGGTCATTCACTGAGCCGCCAGTTACAGGTAAGAGCCAAGGCCCTGAGCTCCATTTTCATCTCTTTTATTCTTGTTTTTAACTATTTTTAGGTTTTCTGAGGGGGGTTTTGTCAAAAAAATTTCACCCTCAGTTGGTGTGACGTTTGGGCACGGAATCGTGCCGACTGAGGTTAATTAACAAGGCCTATCACACCATTGGTGCAACTATTTTTAAAACAGTCATGCTAGTGCCATGAAGAGGAAAAATCCCTATTTCCTCACAAAACCACCGTTGAAATTCGAAATTTATGGGCCAAGCATGATTGTTGACCCAAATCCATGGGTTTTTCAAGAAAGAATTGCTAAAAATGGTACACTGGAAAGAACAGGAACATGAATATGTAGACACCTAGGCACTGAATGATCCAAATTGCCTGGAAGCTTTGAGGGCTTATGGGCTTGGATTTAAGAGATCTGTGGTTTGTACCTTTTGAATTATTGACCGGAGAATCCACAGTAAGAATATTTTTACACCAACGTTTCGAATCCCAAATGGGATCCATCATCAGGATATGAGAATGATGATAAAAAAAGAGCAGAATGGAAAGGATAAATACTCATGAGGGTAACATTTTTAAGGAGCAGCACAGGTCGGCTGAATCTAAATTTATTATAATTTAATTTTTATTTTTAAATTTATTTTTCAATTTTTAATAAAATTATTTTTATTTATTTAATAGAAATTTTATTAAAATTTTTAATTTTAATAGCAAGGGCTTATGGGCTTATCAAATTATTTCTCACGCCAGGGATGCAGGCCCAACTTGAATTTCTTTGGTACCTGATTAGTCTCTGGGACATAAATAGGGAAATATTCATCATTAGTGACTAGAAATTGGAGTTAGAAACTTTAGATATACATTTCATCACAGGACTGTCCCAAAGAGGGGAACCAGTCAACTTGTATGGGCCACAACCGATTGGGGCAACAATATCTTCATTTCTTGTTGGACATTGCCCTGAGGCCCTCAAATCTAAGAGTGGGAAGATTGATATTTCCACCTTTCAGGGTTTGACACTGAGAGTGCTTCTGTTGACTATCAATAGAGTGGCAGGGTCCCAAGCAGTGCATGAGATCAACAAGTCGAAGTTCCTATACGCTATCAACCACACAGCACCTACGATATTCAACTAGTTAAAGGCCATGAAGATCAACATAAAGCACCAACTAACGAAAGCTAAGGCAGGGAATTTGAAGTAATTTTGCTTCAGATTTGTACTAGTGACCTTTTTCTTGGAACGGGTGCCACTGTTCTAGTACCAGTTGACTGAGATAGATCCTCCCATGCCACGCGACCCGCGGATGGCCCGCTCGAGTCATTTGATGCCCAGGATCACTGGGGTCCAACACATGTTGTACAAACCTAAATTCTTTTCATGGCTATGACAACGAAATATCGTCATGGAGGACTCTCCATATAGTGGCACCGACTTCCATGGAGATCTGGACATGCCGCTACTAGATGGAGAGGATTTCGACGATGAAGGTAAAAAATCGATTTTTTAGTTTTGATATTTTTTAATTGTTTTTGGCATATATGTGTTTATAACATTTCTCTTGTTAATGTAGATGTTGGACTAGAGCAGCTTGCTGGGATGTCCCCAATAGTGAGGCGTGTTGTCTGCCCAATTGATGTTGTAGCTCCTTATTAGGAGGGGAGTGACAACGAGGAGGAGATCACGAGGAACCTTGAGGGGTTGACTCGTGCTATCCCAGAGTATGCTTGGGTGGGAGACATTCCTCGCTAATACCAGAGACACATGCTGGGAGTGTTGGATCAGATCTGTTGATTTTTGACTCATGTTGCATGAGCTGTATCATGTTATCATGATCACCATGCTGACTAGTTCCTAGGTCCAACACTTACATTTTTTGAGGCCTGTGAGCTGCCGATGTTATTTTGGACACACATATTATTTTTGGGGGTTTTGATGTATCAAACATTATCACCATATATATATATAGATATATATCTATATATATATATATATATAGATATATATATATATATATATATATATATATATATATAGATATATATATATATATATATATATATATATATATATATATATATATATATATATATATATATATATATATGTTGTATTTTCTTGCTTACTATGGAACAAATGGTTTGTTTTATTTTTTCACATGTTTCATAAATGTCTATCCAACACATAATTAGCTAATGCATCTGACAATATTTCATATGCCTAGGAATATGATGATACATGATGTAATCAAAATTTCTTTCCAGTAGATGAATACGAAGATACATTCTCAATATTTGAGGGTTTCTGACAGAATATTTCCCATTGAGTTGAAGGACGACAAGCTATGAATCCAGGTTGACAAGCAACTCTTGAATGTCAAGAGCAATGGCTTCTGACAACAGTTCGATGACCTCACTGTATTCAATAATGTTTTTAATTGTACGACCTAAACAAATACCTTGAAAGTTAATCTACTCACTGTTAGGGTCATAGATAGCCCATGCCGTGGATGATCGGTTCCGGGTACTAGGGCAAGCACCCTTAGCAAAACCCAAGTGAGGAGTCACAGATATCTTTAAAGCAAAGGAAACATAGTAAACATGAAAGTTGTAAGAAAACTAACACACCAAACCACACTGTACAAAAATGAATGACACACTAATGTACACAAGTAACCATGCAAGATGACCTAAGCATAGTACTTCTTGAGAGAATCCATGCGCAGACTCTCGTAAGTGATCAATATAGAGGGACATTGGAGTTTTATTGTTGCCATGACGAGTAAGCATCAACTCGGCCAAATAATGGAGTGGAACTCATATAAGGCCTTGCCCCCATGCCCCCTAGGCAAGGGAGGGTTACAAGTCAGATGGCAAGCCCATTACAATAATGGGCAATCGGTGAAAATGTGGGGAGGGTGAAAAATCATAAATCCATGAAGGGATAAAGGTGCCCTCAGTTGAAAGATCTTGATCATGTTAGGATAAACTGATACATCAATAGGCATTGAAGAAGGGAACTCTTCGAGACTGATAGACATGACTGCTAGGCGAAGTAGGAATGAGGAATGATGATGAGTATTAGTCCAAGGTGGTTCCTCAAGAGACATGACCATCATGATACCTTCATTAGCAAGGAAGGTCTTGGCTAAGGGATCAAGGGATTCCAAAGTGCCAGAGCCAGGCCATGGGGATTGAGAATATTTATCGAGAGAGGTCTTCAAAATAAAAGAATCAGAGGATGCGGAACTCGAAGCCAAAACAATTTCCACATAATTGATTTCGGCATGACTAAGTGGCATAACCTCGCCCCAGGTAACAACAAGATCTGGTGAAGGTATGACCCAAGGATCAAATCTGACCAAGACCATGTTGATAGAGGCAACATGAGGAGGTGGGAGTAGAAAAATTCCCCTTAAGGCAGAATCTTTAAAAATACCTACCCCCACACTCTCATAGGGAGCACTAATTTGCTTGACGTACGGAACATTGCCATCCGAAGAGGAAGAGGCAAAGAAAGACAATTGGTTGACAGTGACGATCTTCCCTTAATGGGGAAAACAAATCATTTGAAATAGCGAGGAGGCTACAGCATGCATAGCATGGGTCCAGCTCTGGCCAAGTAGAATATTGTAATTTACTTTGGCATTAATGATCTCTACCTCCACTTTCATTGTCTTACCTTCTAGGGTAATGGAAAGGTTAGGTAAGACACTGAAGGGTCACGAGTCGCACCCATCAAAAGCTTCCAAAGTGTTTGTAGATTGGTTCAAAGCAGGAGAACCAATAGACTTCCAGCATGCAATTTACATGATGCAGGTGGAAGCACCTTCATCGATGACAGTCATGTGGATGGTCTTCTCATTGATGATTACTTGAATGAGAAAGGTAATCTGATGAGGGAGGCATAGAACATGATTCTCTAAATCAAAACATATCAAATTGGAATCGGTGGGATTGATACCCCCGATAGCTGACAACAAATATTTCCACTGCAAAGGGTAGCTTTGGAGCACCTTGAAAGCCGACATAGTTGACGGCGCCTGGGAAAAATCCTCAAAAATATTATAGTGTTGAGAAGCTTAGTCATTAGGATTGTACGAGGATTTCCATAGCACACCTCGAGAGGGTGGCCTTATAGTGTTGGGTCTACTGAGACGGAAATGGCTATTTGAGGATAGCGGGGGTCCCTTTGAGAGGACAACTAACTTCAGATCATTGGGAACAATCCTTAGTGTAGTGATCTTCCTTGCAAATGAGGTAGGGATACTTAGGTTTTCGTTATGAATATTCACTAGTAGACAATTTGGGAGGACCCTATTTTGGGGCATCGACTTTACCCTTGCCTTTGGCTTTCTTCTTACCTTGCGAGGTAGACTGGACAGCATGGACCTCTAAGGTTTTACCAGGGTGAGGAGCATTTTGGGAAGAACTGATAGGAACAGTATTCGAGACCGACTTCTCTTTGGAAGAACATTTAGCAAGGTTCTGGGATACTTAACCAATAACTCCATCGACAGGAGGTACAACTTGTGACTTTGATGCCATGGGATCAGATGATGGCTGCGGAGCATCGGATGATAACTCATCAAAAGTGCCAGACTGAGAGTAAGCTATGTCATAGTACTAGGCACGAGCAATGGCTTGCTCTTGAGTAACGCATCCACCCATAGCTATATCGCGAGCAATTGGGGCCATGAATGATATAGTCAACCATTCAATGAGCAACTAATTAGCAATCTCGAATTTGATTAGGCGACGTCTATGTCTCCATTCATGGATGTGATCAGAGATGTGTGCTGTAGTATCTTGCTTAAGTGATGCGAGAAAATAGGTGCCAGTTTCATAGCGAACTGGTAATTGAAAATGTGTGAGGAAATCCATGGATAAAGAGTTAAAGTCATGGTAAGTACTTCGAGGAAGCTCGACGTACCACTTGGCTGCAGCGCCTATCAGGGTTCGTTGGAAAAGATAGAGACAAATGGAATCATTAATGTAAGAGTTCGAAGAGCACCAAAGGTGATATGTCATCACATGGGCTTGAGGATCTTCTTTTGCTTTCCCAACAAACTTTGGACAATCGCTTAGTATATTGTATGGCATTAGAGGCCAGCATGGTGAATGAAGGATTAGATCATTCGTAAGGCAAGACACATCTGGAAACTCGAGTGTGGCCAAGAATGGTAATTGAGTATTAAAAATCATAGGAAGTTGGTAAGTGAGTCCGAATGAAGGAGCCCATCCTTGCTGGTAAAGATTTTGATTTTGGCCATATGGCATCTGATGTTGCCCCCATTGCAGGTTACCTTGACCATAGGGAGGATTTTGACCTTGAATACCTTGGAACTGTCTAGTCATAGGTTGCTAATAAGCAATGTACAGGTTAAAAGGTTGTTGAGCCTATTGACCGTTGACAAATGGGTATTTGACCTGTTGGCCTTGAACATAAGGGTGGTGAACCTGTTGTTCCTGAACAAGAGGACTTTGGACTTGGTGTCCTTGGGAATAAGGTTGATACACTTGTTTCCCTTGGACATAGACATTTTGTACCTGCTTCCCTTAACCAAAGGGATTTTGAACCTGTTGACCTAGGGCATTAAGGTTTTGTACCTGGTACCCTTGGCCAAAAGGATTCTGAACCTGTTGACCAAGGACATTAGGATTTTGGGCCTGCTGCTGCAAGACTTGACCCTAGCCTTGCCCTCGCATGGTTTGACCATGCTAATATGTATACAAGGGTTGTTGCTGCCTAGGTTGGTTTTGCTACTGGAAGGGTTGGCCTTGTGGCTGCAAAATTTGTCCTTGGGTTTGCAGAGGTTGGCCCTATGAGGACATGGGTTGGGAGGTTTGCAAACCATATTGCATCTATTGTTGCACGGTTTGATGCAATTGTTGCAAGGGTTGACCTTGCCGTTGTTGCAGTTGACCTTGCTGCAGGATCATTTGCCCTTGTTGTTGCGTGGATAGCCCTTGCTGCAACAAAGGTTACCCTTGTTATTGTAGAGGCTTTCCTTGCTATTGCAAGGGTACTTGAACAGTGCCCAGAAAGTCTCTAATCTGAATCTGACCATAGCCATCGTGGAAAGTGGATGAGCTAGGCTTAATGTATTTCCCAGACTAAAGGGTGTAAGGTTGATTAACCATTCCTTGAGAACCATATGGAATATAAGGAGTTTGGTATTGGACCTGAGCCTCATAGGGCTATTGATATTGGACATTGCTCGACCCAGATGGAGCAATAGGATTTTGAACCTGTTGGTACTAGTCATTGCCTGATCCAGTAGGATCAGCAGGGTTGTGAATAATGCTAGAAGAATGTTGGTTCATACCAAGCATGTGAGCCTGTGAGCCACTCACATTGGTGGCACTTGACACTATAGAAACATTCATGTTTTCCCCTAAGCAGTGGCATAGCTTTTCCACTAACTATAGGGAAGGAGGAACTAACAAAGACATTCCTCGAAACCGTCATTGGATCGGATGAGTGACTAGGACTGATGATACAAGGGTGTTCGAAATGGTCGGTTGCACCGGGACTGAGGTAACAGCCTATTGGGAGGTCTTGTTCACGATGAACAGAACTAAAATAGGCATGGCGCCTAAAGCCCAAATGGGGTTATGGTAAAGTAATGAGGCACTAGATGTACCTGAAACCAACTATGCCAAATACACATAGTTGGGGTGACAAACTGGCGAGAATTACCCTTATATATGGGAAACCTTCAGGAGAAAAAGGATGTTCTTCCTCCTCAACAATGTGTGGAGTAGAAACTTTAGACTCCTCTGGAGAGTTGACTGGAGCATAGCCTTCGAGTTCCATATCCGGGAACAAACGATAACAAATGGTCAAAGAAGTATGAGGGGATAATTCCAAAGGAACACTCGGTTGGTCATACAGACTGTAAGGACACTACAGTGATATCACAATGGGGCCAAATAGAAGATTTAGAGGATAGATAACCAGTCCAAGGTGACCATCAGTGGTTAGCGAATTTTCAGTAGTTTGAACGGGATTTTTCGGAGATTCTGGGCCAGGATCAGCAGATGACCTAGTATCTAAAGTGGATGGAGGACAAGATGACAAAGCATGCATGCTTAGAACAATTCCTAGTTCAATACCTTGTTCCTCAAGTGACTCTGGTAACTCAGAGTTGAAAATAGCAACAAGAAATTCTAAAATAGAAATGCTAAAAATAGCATTGCTATAGATAGCATTTTAGGATATACTCCAACTCTATTGGAAATAGCAAAAAGTAGAAATGATAAAAATAGAATTATTATAAATAGCATTTCAGGATATATTCCAATTTTAATTAGTCCCTAAATTAAAATTGAGAATTAAAATTCGAATTTGGTCTCAGTAGTTGTTTGAAAAATAATTAATTAATTCATCTTGAGTTAATTAGTTGGAGAAAATCAAACATGATGTCTATGTGAAGACATGCAACAATTATCCCTTTGATTGGGGAAGTTATCTGTTAATTAAGGAGATAAGGATGAGTTGTAATTAGTTAGCTCAGTTAACTGAGTTAAGTCTAGTTAGATTAGTTCCAAATAGTTGGAGGAACTAATTGTGAGTTCAGTCATTTAATGATTGCATGCATGCAACTACTGTTCTCCAGATAATTGAATATTCTCTCATAAATAACTCATGCATGTCAGTTCAGAGAAAGACCTAGTTGAGATTAAAGGAAGGGACAATGTACTATCAGTTGGAGGAATTTTCATATAAAGGAAACTCATCCATGCAGAAGAAATTATCTCCTTCAAGATTGCACAGTTATTTCAGAGGTCATCCTTGTGTGTGAGGTGAGAATCACATAGGTTGCAGCTGGAGGACCGAGGAGAAACTACGCAAGGAAATAGGAGGCTTGGAGTGTTGAGGGAAGGCATATGTTGTGTCTATTCAGTCTATGAGCAGCATTGACAGATTGGACTAAGAGATGCATAGCTTGTGAGCTAAAGCTTTGTGTAATCCAAACATATTTCAATTTGTATGATAATACAAATAGTGGGGCTTTTAGCTGAGGCTTTCCCCAGAGTATTCTTTTATGTTTCATGCATGATTGGATCTTCTTCTCTGTTATATGTGTTCTATTTGATGTTGCTCAAAATCAATTAAGCTTCTGCAATTTTGTTGTAGAAGTAGATATTTTATTTTGCTTTAGTATATTTCATAATCTTTTGATCTACAGTGGGAAATTATACATGGTATCAGAGCAAAGGTGATCGAAGCAGTGAACAATATATGAAGAAGAAAAATTCGAAGTAAAAAAAAATTGGGCCGTGAGTTTTCAGAGAAGATTTGAAAAATTTTGTGAAAGTTTTTCAGAAACAAATAGCAGATCTGGATTCCTTGTAGAAAAAGACCCAAATTCAAAAAAAAAAAAATCGGCTGAATCGGAGTTCGGATGAGGGAGATATCGCTGATTTAAAATCATCTCTTTTTCCAGAAAATTTTGTGATGGCGGGAAAGATGAAACATATTAGTGTGCTAGCGAAGAACCTATATGCTCTTGAGGTTCAAGATGCATGCAAAGCCTTGAGGATCAAGGAAACTATTAGAGACTTGGTGGTTGAGAGGGAGAGTACATTACCTCTCAACATGTAGAGCCAGAAGAAGTCCCAAACAATTGTGGATGAGCCATAATTGGTGAAGCAGCTTCAGGAGGTTATGGAGTAGCCACAACTAGAGAAACCGAGAGGAGACCGAGGGGAAGAATCCACTCATGCAGAGACCTCCAGTAGGGGGAGATTTTGAGCCAATCTGGTAGAGGGATCACATGCAGCCATAGCTCCAGGTGTGAGGTGGCGCAATGTGAAGTGATAGTCCCAAGAAGGCTGAAATAGGGCAGGATCCTTGAGGTACCAAGCCTCTTTGGTTAGGCCTTGCTACGGGAGTCTCGATGAGGAGTAGTAGGACTAGATAAGTGGGTAGAGACAGATGCGGATGGAGTGGCAGAGGAAGCTTCAGCATCAGAGGGTGTTGCTATCCCAACAGGGAGGTGAGTTGGGAGATCAGTTACTTACTTCTCAGTAACTAAGTTGCAGTGCAGCATTGGGTAGCACGATGCAACATGATGAGAGGAGGTGCAGTGCAGATGCAGTGCTGGGAGAAAGGACCAGTAGTAGCACAGATGCAGCGGGAGGAATCAGTGTGATTGATGCAGTTAGAGATCAAAGTGACAGAGGCTAGAACAGTGAAATACTGAAGAACACAAAGGTGCAGAGTTTTCAGTCAACAGAGGAAATAGCAGTCACAGACTTTGATGACAGATGCATCATACTGATTTATGTTGTATACTTTTTATTTCTAGAGTTGTTGGAGCAACAACACTTGAGAGAAGTGTTGCATCTAGAACATTCCAAAGGTTCAGGATTGGGTTTGAGTTGAATGTCTTTCTTGTTGAGAGGGAGTGTTGAAAATAGCAACAAGAAATGCTAAAAATAGCATTTCTATAAATAGCATTTCAGGATATACTCCAACTCTATTGGAAATAGCAAAAGATAGAAATGCTATAAATAGAATTGCTATAAATAGAATTTCAGGATATATTCCAATTTTAATTAGTCCCTAAATTAAAATTGAGAATTAAAATTTGAATTTGGTCTCAGCAGCTATTTGGAAAATAATTAATTAATTCATCTTGAGTTAATTAGTTGGAGAAAATAAAAAATGAAGTCTATGTGAAGACATGCAACAATTATCCCTTTGATTGTGGAAGTTATCCCTTAATTAAGGAGATAAGAATGAGTTTTATTTGAGTTGTAATTAGTTAGCTTAGTTAACTAAGTTAAGTCCAGTTAAATTAGTTCCAAACAGTTGGAGGAACTAATTATGAGTTCAGTCAGCTAATGCACGCATGCATGCAACTAGTGTTTTCCAGATAACTGAATATTCTCTCATAAATAACTCATGCATGTGAGTTCATAGAAAGACCCAATTGAGACTAAAGGAAGGGACATTGTACTGTCATTTGGAGGAATTTTCCTATAAAGGAAACTCATCCATGCAGAAGGAATTATCTCCTTCATGATTGCGCAGTTATTTCAGAGGTTAGTGTTGTGTGTGAGGTGAGAATCACACAGGTTACAACTGGAGGACCCAGGGGAAACTGCGCAAGGAAATAAGAGGCTTGGAGGACTGAGGGAAGGCATATGTTGTGTCTATTCAGTCTATGAGCAGCATTAAGGGATTGTACTGAGAGTTGGATAGCTTGTGAGCTAAAGCTTTGTGTAATCCAGACATATTTCCACTTGTATGATAATACAGGTAGCGGGGTTTTTAGCTGAAGATTTCCCTAGAGTATTCTTCTATGTTTCATGTGTGATTGAATCTTCTTCTCTGTTATATGTGTTCTATTTGATCTTGTTCATAATTGATTCAGCTTTCACAAATTTGTTGTAGAAGTAGATCTTGTATTTTGCTTTAGTATATTGCATAATCTATTGTTCTATAGTGGGAAATTCTACACTCAGGAAATGACTCCTCAAACAACCTTTAGATGGAGGAGAGGAAGAGGAACTAAGTGAACCATATGGTTAAGCCACGATGACCTTGTCTTAGTCGAAAAAAAAAAAAACTTCAAGGCTTTAATTTTTTTTTTAAAGGAAACTGATGATTTGGTCTAGAAAAGACTAATACGATGTTAAAGGATCGTGCGCTATCAATTATTAAGATGCATAAAAAGACTGGTTCTCTTTCATTTTTTTAAGAGTTGAGAAAGAAACAAAGGTGACTCTATCACTTTCGATTGGAAACAATCTTGAAAGGACAAGTGCTCGAATGATATTTTAAGTTTAACGAGTCAAAAATATCAGATGACTCCTCTGGATGATCTAGCTAAATAGGATTACCAGGCAACCGTGAATTGCAGAATACCTCCTAGCGAACCGAGAAGTACTAGTAGGCAATCTCATTAAATGTTGTGTTTGGTGTATCACATTTGCAAGGCGGCCGACTCGGCTTCCTAAGGATAAAGGATTTCAGCCTAGAGGGGTCTCCCATTATATACTCGATGGTATAGGGAGCAGAAATACGTACTAGCGTTGTCTAATGCTGAAGCTAACGACAACTACTAGGTTTAGAGACGTCGGAACATGTCTGTAGCCTAGACCTTCTAGACATGATCGTTAGATGTCAAATGCACCTTAGGTTAATTGAATTCATTTTAAACTTTATCTTGAGTTATGTTTTAGTTTACAAGCCTTAGCAATGTGACTCAAAAACCTTAAATGCAACTAAATGAGACAAGACCCTTTCAATCCAATGAATTTCCTACACTAGAGAGGGTAGAAACTACACAACCAAATGCAAACAACGAAGAAACTGGAAGAAAAATGATCTTTCACTACTTCACTTTTCGAAAAAATAAACTGATGAAAAATGCATTCCAATTCCTAATTTCTTGACAAGTGCACTTCTAAGAGTCCTTTCAAAAGCAAAAAGAGTTATTTTCATTTTCAATTCCCAATGAAATCCTAGTTCTTAATGATGCTGACTATCGTAGCATAATGATGCAATAAACTAGAATTTCATACTTTTTTGTGAAACAACAAAATGAATTTTTTGCATACAACACTTCAATGAAAAAAATTTCGAGACAATTAGCTCTTCAAGCAAATGAAAACATGAAAAGAGAGACTCATTCAGACTAATGAAGCACTAACTTTACCAACAACAAGACAAGCAATGTAATCCATGCCAGAAAAGAAACGTTTAGACAAGCAAACGAAAACTTTTCAAACTTGTGTAATGGAGGTCAAAGTCGTAAAAGGACCGCAAACAAAATGCAAGGAGTAAGTACACCTACAACTCAACTGATTGAGTTCACAATTGGCTAAATGGATGACAATCTAGATGCCCTAGTGTCACTAACCATCCAATGACTCAAGAAATCAAGAAGAAAGATGACAAGCCAACAAGCAAACAAAACCACATGAAAAGCATGTTTCTAGTTAAGGAGGAAAAGGTCTAAAAGGCTTACGTGGTCGAAATCGTGAGAGAAAAACACACTGGCCAAGATTAGGGACAAACCCTAATCTTCACTTACTGGCATCAATGCAACTGCCTAAGTAACAACAAGCGCTAGAGGCTGGTTGGTGCGATTGTTTCTCAACATATTGCGCTAATCAGTGCCATTGTCACCTGATTAAGTGCACTGAGCAAGGGAGCCAAGAAAAAAACAAAAGAAAAAATTGAAACAGGGACCAGATCTGCTACCATGAATTTCAAACTCAGACTAGTAAGTAGGAGAAAAGAAACAGAACCAAAGGGAAGAATTGGAAGTAGAAAAGTTCACACGAAATCATGAAATCTAAGACAAACTGAAGGATTGGTTCCCCAATATGGTCACCAATTTGTGGTGAAGTGAAATTATAATTGTGGACACAAAAAAATTCCTCTAGACCAATAATGGGTCTAGCCACAACTAATACATTCTATGGTATATTTCCTTAGGTTATAATCAATTAAGAGGGCCTACCTCTTAGTACGCTTATCCTGTTTGATGATGTCCTTGCTTGCTCTCTCCAGCTATTGGCTTGTATGGGCCTGACCCAGGTTCAGAGGTGATTTAGCTAAGCAAATCTCGGTACTACTGGCCCTTTCAGAAGTAGTCCATGGAGCACGGACTGAGGTCTCACTCGTAGTAGTATGGGAGGGTGCTAGAATCAGGTTTCTATACCCTGAAAATGTCTGATGAGATTTTTGGAGATCCGCAATTTAACCCTACGCACACGTCCCTACGCACACTTGCTATTCCTTCACAGTCTGCAATGCTACTTTCATGTAGCCCTACCTGAGGCACAACCCATATAATACCAAGTACTCATCATTTACTCTATTATTACCTGATTACTTAACTTATGTGTGGAAGATTAATGATTATTACACCATATTCAACCATCATATCAGTGCGTGTGATAAATAAACCAATATAAATGTAAATAAGACAATGCAAAGTAGATACAGAGAAATAGGAATCAACTTCTCTTTATTAATCTTTGATCCAGATTACAAACTCAACATGACCCTGTGCACTTAGCTACAGGGGTCCGTGCACTCAATTGTGGACTCTACTAGGCCTCTGCATACTTAGCTGCAGAGCCTCTTCCTACCACTATGATCCAGTAAACTTAGAATCCTTTTATAAGCTTGAACCATTACTATTCTTCTCTCTAATTCTCTCTCTTTACACTTAGAGCCTTGATCTATTTATACGCTCCCATGGTCCGTGAACCATGGGTAGGCCGACATGACTTTACATTACATTATAATATTTTAGGGCGGACAGCCCTATGACTCATCCTATACTTCGTGCTCTGCGCCCGCAATGCGTGGAGTCTTACAACAAGCTTTGGCCAAAACTTTGGCTTTGAGCCCCAAAACATGCTATGGGGGGTCTCCATGCCCAAAAAGCCCCCAACATAGTCATCGTGACTCGTCTCGAGTCACTCTGCTAGTGCGATGATCTTAGCACGGAGCCCCTCCAACTAGTCCCATACTGCTTGGAGGTCCACAACGCACTATTCTGTGGTTTGTTAAATCTGTTGTATTCTTGCTTCAGAATCATCTGTGGTTGAATTATGTCTTCTCCTTGATACCAGCATCTGCTACATGTGTTTATAGTCTTATGCCCTCGTTTGACTCCTTGGGTCGCGAAGACTATGCTTCGGCCGGTTAGTCAGATAGTCGGCCCACCCATGCAGGGCTTCAAGTGACTATCGTTTACCTTGGCTAGGAAGGGTTCTCCATTTAGTTTAACTAGCTGGACGACACCTCCATCTGTGACCTCCTTAACCATGTATGGTCCCATCCAATGCATTCTGAATTCTCCTAGGAATTTTTCAAACTTACTATCATATAGCAGCACTAGGTCGTTTACCTTAAAGGTGTGCAACTTGATATGGTGATCATGCCAGACCTTTTCACGCTACTTTTTTACCTGTTGATGAAATTCAGCCAGAAACCATTCTTCCTCGAGTTTTTCTAATTGCGTGAGCCATTCTTTTAAGGCTTCACGGTCTGTCATGCCTATGAGCACTGCAATTAGCAGACTAGGTATGATGTATTCCATCAGCATGACAACTTCCATGCCATAGACTAACCGGAAAGCTTTTTGTCCCATCAATTGTTTGCACATTGTTCTATATGCCCATAATATGGCAGGTACGCGCAGGTCCTAGCTGTTTCACTACGTGTTACATACTTTGGTCAGCGCAGTCTACCGTATTTTTTGAATGCGTCTACTATCCCATTAGCTTGTAGGTGGTACGGTGTACTTTACTGATGATACACTTGGAACTCTTTTGTGAGAGCATTGATGGTTTCATTCAGGAAATGTGTTCCGTGGTCACTCATTAAAATTTTTGGACAACCAAATCATGTCAACACATTTTCGAAAAAAAAGTTCGTAGCCATAGTAGCCATGCAGTCCTTAACCAACTGTGCTTCTTCCGATCATGTCAGGTACTCTGTCATGGTGATGATGTAGCACACACCCATCTTTCCTTGAGGTTTGATTGGTCCCACAAATTTGATTTCCCATTTTTCGAATGGCTGTAGTGTCATTTGTGGATTTAGTGGCATCTCGTTCCTTCATGTTGGTTTTCCAGTCCTTTGACATATGTCACAGGCCCGACAGTGCACTTTCGAATCCTGGTGCAGGGTTGACCACCAAAACCTAGCACGAAGAATCTTTTCTGCAGTCGTGCGTCCTGCATAGTGTCCTCTTGCAACACCCCCATGTGCTTCCATGAGGATCTGACCTCATTCAAATTCAGGCACATATCTTTGCAATATCTCATCATTTCCCATTTTGTAGAGGTGCCCCGTGATGACAAAAAATTCCATTGCACGCACCACTAATTCCTTCTTCTGTTGGACTGAGTATTCCTTCAGCGTAGTCCCTGTTGTTAGAAAATGGATTATATCCTCGAAGTGTCCATCCATGTTTCACACTGAAAAAAGTTGTGCATCAGGTAGTCCCTCCTCCAAATTTGTTGGTTCCTCGCCTGTCTCAATTCGTGACAAGCGATCTGGTCCTACGTTTAGGTGTCCCAGCTTGACTATGACCTCAAAATCATATTCTTGAAACAGTAAAAGCCATCTTCATATGCACCCCCCCAACACAGGCTTGTTCATGAGATATTTCAACACGGAATGGTTGGTATACATCTTGAAATGTCTGCCAAGTAGATAGTGTCGGTATTTTTGGAGTGCGTACACCATTGCCAACCCCTCACACTTGGTGGTAGAGTAGTTCTTTTCTACTTTGGACAGTCTCTGAATCGTGAATGTTATCGGGTGATCCACGCCCTCTACACCTTCCTACATGAGTATGGCTCCCAGCGCAATACATGATGCATCAACATGTACATGAAATTCCATGTCCCATTTGGGGAAGACTAGGATTGGAGCGGAGGCGAGTTTCTCTTTCAGAATATCCAAACTTTTCATGCAATCGTCATTCCAACAATATGTAGCATCCTTTTTCAATAGCTTTCCCATCGGCGCTGTTATGTGGGCATAACTTTTGATGAAATTCCTATAGTATCTAGTGTGCCCCAAAGTAGCTTGTAGTTGTTTAACACTACACAGTGCTTCCAAATTTAGAATAACGGCAATCTTCGTAGGGTCCACCATTAGGCCTTGTTTTTAGACTACATGTCCCAACAGGTTTCCAAAGGGAACGAGGAATGTGCACTTCTTAAGATTCAGCACAATCTCATGTCGATGGCAAGTATCCAGCATCAAGCATAAGCTCGCTACATGGTGCTTAACTAATCCAAAGATAGTCCAATCATCTAGATAGACCTCAAAGAACTTGTGGATGTATTCTTTGAATGCGGCCATAGCAATGCATGAAAATATAGATGGTGCGTTATTTAGTCCGAACGGCATAACGATGTATTGAAAGCAGCCCCATTCTGTTGCGAAGGTCATTTTGCTCCTACCTTTCGGTGTGATCTTGATTTGATGGTACCCTGAGAAGCCATCCGTGAATGAGTATGCTTCCTGACCACCAACATTTTCTAGTACTTCATTTGTGAATGGTGTCGGGAATGGATCATGTACATAGGCATCGTTTAGCTTCCTTAGGTCCACACATATTCTTATTTCACCTTTCTATTTTTTCTCCTGTACTACCATAGGACTCGCCCAGTCAGATTCTTCTACTGGTTCAATAATTACGGCTGTGATCATTTTGTCTAATTCATCACGGACCTTCTCTTTATACTTTGGATTCAAGTAGTAAGGTCGTTGCTTAACTGGCTTCATGTCCGATTTCAGAGTAATCTTCATCATCCCTAAGTCGCCAATAATCCCTTTTAAGTCCGTAATTTTGGTCAAGAACAAGTCTTGGTATTCGCGGAGTAACTTAGTGACCTTATCCACTGTAGCATCATCCCAATAGTCCCCAAGCATTGTGTACTTTGGCTCCACTTCTATGCCAATATTTTCCTACTTTGTTTCTAGTGGCATGGTGATGTTGGGATCCTCAATTGATCATCTGTGAACCTCGTGATAGCCTTCTGTTTCTTGAATATTAACATTTTATGGGTCCTCATGATCCTCCTCAACATGCATGTTATAACACTCTAGGGTGTTGCTTAACTGTGTCGCCCATACTGGCTGAAGTACTTCCACTGACTCCTGTGGTATTTTGAAGATGGAAGCTTTTACTGCTTGCAGCGCATCGTCAACTATATATGACCAACGGTTTTCAAATGTGAACATTAACAAAAATCCATCATGTAAGACATCCATTCGCCCATACCATGTCAGAGCTTTGTCTAAGTATACCAATTCATGGGTATGAAATCCAGGGTATGGTAAAAATAAATGTACCCATTCAGGCTGTGGCTCTTCCCCGTAGACCTTGGTCCATTTCGCGAGGTGCATCCATAGATAATCTCGTCCGTCATTTTTGTCTACTAGCTATATTTTCAATTTCCCAAATCGTAGGTTCATCATCCTTCTGGATCCGTGCCAGTCCTCAAAATTTCCTTGATGCGTACCCCACCATCGTGTGGGTAGTTCTCACTTCAATGCATTGAACCGCTACTGCTTTGGTATTGCACTTTCAAATTTGCTCATAAATTCATCCATCGTTGACAATCCATCATATGTCGGTAGCTCCCTTACTTTTGTTGTCACACAACGTAGTGATCTAACCATCATGTTGTAATTAAGCATTGTTACTTTGTGCAACCGATTCTACCATCGCTCAACTTCTTCGTCTGAATCCGAAGTGTAGGATCATTCACGCTCCCACGAAATTCTCCCATCTATAGCTAGATTCGGCCAATCTTGGTTTCACACAGTTATCTCGAAAATACAATCGAGATCATCATCACTGTCATCATTTTGCACTGGTTCAGTTTATCGTGCTCCTTCAGCTCGATCCAGTGGCACTACTACGCGTAGTGACTTTTTCTCAAAGATCATTTTTCTCTTCTTTAGATTTATGACTCCATTCATATCAGTGGCCCAGTCTATTCCTAGTAGTGTGGGATAGGGGTTACTGTCATCGACAATCTCTATCACTTCAAAATCCGCTTACGCACTTGCACCTTCAATATCTATTGTTACCCCTTGCAATCTTCCCATGGGAAAAATATTCTGTTGGTTTGCCATTCATAACTAAATAGGGGACCATTATAACGTGGGTTAGCCCATGTGTTCCCATGTTTGCTTTGGTAATACTTTCACGTCTGAACCCAGATATAGGACTACCCGACCCATTTCATACTCACCGATTTGCACAGTCAACCTCATTTCCTTTCTTGTGTGCAATGCATGCTTCCCCAGTTTCTGGACCACACACAGTTCTCCTGACCCTACGCATCTCGTGATAATTTCATGTAGTCCTTTGACTACCTTGCTGTCGCGCAGCAGTTGCATGCATTTCTCTAGAAAGGTACTAAGCATTAAAGGATCCATTCCTGGTTCCAGTTGATCCTTACTTCCTAAAGTAGAGGCCTCCGTGAAGCTCTTCTTAGCTTCCATGACTATCTCCTTTGCACGTTCTAAATCAAACTTGGGTTCCTTTGTAGGAGCCTTGCGAACACACACACTCTCTTCTAGCTCCTTTCCCTTATCATCTCCCGTGGTCATATTGCTTCTGAGCATCATGTTTATGTTTGGGTCTTCTTCGCGTGGCTCAGACCTCATCATTTGTACATTCTAAGTCGGAGGGGGCTAGAAAACCCTTTTTTCACACATCCTTGCAATTGGCGAAGGGCAGTCTTCTGCCTCATGATCAAACTGAGTACAATACAAACATGATATCCTTGTCGGGTTGGTACAATCGCGGGCATAGTGTCCTGGCCCTCCGCAATTGTAGCAAATTAGTTAACTGTGACCCCTTCCTAGTCCCATTTTGCCTCGTCCTCGAATGCGCCCCTGAAATCCAACACACACCATCCTCGTATTTGGGTCGAGGGATCGCGTTTCTGTCTATACCCTATAGCTGGGGGTCTTATCCATCGTGGCCTATCGAACCACAGAGATTAAAAACAATTGTTGGGACATCTGTATATACTTCTGCAGTAGATGACAATTATCCGTAATGTGTTTCCCTCCTATTTGACAGATCGTGCACCATAAAGCAGGTGCCACGCTGAGCCCTACCTGTGCCTCCAGTCTCAATGGCATCGGCCCTCCTCCTGCCAAGTAGTTTGTGAACACAGGACAGTGATCTTTGTCGTGGCCCTGGCCTTTGCATTTTATGCACCATACTTCCTCGCATACCTCCCGCTGAGGTGCCCTATCCTATTTCAAACTCTGTATTTCTAGACATAGATTCTGTAATTGCGCATGGATTTGTTGGACTCCCAACCCAAGATCTTGTATATGGGTCTCATGTAATCTCATTTCCATTTCCAACACTTTGGCCTGGGTGGAAAGTTTTTGCTGTGATAGCGCCATCCTTAAGTACAGTGTCAGAGATGCTAGAAACCATGTATGATGTTGTCCATCTGTCAATGTAATATTGGCTTCGCGAATCATACTCTTCAGCCTTTGATCCAGATCCCAGGGGGTCTCGCCTGAGAGCATCACAATCTCTTTAAACCTGATGATTGATTGTGTTTCTGAATTTGTCCTACTAAATTCCATGTTCAGCGCGGCCTGGATCTCTATAATTCCTACATTTGGGTGGTCATTAGAATGCGCGATCCTGTAGCATGCTCACCATCATGGCCTTCTTAATATTGTCATCCATGACACCTGTGCTTCCCATACTACTCTTACCACAAACTAGAATTGGTCCAGATCTTCATTCCCCACTCCTATGAATACCGGTAGTTTGATCGCACTTGCCATACTAAACTGCAGTGGTGGTGGAGGTGGAGTGGGTGGAGATGGAGTTGAGGAGGGTGAAATGGGTGGTGGTGTGGGTGGAGGTGGTAAACGTAGAATTTTTTGTCTTATCAAACTAACCATGCTCCTCGAAGAAACCTGCGTGAGCTCCTCCTCGCTTTCCCACAAAGGTGACATTAAGGGATTGGTTTCTAACTCTTCACTACTTCTGCTTCTATAGATCTTCCTGCTCCATGGAGTCCCAAACATTAATTTATTCGCATAACTCGCTTTTCACACAATAGCATCTTAATCCAAGTGTTAAAATATTTAATGTACTTACCTCGCGGTCCTTTCAGGAAACGTCTCTTTGCCCCACTGTAGCTGACGGTCGTGTCTACCACAAACTCAATGATAAATCCCCCTATTATCCAGTCGAGCCAATGGTCCATAGCTCACACTATCTTATCTTCTGATGCTTCTAGTATGTGCACTAATTCTGGAGTCCACACTATTGATTTGTCAAGCCTACACCTTCTCTGGCTGTCTGCTAACTTCATGATCCACTCATACAACTCAGAAGGAAAGGATGCAAAGAAAATTTCATGGATTTCCATATACAAGTAGCGTTACAACCATTGTTCCTTAGATACTCGCAGAGTTCTATTTTCCTGCATTATGAACTCGTGAATATTCTTGTCCAACCACTCTTTAGTTTCTTTCTTTGTTGGGTTCCAATGGCACAATATCAGACATCCCTTATGCAGATCTCGGTCTCAGTAATGGAACCATTTGTTGGCTTGTATGGGTCTGACCCAAGTTCAGAGGTGATTTAGCCAAGAAAATCCCAGTACTACTAGCCCTTTTGGTAATAGTCTGCGTAGGATGGACTAAGGTCTCACCCAAAGTAGTATGGGAGGGTGTTAGAACGAGGTTTTTGCACCCTGGGAATGTCTGATGAGCTTCTTGGAGATCTGCGGTTTAACCCTGTGTGCACGTCGCTATGCACACTTTCTATTCCTTCGTAGCCTTCGATGTTGCTTTTGCATAGCCCTACCTGGGGTGCAACTCGTATAATACCCAAGTTCCTCGTTGTTTAATCTATTATTACCCGATTACTTAACCTGTGTGTGGAAGATTAATGATTATTATAGCATATTCAACAATCATATCAGTGTGCGCGATAAATAAATCGATATAAATGTAAAGAAGACAATTCACAATAGATACATAGAAATAGGAATCAACTTCTCTTTAATAATCTTCAATTCAAATTATAGACCCAACACTGCCCTATGCACTCAACTGCAGAGGTCCGCACACTCAGTTGTAGACTCTACTAGGCCTCTGCGCACTCAGTTGCAGGGGTCCACACACTCAGTTGTAGACTCTACCAGGCCTCTGCGCACTCAACTGTAGAGCCTCTTCCTACCACTATGACTCAGTATGCTTAGACTCATTTTCTAAGCTTGAACCATTCCTATTCTTCTCTTTAATTCACTCTCTTTACACTTATAGCCTCACTCTATTTATACACTCCCATGGTCCACAGACCATGGGTAGGCCGACATGACTTTACATTACATTACAATATTTTAGGGCAAACAACCCTATGACTCATCCTCTACTTCGTGCTCCACGCGCACAATTCGCGGAGTCTTACAACAACCTTTGATCAAAACTTGGGCTTTGAGCCCCAAGACATGGTGTGGGGGCATTCCATGCCCAACACCAGCTATCTCTCGCTTCCTTCTTGAAACACCTGAAAGAAGTAAACAATGTCAAACAACAACCATGATAATAGACAAATTGTAATTCCACCTACTTAACAAGTCAAGAAACATTACGCCATGAACATGTAAGATGACAAATGATGCAGGAAATCAATCGATAGTTGCATATATATTGAATCAAGAAGAGATTACAACCATTGTCTTGACGTTTTTGTTCTCCTCCAACAAAACTAGGTTCCCACACACCTTTGCTAGCATTCCATGATGGCCTCAACAATAATATTTTTAAGGCTCTTCCCTTTAGGGTTCACACTAAACCAAATTCACACTTCTCCCTCACACAACTAGAGAACTACAACTATGAATAGCTTGTTGTTTACTCCAAACTTAATTAGCACTAGCATACCAACATTAACACTAGCTTGTGCTTGGAAAAAAGGGAGGTTTATATAGGATGAATGGATGGGAGATGGATCCTATTCTCATGGGAGGAGGTCTTATCCCTTGAGGTAGTTCCATCATTATAGGGGAAAAGAGCCCAAACTGACATCCTTGACCCTAGCCAAACCATTTACCATACTTCCGTTACGAAGCTTCTAGAGTTGGAAGCTTTAGCTATTTATTTAAAAAACTTTCCATAAGAGGACCGTCGTGACTCAAACAAAGCTCAGTCACTCCGGTCGATGCTAGGGACAATGTTAATCCCTACATATCGGCATGAGGGGTACGAGGGCCATTAGCGCTGGTCTTGTAAACTAGGCAAAACATAACTTTTTAGGGAAATGGTGCAAAATGGAATTATTTTTCTCATGAAGAGGGACATAATGGGAGTTTCTTCATGAAGGGAAAGCATGTAGGGTTCACTGTAAAGGTCCTCCAAGATCAAGGAACAGGGAGTACAGGGACAATGACAAAATGATGTGTAACACTAACACACCTTGGCAGTCATTCCCTCAAAACTAGCATTACATTTTTCCACAACTTAGGAACCTTACATTCCCTATAACACGTTGGCACTCCCTAGTTTCTTTGCCCTCATAGATAGCCTTACTTTTTTTGCGACTTGGGAGCCCAACCAATTCATTAGAAAAAAAATATTGTGTCCAACCCAAAGTCTCCCTTTCTCTAAAATTCCTTTCTCCACGCCTTATCACAACCATAGGCTTGCCCCCTGCAAGTCCTATTCTGAAATTCTCCTGAAACACTTTATCCTTGGGACACTTTGAATTCACTAACACTCCTTGGCACACACTCTTATTCCTTCATTTCCAAGCATTTTAACCTAGTTCTCGCTTGTGTTCCCCTAACACTCCCTAACACTCCTAAGCATCCATTGACATTGTCTTCCATGTGTTATCTTGCCTTTTCATTCCTTGGCATGCCCTAGCGCTCCTTAGCTATCATGCCCTTACAACTACCCTTACAATTTTTTAGACTTGGGAACCCAACCAAGTCCTGCCTCGATTACAACGACTTAAACAAGTTATAGTTACTACAACTAGACTATTCCTTGTTCACCTAAGAACTTCTTATAAAAAATCTTAGGCTACCGATGTCCAATCTCAACTCATTCCACATAACAAGTTACCAAGTCAAGGCTTACGTCCAACCACGGCCATAAAACAACAAAGGAACATAGTTTACATCTTGACATGCCATAACACCTAACACGTCTAACAATCTCTTAGCACTATGTGGCTCATGTTAGCATCCCCTACATTTCTTGGCATGCTTTAAACTCCCTAGCACACCCTATAACTCCCCGACATGCCTTGGCACTTCCTAACATATAACCTTGTCACTCCCTCCTTAGAACACTTGGAACTCGGTGGCATTCCCTATCACACACTCTTATCTGTTCATTTCCATGCATTTTGAACTAGTTCTCCCTTGTTTTTCTATGGCACTCCCTAACATTTGATGGCACACATTGGCACACCCTTGCACTTAGCACATCTTGGCATGTTTCCCTGGAACTCTAGCATTCCTTGGCACTACCTAACATATCTTTTCACTCCCTCCTTAACACACATAGAACTCACTAACACTCCCTATCACACACTCTTATTGATTCATTTCCATGTATTTGAAACTAGTGATCCCTTTTGTTTCTTTGGCACTCCATAACACTCCCTAGCATGAATTGGCACACCCTTCCACTTGGCATATCTTGGCATGTTTCCCTGGCCTCTAGCATGCCTTAGCACTAGCTACCATACCTTGTTACTCCCTTGGCACATCTATAACTCACTGATAGTTCCCATCACAAACTCTTATTTGTTCATTTTCATGCATTAGTTTGTCCTAGTGCTCCCTTATGTTTCCTTTGCACTCCCTAACACTTCCTAGCACATGTTGATACACCTTGGCACCTAAAACATCTTGGCTGCATATCATTCTAGCAATCTAGCATGAATTAGTGCAACCTAGCATACCATTTCACTCTCTCCTTAGCACACTTGGAACTCGCTAACACTCCCTGTCACACAATCTTATTCATTCATTTCCATGCATTTTGACCTTGTGATCCCTTATGTTTCCCTGGCACTCCCTAACACTCCTTAGCACACATTGGCAGACCTTGGCGCTTGGCACATCTTGGTATAGTTCCGTAGCACTCTAGCATGCCTTGGCACTGCATAACATACCTTGTCACTCCCCCCTTAGCACACTTGGAACTCGTTGACACTTCATTTCCATGCATTTGAAACTAGTGTTCCCTTGTGTTTCCTTGGAACTTGGCCTTAACACTCCCTAGCATGCATTGACACCACACCCTAGCACCTAGCACATCTTGGCATGCCTTAGCAGTTGGCTTGTCTTAGCATGCCTAACATGCCTTGGAACTGACTATCATGTGTTAGTATTTCCTGGCATTCCCTGGCACACCTTGGCACTCCCTAATTGTCATGCCCTCATAGATAGCTTTACGATTTTTGCGACTTGGGAACCTAGCCAAGTCATTGGTAAAACAATGTTGTGCCAAACCCAAAGTCTCCCTCTGTCTGAAACCTCTTTGATCAACCCCTTATAATTTTAACCATGGGCTTGCCTCCTATAATTCCTAATATAACATTCTCCTAACACACATTGTCCTTGAGACACATGGAATTCATTGACACTCCTTAGCACACACACTTATTTGTTCATTTCCATGTATTTTGACCTAGTTCTCCCTTGTGATGTCGTAACACTCCCTAACATTCCTCAACATCCATTGGAAATGTTTGACATGTGTTATCTGGTGGCTTGGGTGCAGGCGATATAGACAACCTTTCAAATGTTGCTATAATGTCTTCTAATTCTGGTTGAATTCCTCTTTTTGCTTCAATTCGCGTATCAGCCATCTATTGTTAGATTGACCGCTTCATGAGTTTTCCTTCTTATTACCCCAATCCTTATTATCGAGCATAAATCATATCATTGGCCTGGTTTCTTCCTTCAGGACTGTTAGTGTCAGTCTTTGTAGCCTTCCTCCAATGATCAAACATGCTCTTACAAAGTGATTTTAAGGTGTCAAGGTAAAATTTTGTCATTTCAGTGAGTCTTCAAGTAAAATTTGGTCACTAGGTATTAGGTCTAGGGTTTGTTTTCACTCCTTTCAAAGTTGTCCAAATGTCGGTCCATGTCACCATTCAACTGAGTGTACCATCATTTAGAGGGTTGTCATCATCATGTCAAGTTCCACTGGGTCATTTTACACCTTGTTCATGCTTCACTTGTGCCTAGGTAAGGTTCATTTCCCTCTCCTAGGATTTTGAAGGTAATTTATCTTGGATGGTCAAATCATTAGCAAAACATGTATCCTGATGTTAATACACCTTCCCTTATCCTTAATGTACCTTATTAAACACTTCCCATTACTGAGATCCCCCAAATTCCTCATTTTCACACAAACCCTAGTTTCTTGCTACAACTTGACAATTTTCTAGGCTAGGCCTATGTTTTGACCTTTTGGACCTCTTCCCCTCACTCAATATTTTAAATTCCACTTTCCCCTACTTCCTAACATCCCTCCCTACTACCCAAATTTTTCCCAAGAATTTAGAAGCCCCTTATCCCCCTCATTTCACTTCATTTCGACAAATCCTCTATTCCACACATCGGGATAGGTTTTACTCCAATGATGGTTCTGAGCAAGAAAGGATGAATTTGGGAACACTGAGAGAGGTTTTTGTCCACAACAGGAAAGGGAAGAAAAAACTCCTTCACTTTTTACACAGATTTCATTCTTTTAGATAAATGTCAAAAATATAGTTTCCTTAGGAGAATTGATGCACCTCTGAAGTGACCCTAGGAAAATCAAGATCTCTCCTAGATTGGTTGGCTTAAAGACTTGCTTGATGAGTCAAATGATAACTAGACACAAATATATTTCCAATGGGCTATCATGAGCTCAATTTTGGGTTGAGGAAGACCTTCAAAAGTCGACTGCAACAGCACTCTGCCTTTAGGCAGCCTCGTTTTGCACATTTTGACCAGTCTTGGGAGATTTGATTTTTGACAAGACAAATGAACTTCAAATAGAAACAATTTAGCTGGGTTGGAAAGTAGACGCAATAAGCTCTCCAATGAGCTATCCCATGCCCAATTTGGACACTAGGAAGGCCTCCAAAAGTCTCCTGTAAAAAGCACGATGCATTGGGTTTGGAGCGCAGCGCATTGAAAGGGTGCGGCGCATTGGGCAGTGCTCTACAGTGTAAATTTTGAATGGGCGCGATGCATTGAGAGGGAGCGGCACAATGGGTTTGTGGCGTAGCACACAGGGCCACAAGGCTGATTTTACTCACATCCTCCTCAAAAATTGCAAAATTGCTCAAATCCTTAGGTGTTCAAGTAAGTCAAACATTCCTCCACGATCAGTGAATGAGCTTCTCTTGATGTTTATGGTGATTTAATGAGAAAAACTTGAAACCCTACCTCCTTGCAATTTTTGTCAAAACAATTGCATAGGGTTTACAATTTGTGTTTTTTGCTACCAATTTCACTCTTAGACATTTCTCACTGCCTGACTCTTTCATTCCCTCCCTCTCATCACATTTTCATCTACCCACTCCCTAAACCTCATATCCCTAAATTATTAATCCCAAATCCCTAAGTCCCACTATCCCAAACCCTAGTTACAAATTTATAAACCCTAATTTATGTCCCAAGAGCCTAAATACTACTCCCTAAACCCCCTACTCCCCAAAAAATTTGTCAGCAACATTCCCAAAACCCCTCATACATACTCCCACCACAGTCCCTCATACATTCTCATCCTTGATAGCAAAAACCTAAAGACACCATAAATCTCTTCATACTCATCTAAGAAAACTCAAACATTGGCAAACATGGAGTCTAACCATTCCTATGACTGAGATGAGGAGACACTCAGTGATTCTTCTAGAGAAATGCATGCATGAAAGAGACCTCACAAGGGTGGTAAACATATACGAGAGGAGCCTACTTCACTTGCTGAGCTACAGGCCTGTTCTCTTGCTGTCACATGCTTTCAACACCAATCTTATTATCAGTTCTGTGAGATGGTAGAGAGAATATAGTACCATCATGAGTTGGCCAAGTTGTTAATGCTCCATCTTCATAATGGCCAAGTCACTCTAGTAGGTGTGACCTTCACCTTGACACCGGAGGCTATTTCTCTAGAAACTAGCATTCCAAATGTCGGTGAGCAGTGGAATAAAAGGCAGTAGATTGATAGATAACATTATGAGCCTTACATCAAGGCTGGTTATCAGAGGCATCTCATTAAATTTTTTCCCTTCCGGTATCTGAAAGAAACATATGCTTCGTTGATGAAACTCATAATTAAATATTTCAGCTATGAGGGTCGGTTTTCTCGCCTATATGCCTATAACATCAGATTGTTGATTCACTTTACTAGGGTGAGAATGATGAATCTCCCCTATTTTATTTGCCGGAACATTGAGAAGATGACCACCTTAGTGCACAGGAAGCCTCCTCAGCAGCAATATAATAGTATATATCATTTTGCACTAATCAAAATTGTGGTCTTACAACAGCTTGGTTTACAGAACATCTCATGGGAGGATTTCATTTCACATGAGGTCTTTACAGGTCCTCAACTACCCACAGTAGCTTTTCATGAGACATATGGACCTTCACATCAGCAAGAGATTCATGAGACACAAACCGCTAGTGTGCCAGTGTTTATCACCTACCAAAAGGGCACTAGAAGGTTGTTTGCAGTAGCAAAGTGAGTATTATCTCCACCCGGGGTGGAAGGGGTCTCACTTCCTCCATCAGCAGAGTAGGTTTAGGACAAGGGAAAGTGGCCATTACATGATGAGGGGCCTTCAGGAGGGCAGGAGACATATTTCATTCTTATTCAGGATGATGACACCGATTTGGGCTCACAAAGCTCAAAGCTTAAAGAGATCATTCAGGAGCAACAAGTGGACATCAATGATTTGTCTCTCAACCTAGAAAGAGCCAAGTGGATAATCAAATATCTAGAGCAAAGAAACAAGCAACTAGAGGATTAGCAAATGATTATGGAGCTACAAAATATACGAGAAAACTGGCAAGCTGCCAAGAGGGGAAAAGTGAAGCTCACACCACTTAAACAATAAATCAATGTTGATCGTGAGTCTTGGCTTGAGAGGGAAACTATCCACTCGGAAAAGTTGCTAGAGAAGGCCAACAGGGAGAAAACTATGTTGAGGCACATGGCCTACCATTACTTGGCAAGAAACAAAAGTTGCAAGGCACGAATTAGGAACATGAAGGCCAAGTTGAAGAAGGCATCGAGGAAGCGAAAAGAGCAAGATAGAATTCAAATCTTGGCTGAGGCTCCCTTGGCTCAACATAGCACTTAATGGAGGACACTCAGCCCAAATTTCTCTAAATTTCAAGAAATTTGGGACACTTTTTGCAATTTTTGAATTTTTGGCCCAAAAAACAGGTTTTTCTTCTCGATGTGCCACACCACCTGGAGCTTGCTTTTGATGGGGACCTCCTTTTGAGGAAAACTCAGAATTTTTGTATTTTTCATGGAAAACTATGCATGCCCACAAATGGCCAAGAAATTGTGACAAGTTTTGAGCTTCCGAAAAGGTCAAAAACACCTCAAAAATGACCTTTCTGCCCCTTTTTGGACACACAGGAAGTAGTGTTGGGAGAACTCAATTTTGGAGGGGAAAATGGAGGAAAAATTCAAAAATTCCACTTGTTTTGGAAATTAGACAGGTATACCTTTCTAGCAAGCACACCTGGAGAAAATTTGGACACCGATAAGGCCTCCAAAAGTAGCTGAAAAAAGGCGATACGCATAGGGAAATCAGCGCGGTGCATTGGAGGAATTTTTCTCATTTTGGCCAAAATACTTTGTTTTTCGCCTAGTTTCTTGATAGTTTGACTTTTCTCCTTCTAATTTTCAAAATAATGATGAAATTTAATGTGACTTGATGGATTTTGATGTAATTATGCTAAATTTTCACTCATAGAGGTAGATTCATCCATGAAAAGGTAGTTTGCAACTAAATGAATCAGTTCCCTAGTTTTTCGAGGCAAGCTGTTCCACTGCCTACTTTTTAGTTCTCAGTTTAGAATTTGTTGGAAAAGCTCCTAAACTCATGAGCTCAACCTCTAGAGGCTAGGATGAGTTGTTGTTTGCCTATATCTTGTGATTTTCCAGTTATTCGCAAAGGTTGGATTTTTGGGAAAGCTTGGAGCTTCACTGTATACACATTTCAGTAGTTTGGCTAAGGAATAGACCAGGGTTTGAAGCACTTTATGGGATTCATGTGGCATATTGCTTTGGTATTGTGTTTCTTTCTATAATTGTAAGTTTACATGTGTTTTATGTATGGCGTCATCTCTCTTTGCTTCATCTTAACTAAATCAAACAAGGATAAAGGTAGAATCCATTGAAATTGCAGTGCTCTACCTAGGGTTTTGTTTAGTTATTTATGTTTTTAGTTGTTTGAAGAGGATCCCTGAGAATTTCTTGCCCTTTTCAACTCCTCAGCTGTCTAAAAGCTCTCCATCTCATTGAATTTGAAGTACCAAATCATTTTCCTACCTTGCCCCACAGAGATCTCTGCAAAACTGAGCCTCATTCCCCAGACTCAAATCTGCCTTTCCATTTGATCCAACAAAACATCATCAAATTCAATCAAAATATTCTAAACACATACCTAGCCTAAGATCAGTATTCACATCAGTCATCTCAAGCCTCATTGATCATATTTTTCTGAGATTGACAAGGCGAGAGCCCTCACCCGACCTAGTAAGGCTAGCTACCAGGTTAAGCGTGGTTTGATGTTACCCTAGATTCTACCTTTCTTAGCTTGAGGTAGATTTAGGCACTAACATAGTGGTGACCATACTGGGGAAGAAATGCTTATTTGTTTGTTAGTGTTCTTTCTTTATAAGCTACAGATAGACCTTGAAGTTATGCCACGAAGCCTTTGAACTACACATTGCTTTGTGAGTGCACAAGTAGATAAAAGCTACTTCAGTCAATCTCCGTTCTAGTCTTATAAGCTGAACATCTAACTTGCAAATTGCCCCAGTACATGTATCATGTTAGATCTAATTGTTGATGTGGACAACGATTAGACATCGGAAGGCTGAAATCATTTACCTGATGACTTGAGTGTCAAATAATTCCAAGGTTCAGAATTTTTATGGCGACTCTACCCTTAGAAAACCAGTAGCTTGAAGAATTTCTTGGTGAATTCATTGTTGTCAAAATGGTTTTGCTAGATCGAAGGTATGCTCCCATGAGCTGAGATCACATTCGAGGTTTTCCAAATAAAATTCCTAAGGTAGATTGGCAAAGGAATTTTCCTACGTTTAAAGATGATGATAAGAATGATGTTTCTTTACATCTGGTTAGATTTCACATATATATTCACAAGTTGAAGGTTGATTTTCCTAAAGATTGCTTGATGAAGATATTCATGGCCACTTTGGAAGGTGAAGCCCAATTTTGGTATGAAAGTTTGCCACCTGCTTGTATTTACTGTTTAAAGGATTTTCATGCCATGTTCTTTGAAAGGTACAAAGAATCTTATCCATCATTAAATTTAGTTTAGAACTGTTGTAGCCATGTTCATAGTTTTATTGAAACTCTTGAAAAAGTTTATGAAGATGATGACTTCATGGACGATGAGATCATGGAGGCCCTGTATGAAAATCCATTTCAACAGCATAAAGAGAGCTTAGAGGATACTCATCAAGATGCTCAGGAAACTTTGCAATAGGATCAAGATCTTAGCACAATGGAAAATGATGAAAGAGAAGGTTTTATTTCAGATCTGTCCATAGAAGAAGATAGTATGCAGGGAAGTCAAGTTTCAATTTCAGAATGTGATAAAGTCAAGTCAGCTATTTCAGATCTAGATTTAGATCGTGATGATGAAGAAAACCTTGTTCTGAATCCCATGAAGGAGAGCTCTGCTGTTGAGATCATCTGGAATGAAGAAGATAGAGTTATTGACCCAAGCCTTCATGAGGAGGTAATCCAGTCATTTTATGAAAAACAAGATGAGATCTTTTTTCAAGTAAGTGAAAAATCTTCTTTCGATAAATCAATGGTAAATGATAATTTGATTGCCATGTCATATGAAGATGATCAACAATGTTTTCAAATTTCAGAAGACCAAAGAATTGAGGACTGTCATTCAGGTTTTTCATGTTTTGGAAAGTTATTTCAAGAAGACAATAATTGCTTGAGAAAAAGAAAACAAAAAGTATTATCTCCTCTGTCTAAAGATGAAATAGATCTACTCCTGAAAGGTCAAGTTCCTACCCAAGCTAATGTAGGTCTGTAGTGTGCACATGGTCAAGAAGGTGCTGGTGAAACTTCTTCTTCTTTTGAAAATGATGTTTGTCTTGAAATTAGATTTATAGATCAATGAATAGATAATATTTTCTTTCATGAAGATGATAAGGCTGTCATGTTTGATAATCTTGAAGATTGTTTTCTGTTTAAGAATGACCTAGACCATGAAATTGAGGAATATGAGCCTGAGAGAGACAATATGCCAGAATTTCTCATGCTCGAGGAATTTACAGCTAACACTCAGATGGCAGAAGCTTATACCTCTCTATGCCTTCCTATCACTCGGCAATCAGTTGTTCTTTCAGATCATAATGAAGGGAGTACTTGTATTTTTTCTACTAGAGCTCAAGACAAACTAGTGGTTCAGGATTTTCAAGATCCCTTCAGCATTCTTTTGCAAGCATTATAGAAGATGAATGTTGCCTGGTTCACTATCATAAGATGTGGTTTCAATTTTTATTGTGAGTTGCCTACATGTACATTGTTCTACCTGCTCGAGGAAAGTGAGAGCAAAATTTCAGTGAGTAGCCATCTGCTGGATTAGTTACATTGGAAGGCCCACTTCACATGATTGTACATATTTCATCAGTAGGAAGGTGGTTGTCATCATGATTTGAAGCCCTCAAATCTTGATGGTCTACTCCCATTAAAAATCTTTGTAAGCAGTTGTTTCAGTTAAGTAAGTCTTGAGTCATTTTTTTTTTCGTTTTCGTCAGTTTTGAGTGTCTAGTTTTAGTTGCTAAATGTCTATCTCCAGCTACTGAATGTCTAGTTTCAACTTTTGAGTGTCTTGTTTCAGTTTGAGCTAGTCTTACTCATTTCAGTTATGAGTCTTAAGTCTTGAGTTTCGATGTTTTGTTGTCAAGATATTGATTTTAGTTTGCTCAAGTTATTCACTCCATGGAGCCCAATGGAAGAGGCATTGTCTGCTTTCTAGAGATCTACGGTTCTTGGCACCTCCCAGGAGCTACCATCCCCATTGGAGCCAATGTTAGTGTTAGTCTTTACAAAGTGATTTTATTGTGTCAAGGTAAAATTTTGTCATTTCAGTGAGTCTTGAAGTAAAATTTGGTGACTAGGTATTAGGTCTAGGGTTTTTTTTCACTCCTTTCAAAATTGTCCAAATGTCGGTCTGTGTCACCATTCAGCAGAGTATACCATCATTTAGATGGTTTTCATCATCATGTCAAGTTCCACTGGGTCATTTTACACCTTGTTCGTGCTTCAGTTGTGCCTAGGTAAGGTTCATTTCCCTCTCCTAGGATTTTGAAGGTAATTCCTCTTGGATGGTCAAATCATTAGCAAATCTTGTATCCTGATGTTCATACACCTTCCCCTATCCTTAATGTACCTTATTAGACACTTCCCATCACTGAGATCCCCCAAATTCCTCATTTTCACACAAACCATAGTTTCTTGCTACAACTTGACAATTTTCTAGGCTAGGCCTGTGTTTTTCCCTTTTGGACCTTTTCCCCTCAGTTAATATTTGAAATTCCACTTTCCCCTACTTCCTAATATCCGTCCCTACTTTGAAAAATTTTCTCAAGAATTTAGAAGCCCCTTATCCCCTTCATTTTACTTCATTTCGACAAATACCTTGTTCCACACATCGGGATAGGTTTTACTCCAATGATGTTTCTAAGCAAGAAAAGATGAATTTGAGAAAAATGAGAGAAATTTTTGTCCACAATATTCCAAGGAAGAAAAACCTCCTTCACTTTTTACACAGGTGTCATGGTTTTAGAGAAATGTCAAAAATACAGTTGCCTCAGGAGAATTGATGCACCTCTTAAGTGAGCTTGCCAAAATCAAGATTTATCCTAGATTGGTTGGCCTAATGACTTGCATGATGAGTCAAATGATAAAAAGACACAACAATGTTTCCAATGAGCTATCATGAGCTCAATTTGGGGTTGAGGAAGACCTTCAAAAGTTGACTGCAATAGCACTCTGCCTTTAGGCAGCCTCATTTTTCACATTTTGACCAGTCTTGGGAGATTTGATTTTTGACAGGGCAAATGAACTCCAAATTTAAAAATTCTAGTTGGGTTGGAAAGTAGACTCAATAATATTTCCAAGAAGCTATCTTGTGCCCAATTTGGACAACGGGAATGCCCCCAAAAGTCTCCTACAAAAAGTGCAATGCATTGGGTTTGGAGCGCGGCGCATTGAAAGGGCGCGGCGCATTGGGCAGTGCTTTGCAGTGTAAATTTTGAACGAGCGCGACACATTGAGAGGGCACGATGCACTGGGTTTGTGGCATGGTGCACAGGGCCACAAGGCTGATTTTACTCACAACCTCCTCCAAAATTGCAAAATTGCTCAAATCCTCAGGTGTTCAAGTAAGTCAAACATTCCTCCATGATCAGTCAGTGAGTTTCTCTTGATGTTTATGGTGATTTAATGAGAAAAACTTAAAACCCTACCTCCTTGCAATTTTTGTCAAAACAATTGCATAGGGTTTACAATTTGTGTTTTTTGCTGCCAATTTCACTCTTAGACATTTCTCACTCCCTCCCTCTCATCACATTTTCATCTACCCACTCCCTAAACCCCATATCCCTAAATTATTAATCCCAAATCCCTAACTCCCACTATCCCAAACCCTAGCTACAAATTCCTAAACCCTAATTTTTGTCCCAAGAGCCTAAATACTACTCCCTAAACCCCCTATTCCCCAAAAAACTTGTCAGCAACATTCCCAAAACCCCTCATACATACTCCCTCCATAGTCCCTTATACATTCTCATCCTTGACAACAGAAACCTAAAGACACCGTAAATCTCTTCATACTCATCTAAGAAAACTCAAAAATTGGCAAACATGGAGTCTAACCCTTCCTATGACCAAGATGAGGAGACATTCAGTGATTCTTCTAGAGAAATGCATGCACCAAGGAGACCTCACAAGGGTGGTAAACATATACGAGAGGAGCCTACTTCACTTGCTGAGCTGCAGGCCTATCCTCTTGCTGTCACATGCTTTCAACACCAATCTTATTATCAATTTTGTGAGATGGTAGAGAGAGTCCAGTACCATCATGAGTTGGCCAGGTTGTTTGTGCTCCATCTTCATAATGGCCAAGTCACTCTAGTAGGTGTGACCTTCACCTTGACACCGGAGGCTATTTCTCTAGCAACTAGCATTCCAAATGTCGATGAGCAGTGGAATAAAAGGCAGCAGATTGACAGAGAACATTATGAGCCTTACATCAAGGCTGGTTATCAGAGGCATCTCAGTAAATTTTTTCCCTTCCAGTATCTGAAAGACACATATGCTCCCTTGATGAAACTCATAATTAAATATTTCAGCTGTGAGGGCCGGTTTTCTCGCCTATATGCCTATCACATCAAATTGTTTATGCACTTTAGTAGGGTGAGAATGATGAATCTCCCCTATTTTATTTGCCAGAACATTGAGAAGATGACCACCTTAGTCCATAGGAAGCCTCCTCAACAACAATATAACAATATATATCATTTTGCACTAATCAAAATTGTGGTCTTACATCAGCTTGGTTTATAGAACATCTCATGGGAGGATTTCATTTCACATGAGGTCTTTACAGGTCCTCAAGTACCCCCAGCAGCTTTTCATGAGACAGATAGACCTTCACATCAGCAGGAGATTCATGAGACACAAACTGCTAGTGTGCTAGTGTTTATCACCTACCAAAAGGGCACTAGAAGATTGTTTGCAGCAACAAAGCGAGTATTATCTCCACCCAGGGTGGAAGGGGTCTCGCTTCCTCCATCAAAAGAGCGGGTTTAGGACAAGTGGCCATTACATGATGAGGGGCCTTCAGGAAGGCAGGAGACAGATTTCATTCTTATTCAGGATGATGACACCGATTTGGACCCACAAAGCTCAAAGCTTAAAGAGATCATTTAGGAGCAACAAGCTGACATCAATGATTTGTCTCTCAACCTAGAAAGAGCCAAGTGGATAATCAGATATCTAGAGCAAAGAAATAAGCAACTAGAGGATCAACAAACCTTTATGGAGCAACAGAACATATGAGAAAACCGGCAAGCTGCCAAGAGGAGAAAAGTGAAGCTCACACCACTTGAACAATAAATCAATGCTGATCGTGGGTCTTAGCTTGAGAGGGAAAATATCCAGTTAGAAAAGTTGCTAGAGAAGGCCAACAGGGAGAAAACTATGTTGAGGCACATGGCCTACCATTGCTTGGCAAGAAACAAAAGTTGCAAGGCACAAATCAGGAACTTGAAGGCCAAGTTAAAGAAGGCATCGAGGAAGCGAAAAGAGCAAGATAGACTTCAGATCTTGGCTGAGGCTTCCTTGGCCCAACATAGTACTTAATGGAGGACACTCAGCCCAAATTTCAATTTGGGACACTTCTTGGAATTTTGGAATTTTTGGCCCAAAAAACAGGTTTTTTTGCCTGATGTGCCGTGCCACCTGGCAATCGCTTTTGATGGGGACCTCCTTCTAAAGAAAACTCAAATTTTTTTGATTTTTCATGGAAGAATATGCATGCCCAAAAATGGCCAAGAAATTTTGATAGGTTTTGAGCTTCTAAAAAGGTCAAAAGCACCTCAAAAATGACCTTGCTGCCCCTTTTTGGATACACAGGAAGCAGTGTTGAGAGAACTCAGTTTTGGAGGGGAAAATGGAGGCCAAATTCAAAAATTATACTTGTTCTAGAAAGTAGACAAGCACACCTTTCCAACAAGCATATTTGGAGCAAATTTTGACACCAAGAAGGCCTCCAAAAGCAGCTACAAAAAGGCGCTATGCATAGGGAAATCAGCACGACGCATTGGAGGAATTTTGCTCATTTTGGCCAAAATACTCTGTTTTTCGCCTAGTTTCTTGACAGTTTGACTTTTCTCCTTCTAATTGTCAAACTCATGATGTAATTTAATGTGACTTGATGGATTTTGATGTAATTATGCTAAATTTTCACTCATAGAGGTAGATTCATCCATGAAAAGGTAGTTTGCAACTGAATGAATCAGTTCCCTAGTTTTTAGAGGCAAGTTGTTCCACTGCCTACTTTTTAGTTCTCAGTTTAGAATTTGTTGGAACAACTCCTAAACTCATGAGCTTGACCCCTAGAGGCTAGGATGAGTTTTTGTTTGCCTATATCTTGTGATTTTTCAGTCATTAGCAAAGGTTGGACTTTTGGGAAAGCTTGGAGTTTCATTGTATACACATTTCAGCAGTTTGGCTAAGGAATAGACCAGGCTTTGCAACACTTTTTGCAATTCATGTGGCAGCTTGCTTTGGTATTGTGTTTCTTTCTATAATTGTAAGTTTACATGTGTTTTATGTATACCATCATCCCTCTTTGCTTCATCTTAACTAAATCAAACAAGGATAAAGGTAGAATCCATTGAAATTGCAGTGCTCTACCTAGGGTTTTGTTTAGTTATTTATGTTTTTAGTTGTTTGAAGAGGATCCCTGAGACTTTCTTGCCCTCTTCAACTCCTCACCTATCTAAAAGCTCTCCATCTCATTCAATTTGAAGTACCAAATCATTTTCCTACCTTGCCCCATAGAGATCTCTGCAAAACTGAGACTCATTCCCCAGACCCAAATCTGCCTTCCCATTTGAGCCAACAAAACATCATCAAATTCAATCAAAATCTTCTGAGCACATACGTAGCCTAAGATCAGTATTCAGATCAGTCATCTCAAGCCTCATTGATCATATTTTTCTGATATTGACAAGGAGAGAGCCCTCTCTCGACTTGGTAGGGCTAGCTACCAGGTTAAGCCTGGTTTGATGTTACCCTAGATCCTACCTGTCTTAGCCTGAGGTAGATTTATGCACTAACATAGTGGTGACCATACTGGGGAAGAAATGCTTATTTGTTTGTTAGTGCTCTTGCTTTATAAACTATAGATGGAACCTGAAGTTATGCCAGGAAGCCTTCGAACTGCACATTGCTTTGCGAGTGCATAAGTAGATAAAAGCTGCCTCAGTCAATCTCCGGTCTAGCCTTATAAGTTGAACATCTAACTTGAAAATTGCCCCTGTAAACTTGCAAATTGCCCCAGTACATGTATCAAGTTAGATCTGATTGTTGATGGTGGAAAATGATCAAACATCAGAAGGCTGAAATCATTCACCTGGTGACTCGAGTGTCGAAGAATTCCAAGGTTTAGAATTTTATGGCAACTCTACCCTTCAAAAATCAGTAGCTTGAAGAATTTCTTGGTAAATTCATTATTATCAAAATGGTTTCACTGGATCAAAGGTATGCTCCCATGAGCCGAGATCACATTCGAGGTTTTCCAAATAAAATTCCTAAGGTAGATTGGCAAAGGAATTTGCCTACGTTTAAAGATGATGATAGGAAGGATGCTACTTTACATCTGGTTAGATTTCACATACATATTCACAAGTTGAAGGTTGATTTTCCTGAAGATTTCTTGATGAAGATATTCATGGCCACTTTGGAAGGTGAAGCCCAATATTGGTATGAAAGTTTGTCGCCTGCTTGTATTTGTTGTTTAAAGGACTTTAATGCCATCTTCTTTGAAAGGTACAAAGAATCTTTTCCATCATTAAATTTAGTTTAGAACTGTTGTAGCCATGTTCATAGTTTTATTGAAAATCTTGAAATAGTTTATGAAGATGATGACTTCATGGGCAATGAGATCATAGAGGCCCTGTATGAAAATCCATTTCAGCAGCATAAAGAGAGCTTAAAGGATACTCATCAAGATGCTCAGGAAACTTTGTAGCAGGATCAAGATCTTAGCACAATGGAAAATGATGAAAGAGAAGGTTTTATTTCAGATCTGTCCATAGAAGAAGACAATATGCAGGGAAGTCAAGTTTGAATTTCAGAATGTGATAAAGTCAAGTCAGCTATTTCAGATCGAGATTCAGATCGTGATGATGAAGACAACCTTGTTCTGAATCCCATGAAGGAGAGCTCTTCTGTTGAGATCATCTGGAATGAAGAAGACAAAGTTATTGACCCAAGCCTTCATGAGGAGGTAATCCAGTCATTTTATGAAAAACAAGATGAGATCTTTGTTCAAGTAAGTGAAAAATCTTCTTTCAATAACTCAGTGGTAAATGATAATTTGATTGCCATGTCATATGAAGATGATCAACAATGTTTTCAAATTTCAGAAGACCAGGGAATTGAGGACTGTCATTCGGGTTTTTCATTTTTTGGAAAGTTATTTCAAGAAGATAATAATTGCTTGAGCAAAAGAAAACAAAAAGTATTATCTCCTCTATCTGAAGATGAAATAGATCTACTCCTGAAAGGTCAGGTTCCAGCCTAAGCTAATGTAGGTCTGTAGTGTGCACATGGTCAAGAAGGTGCTGGTGAAACTTCTTCTTCTTTTGAAAATAATGACAGTGTTGAAATTAGATTTATATGTCAGTGAACAGATAATATTTTCTTTCATGAAGATGATAAGGTTGTCATGTTTGATAATCTTGAAGATTGTTTTCTGTTTAAGAATGACCTAGACCATGAAATTGAGGAATATGAGCCTGAGAGAGATAATATGCCATAATTTCTCATGATCGAGGAATTTACAGCTAACACTCAGATGGCAGAAGCTTATAACTCTCTATGCCTTCCTATCACTCGGCAATCAGTTGTTCTTTCAGATCATAATGAGGGGAGCACTTGTATTTTTTCTGCTAGAGCTCAAGACAAACTAGTGGTTCAGGATTTTCAAGATCCCTTCAGCATTCTTTTACAAGCATTACAGAAGATGAATGTTGCCTTGTTCGTTATCATAAGCCTTGGTTTCAGTTGTTATTGTGATTTGCCTAAATGTACATTGTTCTACCTGCTCGGGGAAAGTGAGATAAAAATGTCAGTGAGTAGCCATCTGCTGGATTGGTTACACTAGAAGGCTCATTTTCGTTAGTTTTGAGTGTCTAGTTTCAATTGCTGAATGTCTAGTTCTAGCTACTGAATGTCTAGTTTTAGCTTTTGAGTGTCTTGTTTAAGTTTGAGCTAGTTTTACTCATTTCAGTTATGAGTCTTAAGTCTTGAGTTTCAATGTTTTTTTTTCAAGATATTGATTTTAGTTTCTTGAAGTTATTGACTCCATGTAGCCCAATGGAAGAGGCACTGTATTCTTTCCACAGATTTGCGGTTCTTGGCACCTCCCAGGAGCTACCATCCCCATTGGAGTCAATGTTAGTGTCAGTTTTTGCAGCCTTCATCCAGTGATCAAACATGCTCTGACAAAGTGATTTTAAGGTGGCAAGGTCAAATTTTGTCATTTCAGTGAGTCTTCAAGTAAAATTTGGTCACTAGGTATTAGGTCTAGGGTTTGTTTTCACTCCTTTCAAAGTTATCCAAATGTAGGTCCATGTCACCATTCAGCTCATTGTACCATCATTCAGAGGGTTGTTATCATCATATCAAGTTCCACTGGGTCATTTTACACCTTGTTCATGCTTCAGTTTTGCCTAGGTAAGGTTCATTTCCCTCTCCTAGGATTTTGAAGGTAATTTCTCTTGGATGGTCAAATCATCAGCAAAACTTGTATCCTGATGTTCATACACCTTCCCATATCCTTAATGTACCTTATTAAACACTTTCCATCACTGAGATCCTTCAAATTCCTCATTTTTGCACAAACCCTAGTTTCTTGCTACAACTTGACAATTTTCTAGGCTAGGCCTATGTTTTTCCCTTTTGGACCTCTTCCCCTCACTCAATCTTTGAAATTCAACTTTCCTATACTTCCTAACATCCCTCCCTAATTCCAAAAAATTTTTCAAGAATTTAGAAGCCAATTATCCCCTTCATTTCACTTCATTTCGACAAATCCCCTGTTCCACACATCGGGATAGGTTTTACTCCAATGATGTTTTTGAGCAAGAAAAGATGAATTTGGGAAAACTGAGAGAGGTTTTTGTCCAAAATAGGCCAATGAATAAAAACCTCCTTCACTTTTTATACAAGTGTAATAGTTTTAGAGAACTTTCAAAAATACAGTTGCCTCAGGAGAATTGACGCACCTCTGAAGTGACCTTGGGAAAATCAAGATTTCTCCTAGATTGGTTGGCCTAATGACTTGCTTGATGAGTCAAATGATAACTAGACAAAAGGATATTTCTAATTAGCTATCATGAGATGAATTTGGGGTTGAGAAAGACCTTCAAAAGTTGACTGCAACAGCACTTTGCCTTTAGGCAACCTCATTTTGCACATTTTGACCAGTCTTGGGAGATTTGATTTTTGACAGGGCAAATGAACTCCAAATTGAAAAATTTTAGTTGGGTTGGAAATTGGAATCAATAAGATTTTAAATGAAATATCCCACACCCAGTTTGGACATCAGGAAGGCCTCCAAAAGTATCCTACAAAAAGCGCGACGAATTGGGTTTGGAGCGCATCGCATTGAAAGGGCGCGACGCATTGGGTAGTGCTTTGCTGTGTAAATTTTGAACAGGCACAACGCATTGAGAGGGCGCGGAACACTGGGTTTGTGGCATGGTGCACAGGGCCACAAGGCCAATTTTTCTGGCAACCTCCTCCAGAATTGAAAAATTTCTCAAATCCTCAGGTGTTCAAGTAAGTCAAACATTCCTCCATGATCATTGAATGAGTTTCTCTTGATGTTTATGGTGATTTAATGAGAAAAACTTGAAACCATACCTCCTTGCAATTTTTGTCAAAAAAATTGCATAGGGTTTACAATTTTTGTTTTTTGCTACCAATTTCACTCTTAGACATTTCTCACTCCCTCACTCTTTCATTCCCTCCCTCTCATCACATTTTCATCTACCGACTCCCTAAACCCCATATCCCCAAATTATTAATCCCAAATCCCTAACTCCCACTATCCCAAACCCTAGTTAAAAATTCCTAAACCCTAATTGATGTCCCAGGAGCCTAAATACTACTCCCTAAAACTCCTATTCCCCAAAAAACTTGTCAGCAACATTCTGAAAACCCCTCATACATACTCCCTCCACAGTCCCTCATACATTCTCATCCTTGACAGCAGAAACCTAAAGACACCATAAATCTCTTCATACTCATCTAAGAAAACTCAAACATTGGAAAACATGGAGTCTAACCTTTCCTATGACCGAGATGACAAGACACTCAATGATTCTTCTAGAGAAATGCATGCACCAAGGAGACCTCATAAGGATGGTAAACATATACGAGAGGAGCCTACTTCATTTGCTGAGCTGCAGGCATGTCCTCTTTCTGTCACATGCTTTCAACACCAATCTTATTATCAGTTCTGTGAGATGGTAGAGAGAGTCTAGTACCATCATGAATTGGCCAAGTTGTTTGTGCTTCATCTTCATAATGGCCAAGTCACTCTAGCAGGTGTGACCTTCACCTTGACACCAGAGGCTATTTCTCTAGCAACTAGCATTCCAAATGTCGGTGAGCAGTGGAATAAAAGGCAACAAATTGACAGAGAACATTATGAGCCTTACATCAAGGCTAGTTATCAAAGGCGTCTCAGTAAAGTTTTTCCCTTCCTGTATCTGAAAGACACATATGCTCCCTTGATGAAATTCATAATTAAATATTTCAGCTGTGAGGGTCGGTTTTCTCGCCTATATGCCTATCACATAAAATTATTGATTCACTTTACTAAGGTGAGAATGGTGAATCTCCACTATTTTATTTGCCGGAACATTGAGAAGATGACCACCTTAGTGCATAGGAAGCCTCCTCAGCAACAATATAACAATATATATCATTTTGCACTGATCAAAATTGTGGTCTTACATCAGCTTGGTTTACAGAAAATCTCATGGGAGGATTTCATTGCACATGAGGTCTTTACAGGTCCTCAAGTATGCCCAACAACTTTTCATGAGACTGATGGACCTTCACATCAGCAAGAGATTCATGAAACACAAACTTCTAGTGTGTCAGTGCTTATCACCTACCAAAAGGGCACTAGAAGGTTGTTTGCAGCAGCAAAGCGAGTATTATCTCCAGCTGAGGTGGAAGGGGCTTGCTTCCTCCATCAGAAGAGAAGGTTCAGGACAAGGGCAAGTAGCCATTACATGATGAGGGGCCTTTAGGAGGGCAAGAGACAGATTTCATTCTTATTCAGGATGATGACACCGATTTGGACTCACAAAGCTCAAAGCTTAAAGAGATCATTTAGGAGAAACAAGCGGACATCAATGATTTGTCTCTCAACCTAGAAAGAGCCAAGTGGATAATCAGATATATAGAGCAAAGAAACAAGAAACTAGAGGATCAAGAAACCATTATGGCGCTACAAAACATACGAGAAAACCGACAAGCTACCAAGAGGATAAAAGTGAAGCTCATACCACTTGAACAATAAATCAATGCTGATCGTGAGTCTTGGCTTGAGAGGGAAAAAATCCACTTGGAAAAGTTGCCTGAGAAGGCCAACAGGGAGAAAACTATGTTGAGGCACATGGCGTACCATTTCTTGGCAAGAAAAAAAGTTGCAAGGCACGAATTAGGAAACTTGAAGGCCAAGTTGAAGAAGGCATCGAGGAAGCGAAAAGAGCAAGATAGACTTCAGATCTTGGATGAGGCTTCCTTGGCCCAACAAAGCACTTAATGGAGGATAGTAAGCCCAAATCTCAAGAAATTTCGGACACTTCTTGAAATTTTGGAAATTTTAGCCCAAAAAACAGGTTTTTCTGCCCGATGCGCCGCGCCACCTGGCACTCACTTTTGATGGGTACCTCCTTTTGAGGAAAACATAAAATTTTTGGATTTTTCATGGAAAAATATGCATGCCCACAAATGGCCAAGAAATTTTGACAGGTTTTGAGCTTCCAAAAAGGTGAAAAACACCTCAAAAATGACCTTTTTGCCCCTTTTTGGACACACAGGAAGCCGTGTTGACAGAACTTAGTTTTGGAGGGGAAAATGGAGGCCAAATTCAACAATTCCACTTGTTCTAGAAAGTATACAGGTAGACCTTTCGAACAAGCATATTTGGAGCAAATTGTGACACCAATAAGGCCTCCAAAAGCAGCTACAAAAAGGCGCTATGCATAGGGAAATCAGCATGACGCATCGGAGGAATTTTGCTCATTTTGGCAAAAATACTCTGTTTTTCGCCTAGTTCCTTGACAGTTTGTCTTTTCTCCTTCTCATTGTCAAAATCATGATGTAATTTAATGTGACTTGATGGATTTTGATGTAATTATGTTAAATTTTCACTCATAGAGGTAGATTCATCCATGAAAAGGTAGTTTGCAACTGAATGAATCAGTTCCCTAGTTTTTAGAGGCAAGTTGTTCCACTGCCTACTTTTTAGTTCTCAGTTTAGAATTTGTTGGAATAGCTCCTAAACTCATGAGATCGACCCCTAGAGGCTAGGATGAGTTATTTTTCTCCTATATATTGTGATTTTTCAGTCATTAGAAAAGGTTGGACTTTTGGGAAAGCTTGGAAGTTCATTGTATACACATTTCAGTAGTTAGCTAAGGAATAAACCAGCGTTTGCAGCACTTTATGGGATTCATGTGGCATCTTGCTTTGGTATTGTGTTTCTTTCTATAATTGTAAGTTTACATGTGTTTTATGTATGCCATCATCTCTCTTTGCTTCATCTTAACTAAATCAAACAAGGATAAAGGTAGAATCCATTGAAATTGTAGTGCTCTACCTAGGGTTTTGTTTAGTTATTTATGTTTTCAGCTATTTGAAGAGGATCCCTGAGACATTCTTGCCCTTTTCAAATCCTCACCTGTCTAAAATCTCTCCATATCATTCAATTTGAAGTACCAAATCATTTTCCTACCTTGCCCCAGAGAGATCTCTCCAAAACTGAGCCTCATTCCCTAGACCCAAATCTGCCTTTCCATTTGAGCCAGCAAAACATCATCAAATTCAATCAAAATCTTCTAAACACATACCTAGCCTAAGATTAGTATTCACATCAGTCATCTCAAGCCTCATTGATAATATTTTGCTGAGATTGACAAGGAGAGAGCCCTCTCCCGACCTCGTAGGGCTAGCTACCAGGTTAAGCGTTGTTTGATGTTACCCTAGATCCTACCTTTCTCAGCCTGAGGTAGATTTAGGCACTAACAGGGACTATAATTCCACATGAATTATAAAAATACACTATCACTGGTTTAAAATGAGGGAATTACGTTTTCAAACGCAAAATACACAGTCGCGGGGTTTTGTTCCAAGGGAACAGAATAACACTGTCGACACTTTTAAAACCGCTATATTGTTAATCCCAAAGAATTACACTATCAGTGCAGATAACAGTATTGGCGATTAATCATCAGCCCTTCAAACACTCCTTCCTCCAATACAATAACACGTGGCTCTCGTCAATCGCTATCAATGACTTCAATGCACCAATGCTTGGTTCCTTCCGCTCCGGGCTTGTGATGTAATAAGCCTCACAGAATCAACAACCTTTCTACCCTTCTCTATAGTGTTTCAGGTCCAGACTGTCAGAGTTTTGGACTTCAGCGGTTCCAATGGTTTAGTTCTATTCTGCTCCCACTCAGCGATGTGACAAATCTCTCGGACCTGATGAGGGTATAATTCCTATACAATAAAATTTCATGTCCAAAACTCTGTTCTGGCTAAGTATTTTCACAATTTCTCTGTGTAAAACAGATTTTTTCCGCGGAACTCTGTAAAGTAATTAAAGAAGCTAGTGCTCACCAATATGAAGAAAACACAATCTAAAGGCTTCACCGAAGTATTAATTGGAAAATAAGGCTAATTCATTGATATTCAGACTCAAAAGAAAGCAACTGAAACTGATACATGCATACAATTACCAGTTAACAGAGAACCATAAATTCCAATGCACAGAGAGAGTTTTCAAGATCACAATGTCTCCGGGCCAACCCCCATAGAGAAGTCTCGTTCTTTCCTTTATAAAATAATAGATAAAGCTTACTTAGTCCTTATCCCTTTACAAAAGCATGCCAATACATATCTACTGGTTCATTTTAGCAACCAGTTTCTAAAACAAAAACTTATTTATTATGATTTAATAGTTCTGCGAGACATCCCCTCGAGAACCTCCACTACAGCTTATCCATCCAACAATTATTTCCATCATGATCTTATTCTTAATTCTATCCCTATCCTAAACTAGAAAAGCATGGAAATTGATGGCTAAAGGACCCCACTCCTTTGCCTGTAGATTTTTTTGGATTTTTGGAATAAGTTTGAAGATTTTTCCCTCCAAGTCACATGCTCCTGCATCATTATCATGCCTTTTCATTCTTTGGCATGCCGTGACACTCCTTAGCTATAATGCCCTCACAACTACCCTTACTTTTTTTGGGACTTGGGAACCCAACCAAGTCTTTCCTCGACTACAACAACTTGACCAAGTTACAATTACTACAACTAGACTATGCCTTGTTCACCTAAGAACTAACTATAACTCATCTTAGGCTACTCATGTATAATTTCAACTTATCCAACTTAACAAGTTACAAGTGACCATGTCAAGGATCATGTCCAACCGTGGCCATAAAAAATCTTAGCAACATAGTTTACATCTTGACATGTTATAACACCTGGCACATCTAACAATCCCTTGTCACTATGTGGCACGTGTTGGCACCCCCCACATTCCTTGGCATGCTTTTGCACTCCCTAGCACTCCCTGATGTGCTCTAGCAATCTAGCATGCCTTGGAATTTCCTAGCATATAACCTTGTCACTCCCTCCTTAACACACCTGAAACTCACTAACACTCCCTATCAAAAACTTTTACTCATTAATTTCCATGCATTTTGAGCTAGTTCTCCCTTGTGTTTCCATGACACTCCCTAACACTCCCTGATACCTAGTACATCTTGGCATGTTGCCATGGCACTCTAGCATTCCTTGGTACTACCTAGCATACCTCATCACTCACTCCTTAACATACCTAGAACTCACTAATACTCATTGTCACATACTCTTATTCATTCATTTGCATGCATTTGAAACTAGCACTCCCTTGTGTTTTCGTGGCACTCCCTAACATGCATTGACACACCCTTTCACTTGGCACATCTTGGCATATCGTTTCCTAGCCTCCAGCATGACTTAGAACTGTAAAGAATATCTTGTCACTCCCTTAACTCACTTAGAATGCGCTGACAATTCTTGTTACAAAGCCTTATTCATTCATTTCCATGCATTGTTTTGACCTAGTGGTCCTTTTTCTTTCCATGGCACACTGTAACACTTCCTAGCACACGTTGCCACACCCTAGCACTTGGAAAATCTTGATCGGATGATACCCTCACACTCTAGCATTCCTTAGCAATCCCTAACATACCATGCCACTCCCTCCTTAACACACCTGGAACTTGCTGCACTTCCTGTCACACACTCTTATTCATTCATTTCCATGCATTTTGACCTAGTTCTCCCTTATGTCCCCTAGAACTCACTAACACTCCTTAGCAAGCATTGGCGTAGCTTAGAACTTGGTACATCTTGGCATGCTTCCCTAGCATTGTAGAATGACTTAGAACTGCTAGCATACCTTGTCACTTCCTCCTTAGCACACATAGAACTTGCCAACACACCCTATCATACACTCTTATTCATTCATTTCCATGCATTTGTTAGCACTTGGCATGACTTGGCATGCCTAACATGCCTTGGAACTGTCTAGCATGTGTTAGAAATTCTTGGCATTTTTTGGGACATGTTGGCACCCCCTAGTTTTCATGCCATTATAGATAGCCTTACCTTTTTGGTGACTTGGGAAACCAACCAAGTCATTGAAAAAATAATGGTGTGCCTAGACTTGACGCTCACCAACACTCGATGTGCATTCGCACTATCTGGCATGCGTTAGCATGCCTTTTCATTCCTTAGCACCCGCTGACACTCCTTACTTATCATGCCCTCACAACTACCCTTACATTTTTTGCAACATGGGAACACAACCAAATATTGCCTCAACTATAACAACAACTTGACTATAACAATAATTTGACCAAGTTACAATTACTACAACTAGACTATGCACTGTTCATCTAAGTACTTCCTATAACTCATCTTAGGCTACTCATGTTGAATATCAACTCATACAAATAAACAAGTTATGAATACAAGGCTCACATCCAACTGTGGTTGCAAGAAAACTAAGCAACAAAGTTTACATATTGACATGCTATAACACCTAGCATGCCTAACAATCCCTTGGCACTATGTAGCACGTTTTAGCATCCCTTGCATTTCTTGGCATGCTTTGGCACTCCCTAGCACATCATAGCACCCCCTGACACTTAGCACACCTGCTACTCACTAATAATCTTCGTCACACTCTTATCCATTCATTTCCATGCATTTGAAACTAGTTCTCCCTTGTGTTTCCTTGGAACTTGGCCCTAATGCTCCCTACCATGTGTGTGATGTAGGTAAATTCTAAGTGCAGACACAAACAATTCCTCTGGCTAGAGAGAGTAGGTCTAGTCACAAACAGACAATCTATGGAAGATTTCATGAGACTAGAATCCATTAAGAGGGCCTACCTCTTAGAACGCTATTCCGCTTGGTGATGATCCTGCTTCCTCGCTCCAACTATATTTTGTTTCCTTCCTTCGCATACCTGAAACAGGCAAACAATAACAAACAACAAATGTAATAGCATACAATATTGTATTCAGCCTACTTATTAGGTTAAGAAACATTAAGCCATAAATATGTGAGATGACATTTCATGTAGGAAATCAATCGATAGTTTCATTTATATTAGTTCAAAAAGAGAATACAACCAATTTCTTCACATTGCTATTGTCCTTTGACATATCCGAGTTCCCACACATCTGCTAGCATCTCATGGATAGCCTCAACAATGGTAGTCTCAAGGCTCTTCCCTTTAGTCTTCACACCAAACCAAACTCGCAATTCTCCCTAAAACAGAAACTAGAAAGCTACAAACTATGGGTAGCTTGCTGACTACTCCAAAATCAAAACTTCAACCTAAACTTAATTAGGACTAAAAGCTAACTTGTGCTTGGGAAAAAGAGAGGTTTATATAGTTAGGATGGAGGGGAGATGGTTCCTCTTCTCATGGGAGAAGACCTTTTCTCTTGGATTAATTCCATACTAATAGGGTAAAGGAGCCCAAAATGACCTCCTCGACTCCTTTTGGCCTAACCCTTTACTAGAGTTCCATTACGAAGCCTCTAGAGCTAGAAGATTTGGCTCCATATTTTAAAAACTTTCCAAAATAGGATCAACACGACTGATAAAGGGCTCAGTAAATCTGATCAGCACTAGGGACAGTTGTAAACCCTACATATCGACATCAAGAGGACATGGGTCATTAGCGTTGGTCTTGTAAACTGGGATAAACATAAGATTTTTTGGAAATTATGCGAAAGGGAATTGTTTTACTCATGAAGAGGGACATAATGGTAGTTTCTTCATGATAGGAAACCATGTTGGGTACACTGTAAAGGTCCTCCGGGATTATGGACGGGGAGTACAGGGATAGTGACAAAATGATGTGTAACAGATGCCCCCTAAAGCATGATGGCCAAACTAGAGTGAGGAGTGACACGCTTTACAAGTGCATGTGGGGAACCAGTGTCCATCCTCAGAGAATCTACAAGCAAGCATAGATACATATTCATCACTAAAAACACTAAGTAATAATACATGAATTGTGGTATGGACACAACCATCCATAGAATTATCATGTAAATGGATCCAAGGCATGGGTATAGCCATCCAACAAGAGGTATCATAATGAAACCAAGGTATGGTCATAGCCATCCAATAATGAAGAGGATCACATATAAAAACTCATGGTATGGTCACAACCATCCATCTAAAAGAGACATGTATATCAACATGAACAGGTCACACTGTCTCACAACCTGAACTATTGTAATCTTGGCCAATGGTCTTGCGCTCCAAACGATATGATCAAAGTACAAATCCTAACATGCGAATGAATGTGTTGAAGTCGAACATCCTAGGAAGTCGCTTGATTACTAGTCAATGATGTGAACTGTTAACAAGCGCGAGAGAAACCACCAATAATGGCAATGGATCTCAAGGTAATGATAGCACAATTCATGGAATGTGAATAAAGGAATGGATGTTGAACACCCATGAAATCACCCAATCAGAAGTCAGTGATGTGAACTTGTCATCAAGTGCAAAGAACTTCCCATTAGGGCATGCAATCTTTAAGGTACTGGAAGGGAGTCTCTCAGCCAGCTTCCTAAATAATGAGCTGAAGTCGATAGGAAGTGACTGTGTCAAAGGAGGGCCACAATGTATCCCACATCATCGACACATGAAAAAGGGATGCAAATGATGTTGGATGATATAAAAAATTAGGAGAAAGTGTAACTGTAGAGGGACTAACTCTTGAACATATCGGCGACACGATTCCGGAGTTTGGCAGCTTTTGGAAGGCATAAATGAATGGCCCAACCCAGGAAGGTCAATGATGAAATGAGGATATCCCAACCTAACACAAAACAAATAATGTCATGTTCAAGAGCAAGCAACCAACACGACTGATTGAATTTCCAAATTTCCCCCACCATTTCTGGCAGGTACCACAATTATTTTTTATCGCAAGCTTGAAGGGGATAGCATATGCTTGCACTGTAAGATCATCCTTCAGACAAATCTAACCTAGTAAGTTTAATCAACCCTAGGAAGGAGACACTCATGTTTGTCATGGTGATGAATGCGATGTCGTTTAATGCTTTAGCGAGTCTAACAAAGGTGTAACTTGGTATCTTTTTCATGCTTAGAGATTTTGAAAAAGACATGGAAAAGAAATATCCAGATGGTCCCTTTTCATACATTTGTGTCTCTCGAGCCCAAAAAGGTAGAAAATGATACTAGAGAGAACCACTTGACCATTTCAGTCAAGGAGTACCTTTTTCATAAATAGTTTATCCCAACCCGAAAAAAAGGGTAAAGGTATACTAGGTAAATGACATTTCACATCCATTAACGAGTTCAAAATGACAAGATATTAGCAATATTTTTGTGTTTAAAAGGTCGGAGAAGAGCTAAAAGCAAACCTCTCTATTTTATTTTCATTAACGAGTCAAAAATAAAAATACTCAGTGATCTTTTCATCTTTTATGAGTTAGAAAAGAGCTTAAAGGTGACTCAAGTACCATCTAAGAATAGTACTTCTTGAGATAAAGGCCATTGCAGGGATTGTCTAAGAGATTTCCCTCATAGCCAATGAACTCATAGGCCCCTTTCTATAATATGCATTAAACAATGTAGGGCCCATGCCACATGGGTTCGAACTTGCCTACCCCTAGCTTATCATTAGCTTGATCATACAAAAGAACCAAATCACCCTTAGAAAAGGCTCGAGGAGAGACATACTGATCAAAGTGGGATTTGACCCGCTTTTTTTGTGTTTTGATCACAAGAGAAGCAAGATGGTGAGTCTCATCGAGTCATTCTAGGTACAAGAGATGCTCTTCCTGAGGTGAGGTCTCGGGGAGAAGTTCGACAGTTAGCTTCAGGGATAGAATTTCGCACTCAATCAGTAAGGTTTCTTCTAGACCGTAGACTAGATGGAATGGTGTGAATCTAGTTGCATCCTTGGTTGAGGTTTGGTAAGCCCATAGAGTTGAAAAGAGCATGATATGCCAATTTTATTTGTGCATCCCAATGGTGCACAAAAGCATCGTGACCAAGACTTTGTTCACAACTTCAACGTGGCCATTGGCCTGAGGGTAGTATGGGGTTGAGCCATCGTGGCACAAGCCCAATGTAGAGGTCAGCTCAGCCATCATATAATCTCAAAAATGGGAGCCATGGCTGGTGACGATGGCTTAAGGCACTTCAAACTTGGAAATAATGTGATTGAATAGAAATTGAGCCACCGTTTTACCATCCCCAGAGTATGTACACATCGCTTTGGCCCATTTGGTGAAATAGTCCACAACAATGAGAATATACCCATGCCCCCCGGTCGAACGAGGGTTACAGGTCATATAGTCAATGCCCCACTTGGAAAAAGTACTGATAGTAATAACGAGGTGTAGGTGAGTTGATGGGACATGCATCTATCACTGGTAAATTTGGCATTCATGACACTTGCGAACAACAAGGATGCAATCCTTGAAGATGGAGGGCCAAAAATAACCAGTGCAAAGGATTTTCTTAGTAGTAACATATCTAAACATATGACCGGAACATGCACTAGAATGGTCATCATTCAAAACTCTCTTAGCTTCCTTGAGAGTAAGACATCGACGAAGAACTGAATCGACATCGAGACGGTATAAAGTATCTCCAATAATATGGTAGGGTTGGGATTGATGCCGAATGCGTTGGCGATCATCCTTAGTCAACGCAGACTAGAATGTGGACATTTGGATATACACGATGATATCACCATACCACAAGTCAAGGGTGCTAATAAGGAAAAGAGTCTTGTCTGGGAGCTGCTCATCAGCATCAACAGGAAGGGATGCAGAAGGAAGGGAGCAAATCAACTCGGCAAAAAACAATGATTTCTTAGATTTGGCAATAGTAAAAACCAAATAAAATTCATGGGGGATAACAATCAACTTCGAATATTTTACCCCCAACAACTGACGAGTCAGGATGTAGGTCATCGGTTGCATTTCGAAATCACGGTGGTAGTACGTAAGAGAATGTAGTGCCAAAAGTGTTGAACAACCTATACAACAGCCAAAGCTAACTTCTCGACGTGAGAATAATGTGTCTTAGTGTCGAGGAGATTGTGACTGAGGTAATAAATAACATGTTCATTGCCTTCTTCATCATCCTGTACTAGCACCATGGCGATAGTACTATAGGCTGCAGCTAGATAAAGGAATTAATCACGATGATAGTTTGGGGGATGTAGCAAAGGAGCATTAAAGAGGATAGTCTTTATGTCATCGAAAGACTTTTGAGCGACCTCATCCCAAAGAAATGGGGTTCCTTTCTTGAGCAACCAGGTGAACCCTGAAGCTAGCTCAGCATAGTGTGGTATGAAACAACGGAGGAAATTTTCTTTTCCCTGTAGACTGTGCAGTTGATGCAATGAAGATGGAGGGGCTAAATTAACTATGGCCTTGAATTTAAAAGGATCAAGGCAAATGCCTGCCTTAAAGACAATAAATCCAAGGAGTCATTCAGATTCGATGTAGAAGACACACTTATGTGGACTGAGCCAAATGTTGTAGTGTCGATAGTGAAGAAAAATCTACCGAAGATGATCAGGGTGATCACAACACTTACCAAAATGAGTGGGGAGGTCATCCAAGTAAGGTTGAAAGATGTTGCGGATGTCATGGAATTCATAATACATCGCTTTCTGAAATGTAGCCCCGGCATTCTTAAGGCCAAAAGGGAGCTTTTTGTACACGAAAGTACCCCACAAACAGATGAGGGCTATCTTATATTGATCAGTTGGTGCAATGTTGATCTGGTTGTAGCCATAAAAACCATCCATGAAAGAAAAGAATTCATTCCCAGCACATTCATCAATGATTTGATCAATGAAGGGAGTGAGGTAGTTATCCTTTGGATAGGCGCGATTGAGATCATGGTAATCAACAAAAACGTGGATCGTGCCTTGCTTCTTTGTCACCTATACAATATTCGACACCCAATCTGTAAGAGAGATGAAATAAATGAATCTAGATTTGAGAAGTCGTTCAACTTCACCTTTGATGGTGGCCACTTTTCTAGGGTTTACTAGGCAGAGCCATTGACGAACAGGCTTCGCATGAGGATAAGTTGGTATTTCGTGCACAATTATACTTGGGTCAATGTTGGGAATTTCTTCATGTGACCATGCAAAAACATCCTAGAACTCTTGGAACAAATGAGTACAGAGCTTGATCTCTTATGGAGAACAAGTTACCCTAATATGGATATTTTCAATATCAATGGGCATTGTTTGGGTAATATTACCCATGTTCTCTTCTAACCAAACTTCATGAATCATGATTAGTGTCTGAAGTGGTGGGGAAGGGAACTAAGAAGAGAACTCCTCAAGACAAGTAGACAGGACCTCCAGGCTAGGCAAGAACGAGGAAAGATGATCAATATCATTCTAAGGTACTTTTTCTAGAGACATTACTTGATGATACTCTTGTCCGAAAGAAAAGTCTCGACTAAGGGATCGGAAGGCTCTGAAGCACTAATCCACATGGATTGAGAACATGGATCAAGAGAGGTTTTCGAAACAAGATAATCAGAGGATTCCTAAGGCCAAGACAAAACAATTTCCACGTAATTAATTTCGGCGGGACCTAATGGCATTACCTTGCCCCATGTGTCAACAAGATCCAGAGAGGGAATGACCCAAGGATGAGACTTGAACGAAATCATGTTAACAGAGGCAACATGAGGAGGTGGGAGTGGAAATATGCCCATCAGAGCAAGATATTTAAAGAGTCATGTACGCACACTCTGATAAGGAGCACCAGTGTGCTTGACATATGGAACATTGCCATCCGAGGAGGAAGAGGCAAAGAAGGACAGTTGGTCAACTATGACTATTTTCTGCTGATGGGGAAAATGAATCACATGGAACAAGGAGGAGACTACAACATGCATGACATGGGTCCAACTCCATCCAAGTAGAAGATTTTAATTGAGATTAGCGTCAACAATCTCTACCTAGACATGCACCGTCTTTCCCTCCATAGTAATGGCAAGGTTGGGTAAGACACCGAATGGTCGTGAATTGTGCCCATCAAAAGCTTCCAAAGTGTTAGGGGACTAGTTCAAAGTAGGAGAACCAATTTCCTTCCAATAAGCAACCAACATGATGTAGGTGGAAGCACCTTCATCAATGATAGTTCTGTGAATGGTTTTCTCATTGATGATGACCTGAATGAGAAAGGAAATCTGATGAGGAATATGTGGAATGTGGTTTTCTAGATCGAAACATATAAGACTGGAATCAGTAGGATCAATACCTCCAATAACTGACAGTAATGATTTCTGTTGACATAGACAGCTTTGAAGTACCTCGAGGGTAGACATAGCTGATGGCACCTCGGCCAAATCCTCAACAATATTATAGTGCTGAGTGGCACGAGCATTGGGATTGTACGAGGACTTTCGTAGCACACCTTGAGAAGGTGGTAGACCAAGGAATCTGGGTTAGGTTGCTGAATATGAAGAGGACAAAACCTTGACAGGGTAGAAGCATAAGGGGAAGCTTCTTTTTCTTTCCCTACTGTCAGGGTATTTTGATAATCTTTTGATCTAGTAGCCACATTAATGGGCGTACTCAGCATGAACAATTGTGAACCTGAGGAAGAATATGATTGAGGCTAGTCTACCATTTGGGTTTGCTAGGATGAAAATGGCTCTTTTAGGACAGCTGGGGTCCCTTTGAGCAAACGACTAATTTTAGATCGTCTCAGACAATCCTTAGTATATGATCTGCCTCACAAATGAGGCATGGATACTTAGGCTTTCATTAGGAAGCATCACCCGTAGATGACTTAGGAGGACCCTGTTTTGGGGCCTTAGCTTTAGCTTTGCCTTTGCCTTTCTTCTTACCTTTCGAGGATTCTTCTGCTGTGGTAGACTAAATAGCGTGGACCTCCGAGGTTTTACCAAGGCTAGGTGGATGTTGAGAGGGATTATTGGAAGAATTGTTTGAGGCTGACTTTTGTTTGGAAGAAGATTTTGTAGGGGCCTTAGACATTGAATGAACAAGCTCATGGTAGGCATAGCGCAAAATGCCTAAACAAGATTATGATAAAGTGAAGAGGCATTAGGTGCGCTTGAGACCAACTGTGCCAAAGTCATATAATTAGGAGGTAAGTTCCGATAAACACTTATGGGAATTCTTCCCGTGTAGGGGAAACCTTCAAGAGGAAACTGATCTTCTTCCTCTTCGATAGTGTGTGGAGTGGAAAACTCTGAGTGACCCAGAGAGGAGACTAGAAATTCGCCTTCAGGTTCCACGGGTGGAAACAAGTGATGATGAGTGATCGAAGATGTTCAAGGGGATAATTCCAAAGGAATACCCAGATGATCGTAGAGACTGTATGAATTCTACGGTGAGATCGCAATAGTGCCGAACAAAGGATTTGAAGGATAAACAACCAGTCCAAGTTGACCATTAGGGGTCGGCTGACTCTCAGGGATCTGGATAGGATTATCTAGAGATTACGAACCAATATTAGAAAGTGACCTAGTATCTGAGGGAGGTGGAGGATGAGATGACAAAGGTTGAATGCTCAGAATGATTCCAAGTTCAACATCTTGGTCCTCAAGTGACTGCGATAATTTAGGAAATTTCTCCTCAGACAATCTTTTAGATGGAGGAGAGGAAAAGGAACTAGGTGAACTGGACGATTCATCCACAATGGCTTTGCCTCAAATGACAGGAATAGAGAGAAAAATTCCAAGGCTTACATGTACTTTAAAAGGAATACTTACGATTTGGTCTAGAAAAGACTGACAGGAATGTTATGAGATCATGGGCAACCGTTTTTTAAGATGCATAAACAAACTGGTGCTCTTTCATGTTTTCAGAGTCGAGAAAGAAGCAAAGGTGACTATCACTTTCAACTTGAAGCGAGGTCAAAAGGACAAGTGCTCAGACGATCTTTTAAGCTTAAAGAGTCAAAAAGATCAAATGACTGCTCAGGATGATCTAGGTAAAAAGGATTACGAGGTAACCGTGAACTGCAAAATACCTCCCAGTGAACCGAGAAGTATGGGCAAACGATCTCCCCGAATGCTATGTTCGGTGTATCATGTTTACAAGGTAGCAAACTCAACATCCTATGGATAAAGAATTGTAGCCTAGTGGGTCTCCCTTTATATACTCGATGCTACAGGGAGCAAAATTCTGTACTAGCAGTGTCTAGTGCCGAAGCGAAAGACAACTGCTAGGTTTAAAGACACCGGAACACGTCTCTAGCCTAGACCTTCTATATGTGATTGTTAGGTTTCAAATGCACCTTAGGTTAATTGACTTCATTTTAAAGTTTATCTTGAATTATGTCTTGGTTTTCGGGGCTTAGCAATGTAACTCGAAAAATCCTGTACGCAGCTAAATGAGACAAGACACTTTCAATTCGATGAATTGTTTACACTAGAGAGGGTAGAAAACACAATCAAATGTAGACAACCAAGACACTGAAAGCAAAATGATTTTTTCACTATTTTACTTTTTGAAAACAAAACAATGAAAAATCTTCCCAATTCCTATTTTCCTAACAAGTGCACTTCAAGCAGTCCTTCCAAAGGTAAAGAGAATTCTTTTTCTTTTCAAACAAAAATGCAACTCTAGTCTTCAATGATGCTAACTAACGTAACATATTGATGCAGCAAACTAGAATTGTGTATTTTTCATGAAATGACAAAAATGACTTTTTTGTAAAACAATTCAATGAAAACATTTTTGAGACAATCAACCCTCAAGCAAATGAAAAGACACAAAAATAACTTCTTCTAAACCAATGACACAATGAATCTACCAAAAACTAGACAAGAAACATGATCTATGCAGGAAAAGAGAAGTTTAAATAATCAAACGAAACTTTTCAAACTTGAATGATGGAGATCAAAGCAATAAGAGGACTACAAACAAAACACAAGGAGTAAATTCACCAACAACTTGACTCAGTGAGTTCACAATTAGTGGGATGGATGACAACCTAGATGTCCTAGAGCCACTAACCATTCAAAGACTCAAGAAATCAAGCAAAGGAAGGAAAACCAACAAGCACATAAACCAAGCCAAATCAAGCTTTCCAGTCAGGGAGAAATAGCCTAAAACAATCTACGAGGCAGAAATTAAGAGACCAAGACACACTGGTTGAGATCTGGAGTAAACCCTAATCTTCATCTATAGGCATCGGCATGGCTGCTTAACTGAAATTAAGCACCAAGGGGGCTTGGCGTGATTGTTTTTGTGAAACTCGATCCAATAAGTGTGACTGTTTCAGAAAAAACTGCGTTGCCCGAGGATCTAAAGGAAAAAATAAAATTTCTTCAAGTAAAAACCAGACTTGCTACTGTAAATTTCAGACTCAAAGATATAAACTAGGAAAAGAAAAGAACACTAGAGGGAAATGGTGATACTATAAAAGTTCACACAAATTGCAATCAAACAAACATAAGGATTAGCTCCCCAGTGGAGTAGCCAATTTGTGATGCAGGTAAATTCTCAGTGCAAACACAAACAATTCCTCTAGCCCGAGAGTGTAGGTCTAGTCACAAACAGACAATTTATGGAAGATTTCCTTAAGCTAAAATCAACTAAGAGGGACTACCTCTTAGAAAGTTATTCCACTTGGTGATGATCCTGCTTCCTCACTCCAACTATCTTTTGTTTCCTTCCTTCGCACACCTAAAACAAGAAAACAACAACAAACAAAAAACGTAATAGCATACAATTGTCTACTTAACAGGTCAAGAAACATTAAGACATAAATATGTGAGATGACATTTCATGTAGGAAATTAGTCGACATCTGCATCTATATTAGTTGAAGAAGAGATTACAACCGATGTCTTGATGTTGTTGTTCTCCTATGACATATCTGGGTTCCCACACTTCTTCTAGCATCTCATGGATAGCCTTAACAATGGTAGTCTCAAGGCTCTTCCCTTTAGTCTTCACACCAAACCAAACTCACAATTCTCCCTTAAACACAAACTAGAAAGCTACAAACTATGGGTAGCTTGCCTACGACTCCAAAATCAAAACTTCAGCCAGAACTTAATTAGGACTAAAAGATAACTTGTGCTTGGGAAAAAGAGAGGTTTATATAGCTAGGATGGAGGGGATATGGTTCCTCTTCTCATGGGATAAGGCCTTATCACTTGGATTAGTTCCATCCTAATAGGTAAAGGAGCCCAAACTGACCTCCTCGACTCCATCCGGCCTAACCATCTACCTGACTTCCATTACGAAGCTTCTAGAGCTGGAAGCATCGTCTCCATATTTAAAAAAATTTCCAAAAGAGGATCGGTGTGACTAAGAAAGGGCTTATTCGATCTGATTGGTGCTAGGGACAGTTGTATACCCTGCATATTGGCAGGAGGAGGACATGCGTCATTAGCATTGGTCTTGTAAACTGGGATAAATAGAATATTTTTGGGAAATGATGCAAAAGGGAATTGTTCTACTCATGAAGAGGGACACAATGGGAGTTTCTTCATCATAGGAAAGCATGTCGTGTACACTATAAAGGTCCTCTATGATCTTGGATGGGGAGTATAGGGACAGTGACAAAATGTTGTGTAACAATGTGTTGGAACCACACCCTAACACTAGGCATATTGGCATGCCTTAGAACTTGGCATGACTTGGCGTGCCTAAAATTCCTTGGAACTCTCTAGAATGTGTTAGCACTTCTTGGCATTCCTTGGCACATGTTAGCACTCCCTAGTTTTCATGCACTTATATATAGCCTTACCTTTTTTGTGACTTGGGAAGCTAACCAAGTCATTGAAATAATAATGTTGTGCCTAGCCCTGACACTCCCCAACACTTAGCATGCATTCACACTGTCTAGCATGTGTTAGCAAGCCTTTTCATTCCTTGGCACCCCCTAACACTCCTTAGCTATCATTCCCTCACAACTACCCTTATGTTTTTTGCAGCATGAGAACCCAACCAAATCCTGCCTCAACTATAACAACAACTTGACTATATCAATAGCTTGACCAAGTTATAATTATTACAACTAGATTATGCCATATTCACTTAATAACTTCCTATAACTCATCTTAGGCTACTCATGTTGAATATCAACTCATATAACTTAAAAGGCTACACAGACAAGGCTCACATCCAACCGTCATCGTAAAAGAACTAAGCAACAAATTTTACATCTTGACATGCCATAAGACCTAGCATGCCTCACAATCCCTTGGCACTATGTAGCACATGTTAGCATCCCATACATTTCTTGGCATGCTTTGGCACTCCCTATCCAATCCTAGCACTCCCTCACACTTCGCACACCTTGTACTCGCTAACACTTTCTATCACACTTATTCATTCATTTTCGTGCATTTGAAACTAGTGGTCTCTTTTGTTTCTCTAGAACTTGGCCCTAACACTCCCTAACATGTGTTGGTGCCACACCCTTGCACCTAGAACTTCTTGTCATGCCTTAACACTTGGCATGTCTTGGCATGCCTAAAATTCCTTGGAATTGTCTAGCATTTCTTAGTGCTTCCTTGCATGCCATCAAACACCTTAGCACTCCCTAGCTATCATGCCCCCATAGGTAACCTTAGTTTTTTTGTGACTTGGGAACCCAACCAAGTCATTGAAAAAACAATGTTGTGCCCAATTCAAATTCGCCCTTTGTCAAAAACTACTCTGTACATGCCTTATCACAGCCATAGGCTTGCCTCCTACAAGTCCTATTTTGAACTTCTCCTAACACACTTCGTCCTTGGGACACTTGGAATTCCTCGACACTCATTGGCACACACTCTTATTTGTTAATTTCCAAGAATTTCTACCTAGTTCTCCCTTATGATGCCTTGGCACTGACTAGCATACCTTTTCACTCCCTCCTTAGCACACCTGGAACTCGCCAACACTTCATTTCCATGCATTTGAAATGAGTGCTCCCTTGTTTTTCCCTGGCACTTGGCCCTCATACTCCCTAGCATGCATTCATGCCACACCTTGGCACCTGACACATCCTACCATGCCTATCATGCCTTGGAACTATCTAGCATGTGTTAGTACTTCCTGGAATTCCTTGGCACACCTTGGTACTCCCTAGTTGTCATGCCCTCATAGATAGCCTTAACTTTTTTGCGACTTGGAAACCCAACCAAGTCATTGGAAAAGAAAAATCTTGTGCCCAACCAAAAGTCTCCCTTTGTTGAATGAATTTAAAAAAAATTGTGTGAAAGAAGGCATTTGCCGAGAGTTGACATCACACTCCACAACCCATAATAGAATTGGGTGGCTGAGAGAAAAAACCGTAGAATTGCGGGAGTAGAAAGGGTCATGTTGCATGATTAAGGCCTACCTCGGTATTTGTGGCTTGAGGCACGCAGCACATCAGTCAATTTGAAGAACCAGAGTCCTTGTCAGATTCTTGGCATGATTACACTAGAGGAGGCTTTCGCGGGGAGAAATATGAATGTGTCACACTTCAGGATTTTTGGAGCCCCTATTTACTACCATGTCTCCAAAGAATCAAGGAATAAGGTTGAGTCGACCGCAAAATTGGGGGTATTTGTGGGTTACACAAAAGCTCCCCACAACTACCGTTTGTACTTTCCATCCCTTAGAATGACATTTATGCGAAGGGATGTAAAGGGTGATGACGAGAAAGTGATGTGGTGCTCTCTTGAGAGGGAGATTTAGATCCCTCATAATATTAAGTAATATAATAATAATAAAATAATATATAAACAAATTTCAAAGTAGAATAGAAAGGAAATAAAAAAATGATGATCATGATCATGATGACGACAACAACGACTTGTGGAATAATAGAGAAAACATTAAAAATAATGTAGTTTTATATCAAAGCAAAATGTTAAGACAAAGGAAGAATTATATAATGATAGGTGGATCATAGGGGTTGGGTTCCTTATCATCGATGTATTCTATATAAGGAAGGAGAATAAGGAGAAGATGACATCACTTTTTCTTGTGTAATTGAGGACAAGGCTAATAAGAGACAACATAGTAATGGATTAATGGCTCATGCGTGACTTGTTATTGAAATATCTAGAGCAACAAGGTTTATGGCTAGGTGAAGAGTAGAACTCCAAATATTTTTTGCAATAATAAATATTGAGTGAATAGAATGTCATATCTACATAGACCTTTGCGAGAGTACTCTATTCTAGGTGATGATAAAATAAATTAGTTTCTTATTAGAAATAATTAAATTTTACCCTGATATAATTTAAATATAAATATTTAAAATATTAGATGTTTACAATCAATTTTATAAAGGGCTATGGCCTTCTTAATTTTTTTGCTAGAATTTTAAATATTGAGATAGAAATTTGTAATGAGAATATAATGACCTCAATTCCTATGCTATGTGTATTTTTTTCAAATGTAATAGAAATATGATTAACTTTGTTTTTGCTAACAAAAAACCACACAAACATATTATATTATATAAGATAAAAGAAAACTGTTATTGTTAACAAAATTATTATAAACACTGGTGTATTTAAAATTCCCTAGAATTCAACAAGCTAGAAATTCCCTTAGTAGGAATGATGCCTAGATGAGAAGAAATTCTAAGGTAGAGTGATCAAGGCTTCTTCTCAAATGGGACAATTACATTTCAAAAAAAAATTATGGATCAAGTCCATACAATTCCCTTAACTGGAATGAGCCTTAGAGTGGCCAAGGCCTCTTCTTAAATGGGACAATTACATTTGAATTTTTTTTTATGGATCAAGTCCATACAATTCCCTTAACTGGAATGAGCCTTTTCCATTTGTTGGGTTGTCATATGAACCCATGTGAAGCAAGATAGAAACAAAGTTCATTGAAAAACTAATGTTATGAACATTGCCACTCACCCGCTTTTCATGTCACCTTCCACCAACCCCCACATTCTCTCTCCACCCACCCACTCCTCACCCGATCTCCCCCAACTGCACCCCTTAGGGCTGGTAATTTTAAATGATCATAAAATTTTCATTTAAAGTACTTTCTTATTGATTTTTTTCCTCTAATTTTGTTTTTTTTGTGGTTGATTTAAGCATATTTCACTATATTCAACTTGATTTCTTATAGCATTTATGTAAATTCGTCTTTAATCTTTGTATCATAAATTTCCAAGATACATAACTATTGCATTTGAGCACCAATGTGGATACCATTTTTTTTAAATGGAATAATTTTTCAAGAAATTAATGTTATGCTATCAAATTATATTTTTAAATACATTTTACTTTTGCGCTTAGTCTCTGAGTATCCACAGTAGAAACCATATTTGTCAACGTTTCAAATCCCAAGAGGGATCCATCATCAAGCCCAATCTGAATGATGATAGAAGAAGAGCTTTGTGATAGGATAACTACAGCTCTTCTTGTTATCTTCATTCTAAAATTTTCGAGTAAAATAGTTTCGCTCTGTGTATCCCCTCCATACAGGGAAATGATTCTAGATTTTAGGCATCTGTGGTTCATTTCTTTTGATCTTAGTCTCAGAGTATTCACCATAGAAACCATATTTGTCAATGTGTCAAATCCCAACAGGGATCCATCATCAGGACCAACCTGAATGATGATAGAAGAAGAGCTTTGTAATAGGATAATCGTAGCTCTTCTTGTTATCTTCATTCTGAAATTTTCGAGTGAAATAGTTTCACTCTAGGTATCCCCTCTGAACAGGGAAATGATTATGGATTTTAGGCATGTGTGGTTCATTTCTTTTGAGCTTAGTCTCGGAGTATCCACAATAGAAACCATATTTGTCAATGTTTCAAATCCCAACAGGGATCCATCATCAGGATGAATCTGAATGATGATAGAAGAAGATCTTTGTGATAGGATAACTGCAGCTCTTCTTGCTATCTTTGTTCTGAAATTTAAAGTTTCACTCCATGTATCCCCTCCATACAGGGAAATGATTCTTGATTTTAGGCTTCTGGGGTTCATTTATTTTGAGCTTAGTCTTAAAGTATCCACAATAGAAACCATATTTGTTAATGTTTCAAATCCCAACAGGGATCCATCATCAGGACCAATCTAGATGATGATAGAAGAAGAGCTTTGTGATAGGATAACTGCAACTCTTCTTGTTATCTTCATTCTGAAATTTTCGAGTAAAATTCTCAATCCAAATAAGATCATAATTACAAGTATCAATTATCTCATCTCATTTAGACTTAGTATCCACACTCATAAAAATGTCAATGACATCTAGTGTTATTTTTAAGAAGTTGACATTTTAGATATAATGTGGAAGAAATTGAAATTTAAGCACCAATCAAATTTAGACCCACCAATATACAAATACGTCTGGACCCTAATAGTTTTATTCAATATTTTTTATTAAATTTTAAAACCACTATAATCTCACTTAACCATTACACTCTTACTTCTATATTGTACAATTAAGAAAAATGAAGATTACTATCTGTTTAAAAAATGTTCTTTCTCTTGTTGAACATGCTCCATTTTTTATCCCCGTTTACTATGCTCTTCGCGGGTAATTAATTATTAATTTTATTTTTTTTTCCTTCAAGATTTTATCCAAGCATTTATATTATGATTGAAGATATTATTCAAGGGTTTCTAACATGACTAGATGATTCATAGGTGGAGAAAAGCCCCATTTTTTATCCTCATCTACTATGCTCTTTGTGGGTAATTAATTATTAATTTGATTTTTTTTCCTTCAAGATTTTATCCAAGCATTTATATTCTGATTGGAGATTTTATTCAAGGGTTTCTAACATGACTAAAGGCTTCACAGGTGGAGAAAAACCCTGATGCCTTGATCACAATGCATGGGCATGTTGCGCGCAACAATAAGATTCCCATATTTAGGCACCAAGTTGGGTGGTTCTGGATCCAATCCAAACACGCAAAAAATTGATAATGAATGGATTGGCATGGATGGGTTCATAGGCACACATTATAAAAGAGCAAAAAAAAAAAAACACTTATTGTTCATTGAAGGTTGAAAGCTGAATCCTTTCATTCTGCCTTTCCCAGGTATGCGATATCTTGACCTTCGACTTCACTTCAACTAGGCTTCTTATGACATACTTTTATCAACAAACCTACCATCTCTGAGACAATAGACCATGTTGGTGTTTTGAATGAAGACGTAGATAGTGGGAATGCGGATCTCTTGCTCTTGGGTCCATAAATGCTATGGGATAGGGTGGATGAACTTGGTGAACCACTGAACTCGAATAAGGTATTTCCCAGCACCCACTTTTAGCATTATCTGTTATGCTACTGGAGGAATCATTTTATCCTGGATGAGATTTTAAGAGATCTTGGAGTTTCTGAATTTTCTCTACTATATTGGTAGTGGTGCCAGATCTTTAAACCTCTTCTAGATTTTCTCCAATAGTATAAGGCCACTTGTTGGGTTTCATCAAGAGGTATACTCACCAGGAAAACCCCATCATACTACTATGCTTCTGAATAACTGAAACATCAAACCCTCTTTCCTTTAACGCAGGTTTCTCCTGGGGTTTGTTTGGCATACAAAAAATGGCCTCATTCCCAATTTTTAGTTTGGATCTGCATCCTGACTTTAAATTTACTAATTCTCTATTTCCAAATACAAATATTTCCCAATCTGGGAACATTCCTCTTATTCCATACCAAACCCACGATGTCATAGAAGTGCAGCAAATCTCTAGAAATCAATCATGATTCTCCTTGCCAAGACAATGTTTCCCTTACAACTAAGATTTAACCAACATAAAAATGCCAATACTAATTATGACCAAATCCAATCCTTGGAAACAATTTTGGAATCCTTCAGCTGAGGGTGCCTTCCTTCAACACTTAATCACGATTTGTGACTAGGAAATTTTTAGTGAGAACAAAGGGGCCCTCAACATATTTCTGATATAATGCAGAGGAGTACCAATTCCCTCCTTTGTAATTTTTCCATACAGAAATTTAATTCCACAATTTCAACATAGATTTATAGATTTCCACAAAGACCTTAAATCATAGAGTTTTGGTCACTCTGCAACCAAGAGGTGATTTTCCTTTAGTCTTTGACGAATCCTATAACCAATTTTTGGGTTTTCTCTTTAGTGTCGATACTTGACTATTTTTCCCAACATAGAGTGTCAAAATTAGAACATAGTAACTTACACAGTTTCCATAGAAAAGATGTTGAATTCCCGCACTGTGGGGCTTCAGAAGCAGGGATTTATGGAAAGAGGAAATTTGAAATCACACTTTCGTCTACAAAGAAAATAACATGGTAGATGATTGTCATCTATCATACATGGAAAATGTACCCTACCACAATGTCAAAACCTGGGTTGTGGACAATTGTTCCCTAACACCATGTAAAATCCTAGGTTTTCAACTATAGAGTGGTGCAATATGGTTGAAATCCATTAAGGAGCATAAGTACCAGCTACATTGTCTCTTTGGCTAAAATATGTGACTTTGTTCAACTATACTTAGAGCTGATAATCATCTGATTGTGCAGCAACATGCCAACAAGGCATTGATTCATTTGTTAGATTGAATTAAATACCAAGCCATAAAACATTGTTTCCACTATCACTGTGGTCTTTCCCACTTGAATGGAATGAGCTTCAAAGGGATGATGCCTGACAGAAGTCCCGAGTAATTGAGGCATAATAGTTAAACTTTGGTTCAGGAAGTTAAGCCAAAGGAAGGTCACTCTATGTTCTATGGCCCTTTGTTGTGTGTTTCTCAAAGCATTTGTACTCAAAACAAATTTTATTCGGTGTTAATGCTCATATCATTACACCATTAATTTCCATATGGTTGACCATCCACTGATATGAAGGTGAGAGAAATTGGTAGGGATGTCCTAGTGTAAAAGGGTCGAATCCCGAAAGCTATGGTAAGATTTTCATTTCCTAGTGTTATCTAATGAAATTCTAAAAGATTTATAAATTAATGTTTATCCCAATACATTAGAATTTAGGTTTATCCCAATACATAGTTGAATGTCTGTGGTTTCTCTGATTTCGCAAAGAATAACCCTGAAAGCAAATATATGCTTGCAATAGGTGACTATTCATTGAATTTTAGGCAACGATAGAAGGATTTCCATTTCAAGAATGTAATTCTAATTCGCTACTACAACTAAAATAATGGCTTTGACTGAGGAAGGGTCTGTTAATAATATTCATGACAATTGAAGTTTGACTGAATGGGATTTGAACTACATTTGTCTGAACGTGGTCTTAAGATTTTAATTAATTGAATGGGATTTGAACTACATTTGTTTGAATCTGGTCTTGAGCTTTTAATTGTCTGAATTAATCTGACCATGTAAAAATGTTTTTGTGTGTTTTTGTGAAATGACTGTGTTTACTGCAAATTGCAAATTGTAGGTTGCAAATTATAGATTTCAAATTTTGGATTTGAAATTTCAGAGTAGAAATGGTCTATGTCTAAAAACATCGAGTTCATGAAAAACTACATTAATAAGGAGCGGAGAAAATACCACTCCCTGTGGGATCCCCTTATTTGTAGAGGTATAATTTTTGCCCTGATTACCCAAAACAGGAGTAGACAGGAACTTCATTATGAGTTCTAAGAATAGGTTGTCTGATATGCGTTTCTCTAGTAGTTGAGAAGAACTACATTCATAAGGAGAGGAGAAAATATCGCTCCCTGTGGGATCTCCTTATTCGTAGAGGTATAATTGTTGCCCTGATTATCCAAAATAGGAGTAGAAAGGAACTTCATTATAAGTTCTAATAATAGGTTGTCCGATATCTATTTCTCAAGTAATTGAATTAATTTCAAGTGTTCGATTCTATCAAAACACTTTTGGACATCTACATGGATGAGTTGTTTGATCCCACTCCATTTGTGTACTTTCGTGAAGAAGAAGTGAGTGCTCACTGATGGGGGAAATCTGTATGAAACTAGCAGAAATATGTGTTCATATATTTGTTCCAACACATTGGAGATGGACCTATGCACAACCCCATCAATTGGTGAAGAGATTGTTATTGGCCTCTTATTCATCGATTTGGGCTTTAGAACGAATATCCTGCACATTGGAGAAAATTAGAATGTGCCTTTTAGTAATGCACAAGAGATATCTGCAAAGCACTCTTTCAAGATACCCAAAATGGTTTCCCAGTTGATTGCGTGAGTGAGTAACCCTGGGTTCACCTGGATCTTCTCATATGTGCTAACTAGATTCTCTTTATGCAATACTATGTATAACAATGGGTCCACCTACCTTTTGCATCTTTTTGCATTAAGTTACATCGAAGGAATGTATAGGTATTTGATAAAAGTATAGTTTGTTTGTTCCTAGTCGTCATGATCTATTTAAGATAATGAAAAAATATATATTATTCCCTTAGTTGTCTTTCGTACATCAATAACCAGTAGTTTTCCAATAAAGACCATTCGATAAAGCTTGTCCAATAAATACCAATATCGATCAACAGATAAAGCTTCTTCCGATTGACCTACACACACTATTGAAAGCACTTGGAGGTGGGTCCATCGAGAGATATCACCTGGACTCTTTCCCCGTCCACTCTCACTTCTACCACGCATCAATACTCAACCCACTATCGCTATCAATAAACAACCAATCTATCCCTTGCTAACACCATCACTTCTACTGCCATTTTCTCATTTCTTACTCATCTTTCCCATAATTGCTACACTCATTGAACTATGCTATATTACTGAAATACGTACTGATCTTACACAAGGCAAGGTCTGTTCAACTGTGGTCTATGGGAAGTATTGATTTTTAGAATATGTACATGTTGCTAGCTCACTGGTTGCCTAGCCTACCTAATTATTGACTAGGAGGGGGTGGGTCCTCCCCTGCCTTAGCTAATCTAATGAAATAGGAATTGTAACCTCCCAACTATTTCCATGCACTGGTTAAATGATTCACTCATCCTCTATAGCCGAAAGGATCTTATGAATAATGGTATTTTAGTTGAGTATTGCTGAAGTGGTAGAAAGGGTCAATTCATTGGTGGCTCAATTGATTAGTAGATGAACAAGAATTAGGGCTCTTCCCCAACCTATTCTCTCTAGATAGTTTCCCAAAAATTGGCCCAGTTTAATAGCAGTAATTTGGGATGTGAAGCCCACACCTTTCTTCCCCTCAAAGATCTCTCCCAAAGTGAGGTGTTATATCCTTTTTCTTACAAATACTTACCTAAGGCCAAGGGTTGATAACTTTGTGGAAACCTAGGAAAGCAGACCAGGACCTTGATGGCAGGAAAAATGAATATCCCTTCCCGCATAACCATATCCAATGCTAGCTGGTATTTCCCTATACCCCTGCCATTCGAGGCCTTATTTGGTTTTCTAGGCCTCGCTGCCTTCATGAACACTGGGTAGGAAGACCTTTTAGGACCTATCATGGCATTCTGATCATGAATAAGGGTAGAAGGTGTGGACAGCTACAATATCCTAGTAGGGAAGTCCCCACTCCAATACCTAGGTTTCATGATGGGCCTAATGGCCTTGGTTTCTACTTCGGATGCCATCACTTTTGTGCCCATGGAGGAGTGCCATTTTCTTGCTTTGATGGAGATGTTGAAAGAGAAAGGAAATGGAAAAATCTAAGGGAAATAAGAAGGGTGTGATCCCATAATGTACAGTGGTTTTGTAGGTTTCAAATTTTGGATTCGAAGTGCAGTGGTTTTGTAGGAGAAGTAATTATCATACTTCCCTTCTTAACAAGGAAATCGTTAGAAGGACTAACTGACCAAGATATTCTATATGTTGCCCTCAAATCCTGTCTTTTTGAGTGGCTTCGGGTTATCTCATTCACTACAAGAACTAGGGACTCTATGCAGGCAATTTTACTTTCACCAAGGGTTTCATTTGAGAATCCATCACCAAACAACCACTTGCTGGGGACCTATAGGCTTGAGGGCCTGAATGCTAAGTAAATGAAGGTTTTGGGCCTCTCTCCCAGCTCCAATCGAACTGGATGTGGCTAGAGTGCTCTCATCTGAGGCTATCGCTTCCATCCATCTAGCTATACTATAAGAACCACCTTCTATCCCGTCATCGATGTGGTTACCGGTGGGGTAGAGAGCCCCACTACTTTGTCTTCATTAAGGGGGATTTATTATAATAGGACTCTTGCCAGAAAAATCTTCCTATGACCCAAAGAGGTAATTGACAGGCAACGCTATGGCCTCGAGCAATAAAATATCTAAAATTTCAGAGTAGAAATTATCTATGTCCGAAACATTCTAACCACTTGCAGTGGTTTTCTGTATTATTGTGTTGTATTGGAAAAATTTTCTTTGAAATTTTGAGTAGAAATGGTCTATGGCATCGTGGTATGGTACCATACTAATATGTGATAGCATAGAATGAACAATTGATTAGGCCATTTTGGTATCATAGTAATTATGTCATCTTCATACCATACTAATTTGTGAGAGCATAGGTGTCGTGTGGTTGAAGGATACTCAGAGACATCATTTTTTTGTATCTTTCTGATATCATATTTGATATATGAAAGGTACTAAGAGACATCTGATTTGGTTTGTCTTTTTACTTGTGTTTTTTTAAGTTACTATGTTAACATGTCTGGTTAGGGTTTTTATGTTACTGGAGTTGCTGAGAGACATGAGAGACATCATTAGGATTTTTTAAGTTACTATGCCTGGTTACTTGTGGTTTTTTAAGTTACACTTGTGTTTTTTAATGTTACTAGAGTTGCTAAGTTACACTTGTGGTTTCTTAAGCTACTGGAGTTGCTGATAGAAATTGTTGGTTGATGAAGGATTTTTTTTTGATAATGTGATATTTATATGTACTGACACTGTTATTTACAGTTTGCAATGTATTTACTAATATTAAAACATGCAAAAACATGCATTTACTTTATACTTGTTTCATATTAAAAATATGCAATGTAATGTATTTGTTGATATTTGTTTGATACTTCATTAATGAAAATATATTCTTTTTAAATATCATGATTTGTGAAAACCTACAATGTAATGTATTTGTTGATATTTGTTTGGTACTTCATTAATGAAAATATATTCTTGGCAGTTTTTTAATTTACTGGAGTTGCTGAGAGAAATTGTTGGTTGGTAAGGGATTTTTTTGATAGTGCTACTGACACTGTTTACATAAAACATTCAATGTAGTGAGCGATTTTAAATATCATGCTTTAATGTAATGTATTTATTGATATTTGTTTGATACATGATTTATAAAAACATAACATTCATTAATGAAAAAATTCAATGTATTAGAATTCAGGTTTATCCCAATACACAGTTGAATCTCTGCGGTTTCTCTGATTCCACAAAGAATCACCCCGAAAGAAAATATATGCTTGCAATAGGTGATTATTCATTGAATTTTAGGAAATGATGGGAGGATTTCCATTTCAAGAATGGAATTCTAATTCACTGCTACAGCTAAAATAATGGCTTTGGTTGAGGAAGGGTGTGTTAAGAATCCTCATACAACCATCCATCATACAATCTAGAATCATTCATCTTATGCTTCAACTCTTAAAGAACATAGTAAAGGAAACCATCCTCTCATGCTCTTATGAAGTACTGACTGATCAAGAGATGAAGTACTAATAAATAACATCTTATGCTAGAAATCCCGTGTCAGTCTCTATAGGCTGGGCTACTCGTGAAGAAATGCTTATCTATCCACTATATTATTTCCCGTCATCTTCTCTCCTTCTTATCTACCCACCATATTCTCAATCATCCCCTCTACCATCATATTCTCTACCAACCTTATTATAGACCATACTAGTAGATGACTTAGTAGATGACCATTCATAAACTCAAAGTTTTGGCATAAAAAGGTGTTTAAAGCTAATTAATGACTAATATTGCATAGATTTCTTGGGTGTATGAATTGGATTTGATTGATAGTCAAACCCACAGTTTTAAGAAAACCCCAAAGACAAGTGACAAGTCCCTTTGTAATGGACCTAAGGCACGATGAAGAGACCAGTGAAAAACACATTAAAGTAATTGGTGTTTCTCACCTAGTTATCACAAATGCTTCTATAGAAGATAAAAAAAAAAATCCAAAAACTGTACATAAAACAAATCTTGAAGGCAAACCAAGCTTGAATATTGTCTATAGGAACCCTATTGACCTGATACAAACCTTATCCATGGAATTCCTGGATTTTCAACTGAGATCAACTCAGCCCCTGCATAATGCCCAAAATACCACACCAGGCAACTTGACGATATTAACTTCAAATCATGTCCAATATATTTATCCATAAAATAAGGATAATAAGTACGAGGATCTTTTCCAGAGTAGTAGGGGTGTTCTGTCTAGATATCTCTTGTCATAGATATCCTGCAAGCTTCCCACGAGGATCCGAGAGCGTGTTGTGTATACAAGCCAAGAGGATCACTCAGGGAAACATTGAGTTTCAATGCATGCATTACACCAACCTTGAGGGCCAAGTGTCCACCTTTGGCATAGAATTCACCTCTTGTGATAAATGACATTGGAATTTGTTCTATATATAAAATACCTATGGTATCCACCTACGTTGTGGATATCCATCAATTTTGAAACAAGTGCCCTTGTCTAGACCTGCTCCTTGATTCACTAGAGTGTCTCCCTATTCGTTGTTTTGTCTCTTCATATTCATGAGGTTTGGCTCCTTAACAGTGTCTTTTCATATTCATGAGGTTTGGCACCTTAATAGTGTCTTTTCATCTTCATGAGGTTTAACTCCTTAACTTATTTAATGAGGCAACTAACTAAGGCCCATCATGTAATGGAGTAGAATTTTTTTTTCAAAACTCTCCCACCTCAGATATCATGGGTCTTGACTCTACTGGAATGGTGCTTCTGAATGATATCCTACTGGTGTCCGTGCTCGTTGGTAGGACTTGAAAAAGTATGTAATCATCTAAGTGTTGCTTCGAATTGGGTGGGGAGTGGTGATGATTGTCTTAAACAGGGAAGTACGGAGACCCAATAGCTCTCTCATAAACAAAGATGGTGTCCTTGTTAGCTGGTAGGACTTGAAAAAGTATGTAATCATCTAAGTGTTGCTTGGAATTGGGTGGGGAATGGGGATGGGGAAGGCAGTGATTGTCTTAAACATGGAAGTATGGAGACCCAATGGCTCTCTCATAAAAAAAGCCAACCATAACTAGTATGAGTATAGGAAAAATATGGAAAACAAAGTCCTGAGACTCTCCTAAAGAGGTTATCATAGTAATAGATAAATGACTTTACCCTGCTCTTTTCTTACTAGATTTTTTCAACAAACTAAACATCTAGGACTTGGACATTATTGATTCAACTGTTAGTTTTATTTTCACATCCCAAATAGTGGCAGATGATGAATTCATAATAAAGCCAACATGTTTGACATATTGGGCTAAGAAGTTTACTCACTATCTCTTGATCAACTAATTAAGTTATCTATGCTTGTAATTGTAAATGGATCTTCCACCTAGCATAAGCTTTACTTGTAGTTTATTAAATCCATTGGTCTTTTCTTAGGTATCATTCAGTTGGTTCATTCTCATCTACAAGCTCAAGTATGGTACATAATTTGATTAGAAATTGTCTATGATGTTGGTATCGAAACTCAAATAATCAACTTACCCACAAATGCTCGAAGTTTCTAAACTGAAAAATATTGAAAGAATAAAATACATAATCATCCTTGCCTCTTCTGGAGATAGTTGATTGCATGTCATTGTATCTTGTGAATTCACATTTATTATATATTTCTCATATTTATATGACCCAGTGCATTTGGCCATGAGTTCCTATAGTATTCCAAAAACATTGCTAGATATGCGACAAGTAACATTAAAACAGGTCAGATTGTTGGCCTGTGGCCATTGCCACTTATGAAATAAAATTTATTTTCCAGTAGCCAAACATTGCTCTTCCACTTAATCAGCGAGAAATGAATCAAAAGATTTGATCTACCTCCTTGTCTATTGAGGGAACACCACCATATGAAATATTTCTGCTGGAATATTTTGACCACTATTGAAATAATATAACAGTTCACTTACAACTACCAATATTGCCTCTGGCTTCTATGGAAATTGCATCACTCTATCCTGCTCCACTCACCATAGCATTTCATTGATCTATTGAAGAAGAATATTGGTTATCCTCTATTTAGAAATATGTTGTATTTGCAGAATTCAATGCCCTAATCCTTATTCTGAAGCAAGATGATGTTTTCAATTTTTAGTACCATATAATTTCATTTTCAAGTTCTCCTACCCTTCTTTTCCTAGTTCTAACACCCCAAACATTGCACTTACTCAAAGAACACTAGAAATGATGCAATCATCATATTCTATGAAACCACATCTCTTTGAGATATTTTGTTAATATATGTTGTGCATCCTCTAGAACCTTGCATAACCATTTAATGGTATCATGTGGATCCATTTTAGATCAGATAGACCCCTTCATTGTTTCGTATATATGTTGTTTGCACTTTTCATGAGTCCAAACAAGTTAACAAATATGCATGTATACTTATTTAGATAGTTGAACTATCAACCACTGTTGTTCACTTACATTTTCCCTAAATAGACTTGTAACTGCTAACTTACGATATAGTAAAACATTTCACAACAGTTACTAGTCCCACCGTTACAAGGGCATCCCTTTCTAGGTAGTAGCTTGTAACAATAATCACAAGCCAACTTTTTTCCAAACACCAATATCTCAACTTGCTTACATGCCAATGTGTGTACTGGAAATCCATTCTCTCTACTAATACTTGGTAACTTACTAGGTTGGCAGGTAACTATGATTTATAGAGTGTGCAACATTCCCATACCTACACTCAAATGTACCCATGCGACATGGTTGACCATCCACTTTTAGAGAATGGTGTTACCGGCTCAAGTACTCAGCTGATATAGCTTATATAGCACTTCAGCATTATTCATTTGCATCTCACTATCTACCACTAGGAGCACAAAACTGACTGTATGCAAATATAGATTTACTATTATTTTGTGTTTGTTACTCATTCGTAAGAAATGTGGCAGATAACAAGCGAAGGCTATGTTTTCATGGTGTTTATTATATGTGATTATGATATAATAATGAAGGTTAACGAAGTGGTCTATAATATGCCTACATTTTTAGTTGTTCAAGATTGTCCTTGAACCCAATTTATTACAATTGAACAGTTATAGTCATTTGAATTATATAGTGGTGTTTATTATATGTGATTATGATATAATAATGAAGGTTAACGAAGTGGTCTATAATATGCCTACATTTTTAGTTGTTCAAGATTGTCCTTGAACCCAATTTATTACAATTGAAGAGTTATAGTCATTTGAATTATATAGTGGTATCAAACATCTCTTGCTTCCTATCAACAATTGGTGTTGGATAGATTTGAGGGTTTACTATGTTTGAAGAAAATTTAAATGGCTTTCATTATGGACCTTATTTTGTGTCCTGTCATATATATTTCTATGTGAAATAATTTGCCACATGTCTGGGAAGTGTCATTGAAATCTTATTCAGTGACTTTCAGGTTCCTGAATAACATGGATTTGGCTTATGCAGCAGTAGACCTTGTTATTGCACAAGCTAGTGCAATGACTTGTAGTGAGCTTCTAGCCACAAGAAAACCTTCTGTACTGGTAATGTCATGCCTAATCACTATGTAGTCTTTGCAGTTTTCCCTGATTTACCGATGTGGAATGTTGCAATTTTTTGTTTGCTAAATTGTCTGTCAAAGTTAAATTAGTTTTTCTCATTTTTATTATAGTAAATTATAGGAGTCATTGAAGTTCTCATGAAGTGAAAATATTTTTCATCATCTTTATTGAATTCTCTCCATATTTTCTCTCAAGTAACAATATACATGATTTTCTATAACAGACAACTTCATTTTACTTTGAATTGAAAGATAACAAACAACTTATTTCATTTTTACAAACACCAAGTAACGACTCAGAGTTGTTATGCGATAAGGCTCTTAGCTAATTCTCAGTGCTTACCTATGTTCAATAAGGAACATACATGACTGAAATGATGTTAAATTGTATTTATTTGTATACATTATCTAGTATTTATATGGAACGAGGCTCATTAGAAGTTTTAATAGTTTTAAATATTGAATTGTCATATCGCTAGGGAAATTAATATCAAAGGGTATCCATAGAGGATTTATATGTTATACAAAAAACTAGAATAAACATATTTGAAAATTGACTTGAACACAAAATATTTAGAATTATACCATTTTGGGTTTAGAAGTGCCTCTACACCCAATGATAATAAATTGACCAAATTTCAAGTGTAGAGCTAAGGAGTCTGATTCTGGTCTCAGTCAAGCTTTAAGGTAATCATCGATTGTCAACATGACATCCACATTAGGCATGAGGATTATTAAAGTTTAATGAAGGTTTTTCCACTAGAAACTCAAGATGGCATTAATTCTGATTAAGAATGAGCTTTGGATATTTGTGCAAGGGGTCGAGCCAAAATTTTTTAGAGTGATAAGGACTAGATGAAGCGTTAAATTTCCATGAAACTATGCAACTACTAGATGAATAACTGAAAACCGAAACCAGTTTATTTCCACAAAGATGCAGAATGTCTTAACAATTCAACATCAGAATAAACACACACAAATAAAGAACACAGTCACACAAATTACACATTTTTTCTTGGGAAACCCAATTGGGAAAACCCCATCTTTCTTTGTTGTAGTATTTTATTGATAGAGTTTGAACAATTTGTTCTCTTATAGGGTAATTTATCACAATGATATCAATCTAGTCCTCCCATTGTACTAGTTGGACTCACCCTACAAACACACTTGACCCAGCTCCTATTCCTTGCGGCCTTCCTGGCCCTATTTCTTTGTGCTAATATCCACAAGCTAGCTCGAATTCTTTACACATAGGTTTCCACTTCCTAGCTGAAGTTCTTTGCGCACAGACCTCCCATTTTCTAGTGTAGAGGGCCTTCTATTCTTTAGGACACAGCCCGTAACTCCTAGCTCAAGTCTACACACAAAATCCTATTCCTTGTTTACCAAATGTTATCTATTTTAAAAGGTGAGAAATAGGGCAGCACAATGCTAATTTGAACATACCAGGAGAAATGTAGTCATAGGTCCCTGTAAAAGCTAGTATAGAATCCTTTCCTCTACAAGTTTGAACAATTTTGGCAATCCCAAAATTAGCAACCTTTGACTCAAAATTTATCTAGCAAAATATTGGTAGATTTTACATTCTTGTGAATAATTGAAGGCAAGCAATCATGTTGAAGATATTCTAATTCATGAGTTGCTGCTAATGCAATCTTGTACTGTGTTGCCCAATCCAAGTCCATGCCACTTCTCTTTAATGTCTTCTCATTATTTTCATGTAAAGCATCAAATAAGTTTTTGTTTGGCATACATTCATAGGCCAATACACTTGAATTACAATTTGTCAAATAAAAATAAAGTTTCACTACAATTTTATGCCAAATTGTCCCCAAAATGTCCACTTCTTCCTTTATCAATATGTCTAATCCATTTTGCATATTTCTGTTGATGTTAATTGTCCATATTCACTTTACTGCTACAGTTTCATTGTTTTTCAATGTGACACAATTCACCTTGCCTGCTCCACTACTTCCTATTACATTGTCTTCATCTAATATAGCTTTGATGCATGTCAACCTCATGTTAACCAATGATATACTTGCATATAATTTTCATATAAGAATGTAAAATGCAACGATTTCTGAAATAATATTTTTTTTTAGACTTTCAAATGCTATATATATAAGTGGATATTGAAATACCTTTTTATTATTTAAATATATTTAAATGATGTGTCAACTCCATATTGGGTATAAAAGGAATTATACATCTCTTATAAAAAGTCCCTTTGGCTTAATAAATTTGAATTGTACCTGCTATAAATTTCATTATAACATGCTCCTGAGATACATGGGTGAGATAAGTTCTTAAATTGTTAAATTCAACCTTCCATTTAGAAATTTTCTCCAAATTTTAATTGAAACCTTGTTGAAAGTTTCTTCATTCCATTTTAATGAGAATTTGATCATACAAATTATCTACAAAATTTTTAAACCAATGGAACTGAAAAAAAAAAGAAACCAACTTTTGGGTCTTTTTTTTTTTTTTTTTTTAAATCAAGATGTTATGTCATCTTGACAATCAAGATTTGAGGTTGTTATGTAATATTATGTTTTAGAGATGTTTGGGACATAATTTTATGAGAGAAAATGTTGTAGTACTGACTAGGTTGAGCCACATTGAAAGATATCATCTATGACATTTCTTTCCAGATCAGCTAAAATCCTTGGCCACAATGGACAAGCCTTTAAAATGTTTTAACTAGGGTTGTATGAATCTTTTTTCCTTCTTGGTCTCTGTCAATGTTGGTCATAGATTTACATTTAGATTCAAGATTTCTTGTGATAAATTTCCTGTTGGATTCCCACTGGGATCTCACCTATTCTTGGTAATTTATCAAAATTATCACATAGACAAGGTTTTAAAATGTTTCCACTAGGTTTATATGACTCTTTTTGCCTTGTTGGTCTCTATCAATGATGGTCATAATTTTATAGTTACAATCAAGGTTTATTGTGATAAATTTCTTGCTTGATTCCCCACTAGGATCCCACCTATTACTAGTAATTTATCAAATTTATCAATTATTTTTTTAGTTGTTTTTATCTAGATATCTACATTGGCTTATTTGAAGTTTTGGAACACTAGATTTGGCACTGAAGAATAGATCTGGTATTTATATTTTATTGGAGAATACTATGTTTCTCTTAATAGAATTATTTATTTCTTTGATGCATAGAATTATATTTTTTAGTGCGCTTACAAGAGATTTAGTTTGGAAACCTTTTATTTGGAAATATAGCACAATAATAAACCATAAACCATAATGGCATAAAGGGAGCACAACACAGCAATTTCATATTTAATAATTTTATTCAGAGCTATAACAAAACATTCTTTTAGTAGCTAAACCAAACAAACTATATGTTTGATATTTGTTTATTCCTAAAAAAACATAGCATGTACTTTGCAGGTGCCATGGTTGTTGTTGAGTACAAGGATCATGATGGGAAAATCTTATTCTATGATGAAGGACCCATCGATGACAATATGATTTTCAAAACATTTGTAGAGGGTGAACACAAACATGAAGGTTGTGAGGCATATAGAATGGTAAGTCCCACATCATGCAACTTTCCATTAGGTAGCAATCACGATATAGTCTCTCTAACCCAAAACACTGACATTGAATCCAATGAAAGAACAATTGTGCCCTTTTGCCTTAAGATCTAGGAAGAGTTGTCCTACTTGTTAGGTTGTGATGGTAGAATATAATATTATATCTTGCTAATCGTATTTAATATTTGACGTCATTAACTAAGCCACCAACTCACAATTGTGATTTTAATAAGAGAAAAACAAGTTGGCTTTTCTAATAAATTATAATTACCTCTTTATTATATTATATAAATATAATACAAACATAAAATTATATATTACTTTCTATAATATATAATGGAAAACCTCATCCAAACCATTTTAGAAGATTTGAATTTGAATTGAACCTAATCATTCCTGAACTTGAATTGTGTGACATAGCCTTTAATTGAAACTCCTTGAAGCTGAATTTAGCATCAACTTTCAAAGTCAAGTTAGTGGATATTATCATATAATAAAAACAAAGTAGACTTTTATAATGGATATTGATTTATTCAAGGTTGGATCTTAAGGCCCTGTTGTAGTGGCTACAACCATGCTCCAAAATTTTTCCTTAGCCTATTTTGGAGCCTCCCTACCAACCTTACATAACACTTTGTCTTTCTTCTTCAAGTACTCAAGCTTCAAGTGTTTTCCTTGCACAAAGGCAACCTGTCGATCATAGTTGATCCAGTCCCCTCACATGCTACTCACCTGGACTTGGTCCAGCTACATGCTAAGCATCTTGCCCTTGAAAATTGTGCATTTCAAAAGGGAAACCATCCTTCCCTCCAGGAATTGTACAATCCTCTCTGATAGCCTGTTGGGCTCCAGGATTGTGCAATCCTGCTAGCCAACCCTCCTAGTAGGATTTGTGCAAAATTTCCCAACAGTAGGCTATTCACCGAAGGATTTGTGCAAATTTGGGTGGTAGTTAGCTGCTCTACCCGAAAATTGTGCAAATCTCCAGGGCAGTCAGGCCAACTCCCAGCTAGGAATGCACATTTTTTCCAAGCAGTTGAGCGCTTGCATTCATGGACAGTGTGGTTGAAAAGTTCCACCCCGAGACCGAGGAAGCTTGACTTGCATGCATGCATGACTTGATCTTCTCGGAATAGCAAGAGACAACATGAAAAAGGCATCTCATGATTCAAGGAGCTATTTTTAGTAACTGGGGGTTACACACAAATTTTTTTTAGAAGTTTCCCTCCAAGTGTCATTTTTCCTAGATTTGTGGCATCCGTGTCATGAGACCAAACTTAGTTATTCGACGCATAAGAGCTAATTCATTCACATATATCTTGGAGATCTAACATACCACAACACATCCAAGACTCTTCAACACATCCGGCTTAGCTATTCATGGGTAAGTGGCCTCAACTTGTCTTGTTCAGCATTTGTGTTGATTTTTGTGCATTTGCTTGTGTGAGTGTTGTTTACTTGATTTCTTTGAATGCTTGCTATTTTAACATGTATTCTAGCTTGTCCTAGCTTTGTTTTAGTTTTTGTTTCTATCTCACTGTTGTCGCATGCATGAAACTGTTTTGCATGGGTATTTGCCCAATCGGTGAATGGCCTCACCCACATGCGTGTTGATATGTTTTCTGAATCTTTCATTCATGTTTTGCATGCACTATCAATCACTTCTGCTATCACTTAGTGTCACTATGCATTTTACTGTCTTAGTTGCTTTTAGTTGCCCATCGACAGCTCTGCCTTCACCAATATGGGGAAGGAAGGCTCACCTTCCTCCCCAGAAATGTGCATTCTTGAATAGCACTAGCCTCCAGGACTATTTTGCACATTTCTGGAGAACAATGGCTACTTGGCTCAAGAAATTGCGCAAATCTGTTGTTGGGCCAGCAGTCCTTCCGAGTTGGAATTGCGCATTACACAATCCCAGTAGCCAACTTCCTGACTGGATTATGCATTTTGTTGATCCAACAGTCAGTCCTACCACCCAAACATCCCAGACTTCCTTTTGGACAGTTCTAGCTACCAGTCACCCAACCTGCAAGTAAAATTTGTGCAATCTTGCTCATCAGTTTCCCAAGTATGTGTTGTGTCCTTCCTTGGATTTTCTTTGTTTCTAATGACATATTTCTTGCCATGCATGCTACTTGTTTCCAGATCTTTTAGGTGTCCATCCATCTCAATGGCTTCCAAGAGAGCAAGACACTGATGTAGTTACAACTACAGTAGCAGTTGAGCAGGTGTCCTCTAGTATGTTGATCTATGAAGATAAGAAGCTGTATCTAGACAAGGACATCAAACTAAAGTGGAAAGAGGTTAATGAAACATTCGTAGGAACTTTTGGGGAATGTATCGAATACCGTCAAGTGTACGGTAACATTCACAAGTCCCGCTTGTACCAAATTTCATGTAGATACCCCGTGTTCCCATGCACGGACATGATTCATTGAATCGTTTCTCACACTGACCCCGAGATGATGATCTTCAGCAGTGTCAGTGGGACAAAGATTACAACCTTCTGGGCATGAGATTATGATGAGATGTATCAGATGTCAAAGCCCATGACTGTCATGAGTCCTCCATTAAGCTTACCCAATAGTAGAGGTAACTCCAAACACATTCTGAAGGATTGGGTAAAGGAACCAACTCGTTTCATGATGACACCCAACCAGATCTACAAGACAAAGATATTGAGGAAGGAATACCATTACTTGGTCATATTCACATGTCGAATGAGTGGCCAATAAAGCACTAAAACCTTTCCTCAGAGTTGGGTGATCACACTGGACCAACTGGCTAGAGAAGGAAGACCATGTAACTAGTCTGGAATACTGGGTCACCAACTGAAGGAACAAGTCACATAGGCTTGACAATCACCCGAGGGTATGCATGCAGAAATTTATATGTTTGGTTACATCCTAGATATAGTATGTGCCAAACATGAGTTCCTGGCCTTGGAGTGGGCATGGTCACCGGTGGAGACTGTTGTGAATACATATTTCAATTTTTTGTCTAAATGCAACTTCATCGGAGTAATCATACAGTTGTTCAACCATTTTGACACCCCAGTGTACAAGTTGATATTTGAACAGGATCCACCCTGCATGTCAAAGGAATTGATGAAGGCATTGTTAGGCATTGCAGATTGGTATGCCTCACCATCCGACACTTTCATCTGAGTGTTCAGTGTGGAGAAGCCTCCACATGTTCAACAAAAATTTTCTTTGGACGCGCTTGTCATGCAGGAAATAGCGTATCATATCTCAGCAGGATTGAAATCTAGACTGTAGCAAAAAAAGAAGGTACCTTGGCCCACTCTTCCATTAAAGATTAGGTTATATGAGATCTAGAGCATCAAGCAATGGATTTCAAAGTAGAATAGATGAAGAAGTACCCATTCGACCTCCGAAGCTTTAACCCGTATGACCCACGTTGCATTGTGAAGGATCGCCGCATGAGAGTTCAGTTCAATTGGATCCATGGGGCATTTGATTGGACTGAGGAAGATTCCTCCAGACCCAATGAATAGGTCGGTTTCATCATAGAGTGGTTAGCACAGCAGCATGAAGTAGCATCATGGAGAGCACCAGCAGTAGCAACAATAGCAATGACATCAGAGGCAGTAGAGCTAACCATATCTATGCCCAACAAAGGGAAGAGGAATATTGTCGACCGCATGGAGGAGGAGAAAAGATACAAGTTTCGAGTAGATCCACTTGTAGAACAATAATCTATGGCTATTCAAGCAAAGACGTAGCAGCACGACAGGTGAATTGCACGAAGGCGGAGGGATAAGAAGAGAATGGAATAACCAGAGAATGAGTTGCATGAGATGAGGGAGAAACTCCAAAAAGAATAAGAGCTATGCCAATAGGAGAAGGAAGCACAACAACAATAGATTTAGTAGGTTGTGCATCACGTGCAGATAGATGAAGCAACACCTGTACAAGTAGTTGATTCATCTGAACATCTGGCATCAGGCGAGTAGGGTGAACCATCATAGGGAGAGAATTTACTCATGAGATTGAATAGGCACTTGAATAGTTCGACGCAGACATGGAGCAAAAGGAATTGGAATAGGACACCAACCTCGTCCCTCACCATAAAGAGGTTGAATCACCTCCTTCATTACATCCTGATGATGAGAAAGTCTCAAATGACCAAGGAGGCACTGAGATCCTTGGTGGTTGGCCAAAAGCAGAGGTGCACAACATATCCTTTAAAGAATCTGATCACAGCATTGTGTAGTCTCAAAGAGTACCGAATCCGGAGGACCACACATCCCCTACGCAAGTTGAGGAACAAGTAAACATGACTGATGTGCACAAGCATCCAGCTGCTTTGGCTGATGCAGCTAGAGTGTATACCGAAGTCACTAGCTCACGTGTTCATTTCCTCATAGCTGAGAATGAGTGAATGGCAAAGGAACTATAGGTGGCCAAGAAAGGAGGACACTTGGTGACAATGTCTGCTCGAGCCTAACTAAAGAATGAAATACTAGATGAGGTATTATCCCTTGATACAATTATATGAGCATTGTACTCCAAGTTTGGTACCGTGAACCAAGTAGTCACCCATCTCCATAGACAGCAACTGCGATGTGCGAGAAGAGCATGCATCTTGAAGAAAATACATGCTACCATTGATAATATGCATGCATGAATGGTGAAGTACAAGGGAGCCCCACTTCACTTGCCAAAGATGATGAGGACCAATGCGGTCAAGCTACAAGCACGTATCTAGAGTTAGATCTAGAACTGTGAAGACCTACTACAACTGATCACTAGCATACAGGCTTCATATGCACAAGTATTCAAAAGCATGGATGTTATAGTGCACACTCATGTGATCCCATCACTTGGGACTCTCACCCAGGTGAAGACAAAGAAGCAGATCTGACATGAGCTTGACTCGTACTTCGACGAGTTGATGCGCACTGCCACCAGGCCAGACTTGCCTATCAGTGCAGACATCATGCGCAAGTACGTTGTTGGTCTGACCACATTGAAGAAAATGATGCACATGCTCTCAGACGAGTTGGAAAAAGGAGCTCGAGTAGTGTACCCAAATGCTATGGAGGCAAGGTTCAAGTTTCAGACAGATATCAGAGTAGAACACATGGACACTATCAAGGACTACCAATATTGGCATCAATATGTCACTATTGATCAACATGAGGATGTCGAGCATTTGGACTTCTATGGTTGTTTAAGTCTGAATGATGTCTAGCTTGGCTTGTTCAAACCATTCTTCACATGGGTACATGTGCATTATAATGTTGAGTCATGTCAACTGTAAGTCAAGTCTCAATAGTGGATCTAATAGTCATAGAGTAAGTGAAGAGTCATGAGGGTAGTTGAATGGTCACAAAGGGGATTTCAATGGTCACCCCACCCTTTGCTATAAATAGTCCCTCATAACTCATTGTATATGCTTTTGGTCAGCCAAGCTTCTACTAAGACTATCTTGAAGAAGGCTTGGACAATATTATAACATGCCTTGGCTTCTCCACTGCATGGAGCTAGTTCATCTCTTTGGAGGAGCAAGCGGATGTGGCTGTAACATTCCAGTGTTTGAGCTAGCGGGTTTACATGGTGTATTGTATGTTTGTGACTTACACTTCTTTATATAATAGGAGGTAACACATTTTCATGCATATGTTGGTATTGTAGTTAGACTGCTCTGATTTCCTTAATGATATATGTTGTTTAACTTATGTACTTGTGTATGAACTGATTAGTATGCAATTATATGAATCTTGTTGTTAATGTGTTGCATATGTTGCTAATTCTGTCACCGTCGATGCCGATTGCTCTGCCGGACATCAGATAGACCTTTCACATGAACCTTGCTAAATCGTCGAACTTGTCTTAGACTGATCTGTGAGTGTCATAAGTTTTGTCTTACCTTGTATGATGTGACTGCCACATCTGAGTGGACTACTCCACCGGAAGCTATGCATGTCCTTTTGCGTTGTGTGTTCCTAGCCAAGTTGTGACTGATCCCTTTCATTCTAGAACTCACATTCACCTTCTTCTCCCTTTGAAGTGTTAGAGCCTCTCATAAACCTTCCTTGACTCGCTGCATTAGTCACACCCTTGCTACTGACAGAGTTATCTTACTTGCCTCTGTGCGACATCGCAATCATGGAATTACCTTACGACCCACTATTAGTACACCTACACCAAACGTTCTAAGGTCTAATTGGGACTTCTTACTGGGGAGATCCCCTTGACATGTTGGTGGGTCCAGCACTGTCAACAAGCCCTTGACACTTCTCGCTCTTATTGGTAAAGGAAGATATAATTGGTAACACTTAGTCCATAGACACAATATTTTTTGTATTAGTCTTGTGTTTTAATTGTAATATAAGACACATTGCTTTTTCTTTAAAGGGAAGCAATATTATGTGAGATTGAAGGGGACAAGAATTATAAAGGGAAATCCAAAGTGAATTCTAGCCTGTGGGGAGAGATATAGAATGAATTACATCTTGATGTGAAGAAGTGAGGTTGAAATTTCTATAGTAGTTAGTCCTTTTTAATCTGGTATCTTGAAGTTTCAAAGTTGTTCTAGTGATCAAATAGGTTGGACCACTAATTTCTAATCATATTTAATGTTGAAGTCATTAACTAAGCCACCAACTGACAATTGTGAATTTAATAAGAGATAAATAAGTTGTTGGTTTTGCTAATAAATTATAATTACATATTTAGTATATTATATAAATATAATACAAACATAAAATTATATATTTTTCTTGTTTAGTAAAAGATTCTCCAAGACTTTACAAAGTTTTATAACTAATTGAAAGTTTTATAAACTTTAAGGTCTAATTTTTTAATGTTTAAAACTTTAAAGGGTGCTAGCTCAATGGAAGCACACTTGATTTACAATAAAGAGATTGCTGGTTCGATTCCATCGTTCCCTGATATCCATATGGAATAGTGACGACCAATTTTTGGTGATGGAGGCTCTTTTGCCCATCAAGAATGAGCTTATGGTGAGATTTTTTGACCCTCACCAAAATATGAAATGGTGACAGTCAACAAACACCACCATATATATGCATCAATAGTGATGACCATGAAAGGTCCATAACCATAAATCATTGTTGTTGATATGAAATGGTGACAGTCACCATTCTTCATTATAGTCATTATTCATGACGGACCTTGAATGTCACCACAACACCTATACTTTTGGAAATGCGGCTTCTGGTGATAGTCTATGCACCAATAGTGACAGCCATGAAATATCCATCCCAATAAATCATTGTAGTTCATATGAAATGGTGATGGTCACTATCTGTCATTATAATCAATATTTTTGACAGACCTTGAATGTCACCATAACACCTATAGTTTTGGAAACACCACCTTTGGTGACGTTCAACATTTGGTGACCAAGATTATGGTCTGTCACCATTGCTCATATGAAATGGTGATGGTCGCTATCCATCATTATAAATCATTATTGGTGATGAACTTTTAATTTCACCACAACACCTATATTTTTGGTGACGTTCAGTTTTTGGTGACGAAGGCACTTTTGACCGTCACCAATGAGCTTATGGTAACATTTTTGCCCCTCAGCAAAGTCCTTTTTTCTTGTAGTGAATCCAAATCATATTTTTATTATTGATAAGTTTTAGAGCCATCAATTGAACATGATAATTGGTTCTATGCCCTAATCCAAATCTAAAGTTAATGTTATGAGATTCACTATATAAAAAAATTCTCCCTACTTCATAGAACCAAGGGTCATCATCAAAATATGTTCATGCACCATCCTCACCTACTTCTAAAACAATACTCCTAGTAGGCTTAGGTACTTCCATCTAAGGAAAAATATTTTAAAGAATTGAGACCACATCAAATAGGAAAACAACATTGAATAGGAAGAATTTTCCTATCTAAATAAGTTGATATTCCTAGCTTTCTAAACACCCAAACTAGGATCGAGGGAAGTGATTTATAATCCTTCACTGAATAGTTATGACACCAACACCAACCTCTTAGACCATTTTCAACTATGCCATCGATTGAGACATTTTTCAATCTAGTCAAATGTTTAATCTCCCTATAAACTTTCTTAGTGTAGTTATAGTCCATGACATGATGTTTATTGGTATTTTCACATACCTTGCATAAGCTGCACCTATTGAGTCTTTCCCTATTCCTTCTCGAAAGATTATACCCAGTAAAGTCTTTTTCTTTAGCGAAAAACACAAAAAATTCAAGCCTATGAGGGATATTTCAATATCCAAATTGTCCTCCTCCACCACACATGATTCCTCTTCTCCCCATATAAACTAATAGAAATATATCTAGTTTTTTAGGTATAAACCCCAGTGGTGTTCTTTGACGATATGGGATTGTCTATCTTCTTGGTCAATCTGACATGGCTAGGCTTGAGTCTTGCCATATAAATGCCCTAGGAAATAGAATTATTACCTCTAAAATCTAATGAAAGCCACCTTTGACCTCCAAATAATTGGAAAGCCAAAACATTTTATTTCCAAATAACACAAACATTGTGTAAGATGTTTTGAGGCTTTCTAATCTAGTCTTCAACAGATAATGCATTTTTGATAAACCACTTGGCACCATAGTCCTTTTCTTAAAAAGGATCGCAAACACTTTTAAACTGCTACAACTTTGTAAAAGAAAAAAATATTTCAGTTTCCAAGCACATAGGGCTTTTGGAATAGCTAATTTTTTCCACTTTACCCAAAGGATACCCCTCTTCTACCTGCACTCTAAACCAAAGAACCTAAAGCTTAATCTCCTCAACTACCTCAAGATCCTATTTGGAATATAAGAGAGTGACATCCAGTAAACTAGAATAACCTCTACAACTTGCTTAACCAATAAAAGTCAACCACCCCTAGATAATCAATTGTGCCAACTAGTCGATATTTTGTTCTCAAAATTGGCAATCAACCAATTCTAATATTGCTTTAGATAGTTATTATGTTTCAAAGAACTTAAATATTTCATCTCCACATACAATTTGCCCTCATTACAAAGGAAAAGGGTAGCAATATAATCCAAGTCTGTAGCATCCATCCCTACAAAATGGATGGAAGGATTTGAAACCTTAACTAACATCCTTGTAGCATCATAGTACAAATCTAGAATATCTTTGAGTTTATCCACTTCCCTTCTTGACGGATCACATAAGATTAATATATCATCAACAAACACCAGATGAGACAAGTAAAAGGATCCCCAAATTTTCATTTCTTTAAATAATTTATTCATCATATCATCAATTAAAACCCTATTTAGGCATTCAACAAAAGTAAGGAAAAGAAGAGGAGATAGATGACAACCCTATCTTAAAATTCTACTAGGCTTGAAGGAAGAAAATCTTATTTCATTAGTTAGTATTGAGAAAGAAATATAATATACACAACGCATCACCTAGGTGACAAAAGGAACATAGAAACCAAGATATTTCAGCATCAATGTCAAATAGAACCAACATACCCTATCATAGGTTTTAGAGAGATCAACCTTGACCACTATATCATTAAGGCTGCTATTTTTGATAGAATGTAATCCTTCTTGGGCTACCCAAAATGCCTCATGAATCTGCCTTCCATCCTAAAACTCAAATTGTTCATCAACATAGATTGAGTATCCTTTTAATCCTCACGGTACTAATCCTTGCAACAATTTTGTACATAAAATTGCAAAGAGACACTGGCTTGAATTATTTAAAGGAAGAGGGGTTATTGGTATTTGGGATTAGGGAAATGAAGATAGCATTAATGGTCACCAACACTCACATTTTCTCTAGAATCCTCAATGACCCTTATAAGATCCTCTTCAATAGTGTCATAGAAGCCTAAGAAAAATTCTAGATGCCAACAATTAGGCCTAGGAATTTTTTCCTTTTAAAAATTGTGAAGGGCTACCTAAACCTCTTCCCTAGAGGTCGCCTTGGTTAATTTGATTCTTAGCTTTTGTCACATAATTGGGGAATAAATGTGTCATACTAACCATATTTGTAGTAGATGTCCTCTCTTCTACTTTATAGTTTCCAGATATGCAGGGTGTTCCTTTAATATTCTACAACTTGGCGTTATTTAGGAGGTAATAGCACACTTCATTTGACTAGATTTGAATCATTTTTCTGATATCTCTAAAGTGATAAGGGATCAAATATGAAAATTTGAATTTGAATGGTATTGCGCAAACATCTCTTGTGATAGAGAAGTGGTATAACATTGATTTTTCTCATTATACATTGCTTTTTGTGTTTGGATCTTCACTCTTTTGAGATATTTATAAATAATGAACCATATTCTCTAATGCATGGCTTAGATTTAATGAATACAACAATGTTGTCAAGGGTAGAGCAACTTCTACTTGAAGATACAACTTGAAATGATCGATTACTAATACCCTTGAAATGTAGTGTATTACTTGCAGTAAAATTTATCTCCTTGATTTCCATTTGATTTTAGGTTTGAATTGGTATAGCTCATACCAATATTTTGTCATTATCTAAACCTTATGTAATTTTTTCTAATTTGCATCAATGTTACTTATCTATATTTTTTTCTAGGTTATAAATCCGCATGGAGAAAATCCCCAAGTACTTCCCCTCATTTAGATAATGGTACACAGGGTAAACCCTAGATTTTTTAGGGCACATGGATGGTCAACAACAAGGCTTGAGGCCATTAAAACAATATACTCTTTAGAGCTAAGCATGTTACATTGGGGATTGAGCCTCGAGGGGGAGTATAAAAAAATCATTCCTCCCAACCACCTGAGATTAACCCCAATTGACTATCAGTGTTTCTTATATGTAATTAAGGGACATGTTTCTTTTCAGTTTGGTTCTACTACTCCTCTTTTCTTCTTATATATGTAAGCATCTTTCTTTTGTTACCTATTTTAACATTCCTAGTAAGTTTTCGTGTTCCTCTATGTAGTAGTGTTATGGAGGTTTATATCTCTAGCAGGACTTGAGTTGTTATCTTTGTATTTCTACATGGAAAATCCTCATACAATCAAGAGACTAGATAATATATTCCTTGAGGATAGTATACTACAGTTCCCCTAGAGTTCTAGGGTGTAATAGAAGAATTTTCAATCCAATAGGACATGAAGGATGAGTTTTTAGGGCTCAACTACTAGAGTATAAGTTTACTAAACTGCTAAGATATCTTCGTTGATTACTTATTTATTGGGTTAGGTTATTCACAATGAGTTAGGATGAAACAAGGCTAGTTGGAACATATTTTGGAGGAGAAATTCTCTACGATGCATAGGCATCATCTATGTGGGTCTTTTTAGAATAACATCATGAATATATATTGGCTATTTTTTAATATATTCTGTAGTATGTGGGATAGGAACTAGGTAGATCAATTGACCAATAATCCTCTATGTTCATGTTCAATTTCGAAGATTCACTTTAGTAAAGTTATGTTTTCATGGTTTTTTCTTATGTGTATCCCTTTCTTTTCAATTTTGTTAATCCTATGAAAAATGTTCATGAACACATGTTGGTCCAAGATGATATCACATATTTCAATTTTATCAGGTCTTATTAACGAAGAATTAATTGTTTTGACTATTTCAGGAAGTCATATGTGCATACAATATGCAATAAAGTATGGAATAGTGCAATTATTCATGTGTAATGATGTCATAAAAGCCTAGAATTTATTCATTCATAAATATCTTCATGGGGAACTTTTGGCGGACTCCCTTTTTAGAGAAATTGTCAATGTTGCATTTATCTTCTTCAAGTTCTTGACTTGGATAGAGACATAATCTAAAAAATTTAAGGTCTTTCTAATGTGGGAACATGTTGAATGAAACATGTTATTGGATATTTTGAAAGAAACCTTCTGTTTGTTCAATCCCTTATTGATTAGTTGATTAACATTGTCTTTATCATTGCACCTTGGTTTGTATTATTTTTGTTGCGTGTATGCCAGATTTCTCAATGAAAACATTACAACAATTATTATTGGAATGATTTTTTCCTATTGGATGCATTTTTCACTTTCTTTATTAGAAAGTGAAATTCCTATGATTTTTGAAAACATGGTCCCAATGATTTTTTACATCACTCGCAAAAATATATAGAGTTTTGTATGGGGAATAATGCCAATTATTTCAAATGTTAATAGTTTAATATTTTATTATTTGTCACTCTTCTTGATCTACTTATAACGAGTTTATCACTAAAGTCTAAAACAAAAATGCCTTCAAATTGTAATTATTAGACACATTTTAGAATCCCTCCTAAGAATTGGAATTATCTGCAATTTTCATTCCTTAGGTGAAAATTTATGTTATCAGTATCAATGACAATGATTATAGCAAAGGCTAGTCGTAGAACTTCTCTGGTTCATATCAGTAGGTAGTACAACAATACCGTACTACTAAGGGATGTTTTTAAGCCAGAAGTATCCACTAAAATCTTCATGAATTACCAATATCCTCAAGAAATTTGTTACATGAGAGAATGCAAGCGCTAGTGGGATGTTTCTTTCATTTTGCAAACATTTTGTCTTGGAATACTAGTGACAAGGGTTTAGAGTTGGCTAGATTCATTTATTAGGACCACTAGAAACAACACTTCCATTGTCTATGCCAAGTTAGGTCAAAGTTAAAATTTCACTTTTTCTGTGAAATGGAGCATCTAGATTCTTGCCAACACGTCACAAAAATATCCAAATGACAGATAGTATTATTTTTCCCAATGGAGCTGATAATGAATTGGATGCAATAGAAGTCATTGATGCAGAAAGACTATAAAATATTAGAGGAAGTTTTTTTGGTGAAACAACTGTACATCTGATATTCCATTTTTTGTAAAATCACAAAAGGTCTAAAGTCTCATCTTGTGAAATGTTTCTGAATGTGAATTTATTTATTTCGCAAATTGATTTAGTATTCCCTAATTTACATTTATTAATTTTGTATGGTTTAACTTGCAATTGGCTTTTTTAATGAAACTAGAATGCAACCTTGCTAAAATAATAAGATAATACTCTTTTAATTTCTATTAATGAATTTTGTGAGTATATTATATTGGGATTTTATTCAAAGGATTGTTACAAAGTTGGGGACATAGTGGAGAGCTTCAGCATTGATTCAAAAGGTGACAGCTCTTCTATTGTTTTTCTCTTAATAGACACAAAGATTTATATTAATACTAGAACTTGAGATTTATTGGCTTAAGGGGTCCTAATCTAGGTTCAAAGTTAGTTGCGCCAAACAAATCCCTACACTACTAGCCCTTTCGGCATCAATCCATGGTGCAGAGATTGAAGTCTCACCCAAAGCAGTATGGGGGGATGTTGGAACCAAGTTTCCGCACCCAGAGATTAGTGTGATGTATTTTTGGCGACCTAGATCTCCGTTCACGCAAACCTTTATGCTCTCGTAGCCTATTGCCATAACTTCCTCCAATCAGCCTCTGGACCTCCGCGAAGGTATACAATCGGCTTTTACAGACCCTGAATAGGTCAATTAGCTACTTATGCAGGCCTTGGATTACACTTGCACCATTACTTTCTCAGATCCACTTAAGTTTTTAATATCTTTAACAGCAAGCATTATAATCTTCACATAATCACTTAACATTAATTGCATTCAGATAACAATGTAGAAAAGGTAAAGTCGTGCATCAATACATCATTATTTCATAAAACCATTATTCATCATAGTGCAAAGCACATTCATATATAACATAAGATAACAGATAAAACACAAGTATTTCTGCAACAATCTTCTTTATTGATATTCAGTTAAGCTTACGGAGTCAAAAATTCCCTGTGCACTCACCTGTAGGGATCTGCACACTTAGATGGGGACACTACACTAGGCGTCTGCACACTCAGCTATAGAGCCTTTCCCTCCTCTAAGACTTCTACTTTTGTGCTAGACTTCTTCGCTTTTACCCATAGATAAATTCCTTTCTTCTATTATTCCTTAGACTCTCTAAGACACACCTATTGAGACACTTACATAACACAGGGTAGAAACCCTTTTTGAATATTTACTTAACTACACACTCCACGACCACAATTTGCAGAGACTTCCCATCATTTTACATAAAACTTGGGCTTTTGCCCCAAAATTGACCCAGGGGATCCCATCCCAATAGGCCCCCAACATAAAGATCGTGACTCGCCCTTGAGTCACTCAATTGGCACCAAGATCTTGCTGTGAAGATCCCCTAGCTCTGCTTGTGAAACTGCTACTTCAGCTCGCTCTACGTGGCTACTTGCTTGATTTGTTCTACCACCTTCTCTGTAGCTGGTCCTTCATTAGATCGCTTGATCTGCTGTTGCATGCTCTACAGGTTCACCAACTTTTCTTGTATGTTGGTCAAGACTATGTAGGCTTCATCCAACCAAGGCCCCAACCTAGCCTTAAGGACTCCCTCTTTCTTCTACTTCACTTCCACCTGTGTAAGGAAATTCTTAGCCTCCTATAGCTTGGCAAGGCATTGTGTTGTAGCAATGATCCACCTCGTCGGCCTTACTTTGTCATATTATTGCTGGAGCTCATGGACCTCTGTTTTTAATACCTACAGGGTGGAATCTTCCTACAGGGTCATCACTACTTCCATGGCTTGCTCAAATAGGGAAGTTTAGTCCAAAACTATGGCATCCACCATAGAAACTCCATCCTTAACAATGGCTTCACGTTTTTCCCTAATCTCTGGCACAGTTGAAGGTTGTGACTTCAGCTCTAGTTCAATGACTTTCATGTTCAGCTCAAACTAAACTCCAGCCACCTCTGCCTTGGCATCATGCATGCTTGCAACATGTTTGTTGATCTTGGCCTCCAACGATGCTTCCTCAGGTATGTGCAACTCCGGCACTATCCTGCATGCTTCTGCAATCGCCGTCGCTATCTGGGCGCTCTGTGCCTAGATAACTTCTTTTGCTTTTAGAGTCTCTATCTTTTTGGTGAACATATATTCATTGTTCATGTGATATTCATTGATTACACTGAGGGCCCGTTGCTCCCACTCCCTTAGCTCTGATGTCACACCTGACTGCAGTGTGTGAGGATATTCATTGGGCAATGCTATGAAGTTGAGGTCAATGTTCTTCAGAGAACTCATGATGACCTTGCCATCAGCTGCTTCCGTGCTCAATGATATTTTCGGTAGCGTGACTACCTGGATCTCCATTAATCTGACCATCTATGTTGCCTCACTTGTTCCTGCTGCCAAGATTGTCTATGCAACGCTTACCTACCTTACACACACCTAGATCTGCTTCTTTGAATCTACAACTCACACAGATCCTTTTGGATAGTAGGTAGCACCTAGTGTTGTTGGTGTTCAAACTGTTGCAACAGTTCCATTGTGGTGTCATGTGCCTTATCTCCGATCTCATCGAGATCGACTTCTGTTAGTGTGATCAGATCCAGTGATGGCTTTATCATTTTCGACTTCTTCTGGGGCCCCTCCTTCTGTTGATCGCTATACCTTTCTATCCAAAAGGGATTGCTCTATTCCTCCTGACCGCCACCACCCTACTCTAACTACTCCTCTTCCTGTATCTGGGTCGAAGGGGACTTACCACTCTACTCGGAGTCGTGCTCTTCATGCGTGGCCTACTGCTTCGCTGCTTCCTTCTTTTTCTTTTCCGTGGATTTGTTAGTCCCTATGACCAGATTAGATGGAGAATTCCAATTTGTCAGTTAGTGCTTGATAGTTTCCTAGATGGCATCATCCATGGCAAGGTAAGGTAGATCAAACCATTTATGTTTTGGATCATTCCGTGCCTGGATGTACACGTGATAGAAGTCAACTTTAAACTCCACATACTTTAATAATTGGTCGAACACAGTTGGAGACAACCATGGCTTCTAGTTGATGGCCATGCGTAGGCTCACCTCCATCAACACTCAGAAAAATTTGGTCTCCGTGACCCCTGCAACACCCTTTGTGGCCCAAAGGGAGGAAAATTGGGCAGCCTCCAACAATCCTTTCTCTAGGGGAGGAAATGACTATCCTCCAGTAGTTTCCAAGCCACTAGCATGATGGAGAGAAACAACCACACGTAGTGGAGGGTTTTACTCTCATCCTAAGCCTCGCAACAATTCACAAGGAACTCGCTACAGAGGTAGCACGACTAATTGAACTGCACACCCTCTATGCACTATGAAACCAATGAAATTATGGGCGCTAGAACCTCGTCCGCATGACATTTTATCATGACCTTTCCAGCTAATATTTATGTGGAAATTTTCAATGTGGGGTTGGTGATAGATGTGATGGAGTACCTGCACATCTTTTTAACTAGCTTGAACTTTTCCTTCATCTTCTCTTCCAGGTCAAGCTCACTCGTCTTTCCGCCAAACACCTTAGACAGATTCAAGCCTAAGTGCGGTAATAGCGTGGTCCGATGGATCAACATATTTGTAATTAGGATCGGCGCGCTCAACCACAAACATTTGTTATGCACCAGGTTCAAAAATTTCTTGATACAAATGAGGTTGATGTTGGAGCGGTGGTAGTGGGGCACCCACAACAGGGTCAACAACCCCAACTGATTCACTCTGTGAATCCACTCGACTGGCTCCAACACTGTGAAACTGGATTTCTTGTAATATACCCTCTTCATATAATTCTCCATTGCAAGGTGGGGGAACCTCTCGTGGTCTGCCAAATCCTAGTCTTCCAACTTTAAATAGGGTACCCGCACCAGGCGTAGTCTTTCAAATGTGATGCTCTCGGGTAACTGGGGCATGTGAATCAGGAATTTTTTTGTGTCTTGGTCTTTGGTTATCTTCACTTTTCCCTTACGCGGAGGGATATAATCCAACAACTTGGAGCTAGGCTCCATGCACTCAGCATTTATATCCTCCATGCCCTCTTCGGCCTCCAAATCCTACTGCTTTCCCCTTATCCTTCACCAATTATTTATCTTTCTCTTGGGCCTGGGTAGCAGAGTTCTTCTTTGGTGACTCGCAGACTGGCATTGGCCTCTTCGTCTTGTCTTTCTTGGGCTTGGGGGCTTCTCTCACTGGTGTCGGCTTCGGTCGAGGCAACCTTGGCACCGTAGGCACAACACCCGGAGCCTCCATGCTCACAGCCCATGGAGCATCTCCCTCAAAGGTGACAGTTCCTCCACTCCTTGCAGTTTCTCCTAGTCTGAACATTGTGCTAAGAATAAACCGTTGGGTATCCTCAAGTAATTTATCAAATATAGAGCTAGTGACTAAATCTGCCAAAACCTAAGGATTCATAAACAATGGATAGCATAACGCAAAAATTCTAAGGATTCAAAGTGTTCTTTGTTCGATGGCCACACATAATTTATAGGTGAATTTGAATTCAAATTTGACTATTCCCCCCAGAATCTATCCATAAAGGATGATTTGGTAGCATATCTTCAAATATTTCAGCCTTAAATGCCTTAAATGTCACCCTCCACTCCTCTTAAGCATCTCTTGGCTATCAAATCATGAATAATGGCTGTAACAGTCCTTCTCTGATTGTGGTACATGGTATCTACCTTCATAACACAACTCCCTTCACGCATCTGCTGACACGGTGACATCACCTTCCTCTGCGCAGCCCCTCTATCACATAATTTCACCCATCAAGCAGTGTAGTTTATAGTCCTTCACTCCCTTGCAGCCACCTGGAGTGCTAAGGTTGTCCTGTCATCATGTAGTTATTGGGCTAGATCCACTGTGTATGTCTTCAACCGGCTTCCATTTACACTTCCTGAAAATGGTTCTCCATTCAATTTTGCAAGCTAAACTATGCCACCATCTGTAATTTCTTTGACAACATATGGCCCCATCCAGTGCATCTAAAAATTTCCTGGAAACTTAGCGAACTTGCTATCATATAACAAAACCAAGTCATTTACCTTGAAGGTGCAGAGCTTGATGTGCCAATCATGTCAAGTTTTTTCACGTTCCTTCTTAACCTGTTGATGGAATCCAGCAAGAAACCTATCTTCTTTGAGCTCCATTAGTTGCGCAAGCCGTTCTTCTAAGGCTCCATAGTCCACCATTCTTGTGAAAGTTGCTATGCGTAGACTTGGTACGATATATTCCATCAGAATTATAGCCTCTACACCATAAACCAAATAGAAAGGTGTCTAACTTGTTAGCTTTTTGCAAGTATTTATGTATGCCCTTAACACCGCTGGTACACGCACATCCCAATCATTCCACTGTGCATTGCAAATATTCGTCAGCACATTCTCCAATATCAAATTATTCAAAGCCTCAAATTTTTCATTTGCCTGAGGGTGATATGGCATACTCTTCTAATCGTAAACCTAGAACTCTTTTGTTAGCGGATTGATCATTTCATTGAGAAAATGTGTACCGTGGTTGCTCATCAATATCTTCGAGCAACCGAACCTAGTCAACACATATTCAAAAAAAAAAATTGCCATTGTTTCACCTATACAGTCTTTCACAGGCTATGCCTCCGCCCATCTGGTCAAATATTTTGTCGTGGTGATAATGCAGTGCACACTTCTTTTCTTAACTGGGGGCTGAATCGGTCCTACAAAATCAATTTCCCATTTCTCAAATGGTTGCAATGACACCTGCAGATTTAGCAATAGCTAATCCCTCCTTGATGGCCTTTTCATCCTTTGACATGCATCGCACGCCTTAAAATATGCTTTAGAATATTTATGTAGCGTCGGCCACCACAACCCAACGCTCAAAACCTGCGGCGCTATTGCTTTCCCTGCATAATGTCCTCCTGCAGCTCCCCTGTGAGCTTCAACGAGGATACTGTTTCATTCGAAATCAAGGAAATATTGTCGAATTGTTTCATTCGATCCCATTTTATACAAAGGTTCGGTAATTATAGAGAAATCTGCCGCATGCAGTACCAACTCCTTTTTCTACTGGTTGGTCTATCCTTTTAGAGCTACCCTATAGTCAGAAAGTGGATAAAGGTAATCTGAACATAATATCCGGAGCATAATATGAGTACGCATCTTTAGAAACTTTTCCATAGGCACAGTAATTTGAGCATAAGCCTTGATGAACCTTTTATCATACCAGGTATGGCCCAACATTACGCGCAACTATTTAACACTCCTTGCGGCCTCCAAATTGATTATTACCACAATCTTGGTAGGGTCCTCCATGATTCCTTGCCTTCATACCACATGGGACACAAAATCCCAAAGGGGACACAAAATAAGCACTTCCTCATGTTCAGTGCAATTTGACACCTTTGGCATGTACCCAGTATTAAGCGCAGACTGTCTACATGGTGCTTGACTAGCCCAAACAGTGTCCAATTATCGAAATAGGCCTACAAGAATTTATGAATGAACTATTTGAACACCGCGACGACCACACGAGAGAATATTGTTGATGCATTCTTGAGTCCAAACGACATTACTGTATACTAGAAACATCCCCATTCTGTCATGAAGGTTGTTTTACTCCTGTCTTCTCACGTGATCTTGATTTGATGGTATCCAAAGAATCCATCAGTAAATGAATAGGCCTCTTGTCCTCCAACACTTTCTAGTACTTCATCAATAAATGGTGTCGGAAAGGGATCATAGACATAGTCATCGTTAAGCTTTCTGAGAACTATACTAATCCTTATTTTGTCCTTCTGCTTCTTTTCCTAAACTACCATTGGACTCACCCGGTCATATTCCTCCACTAGTTTGATAATACCTGCTTCAAGCATCTTATACAACTCCAAGAGGAACTTTTCCTTGTATTTTGGATTAAGGTGATATGGCCTCTACTTAACGGGCTTCACTTCTGATTTCATAGTTATTTTCATCATTCTAAAATATCCTATGATGGCTTTCAAGTCCAAAAATTTTGTAGGGAATAAATCCTGATATTCGCGGAGCAACTCAACAACTTCATCTACTGTAGCATCATCCTAGTAATCCCTAATATTCACAAACTTTGGCTCCTCCTCTGTGCCAATGTTTACATGCCTAGTTTTCAATGGCGCGGTGATATCTAGATTCTCTTTCTAGAGTCCCTCAAGCTCGCGTTGGCCTTTTCTTTCTAGGATGTTAATAATTCTCAGATCCTCATCCTCTCATTCAACAGTCATATTATAGCAATCCAGTGCATGGCGCAGTTGGGTACTCCAATCTGGTTGAATCAATTCCAAAGGATTCTATGGTATTTGGAATATCACTGCCTTAACCTCCTGTAGTACTTCATCAATGCTTTCGAAGACATATTCAAAGCTGAATGTTCTCACGAAACCTTGTTTTAAGACATCCCACTCTACAGTGCCATGGCAGAGGTCTGTTTCCAAATACCAATTCATAGGGATTATGTCCAGGGTGTGATAGAATAAATGCACCCATTATGGCTACAGCTATGTTCCATATAGCTTAGTCCATTAGGCCCAATGATCACGCGTATCATTCCTCCCATAATACTTCTCAGTTACCCGTACTTTAGGCCGACAAAACTGCGTTCTCATCATCCTTCTATAATTGTGCCACTCATCAAAGTTGTCTTTGTGCGTACCCCACCACCGAGCAGGCATAGCGCGTAGTGCCCAGTCCAATGCCTGAAAGTGGTAATCCTATGGAACTTCTCTTTCAAAAGCATCCTAAAGTTTATCCACGTTAGTTAAACCATAATATATGGCAAATTTCTTACCTCCGACGACACATAGTGCAATGATTTGGTCATCATGTTGCAGTGCAGTGTGGATACTTCATGTAGCCTATTTTGCCAATGTTCCAACTCTTTATTTGAATCCAAGGTACAAGAACATTCGTGGTCCCATGCAATTCATCCATCAGCTGTCAGATTAGCCCAGTCTTGGTCTTGCACTGTTATCCTATAGATTTGATCCAAACCATCATCACTCTCCTCATAGTCGCGAATCGGTTCAGTTTAACGTAGTCCTTCTGTAGGGTCCAATGGTAATACAATGCGAAACAATTTTCTTTCAAATGAATTTGTCCACTTCTTCAAATTGATGACTCCATTCATGTCGATAGCCTAATCGATTCCCAGGAGTGTGGGGTATGGATTGCTACCATCAACAATCTCTATTACTTCAAAATTGTCTAGCACACTCGCACCTTCTATATCTACGGTAACTCCCTGTAAATGTCACATGGAGATAATCTTTTGTTGTTCTGGCATCCTTAGTCGAATCAGAGACCACTGCAGTGTGGGTCTCCCCATTCTCTCCCAGGTTTGTTTAGGCAATATGTTCACGTCAGACCCCAAATCTAGAATAACTTGATCCATCTCATAGTCTCGTATTTGTGCAGTAAGCCTCATTTCGTGCCCTGCTCTTGCCTTATGCTTACCAATATTTCCAGCTACCCGCGGTCCATCAGGACCATTATCCTTACCCTCGCACTTGTTTATCAACTCTTGTAGCCCCTTCACAGCCTTGCTATTGCGTAGTAACTTCATACAAGTTTTGAAGAATGTGATGAGAACAGAGGGGTCAACCTATGTAGGTGCACCGGTATCTGGCAGTTTGTTCGAACTCCCTGAGGTAGAGGTTTCCACGAAGCTTTTCTTTAGTTCCATGAATATTTCCTTTGCATGCTCCATATCAAACCCAACCTCCTTTTGTGGGCCCTTACGGACCAATCCACCTTCTTCAGGTTGTTTTCCCTTATCATCACTAGTCGTGATCCTGCTTCACAATACAATATTCACATTTGAGTCCTCTTCATGGGACTCGGACCTCATCATCTGTAAGTTCTGGGTAGGATGCTAAGGTTGTGCCTTCTTTTCCTGCATCTTGGCCATCGGCATAGGACATTCTTCGATTGTGTGGTCAAACTTAGTACAGTATTGACATGATTGGTGTGTTTGATTCATACACTCCCATGTGTAGTGTGCCAGCATTCCGCAATTGTAACAAATCACATTCCCCCAACCCCAACCATGTCCTCCTCCTCCTCAGCCTCGTCTGCGTCCCTTATATCCTCCATGCGTTCCCTCGGTGCCCTAATTCGGAGGCCAAGTTTCTACTTGCATTCAATACGTAGGCATTATTTCCATCATTAGTTCATAGCTATGACAATGCCACTCATCGTGGCCCACCGACTTGCAGAAATTGCAGAACAATTGATGTGGTGTCCGTACAAATTTTTGCAGCAAATGACAATTGTCTGTTACATGTTTTCTGGCTGGTTAACAAATAGCGCACCATAGGGCAGGCCCTATACTTGGTCCTGTTGGAGCTTCCTGCCTTAGGGGCATAGGCCCCCCCTAGTAATGTAATTTGCAAAGACAAAGCAGTGATCTTTATCATGCCCCTAGTTTTTACACTTGAGACACCAAACTTCTTCGCGTACATCCAGCCGAGCCGCTTTTTCCTTTTTCAAGCTCTAAAATTCTAAGAAAAGGTTCTGTAACTCCACATGAATCTATTGAACTCCTAAAGAAGCATCTTGAATAGGTGTTTCATGCAATCTCATCACAATTTCCAAGGCTTCCACCTAAGTTCCTATCCTTTGTTATGATAAAGCAACCCTTAGGTGGGGAAGGAGCAAGGCTACAAACCATTCGTGGTGCTGACTCTCTGTGAGATTCATATTAGCTTCGCGGATCTGACACTTCAATCTTTCGTCTAATTCCCAGGGCATTTCACTGGGCCTCATCATGATTTCCTTGAATCTAATTACTAACCACAATTCAAACTTAGGCTTAATGAATTCTTTGTTTAGAGTGATCTGAGTGTCTACTAATGATGCCAGTAGGCTATTGGTGCAGTAGTTAATGTACCATGTCAGTGCGTGATGCTAAAGAGCACTAACCAATTGCATTTTTTTATATTATCATCTGTAATTTGTTGTTTTGCCCATACGTCCCTTGCAAGAAATCAAAACTGACTCATATCTTCACTTCCTAAGCAATTGAAAACTGAAAACTTCATCATATTCAACATGTTGACGAGTGGTGGAGGTGGTGGCAGTGTGGGTGAAGGTGTATGTTGTGGAGGTGAAGGTGGAGGTGGTGTGGGTGGATGAGGTATCCATGGAAAACCCTTCCTTATCAACTGGACAACGCTCTGTGGTTAAGCCTATGCTGCTCCCTCATCATCACTTGAAGCAGGTCCAATCAATGGACTATATTCAAGACCTGTTCTTCCTTGATTTATAAAACTTCATCTGCTTCACTTAGATCCAAACATAAAGGTAATGGAATAACCCGCTTTTCACACAAGAGAATTTTAATCTAAGCATTTAGATATCTCAAGTACTTACCTCAGAGTCACTTGAAGAAGTGTCGCTCTGCTTCATTATAACTAACAGAGGTATCAACCACGAACTTTGTAACAAATCCTCCAATGACTCAATCAAGCCAGTGATCAACTATGTATGAGATCTTATTTTCAAAAACTTCTAACCTCTGCACAAGCTCCGGGGTCCACACTATCACACTGTCAAACCTCCACCTTCCTTGGCCATCTACCAATTTAGCGATCCACTCGTATAGTTCGATTAGGAAGGTGTAGAAGAATATTTCATGTATTTCTGTGTATAGGTATATATCCAACCACTATTCTTTTTTCAGGTGCGGATTCCAATTTTCTTGTGCCGCAAATTCGTGGATCTTTCTATCCAACCACTTCTCAGTTTCCTTCTTGGTCAAATTCCACTGATGTGACATCACACATCTCTTTATGCATATTGTAGTCCCAGCAATGGAATCATTTGTTGGCTTAGGGCATCCTAACACAGGTTCAGAGTTAGTTGCACCAAAAAAATCCCTACACTACTAGCCCTTTAGGCATTAATCCATGGTGCACGTATTGAAGTCTCACCTGAAGCAGTATGGGGAGATACTAGAACGAAGTTTCTAAACCTAGAGATCAGTGTGATGTCTTTTTGGTGACCTAGATATGCCTTCGCATAGACCTCCATACTCCCGTAGCTTATTGTTGTAACTTCCTCCATTCATCCTCTATACCTCCACGAAGGTCTACAATCGGATTTTGCGGACCTTGAATAGGTCAATTAGCTACTTACAGGCACCTTGGATTATGCTTAGACAATTATTTTCTCAGATCCACTTAAGTGTTTAATAACTTTAACAGAAAGCATTATAATCTTCGCATAATCAGTTCACATTAATTGCGTTCAAATAACAATATAGAACAATTAATGTCGTGCATCAATACATCATTATTTCATAAAACCATTATTCGTCACAGCATAAAGCGCATTCATGCATAATAGAAGATACCAGATAAAACACAAGTATTTCCGCAACAATCTTCTTTATTGATATTTAATTATGCTTACAGACTCAAAACTTCCCCGCGCACTTAGCTCCAGGGGTTCGCGTACTCAACTGCGGACACTACTCTAGGCCTATGTGCACTTAGCTGCAGAGCCTTTCCCTCCTCGACTTCTACTTTTGTGCTAGACTTCTTCTCTTGTACCCATAGACAACTTCCTTTCTTATATTATGCCTTAGACTCTCTAAGACACACCTATTTATACAATCCCATGGTCCACAAACCATGGGTAGATCTTCAAAAAGTCGACTTAACTTACATAACAGAGGGTAAAAGCCCTTTTTGACTCTTTACTTAACTACACACTTTGCGACCACAATTTGTGGAGACTTTCCAGCTTTTTACATAAAACTTGGGCTTTTGCCCAAAAACTTGGGATTTTTCCCCAAAAATGACCCAGGGGACCCCATCCCAACAAGATTACATATATAATATGAGGGAAACATGAAGCACCCTTTCTTGTTTTAGAAATGAAAAATATTGTATTAAACTATACAACTGAGAAATAGAACTCTATAGCTAGATATCCATGCTTCCATTGTCGTTTAAGATTCTGAAAAAAAAAATGAAAGAAAATAAACCTAACAACTAAGAATTCAAAAGTTGTAGCTTTTGGAATGTTGGGATTGCATGCATATACAACTAGCAAGTTAAGCACTATAAATAATTTGGCTTGGTTGTGGTACTAAGGAATGCTTGGAGTCGAGACATTGATGTCACTATGGTGCAAATGGATCTCTAGTTGCCCCACTGGTGTAGCAATGGCTTAATTTTTCATCCCATTAACCTCTTTTATATGCAGTTAAGGAGGTGGAAAAATCCCCTACCTTCTCTCCTAGTTGTCTCCATGAAGCCCCTGCATAGTAATAGCCTAAAAAATGTTTCATTTTCATGCAGTTAAACCATATTAGGCCACATACTATAAAAAACATCTTTTACTCCTCTTAATAAGCACAAGATAACAAAAAATGAGAATTAATGTAAGAGAAGGATAGTTTTAAGGTTAAAGGATGGAATAATGATCTTCAAAATGTACCTATTGATAGGACTCATTAATTTTCAACCATGTTTTATAAAATCAATCATGCTCAGCCACGGTCAATCGTGATCAACCATAGTCTAATGTTTCATTGTGACAAAGATTATCTTAGTATCAAAATCAACCATGGTCAACCATGGTCCAACGTCGCATTGTGACAAAGATTATCTTAGTATGAAAATCAACCATTGTCAAACATGGTCCAATGTTACATTGTGACTAAGATTGTCTCGATATGAAAATATATCATGGTCACGCATGGTCAACCATGTTTATTTTAGGGTTAATAATATTTATCTTAGGATTTATATACCTTAGGTTTATAATATTAATCCCTTGTATTTAGTATTATTTCCTTGGGTTTATAATCCCTTGGGGTTTTCGTATTAATCCCTTGGGTTTATTATTCCCTTGGTTTATAACATAAATCTCGTGGGTTTATTAATCTAAGAGTTCATATTCGTAGGGTTTAATATTATTCTCTTGGGTTTATAACCTCAATCCATTTGGTTTATTAATCTAAGGGTTCAAATACTTAGGTTTTAATATTATTCCCTTGGATTTAATATTATTTCCTTAAGCTTATAATTGCTTGGGTTTTAAAATTAATCCCTCAAGTTTATTATTCCCTTGGGTTTATAATATCAATCATGCTAAAACATAGTTAATCGTGGTCAGCCATGTTTTTTAAAATCAATCAAGGTCAACCATGGTCTATCATGGTCAACCGTGGTTGAACATCACATTGTGACAAAGATTGTCTCAATATGAAAATAAACCATGGTTAACCATGGTCCAACGTCATATTTTGACAAAGATTGTCTCGACATGAAATTCAATCATGGTCAACCATGGTCCACCATCGCATTATGACAAGTATTGTCTCAATATGAAAATCAACCATGGTCAACCATGATTATTTTAGGGTTTATAATATTTATGTTAGGGTTTATATACCTTGGTTTTATAATATGAATCCCTTAGGTTTAATATTATTCCGTTGGGTTCACTTTTCCTTAGGTTTTAGTATTAATCCCTTCGGATGATTATTCCCTTAGCTTTATTAATCTAAGTGTTCAAGCATGGTTGAGCATGGTCCAACATCACATTGTGACAAAGATTGTCTCCATATGAAAATAAATCAACCATGGTCAATCATGGTCAACCACGATCCAATGTCACATTGCAACAAGGAATTTCCCAATATGAAAATAAACCATGGTCAACCATGGTTCAATATCGCATTATGTCAAGAATTGTATCAATATGAAAACCAAACATTGTCAACCACGGTTAGTCATGGTCAACCATTGTTAATAACGATTGTCACATTGTGACAAAGATTGTCTCATGGTCCAATGTTGCATTGTGACAACCATGGTGAACCATGGTCTAATGTTGCATTATGAGACAGATTGTCTCTATATGAAAATTAACCATGGTCAATCATGGCGAACTTAGGTCAACCATGGTCCAACACAGCATTGTCATCAATATTCCCTCAATATCAAAATCAATCATGGCTAACCATGGCCAGCCATGGTCCAACATCGCATTGTGACAAAGATTATCTCAATATGAAAATCAACCATGGTCAGCCATGGTCAACCATGTTTTTTTAGGGTTTATAATATTTATTGTGTCGAGAGGCGCTCTATAGCCTAGTACATGAGGGAGATGTTGTCACATAATGTTAAATTTAAAATGTTAAAATATGTGCGTGTGTGTGTGTGTGTATGTGTGGTCTAATATATCTATATGTGAGAGATGTTGTATGTAATGTTACTTTAAAAAAATTAATAACTCTACTTTAAAAATCAATATCTACCATAAATAAAATACTTCAATTTTCACCTTTATTTTACATGAGACTTTATATAGTGAGATAATGTAATTGAAATTAATGAAATTAGAAAAAGGTTACTTTTTAATATGAGGGATATATGTAATTTCTTCATTGATCCGAGATCAAATGCCTATAGTATGCTAGAAATGTGTAACATACATAATGTAAACATTTTGACTCGATCAAAATAAAATTAAAATTAAAATTAAAATATGGTACAGATGTGTAACTTAATGTGACATAATGTATTGTAAACATTTTAACTTGGTGAAAATAAAATAAAAATAACCCTATAAAAATTAAATTATAAAAAGAAAATGACACATGGTATTAACCCATGATTTTTAGAATCCATGGTATTGACTCATAGTATTAATGTGGAATATAACTTATTTAAGAAGGAAATTAAACTAGCCTAGATCCATCTTAGTTTGATGCTATATTTAGATACATAATTAGCTATAGCATATAAAGGTAAAATATTTTATGGATATGTTCATGTTGGGAATTTGTATGGATATGATAAGAGGTGGGGAAATATTACGAAAAATGTAACTATTACATTTTATATAATATTTCTACCTACATCTATCCAATTTTTACCTTGTTATATTGGGTAAAATATAATGCTATAATATTACATTTTACCCAGTATTTCCCCTCAACCGGTTCACTTCTTATTGTAATTTGTTTCTTATATTTACAGTTCAAAAATAAAAAAAACTCAATTATAAAATTAGCACGGGTGAGTGAAAATATTGAGTAAAATGAAATATCTAGGTTGGGATATGATGAGAAATATTAGATAAATTGTAATAATATTACATTTTATTTAGTATTTCCCCCTACCCCTAGCCACCTTTTATTGGGTGGGGGCAGTAATAAATATTGGGTAACATATAATATTGTAATATTATATTTTATCCAAGGTTTCCCTCACCTGATTCACTTTTTATTAAAAAAATCTTTATATTTGAGGTTCATAAATAAACCTAACGCCTGTATAAACATTTTATCCTAGTATGGTAGAGATGTTGTAATCTTTAACATTTTGACTAGATAAAAATAAAATTAATAAAAGAAAAAACATAAAATTAATAACTATATTTACAATTAATAACTAAACCAACCTAGATCCATCTTAACTCTATATCTACCAAGCACTGAGAGGGATCAAATTTCTTGAGATGCAAAGCCCTTTCAAAGTAAAAAGATATTTGATACCTCTCAGCGCTTGGTAGATCCAGAGTCAAGATGGATCTATGATGGTCTTAGGGTATGTATACCTTAGCTTTTTAATATTACTTTGTTTGGTTTAATATTATTCCCTTAGGTTTTTAATATTAATCTCTTAGGTTTATTTGTGCCTTGAGTTTATAATATCAACCCCTTAGGTTTATTAATCTAATAATTCATATTCCTATAGTATAATATTATTGACAGGGTTTATAATATTAATCTTCTGGTTTAATATAGATCCCCTGGGTTCATAATCCATTGGGTTTTTAATACAAATTTCTTGGGTTTATAGTATTAATCCTTTGTGTTTAATATAATTTCCTAGGGTTTAAAATGACTTGGGTTTCTAATATTAATAATCACTTTGGTTATTAATATAAATATTTATTATATTATTGATAATATCAATAATATTATTATCTTTTTCGATAATAAACACTAAGTTTATATTATTGTGGAGAGAGAAAGTACATTCAGTTTGTCATCAGCTTGTCCTCCCTCAGTCCAGCCATATCTTTTGGCGAGGGGAGATGGAATATAAAGCAAAAGATTTAACAATTTGCACCTTATTTCTGAAGGGTTACGCAGCCATACAAGCAAAAAAACTAACAAAATTAGAACACAACCTGTCACATTCATTTCGGGGTGGAAAACGTTGTTGGTGCATGTTTGCATGAGCTGGTTGGTCTCTTTGGTCATTCTGGTGAAATTCAATATGCTTCAATCATGCTTCAATATCCTATAGTTGTTCATTTGTTCGTCGTTGGCTTCTACGAATGTTTACCAATTGTTTCAAGACTTCCTCCTCAATGAAATGAATATCATTTCAATAGGAAACATTTTCATTATGATCCTCATACTGATGGTCCCAAAGGATATCCATGGTGGCCTGGATCCCTCTCAATTGCATAGAAATTGTTTCTAGGGATGTTGCTTAAACAACACAACCAGGAGGTGTTTCAGGGTTCTATGCTAACTCCTCCTCCCTGTCCAAGCTAGCTGAACATGCCTCACTAAAGGAACACGCTCCTCCCCCTGCCCTGTAGGTGGCCACTGTATCCACCCCCTCGACGGGGTCTACCTCTCTACCTCGACATACCTGTAACCACTAGAATAAATCCATGTAGACCAATAGGCCAATCCAGGAGGCACTTTAGCTAACCACAACAAAACATACTCCCAAATACCCACCATGAGACTACAGAACACCCTTGATTTAGGGGTTCATCTCTACCATACAAGGACGAGACCACATCGAAGCCCCCGACAAAACAAATATAATTAAACCCCTCAAGAGAAAATAACCCCCAAGACCTAACAATATACTCCCCACAATCTAGCAAATGATTTTTCCTAAACCACTGGGGACCTCATAACTTAAAACTCGAGTTGTCATGAACCATAGAGATGAAATATTTCTCCCCCCTAAGACCTTGCTCTAGCTTTGTCCCTGGACTAATTGGGACCACAAATGCAAGAGAAGGGTTCAATTGATAACAATTCCAATGTTGGGAGCATAGATTTCTTCTTCGAGGGGTCGGAGACACCTTTAGGTATCACCAACTACTTCCCACCCATAATAACTTGAATGCATATTGACACAGATCCTAGTCTTACAAACCCCGCGGAAGACTAAATTAGCCTAGCAAGTCCACCTTCTCACTTGAACTATAACCCAAGAAAAAGCAATATAAAGGTAATCAAATATAACTAAAAAACACAAACCTAAGAGACAAAGAGTTACCCAAACACGCTTAATGAAAGATTTCCATCAATACATAAGGAGAGGTGCTAGGGGGTGAAGAATCTACAACCGAGGGAGGAAGGAGAAAAACAACAGTGCAAATTCTCCTAACCTCGGTGCTCCTGGATCCGAGAAGAAGTCTTGAGCATAAAACCAAACATAGGGGCAATTGTAGCAGTTAACTCCTTACCACCCCAAACTTTCAGATTTTTCCATGAACATTCTTTCTCATCACTGACCAAAAAAAATTGGAACATTCCTTTGACCAGGTAGATAATATACCCCTTCCTTCTCTAGATCCTTCCTTCTTCAGGTGGAGTTCGCCGCACTTACTCTCTTTAATCCATGCATGTATCACAATTGGTTGGGAGTGGGGATCCCAAGGACCCCTTGATTGCAAGTTCGATACCCCCATCAGGGGAAGATAAAAATTAATAAATTAACTTAGTGATGTTCTTGATGGAAGCCAAGCCGAGATTTATACACTTTTGAGTTGCACTCCAACTAAGGGAAAAATCATGATGGTCCTCCTAAGCACCCCAATTATCTAACCAATCAGCCACTAAATTTTCCTCCCTCAAGGTACGTTGGTTGGGCTTAGGCTTCCTTTACAGGCCCCATCAAAACTTATTTTTATAAAGCCTTGGGGTGGCTTGATAATGGAAGAAGGTGGACAGGCTTGAAGCTCCTTTTCTCCTTATGAGTAGAGGTGCATCATCTCCACAGAGAGATTCAAGGTGTTTAGGATGTCAGTTTCTGTCTGGTCTGCTTTTCAGTCCTCCTCATTCCATTTTTTCCCAGAATAGTCTTTCTTATGTTTTCAATCACTGTCTTCAATATGGCGATAGGTGGTGATTCCTGGTCTCAAAAGATTTCATTGTTACTAGCTTTCTAGATGTTCAAATTAATGAATCCCATGGCTAAGTTCCAAGCTCAGTTAACTATGGGGTTTTTGAAGTAAGACAACCTCTATTTTTTTATTGTGTTGGCTACACTATTTGGGTCACTAGATCCAAATGGCGATAGTGTTGCAGTCCATATCTCTCCATCCACTTAACACTCATTTAACAAGATATCCATTGTTTCCACACTCTGTCTACACATTAAACATTTTGCTGGGCCTATCAATCCATTTTTAAGTATGAGGTCCTAGGTTAGGATATGTTTGTGGCCCACCAACTACAAGAAGTGGGAGACTTATAGCCATAGTATCCGTTTCCATATCTTCTCCCATGGGGTGTTATAGTTCTAACATTGAACATATTTCTTGATGAGGTGAGCTTCCTTAACAGAGTATGAACTCATAGAGGGATAACCCCATCAAAGTTTTTCTAACGAATGCATGATTGGAATCCCCCTCTTGTTGAACTATTGCATGAAGGAATGCTAGTTGTTTGGCCCCCCTTCAAGTCTCCAATCCCGTGCATAATTCCACTCTTGCCATTTTCCATTTTCTAAGTCATTCTTCCATAAATATGCCACTACCTTAGTACTCCTTTGGTCTAGGATATCTTTTATCCCTTGAATGTCATTGAGATGTTATAATCGAGGAAATTACTACCAAGAGTCCTCCCAGAAGAGAGTTGTGGAACAATTGTGCATTTCCCAAAACATATGATTCTCAATGAGGTGATAATTCTTATGGGCCATGTTCCAAAAGGAGGATCTAGAGAACCATGAGCACTTGTGGAGGAGCTCAAACTTCGGATTTCCCTCTTACATATTTACAGTTCCATATCTTCTTCCATTGTTCATTCCCCCCTTGAATCCAATGCCACCATCATTTAGCACCCATGACCTCATTTATCATATTAGGATCTCATAGTCCAAATCCACCATAGGATTTGGGGAGACATAGCTTCTCACAGGCCACCAATGACCATCTCATAGTAGTATTGACCCCTTGCCTGAGAAATATATGAAATATTGAAACCAAGTCTTGGTACATACCTTTTGGGTCTAGCAGGGCCAACAGTTGTTGTAGAGGGATGGCCTGGAGTACAAATTTGAGGAGGGTGGCACGAATAGAAAGGTTGAGGACACATAAATTCTAACTGGAGAGTTTTGAAGCCTATTTTTTACAAAGATATTTTTATCATGCTATTTCAAAGGGTTAGATACTAAGGGGACCCTCAGGTATTTAAAAACATTGGTGAATCTCATATGTTCTTAATATAAAAACTATAAAATCTTTATTGATATATTTGTAAAATTATTCAAATTTATAATTAATTTATATATATAGCCTCTATATAATGTTGGTGATTTTTAAGGTAAAATAATTTCATATTATAAAATTTCGGTGAATCACTTTTAGAAAAAATGGAAGTCAGTGAATATTTTCCTTGGAAAAATCATAAAACATTAGCCCACCTACGAATATTAGCCCCTAAACTTTTCCATGTACTTGAGGCTTCCTGAAAATCCTCTAAAACATTATCTAATGTTGTAAATTCCCCAGTCAATGGCTCTACATATAGAATATTGTCATTTACAAATTGTTGGTGGGTCTTTAAGAGCTATGTACTTGGGATTCTAAGGCCTTTGATTTGGTTTGAAGACACAACCTGTTGGAGCAAGTGCCCCAATCTTGAGCTGTGATGATTAACAAGAAGGGGTAGATGGGATCCCCTTTCCTTAATCCTTTAGAGTATTTGATGGTAGAAATTGGAGCACCATTGAGAATCAAGGAAAATAAGGGGGTGGAAATCATAGATTTAATCCAACAGATTTATTCTTCTGCAAATCAAAATTCCCTAAGCATGGCACAAAGGAACTACCAACTTAGGCGATCATATGATTTATGAAGGACTAAATTCACCAACATGCCTAGTTGTTTTCTTATTTTAAGGGAGTGAATATCCTCATGGGAAGATACAATCCCATTCAGGATCTCGTGACCTTCCACAAAGCACAATTATTGTCAGCTAATAATATGATGCATAATTGGTTTGAGTCTTCTAACTAGGATTGAGGATATGATTTTATAGATCACATTACAAGGCATAATATAGAATAACTCACTAGGGTTGTTGGATTTATTCTTCTTGGGAATTAAGGTTAGGAATGTGGCATTTAGTCCTAACTAGACTATGTTCTTATGCCTTGATTCTTCCACAAGATCTATGATTTCATTGCCTAAAATGTGCCAGCAAGCCTTAAAAAACTATGATGTGAATTTTCCTTGACCTAAGGATTTGTAAGAAGGTAGTTACATCACCACTACCTCTACCTCTTCATATGATATTCGTCACATCAACGCTTCATTTTGGTCCACAATGACTAGATGAAGTATGCATCTAGTTATTGTTTCAATTTCCTGTGATCGATTTTGACCCTCCTCCAAAAGAAGATTTGAAAAATGGGAAATCAACTCTCCTTTCATATCTTTGTCATCCTATAGCTTTATTCCTTCCGAAAAAATAATGGATGTGATTTAGTTGTTCTTTTGATAAATGATCATATATCTATGAAAGAGTTTTGAATTTATCTCCCATCTTTTAGCCATTAAGCCTAAGATTTATGCCACCATAACATCTCTTCCTACTGTTAGCGATCCTTAAGTTGTGTTATGATTTTTCCTTCTTCTCTAGTAAGGGCCTTTTTCCATCGTTCTCTGATGATTTGTAGTTGTATTTAATCCATTATTTCCTCATACTTCCTTTTTTCCACAAAGATGTTCCCAAACTCCTCTAGAGAATATATTTTAATTTTGATCTTGAGAGCCTTCAACTTCCTTTGAAAGAGTGGCATCTTGCATTGCCTATAATTCTTTCCACCATTATTAGAGTTTCTCCACAAATCTTGGATGTCATAACCAAAAAATTTCAAATTAGAATGAATTATTCTTTGGGGGCATCTTGAGAATAATGTACAGGAAAACTGACCATTCATCTAACCCCGTTGATGGAACAATGGTAGACTCTAGGAATAGATCTTGTAGCATTAGATGTTCTAAAATGAGTAATCTATCCCGGTGGCAGGCCAATTGATGCCTTCCCCCTCTTTTATTGTTCCACATATGAAAGTCATTATTCGTCTCTATAATAATCAGTTTCATTTTGTCGATAACTTCATTGAAGGAATTAGCATTGGGACCCAACCTTCGGCATTCACCCCATTTTTGCTTTAGGTTGCAGATCAGGATGAATTCCCTCCCTATGATTAAATCCTCATCATTAAGAAAGGCTTTGATATAGAACAACTTCTGCATAAAGGCTTCTTTTTCTTGTGGGATCACTTAGCCATACACATTTTTTAAGGTATACCATGCTACTGAACAAAAAGGGAGAAACCTACCAGAGAGGGTATGTGGGGTGCCTATCTATTCATCAAAAATAAAATAACCTAGGTCCCATATTACAGAAACTCCTCCTACATAACCTTTTGCATCCAAGGAAATGACCATGCTTCCTTTCTAGAACTACTGAATCGCTTCCTCTAGATCATCATTCACCATCTTTGTTTGCTGGAGTAGCACTAGATCGTGTTTCACTTTGTTAATTTTATATTTCAAAGACTGTATCTTACTTTACTATTCAAGCCCCATATGTTCCAAAAGACCAACTTCATTGGGATGTATGAGAAGTAAGAAGGAAATAATATGTTAATAGACTCATTTTCCCCAAGTTGAGTAGAAAAACTCTAGCTTCCCTGATTAACTCTTTTGCAAATTCTCTTCCCCTTTTGTCTTTCTCCATTATCTACAACTCCAACGAATTTTGGGAATGGTATCCTCCTTCCTTGTTAGGGGCGATAGGATGGGGATCTCCCTGTGATCTTGAAAATTACGAGGACCATTGGATGAAGATATTTCTACAGTGAGATAGTCGATTAGAGGGTATATATTTCACATCTACTTTGCTCCAGATTTTGAAAAATTCCAAGATTGAACATTCATCAAATCCCAATCCGTTATGATTCTCTTCCACTTCTCATACCTTGCTGTTTGGATCAAAATCTATTTCCACTTTCAGTCCTCTTCTATATCTTTTGGCATTTTTCTTTTGGGTGTGGATTCACTTGCTTGGGTCAAGTTTGACTTCTCGACTTCCATGATTTGTAGTTTTAGCTGAGATGGTTGGTGTATTAGTTCTCCTTCAATATCCAAGTTCTCTAGGATCTCAAAACGGTTCTCACCCTTCTCTTTTTTGGGTGTGTTCTACACTTGTGAGGAGGACGCCTTATTTTTTGTTTGTTGATTATGTTGGGTACTAGTTCCTTGTTGTTGAGGGTGCTATTATCGATTTCTCCTCCAACCCATTGTTTAGAAGCCTCCTTCATTCTTATTGTTGGAGGAAAGGGTTTCCTCCACTTTGGTGAGTGGAAAATCCTAGAATAGATGGCCATATTCATAAAACCTCATGCCTTTAAACGATACATGCTCATAATCAAGCAGTTGCGTATAGATTGTATCATGATATTCTAAATTTATTGATTCCAATAGTAGCTGAGATATGTTCATATACACACAGATTTGGGCATACGTATCATTCCTTATTTTCTTCATTATTTCCGATATCTTTATGAAATCCCCGATTGAATTCCTGATCCCCTCTAGGATATTAGGCTCCTAGAAATCCTTTGTAACAACCTCGGTTGAATTTCCATGTAAGAAAAACATAAGAACAGGTTCATGGGACACGTATTCCAAGTTGAATAGTGAGAAAAACATCCTATTAGGTGTCACTTTCAGTTTATTATCACTAGGGAAATTGGAAAAGGAAATGGCAAAGGATTTGAAAAGGAAAGAGGCATTAATTGTAATTTTATTTATGAAAGTAATGGAAAATAGGAGAAAATGAAGGTGAAATGTGACAGGTTGCATGTGAGGAGGAAAATAAATTAAAAATAATGGAAATTGAAGAAAATAGAGGCCTCAATGATAAAAAATCTTCTAAGGATCAGTTCATGGCTTTTTGTCAATGTTAGCTTTTGCCAATTTTATCTTGGATCTATCTCTTCTATTCTCTCTCTCATACTCTTGGACATAGATTTTTCTTGGAGCACTCTTGGAGGAGTGTGGCATACATGGGATTTAGAGAAAGAAGGTAAAGAAAAAGTAGGAAAGCATGAAGGGAACAGAAACATCAATAGTTACAGCTAGATTCCTTTGTAGGTACCAAATTTCATGTATCATTTTCTTGCTAGTTTTAGTATGCATCACATATGCATGTGGTTTCTTGGTTATGATCTTTCATTGGCATGGATGATAGACTGGATTGACATTGGTTTTTCCTAACCTTTCCATTTCCTATATATCCATGGCATTTGGGGTTTCCCTTTTGTTTTATGGTTGGTGCAAATGTTCCTTATGGTTGTGGGTTGAGTTATTAGTTCCTAGAGCCTTGGTTGGACAAATTCTCTGGAAGCCCTATCACAATTTCGGTTGAGTTACTAGTCCCATAAGCCTTGGTTGGAAAAATTATCTAGATCCATTGGTGGGTTGACTTACTAGTCCTACAAGCCTTGTTTGGAAAAACTGCCTGGAGGCTGGTAGCAGCTGTGGGTTGAGTTACTAGTCCTGCAAGCCTTGGTTGGAACAAATGCTCTAGAGCCATGGAAAACTTGGGTAGAGACTGATCTAGTGATCTTTATTGATGTCCGACCATGAGGTGGAATCACATGTTGAGGTTTGAGGTAGTTTGGCCTCTGGAAGCCTTGGTTTGGTTTTGTTTTATTTTTTTCATAATATTCCACATTCATGCTTGGAATATTGGCTGGGGGTGATTGGCTAAAAGAGAGATTTGGTTCAACCCAATCTATGTTCAAGTGGTACATGGAAGTCTCTGACTTCGTTGGATTTTCATATGTTAATAAGATCTCCTTTTCCTTGGTATTATCATGAGTAAATGTGCTTTATATTATGTAGCTTTAATGGTTGTCTCTTCATTGATATATCTCTGGTTATTTGATGGTTAAAATCATGTTTTATGACAATTTTTATATATGGATCTCATCATTTTTTGGTTAGTATATGAAATGATAATGAATGAATGAACTAATAGATAAAAACACAGTTATTGTGAGGAGATATCAATCCTCTATGACAATTCTCAGATAAGTATGAGGTCCCTATGTTCAGATATGTTTTAATGACCTGTAGATTTCATGTTTATGATATGTTTAACAAAATCCTTGTCATGGCTAGTAGCGGTTAGATCAATTCCTTATTTAGGTGTTTGCATTAGTAACCTTGTTTCAATGTTATTTAATATTTTTGGAAGTTTCATGAATTTCTAAGTAGTGGCCTAAGTCCTGGCCCTAAAAACGTGGCACAAAATCAAGGGTTGCTGGCACAGAACTACTAGAAAAAGGCCAACGTTGCATGGATGCCTTACTATGGGAGCGACTGGAGGGTCCCAATAGCATGCATGCATTATCATGTGAGTGACTAAGGCTCTAGGGTAGTGAAAAAACAAGTTCTCGTAGGGGTTGGAAACCTAAATGGGTTGGTTGGCTCGGAAGGTTTTGTAGCTTCTGAGGAAGGTCAATTTGGTCTTGTCATGTGGGTTCCAATTCCTTAATTTTACCTAGGGAGTTGAATCATATCATAGTAAATCTTCGTCACATGTTTACCTTGGTGGACTGGTTAGCTTGGGTAAATGTGGGAGGAGGGTGTTACAAAGTGGTATCAGAGCATAGTTCAACACTTGGACTAGATGGGTGGAATGTGTTTGTCATGCATGCATGTAGGTTGTATATGTGTTTCATGTGTATGCATGGTGATGGTCATTGTTGTATTTGTGTTGTCATCTATAAGCTGATGATGTTGTTGTTGGGATGTGCTTTTCGTGAATGCGTGTCAGTTGTATATGAATTTGTTATGCATGTCAATGTCTATATGTTATTATGCTTGCCTTGTTATGGTTATGGTTATTCATTTATAGTAGGTCAAAGATGCATTGTGATATTCATTATTGCAGCTTATGTCATCATGATGTTGATGTGTTGGTTGAGATGGGGTAAGGAATGCAGATCGAAAGGTGAGGTTGCAACACTGTATATCGGGGAAAGAGAAGATCGTCATAAAATGTTGTATGTTGGGCATGCAGGTATGTTGGTTAATGGTATTTATATAGCTTATGGCTATATGCATTCCTATCATCAATTGTTGTTATGGTTATACATACATGATAGATACTAGTTAAGTGTTGTCACATGCATGTGTGTTAGATAGTCATGTATGGAAGTTAACATTTCATTATATGCATTGCGGTCATATGCACGATAAGTATGTTCATTGCAGCTATTATCTTGATGTTATATGTATCATGCTAATATGTAATGGCCTATGCAAATGGTTATGGTTAGGATAATCAGGTATGAGTCAATATGTTTTTGATATTTTTTTGTGCTAACCTAGACTGACTTATGCAGATGTAATAGCCCCCTGAGATACATTGAGGCGTGAGTTTGATTATGTCATTTACTTGGTTTATCTAGAAAGTTATGTTTAAAGGTTGCTTTAATGTTTGATTAATTATATGCTATGAGTATGTTTCTATAATATTGCATGAAGGAATGATCTTGTTCTGAGACTATTGTACTAACACATTATGTGTTAAGAAAACCGATATGCACTTGATTGTAGAGTAGGTGATAGTTGTAGCATTGTGATTAATGATTGTGAGTTGATTGTTGATTTTTACATGGATATTAGTCTTGGTAAATGTTTATTTCAAATCAATAGATATGGTGTCTTGATCTTTGGAACGTGTGTCTAACATGTGTGAGTAGTTGCGGGGAAACATGATTGGTATTAGTGTGACAAGGTACTAGTTGATTTGTTTATATATATATAACAATTTGTTGACATGATAACAGATAGTAAGACTCAATTGTAGTAAGGTAAAATTTAAAAGAAAGGAATTGGGTGAGAATTCCTTTGCCTGTGTCTGGAAACCATAATTCCAAATGAATGAGTGCTTTGCATGAACACAAGAAGTCTTGTTAACCTTGATTTTGTGTCACTGTATGTGGATATGTTATATATTTATGAACATTTATTTGACATGTATAACAATTGGTTTCCAATTATGGTTGAATTCATCAAGGAATTGGAGTCCCTTGAGAGATGATATATGTATGTGTTCAGTTCCAAGTCAGTGTGTTGGGTACAACAAGGTAAGGTATCTGATGTATTGTTATATTCATTTATACACTAACAATTATATGTTTATGGAAATATGATGGAGGGATTGAATGGCAAAAGAGGTTGCCATGAAATCTTGAAGAAGATTTGGGTTGAGCTTTCCCTTGGAAGCATTAGGAACCATGGGGTTGAGTCATGGTGTCTATTTTTATTTTGTGCTTTAAGTGCTTTATGATTTTTTTATTCTTGACTTGCAGTTTTGTTTATGTTTGGTGCATGGCCATGCCACTTTTTTGTGGGTTGTATTTCTATTGGTCTTTCATGGTTTTCTTCTTGTTTGTTTCATATTCTTGCCTTTCATGTTTGAGGGTCTTGGAAATTGTTTGGGAAGGAGAAAGCTAATGGAGATGGAAAGAGCTTAACGAAACTCAATAGGTAATGTAAGACATGGGATGAAGCTCGGTGCGTGTATAAGGGTGACTGAAGGAAATAATATGACAATTAGTTGAATTGGTAGGATAGTCATGATAAAATTAATAAGAAAGATAGTCACGATAGTTAGTAGTAGGATAGTCATGATAAAAGTAATAAGAAAGATGAAATAAATGGATCTAAGGCGTCAAATGCCTTAAATATGTTGGGAACTATTGTTCTCAATGTTGTGCATACCGTGCATGGATAAAGGCAGTTCTTTTAACCTTGACCTTATGATATCTAGTAATCATGTTGTGATCATGATTATGTTGATGTCTCTATATGTATACATGTATGTATATATGTCGTTGTCTAATAGGGTTGTAAGAGATCATGATTGTTTTATGCTAATGTTTATATCTATTTATGTATGTATGTCATTGTCTGACTGGGTCATCAAATATCATGCATGTGGAGGAATGATTTCTTATGCAGGTGAATGGCATCAAGAGGTACCTGGTCTTATGAGGAATCAAGTGGGAAGAGTAGCCCTGAAAAGTCTATTAGGTCAGTATCATGTGGATATGAATTGATATTATGTGATTATATTATGTCTATGTTATGGTAGGTAATGCTGAGGGGTACATCAATGAAATGAAAGAAGTGTGATCTGCGACATGTTATTGCAAGCATGGATAGTGGAAAGACACTAGAAGCAAAGTTGCCTGGTAGAGACAGTGTGATCTTTAGATGTGCAGTACTACTATTGTGTATATGTTGTAAATATTGTAAATATTTTACATGTAATTTTGTATACATGCAGTGTTGCGTACATGTTTATTTAGTGCTATGTACAGATGGTGTTTTGCGAACATTGGATATGCGGCGTTGTGTACAGATGGTGTTGTGTGCATGTTGGATATGTTATGTTGTGTAGATATGGCACTTTCTACATGCTTCATATGTGTGTTGAGATATAAAAGGTGTCTTTTTAACTCCTAATTATCTTCACATTAGTTATCAATCTAGGCAAGACTTTCTATTTCAGGAGTGTACATAGTATGTGGTGGCTATTTACTCAAGAGTAATGCTTCTAAATTGCAGTACAGTTCTTTCAAATACAAGAGTAAATGGATGTAGCTAGTGAACTCGAATTACAATTAAAAGAAAGCTCAACTTTCTAATGAAACTAAATCAAACATTCATTCAAGTATTAGTCAATAATACAATAACAATAACTCATTCCTCTTCTAACTGATTGATGTTCCAAATGCAATTTCTAATCTAAATAGTAGGAATCTCAATCTGAGAGCGTAGATAGCAGTAATCAGTGCTCTTTATAGTAGAGAATCTTAAGATAGCATGCTAAACTAACTCACTGGATTAGAAATAACAATAATAGAATGTTGAACTAAATGAATAAATCTGAAATACCAATAACAGAATCAATATTACTACAGAATGTAAAATAGAGCAATTTCGTTGAGACGAAAAATGTGAAACAACAACGCTATGTGATTATAGTAAGTGGAATTCAAACCAAACCATCACACGGAAGAAACCATAAAAGCATGATACAAGAACAGCAGGTGAATCCACCAGGGCTTGGCCCTTAGCCGCTAGTGAACACCATCAGATTACTTCAGTATATGAGAAGGAACAACAACTGTTTTATATATTAATCATTCCAATATAGTTACAGCCAGTTTGTGCTCTGCTTCAATAATGAGAGTCAATGATTAAAGTTACAAATACAATAATAATTCTCGAATAATCTTTTTATGAATCCCCTCTACTTACAATCACTGTCTTTTATAATGGCAAAGAGGTAAGAAGGTCAATCTTTTAACTTTAGTCATATTCCCTTCCTTGCGCTGGTCCTGTGATTTGCTTTGCTTTTGTCCACAACTGTGCACTCCATCGTTGGCTTGCTTGTCTTTTTGTTGTCCCTTGGTTGGGGAAAAGCAGTTGTCCCATTTCATCTTTTTCCTGCATAAAGAGGGATAACAGTCAGCTGAATTGTAAAGATAGATAATTTCCTCATTTTTACCATAATCCTTTGATATATTAACATTTTATAATATAAAGGGGATATAACTAAAGAAAAGGATGATGAAATAAATAACATATGCATACCTTTTCCATAACTCAACATACTCCCCTGCTTACCCTTTTTCATGCCCTCATGAAAACCATGTAGTTTGTGTGCAAAGTAGTCAAGGAATAGGCTGGAGAAGGAATGTCATGAAGTGGTCTGAAACCATGATTTTTAGCCAAAATTTCAAAGATGTGCCCTGTCTGCCCTTCAGGTAATTCATATATAGCTTTATACCCTTCGGCAGGATACCAGACAATAGGGCTTCAGAACTGACAACCTAGCCAATATGGGCCTTCCCTCAAGATGAGGTTGCTATAAGTAACGAAGCGATCTGCAACCAATTTAAAATTTTTATATTTAAATGGTTCTTTGTCCTGTACATTACGATTGGAAACTATCCATCTGAATTTAGTTGCTGCCAAGGAGTTGTCTTTGATAGAGAGAAAATATTCTACCCCCTGCTAGACAATTTCTTTATGGATGGGCCCCAAGATCTGGATTACTCCTTCCTTCCGCATCAAACTTTTATGTTTGGCCAACATTTGTAGTGGGTTTTTCGGTTCTCCTCTGACCCAAAGTTCCAACCCATTTTCCTACCTCTAGAAAGTATTATGGGCTTTGAACCATTTCAATTGGTTAATAGCGAATGAAATGAAAGCTTGAAATTGTACATCCCCCACAAAAGGGCTGGGATTCTTCTCCATTTCCTCTTCCATTACAAAATTATGTAAGTAAAACTCACAGAGTAATTATTGAACTTTCACCCCATGGTGTTTACAAAAGTTTATGAAATCTTCAACAGTTTTCAATTCTATGGGTTTCCCTACCCTGACAACCTTAATTTTCAACTGTAAATACCTTTCTAACAAAAATAAAGTGTAGTTATTGGTAGGGGACCTGCATGCCAAAACATCCATGTATAGTGAACAAAGAGTATCCATTTGACACATGACTGTCTCCAATATGGTGTTTATTTTCTCAGTTCTTTCTGCTACCCTCTGATATTTATCGAAGGCCTCACTTTGCGACGCATTGATATCCCACAATTGCATTTGTAATTCCTGGTACCGTTGTTGGGGAATAGTTTCTTCCTCAAGCCTTTCTATGGTTAGCCGAGCATGTGAAAAATTTTCTTGAAGATTTGTTATACAAGGATTGCTGCATATCAAAACATCTTTGGCTTGGATATCTATTTGGGTGTTTTTATTATGAGACTGAGTACCTATAGTCTACATACTCTTATTATTGGACGGAATGCTTAAAGTCTTGTTGAAGCCCCGAAAATTGGGTCTACAACAAGGGGGATACCCGCCCGGTCCGGACCTTGGTTGGCAGCTCCTTTTCCGTTTGGTATAGCAGGTCCGACTGGGGATATGGGACTAGTTTCCCAATTTATGTGTGTGTGTGAGAAAGATGGATATTTCTGTTTCTAACAGTTTCTAAATGGAATATTTCTACTCTAATTCTAATCTAATAATAAGGAAATTATATTCTAATAAACAGAAATATGTAAATCTACACTAACCCGGGGTGTAATCTTTCCTGTATGCGATCTAAAATGATTTCAAACAACAACTGGTAATAAAGATCATTCAGCTGTTATGAGAAAAGAATTCAATAAAGATGAACCACTTCATATAAAAAGTTAGAAGAAACAGTTGTGAAAAACATATCGCATAATGAGCTATTCATACACTAAGCATAAATAAATAGTTATCACCGTACAAAAGTGCCAAATGACAACTCAGGCATTCATACATTAATATACAAATAACTGAACTTGAAAATCACTCTAACACAAGGCAGAAATAGTTAAGAGATAGAAATACCATTTATAACTAGTCCTACTCATGAGCTTCAAGCGATAACGATTTATCTCTTCTTGATCAAATATCCACTAAGAGTACAAAAGTGCAACATCAGTAGCAGATATCAAATGCAAACATCAATAAATCCTATTGCATTCATTCATCAAAACCTCCTCAGAGGGGTACAGAAGTGCATGTTCTGGGGATAATTTTCTGATAAATTTCAAGACCCTTCTCTAAATGCATGAGAAGGGTTTAAATACTACTAACTAAATCTAAAATTAAATTATTACAAAAATATAGGATGCAGTTTAAATGACCGTCCTCTTTTCAGGAAAATAAAACAAAATTAAAACTAAAATTGAATCTAAAATTAAACTACTTCTGTATTTGGTCCCTGAAATCACATGCATGCAACATCTGTTTGAGAAGAGTTGGTTGGCCGACTTCCAATTTTCGCTGAGCTAAGAAAACAGAATCGACAAGAGATGGCGCCATCTTTTCAGCCGAATCTATGATACACTTAGGAGTCATCCACTGGCTATGTGGCTTTACCAAGTAAGCCCAGTAATAATCCCAGTTTAACCTGGTTAACCCTTGAATTGCATCTGCCTTTTCTTTTGCCTTCTGCTTCCAATCTGCCTGTAGTTGCTGTGCGTTAGGTAAATATCCTGGAGTGGTCTCTGCAATCAAATTTTCCCTGTGCAAATTTTCAATTACACAATCAAAATACTGCTTGTTGCTGTGGCTGCTCCTTCTACTGCTTGCTCTGCCTCCTTGATTTGCTCGTCCCATTTGTTAAAGAGCATTTCTTTATGATTTTCATTGATCCTTGGTGCACCTGCTCTCTTTCCCTCGTCTGTTTCTTGCCAAGCCAAATATTCAGTCACTCGTTTATCAATTAGATCATAGTCACTTCGTAAATATACCACTTGATTAGTGGTTTTATCACTTATTTCACGATAATAACTCCACTGCGATATCTTTTGGCCCAATGCTTCCTACTGCTATAGTAATTGTTCATTCAAGGAAATGGACTCTGTGATGAATTCTGTAAGTTTAGGAGTGTCCTTGTGCATCTCCTATAAATCTTGTAACTGATTTTCTTTCTCACGCAAACTTTTCTGATATCCTAACGGCATTTGTTGGAAGTCCTGCTGTAACCTCTCAAGCTGTTTCTGTGCTTCATTGTTGGTGTTGGCTTGTTGCAACTGTTGTTGCAAAGCTTGTATCTGGTCTTCCTTTTCTTTTAGCAATTGTTGTACCTTAGATGCTTTATGAATAGTTGCAGAGGCATATGTTCCTGTGATCTGAGATAGTTTGGTGAGATTCTCAGTGGGATTGCTAGTGGGATCTTGCCACAGGACATCTAATTGTTCTGCATCTTGAGGGAGCACGTTTTCCAATTTCCTTTTCTTCCTTTGTCTTCTTACTACTGCTTTGTGTTGTGGGCTATAAAATACATCAAGAGGAGGAATTTCTTTTATTTTGAGCATAATCTCAGAGGATGGGTCAATAGGGATATGCTCCATATTTGAGACATCTTGTGACTACTTCTTTTGTTACCTGTGCATTGCTCACAGGTGTTTTTATGGTTTGTCCTAAAGATTGATGAAGTCATTGAAGGTTTCCCATTCTTTATCTAGTTCATTTGTGATTGGTGGTGTTTGAATGATGAGAGGGGGAGGATCTCTTTGTGGGGAGGCAAAAACCTGTTGCTGTAGAAGTTCCATTGATTGGGCAATATCCTTTACTAACCCTTCACTCTTATCCTGATCATTTCCGGATCTTTTAGAATGTTCAGATGTTTCTTTTCCAGGCTTGGATTTAGATCCATTTGTGCTTGAACTCCCACTAAGACTAACACTTGGAGTTGGATCCCTTGCAGGTTTTAGGCGTAGTTTCTCCAAAGGAATACTGGCTAACCTTCTTTCCCTGTATGTTTTGAACTTTTGAAATTATTCTGGAGAGAATTGCAATTGGGCTGCATGCAGAATTTCTTCAAGTGTGCTTTTCTATTGGAATATATCATCGAATAAATCCTTTTCTCCAAAGAACACCTTTATCTTGACTGCAGTAGTGAAATTCTTGGCAACATCATGAGGGTCAAATGGTCTTCCTGAAAATTTGAATAACTGTAGACACGTTATATTATTTACTTCTATGAATGCGTGGCCTACATCAAATAGCGAAAAGGCCCCACAGGCTATAGGAAACTGTGGCCAGATAGCCTTCTTTTTGTCTTTCAAATCTTTAGTTAGACCGCCTTCCCCATAGGTTTGATAGGCAATCTCTCGAGCTAACAGTTTATCAGGGATATACAAAGGTAGGACATGAGGAGAAGCAGAACTTCCAAATACCCTGACATAAGTAAACAATTACTCCCCGAACCATATTTCGACAGGGAGGATATCTACCTCTGCTTCAGGAGAGCATCTCGGAGCATCTTTATCATACAACATTTTGTACAAAGGCACCATAATTCCATGACAAATCTGGTAGAAGTATGGAGTGAACTTAGAGTCCCATAGTTCTTTATGATAGACATGAATAGGTAAGGGGTCTTGAGTTGTCCACTTCCAACCCATTACAGGAAACCTAGATACATAACATATCGCATCCATTACATACGCCGATAGGTAAAAATGAGGATAGATTCTCTGAGAGATAGTTCTTTCAGATCTATAACTTACAATGGCTGTGACTAGATTTTCAGATAAGATTTTGGCCCAATCTACAATAGTGGCATTTGTGGCGGCATCCAATAACGGTAGCCATTCAGATGAAATTTTTTTGATATCTAGCATTCCAAACAATCTACAGAGCATGGCAGTAGCAAAGCAATATGGGGAGGTGAGAGAACCAGTACTGTACATACCGTGTTTATCTTTCTTCAATAGTTCATCCCTCCTAGATCAGTCTTTGGTGGTTTTTGCCAGGTCCTGATTTTATTTTGCGAATTTTTCCATAAACTGCTTGTTATAAGTTGCCTGTGGCTCCGGTAAATGATACATGAGCCTTAAATCCTATGTAGCAAATGAATCGATAAGTCCCTAACCCTGAGTTTTAAACTGTCTGTTTCTGATATCTGCGCTGTCCAGTATCCACTTTACCATGTCCGTGTATGGGAGACATTTAGGCCTTGCTGCTATCCAGTGTAAGAATGAGCAGGCTAGCTCTGTAAGGGATGCTTAAGAAGAGCCATTTGAGCCCACAGTAGCAACAACTTCCATTACTCTAGGATTTTCCTCTTCAAGCAGATTATACATGCCTTCCCACGTAGCAATTCCCGTGTCTCTGCTACAGGCTGTGTCTGTATACAAGGGTGCCATTTTCTTTTCTTCTGAGCTCGGGCCTTTGCTTTTCTTTCCCATTTTATCTTGCTTATTGCTTTGTATTGGCCTCTATTCTCTGTTCCTGCAATTCACAAGTGAAGTGAAAATGAATGACAAGGAAGGGTGATGGGAAAGTTTTAAATGCCGCAGATGCATAAAGTATACCGCCTTACGTGAGATGATTCTTCGATAAGCACGCACCCATATTCCATTAATAACTGGCAACTAACTCATTTATTAGCATTAAAGCGCATAACCAAGTGTCAGCTTAAGGAAAATACTTTACTTGAATAACGTGCCCGAAAGATCTGCGATGGATCAATTTTGCGATTTGCTTCGCAATATCGCAGATCGCAACATCACGAAATGATAACATCACAGAATCGTAACATCGCAAAGTTGGTCGCTCGTGATATCGCATTATCGCATTGTCGCTGTATCGCAAGATCGCAATATCGTAGATCGCAGGAATATTATGTATGACAATCTTTGTTAACCTGTTTTCTACGAAATGCGATTTTGCGATCGGCGTCATTGCATATCAGAAAATTAAAGTGTTTCATTGTAAATTGTGCTATATGCGATGCGATATTTCATTATCGCACATCGCAATCTCGCAATGTTTAAAATTCATCTCATAAGGAGGTATCCCGTTATCTTTTTGCGATGCAATATTCCTAAGGAAAGATTTGTGTCTTACCTTATCATAAAACTTAGATTTTTGGATTTTTCAAGGGGGGCTTCCTAAGTTTATGATGGTAATTTTATTCGAAAAAGGAAATTTAAACACTACTTTGATTTTTAAATTTTTTGCTAAGGGTCCCCACTTATTTAGTATTAAGAATAACACTAAATAAGAAGGGGGCTTGTTGCTGGCCACAACAATTGGTGATTCACTTGGAAGAAACAATTATCTCTGCTGCTTTTTGAATTTTCAAAACTTCCAAAACAGAAAATTTTCCAGAAAGTTAAAATTTATTATAGAAAGATAAAGCACATTTTACTTTAACCTGTCAATGACATTTTGTTTCAACTATTTTCAACTTTGATTATTTGCTGCCTCAAGCTAGTCCTTGTATTTACATCAGTCATTACTTGGCTTGTAAATATAAAACAAAGTTTTCTCTGTAAACCAGTTTTAAATATGCTCATTTGTCATAGGTAGAGCCTCTGCTGCCAGCAGGCGTTTATAGCCTCGACAGGGTTACCTGTTACCCATCAATGATCCTGTATCCTACTTAAAAAAACCTACAATTCCCAAAGAAGAATCCACATCCACACTTTCTGCTTTCATTTTCTTTTTATATTCTTAAAGAGAAATGTCTTGGTTTGGTAGCCAATATGACACAGTCATTCATTGATTTATAACTTTTCTGAACAAGTTGGCTCGTGATGAGACCCCTTGTCTTTTGATTGCAACAATCTTGAGTCATTGCCCTGTTGTGGTATGCAGTATTGGCAAAGTCAGCAAGTTATAACATCTATTATCATGATAAGCCGGCTCGAGATGAGACCTCTCACTCTTTAAGATAAAGTGTATCCTTGGATTGTTGCTCTGAAAGTTGTGATTTCCTTAGTAGGGAGGAAGTCATTGTTTCCTTAAGATAGCTCTAGTCGATAATAATAGAGTTTTTGGAAATAGCCATTCTACAAAGAATCTTTATTTTGTTATTGATACCTTTCATTGCACTGACATAAAACAATTTCTCACTAAAGGTTGTTTTCATCAAATTTTATTAAGTTGAAACTAGTATGATATCTAGGCTAGAGTTTTTAACTGTATCTTTCAATAATAAAGATCAATTTTCCAAAAGATTTGCTATTTATAGAAGCGAAAGATCAAAATTTGAAAGAGAATTGGTGTCTTTTTCGTAAATGCCTATTGTAACCATTCACAACTGGTTTTATTATGAAAAGAAAAAAAAAACTACTCTAAAAAATAGAAGAATGTTCTTCTATGGAAAATATTTCTTAAGTATCTGACCATTAACAGGTAGAGATTCTCTTCTCCCTATTAAATCTTGTAACATGAAGGTAGACGGACCTATGACTGCTATGATCTGAAAAGGACCAAGCCACATTCTTTGAAATTTTGTATGTTTTCCCTTTTCCTCATGAGCCTTGTCCCATTTTAAAACTAGATCTCCCATTTGAAAAAAATTTCTGGATATCATATTGGAATCAAAAGAGGCCTTTACCAATGCTTGATGATGAGCATGAGTTATCTTAGCCCTTTCTCATTGTTCTTCTAATTTAATTAATTCCATCTGCCTAAGTTGTAAAGAGGAAGTTGGTACTTCATCAATATATTGAACCAAGGCTAAAGAGGGAATTGCCAGATGTGTTGGAGGAACCACTTCTTTCCCGTAAACTAAGTTAAAGGGAGAAGTGCCGATAGAGGCTTTCTGCGTTATTCGATCTGCCCATAAAGCATATATTAAAGACTTATGCCAATTTTTATGATTTTGGTCAATGGTTCGCTTGATGATTCTAATTAAGTTCTTATTTGTAGATTTAGCTAACCCATTCCCTTGTGGATAATAATTGGCCGAGTATTTAAGTTTGAAAACCCTTTTGAGTGCAAATTCAGTCATTTCATTACCAGAAAAGTATGATGCATTATCAAATATTAAAGTGGAAGGTAATCCAAACCTGGTGATTATGAACTGATCTATGAATTCAATGATATTTTCAGCGTTAGCTGTCTTGAGTGGAACTGCTTCTACCCATTTAGTAAAGTAATCTGTCGCTGTAAGAATGTATCTATGATGTTTAGAAGAGTGAGGAACGATCTCACCTATTTTGTCCAATCCCCATTGATTGAAAGGTTGTTCGATGGTAACTGGTTGCAGTGGCAAGGATGGTTTCTTTTGTCTCCCAGCAGCGGTTTGACAGACTTGACATTTCCTTACATAATTATGTGAGTCTTTGAATAATGTGGGCCAGTAATAGCCTGCGCGTAAAATTTTGTGAGCAGTGGTGTCTCCAACGTAGTGTCCACCTGCTGGCCCATCGTGGAGTTCCTGCAAGACTTTTTCAGCTTCAGATTTCTCAAGACAGTTAAGTAGAACAGAATCATAATTTATTCTAAAGAGAACGTCATTCACAAGTTGATATTGTTTGGCTTTTAATCTCAGGGCTCTTTTCTTGGTATGATCGAGGTTTGAAGGGGCATATCCATTCTTTAGATAATAAATAATATCATCATATAATGACTCAACATCGTTTGCTGGTTTGATTTCTATGTCGTATTCCTGTAAGGCAGTAACCCAATTGGCCCTTTTCTCACCCACATCCTTCTATACTAGAAGATTTCTTACTGCTAGAAACGGTACTATGATCTTGGTATGTGTTTTCAGTAAAAAAGGTCTGAAATATTTAATTGCTTTAAAAACAGCATAAGCTTGTTTTTCCACATCTGAATAATTCAATTCAGCACCTTGTAAATTGGAACTGAAAAAAGAAATTGGGGCTTCCGCCTTTTCTTGATTTGCTTGAGTGAGTATTGCAACATATGATCTATCTGAGGCAAATGTATACAAAATAAAAGGATCGGAAAAATTTGGAGTCGCTAAAGATGGAGCATTAATAATTGCTTGTTTGATCAGATTGAATGCCTCATGTTCATCTTGACCCCATTTAAAATTTGCGTTCTTTTTAATCATGGCTTGTAAAGGAGATACGATTCTCCAAAAGCCTGGGACGAATCTCTTTACAAAGTTAATCTAGCCAAGGAAAGATTGCATGGCTTTCTTGTTGTGAGGTAGGGGTACTGCGGAAATTTCCTTGATTCTGTCAGGATCAATGTGAATTCCAGATTTTGACACTATGAATCCTAGAATCTTTCCTTCACTTAATGCGAAAAAAGATTTTTTCGGGTTAAGCGAAATCCCATACCTTAAACAACGTTGGAAGATTTGTTTTAAATCCTTGAGATGGTTGTTTCATTTCTTGGAATAAACAGTTATATCATCCAAATAAATTACCATTGACTTATTAACTAACCCTTTGAATGCAATGTCCATGGCTCTCTGAAATGTGGCACTTGCGTTTATCAAACCAAATGCCATCTTTTGATATGCGTATGTGCCCCACTTAGTTCTGAATGTCGTTTTTAATTGATCGTCGGGATGTACCAACACTTGGTTGTATCCTGAGAATCCATCCAAGAATGACATTAATTCTTAGCCCGCAACTGCCTGCAGTATTTGTTCCATGGGAGGTAGAGGAAGGTTATACTTTTGGCAGGCCTTGTTAAGGTTTCGAAAGTCAATGCAAATTCTAATATCTCCATTCTTCTTTCTAACATGTACCATATTGGAGACCCATTTAGAATGTCTAACGGGAAAGATTATTTTGGCTTTCAATAACTTATTGAGTTCAGTTTTGATCTGATTTTCTAAATTTGGATGGATCTTTCTCAGCTTTTGTTGGACAGGTTTTTCATTATCAATCATTGGGATAGTATGTTGGATGATGGAGGTGTCGTATGTTTTGAGTTCATCGTAATTCCAAGCAAAGACACTTTTGTACTGTTTCAAGAGATGGATATATGCTAATTTCTCTTCAGGGGCTAGGCCAAAGCCTAGGTTGATATTCTGCGGTTTGGCATCAGTTCCTAGATTTACTAATTCATAATTCAAAGTTGAACTTTGGAGTTTTGAATTGGTAGATCTTTTGAATCGATCTTTCAAATCATAAAGGTCTTCTAATTTGACTACTGATTTAGGTATAACATTGCTAGTACTATCCTGTTGCAATTGTTGGTCATGTTGGTCTTTGTCAATTATTTGATTGGTGTAGGATCCTTCAGATGTGAGAAAACTCACGATATCAGGATCGTCGTTGAAAATTCTCCAATTGGTAATGTTATCAGGGTGTTGATGCCCCGAAATTCGTTGCAACAACATCGGGGAAACCACCCGGTCCGGAACTTAGTGCAGCTCCTTTTTCGTTTGGAATAGTGGCTCCGACTGGGGATAATGGGACCAGTTTCCCAAAGATTATAAGTAAACGGGATGGATGAATGATTTACGATGTAAGGTGATAATAAATAAATAACTAAACTACAAAAGAAATATAATAACTATAAGCTAATCCCGGGACTTATCGATTCATTTGAATACATCGTTTGATAATTTAGGCTTACTGGCAGGCATATAGATGACACTAACAATAAGCATAAATGTTTAAATCATTTAAGATTGCTCTGCATAAGTAGTTATGCAGAGCGATAATAGCGAATTACTGTACTCAGTCATTTATATCATTGTTACGCGCATGATTAAAAGAGATAACAAATCACAAAACATTCAATAGTGATATGAAATGCAGACTTGCTGTTATATTGCATACATGTAATCAACAATAGCAAAAGTAATAACACAGCAATTCATATAATAGAAAAGAGAACAGATACAGATAATAGTACCATGCAAGCTGTTTGATCAATCCAATATATTAATCGCTATGTCGCGGTTCTTCCTTCAGACCAGAAAGCATTCCAAGCAAACGACAATAGTGCACAATTTACTTAAAACAGCCTTCCAAGTAAAATTAAGAACCAGTGGTCGAGTTTCAAAAAAGAATATAGACTGAAGCACAATAGTGCAAACTTCAGCCTTCAAGTTTTTTACAAAATTTTACGACCCTTTCCAAAACAATGAAAGGATCTATAAATACTATGCTAATCTAAAATATCTAAATATCTAAAACTGAAAAACAACTAAATCGACATTAACAAATATCATTTTGTATTTTGGTGATTCGGCAGTCGGCGGCGATGTTTCAGTCAGAGTTCTCTTTTCCTTTACTCCTTTGCTGACATATCGCCAGCATTGGCTCTACTTCTGGTGGAGTATTGAGGTGTGAAGTCAGCTGTGCATCATATGTGGCATCTCGAATATCGGCAATCAGGTATCGGAGAGCATCTGTTAGACAATTAAGAGCCGACCTTTGAGAATGTGGTTTAATCAGAAAAAGCCAGTATGAATCGGCGGTCAAGGTATTTACTCCAGTAATTAACCGCCCTTGTTTCTCCAGATCAGGGTAATTCCTGAGCTCCAGCATATTTGCCGTTGTTATGTTTCCAGGTGTGCATTGTGAAATCATGTTTGCCAGATACAATGTATCATTGACTAGATTGATCATGTTACTGGCAATCATTTTGCATCTGGAGGCTGCTCTTTCTGCTTTCATCATCTGTGTGTTCCATTCCATGAAGAGTATGTCCTTGTATGTTACACAGATTCGGGAGAAATTTGCGGCTTGCCCTTCTGGAGAGTCTTGCCATTCAATATATTCTGTTATATCGTCTTCAGCCTGATCCAACTTACTTCTGGCTTTCTCGATTTGTTGACACACTGCTGTAGATGTTTCACATAGTGACTCAGCTTCAACAAGTTGTTGGCATAAGATCCTGATTTGAGATATCAGTGCGTTGTTTATTCGAGTTGCCTCTGCTCTGAAATCATTGATACTCTTGGCACTCTTAATACCTTCAAGCTGAGCTGATAGCTGAATTATTTGCTCGTCTTTAGCTTGTATCATCAGCTCATTCGATGCCTTCAACTGGGATAATGCCTCTGACAATTCTTTTGCTTTCTGAATGTCACTTTGGTCTATCCTTAGTTTTTCAATTCGCTGGGTTAACAAATGATTCTCTTGTTGTTGGGCTAGCAATTGTTCCTCTGCCTGTGCTGCCTTATTCCTTGCCTCTATCACTTCTGCTTGTAATGCGTATATCTCATGCTCTTTAGTCTTCAAAAGAAGACTTACTTCGGATGCTTTGTCAATAGTTTCCGCTGAATAAGCTCCCACAAATTGCGATAGCTTTGTCAGATCTTCAGAGGGATCCAATTCTCCCTTCCAGACCACATTGCCCGTGATTGTTTGCTCAGGCAAAATAGAAGGTTGATCAAGCCTTCGCCTTTTCCTCGAGCGCCTTACAACGGCTCTATGCTTTGGGCTGTAGAAATTGTCTAGAGGAGGAATTTCCTCCACCTGAAGATCAATTTGATCGGATGGGTCTTGAGTGATTACCTCTACATTTTGTACCATGGGTGAGCCGCTGGTTCCCTCTAGAACCGGAGAAGAAGTAGTATTGGGAGTCTTAGAGGCGTCTGAGTCTTTGGAGGCTTCCTTACCACTTATGATGGAATCGAATTGGTTCCATTCTTTAATTAATTCAGGATCAGTAGAGATTTGCTCACTTTGTTCTGTTTGAGCTTTAATTTGTTGTGTTTGAGCTTTACTTTGTTCTTTCTCCCGTTCAATCCTCTACTGTTCCTCCAATGCCTTCCGCCGTTGCTCCTCCTGTGCTCTTTGCTGCTGTTCCTCCAATTCCCTTTTCTGCCTATCTTCCAGTTCTTTCTTTGCTTTCTCTTCTTCTTCTCTTTTCCTCTGTTCTTCTAACTCCTTTTGTTTTCTTAGCTCTTGATCCTTTTGTGCCTTTTGCTGCCTTTCTATTTGATCCTTTCTATGCCTCTCTGTTTGCAGCTTGTTTTGCCTTTCCTCCTGTTGTCTATCATATTCTTTAGTTGTAACAGGAGATAGGTGTATTTGCTGCTGACCAGGCTCGCTTGAAGAGGATGTTTGGGCTGTGGATAATAAATCTAGAGGCAAAGTTTGCAACCTTTGCTTTCTAAGTTTATTAAATTCAGTTAACTCCTCATCTTCATAACTCAATTTAACAAGTTGTCTGACTTGGCTTATTGAATCGGCACTCATGAACAGGTCGTCAAACTGGTCTTCTTGATGAACAACCTTTGACAGTTTGGCCTGTTCCAAGGCAATGAAAGCAGTCTTTTTTGGATCATAGAGTCTATTTGGAATAGAAACCAGGGATATCAATTGGAGTTTTGCTGCTTCCTTCTCTGCATGCTTGTAATTCAGCAGCGTATAAACTCCAATTCTTAAAGGAAAAGAGGGCCATCCTCTCTTTTTCTCCTCTTTGAGAGTTTGTGTGACACCCTCAGACATAATCTGGTAGGAGATTTCCCGGGCTAACAATTTATCTGGGACGTACAGGGGGAGGACATGTGGCTTAGCTTTGCTTCCAAAAACTCTAATATAGGTAAAATGTTCTTCGCCGAACCAATGGGCTACGGCTGGGAGATCAAAAGAAGCTTCATAGGAAATTCTAGGGATAGGTCTGTCAAAAATAGAATAGTGAACGGGAACCATAAAACCATTGCAGATTTGATATAAATGGTCTTTGTGAGAGGGTTTCCACAATTTCCGATGGTACAAGTGAATGGGTGTTGGGTCATGGGTTGTCCATCTCCAACCAAGGACAGGAAACTCAGAATTAAAACAAAGGGTATCCATAATGTAAGCAGAGTAATAGAATGGTGGGATTTTTCTCTCAGTGACTCTGGTTTTGGCCCTAAACTCACGAATAGCCATGACCAATTTATCAGACAAAATAGTGGCCCAATCCATGATTATACTATTGACGGCTGCTTCCATTAAAGGAACCATATCAATATGAATATTTGCAGAGTCATGAAATCCCCACAATCTACACATCATAATCCCGGCGTAGCAATAAGGTGAAGCCAAAGAAGCATTGGAGTACTTACCCGACATATCATGCTTGTGTTTAGTTGGATTCTGCCTCCACTCTCGGAGAGGTTCGGATGGCGATTCATTCTCCTTCGCGAATTTCTCCAAAAAGGCTCTATTATAGACTAGCTCGGTTGAGGCAAATGATACATCCGTCTCAAGTCATCAGGCTTGAAGGAACCGAAAATCCTTCCATCCTTAGTATGGAAGGTTCTATCAGTGAGAGTAATTTCTTCAATTGCCCAACGTACCACATCAGTATAAGGCAAGACTTGTTCTCTGGCTGCTATTCTGTGCAGAAAGGAGTCAGCCAAATCTTTAAGAGTTGCCTCAGACTTTCTTAGTTCATCCACACTAGCCTCCGTTACTGTCTGTTCTGGTTGTTCTGCTTCTAGCAAATTGTATGTACCTTGCCATGTAGTACCAGGAAGACCAGTGCATGTAGTATCTGAGATTAAGCCTTTCTTTGAAACCATAGCAGCTTGGCCTGAGACAGGTGTTGGAGTAGAACCTGCCACCTTTTTGAACTTCTTTCCCATCATATTCAGACTCCTCTCGGTTGAATTCTACACAAATGCAAGAGAAATCGTAACAAAGAAATAACAATGACGATCCATAACGGGATAGATATATAACTTGAAGCGTGGTGAGATTAATTCTAAAAGTGGCTGCGGATCTAATGATTTGAGAGGGCACCGCAGATGCAATGATGGTGATTTTACGGCCTGCAGCTCCATAAATGACCATTACTTAAGTTATTAAACCGAATGACCCCTTAAAGCGTGCAATAGATTTCTTCAAAGGTCTAATCGTAATTGCTCGTTAATTCGAAGGGGCAAAGCTTTAAATACGCATGCATTACCTTATCCCTTTACTTAACGGCATTTTGAAATTTGTGCTTTTGTCAAATCGGATTTAAATATAACTTTAATGCTTTGAAATAATCATCCTTTTATTAGGAGTTCTGGTCATCATTAAGCGTCATCGCATCGCATCGGGAGTGTGAGTGACATTATCATTTGGGAGAGATCTTGGCGAATGCCGATTGCGACATTGTATCATATTAGCGCGCGAACATAATCCCTAAATGCATATCAATTGATTTACCGACTACCGATAGCGATATCACATCGCATCGGGAAAAAGATCTGAACGTCTTATGAAGATGTATGGGATTCTGCCGACTACCGATAGCGATATCGCATCGGGAAAAAGATGTGTGCTTTTTCTGTGTGTGCATTGGCTATCGCCGATGGCCGATAGCGATATCGCATCGGAAAGAACCAAGGTAGCAAACGGTCTTGCGATTGCTTTTTCGGACTTAACCAAAAATTGCTTATTATTTGTTCAAAAAGGCTTTTGTTAACAAATTCATTTGATTATCATACCTTTTTCGAACAAATTCATTAATGCCAATTAAAATTTTTAAAAGGGACCCATTTCATATGTTAATTGTTTGTGATAAAAATGTTATGAAATGGGGGGTTGTTGTAGGGCACAACAATTGGCGATTCGCTGGTAGAACCAGTTATCTCTGGACTAATAAATATTACTTACACCTTTTCAAATAGAATCTTTATAAAGAAAGGAAACTTCTAATATAACTAGATGTCTATTGATTCTGAATAAAACAGGTTTCTTCATTTGACTTCCTCTTTTTATAAACACACTTTGAGTTTTGAAACAAGTCCTTATTGGTTCATAAAAGTAAAATAGAAAACTTCTCCATATCAGCTTTTTAAAATAAACTCCTCTGTCACAGGTAGAGCCTCTGCTGCCAGCAAACGTTCATAGTCTCGGCAGGGTTACCTTTTAACCATGTCATTGTCCATTGTTCCATTCACTTAAGAGTGTGACTAAACAGAATGAATTCAAAAGATATTTTTGTATTTTTTGAATTTCACTTTCTTCTTTGCTTAAGATAAAAGCCATTGTCCTGGTTTGGTGGCCAGATAACGACAATGCCATTCACGGGTAGTAATCAAACTGAACAAGCTGGCTCGTGATGAGACCCCTTGTCTTGAAATTTCAAGCCATTACCCTGTTTGGTATGCAGTTTTGGTAATGTCAGTTAAATTATTTTCCTATGAACATGGTAAGCAGGCTTGTAATAAGACCTCTTATCTTTGATCTTTTATATTTTAGAATTACACTCTGAGAAATCATAAACTTTTAGTGAATGGGATGAACAACTATCTTCTTAAGAGTAAACGGATGACAGGTTTAAGAGTTAAAGATGCTGAAGATGGATTAGCCCCTCTTTTAATATAGATAACCTTTGGAGACTTATTTTGAAACCTCAAGATGACTCATAGAACTTCGTTCAGAGTGAAGTTTACAAAAGTTAGACTGTGATGTTCAGAATAAAAAGATGTCTAATTTCCTAGAAATGATCTTTCTTGGTTTAAGACGCTATTATCTAAAAGTAAATATTAATAGTGTAGTGGCGAGACAACTTTTAATTACAGCGAAAGGTCAATGGAAGATGTCCCACGTCCTTATTTCTACAAATCCTACAAACTACTATATAAAAACTATCAAACTACATAGAGAAGGGGTTACCTCCTCAATTAAAGAATTTCTTCAAGATCAGACCATTGACAGGGAGAGAATCCCTCACCCCTGATAGATTTTGCAGTATAAAAGTGGAATGGCCTACTTTTTCACAGATCTGAAATGGTCCGAGCCACATTTTTTGAAATTTGGAATGTTTACCTTTGTCTTCATGGGCTTTGTCCCATTTCAGGACTAGATCTCCGACTTGGAATTGTTTAGGACTAGATGAGGCCAGATCAAAAGCTGCTTTAATGACTTGCTGATGTTTAGCGTGTGTAACCTTGGCTTTTTCCCTTTCTTCTTCAAGTTTAAGAATTTGATCATATCTAAACTGGATAGAGGAAGAAGGAGTTTCGTCAATAAATTGCACTAGGGCTAGAGATGGAAAAAGAAGATTGGTTGGTACGATTGCTTCTTTTCCATAGACAAGATTAAACGGAGAGGTCCCTATGGAAGCTTTCTGTGTTATCCTATCAGCCCATAATGCAAATACCAAGGATTTATGCCAATTCTTATGATTCTCTTCGATTGTTCGCTTAATGATTTTGATTAGGTTTTTATTTGTTGATTCTGCTAGGCCATTACCCTGAGGATAGTAATTAGCAGAATACTTTAATTTAAATCCCCTTTTGATAGCGAAATCAATCATTGCATTACCTGAGAAGTAAGAAGCATTATCAAAGACGAGAGCGTTTGGAACACCAAACCTGGTAATGATGAACTGATCTATAAATTCAATGATCGCCTCAGAGTTTGTTGTTTTTAACGGAACTGCTTCTACCCACTTTGTAAAGTAATCAGTTGCTGTAAGAATATATTTGTGCTGCTTGGAAGAAGAAGGATGAATTTCTCCAATGATGTCCAATCCCCATTGTTCAAAAGGCTGTTCAATGTTGATTGGTTGCAAAGGGAAAGCTGGTTTTTGTTGTCTTCCACTGGCAGTTTGGCATTTGATGCATTTCCTTACATATTCGTGAGCGTCCTTAAACAAAGTAGGCCAATAGTATCCAGCATGAATGATTTTATGAGCTGTTGTATCAGCTCCGAAATGTCCTCCTGCTGGTCCGTCGTGTAGCTCCTGCAAAACCTTTTGAGCTTCAGGTTTCTCAAGGCATCTTAATAGGACAGAATCATAGTTTCTTCTGAAGAGCACATCGCCAATAATGGAAAAATTCTTAGCTTTCAATCTAATGGCTCTTTTGTTTTTGTAGGACAAATTGGTAGGTGCATAACCATTCTTTAAATAGAAGATCAGATCTGCATATTGAGATTCGGATTCAGGAATACTTAGCTGATTAACTTCTTGGTTTTGCTCTGTATCACTTGATTCCGGAATGTTTGATGCTCCTGCTAATATCCTGCAAAAACCTTGACCTTTAACAAACTTTGCTGGCTTTATTTCTAGATCATATTCTTGGAGAGCTGCGACCCAATTTGCCCTCTTTTCTCCCAATTCCTTTTGGATTAATAGTTGCCTAACTGCTGAGAAAGGAACTATCACTTTAGTATGGGTTTTTAAAAGAAAGGGTCGATAATGTTTGACTGCTTTAAAGACAGCAAAAGCTTGTTTCTCAATATCGGAATAGTTTAATTCGGCGCCTTGAAAGTTTGAACTGAAGAACGAGATGGGCGCTTCCAAATTGTCATCATTCAACTGGGTGAGCACTGCTGCGTAAGATAAGTCGGATGCAATGGTATATAATATAAAATGATTAGAAAGATTTGGAGTATTCAGAGCTGGGACATTGATTATTGATTGCTTAATATCATTAAAAGCTTGCTTTTCCTCTATTCCCCATCTGAAGGTTGAATTCTTTTTAATCATCGTTTGTAGTGGTAGTACAATCTGTGAAAAATCTGGAACGAATCGTTTAACGAAATTAATCTGCCCTAGAAACGACTGCATCGATTTTTTGTTGTGCGGAAAAGGAATTTCAGAAATTTCCTTAATTCGATCAGGATCTACATAAATGCCATCTTTAGATACAATAAACCCTAGAAGCTTACCCTGGTTGAGAGCAAAGAAAGACTTTTTCGGGTTGAGAGAGATACCATATGTTTTGCATCGTTGAAAAATCTGTTTTAAATCATGCAAGTGGTTATATCTCTTTTTAGAATACACAGTAATATCATCGAGGTAGACGACTACTGTCGATTAATTAACCCTCTAAAGGCTGTATCCATGGCTCTTTGGAATGTCGCTCCTGCATTTATGAGTCCAAAAGGCATCTTTTGATATGCATAAGTTCCCCATTTTGTCCTGAATGTAGTCTTTAGTTGGTCATCAGGATGGACCAACACTTGATTATATCCTGAGAAACCGTCGAGAAAGGACATTAATTCAGATCCTGCTACCGATTGGAGGATTTGTTCCATGGTAGGCAGTGGGAAATTATCTTTCAAGCTTGCCTTATTCAAGTTTCTGAAATCAATACAGATTCGAATGTCGCCGTTTTTCTTCCTAACTGGGACCATATTGGAGACCCAGTTTGAGTGTCGGACAGGGAAGATAATCTTAGCTTTTAGGAGCTTATTAAGTTCCGACTTTATTTGGCTCTCCAAATTCGGGTGTATTTTTCTTAACTTCTGCTGGATAGGTTTTTGATCGGGAAGCATAGGAATAGTATGTTGTATGATAGATGTATCATATGTCTTGAGGTCGTCATACTTCCAAGCAAAAACTTGCTTGTTTTTCCTTAAGAGTTTGATGAATGCTTCCTTTTCTTCTATAGAAAGTCCTAGTCCTAAGTTGATATTTTGAGGAGCTTGATCTGTTCCCAAATTGATTGATTCAAACCTAAGAGTAGAGCTTTGGAGTTTTGCATTAATTACAGGTTTGAACCTATCTTTAATGTCATAAAGGTCTTCGAGCTTTACTACAGGCTTAGGAATCGCGTTATCTTGAGATGTTTCTTTCATTTGAGAATCATGGTCATGCTCTTCAATGATTTGATTGTCATAAGACTTTTCAGAGGTTAAGAATTGCAAGATGTCCTCGTCATGGTTGAAAACCCTCCAGTTAGTGATGTTATCGGGAACTGAAGGTCTAAAAATTAATTCTATAGAAAATCTATCAAGGCTATAGTCTTCGGAAGGGAGGAGTTTGGAAGCTACGTTGGCTAGTAAATCAGCTGCCGAGTTTTGTGATCTTGGAATTGAAGAAATGTTGAATGCTGAGAAATGCAAAGTAAGATCTTGCACTAGCGATTGATAATGCTTAAGGTGGCTTGAAAGGCAATGAATTGTATTTCTTACCTGTTTAACAATGATCTCACTATCACCGAATACTTTTATATATTGGACTTTAAGGTCAATTGCCTTATATAGTCCCTGCACTAGAGCTTCGTATTCGGCCGTGTTATTGGTGCATTCAAATTCTAATCGACAGGATAGCATTGTTTTTTCGCCTTGCGGACTAACCAAGATGCAACCTGCTCCTGATCCCTCACTGGACTTAGAGCCATCAAAATACAAAGACCAAAATAAAGGAGAATCAACAAAAGTATTTACATCTTTTTGATTTTCGTTGAAGCATTTGGATAAATTGGTTTGTGAAAAATTTTCTACTTGAGATGTACAATGGTTAACTAAAAAGGGGAAGATTGGGCAACAAAGTTGCCAAAGAATGATTCTGAGGAATAATTTCCCAAAATGTTGTTGTTGAAGGCCACAGGCTGGTTTTCTTGTTCGAAATCGGTTACTGTGTGAGTCATGTGTTTCTCACGGTCGATCCTTATTTGATTTGGCTTACCCTTATAGGGGAGCCACATATGTGACCAATCCGTGGAAATGTATCCATGCAGTTTCTCAGACCAATCTCTGCTCAAAATTAAACCATAGAATTCAGGTATGTCAGCAATCAAAATATCTATTCTCTGTACTATTCTGGGATCAGCAGACAACCTGATAGTCACGGAATTAATTTCTCCAATAACCTGTACTTTGGTTCTGTCTAACTGTACAATATGAATTGCGGACTTCTGGGGTTCTATGTTCAGTTTAGAACAAACTGAAGCTGGCATAATATTAGATGAAGCCCCTGAATCAATTAAACAGTTATGCAGATTTCGATTATAGATTTCATAGGTGAGCAAGAAAGGTGGGGTATGAGAATTGGATCTATCTCCGATCAGAACCGAATCGGTAGCTTCGACCATATCTGGAGGGGGTTGTCCTGAATCATTAGCAGCTTTTGAACTGGGAAGAGGAGAAGAGGGGACAGCGTTAAATTCTCTTAGGAGCAATTTCTGCTGATGTTTTAACTTACTTAGTTCAAACATGGTTATGTTTGCCTTAGTCTTTTTCATATCATCAACAATATTATACTCCATGGAGTCAGATACCACTAGTGTCTTGGATGTTGAAGGAGAGTTAGAAATCGGAGGCTGGTTTTGAGGGGCTGCTACCGGAGACTTCTTTGGAAGAACTTTTTCTTTTGTGTGGCAGCACCTGCACTCCTCTTTTTTGTAGTTGTTTGAGTAGGTTCAGAAGCGATTTTACTTCTTGTAGTAACAGGAAAAGCTTCTTCTTGATTCTCGGTGTCAGAATTTGGGAGTATGAAATCCCACATGCCGTGACACTCAACTACTTCTTCTTCATCATCCGTTTGAGAGGTTGATTCCTCTTCTTCTTCTTCCTGTTCAGAGTCTGCATTAGATATAACATTGGGTGGCTTTGTTTCAGTTTTCTTGAAAGTTCTAAATGGTCTTTTGTTCGAAGTTTCGGCCACCTGTTTTTTAATTTCAACCATTTCATTAGACAATGTTTTAAGGACCTTTTGTAAACCTTCCATGTCGTATGGGTCCTTTGGGGTCTTTTTCTTAGAATCTTCTTTAAATGAAACTTTTTTGGATTTTCTATCCTCCAAGGCAGCTTTCTTCTCTAGAGCATTAATACGCTTTTCAACTGCAAGTGCTTCCTTCATGTTTTCAGCTAAGGTAGGTTTGCCAGCCCTGTCAACAAAAATAGCTATATTGGAAGGGAGGGCAGTAATGTACCATTCGCTCCTAATTTGTTCACTTGGTTTCGAAGCGGTGGGGATTTTATTTAGGAGTTTGTTGAATCGAGCATTAAACTCCTTTATTGGTTCCCTATGCTCTATTCTCAAATTGGAGAGGTCGTTTATTAAAGTCGCTAGAGACCTGTCATCTCCATATTTGGTAAGGAACTGCTCTTGGCATGTGGTCCAGCTGGTAATAGAACCAGAAGGTAATGAGAAGTACCAGGATCCTGCCGATCCTTGCAGGGTATAAGGGAAAAGTCTGACAACAACATCTTGTTCTGTCACTCCTTTTAAGTTAACTGCTAACATGAAATTGTTAATATGTTCTTCAGCTTGTGTTCCGTTATCTGGATTAAATTTAGGCAACCATTTTTCGGGAGCATCAGGTAGATCATGTAATGGTCCGGGCATATTGACTGCACCTGGCGTAGTCCATGGATCTGCCATTATGCTGGCGATAATAGTTGTTACTACTATTGGTATTCCAGATGACTGAGGAGAAGAAGTTGTTGGAGAGAGAGTAGCTTGAGATGCTGTAGTACTTATTCCCTGATGAACAACAATGTGTAACGGAGGAGTGGATGATTGACTTCGCAGAGGAGGAATTGAGATGGAAGATATGGAAGAAAGATCTTCACTATCAGATACTTCAGTAATCTTCTTAGCCTTTTTCCTTTTCGGTAAAGGGAACTCAGTAGGTTCGATACCGAGTTTTTCGCTCTGAAGTCTGGTAAGTGGATGGGATAAGTTTAACTGCGAGGTCACACTGCTTTGTGATACTTCAGATTTCTGAGGTGAAATCGAGAAGCTCTGAAGTTTATGGATAAGAGACTGAACTTCAGGGGATTCAAGACTTAAATGTTCTGAAATATGATGGGTATGAGCAGTGGTGGTTGATTCCTCTTTTTCTCGATTGTGTGCCGGAGAACCAGCATGTGATTGAGAAGGTGAAGAGGATTTGGAGGGAGAATTACTCTTAGAATGGTTTGCAGATTTGGACCTACTTGCCATTCACAGTCGATGGCCCTCCTTCTAGCGCCAAAAATGTTGATGCCCCGAAATTCGTTGCAACAACATCGGGGAAACCACCCGGTCCGGAACTTAGTGCAGCTCCTTTTCCGTTTGGAATAGTGGCTCCGACTGGGGATAATGGGACCAGTTTCCCAAAGATTATAAGTAAACGGGATGGATGAATGATTTACGATGTAAGGTGATAATAAATAAATAACTAAACTACAAAAGAAATATAATAACTATAAGCTAATCCCGGACTTATCGATTCATTTGAATACAGCGTTTGATAATTTAGGCTTACTGGCAGGCATATAGATGACACTAACAATAAGCATAAATGTTTAAATCATTTAAGATTGCTCTGCATAAGTAGTTATGCAGAGCGATAATAGCGAATTACTGTACTCAGTCATTTATATCATTGTTACGCGCATGATTAAAAGAGATAACAAATCACAAAACATTCAATAGTGATATGAAATGCAGACTTGCTGTTATATTGCATACATGTAATCAACAATAGCAAAAGTAATAACACAGCAATTCATATAATAGAAAAGAGAACAGATACAGATAATAGTACCATGCAAGCTGTTTGATCAATCCAATATATTAATCGCTATGTCGCGGTTCTTCCTTCAGACCAGAAAGCATTCCAAGCAAACGACAATAGTGCACAATTTACTTAAAACAGCCTTCCAAGTAAAATTAAGAACCAGTGGTCGAGTTTCAAAAAGAATATAGACTGAAGCACAATAGTGCAAACTTCAGCCTTTAAGTCTTTTACAAAATTTTACGACCCTTTCCAAAACAATGAAAGGGTCTATAAATACTATGCTAATCTAAAATATCTAAATATCTAAAACTGAAAAACAACTAAATCGGCATTAACAAATATCATTTTGTATTTTGGTGATTCGGCAGTCGGCGATGATTTTCAGTCAGAGGTCTCTTTGCCTTTACTCCTTTGCTGACATATCGCCAGCATTGGCTCTACTTCTGGTGGAGTATTGAGGCGTGAAGTCAGCTGTGCATCATATGTGGCATCTCGAATATCGGCAATCAGGTATCGGAGAGCATCTGTTAGACAATTAAGAGCCGACCTTTGAGAATGTGGTTTAATCAGGAAAAGCCAGTATGAATCGGCGGTCAAGGTATTTACTCCAGTAATTAACCGCCCTTGTTTCTCCAGATCAGGGTAATTCCTGAGCTCCAGCATATTTGCCGTTGTTATGTTTCCAGGTGTGCATTGTGAAATCATGTTTGCCAGATACAATGTATCATTGACTAGATTGATCATGTTACTGGCAATCATTTTGCATCTGGAGGCTGCTCTTTCTGCTTTCATCATCTGTGTGTTCCATTCCATGAAGAGTATGTCCTTGTATGTTACACAGATTCGGGAGAAATTTGCGGCTTGCCCTTCTGGAGAGTCTTGCCATTCAATATATTCTGTTATATCGTCTTCAGCCTGATCCAACTTACTTCTGGCTTTCTCGATTTGTTGACACACTGCTGTAGATGTTTCACACAGTGACTCAGCTTCAACAAGTTGTTGGCATAAGATCCTGATTTGAGATATCAGTGCGCTGTTTATTCGAGTTGCCTCTGCTCTGAAATCATTGATACTCTTGGCGCTCTTAATACCTTCAAGCTGAGCTGATAGCTGAATTATTTGCTCGTCTTTAGCTTGTATCATCAGCTCATTCGATGCCTTCAACTGGGATAATGCCTCTGACAATTCTTTTGCTTTCTGAATGTCACTTTGGTCTATCCTCAGTTGTTCAATTTGCTGGGTTAACAAATGATTCTCTTGTTGTTGGGCCAGCAATTGTTCCTCTGCCTGTGCTGCCTTATTCCTTGCCTCTATCACTTCTGCTTGTAATGCGTATATCTCATGCTCTTTAGTCTTCAAAAGAAGACTTACTTCGGATGCTTTGTCAATAGTTGCCGCTGAATAAGCTCCCGCAAATTGCGATAGCTTTGTCAGATCTTCAGAGGGATCCAATTCTCCCTTCCAGACCACATTGCCCGTGATTGTTTGCTCAGGCAAAATAGAAGGTTGATCAAGCCTTCGCCTTTTCCTCGAGCGCCTTACAACGGCTCTATGCTTTGGGCTGTAGAAAATGTCTAGAGGAGGAATTTCCTCCACCTGAAGATCAATTTGATCGGATGGGTCTTGAGTGATTACCTCTACATTCTGTACCATGGGTGAGCCGCTGGTTCCCTCTAGAACCGGAGAAGAAGTAGTATTGGGAGTCTTAGAGGCGTCTGAGTCTTTGGAGGCTTCCTTACCACTTATGATGGAATCGAATTGGTTCCATTCTTTAATTAATTCAGGATCAGTAGAGATTTGCTCACTTTGTTGTGTTTGAGCTTTACTTTGTTGTGTTGAGCTTTACTTTGTTCTTTCTCCCGTTCAATCCTCTGTTGTTCCTCCAATGCCTTCCGCCGTTGCTCCTCCTGTGCTCTTTGCTGCTGTTCCTCCAATTCCCTTTTCTGCCTATCTTCCAGTTCTTTCTTTGCTTTCTCTTCTTCTTCTCTTTTCCTCTGTTCTTCTAACTCCTTTTGTTTTCTTAGCTCTTGATCCTTTTGCTGCCTTTCTATTTGATCCTTTCTATGCCTCTCTGCTTGCAGCTTGTTTTGCCTTTCCTCCTGTTGTCTATCATATTCTTTAGTTGTAACAGGAGATAGGTGTATTTGCTGCTGACCAGGCTCGCTTGAGGAGGATGTTTGGGCTGTGGATAATAAATCTAGAGGCAAAGTTTGCAACCTTTGCTTTCTAAGTTTATTAAATTCAGTTAACTCCTCATCTTCATAACTCAATTTAGCAAGTTGTCTGACTTGGCTTATTGAATCGGCACTCATGAACAGGTCGTCAAACTGGTCTTCTTGATGAACAACCTTTGACAGTTTGGCCTGTTCCAAGGCAATGAAAGCAGTCTTTTTTGATCATAGAGTCTATTTGGAATAGAAGCCAGTGATATCAATTGGAGTTTTGCTGCTTCCTTCTCTGCATGCTTGTAATTCAGCAGCGTATAAACTCCAATTCTTAAAGGAAAAGAGGGCCATCCTCTCTTTTTCCTCTTTGAGAGTTTGTGTGACACCCTCAGACATAATCTGGTAGGAGATTTCCCGGGCTAACAATTTATCTGGGACGTACAGGGGGAGGACATGTGGCTTAGCTTTGCTTCCAAAAACTCTAATATAGGTAAAATGTTCTTCGCCGAACCAATGGGCTACGGCTGGGAGATCAAAAGAAGCTTCATAGGAAATTCTAGGGATAGGTCTGTCAAAAATAGAATAGTGAACGGGAACCATAAAACCATTGCAGATTTGATATAAATGGTCTTTGTGAGAGGGTTTCCACAATTTCCGATGGTACAAGTGAATGGGTGTTGGGTCATGGGTTGTCCATCTCCAACCAAGGACAGGAAACTCAGAATTAAACAAAGGGTATCCATAATGTAAGCAGAGTAATAGAATGGTGGGATTTTTCTCTCAGTGACTCTGGTTTTGGCCCTAAACTCACGAATAGCCATGACCAATTTATCAGAAAAAATAGTGGCCCAATCCATGATTATACTATTGACGGCTACTTCCATTAAAGGAACCATATCAATATGAATATTTGCAGAGTCATGAAATCCCCACAATCTACACATCATAATCCCGGTAGCAATAAGGTGAAGCCAAAGAAGCATTGGAGTACTTACCCGACATATCATGCTTGTGTTTAGTTGGATTCTGCCTCCACTCTCGGAGAGGTTCGGATGGCGATTCATTCTCCTTCGCGAATTTCTCCAAAAAGGCTCTATTATAGACTAGCTCGGGTTGAGGCAAATGATACATCCATCTCAAGTCATCAGGCTTGAAGGAACCGAAAATCCTTCCATCCTTAGTATGGAAGGTTCTATCAGTGAGAGTAATTTCTTCAATTGCCCAACGTACCACATCAGTATAAGGCAAGACTTGTTCTCTGGCTGCTATTCTGTGCAGAAAGGAGTCAGCCAAATCTTTAAGAGTTGCCTCAGACTTTCTTAGTTCATCCACACTAGCCTCCGTTACTGTCTGTTCTGGTTGTTCTGCTTCTAGCAAATTGTATGTACCTTGCCATGTAGTACCAGGAAGACCAGTGCATGTAGTATCTGAGATTAAGCCTTTCTTTGAAACCATAGCAGCTTGGCCTGAGACAGGTGTTGGAGTAGAACCTGCCACCTTTTGAACTTCTTTCCCATCATATTCAGACTCCTCTCGGTTGAATTCTACACAAATGCAAGAGAAATCGTAACAAAGAAATAACAATGACGATCCATAACGGGATAGATATATAACTTGAAGCGTGGTGAGATTAATTCTAAAAGTGGCTGCGGATCTAATGATTTGAGAGGGCACCGAAGATGCAATGATGGTGATTTTACGGCCTGCAGCTTCATAAATGACCATTACTTAAGTTATTAAACCGAATGACCCCTTAAAGCGTGCAATAGATTTCTTCAAAGGTCTAATCGTAATTGCTCGTTAATTCGAAGGGGCAAAGCTTTAAATACGCATGCATTACCTTATCCCTTTACTTAACGGCATTTTGAAATTTGTGCTTTTGTCAAATCGGATTTAAATATAACTTTAATGCTTTGAAATAATCATCCTTTTATTAGGAGTTCTGGTCATCATTAAGCGTCATCGCATCGCATCGGGAGTGTGAGTGACATTATCATTTGGGAGAGATCTTGGCGAATGCCGATTGCGACATTGTATCATATTAGCGCGCGAACATAATCCCTAAATGCATATCAATTGATTTACCGACTACCGATAGCGATATCACATCGCATCGGGAAAAAGATCTGAACGTCTTATGAAGATGTATGGGATTCTGCCGACTACCGATAGCGATATCGCATCGGGAAAAGATGTGTGCTTTTTCTGTGTGTGCATTGGCTATCTCCGATGGCCGATAGCGATATCGCATCGGAAAGAACCAAGGTAGCAAACGGTCTTGCGATTGCTTTTTCGGACTTAACCAAAAATTGCTTATTATTTGTTCAAAAAGGCTTTTGTTAACAAATTCATTTGATTATCATACCTTTTTCGAACAAATTCATTAATGCCAATTAAAATTTTTAAAAGGGACCCATTTCATATGTTAATTGTTTGTGATAAAAATGTTATGAAATGGGGGGGTTGTTGTAGGGCACAACACAGGGATAGATGGTCTAAAAATTAACTCAATTGAAAATCGGTCAGGGTTAAAATCTTCTGAAGGAATGAGCTTGGAAGCTACGTTGGCTAAGAGGTCTGCGCTAGCATTCTAGAGTCTGGGAATTGATAAAATATTAAATGCTATAAAATGTTCAGTCATATCTTGAACTAAATATTGGTAATGCTTTAAATGACCTGACGAACACTGTATAGTATTACGTACCTATCTTATTACAATTTCAGAATCTCCAAAAACTTGCAGGTATTTGACGTTTAATCCGATTGCCTTGTACAACCCTTGGATTAGAGCCTCGTATTCTGCGGTATTGCTGGTGAACTTGAATTCGAGTCTGCAAGTTAGCATGGTTTTATCTCCCTTTGGGCTTACTAACACGCATCCTGCCCCTGCTCCTTCGTTAGACTTAGAACCATCAAAAAATAGTTTCCAAAACAAAGATTTATTTACAAGACTATCTATAAAATTAATGCATTCATAATTATATGTTTGAGAAAATTTTTCTAATTGAGATAAAACAGAATGTTCTAAGTAAGGTGAAGTGTGAGCATTAAAATTTCCTAGGAAAGAATCTACTGAATAGTTTCCTATGATGTTAGAATTATATGCTAATGGTTCGTTTTCTCCCTCGAGTTCTGTTACTATGTATTTCTGATGTTTTTCGCGTTCAACTTCTATCTGGTTTGGTTTAACATTATAAGGAAGCCACATGTGCAACCAATTAGTTGCAAAGTATCCATCAAGTTTTTCTAACCAATCTCTGCTAAGAATTAAGCCATAAAATTCTGGAATATCAGCAACTAAAATGTCAATAACTTGACATACCTTTGGGTTGGATGACAGCCTTATGGTAACCTGATTTAATTTGCCAATCACTTCGACTTGCGATTGATCTAATTGGAGTATGCATACAGCAGATTTCTATGGTTGAACGTTCAATTTTGCACAAATTGATCTTAGTAAAATATTTGATGAAGCTCCAGAATCAATTAAGCAATTATGCACATTTTTATTGAAAATTTCATAAGAAAGGAGAAATGGGGGAGTATGCGATCTCGATCTTCCTCCAATTAATGCGATATCGTTTGGATCAACTTTATTCATCGTACTAGTTGGAGGTCTTCCCATATCGTGGGAAGCTTGAGAGATTACAGCAGCTGGTAAAGGTGTAACTGGCATAACATGTAATTCTTTCAAAAGTACTTTATGCTGGTGTTTTAACTTACTCAATTCAAAAAGAGTAATATTGGCCCTTGTCTTTTTCATATCTTCTATGATGTTATACTCCATTTCATCCAAAACGATTAGCGTTTTAGATGGAGTAGATGTATCTGTTTGGACTGGGCTAGTTTGAGTCGCTTTAGCTGATCTTTTCTTGGTTGCGACTTTATCCTTAGACATCCAGCTTGCGCTCTTTGGCTTAGGTGCAGGTTGAGGAGGATCAAGTTGATTTCTGTTGTGAGTACTAACCAGGAATGCCTCTTGATATTCTTCATTTGGGAGGATGAAATCCCACATACCTTGTAACTCTACAACTTCTTCTTCATCGGTATGTTCTTCGGTACTGTTTTCCTCTGCTTCTTCTTCTGACTCAGCATTTGATATAGCATTAGGGGGTTTGGAATCAGTTGAAGGATTTCTTTTAAAAGGCCTATATGGCTTTTTAGAAGAAGTTTCTGCCACTTGTTTCTTAATGTCGACCATTCGTTAGACATGGTCTTCAAAACTTTTTGTAATCCTTCTAAATCAAATGGATCTTTTGGTTGTTTCTTCTTGGGATCTTCTTTGAATGAGACCTTCTTAGATTTTCGTTCTTCCATCACATTTTTCTTTTCTAGGGCCGTAATACATTTCTCTACTGCTATTGCTTCTTTCATGTTTTCAACTAAGGTTGTTTTATTAGCTCTATCAACAAAGATTGCTAAGTTTGATGGTAAAGCAGTAATGTACCATTCACTTCACACTTCTTCACTAGGCTGAGAAGCAGTAGGAATTTTGTTTAAGATTTTATTGAAACGTAAATTGAAATCTTTGATAGGCTCTCTTGACTTGGCCCTAAGGTTAGACAAGTCATTGATCAGTGTCGCTGTAGACCTGTCATCACCAAACTTGGTCATAAATTGTTCTTGGAAGATGTCCCAACTAGCAATAGATCCAAATGGTAATGAGAAATACCATGATTCGACTGTTCCTTGCAGAGTATAAGGAAAAAGTCAAACAACAACATCTTCATTAACAACTCCATTGAGATTTATAGATAACATAAAGTTATATATATGTTCCTCCGCTAGCATGCCTGCCTTAGGGTTAAACTTAGGCAACCATTTTTCAGGATGGGCCGGTATCTGACTCAAGGGTGCAGGCATTAAGACTACCCCTAGTTTATTCCATGGAGTTTTGGCCATTGCTGAACTACTAATAGAGGAAAGTGTAGAAGATGATCCTTGTGGTTGAGAAGATGAGGATATTATGACTCCAGATGGTTGAGAAGGAGTTGAGGAAGTTGCAATAGGTTGATGGACGATGATCTGAAGTGGAGGAGTGGATGGTTGACTTCGCGGTGAAGAGGTTGAGATGGATGATGATGATGAAAGAGTCTCACTATCGGATCCTTTAGGAGACTTCCTTGCTCTCTTCCTAGTAGGTAGAGGTAATTCGGTTGGCTGAACACCAAACTTTTCGCTCTTTAATATGGTAAGAGGATGAGCAGGATTATATTGTGAAGTCACATTGCCTTGAGATTTATCAAATTTTTGAGGAGATACAGAAAATCGCTGAAGTTTGTGAATCAAAGATTCAACTTCAGGAGGTTCAATAGTAGATTGTTCTGAAATATCAGGGTTTGTAGTAGCGGTTGTTGCTCCAGCGACTTCTAACTCTGGATTTAAGGTTTCTGAATGCAATGGAGAAGTCAGAGGAGATGGTGAGGGTGATTTACTCTCAAAATGGTATTTAGATTTTAGATTTGATTTCCATTCATAGTTCGGGCCCTCCTTCTAGCGCCAAATATGTTGAAGCCCCAAAAATCGGGTCTACAACAAGGGGGATACCCACATGGTTTGGACCTTTGTTGGCAGCTCCTTTTCCATTTGGTATAGTGCGTCCGACTGGGGATATGGGACTAGTTTCCCAGTTCATGTGTGTGTGTGAGAAAGATGGATATTTCTGTTTCTAACAGTTTCTAAATGGAGTGCTTCTACTCTAATTCTAATCTAATAATAAGGAAATTATATTCTAATAAACAGAAATATGTAAATCTACACTAACCCGAGGCGTAATCTTTCCTATATGCGATCTAAAATGATTTCAAACAAAAACTGGTAATAAAGATCATTCAACTGTTATGAGAAAAGAATTCAATAAAGATGAACCACTTCGTATAAAAATTTAGATGAAACAGTTGTGAAAAACATATCGCATAATGAGCTATTCATACACTAAGCATAAATAGATAGTTATCACCGTACAAAAGTGCCAAATGACAACTCAGGCATTCATACATTAATATATAAATAACTAAACTTGAAAATCACTCTAACACAAGGCAAAAATAGTTAAGAGATAGAAATACCATTTATAACTAGTCGTACTCATGAGCTTCAAGCGATAACGATTTATCTCTTCTTGACCAGATATCCACTAAGAGTACAAAAGTGCAACATCAGTAGCAGATATCAAATGCAAACATCAATAAATCTTGTTCCATTCATTCATCAAAACCTCCTCAAAGGGTACAGAAGTGCATGTTCCGGGGATAAGTTTTTGATAAATTTTAGGACCCTTCTCTAAATGCATGAGAAGGGTTTAAATACTACTAACTAAATCTAAAAATAAATTATTACAAAAATATAGGATGCGGTTTAAATGACCATCCTCTTTTTAGGAAAATAAAAACAAATTAAAACTAAAATTGAATCTAAAATTAAACTACTTATGTATTTGGTCCTTGAAATTGCATGCATGCAGCATCTGTTTGAGAAGAGTCAGCTGGCCAACTTCCGATTTTAGCTGAGCTGAGAAAACAGAATCGACAAGAGTTGGTGCCATCTTTTCGGCCGAATTGATGATACACTTAAGAGTCATCCACTGGCTATGTGGCTTTACCAAGTAAGCCCATTAATAATCCCAGTTTAACCTGGTTAACCCTTGAATTGCATCTGCCTTTTCTTTTGCCTTCTGCTTCCAATCTGCTTGTAGTTGCTGTGCGTTAGGTAAATATCCTGGAGTGGTCTCTGCGATCAAATTTTCCCTATGCAAATTTTCATTTACACAATCAATAATACTGCTTGCTGCCGTGGTTGCTCCTTCTACTGCTTGCTCTGCCTCCCTGATTTTCTTGTCCCATTTGTTAAAGAGAATTTCTTTGTGATTTTCATTGATCCTTGGTGCACCTGCTCTTTTTCCCTCATCTGTTTCTTGCCAAGCCAAATATTCAGTCACCCGTTTATCAATTAGATCATAGTCACTTCGTAAATCTACCACTTGATTAGTGGTTTTATCACTTATTTCACAATAATAACTCCACTGCGATATCTTTTGGCCCAACGCTTCCTGCTGCTGTAGTAATTGTTCATTCAAGGAAATGGACTCTATGATGAATTCTGTAAGTTTAGGATTGTCCTTGTGTATCTCCTGTAAATCCTGTAACTGCTTTCCTTTCTCATCCAAACTTTTCTGATATCCTATCTACATTTGTTGGAAGTCCTGTTGTAACCTCTCAAGCTGTTTCTGTGCTTCATTGTTGGTGTTGGCTTGTTGCAACTGTTGTTGCAAAGCTTGTATCTAGTCTTCCTTTTCTTTTAGCAATTGCTGTACCTTAGATGCTTTATCAATAGTTGCAGAGGCATATGCTCCTGTGATCTGAGATAGTTTGGTGAGATTCTCAGTGGGATTGCTAGTGGGATCTTGCCACAGGACATCTAATTGTTCTGCATCTTGAGGGAGCACGTTTTCCAATTTCCTTTTCTTCCTTTGTCTTCTTACTATTGCTTTGTGCTGTGGGCTATAAAATACATCAAGAGGAGGAATTTCTTCTATTTTGAGCATAAGCTCAGAGGATGGGGCAATAGGGATATGCTCCATATTTGAGACATTGCTGACTGTTCTTGTGACTACTTCTTTTGTTACCTGTGCATTTCTCACAGGTGTTTTTATGGTTTTTCCTTCAAGATTGATCAAGTCATTGAAGGTTTCCCATTCTTTATCTAGTTCATTTGTGACTGGCGGTGTTTGAATGACGAGAGGGGGAGGATCTCTTTGCGGGGAGGCAAAAACCTGTTGCTGTAGAAGTTCCGTTGACTGGGCAGTATCCTTTACTGACCCTTCGCTCTTATCCTGTTCATTTCTAGATCTTTTAGAATGTTCAGATGTTTCTTTTCCAGACTTGGATTTAGATCCATTTGTGCTTGAACTCCCACTAAGACTAACACTTGGAGTTGGTTCCCTTGCAGGTTTTAGGCGTAGTTTCTCCAAAGGAATACTAGCTAACCTTCTTTCCTTGTATGTTTTGAACTTTTGAAATTCTTCTGGAGAGAATTGCAATTGGGTTGCATGCAGAATTTCTTCAAGTGTGATTTTCTGTTGGAATATATCATCGAATAAATCCTTTTCTCCAGAGAACACCTTTATCTTGACTGCAGTAGTGAAATTCTTGGCAACATCATGAGGGTCAAATGGTCTTCCTGAAAATTTGAATAACTGTAGACACGTTATATTATTTAATTCTGTGAATGCATGGCCTACATCAAATAGTGAAAAGGCCCCACATGCTACAGGAAACTGTGGGCAGATAACCTTCTTTTTATCTTTCAAATCTTTAGTTAGACCGCCTTCCCCACAGGTTTGATAGGCAATCTCTCGAGCTAACAGTTTATCAGGGATATACAAAGGTAGGACATGAGGAGAAGCAGAACTTCCAAATACCCTGACATAAGTAAACAATTCCTCCCTAAACCATCTTGCGACAGGGAGGATATCTACCTCTGCTTCAGGAGAGCATCTCGGAGCATATTTATCATACAACATTCTGTACAAAGGCAGCATAATTCCATGACAAATCTGGTAGAAGTATGGAGTGAACTTAGAGTCCCATAATTCTTTATGATAGACATGAATAGGTAAGGGGTCTTGAGTTGTCCACTTCCAACCCATTACAGGAAACTTAGAAACATAACATATCACATCCATTACATACGCCGATAGGTAAAAAGGAGGATAGATTCTCTGAGAGACAGTTCTTTTAGATCTGTAACTTATAATGGCCGTGACTAGATTTTCAGATAAGATTTTGGCCCAATCTACAATAGTGGCATTTGTGGCGGCATCCAATAACGGTAGCCATTCAGATGAAAATTTGTTGATATCTGGCATTCCAAACAATCTACAGAGCATGGCAGCAGCAAAGCAATATGGGGAGGTGAGAGAACCAGTACTGTACATACCGTGTTTATCTTTCTTCAACGGTTCATCCCTCCTAGACCAGTATTTGGTGGTTTCTGCCAGGTCCTGATTTTCTTTGGAGAATTTTTCCATAAACTGCTTGTTATAATTTGTCTGTGGCTCCGGTAAATGATACATGAGCCTTAAATCCTGTGTAGCAAATGAACCGATATGTCCCTGACCCTGAGTTTTAAACTGTCTATTTCTGATATCTGCGCTGTCGAGTATCCACTTTACCATGTCCGTGTATGGAAGAATTTTGGGCCTTGCTGCTATTCAATGTAAGAATGAGCAGGCTAGCTTTGTAAGAGATGCTTCACAAGAACCATTTGAGCCCGCAGTAGCAACAACTTCCATTACTCTGGGATTTTCCTATTCAAGCAGATTATACATGCCTTCCCATGTAGCAATTCCCGCGTCTTTGTTACAGGCTGTGTCTGTATACAAGGGCGCCATTTCCTTTTCTTCTGAGCTCGGGGCTTTTCTTTTCTTTCCCATTTTATCCTGCTTATTGTTTTGTATTGGCCTCTATTCTCCGTTCCTGCAATTCACAAGTGAAGTGAAAATGAATGACAAGGAAGGGTGACTAGAAAGTTTTAAATGCTGCAGATGCATAAAGTATACCACCTTACGTGAGATGATTCTTTGATAAGCACACACCCATATTCCATTAATAACTGGAAATTAACTCATTTATTAGCATTAAAGCGCATAACCAGGTGTCAGCTTAAGGAAAATACTTTTCTTGAATAATGTGTCCGAAAGATCTGCGATGGAGAGATTTTGCGATTTGCTTCCCAATATCGCAGATCACAACATCGTGAAATGATAACATTGCAAAGTTGGTTGCTCGTGATATCGCATTATCACGAGATCGTAATATCGCAATATCGCAATATCGCAGATCGTAGGAATATTATGTATGGCAATCTTTGTTAACCTGTTTTCTTCGAAATGCGATTTTGCGATCGGCGTCATCACATATCGGTAAATTAAAGTGTTTTGTTGTAAATTGTGCTGTATGTTATGCGATATTTCATTATCGCACATTGCAATTTCACAATGTTTAAAATTCACCTCATAAGGAGGTATCCCATTATCTTTTTCGATGCGATATTCCTAAGGAAAGATTTGTGTCTTACCTTATCATAAAACTTAGATTTTTGGATTTTTCAAGGGGGGCTTCCTAAGTTTATGATGGTAATTTTATTCGAAAAAGGAAATTTAAACACTACTTTGATTTTTAAATTTTTTGCTAAGGGTCCCCACTTATTTAGTATTAAGAATAACACTAAATAAGAAGGGGGGTTGTTGCTGGCCACAACAAGTCTGCATTCTTTTATTATGGACAGTTAGTCTTTCTGTTTGGGTGGCCGCGTTGTTGGAGGGTATCACCTCCATTTGAACAGCTTGGCTGTGAAAGTGTGTGCTCTCTATTTGGGCAGCCACCTTTGCAATAGTTGCATGTTGTTCCTTATCAATTTGAATGAACATGGGCTTAGTTTGAGTCCCTGTAACCCTTGTATTATGAAATTTGGTTTGAATGGCTGCATCCACCGTTTCTGGGATTCTGCTTGAAATTTTCCCCCTTTTTAATGTCCTTGTCTTTTGCTTGAGTCTTTCACTAAGTTCTGTAGCTTCTGTTGTTTCTTTCTCAACCTCTTAATTTCACTTTTCTTCTCTTTGGGAATAACAACTATTTCACTAACCGTTTATACTCTTAGCAAGCTCGGTTGCTCATTTGGGTTTTCTTCTCCAAGGGCTGTGTCTTTACCCTGACTAGCTTCTATTTCCTCAGTTTGGCCCACATATTCTGTGTTTAAATTGACCCAACTAGGTTCTTCTAGAGGGGTATCCCTAGTTTGGTCCATCTCTTCCTGAGTGACTTTTGCCCTTGTTCCTACTTCACCAATTATTTCTTCTGATATACTCGTATTGCTGGCAGAGATTTCTTCCGATTATGCTGCTTCAACATTGAGGTTGAGTAGGCTTTCAGGCTATATATATTCACTCATATTGGCCAGAATCTGGGCCAATTCATCATCATGTAGTAAATCTTGTGGTGGAATTGTGCTGGGAGTTAAGGGAAGTTCTGTTTCATCCCTCTCGTCTTCACTAGCATGCTCTGTTTCCTCCTGAAGTTCTGACTCTCAGTCATCCCGACCTTCCAATTGCACATATTTCTGGACTGGATAGTTCTATGGGCTGGCTGCTGCTACCCTGGGGATTTTCAACTGTTCCCAAGCTTGTCTTCAATCTGAAAGAGTGTCTACGTTTTTGTGGGGCGTTTGGTGTTCTGGTAGTTCTCTTCCTTTTTGGAACATGATTAGGAGCAGGTAAAGCTAGCCCCCCTTCTATGGTGAATACTAATTCTTCCCAGCTTTCTTGCTGTTGGGCAAGGCTGTAGCTTACTGACAGCCTAATTAAGCAATGGTGATTAACAACAGTCTCTATATGCCGGGATTTTTTTAAGCTATGAGCAGTGTCATGCAATAAGAAATTCAAATATGCAGGCAAGTTTACAGAACATTTCTATTTCAGAACTACTAATAATTTAAGGTGGCTTGGCCTTACCACATCTTTTCTTCTGTTGCATGTGATGTAACTTTGAATGACTCTGGCCAACTCTACCCATGGTTCTCCAAGAGATGAAGGTTGAACTCCTCTGCCTTTGATGACCAGGTTCTGTCCCTCATCCCGAAAGACTGTGATGGCATCTTGTAACCTCAATTTTTTATGAGTCCATATGGGTCCGACTGCTAGTAATCTGCACACTTCAGCAATTATCGCATCTGTCATCGAAATTGGCCTTCCTTTTATCATTGAGTGTTCACCTTGTAAGTTCTGTAAAAATTCTATAGCAATTGTTTCATTAGGTTGTTGCAGTCTTGTAAAGTATGATATCCAGCCAGCTCTGGCTAAGATTTCTCTAGCGGCGTCAGAGACAGCTAATATCAGTGGCTCCCTGCACACTGTTCGTCCTCCCATTTTGTCTGAATTCTGCACACTATTAGCTTAACACATGTAACGCAGCAATACACAGAACTAGCAATGGAACAACAAATTGTTATTATCAGATAATGCTTTTTCAACATAAATACCATTAAAAACTTGCTATTATGGGATATCATGTTGCTCGGTATAACCGAATAAAGCACTGACACACATGTAAGAGTGCTTTGGAAGTCACTCGCGTCCCCCCTAAAAATGACAGGTCACCTTTGACTGGTTAAATGAAGGAATGATGTACTGGCGGTGACATACATGCATGGTAAAAATGGCAAGGTATACATATTTATGATCACAAAAATATCGGGTTGCTGAAATCGATGTATAAAATGAGAATTATGAATAATTATGGAGATGTTGTGTGTTGAGGTATAAAAGGTGTCTTTTTAACTCCTAATTATCTTCACATTAGTTATCAATCTGGGAAAGATTTTCTATTTTAAGAGTGTACACAGTTTTTGGCGGCTATTTACTCAAGAGTAATGTGCTTTCAAATACAAGAGTAAATGGATACTTGAAATAAAACTCACTTGGAATTAAAGGAAACTCAATGCTCTGAAACTAAATCATTTATTCGATAAAGTAATAGCAATTATCAATCAAGGACATAGTAGCAATAACTCATTCCTTGTTTAACTGATGTAAACTAAATCAAGCATAAATAAGATCCTCAATCTAAGAGCTTTGACAGTAGTAGCCAATTTTCTTTACAGTGGTTGATCTCACACACACCACACTAAATAACCAATTGGAAATGGAAATGAATTAAATCAATAATGCTATTGCAACTGATCGAAATGAGATAATTATGCTAACTGTAAGAATGCTAAAAGGAAAAACTAAATGATTGTAGAAAGTAAATGAGCAGCAATGCTATATAATAGAAATGAACAACAATACTTATGTAACTACAATGAATAGCAAATATTTGTAAGTAAAATGAATGGCACAACAATATACTTGCAAAAAGTAGTGATCTTGTTATGAGGGAAATGAACAGCAATGCAATTCAATTACAACATATAAAACAGATCAATTCATTAAGTCTGGAAATATGAAACAGTAAAGCGATGCGACTACAATAGATAGAAATGAAACCAAACCATCACACGACAGAAATCGTAAAGGAATGATACAAGAACAACAAGTGAATCCACTAGGGCTGGGCCCTTAGCCACTAGTGAACACCACCGGATTACTTCAGTATGAAAGAAGGAACAACAACTGTATTATATGTGAATGATATGCAGAATGGTTACAACCAGTTCGTACTCTGTTTCAACAACGAGAGTCGATGATCAAAGTAAAAATACAAAAGTAATTTCTGAATAATCTCCCCTAGTTCTTTACAATCGTTGTCCCTTTTATAATGGCCAGGCGGATAAAATAGTAATAGCGGATAGAATAGTAACAACAATCCCTCAGGATCAAGAGATCCTGAGAGATTCACTCAATCTTCCATCTTCAGTTAGCTCTTTGTCTTTTGCGCTGATGCTATGATCTTCTCTGCTCTTATCCATAACTGCGCGCTCCATCCTTGGCTTGCTACCTATATGCTACTTCTTAGTGGGGGAACAACAGTTACTCTACTTTGTCTTTTTCCCTTTCTCGGGTAGGGAACGATAGTTTTCTCATTTCATCTTTTTCTTGCATGAGAAAAGACAATCATTAGCTAAATTGTAATAATAGATAGTTCCCTAGTTTTTACTATAATCCCTTGATATATGAATATCTTTAGAATCTAAAGGAGATATAATTAAAGGAAAGGATGATGAAATAAATGGAAAATTCATACCTTTTCCATAACTCAACACCGTGGAGTGATCCAAAAAAAGGAAAAAGAACATCTAACATGAACAAAGTACTTTGCAGTCATTATTCCACTTAAACCATTATGATTGAGTTTTTAAACGATATCTCATGCATAAGGGTTCAAACATTAGGAACATAATCTTCTCTGTAATAAAGATAAGGAATAAGAAAATGGAGTTACAATTACTCTTGATGTTGAAAATATGACTCCAATACCATCAGCAGAGCTTCTATTGCCCACAGGTGTTCATAACCTTGATAGAGTTGCTTTTTCACCCTTTGGAACCATGATCCTTTATGTATAACTAGGTAAGTGCCTTGTGATGTCAGAATGGGGGCCATTGTACTGGCTTGGTGACCAGATGGATCAAAATGCCATTCACTGGGAAGAAGTGAAAGGTGGGCAGGCCAGCTCGTGATGAGACCTCCTATTCCAAGGACTTTATTTTTTCTGATCTATCTATTGGATCATATCCCTAGTGTGGTGGCCATAGTGGGAATACCACTTCACTGCTTCCTTATGATCATGGTAAGCTATCTCATGATGAGACCCCCTATCCTCCATCTGACAAATCATAGAATTGCTAGTAAACATATGCATATTTTTTCTTTTCCCTTTTTTCTTAGATGGAACTTCCTATTTATACATAGAGGGTGGCTCAACACTCCTTAAGAGTAGAGATGGTGGAAGAAGTCTGAACATACCAATAGAAGAAAATATTCCCTTACTCTTATTCAATGATAATGAACAAAGAGAATTATGGGGGCTAGGGAAGAACCAACATAGTACAAATAATCAATCAATTAGATTTATGGTGAACATAAGGACAACAAAGTGATATAGACGGTTGTGTCCTTCCCCTTATTTAATCAATACAAAGCAATCTCATTAAAGATGATAATATTCATTTTTCTTGTTCTAGTAACCTTCAAATTTTGTATTTTTGCATATATGTTTGTATTCTTGCCTCGAGAGGATCATAAAGAGTGAAACAATACTCACAAGATGCTCATTTTCTAAAGAAAACCTCTCACAAAAATTGTTGTTCCTTAGGAGGAATAGCAAGAAAAGCACACAAAAAAGATGTTGTTCCTTAGGAGGAACAACAAAAAAACACACAAAAAGGTGTTGTTCCTTAGGAGGGAATGACAATTGTCCCTTAAGAGGAACAACAAAAAGAAACAAAATAGCACACTGAAACTATTGTTCCTTAGAGGGGACAGTAGTTGTTCCTTAAAAGGAACCGCAGTTGTTCCTTATAAGGAACAACGAAAAGAAATAAAAATGATTTGACACAAAATTATTGTTCCTTAAAGGGAACAACAACTATTCCTTAGAAGGAACAACAACTGTTCCTTAAATGGAATAGCGAAAAAAAAAACATATGCAACCGAAATTGTTGTTCCTTAGAGGGATCAACATTAAAACAAACTCAAGAAAACTATTTTTCCTTAGAAGGAACAACAAAAAGCAAATAACAACGAAACTGTTGTCCCTTAGAAGGAACGACAGTTGTTCCTCAAAAGGAACAACAATTGTTCCTTAAATGGAACAGCATAAAGCAATCGCACACGAAAATGTTGTTCCTTAGATGGAACAACAAAAACGAATGTATAAGGAACTATTGTTCCTTAAAGGGAACGGTTGTTGTTTCTTAAAGGGAACAACAAATATTCCTTAAATGGAACATAAGAAAGAAACATGCAAAACTGTTGTTCCTTAAAGGGAACTGCTACTGTTCCTTAAGTGGAACAACAACTATTCCTTAAATGGAACAACAGAAAGAAAAACACAAAACTGCTATTCCTTAAAGGTAATGGCTGTTGTTCCTTAAGTGGAACAACAACTATTCCTTAAATGGAACAACAGAAAGAAAATCATATATATGGGGAACTATTGTTCCGTAAATGAAATGGTAGCTATTCCTTAGAGGGAACAACAGTTGTTCCTTAAATGGAAAAGAAAAACAATTACACACGAAATTGTTGTTCCTTAAAGGGAACAACAAAAGCAAATGGGTGTGGAACTATTGTTCCTTAAAGGAAATAGCAGTTGTTCCGTAAGGGGAACAACAGCTTTTCCTTCAATGGAACAACAAAAAGAAAACAAACAGAAGACTATTTTTCCCTAAATGGAATAGCAGTTGTCCCTTAGAGGGAACAACAGTTGTTCCTTAAATGGAACAGCACAAAAAATCTGTACACAAAATTGTTGTTCCTTAAAAGGAACAACAAAAAAAAGTTTATTTACGATTTATATAGGAAAATTCAATAAAAAATAGAAAGAACATTTTATATACAAAATTGAAAAAAAACAAATGAATGATTTACTGGGTCAATGCTGAGGATGGGTTACCCTCAGCCAGAATTTGTATGGTGGAATCTTCCCGTAACTACTGGCAAAAGGAGTCCCTAGTAAGTGGTTTGCGATAAAGTCGTACTCGATGACCATTTGCTTTAAAAGAATAGCCAGATCCATCGATGGTGGCTAATGTGATGGTGCCATTATCATGCACCTTTTGTATCTCATAAGGTCCTAACCATCTGGTTTGGTGTTTTCCTAGGAAATCCTGGAACCTAGAATCACATAGGAGTGCCCAATCTCCTTCGTGGAAGATCTTCTTTTTAATAAGGGCATCTTGCCATTTCGCTCTTTTCTATTGGATCAATGCTAAAGAGCTGATAACCTCATTTCATCTAATTCATTGATTTGTTGTAATCTCTCGATCTGAGCTTCATTTAAATTGAAACCTACCTCCTGAGCTGTTATTAATGTCCGAATTTCGAATTCGATTGGGAATATAGGTTCTTTACCAAATACTAATTGATATGGTGAATATCCAGTGGTATTTCTCCATGTTCTGCGGTATGCCCATAAGGCTCCTAGCAATATAGAAACCCAGTCACGTCTATGTGATGCAATTGCTTTTGTGAGTTTTGCCTCAATTACCTGACCATTTGCCTATGGGTGGTATGGAGTTGTAATTTTGTGGAGGATATGATAATTCCTCAATGTTGCAGCAATTTTGTTGCCTACAAATTGCGGTCCTGCATCCGTAATTATGTCTCTTAGCAGGCCATATCGCACAAATAGTGGGAAAAGGAAATGTATCACTGAATCCTCAGTTGCTCTTGGTAACGCCTTTGCCTTGGCCCATTTAGTGACATATTCTATTGCAACCAGTATGTATGTTTTTTGATTAGATGATGGGTTGATAGGACCAATAAAATCTAGCGCCCTCAACTCAAAAGGTTCAATTACTAATTGTGGATTCAGAGGCATCTCATCAGATTGTCCAGGGCATCCCATTCTCTAACAGCTATCACAGGCTTGAACAAACTTTTTAGCGTCTTTAAAGACAGTGGGCTAGTAATAACCTATTTGTAAGACTTTGTGACTAATTTTGTGGTCTGCAAAACGTCCACTGCAGGGCCCATCAGGGAAATCTTTCAAAATTTTGAAAACTTCATCTTCCCTGATGCACCTTCTGATGTGCATATCGACTCCAGTATGAAACAAATATCTGCCAATCCAGGAGAATCTTGTGTTGCACTGTACTATTTGTTTCCTTTCATTAGGCATCAGGTGTTTGGGTAATTTTCCTACTGCCAAATAATTTGCAACATCTGCCTACCATGACGTTTTGACAGTAACAGCAAATAAATGGTCATCTCGAAATCAATCCTCAACTGCTGTTGCGTCAGCTATTTTCAGCATGTGTGAGAGAAAATCAGCTACATGATTTTCTTTTCCTGGTCGGTCCTTAATTGTGATGTGAAATTCCTGCAAGAGAATCAACCATCTTGTCACTCTTCCATTTGTAACAGGTTTATTCGCTAGATATTTAATGGCAGAGTGATCTGTATATAAAACTACAAGATATCCTGTTATATAATGTCTAAATTTATTTACAGCATATATTACAACTAAAAATTCTTTTTCAGTCACAATATAGTTTAATTCAATAGGAGATAGATTTTTGTTGATATAATATATTGCATATGGCTTTTTATCTTCTTCCTATCCAAGAACTGCTCCAATTGCTATGTCTGAAGCATCAGATGAAATCTGGAATGGCAAATCCCAGTTTGGGCCCCTCAGTAGTGGGGTTGTTGATACAAGCCCTTTTAAATCTTCAAAAAAGTTGTCACATTTATCTGTCCAAATGAAATCAATATTTCCTGTTAGTGCATACAATGGTGTAGCAATCTGAGAAAAATTCTTTATGAATCTTCTATAATAACCAGAAAATCCCAAAAAACTGCGTACCTCTGTTTGTGTGGAAAGGGTAGGTATTAAAAGAATTATCTGAATTTTAGTTGGATCTACCTGTCTTCCAGCTACTGAGATATAGTGACCCAAGATGAGTCCCTTGGTCATCATCATATGACATTTTTCATGGCTTAAACAGAGCCTGGTGGCAATGCATCTCTGGAGCACTTTTTCTAATTTCTTTAATGTTGGCTCGAAGTCATCTCCATAAGGTGTGAATTCATCCATATACACTTCGAGCCCTTCATTGATTAAATCTAAAAAAACGCTGAGTGCAGCCCTCTGAAATGTGGCAGGTGTATTGCACAGCCCAAAGAGTAAGACCCTGTAAGAAAATGTTCCCCAAGGGCAGGTAAAGGTTGTCTTATCCTGATCTTCAGGGGCAATCTGAATTTGATTGTATCCATTGAAGCCATCTAGGAAAGAAAATAATTTTTTTCCTGCCAATGTGTCCAAGACCTAGTCAATGAATGGAAGGGGGAAATGGTCTTTCTCGGTGGCTTTATTAAGTTCTCTATAGTCAACACATATCCACCACTTTCCATTCTTTTTCAACACCACTACTAATGGAGAGACCTATTTGCGATCAGATATTGGGTAAATAAATTTTACATCTAATATTTTTTGCAATTCAGCTTTCACAATATCCTTAAGATGAGGATTTAATATCCATTGGGGTTGGCGAATGGGTCTAGCATCCTTTTCTGTATAGATGTGGTGCGTACACAATTGAGGGTCAATTCCTTTCATGTCTGAGTAATCCCATGCAAAATCCTCTTTATATTTTCTCAGGAGTTGAACCAACTTTTGCTCTTGGTTAGCAGTCAGGTTCTTGTTAATATTTAAAGTTTTTCCCAGTTCAATTTCTATGGTTTTGTTTTTGTAAACAGAGGTTGTTGGTATTGTTTGATCATTAATTTCTCTTAAGGGATCTTCTTCCATTTCATTATCAAGTGCTGCTTCGATCATGTGACATTTTGGATGAGGTATGGCATTTGGTTGGTTAATGTAAGAGTTAATGATGTCGTCTTCTGTTTGGTCTTTGAATTCGAGAGCATCTTCTAAGGTTAGTGGTGATCTAATGTTTTCAGTTAGATATGATACTGATTGTTTTATTGTTTTCATTATTGTTAAGCTTGGTTGAGCTGGAGGGTATAAGGCTAAATTCTTTACATTCCTTCCTCTTGTTATGGTCATGCTACTTATTCGGCAGCTGATATAGGCATCCGCAGTCACCAGCCAAGGTCTACCTAAAATGAGTGGGTGTCCCTCTAATCAGTTTCTGGGATTGATGATGAGGAAATCCGCTGGGTATTCCCAGGAATCTACTGACACCATTACATCCTGTAATGTGCCTTCTAGTTTGACTACTGAGCGGTCAGCCAATTCCAACAAGGTTGTGGTTGGGTCTAAGGATGTAATGCCGAGATTTTGGCAAGTTGTTGTGGTAAGAATATTGATTGTTGCTCCTATGTCGACTAGTACATTAGGGAAGGAGTAGCCATTTATTTGCACAGTATCTATTGGATTGCCTAGATCCTCATATCTTACGTGTCTCTCTTCTTGATAATAAATCAGAGAGAGTACCAACTACATGGACAGTTTGGCTTGTTGTTAGTTTCCTCTTTGGCTTCTTCATGCAAAATTCCTTAATGGTTTTGGCATAAATTGGGATGTCTTGAATAGCCTGGAGGAGTGGTGTTTTTATACACAAATTTTTGAGTTCTCCCAGAAGGTCAAAACAGGGATATTCTATTGGTCATGGAATAACCAGCCTTTCTAGGAATGGTGGAGAAGAGGTGATCACTTGATCTTGAGATTTTTGTTTGACTACATTCTCCATCTGTGGTGCTTGTTCTTCAGGTAATGAGTTTTCAATTGGTACGTTTTTATCCCCCTCTAATTCTATTATTCTTCTAGACCTTAATTTAAGCTCGTTGCATTCCCTCATCTTGGTTTCTAGTTCCAGTCCTTCAATGATTTGCACAAATTGAACCAGTCTGTTGTTGGGGTTCAGGTTGGGTTGGGCAGGAAGCTATGGTCGTAGATTGGTCTGTGAGTTCTGTTGCATTGTATAAGGTGTTGGCAGTGTGGGTTGAGGTAGGGGGATTGCTCCTACTGGCTGATTTATGGTTTTTTGCTAGTTCGACTACCAGTTTTGACTTTGCGAGGTGGAGGGTGACCATTGTGATGAATATGTGTTATTTTGCCAAAATGGTGGACAATAAGGAAAGTTCAGCCTATTGGTTTGATTTGTTTGATTTGACCATGGTGGCATAGGGAATGGTTGTTGTGACCAACTAGGGAAGGGTGGCTGATTCTACCACGTTCCATTATACTGCTAAGCATTGTACTGAGGAGGCTGAAAAGAAGAGGATTGATCAACGGGCATACCTGTTTGTCGCGATTGCCACTGGCAGCATTGATTTAGTAGGTAGACCGGTTCTTTTTCTTCCTCCACCTCTTTGTAGACTGATTTCAATCTCGGGAGTGATGGGCGGCTTTCTGTTGAGTGATCTCTGGTGCATATGGCGCAAGTCTGTACTGTGTCTAGTGGGCATTCTTTGTCGCTGTGCTTCTTCCTGCATCTTGGGTAGAATATCACAAGATTCTGCTCTGCTTCAGCTTGTTTTTGCTTGGCATGCATGATATCTACCTACATTGTTAATGTTCTCAGGATGTTAGTTTTGAAGTCTTCCAGTAAATTGCTAATTTTGGTACGAGTAATATTTCCGCTAGAAATCTTAATATCTCTGGTAGCCATGTCACATTCTACTAGCTTTAATCTTGTGCTGCCCCTCGAACACCTGATACATAAATTAATGATGTCAACATAATTTTCCTGAGTTATATCACCTTTACCCATTATATTTAATGTTTCAATCCATTGTTCCTTCATTCCTTTAAGTAGTGTAGTTTTTAACACATTATCAGGCAAGGGAAAAGGTGCATAGAGAGATCTCTAGAGGTTGTATTGAAAGCATTCTACATACTCCTCTAGTGCTTCGATAGGTCTTTCTATCATTTGAAATATCTCATCCTTTAATTCCCTAGATCTGCAATAGTCTTGATATTTCTTTAGGAAAGCAGTTTTCATCTCATCCCAGTCATTTATAGTGCCCCCACCTAATCCCATAAACCATCTTAAGGCTGCGCCTTTTAATGTGGAAGGAAATAATTTCAGTTTCTGGGGGTCGATGGTATAGTCATACCCTCAACATAACACATCAAACTCAAACAGAAATGCATCTGGATCCTCAAATGTAAGTCCATGGAAAGTAGGGATATTTTGAAGAGGGTTGGCTTTCATAGGTGCATTAACGGCTGTGTCGACAATGGGATACTACAATGTGGAAGTATGGTATGTCTGTGGGTTGTTGGCCATTTGATCGAATATATGCCAATATTCTTCTGGGATTTTTTGGGCTAGAGTATAATCCCTAAGGTGTCTAGGAGGGATAGAAATTATTTTGGCAGCACTTCCCTGGTCTGGGATACCAGGTGTAATCACCACCTGTGGTGACCTTGGTTCCTCAGTCTCTCCTATTTCTCCTCCTCCTTCACAAAGATTATTAAAATTCCCTTCTTGTAGAGAAATTGGGCGAGAATTTTCAATTTCTTGAAAATTTTGCTCAGTTTCTTCTGTTTTGCTATGTACCTCAGTGAAAGCTACAGATGGTGAGCCTCTGGTCCGAAGGGAACTAGTAGGTTGTCTGGAAGCAACTTTTCTAGGACCTACTGATGGCTGATATTTGGGTTTCTTTAGGATATCATCTATAAAGGTTGATCATCCAAGGGTCACTGGTCCCTTAGCTTTGTCGGGTTTGGGTAGTGGATTTGGATTATTTTCAGTTTTTTTCTTCTTAGTCATACACACAACTCAAATATTTTCCTCTACCCTAAGTTCTTAATCAATTCTTCTGGAAAGCGGGCGGGGGAGCAGGCATTTTATGTGATTCGTATGCAAATTCTTACCTTTCATTTTCAATACCCAATTCTCTCCTAACAGACAAGCAACAAATACCTATTTCAGATTTCTGCAATTGTTCTGAAAAGCGGGCAGGGGAGCAAGCACCCAGGTTGTCATTTCATACACAGGTTCTTACCTTCCATTTTCAAAACCCAGTTCTTCTTCAACAACAATTATCAGATCTACACTACTCCTCAAAAATGGCTACACTCTCCCCGGCAATGGCGCCAAAATGTTGAGGTATAAAAGGTGTCTTTTTAACTCCTAATTATCTTCACATTAGTTATCAATCCAGGCAAGACTTTCTATTTCAAGAGTGTACAAAGTATGTGGTAGCTATTTACTCAAGAGTAATGTTTCTAAATTGCAGTATAGTTCTTTCAAATACAAGAGTAAATGGATGCAGCTAGTGAACTCAAATTACAATTAAAAGAAAGCTCAACTTGCTAATGAAACTAAATCAAACATTCATTCAAGCATCAGTCAAGAATACAGTAACAATAACTCATTCCTCTTCTAACTGATTGATGTTCCAAACGTAATTTCTAATCTAAACATCAGGAATCTCAATCTAAGAGCATAGATAGCTGTAATCAATGCTCTTTACAGTAGAGAACCTTAAGATAGCATGCTGAACTAACTCATTGGATTAGAAATAACAATAATAGAATGCTGAAATAAATGACTAAATCTGAAATACCAATAACAGAATCAATATTAGTACAGAATGTAAAATAGAGCAATTTCGTTAAGATGGAAAATGTGAAACAACAATGCTATGTGATTATAGTAAGTGGAATTCAAACCAAACCATCACACAACAAAAATCATAAAAGCATGATACAGGAACAACAAGTGAATCTACCAGGGTTGGGCCCTTAGCCGTTAGTGAACACCGCGGATTACTTCAATATATGAGAAGGAACAACAATTGTTTTATATATTAATAATTGCAAAATAGTTACAGCCAGTTCATGCTCTGTTTCAACAATGAGAGTCAATGATCAAAGTTACAAATGCAATAATAATTCTTGAATAATCTTTTTATGAATCCCCTCTGCATACAATCACTGCCTTTTATAATGGCAAAGAGGTGAGAAGGATAAACAGTAGGATTCGTGCATTCTTTTGACTTTAGTCGTATTTCCTTCCATGCACTAGCCCTATGATTCGCTTTGCCTTTGTCTACAACTATGCACTCCATTCTTGGCTTGCTTGTCTTTTCGCTGTCCCTTGGTTGGGGAACAATAGTTGTCCCATTTCGTCTTTTTCTTGCATAAAGAGGGATAACAGTCAGCGAAATTGTAATGACGAATAATTTCCTCATTTTTACCATAATCCTTTGATATATTAACATTTTAGAATATAAAGGGGATATAATTGAAGAAAAGGATGATGAAATAAATATCATATGCATACCTTTTCCATAGCTCAACAATGTGGTGTTGTGTACATATGGTGTTGCATGCATGTTGTATATGTGGTGCTATGTACATGTGGTGAAGAGTGCATGATTGTACATGTGGTGCTATGTGCATGTGGTGCTTTGGACATGGGGTTGTGTGTGCAGGTGGTGTTATGTACATGTCATGCATATGGTGTTCTGTAAATTTGGTGTTTTGTACACGTCATGCATGTGGTGTTGTGTATGTTAGTGTCCTTTAGTCCCAGTGATCAAATGTACTCATTCCATATGATTGATAGGGTCATTAGGTCAAATCGCTATGTTTTCAAATAAAAATTGACATCTTTTAGTTGTTAGAAAGGTCCTAAGTCAATGTCTAGGTGTAATGCTACTCTCATGCCATGGTCATCAGGGTCAATAAATCAGATTCATGAGTCTTTGAGTCACCAAGGTCACTTTTTCCTTTATTAGAGGGTCATCATTAAAGAAACTGAAAATAAAGAGTCATGGTGTCATAAGGTTGATCATGGAGACAAGACAACAATAGACATCATCAAACACCAGCAAGCACAAATCAAGGATGTACAAGATGACCTCTCTAAGGCAAATTTATGGTCACTTTCTTAAAACGAGAAAATAGTAAATTGAATTTAAGGTAGCGAGGTACAACACATGAAAAGCCTCCATCATCCATCAAGGTAGCTAAGTACAAAGGTAATGCATTCATTGATGTAGAGCAAGTGGAATACACAAACCTTCAAAGATAGCCAAGGAGACCTACAACAAGAGCAATGGCAAGGAAAGAACAACATGACAAGGAGTCATCTCCTCCTCAAGCACAAAAAGACCCCAATGACCCCATAGATGTTGGTTTTGAAGAGAACAAGGAGTACTGTCTGGAACGGGTAAATGAGCATTTAGAGAAGCTTTTGAAGAAAGAAAATAGAGATGTCACCATGCAGAGGAATATGGCTAGACATTATTATGGAAGGAACATGGTTTCTAGGGTGAAGCTCATGAACATGAAGGGAAAACTCAAGAAAGCCCTTAAGAAGCTCACGAAGAGGGAAAAACTTGACCTTCTTGGTGGTGCATCCTTAGTGGCCCAAATTCAGCTTAGAAAACAAGAAAAAGCAACTAGTGTTTGAAATTTTGAAGAATTTTTGCACACAGTCAAAGGGTACTCTACAGAAACACAACGTGTGCTCATTGTGCTTTTTCTTAGAGGTTACAAATTAAGATTGGAAAGCATGTGGATATGGATTTTGATTAGTACATTCTATTAATTTTCTAGGGTTACTTGTCAGCTCATGAATTTGTAGAAAAAGGCCAAAAACCACCTATTTTTCATCCTTCTGCAATTGTTTTGGGTCACTCGGTACACTTCGAGAGTAGTTGTATTCTAATCAGTTTTGAGGTGTCTAAAAGATGTATTTTTGGTGCCTTAAATATTTATAGGTGTAGTAGACATCCTAAGATACATGTACCAACCTTCACAAAAGTTTAAATATCCCTCACAGTCATCAAAACATTTTGCCAAAGTTCGTTGTGCTTCTGCTGTCAATTCGCTCTGCTTTTGGAAAGTTTGACTTCAAGTCAATTTTTCATGGGTTTGGAGCAGGTGTTTTCATTTCTTGATGACTCGGTTGTGTATTATTGATCTTTAGATTTTTTACTATACCTTTTAGTAGCTAACGCATCCAAGAAGGCTTGCAAATCACCCTCCAAACGTCTGTTGTGTTTCTATTGCGTCTCTACAAGATTTGTTGGGTTTTTAGGGACCAACTTAAAACTTCGATTCAGAACAAATGGGAAATTATTTTTGAAAACTGAAGGACATGTTTGTGGATAATATACCAAAACACAAAAACTTCTCTAATTTTTTCAATATAATTTATGGTTTGGGATATATTCGATCATCTTAGAGGCCTGTTTTTTAGAAAATAAAACTCTGTTTTTCCTATTTTAGTCATGATTTTGTGGCACAGATTCCGAGTAAATGTAAATGAATTTCCAAAAAATAAGAGAATGTTTTCTTAGAAACGACCTTATCTACAAAATTCTTTCATTTTTGTAACAATTGTTATTTTTAAAGAGATATTAGTTCATCTGTGACCCCTCTTTTTCGTCGCGCTTCTGTGGAGGAGGCCTGTTTCTGCGTTTTGATGGTCAATAGTTGACCTTGGTAGATATAATTAGTCTCTCATTAATTTTACATGATTTAATTAAGAATTAGAGTGATGGTTAGATTTCATTTCCCTGCAATTGAAGCTTTCAAAGTCAAGTCAAATAAGTTAGTTTAAAGGAAATTGGTTTCTAACCTCCCTAGTTTTTGGGAATGGCTAGATAAAATGATGTAATTAGTTCCTAGGATGAAGGATTCGACCCCAAAGAGGGCAATATTTTTTTTCATTTATATCTAGTGAGATTCAACTCATAGAAAGGGTTGGATACATGTAGCTCAAACTTGGAACTAGTGTACTTGACTATTACAGAAATACAACAGACAGTTGCAACTATTTTTATGGGATGCTTGCGTTATGGTTAATGGCTCTGTTTTTCCTATATTTTCTTATATATTTGATGATTAGATCTTTTTAGAAACCATCTATATTTCCCCTTATAATTTATCTTTTAAGATTTGAAATGGAAATCGTTGTTTAATGCTATGTTTTTGTTTAAGATAAGAATTTAAGTGTTTTTCTTCTAGACAAGTGAATTCATTCCTTTGCTCACATAATTCCGGCTATATCTTCCTCACCACACTAGAATGAAAAACCATTTTGAGTCACTGATTTCACTACCTTTCCCCATCTTATGTCTACAAATGACCTTTAGGATTACTTGACCTAGTTCTAAGACCTAGTGCTTTTTATCCAGCAAACCCTAATCAAACCCTACTGAGTTGATACATAGCCTGAGATCCTCATATTCTCCAGTCACTTCCATTGGTTGCAAGGTTGATTTAGGGAGGGACCTCTTTGATTTGGTAGGGCTAGCTTCCAAGTACAAAGTTGGTATGAGGTTACCTCCTTGGCTTCCTTTCTCAGTTTTTGAAAGTGTTCCTTCATAAATGGGTGATCAAGAGGAATCCTTTTCTGATTTTAGAAGAATATAATCATTTGAAAAGACATCCAGGAGAAACATTGCAACACTTTTCATCTAGGTTCAATCAAGTATAACATTCAATGCCTGCTAATATAAAACTGCCTCCTAGTTTAGGTCTCTTACAATACCCGGATGCCTTTGATCTGAAAATGGTGTTCCAATTAAGAGAAATGAACACTACAACACTCGAAGAAATGTAGGACAGTGAAATAGGTGCGGAAGCTAATCTACTGGTCAAAAGGTCAAAGTTGAAGGCATAAGAGAGGGAGAAAATAGAGAAGGAGCACTTGACATCTTCATAAGTGAAGCTCGACATTTGGTAAGCATAATGGAAGAAATTATGCAAAAGATCATCATCAGAGATGAAATTACTATTTAAAAACACCATGTCCCACTTATTTAAGAAGAAGAAGAGGTTGCTAGCCCTAACCATTTTCCTATTAATCCAAATTACCATAGATTAGAAAATGATTCTTTTTTGTATTCATTTATGGACAATCATGAAAATGGATTTGTAGATCAACCTGTGTAGAAACAATATGCTAATCCAATGTGTATGCTTGATGACATTCCTTATATTGATGATTTACCCAAGTATGATCAGTATGATGATGACTATGTTGTAGAAATCGAGGCTGCCTATTTAAAGAAATCAGCAGCACATTTTTGGGAGGAGGAACTCTAGTTATAGCAGCTCAAATATAACACTTAGCCTATGCATAGTAGCCATGAAAGCAATGAAGAAAATGCAGAAAATTTTAAATCAGGTGAAAGGTATTTTCCTTTTACTTCATTTCAATTATTGAGAGAAAAATTTCCCAAGATTAGAAATCAATAGTCTTTCAGTTTTGATATTGAGCATGAAAAATACAATGAACTTCCTGATTGGGTCTCATTACCTTTATGTTTTTCATCATTCAAAAAATTAAGAGAAAACTATAAGGTTTCCAGGGAAGAAAATAAGCAAGTTGACAGTAGTTGGAAACCTTCTTATGAAGTTGTTGAAAATGTTTTTTTGTAATATAGAGGCTTTTTTCAATCCATAATCACAGTTACCAAGCAACTTTTAGTTTGAAAATTCAGATGAAAGTGTGGAACATGAAGAGTTATGCAAGATCATGTAGTTTCATCAGAAGCAATCCACAACAGGTTACAACAAATTTATCATGTTTGCAATGATCAAGTAGGAAATTATATGGATGATCATTGTATTCAAAATTCTCATCCTCTAGCTAGCTGTGGGTTTGAATATAGGGTTGTTAAAGATTTAGTTTGGCATCGAGCTTCGTTGTCTTGTTTCACAGGATCCTCATTAAAAATCTCATCTAAAAATTTGGAATAATATCAAGACAACTACAAGTTAGAATTGTATTAGAGTAAGGATGAAAATGAAATTTTATATTCATGGTATAAAGACCACCTAAAGTAGAATTACAATTTGTTAGATGAGCTAAAACTCAGTGCACATTTGTTTGAGGATCCTTTTACGGATTTGTTGCAGCCATATGGGAAGACATATTTTATTATATTTATGGATCATGAGCACATGTTCAGTGGACACGTGGAGTTGCCTATCTATTGTTTTTTCTGCCTACTCAAGCAAAGTGTGAGCATGACTCAAGTAAGTAGCCATTTGCTGGATTGGTTACACAGAGGGATCATTTCACATGATTGTATATATATCTTTATTAGGTGGGTGGTTATCATCAGGATTTGAAGCCCGCAGTGAAGGCCCTAAGATCCCGATGGTCTGCTACCATAAGTAAGTTCAATGAGTGGTCAAGTTTTTGAGTAAAGTCAAGTCAATTTTTGTTTTTCCCAGTTTAGTCAGTCAGTCATTTGAGTGTCAAACATTTTGTATATGACTCCATTTCCCAATGGATAAGGCTACTTGGTCTACAGTGTTCTCGACACATCCTAAATGAGATTTCATCCCCATTGGAGTTAATGTTAGTGTCCTTTAGTCCTAGTGATAAAATGTTATCCTCACTCTCTTAAAAATCAATAATAAATCCAATTATTAAATTAAATAAATAAAATCATGAGAATTCCTCAAACTGAGTCTAGTTTGGATGAGAGATTCTCTCCAACTAGCTCTCCTAAATTGGTGTGTAAGTTGAGAAATTGTCTCAACCAAGTGATTCTAAGATAGATGCACTATCTTAAGACCACTTACTCATGTATGTAAATGTATTATTAAATTATTTGAATAATTTGAATTACATGAGCATGAGAGACCACATGATGGCTCTCTGTGTTTTCCACCAGTTTAATTTTTTTCTGTTAATTTGTTGTGCATATGGTTATATGGCTTTGTGATTCTTCTTCATGTGGTATCAAAGCTTACGGTGATTCTGGGTGTATGTGAGGTTTTTAAAGAATGAATTGTGCATTGTGTGAAGTCGTACAATCTGCATAGAATTGTGCATAGCAATATTAAGAAGTTTTGTGGAAGCGTTGCCCTCTCCTTGTCTCTCTGAAGTTCGGCTTAAAGGATTTCTTGCACAGACAACATCAGTTCCTTTGGTTACACCTTATGTCGATGACCTTTAGAAGAAGTTGATTTGTGCAAGTTGTCAAGTCCCGCCTATTTCCAGTTGTGAAAATTAGTGATCTTTATAGGAAAGCATGGATGTCGACAGGGTCGTAAGTCTTTTCTTCAATTTTGGTTTGCTTGAGTGCAAAGAGGGTGCAGAAATTTGGGCATGTCTTATTGCACCTGCGCATTGGAAGAACGTTTGGAAAATTGAGCAGGGTGGAAGCCAACGGTTTTCATCATTTGATCCATTAGATGCAAAAGAATGAACTTGGAGTAGAAGAGATCCCATTGGGTTTCCAAATATTGTTGGGCATTGCAAGTGCAAAAGGACATCATGATGAATAGTGGTTGCATGAAGGAGACTCCATTGCATGGAGTAGCAAGAGGAATTGGAGCAAATTTCTGTGTGGATGAGTAGAAATTTGAAATCGTTGAATACAGGAAATTTTGCTAACTTTCCTACTAGAAGTTCCAGCAACTGCAGAATTGTTTCATGTAGGTTGCACTTTCTAGATTTATGAATTCTTTGCAAGATATAACTTTGAGAAAATGTTTGAATTTAATTTTTAAATCTTTTGCAACATCATGGAGTTGTCTGGAATCATTTTAGATAACACAGTAAAATCTAATGTAAAAGAGATATGAAAATGTGACACAAATTTGGAAGAAAGGATACTTTATAAGCACATATTTGATGGAAAGGAGGTCTTTAAGTTAATGGTGGTTCTGAATCAGTTGACATTCAAATATTTTTTTTTTCCTTTAAAGAGGCACTGGGCATTTTTTTTGTGGAAGAAATTGTTGAGAATTTGTAGTGTTCTTCTGAGGCTAAAAGCACAGATCTGGAAGCTCAAAACTATGGTTGTTCTTTAATCCCATTGTTTGAAATTTTAAAGTAGATTCGAGGTATATGTATGCGACCTCCTTTGGTACATCTACTAAAAACTCTAGACAAACTTGTAGGTTTGAGGCATTGGTTAAGGTAATCTATGATTAAATAAAAACTCAAGAGGCTTTCGGTCCTTCATTTCAGAAATATTTTATGGGTGATTAAGGTCACATACATCATTTTCCTCCCATTTCAAAGACACGTTGACACAATGTGAAGCCTTATGAGCATGGTGAAGCAAGGTGGTGCACTTCCTGGCATAAGCCTCAAAGTTTCCTCTGTCACGCATTGCTGAAGAGGAGGAGTGCCCTTGCCACCTAGGCATGGAAGCCCAACGCCTCTTCCCATGGTCATTGTCGTGCCTCTTGCACGGGAGTTTCTTATAGGGGAAATTGCACCTACACTTGCACCTCTCAGAGGAGGCACCATTCGGCCCGACTAACCTCGCCCACCTCCTCACCAAAATTTCAGTGTAGTGAACATTACTGCCGATAGATTCCTCTCTTATCAACTTATTCAATCAATCAGGCTACGATGTCATATGGCCTGTTGTCTGCAACTCCTTTGGAGGATTGGAATCACAAAACTTTCATCCTATTTGAATTCATCAATTCCTTGATACCACGACTCTTGGGCGAGGGTGTAACTCACGGTTTTATTGACATTCATGTTACATAATTCACGGTTATCTTGAGTGATTTTTGGAGTGGTATCAACATTCAAACGAGCTGACGAGGACCATTGATCCCATATTTTCCATCAAGCTCACTTATCTCAAAGGAAGTTTAAAGATTGTTGACCTATCCTACAATAGATTTATGGGTTCATTTGACCAGTGGAATGGCACTCCCTCTATTCAACAAAACTTTCCATATTGGGTATGAGGTTAAATTTTTTTAGCGTGAGTTTAAAAGAATTAGAATTTATTAATAGAGTGAGGATTTTTTTGGAATGATAAGTTTTGGAGAGATAAGGAGTATTTGTAATTTTTTATATAATGGAAACATAAGTGCTTTTGTGGAGTCATAAGGTGCATAGTTTGTAATTTTGTAGTCATAAGAGAAGGTTTTTTAAAGGGGAAGCTCATTCTTAGCTTTTTAGCAGAGTGTACTTTTATTTTTGAAGATAAGGGGCTGTGTGAGTGTGGCATTCTCATTGTTGGAGAAATTTCATTCATGATGTTCTGAAGGTGAAGATTGATGTACTCCCATACTTAAATAAGAACATATCTTTTTGGTGGTGATTGTGTCCTAGATCAACACGAAATTGAATAAGGGGATCTTAGGTACACCATGTGTATGTTTGTGATGGTGTATGCTACTTGATAATGTTTTTGTTTTGTGTCTAGTATGGTACACATGTAGCACACAACAAATTAGTGAATTGCATGCACTTAATCAATTCCATTCGAGCTTATGTAATCAAGCAATCAAGAAGAAACAATACATACTCAAGTTGTCAATGACATTTCTACATCAACATCCAATTATGCTATCATCTACATCAACAATTTTTTTGCAGCAATTCAACAACAATTTTTTTTGGCAATTGCACTTGCACCATTTTTTAATAATCTCAATACAAAACTACAAATCATAATTTGTAAGTTAGATTTTAACCAAAGACAAATTGAATTGAATTGTAAGGGTGCACTCTCGGTTGAAACTAACACCTAAGCTTTGAATTGATAGGAAATCAATTAAACCCAGTGAATCCATTGTTTTTAACTGAGTCATTCAAATAATTGTAAGCATTTTTCTTGGGTGCATTTTTGATAGTATTTGACACCCTTCTTTTCATAAATCAAGAGTGTGAGTTCAAGCAAGTGCAAATATCACAAACATCAAGCGAGCCTAAAATTAATTGAAGCAAGAATCAAGCAAGCGTGAAAGCAAGCAAGTGTGAGTTCAACCAATCAATTGTTAAAACAAGTTCAAGCAAGAATGCAACAATCAACCAAACATCAAGTGAGCATCCAACAAGTATTAAAAGCAAGTGAGCGTGAATTCCAACAAGTTCACATGGCGACAAGCATTCAGTTGTTAAAGATTCTTAACAATTTGATCCTCTCAACTAATGAAGGTATGGTACAAATCAGCAAAACAACTCTTGCTGACATTCAAGTGCATATTCAACATGCACATGAAATGATTGAGTTCCTTCAACTGGAGTCGCAACTGTAGAGAAATGAGTTGCAAGAGAAGCATGTTGCTTCCAAGTATTTGACCAATCCAGAGACAGATGATCATTCGACTTCATTTATCCAACCAGCTTCAAGTGTTGAAGTTGTTCCAGTTCAAATTTCTTCCAAAACAATCATCAAGCCATGGGAAGAAATCCAAAGTAACGAAAATTGATGAGGATTAGGATATGACAAAGATGAAAACAACTTGCATATCCCCGATTATTCTAAGCTGATCAAGTTCAGCAGTGCAATATTTCTTGATCAAATAACATCAACAACGTTATAGACATATTTGGGCACTGCAACCCCAATCACATATGTCCCTAAACCAAGGGCTTATAAGTCCCTAAAAGTGTTGCTTCATACCCTAAAGGAGCAAGGTCAACTGAATACATCATCTCCCAGAAGTTCTCCATGAAAAACTGCTCAGAACTAGTCAAAACTGGACCATACAGACTGCTCAGTGCTAAGGGTGCAATGCATTTCACTTGCCACATGCAAAAAGTGTGATGCATACTGGAAATCCTTTTTGTAGGGTGTGATGAGTGAGAGTAGACAAATGGTAGAGACAGTTTGCAAGGTGGATGATCATGGAATCTTCCAAAAACATCTCCTGTGATGCTTGCCTCTCTGAATTCGCCCAGGGATGAGTAAGAGATCATGAAATATCTAAGTGGAATTGAGAACTATCGGAGAAATGACACTAATCACAATCCCAGAAGCTAACTCACCCACCTGCAAACATCTATATATGCATCCCTCATCCCAGAGATCCAGAGGCTGGAATCTTGTATTGTGTAAGGAAGTGTTGTTGATTTCTTTGTGGAACATCATAATGTTGGGTGATCTAAGCTTTTCATGAGGTGAAGAAGGGCTTTCATGCTAGGAGGATGATGCTGGATTAGATCAATGGGTTGTAATCCTCTCTTCTACTTTCTATCAATAAAGCTATTTGAGTTTTCCTCCACATTCTTGTATGTTTGAGTTGATATATGCATTTGTGTGGTCAATATATATTTGGTCCTATATTGTTTATGACTGTAGATCTCTATGCTTTGAAGGTATTATGCTGCTTTGATTTTATAGGTGCTCTTTGAAGCGGGGTAAGCAAGGGAGAAGCGGCAAAGATCTGTCAGAGGGGAGAGGAAGCAAGCAAGGAGCCAAGCGAAAGACTCAGGTTGGTACTCTTTGCTTCTCTCTCATCTACTTCTCATAAAGGAAATCACAAGTAACTTTAGTTTGTTTGTTTCTAAGATAGCTACCCATCTTAGTGGGACTAGCAGCTCTGAATGGACACTAGATTTCCTGATAACAAAATGGCGACTCCACTGGGGATCAAATAGCTTGTTTTCTTGTCTATATTTGTTTGCTTTATAAACTATAGACGGAGCCTGAAGTTAAGCCAGCTAGCCTTCGAACTGCATTTGCTATGCAAGTGCAAAGTAGATCAATGCTGCTTCAATCGATCTCCGGGTTTTGTTTATAAACTGAACAATTGATTTGAAAACAACCTAATTGCCCTGGTGGTGGCTCAGGTAACCTCATTATATCAACCCGTATGATTTGTATTTACTGACTATCATTAGCTCGGCCTAAATCCTTGAACTAAGCTGCAAATTGTGACTAAAAACCAAGTTAAAGTCTCATCCCTAGACCATCGCATTGTCTCCTTTAGGCAATCTGAATGCTTCGCACCTCCCGTGTGCAGTAGGTGAGATGCATCCCTGTTTCCCTGTGTTACAGGTGCAATGATCAGATAAGATTGTTTCTGCCTCCAGATTTTGGTTTTTCTTCACTCTCTTTAGCTTTATTCAGGAGTTTTTCTGTCTGTGATCAGTATACCATTGTTGAAACTCCCTTCCTTTGCATTATTCAACCTCCATTGTACAAATAATTGTGAATGTTTTTATGTATTTTTCACCATTTACAGTTCTCCTTTACAAAGAAGTAGCTTAATCGAACTATTGTCTTTTGATTTGGAAGTGTCGCAAGTGTCATTTTCAGTCAAAGAAAAGAATCCTACTCTGTTTGATGGTTGATTACACTATTACTCTTGTATTTTATTTGAATTGATAGTATTTCAAGTGTCGAAAGAAGTTTTCAAATTGAAGTTGAAAGTGTTGCCTTTGTCTTCCTTTCGTATTTTGAAGAGAAAATTGTTAGTACTGTCGCTTTGAAAGAAAAGATAATTCAGATTTGTACTTAGCATTCTTTTGTCATTCACACATTAAGAAAGCGGAAAACAAATACATGCATGTGAATTTGCATTCAGACCGCTTGTTGATTTTGATTTAGGACAGTGCATCTAGTGTGTGCTCTCTGCTCTATGTTGAAAGAATCTCGCTTCTCTTTCCTTAGTAGCTAGGATTTTCATTGCAAAAAGAAGAGTAAACGACTGTTTATCATCTTAGATTGCATTTTCAGGAATTGTATATCTACATCACACGGTGAACCTTAAAGGCAAACTTCTTAAGAAAGATCAACCGTAAAATAAATTCAATGAACATAAAAATGCTTTGGAATCTAATGCACAACATTTAGAAGTCTAGGCTAGAGACGTATTCCAGCGTCATAAAACCTGGTAACTATTGCTTTCATCGTAGGTTGGGTGATTCCTCCTCTTTGAGACGACAAGAGCTAGTACAGACTTGTGCTCCCACGTACTGTCGAGTATATATTGGGAGACCACAATAGGCTATATCGTTTATCCTTAGGAAGCTGTGTCTGCCACCCTATCGATCACAATGCACTAAACACAACATTCGGGAAGATTGACTACCATACTGTAAAAAGTATTCTACAATTTTGCGATTGGTTTGGTAATCCCTCTGTCTAGGTTTCCAGAGTAGTCTCTTTCATTCCTTTTCAGACTCCTTAAAAGAAAAGGTCCATCTGAGCACTTGTCACTTCAGGCTCATTAAAAATCGAAGGTGACTAGAGTCATCTTTAGCTTTTTCTCAACTCTTAAAAATTGGGAAAGAAAGTTGTGTCAAAGCGTCATAAAATTTATTTTAATCAGAATAACATCACTGTTCCCTCATTGATCTTAGGATTGAGAAAATGGAGTCCACCAACCAAGGATTTCCCCTTGGGGGAAATCCTATTCCTTTCTCCTCTTGGGGAGATGTTGGTGCACCTCATATGGCCGCATTGTCCCTTCCAGGACTGACGATTGGCCTGCCAATATGGCTCTTCTCGACCTTTGTCGTTCGAAGCACCATGATTCCTGAGCAATCAAATCAACAACCAGATGATACTAAAGTTACCCCCCAACCTTCTACTTCATTTGTTTCTCCCTCTCCTCCTTCCTCTTCACTTGGTAAAGTTGGTAAAACTGAAAACCAAGTAACTGAGAGGAAGAAGAAAGGGAAGAAGAAGAAGAAGAAGGAGCCAATGGCCAAAAGGGGCAACCATACATCATCTAGCGAAAATCCACACACTGCACCATCCAAACCTAAATCTCCATGTATCATTTTCAAAGGGGACCACTATCATCGAGATTGTCCTTGTATCCCATGGATCTTAAGGGACTGGTCTCCCCGCTTGCACAATCTGGTGTCATCAACATCTGATGATAATGTTGAAAGCACACCGTCAACTAGTGAAAACGAAGTCACTAGACAAAAAGGAAGATCTAAAATTCCTTGTAGACTGTGTGAAGGTGATCATGCCATACACTGTTGTCCCTTCCTAGATGAAGCTAAAAGAGTCTTGGATAACTGTCCTGCTTCACTGCTACGGATTCCTCCTGGATACAAGAAACTCTTGTCGAGTCGATCGCTAGTTGAAAATCTGACTGACACACCTTTATGGTCGGTCGAAGCATCTATCATTGAAGATAAACCCTCTGAGCCCACACTGGACCAAAGTCAACAGGTCAAGACGGCAGTCGACCCAATCTTGTCTTCGGAAGGTCCACCTTCAGATGATACAGTCACCAAAGAGAATTAGAACGACACCGTTCAAATCCTCTTCGTAAACACAGACTCCGATGAACATGGGGGAAATCTACCCATTCCTTTACCACAGTAAGGAATTTGATCAGAGTCGTATACGGCTGTTTATTCAGTCCCACCTCCAAGCAACCTAGTCGTTTCCTTCGACTGGAATCTACTAGGCAGACCCCGTCTACTGTCTAATGTACCATTCCAGATCATTGTACAAGTTTACAGAATGGTCATCGTCGGTACTATCATAGATGAAGGAGCTTCTGTGAGTATCCTTTCCTCAACTACTTGGAAAGCGCTTGGTTCTCCATCGCTTCTGCCTAAGATGAAAAATCCGACAGGCTTCGACAAAGGAGCCAGTCGACCATTAGGGATCCTTCCAAATTTGCCTATAACTTTGAGAGGGAAAATTGTTTATCTGAACGTAATGGTAGTCCAAGAACCTTTAGATTACAGTCTACTCCTTGGGCATGACTACATTTATAGCATGGGAGCCATTGTATCCTCACTCTTTCGAGTAATGTGTTTCCTGCATGAAGTTAGAATGGTCCAGCTCATAGACCAGCTTTCGTTGCCTGGTTCAAACATAGCTAATAGCCAAATTCCATCCCTAACTGGTCTTTTTATGCAAGGAATGTCTCATCAGTCTCGAGTGCATCCACCTGATGAGCGTGAGTGATTCGGTGATTGTGACTGAAACCCAGGAGGCATGCACCTTGGTCTGCTTTGGCAGGAAAACCTCAGTTATAAGGTGACTGTCTGCATAGGAATATGACTAGTCTGACACACCCGTGTCTTTAGGTAAATGGGATTAGACTGGAATAAGATACCTCCGTCAGAAGGTAGGCCTTTCCTGGCAGAGCAAATGTTTTGTCTGCAAGTTGAAGGGTAACCTAGAAACTCTACTTCATTATACCTGGGGGCATGCAACCCTTTTGTACCCAAGTGAAAAAGCAACCAGCATAACTCTAACCCCCATAGTTTTTACTGACTTCAACTGCTTAAGTTAGGTGATTGGTCTGATTGACCATTCACCTTTGTAAGGGATAAATGGCACTGACAAAGTAAAGGAAGAGTTTTCCTACCTAACCCCGATAATTAATTAACCCCTAGTACAGTAGTTGGTCGTTCCTAGCTTGCATGCGAAAGGCTACAGAGAAAAGTTTCGAATGGGGCAAGCTCCCTAAAAAATGAACCTATCGATGAGACATCCTTATTTTATGAATGGCACGAGTAGTTTTACGCAAAGTTCAGGCTCGTTAAAAATAAATAAAACTAGCAATGAGCATATGTTCCACAAGAGTTTAAGCTCATTAAAAAATGAACCCACCTCTGGTAAATAACCATTGCGAACACATTATCATCAGCTTTTGAGCCTTGGTCGTGTTCTTACCATCACCTCCACTCTATTTTAGCCGATCGTACACCTCCATTTGATTATTTACCCTTTTTGAGGAACAACTGCGATGAGTGATTCTGTTAGCCATCTTCTTTACACTGCCATGATTGGAAAGTTCCAACCCATACCTGGAACCAGCTGCTACCCGAAAATATCACTCGTTCATCAAAAAACGAGTCTCCTTTAAGCTCTTTTCATCTGACTCATAAAATATGAAAAGATTGCCGAGAAATTGGCCTCTCCATCTCATTAGAATGATCGGAAGTGCTACCCCTCCTCTAGATTTTAATCTTTTTGGGCCTGAGGGATCATTTCACAAAAAGATCGAGCGCTTGTCTTGTTCGGCTCATTAAAACTATCAAAAATTCATCCCTTTCATATTATTTTATACTTTTCCGAACTTAAGGGATTATATGATGAAAAAGGATTGCTGGAGTTTCCTTTCCATCCCTTTTCAGACTCTTTAAAATTGAAAAAGTACCGAGTTATCTTTGTCATTAAACTCGTTAAAACTAATAGCGACAAACTTGTCCATGCAGACAAGAACGAGTTTCACTGTCACTAGGCTTGTTAAAACATAGCGACGGATTTGCCCGAAGGGCAAATTATAGAACAAGCATATGTTATCCTCCTCAAGCTTGAAAAAAATAAAGAGGTACTGGTCAGCAATGACTGGGGAAAAAATGGGAAGAAAACTTGAAGAAACTTTATTGGTAGCAAGTCGCTCTTGAACATGACAGTTTCACTCCATGACCATGATTGAGTCAGGTTGGGTTATTCCGTTCACCGGTCATATTACCATTGGTCCACCGTACCATCCATTTTTGGGGTTAACATTACCAATCCATTTCAGCGTCGTCGATATGTTCAAGAGAAGTCGCTCAGAGAATTCACCAACCCATCTTGTGTCTCATCTGCTGCAATACCTTCATGCTTCATTCTTTCATGACCACCACCTTGAACCCTGTATCATCAGATTTTTTTCACCTCCACAAAATCATTTGCTCCGTTCCGTGTCGTAGATGAGGGATTCATTAATTCCTTCCTATGATGGGTTACTTCTTGTTGACATCAGCTCATTATCCAAGAAGTCGACCTAGGAACAACCCTTTCAGTACTTTGAAGCTTGCATGCCTTAATGTCAAGTTTCTCACTTCCGGCGACAGGTTTACATCAATGGCCTTCGACCGAAAGATTTTGCGTGGTGTTCGACGACAAGGCCCTTTTTCACACCATGTGAATTGTATTGTTGTACCTTGAGGGTCATCTGTTGCAAATAATACTGAGAGGGGGGGTGAATCAATATTATCAAGTCAATTATTTCCTTTTTCAAATCCAGATCATATACGCTACTTCAGCTAGTTAAAACCGCGTATATACGCAACTACGTATAAGCAAACCCAGTATACCATGCAAACTTATAATTTACTTTTTCTTACAGATGTTGATCATTAATCTATGTATCAGAATCAAATAAACAGTAACCAGAAAGAGTGAAACAGAGTAGAAGACAATCACACACAAGAACACAAGATATAAGGTGGAAACCCAATGTGGGTGAAAACCACCTGCTGTAATTCGTCTCTATCTTCTTTTAATTAGAAAGTTCTTTTTACAATGATTATGTACTGGTGCAGTCCTTTACCAGTACGCAGGTTGCAACCTGCAAAGAGCTACAACCCTCCCTCGTTCTCCAGCTTCTCTTGGAAGGGAGCTACAACCCCCTTAGCTCTTGTACTAGCCAAGATACTAGTACGTAGGTGCTGGCCTACAGAAGGCTACAACTTTCTCTTTCTTCCAGGGACCACGTTTCATAAATTTTCAGACTAGATCCTTGAACATCAATCAATCATCAAGAATTTCTACATCAAACACTCTCCTTTTCACCAATTAGAACTGAATCAAGTAGATACTTCTCTGACAGCTGTACCCAAAACACAGTAACAGTAACCACACCCCAAATTCTGAACCTAGAACACTACAACAATAAATAGAAGCAGCTAGAACACAATTCAAGAGATGTACGCTACTTCAATAACCAGAAACCTGCGTGCATACGCTTCTGTGTTTGAACCAACCTGCGTATACGTTGTTTTTACTCAACGAACCAGCATGTATACACCCCTTCGCCTCACTGAACCTGTGTACAGATCTATAAAGGATATTTCACTCTTTCAAATATTCAGACATTAATTAACCCAGATTACCAGATTTATAGATCAAGCGTGCGCCACATATAACAGATCAAAATCATATAAAGATATTCAAGCCTTAAGATTATGACCCATCAATAGGACTTATCCTTCTCTTTACACTCAGGTTCTTCCTTCATTCAGATACAGATCTGCACCATAAACCAATCACCAATATTCTAGATCTATCACTTTATCAGATATTCAGTCATTTAGATCATGCTTTGCCAAATGATCTCCTTCCTCTTTTATAGTCTTAGGCCTTTCACAATACCATGGTCCAAAACCATAAGAAAACAATACCATGGACCCAATATTTGGGATCAACACTTCTTACGAGATACCATGACCCAAAACCATAGGTTGAATTACCAAGGACTAAATACCACCAACCAAAAGTAAGTTCTCCAACATGTACGCGCTTTTCCTTGCGTGAAAGTGCGTGTATACACATACGCGCCTTTGAAACGTCTAACCCGCGTATATACGCGTCTTCGTCTAGGTGAACCTGCGTATATATATATTTTCATTCATTGTGAGAGCCTGAACTGAGATCTGTTACCAGAGTGAGTTGCCATCAAGGACAACACCTGTGCCATAGCTCCAAACTTGTGCCATAATGCCAACAATCTCCCCCTTTGGACTTGATGGCAACCCCAAGATCCTCAAAGTTATTCTCCCCCTTTTTCATCAAGGGCAAAGGGTTGTGCTACCCCCTGAGTACATGCTGAGATCTCTGCTCTGCTGTGCTGACCATGCTCCCCCTGAATATAGGCAAGATCTGCAAAAAGATGTTCCTTAAGAAGAACCATGACTTATACATCATAAAAGACCTTCCTATCACCAAAAGACTCTATACATACATCCATCACCCAACCAAGTGGGGATCATCCACCCAACCAAGTGGGGATACATTAGAAATTTACATATGACAACCAAGTACATTACATCCTTCATCTCAGGCATAGTGGGGAAACCAAAATAGGCCGTTACATGACCTTAACACCATAAAAGAGATACATGACATGGAGACGAAATATTTAGAGCAAGACTTATGAAAGTCACCAATAACTGATATCAGCAGCATTTGTCAATCACTATTCAGATCAGCAACCATGTTTTCCTTCTGATCTCCCTCTGCATTTGTTCCACGTGAGATCAACAGCTGAGAACCTGAATCAAGAGCTTCTAATGTAATGCCAACAATGCATTATCAGAAGTTTATCTGCTCCCCTTGAACCTGTGCCAGAAGGTCTCTGTTAGACCCATATCAGACTTTCTTCAACCAGAGGTTGTCCCCACTGATTTCTTTCAAACTTCCATATACGCGACTGTCTCTACATAAATCGGTGTATGTACGCGGATCATCCTCAGGCAACTCCCGTACACCTGTTTTTCTCTGAAAAAGACAAGTTTAAACAACAATATGAAGCATCAACTACTCCCAGCTTCTGTCTGAGGTATTCAAAAGTTTCCCTAGGCAGTGGTTTGGTGAGAATATTAAAAACTTGTTCCTTAGAGGGAACATACTCCAATTTGACCTTTTGTTCCAACACTTGTTCCCGGAGAAAGTGATACTTGATCGGTATGTGCTTAGTCTTTGAATGCATGACAGGATTCTTTGAGATACTGATAGCACTTGTATTATCACATAATATGGAGATAGGTGGAGTACAAGTGATTTGAAAATCCTGCAAATTTTGCATCATCCAAAGAAGCTGTGGATAAAGCAATTGAACTCTGTTTCTTGCTGAACCAAGATACTAATCTGGAACCCATAAAGAATGCACCACCACTTGTGCTTTTTCTGTCATCCACGCTTCCAGCCCAATCTACATCTGTATAAGCATGAAGAGTGAGATCTGTATCTCTTGGATACCACAGGCCATAGTTTTGAGTTCCTTGAAGATACTTGAAAATTCTCTTCACTGCCTGAAGATGAGTTTCCTTAGGATTTTCTTGAAATCTTCCAACTATTCCTACTGCATGCATGATGTTTAGTCAGGTACCTGTCAAATAAAGCAGACTTCCAATCATGGATCTATAGGTTGGTGGATGCACTGATGTTGATTCATCATTTGCACTGAGGCTGCATCCTGTAACCATAGGGGTACATACTGGTTTCAAATCTTCCATGCCATATTTCTTCAAGATCTGCTTGAGGTACTTGGTTTGAGATAAAAAGATACCGCCTTTATTTTGTTGGATTTGTAGACCAAGAAAATACATCAGCTCTCCACGCAATGACATTTCGAATTCTTTCTACATCACCAAGGCAAAGTTCTGACTCATAGCTTCTTCATTGCTGCCAAAGATAATATCATCTACATACACAACAAGTATTAACAATTTGTCATTTTCAATTTTTATATAAAGATTGCTATCTGCTGATCCTTTTGAAAAACCTTGTTGATGAAGATATTTATCCAAACGATAGTACCAAGCCCTTGGAGCCTGTTTAAGACCATAGAGAGCCTTTTTCAGTTTGCATACAAGATTTGGATCATTTCCGAGGATGAAACCATCTGGTTGCTCAATGTACACTTCTTCTTCTAAGTCTCCATTCAGAAAGGCTGATTTCACATCCATTTGAAATACTTTGAACTTCTGAAAGCTAGAGAGAGCAAGGAACATTCTGATGGCCTCAAGTCTAGCAACGGGAGCAAAAGTTTCTTCAAAGTCTATTCCTTCTTGTTGAGCATACCCTTTGCAAACAAATCTGGCCTTGTTTCTAATTACTTCCCCATTTTCATTCAACTTGTTTTTGAAGATCCATTTTGTCCCTATGACATTCTTATCTTTTGGTCTAGGAACCAACTCCCAAGTGTTATTCTTTTCAATCTGCTCAAGTTATTCATCCATTGCCTTGACCCAACATTCATCTTTGCATGCCTATTTTACATTTTGTGGTTCAGTGGAAGAGATCAATGCCAAGTAGATTGAGGCTTCTACAATTGTTCTTATTGTTTGTATACCTGCCTCTTTCTGCCCCAAAATTTGAGATTCTGGATGATTCTTCATAACGTACCTGGATGGAGTCTTATCTTCTATCCTTATCTATTCTTCTGGTGCCTCTTGAGCTTCTTCTTCATCATAAGTCTGATTTGATGTCGAAGGATAGTCCTCATCATCTTCAAAATCTTTTGAATTCACTTGTCTAGGAATGTTTCCTTCTTCATCAACCACTACATCAATGCTGTCAACAATTCTTCCAAGTCTTTTGTTGTAACACTTATATGCTTTGCTGTGGGGAGAATGACCAAGGAGAATGCCTTCATCTACTCTAGGTTCAAACTTGCCAAGATTTTCATCATTATTTTTAATATAGCATTTACTTCCAAAAATTTTGAAATGTTTTACCGAAGGAGTCTCACCATACCAGAGCTCATGAGGAGTTTGAGTGCTATTCACCCGGACATTTGTTTTGTTGAGAATAACAATTGCAGCAAATGCGGCTTCACCCCAAAAGGTTGTGGGGGTTCCAGACTCATCAAGCATAACACGAGCCATTTGTTGAACCGTTCTGTTCATCCTTTCCACTACTCCATTTTGCTGAGGAGTCCTAGCTGTAGAGAATTCCCTTCTTATTCCATGTTCTTCACAAAAATCAAAAAATTCGTTCCAGGTAAATTCTCCTCCTCGATCGGACCTGAGGCATTTGATTCTGTGATCTAATTCGTTCTCCACCAAGGCTTTGAATGATTTGAATTTTTGAAAGGCTTCATCTTTTTGCTTCATAAGTCCTATCCAACACATCCTGGAAAAGTCGTCAATGAATAATATAAAATATTCTTCTCCTCGAGGTGACCTTTTCCTAGATGGACCACATACATCAGTATGGACAAGTTCAAGTGGCCTGCTAGCTGCTCCTTGCTTCTCAGGGAAGTTAGTTCTGGTTTGCTTACCAAACTGACATGATTTGCATATTGTATTGTCTGGAATTTTGATGTGCGGAAGACCACGAACTGCCTGGTATTTGCATGCTTTCCTTATTTGTGAGAAGCTTAGATGCCCCAATCTTTTGTGCCATAGCCAGTGTTCATCATTCTTACTTAGATAGCATTGATGTTGTCCTTCTTTGAATATGTATAAATTATTTGGAGTTCTTATGCCTTTGATTACTATTTTTCCTGTATCAAGATCACGAACACTACATCCATTTGATCGAAATATTACCTCAGTTCCTTCATTGCACATCTCACTGACGCTCAATAGATTATGCTTTAAGCCATCAACATACATGAAATTTCTAGCTTTGACCTTTTTTTTTAACTGAACATAACCTTTACCTTTTATGAGAGCAGGGGTGTCACTTCCAAAAGATACCTTCTTCTCCTTCTCTAAGGCATTATATGACTGAAGTTTTTCTTTATCACCCATCATATGTTTCGAACAGACACTGTCGATGTACCATTGATTTTCTTGCCCTTCCGCATATAAAGCTATACCACATCTCTCTGGTTGTGGTTCCTTCATTCTCCATGTTTTGACACTTGAGGCTTGCTCCTTCTGATTTGTTTGTCGAAACCTGCTCCTGCATTCAGAATCTTCATGACAAAAGTTGTTACAAATAGAGCATTCTATTTCATTTTCAAGAGCAGAAAAGTTATTGTCGGTTCTTTTCACGATCCCAGTCATACTCCTCTGTTTTTGAGCTTCTCTAGTCATGATTGTCTTATAGGCAACACATTGAGCTGCTTTATGGCCAAAGTTATGACAAGAGAAACATTGGCCATTGAAGAAACTCCTATGATTATCAAATCTACCAGCCACATGATTGTAGTTTCTATTGACATCCATTCTTGAGGCAAGTTGAGAAGGTTTTACCTGAGGCTGGTTGTAGCTTCTGTTTGTCCTTAAAGTAGATTGCCCCTGATTTACCTGATAGTCTTTGTTCATTCTTGAGGTAAACTGTCCTTGATTTACCTGGTGATTTCTATTAGGCCTTTGCTCGCTCCTTCTTGCTGCATCAAGATAACTTTTGGAGGTGGATGGTTTCTGCGCTTGAGATGCTTCTTCATTATATTCCAGACCTGTCTTGATTAGAGGAGAATGCTGCACATTGATAATCTCATCTAGAGTTTTAGATCCTTAAACAAATCTAAGATTAAGTGCTTTTGTTTTCTCAATCTCTTTTCTAAGACCCACAATTTCACATTCCAACTTTTCATGATGTTTTTCTTTTTCAGCTAGTTGAAATTGCAGAGTATCAATAATCATATTTTTCTCTTCTAAACAAATTTTGAGTTTGAAAATTTCCTCATATAGACCTTCTTCATCTATAGCATCCATGAAATCATCATCTTCAAAGGCCATTAAAAGTCTATAATTATTACCTTGCTCATCTTCATCACTATTTGAAAGTCCATCACTGTCTTCATGAGTGTAATAGCTTTTCTTATTTACATTCTGTTCCTTGTTCCATCTAACAGGTTCCTCACCTTTATCAAGCTTGTCTTTATGAGGACACTTTGCAGCATAGTGACCGACTCTTCCACAAGCAAAGCATTTGAAGGGTAACTTACCTCTGTATCTTCCAGCACCCTGTTGAAGGTTCTTGACAAAATTTGATTCTTCCTCTTCTTTTGATAGATGTCCTGACTCATAGTAATCTCCTTTGCCTGAAGCCTTGAATGCAGCTTCTCTTCTGTCTGACGGTCCTCCTTTCCTCATTTCGTAAGCAGTTAGAATTCCATGCAGCTGTGACATGGTAAGGTTCTGTAGATTCTCCTTTTCTTCTATTGCAGAAACTTTTGATTCAAACTTAGGGGACAAAGATCTTAGAACTTTTTCAACCACAATAACCTCTTTTATTTCTTCACCCAAGTTTTTCATACAATTAACAATCTCATCTATACGTAAGAAATAGTTAGCCACACTTTCATCATTGTACATTCTGAGATTTTCATACTGAATTCTGAGGGTTTGAAGTTTTGCTCGTTTTACCTGTTCATCTCCTTCATAGCTCAGAACGATCTTGTCCCATATTTCTTTTGCGGATTTATATTGCATAACCTTGACGAATTCTGATTGAGATAGACATCCTAATAGAGTATTGACAGCCTTTGCATTTGTTTCATATTGCTTCTTGCCAGCCGGATCTATAGGAGTTGCTGAAGGAAAAGTGTACCCTGTATCTACGATATCCCAGACTTATGTACCAAGAGATTGAAGATAGGCCGTAACTCTTACCTTCCAATAGACAAAGTTGGTCCCATCAAAAATTGGTGGCTTGATTGATGCTTCTCTCTCGTAGTTCCTCATGATGATAGATCTTCCTTCAAGCGATCAAGCTTCTTCTGAAGCACCTGCTCTAACACCAATTGTTGGAAATAATACTGAGAGGGGGGGGGTGAATCAGTATTATCAAGTCAATTATTTCCTTTTTCAAATCCAGATCATATACGGTACTTCAGCTAGTTAAAACTGCGTATATACGCAACTACGTATAAGGAAACCTGCGTATACCATGCAAACTTATAATTTACTTTTTCTTACAAATGTTGATCATTAATCTGTGTATCAGAATCAAATAAACAGTAACCAAAAATAGTGAAACAGAGCAGAAGACAATCACACACAAGAACATAAGATATAAGGTGGAAACCCAATGTGGGTGAAAACCACCTGCTGCAATTCATCTCTATCTTCTTTTAATTAGAAACTTCTTTTTACAATGATTCTGTACTGGTGCAGTCCTTTACCAGTACGCAGGCTGCAACCTGCAGAGAGCTACAACCCTCTCTCGTTCTCCAGCTTCTCCTGGAAGGGAGCTACAACCCCCTTAGCTCTTGTACTAGCCAAGATACTAGTACGTAGGTGCTAGCCTACAGAAGGCTACAACCCTCTCTTTCTTCCAGGGACCACGTTTCATAAATTTTCAGACTAGATCCTTCAACATCAATCAATCATCAAGAATTTCTACATCAAACACTCTCCTTTTCACTAATTAGAACTAAATCAAGTAGATACTTCTCTGACAGCTGTACCCAAAACACAGTAACAGTAACCACACACCAAATTTTGAACCCATAACGCTGCAGCAATAAACAGAAGTAGCTAGAACACAATTCAAGAGATGTACGCTACTTCAATAATCAGAAACCGGCGTGCATACGCTTCTCTGTTTGAACCAACCTGCGTATACGCTGTTTTTACTCAACGAACCAACGTGTATACGTGCCTTCGTCTCATTGAACCTGTGTACAGATCTATAAAGGATATTTCACTCTTTCAAATATTCAGACATTAATTAACCCATATTACCAGATTTATAGATCAAGCATGCGCCACATATAACAGATCAAAATCATATAAAGATATTCAAGCCTTAAGATTATGACCCATGAATAAGACTTATCCTTCTCTTTGTGCTCAGGTTCCTCCTTCATTCAGATCCAGATCTGCACCATAACCCAATGACCAATATTCCAGATCTAACACTTTATCAAATATTCAATCATTTAGATCATGCTTTGCGAAATGATCTCCTTCCTCTTTTATAGTCTTAGGCCTTTCGCAATACCATGGTCCAAAACCATAACAAAACAATACCATGGACCCAATACTTGGGATCAACACTTCTTACGAGATACCATGGCCTAAAACCACAGGTTCAATTACCAAGGACTAAATACCACGGACCAAAAGTAAGTTCTCCAACATGTATGCACTTTTCCTTGCGTGAAAGTGCATGTATACGCATACGCGCCTTTGAAATGTCTAACCCGCGTATATACGCATCTTCGTCTAGGTGAACCTACGTATATATATTTTCCTTCATTCTGAGAGCCTGAACTGAGATCTGTTACTAGAGTGAGTTGCCATCAAGGACAACACCTGTGCCATAGCTCCAAACCTGTGCCATAATGCCAACATCATCATCATTATCAGTGATTCCTCTCGCTCCTGTTAACAGCTTACATCATTGGCTGGTAATCAGGCGATGTCTTTCCATGTTCGACTCCAGAACATCTTTTCACATGGATCGACTTGTACTTCAGGTGAAGATTGAACGAGTTTGAAGACCCTGGATCTAGCTTCATCCATCCGGGCTGCAATATATTCAGGAAAATAAAGACATCAAATGTACATCATTGCTGCACAGACAATCATCCAAGCCAAAGGATGATGGCTCTACCAGAATCATCAGTCTGCCACACAGACGGTTACCTGTCCTATGTACATGAGAATGAATTTATAAAGTTGAGCATGGGAATGCCTGCCTCAGCTAGATCATGAAAATATTATGAAGATAATGTATTGCATTATATCTTATTATAGGTTGCCTTCCAATTCGAAAAACCTCGGATCCTCATGATAAAGCATTTCACCCGACATCAAAAAGATTTACGACCTCATGCTTTAGGGGGCAACTGTTATAGACATATTTGGGCACTGCAATCCCAATCACATATGTCCATAAACCAAGGGCTTCTAAGTCCCTAAAAGTGTTGCTTCATACCCTAAAGGAGAAAGGTCAGCTGATTACATCATCTCCCAGAAGTTCTCCATGAAAAACTACTCAGAACTAGTCAAAACTGGACCATACAGACTGCTCAGTGCTAAGGGTGTGATGCATCTCACCTGCCACATGAAAAAAGTGTGATGCATACTGGAAAGCCCTTCTGTAGGGTGCAATGAGCGAGAGTAGACAAATGGCAGAGACAGTTTGCAAGGTGGATGATCATGGAATCTTCCAGAAACTTCTCCTGTGACACTTGCCTCTCTGAATTCACCCAGGGATGAGTAAGAGATCATGAAATCTCCAAGTGGAATTGAGAACTATCAGAGAAATGACACTAATCACAATCCTAGAAGCTAAATCAACCACCTGCAAACATCTATATATGGAACCATCATCCCAGAGATCCAGAGGCTGGAATCTTGTATTTTGTAAGGAAGTGTTGTTGGTTTCTTTGTGGAACATCATAGTGTTGGGTGATCTAAGCTTTTCATGAGGTGAAGAAGGGCTTTCATGCTGGGAGCATGATGCTAGGTTAGATCAATGGGTTGTAATCCTCTCTTCTACTTTATATCAATAAATCTATTTGAGTTTTCCTCCACATTATTGTATGTTTGAGTTGATATATGCATTTGTGTGGTCAATATATATCTGGTCCTATATTGTTTATGATTGTAGATCTCTGTGCTTTGATGGTATTATGCTGCTTTGACTTTATAGGTTCTCTTTGAAGCGGGGTAGGCAAGGGAGAAGTGGCAAAGATCTGTTAGAGGGGAGAGGAAACAAGCAAGGAGCCAAGCGAAAGACTGAGGTTGGTACTCTCTGCTTCTCTCTCATCTACTTCTCATAAAGGAAATCGCAAGTAACTTTAGTTTGTTTGTTTCTAAGATAGATACCCGTCTTAGTGGGACTAGCAGTTCTGAATGGACACTAGATTTCCCGATAACAAACAAGCCATGAGAAAGTTGCAGACAAAAAGACATGTGTGCAAACTAAAGTTGCATTCAAAGCCAAATGCCTTCATTTTCAAATAACCGGTCATCTGGAAGATTAGTGTTTTCATCTCCATCCTTGTCACCATTGTTGCAAGTCAAATCATTCATCAACATAATGCAGCAAACAATAACAATTAAGTAGATTGAAGATAAATTACTCATGGATTTATCCCGGGGAATGGTCATCCATGGTCAAAAGATTGTATAAGTTTTACAATCGAATTCACTCACACATATTGCAACCAACAGTAAAATGAAGATGGTACTCTCATGCAGTCTAACGGGGGAGTCCAACAGTGAAACTCTCCTACACCTGAAGGGGGGCGACTTCAGATATCAAATGCAGATGATTGTCAATCCTTTCAGTTGACAAAGGGGGGAAATGTCAATGAAATTGACAAGTGGTTTTGAGACTCAAAGTCTCGACAACATTAGCGAAGCAGCTAGTGGGCATCTTGCCAATGGGCATCAACAAAAAAAGCTACAGTGAGAAGTTTTTGACATCAACAAATTCGCCAGTGAGCGATCGACAGCAAAGTAAGGTGTGAGTAGTTTTCAAACACAAGAAAAGAAAAGATGAGTTGTTTTTCAAAGTCATTAGGTGATGGGCGATCATCATCAGCAAATACGCCAATGGGCATTCATCAAATTGTGTCAATGGACACCGGATGTTGTTTTCAAGCAAAGGGTAGTTGGATCCTTCTGTGGCTTGGCACATGATGGAGTTTTCAAGTGACACTCAGATATGAATCAGTCATGCAGCTAACTCATGGTAACTTCATATTGTAGTTTCTTCAACATCTAGCTTTGGTGGTTTTTCAGGAAAATGTTTTTTGAGGATCAACTTGAGAACTTGGAAGATGGTTCCTTGTTAGTTTTGGATTTATCATTTAGGGGTGGAATGTTAGCCTCACTCTCTTAAAAATACATTATAAATCCAATTATTAAATTAAATAAATAAAATCATGAGAATTCCTCAAACTAAGGAGTCTAGTTTGGATGAGAGATTCTCTCCAACTAGCTCTCCTAAATTAGTGTGTAAGTTGAGAAATTGTCTCAACCAAGTGAGTCTAAGATAGACGCACTATCTTAAGACCACTTGCTCATGTATTTAAATGTATTATTAAATTATTTGAATAATGTGAATTACATGAGCATGAGAGACCACATGATGACTCTCTGCCTTTTCTGCCAGTTTAATTTTTGTGTGTTAATTTGTTGTGCATATGGTTATATGGCTTTTTGATTCTTCTTCATAAAATGTACTCTTTCCATATGATTGATAGGGTCATTATGTGAAACTGTTATATTTTAAAACAAAATTCTCAAATAAAATTTGACATCTTTTGGTTGTCAAAAAGGTCCTAAGTCATTGTCTAAGTGTAATGCTACTCTCATGCCATGGTCATCAGGGTCAATAAATTAGATTCTTGAGTCTTTGAGTCACCAATGTCACTTTTTCCTTTATTAGAGGGGCATCATTAAATAAACTGAAAAGAAATAGTCATGGCATCATAAGGTTAATCATGGAGACAAGACAATAGTAGAAATCATCAAAGGGCAGCAAGAACAAATCAAGGAACTACAAAATGGCCTCTCTAAGACAAAATTTATGGTGGATTTCTTAAAACAAGAAAATAGGCAATCCAATTTAATGTAGCAAGGTAAAACACTTTAAGAGCCTCCATCATCTAGCAAGGAAACTAAGGACAAAGTTAAGGCAGTCATTGATGCAGAGAAAATGGAAGACACAAAGCTTAAGAGACAACCAAGGAGACCTACAACAATAGAAATGGCAAGGAAAGAACAACATGACAAGGAGCCATCTCCTCCTCAAGCACACAAATACCCCAATGACCCCATAGTTGTTGGTTTTGAAGAGGACATGGAGTATTGGCTTGAACATGTGAATGAGAATTTAGATAAGCTTTTGAAGAAAGCAAACAGGGATGTCACCATGCAAAGGAATATGGCTACACATTATTATGCAAGGAACATGGTTTCTAGGGTTAAGCTCAAGAGCAAGAAGGGAACACTCAAGAAATACATTAATAAGCTCAGGAAGAGGGAAAACCTTGCAATTCTAGCTGATGCATTCTTAGTGGCCTAAATTCATCTCAAAAAACAAGAAAACGCAACAATTTTTTGAAATTTTGAAGAATTTTTGCACACAGTCAAAGGGTACTCTACAGAAACGCAACATGTGCTCGCTACGCTTTTTCCTAGAGGCTCCAAATGAAAATTGGAAAGAATTTGGAGGTATATTTTTATTATTACATTCTATAATTCTACTTGGGTTATTTTTCAACTCATGAATTTTCGGAAAAAAGGCAAAAACCACCTATTTTTCACCCTTCTGCCATTGTTTTGGGTTACTCGCTACGCTTCTGGAGTAGTTGTATCCTAATCAGTTTTGAGGTGTCTTAGAGATGTATTTTTGGTGACTTGAAACTTCAGAGGTGTAGTAGACATCGTAAGCTACCTGTACCATCTTCATCAAAGTTTAAAGATCCCTCAAAGTCATCAAAACATTTCACCAATGTTTGATGCGCTTCTGTTGTTGGATAGTTTGACTTCAAGTCTATTTTTCAGGGGTTTGTAATAGGTGTTTGCAGTTCCTGAAGACTTCATTGTGTAGTAGAAATATTAATATTTCCATCCATACATTTTTCAGTAGCTAACACATCCAAGAAGGCTTCCAAATAACCCTCCAATATTTTGTTGTGTTTTTGCCGTGTTCTGCAAGATTTTCTTTGTTTATAGTGACCCACTTGAAAATTAGATTTTGAAAAAATGGGAAAGTATTTCTGAAATATCGAGGAGGTTTGTGTTCATAACGTACCTAAAAACAAAAACCTCTCTCATTTTTTGAATATACCTTATGGTTTGGGATATATTCAATCATCTTAGAGGCCTATTTTTTTAGAAAATAAAACACTCTTTTTCCTATTTTAGGCATGATTTTGTGGCACGTATTATGAGAAAATGAAAATGAATTTCAAAACAATTAGAGATTTGTTTCTCAAAACCAACCTTCTCTACAAAAACTTCCTCCATTTCTTTAACTGGTGTTATGGTTAAAGAGATATTAATTCCTCTTTGACCCCTATTTTTTGTTGCGCTACTGCAATCATTCGTTGCACTTCAGTGGAGGAGGTTTGTTTCTGTGTTTTGATGGTCAAGAGTTGACATCGGTAGATGTAATTTGTCTCTAATTTTTTTTATATGTTGTAATTAAGCATTCTATTGATGGTTAGAGTTGATTTCCTTGTAATTAAAGCTTTAAAAGTCAAATCAAATCATTTAGTGTAAAAAAGGAATTGGTTTCTAACCTCCATAGTTTTTGTCAATGGTTAGAGAAAATGATGTAATTAGTTCCTAAGATGAAGGATTTGACCCCCAAGAGGGAAAATATATTTTTTGCATCTATATCTAGTTAGATTCAACTCATAGAAAGGGTTGGATACTTGTGGCTTAGACTTGGAACTAGTGTACTTAACTATTGCAGAAATATAACAAACAATTGCAAGTATTTTTTTAGGATTCTTATGTTGTTTCTCCTGTATTTTCTTATATTTTTTATGATTATACCTTTATATAAACCATGTATGTTTACCCTTATGCTCTATCTTTTAAGAGTTGAAACAAAAATCATTGTTTAATGCTCTGTTTTTGTTTAAGATAAGAATTTAAGTGTTTTTCTTCTAGACAAGTGAATTCATGCCTTTGCTCACTTAATTCCTAATATATCTTCCTCACCACACTACAATGACAAACCATTTTGAGTCTCTGATTTCACCTACCTTGCCCCATCTTATGTTTGCAAATGACCTTTAGGATTACTTGACCTAGTTCTGAGACCTAGTGCTCTTTATCCAACAAACCCTAATTAAACCCTACTAAGATGATACCTAGCATAAAATCCTCATATTCTCTAGTCACTTCCATTCATTATGAGGTTGATTTAGAGAGAGCCCTCTATGATTTGGTAGGGCTAGCTTCCAAGTCCAAAGTTGGTATGAGATTGCCTCCTTGGCTTCCTTTCCCAACCTTGGGAAAATAAGGAGCATTAACAGTGTACACATTGTATAGGTGGTGGTGTGGTTGTTGTGTACACATTGTGCAGGTAGCACTATGTACATGTGGTATTGTGTACACATTATACACATTGTGTTGTGAACATGTGGTATTGTGTTATTGTGTTATGAGAATTATGTATTGTGGCATGTCTATTCGTTGTGTTGTAATATGTGTATGTATATGTATTATGTTGCGTTTTGCATCAAGTGTAGGTGTATGTGTTTTCATGTCTTGTATAGTAGGTGTAGGTGTATGTGCTGTGATGTATACTGTGTGTATGTGTACGTGATTGAATAGGAGAGAGGGCACTAGGTGCTTTCCGAGTATGGTAACCAATCAAGTGTGTGTACATAAAGGACAAGGACAAAGGTAGAAGTAAAGGATTCATTAAATGATAAGTATCTGTATTTTATTTCAGTTTTATTATGCATGTGATCTATGACTCTGATTTATTATTGTTACATGTGATCTATGATTCTGGTTTATGATGATTTCATGAGATTCTTGATTTTGGTTTATGATGGTGGCACTTTGATCTAACCAGATGTGATATGTTTATAAATGATGATTTGATCAAATAGCTAGTTTCACTTGTTGTGATAGGAAGTTGAGAAAATTGCATGTGTACCTTATTGACGGGCCACGGATGAGGTATGGTGTGAATTTATTTCAATTTTTTTTAGTATAATGGAAATTATGTGCTTGGTACAGGAAATCATGTCAAAAAATTCTTGGGTTGGGTGGTTGAAATTGACTGAAAGAATTAGCAACATAAGTAAAAAGAATTAAAACATGCAACAATATGCTGACAAAGCACTTTAGGAGTAGGGCCATTGTGGGACACTGGTACCCAATAGTGTTGATTGATTTCCATGAGCATGCTATGAATGGTATGATGGTTTTGAGGCACGGATATGCCTTGGTTTTTAGACCTTCCGATATGAGGAAACCTTGCCAAGGGTGGGGTCGCCCGAGGGACTATGTAGCAGAGAAGGGGATCCTCATAGAACTTTGAAGGTGTTTGACTACATGGAAGGGGGTGACCAGATTGCCTAAGGGACTATGTAGAAGATAATGGAAGGTCAGGGATGGATTTTTTTTGGTCATTAGAATTTCCATATGGAATCAGATGCACATTAGGAGTGCTCCCTGGAACAATAATCTAGTAACTAATCATTGAGAGGAAAAGTGGCACATGATTGTAGCACTGGACATTAGATGCAAATTTGACTTTGGCAGTGGATTCTGGAATTCCCAGGAAGGACGTGAATCTTGGTACTAGTTTTGAGGGTGGAGGTGTGAGCCTTTAGATTCCCTTGTTGTTGATGCAGGTATCATATCATTTTATTTGTTGTTTGAGCAAATGCGCATTTGTGTATATGTGTATACTATTGTAAATATTGTATCGAGTTGTTTTTATAAAGCTCCATGAAGAATATGGTTATTTGTTTCTTGAAGCAAATATGTATGAGTATATGTGGTTGTTATTGTAAATATCGTAAAGAGTTGTGTTATAAATCTCTAGTACATGGTATGTTTTTCATGTTTTCAACAGTGGTCATTATAAATACTGCATTGAGTTCTATTATAAATCTCCATGGGCAGTATGTTCCTGCTTATAGTTTTCATAGAACACCGATGAAGGTGTTCCCCCAAGGGGGAGGGTTTTGTAACAAACCTCGTTGAATTTCAATGTAAGAAAAATATACGACCTCATTCTATAAGGTCATCGGACGCGTATTCTAAGCTGATGGTGGGAAAAACATCATATTGGTTGTCACTTTCAGTTTATTATGGCTAGGGAAATTGGCAAAGGCAAGAGCCATTAATTGACATTTTATATATGAAAATAATGGAAAATAGGATAAAAGGAAGGTGAAAAGTCACATGTTGCATGTGAGGAGGAAAATGAAGGAAAAATAATGGAAATTGAGGAAAGTAGATGCCTGATTGATAAAAAGGCTTCTGAGGATTTGTTCATGGCTTTTTCTTGGTGTTAGATTTTTTCAGTTTTAGCATGGAGCTCTCTTCTATTCTCACTCTCTTTCATACTCTTGGACAAATAGATTTTTCATGGAGCACTCTTGGAGGAGTATGGCATACTTTGGATTTGGATTAAGAAGGAAAAGGAAAAGTAGGAAAGAGTAAAGGGGACATCAGGATTAGCAGTTATCGCTGGATTGCTCTAAATTTATCGAATTGCATGTATCATTTCCTTTATAGTTTTGGCATGCATTGCACATTCATGCGTTTTATTGGTTATGATCTATCATTGGCATGGAAGATTGCCTGGATTGATAGTGGTTTTTCCTAGCCTTGTCATTTCATGGATAACCATGATGTTGTGGCTTTTCCCTTTTGTTTTCCGGTTGGTGCACATGTTTCTTATGGATGTGGGTTGAGTTATTAGTTCTTGGAGGCTTAGTTGGACAAATTCTCTAGAAGCCCTATAACACCTTGCATTGAGTAACTAGTCCTAGAAGCCTTGGTGGGAAAAACGCTTTGGAGACCTTGGTGGGTTGAATTACTAATCGTGGAAGCCCTGGTTGGACAAACACTCTAGAGCCGGACAACAAATATGGGTTGAGTTACTAGTCTTGTACACCTTGGTTGGAACAAATGCTCTAGAGCCATAGACAACTTGGGTAGAGATCGATCTGGCGATGGTTAGTGATGTTTGACTATGAGGTAGAATAATTGGTTGAGGGTTGAGGTGGTTTTTCATCTAGAAGCCCTGGTTTGGTTTTGTTTGATTTTTTTCATGAAATCCCACATTCATGCTTGGAGATGGCACATGGGTGATTGGTTGAAAGAGAGATTTGGTTCATCCCAATCTATGGTCGAGTGGTACATGTAAGTCCTTGACTTGGTTAGATTTGAATATTTTGATAAGAGCGCATTTACCTTGGTATTTTCATGGGTAAATGTGATTGATATTACGTGGATTTAATAGTTATTTCCTCATTGATATATCTCTAGTTATTTGCTGGTTATAAGTATGTTTTATGGCAATTATGATGTATGGGTATCATAATGTTTTGGTTAGTATATGAAATGTAATTAATGAATCACCTAATAAATAAAAATTCAGCTATTGTGAGGAGATATTAGTCATCTTTGATGATTCTCAGATAAGTATGAGATTTCTATGTTTAGTTTTTTTGTTATGACCAGTGGATTTCATGTTTATGATATGTTCGACAAAATATATGTCATGTATAATAGAGATAAAATCATGTACTTGATCAAATGTTTGCATTATTAACCTTGTTTCAATGCTATTTGACATTTCTAGACGTTTTATGAAGTTCTCGGTAGTGGTTGAGTCCTAGCCCTGAAAAAGTGGCACAAAATCTGGGGTTGTTGGCACAAAACTATCTGAAAAAGGCCATAGTCACATGGATGCCTTATTTTGGGAGATATTAGGGGGTACCAATCACATGCATTCCTTGTCATGGGAGCAGCTAAGGCTCCAGAAGAGTATAAAAGCAAGTTCTCTCAAGGGTTCTACACCTAAAGGGGTTAGTTGGATCCTTAAGTTTCTGTAGGTTATGAGGAAGTTCGGTTTGGTATTTTCATGTTGGTTCCACTTCCTTAACTGTACCTAGGGAGTTTAATCATAACATGGTAACTCTTCGTCACATGTTTACCCTAGTGGATTGGTTAGCTTGGGTAAATGTGTGAGGAGGGTGTTACATCTGTTAGAAAATCAGAAAGGTAAAAAGATTTTATTTATACTTGATAATTACTTGTGATGTTATTGACTTCTTATTAGGTTTCTCTTATAGCTTAGTTATTTTATTTCATCAATAAATTACCAAAAAAATAGCAAATAAACAATGGACACCAGATGTAGGACCACAATCAGGGAAAAACCCCTCTCTATTGGAAATACCACTCAGTAATTCTTCTTTCGATAGCTTTCCAGAGATATTCCAAGACTCTTAACCTTGATACAAACTTTCCTCCACACTAATTCAGCCTCCTTCCTTACTTGCAGATGATCCTTCTTGACTTAGTAGTAGCAGCAGTAGTGGTCACACTTTCTTCAACCAAACAACTACGAATTTTCCTTAGGGACTTTGATCTTCAATTAGAACCTTTGATCTTGGCCCTATAAAACTTCTTGAGGTGACAAAATCACACAAAAAATGGCCACAACATCAACACAAAAATTGGTTATCACATCATATGACAACTGGCTATGACATTAATAAGAGAACTTCGATCTTCCAAACTAGGGTGCGAGAGAGAGAGACAGTTGTAACAAAGGTCTGATTTTACCTTTCTCCTTCTCCTGGACCAAACTCACACTTCCTTCTAATCCTTCTTCTATTTCACAATTCTTTAGGCTTCAAGAGAGATCAAACTTGCTTGTGAGAGAATATGGTTCAAATGGAATTCTTACAGATCTATTTATAGTCCTTTGGTGAGGTCGAGTAACCCTCCTTGAGGTCAACTTGATCATCTTAAGGCTAACTTGGTGTGGAGACAACATAATTCATATTTGACTCAATACTTAAACTTATTACATGATTCAAGTGCCTAAGAAAGGTATCTTTTAAATTATAATGACTCTATTGACTCAGAAAAAATCATAGAAGTCCTAAATGGGAAATTTTACCTAAAACATGATGACCCAAGCATGACACCCATGCTTTAATAAGTCATAATAATAATAATAATAATAATAATTCTTTTCTTCATTATTTTTACATGCACATTACAAGGTGACTCAAATATATTAAACGAAGACCGAACCTAGTTACATTTTCCAACACTCCCTCTTAATTAAGGATGTATTCATCTTATACAAGTACAAGGAAGATCTCATCTATATGAACCATGAATAACTTTAGGCACCTTAATGACATGGTATAGATTCCTGACCAAGGAAATCTATCTAGTGGTCTCTTAACAATTCCGTCACCACAATGGCATAGACTAGATTCCTAGCTAAGGAAATCTATCGAAGTGGAGATAACATAGACTCAATATTTCATCATCTCTAGGTACCATCAGGCTTACTTGCTAACCACCAACCCAAATATCAAGGTGTGTATCCAAAAACAAAGATCTATAATCAACACCATATTTTTCCAACTTCGGGCCTAGACGTCAACACAAAGTGTTGGCCAAATTCCCTCCTAGGAAATGCTTCACTCTCAAAGCCTCAACACTTATTCATCTAGCAGAGCAAGGATAACCAATCTCTCCCAATCAACCTAATTAGTAACCAACATGCTATAAAAATCTTCAAGAGATTGACCTGTACAAACACAACCCCAATTATTAATATACTTTCATATGTACATAATCAAATACAATCCTCTGGGGTCTTCCACTCAACTTGATGTTCAACTTTTCATAGTAGGACTATCAACTGAATCTTTGACAGAAGGTTCCTCAATCATACACTTTCCTACTTCTCATGTAGCAACATATCCTTCAAAATTCATTCTCCAATCAAAACTATGCTATGCCCTCCCTCTCAACCAGGGAGATTCCCTTTAACCAAGATCCCTCTTAATATCAGGGAGATCTTTCTGATTCAAGCTCCCTCTTAACCCAAGGAGATCAACTTCTTTACTTCGACATAATAGAATATTTTGTGGCTTATAACTATTTCATCAGAGTTATTATTGCCGTCACTATTCACATCGAACATCTTCACCATAGTCAAGATTGTGTACCTTGTAGAATTTAGATAGAAAGTACAACCAAATCTATAGAAGCATGAAGTTATTCATATGACAATTATGGAAGCACTTCAACCTTATACATATCATATACCCTAACTTAATTACAAACAAGAGGAATATACTCTTCAACATATCGCCAGGGACTTTGTCATAAATCCTAGATTACTTCATAACAACTTTCATTACATCTAGAGTTTCAATGTTTCTTCCAAAGGTATGACATACCATCCTACAACATAAACCATAGAAACAATTCAAACAAATATAGATCTACATTTCCTCTAACAACTTTCAGAATTCATATGTTAGACTTTCTACTAGGGTTTCCTACAAATCCAAGATTTCATAAAAAATCAATTAAAACCAGCCACAACTTAGTCGACAACATGAATAACTTCCACAAGGGTTAGTTCCAATCCCTATATTTTCACAGAATCAACAAATCACAACTAAATCTCAAATTTCAATGATCTTACAAAAATATCAAATTATCACATTGTCATCATACAATAGAGATTTTTACTTATACTAAGGTTTAACTCCAAAAACCTAGAATTTGATTTTCACAATCTCAACAATAATTATAAATAGATCCCCCATTGTTATATCACATATACTAGAGAATTTAAATACTACTAGGGTTTAGCTGCAAAACCCTAGATTTCCAAATATCATCATCCTAGTATCTCAAACAAGGACTTATATCTAAGAGTTATGTCCATCAATAACTAGGTCAACAAAAATATGTAAGAAATTGTTATCATGCATAAGCATATCATATGCCAGAAAAAATTAATACAGATATATACTGACCTAGTCTAAGCTATGGTTTCGGCGACATATATATACCTAGGGCTTCATTCCTAGGATCTTACTTTAAGCACACAACAAAGGTTTTTCTTATAGACTCAACCAAATCCTAAAGATCTAGGGTTTCATAACATAGCAAAGAAAACCATATTATTCCAAAATTTCAAAGGTTTGAGACCTCATAAAAACATCATTCAACCCTAATAAGTTAAGATTTCATGATCATACCAAAATCCCAAACATGACATCATCAACACGAAATTCAAATAGAATTTCACAATAACCCTAAGCATGCTAGAGTTTCACACATTGTCAACATACCCTTAAATTATGGTTTTGCAGAGAACCTATCTATGGTTCTATAAAATTAGTTAAGAATATGATTGTGGTATATTTATCAATTGATGAATCACGCAGAACAAGAATCATTATGATTCAATATAGATATACACAAAAATGTTAGTAATAGATTATCAAATGAATAAACATTTACTATAAAGAAATCAATTTTTGTTAGTTTAAGGCATACCTTTCTTTATTGAAAAACCTTATCTTTGGGTGCTTTCTTCCATACTCCTTGAGGATATAGGAGATGTCTTCCTAATCAAGACAATAGAGGGAGAATGGTGATTAGTATTTAACATAATCAAAACTAAATGACTAAATGAAACCAAAATTGAAAGGAAGTGAGATACCTATCTTTAGGAGTTATTGGGGGTCCCTCCAAAACTTTAGGGTTACCTATAAACTTATAAAAGAAAAGAAAAAGTATTTTCTAAAAGCATTTTAAAACCTATAAATTCTAAAAATGAAAAATACAATATCTAAGAATAAACGAAAAAGACTTAATATTGTAAATCCATTATATTAGATTCTCCGGGTTTGAATTTCTTTGGGTCTCCTTCTTCAACAATGTTGGCATGAAATCTATCTCTCTTATTATTCTTTGGGTTATCAGGATAGTCACTCCTGTAGAGAACCTTCATATGGCATTGATAACATTCTACCTTGGACATGTCTACTTTTGTTCTTGGTCCTTTCTATTTCTTTCCTTTGTGTTGAGAAATGTAGGTATTTGATACTCCTTCAGGATTTGAAACTAGAGAGATCCTCAATTCTTCTTAACTGCAGGAAGTCCATATTTCTTCTAAAGTAGGAGCTTCCTTCCAACTGTTAAGACATGTAGGAAAACCCCAAGTAGGTGGAAATCCTAATAGAGCAGTAATCACAAGTTCTTTGTCTAGAATAATTTCATCAATGGCCAAAAGATCATATCTGATTCTCACCATCCTCACAAAGAAGGAGGCCACTATAAATTCTTTAGTCATATTTATCGTCCTTAGTTCATTCTTCACGCTTGGCACCTGACCAATGCTCTTAGTAGTGAATAACTTTGAAAAGGATTAATACATTTCCTGAGCATAAGTGATGTTGGTTATGAATGGTACATGATTGTCTTTTATTCCTTCTACCATTAGAGTCATGGTCACCAATTCTAATTCTATGAATTTTACTTTCTCAACATCACTCAAGTCATCTATAGGATTCTTTACATTTCTTTTGACCAAGCCTAGTACCTTGATCTTTTCATGGATGAGGTCAGTCCTCTTCTTCCAAGACCTGTAGTTTGAGGATCCTTAAAGTTTTTTCTCTCCCTTGATTGTGTTAGGCATTTTCCTTGACTATAGTAGATTCCCTCCCTGAGAATCCTTTTGAATGGTTCACAGATCAAACTTGAGACTGCCTTTTTATTTTTTGTTCCCAAAAGATCAAAACCATGTTAGAAAATTGAAAAGGCAAAAAGATTTTCTTTATACCTGATAATTGCCTGTGATGTTCTTCACTTATTATTAGGATTCTCTTATATCTTCTTTCCTTCAGTTCATCGAGCAATTAGAAAAGTAATAACACATCAACAATGGACACTAGATGTAGGCTCACAGCCATGGAAAAACCCCTCTCTAGGGGAAAACCCAGTCAATAATTCTTCCTTCAACTATTTTCTAGATATATTCCAAGACTCGTAACCTTGACACAAACTTTCCTCCACACCAAGTGAGCCTTCTTCCTTACCTGCAAATGATCCTTCTTGACCTAGAAGCAACAACAACAATGGCAACACTTTCTTCAACCTAGTAACTTTGACCTTGCCTTAGAGACTTTGATCTTCACTTAAAGAGTTCGTTCTTCACTTATAACCTTAGATATTGGCCCAATATGTCTTCTTGAGGTGAAAATGTCAACACGGAAATTGGTTACGGCATCATACGACAAATGACTACAACATCAATAAGAGGAATTTTATCTTCAAAACTAGGGCACAAGAGAGAGAGAGAGTTCCACCAAAGGTTCGATTTTCACTTTCTCCTTCTCCTAGACCAAACTCGCACTTCCTTCTCCTCCTTCTATTTTTCACTTCTTCCAAATTCAAGAGAGATCGAACTTGCTTATGAGAGAGTATGCTTCAAATGGAATTCAAACTTCTCTATTTATAGTCCATTGATGAGGTTGAATAGCCCTCCTTGAGGCCAACTTGATCATTTTAAGGGTGGGTTGGTGTGGAGACATAATAATTCATATTTGATTCAATAATTAAGCTTTTTACATGATTCAAAAGCCCAAGAAGAGTCTCTTTGAAACTACAATTTCTCTATTGACTCAGAATAAATCCTAGAAGTCCTAAATGGGGACTTTGACCTAAAGCATGATGACCCAAGCATGAAACCCATGCTTTAATAAGTCATAATAATAACAATAATAATTCTTTTCTTTATTGTTTTGGCAAGTACATTGCAAGATGACTCAAATACATTAAATGAAGACCAAACCTAGTTACATTTTCCAACAACATCCACTAGGAGGGAGAAGAATCGAACCCACAGTGGGGATGCTAAAAATTGTTGTTTCTCCGGGTTGTAACATTCTTCCTAGTTTCTGAGGAATAGCCTCGCGATACCCATGAAATATAGGCCATTCTCACACACTTGCTTCTAGTCCTCCAAGTCTGCAAAGCCTCATCGTGAATAAACCATTTTCCCTCAAACATAGTTCCTCTACTCCACTCAGGTTCCATTTGGTTTGGATCCACTACACACTATCTTGTTCGTTGGGCTAGATGCCCATAAATTTACAAATCCAAGCATGATCTTTCATGAACTGTCATGTTTTCTCCAGTCGATTTTTGGGGATCACAAATTTGGGGTTTTTAACAACTTTCGAGAGGCAACGGTTTAGTCCTTTAGACTGCCATTGTGCCCCCATAGTTGGGGAATTTGTTGTGCCCACATTGTCTCAACCAAACTCGGATTTTTGGGATGTTGCATACTTTGGTCCGTTGACGACATCGCAAAAGGGGGAGGGTCCTACCCTCCCCTGCAGGGGGAGCCACTCATGACCCTCCCACTCAGTTGGCGGCTCAAAAAACTCTAACTTGTTTTCAATAATTGTTTGATCTGCCTTCCCTGGCAGGGGTTATGTCACTCTTCTTACTAAAAACAAATTACTGCAAACCTTAGCAGAGCGAGCTCCTTAATAATGTTATCATATGATTCTAATTGTTTTAATTATTATCATATTTATAATATAATGATAATGATATTTTATAATATAATTATTTATATTGTATTTTTATTATTATTATATTTATATATAATTATTAATATCAATAATAATATTAATATTAAATCTATATTTATTTAATAATGTGAATGTGCATATAATTGATATATATATTTATCGACAGAGAAAGCGTATCAAATAATATTAATTAATATAATTATACTCATATAATTCAAATAATTATAAAAATTCGAGAGAAAAAAATTAAATTCAAAATTGAGATGAAAATATGTATTAAAGTAAGTAAATGAATATTAACTTCCTTACACATCATAGCTAATCCATAGGATGATTATAATACATTCGATAAAATGTGAAATGAAACTAAATTAAATGCTATATAACGTCAAAAGGTTTAGTAGAATGGCATGGGAGAGGCAGGGCGACCGATCACTATGGATTGCTAGAGTAAATAAGTAAATGAATATTAACTTGCTAGAGTAAATAAGTAAATGAATATTAACTTAACGTACACTAAATGAATATTAACTTAACGTACACTTCATAGCTAATCCATCATAGGATTATAAGCAGATTCCTAAATCCAACACTATAGAAAATTTATTGCGTCTGACATGCGTCGGAGATAGCGCCTTATAACACGGCGTTTTTTTTTTTCCTATAGTTATCTGAGCGCGTGTTATATCTGCCTATCTCCGACACATGTCAAGGCGTAATAAATTTTCGTTGGATTTAGGAATCGCGGATTTAGGAATCGCCTGATTATAATACATTTGACAAAATGTGAAATGGAACTCAATTAAATGCTACGTAAAGTCAAAAGGTTTAGTAGAATGGCATGGGAGAGGCAGGTGACCGAACACTATGGATTGCTAGAGTCATAACACTATGGATTGCTAGAGTTAGGCAGGTGACCGAACACTATCGATTGCTAGAGTCACGCCACCGAAGACTTGTTGTGAATAGGTCACCTTTACATTGGGATTGATGCTTGTTATGGATGAACATCAGACATCAATACAAAATCCATAATTTTGTAATTTTGACTCCGAGTGAGATGTTTTGATTGGTTAAATTTGTCATCTTTTCGTTGTGATCGATGATTGTTGTGGATCAACATCAGAAATGTATATGAATTCCAAAATTTTGTTGTTTTAATTTAGTAAGATATCTTTCTGGGTTGATTTGAAAGAAAAAAGGATATTGGTTCCTATTTATTTTGAACCAGTGATAAGATATCCATAATTTTGTAATTTTGACTATGAGTGAGATATTTTGATTGGTTAAATTGGTCATCTTTTCGTTGTGATCAATGATTGTTGTGGATTAACATCAGAAATGTATATGAATTCCAAAATTTTGTTGTTTTAATTTAGGGAGATATCTTGCTGGGATTTGAAAGGAAAAAGGATATTGGTTCCTATGTATTTTGAACGAGTGATAAGATATCATAGTTTTGAAATTTGATAGAGTTGGGTTTATGATGGGGACATTGAAGGGCGGAATGAGATACTTTGTTATAGGGAATCCAATAAATCCTATGCTATTGGGTCAGCAATGCTATACCTTAAGGACATTCTTGAGAAATGACTCTGACATTTACTTTCACCCTAAATCCATGTACATAATTTCTCACGCAAACACACTTTACAGTTAACGGTTGCAGAAATGGGTTGACGCATCATCCATGGCTTATGTAGATGCCAGATGATCCCATAAGCATGATGGCCAATAAATAATGTTTGCAATCATACAGTACTTAATTTAGTCTTGCAACATTAATGTTGAATACCCATTTGAAGTGAATTCAAATTTTAATTTCAAAGGGTGTTATTTTATTTATTCCAATATATGGTGCTTTTAATTAATTAAGCTTAATTTAGTCTCGTAACATTAATGTTGAATACCCATTTGAAGTGAATTCAAATTTGAATTTCAAAGGGTGCTATTTTATTTATTCCAATATCTGGTGCTTTTAATTAATTAAGCTTTTATCGTAGCTTGGCCCTTTTCAATTTTTGTGATAACCTCCCGGAGTAGCATCTTGCAGGTTTAGGGTTGTGGGATATACTAAAAAAAATCATAATGAGGGTGAGGGAGAGGGTAGGGGGATACATTAGGGAAACTTAATATGAGGGGATTGTGTGGGTGGGGGTAGATGTTAGGGAAAATGTAATATGGGGGGAATATGGGGTTGGGGGTGATATTAGAGAAAATTCATAATGAGGGTGAGTATGAGGGGATATATTAAGAAAACCTTAATATGAGGAGGCTATGGGGGCAAGGGAAGATATTAAGGAAAATGTATTAAGTTTTCCCTAATATATACTCCCACCCCCTAAAATTTTCTCTAAAAAATCCCTCCAACTCCACACCTTTATTAGGGAAATAATATCTCCCCCAACCTTCACCTAATAAGTTTTCCCTAATATGTCTCTCTCTCACCTCATATTATGTTTTCCCAACTTCACTCTCATAATTAATACCCACCACCACTTCCAACCTTATTATGAGGGTAATAATTTTTCCCTAATATATTCCCCCCACATATTTAGTTTTCCCCAATATCTCCCCCCAAACTCACTTAATAAGCTTCCCTTAATATCTCCTCCAACCCTATCCTTCTAATTAATAACTACCCCCATCTCCACCCTCATAATAAGTTCTCCCTAATATCTCCCCACCCACACCCTCATTATGAGGGTAATAAGTTTTCCTTAATATCTCCCCCCAACCCCACCCTCATTATGAGGGTAATAAGTTTTCCTTAATATATCCTCCCAACCCCACACCCCCATTCATATTAAGTTTTCCTTAATATCTTCCCTCACCCCCACATAATGTGTTTTCCCTAATATCTCCCCCTATCCCCACACCCTCCACCATATTAATATTTCCATAATACCTCCCTACACACCCACCCTCATCCTCATAATTAATATCTCTCCCCACCTCCACTCTCATTATGAGGGTGATGGTGGAGGAAGATTATGAGAGTGAGGATGGGGGGAGATACTAGGGAAAACTTAATATATCCCAACTTTTAATTCTATGAAATAAGATATGGTAAGAATAATCACTAGTGAATATACCATGATAGAAAATTATAATGAGTTGAATTAGTTGATTGGGTTATAAAACTATTTATATATAAGTTTAATTATTTTAGAATTAATTAACTATTATATTGATAGGAGAATCATTATTTTTGTGAGTATTTTCCCCATCTTTTCCCTTATTATGAGAGAAAATGTGGGGGTAAGATATTAGGGAAAACTAATGAGGGTGGGGATGGGATTAAGGGTAGATAATTAGGAACAATTTTCATAGTTTTCCCCAATATCTCCACCACCCACCCTTATTATGGGATTATAACTATGAACATGAAGAAAAATATTAGTAAAAACTTAATATAATTTTACTTTTGATTTTATGAAATAAAATATGGTAAACATAAATCACTAATAAATATAGTATACAATAAATTTATAACAAATTAAATTCATTGGTTGAGTTTTAAAATTATTTATAAATTAATTTAATTATTTTAAAATAATTAACTATTATAATAATAAAATCATGATTATTTTTATGAATGTTCATTGAATAAGGATTTTCAATACTAATATGAAATTGAGGGAGTAAGAAAAGAGATACTAAAATAAACAAACACAATAATTAATCATTTATCATCTTAATAGGATTTTTATATTTCTTCTTCTAAGTAAATATTTATGAGATTTTCTTCCTTTTTGGAATGCTTATAATAAAATCATTTATAGGGTTTTTATATTTCTTCTTCTAAGGAATTATTTATGAGATTTTTTTTCCTTTTATTGGAATGTTTATAATAAAATTTTAAGAGATTTATCATACTTGAACTAGCCATTTAAGATTTTTTTATTGTAAAATGTTTTGGATTGATAATAATTAAATGTTTGGAAATGTTTTGTCATACTTCAAAGCATTTAAAGAAGAATGTGATTGTAAGTACTTTATTAGCATCAATCAACTCACAAAGTAAAATATGCAATAAGTAAAATTTAAATTTGAAAAAGGAGAATAAAAAAAAATCATCCAAACTAACTCCAATTAAAAGTAAAGATCTACATATATAAATGCTTATATCAAGATAAGTTACATATACTTCATTAAAACCATTTACCATTCAATTTCCAAAAAAATAATACTAAGTTAATCCAAATGAAAATTACACTAATTATTTTATTTTTACTTTTTTTTTTTCAAATAATTTTAATAAAGTTTACTTCTCTTGTGGTCAATATTTGATTCTATATATGAGATTCATACTAGATGTTATTATAAAGTACATAATTTTATTGGGGGTAGATTTTTTAGTGAATGCTATTTAAGTTGAGATTGTATTTAGTTTTGGAATGATCTAAAATCTAAAACACTAAAATGTATAGCAAGGATGAAAATACGCCCTTATAAATTACCCAATCACAATTTGAAATTATATGATTTTTTAAAATAATTTTGATATTTTATAATTTTAATAAAATTTACTTTCTTGAAATTAATATTTGATTTTATATGTGATATTAAGGTTAGATATTACATCAAGCATATATATCAGTCTTTTTTTGGATAATATTTAAGCTAAAATTGCTAGTTTATATATTTATCATATATTGATAAACTTGAAAGAATGTTTTTTTATTTAAAAACAAAATTGAAAACACATGAAAGGGCGATTTTCAAAAATATCATTTAAAAAAACTTGAAAGCATATGACAATTATCTCAGTTTAAATGATAATTGAAAGATTGGTGTAAGGAATGGTAATTAAAATATGGTTTTAAGATTTTAATATGATTCCCTAGTAAAAAGGTAGCTAACGCTCCAAAAAAGCCTAACACTGGACTTGTCGTTTCAGGAATGAGTTGAGTGATTAAATAGTCATTCTTGGTGAATGAATCATGATAGGAATCCAAGATTGAGAGAAGGTTCTACACAAGAGGAGGAAATTCAAAGGTTGTTTTCCACATTCCGAAAACCAGAGGGAAAGGAAGTAGGACATCGAGTTGATTACTCATGGACACGGTAATTTTATGTTTCCTTAATTTGTTTGTGGGACGTTTGTGTAACATGACAAAAAAAATCTATGTTCAATGTACAGGTTAAGCATGGATGTTAGCTCTTTCTTTCTCTCTCAAACACTGTGATGTAAAGTTGTTTTTCTTATGGAGCACTCCATAAATGTATTGTACCATGTAGTATTGTATGCATCAATGTATTGTGTAATGTTGTTGTATGCTTGCAACTTGTTGTGTTATGTGTGTGCAAATGTTTGTGTTATGTGTCTGTGGATTCGTGTTAATTGAGAGAGAAAGTTGTGGCTGAGGTTGAAGGGCCAACTTGATCAATAAATAATACACTTTCAGAGTGAGTTGGTATTCATGTCGATATTTTCTTTAATTATTTTTAAATTCATTATGTTTCCTTTTTTATATACAGGAGCTAGAGCAACACTTCCAATGGTTTTGAAGTAGTGAATGAGGAGTTTCCAACTCTTTTGCAACCACCAATTTCCCCAGTTTCAACTCCAAAAGAAAGATTCCTAGGAAGAAAGGTTAGTATTCTTTGTCGATGGTCCTTCTCTTCTTATAGGCAAGGGTAAATATTTGTAGAGGTTTAGTCATTTATTTTAGAAAGAGGAAAACATATATCCTATATAAATAGCCCAGCCTATTTATTTTCTAGGGTTTAAACAATTCAAACTTAAATGAACTTAGTCTAAATTCAAAATTGAACAGAGAGATGCTACCACCTACCCAGTGATGGGATCCATAGCATCGATAGGAACATAACATTAGCATACGGTCCTCTCCATTCCCTTACAGTTGGTCCTTCACATAGTTACACATATCCCTAGCCCCTTGTTTATTGAGATCCACATTATGCATACTTGAGTAATCCATAAATCCCCAAAGAGTCATGCTTGAGAGCGAGATCATGATGCTTATGATTGTCTGAGTCTTTAGAGAGTTGGATGCTCCAGATCGATCGAGCAATTACAACCCTGAAGTTACCGATTCCAGAGCCTCTAGGGAGCAACACCTATATTATATAGAGAGCATATATAGAGGTCATTTCTTTCAGTAAATTCTTGGATTTGAAGTGAAGGTTGAAGAACTTGAACGAGGAATTTAAATTCCATTTTTTTTTAAATTCAAATCTCCATCTATTTTGTGTTGGGTTTTATGGTATTGGACTCACTTAATGATCTATAACATGTTTTTTAAGATTTAACCTGAAACGAGTGACCTCTTTTCTGTTTTTTTCCCCGAAGTCTGTGTCCATGTATATCTGATTCATTATATGTCTATGATATAATATTCTTTGGCCTTAGTGGGCTTTCCATGAATCTTTATCCCTACTGAGATTTCTAGTATTGTATTATGAATGAAAAGAAAAAGCTAATATAAGTTTATGCTACTATTATAATAAAAAACACTTAAGCTTATTAGGGGAATTTTTGTACACGTGTGCCATTAGACCGTGGGATTCTTTATCTGTGGGATTCTTTATCCACTTGGGCCAAGGCTTGGTTGACTATAAACCCGTTGCCTAATTTGTTTATTTCATCTACTGTGGAGAAGATGTTAGACCCAATCATCACTTTCACATATCTAAAAGATCAAAATTAGTTTCAGTGATGAACTCGTGTATTTATTTAATTTGACCTAGTATGGTGAATCATCACGACTCACAGTTCAACAATCTTCTTAAGCAATATATTATGCAGGAGTAAACTAAGAAGAAAGGCGGTAAGCTAGATTACCGTGCATATACCAAAAACGCAGGAGTAAACTAAGAAGAAAGGCGGTAAGCTAGATTACCGTGCATATACCAAAAAGAAAAGTCTAGAAAGCACATTGTAAAAGGAATACAAAAGCATCAATGAAAATGCATATTAAAAGCTAATATTGATAAGTATGTTAAAAACTAATATTAAAGAGTAATAATTATGTGAATTTATGTTTTACGAAATAGATTAAGTATAATTATGCCAAAAGACATGTTTATCTTGGAATAGGGTTTCTATAATTCTAATTTAATTAGTACTAATTAGTATGTAGATGGTGCGGATTTAACCTCCACCTTATTCTTTATGTTCTTTTAATTAAATTGTTTAACTTAAAAAAATATCACATCAACAAGTGTCATATGCATTCACTTATGATTTTTTGGACATATGGTATTTATGAGGTATGGTTTTGTAACAAAATTATATTTACATGTTAAAGAATTTCCATGGTAAAGTGGGGGTAAATTTCAATTATTAGGAATCTTATTCTATATTTTAGAAAGAAAGGAAAAAATAAATGTAACTATGTTTTCAGAAATATGTGTGTATGTTTTTCATTAAAAAGTTAAATATGTTTCACTGGAATTATGACATTATCAATTAACTTATTTTTTCCTAATATTTTATTTATAAATTATATAAACTATTATTTTTTCCATATTACTATGTACAAAATATGGAAACAAGATACAAAGAAACATTATTTATGCTCTAAAAATGTGAAGAATACTATACTAGTGTAAAAAATTTATATTAAAAACCAATATTGATAAGTACCTTAAAAATGATGTTAATGAGAATATTTAAGTCAATTTATGTTTTAAAAAATAGATTAATTATAATTATCTTAATGGATATGTTTATTTTGGAATGGGGTTTTTAGAATTCTAATTTAATTATGAGTAATTATGAAGTGGATAACATTTTAAAATATTCATATTAGCCTACACAAATGAAAGGTTGAGATTTTTCTATGTTCTTTTAATTAAATTAATTAACTAAAAAACATCATATCAACAAATGCCATATTAAGTGAGTTATGATTTTTGGACATATGATATTAAAGAGCCATGATATTGCAACAAAATCTATATACATATTGAAAATTCTCATGATAAAATTAAAATAAATATACATAATTAAGAATTTTACTCTATAATTTTTTATATATAAATAATTCACTTATATATTATTTTTTTAATAAACAATAATATTAATTTAAAATACAATTATAATTTAAATAGTTTTTATTTTTTATTTTTCTTTAATCATATAAAATGTATAACAATCAAATATTATAATAAGTATAAACATTTACTAATTATTTAATTTACAAACTAACTTAATTAAAAAACTATAAACTATTCAATCAATCAAATGCACCATAAAAATCTAAAATTATATCTAATTTACATAATTATATTCCTAATGAGGATGTTGTTCATGCTCCAATGGTTAGTAATTATTTATCATCATAGAATGGTAGGGACTTTTTTGTTATATTTGTTAGGACATTATTGGAATTTTTTGTTATGTTTGGTAGGACACTATCGGAGTATACTTTAGGGGTTTGTCAAAAGGCCATTTAAAAAATTAGCATCTATTTGGACTAGGGTAAGGAATTGATCTCGTCAAGTTTGTAAATAAGGTAGTTAATTTTTTTTTTTTCTTAGTTATGATTTAAAATTTAAAGATATTGATTATAGTATTTAGTGACTGTTTATTTAATGAAGGTTGTTTTTTATTTTTATTTAACAATTAGTTATGTTAAAGTTTTAGATCAGTTACTAATTACAATATTTAATGATTGTTTTATTTTTTGTTCGATAATCACTAATCTCTAAGTTTTAGACAACCCACTAATTATGACATTTAATGACAATTATATGTAAATTTTCTAAAAAAATAAATTACTTAATTGAAAGGAGCTTAAGATAAGTGGCACTCACATGCTGTTAAGTCTTTTTAGTAAAATTAGTTGAAAATTCCAAGGTAATTTTGATAGAAACTTTGCCCATAGACCCTAATGCTTAGTGTTTTTCACAAATTTGAAGATTCCTTGGATCATAAAAGTGACTATCACTTGGAATTTGGTGACTACCCAGTAGTTTTATATAAGAATGAATTAATAACTTTAAATTTTATTAGTTTTTAGGTGGTATTAATAGACCACAGTAAATATTTTATTTTGCATTTTGTAAGATAATTATTACTCAAATAGAAATATGGAATGTAATATTTTAATTTTTAAATTATAACTTTTATTATCTAAATAAGTTCAATTTTCTAAACAAAAATTAAAATTTTATTTTTCCCTTTTAATCAAATTTTACTTTTTTTTAAATCAAATTTTAAAATATATATATGATTATTATTTCTTTTAAATAAAATAAAAATACACATAACTATTTTAATAAAAACGTTTTCACCAAACACTTTATCATGAGTGAATTTTAAATGAAATTATTTTTAGTGAGACTTGTGTAATTAGTTTTGAAAATCATTTTTTAAATTAATCCATAAATAACTCTTATAAGAAAAGAAGTGGATTGAAAGGTTAATGTGGCACCTACTACTCGAACAGCCGCAGCATCTCAATCATTGAAATCTTGAAATCTTGTAACGTGTAATGGCAAACTGTTCAGAGAATAGTCAAATAGATAGGCTGAACTAAGTGTGCCATGAAGATGCAATTTGCAGACAAAAGAAATTATATATTTGATATAAATTTTTATAATTTTTAATTATAAATCGTGTTTTATTTCATAATTTATTTATAAGAATAAGTATTATTTATCAATAAACAAAAGAATTAAATAAATTTTATTCCAGAGGTGACTACATGGATAATTCTGATCTAAAAGGAATAGATGAATTTGCTTAAATTAAGGTTACTATTCCGTGAAATTAAGTTTATTTTCTTGATTTCACTCGTGAAAATACAGTCGTAGTATTGGAGAGGATTCCGATAAGATTAGATTTATGAGGGTAAATATAGTATCCTGGATATTACATTAAAGCTTAATTAAAAATATAATAATTTATTAATCAAATAATAAATCAAAATTAAATAAAAATTTCTTGATAAAATCAAAATTATATCTATTATTATAATATCCGTAAGCATTCGACTTTTTCTATCACTGAATAATTTTAGAAGATCGAGCGACTATCCAGTCTGTACTATGCCGTTCATATTCGATGCGTGATGCCCGCAAAGTATTATTAAAGCCCAGCCCTTTACGTTATACGGTTAGTGGTAGGTAAAACATAATTTATATTGACCTGCTGTGGTAGTTTAAATTTCATTGAGTACATTGACCTGCTGTGGTGGCGGCTAGAGGGGCGGAACCCCCTCCCCCAGCGGGTCTGCTCTTGCTAAAATCATAGGTTATTGGTATACCCGACTTGCAGGTGGTTGGTTATGCTCTTGGTGTTATAGTGGCAGCTATGAGGTTTGATCCTGGGTCTCCCGTGGATTAAACTTGATAATTACCGATTCACCATGTGTTAAAAAAAAAACATAATTTATATTATATTTTTGTTAATCAATTAACACCTCGTTGTGGAAGGTAGCAGGAGGGACTAACAACAGTGAGTACAGGAATCATCTAGAAGTATAGCGAAAGCGCAATTTACGGGAGTTGGGGGGCGTTTGTCAGAGGAAGCATCCTTGTGCGTTATTTTTTCTGACAATTAAGAAGCATCTTAGACTCCCATTATGTAACTTGGGTTTGTATTACACTCCTCCAACGTTCAAACCACACCGGAAATACATATATCCGGTGGACTGTTCAAACTAATTTGGGTGCCACGCGTGTGTGACAGGTAAGGTATGCCAAGTAGTGGGCGCGTATGTATTATACTCCTCCAACGTTCAAATCACACCGGAAATACATATATCCGGTGGACTGTTCAAACCAATTTGGGTGCCACGGGTGTGTGACAGGTAGTGGGCGCGGTCAAACCAAATTTGAATGTAGATGCCAAGTAGTGGGCGTGCTTTTGTCAGAGGCAAGTTTGTTATATTATCTGACAATAAAGAAGCATCTTACACTCCATAATGCCACTTGTGTTTGTATTACGCTCCTCCAACGTTCAAACCACACCGGAAATACGTATATACGGTGGAATGTTCCAGATGGGTTGATCAAACGTTCAAACCTGAAATTCATATATCCGGTGTACGGTTCCAGATGATACAAGCCGTTCAACTAACTTGGTAAATGGCTATATATATCTCTTTCGAAGTTCATTTTACAGCATTTTCATCCTCCTCTATCCATCTATGTTCAGATTGTGTGCTGGGCTGTGAGGTTTGAGTCAGAGGTCAGTAAGTTTAAGTCTGTGGTTTGAGTATGGGTATGTGTCGGTGAGGAGGAGGGTTTGCAATTTTTGGGTTCATGGAGATCAATGATCCTCTTTCAGTATGGTATGCACGCCATCAAAGTCTATTTCTGTATGCAATTCTATTTCATTGCCCTGTTTTTTTCTTGATTATAAATTATTCAATTGCCATTTACATCTGGATGTAAATAATGTTGCTGAAAAATGTTTAAATGATGCAGGTTATTGAGGTTGTTGTTAACGCTGGCTAAAGAAATGAAATCATTACTGGGAATCCCACCTCCAATTCCAGGTATGGCCTTTCAATTAATATACTGTACGATCTGAAATATTACATATGAAGGTGTGCACAATGTGATCTAGCTTACCATCCCGGCAGCAACAGGGTCATATTCCTTTATGTTTCACCCTATTCCTCTATGTTTTGTAGGCCATTCGATATTTGAGAAGGACCTGTAACCTTCAACCCATAATCTTGTTGTACCGTTAATCTCCACACCTAGAAGTAACGCCAGAATAGTCATTTCCATATAGAGATGCCGGTCGTATGGGGCAGGAAAGACGCTAGCTACATACTCTGCATAGCGAGACTAATAGCCAGTACTGGCACTAGTCATAGCTTCTCTGCATAACACAACCACTAGCTTCTCATGCGCGGGTAGATTAAGCAGGAAGGCACCGCCAAAAATAAACCTTACCCTGGCATATACAAAGGCACCGCCAGACACCTTACAGGGCAAGACCCTACAGAGTCGGATCTAAACCCAGCCCTTTCTTTTCATTCCGCAATTCAAAAGCTAGACGAATAGCCTGGCACTAGTCATACAACCAATTGCTTGACCAGTACTGTCACTAGTCATAGAACCATTAAGCATGAGTCATAGAGGCACATCCACTAGCATCTCCTGCATACACAGAGGTAGATTAGTTTGCCTAGCACAACCTCTAGCTTCTCCTGCATAGCGCAACCACTAGCTTCTCATGCGCGGGTAGATTAAGTGGGAAGGCATCGCCAAAAATAAACTTACCCTGCATATACAGAGGCACGGCCAAAAACCTTATAGGGCAAGACCCTACAAAACCAGATCTAGACCCAGCCCTTTCTATTCATTCTGCAATTCTAAATGGTGTTGGTAGCCAGAGATCTGTGAGAGAAGCAAAGGCTCCGATCCAATTGGCTATCGAATGCCAACGAACTCCCTGTTTCCACGATCCTTCAGCGCGGGGAGGAAGCGGCTTAATTTTATAATATTTGAAAGTTTCAAATATTTTTTAATCAAAAACTGCGCCGACTACCAAACCAATTTTTGTTTTTCGGGCCGAGTACTTGCATTGCCATTGCATTTCGTTTATTGCATTCGATCCGACCAATAGCCTTAATCGCACGAAATGGTGAGAGAATCTGTTTGTGGGATTTGTAACAGCTTGAAGAGGAACCTTGGCAATGACTAACAGTCGTTCTTACCTCCGATTCAACCAGCATGCTTGCGTTTAAACTGACTAGGCAACTCCAATAATTGACCATACGTTGGCGGTTGCCTTCGCTTCCTGGAAGTTAAAAATGCTTTTGATGCTGTATACCGATTCCCATGAACCTTTCTTTCCCTGTGCTTACAAAATCCACTGATTGTACGTGATTGTTGATTCCAAGTCAAACCCCCAAGGAAACATGGCGTCAACAATTTTGAAGTTGGTAAGACGCAGGTTGTTGGCACGGAACCTCCAGAACCAGAAACTTTTTCTGGGGAGGAAGCTGCTTAATTTTATAAAATTTGAAAGTTTCAAATATTTTTTAATTAAAAACTGCCCATATTTTGATCACAGCCCAAACTATAATTAATTCAATCCAATGTTATAGCTCCTTTACAAAAATGTATTAGCAGGGTAGATTTTATAATATTTGGAATATTTTTTAATCAAAACTTGCTTAGATTTTAATCACACTCCAAGCTATAAACTAATAACAGTGTGTCACTGAAATTCAATGATTCAGCGTCCAGGTGGCATTTTCATATTACAAAGAAACTACAGTCTTCCATATGATGGGCTTTACTTTCTTGAAATCGTAAAAAAATGCAGCCTAGTTGATCTTGATCATTACTGCTGGATGGGAAAGTATTCTGATCCATGTGATTCCATTAAACTTCTTTTCTTTCTACCCACTGGAATTCCTCTAAGCCCTAAAGTAGGTAATTTACATTCCAAGGATTTTTGGCAGGCTTTTTTTAGGGCCTTTGATTAAGGAGGTAATTCTAGGTCCGTCGATTAAGGAGGTATTTTCATCATTTACTTAAAGAATTAGCTGCAACAATTCTTTATTTTTTTTCTTTTAATTTAGTAGAAAATTTTATCATATTTAAAATTATGAATTTAGTTATTATTTAGATGAAATAGTAGAAAAGTTTACCATTCTCACTCTCATTTCATTGCAAACTATACTTGTTCTACTTACCAGATTCACACTTCACTGCAAAATGTTCATACTTTACACCACTTTCACACAGCATTCCAAATATCTCTTATAGTTCATTTCAAATCACTAACTTCTTGTTATGCAGATATTCATTGTAGTGCACCTCTTGTCACTCATTTTCACTTCACACTCTACACTAAACTTGCATCTCTAGACTCTCTTCAATTTGTAGATGCTCCTCGTAGTTTCTCTTAAGTTTTGGATTTGTTCTAATGAAATTATTTAATTATTATTTCAAACACCTTTTAGTCAAATCACTTTCAAATGGTTATGCAAGCTATCTTCCTTAAATTAATTGTTATTATATTAAATTTGTAAATTATATCATACTTGTATAGCTTTGCACAATAATATTGTATTAATGTTTTTTCCTTAATGTATTATCATGTGCATATATATATGGATATTCTTTATGAATTGTGCATTTAATTATGTTACAAGTTGTTATGAAGGGTTTGTATACTAACAATATCATTTCAATGTTGTATGTTGCAGAAAATTTATCAATATCAAGTTGATGGCTGAAGACATTATCTACTTTTATGTTTTGTAATGTTGGAATTAGAACAATTTATATTTTATATTTTTTTTGTTTAGATGGGCCCATCAAAGAATGTACATGAACACAAACTATCATTAATAAAAGGAGTAGGCTTTATTTTTTGTGGAGGGGAATTCAACCCCTCCAAAAGGCTCTTAGGAAGGTTAAATTGTAACCCTCCTTTGAGTTGTGTTCCTTGTGCTCATGGTTTTCATGATATTTAGTTTATAGTAACTTCAATATGCTCAAACATAAATACATTATTTTATTATAATAAATTATTTAATATTTATTCACATAAATTATTTAACATTTTAAAAATGTTTTAAACATCTTCTCCACATACAGACAAACCGCAAAATCACTCTTATTCACATGAATCATTTAACATTTTTTCAATGTTTTAAGCATCTTCCCCACATACACAAACAAATGGCAAAGTCACATTTATTCACATAAATCATTTAACATTTTTTCAATGTTTTAAACATCTTCCCCATACACATAAATGAAAAAACTACTTTTATACACATAAATTATGTATCATTTATAACCTATATTTGTATATTTTTTTAATTTCTCATTTTTTTGTTTTGATTTTATTTTTTTAGTTTTTTTATTTTGATTTTTGATTTTTTTTAATTATTTAATTATAAATATGTTATTAAGATATTTATATTATATTTTTTCATAAATATTAAATAAATATTAAATTTGAAAAACATTGATATTTTTATAAATTTAAATTAAATAACAATATATTATTTATAGTGTTTGTAAATATTTAAATGCTTTTATTATTTATTTATATTAATTTATTATATCTAAATGTTTGTGTATTATTGGTTTTATTATTTATATATATAATAAATATATTTTTAATGCTTTTATGTATATCTATATATGAATGATTGTATTTGGGTTATAATGTATGCTTTGGATTGTGTTTTATATGTATATGAATGTATTATTTTGAGAATTGAAATAGTGTTTTTATTAGTTGCATTTGGATAGTTAGAATTTATTTGTTAAGGTTTTTATTTTGATATGTATCAATGAATAAGATATCTACTTCTATATGATGTGTGTGAATGTATTATAGAGAGTATTTGTATTACTTGTATGTATTTTTTTTGAGAGTATTTGTATTACTTGTATGTATTTTTTTTTAGTGTTTATTCTTCTATGTTTATGAATGTCTCATTTTGTATGCTTTTGAGTATTCTTTCATTGTTTATTTGTATGTATATGAGTGTATTGTTTGAGTATTCCTTGAGTGTTAGAGTGGTGGTTTCATTGTTTGTGTGTATATAAATGTATTTTTTTGAATAGTTGATTGTATTATTTTGAGTGTTTTTTCAGTATTCCTTCATTATTTGCTTGAGAGTGTATTTTTTGAGTATTCTTGTGTATGGATATTGTTTACTTGTATGTATATGAATGTATTATTTTTTGTATTTATATGTGTATTATTTACTTGCATTCTATATATGTGTATGAATGTATTCTTTGTTATACTTGTGTGTATATTATTTACTTGTATTCTTTATTATGTGTATGAATCTATTCTTTGCTACATTTATATGTTTAGTTTTTAGTTGAATTCATTGTATGTGTATAAATGTATTCTTTATGTGTGTATAAATCTATTCTTTGCAGCATTCGTATGTGTCTTGTTTACTTGTATTCTTTTTATGTCAATGAATGTATTCTTTATGTGTGTATGAATCTATTCTTTCTTACATTTGTATGTGTCTTGTTTACTTGTATTCTTTGTATGTCTATGAATGTATTCTTTATGTGTATATGAATCTATTCTTTGCTACATTTGTATGTGTCTTGTTTACTTGTATTCTTTGTATGTGTATGAATGTATTCTTTATGTGTGTATGAATCTATTATTTGCTACATTTGTATGTGTCTTGTTTACTTGTATTCTTTGTATGTGTATCAATGTATTCTTTATGTGTGTATGAATCTATTCTTTGCTACATTTGTATGTGTTTTGTTTAATTGTATTCTTTGTATGTGTGTGAAAATATTCTTTGTGTGTATGAATATATTCTTTGCTACATTTGTATGTGTCTTGTTTACTTGTATTATTTGTATGCGTATCAATGTATTCTTTGTGTGTATGAATCTATTCTTTGTAACATTTGTATGTGTCTTGTTTACTTGTATTATTTGTATGTGTATCAATGTATTCTTTATGTGTGTATGAATCAATTCTTTGCAACATTTGTATGTGTCTTGTTTACTTGTATTATTTGTATGTGTATCAATGTATTCTTCATGTGTGTATGAATCCATTCTTTGCAACATTTGTATGTGTCTTGTTTACTTGTATTCTTTGTATGTGTATGAATGTATTCTTTATGTGTGTATGAATCCATTCTTTGCTACATTTGTATGTGTCTTGTTTACTTGTATTCTTTGTATGTGTATGAATGTATTCTTTATGTGTGTATGAATCTATTCTTTGCTATATTTGTATGTGTCTTGTTTACTTGTATTCTTTGTATGTGTATGAATGTATTCTTTATGTGTGTATGAATCCATTCTTTGCTACATTTGTATGTGTCTTGTTTACTTTTATTCTTTGTATGTGTATCAACGTATTCTTTATGTGTGTATGAATCCATTCTTTGCTACATTTGTATGTGTCTTGTTTACTTGTATTCTTTGTATGTGTCTCAACTTATTCTTTATGTGTGTATGAATCTATTATTTGCTACATTTGTATGTGTCTTGTTTAATTTTATTCTTTGCATGTGTGTGAAAGAATTCTTTCTGTGCACGAATATATTATTTGCTAAATTTGTATGGGTCTTGTTTAATTGTATTTTGTGTATGTGTATGAATGTATTCTTTATGTGTGTTTGAATCTTTCTGTGTTATATTTATATATGTATTATTTACTTGTAGATATATGAGTGTAATTCGTGTTAATATATATTTTTAAATATTTATTTATATGATTATAATTCGTGTTAATACATTGGTTTAAATATTTATGAAAGTCTTTCTATTATTATTATTATTTTCATTTTTTATTTTAATTTTTTATCCTTTTCCTATAAATTTTTTACTATTCTGTTTTTAATTTTCAGTTTTTATTGAAATTTTAAATATTGATAATATTAATTTATTATTTTAAAATAAAAAATAATATACATATTACAATAACACTAAAAAATAAATAATTGTAATGCCCCGGGAAAATGTAAATATTTGACTTTACTGTGGTTAAAAACTGAATATGACATTATTAACTGTTTTGGGAATTTAATAATATTTTTATTATTTCTTTAATAAATAAGAAATGTTTCCTTGGAAAAAAAACTGGCAACTTCTGAGAGGGAAGTTGGGGGAAACGGTTGCAGTGAATTGCAACCCTAACCACCTCCCCTAACTGGGAAGGTTTCCAGGGAAAAAGGGGAGGAAAAAGGTTAGTCTGCCTTGTGAGGACAGGTAGAGAGAGAAAATAAAAAAAAAAGAAAATAGATGGCTAAGTTTGGTGAGGACCAAATAGCCAGGCATTAGGTGCAGATATCTTGCCGAGGACAGCGGTCCTACAAGAGAGCACGGGGGAGAGATTCTGGTCCCGAAAGATGAATCTCGAGGTTGGGTGGCAGATTGGAAGCAGAAGACAAGAGAAAGTTTCGCTTCTGTAAGACTACGCAGAGCACAATAGTACAAGAAGCAGAGGTGAGTAATTCGGTTGCAGTCAGACTAGAACATCGAACAGACAGGTACGAAAATTACCACTGAAGTGCCTAATTAAGTTTGTGCCATTTATAAACTTGATATTTGTAACAGCAAACTTTTGTGCAACTATAACTCTTAAAAAAAAATAACTTAATAATAATTGTAATAGAGGGATTAAATGATATCTGCATTAAAAAGGAAAATGGGAGAGGGATGTACAGTTAGAACCCTCGTAGGTTTTGGAAAAACTGTTCGTAACAATGTCACTGTAGAACAATCCGTAGGGTCATAAAATGATTGGGCCACGCGAAGTCCCTATTCGTTAGAGAAATCCTTAAGGGTGGGATTAGTTAATGACTTGGCAGAAATGTTTTTCCTCCATTGAGAAACTCTGGCATGTAAAGACTGAAGCTGAAACTGTAGGGCTTGGCGTCGAGGAAAAAGAAAAAAAGAGAAAAACAAAAGAGATGTATCAAGACTTACACACATTTGATAGAATTATACAGGCAGTAACAGAGAACAAAACCCTAGGACATTTCATCCTGGAGGAACAGGTAATGGAGGGGCCTGACGTGCCAAATTGGCAACAACCCAAGTCAGGTAAATGAGCATGGTAGGAAACTACTGTTGTGCGATTTTCTAAAGAAAAGAAAAGAACAAAGTTTGCAATGCCAATTTAAATAAGACATCTCTTCTAAGATCAACGAACAATTAGATATTCAGGACTTTAAATGAATTTAGTTGGTGATAGGTTGAATATTCTCATAATAATAACAGTAGAAACCATCAAAACAGTGGTGACCCTCTTTTAACAAATTCTGCTATCTGTAAAAGACAAGGAATAGCTGATACACAGTACGATGCTATGTCTAATCTTTGTTAACTGTTAAAACGAGGAAACAAGGAAACATAGATAGATAAAGACATCAACCTTTTGAAAATTCTCTGATAACAATAAGGTTAAGTGGGAAATAATTGTCGGATGGGGTGGGTTCCCTGAAACTCTTGACAACTCATAAAAAAGAACGAACGGAGAATCTTGACAGAGGCTGTTATAGCCGTGTTCTCTTACTTTTCGAACAAGAAACTAAGATTTAAGGAAATACCCATGAAAAATATATATAACAGCCGTAGCTTGGACGATAGCCAACCAGTTTCAAAACCCTTGAATCATATGCATATATAGACATGTAAAAGGATACATAAAGAAAAACAATAAATTAACTGGTGAATATGACTGGTATTTCTCAGGTGAAACCTGGAGGAATAATTCCAATATACATCGAAGTACATAAAACAACCAGGTACGCCACGGGGTCAAAACCCTGGCAAGTTTAATGCATAAATTAAATTAGAACAGCCACTGTCCGAGCCTCATACTGGAAGCAAACCCTCGACGCGAATGCCGCACAAGGGTTTCAAACTTCTATGGCACACAGCTGATAAATTACATAAGCTTCTAAACTCAATAGACTGCGAGCTATCTGGGAGACAAACTTAGAGATTCAGTGGAAATCAAAGAAACCCTGTCCAGTTATGCAGGGGAGTTAAACTCAGCTGGAAAAACCCTCAATATGGAGATAACCCCTTACCCGTTATTCTGGCAATGAGTCTGGTAAATGCTTACCACGCAACAACAGCGAATAGCTCTAGACCTGGAGAAGGGTCCTACAATCAGAAGAACCATAGCAAACCATTAGTTAAACAAAGTTAGGGAAGATGCCTGTCAAGGAGAAGTTTCAACGACAGAAAACTCCAATAATTAAAACCTGAATACTCACCTGGGTCTCACCAAGTTGAGCAGACGCCATAGTCTGTTTCCAGGAGCTTCCAACCCATTCTAGATCCTAAAACAATAGCAGAACAGGTTGTGGAAAACAAACAATAGTAAACAACAGTAGAATGGAGCCAGTGCTAATGGGAGGAAACATCATATCAATGAGATAGGGTTGACATAATCCCGAGAAGAGTTTTGAACCGTAGATCTACAAACCGTCATGACATTCGTCGATCTGGTGACAAGCGAAGAATGGTGGCTGCGAGAAACGGGCCTGCTCGTGCCACGCACAAGGCAGAGCAATAAGAATTACACCAACCGTATAGATAATCAACGTATAATTAATAAAAAAATGCCAGATGTCAATCCAGATCACCCACTTGCAGATCACGGGTAGTTGGGAGTTTTTCCCAAGGTAATAATAGGTTAATGAACCTGGAGTAGACAGGACCGAGCCTTTCATATCACCGGGAAAAAAAACAAGTTAGTTGCCTAGAAAACATTATAAATGGCTGGAGTAGTAAATATGGAGATAAGTCACAAGTTATGTTGACACGGAAAACATTCATACATTTGTAATACCAAATAGATTTTCTTTTTTATGATGGAGACATTACAATTGGTATTAGAGCCTAGTTACAAAACTGAGGCCTCTGGAAATTGAAAATTGAAAATTGAAAATTGAAAATTGAAAATTGAAAATTGAAAAATTGAAGATTGAAAATTGAAGATTGAAAATTGCAAATTGAAACAGAAAACAACATACAATTTATTTTCATCCCTATTTAAGCAGTTCAAAAAAAGAAAAGAAGTAGTTAGTATGTTGATTTACTTTTCTCATGTTAATAATAGGAAACCGGAAGTCTGACAGTATGAGAAGAGGGGACAGTGCATCATGCAGGTATGCGATGGGTCAGGGACCTATACCTGGCCCTAAGAATAATCCTGAGCTATGGGTACAGCTCAAAGAGGAAGCTTGCAATACAAACCAGGCTATTTTGGAGACAGTGCAGGAATTGAAAAATGAAATGGCCCGGTTATGTGAAGATAATGCATGGCTAATTATGGAACAAGAGAGAATTATAAAAAGCATGTCTGACAAATAGAACCAGCTGCGAGCAAACCCCAGTGCAGAGCAGCAAAGAATGTCAGAAGAGCACAATCACCACATAGAACCTGAAGGGTCGGAAGAGAGGGAGGAACAATCTGATAATGCATCTGAACAACAGACCTCAAAAAGGCAACGGATAGAGTTGCAAGGGGAATTTCGTAAGATTAAACTGCCACACTTCGATGAGGAATAGAAGGAAGCAGGTCAGGCATGGTTGATTAATATGGACAAATATTTCCAGCTATATGAATACGATCACAACCTTAAGGCATGGCTAGCCATTTACCAACTATAGGGAAAAGCCACCCTGTGGTGGGAAGAAGTTAAGATCGTAAGAGAAGTAAGCGAGCAGACCATAACTTGGGAGAAATTTCAAAAGTACTTTAAGGAAAGGTATCTGACTGATCGTTTTTACGACGATAAGGCAAGGGAATTCCATGGCTTGCGGTTGGGGAAGCAAACCATGGACGAATTTATCACCCGTTTTACTTCCTTGCTTTGTTATGTGCCTTATATTGGAGAGGAAAAAGCTAAGGTGCAAAGGTTTGTTAGTAGTTTACCTCTGTATATGCGGGAAAGGATTGAGTTTGACAATCTAAAGACAATGGATGAAGTAATACATAAAGCCAGGATTTGTTACCAGCAGAGTAAACACAAGGGAGAAATTCTAGGTAAGAGATGGAATGATAAGGTAAGTAATAAGTCAGCTGGAAACAATAAAGGGAATCGTAGTGGTGGTAGTAAGGGAGTTCGCAAGGGGAAAAACAACAAAACTGTACAGAAAAATCCATTCAGGTCCAAGACAACCAATGAGTCCAGAGTTGGTGAATAGCCTGCAAAGTTGGACAGCGAAGGGACAGCAAGACCTCCAGTACAGTGTTGGGGTTGTGGAGGGCCTCACTACGTCAAAAACTATCCTTAGCGAAAGGGAACCGAACAATTATCCCAAATCCATGAAGCATCGACAGTTGGTGACATAGGACATAGTCTACTAAGGATTAATGCAACCCTGGACGATTTTCAGGCGGATTACTAGCTGACCATGGTGGAATTCGAAGGTAAAATCTCAGACCTTACTGTCGCTGTTTTAATTGATCCTGGAGCCACCTTAAATTATATTAGTCCTAAGGTGGTAGAACATTGTAAACTGCAACCTGTTAAATTCAAGAATCCATGGCTAGTACAGCTGGCTACAGGGGCCAAGAGGCGAGTGCTTGCAAAAGTCAATAACTGCTCTTTAAAGATAGCAGGGCAGCCAATAATGGCAGATTTAAATGTGCTTCCCCTTTGTTCATACGATGTGTTGATCAATATGGACTAGCTAGAAAAACACCGTTCCTTAGTCAACTGTAAAACAAAGACTATTTATTATAGGGATGAGCTTGGAGCAAGGCAAGAGATGCAAGGAATTAAGCGGCCAGTACAAGTTCAGCCAATAACTGCATCTCAGTTAGCGAAATGCATTAGGAAGGGGTGTCAGATTTATGCCATCCAAGTGGGCTATGCTAACTCAAAAGATAAAACAACCACGTTGGACAACATCCCTGTGATACAAGAATTTGCTGATGTGTTTCCGGAAGAGATTCCCAGACTGCCGCCTAAGAGGGATATAGACTTTACTATTGAATTGGTACCAGGGGCAGCACCGATATCTCGAGCACCATACAGAATGAGTATACTTGAGCTGACAGAGTTAAAAATGTAGCTATAGGAACTGTTAGAGAAAAGCTATATTCGCCCCATTGTGTCTCCTTGGGGGGCTCCAGTATTATTTGTTAAGAAAAAAGACGGGACCCTTCGCATGTGTATAGATTATCGTCAGTTGAACAAACTGACAATCAAAAATAAGTATCCTCTACCTCGGATTGATGAACTTTTCAACCAAGTGAAAGGTGCAACAATATTCTCCAAGATCGATTTGCGATCAGGGTATCATCAAATCAGGATTAAGGAAGAAGACATAGTTAAAACAACTTTTAGAACAAGGTATGGACATTACGAGTTTGTGGTGCTACCCTTTGGGTTAACTAATGCCCCCGTAACATTCATGTGCTTGATGAACATCATATTTCATCAATATTTGGATAGATTTGTGCTGATATTTGTCGATGATATATTGATATATTCCAGTACTATGGAAAAGCACAAGGAGCACCTCAGATTGGTGCTACAAACCCTCCGGGAACACCAATTATATGCCAAGTTCAGCAAGTGCAACTTCCTCAAGGAAGAAATACAGTATCTGGGCCATATAATCACAAGGGAAGGGATTGCAGTGGACCCCGAAAGGATAAAGACCATAATGGAGTGACCTATACCAAAGGATGTAGTAGACATCAAATCCCTTATGGGGTTAGCCGGTTACTACAAACAATTTGTAGAAGGGTTCTCAAGAGTAGCATATCCTATCACTTCCTTACAGAAAAAGGGAAGAGCATTCAGATGGACCCCAGAATGTCAAAGAAGTTTTGAGGAGGTTAAGCATCTGCTCACCACCGCACCCATTCTGAGCATAGCTAATCCTAATAAGGACTATGTGGTGTGCACTGACACAAGCAAGGAAGGTGTGGGAGGCATGTTGATGAAAGAAGGGAAAGTAATTGCTTATGAGTCAAGGAAACTAAAAGAGCATGAGCAGAAATATTCCGCTTATGACTTAGAGTTGGCAGCCATCATACACGCCTTGAAGATGTGGTGACATTATCTTATGGGAAGGAAATTTTTATTACTGACAGACCACCACAGTCTGACCAATTATTTTAGCCAGCCCACTTTAAACGCTAGGCAAGCACGGTGGGTAGATTTCCTAAGTGGTTTTGACTTTGAAATCAAACATTTGAAGGGGAAAGAAAATCAGGTGGTGGACGCTTTAAGTCGAAAATTACAATGTTTGTATGAAATTTCCTTTAGCAAATGGAAAATCCCCTTCGAGGGAATGATAAAAGAGGTAGCAGAACAAGATACTGTATACCAGCAAATAAAACAACAAGTACAACAGTCTACCAGCGAGGAAAATCAACAAGGCTATGAGGTGGATGATGCTGGAATGTTGTATTACAAAAAGAGGCTATATGTACCCAATCAAAACAGCCTTAAAAATCTGATTTTGGATGAATTTCACATCAGTCACTATGTTGGACACCCAGGATATCAGAAAATGATCACTGCACTTCGAAAAGAGTACTATTGGCTGGGTATGAAGAAGAATGTGGCCGAGTATTTGGCATGGTGTTTGGAGTGCCAACAAATTAAGGCAGAGCATCAACATCCAGCGGGGTTATTGCAACCATTACCCATTCTGGAATGGAAGTGGGAAACCATTTCTATGGATTTTATAACAGGGCTACCTAAGACAAAGAAGAATAATGATTCTATTATGGTGGTGGTGGACAAATTGAGTAAAGCAACACATTTTATACCTATGCAATCCACCTACAAAGCTGTACAGATTGCCCATATCTTCATGCAAAATGTGTTTAGATTGCATGGACTACCGAAGACGATAATTTCAGACCATGATGTGAAATTCACATTGGTCTTTTGGAAGACATTATTTGCAGAATTAGGGACACAGCTGAACTTCAGTACAACGTATCACCCCCAGACCGACGGACAAACAGAACGGGTGAACCAGGTGGTAGAAGACATGTTAAGGGCGTATGTAATGCAGCAACCAACTCAGTGGGAGGAGTATTTGCACTTGGTTGAGTTTGCATACAATAACGGCTATCATACTTCATTACAAATGAGCCCCTTTGAGGTTTTGTATGGGCGGAAATGCCACACACCCTCAAGCTGGGGTGGACCTGAAGACAAATTAAGGTTAGGGCCAGAAATGCTTAAGGAAATGGAGGAAATGGTAAAAAAGGTACGGTCTAATTTAAAAGCTGCTCAAGATAGGCAAAAGAACTTTGCTGACCAGAAGAGGAGGTTTAAAGAATACCAAGTCGGTGATCATGTGTATGTGAGAATTCAAGCAAGGCGGAGTACACTACAATGGAGCGGGTGTACCAAGTTGGCACCCCGATATTGTGGACCATTCCAGGTCTTGGCAAGAATTGGGCCAGTGGCTTACCAGCTCGCCCTGCCAAGTCACATCCGGGTCCACAATGTCTTCCATGTCTCTGTGTTAAAAAAATATGTTTATGATCCTAAACATGTGATCAGATGGTAGGATATTCAGGTGAGGATTACTTCCAGTAGACCAGTCTAAAAGTTTTCTTTAAAAGAAACTGATTTAGAATATTGCATGTTGCAGGTCGAACCGGAAGGAGAAGTCTTGGTCGAGCCGCTGAGCATTCTCGACCGGAGAGAAGTACAACTGTGGAAGCGAGCTATTACCCAAGTTAAAGTGCAATGGCAGCACTTTGGGCCTGATGAGGCCACCTGGGAAGATGAAGAGCTCATGAAGAAAGCTTACCCGGAGTTGTTCTTGGTCAACAGACATCGGGACGATGTCCAATTTCAGGAGGGGGAGATGTAATGCCCCAGGAAAATGTAAATATTTGACTTTACTGTGGTTAAAAACTGAATATGACATTATTAACTGTTTTGGAATTTAATAATATTTTTATTATTTCTTTAATAAATAAGAAATGTTTTCTTGGAAAAAAAGCTGGCAACTTCTGAGAGGGAAGTTGGGGGAAATGGTTGCAGTGAACTGCAACCCTAACTACCTCCCCTAACTGGGAAGGTTTCCAGGGGAAAAAGGGGAGGAAAAAGGTTAGTCTACACTGTGAGGACAGGCAGAGAGAGAAAAGAAAAAAAATAAAATAGATGGCTAAGTCTAGTGAGGACCAGATAGCCAGGCACTAGGTGTAGATATCTTGCCGAGGACAGTGGTCCTGCAAGAGAGCACGAGGGAGAGATTCTAGTCCTGAAAGATGAATCTTGAGGTTGGGTGGCAGATTGGAAGTGGAAGGCAAGAGAAATTTTTGCTTCTGTAAGACTACACAGAGCAAAATAGTACAGGAAGCAGAGGTGAGCAATTCGGTTGTAGTCAGACTAGAACATTGAACAGAAGAGTACAAAAATGACCACTGAGGTGCCTAATTAAGTTTGTGCCATTCATAAACTTGAGGTTTGTAACAACAAACATTTTTGCAGCTATAACTCTAAAAAAAAATAACTTAATAATAATGGTAATAGAGGGATTAATTGCTATCTTCATTAAAAAGGAAAGCGGGAGAGGGATGTACAGTTAGAACCCTCGTAGATTTTGGAAAAACTGTTCATAACAATGTCACTGTAGAACAACCCGTAGGGTCATAAAATGATTGGGCCACGTGAAGTCCCTGTTCTTCAGAGAAATCCTTAAGGGTGGGATTAGTTAATGACTTGGCAGAAACGTTTTTCCTCCATTGAGACACTTGGGCGTGTAAAGACTGAAGCTGAACTGTAGGGCTTGACGCCGAGGAAAAAGAAAAAAAAAAAAAGATGTACCAAGACTTACATACATTTGATAGAATTATACAGGAAATAACGGAGAACAAAACCCTAGGACATTTCATCTTGGAGGCACAGGCAGTGGAGGGCCTTGACGTGCCAAATTGGCAACAACCCGAGTCAGGTAAATGTTCATGGTAGGAAATTACTGTAGTGCGATTTTCTAAAGAAAAGAAAAGAACAAAGTTTGTAATGCCGATTTAAATAATACATCTCTTCTAAGATCAACGAACAATTAGATATTTAGGACTTTAAATGAATTTAGTTGGTGATAGGTTGAATATTCTCATAATAATAACAATAGAAACCATCAAAATAGTGGTGACCCTCTTTTAACAAATTCTACTATCTGCAAAAGACAAGGAACAACTGATATGTAGTACGATGCTATGTCTAACCTCTGTTAACTGTTAAAATGAGGAAACAAGGAAACATAGATAGATAAAGACATTGACCTTTCGAAAATTCTCTGATAACAATAAGGTTAAGTGGGAAATAATTGTCGGACGGGGTGGGTTCCCTAAAACTCTTGACAACCCATAAAAACAGAACGAACGGAGAATCTTGACAGAGGTTGTATAGCCGTGTTCTCTTACTTTTCGAACAAGAGACTAAGATTTAAGGAAATACCCATGAAAAATATATATAACAGTTGTAGCTTGGACGATAGCCAACGAGTTTCAAAACCCTTGAATGATATACATATATAGACATGCAAAAGGATACATAAAGAAAAACAGTAAATTAACTAGTGAATGTGACTAGTATTTCTCAGGTGAAACCTGGAGGAATAATTCCAATATACATTGCAGTACATAAAAAAACCAGGTATGGCACAGGGTCAAAACCTTGGCAAGTTTAATGCATAAATTAAATTAGAACAGCCACTGTCCGAGTCTCATATCGGAAGCAAACCCTCGATGCGAATGCCACACAAGGGTTTCAAACTTCTATGGAACACAACTGGTATATTACATAAGCTTCTAAACATAATAGACTAGGAGCTACCTGAGAGACAACTTAGAAATTCAATGGAAATCAAAGAAACCCTATCCAGTTACGCAGGGGAGTTAAATTGAGCTAGAAAAACCATCAATATGGAGATAACCCCTCACCCGGGATTTCGGCAATGAGTTTGGTAAATGCTTACGACGCAACAGCAACGAATAGCTCCGAAGTCTTGGAGAAGGGTCCTATAATCAGAAGAACCATAGCAAACCATTAGTTAAACAGAATTAGGGAAGATGCCTGTCAAGGAGAAGTTTCAACGGCAGAAAACTCCAATAATTAAGACCTGAATACTGACCCGGGCCTCACCAAGTTGAGCAGACACCATAGTCTGTTTCCAGGAGCTTCCGACTCATTCTGGGTCTTGAAACAATAGTAGAATGGGTTGCGGAAAACAAACAATAGTAAACAACAGTAGAATGGAGCCGACGCCAACACGAGGAAACAACATATCAACGAGATAGGGTTGACATAATCCTGAGAAGAGTTTTGAACCGTAGATCTACAAAGCCTCATGACATCCGTCGATCTGGTGACAAGCCAAGAATGGTGGCTGCGAGAAAAGAGCCTGCTCATGCCACGCACAAGGCAGAGCAATAAGAATTACACCAATCGTACAGATAATCAACATATAATTAATAAAAAAATGCCAGATGTCAATCCAGATCACCCACTTGCAGATCGCGGGTAGTTGGGAGTTTTTCCAAGGTAATAATAGGTTAATGAACCTGGAGTAGACAGGACCGAGCCAATAATATCACCGGGAAAAACAACAAGTTGGTTGCCCAGAAAACGTTACAAATGGCCGGAGCAGTAAATACTGAGATAAGTCACAAGTTACGTTGACATGGAAAAACATTCATACATTTGTAATACCAAATAGATTTTTTTTTATTTTTTATTTATGATGGAGACATTACAATAATAGAGGGTACAACTCAATTAATGATTGTCATGTTATAAATTACTATGCAACCCACCAGACTCAAGGCTCAAATCCCTTAAAAAGGAAGAAAACAATATTATAGTATTTATAATAACATCAATTTGTTATAATACATATTAAATAATTATTTAATACTAAAATCAATATAATAAATAATTTTTATTAATTTTATTAAAAAAAATAATTAATTTTAATAATTTATAATTTTCTTTATCATAATACTATAATTTAATAATATATGGAAAGAATAATAATTTAAAATTTTGTTAATGATAATCATTGTTTTAAATATAATAAAGAAAATAAATACTTATTAATTTTAATATCATACTAATTAACTTATAAAATAAATGTAATTATCAACATCATAATTTTTATACTCAATCTTAATCACATGTAGAAAATAATGTTAATTCTAAAGTTCATAGTGTGATGTGTGTGAACATGTCACCTTGTGAGTCAATGTGTAATGTTTGTGAGTATGTGTATGTTTGTGTGCACCCTATGTTTGTTGTGTGCATGTATGCATGTGAGTGATTGTGCCTCATTGACAATGGATTGTGTGGGTGCCCGTCAGTGGTTAGTCCCATGCCAATGATGGACCATTTTTGGGGTCATATAAGCTCTCACCTTCATGTGGTTGACCCTGTTAGTAGAGATTTTACATCTCCAAACCAAAAGGAGCTTTCTATATAATGCATTTTAGTTTATTTAAAATATAACATTAACTTCAATATATTAAAATGGTTTTTGTAATAATATTTAAATAATATTATTATTATTTTAAAAACATATAAATATACCAACTTAATAAAATTATAACACAATTATATATATATATATATATATATATATATATATATATATATAAACTACTATAATTGTTAATTATTATAATGTTTTATTATTAAAAATATTAAGGAAAAAATATTATATTATTATATTTATTATTCACATTTAATTATTATATCATAATAATAAAATAAAATAAATTTTGAATATTTATTATTATGTGTTTTAAGAAAATTTAATATATATATATATATATATATATATATATATATATATATATATATATATAAGAGGCTCATTCTACAGTATGATGGGTAATCCTATCCATCCATCATGGAAGTTGAAATTTTGCTATGTCTGCCCAAATAAAAATTTAAAAAAAAAAAAAAAAAATTAAATAACAATTCAAAATATATAGAAAATATTTAAATAATAAAGTTCATAGAAAAATTTACACATCAAAAAATTGGATCCCTCTTAGGGCATGTTAGATTTGTATTTAATATGGATCTATTCTTATAATAATTATAATTATATATGAAAATAACGCAAACATGTAAACCAAATCAAAATAAAATAAAAAAAATATGGTAAAAATAAATTTATATTAATTATAAAAAATATGTATATTATTATATTTATTATTCACATTTAATTATTAAATAATAATAATAAATTAAAATAAATTTGAATATTTATTATTTTGTTTTATTAAATATATATATATATATATATATATATATATAAAATTAATATTAGTAACGAATTTTTATATTTATAGAATACATTTAATTATTAAAACATAATCATAATAACATATAATAATAAAATTATATATATATATATATATATATATATATATATATATATATATATATATATAATATTTTTCTAACTAAAATTTTAAATATAATTAAATATCATATATCATTAAATATATAAAAAAAGAAAAAAGCATTTGAAAATCTAAAGTAAAATTTAAATAATAATAATAGTATATTATTTTATTTAAAACACATTATTCTAAAATATAACTTTAACATTAAAATATTTGAAAATAAAATGCTTTAATAACAAATGAATAATTTTAAGTAAGTAATAAAATATTTATTTGATTAAAATTTAAAATATATAAAATGTATAGGGTTGAGTGAGTAAGTATGACTATATTTAGGAGAGAGATGAGGATAAGTTATACATGCTGATTTCAAATATCAACCATAAATATTTTGATGTGAGTAATTCAAAAATGCTAAAAGAAAATTATTTTACATTTTATATAGTTTCAGAGTTGAAGCTTTTTGTGAGTGTATATATAGCTAATTAGTTAGTTAGTTAGTTAGAATATTTATATGATCTTTAAAAAGATTAATATAAATAGTTAACCACTGCTATTAATGTGTAATTTGATAAGCCAAATCATTAGGCATAAAACAAAAAGGAAAATTTTACACTACAACTTATTTGTCCATATATAGTTATGAAATTGAGTGTTAAAAAGTGAGATCTTTGCCAAACTTTCTAATTATCTCAAGAGAAAAGAGGTTAATGTGATAAAGAGAATTAATCACATCAAATTAGGGTTTAAAATGTGTTTCCTACATGAAGAGAAGTAGGAAACTATTCTCCACCCATTCTAAAAAGTTTTAAATAAAATGCCACATAGAAACATTGAATGGAAAAGAATAACAAGGTGGCACACCTCAAAGGTTTCAATGACATCTATATAGAGTGATGCAGAATATTCTTGTAACATGCCACCTAATGTCATATTAGGGTTGTGGAGTGTAATTAGACTTCTCCTTCAAGGATTATTACAAAGGCAGGGTCAATGTCTTTTTTCTCTCATAACTTTAAATCACATTTCTCATACCACTATCTCATCTTTGGCTCATCGAGAGATTTCCCATGGTATAAATTTCATTTCGATTTAATCTCCTAGCACAAAGTCTTTCAACTTTCACCCTTTTTAAAGTCCCACTTCATTATTTATACAACCACGTGGAAACTCCTGGCCATGTATCTCCCATGCATGGGTGCAATTTTATTGGCTTCTTTCTATACTAGAGCCTTTCCATATTGGCAATTTCACAAGTTGTGCATTCTCCAAACTCTGAGCATTCTGATATATTGATATACTGATGAATCAACCTAGAAGTATGTTAATATGCACTAAACTTTATAATACACTAAAACAATGTTAAATCCATTGAATGGTTGTATGGAAATACTCCAATGTGGCTTATCAGAGATTCAACAAAAAGTTTATAACTACAAATCCTCACAAAACATCAATAAGTCAATAGGCATGAGGCCAACTCAACACACCACCTCACAACTTTTTCACGCAATCATAGCTTGCCACATGGAAAAGGATGGATGTTTTGACACATGACATGTTTTTCATGTAATCAAGTTATCAAGGTAACAATGATTTCCAAGATGTAGTCCTCCTGAAATTTTAATATGTTGATATGTCTATATGATAGTTTGGCTTGCCACATAAATAATGGATGACCAATCACCACCTAATACATTGGATAAGATGACGTTTCCTCTTCCACGTGGCGCTCTTGCTGTGTGCCACATGTCATTCATATTCGCAAGGTTGGCATGTCAAAAAGACTAGATCTAGGTGACGCATGTAATACAGATGGCATCACCATGTCATCTAATCATGACATCACCCTTCAGTTTTCCTAGTACTTGATACTTTGGTTAGTCTAATTTTTTGAGGTTCCATGTTTTTAGTGTCATCACTTCATGCTCCTTGTTAATAGACCAAATGCTTCTGATGACAATTGTTTCTAGGGGCAATGCCAAACAAGGATCTTTCATAATGATACACTTCCATTTCCTCGAGGGCCTCATATGTTAATATTACAACTATACCTCCTTATTACCATCTCTTGCTCCTTGCTCTCATCAATCCATTTGACTAAGACTAAGGATGGAGCTAGCAAAATGCCAAATTTTAAATACTGCACCATATCAATGCGGAATACCATCTTGAATTTCGAAAAGAGAATCATTCTAAGGAGCTCAGTCCCAAAATTATCTTAATAGCTCAAGGCACATGGATCAAACCACAAAATTTCCTTTTTGGCCAAAACCAAGGCTTAAACCTGAGATCCCTTAACCACTTAAGTTCTTCGTTATGATTTCCTTTAGCTTAATATTTTTTTACTGAACTCTTCCAAAATAAAAATTAGATGTTCTTTCCTTTTGAATATCTCTTTCCTCATCAGGGCTTCTACTCTTTCTTTTGGGTACATCATTAAGAAAACCTTCTAATCCCCACAAGAGGCAGAAGGCTCCTTTGGCCTATCTAGGGAATCCTAACCTTTTTTGGTCCAAATCGCAGGGGACAATGATTTAACCAAAATAATAATAATAACTAGGACCACCAACCTATTAGTCGTTCCCCTTTGGAAGCACACCATACATCACAAAAAGTCATAGATGATTAGAAACAGGCATGTAAACATATCATAGTGAAGCACATCCGAGGATAACCTATGAATTTATGAACATAAAACAAATAATGATCTCATTTAACATATATGAAAGGATCCCATTTCACACAACATTCATATTCATAAAGGAATGCATTTCAACATTTAGGCACACTGATCATGCATCATGCATATTCATTAAAATCGTACAACTCTCAAACTACCATTGCACACATACAAAATGAATCCAAAATAATATTTAAATATGAAGTATTGAGAAAACATTTCAATTCATTTACAAGAAAGGAACACACTTATCTATTCCTCTTAAAATTGTTGGAAACTGAATAAGGGATGACCACTCTCCACCAAATCATAGGTAAAACTACACTACAAATTTCTTACAACTAGCCACCCCCCAACCATATCCAATGTCTAATGGATGATTCACCTATTTAGCGACAAAGAGTTTAGTTCAGTGTATAGAGTATGAAGGAAATATTCCATCATTGGCTAGGAAACAAGAAAAATTCCTTCATTGGCCAGGAAACAGGGATGCCATCGTGCAAGTGATAAGTTAAGTTTAATCAAACAACAAATATGGCCACTAAGGGACTTCACAACATAGAAGGAAATTCCTTCCCACTTTCTATAATCCCTAATATTATCCTTGTTCTAATCTTCTTCACGTGCATAAACCCAGCTAAATAGTTTAGTTATTTTTAGTTTACTGGATTCATGCACGGGAATCTCTCTTTGGTATCCTCATCTAATATAACTTAACATTTTAACCAAATCAAAATTAAATAAAAGATGATAGTAAAAATAAATTTATATTAGTTATAAAAATAAAATTAATATATATATATATATATATATATATATATATATATATATATATTATTCAGATTTAATTATTAAATCATAGTAATAAAATAAAATAAATTTGAATATTCATTACTTTGTTTTATTAACATTTAAAATATATAAAATGTAATTATATATATATATATATATGTTTATATATATATATATATATATTATATATATAATATATATATTATTAAATATTTTAACTAAATCAAAATAAAATAAAAAATGATAGTAAAAATAAACTTATAAAAATAAAATAATAATAAAATATGGTATTAAGAAGTAATTCATGTGGAATATAGCCTATTTAAAGGGTGAAAATAAACGAGCTTAGATCCATCTTAAACATAGAAAATTTTAGGGGCGAATCTTAGCCCAAAGGCGAAATTTAAGGGGTTTTATAGTTTGGAAGGGCGAATTTTTTATATTACACCCATTTTCTATAGTTAGCCCAAAATTTATTTAAAAAATAAATAATTATTATATTTTAGCCCTAAAAAATAAGGTGGATAAACAGTCCAAAAAACCTATTCGCCTCATTTTGAAGTTGGATTTGATTGCAATCGCCCCGATTTCTAGTTTGGAGGTTGGATCTGCTTGTAATGGCCCTGATTTCCTGGTTTGCAAGTCGTATTTGGTTGCAATGGTAGACAAGAGATTGGGTTAGCGGTTAGCGCCTGCCATTGCAGATGATGGGTTACAATAAGTGCTTGCAGTCGATGTGAGAGGAGCCGAGAAAGATGAACTAGATGTCGATGTGGGCAAGTCAGACAGATTGGGAGATATTGGGACTCAACAAGGCAGAGAAAGCATAAGAGAGGAGAGGGGATACCTCCAAAATGGGGAAGGTCTTGTAACGTATGAGATTTTTTGTGGGATTGAGATGTCGCAATATTGTCTACTCTCTACAACTTCTATATAAACCTCTACCATTCCAAGAAACCGAGGGTAGGGTTGAATTCAGTGATTTTCCTGTATCAATTAGACAGCCTCCATTGTTGAGCTGCGAGAGTGTAAGTTGTGCGTGTGTAAATTCTACAGTGCGGGTGTGTGAAGTCTATAGTGAGGGTGTGTCCTTTGTCTAGTGTGTTCTTGTTCGAGGCAAGGTGGTTACAGTAGGTGGTTACTACTGGCAAGGTATTTCTGAGCCCTTTACTGTGTTAATTTTTTGTGGAAAATCCTTTGCTTTGTTCATCAAAAGGGCTAGATGGAGTGTTTGGTTGGTTCTCAAGGTTTGGGTGATTTTTTGGATTGAAGGGCCCCTTCATGAAGGCACTCAGTGCAAGGTTCACGTATAGCAATGTAAGGAAATGACCTTTAGATGATTTTGGAATTGGCGCTTGTGAAGCCTTTCTTTCAAAATTAATATAAAATCTCATAAGGAAATATATTGGTCAGAGGCACATATCACTTATTAATAACTATAGACACAGGCTTGGAGACTTTGATCATGTGAAAACAAATTCTGAGAACCTGAAAAGCAATATATGGAATATTTGAAAGAGCCCCTTCTTCCTCCTCGACCTTCTGTTTCTGTGGCGCGTGAAGCTCCTTATCGATCAACCATGCCTGCAGGCTCTGTTTCAAGGAACAAACCTTTTGGGAGTTAAAAAGAGAGGGCAGGGGATTCGATCATGGATAAAAATAGATAAAAATTGGAGTTCTAAAGTTTTGGAGGTAGGTAAATTAACAATAATGAAGTGTTGTGACTTGCTAACTAGGGATCTCCGTATTTTGGATCCATTATTTGTATATCCTTCCACTATTATGGGACGAGAGAGAGAAATTGTTGTGAATCTAAATTAGATAAGGTGTATAATCACAACTGATGAAGTACTATTGTTGAATTCATTGGATATCTATGTTCTATAATATGTGGCAGAACTACAGAGGTGTTTGAATGTTAGAAATGACATGGTTAACAATATGTGGGATTCTAGAGAACAAGGAAGCACAAGATTTCCACTAGTGTCAAGTAGACAAGAACTAAGGGATGATGCCATGTCTAGAAGCACACAGTCTAGCCAACAAAAATAAATTAGTGATGTTGATCTTTACAGTGGTTCATCTACAGATGATTTTCCCTTTGAATTCAAGGCACTGGAGGTTGCCTTTGAGGCTAATTGCACATTTCTAGACACCTAATCATGTAACATGTTAGAGTCGGTCTGGTCAACCCTCCGTTAGAGATCAAAACTCTTTGTGCATTTCAATTTTAGGTGTCCCACTCCATTCACTAAGCTGCATTTCGCTAGGGGCATGCCATGATTTGAAGGAGAAAGTCATGCTAATCATTTTCCCTCATGTCTGGCTCCTGCTGGCTCAGGTCTTTTGTCAACAATCACCGAAGTCCATGACAGTCAAGGTCTGGTCCTTTACAAGACAAAGTCATTTTCTATGTTTGGGTCTAGGAATTCATCAATTTGGTCTTTGAAACATGTCCAGAAAAGCCATGCAGGCCATAGGGAGGCCCTTACACAGCTATGGTTCAGAGAGCTTCATCGTCACGTGGATAGACTTCGACTCTTCTTCAAAACTCTGTTTTGAAGAAAAGTCAAACAAGGTCATTTATGATAAAATTTTCCAAAAAATCACTAGTTGACTTTTCAGATGCAGTTATGGCTTACATGGCCAAATGCTCTGTCATACAGTCGCTGCAAAGATGTGCCGAAAATTTCATCATTTGAGCCAAAATGTCAAAAGGAAAGGGAAAATCAATGTGTTTAAAAATTAGTGAAAAAGTGCAAAACACAATGTTAGAAAAATGGGTTTTCAAGGAAGAAAAAATTAAACCCATGTCCTCCAAGGCTATAAATACATGTTTTGACCCAAATCAAAGGCATTGTGCTGCTACAAGACTTGGAGAGGACATTGCAAAGGCGTGAGTGTGAGATTGGAGCGTTGGAAGTGAGTGGGTGCAGGTTTTAGAGCGCGCGGCGCACATACCCAGGAGCGCGGCGCACTCACCGGGTGAGGCGCACACGCAGCCAGCTCGCAGTTGAAGATTTACACAGGCGTGGCACATACCCAGCATGCGGTGTACTGGGATTTACGCGTGACACACACAGTCTAGGGGCTGAAACACGTTGCCAAAGCAATCCAAATTTCAGTGAACGTCATCAATTCAAGAGGTAGGCCTTATGACATCACCGGTTCATCAATTTTGTCAATGATATGGTGTTTATAAGATTTTTGAATGCCACCCAAAAGTATAAGGTCAACCATAAGAAAATCACCAAGAAAACGATGGCTGGGGTTGCAAAATTGTGTTGTTAGTGCCAAGGTTTCACTCCACTCACCTTTTTCCCCTCAGCTCTCATTTTTCCCATCTCCCCTTGATCATTTTTCCGAAAACCCCACCCTAAATCACTATCATATCCCTCTCCCTATTCCTCCACTATTTGGTCAACTCAAAGTCACCAGAAGACCAGCTCATTATGCAAACCAAGCTGTGGAAGAGGGGTGCATGGTCGAAGAGTCGAAGATGTAAAATGATTAGGAGTGACTTAGGGTGATTTCAGGGCGCGCGGCGCACAAACAAAGGAGCGCGGCGCACTCATTGGGCGCGGTGCACACAGAGACCATCCACTGTGGAAATCCGCCACTGGCGCGGCGCACTGAGAGTGCGCGGCGCACTGGGCATTACGGACGGCGCACAGAGATATAAAGCCCAGAAACTATTCAATCCGCCTAAAAAATTTTGGATGCTCACCAAATTTGAAAGGTAGACAACCTACCTCCATTCTTGCATCAAACTTGAAAGGGATAGCATGGTTGTAGGGGTATAAATGAAATGCAAAAAAAAATTTATAAAGCAAACAAAAGAGAAACAAAGAAATCATGATCCTAGCGTTTATGCTGCAGTGACAGTGCTGCCAATATATTTCAAACCCTACCCCATCAACACTGTACCCAAACTACTCCCAAATCCCTAATAAATCTCTCCCTTTAGCCCCTATTCCCATTTCATCATTCCCCTCCTGATACTCCCTATTTTATTGTCCCCTTGGTGGTAGATTTTCAGAGAAACTACCAGCTTCATTGGAATCAAAGGGCAGCATAAAACTCAGGGTACAAACAACAGTAATGGCATCCGAAGTTTCATCAGAATATGAGGAGGAGACCCACAGTGACACAGCTTCGGGAGAAAGGGCCCAAAGGAGACATCACCGGAGTGGCAGACATCTTAGAGATGAGCCAAACACCCTCACCGAGTTGCAGGCATGCCCTCTTGCTATGTCTTGTTTCCAGCACTTGGCATGTTTTGAATTTTGTCAGAGGGTAGCAAATGTCAGAGTTCATCATGAGTTGGCCCATCTTTTTGTGCTTCACCTACATGGAGGATAGTCTATCTTGGCTGGGGTCACTTTCACATTGACACCCGAAACCATATCAGTAGCAACAGGCATACCAAACATTGGAGAGCAGTGGCATAAGAAGAAGAAGGTAGAGAGGCATCACTATGAGCCTTACATCAAAGACAACGGTTTGAGCCACCTCACGAGAGTTTTTCCATTCAGATTTTTGAAAGACGAGTATGCCCTGCTCATGAAATTGATCATGAAGTACTTCAGTTGTGAGGGGAGGTTTTCTTGCGTTTATGCCTATCACATCAGGTTGCTCATGCACTTTACCAGGGTGCGGATGATGAGCCTCCCATTTTTCATTTGTGGGAACATAGAGAGGATGAGAAATTTCATGCAGCACAAGACCCCTCGATAGTAGCCCAACAATCTTTATCACTTTTCCCTTATCCGGATTTTGGTGGACCATCAGTTGGGATTGCAGGGTATTGCTTGGGAGGACTTCATTTCCCGTGACTTCTTGAGCGCTCCACAGGTAGTATCAAAGGCAGAGCATGAGGTAGGTGGTCCTTCACATCAGTATGAGCACCATGAGACTGCTACCATGCCAATATACATCACCTATCAGAAAGGCAGTAGACCTTTGTTTGCAGCAGCAAAGCAAGTGTTATCTCCACCCGGGGTGGAAGGGGCCTTGCTTCCGCCATCAAAATCACAGGAGCAGGGCAGAGGTAAGGAGCCAGTGCATGATGATGGGCCTTTAGGTGTGCCATCAAGTGAATGAGAGACAAAATTCGTTCTCCTTCACGATGATGAGACAGATGCAGAACCTACAAATGTTGAGCTTGGAGAGATCATTCAGGAGCAGCAATCGGTGATTGAGAACTTATCCCTTGACTTGGAGAGGGCTAAGTGGAACATGAAATATCTGGAGCAGAGGAACAAACAACTTGAGGATCGGCTAGCTGAGATAGAGTTGCAACTGATCAAGGAAAACTGGCAACACATCATGGCAGCACAAGGCAGACCTATGGAGCAAAGAGATGAGGACCGGGAGTATGTTTTAGAGAAAGTGAACGTCCACTTGGAGCAGTGGTTGGATAAGGCTAACAGGGAAAAAGACATGCTGAGGCACATGAATCACCACTACATGGCCCGAAACATGAGCTCCAAAGCAAGAATCAGGAGCCTAAAGGCAAAATTGAGCAAAGCAACAAAAGAGGCAAAAGAGGCAAAGGAGCAAGATCGGCTTCGAATCTTGGCTGAGGCTTCCTTGGCACAGCATAGCACTTCAAAGGGAACATCCAACCCAAATTTCAAAAAATTTGGGAGAATTTTGGTCACTTGGTAATTTTTTGGGTAAAAAACAGGGATTTCCTCTGTGTGCGCCGTGCCACTGGTGCGTCACTAAAATTATAGAGCTCCAAACGAGGAATGGCTTGCAGATTTGGGTTCAGCATGGAAAATTACGACTACTGGTGTCCGGGCAAGAGATTTGGGCAAAATATGGGTCTCCTAAAGGCCAAAAAACACCCAAAAATGGCCTCTCTGCCACTTTTTTGACACACAGAAAGCAGTCTTGGGAGAATGGAGATTTGGAGGGGCAAATGAGCACCAAATTTGAAAATTCTAGTTGGGTTAGAAAGTAGATAGGATAGGATTTCCAGCAAGCCCACTTGGGCACATTTTGGACACCTGCAAGTGCCCCAAAACAGGCCCCAAAGTAGCGCGACGCACAGAGAAAATGGCGCGGCGCACAGAGGAAAAAATTGCCAGTTTGCTTCCATTTCGCGAAATTTCAAGTCGCAACTTCTCCAAGTGGGCCCGCTCATCTACACTTCAATTTTTTGGCACCAGAGGTGGCATTTAAAGAGTTTTTTCTCCAGATTGGCTTCTATCCAAGTGGCGAAGGAAGGAAAATGGTCACCCAAAGCCAAATGTCATGTTTGCAACACTGTACTTGTAGCTGATGGTTAGCTCTCCATCTTCATTTCGCAATGATTCGAGTAACTCCCCAACCCTTGGGCGTTCTATCTCTTCCTCACACATTCTTTATATTGTATGAAAGTTATTTGCAAAGGGTTGGTTGGCTTGTAACTTCTGGGAGACTGTGGGAAAGAAACTTTGTTTCTTCACTGTGTATTTTTGATAGAGAATTAATGAAAGGCAGTGGCTCTGTTTCATGAGATTCTTGTGGTTGTGAGTGCAGTAAATGTGTCTCTTATGTTTTCATATGTATTTCGTTATGTTTCATAATTCAATTCATGTTCATTTCCAGTGAAATTTTCTGAGTGAGATTAGGTAGAATTCAATTTTATTGCTCTGCCTGTGGGAAAATTTCATGTTTCAGTGTTATTCTTCTGTTGAAAAGGATTCATGTCACTATGCCCTTTTCACTTTCTTTAGCAATCTATTCATGCCGCGGTACCTCAAACTAAATTGTTACCTTTTCCGCCTACCTAGCCTCACGGAATAATCTGTGCCTTTATATTAAATTCTTTGTTCTTTGCTGAGTGTTGGTCCCATACCATCCTAGAAGCTCGGTCATTCATAAAATTTGTTTCGTGTACCCGTTTTCACTTACTAGCCTAAGGTCAATATTTCATTGTAAGTCATCTCAGACTATTTTTTGCTTACCTATTCACTGAGCGTGACTCAGAGAGAGCCCTCTCCTGTTCTGGTAGGGTTAGCTACCAGACTGAGCGTGGTTTGTGGTTACCCTGATTTTGCCTTCCTTCAGCCTAAGGTAGATTTAGGTGCTAACATAGTGGTGACTCTGCTGGGGAACTAAGTTGAAATTAAATCCCCTTGTTTCATAATAATTCTAAGCTTTTGGATGATGAGCTTAGGATTGGAAAGGTTGAGTAAGTTGGTTGTGTCCTGTGAATTTTCTCAATAGCACGCTGGCTTCGAGACGATATACCAGAGCCAATCCAGACCCGGATCCTCTTCATATTTACGAAAACCCCAATTTGATTCCAAGACTCGTTCGTCAAGAAAGCACCATAACTCCCGTGTTCAAATCCCGTTCATGTCCTGATATTTTTGAGTATCTTGAAGAACTTGAGTTTGACGAACGGTTTGAGATATCATTGTTTGAGTCTAAATCCGAAAGGGTTGTTGATTGTACTGTCCCCAATATGAAATTTCTTGTAGACCTCAAAACCGAAAGAGCTAATAGGTTAATTGATAATTACATTGCAACACAGCCCCAAACTCCAATTGCAAGCCCCTTGCAAACTGTGCACACTCCTCCAACACCTCCAAGGCCAAATCCACCGAGAATGATGGCTGCCCGTTTCGCACCCCTTGTTCTGCCCCAAGTTCTAGATGACATGCCAACGGATTATCAAAGTAAAATCCCATTTTTTGATGGCACTCCTAACAGCATTACTGCTCAGCAACATGTAGACAAAATGGCAGACTTCTATGAACTTCATGAGATTGATGCAGAGAACGTGGCAATGAGGCTCTTTGTACAGACATTTGTAGGTGATGTGAGGAAATGGTTCAGAGGTTTGATGGCAGCAAGTATCACTACCTTGGCTGAACTACAAAGACAATTTTTGAACCAGTGGGAAGTGAAAAAGAATCCCCTTCAAATTCTGGCCGAATATGAACAAATCAAATGGAATGCCAGTGAGTCGGTCCAAGATTATTGTGTTAGATTTAATGCAGTCTATAACGAAATTCCAGATCATCTAAAGCCACCTGTGGGACTAGCAATGATGAAGTTTCTAGATGGTTTTGACGCTAACATGGTGTACCAATTAAGAGAGAGAGAACCGGCCACAATGGAAGACATGCAGAAAATTGCGGTCAGCGTTGAAGCAAATCTGCTGTCCAAAAGAAGTAGAGTGAAAGCAGAGAAGAAAACCACTGTGAAAGAAGAATCTTCTTCAATGGATCAACTACTCAAAAAGGTAGAGTATATGCTTGAAAGGGTAAAACTTGACAAGCCTGAGGCACAAGTTAGGAATCCTAACTTCCGTGGCCAGCAGCAGCCACAATATAGAAGAAGACAAAGAGATCAGTGAACTCAAGAGCAGACAACACAACAGCCGGTACAAACACCTTTGCAAAAGAATTTTGTGCATGGACCGGAGTCAGATGAGGGTGGGAATGTAATAGGCAAAGAAAACCACCTCTTTACTCCATATGAGCTGCCTACTTACATTACTGAAGAAGAAGAATGTGCCGTGAATTCAGCTGCACACCAAGACACTGATTTTATTCTAGCTAGCGACACTGTGTTGGAAGAAGAATCAGAAGAATATCAAAGGGGATATATGAATGCTTTGTCTGCACAACAACAGTGATATTCACTTAGAAACAAAGATGTGCCGGCCAAACCAATTCAGAAAAAGAAGGAGGTTGAAGCAACAAAGAACGATTTATCAGCTACACAAAGAAAAGGAAAGGAGGCGGTTGGTCCAGAGAGCAGCAAATCAAAATCAACAGAACAATCACAGCAGCAAGCTACATCAAAGGAAAAGGAAAGGAAAGAGATCCCAGTCAAAGAGGTAGAAAAGACTCCCACTTTTAGCTTAGAGAATGAGATTTCTAAGTTAAAGGTATCCATCCCCTTGACTGAAATAATGAAGAACAACAGTTATAGAGGACAGATTTCTAAAATGTTGAATTTGGACCCAATGTCCGACATGGTAAATGTAGAAGATGATAAGCTCGAAATGATTTTTGGACTAGCATCCAATGGCGAGTTTCCTGATAGCGATCTGCCACCATTCTATATTAGTTTACGATTGCATGATTTTGTGTTACACAATGCCATGTTCGATTTCGGAGCTTCTCACAATCTCATGCCCAAGGCTATCATGGACAAGCTTGGTCTGGACATCACCCGGCAATATCATGATCTCTATTCATTCGATTCCAGCAAAGTAAGATGTATAGGACTCATCAAAGACTTGGTTGTGAGTTTGGATCAGCTTCCTATGAAAAATATTTTGATGGATGTGGTGGTAGCAGATATTCCTCCAAGGTTTGGCATGCTTCTTTCCAGGTCTTGGGTAGCGAAATTGAAAGGACATTATAGCTGGATTTCTCCTATGCAACAATCCCGGTGTTTGGACAAATGAGGAAGTTATATCGGGAACAAAAAATGAAATATATGATCACAAGCAAGGAGAAACCTATAAATCATCCTATTAACTATGTACATACAGATTTAGAGCTTTTTGTATTGTTTTCAGATAGTTTAAATGAGATAGATAGTTAGATAGTAGAAGCAGATGAGATTCTAGAAATAACAGAAAATTTCTGAGAAATTTTGAAGAAAGAAAGACAAGAAAAGTAAGAAAATGTTGGGCAATCAGCTGAAAGTAATGGACAACAAGCAGATAAGGCACGACAAACAGATTTCCAGCACTTACAAGAGGAGGAAGAAGGCTTGTGGACCATGGATTTCGATGGAGCAGTAGGAAATGATGGCGCTGGAATTGGAATTTGGGTACACAGTCCTTTCTTCGCCCCAAACAAAGTACCTAGCAGCGTGAGGGTTTTCTCTTACAAGCTGGCCTTTGAGTGTTCAAACAATGAAGCTGAGTATGAAGCTTTGATTGTTGGCCTGAAGATTCTTAGAAAGCTGAATGCAAAAAGGATTTCGGTATATGGCGACTCTGAGTTGGTAATAAAACAGGTCAGAGGTGAGTATCAAGCAAAGCATCCTAGGATGCGGGCCTATCGTAATGCAGTTTTAGACATCTTGAATTTATTTTCAGAATACACCTTGACATGTGTACCTCATATACAAAATAGTATTGCTGATGCTCTTGCCAACGCAGCGAGCAACTTGAACATTCCCATGAACTCCAACAATAAATTTGAAATCCATGTCAAGCATCGTCCAACCATTCCAGACAATCAGTGATATTGGCAAGTGTTTCAAGATGATGAGGAGATTAAGGATTTTCTGCTGAACAAAGGCAAGTTCAAAGAAACCTCAATTGATGTAGAAAACGATGAAGGCAAAGGGAATGGTACAGATGAAGTGCAGATCAATCAAATGGAAGTATTGCAGCTGAAGAATAATATCATTCCTAAAGGCTTGATACCTCTAGAGGAACTTTCTGATCAGGATGATGTAGCCCGCAAGCCAATATTGCAGCCAACAGAGAAGGGTGTAGAAGAAGTCAACATCGATACAGCTGCCAATCCAAAGTTGGTAAAATTGTCCAAAGCATTACCGCCAAAGATCAAGGACAAATACATCAATTTGATGGCTTCATTTGCAGATGTGTTTGCTTGGGACTATTCTGATTTAAAGACCTATGATACAAATATTATTCAGCACACAATACCCATCAAGCCTAATCAAAAACCATTTAGACAGAAGCTGAGAAGGATAAATCCAAAGTTGCTGCCACCTATCGAAAAGGAGGTAAACAGGTTGTACAAGTCATGTATCATTGTGCCCATCATATTTTCAGATTGGATATCTAACTTAGTGCCTGTACACAAGAAGACCGGTGAGATCCGCCTATGCATTGATTTCAGAAATCTAAATAAAGTTTCATTGAAGGACAACTATCCACTACCCAAGATGGTCCATATACTTCAGAGAGTAGTGGGGGCATCTCGTATGTCACTGCTTGATGGTTATTCCGGATATAACCAAATTTATATCCATGAAGATGATAGAGACAAGACAGCATTCACCACCCCATGGGGAACCTTTCACTACGCCAAAATGCCCTTCGGTTTAAAGAATGAAGGTGCCACATTTCAGCGGGCAATGGACTTGGCTTTTTCAAATGAGAAGGATGTGTTTTTGGTGGTGTACTTGGATGATTTGACGATATTTTCCAAATCTGATGAAGAGCACATGCATCGCCTAAAAATTGTCTTTCAAAAGTGCAGGAAATATGGTCTATCGCTGAATCCTAAGAAGTGCTTGTTTGCCATGGAAGAAGGCAAATTACTTGGGCACATCATTTCAAAGGATGGCATTCGTATAGACCCAGCATGTGTGCAAGCAATTCAACAAATCGATCTGCCTAGGAACAAAAAAGAGATACAATCATTCAATGGTAAGATGAATTTTCTGCGTCGCTTTGTGCCTAATCTTGCAGAACACTTAAGAGAAATGACCAACATGCTTAAGAAGGAAAGCCAGGTGAAATGGATAGAGGAGGCTGTAAAATCTTTCAACTTGGTCAAGTTGGCCCTTTCTTCAGCTCCAGTTCTAGTCAGCCTGGACTACACTCAGGATTTCATATTGTTTTCATTTGCTTCTTAGCACACTATGGCAGCGGTATTATTGCAAAAGAGAGATGATCACGAAAGACCCATTGCATTCTTCAGCAGGGCTATAAGAGACGCAGCTTTAAAGTACAACATCATTGAGAAGCAGGCCTTGGCATTAGTGAAGGCATTGAAGGATTTCCGGGTATATATCCTACATTTTCACACTCTGGCCTATGTTCCTAATACTGCTGTAAAAGATGTTTTAGTGCAGACCGATCCAGAAGGGAGAAGAGGCAAATGGATTGCAGCCTTGCTGGAATATGATGTGGAAATAAAGCCCACAAAGCTGGTCAAAGGACAGGGGTTGGCGAAGCTAATGGCCGAATCAAACTTGCATGCCTTGGACATAAATCTGATCGTTGCCATATCCGATGAGAATGAGGAAGGAATGTCAATTTAGGTATCCGAAATGTTTGCTTTTTCCCCATGGTATTCAGATATAATATATGTGCTGAAAAATCTATCACCACCGCCCGGCATGACTAGAAACAAAGCGAGAACACTCAAATTGAAGGCTGCCAAGTTTTGTATTTTGAATTCTACACTGTATTGGAAAGATCCCGGTGGCATTTTGTTAAATTGTTTGGTGGAAGAGGAGGCAAAGAAAGTCATGGAGGATTTCCATGGAGGAGAGTGTGGTGGTCACCTTTTTTGGAAGTCAACAACAAACAAAATTTTGAGAGCAGGGTACTACTGGCCTACTTTGTTTGCTGATGTATATAAGATGGTCAAGCGCTGTCATAAATGTCATATTTTCGAAGGAAAACAAAAACTATAGCCTTTTCCACTTAAGCCTATTGAGGTGAGCGCTCCCTTCCAGCAGTGGGGGTTGGATTTCATTGGGGAAATTCATCCCGCCTCTTCCGGACAGCATAGATGGATCCTTACAGCGACAGACTACTTCACGAAATGGATCGAGGTAGCTCCCACCAGATAAGCTACAGACAAGGTAATCATCTCATTTCTCGAAAATAACTTCTTGTCTCGCTTTGGTTGTCCAAACAAATTAATCACCGATAATGCAACAGCTTTCAAATCGAAAAGGATGGTAGAATTTTTTCATAAATATCACATAATTTTGGGTCATTCAACTGCCTATCATCCGCATGGCAATGGATTGGCGGAATCTTTGAATAAATTCTTGGTCAACATAATCAAGAAGCTGCTGGAAATAAATAAGAAGAGCTGGAATAAGAAGTTGGTCCATGTGCTTTGGGCAGATCGGATCAGTCAGAAGAAGTCTATTGGTATGTCACCGTTTGAGCTTGTTTATGGAGTTGACACAGTATTCCCCACCTCTCTTGCTGCTCCAGTGGTCATACTTCTTCAGGAGGCCGGCAGTGAAGAAGACCCCATGCAGAGAAGGTTGAATCAAATGATCCACTTGCAGCAAACAAGAGAACAAGTTTTCAAGAACACATCCAAGTTGCAGGAGAAGATAAAGAAAATCTATGATAGAAAAGCAAAAGTAGATAAATTTCAGTTGGATGATGTGGTGCTGAAGTGGGATGCAAGGAATGAAGAGAAAGGCAAGCACGAAAAGTTCGAAAATCTGTGGAAATGTCCTTTCAACATTGCAGCATATAGGGGTCAAAATGCCTTTCTTCTGAAGGAAATAAATGGGGAAGATTGTCTTGGAGGGTCAATCAATGGTCGACTGCTCAAGCGGTATCACTGCTGATCTATTAACACTGCTTCCACTGTCATTGTAAATACCATTTTTATTTCAGTTTGGTTTCAGTCTGTAAAGTTAGTTTTTGAGTTATTTCAATGTCAAGATTGAGTCAATTTCTTGGTCATTTCAGTTTCATAAATAAGTCAGAGTCCTGCGCTGTTTTGATGACTCCATAGCCCAATGGACAAAAGGCACTATCTAGCTCCTCCAGAGATCTGCTGTTCTTGGCACCTCCAAGGAGCTACCATCCCCCATTGGAGCCAATGTTAGAGTCGGTCTGGTCAGCCCTCCGTCAAAGATCAAAACTCTTTGTGCATTTCAATTTTAGGTGTCCTGCTCCATTCACTAAGCTGCATTTTGCCAGGGGCATGCCATGATTTGATGGAGAAAGTCATGCTAATCATTTTCCCTCATGTCTGGCTCCTACTGGCTCAGGTCTTTTGTCAACAATCGCCAAAGTCCATGACAGTCAAGGTCTGGTCCTTTACAGGAAAAAGTCATTTTCTATGTTTGGGTCTAGGAATTCATCAATTTTGTCTTTGAAACATGTGCAGAAAAGCCATGTAGGCCAGAGGGAGGCCCTTACACAGCTATGGTTCAAAGAGCTTCATCGTCACGTGGATAGACTTCGACTCTTCTTCAAAACTCTGTTTTGAAGAAAAGTCAAAAAAGGTCATTTATGATAAAATTTTCCAAAAAATCACCAGTTGACTTTTCAGATGCAGTTATGGTTTACATGGCCAAATGCTCTGTCATACAGTCCCTGCAAAGATGTGCCGAAAATTTCATCATTTGAGCCAAAATGTCAAAAGGAAAGGGAAAATCAGTGTGCTTAAAAATCATTGAAAAAGTGCAAAACACAACATTAGAAAAATGGATTTTCAAGGAAGCAAAAATTAAACCCATCTCCTCCAAGGCTATAAATACATGTTTTGACCCAAATCAAAGGCATTTTTCTGCTACAAGACTTGGAGAGGACATTGCAAAGGCGTGAATGTGAGATTGGAGCGTTGAAAGTCAGTGGGAGCAGGTTTTAGAGCGCGCGGCGCACATACCCAGGAGCGCGGCGCACTCACCAGGCGCGGCGCACACGCAGCCAACCCGTAGTTGAAGATTTACGCAGGCACGGTGCATACCCAGTGCGCAACACACTGGGATTTGCGTGCGACGCACACAGTCCAGGGGCCGAAACACGTTGCCAAAGCACTCCAAATTTTCGTGAACGCCATCAATTCAAGAGGTAGGAATTATGACATCACCGGTTCATCAGTTTTGTCAATGATATGGTGTTTATAAGATGTTTCAATGCCACCCAAAATCATAAGGTCAACCATAAGAAAATCACCAAGAAAACGATGGTTGGGGTTGCAAAATTGTGTTGTTAGTGCCAAGGTTTCACTCCACTCACCTTTTTCCCCTCAGCACTCATTTTTCGCATCTCCCCTTGATCATTTTTCGTAAAACCCCACCCTAAATCACTATCATAACCCTCTCCCTATTCCTCCACTATTTGGTCAACTCAAAGTCACCACAAGACCAGCTCATTGTGCAAACCAAGCTGTGGAAGAGGGGTGCATGGTCGAAGAGTCGAAGATGTCAAATGATTAGGAGTGATGTAGGGTGATTTCAGGGCGCACAACGCACACACCAAGGAGCACGGTGCACTCATTGGGCACGGTGCACACAGAGCCCGTCCACTGTGTAAATCCGCCACTGGCGCGATGCACTCAGAGCGCGTGGCGCACTGGGCATTGCGCACGGCGCACAGAGATATAAAGCCCAGAAACTATTCAATCTGCCTAAAAAATTTTGGATGCTCACCAAATTTGAAAGGTAGACAACCTACCTCCATTCTTGCATCAAACTTGAAAGGGATAGCATGGTTGTAGGGGTATAAATCAAATGCAATTTTTTTTTATAAAGCAAACAAAAGAGAAACAAAGAAATCATGATCCTAGGGTTTATGCTACAGTGACAGTGCTGCCAATATGTTTCAAACCCTACCCCATCAACACTATACCCAAACTACTCCCAAATCCCTGATAAATCTCTCCCTTTAGCCCCTATTCCCATTTCATCATTCCCCTCCTGATACTCCCTGTTTTATTGTCCCCTTGGTGGCAGATTTTTAGAGCAACTACCAACTTCACTGGAATCAAAGGGCAGCATAAAACTCCGGGTACAAACAACAGTAATGGCATCCGAAGTTTGATCAGAATATGAGGAGGAGACCCGCAGTGACACAGCTTCAGGAGAAAGGGCCCAAAGGAGACATCACCGGAGTGGTAGACATATTAGAGATGAGCCAAACACCCTCACCGAGTTGCAGGCATGCCCTCTTGCTATGTCTTGTTTCCAGCACTTGGCATGTTTTGAATTTTGTTAGAGGGTAGCAAATGTCAGAGTTCATCATGAGTTGGCCCGTCTTTTTTCGCTTCACCTACATGGAGGACAGTCTATCTTGGCTGGGGTCACTTTCACATTGACACCCGAAACCATATCAGTGGCAACAGGCATACCAAACATTGGAGAGCAGTGCCATAAGAAGAAGAAGGTAGAGAGGCATCATTATGAGCCTTACATCAAAGACAGATGTTTGAGCCACCTCATGAGAGTTTTTCCATTCATATTTTTGAAAGACGAGTATGCCCCGCTCATGAAATTGATCATGAAGTACTTTAGTTGTGAGGGGAGGTTTTCTCGCCTTTATGCCTATCACATCAGGTTGCTCATGCACTTTACCAAGGTGCGGATGATGAGCATCCCATTTTTCATTTGTGGGAACATAGAGAGGATGAGAAATTTCATGCAGCACAAGACCCCTCGACAGTAGCTCAACAGTGTTTATCACTTTACCCTTATCCGGATTTTGGTGGACCATCAGTTGGGATTGCAGGGTATTGCTTGGGAGGACTTCATTTCCCGTGACTTCTTCAGTGCTCCACAGGTAGTATCAGAGGCAGTGCATGAGCTAGGTGGTCCTTCACATCAGTATGAGCACCATGAGACTGCTACCATGCCAATATACATCACCTATCAGAAAGGCAATAGACCTTTGTTTACAGCAGCAAAGCAAGTGTTATCTCCACCCAGGGTGGAAGGGGCCTCGCTTCCGACATCAGCATCACAGGAGCAGGGCAGAGGTAAGGAGCTAGTGCATGATGAGGGGTCTTTAGGTGAGCCATCAGGTGAATGAGAGATAGAATTTGTTCTCCTTTGGGATGATGAGACAGATGCAGAACCTACAAATGCTGAGCTGGGAGAGATCATTTAGGAGCAGAAATCGGTGATTGAGAACTTATCCCTTGAATTGGAGAGGGCTAAGTGGAACATGAAATATCTGGAGCAGAGGAACAAACAACTTGAGGATCGGCTAGCTGAGATAGAGTTGCAACTGATCAAGGAAAACCGGCAACACATCATGGCAGCACAAGGCAGACCTATGGAGCAAAGAGATGAGGACCGGGAGTATGTTTTAGAGAAAGTGAACGTCCACTTGGAGCAGCGGTTGGATAAGGCTAACAGGGAAAAAGACATGCTGAGGTGCATGACTCACCACTACATGGCCCGAAACATGAGCTCCAAAGCAAGAATCAAGAGCCTAAAGGCGAAATTGAGCAAAGCAACAAAAGAGGCAAAAGAGGCAAAGGAGAAATATCGACTTCGAATCTTGGCTGAGGCTTCCTTGGCATAGCATAGCACTTCATAGGGAACATCCAGTCAAAATTTCAAAAAATTTGGGAAAATTTTGTTCACTTGGTAATTTTTTGGGTAAAAAACAGGGATTTCCTCCCTGTGCGCGATGCCACTGGCGCGACGCTAAAATTCTAGGGCTCCAAATGAGGAATGGCTTGCAGATTTGGATTCAGCATGGAAAATTATGACTACTGGTGTCCGGGCAAGAGATTTGGGCAAAATCTGGGTCTCCTAAAGGTCAAAAAACACCCAAAAATGGCCTCTCTACCACTTTTTTGACACACAGAAAGCAGTATTGGGAGAATGGAGATTTGGAGGGGAGATGAGAACCAAATTTGAAAATTCCATTTGGGTTAGAAAGTAGACAGGATAGGATTTCTAGCAAGCCCACTTGGGCACATTTTGGACACTTGCAAGTGCCCCAAAATAGGCCCCAAAGTAGCGCGATGCACAGAGAAAATGGCGGGGCGCACAGAGGAAAAAAATGCCAATTTGCTTACATTCCACGAAATTTCGGGTCGCGACTTCTCCAAGTGGGCCCGCTCATCTACACTTCAGTTTTTTGGCACCAAAGGCAGCATTTAAAGAGTTTTTTCTCCAAATTGGCTTCTATCCAAGTGGTGAAGGAAGGCAAACAGTCACCCAAAGCCAAATGTCACGTTTGCAACGCTGCACCTGTAGCTGATGGTTGGCTCTCCATCTCCATTTCACAATGATTCGAGTAACTCCCCAACCCTTGGGCGTTCTATCTCTTCCTCACACATTCTATATATTGTATGCAAGTTATTTGCAAAGGGTTGGTTGGCTTGTAACTTCTCGGAGACTGTGGGAAATAAACTTTGTTTCTTCACTGTGTATTTTTGACAGAGAATTAATGAAAGGCAGCGGCTCTGTTTCATGAGATTCTTGTGGTTGTGAGTGTAGCAAATGTGTCTCTTATGTTTTCATATGTATTTCGTTATGTTTCATAATTCAATTCATGTTCATTTCCAGTGAAATTTTTTGAATGAGATTAGGTAGAATTCAATTTTATTGCTCTGCCTGTGGGAAAATTTCATGTTTCAGTGTTATTCTTCTGTTGAAAAGGATTCATGTCACTATGCCCTTTTCACTTTCTTCAGCAATCTATTCATGCCACGATACCTCAAATTAAATTGTTACATTTTCCGCCTACCTTGCGTCACGGAATAATATGTGCCTTTATATTAAATTCTCTATTCTTTGCTGAGCGTTGGTCCCATACCATCCCAGAAGCTCGGTCATTCATAAAACTTGTTTCGTGTACCCATTTTCACTTACTAGCCGAAGGTCAATATTTCATTATAAGTCATCTCAGACCATTTTTTGCTTACCTATTCACTGAGTGTGACTCGGAGAGAGCCCTCTCCTGTTCTGGTAGGGCTAGATACCAGACTGAGCATGGTTTGTGGTTACCCAGATTTTGCCTTCCTTCAGCCTAAGGTAGATTTAGGTGCTAACATAACAAACTTGCTTATATTCTCATATCCTGATTTTTGTACCTCTATTGATTGTGAAATATATTTAGTAATACTTTAACTTCTGTCTTGCCTGATTTGTTTTCTGGATCTCTTTCTCACACACACACACTGATAGATGCATGTATGCACATATGTTCATCCCATGCATGTATTTTCACTTGCTCCATTATGTGGAAAGAGGACATAGGATTTGGCCAAACGCTAAAGGTTCAACTTCAGTGAAATGTTGGCAAAAGCTATCAAACAATGTAGTGGAATGGGAGTGTAGAAACATAGTTAGAAATGTTAAAAGTGTCAATTGAATTGGCAACCAATCCCTGCATAGTAAAATGCGTGAAGGCCAATAGAAAAGGATAATGTACTCTTCCCATCTAGGGGCTATTTTATGTTCATACTTTTTGAAGTTATTTTGTTTGACATTTTTAGTCAATTTGTATATGAAATATAGCCTTAATTTTTTATACACACTCATGCACAGTTGGTGAACAATTGTATATAATTTTGAGATCACTTCTTATATTGATATAAAAAGTTTTTTTTTTTCGGATTTTCTTAATACGTGAAAAAAATCACTGAGTCTACTCCCAAGCCAAACCATACTTGGGCTTATTGTCAAGCCAAATTAACTCCGTCCTGAGTCTGACTCTTTGTCCATGAGTCAAACTTGTCAAAGTGAGTTGATTTTATGAGTACTCATGGGATATTTTCTCCCTAAGGAGTGCAACTCATGAGTGGATCGAAAAAATTGCTAGGGTATAAAATAAATGCCAAAACTTGAAGGAAGTGACATCATTTTCAATTATTTTGCGACAAAGTTTTCTCCATGTTTGAGTTGAACTCTTAAACTTTTCCCTTGCGGAGCTTAGTTTTCCAACTTCAAATTTTCTAAAGTCTCAATGAATTCATTTAAATGGATTTATTTTCATAAACAGGTATTGTATCAAACTAACAATGAGTTTAACCTTGCCAACATTTTATTCTCTTCTTGGCCCAAACTGTTGTATTAACATCAAATTGTGCTTTTATTAAGGTTAACTATGTTCACCAAAGGATGAATTTATGATCTGTATTCCAGTGGACAAGTTAGAATGTATCTCACTACGGATTTCATTGAACTACTATGGGAAGAAAATACTCATTCATGCATGCTTATATGGATCTCTCTGTTCTATGCAACCAAAGCAAAGTTGGACAAATAAATGTGCAACAATGCTTGCAACATAGCACAATGCATAGAAATATTTTAAGTTGGAGAAACCCCCCTAGGAATAAAACTCTTGCATGTTATTAATCTACAAACCAATGCTTATAATAATTTCCCTTAGGCTTCTGAATTTTCACTGATTTCATGACCTCCCAGACAACCATAGCATTCTTGAATTGGTGGCCTTGGATATTACCTTCTCACACTATCTCTTATTTGGATTAACTGGGCTACACATATGATCTTCCCATCGTTTTTCTTGCACCTTCCTCTCTTTTAGTTAGTCAGTCTTAGCTTACATGCAATGGACCCACACTCTCTCAACTCTCTCTTTTTTATGCCTTTTCTCCCAGATTCTATTATAGCCTATGTTGATTTTTTTATGCCTTTTCTCCCAGATTCTATTATAGCCTATTTTGATTTTTTTGGGTAGCTGCGGTCAGTATTCCCAGCTACTCAAGTCGTGACCCTAAAAGAAAAATTAAGAAGAAGAAATTTAATTCAAATTTGCCTCCAAAAAATTTAAAGTCGGTCCAGCACAAGGAGATGTGCCCCTTGGGCACCTCATGACCACTATAAATACAAACTCGGCCTCCATTTTTTTGGCATCAATTCAGATCACACAAAAATCATTTGTTTTTAGTTCACATGTGCGAAGGAGAGAGAGAAGAAGACAAAAGTTTGACCAGTGTTGACCACTCTTTGACTGAAATTTCTGAGGCCTGGTTTGCCCGAATTTTTGAAGTAGTTGATTGAGCTCTATCAGGGTAGTTTGACCAAGTTTCCTGGGTAGCTAACTGAGTTTTTGGGCAGCTATATTAGGCCAAGTTTCGGCCCTGTTAACTAAGGTTGACTGAAATTCTTGGTAGCAATAGTAAGTCCAACCTTTTCTTGTGTAGATTACGTAGTCAATTTGATTAGAAACTCAAATTGTATTTTTGTTGAATTGAACAACTTCTCCCAAGAAAAGATTGCTAGCTTTTTCCCAAGTCTGGGTTTTCATAGTGTAAAATTGTGTCTCATGTGTGCTTGGCTGTCTCCTTATGATCCTAATATGATTATTGCATTACTGTTGAGATTTTCTATGTATAATTACTTAATGATGTATGTGACATAAGTGAACTTGGTTAAATAAATTATTAGAAAGTACTTATCTGTTTAGACGATCATATTCTCTATGAAGGAAATTGATACCATGTTGAAGAATCTAGGGCAAACATAATAGGGTGATTCCTCTTTACTATGATAACAATTTGTGAAGCATTTATACAATTTAGCTTAACTTAATGTTCCATCCATTATTAGTGTGTGTGTTTACTTCATCAAACTGCTACCAAAAGCAAAAGAGAACACGAATATTTGGATTTCTTCTCGGGGCCAAAACCTCTCCTTCTTGGAGAGGAAAACCCATGCAAAATTCTTCTTATAGAGATTCTTCTTATTTTATTTTTGCATTTTGTAAGATAATTATTACTCAAATCTAATTGTGGAATGTAATATTTTAATTTTCAAATTATAAGTTCAATTTTCTAAAAAAAAATTAAAATCTTATTTTTCCCTTTTAATCAAAATTTACCTTTTTTTAATCAAATTTTAAAATATATATATATGATTATTATTTTTTTAAATAAAATAAAAATATACATAACTATTTTAATAAAAACATTTTCACCAAACACTTTATCATGAGTGAATTTTAAATGAAATTATTTTTAGTGAGATTTTTGTGTAATTAATTTTGAAAATAATTTTTTAAAGTAATCCATAAATAACTGTTATAAAAAAAGTAGATTCAAAAGTTAAAGTGGCACCTACTACTCGAACTGCCGCAGGATCTCAATCATTGAAATCTTGTAACCTGTAATGGCAAACTTTTATGGTGAGCACTATTTCCACCTCCATAGAAACATAAATGCTACGTCCTTACATCCCTCCTTACGTCATCGCATGTTACATCTCCGACCCGACCATGGATGCATGCATGTTACATGTTACAGCGGGCGACCCGACCATGCATCCATCTCCAACCTCCGGCGATTACATCTCACCAAGCTCCACTGACTCGTTGTCTATCGTGTTTCTGCCTGTCTAGCTGCCCGCCTCCACTGTAGCGACGACTTAGGGGTATTAATCACATTTAATGGCATTAGGGCTCGCCACTATCCTTGTGTCTTCCATTTACCAACTCAGTTGTACTTCAAGCTTGAACGTGGAAGCCACGGGACAAGACATAGATAGCAGGTTCGACCCTCATAAACGCATTACCAACCCCCCTCATATTATGCTCAAATCCAAAATCCCTACAATTCAACCATTGAACAAATTCCCAAGGGGCTCCAGTGAACAAAGGTTACAGAGGGTGATCGGCGAACAGAGGTTACAGAGGGTGATCCCCGCAGTGCATGCACCGCCCCGTCTACTTTGAAACCGGTATTTCTTGGTTAGCCTAACGTAGAGCACTGAGAGTAAATAATGCTGGATAGGGAGTTGCTCTGCCAATTCTATCCCCAGTTGCGGAACATTGCTTGCCAACCAGTGTTGGAACCGTTGATGGAAACCACCTCCACATCCCCTGCACCTCCTACGTTGGTAATGAGTACCAAATTGAAGTAGGAGTGCCCATTGATCGTGAATCGAACTCCACCTTTCCTCACGGATGGTATTCTACATACATAAATATTAACCTTGCCGCTTAGGATTTCATACCAATTAAAGTCAAGTTGGGAATAAATTTTCAAGATTGAAGGATAAGATATATAGAAAGTATGAATTCTAAGATTTATAGTGCATATCAGATGCTGAAATCGCCTGTCAATGAATGTTAAAAGGATTTCCACAGAGAAGTTAACAATGAGGTGTATCTGCTGCTTCAAAATCATATGATTTCTTTTGTGTTAAGCTGAATATTTGATATAAAACCCTGAATAAAATAAAAAATTGATGATTTCTTAATGTTTGATTTATTTTATTCTATAAGTACAAAAATGTTATCTTGTACACAACAACTTTTCTACCCTCTCTCTCTCTCTCTATATATATATATATCATCTTGTACCAGACTAGTTGCAGCCTTTCTGCCATATATGTATATATGATCTTATACCAGAATCGTTGCAGCCTTTCTGCCATACATCAAGTCGCGCTGTAACTTTTGCCTCATACATCCTATAGTATCATGGGGACGAAGATAAAGTATTCCATTATGTAAATAGCATATGGGCTTCAGGAATGTTTGTACAAGTCTTCTTGTAACTTTTGCCACATACATCTTACAGGGTTAGGAAGACGAAAATTAAAGTTTCCTCACTGAAACTTTTTGTCCCATACATGCTACAGGGCAAGGGGAGCAAAAATAAAAGTTTTATATTCTATTTCACTAAGATGTATTTATGTGTGCACCAACCACCGTATATTTAGCTTATATCTGTTCACTTTGTTAACAGAAAAAATATATATTTATGTGTTGACATTATTTAACTCTTGTGCAAAATATATCTGTATATATATATATATATATATATATATATATATATTATATATATATATATATATATATATAGAAATAGATATATAGATATAGATATATATGTATGTATTTGGTTATATGTTTTTATATTTGAAATTGGATTGAGGTTCTCAAAAACTTTTTGAGCATTCCCAACGCTAGTATGAACGCCTTGATGGTTAGTTACCAGACAAACTCTGCTGTTTAAATCTGTTAGGATTAGGAAAGTATAAGCTATTTCTTGTAATCACTCAGGGCTTATATATAATATGACTGCACCATATGACTGACACCGTGTAGAGCAAGAGGAAGGAGCTCAGCTCGTGTAAACAATCATTGCAGAAAATTAATCTCAGCAAAGTAAAAAATAGTTGCACCTGTATTTACATCATATTTAGCTTGATGATATGTGCAGTTCATGCAAATAGTTTACAGATATTGAAACTTGCTATATAATGTACGTTCTTTATATTTGAAGGGTCCTGTATTAGTGGTTAGGATGCATTTTATAGAATTTGAAACTTGCCATATAGTGAAATTTTTTTATATTTAAAAAAGTTTATTGACGAGAGTATTTTAGAACCAGCAAGTGTGGTTCATCATCAGGTTCAGATGAATAACCAGATCACGGCTACATCTTAAATAGGGACAGTAGATCAAACAATAACTAGAAGAAATAGTTACTATTGACCAAAGAGTTGGTTACAATGGACTGGGCAACAAACTTGACCAAAAGATAAGGACAGGAAAATTAAATGGTTAATAAATTAAATAATAAATTAGTTAGTTGTTAGGCATATTTATTTATTTTAACCTAAACTAAAACTAAAAATTAATATACTCTAATATAAACTATAGGAATTATTATAAAAGAGTATTAATTATATAACTTAGTTAGTTAAATAGTGACTAATAAGTTTAATATTTAACTAAATATGGAGAATTTTCTTCTAACTAAAAGATAAATAAAAATAAATAAAATTATGTTAATTCTATTATATGTAGTTATTTATAATAATTAGATAATTCGATTATGAAATTTATATATTTTTTAATCTAATAATGTGATAAATAGGGATTAATGCTAACGTATATTAATCAGTCAATTAATTATTTTATATATTTATTTCGTTATATGTTTTTATATTTAAAATTGGATTCAGGTTCTCAAAAACTTTTTGAGAATTCCCAATGCTAGTATGAATGCCTTGATGGTTAGTTACCAGACAAAATCCGTTGTTTAAATATAATATGACTGCACCATATGACTGACACCGTGTAGAGCAAGAGCAAGGAGCTCAGCTCGTGTAAACAAACATTGCAGAAAATTAATCTCAGCAAACTCAAAAACAGCTGCACCTGTATTTACATCATATTTAGCTTAAAGATATGTGCAGTTCATGCAAATAGTTTACAAATATTGAAACTTGCTATATAATGTACGTTCTTTATCTTTGGGCATTCCCAACGCTAGTATGAACACCTTGATGGTTAGTTACCAGACAAACTCTGCTGTTTAAATCTGTTAGGATTAGGAAAGTATAAGCTATTTCCTGTAATCACTCAGGGCTTATATATAATATGACTGCACCATATATAAGGGACTTTAATTTTAGAAATAAAGGAAGTATCAATTTAAAGAGAACAATATACTTTGCAGAAAAAGTTAACTAGACCAATATAACTGGCAACACAAATAACTCATGACAGCACTGGCTGATAAATTTAGTGCCCATACCAATAATTCCAAAAGTGTATGCCGTGTCAGGACCAGGTCTTGGAGGAGTTGAGAATGAAAACTCTCGTGTTGTGTTTCCAATTCCAATCTTATAGAAATATTTTGTGTTAAACTGCAATGAAAGGAAGAAAACTTCAAATATTAGAAGCAACACATTGTTTTGAACTAGAACAAATCAATTTTACTTCAGACAAGTATTTAATTATATCATTTATTTGAAAATAAACATAATGTGATTTTCTACAACAGCAATTTCTTTACAGTTATCTGCTTGGGCCACCATGAAGAAATCTTAGGGCACAAAAATCATCTTGAGAAGATCGTTCCAACTGACATCAATATCAACACTCTTGTTTCTCATACAAAGCACACCCAGATTAGTCACTAGACATACTCCTATTTTTCTCGTGGAGAAATTTGCTCAAGCATTTTGCCAGCAATTCTCAGCCATAGCATCGTCTTGCATCCTTACAAGCTTGTGACAAAAAAAAAATCAATAATAAAAATAATAAGAAGCTTATTTTATATACTTAATAATATACAAAATATACAAGCTTATTTTACAATAAAAATACAAGCTTATTTTATAAAAAAAAAAATAAAAATCAGTCTGCAGTGGATTTGAGTTGCATGAAATTTATGTCTTTTTCTATTCAATATATTGGATCTGTGTTGAGTTTTTATCATCTACAGAAAAAGTTGAGTTGCAACAAATAGATATATTTTCTGTCCAGTAACATATTATATATAACCTTTTAAATATATCAGGGATTTAAGAACATTTTATTCTATTCCAGTTTTTAAAATTTTAGTGTTTAAAATGGATTTTAGTGTTTATTCTATTATTATGTTGTCCTTTTAGATTATAGTATATGGAGAGCATTAGTGTCTTTACTCTCCTGGTTATGTTTGCAGGGAAAAAATATGTCCTGTAAATAAATGGCATCCTATTTTTTCCTTTGTTGAAGAGTCCATAGAGCCCTCCCCCATGGAGTGTACAGGTTACGAGCAGTATGTGCATCTCCCCGAGCTCAGTGCCATGTGGAAATTCAAGGAATGGCCTAGTTGGTCTAGAGAGGGGTTGGTAAAGGCTGCCTTATAGTCATTAGAGATTACTTTTCAGTTTGTTTCGTCTATCCTCTGTGACACAAGGACTTACATTAACAAAGAGGAATGGAAGAGAAGGCTTGAATCCTTAATTAGTTCCCAGATTGAGTTGATTTCAATGATTTGTGAAAATGACAAGTAGGTTCCCACTCTTCAGTTGTTAGTAAGTAGTGGTGTTCTTGCTAGGAAAGTTTTCCATGAGGTATGGCAGAGACCTGGTGCTTTACCTGTGGTTAGCAGAACAAGTGAAGAGAGCTTACTTCCTCATTTGGGTACATGGAAAAGAGCTGAAGCTATGGTTTCTAGAATATGGCTTGCCATTGAAGGCCATATGCAGAGGACTCCCTTCACTTTAGGTCTGGGGGAACCAAATATGTCAGGTAAGCCTATTCTTGAATATGATAGAATCTGCAAGCCAAGATATTTGCACTCTTTAAAACAACATAAATAGTTCCATAATCCAGAAGATGCCAAACTTTGCAATGTCCTCCAGATATTTGAGGCTGGGTATTTGTAGGCCAAGAATTGTTGCACAGAATATATCAAAGAATAGACTCTGGGGAATGTTGGCATTATGATACAAGTGTTGTCCTTGATGGCAACTCACTCAGAGAAAGGTACAGGCGATGGCAACTTAATCAGAGGACAGATCTTAGTGCAGTAAAGAATTGATGATCAGACTACAAGTATGAAGAGAAAATATATACACGCTGGTTCACTATATACCAAGTCGCGTATACAAGCAGGTTCACTATATACCAAGTCACATATACACAGGTTCGCTATATACCAAGTCGCGTGTACACGCAGGTTGGCTTCAGTAAAAGAGCGTGTATGTGGAAAACTTATCTTTGGTCCGTGGCAGTTATTCCTTGGAAGTTGTGCCTATGGTTTTGGACCATGGTGTCTCGACGGACGTGTTGATCCCTAGTTTTGAAGTTGATGGTATTGTGTTGCTATGGTTTTGGCTCGTGGTATTGTAAAGGGCCTAAGGCTATATAAGGAGAAGATCATTAGGCAAAGATATATGCAATGGGTGTCTGACGAAGTGAGAAGATCTGGTATTGCTGTTTATCTGTTCGGGACGCTTGGCATGAGTTGGATCTGACAGCGAAGGCATAAGAAATTATTTCTAGATCTGCACGCGGGTTGCCTTTGGAGAAAGCGCATATACACGCGGTTTTGGTACAGTGAAGTAGCGTATGCATAATAAGATTTGATATTTCAAGTTGCTGCTGATTCTGGTGGTTGTTGTAGAGTTCTGGGCTCTGGTTTGGGTTCTGTGTTCTTGATGACAGGGTTTCAGTGATTCAGTATTGGGTTGTTTAATGAATTATGATGCAAGTATAAGTTGATGATTGTATTGCGGTAATGTTTGTTTTGTACTCTTGGATCCAATCTGAAAATTGATGAAACGTGGTCCCTGAAGGAAAGAAGGTTGTAGGGTCAGCACCTACGTACTAGTAAATGGATCGGCTAGTACAAGAGCTGAGGGGGTTGTAGCTCCCTTCCAGAAGTAGTTGGAAAACGAGAGAGGGTTGTAGCCCTCTGCAGGTTGTAGCCTGCGTACTGGTAAAGGACTGCACCAGTACATTGTAAAAGAAGTTTCTTATTAAAGAAGAAAGAGATGAATTGCAGCAGGTGGTTTTCACCCACATTGGGTTTCCACCTTATATCATGGTGTTCATGTGTGTGGCTCTTGTGTGATGTTTTGTTCTATTATACTGCACCTGTTTACTGTTAATATGCTTAATAATGTTCTGATGCATTTACTGGAGATTAAGCTAACTGAATTATAAGATCTCTGGATATACGCTAGTTGCATTAGACACAGTAGCGTGTACACGCAGGTTCACTTAATTGAAGTAGCGTATATGTTTCTGAGTATGAAATTTGAAAGGTTTTACTGATCTGATAATAATGATTCACCCCCCCCCCCCTCTCAGTATTATTTCCAACAGGGAATTTGTAGGAGCATCCACAGATTGTTGGATGGTTGAAAGGATGTGGAACATGCTCATAGAAATTGTGAATTTGATTCTAGTGATGGACCCAGATGATTTCCTTTGCCTTAAACACCAGTTGGCAATTAGAAACACTAGTATGCTTGTAGGCGCATATTGCCTTCGGTTTGCCCCCTTAGAGACCTTACGAATGCATACAAGGAACTAAGGCATCTGGTGCCCAAAGTCATGGGTGTTGAGGCTGATCCAAAGGGTGGACCAAGGCTCCACGAGGCACCTATGCATTTGTTTCATTCACATGGACTTCGCTCACATAACACTTCAGGTGCTTATCATGTTGCAACAATACATGTTCTGTTGGCCTTCCAGGCAATAGAAGCCGCGGTGAAAAGGTTTTTCTTCTCATATTAGCAGCTGGTAGTAACAACCATGGGTAGCATTGAAATGAAGGGTCCATCATATCTAGGTGCTTGTGATGCCCTGCGTCAGATATATTTTGAACCACCTTATTTCCCTAGTGTGGATGGTGCAAAGACATTTTTGGGTTACTATTGGCACTAAAAGTCTACAACTATGGTGGATGGTACACTGGAAGATCTACAGACAAATCAAGTGAAGTTTACAAGACAAAGAATAGTGCCTTCAGTTTTTCAAAGTATTACCCCAAATTCATACATACACTTCTTACATTGACAGTTTTGAATACTATACATAGAATTATATTGGATATAGGATTAGACTCATTTTTGTTCATCCCCATCAGTAGGAGCAATCAATAGAACAGTGCTAGAAATTTGAATTTTATTTTTTTTTTCCCTCTCCAACATGGATAGGATACTAAGGATTCATAGTGTGCAATTCCTCCTTCGTTAAATACTGTAAAAGATTGTCCAAAATTAAAAAGGTAATTATTAAAATTATTAAATTTTACGAGTTGTTTCTTTTTTTATTTTTTAATTCTTTACCTAAATTCTATGATGAGTTTAATGATATTTATATAATTCATTATAAATTTTAACATGAAATGTAGTTTAATGCTGTTTTTTATTTTTTATTTTTTAAATTCAGTGTGTGAAACTGAGATAATTATAATTTTAAGTTGTTAAGTTTATTTAATGGAATGCATCATAATTTTTTTGATGCATTAATTTTTTTTTATATTTAATCAGATTTTTTGTTTTTTAAGATTTTTTAATTCAGCGTGTGAAATTGAGATAATTATAATTTTAAATTATTGAATTTATTTAATGGAATATATCATAAAAAATTTAATGTATTAAATCTATATCATATTTAAATATATAATTTAAATGATGGAACATTACAATTTCATTATGGGTCATACTAAATAATTATCTCTTTAAACTAGGCCTCAAAAAATATAATTCTTTTATTTGAATATTTTCTGCTTCAAAATTAATATGAGTGAACCAACTATCCAAGGGTCTTATTGGATCTTGTTCTGATTTATTGATTTAACGATATATAAGATATATCATTATACTATTGATGAGTCATCTTATACGGTGGCTTTATCCAATTTTCTCTTATTGACGAAGATAGTTATCTTATATATATATATATATATATATATATATATATATATATATATATATATATATATATTATATATATATATATATATATATATATATATATATATATATATATATATCAATTTTTTGGATATATTGACATCATACCGTTATGTTTTTTTCCTTTTTGCCCTACATTTGACATTTCTGTGTTACGTGTTTGTGTCATAATAAATTTGAGTGAGTAGTAAGGGGTGAATGAGACTATTCTAAAGGTTGTCTCTTGCTCATCATGTCTGCAGCGCTTTTCATGGTGGGTTTCTACTTTGACAGTGATTTTCTTCCTTTGCAGATTGTTCTTCAGAAACCATTTTGATGCTTCTTTTCTATAAAAGTGGACATACTTTGTAAGTCAAAACACCAAAACCATAATGAAATTTGTTCCTTCATACTTTGGTATAATTGTAATAAAATCCATTATGGCCTCTTCCCAACACTCACTTGGTATGGACAATGGTTCTAGTAGACTTGGTCTCTTGATTATTCCTCTTTTGTATTCAAGCTACATTCCTACCATAAATATCCACTCATTTCCAAAGTTTTGAGAAAAAATATTACATAATGCATTTTGGATTGACTAATAACATATAATTAGTATAATTTTTTATCTCTACATTTATTTTACAAAGTACTCTGATACTTCTTTATACTCTACTTTAATTTTCTTGCACATGGCCTTGTGTTATTGCTTAGGATGTCATTTAATTTAACTGAATTTATGATAAAGGTATAAATTTTTCCTTTAGTTCTTCAATACTAATCTGTTTTAGTGAGATTGTAAATTTTAGTCAAATTATTTATAGTATAGTATCATTTATAAAATACATTGTTCTTTAATCATATAATTTTAAATTTAGAACATTGATAATGCATATTTCTTATAATCATTCTCACTCTTAATATCTATAATTTGGCTTAACGCTTATCATTTTCTTGCAGATTGACACACGGTTCGCTCGCTTGTGCAAATCCTAACCCCACAGTTTACAGAGAACAAAAACAATCATTGTAATTTTTCTTTCGTGGGTGACTAGCAACCTTTAGTGAATTGCCTTCACCTCTGCAATTTTTTTCCATATAGTTCAGATTGTTTTAATAATCAGTATTTGTAGGGAAATTACTTAGCCTTTACTTTAAAATTTTTACATTTCACACATAGCTTAATTAAGGGGAAATGTAAGTGGCCATAATCCACACATTTTTTCAATTTTTTTTTGCTATTTTACCCAAGTCACATAGCTTAATTAGCAAAGGAGTAAGTGGCCCATAATTCACTCATATTTCTTACTATCAAAGGATTTTTACTTCATTAGCATTGGGACTAGGAACTAATGTCGTTAAAGAAAGGGTGTAGCCCCTGCTTCCCTTGCGTCTTTTAGATGATCCTGGGCTTGCATCTGAAATCTTTCTCAAAGCACTCTGTTTTTCATCTCCCTTTTTAGGCTCACATAGTGTACTAGGAAGGAAGTAAGTGGCCCATCAACCACACATTATTTTATTTGTAGGTAAGGAAAAAACATAATTTAGTGTAAGTAGATGAATTTGAAAAGGATCATCGAATATCCACATGACTACAAACTTTGTATGTTCACTCTGTCACTTACACACACATTTCACTACACACACTAAGCTACTCTAAACTTTGAACAAAGGGAATCAAGTGTAAAAACCTTTTGTACTTAGTTTATTTAAGCTTAATTTTTCACACCATAAGTGAAGGAAGACACGTAAAAGCAATCATAACTTGAACAAACTAAATTTCCCCACATGGGCCACAAAATAATTTATAGTTTAGGTTAGGACTGTTGGGGGTAGGCATCCAATAAGCCGCCATGGTCATGTTACATTTTGAAACATAGAAGTTGTCTTTTAGGGTGCTTCAAATCCTTCAATCAGTCCACGGAAAAGACAACCCAGGCAGCACAGAGACCCAATTTAGAGGGGGTTCGGCTTAGGCTCAGTGCGTGTGGTCATATATGGGACTACCCAACTTGTATAGTGCTTAGTACTGATAACTGATTACCAAGAAGCTAAAGACTTGACTGCCTCCGTGAGACGAAGGCATCCTATTGGCCAAATTTTAGGGCATCTTTCCCTATAGGTGGAGGTGTGGGAAGCACTAAAGCCTCATTCAATACCTTGGTTGATCCTTTTCGTTGCTGGAAGCATCACCAGTTCTTTCGAGACATAGCCCCAGTACTCGTCATTTTTTGGCTGCTGGAAGCGTCACCAGTTCTTTCGGGACGTAGCCCCAGTACCCATCATTTTTTGGCTGTTGGAAGCATTACCAGTTCTTTCAGGACGTAGCCCAAGTACCTATCACAAAAGCTATCTCCGCAAGGCCCAGTTACTGATAGAGTGGAAAGGATGAATAGGTCTTCATAGGACCTTTTATCATATGCAAAACAAACTAAAATATTTTCCTTGTTTTATTGATCACATAGCTTAACTTAAAGGGAAAGTAACACTTTATTTTTCATTTTGCTTTATGTATGTAATATCTTTTTATACACATTCCTCTCCTCACCACAAAAGTGACACACATTCCATTTTAAGAATACATAAATACTTTACTTTTTCATATTAAGAATAACAAGACAATGCTACACAAAACATTCCAATTCTTGTTTCACCTGAATATACATTAAAATAAATTCTACAAATAAAAATTGAAATGAAACATTTTTTTAACTGATTTAAAATGAATTATTGGATAATTTGTTATTTATTTTGATATTTTTTGGGTGTAAAATAAATTCGTTTTACACACCAATTCTAGCTTTCAAACAATGTGAAAATCACCTTAATCAAATTCCATATGTAGAAGTTATTCCTCCCACAAGTTTAGCTAACTTGTTCACATGGTGGTACCAAGTGGATGCTGCATCAATGCCATTACTTAGATATGTGGAGTTAGTCATGTGTGGACATTCAAGAAGATCCTAAAAGGTCCAAAACCTTAACACTAATAGTGGCTTGAAAAATGTGAAAACCCTAAACCTTAAATAGTTTCCAAGCTATGTTAAACACTACGTCACTAGGAAGAGAAGGGGTTCCATCTTTTTAGGATTGTATTAAAACATAGTTGAGCACAACATCTAGGAGTGGGATTTGAGATCAAAACAAAGGAGAAAGATAATTTGCAACAACCATATAGACAACAATGTCATAGGCAACTCGATAGTCAATGCCCCTTTCTTTATATTTGTATTTCCATAATTAAATTAAAAGCGTAGAGTATAAGCCTCACCTTCTAATTAGGTTTTCTCTTATATGATATCCCCTGAGTTATATCTTTTATTAAATTATATGATTTTTATATTCATTTACATTTTTTTCTTTTATGGGTTTCAATATTTATATGTATTTAACACTAACGAAGTGTTGAGACATGTGAAAACCCTAATCTGAAATCATTATCAAGCTATGTTAAACACCAGGTCACTAGAAAGAGGGGGTTCCATCTTTCTAGCATTGTATTGTCTCGTGGTAGAGTAGAGCATTTAAGAGTTAGATTTAAGAGCATAACATAAGAACCATTTAGAATACAATGTCAAAAAAAACTCTGTAATAAATACTCGTTTTTTTGTATGTAAAGTTTCATAATTAAATAAAAGATAATAGAATATAAGTCTGCTTTTTAATTAGATTTCTCTGATATCATATTTTCTAAATTACATCTTTTATTAAATCATATAACTAATATTTCCATTTACTTATTTTTTATTTAAATTATTTTCAAATATTTGAATAATAAAATAATAAACAGAAATAAAATTCGAAAGATAAATTAAATAATAAAAATTCAAAAATGACAATGTAGGCTATAATAAATTACTTTGGGTGAATATCTACAATAATTTATATATTGTTTCACAATAACTTAAACTTAATATTACTTTTTGAAAAATTCATTCTCAACTTTCAATACCATGACATCTCATGGTGAAGACCTCTCCAATCTACTTATGTAGAAAATGAAAAAACGAGGGGTATTATTAGACTTGAGAAGCCTCAACCTATGCTTTTACACTTAAAAGTTACCTTTCTCAATTACTCATTATCATATTTAACCACATACCTTGAGATCTAGTAAAGGACCCTCCATAATCTACTTAATTAAAAAAGAGGGGTGTTATTAGGCTAAATAGGCCTCTAACTTATGCTTCTAATAAAGTAAAGATGCAGGGTGCATCAGCTTATGTTAAGTTGGTTCATTGTTTAATATTAAGTATGTAAGCTAAGGTGAGCAATGATATTATGGGGACGACTAACTTAAATTCTTTTTTTTGCTGAAGCAAGATTCGTACCTTCTATTCATTAGAAACAAAGAAACAAATTACATATAATACAACTACCCAAAGAGACTTGAGGGACATAGAGTCAACTATCTACTCAGGGCTTGGGCACCAAGCCAAAAGCTTAACATCCGGGCCACAGGCCCACAAATTTAACCGCGAGACCTTCAAAATACAAAGAAAAGCCTAAGCCGCCCAATCTGTTTGCAAAGATCTGACGGATGAGACGCAAATCAGAGCCAAAAAAGGCATATTCTTAGATTCCAAAAATGGACCCGATGAAATAATAGAAACCATACTAAACGGATTTTGACTCTGAATGGTGGAATAACCTTCGTGCATGTGAATCTCCCGAAATCAACCAATTCCAACCTCAAGGCTCAACATGCTCAAAAGATAACAGTGAATCCGGACTCGAATTCAAAATAACCCAAAATTGCCACCTACCCTCGGTAGCCTGTGAGATCTCCCACAATTCAGTCCCTGGCAGAGTCCCTTTCATACGAACAATCTTGACCGTTGATCCACAAAGAGAGATCTAATGGTAGAGCATAATATCGCACCGAACAAGCTGACCAGACGTTAGTGTGTGATGGAGGGTGGTTTTCCAAACCCTCTCTCTGCAACATGTAGGATGTTGGATGGGATCGCTGCAAAATCAATAAAACCATTTCCCACTTAAGAGCGGTGCGAACATCCAAAAACTTCCATGGAAGCGGTTTTACTCTATGAGGACCAAGAATGTAAAGATTCCGGTTGCCGGTAAAACAAGGATTCCTTCCATGCCTGCTCAACTTTCTTGCTTGAAGCTGGATCCCAGAAAAGGAGAGAGGCTCTCCATTAGTTAAGGAACTATGGTATCCGTTGCGCTCATGCCAATGAACAATGATGTTCATCTCACTGACTCTAGGTACTTTAACGGCTAGCCTGTGATTTCCATAGAAACAACTGTTGTATTTTATTGAGTTCTTCTTGTGGTAATGAATCTACTCCTCCCGTGGTTCCCTATATCAAAAACCCTTCCAGATCTGGGTTTTCTTTATCAATAATTTCTTGTAGTTCATGATCCTCCAAGTCCATCTCATTTTGGGTCATTTCCTGATCCATCTCCAGTTCTGCATCACTCATTATGGCTTCCTTCTGATAATCGATGTCCTGTGTGTTTTCCTAGTTTTCTTCAGATTCCTTGTCCACAGGACTTCCTCCCATTGCTTGATCTTCTTTTGAGATCTCTTCATCTTCCTCAAGCACTTGGAATTTGTTCTAACTGATTTGTTGGCCTTCATCTTGATGTTGTTTTGGTCCTCTTTTGCCGCCCTTTCCACTATTCACCACTTTCTGAAAGCTATATGTTTCCTTCATTGTGTTATTTTTGCTCTTGCTTACTACTTTACTGAGTAGACATTCTGAAAAGGTGTCTATGTTCATGACATCTGCGACATCTGAACAGAATGTTCTCATAATCTACTGTTTGCACCCATTCTTCATCAAAAACTTCCAAGATCACCTCATCCAATAGAGCTACTGATAAATCCATTTCCACACATATTCTGGCAAAGGAAGTATATTTTTATTTTCTTGTGGCTTCAGAAGCTTTAACAGAATGACCCGATTTATTGCCGATAGCGGCTAATGATTCATTTTGCCAGTAATCAAGAGGTAGAAAATAGAGCCTTACCCAGATCGGTACTGAAGTAAAAGTTTCACGTTCTGGAACAAAATTCATCATCGATGGCCACATGTAGAGTCCAGTTGCTGCATAGAGGTAAGGTCCTCCTTCAAAAACTCTCCCCTTGTCTTCAATATTCGTGAATACTATAGTAAAAAATTCCTTTGACCCAAGGTGTAGGTCAATGCTCCCTTTAGGTTTCCAGTGGCATCTGATCCACGACTGTAAATATTTTTCAGTGGGCCATAAACCCATGAATTTGTAGATGATGCCATATGTCTTCATGTGATCCCTGTGCGCCTGTAGAGCTGGATCATTTAAAATAACTCTGGGTGTGATCTCCACTTTGGGTTTGCAGGGTCCCTTATGTTTTTTGTCTTCTACCTCCTCGTCTTTTGGGCCATTATTTTCCTAATTTGTGGCTTCTCCTATCTCCTCTTCCATGTTTCTTGTCCCTTCCTCCACAGTACCTCTGGCCTTTTCCAGAGGTTTCTTGCCTCTACTGGCTACGGCCTCCTTATAGGAGGGAGTGGCGCTCCCTCCTCTGCGGCCCTCCATGTCAATCACCGGTTAACTTCTTGGATGCTTTAAGGGGGAATAATTCTTTCATCAATATATATACAAATCAATGCCACCCTTTATTCTTCAAGGATGATGGTTATGGGCTTTGGCTTTTTAGCTAGAGGAACTAGATTGCAAAATGAGGCGTGGTTTGGTGAGTCTTGTCTTTTTGAGCTAGTTGATGCTATTCTATCCTAGTTGAGTCCCTATCCTATTCTATAACATTACTAAGTCACCACCACCATGTATTTTTTTCTCAAAGAAGATTTAATAGAGGGGATTTCCTCTTGTCTTAATTCACAAATTTTTTTAGTGGTTTTACTCTTGATATTGGGGGGTTTGTTGGGGAGAGGTTTTATGTCTCTCCCTTTCATCCCTATTTGAAGGGACCCATTAGTGCACCATCTTATGTGTTAGTGTTAGGTAGTTCCCTTTGACCCATTCCAGCTCAGCGACTCATCACAAGTCGCCCCTTGACAATAACATGGTGGCCCCACCTCCAAAAAGAATTCATATGTCATACATGGTTAGTCTAAATTTGTCAGAGATATTTAAGCTTATTAATGACCAAATATCTTATGATCTTACTTATCGTACAATGTCATCTAAGATCCCCTCAATATTACTTAATCCCAAAGTGGTTTACGTGAAAAGTATAAAATATTTACTTAAAAATGAGACTTCCATGCTTAGTACGCTATGCATTGATCAAGACCATAATATTTACTCAAACTAAATTATTTTCAATGCAATTTGTATAGGTATTTTAAGAATGACTAAGTGGGAGAGGATTAATGAGTTGGAAGTTGAAGACCCGAAAGATATGATACAATTTTCAGCAGAAGACTTAACATGGACAGAGATTGAGGGGGACCAAGTTGCAGTTATTCCATATTGTCGACTTGATGATTTCATAAGTGGAGAGGAATCAAATGAAAGTGCACCCACTCAATTTCTTCTTAAGAATCATCGAAGTAAAAAAATAGAGGATATCAAACACACCAATTACTCAACATATCTGGAGTACAGTGTGTGAGTCTCTATATGCTTTTTCAAGATACGTATAATTTTTTCAATATGCATAAATATTATATCTAATTTGTAGTAATTTTTTTACGTACAGTTATTGGTGTTCATATGGTCCACAGTCGAAAAGGAGAATTAGGAGTGCATCATCAGATCCAAAGACAAACCACAATCGACATGAAAGTATTAAAGTTGGTTGCCAATGTCACTTCTTTGTGCGACGACTTCAAATGAGACCAGATGATGTTGTAATAATATATACTGCATGTAGACATATTGATAAATCCAATGTTATTTGTCATGGGACAGATGCAATCATTAGGTCCATGAGATTCAATTATGCATCACATTTAACAAGGGATATGCGATATAGTGTCCAACATTTCATTAAAAGAGGTTTTAATGTTACAATGATATGGGACAAGTTCATCTCTTATGTGAAGGATGGATTTGGTGAGTTATACATAGGGATAGCATGAGATACATGCATGACAAGAAAAGATATAAGTAACATTTACAATGATACCATAAGGCTAGAGTATGTTAAAGATCAAAGTGATCCAAAGAGTGTAGAATTCTGGTATAAGGAACACCCATAGAGTTTTTTCTTCTACCAAAAACAAGATCTTGTTGAAAATATCCCTTTCATCATAGGCATACAAATAAAGTGGATGTGTTCAATGATGCTGAAGTACTCTCACAATAATATTATCTCAATGGATTCAACCTTTAGTACAAATAAGTACGTTGTGAGTACATATTCATCCTAAATTTGATTCATTTATTTAACCTCATATTAATACATGTATCTTATATAAATATAATTATGCACATTTTTTGTAATGCAGTATCAACTTTACACCTTAATGGTTTTCGACGAACATCACAATGGGGTTCCAGTAGCTTGGGTGATATCATCATGCAATACTATAGCTGATATTTCTAAATGGATGTTGGCCTTATTTGCAATTGGAAACAAAGAGCGACCAGATTGGCATCTTCTTGCATTCATCATAGATGATGCCACTGCCGAAATTGAAGTGTTGAGGTGATGTGTTTATTATTTTTATAAGAGGCATAAAAAATATTGCTAATGTATAATCGCTCTAAAAATTATGTTATTGCAGGTCTTCAATCTAGTGCAAAGTATTATTATGTGTGTGGCATGTTCGTCATGCATGGTTGAAGAATGTTGGAAACAAGGTCCAAGGAAGGGAAAAACAAATACGCATTTTTCGTGGTTTAGGAGAAATCATGCACATGTGTAAAGATGATGAATCTGTGAGAAAGAAAGTTGAAAGCTTATTTGAAGAATTCAGTGAACAAAAAAGCTTTTTGGAATATTTTAGAAATACTTGGTTAGCCAACAACAAAATATGTAAGCTTCTTATTGGTGGTTTTAATGACTCTATTTTTCATGTCATATGTATACTTATTAATATATAACTAATAAATTTATTTCTACCAATATGTGGGCAAAAGCACACAGAAATTTTCCACATTCAAATCAAGATACAAACAATGCCATTGAATCTTACCATCAGTATATCAAGGAAAGGTAGCTATGTGAGAAGAACAATGCATGCCGTAGAAGGGTTGATTGGTTAATCTATGTTTTGTTGACAAAGGTTGTATTATATTACAATCATATGCACCGTTTAAAGAAGCTGGTTTTGTACGACCCAAAAAAATACTGGAACAATTGAATTCATCCAAGTGTAGAGCTAAGAAAATCCCAAATGAAGATTGTGTGCCTGATGAAAAGAGTAATGACTATTGGGTTCGTAGCCAAAATAAGGATACTCGTGACATTTGGTACAATGTCATATATAAGGGTTCTAATCTACACTTCTGCAATTGCAATTGGGCCCTGAATGGAAATATCTGTAAACATGTATTGAAAGTTGAGATGTTAGTGAGTAACACTATTTTGGGTGAAAATGTAGCACCTAGTGTCACTGATCCCACTACAGAAAGGCCTATAATTTTATTTGATTTGAATGAAACACCTATATTGGGCCCAGAAATCCAAATAGAGCTTTCGCCATGCTTTGATTCTCCTCCCAATCTGAATTATCATAATGAAACAAGCATTGATAATTTAGAGAATTTCTCATACAATGTTGAATCAACCAATGTACGACAAGATAGTGCATTCTCTGAAGATGATGAGATGAAACATGTTAACTCATCAACTCATGAGAAATTCAGATTCATTATACCTACAAATTTGGAGCAGGCATATGCATTGAACAACTTGGTAGACAAAGCATGTCAAGAATACAACAAAATGATTTTCAATACTATAACTCCATCCAAGATCACTACCAAGAGAAAACATAGTTTATTGAGTCCAGTAAATAAAAAGAGGCGATGTGCTCGCAAGTCAAAATCAGGAACAGATAAACTACAATTTGAAAGGGTTGGATGAGTTCATGCAAGGAAAAAAAGAATGGATGAACAATTGGAGTCATCTTCTAAAAAACAAAGAAATGTGGACCACACGCCTGAGATAATGCAAGATTCTAATATACCCAATATTGGTATGGAAATTTCATGCTATGCATTGTTTTACGTTAAATGTGATATATTATCATGTTCAACACATTTGCATAACTATATGAACTTTTTTATTGTTACAATTGAGGGACCCACATCTCACAACATTCCAAATTGTCAAATTCGTTTATTTGATGAACATGCTATTGAAAAATGATCTAGCATTGGGAACACCGCTTCAGCCATTAACATCCCAATATCCCCCCAAGGGTGCTCCCCCCTATTGTTGAACCAATTAGGATGTATCATTTCCCACACCCACCACCTTTTTCCTCCATAAATTCTTCCATGCCTATAACCACCTCTGTAATACCTTCCCAATGCTCACCCCTACCCTTCAGTCATCCACCATTCTCATTTTTTCAATCGTCCACCCTTAACATTCCAATTTCCCCCTAGGTTAATCCCCCGGCCTACAGTGATTCCCACTATCGTACAATCGGTGGGGGTGTATCATTGCCCACACCCACTACCTTTTCCCTATTTCACATCCACCATGCCTTTATCCAGCACCCCTGAACCATGCCTATATCCGTCACCATGTGCTCCACCATCTACCTAGGAAGGGTTGTCTTCTTCATTGCCTCAAATCCTCATGGTGAGAATGAGTATTTGATCAAAATATCATCATGAATTAATGAAATTGATTATATGCCTTTCAATTTTTACAACTAATTGATTATTATAATTTTTGTAGAGATATCAATTTAGAAATCCACCTGGGAGTGCCAAGAGGGACGAGGGTGACTTATAGACCCATACTTTAGATCGATCATGATGTTGTTTTTCCATTATGTCATTTATGGGCATGAGATTCCATTATCTATGTTGAAAATGAAGTTCTATTTTGTAAAAAAGAAACATGTATAGTTGGACCTATTTTGAATAAAAATACATAAATTTATACTTGTGTTTATGACAACATCTTCATTGAATTTTAAATCCTTATGTGGATGCGATGTTATATTCTATCAATGTTACATTACTTTTGATGAATGTAATTGTAACGGATTTTGCTTTTATTATTTACAAATTATCAAATTTACAAGTTAAGTTACTTTTATATTTATATCTTATTTGATGTTTAAAATGTAATCTTAAGACTTACACCTCGCACCTCAAGATTAATCTGTTTAAAAATACATATGCCTTTCAGACTTGATACTAGATAAAAAAACAATAACCACACATTACAATCCAATATCAATTTAAAAATATTCTTACCAATTCCCTTAACAAATATGTAATCGTAGATATTTTTATCATAAGCTACCATACAATAACGACTCTTAAGTATAAACAAAATATATATCGAAGAAAATATGAAAGCGTAAATATATTTTCACATCCTCAACCCTAGAATATTCATTTATTTCTTTACATATGAATTATAGTTTATAGTTTATGTTCATATTCCATAGATTTTACATGTGAGAATCAACCCATTTAATAAACATGTACTTGTTATTTAACCTCTTTAACCTTTATTGATTTTTTTTTTGTTTTATGGGGTTAAGGGTGTGATTGGAGAAGAGGGAATATTAAGATTACCAAAACAAAATTACAATTGAAATAGTAAGGAAGTATAAAGTTAAAAGTTGTAAATTTAAATTTTGAAATGGTTAATATTCTAAAGTGAAATGTTGATTTTTAAGAGTGGAAATATCGATGGATAGAAGTATGTATTTGGAATCCAAAAATGTGAATTCCATTAATTTCAAACCTCCAAATTGCGAATTTTGATTTCTAAAGCGTCAAGTGTCATGTTTTGTTTCAAAAATATAAATTTTGATTTCAAAGTTGTTAATTTAAATTAAAAAATAGTGAATTTCACTTTCAAAAATAAGTTTTTCAATTCCAAAAGTGTCCATGGTAATTATGAAGTTGTGAATTTTGATTTAAAAATATTTATTAATTTCAAAAATTTAATTATGAAGTTGTGAATTTTGATTTCAAAAATATTTATTAATTTTAAAACTTTAATTTTATTAAATTTGAAATAATAAGTAAAATCTAAACTAAAACATTATGAGTTTTTATTTTAAATGTTAATATTAGCTGTTTTGAAGTGTAAATTTGGATTTTCAAAGTAGTGATATTGGTTTTCAAAATGTCAATTTTTAAAATAATTTCAAATTACAAAAATGTTAATTTTAATTTTTAAGTGTCATATTTTATTCTAATAATCTGAATTTCAATTCTAATAGTCTTAAATTTGATTTTAATTGTGAATTTCACTTTCAACAATTGAAATTTTCAATTTCAAAAATGTGAGTTTCATGTCCATTGAGGAATAGTGAAAAAAACACAATTTCAAAAATGTGAGTTTCAAGTCCATTGAGGAATAGTGAAAAAAACACAGTAAAACACAAAGTTACCCATATTGAAAAATCAATGGAGCTTTAAAGCACTTCTTACATTAAGATACCATTTTGTCCCACCATACCAAAAAATGGTTACATAGATAATATATAAAACTATTTGTTTGAATCAATCTAACACCTTGGAGCTTCAAAGCACTTCTCACATTAAGATACCATTTTGCCCCACCATACCAAAAAATGGTTACATAGATAATGTATAAAACTATTTGTTTGAATCAATCTAACACCTTGTTGATACAATATAACTCATTATTGCACACTACTATTTGTGCATTGAATTCACTACACTACCAAAACTTTGAACTAAGTAAACTACCTAACAGTTGGAAGATGTAGTCAATATTACATTCAACACTCCCCCTTAATTTTAACTTCATCTTCAATACAATTTTCAGCACAAACAATTCCTTACTATTGTTTTTGAAATTCAAAACTTGCTTTTGCTAATGACTTTGTAAATATGTCTTCCAACTGATTTTTGTAATTGCAAAATTGAAAATTCGCTTCAACATGTTTTACTAGCTCTCGAATGAAGTGAAAATGGGTGTCAATGTGCTTACTTTCACTGTGAAACACGTGATTTTTGGAAATTGCAAGAGCTGAATTATTATCATAGAAAATAGGAGTTGACTCCTTCTTCTCTTCAAGCTCAGGATCACTTATCAATCTCCTTAACCAAACTGCTTATCATGTTATTCCTTTTGCTACTGCGTACTCCAATTCTGCTAATGAAATGGAGACAATAGGTTAATTCTTGGATACCCAAGAAATCAATCATGTACCTAGGTTAAATGCATATCATGATGTACTCTTTCTATCATAAATACTTCTTGAAAAATCACTATCTATGTAACCAACAAGATGGATGTCTTTGGAATTAGTATACAAAATTCCATATTGTATTTTTCCTACAATATACCTTAAAATCCAATTTTCTACTTTCTAATGGGTTTCTTTTGGTGACTCTCAAAACTTGGATATAATGTTGACTAAATACATTATGTTAGGCCTTCTTGTTGTGAGATATATTATTTTTCGTACTAGATAATTGTACAAAGTGGAATTAAATGTTGGACTAATGTTATCTTTGTTCAACTTGGTTCTTGGGACGATTGGTGTTAGCTTGCATTCACTCATCCCGAACCTTGTCAATATGTATCTTGGATACTTTATTTGACAAATGAAAATTATATTGTGCCATGTTCTAGGGGCTTGTTCTAAACCATACAAAACCTTTTTTAACTTGTAAAATTTCAACTCTTGACCCTTGACTTCATATCCTAGAGGTTGATCTATATAAAATTCTTCCTTCAAGATCCATTTAAAAATGTTGATTTGACATCCATTTGGTAAAATGCCCAATGATTTCTTCTTGTTATTTCTAATACTATTACAACAGTATCCAACCTTGCTATTTGGGTGAAGGTTATGTCATAATGCACCCCATGTTGTTGTGTAAGGCCTCTTTCTACCAATTTGTATTTATGATTTTCAATTTAGTGTACTCGGATGCAACAGAGGCAAGAGTTCATTTCCAGAAGGATGTCACCACATAGTACATGGACACCATCACAGACTACCAATCTTGGCATTAGTTTTCCACCGTCGACCATAACGAGGATGTCAAAGAGTTGGTCTTCCCACAGTTGTTCGAGTCATAGTGATGTCTTGCATGGCTTACTCTGTTGGAAAATACTAAGGGAGGGGGTGAATCAGTATTCCTTAGAAATTATCACTTTTAAATATTTTCAAAGAATTAGTTAATCTTCAATTATCATTAATGTTTATGTAGTAACAATAGTGAATAAAAGAACACAGGAGGCACAAAAATTTTAGGTGGAAAACACCCTCCGGGTCAAAAACCACCGAACGATTTTCTAATAATTTTTTAATCTACGGCTCCAATTGAAAAGAAAGCTCCAACTTCCTAGAATCTAGAAAAAAGCTCTTCTCCAGCGCATATACGATGTAGATACATGAATGAAGATATGTGTAAATTCCATATACAAAAATTTCGCATATACGGAAATTGTGCATATACGGAAGATATGTGCATATACAGAAATTGCGCATATACGGAAGATATGCGCATATCTTCCGTATATCCATAAATTTGCTGTATGTGCATATCTTCCATATATGCACGTTGCTTATGTATCTGCATCATATATGCGCAAATTCCATATACAGAAATTGCACATATACAGAAATTGTGCATATACGGAATATATGCGCATATCTTACGTATATGGACAATTTCTGTATATGCGCAATTTTTGTAAATGGAATTTGTGCATATACGATGTAGATACATAAACAACGTGCATATACAGAAGATATGCACATACAAGAAAGTTAGGGATATACAGAAAATATGCGCATATCTTCCATGTATGTGCAATTTCCGTATATGCGCATATCTTCCGTATATGCACAATTTCTATATATGCGCAATTTTTGTATATGGAATTTGTGCATATACGATGTAGATACATGAACGAAAATATGTACAAATTCCATATACAGAAATTGCCCATATACGGAAATTGTGCATATACGGAAGATATGCGCATATCTTCCGTATATGGGCAATTTCTGTATATGGAATTTGCACATATACAATGCAAATACATAAACCACATGCATATACAGAAGATATGCACATCTAGGAAAGTTAGGGATATACAGAAGATATGCGCATATCTTCCGTATATGCGCAATTTGCGTATATGCACATATCTTCCGTATATGCATATCTTCCATGTATGCATATACGAGAGATATGCGCATATCTTCCGTATATGCATATCTTCCATGTATGCATATACGAGAGATATGCGCATATCTTCCGTATATGCATATCTTCCATGTATGCATATACGAGAGATATGCGCATATCTTCCATATATCTCTAACTTTCTTTATCTTCTATGCGTATATACAAAATTGTGCATATACGGAAGATATGCGCATATATGGAAATTGTCCATATACAGAAGATATGCGCATATCTTCTGTATATCCCTAACTTTCCTGTATGTGCATATCTTCCATATCTGCATGTCGTTTATGCATCTGAATCATATATGTGCAAATTCCATATACAAAAATTGCACATATATGGAAATTGTGCATATACAGAAGATATGCGCATATCTTCCGTATATGCACAATTTCCGTATATGCGCAATTTCTGTATATGGAATTTGCGTATATACGATGCAGACACATAAACAACGTTCATATATGGAAGATATGTACATACAGTAAATTTAGGGATATACGGAATATATGCGGAATTTCTGTATATGAGCATATCTTCCGTATATGGACAATTTCCGTATATGCGCAATTTTTGTATATGGAATTTGTACATATCTTCGTTCATGTATCTACATCGTATATGTGCAAATTCCATGTACAGAACTTGCGCATATATGGAAATTTTGCATATACGGAAGATATGTGCATATCTTCTATATATCCCTAACTTTCCTATATGTGTGCTTATCTTCCGTATATGCACAATTTCTGGATATGCGCAATTTCTGTATATGGAATTTGTTCATATACGATGCAGATACATAAACGATGTGGATATACAGAAGATATGCACATACATGAAAGTTAGGGATATACGGAAGATATGCGCATATCTTCTGTATATGCGCAATTTCCGTATATGCACATATCTTCCATATATGCACAATTTCCGTATATGCGAAATTTCTGTATATGGAATTTGCGCATATATGATGTAGATACATGAACGAAGATATGTACAAATTCCATATACATAATTTGCTTATTTACGGAAATTGTCCATATACGGAAGATATGAACATATATGGAAATTGTGCATATACGGAAGATATGCGCATATCTTCCGTATATCCCTAACTTTCCTATATGTGCATATCTTCTGTATATGCATGTCATTTATGTATCTGCATTGTATATGCGCAAATTCCATATACAGAAATTGCGCATATACGGAAATTGTGCATATACGGAAGATATGCGCATATCTTCCGTATATGCACAATTTCCGTATATGCGCAATTTCTGTATATGGAATTTGCGCATATATGATGCAGAAACATAAACGAAATGCATATATAGAAGATATGCACATATAGGAAAGTTAGTGATATACGGAAGATATGCACATATAGGAAAGTTAGGGATATACGGAAGATATGCGCAATTTCCGTATATGCGCAATTTCCGTATATGCCCATATCTTCCGTATATGCATATCTCATGTGTATGCATATACGAAATATATGCGCATATCTTCCATGTATCTCTAATTTTCTTTATCTTCTATGCACATATATGGAAATTTTGCATATACGGAAGATATGCACATATACGAAAATTGCGCATATATGGAAGATATGCGCATATCTTCTGTATATCCCTAACTTTTCTATATGTGCATATCTTCCCTATATGCACGTCATTTATGTATCTGCATCGGAGATCCGCAAATTCCATATGCAGAAATTGCGCATATATGGAAATTGTACATATACGGAAGATATGTGCATATCTTCCATATATGCACAACTTTCGTATATGCACAATTTATGCATATGGAATTTGTGCATATATGATGCAGATACATAAACGACGTGCATATACGGAAGATATACACATGAAATAAAGTTAGGGATATCCAGAAGATATGCGCATATCTTCCGTATATACACAATTTCCGTATATGCGCATATCTTTCGTATATGCACAATTTCCGTATATGCGCAATTTCTATATATGGAATTTGTACATATCTTCATTCATGTATCTACATCATATATGCGCAAATTCCATATATAGAAATTTCGCATATACAGAAATTGTACATATACGGAAAATATGCGCATATACGGAAATTGCGCATATACGGAAGATATGCGCATATCTTCCATATATCCCTAACTTTCCTGTATGTGCGAAATTTCTGTATATGCGCATATCTTCCGTATATGCATAATTTCCTTATATGCGCAATTTCTGTATATGGAATTTGCGCATATACGATGCAGATACATAGCACATATCTTCCGTATATGCACAATTTCCGTATGTGCGCAATTTTTGTATATGGAATTTGCGCATATACGATGCAGATACATAAATGATGTACATATATGGAAGATATGAACATACAGGAAAGTTAGGGATATACGGAAGATATGCGCATATCTTTTGTATATGCGCAATTTCTGTATATGAGCATATCTTCTGTATATGCACAATTTCCGTATATGCACAATTTCTGTATATGGAATTTGTGCATATACGATGTAGATACATGAACGAAGATATGTACAAATTCCATATACAGAAATTGCATATACGGAAGATATGTGGATATCTTCCGTATATGCACAATTTCCGTATATGCGCATATCTTTCGTATATGCGCAACTTCCGTATATTCACATATCTTTCGTATATTCATAAATTTCTTATATGTGCATATCTTCTATGTATGCATATACGGAAGATATGCGCATATACGGAAATTGTCCTCGGGAAATGATCTTGGTTTCTTCTTGAGTTCATTGTCCAACGAGCTCATAAAATGTTGGGAGTCTATTGTTATTGCTTATAGCAGTAATGGAGGGTTCCTAGATTAGAGGAAGACCTTAAAGAGAGATCATTACCAACTCTCTATCAGATATAGTCTCACCAGCAATCTGTATTTGATCCCTTAGTTGAGATACCTCGGTGATATAGGATTGCAAAGATTCCCCCTTATTCATATTAAATTCCTTGAGCTTATTATTAAGGAGAGGATATGATTCAAATTTTTGACTTGTCATGCATCCCGACCAACTTATCATAAATGTCTTTAGAACTCTTCAAATTACCAACATAAACAAGTAAATGATCTTGCAAACCATGAATGAGAAGTTTCTTAGCTTTGAGGTCACCTTTCTTGTACCTGGGTTTGATAGTAGTAGAAGCATTCACCGGAGGTTCAAGTAGCTTTCCTTGCACATATTCCAAGACATCGTTGTCATCCAATGACTCTCAACTTGATATTCCAAGAAACAAAGTTAGATGAGTCACCTAGCTTCTCATTATCCTTGAAGTAAGAGGTAGGCATCTAGGCCAAATCAAATAGGATCCTTTAGCTTTTTTCAAAGACAATTTCTTGTCTCTTATCTCCTTGGGCTTTTCTCTTCGCCTTAGGTTTGATACCATGTTAATTTTCCATTGTTCTATGTTGTTACAATCACATTAGCCTGATTCTTTTCTTCAATTAGAAATCTTTCAACACAATTTATCTTTACAATTATTAAGAGAAATTGTAGATAGAAAAATAGAAGTAATAGACTCGATCGTGGAAAATCATATACAATCAAATTAACTCACCCTGGTAGGAAGAGTTCAACTTCGAACTAATTTGAATAGCCAGTTGCATGTTAGTTGTTGCATGTAGCCTACAATAGCAACTCCCTTCCATTGGGTATAATTTTAAACCATGAGAATTGCATGATCTGGATAATACGAGGTTGAGGTCTCAAACTTGGAACCATATTTTCCCTGCATCCATACTTGACTTTGAGCCAATATGACACAAATTTTGACCACTGCAATATTTTTTTAGGAATTTATTTGTAGATCATTATTATTAATAGTCAAATTTAACTAGAACATTATTTGAGGACCAAAATACGTAAAGAAGCAAAGAGAAACAACAATATGCATTCACATTGATAGTAAATGATAACATAAAACCTAGGACAACTAACTACTAGGTAACACCAAACAATAATGCTACTTTCATTTTAATGCATGGTTCTTGTCAAATCTTAAATTCCAGATAGGTCAAATCAAATGAAAAATCAGTATAACTACTGCTATATGACATTCAGAATTTCAAGTTGGAAAATAATATTAAGTTCCTCACCATGAAGACTCTCCTTGCTCAAACAAATATCAACAGATCTCAATGGAATATGCACAAGAGTTCCTAGTATAATGATCAATTGGGAGAAAGATCTACTAACAAGAGATCCCAATCCTTTGCCTTCAGTGCCCAATACTACTATTATTGGAATGCCTAAAATAACCTCATTCAAAGGCACTACATCTTTATAGATACAAAAGCATCTATAACCTGACATCTGTTGCTCATAGAGGATTTGAGATAGAAATTTTACACAATGAATGCATCCCCAACCATTCAAATCCCCAAGGAAAACCGAAAAATCTCAAGGGAGGACAGAAAACCTGAATCACAATCCCTAATTGATGTTTAATTAGGCAACTTTGAGAAAGGACAAAATCCCTGAATCACAAGCCTAATCAATGATGGGGAGAAGACACTATGCTTCTATGGAACAAGTTCACCACAATTGGCTCCTATGGCTTTTCTTTTTCGGTGGCCCATAGCACTGACGTACCTTTAAGTGCCACTAATGATTTCACCCTTCCATACATAGGGATCTTGAATATTAGTGCATAAACCCCACCCTGAAACAAGAAAAGATCCTTACCACAATCTGTACAACTGAAAACTAATACCATTCAACCTCTAAAAGAAACCCTGAAAAATCAATGATTCCACATATACTCCATAGAACATTTCCATCAATTGATGAAAGGAATATAGCCATAAAGCTATCACAAAATGCCAAAATTTCAAATAATATGTTGCAACCCTAACAAAAAAATAAGAAAAATGAAAACCAAATTCCAACACAAGTTTTTTCTTTCAAAATAAATTACATAATCAAATGGGGTTTCAGGATAGAAAACATCGGCCATGATTGCCACATTCTCCTTGTTGGTCGCTCTAATTGTTTTCACAATTCGAGCTCCACATAAATTGTCAACCCGAGAAGGTCTTTTTATTCCAAAGGTAATAGCGCACTGGATATGCTCAATTTCAAAAGCAGCTCAATGTTGTAGTAAAAGAAAGTCACACACATCTGTTTAAATGCATCAATCTATCAATTCACAGTCTACTTAATTAAAGCTGAAGTCAATTAACTTATAGCAGACATGATTTCTCTGTTACAGCAAAGGGAAATAAATTTATAAGGAAAGAAATCATTCAACCATAGCAGGAACAGGACCCTATTCCTTGGTGGGAACTTCAGCACCTGCTGCCTGGCACTAATCACACTGTAAAAGAAGTAACCTCAAGAGGTCAAGACCCTATTCCCAGGAACAGGAATCTTCAGCACTTGGCCTCTTGTTCCTAATCACACTGCAAGTAAGAGAAAGCAATCAATGGGAGCAAGACCCTATCCCTCTGTGCGGGGATCTTCAGCACATGCTCTCATCATCCACTCGTGCATTCAATACATGTAGCGCTAAGAAACAGAGTATCACAAACCATGTAACTAGTGTTTCAGTAATAGAATTAAAGACAATGCAAATACATAAGAAATAAACAGCTACAGGAATAAAGGGGTGAATCTTGTGAGGAAGGCGGGCCCTTTCCTTCTCACAAGATTCCCCAAGAGAAAGAATTAAACTGGAACGCTCAAAACAAGTCTTTATTCATCTGTCAAGAAACTGATACATTACAAAAAGGAGACTAGCTCCTGTCTCACACAATGCTGTTCTATGAATTACAGTTCGATCCCCTCTAATGATGATGTCTCCTCTTTTTAAAGAGGAGACATCATTTACAATTTTACACAAAAGCGAAGATCTCGATTCTGTTCGAAACAAAACTATTCTGTTCTTTCTTAAAAAGAGATACTGTTACAACCGAGACAACAGAAATGCTATCTTCAAGATAATCCAGGTAACCGTATCTTCGGGCTACTGCTATTATCCACAAAAAGTTCTTCCAGAATCGCATAACGGGATTTGCGTGCTTGACGGCTGTTTCAGCAACTGAGTTAGCTGTTTCAGCATCGGGACCAGCTGTTTCAGCAACGGGACCAGCTGTTTCAGCAACGGAGTCGGCTGTTTCAGCAACGAAGTTAGCTGTTTCAGCAACGGCCGCTCGTTCCCAACAAGACATATAACTTATCTGCGATCTTTGACTTGTGTTAGCAACAATGCACTTCAATAATTGATAAAATATAAGAGTATTATGGAATTAAATGTAAGACAGATTAACCATATAATAAAGAAGAGGTTTCTATATACCTTGGGATAAAGTGAATGATAAAGACATTGAGGTTCATGGTTTTAAGAGTAAAGTGATGTCAAAATATATAGCAAAAATGGTACATAGTGGAGTCCTAACATCCGAATCAGAGTCTGAGTACTGAGACTGGCAATGCAAATTACTCAAGCAGTAGCTGGAGAAGGTGGCGTTTGTAGGAGCTCGGAATCCGCTGTTGGTCTGCAACTGTCGCCATGCTGAGGCTTCCTCTCTGTTAGTCAACTGATAATGACTTTGATATTTTTCTGAAGGCAGCCATAAGATTGGAAAACGGAAATGATACCCAATCCAGTTGACTCCACAATGTTGAATGCAATCAATATACTTAGGGACTCTGGATAATGCAGCTTGAAGATTGAGAGGGTTAAAAGGATGATAATCCTGTCTTTCCTTGCATGACTGCTGCCAAAAGATATCATTGGCCTCCAATGCAGCAGGACCCTTCAATCTAATGTGCTCTTGACACTTAAAAAGGATTGAAGCCTGTAATTGCTCTATGTGCTCGTTCATTCCCGGCTTCTGCAAGAATTCATAATACTGTGCTATAAACATGGCTGGGCTTACAGGCTCTGGTCTAATCCACAGGAGTTTATTCTCCTCGTTATGACTGCTTGCATTGAACGCAGTCTGCCAAGTGAGCTGATTAGACAAAAATGAAGCAAATGCCCTAATTTGTATATCGCCTGCAATTGGAATAAGATTAACTCTCCTTTCTTCAGGAATGGCCTCATTATGAAGGTAGAGTTCGCACAGCAGATGCTGGTCACTTTCAGGGGCCTCCTTAAAGGTCTCAACAAATTTCTCTGAAGTCAGTAATTCATGTGGTCTGCCATGTGCTATTGATTTTATTTGAAAATAAACTAGTCGTTCAGTGAGAAAGAGAGAGTAATTTACAGAGGGTTTACGTGTAACCATCAACTTTCGCACCAATGAAAACATCAAGGCTATCCGTTCCTTAGACTGTCTGGCTTCCTTCTTATATTCCCTATGCTCTTGCAGTATTTGTTCCCAGCTATCCCAGTTAGTATATACATAGCTCTGCCATTGCAACTTATGCTGTTGTAATACTATATTCTGTTCTTCAGCATGTTTCTTTTTCCATCTGTTCAGTTGTTCCAATGGGTCCCATGGCCGAGTCTGTGTCTGTTTAACAGAAGTAGTGGGTTGGGCCACTATTTCCTCTGTCTGTATGGCTGCCTCAGAGGTAATGCGTTGGGGCATTGTTTCTTCTGTTGGGATAGCTGCATCAGTAGTAGTGTGCAGGGGCAGTGCTTCGTCTGTCGGGATGGCTGCATCAGTAGTAGTGTGCTGGGGCAGTGTTTCCTCTGTCGGAATAACTGCATCAGTGGTAGTGTGCTGGGGCAGTGTTTCTTCTGCCGGAATAGCTGCATCAGTCCACAAAGGATGAGGTATATCTGGTTTGATTTCTTCTTCTTCTTGCATCATAGGGGGTCCTACTGGTTCTTGTGGAGCAGTAGGGCATTCCTCTTGTATTCCCTCTGTCATGATTGTTTCAGGGAGTGGAATTTCAACTACTTTATAGCCTGCATTCTGATAAATGGTGCCACACTCCTTGCACATATATTCCATACATGGCTCCCTGTTTTGCATTGAGGCTACATGTGCTAATGTATGGAGATTGAGTTCTTTTTCAAAGGCTTCTTGTGCCATGGCTAATTCAGCTCTGTAAGCTTCTAATTCAGACTTCAGGAACTCATTTTCCTGCAGTAGAGATGTCATAGTGTGTGGACCTTGTATGCTGATTATTTCTGTTGGAATATTTTGTTGATGCACGGTGGTAGCTGATTGTTGCACCACAATGGGTGGTTCCTGTGTTTCATCCACCGTGCCAGGAATGGATTCCTGTTCTCCAGTGACTAGATCCGATACCATACTGGGTAGTCCTTGTGTTTCATCAGGAATGAATTCTTGTTCCACAGCAACTAGTTCTGATACCATAGTAGGTAGTCCTTGTGTTTCATCAGAAACGAATTCTTGTTCCACAGCAACTAGTTCTGATACCATAGTAGGTAGTCCTTGTGTTTCATCAGAAACGAATTCTTGTTCCACAGCAACTAGTTCTGATACCATAGTAGGTAGTCCTTGTGTTTCATCCATCGGGCCAGACATGGACTCTTGTGCCTCAGTGACTAGTTCTGTTACCGCAGTGGGTGGTTCTTGTGTTTCATCCACTGGGTTAGGAATGGATTCCTGTGTCTTAATATCCAGTTCTGGTACCACAGTGGGTGGTTCTTGTGTTTCATCCACCGGGTTAGGAATGAATTCCTGTGTCTCAATCTCCAGTTCTGGTATTTCAGTCACTGGGCATTTCCCATTATCATCCTGCTTGTTGTATTCCTGTGCCTCAGTGACTGGTTCTTGTGGAACAGTCACTGGGCCTTTCTCACTGTCAGACAACTTGGTAGATTCCTCTGCCTCAGTGACTGGTTCTTGTGGAGCAGTCACTGGGCATTTCCCACTATTATCCTTCTTGGTGTATTCTTGTGCCTCAGTGACTGGTTCTTGTGGAGAAATCACTTCTTGACCCATAAACAATGTCAGATTATCCCGAGGCACTGGTTTTTGTATGACCATGCCCTCGGACGAGCCAGGTTGGGAGGTTTGTGATGGGGATAAGGGTTTTAATAGAATAGTAGCAGGGTTAGGGGAAATGGAAGTGGATTTTGTCTCAACAGTCTTTGTCCTCTTCCTTTTTGGTAGGAAGGCAGTAAAGTCGCTGCCTTTCCTCTTTTTCAAACGGGAGGGCTTTTTCTTAGGGACAGGGTTTTCCGGAGGAGTAAGAATTTGGGATGTAGACCTTGTCCGTGGTCTGGAGCTTGTGACTGCTGGGGTTTTCCTCTTTTTCTTAACAGGTGAAGAAGGGGGTGTTAGAGAATCGTCACTAGGGACAGGAATAGTAGAGGGTGTTAGCTCTGCTAACCGAGACGAGCTCGGGGTTGGATTGACCGGGGAATGCGGGGTTTCCTCCTGAGGAATTTCGGGAATATCATGAGGACTTCCAGACGGTTGGGACGTTTGGTCCTGCTGAGAAATTTCGGCCGTCTGGGGAATTTCGGGTGTTTGTAGGGGAATTTCGGCCGGCTGGGGAACTTCAGGTGGGGCTTGCAGAGGGACTTCAGGTAGGGCCTGCAGAGGGACTTCAGGTAGGGCCTGCAGAGGGGGATTTTGCTGAGCAAAACCCCTCTGTATTAGCAGCTGGCATAAGCGGTGATGGGTAAGGGATGACATTGGGGATTTGGCTCGTTTACAATAATACGACATGTTTTTAATACAACCAAGCAGATAATAAGGGATATTGATGAGCCTTCCATTCCTCAAATGATTCAGCAAAACAAAGTCATGATTGTACACTACCTGATAACGCCCCTCACATGTTAGGTAGTGTTTGACGAATTCTGCTACTGATGGCCATGGTTGAGGAAGTGAGTGCAGACTGACCCCGCGGCCTCTGGGTTCCACTTGCTCGTCCGGGCGCAGGAATTCTTGCTGCGCGTTAAGAACGACCTGCTTCCTGCTAAACCAGCGAATGCCCTCGGCTGGCAACCCTGATACCTGAACTATGTCATCCTCTGTCACTGAAATGCGAACCCCTCGGACCACTGAGAAATTGTCTTCAAGGTTTTGTGCAAACTCTAATACTTCTTCTGCGTTAAATTCTCCCAACCTCTCAAAATATGCTGTCCACCCCGCTTGTTGGAAGATCTGATACACTTCAGGAAAGAACTGAAGAAGACTTATGGAGCCGGGCTCATTTCTAATGGCCGTCCCTCCCATGGCTGAAGCTTTGAGTTTTCCGCAGAAGCACAATACAGTATTCTCAGACCCTGATCGGACTAGTTGTTGCAACAAAGGCTGCGTAGTCTAAATGACGGCAAAAATGGATATGATAACCGGCGGCAGGTTGGTTCATGCGAAATGATTTTTCCATTTTCGGAATTCCCCCCCCTACGGATGGTGTAATAATGATTGGACGTGGAAAGATATGCAATCATTATGAAATGAAATCCTCTCTTTTAATATGATTTAACCGAATTACATTAAAACCATATACCTTATACTTTACCTTTGATTAATAATTCGAAGTGTCGGTTGCAATAGCTTTAATGATCATAGAAGGGTCTGTGGATTGTTAGAACAAAGGTGTATATGCCAAATAATTTTCACCAAAAGTATCGTGAAGAACCAGAAAGCTTTTGTAAGAGCAAGGAGGGATACTGCTTTGATGATAACCAATTGCTGAAACTGTTGTTTAAGCAACTGAAAATGAACGATACATTGCTGAGGTAGGTGTTTCAGCAATCGGAGAAATCGATAATGCATTTGCTGAAACAGGTGTTTCAGCAACGGGGGAAATCAATGATATGTTGCTGAAACAGGTGTTTCAGCAACGGAAAAAGCTGGTGTTACGTTGCTGAAACAGGTGTTTCAGCGACGGGAAAAATCAGAAAATTGGGATAACTGACTTAGGTCTGTGAATGGTAAGGGATTATTTCAGCAGTAAGGGGTGGAAAATACTGACTGAAGGAGGATATTTCAGGAGTGGTGGGAGTGATAGAAATAATGTGGGTATGGGGGGATATTGCTTTTAGGAAAAAGGGGGTAAAATGATGGGAAGAAGCTTCTTGATTTAAAGCTTCAGATCTTCTCATGATGAATCTGTCCTCCTTATTGCTTTTCCAGAATCTGCAAAATTCAATTGTAATATGCCAATCCTTGACAGGGATTATTAGTGCTAAATCTAATCTAATAAAAAATATAGTGCAGAAATTTAAGTGCTGTGAGGAGCAGAAGACTCCCCTGGAAAAAGATAATGAATATCAGTCATGCAAGCAGTCTTGAAATCCTCTTTAGAAACAGGGCGCTCATACAAACGGAGCCTATGGCCATTGACTAGTAGAGGTGTTTTAGCATCATCAATTGTTACAAGTCTTACCGTTCCGTTTGGAAAGACATCATCTACTTCATATGGTCCAAGCCACCGTGTACGTAGCTTTCCCTGAAAATTTTCAAACCGAGAATCATACAGCAAGGCCCAATTACCTTTTTGGAACTGCTTGTGTTTGATAATTTTGTCATGCCACTTCATCCTTTGTTGCTGAATCATGTTTGTTTGGTGAATAGCATCCAATCTCTTTTCATCCAACTCCAAAAGCTGCTGCAATCTAGCTGTCTGCACATCATTCAAATCAAGATTAACAACTAAGGCAGTTTTTAAAGTTTTAATTTCAAATTCCACAGGAAAAATAGCATTTTTACCATAAACCAATTCATAGGGAGAAAAACCTGTAGTGTTTCTCCAAGTAGTCCTGTAAGCCCATAATGCCTCAGGGAGCCTTTGGGACCAATCCTTTCGGTTGTCCTTCACTGTTTTAGTTAGAATGGCCTCTAAAACTTTATTTGTGCTTTCCACCTGCCCATTGGCCTGGGGGTGGTACGGTGTGGTCATTCTATGTTGAATATGATATTTGTGAAGAGTAGATTTAAAACCATGAGAATTGAATGGAGGTCCTCCATCAGTAACTAGCTCTCTGGGGATTCCAAATCTAGTGAAAATATCTTCAAACAAGAAGGACAGCACAGCCTCTTCATTGGCTCTAATAAGTGCTTTGGCCTCTACCCACTTAGTCATATAGTCTGTACAGACTAATATATAGGTCCTTTGGTTGGATGGAGGGTTAATGGGTCCTATGAAGTCCAAGGCCCATCTTTCAAATGGTTCAGAAACTACCTGGGGGTTTAATGGCATTTGGTCTCTATGATTGGGTTGACCCATTCTCTGGCAACTGTCACAAGCCCTTACATATTTCTTTGCATCCTTAAATAATGAGGGCCAATAGTAACCCATCCTCAGAATTTTATGCGCTGTTCTTTTATCAGCAAAATGGCCTCCACAAGGGCCATCATGACAAGCTTTCAATATGTCGTACACTTCATCTTCTCTAATGCATCTTCGGATCTCCTGATCAAGCCCAGTATAGAAGAGACATCCGCTTATCCAGCTATACCTGGCACTTTGTTGAACAATTCTTCTCTTTTCTCTATATGACAGGTGTGCTGGTAGTTTTCCTGCAACCAAGTAATTAGCAATATGTGCATACCATGGAGAATGAGCAGAAACTGCAAACAAATATTCGTCAGGAAAACTATCATCTACTGGAATATCATTATCAGTTTTTAACCGTGAAAGAAAATCAGCCACCACATTTTCCTTACCAGGCCGATCTACAATTGTAATATCAAATTCCTGCAATAGTAACAGCCATCTGGTAACTCTAGCATTTGTGACAGATTTGTTCATTAAGTATTTAATAGCTGAATGATCAGTGTGCACAAAAGTAGGATACCCAGTAATATAGTGTCTGAATTTATTAATGGCATAGATTACTGCAAGGAACTCTTTCTCGGTAACTGTATAGTTAAGCTCAGCAGAGGTCATATTCTTACTGATAAAGTATATAGCATAAGGAAGATGATTTTCCTCTTGTCCCAGGACTGCTCCAATAGCAACATCTGAAGCATCAGAGGATATGTGAAACGGAAGATTCCAGTCAGGCCCCCTCAAAATAGGAGCAGTAGACAGCTGATGCTTCAATTCTTCAAAAGCTTTTTGACAAGAATTAGTCCACTTGAATTCAGCATTTTTCATAAGCAATACAAACAATGGAGAAGCTATTTTAGAGAAATCTTTAATAAATCTCCTATAATAACCAGCATGTCCTAAAAAACTTCTCACATCAGTTTGAGTTTTAGGAACGGAAAGATTCTGAATGACTAATATTTTAGATGGATCTACCTGAATACCTAGAGATGAAATAAAATGTCCAAGCACTATTCCCTCACTCATCATCATGTGGCATTTTTCGGTACTTAAGGAAAGGTGGGCTTGAATACATCTTTTAAGTACTTTCTCAAGGTTTTGTAATCCCTCTTCAAAAGACACACCATAGGGGGTAAAATCATCCATAAATATTTCCATACAATCATTCAGCATATCGGAAAAAATTCCTATAACAGCTCTTTGAAAGGTTGCTGGTGCATTGCATAATCCAAATGGGAGAACTCTATAGGCGAAAGTTCCCCAAGGGCTGGTGAAAGTGGTCTTGTCTTGATCCTGGGGTGCAATTTTTATCTGATTATACCCACTGAATCCATCTAGAAAAGAAAAGAATTTCTTCCCTGCAAGACTATCCAACACCTGATCAATGAAAGGTAAGGGAAAATGATCCTTTTGGGTAGCTTTGTTTAAAGCTCTATAGTCAACACATACCCTCCATTTCGCGTTTTTCTTAGGAACAATTACTAACGGGGAAACCCATTCACTGTCAGATATGGGGTATATAAACCCTGCATTAAGCAATTTTTGAAGTTCTTCTTTAACAATTTCTCGTAAATTAGGATTCATTCGTCTTTGGGGTTGACAAACAGGTCGGCATCCCTCTTTAATGTAAATTCTGTGAGTACATAATTCAGAAGAAATACCTTTCATGTCTGTGTAATCCCAGGCAAATGCCTCCTTATATTCGTGTAATAACTTCATTAACTGCTGTGTTTCAGCATCTGTTAGATCAGGATTTATGTTTAATGTCTTACCGGGTTCAATTTCAACTGTTATACTCTTAGATGGGATCGTGGTTAAAGTTTGAGATGAATCTTCAGGTTCAATCTTTTCTTGTATATCAGTTTCAAAAATTGCAGTTAATTGATTGTGTGTTTCAGCAATAACAGAAGAAGGTTCACAAATAAAATTATTGATTATTTCATCTTCTGTATTGTCTTTAAGAGTTAAAGCTTGTCCTATAGTTAGAATCGGCTGAACAACATTATCATCATAATCCATCCATATAGAATCTTCGTTATTAACTACTGGCGTAGCGTGAGGATAAAGAGTTAATTGTTTTGTTTCATAACCATTAGAAATTGTCATTGAACCAGATCTGCAACTAATAAATGCATCAGCTGTGGCCAACCATGGCCTTCCTAGAATTAAGGGATGTCCCCCCAGCTTTGTTTTAGTTTGCAATACAACAAAATCAGCTGGATATTTCCAGGATTCAACTGAAATGAGCAGGTCTTCAACAACCCCTTCTGGCTTAATTGTGGAACGGTCAGCTAACTCTAAAATGGTGGGTGTATCTCTGATTGTGTTATTCAGCTGTAACAATTGTGAAGTTTCCAGAGTCATTATATTAATTGCTGCACCTAAGTCTACCAAAACTCGGGGAATCACAGCTTTACCAATCTGAACTGTAACAGTAGGATGGCCAGGATCACCATATTTTACAGGAGGGGCTTTTCCGGTCATTAATGCAGACAAGTCTCCCATCACATGTACTGTAAGGGGATCCTTGGTTTTCCTACCAGGTTTCTTAACACAAATATCCCTTAATGTTTTGGCATAAATTGGTACATCTCTTAATGCTTGTAAAAGTGGAATTTTAATATACAAATTTTGCAATTCCCCCATAAAATTAAAAGCATGTGTTTCAGCTGTTTTGGTTAAAACCAAACGCTCGGGGAATGGTGATTCTGTTAATTCAATATTTTTGTTAGGAGGTGGTTGAGCTTCTTTTTGTTTCTCAGTTTCATTTTTATCTGAATCAGTTATGTCATCTATGATAGGCTCTACTACTCTTCCAGATCTCAAGTGAATATCATTACATTGCATAGTAGGAAGTATAGACTGATTCTGAATATCAATGACTTGCACAGCTTTATTATTGGGGTTAGGATTTGGTTGCGCAGGTAGTTGGGGTCTCATTTGGTTGTTTGGTGGGGCATTTGATGGCAGAGAGAGTGATTGTTGGAATTGAGGCATTTGATTTGGGTATGGGAGTGATTGACTATTCCAACTTGGGTTCCAAGGATTGAAAGGAGGTGGTTGCTGTGGAGGCCATGGAGTCCACATTGAAGGGTCAACAAAGGGAGGGTTTTGCATTTGCATGGGTGGGAAATTCATTTGACTGAAAAGTGGGTATTGCATTTGGTTGAAGGGGGGGTAGCTTGTTTGGCCAAAAGCAGAATAATTGTTCCAACGATTAAATGGCATACCAGAGTTCGTACCTTGCCCTTTAGGTTGCCATTGTCTTCTTTGAGTTAGCAGGTAGACTGCTTCAGCTTCTTCCTCCGTTGGCTGCATTGCTGCTTTTATTCCTGGTAGAGATGGACACTGTTCTGTCTCATGATCTTTCTCACAAAGGGTGCAAACTGGTACTTTATCTCTTGGACACTCCCTTAGTGGATGTTTGTCTCTACATTTCGGGCAATAGACAGCCAGAGTTGCTTCTGCTTCAGCCTGCTTCTTCTTAACCTGCAAAGTGTCAATCTGCGAAGCAAAGGAACTTAGCATTTCGGTTTTAAATTCTTCAAGTAAATTACCTATTTCTGCTCTTGTTGCTCCTCCATTGGCTGATTTCTGTACCCTTGAATAGGTGGAATCTCTTACTCTGTTTCTTGCAGCTCCCCTAGAGCACCTTTTAGCAAGTTCACAAATCTCATCATATGATTCTTTAGATATATCTCCCTTAGCAAGCATATTTAACATATTTAAACAATCATCCCTTAAACCTCTAAGTAATATTGTTTTACGAATTTCCTTACTTATATCTGGATGATCGGATCTCTGTATGTTGTATTGCAATCTTTCGATGTAGTCCTCCAGGCTTTCATCCGATTTTTGTGCCATATTGAATAATTCATCCTTCTTCTCTCTCATCCGGCAGTAGTCTTGATATTTAAGCAGAAATTTTTGTTTCATTTGCTCCCATGTTGTGATTACCTGACTTCCAAGGCTCATGAACCATCTCAAGGCATTCCCTTTTAAGGTGGCTGGAAACAGTTTCAACTTTTGAGCATTAGTAACATAATCATAACTTCTGCATAAAATATCAAATTCAAAAAGAAATTCGTCAGGATCCTCAGTAGATAAACCATGAAAGTTAGGTAGGGCAGACAATGGGATATTTTTCATTGTTCCTGTAGGAAGATCACTGATGGGAAATCCCAAGGTAGAAAGGGAATTTTCATCCCTTCTTTCTTCTTCAGGACCTGCACGTCCTCCTCCAAAGAGGAATGCATCATTATTATCTTCCATTGTTGGCCCTCCTACTGCGCTTTCTCGATCGTTAGAATCTTCTATTGGTTCTTTAATGTTTTCTACCGGTCGTCCAGCACTTTCTACTATTTCCTCAATGTGTTCTACTGATCTGCTAATACTTCCTTCTGACTCTTCAGTGCTGGCTGCTGGTTCCTCTGTATTTTCAGGACCCACAACTTCTTCTGTTCTGTAATCTGACTGAGGGGAGTGCTGAAACTTTGATTTCCGAGAACTTAATCTTTGTGATGATTCAGCCTTTGATACAATCTCGTCAATAAACGTTTTTCGTCCTCCCCAGCCTTTGCCACCTGCGCGGTTATTTTTCTTCTGGTTTCCTCGTCCTCTCATGCAATCTGCACATTAAAAGAAAACAGGTGAATGCTTGTTGAAATCTATAATTACCTTCCCCGGCAACGGCGCCAAAATGTTGGTCGCTCTAATTGTTTTCACAATTCGAGCTCCACATAAATTGTCAACCCGAGAAGGTCTTTTTATTCCAAAGGTAATAGCGCACTGGATATGCTCAATTTCAAAAGCAGCTCAATGTTGTAGTAAAAGAAAGTCACACACATCTGTTTAAATTCATCAATCTATCAATTCACAGTCTACTTAATTAAAGCTGAAGTCAATTAACTTATAGCAGACATGATTTCTCTGTTACAGCAAAGGGAAATAAATTTATAAGGAAAGAAATCATTCAACCATAGCAGGAACAGGACCCTATTCCTTGGTGGGAACTTCAGCACCTGCTGCCTGGCACTAATCACACTGTAAAAGAAGTAACCTCAAGAGGTCAAGACCCTATTCCCAGGAACAGGAATCTTCAGCACTTGGCCTCTTGTTCCTAATCACACTGCAAGTAAGAGAAAGCAATCAATGGGAGCAAGACCCTATCCCTCTGTGCGGGGATCTTCAGCACATGCTCTCATCATCCACTCGTGCATTCAATACATGTAGCGCTAAGAAACAGAGTATCACAAACCATGTAACTAGTGTTTCAGCAACAGAATTAAAGACAATGCAAATACATAAGAAATAAACAGCTACAGGAATAAAGGGGTGAATCTTGTGAGGAAGGCGGGCCCTTTCCTTCTCACAAGATTCCCCAAGAGAAAGAATTAAACTGGAACGCTCAAAACAAGTCTTTATTCATCTGTCAAGAAACTGATACATTACAAAAAGGAGACTAGCTCCTGTCTCACACAATGCTGTTCTATGAATTACAGTTCGATCCCCTCTAATGATGATGTCTCCTCTTTTTAAAGAGGAGACATCATTTACAATTTTACACAAAAGCGAAGATCTCGATTCTGTTCGAAACAAAACTATTCTGTTCTTTCTTAAAAAGAGATACTGTTACAACCGAGACAACAGAAATGCTATCTTCAAGATAATCCAGGTAACCGTATCTTCGGGCTGCTGCTATTATCCACAAAAAGTTCTTCCAGAATCGCATAACGGGATTTGCGTGCTTGACGGCTGTTTCAGCAACTGAGTTAGCTGTTTCAGCATCGGGACCAGTTGTTTCAGCAACGGGACCAGCTGTTTCAGCAACGGAGTCGGCTGTTTCAGCAACGAAGTCAACTGTTTTAGCAACGGCCGCTCGTTCCCAACAAGACATATAACTTATCTGCGATCTTTGACTTGTGTTAGCAACAATGCACTTCAATAATTGATAAAATATAAGAGTATTATGGAATTAAATGTAAGACAGATTAACCATATAATAAAGAAGAGGTTTCTATATACCTTGGGATAAAGTGAATGATAAAGACATTGAGGTTCATGGTTTTAAGAGTAAAGTGATATCAAAATATATAGCAAAAATGGTACATAGTGGAGTCCTAACACTCCTGACCAATTTTCTTACCCGCACTTAGAAGTACAAAACACTCGCCTTACTCAGAAATAAAGTAGAACAAAAATTGCCAACAATGGCTCCTTCACCTGCAAAATTCATGCAAATTCAAACACTCCATTAAAGTCCCTCTCCATCCCCACTTCCCACGCCATCCACAGATCCCGACGTAGTCATAGCCCCTGATGGACAGACGAATGCACAATAATACTAACAATTCACAACACAATTAAAAACAAATTAATAGCCCCTGGCGTCACTTCGTCGCCCCATCAAGGGCACAAATTTTCAACCGGACGCTAGCCTCCACATATCCAATAAAAAATTAGATTTTTTTTTTTTAATTTATTAAATAAATAAATAAATCCTTATACCTAATGTCAACGTAACACTTTTTTTTTTCAAGTTGTGTACGGTCAAACTAATAAAATCAAATGGATCATATATGTCCCCACAAAGATATAACAAATACATTCGTTATATATATATATATATATATATATATATATATATATATATATATATTTCAATTAATTTTATAGATAAAATTTAATATATGAATTTGAAATTAATGTTAAAGTGAAACTAATGCATGAGTTGAAAATGCATCGATATAACCATTCGTTGCATTTGAAACTCATGCGTTTGAAACTAATCCATCCTTTGACAAATTCCTAATGTAATTTAGATAATTCTTGATTGATAAACTTTGACAAATTTGTAACTTCATAGTAGAGGTATCATTTTTCTTTCTCATATTGTTACTTCTAAGGATTTTCCACTTAATTTACAGTCCTGGTATAGAGCAGTTGAAATTGGTCTCACTGGTTGTATGGCCACAAAATGGGAGCAATACATATTTCAGATTAATGTTGCAGGGATTATTATTTCAGAGGAACTGGACCAGATGACCTGGGCATGACAATCACACAAGAATCAAATTTTTGTCAGAACTATACAAGAGTATCTTACACTCTCTCTCCACTGTGGAGGATCACATCTGGTTACAAAAACTTTGGTCATGGGAGTTGCCTATGAAACTTAAGTGTTTTGGATGGCTGTCCTTGCACAATAAAATCCTCACTTGGGAGAATCTTACCCATAGAGGATTCATTGGACCTAGCATTTTCTCCCACTGTATGCAGAATTTGGAGGATGTTCTTCACTTATTTATGAGGTGTCCTATAGCCATTAATATGTGGAATTCAGTCCTATTCACTTTATGGATTGTGGCTACTTGGAATACTAATTCACTAGAGTCATGCCTTAAATAGTGGTTCGAGTCTCATAACGATTATTGCACTTTACCATTCTACATTTTCTGGGGCATCTAGTGATGTAGGAAACAACATGTTTTTGAGAAAAAAAGGGTGGATGTTAGGACTGCAATTTGGGGATCGTGGCTTACTTATCAAAAATTGGACCAAGGAAAAAAGTACATAATCTGAGAAAGGCACAAGCATTGGATTTGTGGCAAAGGTTCCTGATTGGCTTTTTCAATGGTGCTAGCTCTAATAGTAATTGTGGTTGCAGTGCTCTTATTATTTCTGAACCAGACATCTACTATCAATTCTGGTGGGAGGGAGGCAGGGGCTCCAACAATGGGGCAAAAATCATAGCTTTATGGGGCACTCTCTTCACTACAAAATGGCTCAACATCAATGAATTACAGGTATACGTGGAGTCCAAGAGCTCTATTGACTGGGCTGAGAGTCTCTCTCGATTCCATCCTCCATCGTTAACAAATTGGATGAAGCTCATATGTTTAGTTGAACGTACTTTCTAGCAAATCACATACAACCACATCCACAGGGAGCATAATCACATCACAGACAAGCTTTCAAGAAGAGTAGGAAAAATTCTTGCAGTCATTTTTATGTTGCATACAAACATGATTCCAAGATTGACACAGACAATATTTCCATTGCTTAGCCTCTACTATCTTCCACATATCGAGTCTACAAACACTAATACATTTTAACAGTTTTTACATATTGTTTAGAAATTGTTAAGCATAAATAACAAGTGTTTGCAAGTTTTGTTAGCCTTCTAAGGACTATCTTTCATGTATATTTTGACAAAAAAAATCATTATGTATCTCTCGGAACTGTATATATAAATTAGCCTTTTTTTTTCCTGGAAAAAAATTCGTTGATAAATTATAAATTATTGAGACTAACTTTTTTTGATAATAAGTTAATAAATTTTAATATATTATCTAGACTTCTATTTCGAATATATAATGTGATATGTGCATATGAATGTAAGGTTAAACTATTTACATTTGAAATTATTCGTTGATATATGCATTAGTTTATCGTGCGCTCGCACATGCATGTGCCGATAATGGATTTCGAAACCACCGTATTCATTAATGATGTAATCTTAGATAATGCATTAATTTTTTTGAAAATTTTAATAAAATCAGTTTGGAAAAATCATATTGTTAGTAGGGGATGGATAGGTGTGATTGAGGAAATCAATTTGCTTATTATTGGCTTTTATGTGAAAAATAGTTAAGTGTCTTTTCCTTATAAGTTAAACATAATTAAGTTTATGAAATCTTTGAAATATATATCAATTAGATTTTATTTATTTATTATTATATATGGTATAAAAGATGTTATAATTCATTATTTTGTATAATGAGTTAGTTCTATAATTTTAATTATCATATTATAATTAGATATTAGATAAAAATTAGATAGTTGTGGTTGAGTCGAGTATTTATTTTTCTTTCATGTATTGTTTATGTTTAATTGTTTATTTATTGCTAAGGCATGGTGGCTTTTATCTAGAATTATGATAATTTTGGTGGATATATTGACCATGGAATTGTCATTAAATTCCTTTATTTACTAACTATTATTAGAGTAGAGTTAAAATCCAATGTAGAGGTATCTCCAATAGAGAATTCCACATAGATGCAATTCCAATAGAGAAAATCAATGGACAAAACTACAAGTCCTTTAAAGAATTGACAAGAACAAATTGCAGAGACTATAAACATTGTAGGCACAAAGGGGAGATACTCATGTTTGAGAAATTGGTATCAAATAAACAACAATCAGAAAAGGTACATGTCAAAGTACAGGAAGAGCCCAACAAAGTTATGGAGATGCTAAACATTTAGCTCAACAAAGTTACGAAGATGCTAAACATCTAACGCACTGAGGATGAGAGATCAACATCTCTTAGTGAAGAAATAGATAGCATGTCATCCCCAAATGGGTAATGGATACAACAAAATAGGACATGGTAGAGGTTTTGCAAAAACCTATTTTAAATGTGGATACTATGAGAATTTGAGCATATGAGTGTTTCAATTTTCTTAGTTAAATTTTATAAGTTTAATTAGTAAATCATTTAAAATTATTTTCAAACTGCATTTCTAACTCAACTATAGCTAAAAACTTCTTCAAATTTATCAATTCATTTTAATATAAAAATATAATTGAAATTTTAAAATATAAATATAATGATTCAAATAACTGTATTTCTAACTCAAGTATAACTAAAAGCTTTAACAATTTTATCAATTTATTTTAATATAAAAATATAATTGAAATTTAAATACATAAATTTTTAATGAAGTTTTTTTTATTTCAAATAATTTTATACACACAATTCATATATACACAATTCATTTATACAAATAAAAAAATGACAGGTTGCAATATGACTTTTATTAAATATATATCTTACTAAACAATTCAAACCAACCATTATTTTTTAATAATCATTAAAAATACCAAAACACCGCAACTTAACTTAAATGAGTTATAAAAATGTTTAGTTAATGATTTAGTTTATATAATTAAAAAAAAAAAATTATCTTATATAACTTCAATAATAATATGAATACTATTATCGATTTTCCATCCAGATACTTGGCATTTAATTGGTAATAAGCAAGAAGTTAACTCCATAAGACACTGGTCTCACAATTCAATTCAATATAATCTTTAAGTCTTGCTAAAATTAACGAAGTAGCTATGCCACTCAATCGTGTCTCTCGGAGTTGTTGGTTGCAAACTTGTCTTTCAACTTCACATTTCCATAGGAACTACCCCCCATAGCCTGTTGTTGGGAGATAGCTAGAACGGAGTGGGCAAGGATCAGAGTGAACCCAATCCCCGAGTCATTGTCGCAGTGCCTGTACAATCTGAGTGATAACAATTCCCAATGACACTAGTTGTAGGATGGATTCAAACACATCTTTTGAATAGATTGGAGAAAATTGTTGTTTTTAGCATGTCCCCTACTTTATAGGAGACATAATTCTAAGGATTTTATGGTGGTATTGATTACATATTCAAAATCTTTATGAACGCAAGATTCCAATAAGGCTTCTCTGGCTGGCATGCATGGTACTTATTATTTTTAGTAGATTTGGTCTAGAGACTTGCATGTCAAGGATAATGGTATATTTAAAATCCTTGTGAGATTCTAAGTCCAATGAGCTACTTATGGGTGCTATGTTTGCACTTTTTGTTTTTAGTAGTGGTTGCATGCCATCTTATATCATGGATTTCAATTCCTTACTAAAAGATGAATCCAAAGAGTATGGTTTCATAAGATTATGAACACTTCCATTTTTAGCATTAGTTGCATGTCAGGTTTGATTACATATTTGGAGTCCCCATTGCGTTCTAAATTCGATGAGAATGGTTTCATCAAAGTCTGCGGCATTTTTATTTTCAGTAGTATTGGCATGGCAGACAACAAATTTGGGTTCCCTATCAAATTTTGAGTCTAATGAGTATAATATTGTGGATATGCAACTAGATTTCTATTTTCAGTTGTGCTTATTTTTAGGCATTGTATATATGGTAGGGTCCCCTTATTTGTTCTGGACAATTTCTATTTTTTCCTCTTTTTGAGGGTGGCTACTATTTTTGGCATGTCTACTTATAACAGGGTGATGTGGCAGTTTTGATGTTACACATGGCTGCTCATGAATTGGACAATTGGCGAAATTATAGATGAGTCATCAGTGATATAACAAAGTTCATGGGTGTGACATGGCAATAAAGGCAATTTATTTTCCTCCACCATATTTTTCTCTCTCCTGCATTTTGGTTTCCTCCTTTCCCTCCTATTGCAATCCTATTTTCCCTTCCCTCACCTCAGTCTTTCCCCTTCCTATTCTCCCTCCTTGTTTCCCTCCACCCTTTCCTCATACAAAAAAAGCATGTATATCACTCAATAGCTCGAATTTTTAAAATTAGTCCTAAGTCGAATTTACTAAAATTTGATTGAGGAAAATACCTTAACTGAAATTGCTTGGAGATAATAATAGCCAAATTGACCTTCGCTAAAATTACTTGGAAGATATTTTTATCATAGTGGAACTTAAATGAAATACTCCAAAAAGCTTTTTACCCAAGTCGAAATAGCTAAAATTGTGTTCAAGGATATTTTTATCTCACTACTCTACTTCAGTTAAACTCAAACAAGGGTCACAACCAGATTTTCATCTATAATTTGAGCTCAGTTGACTCAACCATGTGCACTAATAGCCAATTATGGATAATTCAACGTCCTCTTCTCATTGGTATGAATTGAGGAAATGGGAGGGAAAAAACATTATAAATATAGGGGAAACCAAGCATACAATTTGAATTGTCTTGAGCAAGTAGCAACAGTACTTTCCTGTCTCGATATTCTTTCTTTCTTCCCTCTTCTAGATATTACTTGTGTCTAAATATCATTGTCTTCAATTCTCTAATAGTCGTCTTGGTGCAGCCAGCCTCTTGATCCTTGGGGAATAAAGCTCAGTTTGATCCACTCCATTTCTCCGGGTTTCTTTGATGTCTCAATGGTATCTTTTGCAATTTGATACAAGTTTTTAAGCTATTTCTTTTTGTAAAATCTGCCGTAATTACGCTTTCTATCTATGTTTTCCATACAAAACGCTGATTTGCTAGAAATTATTCCATACTCTAAGAATTTTACAAACATGTTTGGCCACTAACTATTATTTTGTTGTTTTTCTCATGTTATGTTGCAGATTTATAGGTCAAAACAACAAGTACTAAGACTAGACACACCCTCTTGGCATTCACCAGCCCAAATGAAGAGGGAGATTTGTTAGTGACACTTAAGGCATATTTTTCTATATGTTACACTAATTTTTACTAGTGATTTTAAAGATCTTCTTATTTGTAAGCCGTGTAGAAATTTGTGCTAACAAAACCAAGCTCTGAATACAATGTCAAAAAATATCTATCCAGACCCGAGGTGAATAACTACCTTATGATCTCAGGAAATAAAACTTTTATTGAATTTTTAAATTAAACAGAAAATGATCTCAGGAAATAAAACTTTTACTGAATTTTTAATTTAAACAGAAAATGATCTCAGGAAATAAAACTTACAGAATTTTTAAATTAAATAGAAAAATTCAGACTATAAATTAATCACATAATGGCTGGAAAATTGTTAGATTTTCCATTACATCAAAAACTGCAGGCATTACTAAACTTCCTACCAATTATCATTACATTTTTAGTGGTGTCAGGGTGGATCCCAGAGTGGCGGTTAGTCCACGTGAATGATTCCCAATGAGACCAGTGTGAAAATCCAACACCTCTTTCAAACTCAAATCGGGGAATCAAACCTGGGCCAAGGCTCTGATATCATGTTGAGGTATTCCGTTGCACCAAAAACTGCAGGCATTAGTAAACTTCCTACCAATTATCATTACCTTTTTTAGTGGTCCCAGAGTGGATCCTAGAATGGCGATTAGTCCAGGATTACCAAAAATATATCAGCAAAAACAAAAATACACAACAAAAAATTTGTACTGCCTTTCAAATCAATTTTTCATTATTTTTTTCAAAACCTACAAGGGTTTTAAAGAGAGAGTCCATACAAGTTGGTAGAATTTTAAAATATCTGTGGAAAAACCTGTTATCAGTTTTTTGGAAAACCAACGTTTCAGACTAGCTTAGTGAGTCCATCATCAGGGCAATGTGATCTGCATTTAGAGAAGAGAGAGCGTGAAAGCATGGAGCAAAATGCAGATCACATTGCCCTGATGATGGACTCACTAAGCTAGTCTGAAATGTTGGTTTTCCAAAAAACTGATAACAGGTTTTTCCACAGATATTTTAAAAATCCTAAAGGGTTCCTCAACTGAGAAAACTCTTCCCACCAGAAAAAGGAAATCAACAGCAAATCCCTAGCAGCTGTACGGCCATGTATGATCACTAAAAAGAACTCGACCTACACTCTAAAAATCGATTGAGATCATATGGCCCTTTGCTAGGTTGAACTTCTCCTTCTACGACTAGATCATATGGCATCCTTATTCCTTGAAATTGTATGGCGTTCACAAATCTGGCTGAAGTCGATTTCGCTTTACTGCTTTGTTTCCCACTACTTGTCAGCTTGCACACTGAGTGAATTCTTTTTTCTCTTTGCAACTAAGTTACTGTGCCACTTTTTCTTCTATCTTGCTCTGTCTTTATAATTTTGAGTTGATGACTATTCTAAGTTTCCACAATTTTAATCTGTCATTAAGATCAATGATAGAGATTTAATCTCAATCTCAATAATCAAAAGTGGAGATTTATCTAAATCACTACTGCTATTAAATTACACTTTATTAGACTTTTCGTAACTTAAAATTAAAGTCTCTTCATCTCTTCCATCTAATAAAGTGAATTACAAATAGAAAGGACTCAAACGACTTCCCACACATTTGACACAAAACCTGTGCACAAGTTCCTGTCCGAGCTACAAACATCAACATCGGTTGTTTGGCAGCATTGCCATATTCTGTGCTGATCTAACTAGAGTTGTTCGCCTTACTGTTATTGTTGTTGTTGAGAGAGTTTTCCATTGTCACATCCCGACCCTCAACTCGATGGTGGAGTCTTTTAAATTCATATAGCTCGAGGAAAAATTGTCCCTCTGCAATTGGTCCCTTCTACGAGGAAAAGTATCTCTCTCTGTTGAAACATCTGTATTTGAAATTTACAACAAGACATGATAGTACTGCTTATGGTTTCCTGAATTTTAAACTAAGGATTCTAAGAAAATATTTCTGCCAGTTTCTAGCGATATATTTCTATCTCTGCTACCGTATTTTAAGGTTTCAATTTATAAGATTGTATTTGTGGTAGGAAAATACTGCTGCTTTGAGGACTACTCTTCATCTGCATAAGAAAAACACAACTCGTTGGAATAGAAATCGGTTAAGAGATAATATTGGTATCCCATTCTTGAGGATAGGGATTGGGCACTTTAAAAATCAAAAATTTAAAAATCCCAGTAACAACAATACTGCAAGAAAATAAATTTAAATGGAATAATTCATTTGAAAAAAAAAAGAACTTTCAATACACCACACGTGTGTTTCTTTATTTATCATTTAGTTCCCTTTCCCTAACTTACCTTTGATACAAGATAGGCTATGTTGTATGTGATTCTAATATTGATATGCGAGTTCTGTACAGGCCCAAAGCCATCGTCTTCATGCTGACTAGTTACAATTTTTTAAAATTACATATATCATATAATACAGATAACTAAAATAGTCTGATAGGAAAGAGTCACTCCCACATATCTTTTAATTCCTCTCTTTTTTTCAATAGAATGCTTCCTTTGACTATCTATATAAATAGTAAATTATGGGCATTTTACATCAAAAATTAAAAAAAGCCATTTGGAAGTTGCCACTAGGGTAGACCAAAACAGATCACAGGAAAGACCTCACTACCAAAATCATCCAAGCACTTTCAACAAAATTTCCATTTCGGTAAATACAGTATGACTAATAAAAATTCATGTCGCATTAAAAATCATAAATCCAGCCTTTCAGCACACAGAAAGAATCACAAACATAATGATCCGTAAAGCAGGGATTCCTCATTCCAGTAATTCTTTATTATTTTATTAAACATTTATTCAAAAGAATAAGATAAAGTTCTTATTAGAAAAACAGGGAATTGATGCCACAGATCGGCACCTATGAATACATAAGATGATATAACTTATATTGTGAAGCACTGTTCTGTGCCTAGTGTGTTCTACTTGTCTGGCTCCTTCAACATTTTCTATTCAAACAATGTTTTCATCACCCAAGGGGGTTTTGATATTGTGGTATGACTCAACATAACAGATGCCTTCAACTAGACAAAATCAGAATATCTTAAAATACTTATGTACAACGGATAAAAGCTTTCTGTGTATTGTTGTACCTTATTGTGAAGTAAAACTGTGATCAACAATCTAATAAAAGAAAGTTAATATATTGAAACTGTCCTTGTAGCCCCTTTATAGACAAAACAATGGCTAAAGTTATATTATTGTAGCCTAAGTCATTTAAACTTGTTGGAATGTTTAGCCTTCAAAGTAGCAAAACTAGTGGGTTTAGTGACAACAATGCTAGTTGAGCATATATGCTCTATGTATTCTTTGCGTGACTTGAAACCATGTGCTTTCAAGTCCTTTGGCGTGATTTTGTTCCTTTTAACCATAGCATCAACATTTATCTTTTTTGTTTTCTGGGGAAATTAAAACATTATCAATAAATATCAAAATCCACATAGATATAATGAAAATATGCAGACCATGTAACGAATATGAAAAGTCAATGCATTGACTAGCTATCAATAAATATCAAAATCTATATAGATATAATGAAAATATGGGGATCATGTAATGAATATGAAAAGGAAATGCATTAACCAGTCATAAAAAAATATGTCAATGTTATTATGAGCTAAGATATGTAGTATATAACTTACCTCTCTTAATTTATCTTGAAGTCTAAGTGATTGTCGCAATGGTTGAGGAGAATGTGATTTTTGCTAAGTATCATGTCCACCATCATACATGTGCAAAGGTGTTTTAGGAGATTTATTTTCATTACTCTGAACATTAGATTATACATAGATATAAGTATGTGACTCAAATAGAACTAAATGTAAAAACATGATAAAATTATAAGAGTATAAATAAATATAATCTTACCTTGCATTGTGACATTGGATGTGAAGATGGTTGTAGCATTTGAACCATTTCATTTCCATTCTTCTTAAGGCTTCGACAATCTTCAGGGGTTTTCATTGATTGTGATGGTTCCAAAGGGAACACCTGCACCATAAATAAGAAATAACACACACACACATATAATCAAAACAAATCAAGGATAACGATATAGAATACAAAACATCCATTTCTCATCCCATCATTATGGTAAAACATAACAATTTATATATTAATGTTTTTTGTGGAATAGGTTATATGGATTAAAAACTTACTGGCCCAATAACCCCTTGAAAACCTTGAAATCTAGGCGAGCGTCGTAATAGTTGGTGGCTTGAATTTGGGGAATTTTGTTGATTAGGCTATGCATATCAATAACAATGAGAAATTAGTATACAATTATAATAAATATAAATATTATTTAATGTTAAAATGTCTAAAAAATTAATATATGCAAAAAAATGGACTCAACTGTGTTGTCATTGTCATGATTAGTTTCATCAAAGTTTAATATATGGTTGTGCCCATCTAATCCTTCTTCCCCCACATCATCAGGAACCTCAGTCCTTACTTTCTCTTTTAAAGCAATATCTATGCGCTTCATTGTCTCCATACGTCTACGAGGTAGACTCTAATCCCAACGTTGAATTTTTTCACAATTTTTTTGCTTTGAAGTATCATTAAGCTGATCAAATGTAACAACTAACTGTGAAAACAAGTTTCAATGAATTTAGTCCACAACAATAAATTAATATTAATAAAAAACATATACAGATAAATACTAATAAATACTTACAGCTGAAAGAATTTCTTCATTGACAATATTAATAAAAAAGCATATACAAATAAATACTAATAAATACTTACAACTGAAAGAATTTCTTCATTGACAAATCTTTTATATGCTTGTTGTCGTGCACGACATAGCCTTGCATCTAAATCATATTGTATTTTTGCATTTTGCCTTTTAACTGCACTTGTTGATTTGACCGCCCATGTAGCATTTACATCTCTTACTCGGCCTCTTTGACGTGGAGAAATTGATGGGAGATTGTTCATGGTAGCCTGATGATGATTAAGGCCAGATAGTATAGATCGACTCAAGTTCCCTGCACAGCCACCAACAAGATAAGTGAACACTTGCTTGGTGCCTTTGATAGTTACCTCCCATTCATGTCTATTTTCCTCCATTTTCTTACTTCCTTATAAATGAATATGTAAACAATAGTGTTGTTAAAAACATCATAAAAACACTTTAAAGTAAAAATCAATATTCATATCTATTTTTTTGTGGTTACCATAACTATCAACTTTTATAAAATATAGGCCAAAATATTTAAAACAACTCTTCAAGATTCTTGTTATATCAATTTGCATGATTTGTAAATGTTACAGTTTTAAGTTCTTGTTAGATCAATTTACATGCTTTGTAAATCTGACAGTCTTAAGTGAACACAGGTTGGGATAAGTGGACTCATTGGATTGCCTCCATCAAATGGTGTCCTACCTCAGTCCCTGATATATTTAAAAAGTTATATATAATATGTTACTGGACAGAAAATATATCTATTTGTTGCAACTCAACTTTTTCTGTAGATGATAAAAACTCAACACAGATCCAATATATTGAATAGAAAAAGACATAAATTTCATGCAACTCAAATCCACTACAGACTGATTTTTATTTTTTATTTTTATTATGAAATAAGCTTGTAAAATAAGCTTGTATATTTTGTATATTATTAAGTATATAAAATAAGCTTGTAAAATAAGCTTCTTATTATTTTTATTATTGATTTTTTTTTGGGTCACAAGCTTGTAAGGATGCAAGACGATGCTATGGCTGAGAATTGTTGGCAAAATTCTTGAGCAAATTTCTCCACGAGAAAAATAGGAGTATGTCTAGTGACTAATCTCGGTGTGTTTTGTATGAGAAACAAGAGTGTTGATATTGATGTCAATCGGAATGATCTTCTCAAGATGATTTTTGTGCCCTAATATTTCTTCATGGTGGCCCAAGTAGATAACTGTAAAGAAATTGCTGTTGTAGAAAATCACATTATGTTTATTTTCAAATAAATGATATAATTAAATACTTGTCTGAAGTAAAATTGATTTTTTCTAGTTCAAAACAATGTGTTGCTTCTAATATTTGAAGTTTTCTTCCTTTCATTGTAGTTTAACACAAAATATTTCTATAATATTGGAATTGGAAACACAACACGAGGGTTTTCATTCTCAACTCCTCCAAGACCTGGTTCTGAGATGGCATACACTTTTGGAATTATTAGTATGGGCACTAAATTTATCAGCCAGTGCTGTCATGAGTTATTTGTGTTGCCAGTTATATTGGTCTAGTTAACTTTTTCTACAAAGTATATTGTTCTCTTTAAATTGATACTTTCTTTATTTCTAAAATTAAAGTCCCTTATATATGGTGCAGTCATATTATATATAAGCCCTGAGTTATTACAGGAAATAGCTTATACTTTCCTAATCCTAACAGATTTAAACAATAGATTTTGTCTGGTAACTAACCATCAAGGCATTCATACTAGCGTTGGGAATGCCCAAAGATAAGGAATGTACAATATATAGCAAGTTTCAATATTTGTAAACTATTTGCATGAACCGCACATATCTTCGAGCTAAATATGATGTAAATACAGGTGCAGCTGTTTTTGAGTTTGCTGAGATTAATTTTCTGCAATGTTTGTTTACACGAGCTGAGCTCCTTGCTCTTGCTCTACACGGTGTCAGTCATATGGTGCAGTCATATTATATATAAGCCCTGAGTGATTACAGGAAATAGCTTATACTTTCCTAATCCTAACAGATTTAAACAACAGAGTTTGTCTGGTAACTAACCATCAAGGCGTTCATACTAGCGTTGGGAATGCTCAAAAAGTTTTTGAGAACCTGAATCCAATTTTAAATATAAAAACATATAACCAAATAAATATATAAAATAATTAATTGACTGATTACTATACGTTAGCATTAATCCCTATTTATCGCATTATTAGATTAAAAAATATATAAATTTCATAATCAAATTATCTAATTATTATAAATAGCTACATATAATAGAATTAACATAATTTCATTTATTTTTATTTATCTTTTAGTTAGAAGAAAATTCTCCATATTTAGTTAAATATTAAACTTATTAGTCACTATTTAACTAACTAAGTTATATAATTAATACTCTTTTATAATAATTCCTATAGTTTATATTAGAGTATATTAATTTTTAGTTTTAGTTTAGGTTAAAAGAAATAAATAGACCTAACAACTAACTAATTTATTATTTAATTTATTAACCATTTAATTTTCCTGTCCTTATCTTTTGGTCAAGTCTGTTGCCCAGTCCATTGTAACCAATTCTTTGGTCAATAGTAACTATTTCTTCTAGCTATTGTTTGATCTACTCTCCCTATTTAAGATGTAGCCACGATCTGGTTATTCATCTTAACCTGATGATGAACCACACTTGCTGGTTCTAAAAAACTCTCATCAATAAACTTTTTTAAATATAAAAAAATTACACTATATGACAAGTTTCAAATTCTATAAAATGCATCCTAACCACTAATACAGGACCCTTCAAAGATAAAGAACGTACATTATATAGCAAGTTTCAATATCTGTAAACTATTTGCATGAACCGCACATATCTTCGAGCTAAATATGATGTAAATATAGGTGCAACTGTTTTTGAGTTTGCTGAGATTAATTTTCTGCAATGTTTATTTACACGCGCTGAGCTCCTTGCTCTTTCTCTACACAGTGTCAGTGATATGGTGCAGTCATATTATATATAAGCCCTGAGTGATTATAGGAAATAGCTTATACTTTCCTAATCCTAACAGATTTAAACAACAGAGTTTGTCTAGTAACTAACCATCAAGGCGTTCATACTAGCGTTGGGAATGCTTAAAAAGTTTTTGAGAAACTGAATCCAATTTTAAATATAAAAACATATAACCAAATACACACACACACACACACATATATATATATATATATATATATATATATATATATATATATATATATATATATATATATATATATTGCACAGGAGTTAAATAATGTTAACCCATAAATATTTATTTTTTTCTGTTAACAAAGTGAATAGATATAAGCTAAATATACGGTAGTTGGTGCACACATAAATACATCTTAGCGAAATAGAATATAAAACTTTTATTTTTGCTCCCCTTGCCCTCTAGCATGTATGGGACAAAAAGTTTTAGTGAGGAAACTTTAATTTTCATCTTCCTAACCCTGTAAGATGTATGTGGCAAAAGTTACAAGAAGACTAGTACAAACATTCCTGAAGCCCATATGCTATTCACATAATGGAATACTTTATCTTCATCCCCATGATATTGTAGGATGTATGAGGCAAAATTTACAACGAGACTTGATGTATGGCAGAAAGGCTGCAGCGATTCTGGTACAAGATCATATATACATATATGGCAGAAAGGCTGCAACTAGTCTGGTACAAGATGATATATATATATATATAGGGTAGAAAAGTAGTTGTGTACAAGATGACATTTTTGTAGTTATAAAATAAAATAAATCAAACATTAAGAAATCATCATTTTTTTATTTTATTCAGGGTTTTATATCAAATATTTAGTGTAACACAAAAGAAATCATATGATTTTGAAGCAGCAGATACACCTCATTGTTAACTTCTCTGTGGAAATCCTTTTAACATTCATTGACAGGCGATTTCAGCATCTCATATGCACTATAAATCTTAGAATTCATACTTTCTATATATCCTATCCTTCAATCTTGAAATTTTTTCCCAGTTTGACTTTAATTGGTATGAAATACTAAGCAGCAAGGTTAATATTTATGTATGCAGAGTACCATGCGTGAGGAAAGGTGGAGTTCGATTCACGATCAATGGGCACTCCTACTTCAATTTGGTACTCATTACCAACGTAGGAGGTGCAGGGGATGTGGAGGCGGTTTCCATCAACGGTTCCAACACTGGTTGGCAAGCAATGTCCCACAACTGGGGACAGAATTGGTAGAGCAACTCCCTATCCAGCATTATTTACTCTCAGTGCTCTATGTTAGGCTAACTGAGAAATACCTGTTTCAAAGTAGACAGGGCGGTGCATGCACTGCGGGGATCACCCTCCTCTGTAACCTCTGTTCACCGGAGCTCCTTGGGAATTTGTTCAATGGTTGAATTGTCGGGATTTTGGATTTGAGCAGATAATGAGGGTGGTTGGTAACGTGTTTATGAGGGTCGAACTTGCGATCTATGTCTTGTCCCGAGGCTTCAACATTCAAGCTTGAAGTACAACTGAGTTGGTAAATGGAAGACACAAGGATAGTGGCGAGCCCTAATGCCATTAAATGTGATTAATACCCCTAAGCCGTCGCTGCAGTGGAGGCGGGTAGCTAGACGGGCAGAAACACGGCAAACGGCGAGTCGCCAGAGCTTGGTGAGATGTAATCGCCGGAGGTTGGAGATGGATGCATGGTCGAGTCGCCCACTGTAACATGTAACATGCATGCATCCATGGTCCAGTTGTTGGCATTATGTTTCTGGTATGGCTATATGTTACAGATGTTGTACTTGATGGCAACTCCCGTGGCAAGGCTCTCAATATGTTGAAAAATTAAGAAGTACGCAGGAGATCAGTTCAGAAGGTGCGTACCCGCAGGTACACCGTGAAGGGACCGCGGCCTGATACGCAGGTCAGCCGTTCAGGAGGTGCGTACCCCCAGTGCACACATTTCAAGGCAAAGAAAAGCACACGTGGGGTTTCTTAGCCGACGATATTTGTGTTACTATGGTTTTGGCTCGTGGTATTGATCCATGATTTTAGGAGGAGCTTGCCTATATAAAGCAAAGGAGATCACTTGGCTAAGCACCTTTTGCAATTGAATATCTTAAGATCTGAAATATTGGGTTATGGTCTTAAAAGCTTGATCTATATGAAGTTGAAAGCGAATCTGTGAAGGGTGATCTCTCGAGCGCATGATCAGATCTGGGCGTCTGAGCATCTGTGCCACTCTGGTGGACTGCCTATTCGGCCCTAATCAGAAGTACGCAGGTGTTTAACAGGAGAGCAGCGTGGGTACGCAGAGCAGAAACAGAAGATCTGCGTGGGTACGCAGAGCAGAAACAGGAGATCTGCGTGGGTACGCAGAGTAGAAACAGGAGATCTGCGTGGGTACGCAGAGCGACGAAGGTTCAGGTGCGTACGCACAGTAACTGCATGCGGCGCGATAGTATCTCTAGGCGCGTACCTTCAGCAATAGTATGCAGCGCAATAATGTCTCTGGGTGCATACCTGCAGTAACAGTAAGCGGAGCGGTTGAAGAAACAGTGCGTGGACACGCAGTGCGGCAGAAGGGTCTCTGCGGGTATACGCAGGGGAGCAGAAGGTGAAGTGCGTACGCACGCAGACCAAAGAAAGAAGAACTGCGTATCTGTCTTAAGACTTTTTGTTTGGCTGTATTTTTCTGTTGATAAGGTGTTCTGGGTTTGGTTCTATTATTGTTGATCTGGTTACTACAGTTGACTGGGTGATTTTCTTATACTTGATGATCATTTGATGCTTATGGATCCAGTTTGAAAATTTATGAAAAGTGGTCCTTGTAAGAAAAGAAGTAGGGGGTTGTAGATCCCTTCCAGGAGAGACTGGAAAACGAGAGAGAGAGTTGTAGCTCTCTGTAGGTTGCAGCCTGCGTACTGGTAAAAGACTGCACCAGTACAAAACCATTGTAAAAGGAGTTTCTAATTTGAAAGAAGATAGAGACATATTGCAGCAGGTGGTTTTCACCCACATTGGGTTTCCACCTTACATCTTGTGTTCTTTGGTGTGACTATTTGTTTTCTTTGTTCATGCTAATTATTTTATGGTACTGACATGCAAAAATAATTCAAAGAACAAATAAAGAAGATTTATTAAAAGAATGAGATAATACTGATTCACCCCCCCTCTCAGTATTATTTCCAACAATTGGTATCAGAGCCAAGTTCTTCAGAGAAGCTTGATCGCTTGAAGGTAGATCATTCATCATGAGCAACTACGAGAGAGAAGCATCAATCAGGCCACCGGCTTTTGATGGGACAAACTTCAATTATTGGAAGGTAAGAGTTACTGCCTATCTTCAATCTCTTGGTACAGAAGTTTGGGACATCGTAGAGACAGGCTACACTTTTCCTTCAGCTACTCCTACAGATGCAGCCGAGAAAAAGAAGTATGAAACAAATGCGAAAGCAGTCAGTACCCTATTAGGATGTATAACCCAATCGGAATTCATGAAGGTAATGCACTATAAATCCGCAAAAGAAATATGGGACAAAATTGTCACGAGCTATGAAGGAGATGAACAAGTAAAGCGTGCTAAACTTCAAACTCTCAGGATTCAGTATGAGACTCTTAAGATGTATAATGATGAAAGTGTGGCTAACTATTTTCTTCGGGTAGATGAGATTGTTAATTGTATGAAAAATTTGGGTGAAGAAATAAAAGAGGCTATTGTGGTTGAAAAGGTTCTAAGATCATTGTCCCCCAAGTTTGAATCTAAAGTATCTGCAATAGAAGAAAAGGAAAATCTACGAATTCTTACTATGTCTCAGCTACATGGAATTCTAACTGCTTATGAAATGAGAAAGGGAGGTCCATCAGACAGAAGAGAAGCTGCTTTCAAGGCATCAGGCAAAGGAGATTATTATGAAGCAAGCCACATCCCAGAAGAAGAGGAAGAAGAATCAAATTTTGTCAGAAATCTTCAAAGGGGTTCTGGAAGGTTCAGAGGTAAGTTACCTTTTAAATGCTTTGCTTGTGGAAGAGTAGGTCATTATGCTGCAAAATGTCCATATAAGGATAAAGGAAAGGAACCTGCTACATGGAACAAGAAACAGAGTGCAAATAAGAAAAGCTACTACACTCATGAAGATAGTGATGGTCTATCAAACAGTGATAAAGATGAACAAGGTAATGAATATAAACTGTTAATGGCATTTGAAGATGATGATTATATGGATGCTATAGATGTGGATAACCTTTTTGAAGAAATTACTAGACTCAAGAGATGTATAGAAGAAAAGAATATGATCATTGATACTCTACAATTTCAAATTGATGAAAAGGAAAAACATTTTGAAAAATTAGAAGGTGAAATTGTTGCTCTTAGAAAAGAGATTGAGAAAACAAAAGCTATTAATCTTAAGTTTGTCAAAGGATCTGAAACTCTGGATGAGATTATCAATGTACAGCGTTCTCCTCTAAACAAGACAGGTCTGGGCTATAATGGAGAAACTTCTCAAGCATCCACTTCAAAAAGCCATCTTGATGCAACAAAAAGGAATGAGCAAAAGCACAATGGAGACTATCAGGTAAAGCAGGGACGAATTGCAAGCAAAGACTATCAGGGGCAATCCATCTTAAGAATGAACAAAAGCTACAACCAGCCACAGGTAAAAACTTCTCAATTTGGTTCAAGAATAAATGACAATAGAGATTACAATCACTTGGCCGGTAGATTTGATCACCGCAGAAGTTTCTTCAAGGGACAATGTTTTTCTTGTCATAACTTTGGTCACAAAGCAGCTCAATGTGTTGCATATAAAACAATCATGACTAGAGAAGCTCAAAAACAAAGAAGTATGACCGGGATTACAAAAGGGACCTATAACAACTTTTTGGCTCTTGAAAATGAAGTTGAATGTTCTATTTGCAATAACTTTGGTCATGAAGATTCTGAATGCAAGAGCAGGTTTCAACAGAAAAAGGAACAAGCCTCAAGCACCAAAACATGGAGAATAAAAGAACCACAAGCAGAAAGATGTGGGATAGAATTTTATGCAGAGGGACAGGAAAATCTATGGTACATTGACAGTGGATGTTCGAAGCATATGACAGGTGATAAAGAAAAACTTGAGTCATATTCTGCTCTAGAAAAGGGAAAGAAAGTTTCTTTTGGAAATGATACTCCTGCAACTATAAAAGGAAAAGGCATTGCTCAGTTAAAAGAAAAGGTCAAGGCTAGAAATGTTTTGTATGTTGATGGATTGAAGCATAATCTTCTAAGTGTCAGCCAGATGTGTGATCAAAGAACTGAGGTGATATTCAGATCAAATGGATGTCTTGTTCGTGATCTTGATACAGGTAAAACAGTGATCAAAGGCAAAAGAACTCCAAATAATCTGTACATATTTGAAGAAGGACAACAACAATGCTATCTGAGCAAGGATGATGAGCACTGGTTATGGCATCGGAGGTTGGGACATCTAAGCTTTTCACAAATAAGGAAAGCATGCAAATATCAGGCAGTCCGCGATCTTCCAGATATCAAAATTCCTGACAACACCATATGCAAATCATGTCAGTTTGGAAAACAAACCAGAACTAACTTTCCAGAGAAGGAAGGATCAGCTGGCATGCCTCTTGAGCTAGTACATACAGATACATGCGGTCCATTCAGGAAAAGAACACCTCGAGGAGAAGAATACTCGATATTATTCATTGACGATTTCTCCAGGTTTGTCTGGTTAGGACTTATGAAGCACAAAGATGAAGCATTCGAAAAATTCAAATCCTTCAAAGCCTTGGTTGAAAATGAATCAGGTCACAAAATTAAGTGCCTCAGATTTGACAGAGGTGGGGAGTTTACCTCAAATGAATTTTTCGATTTCTGTGAAGAACATGGGATAAGAAGAAAATTCTCTACAGCTAGAACTCCTCAGCAAAATGGAGTTGTGGAAAGAATGAACAGAACAGTCCAACAAATGGCTCGTGCTATGCTTGATGAGTCAGGAACTCCCGCAACCTTCTGGGGTGAAGCTGCACATGCTGCGGTTGTTATTCTCAACAAGACAAATGTTCGGGTGAACAGCACTCAAACTCCTCATGAGCTCTGGAGTGGTAAGACTCATTCGGTAAAGCACTTCAAAATCTTTGGGAGCAAATGCTATATTAAGAATACTGATGAGCAGCTTGGAAAACTTGAACCTAGAGCAGATGAAGGTATTCTTCTTGGTTACTCTCCACATAGCAAAGCATACAAATGCTACAATAAAAGACTTGGCAGAATTGTTGACAGCATTGATGTAGTGGTTGATGAGAAGGGATACATTCCTAGGCAAGTACATCATGAAGACATCGAAGAAGATGAAGGCTACCCTCAACGACAGAATGATGAAGAACCTCAGGAAGAACCTCAAGAAGAACCAGAGGAGCAGACAAGAATAGAAGAAAAGACTCCATCCAGATATGTTTAGAAGAATCATCCAGAATCTCAGATTATGGGGCAGAAAGAAGCAGGTGTACAAACAAGAAGAACAGTTGCAGAAGCCTCAAGCTCTTTGGCATTACTCTCCTCTACTGAACCACAGAATGTGAAAGAAGCATGCAAAGATGAATGCTGGGTGAAAGCAATGGATGAAGAACTTGAGCAGATCGAAAAGAACAACACTTGGGAGCTGGTTCCTAGATCAAAGGATAAGAATGATATCGGAACAAAATGGGTCTTCAAAAATAAATTGAATGAAAATGGAGAAGTAATTAGAAACAAGGCCAGACTTGTTTGTAAAGGGTATGCGCAGTAAGAAGGAATAGACTTTGAAGAAACCTTTGCTCCTGTTGCAAGACTTGAGGCCATCCGAATGTTCCTTGCTCTCTCAAGTTTTCAAAACTTCAAAGTATTTCAAATGGACGTGAAATCAACCTTTCTGAATGGAGACTTGGAAGAAGAAGTATACATTGAACAGCCAGATGGGTTCATTCTTGGAAATGATCCAAATCTTGTATGCAAATTGAAAAAGGCTCTCTATGGTCTCAAACAAGCTCCAAGGGCTTGGTACTACCGTTTGGACAAATATCTTCATCAACAAGGCTTTTCAAAAGGATCAGCAGATAGCAATCTTTATATAAAAGTTGAAAATGACAAATTTCTAATACTTGTTGTGTATGTAGATGACATTATTTTTGGCAGCAATGAAGAAGCTATGAGTCAAAGCTTTTCCTTGATCATGCAGAAAGAATTTGAAATGTCCTTGCTAGGAGAACTGACATATTTCCTTGGTTTGCAAATCCAACAAAAAGAAGGAGGAATCTTTTTATCTCAAACCAAGTATCTCAAACAGATTTTGAAGAAATATGGCATGGAAGATGCAAAACCAGTATGTACACCCATGGTCACAGGATGTAGCCTCAGTGCAAATGATGAATCTGTAGCAGTACATCAACCAACCTACAGATCTATGATTGGAAATTTACTTTATTTGACAGGTACCTGACCGGACATCATGCATGCAGTTGGAATAGTTGGAAGATTTCAGGCAAATCCGAAGGAGACTCATCTTCAGGCAGTGAAGAGAATTTTCAAATATCTTCAAGGGACTCAAAATTATGGCTTATGGTATCCTAGAGATACAGATCTTACACTTCATGCTTATACAGATGCAGATTGGGCCTGAAGCGTGGATGATAGGAAAAGCACACGTGGTGGTGCATTCTTTATGGGTTCCAGACTGGTATCTTGGTTCAGCAAGAAACAGAGTTCGATTGCCTTGTCTACAGCTGAAGCGGAATATGTTTCTGCTGCATCTGGTTGCACCCAACTCCTTTGGATGATGCAGACTTTGCAGGATTTTCAAATCACTTGTACACCACCTATACCCATCTTATGTGATAACACAAGTGCAATCAGCATCTCAAAGAATCCTGTTATGCATTCAAAAACCAAGCACATACCAATCAAGTATCATTTTCTCCGGGAACAAGTGCTTGAACAGAAGGTCAAGTTGGAGTATGTTCCTTCTAAGGAACAAGTTGCTGATATACTCACCAAACCATTGCCCAGGGACACTTTTGAATACCTCAGGCAAAAGCTGGGGGTTGTTGATGCATCATCTTATTGCTGAACCTCTTCTGATTGATGGTACAGGTTCAGGGGGAGCATATAATGCATTGTTGGCATTGTGGAGGATGTGCAGAAGGAGATCTTGGAAGTAGCTGCAATATGTCTCTATCTCTTTCATGGTGGATTATGGTTCCTCGCTGCAGATCTGGTTCATATTCAGGGGGAGCATAACCCTTTTCCCTTGATGTCAAAGGGGGAGAATGAAGCTGAAGTTTGTGAGGTTGCCATCAAGTCCAAAGGGGGAGATTGTTGGCATTATGTTTCTGGTATGGCTATATGTTACAGATGTTGTACTTGATGGCAACTCCCGTGGCAAGGCTCTCAATATGTTGAAAAATTAAGAAGTACGCAGGAGATCAGTTCAGAAGGTGCGTACCCGCAGGTACACTATGAAGGGACCGCGGCCTGATACGCAGGTCAGCCGTTCAGGAGGTGCGTACCCCCAGTGCACACATTTCAAGGTAAAGAAAAGAACACGTGGGGTTTCTTAGCCGACGGTATTTGTGTTACTATGGTTTTGGCTCGTGGTATTGATCCATGATTTTAGGAGGAGCTTGCCTATATAAAGCAAAGGAGATCTCTTGGCTAAGCACCTTTTGCAATTGAATATCTTAAGATCTGAAATATTGGGTTATGGTCTTAAAAGCTTGATCTATATGAAGTTGAAAGCGAATCTGTGAAGGGTGATCTCTCGAGCGCATGATCAGATCTGGGCGTTTGAGCATCTGTGCCACTCTGGTGGACTACCTATTCGGCCCTAATCAGAAGTATGCAGGTGTTTAATAGGAGAGCAGCGTGGGTACACAGAGTAGAAACAGAAGATCTGCGTGGGTACGCAGAGCAGAAACAGGAGATCTGCATGGGTACGCAGAGCAGAAACAGGAGATCTGCGTGGGTACGCAGAGCGACGAAGGTTCAGGTGCGTACGCACAGTAACTGCACGCGGCGCGATAGTATCTCTGGGCGCGTACCTTCAGCAATAGTACACGGCGCAATAGTGTCTCCGGGTGCGTACCTGCAGTAATAGTAAGCAACGCGGTTGAAGAAACAGTGCGTGGACACGCAGTGCGGCAGAAGGGTCTCTGCGGGTATACGTAGGGGAGCAGAAGGTGAAGTGCGTACGCACGCAGACCAGAGAAAGAAGAACTGCGTATCTGTCTTAAGACTTTTTGTTTGGCTGTATTTTTCTATTGATAAGGTGTTCTGGGTTTGGTTCTATTATTGTTGATCTGGTTACTACAGTTGACTGGGTGATTTTCTTATACTTGATGATCATTTGATGCTTATGGATCCAGTTTGAAAATTTATGAAAAGTGGTCCTTGTAAGAAAAGAAGTAGGGGGTTGTAGCTCCCTTCCAGGAGAGACTGGAAAAGGAGAGAGAGAGTTGTAGCTCTCTGCAGGTTGCAGCCTGCGTACTGGTAAAGGACTGCACCACTACAAAACCATTGTAAAAGGAGTTTGTAATTTGAAAGAAGATAGAGACATATTGCAGCAGGTGGTTTTCACCCACATTGGGTTTCCACCTTACATCTTGTGTTCTTTGGTGTGACTATCTGTTTTCTTTGTTCATGCTCATTATTTTATGGTACTGACATGCAAAAATAATTCAAAGAACAAATAAGGAAGATTTATTAAAAGAATGAGATAATACTGATTCACCCCCCCTCTCATTATTATTTCCAACACCAGTCAGAGATGTAACGTGCGATGACGTAAGGAGGGCTGTAAGGACGTAGCATTTATGTTTCTATGGAGGTGGAAATAGCGCTCGCCAACTTTTAGGATAGTAGTGAAATAAAAGTATAGCGAAAGCACAATTTACGGGAGTGGGCGTGAGTTTGTCATCGGAAGCATCCTTGTGCGTTATTTTTTTTTGACAATTAAGAAGCATCTTATACTCCCATTATGCAACTTGGGTTTGTATTACACTCTAACGTTCAAACCACCTCGGAAATACATATATCCAGTGGACTATTCAAACCAATTTTCATGCCACGCGTGTGTGACAGGTAAGTTAAGCCAAGTAGTGGGCGCGTTTGTATTATACTCCTCCAACATTCAAACCACACCACCAGAAATACATATATCCGGTGGAATGTTCAAAGCAATTTGGGTGCCACGGGTGTGTGACAAGTAAGGTATGCCAAGTAGTGTGCGCGTTCAAACCAAATTTGAATGTAGAATCCAAGTAGTGGGCGCACGTTTGTCAGAGGCAAACTTGTTATGGAAACCAATAAATCTTATGTTATTCGTTCATCAATGTTATACCTTAAGGACAGTCTTGAGGAAAGACTCTTGATATTTACTTTCACCCTAAACCCGTGTAGATAATTTTTCAGGAAAACACACTTTGGGTTGATGCATCATCCATGGCTTATGCGGATGACAGATGATCCCATGAGCATGGTGGCCAATAAATAATATTTGCAGTCATACAGTATGTAATTGAGTCTGGCGACATTAATGTTGAATACCCATTTGAAGTGAATTCAATTTTTGTGATAATCTCTCGCAGCAACATCTTGCAAGTCTTCCATGGATCTGGCTATGGATGTTTATATTCCAGAAGATTATGTCAGAAGATGCTGCAAGCCAAATATATCAATGTAAAAATGAGATGGCCGACTTTCTTTCAAAAATGTGGAGGCCACCGCCGAGAAAAAGTTCGATTTGCTGGGCAATAAAAATATGATGATCTCTGCTTCTATTAGTCATAGCAATAGCAACAACATCAAGGAGGACATAATTTTTAATTATTTCTATCCATAAACTCTTTCCCGACTATTTCCATAGTTCCTTGGTCTACAGCTTCGAATAGCAGAGAAGTAGAATGTCTTCTCTCTGAATCGAAAAAATTATAAACTCAATTTTGTAAGCATTTATTCATTTTTGGGCAACTACTCTTATGCATTTCTTGTGTGATCGAATGCTGAACTATCTGCTTTTCTTTCGGTTTTGTTGCTTTGAGAAAATTTATCAAACAATATTTTATTTAAAAGTTATATTACAAAAACAATACCATTGATTCAGATCGGACAAGTACACGGGAAGAGGTAACTGGTATTTCTAATAAAATCCAAGCTTATCCATGTATCGAAATTACTTGTATCCAATCCAATCCAAGCTTGTTCCATTATGTTAATGAGTAATTATTGTACACATATTGTGATTAGGGTTTTAACGGAGTTTCAAGGGTTGGCTCTGACTGTGAAATTATTCCTCCAAAGTATGTTATTAATTTGATAAATCGTAACTTAAGATCTAATTAAGTCTCTTTAAATTATTTACCAACAATCGTTTGTGTAATAGGTGGCCATTAAGCCAACATTTATCCACTGGTCATTTTATAGAGTTCAAAAAATCTTCAAAATTTAGCTTCCAAAAGAAACATCAAAGTTTTCAAAGTTTTCAGAGACAATTTTTTCGTGGCACGACAAGACAGCGAATATTGTAAGCCTTTCTTGGGAATTAATTCTATTTCATGTGATTGGGTTCAGATTCTGTTCTGAATTTCATTCTGTTCTGAATTTCCCATGACCAAGCGAATGAATTCATCATCTCACTATTATTAGCTCTGCCCTGCATATGGCAATTAATTTTGGGAAAATATTCATATCAACAATACTTACCCAATTTCTCTCTATTAGCAAATCATCGTATTCACCGAGCAGGTTATATGCACAAATATGTGCTCCAACATTCTCAGAGCTATGGATGCAACTTTCCATCTTAAATATTACTGTATTCGGACATAGGGACATAGGTTAAGGAGTTTGCCTATCTTGGCTCTTGGAATTACCCAGACTAGCGGTGATCTATTAGTTTGATTAGATTGCTTTTTTTTCTTGAAAATTATAGAAATTTTAGCAATATTTTAATATAATTTGGCAGGGATTTTTGTAAATTTAAATTATAATTATGAAACTTCAAAATTTAAAGTGTTTATAAATTTTTAATACTAAATCTATTTCCACCATTAAAAACATAATTTAAAAACTATTATTACAAGATTTCTTAAAATTATTTTACCCACATTCTGATCACCATCACAACAATTACTCAACCTAGTAAACAAGGCCATCAATTAATCAGTCAAACACCATTAAAATAAATCTATACTCTCGTTGGATGATACCTTATGTCATATTCTAGAGCGGCGCTCTCTATAAATTCGACCCTTTCTTTTTTAATTTGATGACGGAAATTTTCTTTAGTAAATTGTAATTTTTGTTATTAAAACTATGTTTTTAATATGTTTTTTAGTTTATAAATAAATTCAAAATGATGAAAAATACGCCAACAAATTACCAATAGCAGAACGGCCTCGGGTAAGGATTACTCAAAATGGCTTTCTTTTGGGCCAGGTCTAACAGTCACCTTTGACATGATTTTATGTGTTTTTAGAAATTTTCCACGCTCAAATTTTTTTTGACCTTTTAAATGGTAAATATTTTTGGAATTATAGTTTGTAATTTTTGGTTTTAAAAATTTCAAAATCATTTTTTTAAAATCAATGAAATTTCCATTATGACAATAAGTTATATGGGTGTTTATAATGTTTTTTTACTAGATTTGTTAGTTAGTTAACTCATCGTAATTCTATAATTTGGGTAGTAGCAAAAAATATCGAGATAACAAAAACAAAAGATTATTAAGAAACCAGAAAAGATCTACACAATTTATAGCTATAAGGAATAAGAGGTTACAAGCATAGGGTTTACTAGGCTAGAATCACGAACTGGTTGTTAAGGAAATTCACACTAAATGTGCTTCTCCATGTGCTCCAAGTGTCCCACTAGACAAGTCACATGAGGCTCCAAATGAGCCAAATTGTCTTGCATCCTCCACTGCTTTCTTTGTAGATCATCGAGGGATGATATGATCTCATTACAATCATCACATTTCTCCTTGAGGACTTGCCCCAAAAAAGTTTTTAATTGCCATCTTAAGGTGACCAAGTGGAAATATTATGTTCTCCTCCCCTAGTATGGCCTTATCAAGGAGCCAATGCGAAACTTCTCCAATAAGTTCCAAGTATGAGAAAGATTATATCTCCTGGTGCATATTCTACTCTATCTTGTGTATGTTAGAATGGGTGCAAGGCAAGGTTGCAGCTTGAAAGGAAACAATGACCTTCTAGGCCCGAGTCTTAGCCCAAGAATGGTTGGGCTAACCACAATTAGATTTCCCATGTTTACCCCTCACTCAGCGACTTTGACCCCTTTTCCTAGGCTCCACACCGCTGACCCATATCTACACTTGTTAGGAGGGAACCCAATACACTAAATCTAAAAATATCCCCACTCAGTCTCTATTGAGACAACACACGAGTGACCACTCTCTTTCAAAATCGCTCTACCTACCCGTCCCTTTAACAAAAGTATTAAGGGCACCACCTCGAGGCTCGGGAGACAAGGAGGAAGATAAGGTTGTGCCCAATCACCCAATGAAATACCAAACCCCATGAGAACTAAGGTCAAGGTAAGGGAACTAACTAGAAACCAGAGCAAAAATAGGATTGGGAGCTAATTGAACAAAATAACTATGAATGCACCAAAAGGAAAAACCTAAGACTCGAAGTAATGACAATTCTAGATGGCAAAGAAAACTTTGCAATAAACTAAAAAATGGACCTAAACTAGAGAGGCCAAATACCTAGAATTACCTTGAAGCAAAATTTAAATTATTGTTGGACCTTAGCAATTGTTACGTGCATGTAGCTCTCATATCATCCCAAAAATTTAAATTCCTTGTTCCATTTCTTCTAACCAACTTTCTCACAAAAGTTGGTTATCCTCCCGTGCTGAATGGAGCGTAAGAGTTGTAGCATATGATATAACCTACTGCAAAGAGAAAGAGTTGCACAACGAGTTTCACACCCAGCCCAGAAACCCCGCAAAGGACCCCACAAATTCAAATAGTTTCCAATTTGGAGAATAGCAAACTCAATTGCAGGGTAGCTTGTACAACACCCGTGCAACTAGTTGAACCCCCCTCATCTCGTTGTTGTAGACACTTTGATTAAAAAATATAGAATAACATTAAGGAATGAGCCATTAAATGGTTTTTATGCCACATGTATTGTGTTTGGGGAGTATACTATGCCACCCCTCCCTTATTCATCAAGAGAGTAGGTGGGGATGACAAGTGCCCCAAGAACCCTTTCTTTGAGTTCATCCACCCCATCAAGGTAATTTTCGAAACCATATTAAATAATTAAAATAACAACAAAAATTTAAAATAAAATTATTATTTACTAGTAATTTATAAAAAATATAAAAGTAAAATTATATTTTAATAGTTCTCTTGAAGCTTAGTTAGATCAATGAAGTTTTAAATTTAAAATTAAATTAGAAAAAAATAAAGTGGTTTTACATATGGAAAAATATTGTCATATTTACCATACTGTAATGTCTTGGTGGTTGCCTTCCTTCCTCCCTCACTTAATTCAATAATATTTAGTAATTACAATCCACTTCATCGTTTCCTCATTTAATTCACTAAATTCCTCACTTCCAATGTTGTTTTACGTTTGAACATTTTTTATATTATTATTTTGTTTTTATCATTTATGAAACATGGTGAAGATAAAACCTAATTCTTGTTTTATAATTTATGAAATATTATAAATATTAGATATAATTCATATCAGTTTTCAAGTAAAATTTCGTTAGTTTATTTTTATAACATATTGGGACGAAATAGTATGTCACTTTTGGAAGACCAAGATGGTGGAATATGGAAAACACTTTCTCATGAATTGTCGGGCTCTTACTCATATCAGTTCTTGTTTTCAAAAGATTTGCCACACTAGCAATTTTTTGCCTTTTCAAGTAAGCAAAACAATAGTGATATTGAAATGTTTCTCTTATTTTTTTTAATCATAGTTCAATAATTTTTTTAAAAATGTCAATTAATCTCTTACCTTCTTAAGGTTCCATAAACAATATTAGTTTTAGTAGACATTAATTATCATCATCATCTTCATTAATTTTTTCAAATTAATTTATATAATAAAAATGTTTAACATTGCATTTAATTATTATTGTATTAAATTAATTTAATGTATATGTAAAATTTAAATTAAATTAATATTTTTTTAAATTTTAAATTAACATATTATACATATGAATGATATTATTTTGTAATTTAATTTTAAATCTAATGACTCAATACTTTAATTTTCCAAAAACAAACATTTCACGTCACTGTAACACCTTATATTATTTAATACTATTATGCTATATAATATTATAACATTTAATATTATGATAAGCTTTTGCAATTATAAAACATTAAAATGGAAAATTATAAATAATTCAATTACCAACTAAAGAGGTCATATATTAATAAGAGACAAGAGTATCTTCTTCACCTTTCTAAAGTTGTACCCAGAAAGTTTTGGTGGAATGCGCTTGTTCGTAAGAAAAAAATAATCATTCAATCCCCTTAGAGAATTGGGGAATTGATCTTAAGAATTTATATGACTCTTTGGACACCATGGGCACCATCTTAAATAATCCTATTAAAGCAGATATATTTTCTCTCAAAGACATTGAATCTAGGATTCACAAGCTCGCTAATGGGAAAGCTAAAGATATTGAATGATGCCAAGCTGAAATATTTAAAATGGGAAGGTCTATCCTCATTCTTCATCTCCACAAGCTTATCAATTTGGCTGTAAAGCATGGCTTCCCTAAGCCTTGGATGCAAAGCCATATTGTGCCTATCTTTGAATGTGGGGATAAAAATTTTCCTTCTATCTACAGGACTATTATGACTAGCCACATCTTAGCCAAACTATATGGGCTAATTTTGGAAAAGAAGATTAGCCTTTGGCTTGAAAGCCATGGTAAAAGAGATAAAGAGAAGTTTGATTTTAGGAGACCTCACTGCACTATTGACCACCTTGTCATTCTTAGGATCATTACCAAGGAATGTCAGAATAGTAAAATCAATCTCTTCTATTGTCATTTGGACTTTAGAAAAAAATTTAATATTGTTCCTTGGGATAAGCTTTGGAAATAGTTGAAGAGATAATGGTTCCTCCTAAGTTGAGGATTTTTTTGATTCACCTTTATGAGACTATTTTTTCCAAGCTTAAGACCAACAAAGGGTGGTATAAATATATTAAATGCAATATCTGGGTTAAGCAAGGGCGTCCCTTATCCCCCACCCTTTTTGGAATTTACATCGATAAGCTAGAGAAGTGTTTGTAAACTACAGGTTGTAAGGGAACCAAGCTTGCTGGTATAATCATTACTCTTCTCCTTTATGACGATGATATCGTTCTTCTTTCCGAAGCCATGATGACCTAGAGAAGTAGCTTAGGACTCCTCATGATTACTACTCCAAAATAAGTACGACAGTTAATACCGGCAAGACTAAAATCGTGATAATTAAATCCAAAAATATCACCCATCGTAGTTTATTCTATGATAACAATTACCTAGAACAGGTTTATGCTTATAAATATTTAGGTATTGAAATTCCTCATCAGCTCAACTGGAATGATAGCGTTGAGAAAATTATTATTAGAGGCTAGAAAGCTTATTATGAGCTTGGAAACAATGATAAGTTGCTCGCTCTTTATATTTGGAGTTAAAAAATGTTCCTTTTATAGACTCTCGTCACCCCTGTTGTCCTATATGGATGTGAATTTTGGGGTGGCAGTATATACAAAGAGTCATGGAGAAATATTGAGATTATTCAAAAGAAATTCATAACCTACAACCTCAAGATCAAGGTAAACATTCCCTATCCTATCCTCCTGATTGAAGCTGGCATTTCCCCCATTAAAATCATGGCTATGTTTAGGTATCTGATGTATAAGAAGAATCTTTACAACATGGAATCCAAGAGGCTTCCCAAAATTGCTTCTAACTTTAGTCAAAATCCTCACTTGCACCTCAAGCGTGGGTGGTATAAGGCTGCCCAGTCTTGGCTCAACCACTGGGGAATAAAGGAGGAGATCATCTTGCGAAGAAAGGATAGTATCAAAGATATTATTACCTCCAAATTTAAGGATAAACTATGGGATAATAAGGAGTTGAAGGGAAAAAGGAAGCTAAGATATTATAAGGAGGTGATCAACCCCACCCTTGATAACCTGAATTATCTCTCTATTTTGACCAACACTAAGAAAAAAGTGAACATCACTAGGATAAGAACTAATTCTCATGAGCTTTGAAGTGAAATCGGGCAATGTTCTACTCCCAAAAATCCCTGGGATAATAGAATCTGACAACTTTGTCTTTGCAATACTAAGAGGGTGGAAGATGAAAAAAACTTCCTCTTAGATTTCTTGGCTCTTACTCACATCGCTCTCGTTTCCCTAACATCTGTCACACTTACAATCTTCTTGATGTGTTAAGTCAGCCCAACTATAGTGATCTTGGAGCGCTTCTTTCCCTTATTTTTTATCATAGAAATAGATTTTGAAGAATCACAGTTAGATTATTATTTTCTTAAGGTCTAATAGACCACATTGGTCTTAGTGGAAAACATAAAATTTGTGTCGGAAAACCCCACGAATGAGAAGTTTGGACCTCTTGAATTACACAAAATAATAACTTTTTGGCAATGTGTAATATAAATAAATATTTTTTAAACCATCGTTGATGATTTGTTAGAGTTTAAGTCATACAAATTCATAATGTAAAGTTTGTCATGATACTCTCATCATTGGTGCATACCCCTTCATTTACATGGCTTCAACGATTTGCATACAATTGCAATGCCTCCTGAACAAGTGTATCTGTGTATATAAGATATGCACAAACCGTAGACCTTGTTCAACCTTTACCTTCCTGTCAGAATATCATAAAATAGGATCACACTTCACACATCAAATTTTAATGCAGAATGGTGGACATAACTTACTAAACACACAACTCAATGACCCATAATAAATGAAATGCAGTACCAACCAACATTATTCACTACTGGAATCCTTAGGTTTCAACACTAATATTGGTATATGAAAGAATTCAAACTGCATTCACCCAACATGATGAGAAATATAAGCATTAGTTATGGTTCATAAATTGATATTTGGTAAATTTCATCACATTTTTAAATAATATTTCATATATGTATTATATAGTAGACTCAATTAATATAACCACCAATTTATGGATGGCCAAGACCAAGCATACATCATGAAAGACTCAAAAGAATTCTCCTTAACATGCAAATATCATGTCAATGTGCATGTCACAAAATGTAAAAATGATTACTTTGTACAGTAATGAAGTCTTACACAATGGCTACTTCGTGTGAGGAAACCCCACATATTGAGATCCACGGAGGATTTGCACAAATATCATCACATGAACTGAAGATAATATGTCATCCATTTTAAAACATTGTAATTAACAAGTTAGAGAATGAAGAATCAGAAGAATTTGGTACGATTCCATTACATTATTGACTTATATGTCCCACTTGTAAATAAAACAAAGAATTGATCAATATAAGTAATTTTGCCACTATCAAGGATATCCTTCCCACATTTCTATGTTCCACCACTTCCTCACATTCATCTACATCTAAATTCAACCCAATAAAAGACTTAAGATATTTGCTCTAACCATCCTTAACCTCCAAATTAAAATGTCCAAAATGTTGCATATGGGATAGATGTGCCTAGTCTCAAATTTGTCCAAATCTTTTTTAGATATGTCTGTTAATTATAACAATCCATTGAAATCATGATAAAATAAATTTTCAAGATGAAAATCTACACTGCTACCACAATTCTTTTCCTTCTGTAATAATAATAATAGATAGCATGTACTGTGCTTTTAACTTTTCTAGCTAGAAATATTTACAATTTGTAGTTGTCATAATTACCCTACTCCATTGAAGTTGAATGGAATATGCACATTTCTAAGTGTTGAATTAACATTTAAACTTTAACAATCAATCGCTCGGCACAGGTGAGAACCTAAAGTGGTTGAACCATTAGGGAAAGTCTGAAAGTCTGTAATAGGTTTCTAATTTCTGAGGCAGAGTCTGTCCATCGCCAGGTAGCCTCCGGTAATACTTGTTCCTTGAAAAAGGTATGAAGTCCGGTAAAAGCGATGACAGTCGATCTTTGTAAAGAAAATTTTAATCCTTCTGTAAATATCTGCATCCATATAATAAAAATCCCTTTCATATTTCCGCAACTGGCTGTGTTATTTGTATCTGTGAAAAAGATCCTGTAGAAATGGTATAAGAGGCAGTATTGTTTGAGTGGATTTTGTTGTGAGATATTGTCTGAGTAGATCGCGAATTCTCTTGAGTCCTAAATAGAATTTGTAGCCCGTTGTTGTTGGCGTTGGCGTTTGAGGCTGTTGAAGACGCTGGACGAGAATTCATACTTCGGTACGCGAGGAAGCCGCAATTTCTCCTTCAGAAGAAAGCCGCAATTTTCCTTTCATCATTTACTGCAAAGTCTTTGAATGGGTATTTATCTTTCCTAAATCTACAATGGATGCATCTAGAAATTCGTCTGCTGAAACTTCTGAGTCTATGGGAATGTTTGGATCAAAGAATTTTAAAAATATAAAGACTAAAGATGAATTAAGATCTGGCTTAGAAGGCCTATGTCGTTCTGAATCTACTTCTGGTAATTCTACCATAATTGAGTAAAAAGAAACAGACCCTACTGTAAACTGGAAACTTCCACCAGTTTCTCCTCATGATGTCTATAGAGGAATTTCTTCTTTTAATTTCTGTGCCCTTAGTCAAATAAAAATCAAAGAGAAATCCATCAAAGCAGATTTAACATTGAATGTTATGTTGACCATCTCTCTCCTAGAGGCCAAACATATAAAAGCAGCTCTCAAAGCTGGCTATCAGTATGCCCATCTGGGGATGGTGAGGGTAGGACTGAATGCTTTGCATAGAAAATGCCAAAAAGCCTATGTATTCTCAGCCCTATTCGATAATCGATGGACTACATTTACACAAGCCATGATAGGTGGCATTGAGACAAGCCTTACTGAAGGCCCTGTACAATATGATGTTTTTCCAGATTTTTCTGTTGCTTTAGATGACTCGAATGTCCTGTAATGCCTAACATTAGGTATCCAGACTGCCGGATATGAAAATTTCAAAACCAAGTCCAAAAATTTGGCCATCTTTTATATTACCTGTGTCCGATTTTATAATACCACAATTCCTGCTGTATTACATACTCCTGACAAAGATGAAGGCCGAGTCACTCTCATTCAATATGACTCATCTTGCAATCCTGTAGCACTAGTCTATGTTTCTCACAATGATTTATGCCCTCATGATGATTGGGTAACTAATTGGGGTAAACCGATGAAGAAACCTGTTGCTGCAGCCCAATCAATCATCACAGAAATAGACGGTAAAGTTACCACACGATTTCCCAGAGTTAACACAGTTCAGCGTGGTGGACCCTCTGCTTCTGTCTCTGCTGTTCCAACTACAATCAGTCAGTTACATCCTGCCCAAGTCCAGGTCCCTCCGCAGTTTGTAATTGACCAAGCAGTGTACAATTCTATTAAGAGATTATTTTCACAACCAGGCCCTTCTCAGCCTTTCAGTTCAGTTTGCGACCATCCACACTACTCAAAAACATTTTGTCAATTCTCTTCAGAACTGCCCACACCACATGGTGAGTCATCAGACCGTCATAGGATCAATATGATCAGATTTACTCCTCCGTCTGATTCTTCTGAAGAAAGTTACAAAAAAGTTGTATTTTTTAACCCACAAGAAGAACTACTTGTACATACAGTTTCTAGTTCTTCCACTTATGGTTTGCCTTATGTTGATTCTACACCTATCCCTGAATACCGAAGAAATCATATTGATAAGATTCCAAAGCATGTAGAAATTCCTTCTGATTCAGAGATAGTCGCCTTTTTAAAGATTTTTAAAGGTATTAGTCCATATGATCCAGATGATCAATGGAAAAAGAAAATGTTCAATTGGGATATGTTTACACATGAGAAAGAACATTTGTACTTCGAAGAAGTAATGCTTCTTCCAAGAGATGATCGCCCTGCCTTCAACAGATAGAATGTAGAGAAATGGAAAGAATGGATGAAGGCAGAAATCCAATGGATATCATTCTATCAATGGTACTATCCTTCTGCAAATATAATAGAGCAATCCTTGATGAAGTAAATCAGAAACCTATTATAGACTTTTAGACTTTCCCTAATGGTTCAGCCACTTTAGGTTCTCACCAGTGCCAAGCACACTGATGCACAGGCTTCCAAACCAATATGGCGATGGACGGACTCTGCCTCAGAAATCAGAAACCTATTACAGACTTTTAGACATTCCCTAATGGTTCAGCCACTGGTGAGAACCTAAAGTGGCTGAACCATTAGGGAAAGTCTGAAAGTCTGTAATAGGTTTCTGATTTGCTTCATCAAGGATTGCTCTATTACATTTACAGAAGGATTAAATTTTTCTTTACAGAGATCGTCTGTCATCGCTTTTATCGGACTTCATACCGTTCTCAAGGAACAAGTATTACCAGAGGCTACCTAGCGATGGACAGACTCTACCTCAGAAATCAGAAACCTATTACAGACTTTCAGACTTTCCCTAATGGTTCAGCCACTTTAGGTTCTCACCAGTGCCGAGCACACTGATGCGCAGGCTTCCAACCCAATACTACCCGACCTGAGTGAAGCTTTCGTGATGCAAGCAGATCAGACACTATGGTCTATAGATGCAGAGCAGGAAAATCACTCGACTCAAGACTCACAAGACTCTAGACTCCCCAGACCCGAATGAATCTTACTTCACAGCTAGTTCTTATTTATATGCTGGAAGGGAATAAGCATCCGTGAATGGGCTATGTACAGACTGATGACTCAAAAGGAAAATCACATAAAGTAAGATTCGGGCATAGGACATGATTGTCCTATGTTATCTCATCCTTACTCCTTTTACAGAGAGCCGTAGGAATGTGGGGACCGAATCTTGGTACATACAATCATTACATAGAGGATATTCATAAAAGAGAACCCTCGAAAGACTGACATGACAAAAAAGACGAGATATGCAAATCTCGATTTGTAAAAAGTGGAGATTCCAAGACGAGGGAATCTGCGAAAGCTCGTCCAACACCATATTCGGCTGGAAAGACGTCAATCAAAAGTATAGTAATCAATTTGTGGGTATGTGTAGTACTGGTACCTCCATCTATCAATCAAGTAATTGGAATAATACTGTATCCATACCTCCTTTTCAGTTTCCCAAGTTGAGTTATCATGAGGATCCAGTACATCTAATTCATTAAGGTTCATGAATGGGTTTAATTCTGGATCAGATTGTCGGTGGAATTCTTCATAATTTGTGCTTAGAATTATCTTCCTGCATTTGTAATGATACATTATGAACCATCTGACATGACCGCATCTTCTGACACCATTCAGAAAATCTGTACTACTGACATCTACTAACTCTCTTAGTGTTTTGTGCAAAACATCAGTCATTGTACTTCGAGGACTGAAATTTGGGATTCTCAACATATGTAAGGAATATGGTCTTATGATGAGAGGTGATAAACCATATTTTTCCCACCAATCTAAGAACCATTCAGGGACAGGATCATCTTCTTCCATCTCTCCCGCTGGAACTCGTTTGAATATAAAAGAGAACTGTAAGGAACAAAACATATTAGTGGAGAAATTCTGTATGTTCATGGCTGTATAGAATGCCTCTTGCTGTCGATCAGGATCATAATTTTCTCTGTGAAGATGGTTGTCAAATCTCCTGAGTGTTATATGACAACTGGTGATTCTATTGTCACTCTCATGATCCCTTTCAATTACATAGGCAATGCTTCCAATTTGTCTTAGATAGTCCAAGGCTTCAAGAGCTTCATTATTGGCTTCATCTTGATGAGGATCTGTCCAAAGGAAATCAATTCTTGTTCTATACCTGACTTCTTTGATTGGTCTCCAAACATCATCATTATGATCTAGAAGGCTCTTATCTAAATCATATGAGATCCAACCAGAAGAAGTTTCAATTTCTATTGTGTCTTCATGCCTTCTGATAAAATTACATTGCAGACTCATAATTTAATGTTCAGCTAAAAATTCTCTGCTCAACATATCTGCAAAACTGTTTTTATCTCCTTTAACAAATTCAATATCAAAATTATATTGACTGAGTTGAATAATCCATCTTACCATAGCGGCATCTTCAAATTCACATTTGTGAACGGCATATTTTAATGCCTCGCAATCTGTTTTGATAGTGAACTTGGTGTAGATAACAAACTCTCTAAATTTTTCTATACCCAAACAAACTGCTCTAAGTTCCTTCTTCAGACTGGACCAATTTAGTTGATTTTTGGCCCATAGTCTAGATGCGTATTGGCAGATTTCAATCTCATTTTTGCTGCTGGGGTTCTTTTGGCACAAAACTGCTCCCCATCCTTCATGGCTGGCGTCTGTCATTATGATCTTCTCCCATTCTTCTCTGATAGGGGAGAGAGTCTGAATGTTTTTGACCTTTTCCTTTATTGTTTTGACTGCCTGAGTGCAGTCATCGTTCCATGGAATTGGATCTTTCTGAAGCCGTTTATTTAACAACTTTCTCTCTTGTGCACAATGCTTCAGAAACTTAGAAATATAATTCAAGCTTCCCAAAAATCTCTGCAACTGAGTTTTATACTTAATTTCATCAAGGAAGTGGTCAACAAAGTTCAGACTCCCTTGGATTACAGTATAGGATCTGTACTATATATTGTAACCCAAGAAATCTATCATTGGTCAGAACAACTTCATTTTGGATTCTGATAATACTATACCCATTTCCTTGACCCTATGGAGAAAGATCTTCAAGTGTTTAATATGGTCAGCAATATTATCAGAATGAATCAATAAATCATCAATATACTTTTTCAGGAATTCTTCCATTCCCTCAAAAGTTTCATCCATTATTCTCTGGAAAGCTAAAGGGGCATTGATTAGGCCGAATGGCATGATATTCCATTCATAATGTCCTTCAGGTACAGAGAATGTTGTCTTCCATTTGTCTTCCTCTTTGATTCCTACTTGCCAAAAACCAGATTTTAGATCAAATTTGGAAAATATTTTTGACTTTGATATTTGGGCAAGTATAGAGGATGGCTTGGGAAAAGGATATGCATCGTCGTCCAAGATATTGTTCAGAGGTTTACAGTTTACAACTAACCTTGGCTTACCTCTAGCGATTTCAGCATGTTTATTTACATAAAAGGCAAAACATGCTATGGGGCTCTTACTTTTCCTAATAAGCCCTTTCTTTAAGAGATCCTTGATTTCTTCTCTCCAAAGCTTCATCTATTCTTCATTCATTGCCACTGCTTTGGATCTCCTTAATTTTCCGTTGAGGTCTTGTTTGAGAGGAAGTTCTACTTCCTGTATCTTGATATGACAGAAAGCATTTGGATCATCTGAACAACACTCTTTGAATTTAGCAGTGAGATCTGCTATTTCAGAGGCATACTTTCCATTATCCAAGTGTTCTTCTGTTTTTGATATTTCCCTTTTTACTTCCATTTTTTCCAGAAGATTTTCCATTCTTTCTAGCCTTTTAATTATAATAGGGGAATTAGAATTAATAAATGGGAAAAAGACTTCTTTACTCTTAAGGCTGATAAAATATCCATACCTCTGAGTGCTTTCATCAAATTTAGCTCCATGCATGCTGAAATTTTGGAAGAATGGGGTCCCAAGGTACATTGCACAATCTAATCCTAGGAAAACGGGACAAACAAGATGAACTCCAATTTTTTCCACTAGCAGAACATCTATTTATGCTTCATATTTGGTGGGGATGTCTCCACTTGCTGTGATTATTCTGGGACATGTAGTTGGCCTTCTGTGATGCATGCTTACCACAGTGTCACTTACTATATTTAACCTGGAACCAGTGTCCATCAGAACTTTCCAATATTCATACTCGTTTCCAATCTTCACTTTCATCTTGACACAATACATGACATCTCTGTTCATGGTATTGCATCGAAAATCTGTTCTGGCTTTCTCCTCTTCTTCTTCTGCATTTCCTCCTTGCCTTGTCTCTGTCATTACTGGATTCATATGGGATTTCCAGTTTTCTATTTTCTCCGAGATTGGGCCTTGTGATGTTGTAGCAGGAGCTACCTGTGCATTCATTATCCTTAGACTTAGCTCATTGTGTCTTTCAACACACAATCTCCTATTCTCCTTGATTGTTTTTCTTAATTCTTTGATTGCCTGATGAACTGTAGGTAAAGTCTGCGGCAGATCTTCTCCAAAATCTTCATTTCTAAATTGTCTAGTTAAAGCCTCTACTGAGAAAAGTGTAGCAGGGGGCACATATCCTTTGTTCGGAGAATTTTTGGAACCAGAAGGTGTTTGATTCAAATGTTCTGTTAGCAAAGATCAGTACATATTTTTCATCTGTGGGTCAGTAGTAGCCATCATTTGTGCAAAGATATTCTTACTGATTTCATCATAATCAGTCTTCATCATTCTGACTGCGTTACATGAACAAACATCGGGGTCATCACAATCACAATATTTACATTCTATACAATGTGGGTCATTACAAAATTCTTCATCAGATGACTCTTCTGAATCAACAAAGTTAAAATCATTTTCAGATCCAGAGTCAGAAGATACAAGCTCATCACAGCTGCTAGGAAGATCAAAAGAATTTATCTTTCCTTTCTTGTTTCTATATTGGACTTTCTTCTTAGATGAATCCTTCTTTTTGTTTGGACAGTTTGGAGCTGTGTGGCCTTTTTTGTTACAATTGTAACAAATTATTTCTCTATCCTTGGAAAACATTTTTGTATGTTTATAAGGTTTTGCTTTGTAATGTTTTCCTTTTGGTTTCTCTTAGGAAATCTGGGAATTCTTTTTGAAATGTCTTTTCTTTCTTCTCTTATGCCCCTCAGAATTGCCAGCTTTACCAAGGTGCCATTGCTTACAGAGCTGCTGATAACCATCAGGATTTTTAGGATTAGTAGCTGCTCTAGCAATCTTCATTTGTGAGAATAATTCAACAATGATAGCTTTTACAGCTTGCCTGATTATACCAAATTTATAATCACCAACCTTCTCTGGAAACTTGTTGACAATAGCAGAAGACACCCATTGGGGAAGGGATGCAACAAAAATTTCCTTTCATTTTGGCTCAAGAATGAGATCTGGAGTTAATGTGTGAAATCTATGAATGAATTCATTAAAGTACTCATCAAATTGCTACATATTATGCAGCTTCATGGCCAACAGAGTAATTGTGGTGATATCATTGGTTATCTGAGGAAAACCAATGAAATTGACAGTAATGGCATAGAGAAGTTTTCCTATCATATTGCTGACAGGCATATGAGTAACAGGGTCTATGTGAGTAGTGCCATATTCATTTAAGACAATAGCCTGTTCCCAGTCAGTAAGGAGGCTTGGCTCTTCCAATGTCTCAGCTTTTAGCCAAGAATCTAATGTACCCTCAAATCCTCCAATTATTCTTCTGCTGGAATTAGTAGGACCTATATCATCTGCAAGATAAGTCCTATAGCAAACAAGCATGGAATGTAGAATAGACATGATTTCAGCTTCAGTGCAATTGTCAATATTCCATGAGTAGGTAGAATTTGCAGACCAATCCTTATGATATTCTGATTTCATAAGGTCTCTGCGATCAGGAGCAGGATTCCATGTAGTCTCCCATCTTGATCTAGAGGATGTAGCATTAACCTGGTCTTTGTCTTCATCAAACTGCTCTTGATCTGATATAGAGAAGTTATTGATATAGGCTTCAAGGTCTTCAATTTGTGGTTCTGCTTCTATCTTATGAAGGCTTGTATCAAAACTTTCTTCTTCATCTTTAGTGGATGAATCTCCAAACATGAAATTGGAAGATTCAGGCTTACTTGATTCTTCAGTTTCTTTGGATTGTTTTATGGCAGGATGTGGGCTAAAGAAACTGGGATTTGCAAACAAGGAATATGGATGAGAGGAGGTTGGAGGTGGAAAGGTTATAGAACTGGGTGTTCTGATAAGGCTTTCCACAGAAGGAGTGATAGAATATGGAACAGAAGTCTTGGGTTCTGAAAATATAGTTGGAGACTTATAGGCTTCAACCCTTGGCTTCTTTCTCAGGGACTCTATCCCTTGAGATACTTCCCAAACTTGTTTTCTGACAATGTCTAGAGAAGTATTGATCTTTACTATTTCTTTTCCATGAGTAGAGGCAGCTTCATGGGTCTTCTTTTCTATCTGGCCTGTTTGTAGAGACAATCTGTCAAGACTCTTAACAAGAGCCTTATCATTTTCTGCTAGAGTAGTTACACAGTTATTCAAACAAACTGTGTTATAATCTTGTTTTCTCAAAATACTTTCAGGCATAGTCTTCATTTTAGAATTAGCAGTTTCAATACTCTCAAATTTAATACTGACAAATTTCTCAAGACTAGATAGAGCTAAATTAGTCCAATTTGTGGCAGCAACTGAATCTCTTGCTGCTAATGAGGGGTCATCAGCATGAGATGGAAGTAGCTTCTATAGTTTTCCATCTTGACTCCTTATTGCAAAATTCTTCCAAGGGGGAAATTCTGTATCTGTTTCCAATAGATTTCCATCAAGGAGTTCCCACTTGTGTTTATTTGGAGTTCCAGTTCGTATCATGTTTACTTGGAGCTGGGAACAAACTTTCCTTAGCAATTTCTCTCCTTCAATTTGAACAGTAATTAGAGATCTAGGAATATTTGGCTTATTCATCATGTTCTGAATTGTTGGCTGAAAATCATGGGCTTTTAAAGGAGGAGGAATTACTACTGGATTTTCTTTCAATTTTTCTTCTACAATTTTTTCTCGATCCATGATTCTCTTTTGCTTTTCTTGGTTTCTGAATTACTTCATCAAGGATTGCTCTATTATATTTGCAGAAGGATAGTACCATTCATAGAATGATATCCATTGGTTTTTTGCCTTCATCCTTTCTTTCCATTTCTCTACATTCTGTTTGTTGAAGGCAGGGCGATCATCTCCTGGAAGAAGCATTACTTCTTCGAAGTACAAATGTTCTTTCTCATGTGTAAACATATCCCAATTGAACATTTTCTTTTTCCATTGATCCTCTGGATCATATGGACTAATACCATTAAAAATATTTAAACAGGCGACTATCTCTGAATCAGAAGGAATTTCTACATGCTTTGGAATCTTATCAATAGGATTTCTTCTGTATTCAGGGATAGGTGTAGAATCAACATAACTCAAACCATAAGTGGAAGAACTAGAAACTGTATGTACAAGTAGTTATTCTTGTGGGTTAAAAAATACAACTTTTTGTAACTTTCTTCAGAAGAATCAGACAGAGGAGTAAATCTGATCATATTGATCCTGTGACGGTCTGATGACTCACCATGTGGTGTGGGCAGTTCTGAAGAGAATTGACAAAATGTTATTGAGCAGTGTGGATGGTCACAAACTAAACTGAAAGGCTGAGAAGGGCCCGGTTGTGAAAATAATCTCTTAATAGAATCATACACTGCTTGGTCATTATTATTTGAGTAGATCGCGAATTGTCTGAGCCATCATTGTTGTATCAGAGCCAATTTTGTTTGAGTGTATTTTGTTGTGAGATATTGTCTGAGTAGATCGTGAATTCACTTGAGTCCTGAATAGCGTTTGTAGCCCGTTGTTTCCGGCATTGGCGTTTGAGGGTGTTGAAGACGTTGGACAAGAATTCGTACTTCGGTACGTGAGGAAGCCGCAATTTCTCCTTCAGAAGAAAGCCACAATTCTGCTTCCATCATTTACTGCAAAGTCTTTGAATGGGTATTTATCTTTCCTAAATCTACAATGGATGCATCTTTAAATTCGTCTGCTGAAACTTCTGAGTCTATGGGAATGTTTGGATCAAAGCATTTTAAATCTATAAAGACTAAAGATGAATTAAGATCTCGGTTAGAAGGCCTATGTCGTTCTGAATCTACTTCTGGTAATTCTTCCATAATTGAGCAAGAAGAAACAGACCCTACTGTAAACTGGAAACTTCCACCAGTTTCTCCTCATGATGTCTATAGAGGACTTTCTTCTTTTAATTTCCGTGCCCTTAGTCAAATAAAAATCAAAGAGAAATCCATCGAAGCAGATTTAACATTGAATGCTATGTTGACCATCTCTCTCTTAGAGGCCAAACATATAAAAGCATCTCTCAAAGCTGGCTATCAGTATGCCCATCTGGGGATGGTGAGGGTAGGGCTGAATGTTTTGCATAGAAAATGCCAAAAAGCCTATGTATTCTCAGCCCTATTCGATAATCGATGGACTACATTTACACAAGCCATGATAGGTGGCATTGAGACAAGCCTTGCTGAAGGCCTTGTAGAGTATGATGTTTTTCCATATTTTTTTGTTGCTTTAGATGACTCGAATGTACTGCAATGCCTAACATTAGGTATCCAGACTGCTGGATATGAAAATTTCAACACCAAGTCCAAAAATTTGGCCATCTTTTATATTACCTGTGTCCGATTTTATAATACCACAATTCTGGCTGTATTACATACTCCTAACAAAGATGAATGCCGAGTCACTCTCATTCAATATGACTCATCCTGCAATCTTGTAGCACCAGTCTATGTTTCCCGCAATGATTTATGCCCTCCTGATGATTGGGTAACTAATTGGGGTAAACCCATGAAGAAACCTGTTGCTGCAGCCCAATCAATCATCACAGAAATAGACGGTAAAGTTACCACACGATTTCCCAGAGTTAACACAATTCAGCGTGGTGGACCCTCTGCTTCTGTCTCTGCTGTTCCAACTACAATCAGTCAGTTACATACTGCCCAAGTCCAGGTCCCTCCGCAGTTTGTAATTGACCAAGCAGTGTATGATTCTATTAAGAGATTATTTTCACAACCAGGCCCTTCTCAGCCTTTCAGTTCAGTTTGTGACCATCCACACTGCTCAAAAACATTTTGTCAATTCTCTTCAGAACCGCCCACACCACATGGTGAGTCATTAGACCATCACAGGATCAATATGATCAGATTTACTCCTTCGTCTGATTCTTTGAAGAAAGTTACAAAAAAGTTGTATTTTTTAACCCACAAGAAGAACTACTTGTACATACAGTTTCTAGTTCTTCCACTTATGGTTTGGGTTATGTTGATTCTACACCTATACCTGAATACAGAAGAAATCCTATTGATAAGATTCCAAAGCATGTAGAAATTCCTTCTGATTCAGAGATAGTCGCCTTTTTAAAGATTTTTAAAGGTATTAGTCCATATGATCCAGATGATCAATGGAAAAAGAAAATGTTCAATTGGGATATATTTACACATGAGAAAGAACATTTGTACTTCGAAGAAGTAATGCTTCTTCCAAGAGATGATCACCCTGCCTTCAATAGACAGAATGTAGAGAAATGGAAAGAATGGATGAAGGCAAAAAACCAATGGATATCATTCTATGAATGGTACTATCCTTCTGCAAATATAATAGAGCAATCCTTGATGAAGCAATTCAAAAACCAAGCAAAGCAAAAGAGAATCAAGGATCCAAAAAAATTTGTAGAAGAAAAATTGAAAGAAAATCCAGTAGTAATTCCTCCTCCTTTAAAAGCCCATGATTTTCAGCCAAAAATTCAGAACATGATGAATCAACCAAATATTCCTAGATCTCTAATTGCCGTTCAAATTGAAGGAGAGAAATTACTAAGGAAAGTTTGTTCCCAGCTCCAAGTAAACATGATATGGACTGGAACTCCAAATAAACACAAGTGGGAACTCCTTGATGGAAATCTATTGGAAACAGATACAGAATTTCCCCCTTGGAAGAATTTTGTACTTCCATCTCATGCTGATGACCCCTCATTAGCAGCAAGAGATTCAGTTGCTGCCATAAATTGGACTAATTTAGCTCTGTCTAGTCTTGAGAATGTTTGGATCAAAGCATTTTAAATCTATAGATACTGAAGATGAATTAAGATCTGACTTAGAAGGCCTATGTCGTTCTGAATCTACTTCTGGTAATTCTGCCATAATTGAGCAAGAGGAAACAGACCCTACTCTAAACTGGAAACTTCCACCAGTTTCTCCTCATGATGTCTATAGAGGACTTTCTTCTTTTAATTTCCGTGCCCTTAGTCAAATAAAAATCAAAGAGAAATCCATCAAAGCATATTTAACATTGAATGCTATGTTGACCATCTCTCTCCTAGTGGCTCTGATACCATTTCTACAAGATCTTTTTCACAGATACAAATAACATAGCAAGTTGCGGAAATATGAAAGGGATTTTTATAATATGGATGCAGATATTTACAGAAGCATTAAAATTTTCTTTACAGAGATCGAATGTCATCGCTTTTACCGGACTTCATACCATTCTCAAGGAACAAGTATTACCGAAGGCTACCTGGCGATGGACAGACTCTGCCTCAGAAATCAGAAACCTATTACAGACTTTCAGACTTTCCTTAATGGTTCAGCCACTTTAGGTTCTCACCAGTGCCGAGAACACTATGCGCAGGCTTCCAAACCAATACTACCAGACTTGAGTGAAGCTTTCGTGATGCAAGCAGATCAGACCCTATGGTCCACAGATGCAGAGCAGGAAAATCGCTCGACTCAAGAATCACAAGACTCTAGACTCCCCATACCCGAATGAATCTTACTTCACAGCTAGTTCTTGTTTATAAGCTGGAAGGGAATAAGCATCTGTGAATGGGCTATGTACAGACTGATGACTCAAAAGGAAAATCGCCGAGAGCAAGATTTGGGCATAGGACATGATTGTCCTATGTTATCTCATCCCTACTCCTTTTACAGAGAGCCGTAGGCATGTGGGCACCGAATCTTGGTACATACAATCATTACACAGAGGATATTCATAAAAGAGAACCCTCGAAAGACTGAAATGAAAAAAAAGACAAGATATGCAAATCTCGATTTGTACAAAGTGGAGATTCTAGGACCGAGGGAATCCATGAAAGCTCGTCTAGCACCATAGTCGGCTGGGAAGACGTCAATCAAATCTATAGTAATCAATTTGTGGGTATGTGTAGTACTGGTACCTCCATCTATCAATCAAGTAATTGGAATAATACTGTACCCATACCTCCTTTTCAGTTTCCCAAGTTGAGTTATCATGAGTATCTGGTAAATCTAATGCATTAAGGTTCATGAATGGGTTTAATTCTGGATCCGTTTGTCGATGGAATTCTTCATAATTTATGCTTCGAATTATCTTCCTGCAATTGTAATGATTCATTACGAACCATCTGACATTACCGCATCTTCTGACACCATTCAGAAAATCTATACTGCTGACATCTACTAACTCTCTCAGTGTCTTGTGCAAGACATCAGCCATTGTGCTTCGAGGACTGAAATTTGGGACTCTCAGCACATGTAAAGAATATGGTCTTATGATGAGAGGTGATAGACCATATTTGTCCAACCAATCTAAGAACCATTCAGGGACAGGATCATCTTCTTCCATCTCTCCCACTAGAACTCCTTCGAATATAAAAGAGAACTGTAAGGAATAAAACATATTAGTGGAGAAATTCTGTATGTTCATGGCTGTATAGAATGCCTCTTGCTGTCGATCAGATCATAATTTTCTCTGTGAAGATGGTTGTCAAACCTTCTGAGTGTTATGTGACAACTAGTGATTCTGTTATCACTTTCATGATCTCTTTCAATTACATAGGCAATGCTTCCAATTTGCCTTAAGTAGTCCAAAGTTTCAAGAGCTTCATTATTGGCTTCATCTTGATGAGGATCTGTCCAAAGGAAATCAATTCCTGTTCTATATCTGACTTCTTTGATTGGTCTCCAAACATCATCATTATGATCTAGAAGGCTCTTATTTAAGTCATATGAGATCCAACTCGATGAAGTTTCAATTTCCACAGTGTCTTCATGTCTTCCGATGAAATTGCATTGCAGACTCATAATTGAATGTTTAGCTAAAAATTCTCTGCTCAGCATATCTGCAAAATTGTTTTTATCTCCTTTAACAAATTCAATATCAAAATTATATTGACTGAGTTGCATAATCCATATTACCATAGCAGCATCTTCAAATTCACATTTGTGAATGGCATATTTTAATGCCTGGCAATCTGTTTTGATAGTGAACTTGGTGTAGATAAAAAAATCTCTGAATTTTTCTATACCCAAACAAACTACTCTATGTTCCTTCTTCAGACTGGACCAATTTAGTTGATTTTTGGCCCATATTTCAGATGCATATTGGCAGATTTCAGTCTCATTTTTGCTGCTAGGGTTCTTTTGGCATAAAACTGCTCCCCATCCTTCATGGCCGGCATCTGTCATTATGATCTTCTCCCATTCTTCTCTGATAGGGGAGAGAGGCTGAATGTTTCTGACCTTTTCCTTTATTGTTTTGACTGCCTGAGTGCAGTCATCGTTCCATGGAATTGGATCTTTTTGAAGCCGTTTATTTAACAACTTTCTCTCTTGTGCACAATGCTTCAGAAACTTAGAAATATAATTCAAGCTTCCCAAAAATCTCTGCAATTGAGTTTTATCCTTAATTTCATCAGGGAAGTGGTCAACAAAGTTCAGACTCCTTTGGATTATAGTATAAGATTCGTACTATATATTGTAACCCAAGAAGTCTACCATTGGTCAGAACAACTTCATTTTGGATTCTGATAATACTATACCCATTTCCTTGACCCTGTGGAGAAAGATCTTCAAGTGTTTATTATGGTCAGCAATATTATCAGAATGAATCAATAAATCATCAATATACTTTTTCAGGAATTCTTCCATTCCCTCAAAAGTTTCATCCATTATTCTCTCGAAAGCTGAAGGGGCGTTGATTAAGCTGAATGGCATGATATTCCATTCATAATGTCCTTCAGGTACAGAGAATGTTGTATTCCATTTGTCTTCCTCTTTGATTCCTACTTGCCAAAAACCAGATTTTAGATCAAATTTGGAAAATATTTTTGACTTTGATATTTGGGCAAGTATAGAAGATGGCTTGGGCAAAGGATATGCATCGTAGTCCAAGATACTGTTCAGAGGTTTATATTTTACAACTAACCTTGGCTTAGCTCTGGCGATTTCAGCATGTTTATTTACATAAAAGGCAAAACATGCTATGGGAATCTTACTTTTCCTAATAAGCCCTTTCTTTAAGAGTTCCTTGATTTCTTCTCTGCAAAACTTCATCTGTTCTTCGTTCATTGCCACTGATTTGGATCTCCTTAATTTTCCGCTGAAGTCTTGTTTGAGAGGAAGTTCTACTTCCTATTTCTTGATATGCCAGAAAGCATTTGGATCATCTGAACAACACTCTTTGAATTTAGCAGTGAGATCTGCTATTTCAAAGGCATACTTTCCATTATCCAAGTGTTCTTCTGTTTTTAATATTTCCCTTTTTACTTCCATTTTTGCCAGAAGATTTTCCATTCTTTCTAGCCTTTTAATTCTAATAGGGGAATTATAATTAATAAATGGGAAAAAGACTTCTTTACTCTCAAGGATGATAAAATATCCATATCTCTGAGTGCTTTCATCAAATTTAGCTCCATGCATGCTGAAATTTTGGAAGAATGGGGTCCCAGGGTACATTGCACAATCTAATCCTGGGACAATAGGACAAACAAGATAAACTCCAATTTTTTCCACTAGCAGAACATCTATTTATGCTTCATATTTGGTGGGGATGTCTCCACTTGCTGTGATTACTCTGGGACATGTAGTTGGCCTTCTGTGATGCATGCTAACCACAGTGTCACTTACTATATTTAACCTGGAACCAGTGTCCATCAGAACTTTCCAATATTCATACTGGTTTCCAATCTTAACTTTCATCTTGACACAAGACATGACATCTCTATTCAAGGTATTGCATCCAAAATCTGTTCTGGCTTTCTCCTCTTCTTCTTCTGCATTTCCTCCTTGCCTTGTCTCTGTCATTACTGGATTCATATGGGATGTCCAGTTTTCTGTTTTCCCTGAGATTGGGCCTTGTGATGTTGGAGCAGGAGCTACCAGCGCATTCATTATCCTTCGACTTAGCTCATTGTGTCTTTCAACACACAATCTCCTATTCTCCTTGATTGTTTTTCTTAATTCTTTGACTACCTGATGAATTGCAGGTAAAGTCTACGGCAGATCTTCTCCAAAATCTTCATTTCTAAATTGTCTACTTAAAGCCTCTACTGAGAAAAGTGTAGCAGGAGGCACATATCCTTTGTTCGGAGAATTTTTGGAACCAGAAGGTGTTTGCTTCAAATGTTCTGTTAGCAAATATCTGTACATATTTTTCATCTGTGGGTCAGTAGCAGCCATCATTTGTGCAATGATATTCTTACTGATTCCATCATAATCAGTCTTCATCATTCTGACTACGTTACATGAACAAACATCAGGGTCATCACAACCACAATATTTACATTCTGTACAATGTGGGTCATTACAAAATTCTTCATCAGATGACTCTTCTGAATCAACAAAGTTAAAATCATTTTCAGATCCAGAATCAGAAGACACAAGCTCATCACAGCTGCTAGGAAGATCAAAAGAATTTATCTTTCCTTTCTTGTTTCTATATTGGACTTTCTTCTTAGATGAATCCTTCTTTTTGTTTGGACAGTTTGGAGTTGTGTGGCCTTTTTTGTTACAATTGTAACAAATTATTTCTCTGTCCTTGGAAAACATTTTTGTATGTTTATAAGGTTTTTCTTTGTAATGTTTTCCTTTTGGTTTCTCTTAGGAAATCTGTGAATTCTTTTTGAAATGTCTTTTCTTTCTTCTCTTATGCCCCTCAGAATTGCCATCTTTACCAAGGTGCCATTGCTTACAGCGCTGCTGATAACCATGAGGCTTTTTAGGATTAGTGGCTACTCTAGAAATCTTCATTTGCGAGCATAATTCAACAATGATAGCTTTTACAACTTGCCTGATTATACCAAATTTATAATCACCAACCTTCCCTGGTAACTTGTTGACAATAGCAGAAGACATCCGTTGGGGAAGGGATGCAACAAAAATTTCCTTCCATTCTGGCTCAAGAATGAGATCTGGAGTTAATGTGTGCAATCTGTGAAGGAATTCATTAAATTACTCATCAAAGTGCTGCATATTATGCAGTTTCATGCCCAACAGAGTAATTGTGGTGATATCATTGGTTACCTGAGGAAAACTAATGAAATTGACAATAATGGCATAGAGAAGTTTTCGTATCATATTTCTGACAGGCATATGGGTAACAGGGTCTATGTGAGTAGTGCCATCTTCATTTAAGACAACAGCCTGTTCCCAGTTAGCAAGGAGGCTTGGCTCTTTCAATGTCTCATCTTTTAGCCAAGAATCTAATGTACCCTCAAATCCTCCAATTATTCTTCTGCTGGAATTAGTAGGACCTATATCATCTGCAAGATAAGTCCTATAGCAAACAAGCATGGAATGTAGAACAGACATGATTTCAGCTTCAGTGCAATTGTCAATATTCCATGAGTAGGTGGAATTTGCAGAACAATCCTTATGATATTCTGGTTTCATAAGGTCTCTGCGATCAGGAGCAGGATTCCATGTAGTCTCCCATCTTGATCTAGAGGATGTAGCATTGACCTGGTAGTTGTCTTCATCAAACTGTTATTGATCTGATATAGAGAAGTTATTGATACAGGCTTCGAGATCTTCAATTTGTGGTTCTTCTTCTATCTTATGAAGGCTTGTATCAAAACTTTCTTCTTCATCTTTAGTGGATGAATCTCCAAACACGAAATTGGAAGATTCGGGCTTACTTCATTCTTCAGTTTCTTTGGATTGTTTTATGGCAGGATGTGGGCTAAAGAAACTGGGATTTGCAAACAAGGAATATGGATGAGAGGAGGTTGGAGGTGGAAAGGTTATAGAACTGGGTGTTCTGATAAGGCTTTCCACAAAAGGAGTGATAGAATATGGAACAAAAGTCTTGGGTTCTGAAAATATAGTTGCAGACTTATAGGCTTCAACCCTAGGCTTCTTTCTCAGGGACTCTATTCCTTGAGATACTTCCCAAACTTGTTTTTTGACAATGTCTAGAGAAGTATTGATCTTTACTATTTCTTTTCCATGAGCAGAGGCAGCTTCATGGGTCTTCTTTTCTATCTAACCTGTTTGTAGAGACAATCTGTCAAGACTCTTAGCAAGAGCCTTATCATTTTCTGCTAGAGTAGTTACACTACTATTCAAACAAACTGTGTTATAATCTTGTTTTCTCAAAATACTTTCAAGCATAGTCTTCATTTCAAAATTAGCAGTTTCAATACTCTCAAATTTAATATTGACAAATTTCTCAAGACTAGACAGAGCTAAATTAGTCCAATTTGTGGCAGCAACTGAATCTCTTGCTGCTAATGAGGGGTTATCAGCATGAGATGGAAGTAGCTTGTAAAGTTTTCCATCTTGACTCCTTATTACAAAATTCTTCCAAGGGGGAAATTCTGTATCTGTTTCCAATAGATTTCCATCAAGGAGTTCCCACTTGTGTTTATTTGGAGTTCCAGTCCGTATCATGTTTACTTGGAGCTGGGAACAAACTTTCCTTAGTAATTTATCTCCTTCAATTTGAACAACAATTAGAGATCTAGGAATATTTGGCTTATTCATCATGTTCTGAATTTTTGGCTGAAAATCATGGGCTTTTAAAGGAGGAGGAATTACTACTGGATTTTCTTTCAATTTTTCTTCTACAAATTTTTCTGGATCCTTGATTCTCTCTTGCTTTGCTTGGTTTCTAAATTGCTTCATCAAGGATTGCTCTATTATATTTGTAGAAGGATAGTACCATTCATGGAATGACATCCATTGGTTTTCTGCCTTCATCCATTCTTTCCATTTCTCTACATTCTGTCTGTTGAAGGTAGGGGGATCATCTCTTGGAAGAAGCATTACTTCTTCGAAGTACAAATGTTCTTTCTCATGTGTAAACATATCCCAATTGAACATTTTCTTTTTCCATTGATCATCTGGATCATATGGACTAATACCTTTAAAAATGTTTAAAAAGGCGACTATCTCTGAATCAGAAGGAATTTCTATTTGCTTTGGAATCTTATCAATAGGATTTCTTTTGTATTCAGGGATAGGTGTAGAATCAACATAAGCCAAACCATAAGTGGAAGAACTAGAAACTGTATGTACAAGTAGTTCTTCTCGTGGGTTAAAAAATACAACTTTTTTGTAACTTTCTTCAGAAGAATCAGACAGAGGAGTAAATCTGATCATATTGATCCTGTGACGGTCTGATGACTCACCATGTGGTGTGGGTGGTTCTGAAGAGAATTGACAAAATGTTTTTGAGAAGTGTGGATGGTCACAAACTGAACTGAAAGGCTGAGAAGGGCCTGGTTGTGAAAATAATCTCTTAATAGAATCATACACTGCTTGGTCAATTACAAACTACGGAGGGACCTAGACTTCGGCAGGATGTAACTTACTGATTGTAGTTGGAACAGCAGAGACAGAAGCAGAGGGTCCACCACGCTGAACCGTGTTAACACTGGGAAATCGTGTGGTAACTTTACTGTCTATTTCTGTGATGATTGATTGGGCTGCAGCAACAGGTTTCTTCATGGGTTTACCCCAATTAGTTACCCAATCATCAGGAGGGCATAAATCATTGCGGGAAACATAGGCTACTGCTACAGGATTGTAGGATGAGTCATATTGAATGAGAGTGACTCGGCCTTCATCTTTGTCAGGAGTATGTAATACAGCAGGAATTGTGGTATTATAAAATCAGACACAGGTAATATAAAAGATGGCCAAATTTTTGGACTTGGTTTTGTAATTTTCATATCCGACAGTCTGGATACCTAATGTTAGGCATTGGAGGACATTCGGGTCATCTAAAGCAACAGAAAAATCTTGGAAAACATCATACTGTACAGGGCCTTCAGCAAGGCTTGTCTCAATGCCACCTATCATGGCTTGTGTAAATGTAGTCCATCGATTATCGAATAGGGCTGAGAATACATAGGCTTTTTGGCCTTTTCTATGCAAAGCATTCAGTCCTACCCTCACCATCCCCAGATGGGCATACTGATAGCCAGCTTTGAGAGCTTCTTTTATATGTTTGGCCTCTAGGAGAGATATGGTCAACATAGCATTCAATGTTAAATCTGCTTTGATGGATTTCTCTTTGATTTTTATTTGACTAAGGGCACGGAAATTAAAAGAAGAAAGTCCTCTATAGACATCATGAGGAGAAACTGGTGGAAGTTTCCAGTTTACAGTAGGGTCTGTTTCTTCTTGCTCAATTATGGCAGAATTACCAAAAGTAGATTTAGAACGACATAGGCCTTCTAAGCCAGATCTTAATTCATCTTCAGTATTTATAGATTTAAAATGCTTTGATCCAAACATTCCCATAGACTCAGAAGTTTCAGCAGACGAATTTCTAGATGCATCCATTGTAGATTTAGGAAAGATAAATACCATTTCTACAGGATCTTGTAGAATAGGAATTGATTTCCTTTGGACAGATCCTCATCAAGATGAAGCCAATAATGAAGCTCTTGAAGATTTGGACTATTTAAGGCAAATTGGAAGCATTGCCTATGTAATTGAAAGAGATCATGAAAGCGATAACAGAATCACCAGTTGTCACATAACACTTAGCAGGTTGGACAACCATCTTCAGAGAGAAAATTATGATCCTGATCGACAGCAAGAGGCATTCTATACAGCCATGAACATACATAATTTCTCCACTAATATTTTTTATTCCTTACAGTTCTCTTTTATATTCGAAGGAGTTCAAGTGGGAGAGATGGAAGAAGATGATCTTGTCCCTGAATGGTTCTTAGATTGGTGGGACAAATATGGTCTATCACCTCTCATCATAAAACCATATTCTTTACATGTGCTTCGAGGACTGAAATTTGGGATTCTCAGCACATGTAAAGAATATGGTCTTATGATGAGAGGTGATAGACCATATTTGTCCCACCAATCTAAGAACCATTCAGGGACAGGATCATCTTCTTCCATCTCTCCCACTAGAACTCCTTCGAATATAAGAGAGAACTGTAAGGAATAAAACATATTAGTGGAGAAATTCTGTATGTTCATGGCTGTATAGAATGCCTCTTGCTGTCGATCAGGATCATAATTTTCTCTATGAAGATGGTTGTCAAACCTTCTGAGTGTTATGTGACAACTGGTGATTCTGTTATCACTTTCATGATCTGTTTCAATTACATAGGCAATGCTTCCAATTTGCCTTAAATAGTCCAAAGCTTCAAGAGCTTCATTATTGGCTTCATCTTGATGAGGATCTGTCCAAAGGAAATCAATTCCTGTTCTATACCTGACTTCTTTGATTGGTATCCAAACATCATCATTATGATCTAGAAGGCTCTTATTTAAGTCATATGAGATCCAACCCGATGAAGTTTCAATTTCCACAGTGTCTTCATGTCTTCTAATGAAATTGCATTACAGACTCATAATTGAATGTTTAGCTAAAAATTCTCTGCTCAAAATATCTATAAAACTGTTTTTATCTCCTTTAACAAATTCAATATCAAAATTATATTGACTGAGTTGCATAATCCATCTTACCATAGCAGCATCTTCAAATTGACATTTGTGAATGACATATTTTAATGCCTGGCAATCTGTTTTGATAGTGAACTTGGGGTAGATAACAAAATCTCTGAATTTTTCTATACCCAAACAAACTGCTCTAATTTCCTTCTTCAGACTGGACCAATTTAGTTGATTTTTGGCCCATAGTCCAGATGCGTACTGGCAGATTTCAGTCTCATTTTTGCTGCTGGGGTTCTTTTGGCACAAAACTGCTCCCCATCCTTCATGGCTGGCGTCTGTCATTATGATCTTCTCCCATTCTTCTCTGATAGGGGAGAGAGGCTGAATATTTCTGACCTTTTCCTTTATTGTTTTGACTGCCTGAGTGCAGTCATCATTCCATGGAATTGGATCTTTCTGAAGCCATTATTTTAACAACTTTCTCTCTTGTGCACAATGCTTCAAAAACTTAGAAATATAATTCAAGCTTCCCAAAAATCTCTGCTACTGAGTTTTATCCTTAATTTCATCAGGGAAGTGGTCAACAACGTTCAGACTCCTTTGGATTACAGTATAAGATCTGTACTGTATATTGTAACCCAAGAAATCTATCATTGGTCGGAACAACTTCATTTTGGATTCTGATAATACTATACCCATTTCCTTGACCCTATGGAGAAATATCTTCAAGTGTTTAATATGGTCAGCAATATTATCAGAATGAATCAATAAATCATCAATATACATTTTCAGGAATTCTTCCATTCCCTCAAAAGTTTCATCCATTATTCTCTGGAAAGCTAAAGGGGCGTTGATTAAGCCGAATGGCATGATATTCCATTCATAATGTCCTTCAGGTACAGAGAATGTTGTCTTCCATTTGTCTTCGTCTTTGATTCCTACTTGCCAAAAACCAAATTTTAGATCAAATTTGGAAAATATTTTTGACTTTGATATTTGGGCAAGTATAGAGGATGGCTTGGGCAAAGGATATGCATTGTAGTCCAAGATACTGTTCAGAGTTTTATAGTTTACAACTAACCTTGTCTTACCTCTGGCGATTTCAGCATGTTTATTTACATAAAAGGCAAAACATGCTATGGGGCTCTTACTTTTTCTAATAAGCCCTTTCTTTAAGAGATCCTTGATTTCTTCTCTGCAAAGCTTCATCTGTTCTTCGTTCATTGCTACTGCTTTGGATCTCCTTAATTTTCCGCTGAAGTCTTGTTTGAGAGGAAGTTCTACTTCCTGTTTCTTGATATGCCAGAAAGCATTTGGATCATCTGAACAACACTCTTTGAATTTAGCAGTGAGATCTGCGATTTCAGAGGCATACTTTCCATTATCCAAGTGTTCTTCTGCTTTTAATATTTCCCTTTTTACTTCCATTTTTGCCACAACATTTTCCATTCTTTCTAGCGTTTTAATTCTAGAAGGGGAATTAGAATTAATAAATGGGAAAAAGACTTCTTTACTGTCAAGGCTGATAAAATATCCATACCTCTGAGTGCTTTCATCAAATTTAGCTCCATGCATGCTGAAATTTTGGAAGAATGGGATCCCATGGTACATTGCACAAACTAATCCTGGGACAACAGGACAAACAAGATGAACTCCAATTTTTTCCGTTAGCAGAACATCTATTTCTGCTTCATATTTGGTGGGGATGTCTCCACTTGCTGTGATTACTCTAGGACATGTAGTTGGACTTCTGTGATGCATGATTACCATAGTGTCACTTACTATATTTAACTTGGAACCAGTGTCCATCATAACTTTCCAATATTCATACTGGTTTTCAATCTTCACTTTCATCTTGACACAATACATGACATCTCGGTTCATGGTATTGCATCCAAAATCTGTTCTGGCTTTCTCCTCTTCTTCTTCTGCATTTCCTCCTTGCCTTGTCTCTGTCATTACTGGATTCATATGGGATGTCCAGTTTTCTGTTTTCCCCGAGATTGGGCCTTGTGATGTTGTAGCAGGAGCTACATGTGCATTCATTATCCTTAGACTTACCTCATTGTGTCTTTCAACACACAATCTCCTATTCTCCTTGATTGTTTTTCTTAATTCTTTGATTGCCTGATGAACTGCAGGTAAAGTCTGCGACAGATCTTCTCCAAAATCTTCATTTCTAAATTGTCTAGTTAAAGCCTCTACTGAGAAAAGTGTAGCAGCAGGCACATATCCTTTGTTTGGAGAATTTTTAGAACCAGAAGGTGTTTGCTTCAAATGTTCTATTAGCAAAGATCTATACATATTTTTCATCTGTGGGTCAGTAGCAGCCATCATTTGTGAAAAGATATTCTAACTGATTTCATAATAATTAGTCTTCATCATTCTGACTGCGTTACATAAACAAACATCAGGGTCAGCGCAATCACAATATCTACATTCTGTACAATGTGGGTCATTACAAAATTCTTCATCAGATGACACTTCTGAATCAACAAAGTTAAAATCATTTTCAGATCTAGAGTCAGAAAATACAAGCTCATCACAGCTGCTAGGAAGATCAAAAGAATTTATCTTTCCTTTCTTGTTTCTATATTGGACTTTCTTCTTAGATGAATCCTTCTTTTTGTTTGGATAGTTTGGAGCTGTGTGGAATTTTTTGTTACAATTGTAACAAATTATTTCTCTGTCCTTGGAAAACATTTTTGTATGTTTAAAAGGTTTTTCTTTGTAATGCTTTTCTTTTGGTTTCTCTTGGGAAATCTGGGAATTCTTTTTGAAATGTCTTTTCTTTCTTCTCTTATGCCCCTCAGAATTGCCAAATTTACCAAGGTGCCATTGCTTACAGAGCTGCTGATAACCATCAGGCTTTTTAGGATTAGTGGCTGCTCTAGCAATCTTCATTTGTGAGCATAATTCAACAATGATAGCTTTTACAGCTTGCCTGATTATACCAAATTTATAATCGCAAACCTTCCCTGGTAACTTGTTGACAATAGCAGAAGACACCCATTGGGGAAGGGATGCAACAAAAATTTCCTTCCATTTTGGCTCAAGAATGAGATTTGGAGTTAATGTGTGCAATCTATGAAGGAATTCATTAAAGTACTCATCAAAGTGCTGCATATTATGCAGTTTCAGGGCCAACAGAGTAATTGTGGTGATATCATTGGTTATCTGAGGAAAACTAATGAAATTGACAGTAATGGCATGGAGAAGTTTTCCTATCATATTGCTGACAGGCATATGAGTAACAGGGTCTATGTGAGTAGTGCCATCTTCATTTAAGACAACAGCCTATTCCCAGTCAGCAAGGAGGCTTGGCTCTTTCAATGTCTCAGCTTTTAGCCAAGAATCTAATGTAACCTCAAATCCTCCAATTATTCTTCTGGTGGCATTAGTAGGACCTATATCATCTGCAAGATAAGTCCTATAGCAAACAAGCATGGAATGTAGAACAGACATGATTTTAGCTTCAGTGCAATTGTCAATATTCCATGAGTAAGTGGAATTTGCAGACCAATCCTTATGATATTCTGATTTCATAAGGTCTCTGCGATCAGGAGCAGGATTCCATGTAGTCTCCCATCTTGATCTAGAGGATTTAGCATTGACATGGTCTTTGTCTTCATCAAACTGCTCTTGATCTGATATAGAGAAGTTATTGATACAGGCTTCGAGATCTTCAATTTGTGGTTCTACTTCTATCTTATGAAGCCTTGTATCAAAACTTTCTTCTTCATCTATAGTGGATGAATCTCCAAACATGAAATTGGAAGATTCAGGCTTACTTGATTCTTCAGTTTCTTTGGATTGTTTTATGGCAGGATGTGGGCTAAAGAAACTGGGATTTGCAAACAAGGAATATGGATGAGAGGAGGTTGGAGGTGGAAAGGTTATAGAACTGGGTGTTCTGATAAGGCTTTCCATAGAAGCAGTGATAGAATATGGAACAAAAGTCTTGGGTTCTAAAAATATAGTTGCAGACTTATAGGCTTCAACCCTTGGCTTCTTTCTCAGGGACTCTATCCCTTGAGATACTTCCCAAACTTGTTTTTTGACAATCTCTAGAGAAGTATTGATCTTTACTATTTCTTTTCCACGAGCAGAGGCAGCTTCATGGGTCTTCTTTTCTATCTGGCCTGTTTGTAGAGACAATCTGTCAAGACTCTTAGCAAGAGCCTTATCATTTTCTGCTAGAGTAGTTACACCGCTATTCAAACAAACTGTGTTATAATCTTGTTTTCTCAAAATACTTTCAAGCATAGTCTTCATTTCAAAATTAGCAGTTTCAATACTCTCAAATTTAATACTGACAAATTTCTCAAGACTAGACAGAGCTAAATTAGTCCAATTTGTGGCAGCAACTGAATCTCTTGCTGCTAATGAGGAGTCATCAGCATGAGATGGAAGTAGCTTGTACAGTTTTCCATCTTGACTCCTTATTACAAAATTCTTCCAAGGGGGAAATTCTGTATCTGTTTCCAATAGATTTCCATCAAGGAGTTCCCACTTGTGTTTATTTCGAGTTCCAGTCCATATCATGTTTACTTGGAGCTGGGAACAAACTTTCCTTAGTAATTTCTCTCCTTCAATTTGAACAACAATTAGAGATCTAGGAATATTTGGCTTATTCATCATGTTCTGAATTTTTGGCTAAAAATCATGGGCTTTTAAGAGAGGAGGAATTACTACTGGATTTTCTTTCAATTTTTCTTCTACAATTTTTTCTGGATCCTTGATTCTCTTTTGCTTTGCTTGGTTTCTAAATTGCTTCGTCAAGGATTGCTCTATTATATTTGCAGAAGGATAGTACCATTCATAGAATGATATCCATTGGTTTTTTGCCTTCATACATTCTTTCCATTTCTCTACATTCTGTCTGTTGAAGGCAGGGCAATCATCTCTTCGAAGAAGCATTACTTCTTCGAAGTACAAATGTGCTTTCTCATGTGTAAACATATCCCAATTGAACATTTTCTTTTTCCATTGATCATTTGGATCATATGGACTAATACCTTTAAAAATATTTAAAAAGGTGACTATCTATGAATCAGAAGGAATTTCTACATGCTTTGGAATCTTATCAATAGGATTTCTTCTGTATTTAGGGATAGGTGTAGAATCAACATAACCCAAACCATAAGTGGAAGAACTAGAAATTGTATGTACAAGTAGTTCTTCTTGTGGGTAAAAAATACAACTTTTTTGTAACTTTCTTCAGAAGAATCAGAAGGAGGAGTAAATCTGATCATATTGATCCTGTGACGGTGTGATGACTCACCATGTGGTGTGGGCGGTTCTGAAGAGAATTGACAAAATGTTTTTGAGCAGTGTGGATGGTCACAAACTAAACTGAAAGGCTGAGAAGTGCCTAGTTGTGAAAATAATCTCTTAATAGAATCATACACTACTTGGTCAATTACAAACTGCGGAGGGACCTGGACTTCGGCAGGATGTAACTGACTGATTGTAGTTGGAACAGCAGAGGCAGAAGCAGAGGGTCCACCACGCTGAACTGTGTTAACTTTGGGAAATCGTGTGGTAACTTTACCGTCTATTTTTGTGATGATTGATTGGGCTGCAGCAACAAGTTTCTTCATGGGTTTACCCCAATTAGTTACCCAATCATCAGGAGGGCATAAATCATTGCGGGAAACATAGACTGGTGCTACAGGATTGCAGGATGAGTCATATTGAATGAGAGTGACTCGGCCTTCATCTTTGTCAGGAGTATGTAATATAGCAAGAATTGCGGTATTATAAAATCGGACACAGGTAATATAAAAGATGGCCAAATTTTTGGACTTGGTTTTGAAATTTACATATCCGACAATCTGGATACCTAATGTTAGGCATTACAGGACATTCGGGTCATCTAAAGCAACAGAAAAATATGGAAAAACATCATACTGTACAGGGCCTTCAGCAAGGCTTGTCTCAATGCCACCTATCATGGCTTTTGTAAATGTAGTCCATCGATTATCGAATAGGGTTGAGAATACATAGGCTTTTTGGCCCTTTCTATGCAAAGCATTCAGTCCTACCCTCACCATCCCCAAATGGGCATACTGCAGCTCTGTAAGCAATGGCACCTTGGTAAAGCTGGCAATTCTGAGGGGCATAAGAGAAGAAAGAAAAGACATTTCAAAAAGAATTCCCAGATTTCCCAAGAGAAACCAAAAGGAAAACATTACAAAGCAAAACCTTATAAACATACAAAAATGTTTTCCAAGGACAGAGAAATAATTTGTTACAATTGTAACAAAAAAGGCCACACAGCTCCAAACTGTCCAAACAAAAAGAAGGATTCATCTAAGAATAAATTCCAATATAGAAACAAGAAGGTAAAGTTAAAATCATTTTCAGATCCAGAGTCAGAAGATACAAGCTCATCACAGTTGCTAGGAAGATCAAAAGACCCAATGGCATAAAGAACTCCTTCTGTTTTCTTTAATGATAAGAGGTGATGGAAGAAGGAGTTCTCTTTTATATTCGAAGGAGTTCCAGTGGGAGAGATGGAAGAAGATGATCTTGTCCTTGAATGGTTCTTAGATTGGTGGGACAAATATGGTCTATCACCTCTCATCATAAGACCATATTCTTTACATGTGCTGAGAATCCCAAATTTCTGTCCTCGAAGCACAATGAGTGATGTCTTGCACAAGACACTGAGAGAGTTAGTAGATGTTAGCAGTACAGATTTTCTGAATGGTGTCAGAAGATGTGGTCATGTCAGATGGTTCGTAATGAATCATTACAAGTGCAGGAAGATAATTCCAAGCACAAATTATGAAGAATTCCACCAACAAGCTGATCCAGAATTAAACCCATTTATGAATCTTAATGAATTAGATTTGCCAGATCCACATGATAACTCAACTTGGGAAACTGAAAAGGAGGTATGGGTACAGTATTATTCCAATTACTTGATTGATAGATGGAGGTACCAGTACTACACATACCCACAAATTGATTACTATACTTTTGATTGACGTCTTTCCAGCCGACTATGGTGCTGAATGAGCTTTCGTGGATTCCCTCGTCCTGGAATCTCCACTTTGTACAAATCGAGATTTGTATATCTTGTCTTTTTTGTCATTTCAGTCTTTCGAGGGTTCTCTTTTATGAATATCCTCTGTGTAATGATTGTATGTACCAAGATTCGGTCCCCACATGCCTACGGCTCTCTGTAAAAGGAGTAGGGATGAGATAACATAGGACAATCATGTCCTATGCCCGAATCTTTCTTTCGGCGATTTTCCTTTTGAGTCATCAGTCTGTACATAGCCCATTCACGGATGCTTATTCCCTTCCAGCTTATAAATAAGAACTAGCTATGAAGTAAGATTCATTCGGGTCTGGGGAGTCTAGAGTCTTGTGAGTCTTGAGTCGAGTGAATTTCCTACTCTGCATCTGCGGACCATAGGGTCTGATCTGCTTGCATCACGAAAGCTTCACTCAGGTCTGGTAGTATTGGTTTGGAAGCTTGCGCATCAGTGTGCTCGGCACTGGTGAGAACCTAAAGTGGCTGAACCATTAGGGAAAGTCTGAAAGTCTGTAATAGGTTGTAGCATAGAGTATGTAGTATTGTCAACAAGTTACTAGGGAAGTTTGGTGATTATCAATTTGGTATAATTAGGCAAGTTGTAAAAGCTATCATTGTTGAATTATGCTCACAAATGAAGATTGCTAGAGCAGCCACTAATCCTAAAAAGCCTCATGGTTATCAGCAGCTCTGTAAGCAATGGCACCTTGGTAAAGCTGGCAATTCTGAGGGGCATAAGAGAAGAAAGAAAAGACATTTCAAAAAGAATTCTTAGATTTCCCAAGAGAAACCAAAAGGAAAACATTACAAAAAAAAACCTTATAAACATACAAAAATGTTTTCCAAGGACAGAGAAATAATTTGTTACAATTGTAACAAAAAAGGCCACACAGCTCCAAACTGTCTAAACAAAAAGAAGGATTCATCTAAGAAGAAAGTCCAATATAGAAACAAGAAAGGAAAGATAAATTCTTTTGATCTTCCTAGCAACTGTGATGAGCTTGTATCTTCTGACTCTGGATCTGAAAATGATTTTAACTTTGTTGATTCAGAACAGTCATTTGATGAAGAATTTTGTAATGACCCACATTGTACAGAATGTAAATATTGTGATTGTGATGACATATTTCATATTTCATGATCTCATTCTTGAGCCAAAATGGAAGGAAATTTTTGTTGCGTCCCTTCCTCAATGGGTGTCTTCTGCTATTGTCAACAAGTTACCAGGGAAGGTTGGTAGATTCTTGTGAGTCTTGAGTCGAGTGATTTTCATGCTCTGCATCTGCGGACCATAGGGTCTGATCTGCTTGATCCAAATTTGATCTAAAATCTGGTTTTTGGCAAGTAGGAATCAAAGAGGAAGACAAATGGAAGACAACATTCATAATGTCCTTCAGGTACAGAGAATGCTGTCTTCCATTTGTCTTCCTCTTTGATTCCTACTTGCCAAAAACCAGATTTTAGATCAAATTTGGAAAATATTTTTGACTTTGATATTTGGGCAAGTATAGAGGATGGCTTGGGCAAAGGATATGCATCATAGTCCAAGATACTGTTCAGAGGTTTATAGTTTACAACTAACCTTGGCTTACCTCTGGCGATTTCAGCATGTTTATTTACATAAAATGCAAAACATGCTATGGGGCTCTTACTTTTCCTAATAAGCCCTTTCTTTAAGAGATCCTTGATTTCTTCTCTGCAAAGCTTCATCTGTTCTTCATTCATTGCCACTGCTTTGGATCTCCTTAATTTTCCGCTGAAGTCTTTTTTGAGAGGAAGTTCTACTTCCTGTTTCTTGATATGCCAGAAAGCATTTGGATCATCTGAACAACACTCTTTGAATTTAGCAGTGAGATCTGCTATTTCAGAGGCATACTTTCCATTATCCAAGTGTTCTTCTGTTTTTAATATTTCCCTTTTTACTTCCATTTTTGCTAGAAGATTTTCCATTCTTTCTAGCCTTTTAATTCTAATAGGAGAATTAGAATTAATAAATGGGAAAAAGACTTCTTTATTCTCAAGGCTGATAAAATATCCATACCTCTGAGTTCTTTCATCAAATTTAGCTCCATGCATGCTGAAATTTTGGAAGAATGGGGTCCCAAGGTACATTGCACAATCTAATCCTGGGACAACAGGACAAACCAGATGAACTCCAATTTTTTCAGTTAGCAGAACATCTATTTCTGCTTCATATTTGGTGGGGATGTCTCCAGTCCGTATTGGGATATGTTTACACATGAGAAAGAACATTTGTACTTCTCCCAACCTCCCTCTTCTTCCACTTGAGATAAAGGAGATTTTTCATGCTTGACCTCTTACCGATGTTGGAATTCAGAGTTACTGTCACAACTGATTCATGATTTTCCTCTTATGCCAATATTCCAAAACCTTTCTACCTCTCTACTTATGTTCGCAATAAGTTTGAAAATCATGAAGAATAATGACAAAAGATAGATAAAAAATTGAAACCTCTCATATATATGCATATACAAAGGCTACCTATATATGTAGGTTGAAGTTGTGCACAACCTCTGTATATGCACATATATGGACGTATATGTCCTAACCATTCATTTATCCTCTTCTAAGTCTTTTTAACGACCACCTCCTAGCTATTATAGAGAGTGGCCTTATACACTTTTCTAGCGCCTCATTGAATGTTGAAGTTGTGCACAACCTCTGTACAAGCACAACTTTCGTATATGCGTAACTTTTGTATATGCACATATACGAAAGTTCTGCATATACGAAAGATATGTGCATATACGAAAGACGTGTTATACAGAATATGTGCATATATAGATGTTGTGCAACTTCTGTATATGCACATCTTTCGTATATGTGCATATCTTCTGTATATGTGCATATCTTCCATATATGAGCTTCTTCCATATATGTGCGTATCTTTCATATATGTGCATATCTGTAAGTTTCACATATATAGTAGATGCATATACACAGAATATATGCGCATGTATGGAAATTTAGCATATACGGAAGGTATGTGCATATATAGAAGTTGTGCATATAAAAAATACATGTGTATCTTCTGTATATGTGCAACTTCCATATATGCGTAGCTTCCATATATGTGCATCTACCATATATACGCAACTTCCATATATGCGCATATACAAAAGTTGTGCACAACTTCAACCTCCATATATGCACAACTTCTATATATGCACATATCTTTCATATATGTGCAACTTTTGCATATGCAAATATCTTCCCCTCTGCCACTCCAGAGCACGTCACCAATTCCCCCCACAAACAAACAATGGTTATTTCTTCCTAAACTCACCACCACAAATACTATGTCAATAAAACAAGTTCTTGCTCTAAGCCACCCCATACCAGACTGAAGAACCTTCCACTAGTTAACAAAATCACCACAACACAAGGACACTAGGCTCTTCATCAAAACTAAAGCCACCATTAAATAGAACAATGTGTTCACACGCCACGCATATGCCTTCACACACGTTTACATGTGAGGCAAACACCATGACACCAACTCGTTAAATGCCATCGAGCCCATATGGCTGGCTGGCATCCACCTCCACCCCGTTACATCTTGGTTCACTCAACCCCATCGGGCTTACATAAAAATAAAAATAAATTAAATAAATAAAAGTGTTAATAGAATTATATTAATAATTAAACTATCATCGATCCATTTAACTCTGGATTTACCAAGCACTAAGAGGGATCAAATATCTTGATGTGCAAACTTCTTTTAAAGTGAAAGGAGATTTAATCCCTCTCGGCGCTTGGTATATATAGAGATAAGATGGATCTAGGCTAGTTTAATAAGCTTACTATTGCTTTCTATTAATGCTCATTGCACCAAGAGAGGCTCTCTACCCTAGTATGGAAGAGATGTTGTAATTTAATTCATTTTGAGGATTATTCATACACTATAATTGTTAAAATTGAACTCACTAAATAAAGTGGATTTAGTTTTTGTAAACATTGAAGATAATACTAATATTACTAAAATGATATTCAATTTATATGTGAAAAAATAATTAATATAAACAAAATAAATCTTTTGCAAAAAATATTACTTCCACAAAATACCGACCTAGATCCATCTTAACCCCGAATCTATCAAGCACATAAAGGAATCAAATCTCTTGAGATACAAACCTCTTTTAAAGTGAAAATATATTTAATCCCTTTTGGCGCTTGATAGATCTGGGATTAAGATGGGTATAGGTTGGTTTTTATATACACATATACCATATCTATGTTGAATCCATCTTTCCCTCTCTCTCTCCTCTATCTCCCTCTTCTCAACTTCTTTACTATCTCCCTCCCTCTCTCCTCTCTCTCAATTCATCTCTCTTTCAAGTATTTTCACACATTTTAATTGGAATTTTAAACTTATTAGTAAGGGTTTGGTAGCATAACTTTTTTCAACAATGGGTGAAAGAGGAAAGCCATTGGATTTTTTTTGTGCATGAGAGATGATAGATCTAATGACTATATGTTTGTGAGTATTGCAAGTGAAATGAAACAACCATCTATGGCCTTTATAGTTGAAGTCATTTCTTGTATTGTTTACTAGAAACCAATTAAAGAAAAGTTTTCTTAGATGATACTATGGAGGTCATGCAAATGCTCCAGGGTATGGTTGTAGCTTCTGATTTAGCAACCAAAATTCTATATACTCAAGATGATTTTGAGATCCTGCTTTGAATGGGTAGTCAAATGATATAATTTTTTATCATGTCTTTCAATTCCAATTGTTGATATCCAAGGAGAATGAAAAAAATTCAATATTTTCAGACATTTTTATGGGGAGGTCGATGAATTCATTTGCCTCATTGGAAGGACTAGCATATTGTATATGGTTGATTAAAAAATATAGGACTATGAACAATCCTTGTACTAGGTTGATTTGAGAGTGTTGGAAGCATTAGTGGTGGGGGGTGGGGTTCTCTTTTCCAAAGGAATCACTTACATTTTCATGTAAGGAACAAGGCATCGTTTATTTTCTTGAACTACATTATGGGTAAATCAGATATTTTAGCAAAAACATGCATGCAAATTTTCCCTCCAAAAGCAAATATGTGTTAAATTATGAACTTCTTACTATTGATTTTGTCAAAGGCCTATTTAGTAAGGAGAAAGCAACCATAGGAGATTGGCAGAGGAAGAAGTCTATGGGGATGATGTGTAGGGTATAAAAAAGATATTATTAGAAAGCACATTGATTGGTTATAAGCAAAATACTGAAATGGGTAAGTATTCCCTCAACACATCACAATTGAAATCAATATGATGGAGAAAGAGGAGTTCACTTTAATTTTAACCAACTCTTTTGTATTACTCTTTTTCCTTTTGTTGTATTCTTCATTATATTTTTGTGAAATGTTAATTTGGAGCTTTTAATATTGATATGCAAAATTTTCATGATGTGAGTATGTTGCATGATATAGGACAACGTTGTTTAATTTTTTCCATTCTACTTTCACTGATTTCACACTTTTTTTTTGCTATTTATTTTCGCATGTTTTTATCTTTACTATTCCTGCATCTCACCCTACCAGATGTTAAGGTTCAGGTGGTTGTGGTTATGTACTTTCAACCCCTTGGTTTGTTTTTGTCTTTACCTTCTTCTTGTATATATTGTTTTGGAATTTTTAATTCATCTGATGTCTTTCTTTGGTTTGCGATCTTTTGTTTGTACAGAATTAGGTTTTTTGGTGCCTCCAAATCTATTATTGGTTATAGCTATGCTTCATAAGAAGAATATCTCAAAAGGAATGTTGTATTATTCTCTTAGATATCTTTCTATTGGGTATTATTTCCATCATTTTTTAAAATTAATGAGTCTTTATACTTCACCCATAAAGTAGTAGGTATTAGAGTTATGAGCATTTGAAAGAGTGAGCACAACATTTGTGAGGTCTGAATGTCTGAAGTTCTACATCTATTTCATAGCAAGGAGAATGCTATTTTAACCTCACATCATTTTTTTGTGGATGTTTTTCCCTTTTCTATTGGACATAGTTCTTATTATATGTCCTGTGATACACACTAGAAATATTTCATAATGTCTTTTTTACCACAGATGGAGTCCAAGTTTAATTCAAAGTTCATAACGGCAACCACATTTTCATTGAATTATGGTTGAACATTAATTTATATTTGCACCGTGAACAAATACTTTTCACCATAACTCGCACTAGACAAGCCTGAGAGCAACCAATTGTCATGTTTGAGGTTTGGAATACATAATTTCAATAGACTTCTTGATATTTGTGATATCAAAGCAGATGTTGCCAACAATATTTGTCCTAGAATTTGTAGGAGGAGCTTAAGTTTAAATGGAAGAAACCTTTAGTTTGATTATGTTTTGAGAAAATTTTATAATGAACTGTTTTAACAATTTGTTGTCTAGTTGTTATAGTTAGGTTCCTCTAAGATGCATGAATGAAACTTACAATTTCATCATTACCATACTCCATTCAACTTCAATGGAGTAGGCCAATGATGAAAACTACAAATTGTACATATTTCCAACTCTATAAAAATTAAAAGCACAATACATACTACCCATTATTATTATTAGAGCAGGAAAAGAGTTGTGGTAAAAGTGTGGATTTTCATCTTGAAGATTTGTTTTATGATGACTTCAATGGATCGTTATATGTGACATGCATATCTGAAAAGGATTTAGAAAAATTTGAGACTAACCACATCTATCCCATATGCAACTTTTTGGGCATTTGAATTTAGAGGTTATGGATGGTTGGAGCAAATGTCTTCAGTCTTGTCTTGGGTTGAATTCAGATGTAAATGAATGTGAGGCAGTGGTGGAACATAGAAAAGTGAGAAGGATTTGTTGATAGTGGAAAAATTACTTAGATTGGTCAATTCTATACTTTCTTTACAGGTGGGACAAATAAGTCAATAATGCAATGAAATCATACCAAAATCTTCTCATTTTTCAATCTGTAACTTGTTAAGTACGATGCTTTAAAATGGATGACATATTATCTGCAGTTCATGTGATGATATTTCTAAAGATCTTATGTGGATCTTAATATGTGGGGCTTCCTCACATGAAGTAGCCACTATGTAAGAATTCATTGCTGTACCAAGTAATCATTTTTACATTTTGTGACACGGACATTGAAATGATATTTTCATGTTAAGAAGGATTCTTTTGAGTCTTTCATGATGTATACTTGGTCTTGCCCATATCTAATTTTGTGGTATATATTAATTGAGTCTACTATATATATATATGAAATATTCTTAAAAACGTGATTAAATTTACCAAATATCTATTTATGAACCATAACTAATGCTTATATTGCTCATCATGTTGGGCCAGTGTAGTTTGGTTTCTTTCATATGCCAGTATTAGTGTTGAAACCTAAGGATTCCAGTGGTGAATAGTGTTGGTTGGTACTACATTTCATTTATTGTGGGTCATTGAGTTGTGTGTTTGGTAAGTTATTTACACCATTCTATATTAAAATTTTGAGATCCCATTTTATTATATTCTGACATGTAGGTAAAGGCTGAACATGGTTGATGGTATTTGCATATCTTGTATACACTAATACCCTTGTTGAGGAGGAATTGCAGCTGTATGAAAACTGATGAAGCCAAGTAAATGAATAGGTATGCACTAATGCTGAGAGTATGATGACAAACTTTACATTATGAATTTTTATGACTTAAAATTTAATAAATGATCACCATTGGTTTAAAAAATATTTGTTTCTATTACACATTGCCAAAAAGTTAATATTCAAGAATCCATTAAGTATTTATATTGTGTGTTATAGAAGAGTGGTTAATAATGATAAGGATGCATTTTTATAGTAAATTTCTGTAACCATATGCTAAATTAACAAATTTCACCCTCTATTTGATAAGAAATTGTTTCATTGCGTGTAATTCAAGAGGTTAAATCTTCTCATTCATGGGGTTTTTCGACACAGCTTCTATGCCATCTACCTTATTTTCATTTTGTGATGGTATTTCCTTGCATCTGGGAAATGCTCCCAAACAATTTTCATCCATTGAAGACTTGATATCCTTCAATTTTCCCCACAGAAGAGCATAGAGCCCTATCATGATCATAACTATGCCCAACACATTGTATTCAATGGATCAACGCTATTTGTGCAACTATTAATCTCCATCTCCATTTCAATTTTAGGAATAATTGAAAAAGGGTTAAAAAATATCCTTCATGTTCTACAAATTTAACATATTAATATAAATTCAATAATATATAATTTCAACATAGTGAGTAGGAAATTAAAAATGTTAAAAAAAAATTATGTTACGCCTAACACCTACATATCTTCTCATAATGAGATGTAGAGAGTTTCTCCACACAATGATTTATGTTTTCAAATCATAATGTAGATAATGAATAAAATTATTCATTTATAAATTACATTTTTTTTAGTTACAATTTATAATTCTTTTTAAAATTATTTAATTTTCATAATAAACGTAAGGTTTTTGGTTAACGTCATTTGATGCCTCAAAATTCTCTCGGAAGGTTTCAGATGTCGATTTTCCAAATTCGGTCCTACCGATAGAAATGGTCTTGTGAGTTGATTTCTCCACTTTTTCCACTCTAAAAGCTTCAACATGAATGAAAAACAATATAATGATCCAATCTAGGTCAACAATGTGGATGTTGAGGACTGAGTTACAATTTCCATGGTAGATGACATGGAAGTACATATTTTTAACATACTGATAAGAAATCATTAACATCCAAAAATCTAAAAATCTAGAAGAATTGGATATGATTGCAGGAAGGATAAAATATAAACCAAGATTTGGATATGACCTAGCAAGTCAACGTGTCTGGCATGTGAATGTGGTGCAATATCATGATGAGTCATGGGTGTGAGACTAATATGTGCCAATTGTATGAATGTTGATGTGGCATAAAATGGTATATATTATGAGTTCCATAACATTGTTCCTAGAGCTTATAATGAGATGAGAAAGCTCTCGATGAGTAGAAGATGATAATCACCTCCGATTGGGTGTGTTATGTTGTATATGCTTTGAAACTTTGAAATCTTTGGCATTATGAAATAACAACCCATATTTGTTGGGATTCGGCCATGAACCACTTGGTGAAAATATATTATATTGTTGAGATATGAATAGACAATACGTGACTTATATTGAATTAAGGTTGTCACAAATCAATGGGGTTACCCTCTACAATGATTGTCCTACCCATGGGAGTTATCTTCCTTCTCTTCTTTTTTCATAGGTTCAATCATTCCATAATGTATGTAGAACAATCTATTTGTGCACACAATAATAACTATATATGAATGATTTTCTTCAACTAAATAATTCATAATATATTTTGAGTTTGTGATTTTGAGCACAAATACAAATTTTCCACTCATGATAATGCTTCTTAAAGTCTAGGCTTCCTTTCAACTATAGTATGTTACCAAATAACATTTTTTCTATGAAAGCATAAACTCATTCTTATAACAACCAAATTAGCTTGTTACAACTCGATAAATTAATTTGTATTGCAATTAATTCATTTGAGTAAATTTACGTCTTCTCAATTTATTAAAAATCAAACTTCTAATCTTAGTTTTGATTTTCCTTTATAACGAAAACTCAAGCCATGAAAATTAATATAAGTTGATGTTTGTGAGACCTTTGTAATGTAAGTTGTATTGTAATTTAATTCATTTGAGTAAATTAAAAAACTATCTTCTCCCCCCGATCAAGCTGTGATTTGGTGGATAGAACCTTTAAGGCTATCATAATGAAAAGCACAAGAAGGGATGGTTCCACTGCGTCCCACATGTTTGATATGCAGGGCGTGCTGGCCGTTGGTAGGATTAAGGCAAGCAAGAGTAGGGAAGGTGGAATTTGCATGCAATTGAGTTTACTGACTGCAAAGAGAGAATAATTTGGAAGATGTAAGCATAGAGGTGATGATGATGAAAGATGAGTGGTGACTTTGGGAAAGAGATGAGATACGACATCATCAAACATAGATAATTGGGTATGTTAACTGGCTCAGCCTACATTCTGTTATGCTTCCCTACATTTGTTTTAGTAACTGGGGCTTTCATGGGGGCATGGCATTTGTGTGGGCTAGTAACTGTGGTGGGGGAATTAGCCTGGAGGAGGTGGTCTGCGGGAATAATCCCAATTCCAGGGGGTTTGCTTGGTTGTCTCTTAAGTTTGGCATTCTACTATCTCGCATGGGGATTATAGGGATGGGATGGGAGGGAGTCTGCCTGAGTGATTTGTTGTTTATTGTATGCCTGGCAAACCTGGGAGTTGAAGGTAAGGAAGTGGTAATTATCGTTGCGGTCGGACCACTCCAATTCCTAAAATGCTCTAATGCCAAGCCCCTAAGGAGTGTTAGGCGAGGGAAGACTATCGCAAGTCAGGGTCTTCTTTAATGGGGGGAATTGGCACATAGAGAATGCTGGTCGAGCTATCTCAAGCTAGTGGCTGGGAAGTCTGGTGGTGAGTAAGCTAGGGGCAAGATGCTTTATGGGTGTTTGGGTTCAGATGTCAAGTCGCGGGGAGGATCTGAGTCATGCTAAGTAGAGGCTAAGTCAAGGGGAATGGGGGCAGAGGCAATCAACAAGGGGCAATGGAGATGAGGGGTGTGGTTCCTTTAGGCTTGACCTCTAGGTTATAAGTTTGGTGGGTGGCCATGCACCTCGCCTCGAAGACCACGGTCACAGCGCGAGCGAGGCAGGGGTGTCTCGAGAGTCTCGGGTGGAGGTCCCTTACGCTAGGGGGTTATGCGCATAAATCCTGGGTGACATATTTGTTGCATTTTCAGAACCATGGGATGAAGGCAATTCAGAAATTAACATTTTAGAAATTATGGTTTCTTGCTCCCACAACAGGTCAGCTAGGAGGTAACTTTCCTTATCCAAGAAAAGCATAGAGGTTATTTTCAAATCAATGTTTGAAGGTGCCCGGAAGGTACATGGGTATTGTTGCTATGGTTCGAGCAACGATTACTAAGGGCCGCAGGAAGAGACTGCGAGGAAGTGAGGCTGAGGTTGAGCCAAGCACCACGTGAAAACGTCAGGGTAGGAAGCTCATGTTCAACCTGATCTAGGAAGCAAGAATTGCATATGCAGGGGGCACCATAGGGGAAATCAAACGGTTCATAGCCGAATGGGAGGAAAATATAAATCGTCAAGTGAGTGTGGAGCCAACAGACACAGAGGATTGGAAGATCTTGATTCCAGACTCACGACACACCAAAGGTCAAGAGGCACAATACAAATAGTCCATTTATCTGTATTGGCTCATGAAATGCCTTCTAGGCAAGGCCATGGAAAAAAATTGGATGACTATTGTCTAGGACTTTCCAAATTATAAATAGGACTTTCAAAAACTGCAATTTCAATTGCAGAAGTAGGATGGCCACCTAGATCATATAGAGAAACATTTCCCATGCCTGTTCGTGCTAACTGAGATTCCAGGCTCCAACGTGAAAGAACTGGCCCCGATGGCTTTGGCTTCCACTAAATAGGAGGAATAGAATGTTGACTCTTAGTCCCTTTTTTTATTTGTTTTCATGCGGATGGCTTTTAATTTACAGTTTACAGTGATATTTATGTAAAGACAACTAGAATATGGTTGTGGACATGTCTATCAAGTTTATATAGCTTGGATAGATAAAATAAGTATCTTTTGTTACTAGACAACTTAAACTACGGTTAGGTGGTCAACAGACGTGGTTTCCCACTGGGCAAGTTGAGACCACCTAACCAGGATATACATGTGTAACTTGCTTACTTATTTTATAATGAACAAGAAGGATCTACCAAGCTTAACAAAAAAAAAAACCATCTTCTCAATTTATTAAACACCAAATTTCTAAGCTTAGTTTTGAATTTCCTTTATAGCCAAAACTCAAGCCATGAAAATTAATATTAGTTGATTTTTGTGAGGCCTTTGCAATGTAGCCGTAGTACATGTATTTCAACAAGGTTCCAATAACTCCAATAGGTGTTTCTATGGTCTTCTTACCTATTTTATATTTAATTAGTATTTGATTTTTGAAGTGAAATAAATATCTATATGCCTTCCTCTTGACCTTTGTATCGTTGCAATAAAAACCTAATGGTATAAGGAAATAAATTCCAAGCATTTGAACTTCCACTTCAAGTTTAAATGAATGTCTAATAACTCATAGATTGTTCAATGCAATTTAATTGCTAGTCTTTATTGCACTTGGAAAAATATTTGAGATGTTGGCCTTGATATTTTGATTTATATTCTTAAAAGCTTATCTTTATGTTATGTTAATATTGTATCTAAAATGGCAAGGATTGGGAAAGTAAAGTGCACATGCTACCATCTATTTGTTTCCTACAGAAGAGTTGTAGACTTTGTTATAGTTATGCAATTTGTAAGATTTTATGATCATGGTGATCTTTTACGCACTTTTCAAAATGATAAATTAAAAATTATAATTGATAAATAATAATTTAAATTAACATAAATTATGAGAGTTTACACAATTTTATATATGATATTGATACATATAATTAATAATAAAAATAAAATATTTATATATAAATTAATTTTTAATAAATATTAATGAAAATAACTCATAAATATTAAGTAACCAGTTATTATATAAATAAAAGAAATCAATTATTAATATATTTATTAATAAGATATCTGCTTCTTTATAACTATCTATTAATTAAAAAAATCAATTTATAATTTTTCATGGTTAGTAGTGGAGTATATATATGAAGTATCTCTTAATCTATATAAAATATTTATATGAAATAAAGTATTAATATATAATGTATTAATAAAATATCTACTTCTTTATAACTATCTATTAATAAAAATATCAATTTTAAGTTTTTATGGTTATTTATAACTATCTATTAATAAAGAAAATCAGGTTATAAGTTTTTACGGTTTGTTATAGAGTGTATATATAAAATATTTCTTTCAATTTATATGAAATATTTATATAACGATATAGATATTTATGTAAATAAAAATTCTTGTTTAAATCAAAAAATTTATTATATAATTATTCATTAAATTGTTATATAATGTTGGAAAATATTTTATCACAAATTAATTAATTAATTTTAATTTTATTATAGCAAAAAATTTAAATTAAACATAAATTTGATATAATTAAAAAAAACATTTCATCCACTAAAAACGAATTGTTCATATTTGTTGTGAACACTAGGCGAGCTAGTTCCCTAAACGTATCCCTATGATCTGTAGTTATAAAAAATAATAATAATAGTAGCATAATAACAGTAGTGTCCACATCGTTATATTTGTCTTGTAGCACCTTCTAACATAATCTTCTGGAATATAAACATTCGCAGCTAGATACATGGAAAACTTGCAAGACGCAACCTGCGGGAGGTTATCACAAACACTGAAAAGGGCCAAGCTGCGATAAAAGCTTAATTAATTAAAACTGAAAAGGGCCAAGTTGCGACAAAAGCTCAATTAATTAAAAGCACCAGATATTTGAATTCACTTCAAATGGGTTTTCAACATTAATTTCGCCAGACTGGGTTACATACTGTATGACTGCAAACATTATTTATTGGCCATCAAGCCCATGGGGATCATCTGGCATCAGGATAAGCCATGGATGATGCGTCAACACATTTCCACAACTGTTAACCGGAAAGTGTGTTTGCCAGAGAAATTATGTACACGGGTTTATGGTGAAAGCAAATGTCAGAATCCTCCGCTGTCACGGTCACTGTCAAGGCATTCAATACCCTACAACATAGGAAATATGGCTCGCCTTGTTATAGGTGGGAAATTTGATTTTCTCTTGTTTGAAGAGATCCGAACATAAGCGATGAATTTCTTCTATATAATGTTGATTACTGCGCCCACTTCAATCAGCTTGCATGCTATATGAAAACTGGTTCATACATAGGGAGTAGTCTAACTAGGCCGAGGAATTGCCCGGTTTCCGTCACTGCCAAGAAAAACGTCCAGCTCCGACCATCGGTAATTCTTCCACCCTCCGCCAAACTCCGCCACCCTTCGCCACTGTTCCACATTAATTGCTTCTAGGACAGCCCTCAGGCCTGGAGAGGACTCCAGCCTCCACTGGAAAATATGGACGCGACCCAAGACCTACATTAATGCGATAGTCATTTGAATTTTGAAAACGCCCACCAGGCCTAGAATTTGACGTCCCACAGGACGTATTTTTGATTTCAGAACGTATTTGACGGCAGGGAAAAAATATTCCACGTCAGGTTAGACGTGTGGTATAACTTTCCAACTCGTCATTTTGACGTCTAATTTCATAGAGAAAACGTAAAAATCTATAATATCTGTAATGGGAGTATGGGAGTCTGGGACTAGGCCTGGAATTTCAAATTCTTTTTGCCTGTCAAATTAAAAGTTGACGACGTTTTTGTATTTTTTTTACCCTTCGTTTTATGTTTTAACTAAATATGTGAGTGTCACGGAAAACTCTATTTTAACAATTTTTGTAAATTTATTCCATAGCACACAATAAGTCATCAAATGGAGGTTGATAATGACTGTTATTTATAATGATTCTTGTTAGATTGAAATTGCAGATTTGTAGTCTATCAGATTTATAGCTTAGATTTATGGTGGGACCATTTAAACAATAAAATATTTGCAAAAAACTTACAATCCATGGACTATAAATAAATTATCTAGTGAGATTATAAATAAATCATGGACTATAAATAAATCATCTAGAGAAAATATAGAAAAGTTATGCAATAATAAACAGTGATTATACTTCATTAAAAGTCAAACTTTCTGGAGAAACTACAAATTTTTTTATTAATAGGAATATCTCAATACATAGATCCTAAATTCAAAGTGAACTAAACATAAAGCATCCTAAACTAGCAGCAATAGCAATAAATCCACCTCTGTCAATTACCAGCAAAGCAATTTATTTATGTTTAAGATCATTAATGACATTGTATAACACATCAGTGGACGAAAAACATTAACAATATCCCAACTTCCAAGGATTGAATTTCCCAGAAATTGTACTAGTTTAAAATTAATTGAGCAAGACTCATGCAGCTTAGAATTCCACATAAAATATATAATCAATACTGTTTAAAACAGCTCTTATATAATTAAACCATGTATGAAACCCTGCAAGTATGTGTACAAGAACCTCATGGAGCACATTGTAGATTGCAAGCTCCACTAAAAACACATAAAAATAACAAAATCTTGGTGTCGTCACAAGCTCCATGCTTTACATTAAAGCGAACGAGAGTGTGGGAAGTTGGGAACTTTAAAGGTCATAAATTATAAAACACGGCTACCAATAATAGAATTTTGTCTCTGGTAATTTGCCTCCCCATGTGGCAGGCACAGATGTCCAAAAAGCTTCAACCAAATCTGGTTCCAAATTTCAAAGTCCCTTCAGTGAGAAGCAAAGCTTATTTTTTTAACTCTTGATTTGTATTTAAAAATTGATTAAACATCAACTTTAGGTAGTGACCCCAAAAAAAGCATATTTTTTAAGTGTGAGTCATCATGGCTTGCAATCATCCAACACCAAAGAGCATAATTTTTTAATGTGAGTCATCATGGCTTTCACTTATCCAACACCTAACATGTTTGGCTGCTTGTATATTTTTTTATATACCGAGGGGACGCATTAGCTTTATCTTTCCTATGGAATAGAAAACTGAATTGACAAATATCCACGGCGATCTGCACTCAATTGCAATTTGAAAGCACGGCCATTTAATCAGTCTGCGTCTTGTCGAAATACAGAGGCCCAAATCTACTTCACCTGGAAAATCTTTGAATGAGGACAAGTTGGAAAAAACAAATGAGAATATATGTGGCCAGCCAGTGGAATTCAAAGGTAGCAGGGCCAATGAGTGGCACGACCTCTGTGTCCTACATAAAGCTCAACCATAGCCATTCATATTCTCATGGTGGTACTTGTAATCCCTTCAGCTTCTTCTTCCCTCATTTTGCCCTTTACTCTGTAAACTTCTTGCTGCCATTAATGGGTTTTATGTCAGTTTCCAGTGCATGACTGGTAACTTTTTCTTTGCAGTCTCGCATCCTCTGAGATTATGAGAGTTTAGGTCACGGACAAAAGCATAATGGGGGGAGTCTTCAGGGTTTTGGTGTTCAGTGTGGGATTCTACAGACCCAATTCTAATAGGAGCGTGGAGACAACCCTTGGCAGAAGAATCTTGGAGCTTAACACAGCGTCAGTACCTATTGATTTATCTAAAGGTAATCGCTTGAGAACCAAGGACGGTACTTTCGATCCCAATTTACTCGTAATCCTGGCAGCTTTAATGTGTGCTCTGATATTCGCACTATGTATAAATTTCATTATTAAATGCGCACTTCGCTGCAGTCAGATGATTGCATCAAGGTCTTCAGGGGATGTTGCAGAGGAAGTGCCTCACTGTAATGGTTTACATAAATTAGCCATGAAAGCCCTGCCTACTATTTTCTATGCGAGAACACAGTCCCAGCATGCCCAAAAGCCTGGTCTATATCAAAACAAAATGAATATTACCAATTAGAATATATTGGTATCTATATATACCAGTAATTTGCTCTAATTCATTAAGATCCGAGCAGAGTTTGAAGAAATGTAGTCAGTTAAATGCACAATGGCAGCCTACTTGGAGATTGGAAATGGATGGCACTGGGATAAGATTGATGAAGTTCAGGAAATAGACCACTCGTATTTGGGTACTCAAATACAATTTATATTTTACAACGTAAGGGAATTTAAAAGGAAGATTACCAGAAAATGGTTTTATAATATTTGCTTCTGGACAGATGATATGCCTGCCTTATGTTTAGATGGAACAATTCTACCTGTTAAATTTATCACATTAACTGTTGAGGCATGCATTCTTTTTACAAAATAGAATGTACTTACCCTGTTTGCTGGTTTTTTGTTTATAGCTTGACATCCACGTCTGAACTCCTCATTGTCATTGGTATCCAAGATCGATGCCAATCCTTAATAGGGAACCCTCCGGGACTGGAACCTAAGGTTCACCAGAGCCTGGAGGAATACGCACTGCGGCACTAGTGACTAGCAGATTGCAGTAGATTGAAATTTGCAAATTGCAAGTCTCGTATTAAATTTGAGCGACTATGAGCGGCGGATTGTAGCTGGATAATCAATGGTAAGTACCCTTCAGTATGCAGTGGGATGGTGATGTAGTTAAAGGCTTTTATTTTACCAGTACTACTGCAGCACTGCTGGTCTGATGGTCCCAGACAGGCCTGGAATTTGACATCCCACAGGACGTATTTTTGATTTCAGAACGTATTTGACGACAGGGAAAAAATCTTCCACGTCAGGTTAGACGTGTGGTATACCTTTCCAACCCGTCGTTTTGACGTCTAATTTCATAGAGAAAACGTAAAAATCTATAATATCTGTAATGGGAGTATGGGAGTCTGGGACCACTGGACCAGCAGTGCTGCAGTAGTATTGGTAAAATAAAAAACTTTAACTGGATCACCATCCCACTGCGTACTATAGGGTACTTACCATTGATTATCCAGCTACAATCCGCCACTCATAGCCGCTCATATTTAATATGAGACTTGCAATTTGCAAATTGCAATCTACTGCAATCTACTAGTCACTAGTGCCGCAGTGCGTATTCCTCCAGGCTCTGGTGAAGCTCAGGTTCCAGTCTCGGAGGGTTCCCTGGTAAGGATTGCCAGCGATCTTGGATACCAATTACAGTGAGGAGTTCAGACGTGGATGACAAGCTATAAACAAAAAACCAGCAAACAGGGTAAGTACATTCTATTTTGTAAAAAGAATGCATGCCTCGACAGTTAATGTGATAAATTTAACAGGTAGAATTGTTCCATCTAAACATAAGGCAGGCATATCATCTGTCCAGAAACAAATATTATAAAACCATTTTCTGGTAATCTTCTTTTTATATTCCCTTACGTTGTAAAATATAAATTGTATTTGAGTACCCAAATACGAGTGCTCTGTTTCCTGAACTTCATCAATCTTATCCCAGTGCCAACCATTTCCAATCTCCAAGTAGGCTGCCATTGCGCATTTAACTAACTACATTTCTTCAAACTCTACTCGGATCTTAATGAATCAGAGGAAGTTATTGGTATATATAGATACCAATATATTCTAGTTGGTAATATTCATTTTGTTTTGATATAGACCAGGCTTTTGGGCATGCTAGGACTGTGTTCTCGCATAGACAATAGTAGGTAGGGCTTTCATGGCCGATTTATGTAAACCATTACAGTGAGGCACTTCCTCTGCAACATCCCCTGAAGACCTTGATGCAATCATCTGACTGCAGCAAAGTGCTCATTTAACAATGAAATTTATACATAGTGCGAATATCGGAGCGCACATTAAAGCTACCAGGATTACGAGTAAATTTGGATCGAAAGTACCGTCCTCGGTTGTCAAGCTATTACCTTTAGATAAATCAACAGGTACTGACGCTGTGTTAAGCTCCAAAATTCTTCTGCCAAGGGTTGTCTCTGCACTCCTATTAGAATTGGGTCTGTAGAATCCCAGACTGAACACCAAAACCCTAAAGACTCCGCCCATTATGCTTCTGTCTATGACCTAAACTCTCATAATCTCAGAGGATGCAAGACTGCAAAGAAAAAGTTACCAGTCATGCACTGGAAACTGGCATAAAACCCATTAATGGCAGCAAGAAGTTTACAGAGTAAAGGGCAAAATGAGGGAAGAAGAAGCTGAAGGGATTACAAGTACCACCATGAGAATATGAATGGCTATGGTTGAGCTTTATGTAGGACACAGAGGTCGTGCCACTCATTGGCCCTGCTACCATTGAATTCCACTGGCTGGCCACATATATTCCTGTTTGCTTTTTCCAACTTGTCCTCATTCAAAGATTCTCCAGGTGAAGTAGATTTGGGCCTCTGTATTTCGATAAGACCCAGACTGATTAAATGGCTGTGCTTTCAAATCGCAATTGAGTGCAGATCGCCATGGATATTTGTCCATTCAGCTTTCTATTCCACAGAAAAGATAAAGCTAATGCGTCCCCTCAGTATATAAAAAAATATACAAGTAGCCAAACATGTTAGGTGTTGGATAAGTGAAAGCCATGATGACTCACATTAAAAAATTATGCTCTTTGGTGTTGGATGATTGCAAGCCATGATGACTCACACTTAAAAAATATGCTCTTTTTGGGGTCACTACCTAAAGTTGATGTTTAATCAATTTTTAAATACAAATCAGGAGTTAAAGAAATAAGCTTTGCTTCTCACCGAAGGGACTTTGAAATTTGGAACCAGATTTGGTTGAAGCTTTTTGGACATCTGTGCCTGCCACATGGGGAGGAAAATTACCAGAGACAAAATTCTATTATGGGTAGCCGCGTATTATAATTTATGACCTTTAAAGTTCCCAACTTCCCACACTCCCGTTCGCTTTAATGTAAAGCGTGGAGCTTATGACGACACCAAGATTTTGTTATTTTTATGTGTTTTTAGTGGAGCTTGCAATCACAATGTGCTCCATGAGGTTCTTGTACACATACTTGCAGGGTTTCATACATGATTTAATTATATAAGAGCCATTTTCAATAGTATTGATTATATATTTTATGTGGAATTCTAAGCTGCATGAGTCTTGCTCAATTAATTTTAAACTAGTACAATTTCTGGGAAATTCAATCCTTGGAAGTTGGGATATTGTTAATGTTTTTGGTCCACTGATGTGTTATACAATGTCATTAATGATCTTAAACATAAATAAATTGCTTTGTTGGTAATTGACAAAGGTGGATTTATTGCTATTGCTACTAGTTTAGGATGCTTTATGTTTAGTTCACTTTAAATTTAGGATATATGTATTGAGATATTCCTATTGATAAAAAAATTTGTAGTTTCTCTAGAAAGTTTGACTTTTAATGAAGTATAATCACTGTTTATTATTGCATAACTTTTCTGTATTTTCTCTAGATGATTTATTTATAGTCCATGATTTATTTATAATCTCACTAGATAATTTATTTATAGTCCATGGATTGTAAGTTTTTTGCAAATATTTTATTGCTTAAATGGTCCCACCATAAATCTGAGCTATAAATCTGATAGACTACAAATCTGCAATTTCAATCTAACAAGAATCATTATAAATAACAGTCATTATCAACCTCCATTTGATGACTTATTGTGTGTTGTGGAATAAATTTACAAAAATTGTTAAAATAGAGTTTTCCGTGACACTCACATATTTAGTTAAAATGTAAAACGAAGGGTAAAAAAAGTACAAAAACATCGTCAAATTTTAATTTGACAGGCAAAAAGAATTTGAAATTCCAGGCCTGACGCCCACCCAAATTCTAGATATTTTAATTCCTAGTTTGACTACTCCCTCAGGATCACAAATCTGGGATGTGCAACTGGTACAAACACCATAGAAGACGTCGATTTTGTTGTCAAAACACTGACAAATCTTTGTGAGAATGACCATCATTCGAATGCCCGGAGTTCAATGCTAAATTTCCAGGCTTATTTCTCTAATCTGCCTTCCAATGACTTCAATGGCCTCTTCAATCTGTTGGACCGACCTGGGCATTCTCCATATTTTGTTGCGGGTGTACCTGTATCTTTTTACAACATTCTGTTTCCGAGATCAACCACTCATGTCTGCTTCTCTGTCATGGTGCTTCATTTGCTTTCAGAGGTGAGATCTAACAGATTATTATCACACTGAATTAAATTATTTGATTACATTATTTTCATAGCTCAGAATTTTGAACCAAGTAATATTATCATTATTGCAGGTGCTTCAAGTTGTTGTGATGAATAATTCACCCCTATATAATAAGGGAAGAGTGTGGATTAACGGAGGCAGGCAGGATGTGGCAGAAGCTTATTCAAAGCAATCCGAAAAGGACCTCACCACTTTTTTCAACTGTAGAGCTCAGGAGATGGCACCGGGAGGCGTGCTCTTCTTCTGCATGATGGGCAGACCAGACAGTTGGTCTCCTGTAAAACAAGTTTCTGTGGGAGGTGAATTCTATGGCCAAGACTTTGAAGAGGCATGGGATGAATTGGTGACACAGGCAAGGTGACAAACAATTAAGTCTTAAATTATTATTAAATCATTTATAGTTAACAATATAGATCTGTTTACAGAGAATCTGGATATTAATGCATGAATGTGTTGGTGTTTTGATATGGAGTGCAGGGGATTATTGGCAGAGATTTGAGAGATTATTTCAACCTTCCATGGTATATACCTAACCTAGATGAGCTGAGACAGGTAGTGGAGAAGTGTGACGATTTTGTGATTGAGAACCTGTAAGTGTGCAAGGGGGTGCCGAGCATGAGCGAGGAGGATTTTGAAGAGTATATTAAGGACCCATTGATGTTTGGGTGTATGAAATCCAATCTGGTAAAGAGCTTTGTTGGCACTTTGGTTAGCCCACATTGGGAAGGACTGTACAGATATGTTTTTTTTTTGGGGGGTATTTTCCGAAAAAGCCGCAGCGTTTCTGTAGTGCAATCCACCTTCCAGACTAGTGACCTACACGGTTGCATCGCTTATAAAAAATTAGTCGACAATGTTTTCAGGATCAATTCAATTTTTATATGGAAAGGAATAAATTTGTGTTTGAGGTATTGCTTTTGATGAGGATGTTTGTGTAAAATTATTTAGTTGTGTTATCGTTAGAACGACAGGTTCGATTTGTTATAACAAGTGATATTTGGCAAGGTATGGGGAGCTGTAATGATATTTGGTATGCCTATGCAATTCATAGGCACTTCTTCACATGGAAAGTATATGTATTTAACAAAATATAACTCCTTTATCAAAACCCCATTTTATTTTTTGTGGTGCATATAAGTTCCATAAATTTAAAGAAAATTCTTTAGTTTTTTTTTTTAAATGGGGGAGTATTAAAAATGTAAATATAAATGTGACAATTATGTGGAGTTAAAAAGAAAACACTAATACAAGATCCAACCAAACAAAGCCTATTTGTGATATTTATTTATTTTTATTGGTAACAAGTTAAATTGTATAAGTGAAAAATTGTAGTAAAAATACTATAATAGAAATTACATCGTGACATAGTTTTAGTACAAATAAAATAGTAATGGCCAAATATCTTCCAAAATTTTTGCGAACACTTACCATACTTTATGGAATTTCTAAAATCCCCAATCAGATGTACAACTCTCTTTCTTTCAGATCTCCCTTCCTCACAAGAAGTTGTCAAAATGAAACTCTAAGGCATTCTTTAAACTATTTTAGACTTAGTGAATCTCATTATTTTAGTCTTGACTGCTAATGTGGCAACTTTTACATTAAAGAAAAGGTGGTTGTTGACTCCACTCCACTCCACACTGGACTGTTTTTGTGTTTAAGCTTATGGCAACAATAATTAAATCTTTACAGGGACATTGAATTTCGAAGTGCACTTTGTGAGTTTTCTCATCACTGTGGTCAGTTTTATGGTCTTGCAAGGTAACGCGTGTGCTATTTTTCTTCCATTTTTTTTGGCATTGTTTTTTTTTTTTCACCGTTCATTTAATCGATCATTAAAAAATTGTACAAAAATTCAGCATTTTGTGTAAGTGTGCCATATTTGTGTTTGATTTTGTTATCTAGCATTTTACTCCATAACATTTGCCAAATTGCGGGCTTATATTTTTTGTTTGTTTGTTCATATTCAACTTTATTATGGTACATTATTTAATGCTTATGAAGAGCTCTCTGTCAATTTTGTCACGATCCTATCTTTTTGTAGTAGAGTTATTCCAGAGACTCTAGGACATGTGAAAAATCAGCTTCTCTAGAAATTTATCGAAATCATTGCTATTCGTAGCGGACTTTTTTTATTCCAGAGACGTTAGGACATGCATTGAATACACTATCATTGCTTCTTGATAGAAATTTGACTCTATTTTGAGAATTTTCCAAATCCATTTCTCTACTCTATTGTGGATTCCTTGTTGATAAAGCTGGGTTTTGATACTTGAGGACAACAAATTTCGCTTCTACTTGTTCCATGGTTTTCTTTGTATCAAGCCTTTCTTTGTGCTTGGTCATCGGTTGCTCTGGCCAACCCTAACTGTTTTCATTTGAATGGTGCTTTTCAGATCTTAAGCATAAATTCATTATCGACTGCATTTCAAAATCTCAATTTCTTCCATAGTATTCTTGCTTCCATCGAGGCTTGAATCAGTCAACTGTGGTTATTGAAGATACATTTTAGGTTTTGTTGAAATATTAATAATTTCAACTGCGTGTCATTTATTTCTGGAAAACCTCCAGTACAGTTCCCCGCACCGCCTTTTGCAATTTGTGGTTTTACCTTTGGAGGCTCTGAACACACCGACCAGCTACCACGTGTCTGAGCTGACTTTTCAAAACCACCAATCCCCCGGAACGTAAAGTTCGATTAAAAGGGGCTCCTGGGGAATTAATGATAGTCGTTCGATTAAGTCGACGGACCTACACCTTTTGAACTTGCACGAATGAATGTTTTGGTTGACCGCTAGGTTTGTCAGCAAAAGGACGAGGAATTTAATTTTCACCATGATGAATTTATTATGGTCGTAGATTTCTTTGGTAAAGTCTTTAAGTTTTTTTTTTTTTTACACGGCATGTAATATAATATGTTTTTTTTTGGTTAAAACATGTAATGTTTTTTTTTTAGTGCATATGATATGAAACGCATAGAAGTGCGAAGTGGGTGAAAAACAGGGGCAGCGCATAATCATTTTTGTGGAGAATGAAAACCCAATTCACACAGCAGCGTGAGGGTAATGCTGTTTTTTTAAATATGTAATGTATGCAGTGTAATGTGCAGAGTGTAAATGGGCATTGTAATGCAAATGTGCTCCAGCATATGTATTGAAGAAAATTTTCTTTTCACAGTAGTGAATGTAATTTTCTGAAGTTAAATATTGTTTTTTACAGCAGTAAATGTAATAGAAATTTTTACACACAGTAGTGTAAAATTTCCAGAAGAGCCAAAGTATTTTTTGTGGAAGTTCTTGGTGAATCCCTCTGAGAGAGAGGAAGGAATCTGTATCAGTTGTAGTTTTATTAATGAATACAGAGTTTTTATATGTCTGAATTCTTTTCTTCTCCAGCAAACTTTTTTTTTTTTTACTTCCCTATGCTAAAACAGAGTATTATTTGCTGGGTTAAAAATAAAGCATTTTCTCTGTTCAATCTTTTGTTTCTGAATTTACCAGAAAATTCCCAACAGTGGTATCAAAGCTTGTCTAGGCTCTTTGAAGGTATCAAAGAAGCTAAAGGAAAGTTTTTTTTGCTGCAACAGACTTCTCCAGCAGAGTGAAGACTCAATCAAGAAAGGATCCAGGTACTTCTCAAAGTTTTTTGTGTAGCTGTTGAAGACAGTCAGTGTTTTTTTTTAAATACATAGTCAAATATTGAAAGCATAGCTGAGAGTGCAAGGAATGGCTGGCTCCAGCACTAGCATGTGTATTTTTAATACTCAGCTCCCACGATTTAATGTGAAAAACTATGACTATTGGGCAATAACCATGCGAGCCCTATTTGCCTCACAAGATTTATGGGAACTTGTTGAATATGGATTTGAAGAACTAGTAGATGAAGAAGAGTTTAATAACTTGACACAGGCAGGGAAAGATCTATTGAAAAGCAATAAGAAGAAGGATTCCAAAGCCCTCGTATTTTTATATCAAGCAATGCATGAGAGTGTGTTTCCAAGGATAGCAGCAGCCAAGACATCCAAAGAGGCATGGCAAACTCTCAAGACAGCCTATCAAGGCATGGAGAAAGTGAAGACAGCAAAACAACAGTTGCTGACGAGAGATTTTGAGAACTTGTGCATGAAGGAATTAGATAATATTGACTCATTCTTCACTCATATGATTGGTCTGGTCACACAGATAAGGTCTCATCGAGAAACTCTTGAAGAAATGATGATTGTGGAGAAACTATTGAGGGTCCTACCCTCAAAGTTCGATGTGATTGTCACCACCATAGAAGAGACAAAGAATCTCACAAACTTTTCAGTTTATGAACTTCATGAACCACCGATAACACATGAGCAGAGGTTGAGTAGAAATGAAAGCTCATATCTACAGCAAGCCTTCAAGACCCAGATGTCCTTTGGAAGAGGAAGAGGTCAAGGGAGAGGAAACAAGAGAGGAAGAGGCAGAAGCCAAAACAGAGGTGGAAGGAACAGTCCAGCAAATGCTCAAAGAAGAGGCAGCAATCCAAATCAGAACCAAGTCAGCAGTCAGCAAAGTGGACAACATCATGCTCAAGGAGAAAGGTATGAAAAATCCAATGTCCAATGTTATTACTGTAAAAAATATGGGCATTATGAAAATGAATGTAGGAAGAAGCAGCATGATATGAATAATAGATCTAGTGCAAATATCACTAGAGAAAATATTAGCCAAGATAATGTGCTTTTAGCTTGTAATATGGCTGAACAAACAGTGATGATATATGGTTTCTAGATTCCGGTTTTAGTAACAATATGACAGGAAACATAGCCCTGTTTTCTACTTTAGATCAAAGTGTGAAGTCACAAGTCACACTTGGGACTAATAGTAAAGTTTCTGTTATGGGAAAAGGAGAGGTAAATATCTTAACAAAGAAAGATGAAAAGAAAACCATAGCAGATGTCTATTCTATTCCTGGAATGAAGTGTAACCTCTTAAGTATTGGACAGCTTGTTCAAAAGGGTTACAATGTTTTCTTTGTGAATGATGTATGCACCATCATGGATAGAGCACCCAGCAAACGATGAATTGCTAAAGTGAAGATGACGAGAAACAGGATGTTCCCTCTCAGAATAAGGATAGATTTGAAAAATAAAGAAGTAATACCAGCAGTGACACAAGAGGCTTTCCAAAGCGAACCAAAGGATGAAAATTGGTTGTGGCACTTGAGATTTGGACATCTTAACTTTGGAGGTCTTAACTTGTTGAGTAGAAAAGGAATGGTAAGAGGATTACCATTGATAGAGAAACCGGACAGCCTTTGTGAAGGTTGCATCTTGGGGAAACAACACAGAGAAAGTTTTCCATCAGGGAAAAGCATCAGGGAAAAAGCACCCTTAGAGATTGTCCAGTCAGACTTATGTGGACCAATGCAAACTCCATCACTAGCAGGTAGCCAATATTTTCTAACATTCATTGATAATTTTACTAGAAAAACTTGGGTTTATTTTCTAAAGAACAAAAGTGAAGTGTTTGAAAAATTTCGGAATTTCAAAGAACTTGTAGAAAACCAAAGCGGGCTACATATCAAAGTTCTGAGAACTAATAGAGGAGGTCAGTATATCTCTAAGGAATTCCTACGGTTTTGTAGAGAAAATGGAATTCATAAGCAATTTATAGCTAGGTACACCCGACAGCAAAATGGAGTTGCTGAAAGGAAGAACAGGACAATCATGGATATGGTGAGGAGCATGTTGAAGGCAAAGCATTTGCCAAATGATTATTGGGCTAAAGCTGTACACTGTGCAGTATATATTTTGAATAGGTGTCCTGCAAAAGCAGTCATGAACAGAGTGTCGGAAGAAGCATGGAGTGGGAGAAAGCAAGGAGTCACCCACATGAAAGTTTTTGGATGTGTGGCTTATGCACACATTTCAGATCAGCTAAGGAAGAAGTTGGACAGAAAATGGGAGAAATGTATTTTCATTGGATACAGTGAGGAATCCAAAGCTTACATGTTGTATATCCCATCTACCAAGAAGTTTTTTGTGAGCAGAGATGTTCAGTTCATTGAGGAGGAAGCTTGGGATGGAAGCATAGAGAAAATAGTGAATGTTAAAAACTGTTTGTCTCATGATGAAGTTGATGAAGAGATGGCTGAAATACATCCCCAAACAGTAGCGCCAACACAAGGACAGCAAGGGACACCCTTGAGGAGAAATGAAAGTGCTTCTCCAAGCACATCATAAGGAGGAAATTCAAGTGCTTCTTCAAGCACTCGTACACCAAATGAAAGAGGTAAGAAGTTCAAAAATTTAAGTGAAATTTATGAACAAGAGGCAACAAATGAAGGTATGAATTCTTTATTTGCTTTATATTGTCATGTTTATGACTCTATTCATTTCGAAGATGCAGTTAAGGATAAGAAATGGATAGAAGATATGGATGAGGAGATCAATGCCATCGAGAGAAACAAGACATGGGATTTAGTTGAACTACCAAAAGGAACGGAAGTCATTGGAGTTAAATGGGTCTACAAGACCAAGGGCAATGCTGAAGGCAAAATAGAAAGACACAAGGCAAGGCTAGTTGTCAAAGGATACAAGCAGCAATATGGGAGAGACTATGAGGAAACTTTCGCACCGGTTGCTAGAATGGAAACCGTGAGAGCAGTGTTGTCCATAGCAACACAAAACAAGTGGAAAGTTTACCAAATAGACGTGAAGTCAGCATTCCTAAATGGAGTGTTAAAGGAAGAGGTTTACATTGAACAACCTCTAGGCTATGAAAAGAAATGCCAAGAGCACAAAGTGTGCAGATTGAAGAAAGCTCTTTATGGGCTGAAGCAAGTGCCAAGAGCATGGTACAGTAGGATAGATTCCTATCTACTGGAAAATGGATTTGAGAAATGTGAGGGAGAACCCACCCTCTACATCAGAGAGAAGGATGGTAAATTACTAATTGTTGTGTTGTATGTTGATGATGTTATTTTTATATGTAATAATGAGTACCTCATTGAAAATTTCAAATCAGTCATAAAAGAAGAATTTGAGATGACTGACATGGGTTTGCTGAGATACTTCTTAGGAATAGAAGTAGATCAAAATGAAAATGGGATTTTTATCTCACAGGAAAAATATGTTAATGAAGTATTGGAAAGATTTAATATGCAAGATAGCAAGGCAGCAATCACTCCCACAATGATGGGATTAAAACTTAGCAAAGAGGACAGCAGCAAGGATTTTGATCCTAGCTTGTACAAGAGTATAGTTGGCAGCCTTATGTATTTGACTGCAACTAGGCCAGATATAATGTTTGCTGTCAGTTTAATTTCCAGATTCATGGAGAGGTCAAAAGAATCACATTGGCAGGCAACAAAAAGGATTCTGAGGTATGTCAAAGGTACTAAAAGATTTAACATTTTTATACTGTCTCAGAATGTTCAGATTTAATTGGATACACTGATAGTGATTGGGCTGGAAGTGTAGATGATTGGAAAAGCACATCCAGTTATCTCTTTCACATGGGTTCAGGAGCCATTTCATGGGCTTCTAAGAAACAGCCTATTGTAGCATTGTCTACAGCGGAGGTTGAATATGTGGCAGCTACAGCAGTAGCATGTCAAGCAGTTTGGATGAGAAAAATGTTAAGGAGCTTAGGCCAAGAGCAGGCAAAAAGAACAGTGATTTTTTGTGACAATAGCTCAGTTATTACATTATCCAAGAATGTTGTGTTTCATAAGAGAACGAGACACATTGACACAAGGTTTCATTACATCAGGGAATTGGTGAACAATGGTGAAATTGTTTTACAACATTGTAGGACTCAGGAGCAAGTTGCAGACATTTTGACCAAGCCATTGGGCCAGAAGAGTTTTGAATTTTTGAGGAAATCTCTGGGTATGACTGATAACCCAACAGTTAAAATTAAAGGGGAGTGTTGAAATATTAATAATTTCAACAGCGCGTCATTTATTTCCGGAAAACCGCGAGTACAGTTCCCCGCACTGCCTTTTGCAATTTGTGGTTTTACCTCCGGAGGCTCCGAACACACCGACCATTCCACGTGTCTGAGCTGACTTTTCAAAACCACCAATCCCCGGAACGTAAAGTTCGATTAAAAGGGGCTCCCGGGGAATTAATGATAGCCATTCGATTAAATCAACGGACCTGCACCTTTTGAACTTGCGTGAATGAATGTTTTGGTTGACCGCCAGGTTTGTCAGCAAAAGGACGAGGAATTTAATTTTCACCATGCTGAATTTATTATGGTCATAGATTTCTTTGGTAAAGTTTTTAAGTTTATTTTTGTTTACACGGCATGTAATATAATATGTTTTTTTGGTTAAAACATGTAATGTTTTTTTTTGAGTGCATATGATATGAAACGCACAGAAGTGCGAAGTGGGTGAAAAATTCTGTGCGAAGTGGGTGAAAAACAGGGGCAGCGTAGAATCATTTTTGTGGAGAATGAAAACCCAATTCACACAGAAGTGTGAGGGTAATGTTGTTTTTTTTAATATGTAATGTATGCAGTGTAATATGCAGAGTGTAAATGGGCATTGTAATGCAAATGCGCTCCAGCATACATATTGAAGAAATTTTTTTTCACAGCATTGAATGTAATTTTCTGAAGTTAAAAATTGTTTTTTACAGCAGTAAATGTAATAGAAATTTTTACACAGAGTAGTGTAAAATTTCTAGAAGAGCCAGAGTATTTTTTGTGGAAGTTCTTGATGAATCCCTATGAGAAAGAGGAATGAATCTGTATCAGCTGTAGTTTTATTAATGAATACAGAGTTTTTATATGTGTGAATTATGTTCTTCTCCAGCAAACAATTTTTTTTTTGCTTCCCTGTGCTAAAACAAAATATTATTTCCTGGGTTAAAATCAGAGCATTTTCTCTGTTCAGTCTTTTGCTTTGGATTTTACGAGAAAATTCCCAACAGGTTTTAAGATGATGTTGTATACGAGTGAAGAGCAACTATAATATTACCTCTTCAAAATCGTTTTAGACTCTACTATGGGAAAATCCAATCTACTTGCAACATATGCACGAAGCCAGTTCTATCCCAATTCCAAATCCATGTCCGGAGTGGAATTTCATGCACATACCATGGAAATCGATGGCATAGAGATCAAAGCACATATTTGGGGCAAAAGTGTCACATAAAGTGTAAGTAATACACAGTTATTGCATTCATAGTGGTTTTTATAAGAGAAATCATAATTATAAGCATGGGGCTAACAATGATTTCAACATTCAAATAGCCAGCGGTGTCTAATTTATTGAATAATTTTATTGAGGATGTGGTTTCTGTGGTCCATTTTAGGAATAATTTCCATGCCATCTCCGATGAGCTTGAGTTCGTTAGATTGGTTGTCGACAACATGTCGCATTTGGCAAACACGTCCAATTTTGTGGAAAGTTGGCTTGAAAGACTGCAAAAGACCCTCGAGGATGCGGAGGAGCTTGTGGACGATATAATTGTGGGCACATTGCTTTTCAAAACCTTATTCAATGTTATCGATTAGGTCAAAGAATCAAAGGCCTTACCAAAAGGATCAAAGGAACACATCCGTTGTGAGCTTATTGTGTTAAACAGGTCAAATGAATGGACTTGAACCTCAAAATCAAAATCGAGTCGGACCTGGATAAGTGATGGTCAGAAGTACTGCTATTGCCTTCTCGACAGTCCTTAAGCCATACACCGTTGGAATCAAAACGAATGTAAGATCTCTCCATCCATTTCTGATGGAAACTAGTTCTACAAATATCATCAGGGTTTTTGGAATTGAAGTAGTTGGTAAGCCCCATTTGCTGCAAAAATTGCTAACTAGTGAAAACGTCCAGGAGAAATCTTGGGGCTTCGTAATTTCGATGACCATTTCCCAGAATCATGTAGTTCAAAGGCTGTAGGACCACTTCCCATCTCGATACAGCTCTTCCACACCTTGCCAAATATCACTTGCTATAACAAATCGAACATGTCGTTCTAATGATAACACAACTAAATAATTTTACACAAACATCCTCATCAAAAGCAATACATCGAACACAAATTTATTCTTTTCCATATAAAAATTGGGAAAAAATTGAATTGATCCTGAAAACATTGTCGACTACTTTCTTATAAGTGAAGCGACCGTGCAGGTGACGAGTCTGGAAGGTGCCCTGCACTGTAGAAACGCGTCGGCCATTTCGGAAAATACCCGAAAAAACATATCTGTACAGTCCATCCCAATGTGGTCTTCAACAAAGCTCTTTCCCAGATTGGGTTTCATGCACCCAAACATCGTTGGGTCCTTAATATACTCTTCAAAATCCTCCTCGCTCGTGCTCGGCACCCTTTCGCACACTTGTAGGTTCTCAATCACAAAATCGTCACACTTTTCCACTGCCTGTCAGCTCATCTGGGTTAGAAAAATACCATGGAAGGTTGAAAGAATCTCTCAAATCTCTGCCAATAATCCCCTGCACTCCATATTGAAACACCAACACATTCATACATTAATATCCAGATTCTCCATAAACAGATCTATATTGTTCACTATAAATGATTTAATAATAATTTAAGACTTAATTGTCTGTCAGCTTGCCTGTGTCACCAATTCATACCATGCCTCTTCAAAGTCCTGGCCACAGAATTTGCCCCCCATAGAAACTTGTTGTACAGGAGACCAACTGTCTGGTCTGCCCATCATGTAGAAGAAGGGCACGCCTTCCGGTGCCATCTCCCGAGCTCTGCAGTTGAAAAAAGTGGTGAGGTCCTTTTCGGATTGCTTTGAATAAGCTTCTGCCACATCCTGCCTGCCTCCATTAATCCACACTCTTCCCTTATTATATAAGGGCGAATCCTTCATCACAACAGCCTGAGGCACCTGCAATAATGATAATATTACTTGGTTCAAAATTCTGAGCTATGAAAATAATGTAATCAGATAATTTAATTCGGTGTGATAATAATCTGTCAGATCTCACCTTTGAAAGCCAATGAAGCGCCATGACAGAGAAGCAAACATGAATGGTCGATCTCGGAAATAGAACGTTGTAAAAGGATCTAGGTACACCCGCAACAAAATATGGAGAATGCCCAGGTCGGTCCAACAGATTGAAGAGGCCATTGAAGTCATTGGAAGGCAGATCAGAGAAATAAGCCTGGAACTCTAGCATTGAACTCCTGGCATTAGAATGATGGTCATTCTCACAAAGATTTGTGAGTGTTTTGACAACAAAATCGACGTCTGCTACGGTGTTTGTACCAGTTGCACATCCCAGATCTGTGATTCTGAGAGGGAGTAGTCTAACTAGGAATTAAAATATCTAGAATTTGGGCAGGCGTTTTCAAAATTCAAATGACTATCGCATTAATGCAGGTCTTGGGTCGCGTCAGTGTTTTCCGGTGGAGGCTGGAGTCCTTTCCAGGCCGGAGGGCTGTCCCAGAAGCAATTAATGTGGAACGGTGGCAGAGTGCAGAGGAATTGCCGATGGCTGAAGACGTTTTTCCGAGTGGGCACAGAAACTGGGCAATTCCTCTGCTTAGATAGACTACTCCTAGTGGAATTCACCAAATGCCGTAAACTTCAAATCCTCCTGCACGTCTCAACCGGTAAGTGGGATTCATTACAGTGATGTTTATGATGGATACGATTTATATGTTGTGGCTACATCTCTCTTTCTTATATATATATATATATCTATCGCAAAACAATTTGTTTTAGTTTTATTTATGTAATTTGTATTTTCCAATAAAAATTTTAAAATTTTAATTTAATTATCAATTTTTCTTATATAAATTTAAAATTTTATGATATTTTATATGTAAATATATAATATTTTATATATATTTTGAGATTTAGTTTTATTTCCAAAATATTTACATTCTTTTAAATAATTAATTATTAAGAAAATTATATTATATGAAAGTTTTTATAGTTCTTTTAATATACAAGTATAATAAGTCATGGTATTGACTCATTATATCGTAATAAATCTTATTTAAAATTAAGAATTTCCATGATTAAGAATTTTATTATATTTTTATGTTTGATTTATATGTTTATTAATTTTATAATTAATAATAATAATCTTATTCTAATTAGTAGAGCTTAGTTGATTTCAACTAAATTAGACAGAAAATTTTAAAAACTTGTTTAATATACAGAATTCAAGTTCCCTAAATATTTTTGAGGGATTTTCTTAGTTAATTTCAACTAAATTTGACAGAAATTTTAAAAAACTTGTTTATTATACATAATTCAAGTTCCTTAGAGATTTATGAGGGAACTAAATCCATTTATTCATTCAAAAACATATTTTAAACAAAAAAATATAATAAACTTTTTTGAAATTGTGGCTACATCTCTCTTTCTTTGACTTATAGAATATATTAATTCATTGGAAAACAATTTGTTTTAGCGTTATATATGTAATTTGTAGTCTCTAAAAAAATAAAATTTTAATTTAATTATCACTAATTTTCAAATAGAGATTTAAAATTTTAAGATATTTTTAGTAATATACATAAAAATATCAAATATTTTAAATATATATAAAGATTTAGTTTTATTTTCAAAGATTTAACTTTATTTCCAAAATATTTATATCTTCTTTTGTTTTTTGAATTAATTAATTATTTATAAATATATCATAAGAATTAATGTTATATGAAACTCGGTATAGTCCTTTGAACATGTGGGTTTGATAAATCATAGTATTGACTCATTATATTGTAAAAAAACGTATTTAAAATTAAGAATTTCTATGATTAAGATAATATATTAATTATTTTTATAAGTAATAATAATAATCTTAGTCTAATTAGTAAATGAAATGATTTTTTTTCTGGACATTTTCTTAATTAATTTCAATTAAATTTGAGAGAATTTTAAAAACTTGTTTAATTTACAAAATTAAAGTTTCCTAAAAATTTTTGAGGGAAGTAAATCCATTGATACATTCAAAAACATATTTTAAATATAACAATCTTTCTTGAAATTGTATTTCCAAATTCCAATAAAAAAATCACTTAATATATTAGTTAAACTGCACCATTTAATTAATATAATTTATTCTTTATTTTATTTTAACCATATAGAAAATATTATAAATGTTTTAATGCTCATGGATTCATATCTAGATTTTATTAACATTTTAATTAAAATCTAATTTTACTAAGTTATTTCTAATTTTAGTTATTTCATATAAATATGTGAAAAGATAAATGGTTATGCGTTGTTATTTTGATTATTTCATTAGCGCATCAGGTTATTTATTCCGTATTATGTTGGTTATGTCTTATTTCTTTTTTCGAAAACAAAATCGTTCTGCTTTATTTTGATTATTTCGTTAGTGGAACATGTTATTTTGATTATTTCATTAGTGCATCATGTTAGTTATTCCATATTATGTTGGTTATGTCTTCTTTTTTGAAAACAAAATCGTTCTGTTTCACCAGCCAACCGTTCGCTGGAATGTGAAAGATAAAAGAAAACAATGAAACCATAAGGTGTGGTACATTTTGTGATGGGCAGAAGTGATTACTTTTAATATGAGGAAAGACTTATGGATTTGCATTTTATAGAAAATAATATTAAAGGTGTGTTTCGATAAAAAATTTATTATTCGGAGAAATCATTATTATAATTTTTGTGATAATTATTAGTATAATTATAATATGGTTAATATAAACATAGGTTTATATAATCACATGCACAACTACATTAGTAAATGTGATTAAAAAATACACATAAATATTAATAATATAAAAATAATAATAATCATAACATTAATACTCATATGAATAAATATATAATAATAGAAATAATAATAATATTACAAAATAATAATAATAATAATAATAATAATTATTATTATAATAGCCCCAAGGGTTAGCTCAGTTGGTCAAAATCAATGCCTCGCTATTAGGAGGTCACACGTCCAATCTCTCTGAAGTCCTTGGGGTTAAGCCTTGCTAGTGGGCCCCGAGGCTAGATTCCCTTTGAGATCTAACATCCCAAATTTTTTCGTGGACATAGCGCCACCTGTTGAGCAAGGTGACCATGAACCACAAGAAGCAAAAAAAAAAATATTATTATTATTATAATTATTGTGAATAATAATAAATAAATATTAATAATAAATAATAATAATAATTAACTAATTCATTTTTATCTACTAATAATAATTTAATATTCAATAAAATTATTTAAGATTAAATATTATTTAATATAAAATATTGCATATTATATAATTTTATTTAAATAATATTAAATATTAGATAAATAAATAATTAAATTTATTATATATTAAAAATTTTAAATATTATTAAATAATTTAATTAAATAACAATAGTTACAATAACATTGTTACTAATATTATTAATTAACTGAATAAATATTAATCATTGTTGACCATGGTTGGTTTTCATTTCAAACAATCTTTGTCAAAATGTAACATTGGACCATGATTGATATTCATATGGAGGCAATTTTTTCACAATGCGAAATTGCATAATGGTTGATTTTCATATTGAGTTTTTTTTTGTCAGAATATGATGTTGGACCATGGTTGACCATGATTATAAACTCAAGGGATTTATATTAAACCCAATGATTAACATTATAAACCCTATGAATAGTATTATGCCCTAGAAATAAGAACACTTAGATTAATAAACCCAAGGGATTGATATTATAAAGCCAAGGGATTAATACTCAAATCCCAAGGGATTATAAACCTAAGGGAATAATATTAAACCCAAGTGACAAATATTCTAAACCCAAGGTATATATACCCTAAAATAAATATTATAAACCCTAAAATAAACATGGTTAACCATAGTTTACCAGGGTTGATTTCCATATTGATACAATCTTTGTCACAATGCGAGGGTGGACAATGGTTGACTATGGTTGATTTTCATATTGAGACAATCATTGTCACAATGTGGCATTGGACTATGGTTGATCATGATTAACCATGATTATAAAGCCTAAATTAAACATGGTTGATGATGGTTGACCATGGTTCATTTTTATATTGAAACAATCTTTAACACAATGCAACATTGGACCATGATTGATTTTCATATCGAGATAATCTTTGTCACATTGTGACATTGGACAATGATTGACCATGGTTGAACATGATTGATATTCATATCAAGACAATCTTTGTCACAATGCAACGTTGGGCCATAGTTGATTTTCATATTGAGAAAATCTTTGTCAGAATGTGACGTTGGACCATGGTTGACCATTATTATAAATCCAAAGATTAATATTATAAACCCTAAGAATATTATTACACCTTAAGAATATGAACCTTTAGATTAATATGTAGGTTTTAACCCCGTACAGAAATTACCTGCATACGAATTCTAAAACACAGAAAATAAACAATGAGAGAGCATAACACATAAAACACATATACACAGAGATTTCCCCTAGATCCCAAAACTGGGACTACCAGCTTGAATTTTCATTATGTTCCTTTCAATGTTACAATACATATTGATATATGTCGAAGCATCCAATACCATGGACCGAAAACCATCGCATCTAAAACCATGTGCGAAAACTATGCACAAAACCATAGGTAAGTCTGCCCAACCTAATATAGGGTCCAAAAAAAAAAAATTCTCGGGGCGCTGCTCTAGACCCCGTAGAGGGGGGCTACCCACCCCCCTAAAACCCCCTCGCTGTGCAATCAGCGCAATGAAGGGGGGGTTCCGTGCCCTCTCTAACCCCCTGGTTAACTACGTCGCTAGTCATGGAAAGAATATAACACAACCCAACATTCTCCCACTTGTTGTTTTCTTTCCATAGGGGGAGACAGGAGATCTTAGTCATTTATCTAGCCCTACAATGCCCATTGCTTCTCTACACCAAGAGAACTTATCAGAGCTCATAGATTTTGTCAATCTATCTGTAGTATTCTTCAAAGTGTCCAGCTTTACCAGCAACAGCTTTTTGTTTTCTATTATATCCCTCACAAAGTGATACTGAACATTGATGTGCTTTGTCCTTGAATGGTGAGCAGGGTTCTTTGCCAAGAAAATTTCACTTTGGCTGTCACAATCTATCCTTATATCTCCCTGTGCTAACCTCATACTTGAACACAAACTCTGCAACCAAACCGCTTCCTTTCTTGCATGAGTGCCTACCATGTATTATGTCTCTGTAGTTGATAGTGCCACTACAAATTGTTTCTTACTCATCCAACTGACTGCACCTCCAAATAGGTTAAACACATACCCACTTATAGATCTTCTCTGATCCAAATATCCAACCCAGTTTGCATCAAAAAAGCCACGAATATCCAACACTCTATCTAATCCTAGTCTTCCTTGGTAGCACAAACCATAATCACTAGTGCCACACAAATACCTGAAAACCCGCTTTACTGTTGTCCAATGCTCCTTTCCTGGTTTTGACATAAACCTGCTCAACGCTCCCACTGCATGTGTAATGTCTGGTCTAGTACAGACCATTTCATACATCAGGCTTCCGACTACACTTGCATATGGAACATGGGACATGTCCTCTTCCTCTTCTTGTGTCTTGGGACACTATTCAACAAATAACTTTACACCTATAGGAATAGGAACCTTCGCTGGTTTACTATCCTGCATATTAAACCTCTACAATATTGTCTCAAAATATTTTCTCTAGTTTAACCAAAGCTTCCTCTTTGCCTGATCTCTTTTAATTTCCATGCCCAAAATATTGTTTGCAACACTAAGATCTTTCATGTCGAATTTGGAGGACAATTGGGTCTTCAAATCCTAGATAATTTCTTTGTCATTTTCAACCAACAACATATCATCCACATACAAGACAAGATAAATAACACGGTCACCAATTAATTTAAAATACACGCAGTGATCTGCTTGTCTTCTAGTGAAGATAAGTCCCCGTATAAATGTATCAAATTTTTGATACCACATCCTTGGTGACTTTTTTAGCCCATACAAAGACTTCTTTAACTTGCAGACTAGTTCTTTCTTACCCTTCACCACAAAGCCTTCAAGTTGCTTCATGCAGATCTCTTCTTACAGATCTCCGTGAAGAAATGTTGTCTTCACATCGATCTATTCTACCTCAAAATCAAAAGAAGCAACAATAGATAAAAGTAATCTAATAGAAGCTACCTTGGCAACAGGAGAAAAAATATCACCAAAATCAATTCCCGATACGTGGGAATAACCATTTTCTACCAGCTGAGCTTTGTATTTTTCCACCTTTCCTTCTACATTTGTCTTCTTCTTGAATACCTATTTGCTGCCAATGGGTTTCCTTCTAGCCGAAAACTCCACCAGATCCCATGCCTCATTTTTGTGCAAAGATGCCATTTCATCAACCATGGCCTCTTTCCAGAGTTTTCCATCCTCTGAATCTACTGCTTCCTTCACATTTCTGGGATCATCATTGGTAATAGATAAAGCAAAATTTGAATAGAAAGCAAATGGGCTATATCTTTCTGGCAGCCTTCTTTCTCGATCTGATCTTCTCAGACTTGGAGTTTGTGGCTCTTCATTTTCTGATTCCTCTTCTGCTGTAGAGTCGGATTCTTCCTCCTTCAGCTCAAACTCTATCTTCTCAGGTTCCTTTGGTTGGACTTCAACTTTAATAACATCTTTTTCCTCTTTGAACACCACATCTCGGCTATACACAACCTTCCTTGTTACTGGGTTCCAAAGCTTATAACCCTTTAAACCATCCTTATACCCAATAAAGATGCACTTTTTAGATTTACTATCCAACTTGATTCTTTTCTCCTTTGGAATATGTACATATGCATCATATCCAAATACCCTCAGATGTGAAAGAGAGGGTTTCTTACCAGTCCATGCCTCTTATGGAGTCTTATCCTCCATTGTTGATGAAGGTGATCTGTTGACCAGGTAACATGTTGTCTCCATTGCCTCTGCCCAGAATTCCTGTCGTAACCCGACACCACTAAGCATGCTTCTTCTCCTTTCCATCAATGTCTTGTTCATTCTTTCTACAACTTCATTTCTCTCAGGTGTGTAGGGAGTAGTCTTTTGTCGTGCTATACCACATTTCTTACATAATTATTTAAATTCCTTGCTGCAAAACTCTCCACCGTTATCTATCCTCAACACCTTTATCTTCTTCTCTCTATGGCTTTCCTCCAAAGCCTTAAATTCTTTAAACTTGTCAAAGACTTCATATTTCTTCTTGAGGAAATATATCCATGTATTCCTCGAGAAGTCATCTATAAATGATACATAGTGCATAGACTTACCCAGTGATGGAACTTTCATAGGTCCAAACACATCACTGTGCACCAGCTCTAATATATGTTTCACCCTCTTACCACCAGAAGGGAAACTCACCAGATTCTACTTACCATATATTTTTCCGTCTCATCTCCTGTGTCAGCAAGGATGAGACTATTTCATCAAACTATAAGGCAGTTGCATTGCTACCTATTGCAATAACCAGACTATCCCACGAATCTAGTAGAGAACAACAAACTGATGCACTTATCTTCATCTGAAATTTTAATATCAACAGATAATAACTGACTTACCACAGTATTAAATGCATTTAGATGCTCTGTCACCGAGTCTCCATCTTTCATCCTCAAGTTATAGAGCGTTTTCTATAGGAAGAGTTTATTCACCAGAGACATAGATTGGTACAAAGTCCCTAACTTGTCCCACAAAGCCTTAGCCGTAGCTTCCCGCGATACATTCAGCAATACTGAATCTGAGACATACAATCGTATTGTGCTCTTTTCCTTCTGATCCAACTTCTTCTATTCTTCATCGGACACTCTCGTTGGTTTAGTACCTAGATCTACCGCGATCCACTAATATTTATCCACCAACAGATCCTCCATCTTGAGTTTCTATAACTCAAAACTTTGACCATTAAATTTCTCGATGTCTATCTTTCCACTACTCGCCATCTTCTTTCAACACCAGATTTGATCCCGCAGATCCCTCATTGAACAATGTCTATTATAGGCCCAAGCGAAACCCCTCAGCAACAAAGGTGTCCCCTTGAAGCCAAAAAAGCTCTAATACCAAATGTAGGTTTTAACTTTGTACAGAAATTACTTTCATACGAATTCTAAAACATAGAAAATAAACAATACGAGAGCATAACACATAAAACACATATACACAAATATTTTCCCTTGGATCCCAAAACGGGGACTACCAGCTTGACTTTTCATTATGTTCCTTTCATTGTTACAATACATATTTAGACATATTGCAGCATCCAATACCATGGACCAAAGACCATCGCATCCAAAACCATGTGTGAAAGCAATGTACAAAACCATAGGTAGGTCCACCCAACCTAATATAGTGTCCAAAAAGAAATCTTTCCAAGGTGTTGCTCCGGACCTCGTAGAGGGGCGTTACTCACCCCCCTCAAAGCCCCTAGACAGGGGGACCTTTCGCCCCCCCGTGACCCCCCCACTGTGCAATCGACACAATGAAAAGGGGGCTCTTCCCCCCCTCTAATCCCCCGGTTAACTACGTCGGCTAGTTGTGGAAATAATATAACACAACCCAACATAATAAATGCAACAGATAATATTATAAACCCCAGGAAATAATAAACCCAAGAAATTATAAACCCAAGGGAATAATATTTAATAAAATTTATTAAATATTTTAAATAATATTAAATATTATTAAATAATTTAATTAAATATGCATAACAATTAAATAATATTATTAATTAATAATTTTAATTAATAATAATTTATTCATTCATTTTTATTTGATAATAATAATTAATTGGTTAATTAATTAAGTAATAATAAGAATAATAATTAATTCATTTATATACAATATTAATTAATTAACTAACTAACGGTAATTAACTTATTATTATTTGTTATTTACTAAAAAAGATAAATATTAATTTTTTAAATATTTATATTAGTTATTATTAATTAATTAAACCCAAGGATTAATATTATACCCTAAGAATATAAGCCCTTAGATTAATAAACCAAAGCGATTGATATTATAAACCCAAGGGAATAATAGACCTAAGGATTAATACTAAAAACCTATGGGATTATAAACTCAAGGGAATAATATTAAACCCAAAGGGTTAATATTATAAACCCTATGTATGTAAACCTTAAGATAAATATTATAATCCCTAAAATAATCATCGTTAACCATGGTTTACCATGGTTGATTTTCATTTGACACCATTTTTGTCACAATGTGACGTTAGACTATGGTTGGCCATGATTGATTTTCATATTAAGAGAATCTTTGTCACAATGGGATGTTGGATCATGGTTGATTTTTATATTGAGATAATCTTTGTCACAATGCAATGTTGGAACATGGTTGACCATGGTTAACCATAGATGACAATGGATGATCATGTTTCTCACCATATGATGCTAGACCATGGTTTATTATGGTTATAAACCTAGGGATTTATATTAAACCCCGAGATTAATATTATAAACCCTATGAATAATATTATACCTTAGGAATATGAACCCTTAGATTAATAAACCCAAGGGATTATAAACCGAAGGGAATAATATTAAACCCAAGGGATTAATATTATACACCTGAGATATATAAACCCTAAGGTAAATATAATAAACGCTAAAATAAACATGGTTGACCATTGTCGATTTTATTATTGACACAATCTTGGTCACAATGTAATATTGGTCCACGGTTGACCATGATTGATTTTCATATAGAGACAATCTTTGTCACAATGCAATGTTGGATTATCATTAACCATTGTTGATTTTCATATTGAGACATTTTTTCTCACAATGTGAAATTGGACCATGGTTGACCACAGATGAACATGGTTGTCACAATGTGACATTGGACCAAGTGACAATATTTGTCATAAAGTTTAAATGTTTGACCAAGGTTGATCATGGTTGACCATGATTAATATTATAAACATAAGAAATTATTAATATTATAAACCTAAGGTATTATTAAACCCAACCTTTTTTTATTATAAATCCTAGTGTGAATAGTATAAATGTTATAAATAATATTATACCCTAGGAATATGAACCCTTAGATTACTAAACTCAAGGGATTGATATTATAAACCAAGGCACTAATAAACTAAAGGGATTAATTCTTAAAAATTAATAAAATAATATTAAACTCAAGGGATTAATATTATAAACCAAAGGTATATAAACCCTAACATAAATATTATAAACCCTAAAACAAACATGGTTGACCATGATTGATTTTCATATTGAGAGAATCTTTGTCACAATGTGACATTGGGTCATGGTTGACCATGGTTGGTTTTCATATTAAGACAATCGTTGTCACGATGAGACTTTGAACCGTGGTTGACCATGGATGACCATGGTTGTCACAATGTGATGGTGGACCATGGTTTACCATGATTATAAACTCAAGGGATTTTTTATTAAACCCTGGGATGAATATTATAAACCCTATGAATACTATTATACCCTTTCAAATAAGGTTGACCATGGTTTGTTTTCATATTGATACAATCTTTATCACAATGCAATCTTGGACCATCGTCGATCATGGTTGACCATGATAGATTTCCATATTGAGACAATCTTTATCACATTGTGACGTTGGACCATTGTTGGCCATGTTTAACCATGATTGACCATAATTAACCATGTTTTACCTATGTTGACCATGATTTTCCATGGTTGACCATGATTGACCATGGTTGACCATGGTTGACAATGGTTGACCATGGTTTATTTTCATATTAACACAATTTTTATCACAATGCGACATTGGATCATGGTTGACCATGATTGATTTTCATGTAGAGACAATCTTTATAACAATGCAACGTTGGACCATGGTTGATCATGGTTGATTTTCATATGAAGAGGTGATGAATATTTTGATAGGGGAAAAGTAGGAAATCCTTCTAGTGTTTTCAAAAAAAATCGTTATAGAGAGGTGAGAAGATGAATGGTGGAATAATGACATCTAAAGAATCTGACTGGCGATGAATTCTAAATGTCATTATGGAAGGAAAACATTAAATGTTGAGTAAGCTATGAGAGAGAACTTTAATAATAAGTTCTGAAACAAATCCTTGCTTAACTAAATATTAAGATTTAACATTCAAGCATGACGAAAACAAGAGAGAAAACTTACAACACAAGAGAGAAAATCACCGAAAGAAACTGACAAAAGAATCCCTGTAAAAGAAGGCCTCAGTCTTCTTCATTCACTAATTTTTTTTAAATGAAAGTACAATGCAGAGTGTTTTCTTCCTCTAACCCTAACCAACCATTTCTTAATAAAAAATACATAATATATAAATCATCAACAAGTCGTTCCTTCCTTTAGTAACTGAATTCCCCAAAAAGATTTATGTTTTCTCCCTATTGTAAGGAATATAGAACTACTCTCTAAAAACTAGGAAACTGTTTCGACTAAGGATTTCTCAAACAAATTACAATGAATACAATGCCTAAAATGATGTTTCAAGCTCGTAGATACCTAATAACATTTACTATGACCATAAAAGCCAATTACATGAAATTTAGACACAAATTTTATGGTCAAAGTGTTGATTGTGTTGAAGCACAACGTTGCACTACTTCCTTCTTCAGTAGAAATGCAACAACAAAAGTGCAATGAGTTGATGGTTTGTCTTCTTGTGATCATCGTCCCAACCTCTTAATGAGTCATGCATATGAAAATTAACCTAGACATAATCAAATTCCCCTTAAAATACATCTTTCCATACTGCAAACCTTCCATCCTTCAAAAAAACCACCTACAGTAAAAGCACAATGCCTGTGTGAAAGTGTAGCAAAATTTTACCTTCTTAATTCTAACTAGTCTTGAGCTCTCTAAATAAAGAAAATAACTTTTTGATGATGTTGACAGCCTTGTAAGCTTTCTTCAAGTTCCCACACATAAAAAATAAGCCAAAACCTCACATTTCTATCAAACCCTAATGCTTTGTCAAAAGTATAGCATTGTTGTGTGGACTACTTGCTTTGCAAAAAGTTTCATAAAATTCAGAAATCTAACTGATTGTGATTCCAAATGGACTTCGTGTAGAATATAAACCTTGCAACCTCATTATCCAACTTCATTCATCTAGTATACTCTAGGAAAAGGAGAAAAAGCCAAAATTGTCTTGATTACATGTTCAAGACTCAGACTTTGGCTTCCTCAACCAAAAAATCAAGTTTTCCTCTACACTTCTCTTGTATTTCCTACAATGGCTCCTGCAACCTTTTTTTATCAACCCTTAGCTCCTTCTTCAAGGTGAGGTTTTGTTTGCACATGTTCTTGAGTTGCTTGTGTATGGGCATATTTTTTTTCATCATATACTTAGCATTTAACAATGTTGGCTCATAGATGTTCAAGTGTTCATGTAATTTCTTTTTGGCCCTTTCATCCTCCTTTATAAGCTTAACAATTTCACTTTGAGATTTTTTCAACTGTATCCTTAGCATACAGAAAGTAGGCTTCCCTTCATCCACCTCATCCTTATGCTCTTATTGCACTGACTCTTCCTTCTGTAGCTCCAACTTTCTTCCTGAAGACCTGGTCACAGGAATTATTGCTAATGAAGCCTCTAACTCTTAAATGTTCTTTGTTACTACACTCTCTTTACCTTTGGACTTCATGATAGATGGATATGTCTTGATCATTGGTTCTATTTCACCAATATTAGGTGTCTTTTCCAAAGTAGTCTTCTTCAATTCCCTATTGTCATGCTATAGTTGGGAAATAAATAAGTGAGCCTTTTTTAGTTCTTCTTTAGTTCTAGGATCTCCTTATCTTTATCATCTGAAACATTATCCTCTGGTATGGTATCTAAATCTTCAGTTGGTTGTTCAGGGGTTTGTTCCATAGGAATTTTTTTTGAAGCAACTCTTGTGAGTGGCTTCTTGGAAACTTACACTACCTCAGGAGATAAATTAAGCTTCTTACCCTTTTTCTTGTTTGATGGGTCAGCTAAAGTTGATATCATTTTTAGTGAGCTCTCAACTAATTATTCTACATCCCTTGCCACATACAAAGGTGTATCATTTTTACTCCAAGTGCTAGTTGAAAACTAAGTTGTTAACTTGGATGAATCTATGAATGCTTGCCATGATTGATTCCTCTTCCTTAGTTCTTCCACCACTAAAAATTTAGCTAGAGAGAAATGAAAGAGACTTGGCTATACTTGAATTTGCTTACCTTGAAACTTATCTTCCATCTTACTAATGCTCCTGAAAAAATAGAATGACAGATTCAAAGGGCTTTTTCCTACGAAATGCATCAATACCCTTAAATGATACTCATAAAGTATCCCAAATATTCCTTCACGAGTGAAATATATTTCGATGACCTAAAGAAGTTTTTTGTAGGGTTCTAGTAGATATTCTCTTGGCACAATAACTCCATATCCCTTGTTTTTGTATTTCAGTTTTAAGATATCCTTGTAGTTTTCTATGTCGAGAGGCATGCCTTCAAACCATTTTTCTCCTTGTAGAGGATTCTCTATATTATATCATATGGTGATATCCAATATTGGAAAACTCAAATCTCCAATCTAACATCTACCCGAGTGAAATTCAAAGAAAATTTTTGGTAAGTTGAACACTATAACCTTGTATCTTCTCACAAAACCTGATGCAACGAGTCTATTTAAATGCAACCGTAATTGTTGGATTTGAGTTTATCAAGGCAATTTATTGAGGCTCAATCTTGACTATGTATCCTCCTTTGTTCTTCTTTCTATTTGTATTTTTCATGACTCACAACAAAAGATGAATTCTAGGGTTTTTCAATGCAATTTCATTGCTTGAAAATTGAGTGCAACAATAATGTAGAAACTCCTGAAATTAAGACTTTAGATGAGGTATTTATGGAAAAAATTAAATTTAAATCCTTATATTGAAAAATTCAAACAACAAAACTCATTTCTCAGACCCAAAGCAATAGCTTCTTGTTTTTTTCCTACGGTGAAAATTTCAAAACACAGGTGCAGCGAGAAAGCACAACTGAAGAGGGGAAAAAGGTTTCTTGATCCTCGAAAGAAGAAACAACAAGATGTGAGACTCCAGACCACTTATATGGAAATTTCAGGCTTTAGAATATGTGTAGTAGGCAAAATTTAGAATGTTTGAAGAAGGTAAAAACATAAAACGCAATGAGTGAATAATAACATAGTGTATTCTCCAAGCACAATAAGGAAAACACATCAAGATATGAATTCGAAGTTTGAAAGGTCATTTGAGCCTTTTCCTTGATAGGTAAGGGAAAACTAGACAACATGCAAGATGAATCATTCAAGAAACTGACGATTTGAAAACTGGAAGTGGTGATAACCTCTTGACTTGAAGAAGCGTAGTGACTGTGTGAAAGCACAACACCTCCCTTGTAGACTTAGCATAGTGAACTCCAAGCGATGTCCATAATGCTTTCGATGGAATAAGAAGTGGATCTCTTGTTTCTTGGATGTTAAAATAAAGTTTTGAAACTTCAAGATGAGCCAAACCCGCCTTCAAGAACAATGATTGTAATTTGAAACTCTAATCATGAAAATGCAATAACTAAAAATAAGTGCAACATGTCTCATAACTGTTGTACTAGAGGTGATGTCATAGCACAATCTGATTTGACAACCTAACTGACTGAACTGACCCCACTACTTTGTCCCAATGATGAGAAGACAAGAATCACAATGACCTCACTCATGATTTTGTATGAGACATTGACCCTAGACTCACTTAACTCAATCTTTAGGGAATCAATGATTGTCTCGACATTAACAGTCACACACTCTAACATAATAACATCAATAATGAAATATTACATTCTTTACAAATACCAATAGCTTGATTTCTAAGATATCATAGCAAAACCTTTACACATTTAACAAAATAAATTGAAGGGACTAAACGTTTTTTTTACTACTAAAATATAGGATACTAACTTGAGACACATAAGACACAACAATAATTAATGACTGGAGTCAAGATCAGCTAAAACTCAACTAACCAAAACTAAACTAGAACTAATTATGACACCTAGATTAACACCTAACAAGTGGTTGTAATTAGTTTCTCCAACACTCCCCTAATTACAACCACAAAAAAATTTAAACTAGAATGTCTGTTGGTCCGAGTCTAACTTAGGCTTACAATTTAAAAAAAATTGGATTTCCTTTCTTTTTCTTTTATTCCAAATCCTATATCCTCTAAATCGTTTCATCTTTTCTTTTTTGTTGTAGGTTTCAAATTTCAGATTCTTCATTTACTAGTGCAACTTTTCCATTTTTCGTTCAAGTTGTCCATGCATGTCCTCTACTTAAAATATTTTCATGTATATGGACTATGCCATATGTCATATTCAATTGTGTATTCTTCATCACCAATGTTTTGATCATAAATTTATTGTAACATAATATGAGAATAAAATTTTATCTCTTCACGACTCTAATACCTAAAAATTTCATTAATGTTTTAATCATTCAATTTATCTTCAACATTCATTTCTGCAACTTCAATGCAAACTTTATCAAAACATGGTGTTGGAAGCCATGCTTAAAGAGAAATTCATTCATCTTCAAATGTTGTCCCTTCTTCCCAGTTGCTGCTAACATCTGCACATTCAAAATCAAGGTTAAGTTTAAAAATATATGTAGAACCAAATCGATTATGTTGCAAGCCATGCTTAAAGGGACATTAATTCATCTTCAAATGTTGTTCCTTCTTCATAGTTGCTGCTAACATCTACACATTCAAAATCAAGGTTAAATTAAAAACATATGTAGAACCAAATCGATTATGTTTTTTTTTGCTCTGAAATGAGATCTTTCTCTTCTTGCACTTCTTTCTCTTCATTTGCTACTTCCACTTCTTTATGAACCTCAACTACTTCATACACGTTTTCTTCCACTTGATTTTCAAACCCAGGTGAGATTTTCTTACCAAAGAAAAATTTATCAACAAGACATTTTTCGTACATCATATGCAATCATTCATCATTAACAAACTAGTCTTCATCAAACTTAACATCAACAAATTGAATTATTGGATTCACCATAACACTAGTTGCTTCTGTGGCAACTTCATTGTCATTGGAAAGCACTGCTGCTTGATTCACCAAATCTTCATCCACTTGTGGCTATGCATAGTGAGATTCACGAGCATATGTGTGTTCTTTCCCTGCATCATCATTGTTATCCACTTTGAAGTGGGATTCACCAAATTCTTCATCTCGCTGCAGATCTGATGTTATAGATCCACCTTCATCCTCAATATGAATACTGTCCCCTGCACCAAAATTCCTCTCAATGGTATCCCAAGCCTCCTTGGTTGTCTATACATGTCCAATGAGGGGAAGAATGCTATCATCTACACATTCCTTTATGTATTTCAATGTGAAGGCATTCTTTTGCCTTTTAGCTTCGAATTCTTTCAAAATGATCTCAAACATCTCCTGTTGTTGTCGCTTTGACCTTTTCAATGTATTGGCTTTTCCCATTTGTGAGCACTGGCTCACTACGAATTAACAAGCAAATCAAACTGCAAACATAGTGGTTACCTACAATAAATAAGCCTTTATGGTGGCTTCTTTTCTGCTTAGGTTCCACAAAATAAACAAGTCCACAAATCCTCTAAAAAAAACAACACATACACAAAAGCTATCATAAACCCTTTCTTTCTAGAAAACGAGGGATCAATTTGACAAGTCGAGATTCAATTTCGACGTTGAAATTTTAACCCTTTGTGGATCTGTTTTCTCAATTCGTATTTTTCTAATTCTTAAATACCATCCATGAACAATTCTGAATTTAACTCACCTTTAAATCATGGACTTCAACCTCAACTCCGGTTCCTTGCCTGGTTATGGCTTCAATCGTACGTCTCTCCATGCTATAGCTTCAATGCGCCTTTCCATGGGATATTTGGCTTCATTGACTTGACTTAGCTAATTAAAAGTCCTTGTTGACTTATAAAGAACCACTCAATTCAGAAATAAGAGAAAATAAGTCCAGACTTGCTAGCATAACGCATGTTTTGTTCTTTATTTACCGAGATTTTTCATTTAGATGTTATACCCCTAAATATAAACAGATAACCCTTATTTTATGTAAAAGATTTCCAGATAAATAATTTTTGAAGACGTGTGTTATAAATATACTAGTATATTTATTTAATATGCAAGTATATTTATTTATTAGAGAAGGATTGTGAAATACGATTTTAGATTTAAGTTTTTGAAAGGAAGAGAGGTTTGGGAGAAAGAGGACAAAACTGATTATTTATCGTATAGTTTTTTTTATTGTATTTTAAGAAGGGTTTAGTTTAAATGACTAAAAGAGAAAATCAGTAAAAAAATATTACTGTTAGCAAACTAAATTGTATATATTTAAATTTTTAAATGATGGTAAAGTAAAGGAGGACAAAAATTGACACACACAAAATACAGGAATTGTTGCTTTTCTCTATTGATCACACAAATCTTGATTTGATTTAATTACAACAAACCTAGTGAAAAATATATAAATTTTTAGACTAGCAATTCTCGCAAAATAACTTAACATATACATACTAACTTTGAACATCTCCAAATATAAAATGAACTCACACTTCAAATTTAAACTACACTTAACTGAGTTTATCTCTTCATACATCTAATCAGATTTTACTAAATATTCTTAATACTATTTCCAACAAAAATAAATATATAAGAAAATTAGCAAAAAGAACATCATTATTAGCCCACTAAATTATATATATTAAAATTTTTAAAATATATTCTCACCAAAAAAATTTAATTCGTACTATTAGGATATCTTATTTAATTCAAATCCAAATTCTAATTCGGATTCGAACATGGTAACTATGGTATAGACCCTATTATCTCTGGTAAAGTAGATTTCTTTTTATCTCACTTTAATCAAGAATGCGAATATATATGTATACTATGCTCAAAATTAGGATAAACTGATCTTACTGTATGCGACAAAAGCTTACGTTGTTGGGCATGGAAGTGGAAGAATAAAAGAGAGCCAACTGGAAATGGGAGTATCTATGACCGCTTCCAATGGACTTGATGACGAAAACGGTCCACCTCTGAACCTAAATATTGAAGAGGAATTCGGTTTGCTGGAGAATACACTATCCAAGTTACAAATGGACTCGTCACCTACTCCTGCAACAGCTAGCACGGATTCTCGTCAAGACAAAGAAGCCATTAAACATCTCAAAGAGTGGGGTTTAGAAAGGCATGTCTCTCTGACAAGCCATTGCATTCAATCAAAGAGTTGGGTTTAGAAAGGTATGTTTCTCTGAGAAACCATTGTAGTCCGTCTTTGATATTTTAGATGTTTTTATAAACTATTTTTGGTCTCTTGGAAGTTAGAATGTCATTTCATTATATACTGAATTTATTTTTAAAGTACAAATCGAAATAAAATCATTTTGAATTTATTTTAAAAATACAACTCGAAATAAAACCATTCATGCGCTGGGTATCTGAGCAGAGCAAGAATGTTTGGGTGGCCAAATACTTACACATTTACCAAAGCTATGGGACAGATGTTACTGGACAACGCGAGGGGAAACCTTCCGGTGGTTATTGTCCGACCGACCATTATTGAGAGCATATTGGCAGAGCCCTTCCCTGGCTGGATGGAAGGCACCAGGGTCTCATAGCCATTTTTATTTATTACATTTCCTTCACAGTTTCGATCACCACCAATTTTTCGCATTGATATTATTAGTATGAATGTCATAAGCTCATGATGATATGCTTTCTCGGGGATGTAATGCAGAACTATGGACACCTTTATAGTAGCATACGGAAAGGGGCGACTCTCTTGCTTCATGGCCGATCCAGAGCTCATCCTGGACGTGGTTTGTCCGCTACTCCAACCATTAATGTTTTTTTGGTTGTCCATAAGTCTAGAATCAGATTGATGTTGATGTCAGGATTATTTAGACATTTATTTTGGTCGTCCATAAGTCAAGAATTAGATTGATGTTGATGTGAGGATTATTTAGAGAATCAAATTATTTTAGTTGTAAATTATTTTTAATATTTCAGCGATTTAATTTCTATAGACTTGATCTTGTCCTTTTTTTTATATATACAATAGGGAAGATTTATAACAATTTGAAATGGAAAATTTTAAAAATTATATAGTTTGTGTGGGAGGTTTTATTTTTTTATAATTAAATTTAGAAAAAGTTAGTAGAGGTGTTTATTTAAATAGGTTATTTAGTAATTTTAATTTAATTTTTAATAATTATTAGATAGATGGTAGAGATGTAATCGTCTTGGAATATAATAGAATATTTATAATAAAATTTAGAATCTATTTTTAAATTGTTATGCTATTTTAATTAATTTATTTCAACTTAATTCAAAAAAATGTTATATCAACACATGTTATATTGAACAATATAACATGTAGTATTCATCAAACCATTATATTCGCCAAAAAGTATTTAGAAATTAAAAAAATCTATAATAACTATTATTACAAATATTGTTAGACTTTATGTTTTTTAAGATGTATACGTATTTAACTCAAATATGAATTTTTTTAATGACTAATAATAAATACTAAGTTAAAATAAAATTATAGTTTAGTTAAAATTTATAATATTTTTTAATTAATAAATGTTTTGATATTTATGCTAAATTAATATCTATACACATAAAACTATTTACAAATCTATTCCAAATATTTATATATTATTTATAAAAAACTAATTTAAAATAAATAATCATTCTTCCCACCTTCCAAATAACAATATACTTATTATAAATTTCGATGTAAAATGCATCGATTGGGTCAATTACCTGTCAAATGTTCATATCCCTGGGTTAGTCAAATATGTGATTAAGTGAAACAATAGGAATGACATTGATAACCTCATCAACAGCGAAGTCCAGTTATACTATATCATATGATTGTGAAGTCTTTCAACCAAATAATTCCTACACCATTTGCTTCATAAACATGATTTTTGGAATAAACTGCTACCTTTACTCTTGAATTGACATTGTATAACTATGAAGAAATCTTGCTTCGTAAAGAGATAAAAAATGTATAGATCGTTATTGAAATAAACGTTTACTTTTACCCTCTCTGGAAGGATTGACTTAAATTGACAGCATGTATTTATATGGTGAGATCGACTTAAATGGACTGTATTTATTTATTTATTTATGGGCAAGATTGAGATGGTTTAATTTTATAATTATGTTAATAGGTATGTTTATTTTACAATTGGGTTTTAAGAATTTTAATTTAATTATTTATAATTATTAAGTAAATGGTAGAGATTTAATTTTAATAAGATATTTTTTATAATATAAAAAAAAAATTTAAAATCTATTTGGTAATAGTTATGAATTTTTTTTATTTTTAGATAAATTTATTAATTAAAAAAAATACTTATATGAACAAGTGTTATATGAAATAATTTTTTGTTTTTTGGACATGTAGTCCTTAAAAATTATGGTATTGCAACAAAATCTATTTATAAATTAATAATCCCTATGATAAAACAGGTATCAATCTCCATAGTTAAGAATTTTGTTAGTGTTTTTTTTAACTGTATATATGTTTAATTTATATATTAGTTTTTTTTATCATTGATAATAATTTTAAATAAAGCTATATTTTATTTTTTATTTTTTAATGATTTTATTATTTTAGCAATTTGAGATGTATTATTAAATAAGTGTTTTCATAACTATCATAAATTAATGAGTATCTTTATTTATCAACCATTTAATTTATATGGTTGTGATAGTTATGAATAAATCAGGTAGCAGGTAGTAATTATGCCTTTTTTTCACCTTTAATTAAATTGATTAATTAAAAAATGTCACATGAACAAGTGCTATATGAATTGAGTTATTGTTTTTCGGCAGATGAATTGATTTATTGTTTTTGGGCATGTGGTATTGATAAGTTATGGTAATCTCCATATTATTGTAACAAATGTCATTTATATATTAATAAGTTATAGCTTTTGGACATGTGGTATTGATAAGTCATATTATTTTCTCATATTATTGTAACAAAACTCATTTATAGATTAATAATAGCAATGGTAAAATGAGAGTAAATATCCATGGTTAAGAATCTTATTCCAAATTCTTTCATATATATTCAATTTTTTATATATAATTAATACAATGATAATAATAATTTAAAATAAAATTATAATTTAGTGAATTTTTTTAATGTTTTTCCAGCTTTATTATTATGAGATGTATTATGTAGTAAGTGTTTTTATGTTTATTAGTCCCTGGAAAATTTAACAATTCATTTGCTTTTGGATACCTATTAGTTGAGCTTTACTCTCTATATAATACTTAAAAAATCAAGTTGTAATTGTTTGTATGGGTTCATATTTTTAAGGTGTCTCTTTATGAGTAAATAGAGAAGTGAGAATCACAATACCGAGGTATCCAATGTTTATCGATTTTGAAATATCTAATAATAAATAAAAATTAAAACTAAATAACCACTCAACCACTCACAAAACAATAGTAATTTATCTAGTAAAGTTTTGGAACTGATTAGCCGAGAGCCTAAAGGTTTAGATTTAGATAAAGGATTTGAAACACAAAAAAAGTGAGGAATGCACGTCATAGATTAAAATAAAAAATAAAAAATGGGAAACCATATATACCAGCAAGGATTATTAAAAGCTATTTTAAACAAAGAAAGCAATTGAACATATCATTTTGTTTTGAAGATTACCAACCATGGTTCCTCAAATATGGATATGGAATATTAAGATATTTTGGTTTCCATTGTTGTTTTCGTTCTCATTTTTAGTTTTTTAGTTGAAGGTATAAAATATTGTAATATTATCTATGGCTCGATCAGTACAGCTCAAGCAAATAATCTCCACTGCCAAAAAATTTGGTCACTGTTACCGGCTCTGATGGATGAATGAACACTTTACCAAATGTTGGTGTGAATACGCTGACAAGCTCCAACCTAGAGTTGATCGAAATAATGAGTGGGAAGGGATTGTGTTTTGCTCAAGCATATTTAATAGAAGAAAGTAACGTATTTAGCGTCATTTTAGTGAATATAAAATGTGGTGTAAATCTTAATAAATATATTTTTCAATACAGTAGTGGAGAAGAAAGCGAGACCATTTGGATACATGTAAAGCTATCACTCAAATGTAAATTTATTGAAAATGTTTTTTAATTATCAATAATATTTTCTAAAATAGCTATGTTTTTTTTTTAATTTTTTATTAAATTTATTAATTAAAAAAAATCATGTTATGGTTATATGAAAGAAGTTATGGTTATTGGATAATATTTTTTTTTTACTTTATGTAAAGCTTATTTTTACAAGGAGATGTGTTTATTTTTTAACTTGATATATATTTTTTAAATATGATAGGTCCATAAAATGAATTTTTAATTTCTTATTGCAACATATAGATTTTGCAAATTTTTTTATCAATGACTATTTATAGATTATTGTTGAATAGTTTCAGACATGCTTAACTGAGTTTGGTGGTTTCTAACTGTGTAGTCATTATCTAAAGTCACCCACCTTCACCATCATCTTGATTTTATTAATCTCGTATATTTTCAAGAATTTATAAAATAGAGATAACAATTTATAAGGAAGGAAAATAATTCTTTTATTTAAAATAAAAAATTATATTTGTTTTTATCATTTGATAGAACTAAGTCAATTCTCTACATGTAATGAAATAGAAGCTACATATTATAGAAGCATATAGGCAACATAGCAACATAACAAGAACCATATTTGATTTTTTAGTTTTAATTTTGTAAGAAATAGAGGTGGATATGTTAGAAACAAAGATGAAACAACTAAATATTTGAATGAGATAATAAAGTAATCATTTTTGCATAATATTTCTTTCATAATAGCAATCATCCATGGATCTTGGTGCAAAGATTTGGATAGCATACTTCATTAAGATATCATAATAATTTTATGAACATTTCTTACATCAATCATGGTTCAAGTTCTTTTAGCTTTGTGTATAATATAAGGTCATAAAGGTTCAACTCATGCAACTTCATACATAAATTGAATTAAGTGCTTATTTAATTACTTGGTTTGGGGTAAGAACTAAGTAATATCTATCCTTTTGCATTGTGTGTAAATCAACTACAAAAAATCATTAAGATAAGGTCATAAATATTCAATTTATGTCACTTAATATAAAAATTAAATTAAATGTTTTTGTAATCACTTGTTTCATGCTAATAATTAAGTAATATATCTTTGCAAATTTGTGTGCTAGTGACTATGTTTCCATGCATCACATTTTATGGATTGATGTCTACCGATATTTAGCATCCATTTAATTTGGGAACTAAGACTTTTATGAGGAAATTTGTTTAAAGATTCTTCTTCTAGATCCATTATATCGTCAACATTTTGAACCAACTAATGTGGCTCATCATCAAAACAAAACGATGAACCACACTAGTTTAAAATATAGATATCATAGTTAAAAATATTTTAGGTAAACATAACATGATTTATTCTTGTAAAATCTCTAACAATAAAAAAATATAAATATTTGTATATAGAAATTATTGATAAATCTAAATAACTACAATCAACATCACTAAATTTATAAGCTTCCATTTAAGATAATAATAATCAATGTATGTATATATGTGTATACTTATTATATTAATAAAATTATTTTCTAATCCAACATGTTAAACATATGTTTAGTTATATATAATATAATTTTTAATATTAATTAGGTTTTTAGGGTTAAATTATTTAGCAAAGAGATTTATGTAAATATTATAAGGTATTTGATTCGAACCTTAATTTACCCCTAATTTACATTAGGGGAAGAGTATGGTGCATCCAAAAGCTATACTGGTTATAGATGGAATCTATCAAAGTTCATGCTACTGCACCTAGTGGTTATAGTGGTAGATCATAGAATCAACCTAACACAATCAACCCCTTCTTGACTTTGTAACTAGGGTTGGTCTTCATAATGTACATTCAGTCACTTGATGTATTTGTATATATCATTGTAAAGTATATTTACAAATGCGTGAGCAAAAGGAAAATTTATTTTGAGACAAAGTACCATTCATAATTTTTAAAGATGAAAATTTGAATTTTTGAAATGTAAATTTTAGTTCCAAAAGTGACAAGTCAGCTTCCCTCCAAGTCAAGTCAACGCTAGCCAAGAGACACATCCATTCACCTAGGACATACTACTATATAAATACAACTAGACCTCCTCTGTTTGGGCATTCACATTCTCACACACAAGACATTTTTTAGGCAAACAAGTGAAGGAAAAGAAGGACGAAGTAGGATGAAGGAGGTTGAAATATCTCTTTCTCTCTCTCTTGAAATCATACATGTGGTTTAGTCTCTCTCTCAGTAGTTCACTTTTTTCTAGGGAAATTGTTGTAGGGGGGCAAAATTTTTGGGTTAGTAGGGCAACTATTGTAGGGCTAAAAATTTTGGGGAAACTGGCTATTGCAGGATGACAAAAATTTTGGGTCACATAGGCAGAGTGAAGTGTGGGATTAGATTGGGTGACTTGACTTGGAGGAGAAAGAAGGGTTTGACCATAGGTCAAGGTGTGTCTCTCACTGAGCAAGAAGAATTTATGTATTGAAAAATGTTGTTGGGTTTTCCTAGGGTAGATCTTGTCTTATTTTGTGGGTTGTCATATCTATTGTTCCACTCTTATTTATGGTTGAATTTATGAAGTATAATTGTTTAATGATATATTTCAATCAATTATAAGAATATCTACATCAAAAGTAATGATCAAAATTCTAAAATATTGTGCTAACCCTAATTGCGCTAAGAAAATCAACATGGTATTAGATCTTTCATGAAGGAAGAACGGAACATTGAGATCACCTTGGAAAAACCATAGAAATCATTTTATTCAGGCCCTTATTATAGGTTGGTTTCTATGGATTCTTCTGTGAAATCTGAAAAAGAAGATGGAGAGAGCATCTAATTTCAGAGCTTCGAAAGTTAGAATAAATATTCTTCTTACCAAGAATAAGGTGTTGGACATTGTGACAGGAAAGGTTATTGAACTAGAAGATGATGTAGGAAAATCAAAGTTCAAGGAGGATGACATCAATGATATGATCATTATAGTGGACTCCATTAGGGATAATTTGGTTCCCTATATTTCAAAACTTGACACTTAAAAGAACATGTATGGTTCCCTAATGAATCTCTACACTGTTAAGAACGTTGGTCAATCAATGAGCTTGAAGAATGAACTTGGAAACACAAGGATGGATCATGAAGACACTATTTCTTCTTAATATTTATGCATTTTTCAAATAAGATATCAAATACAAGCAATTGGAGAATCCATTCTCGATCAAGAACTAGTGATTACAACACTAAATGGTCTTTGTAGGTCATGGGATGCTTTTGCAGCAAGTATAAATAGTTGAAAGGAGACTCCTACATTTAAACAACTATGGACATCATGTGCTCAAGAAGAAGCCATATTGATAGCTAGAGATTGTCAAGATAAGTAATTTCAATCCCTTGCAACTCGTTTCAAGAACAAAAGAAATAAGAAGTTTGGACCTCAACACAAGAAGTCAAGAAAGGGATATTCTCCCTCTAAGAAGAAGAAATACTTATCAAAGATCCAATGTTATGGTTGTCCTGAATATGGACATTTCAAGAGATATTTTCTTAACATGGCCAATAAAAAGAAGAGAAAAGGGAAGAAACATGCTTCCACAACAAATGTTGAAGAAGAAAAACCAAAGAAATTCAAAGGTGAAAATGATTTCTTTTACTATTCTTCTTTGATAGGTTCCTTTGAAAATAGTGATGACATGTGCCTGGTAGATAGTGGATCATAAAGGCACATGATTGGAGGGCATCAGAATCTATCAAGCATAATAGAAAATAAATTATCTAAAAGGGTTGAACTGGGAGATAATAATAACTATGTAATGAAACGAGTTGGAAAGGCATCCATAGAGTTGGAATATGGTAACATTGTACGTCTCAACAATGTTCTTTAGGTACCAGGTTTGAAAAAGAATCTTGTCTATCTTTCTTGTTTACAATATAAAGGAGATAGAGTTGCTTTTGTGGATGGAAAAGTACTTATTTGGTCCAAGGGATATAGTATAGATGATGCTACGGTTATTGGAATTTATGATGGAAGGTTGTATAGACCTATGAGTCAACAATATCAAGAATTAGTGCATGATGAGATAAATCCAACTGAGCTATGGCATAGAAGATATGGATATCTTCATTTCATAGCATTACCTGAGTTGAGTCAAATAGTATTAGGTGTTCCTGAATTGCAGACAAAGAATGTTGGTGTATGCAAAGGTTGTTCTCTTGGGAGGAACATCAAGAAACCATTTCAAAACAATGATAATAGATCTAAGGAATCTTTGGATTTGATTCATTCTAGTGTATGTGGTTTGATGCCTGTAAAATCACTTGGTTATTTATTGTACGATGTGAAATTTATTGATGAATTTTCCTATAAGATACAGATATATCTCTTGAAGGCTAAGGATGAGGTATTTGAAAAGTTCTAGGAATGCAAAGTTGAAGTGAAAAACTTGACAAGTAGGAAGATCAAGATATTAAGATATGACAATCGAAGATAATACACCTCAAAGGAGCTCGTTGATTTTTGCAAGCACGCTGGGATTAAGATGGAGCTAATTGTCGCCTATAATCCACAACACAATGGTGTAGCAAAATGAAAGAATGGGTCCATTGAAGAATATGTCAAGGCCATGATGCATGATTTATAGGCATCACAAATAATTTTCTACATTAAAAATTAGAAGTCTTTGTAGAGTTCTGGAAGGTATGGCTCCTTAAGAAGGTTTCTCTAAAAGGAAGCCAAAGGTTAGCAACATGAGAATCTTTGGTTGTATTGCATATATTCATGTTCCTAAGGATAAGACAAAAAATCTTGATTCTTTAGGAAAGAAAGACATATTTGTTGGACATAACGAATCACCGAAGGCTTATAGAGTATACATTCCAAAGCAGTGATAGATTGAGGTCATCTGAGATGTGTCATTCAATGAGAAAGAGACATATTGGAAGTCGAAGGAAGTCCCTGTAAATTCCTTGGATGAAGTGAAGCGGGATGCCTCAAGGGAGGAGCATTCAAGTTCTACAAAATGTGCCAGAAGGCTAGAAGGGCCTCAAGATCTAGCAAAACCAGTTATAGTTCTAGAGATCAAGAATAGACCAACATGGCTTACATCCACATTAGGAGAGGTGGAAGGACATGCAAATCTTAATGACACATTTAGAGAGGTGAAGAAATATAATAAGTTCTCAAACTATGCAGCTCTCATGAAAAAACTCATTGATGAAGAACCTTCCACATATGAAAAATTAGCTAGCCAATAGGTATGGAAGGAAGCAATGAATGAGGAATACTAGTAAATCATTAAGAATGAAGTATGGGAGATTGTGCCAAGGCCTGATGGAAGTCAATGGTGACTTCCAAGTGGATATACAAGATTAAGCATGTTGCATATGATAATATCAACAAATACAAGGTGTGGTTCGTGTCTAGTGGGTTCTCCCTGAAAGAGGGAGAAGACTATGATGAGACTTTTTTCTAGTTGTCAAGTACACCTCTATTGGATCCATCATTTTTCTTGCTACTTCGTTGGAATGGAAATTGCACTAAATGGATGTCAAGACTACTTTCCTCAATGGTGTGATTAAGGAAGAAGTGTACATAGAGAAGCCTCATGGCTTTGAGGTATTATGAAACAAATCTCATTTTTGCAAGTTGAAAAAGCCTTGTATGGGCTGAAGCAAGCACTAAGAGATTGTTATCCTTATATCGATAACTATCTGATGAGGCTGGGATTTACCAAGAGTGAAGTCGATCCAAACATTCACTTTAAGGTTGTGAAGAATGCACCTCTGATCTTATTATTGTATGTTGATGACTTATTTTTGACAGGTGTCGATCCTCTTATCATTCAATGGAAGAATCAATTGGCTTATGAGTTCGATATAAAGGATCTTGGGTTGATGCACTATTACTTGGGATTAGAAGTGTGGTAGAAACTTGGAAAAGTCTTCCTTGGTTAAGGAACATATTTGTTAGAGTTCCTTTAGATATTTGGTATATTGGATTGCAAATCCATGGTGATTCCCATGGTGAGAAACTTGAAGAAGTTAAGAGGATTCAACTCTAGATTGGTAGATCCATCTATGTACCAATAGTTGATTGGTTCATCGATGTATTTAGTTAACACCAAGTCAAACATATCCTTTGTTGTTAAAACATTGATCTAGCTCTAGGTTGAACTGAGACATGAGAATTGGATTGTAGCAAAGAACATTTTGAGATATTTGTGTGGTATAACGAATTATGGATTGAGATTTGTTCCAAACAATAATGTACAACTTCTGGGATATACAGATTCTGATTAGGCAGGAAGTGCTGAAGATAGAAAGAGTACCTCAAGAGTATGCTTCAGTTTGGGATACACTATTATATCATGGATGATTAGGAATTAGAGGCCTATTGCACTCAACAATGCAAAAGTATAGTTCATCGTAGCCAATGAGGCTTGTAGAGAAGAAATATGAATACAAAAGTTGTTTGAAGGATTGTTCGGCCAAAAGTTTGAACTGATGGTGTCACAGTGCGATAACCAAAGCTATGTGAAGATTTTAGAGAATACTATGTTCCATGACAGGTCGAGACATATTAAGATCAAGTACCACTACATATGTGACATGGAACAGAGGAGAGTACTAAGGCTGAAGTACATCTCCACCGATGAGGAGAAAAATAATGTTCTGACGAAGTTGTTGCTAAGAGATAAGTTTGTATAACAATTCCATTTGCTAATTTACTTTAAAAGAAGTGAAATTTTTCTCTTAAATATTTATATATATATATATATATATATATATATATATATATATATATATATATATATATATATATATATAGATATATGAATATGAGAAATTTATATCTATGAGTGTTTCCTACTAAGATATCACAATCTTTGACCATCAAGTGGTGGTTTCTTAGATAAGATACACAAGTGTAGGGGCTCATTATTCATATTCAAAGGGGTTAAACACTTGCAAAATGAATTAATCGACAAAAATATTCTACTTAATTTCAATTCAATTGTGATAAAACCTTTAGACCCTTTTCTCGCAAAAGTTAGTGAACATGTCATGTGTGATCCATTTTCCTTTTTAAATAGTTCACATATGATATCTAGCATTAGGGGGTCATTTAACACATGAATTCCTACTCATACTACCACAAAAGAATAAGGAGGACTCACCATTGGCACCTCCACATCATTAGTTAGTGGGATTTCTATGTCTCAGAAATCAAATGCCACCTTTTGTGGACTTTAGCCAATCCATACAACTACCCCCTCCTTACATATGGCTACCTTTAGCATGACCACTACGTCAACATAGTTTGCTACATCTATATTCTCTTTTAACAGGGGCGGAAACCTTGGTTTACATTAGTAGTGGCATCCCACATATTTAAATTAATCCCATGGGTAGCTTAGCAATCCATAACATACACATTCCTCTTTTCTCAATCTTTCCTCATGGAGTTCGTCCATTGAGTCTCCACTTAGTCAATGAGTGCGATAGTGCTTAAATTCATGGGATATTAAAGAGTATCTCTAATATCACTAGATATTTATAGAAGAAACTCCCAAAATATTTGTGTTGAACCCAAATCTTTACCTTATTCTAATAAAAATTACCCTCTATTTTTCATAATAATTTCAAAACCCCATTGTTAGAGCTAACATAGGTACGTGGGTCAATAATTCCCCTTGGGATAGTGAGGTTGCAAAATCTATTACTTTTATTAAACCATAAGTTTGATAGCTCTATTTGTTACAGTAGGCCTCATAGAGGACCTAATATTTTCATTTTGTTTAAATTATATGTTTTTGTAAGAAAAAACCATAGTTTTTAGAATGGTTTCTCTTTTCCTAGTTGTAAGAGTGGTTGATCAGTTTTTTCCTCTTGTAAGGAAGAATTTGTCACGTATTGCCTCAATGAATGAAATTATTGCCACTAAATATTCTAGATGTGATGAATTTTGATAAGATCACAGAAAAATGTGTTCGCCATGATCCATCACTAGTCTCTGAATTTGTGTATGCCTTATTTCTCATTAAGTTCTAGGCCTTAAACCTATACCTTCACATCTTGCATCATTGTATAAAAGGAAGCTTCGTGGGGTACACTACACATCTAGAACTAGAACTTAATAAGGCACTTAATAGCCTTATGCTACCAAAATATAATTAGAGATATTTTTTTCATAGTATTTAGAATCTATTTTTGGTTCATTGTAACTTCCCTATCTAGCCTTTTATTTTAAAAGTAGCATCTACGACCACATCAGTGTGAATTAATGATTAATATTAATTTACTAATTAATGCAATTAAAAGTTAAACCACCTTATGGATGCTTGGTGTGAGGGAAAATTGTCCAACTGTTCTTATTTCCCTAAAAAAGTGCACCCTTATCTATTGAACTAAACACCAAACCCCTTTCCAACAGTGGAAAATCATTCCCTATTCTGACCACCAACTTACCACTTGGTACAAAGAAAATAATCACTCATGGATCTTTGATATAGTGTTGATTTCAAACATTGCATGATCAAATATAAACAACATCTTCAGTAGTTTTCCACTATCTTTGGGTAACCATAATAATTTCCACTTTTGTGCAATCTATACTAAACTATAAGTATTCCATTAAAATACACACTTAATCTAGTTTTTGGTTGTTACTATGCATATAGGTGTACTGTTACATCTTTGCTGGAATATGTGAATAGTAGATTCTTGGGAAAACTTCTAAAAATGAAAACTAGATTGGGTTGGATGAACAACAATCATTTGACACAACAACCCCTGGCTCCCTCCATGAAGGGATGGGGCATCTTGTGTTGATCATGAAATCCATCTATGTGATCTGAAAAGGCATAAAAGTGACCTTTAGCTCTGTGGAGGGAGCACGGAGAAGAACATAAATAACCACCTCACAGTAGAAAACAAGACATGGAGAACAACTTTCTTCGTAGTTCAGAATTTTCATGAACCATTTCCTCTCACTGTGCTTTGTCAGTCACTTACAACTATCTCAAACAGTAAATCCATATCGGAGGTGATCAATTGTAAGAGATTTACCTAGTGCAACTGATCTACGATTGGGAGAAGAGTGGAAGTTCCTCTTTCGATTGCCTTATCAACCAATCATACTCTTTGTTCGTGAATGTTTCTTCTTAGATTAGATTAACATGATTACAATTATGTATTAGGCATGATGTAGTCATCTAAACTATATTATATGTTGTTGGAATTGCATGCTATCATTAAGAGAGGAGTTTTTGTTATATTATATTCAATGACTTCTAGATCCACACATCTTGAGTGCTGGGATGTGAAAAGTGTTCAATAATCTCCAACGGCCACTCATTACCTGGTGCACTTGTGAAAGATGCGTATTAACTAGCATAATTTCATGTTTAACAATTGTATCCACTCATATAACCAGCCACTACTATTCATTCTGCATTAAACATTATAAGTGGATTGTGTGTTTGACTCTGTATTTACCCAGTCACCAACAAACTGCATGTGTATAACATATATCAATATCAGTCTCTTTCGTATACTAAGGAGTTGTAGTTATTTTGTAAACTTTCATGAATATGTATGGATATCATTTATTAATTATTGTTGTCGTTGGCTATTATAGCATAGAGATTAATAGCACATGCCAGGTCCATTCTGCAAGTCACGTAAACACCCAAGCAACAAGAAGCAAATTCGATTGAGGATTGTGTTCATAACAAGGGAAATATATAATCAACTTATATAACCACAATCCTTTTTTGTTGTTTGATCAAATATATTTGAAAAGGATTGTTGTTTGATAGAATATGTTTGAACATTTTATTTACAGTAAAAGCAGTAAGATAAAACATGAAGCAATAGTACAACTAACATGGGGTCGGTGTATTATTGCACCAACCAAAGAAGAATGGAGGAGGCAAGATGATTGGTCTTCTCATATATTTGCATTTCTTCCTTTCATTTGAAAGGAGCTAGGCCAAAGATATTGGAACAACTCCTTGTAGCTATGTGATTAATGGGATCTCTATCCCTAAATATATATTTATAACAGGCCATTTTTTGGTTGGCCCTGTAACTTTTTACAAACATGTGAAAACTAACCTCACGACAGCGACAACAAATTCATGAATACAATACTTCGCAAGGAGTCAACGATGCACATGAAATATTACATGGTTTACATGGTTTTGGTTAACTCTTGCCACGGTGGAATGGGTACCAGAGATTAATGCCCTCATCCATTACGACTGATGAATGACCCTACATTATCAGTTATATATTTTGTTTGGAATTAATAAAGAGTGTTTATTCACGGAAGAAAAAAGTCGTTATTTCCCTCATGTTTTTTTGGATGGATACCAAGTTGTGACTAGAGTATCTAGCATGTCAAAGTGCATTAGCATGAAACCCATGTAACCAATGTCGTCTATTGTACTGAGGTAACCCATGTAACAAACGTCATCTATTGCACTGAGATTACCTCATTCCCTTGTAATACTTGTTCAACGGTGTGATTGTGAGGCCCCTGTTTGCTTCCTTGTTCAATGTGTGATTGGGTTCCTGCATTAGGTTCTTGTAAATAGTAAATTAATAAAAGTCTTAATGGAGGGAAATGTGAAATTGCCAACAAACAGTCAAGACTCATGAGTCAGTCGATGCAGTGCTATTTATTTGCATTCATAACATGTGAACAAGTTCTCCTGGGTTTTAGATTGACTTTTACTGCAGGGAAAATATTTATATGCTATCCTAAGTTTAATTCATATAGAAGGGTGATACTAATTTAACACATATCATGGGTTTCAATGCCTATATGGTTTCTATGTCTCGCAAGTATTAGCTTGTTGCTTTGTGTGGGAGGAAATTTATGGTAATTTATGGTCATGTTGGATTTGTTGGAAACCATTAATTAGTAGCGATGAATTCAAATTTTTGGGGAGCTGAGTTCGTTACATAATAAGATGAGTTCTTACACTTAGCATTTCTATTTACTCATCAAATTTTTGGGGAGCTGAGTTTGTTACATAATAAGTTGAGTTCTGACACTTAGCATTGCTATTTACTCCCATGGAGGTATCAGGAAAGTTTTCGTAATCTTCCGAAAAGTTCTACAGGCAGTGTGGCTGCTTCACTCAAATAAAACCACAAGGAAGTGTGGTTGATCAACTCAAGTAAGGCCGCAATGAAAAGTATTTTTGTATGTGCAATATGCATAATGACTACACTCGTCATAAGTTTGTATGCATGCATGCCTTGGCATGTGCACAACATGCACAACCAGCTCACATGGAATGTAGATCATATGTTTACACCCCATGTGCATTGAAAATCATAATACCTCTCCTCCACTCACAAATTGATTTGAGTTCATATATGCAATATTCTATGTGCATTAAGAATTATAATATTGTTAAGGATGGTTGAAAACACTCATATATTTTACACAAAGGTGTATGCACTCAACACACACACTTTACATTCAGAGATTACTCTAATATATAGAGTTTCTCAGGTCTAATTTATTCCTAAACTAGAAAGAGAGGTTGAGAGAATTTCTCAACCATCTCAAACCAACATCTCAAATATAGGATGTAAGCATTAACTCCAACATCCCCTCTCAATGCTTACATTATATAAATTTATTGAAAGCATCCACAAACAACAAAATACACAGTCATTCTTTAACTGGTTTACAACTTATCAGTATAGACTCCATCAAGTTGCCTCATAACCCTCGTAAAGGTGTAGTTGGCAAGTTGGATTCCCGAGTTCGACTCTTAACTCCCAAATCAATGACCTCCTGAAGTCAATTACTGAACATCGTCCCAAGTCGCCACATAACCTCACTAGAAGGCCACTCCCATGTGTTCAATGAATGAGGGATTCTTCCCAAGATCTGTAACTACCGTACTATCGGACAACCATCTATGTTGAGCCTTTTCACTGAGTTGTTCTAAAAAAGTTTAAGAGGTTCAAATTGTTCATTGAATTCATCATTAGAATTCAATGGATATTCATATGTGGCTATATTCGTTGATTCTTTCCCTAACAGATCACTGGCATGATTTTTGTAATTCCACGCTGTACGCCCAATTTTCCTGCAATAGTAGCATTCAATTTCACTTTTGTTTGCATTTTTCTTTTTCATCCTTGTATTTGTAAACAATGCATTTTATATTGGAGAGTTCTCTTTTGTATCCTCTAGTTTTAGTCTCTTTTCTTCTGCGAGAAGTGTTGCAATTGTCTCATGCAATTTTTGTGAAGACATTTGACTCAAAGTGAAGACAACATTACTATAACTTGAAGGAAGACTATCTAGTAATATTGCTTTAGCATCTTCATCCTCTACCATGGCACCTACTTCAGCTAATTGTCTTATAAGAGACATTAAATTGTTTACATGATTGGACATAGATGTCTCTTCATTCCTTCTCAGTCTAAATAATTACAATTTTATGGAAAAATTTTCATTTGTAGTTTTTACACCAAATAGCTGGGTCAAATGTTCCCATATTTCCTTAGATGGTTTAGTGAGATCTACAAGATGTAATTGCGAAACTGAAAGAGAAAGTCCAATAATGGACTTAGCTTTGTCATCTCTATTTTTCCATTCAATTAACTGTTTAACATTTGTAGGTGCTACTTCTGAACCATTCACTATGCTCCACATACTTTTCTTCATTAATTGCATTTGAATTTTTACTTTCCATGAAGGGAAATTTGCACCACTGAAATTTTTTAAAACCATAAACTCCATGATCAAAGAAAACTATTAAAAAATAATTGTTTAAACTTCAACATTGAGGTACTTTCTGCAATTTAAAAAAAAATCTTCAGTTTCTTTGTGAAAATCGCATGCCTCGGATAGACCTCAAAATTCGAACAAAACAAAACAAGACAGTCTCACATAAGAATGCACTGAAATGTGCAGCTTCTAGAGAATTTTTCTTTTATAATTTCCGAACAGTGTAGTCAACTCATCTAAGCTCCATGACTTATTCTCTATGGCTCATTCTCCTCCCATCTCACTGTTCTATGCTCCACGACTTAGATAAAACTCACGACGATGACGATGCTCCATGACAGCCTCCACAATACACCAAGACAATTTACACTTCTGGGAGGAACGTGCCCCAATCGTCAAGAAGAATATTTGAGTGGATTCGCTAAACTTGTAGAAGCCATTGTTGATGTTGCTTCTAGAGGGGAATCTGAATCTGATGGCGTCTCCAAGTCCTTCAACAAGACAGTGCATAGAGAATGGATTTCCATGCAGACAGTGGCCCTTCGTTACTTCTCATGGAGGGACCATTGTTTGAATCGGAAAATCTACTTCACATGTAGGCAGTAGTTTTGAATTATAAAATCCATTCACTCTATGTCACTTCACCCACATTCTTCATAATTGATCAAGCTATGCTACAAAAAGGGCCCTTCTTTTCCATCAGCACAATGGATTCTCGTATCCGTAGCTCTCATCATATATCAATATTGTAACATGTTCAATGACAAATTTTCACTCAAAAACCTCAGCCACATTTCAAGGAAACTCAAGTCCAACCTTGAGCTCTATACCATGTTAAGAATGGTTGAAAGCACTCATATATTTCACACAAAGGTGTATGCGCTCAACATACACACACTTTACATTCAGAGATTACTCTAATATATAGAGTTTATCAAATCTAATTTATTCCTAACTTAGAAGGAAAGGTTGAGAGAATTTCTCAACCATCTCAAACCAACATCTCAAATATAAAATGTAAGCATTAACTCCAACAAATATTAACTTTGAATTGTTTTAGTTTATATATATGAACCATTATATATATATATTTTATATATTATATATATATATATATATATATATAAATATATATATATATATATATATTTATTTATTTATTTATTTATTTGTTTTAGTTAATTATATTGATCTTTATACCAAATTATTTACAGGTATTTTTTTAATTACATTTTTACTCATTCATATATAGTTATGTATTGTCTTATGTACATATGAATACATATATGCCACGGTTTAATCATTATATATATATTATATATATATATTATATATATATATATATATATATAATGGATCTCAATTGACACAATGTTTATTTAGCTAGAAGAGTTCTTATTGAGTTCGGACTTGACAAACAAATTAATAATTAATTTCGCAAAAATTTTAAATTTGGCATTTTTCATAAATTGATGACCATTGGGGAATTGGAATTAAAAACATTTGTAATGCCTCCTATAAACCACTAAAACACTAGTAATACGGTAGGTATTTCTACATCCATCCACATTTGGGATAGGGATAAGGAAGGTATATAGAAACATAGAGTTGGAAGGTACTTCAAAAGTCTCAATATAACATTACATTATTGTGTTTATTTCATTATTAAAGTAGATACATGGCATTTCCTATCCAGTATGCATGGTACTTAGTCATTTATATTATAAATTGGCCTGTGAGTTTTTTCGTGAACAAAATGAAGTATATCAGGTTGTTATTTATATTTTTTATGCTAAATGAGCTTGAGGGAGGTAGTTTATCTCATTTGTATGTAGATAGATAATTATAAGTGCTAGAAGTGGAGTCTCGAAGTTACATCAAGTGAGATCATGAGAGGAAAAATGAAAAGCCAATGTAAGGTCCTACCTCATTTCCTTATTAGTGTATATTGAATGAAAAATTTAAATTTAAATATAGTGTGAGAGGCCATAAAGATCTATTCATGCTCTATATTTGATCTCAATGAAATTGGTGAGAGGGAATTCTTACTCATATGGGAGTTTCTCTAGCAACATAATTGACAAATCCATTGAGAATAGCTTAGTTTGTCTTCCATAGTTTGAAAGGTTTGATTGGTTACTTCTTTTTTCTTTTTCTTTTTTTAAGTTTTTGGTATCATAATGCTATGTCTTATATTGTTTTAGATGTTTAAAACCTCAAAATATCTTAGATCTTAGATAAATCTACAAAGTTTCTCATTTATCTTCCCAACTTAGTTCTATTTCTTTAACAAAAGTGGCCAATCACTCTTTTCCATGCTTGCAAGAAGTGATTGTTTCCCTCTGGTCAGTTGTTACTGAAAGACAATATGGAAATTCATATTATAAGGGAGTTATTTGATTTTTGTGCTTAGTTTACTCTCAGATCTAGTAGAGTATTGACCTAGGCAGGTTACATGAGTTCTATAATTGACTTGTAGGTCCTTGTGTAATTTTTATTTCTTCCATTTTATTGCTAGTTGGTAATAAAGAACATCAGATAATGTTTAGCTTTTGTTTTATGATGTTGATGAGCTTTTCCTAGTGAGAAATGATTCAACTAGAATCATTGTGCATTGTATTTGTAGGTTGTTTTTGTAGAGTATTTGTTGTTTCATTTGTGTTTCTTTTTTACATCCAAAGGAAATTCACATTGCATACATATTTCTTACAAAACTTTGGTATTTCTTCACATATCAACATTGAATTGCAAATAGTGACCTTACTGGTACAATATAACCATTTGTTTTCTTTCTATGATTTTGTTTTTCTTTTCCATTTTCATAATCATAATTAGTGAAAATGAAAAATTTTGCATCCCATAATCACTTAGGGTAAAGAATTTTTGGGTGTTGTTTTATACATTGCATTGGTTTGGAGATTGAAACCTTGAGGATCTAAAATTGTTCTCAATATAGTTGGTAAATATATTTAGAGAGTCAGGTTGCTATTCATTTTTTGAAATTGTGGAAAAGGAAAACTTCCCTTATCTCCTTTAGATAGTTTCCACATAAGAAAAAATTTACATCTTGTGCATTTTCATATTTCAAATTTCTCATTAATTCTTCTAATGTTTGGTACAGGGATGTCTTGATCCACCTCTAAAGCCAATGGTTAACTGTTTGTCTATATTGAGATAAGTATGAGTGAATATGTCATGAAAACATGAATTACATAATCATTGGAGACATGCTATATCAATGTTGAGTAGATATTGTATTATGTTGATGTCTTTTCAGTGAAAAAGTTCAACATGTACTGAGTGATTACTGTGTTAGAGCATTTTGTGGTCATATTTATAGTATTTCCACATAAATATTACACATTGGATAATTTTGGCCCACAGTCTTAAAGTATTGTGTGACATTGGATTAGAAGTATCACCCTTGTCAAGTTGTCACTTGAAAAATGCATGCAAACATTTCTCCACTTCATTCCATTATTGATGTTGTCTCCTAACAATGTGGGAATTTATTTTATGACTTATAATCATTCCTTCAAAAATGACCATGGTTACATCATTTTCTTCATTGACTAATCTACTAAGTGACTTGAAGCTATGTCTACCTACTCCAACGACAACACCACAATGATGTTATTCATATTCAATCATCATAATATTTATATGTTTAGGGTGGCTAAATCCATTGTTATGGATCACTAGAGACACTATTGAGAGAAAATGATGACGAAATTACTTGTACAATGGGTTATCATCACGAGAGCTCAAAACTTTACTATCATTAGGCTAATGCTCAAGGAAAAGCCATCAATAAGGTTTTGAATGTAATGATCCAATAAATGATAGGGAAACACAAATAAGGCTAGAACCTTATGTTTTCTTAGCATTATGGGAATATCAAATTTTAGTGAAAACTTTGAGTAAGTCTACACCATTTCAACATGTCTATGAAGTGGAGGTAGCATTATTGATTGAGTGAAAAATCCCTTCATTGAAATTAGTTGTACAATTACTACCTAACAATTATTCCAAGGATGAAAATATCTTATATTTTCATTATCTATATGAACACCATCATGAAGCAATAATAGCAAAATAAATGGTAAATAGTGAGTCAAAAATAAATATGATAAAAAACTTTGAACTTGAATCTTTATGGTGACACCTCGTTTTGATATATGATCAAAACCATATCAAATTAGGGGCCAGAAAATTAGAACTAGTATGACATGGTCCTTAAATTTTTATACATGTATTTCAAAAGGGGGGAACATGTTAGCTGATTATAAAGGAAATTATTTTCCATAGCCACGTAATGGGATTACCTCAATAACTATTATGCATAAGATACAAGGTTTTATAGTTATTTGTATACTATATATTCATAGTGAGTGATCTGGTGTGAGATCTTTCTTTGCTCTTGCATGTGAATTGATTTGGTCTAATGCTTATCATGATCGATGCTTCATTTATAGATGTCAACGTAAACCCAAACCTATGGAGGATTCAGAGATATAACCAATTGATGTGAACAAATTTTCACACTAAGAAAAAATGTAAAACATTCTCAGGAATTTGATGTTAAAATATCCCTTATTGGAAATGGTATTTGTGGTAGTAGAAGTGCCTTCAACCATTGAAAATAGTCCTGAGGACAATGACAAGATGAAGCTTATGAAGAAGCTAATGAATGAGCCAAGTGGACACCTTGAAAAATCATTAGCTAAGTGTGCATAGTGATGGTAGACATGTAAGTATGGAAACCAACTAAGATAAATAAGAAAGGTAATGGAATTGAGTAATAATTCCTTTATGCAATGCTTTTATCTTTCTACTATTTTTTCACTTGAATCCTCAAATTGAATGGATACCCTTCTTAAGGGACGATCAAAGAAGGAATAAAATATATGCATATTTTAAACTACTATGATGGACAATAGGTAGAGCTAAGTGAGTAATAGATTAACAAGTAAAAAGAAAAACTAAGTATAATAACACATCGAGGGAATTTATGGGTTTGTGTGATGCATGAAGTAAATACATGATTTCATTATATGATTGAGCACATAGGTCTTTTGCTGAGAGATTATATATTTGAAGCAAATGATTTCATCACTTAGTAATGAGTTATTATAAAATGATATCATTAGCATGAATTTTGACTTTCTCTAGTTGATATAAATTACCAGAGAACTACTCATATGAATACATGCTTGTCACTAAATACTCGTTGGATATGAAAAATGAAAGAGCCTATTCATATGAAAATGGTTCTATGAAAATTTGGTAAGGCATATGCTTGATGCATTGAAATAATGTATGATTTTGTGGAATGAGTACAACTATGATTGAATTACATGAAAATAAATTGTTATTAATGTTATAATAATTACTGAGCACTGAAGTCAAGGGTTTGAACCCTTTGCCTTAGAGAAATTAAAGTGGAAAAGTGAATTTCTAATAAATTTTGAGATAGGTATCTTAGTGAAGAGACTAAATTTATAAATATCATCATTGAGATAACCTTGGATTACTAAAATAAAATATTAAATGCATGATTGATTGCCAAGAATGATGGCAATGTATGTGTATGCATAATGTAAAACTGATTATTTTCAAATTGTGTGGTATGTAGCTGAAATGATTGAATGATTGACTATGTGATGATTTTGAAACCAATTTAGTATATGTTGTAAATGGTGCATTGAAAGGATTTTATGCATGAGAAATTAAAATTATTTGGTCAAGTGGAAGTGAGAATCATAGGTATAATGCCCTTGAGGATGGCACAAAATGTGATTCCATAATGATAGTTGGATATTATAATCTACAACGAGCCAATCATTATGATAAGGGTCTCATACTTGAGATATTTGACTGACGTATGAAACAAGTTTGAAAAATATTTTTTTGATCGAAAACCTTATGATACATATGATAAGAGATATATGCATTTGAAATAGGTGAGATAAGATATATATCTCGGGAGGATATATTCTGGTTATAAAGAAAGAAAACTAGAAATAAGACCATTATGGTTACACTAGACCCTATGGTATCTCATGATCACCATGAACATGACATGTGAGATGTGTTGTGCTATGATGAATTAGCTGTAAGAATCTATGAGTCTTTTGGACTTCTTGTAACATGGAGAAAAAAAATGAATACTAAGATGCATACCTTTTATCCAAATACTTGGAATTTTTCTCATTCATATTCCTTCAACAATTATGTAATGATGGTATGGGAACAACTCTCATCCCAGACTCAGCTCAACTACCACCCACCCTCGAGCCTCAATCTATTATTTCCAAATTTACCAATATTTTCCCGAACTTAAATATGTTTTTATTATTATTTCCCCTTTCTTAAACAAAGTCTTTCCATCATAAAGGACTCAATTCCCAAGACTCTACTTGTCATAATTATCCTTATCTTAATTTTTATTTTTCTATGTCTTGTTTGTCTTTCCCTATATATTTATTTCTTTTATTAATTTAATTGATTTGGGGCATGAAATACTCCCCACTTTAATGAACTTTGTCCCCAAGTTAACTTGATCATGCAATTAATTATTCCATAATATCATTTTCCACCATGACAGGTATCTTTTGCTAAGACAATAACATCATTTGCAAGCATCTGTGAACAAGATGAATGCTAAAATAATGGATTTCACAAGAAATATAAGCCTCTCCTTCTAGCCTACAGAACTTTGCAATGGGGATTGTTATCTCTAAGAATAATCTGGAGTTGTAACATCATAAAATTTTTGTTGTTAAAATAACTCAGAGAATCATTTCCATTAATATAGCTCATATTTAGTATTGTGAAAGAAATTATAAAATGGAAAATGCGCACCAACAATATTCCCTATAACATATATTTGGTCCTTCCATTTCTTTCAAATAACAAAATATTGGCATATCATATATCCAATCTATAGAGATCTATTAAACATAGATTGTTTGTGGGATCTACTTGCAATATCAATGTGTTATTGATGCAAAAACCCTTGAATGGAAGAAAAAATTATGAAAGATTACATCTCGGAAAGTTTTATACCTCACAACACTAGATCAAGTTTAAGTTAAGATACATCTATGATTTTATGTGATGGTGCATAACACTAGGTCTTTTTATAGTTAAGGAAATTATGGATTTTTCGTAAAGATTATCCATATTTATAAGTATTTTCGTCTTTATCTCTTAGGATTTGACATGAAACGTCAAACATCTTGTAGGAAAATAATACCAAAACATGACCAATACCATTGATCTTTGTTGAATCCATGGAGAGATAAGGTATTCATCTATGACATAGAAAAAATAATTCTTCATTAGAATTAAACTTTCAACTTGATTGTGTAATCATGACTTTCAAGTTATCAAATTACAAGGAAAAACATATGCTCCATCTTCACAAATTAACACTTGAAATGTCCTTTCAAGCACAATTTAACACCACCTTAACCTAATAAGGTAAAGTAATAATTACAAACTTGGCTAATCTAGGGTTTCACTCAATGATGCTTCTAAATGCCATCTATTCCATCCTAGAGTGAAGACACCATAATAAAATGTATTACTTTTCAAAATCAATTCAATTTTCCAAACAATTACCAGAATTAAAGGATTTCCAAAATTAGTGTCGACTGACTAGAATATAACATATGGGATCTGTACAACCAAGGAAAAAGAGTGGCCAATAGTAAAATGTAGAAGGAATCTCAAATATAACACAAGTGTGATAATTGAAGCATAAGTTATAGTACAAATTATTTATGATCACATATGATAAAAGTAAAAGTAGGAAGGTGGGTTGACTACCAACATGTGGAATGGAATATAAGTGAAAAAAATCTTTCACGGAGCCTTAGATGGATTTTCATGGCGGTATTTTGTTCTACAGGCCCTTTAAGATTTATTTTTTACCATGCCAAGAAAATCCAATCCAATCCAATATGAAACTTTCCCCCTCTTCCTACCAAAATTACTATGGTTTTGTTTACTTGATGGATTTCATTTTATATGAATTTTTTGTTGAGTATGAGTATACAAACTGCTAACAGTTTGGGAGCTCAAAAGGATTTCAAAATTTCCCCTTAACTTTAGTATTCTCCACTATTTATTCACATTCTTACTATTCAAAGAAGTTATAAATAAGAAATGAGAAATGCCCTACACAAGAAGAGGGTAGGGAAGTCGATTTCAGTATGAGATCATTGCATTACTTGATTGGGTAATTCTAAATACATGAGGAATGAGGATGGAATCAAAGTACTCTAGGACTACAACTAATGATGAAAAGTCATAAGGAAGAGGTAGCACTGATGAGATCCATGCCTAGAATTTCGTAACACAATGGAAGAAGAAACTTGGGTATTGTTATGAATCATAGAATGAAAGAGTTTAGATGAACATACAAGAAAAATTAATATTGTTTCTTAACACCATTTTCATTTCCATTACATGTTATATCGTCCATTCCAAATAAATTCAATAGGTGTTCTTCATCCATCCCTAGAGCTTGAGTATTCTTATTCCTCTTCCATGAGGATATTTCTTTTAGGTATTATCCCACAGGTCCCAGGATCAAAACCTAGTTCTGATACCACATGTAACACCTAGAAAAAATGAATACTAAGATATGTACCTGGTATCCAAAGACTTTGAATTCAGATCCTTCATGTTGCTTCAACAACTCCAAAAAGATGGCATGGGAACAACTCTCCTCCTAACTATTGGTTCAACTCAATCACCATCCACCCCTGAGTCTCAATCTATTATTGCCATATTGTGACTAGTATTTCCCCTTACCTTGAAGACACATCTCTTATTATTTCCCAATTTCTTATATATAATGTTTACATCATAAAGGACTCAAATCCCAAGACTCTACTTGTCATAATTATACTTATCTTAATTTTCCTTTTCCAATTTCTTGTTTTTCTTTCCTTGATTATTTTATTAGTTTAATTGATTTGGTACATGTCACTTATCATTTAAATAAGTCTTAGCAAGGTAAGCCACTGAAGGGACTATATTGTAGATAAGGGGATTAATTGAGCCTATAAGGGTGAGTCACTATAAGAAAGAGGATACTTGAATGAGTTATTATGAAATAAATTATATCACATGCTCATTGGGATCATGAGTACATTCAGGTGTGTTAGAGAAAGTAGTGAGCCAATCATTTCTCGTAATAAACTATTTTGAATTAAGGGATAACCATACTTATGGGCCAAATAATTGCAACAAGAATGTTGAGTTCCTCACTTTAAATATCAACATGGGCTTTGTACAAACTTGTGATGTATCATGCACTGTATGTGAAAACTACATTGATACAATTATATTTCAAAAATGAAGCATGCCAATCATAGGAATGTAAGAAGGAAGGAAATGAGCATAAACCAAATGCTAATTCTATTGCAAGGAAACTTATAAATTGAAAGAAAAATACTCTAATAACAAGAAATGGAAGTTGTAATAAAGGAAATGTGCATAAAGGAAATGAATAAGAAGTAAATTTTTATAAATTAAACTATTCTAATAACAAGAAAAGAAACAATAAAGAAAACATTTATAATGACAAACCATAAAGAAAACTATTCTAATTACAAATCGTAAAGAAAAATCAGTAAAGGAACTATAAGAAAGTAAATGCATGTTGGTAATGAAAGTACAAGAATTCCATAAATAAAAACACAACTATTGGACGAAATTAAGTTACAAGTTATTAAATCAATAGGTAGAGGGTATTCAATCATCATTGGAGCTCCAAATTAGGTCCAAGCCCTGGATCAGGCAATGGGGTGAATCCTTCGAGATAAAAACACTAATTCGACCAAGAAACTTCAACCAAAATCTTGTATTACCTCCAAATTTGAATTTACGATACGAAAATGATGAAGATTCAATCCTTTGTAGGAGACTTCATATTATACTTGAAAAAGGAATCAAATCTATGTTTAATTAATCTGTTTATTGATGAAATTTGTTCCAATATCTCCTAATATCATTAAGCCTATTTTATGGGATTACTTCTGTCTTCTAGAAAAGGTGAAGGGAAAAATCCCTTAAAAACCTCAACAATATTCAATTTTGTATGGATGAATGAATGGGAGAGATTAATCTTATTTCTTTATTGAATTCCTATGCTTAACACTTGGGGATCATATTATCCTTCATATATATAATAGATGCAAAAAAAAAACATAAATCACTCTAATATAGAGCATATGTCAAATTTCAAATTAAATTAAGTTAATTATATATAATTAGAGAAACATAAGTCACATTTTTCATTAAAAGGATTAAATTTCCATGAGAATTATGTCTTAGGGGCAAGGATGTGTTATGCAACCAGCTCACAAAATAGAAGAAAAGATAGATCAATGACTTCAAAATCAGCCTCTTCGAGGGGGAAACCTCCTTTACATTACACAAATGAATAATTCTTGGATGATTCAAATGACCAAACCTCCTTCCTATATATAGGATTCTAAGGGGTCATAATATAATAAGAGCCAACATAACAATAATAATGTAAGGGAACAACAATAACAATAGTGGACTTCTATGGGGCACAATAATAACAATATGGGGACAACATAGGCACAACAACAACAATAAGAATCTACAATGAAAATAATAATAAGGGAATACACTAGTATTATAAGGACCTAACATAACCCTCTCCTTCAAACAATTGTTGTCCTCAACGCTTGAGTAGTTTTGGATGCTTCTGTATAAAATTCTCATCCTCCCATGTGTAATCTTTAGTGGGTAAGTTCTTCCACTTGATGAGATACTTTGAAATTGATTGACTTCATAGATGTCGATTTCTTATTTCTGTGACTACTTCAGGTTCCAATATGATTTTTCCTTCCTCGTCAAGTACTGGCAATATTGTTTGAACTTGGAGCTTGTCACCTATAACCTTTTTTAAGCATGACACACGGAAAATTGTGTGCACTCGGAAGATGCAGGAAGCTCCAATTTGTATGCCACGGTACCAATATTTTGTAACACCTTGTATGGACCATAATACTTCGGTGATAATTTAATATCCTTTTTCCGGGACAATTGTTTATATGATCGTAGTCGTAGAAATACTAATTCACCTACATGAAAACTTCTTTCGTTGTGATGTTGTTCTGCCTGTTGATTTATTCTATGCCATGCCAAAGTCAGTTTATCCTTTAAGAGTTAGAGAACTTGTTGTTGATGCTCGATGTGATCCTCCAATGCTTGAACCTTAGAATTTTCTCTTAAATATGATGTGATGGACAGTGGATGATATCCATAAAGTGCCACAAATGGGGTCATTTTTGCTGCAGTATGGAAGGAAGTGTTATACCACCATTCATCAAGAGGAAACCACTTGACCCATTTTGTTTATTTATGAGATACAAAGCAACAAAGATATCCTTCCAAACATTATTTCACTATCTCAGTTTTCCCATCAGACTGGGGATGATAATATGAGCTATGAGCTAACTGAGTACCCAGACAAGAAAATAATTATGTCCAAAAATTTCCAGTGAAAATGGGATCTCTATCACTTACAATAATCTTTGGGTTTCCATGTAGCTTTTGAATTGTTTCCATAAATGTAGTAGCTACTATATTGGCTTTAAATGGATGAGCTAATTCACAAAAGTGTGTATACATGGTAAGTCTATCAACTATCACCATGATGACACTCATTCCTTCGGACTTGGGTAAACTTGTGATAATGTTGAAACCTCCTCCAAACGTTGACTTGAATTGAATAAAAGTTGTAACAGACTCGGGAACTTAGCTATTTCAACATTATTTTGTTGGAAAACCAAACATTCTGCCACAAACTTTTGAATATCAGATTTAAGGCCATCCCAAAAAAATTCCTTCTTAACCCTGTGGTAAGTTTTTAAAAATCCTGACTGCCCTCCTAAGGAAGAGGTGTGCAATTCTAGAAGAATATTTTATTTTAGTTGGGAATTCTTACAAACGTATAAGTGATCTTTGTACCATAACAAATCATTTTTCTAGCTAAATGTATCAAATGTGTTGGGATCTTGTTGCAACTTTCGAATGAGTGCCCACACTTTTTCGTCATTCTTCCATTCATCCCTTTCTTCATTTATCCAATCTGGTTGGGTAATAGAAATGGCACAAAACAATGCTTCCACATCCTCATCCTTTCTTGAGAGAGCATCTGCAATAACATTTTTCTTCCCTCTTTTGTAGATGATTTCAAATTCATAACCCAACATCTTTGTGACCCATTTTTGCTGCTCTTCTGAAGATAATCTTTGTTCTAAAAAGTATTTAAGACTATCATGATTTTTTTTACCTTGAAGTGTCTTCCCATTAGGTGAGGTCGCCATTTCTTAAATGCATGTAGTATTGCCAACATTTCCTTCTCATAAATATCTTTGTGTAAATACTTTCCTTTGATTGGACGAATTTCAAAAGAAATGGGTCTTCCTTATTGCATTAAAACAACACTAATTCCATTTCTTGAGGTGTCACATTCCACAATAAAGGTTTTTGTGAAGTCTAGCGTAGCTAAGACCGGTGCTTGACACGTTACTTATTTAAGATGTTCAAAGGCTTGCGTTGCTTCTGGAGTCCAAGAAAACACATCTTTCTTATGTAATGTTGTTAGAGGTGCTGCTATCTCCCATAATTCTTAATAAACTTGTGATAATACCCTGTCAACCAGAGAAATTCTCGTAGATGCTTTATGGATGTGGGGATTTTCCATTCCTTAATGGCTTTAATTTTTCTAGGGTCTACGTTAACACCTTCATGAGATATAGTATGACCCATATATTCCACCTCTTGTACTCCAAAGAAACATTTGGAGGTTTTTGCATATAATTGTTTCTCCTCCAATATTTTGAGCACCCTGTCAACATGTTGAACATGATCCTTCCAAGACTTGTTATAGATTAGCGTATCATCAAAAGATACTAATACTTCTAAGGAAGGGTTTGAAAATGGAATTCATCAAAACTTTAAATGTAGAAGGTGCATTGCTAAGGGAAAAAGGCGACCAAAAATTCATAATGACCCTCATGAGTTCTAAATGTTATTTTTAGAATGTCTTCAGTCTTCATTTTTATTTGATGATATCCTGAATGAAGATCCAGCTTGGTGAAGTAAATTTCTCCATGTAATTCATCAATAACAAGAATGGGAAAGTTATCTTTAATAGTGATCTTGTTGAGCTCCCTATAATCTGGACACATGCGCCATGATCCATCCTTCTTGTGCACCAATACTACTGGAGGAGAGAAAGAACTTTGACTAGGTTAAATTATACCATCCTCTAGCATTTTTGTAACCATACATTCAATTTCACTCTTTTGGGAATATGGATATTTGTAAGGTGTTATGTTTGGAGGAACACTTCCTAGAATCAAATCAATAGCATGATCAAGATCACGAATAGGTGGGAGGCCTTTGGAAGTCTCAAATATGTTGGAATGATTGTCCAAAATCTTTTGGAGATCTGGAGAAATAGATTATTTTGATGTGGGAACCTCTAGTGAACATAATTGTGTAATTATGCCCTATTTTTCTTTCTTTAGAAGCATTGCCATGATGTTAGAGCTGATTATATTTCATGGTTTCCCTCCGATACCCCTTAATTCAAATTCCTTTCCTTCCCAAAAAATTTCAAGAAAAGTTCTTGAAAATTAAAAGTTATCATACACAAAGATTGTAGCCATTGGACTCCTAGTACAATATCAACACCACCCATTGGAATGGAAAGAATTGGACTATTCAATACATATTCTCCCATGGATACTTGATATTATGGAACTTTTAGAAGAAATTTATGGTTTCTCCATTTGCAACCATCACTTGGCACTCTGGTGCTGGATATAGGAAGCAATTCAATTCCTTGGCTATCTTACAATGAATAAAATTATAGGTACAACCTGAATCAATCAACACTATTACCTTTTTCTTCTTGATATGTCCTTCTATATTGAGGGTTTGAGGAGTGGTAATTCCTGACAATGCATTACAAGATATGGCCATATTCATTTTTTATTTTTCTAGGGTTGGTTCCTGGTGTATATCCTCTTCTTTTCACATTTCTTGTTCCTTTTCTTCATCGTCTTCACAATCTATGTAAAATAATTTCTTCTCAGCGCACTTATGACCTTTAGTGTATTTTCTATCACAACTATGACAAAGCCCTTTTTCTCTTTTTTCTTCCAATTGTTGTGGCGTCAACCTTGTCGGTTGTGGAATGCTAGGGGTAGCAACACTTCCATATTTATAATTGTGAGTGGTAGGCTTCCTTATTCCCATAATTTTTCTTTCAATTTTTCTTTCCAACCTGAATGCCTTCTCCAATGAATCAGGTTTCAAAACGAGAACCTCATTTTGGACGTTATCCTTTAAAGTCCCTATGAACACATCAATCTTATGCTCCTCTAGGAATATCTCTTACCCTTATATTCAATTTTTCAGAAGTCCTCAATGTGGTCCACCCTTGAACGCTTTTGTTTGAGATTTATCAATTGTCTAAAGAAGGTGTTTATTTTTGTATTCTCATGATATGCTATCATTTCCTCCATAAAAATTGACCAAGTGACAATTTTTTTACAAGAGAAAAGTCATCGATACCATACAAACTGATTGGGTTCTAAATTTAAAGTTGTTATGATTACCTTTTGCGTGTTTTACACATTATGGAGATAAAAATATTACTCCATTTGTAGTATCCATGTTATGGGTTCCTTTCCATCAAACTTCCTCATATCGACCTTCAGGAAATGGTGTTCCTTGAATCCAACATTATGTTTTATGAAATCATGATTAACATTTCTTTTGTTCTCATCATGAGTTTCATCTACTACCTTTTCTCCATTAGGAAGCATTTCTTGTAGCAACTTTGCCAAACCTTCCATGTCTTTTTTCAAATCTCCAATGTTTCCTTTCATACCATCCATCTTAGCTTCCATTCCATCCATCTTAGCATCCTTCTTAGCTTCTGTTACTTTCTGTGAGAGTGAAATTCGTTGCACTTGGTCTCATAATTTGGAAATATCATGTTGCATTTCTTCCTCTTCTTCATGAACCATAGTAGAGCTTTTGAGTTGCTTACTAGGTGTTTCCATTTTATTTCTTTGGGGAATCAATTAATGATAATAAAAAAATTACCATGCCCTTTTACTTACTTCAAACTAATTTTTCAAACAAAACTTATGCAAATTATAAAAAGACTACACACCTTTTTTCTTCTCTGTAGAAGCTCAATATTGAATCTGTTGTATCTCTGTAATTTCAGATCTTGAATGTCTAAAATTTCGTCCTATGGTAGCTCGCTAAGCCCTCATTCTAACTCCAGAAGTATGATCAATATTGGATTATTCAAGAAAGGGTTATGTGAAATCTCCCATGATAACCTCATTATAGACTAGTTCAGTAGAGTGAACTTGTGCGAAGTGTCATGTGTCACAGCTACGAACTTTGGATCTGAAAACAATACAAAGAAAACTAAAGTCTGTCCTTTTTCTGTGGCTTTTGATGAAATTTCAAGAAGATTCTCAGAGAGAAAGTTATGATGATTTTCCCAAGGTCACTTGTTTGGGATGTAATTTGGGAGCTTGCAAAAACCCTAACTTCCTTGGATCATATATCCGAAAATATAGTGAGACAAGATTTGAAAATTCGCACCTGAGGTTAATAAATATTGTAGCTCAATTGGGTTTTCAATTATGCTTCTGAAACGTTGTAGAAAACAAGTTATAGCCAAAATTCGATGATGACCTATTTGGAGTAGTAAAACCCTAGAATCCAAAGCTCTGATACCAAATGTTATGCAACCAACTCACAAAATAGAAGAAAATATAGATCAATGACTTCATAATCAGCTTCTTCGAGGGTCCAACCTCCTTTACATTAAACAAATAAATAATTCTTGGATGATTCAAATGACAAAACCTCCTTTCTATTTAATGTACCTTCAATTTTTAATGTACCTTCAATTTTTATCAATACGGGTCTTCCCAAAAGCATGCATAATGGGTACTCATTGGATGTGGAATTTAATTCCACATCCAACGAATGTCTACACTTGAAATTTGAGTAAACTTATAAGGAGATCAGCCAAAAATACAATTAAAATTAGTTTTCTACTTTTCCCTCTAAAATTCATAACTATTGTTTTATTATTTTAACTATTATTTTATTATTTTTGCTTAGGAGGCCTCTTTTAAGCATAAATTTCCTGTAATCCACCATAATCCTACTTGAAGTATATTTCACATTGTCGTATCACTTAGAAAATGTTTATCTGTCGACAGCTTGTGGGTTTCTTTAATGATACCTTGCCTCTTGCATTCTAAAGTGCATTGTTGAAGTACCTCATATACTCCAAACTTGTATAATGTTCCACTAATTAGTGTGAAAGGAGTTTCTTTCACTGTTAAGAATTTCTTTTTTTCTCACAAAAGTCTTCGAGTTCTTTTCCCATGGGGCCTTCACCCAATGAACCTCTCACATATCACGTGTTCATGCCATTCCAAACAATACCCTTAGTTTGACTACATATTGGAAAATAACGTTAAAAGTCACATTATTTAACCCCTTACCAATACAAACCCTATACACCTTTCCAATTTAAAAAACCCCTAATTTCACTAGATATTGTAGGTATCCATTTTTTCATTATCATTTTTTATACCCTTTTGTATCTTTGCATTAACTTTGAGCTCCATTGCTTATACATGCAAATATAAAAACACTTCCCCCTTTATATGCTCAATATATTATGTCATTTTTTTCTCAATATATATCCCCCAATATGAATGCACGTGGTATGGTATTTCTCCCCCAATGAATCCCCCGTGGCTTTTCCTCTATGTTAAAATTAAATAATTTCTGCAAATTTTGTGGGAGTGGCTTTGACTAAAAAAACATGCATTGGGTAAATTATCATCAATATCTATTAGTTCTTCTCATGAGTTGAGTTGAGATAGGTGGTGAGGCCCAACATGTTTTTTTTTGTGGTCATACTATTTTTTCAAATTCAAATTCTTGAAATAATAGCAACCGTTCACAAATCCTCCCCAAATGTATAGGTTTATTAACAAGGTATTTTAAGTCATGTTGATCAATGAAACATGTCAACGAATTGGCCAAAATATAGTGGCAGAAATTTTACAAGGCGAAGATCATGGCTAATTCCTCCTATTCTATTGTTGAATAAATTCTTTATACCTTGTTTACTTTTTAATTAACATCTATTTGGATGATTGACTTTTTGGTGTCATGTTGTGCTAAAACTACTTTGATTTCTACATTAGATGCACTCATATACTTGAAACTTTTTGGACCAACAAAGAAATTTCTAAATTGGTGCCTCTACCAGTTTCTTTTCTGATAATTTGAATGATTCATTGTACAACACTTTGCTCCATATATATTAAACATATTTTCTTAATTGTTCATCAATTGGAAATTTTATATCAGAGTGATGTCTAATATATTTTTTATAGTACCTTGCATGCTCGAGAAATATTTTGCTCTACTTTTGGTTGACATGGGGCTTTAGGTCAAGGATCACTTTAATTTTTTCCATATAGGATTTGATTCCTTTCTTACATACCACATGCCCTAATAATATTCCAATTGGTGTGGAAAACAAACACTTTTTAATATTGAGAGACAGATGAATCTACCTACACTTTTTAGTAGTATTCCTTACATACCACATGCCCTAGCAGTATTCCAATTGGTGTGGCAAATAGACACTTTTTAATATTGAGAGACAAATTAATATGTCTACCTTCCTTGCATACCACATGCCCTAGAAGTATTCTAATTGGTGTGGAACATAGATTTTTTTTAATATTGAGAGACAAATGAATCTATCTACACTTTTTACAGTATTCCTTCAATACCAGTAGTCATCTATTCGGCCTATTTTTGGTCAACCATCTTTAGAAATGTAATTTTTTATTATTATTATTTTAGCATCCATCTATTTAGCAACTTTTTACTCATTGAGTCTCTAATTTCCAAAATTTACTTAATGATATGCAGATGGAAAATCTAGTTTCTCGGGTTTACCATCCTAAACTTTCGATATTTTAGATATCATTATAATGCATTTTTTATTCTCTAAATGATTCTATTTCCAACAAAATCTCTTCACCAGAAATTTGATATTTCACATATTGAATCGAGAAGTTCCTCTTTTTCCTGATGGTTGGCATGATATATGATTACATGTTACAGTCAATGGTAGTCAATTTTCATTTTCCCTTTTTCTTTTTTTTGTACAATACGTTTGTTCGAAAAAAATTCTTTAATTTGGTGAGTTCCTTCAACTAGTTCTTTTTTAGTAAGATGAAACTCAAAATATTTTATAAATATATTCTTTAATTCATTTCTTTTAGAGCATTTCCCCTTGATCTTTTTTTTATACCACTTATTTGGTAGATCATCAAGAGTACTAGGAAACATGTGTGGTGAATATTTCTTATCTCTATAGCCAATTCTATTTTATTTTGCTTCACATTGTTTAATATGGGCTAGAAGATCTCTTCTTAGGTCAAAGTTGGGAATGTTGGCCACTACATAAAAGTTCTCTCCCTCAAAAGCGTTCAATAAAATATGTCGCAATAGTTGTCCACATTTGAATTTGATGGGCATGGACATCCCACCATGTTGTTTTTTCTCCAATAAAAGTTGTAACAAGAATTTGTACTCTTTCTTTCTCACATTTAGATACTTCATAAATGTGATTCGAAGGGGAACTTTTTTCTTTAAATCTTTGTGTAGTACCAAATTCATTTTTCACATTGGTTGGAAATAGTGTAGGAGATTATCTTACTTCTCTTTCATGCACAATTAGCATTTCTTTAACTATGAATCTTGGTTATGTTTTCTCAATTGGTATTGCTTCAATTATCCAACATTCCTTAGCCATTGATTCATAATTTCCAATTTTCCATTCATAAAGCTTGGTGTCTAAGTTTTTTCCAATGGAAAGTAGGGATCATAGAAGAATATTTCATGTTGCATTGGGATCCACATTGTCTTTATCCTCATGCATAAATTGATATAAATGTTTTGTCTCTGTTTCATCATCTAGTGATTCAGCCCATGGTTTTCCTTCTTGTGGATCTAATGGGATCACAATCTATCTATTATTTCTAATAAACCTTATATACTTGTTCTCTAGGGAAATAAAAGCTTTCATGATTCGACCCCATGGGAATCTGATCAACACTGGATAAGTTAGCATTCCTTCAACTAAGTTATTAAATTCAAATTCGACAAATGTTTGGATTCCCATGATTGAAGTTTGAATGTGTTTTAGTATAATGATGGGCTCCAAGAATCTCTTATCTTTTAATTTTAGATAGTTGATTGTCCTTTGAAGGCCTGATCTTCTAAGCGTTATTCAGGTGTCTCTAGGGAGAATATTTACTTGTGACCAAAGTTGATAATGACTTGACCTATCAGGTGTCTACTTATCTTATGGTTGACTTGAGGATCATAGTATTCAAAATTTTTGTTCTAGGACACTTGTCATAGGTTTCTACATAGTCTATGATCTTCTTTGTATTCTCTAAGTATACAAAGGAGCTCAGTTATATGACCAACTGATTGTTTTCCTTTTAGTAGTTCTAAAAATTATTCCATAATATTATCTTTAGTAAATATTTTTTTCTAGCTTCATTTATGAAAAAGTTGATTGCTTCTCTCATTAGATCATCATGGTGTTGTAGATTGGATATGGATGAACAACTTTTGTTGGTCATATTATTTCTTATGTTCTTGGTTTACTTTCTTATCTAGCTCCATATGTAGTGATGACTTCCATGTTTTTTCAATTTAAGACTTTTTGTTTAGGTACAAAATGAAGAAAATTGATAGCTCTTTTATTCAGTAGTTTTTCAAGGATTCTATGTAATTTATCAAAGATTGATCACCAAATTCATAAATTTTGTGGTAGCATAAGTCGATTTTGTCTTTTAATGGAAAATTGAGTCTAATGTGCCCCTCCTGCCAACAAGTATAGTAGTAAACTCGTCCTCAATATTAACCTTGGTTTCATCCAAATCTCCCATTAAATATGTCTTGATTGTTTCAATTTCCTTGAAATACTTCACAACCCTAGTATCCATTTCCTCTTTCCTGTTATATTTTTTCCCTTCTAGATTGGGTTTCTAGATCCCCTAACTACTCAAATGATAGTGTATGGTAAATAATATGGTAGTTAGTATTATTTCAAATGTTAGTTGGAATTCATGAGTAGAGTGGTTCGATTCCTCACATGTAGCACACCACTTTGGCTTCACATTCTTTAAATTATATCAACATTCTCTCATGGTATGATTTGACATGAAATGGAAATTTAAACAATATATATATGATTGTACATGTCGAATGCCTTGTTTAATATGATTTAGGAATTTATAGTTATCCTTTTTTTGCCCCTCACTTTGATAGTTGGTGCACCACAATTCATTATGTTGCATAGTAATATTCATGAATGATTGTTGTAACTGCTCAATTTTTTCTTTGATTCTCTTTACTATCGATGAGGAGGTCAACATCCAATCGTCATCTATTTCAATGTGTTGGTCCTTTTTTAAAGATTCTTCCCATGATGTAGTTTTGTGCATTATTAAGCCCTCTGATTCATTATGAGAGTATAACAATGTACCATTGTATTAGGAGATCTTCATTAATCACAAATGGAGTTTACCTTAACAAGTCTTTAAATATTTTATCATAGTATTTGTGAGTTGTATGTCATGTCTTTTGCTTAACTTCTTTAAGTTATTGGGATACATGATTCTTAATGATCTTGAACTTTAAAGAGGGCAAGGGAACTTTTCTTAATATCGTTCTTGGTTCTATCTTGATTTCCTGTGATATTCAAAAATCAACTAAGGGATATTTTATTTTAGGGCTCCCACAAATTAAACCATCTGTTTTGCTTAATTATTGAAATCGTTGGCATCCTAGAATATTTTGAAAAAAAACAAGTGTTTTCTAGGGTCTTCATAGAACTTGTAGAGGGGGAATTGAATTAATCCCATGTTTTCATTTTCAATAGGATATTGTGTTGAATTATTTTGGACTAAAGGTCATTTGATTGGAGTAAGCACTTGTATCGAATACACTTGTTTTTCTATCATGTTATTTTCTACTTTGACAGTTAGATTTTTTATATTTTTTACTGTAGCATTTCAATTTTAACTTTCAACTTCGACATTTGAAGATGTTGGTGGGATATCATCAGTTTGACACGTGTTTTATAAATATTATCTAAATCGGTTTGCCTCAAGATACGAAGGCTCATCATCACACCTTGATTCACCTTCTTTGGAAATTAAGAATTTCAATAGAATGTTATGTTCTTGAGATCTCTAATATGGATAATTATGTCATCACTTTCCTAATTATTTAGCCAACTCTACTTGGATGCTAGGATTTCTATTAAGATATAATATTTTAGGTTTCCTTGGTCATCTCTTCTATACAAAAATAAGGAAGGTTTTTCATCAATATAAAGACTCTAACATAGGAAGTTTATCTTACATGGGGACTTGTGATATTTTCTATAGGATATCATGGTATTGTCGGTCCAAAGTCATCAACTTTCATATTGTTTGCATGCCTTTTTAGAATAAGGCTTGATTGTATACTATTGGTTTTCGTTGGAGCCTATGGGTCTACACCTCTCCAATCTAGGAACTCAATGCATCCTTATATGAGTCTCATGCATCCTCTATCTATCACTTTGGATTTTTCTTTTGGTTTGACTATTTGAGGCATTTGTCTTCGTGCATCTCGTGTTGTTTTTTCTTTCTTTTGTTATGTTCAATTTTATAAATGTCGAATCATTTTTTTATAATACTACATACAACGTTGGATTTTTCTATCCGACTCCTCGGTGAGAGAATATCCTTGTACTCTTCCAACCAATCATCTTCCTCTCATGTCATCTCCTCGACTTCAATTGGCTTCTTTCATTTTTTTCTTATTTTATTTTTTTCAATTTATCTTATGAATGTCTGCACCCACATCACTAACCCTAAGTTATTGTTGGTTAGGAACTAATTTTCCAATAAACATCCTCATTTTCTCAAGAAGTATTCCCACGCTCCTTTGGTGTCGTCATAATGAGCATCAATAAATTTTTCTCTGTTGATTTGGCGCTTTTTATCGTCAGAATTTTGTAATGGTTCTAAACAGACTTTGTACTTGACGATATGTCCAACTTCCTTGTCAAAGAGAAATTTGTGTATCGAGGTAGGTATAATTCATAATAATCCCTCATGGAAATCATCGTGAAGATGTTGCTTGATTTTTTTATTGAAGTGTGTTCTTCAATTACTTACTCCTCGCAAAAATAGTCAAGTATTTTTTTTACCAACTACAACAAATTTTTCCATCCCTATTTTGTTAATTTCATCATTAATCTCACATCACTGGTGCAATGACAAATTATATGGATGGTCGGTGTACTTCTTTAATTTTGAGGCGATCAATTCAACAATTTTTTCATGGGTTTATGGGTTTTTGTAAAGGTGTGACCTTGATGCTACCAGCGATAATTGGTTTCTTCTAGAATAGTTATTCAAGTAATTATTAATTTTTTTCTACCACCATTCATGTATCTCTTCCAAACGCATCATGTTTATTCTCTTCCAAATGCATCATATAAATAAACGTATTTGATGCACTTGGGTGTAGAAACTACCAACAATGGACCCAATGTTATGATCTAGGGAACAACATGTATTATTTACCAACAATTTATACACCAAGCAATCTCATACAACAATATACTTAATCAACAAAGGAGAAAAGGGATAACAGAAGTAGTGGAGATCCAACAAAAGAATTATTATATTATATATATTAGCATACAACAGTAGCCTCATAGGGTCAAGTACATGCATATTTCTACTTCCTTTAGATAGATACAACAACTATACCAACTAACTAACTCGGTCAGTCAAACTTTAAAAGGGTTCGGCTGACTTACAATATAGATCAAAACTCAATTGAATGTGTCAACTTGATAAGGCTAGTGGACTAAGTCAACTAGCCTATCCAACACTACTATTAAGAATATTTTGTGAATATTCCATAGAATATAAATTCTTACCATCCACTTATTAATTTTGATAATTAATTTAAAAATTTGGAAACATTATTCCAAAATGGGCTTGCATATCAACTTAAAAATGCATGTATTAAGTTATTCGATGTTCAATCGTAACTTCATGATTCCTGCAAGATAGCTAAACACAAATCAACATGAAATTTGGCATTATACAAAGATGCAAAAGGAAAGAATATACAAAAATAAAAATTAGGGAATTGCTAGGAATTTAGATAGCTACAAATGGCTTATCTTCTATGCATGTTTGTTACTCCTTTTCCTAAATATATCTAAACTGTTGTAACTATATTTTTTTATCATTTGAAAGTTGTAAGTTTAGGAAGTTGAATTGATTCAATTTTCTTAGTTAAGAGTTCACATAAATAATAATAGGAACACTTCAAAAGAAATCACAATTAACGAGAACATACTATTATCATCGAAATAGATATCCATTATGAAACAACATTAAATATTCCTTGACATGTTGCAAAAAAATCAAGCACAACGAAGAATATTTTGTAACTAAGCAAATTCATTAGGTTTACTTTGTTTACAGGACTATGCCAAATTTGTTACTTTGTTTACAAGACTATGCCATGAAATAGAAATTGTTAAATTGGGATCCTTATGAGAGTCTTTTCCTCACACATGATATAATATCATAATCAACATTAAAAAAAACAACAATTTGTGCTTCATTGAGAAAGATGACTACTGTGTTTTTTTACCAACATAGCTGATAAAAGTATTTAGTATTCAATTATCAAACAATAGAAACATATCAAAGATATATTTACCTCTCAATAATTAAAAGCCCACTTGTCATTAGGGAGAGGTCATGTTGTAGTAGCACACAAATATCAGGAAAATAATGTCAAGAAAAACAAAAAAATTCACTATCTAAATAGGGACACTTTCCAATGGATATTGTACTTGATGACCATATGGAAATATTTTTAGTGAGGTTATTATAATGATCATAGGAGGAGTAGGAATGCATGAGTTCTAAATTTTATTTCAGGAAGAGAGGCATGTTCTTAAACTTTGTCTCTAAGACATGAAAGGTCTTCTCTCCTAATTTAATCAACATCTTATCCCACCTCCTTCAGGGCTTCATAACTAAGTCTATATATTGCCAACCTTTTTAGTGATTTTCTAAAAAAAAGTATAATGTGCTTAAAAATTAAACATTATTGGATAGAACTCTTATATCTCATCTTATTAATATTAAGAAAAAGAGGCAACATTAAATTTATTAAGCTTATAGGCATCACTTATTTCAGAATAGGGATTCCATAATTTACCATTTTAAATAAAAATAAATATATGAATGCTTGTGATCCAGGTCCAGGTGTGACAAAGGACCCTTAGAATACCTTTTACTTTCATGATGTGTTAAATTGCATTTTTAAAAGAACATAAATGAATACATCTGCATGCTATAAAGAAGAGGAACATGACAATCGTCAACACATGAAAATAGAATCTGTTGATAATGGAGATCATCCAGGAGGGACTACGTCTTCGGGCCCCCGTGTCAAGATGGTGTAGGCCGCTGCATTAAGTGTTGTCAATAGTGATGATGTACATAGAGATGATGTCACTATCATACAAGGAAAATGCCCTCACATAGGAGTGGTGCCAAGAGATGTTCCACTACAGGAACTCTCAGTCAAAAGAATCTTATCAGTATGATACAAACTCATGCATGATGAGTATCCCACTAACATGGCATAAAAGGAATCTCAGTGCAAACATACATGACGACAAAATGAGTATCCCATCAACATACAAGAAAGGGATCTCGAAACACGACATGACGAATCATGACAACAAGTACATCACACATATGATTCTGTATCACATTAATCAAGAATCATGAGACAAGTAAGAAACAAGATCCCACATCAAACATCAAACAAGGTTCTGTGCAGCACAATGCATAGTAAAAGAAGTACATGAACACACTGCATATACCTCACAACCAGGGCGCCATCTAAAGAAGAGGATGTCAAACTGTTGAAGCTCACCATACATCGAATCTCGTGGTGTCGAATCTCATGGAAATGGCTGCTCACACATGAATGTTGACACCTGCACTCCAATTAGAAATTTGACTGAGAAATGAAATGAAAAAAATGCAAAATCTGAATGCACCATCAAATTTGTGGCGTCGAAAATTGTAAAATCGACTGTCAAATCTTAATTCTGAGAAAGTGAAAATTTTGGGCTCAAGGAATCTTTTAGATTCCCCTTAGGTTCCTCAAATATTCCGTCCTCTGGTTCGTATGAAGATCCATTGCTCAGACCAAAATTCTGTCTGTGCGATCAGCTTCATGTCACTGAGAGGTGTAAGATTGACATAAAATTTGTCCAATTTCGACACTAGCAAAATTTTGCCCCCTTGAGAATTTGGCTCAATCATGGTTCCGCCTACTCTTTTCCTCGATTCATGGTTCCACCTGAAAAAATTAATTAAAAAAATAATATGTCTCGAAAAACATGCTCAGTCTTGGCCTCCTGAAACTACATCTACTTGTGGTTCCACCTTTTGTCTGCTCCCATTCATCTTCCGTTCGGTGCTCTGTTCTTCCCCCCCCCCCCTCGATCACACTATGTAAGTTGGTTTAAGTGCAAACTAGAGGGCAGACTTCACCAACTATACCCACTTGGCATGTTGGTTGGTGGGTGATAATTAAAGATTTATTGTTAGCGGAGGTTGTGGGTTCCAAACCCACTTCCACCTATTTTAATATGGTGTGCATTATGGTTTGATATGGATAGGAATTAAGGTAACGGTTCTATTTGAATGAGTGAAGTTCTAGGTTGTATTAATGTTTTGGTTGGCTATTCTCAAAACCATAACAACCCACGACCCATAATGTACGGGATTATGCCTTAATAAAGCCTTTCAAACTAACTTTTTAATCCATTGTTTTGGGTTTTGAATATAACTTTAATATTTCAATATGAATTTTCTTTTATATGTTTATTATTAAGCTTAATATGTTTACTAACCATATATTTATTTAAAATGACTTTCTTTAGATGGTTCTTTTTTAATTATTATTCTTTTGTCGTTTTGTGCAGGTTTAAGAAGAAATGCTAGTATACCATGTGTTGATCTTTTAGTGGCCATTAAGTCGCCACATAAACTTTGTGGGTCCCACCTACTAACTAGGATGCCATGTGGCATATTGTGGGCCCTTCTTTTTCCCTTGTCATGTCAAACTTTGAAGAGCTTTATCTTTCGCACACGAGCTCGGATTGATGAACCGTTCAAACCATTGCGATCAGGACGACGAAATCTACGTTCTGGTCCTAGTTTGAAAGAATTCTTCTTGCTTTGATATTTGAGCTTCCCTAACCCCTCTTTGTCCTGTGCGTGTCCCTAGAGCAACCTAGATCAACCCTCCCCACCGAGGAGCATTTGGTCCTCCAAAAGCATGAAAAATAATTTGCAACTTCTTTGTACATTGTCTACATCACAAGCATCCTTAAAAGCTATCTCTTGCATCTCCTTCACCTTTGTTCTTTCGAACCTTAAGCGATGAGCCAACACCTACAACCTCTGCAAACTTATGGTACAGTTCTGCAAGTTACATGCTTGATTTACATGACCAACTAATGACCCAAGCATCCCATACTTGCCATGAGTTTATAACATATACTCGGTGGTCAAGTTTACATCAAGTTGGACACAATACCCCAGCTACAAGAACAAGGCCAAAATATCATTGTTACTTCAACAAGTGATGGAAAACACATCATCACTACAACACATGATTTACAAAAATAAGGCCAAACACTATTGTTTGCTTTGACAAGTGATGGAAACACAACATCACCTCCACAATTTAACATGCAACACAAACAGGACCAAACATCATTGTTGCTTAACAAGTGATCAAAAATATGTCATCACTTTTAAATTTTAAAATGCAACAAATGATTTACAAAAGTATGACCATGAAACGCTAACATGTCTAGGAACCATTTTTCACTTATCAATGTGAATGGGTTGCCTCCTTGTGGTAGTCTTGCTTGTCGAGTGACTGCTTCATTTGGTTCATGTACCGTCATTTTGTCTTTAAGGCATTGCTCTGGATGGAGCCTCCAACAAGTGGCTCTTTGATGGCCACATCTATCACAATGACTGCAATACATCTTCTTCCTCAAGATTTGTTTAACATGTTTCTTTACCTAATGTTGAGAGGGTCTTTCATTCCTCTTATTTGTTTGTGCTGATATTCTTCTCCAACACCTAGAAAATGTATGGTTATGTAATCCACAAAAGGTACATGTTTTTCAATGCCATGTTTTACACTCATAATTAAAAACAAGATTATAATTGAAATGAACATTCAAAGATCGAAAGTGGTTATACCTTCCATTGATGTCTCTGATGTCATTATGGCGATGGGAGCTTGGCACGGCTCTTTCCTTGCCATGGGCATTGGCATGGGATGATGGGGATGTGTTCCCATCATTCTCTTTCCTCGATGATTTCAACGTTGTCTCAGAAGAATCTGACACCTTTGAGCATTCTCCCTCATTGCATCTCAATCCTACAAATTGGGGTCTCTACACAACCTCTAATGGTTGAGTTGTGCCTTGGTTATTAACACCAAGTTCTTTTTCCTCCTCGTACCTCATCTTGGTAAGGAGCCTCATGTTTGTCGCTGTAATTGGGATATCCAAATCTACAACAGAAAGCATACTATGTGAAGATGAAACTAAAAGGAAATCAACATCTTTTACCTCCTCTATCGAGTTGGAAAGAACTGATTGTCTCAGCGCATTCCACAACTTCCTTTCTGACATACCCAAGTCCTGCCTGATGGGGTAATTCTTCTACTTTGATGGGGTTGAAAATGCCTTGGCCATTAACGCCCAAGTGTTTTCCTTCATATCACATTTTCTTCAATAGTTTGGAGCCAATTCCTATGGTGTGATTTTCAAAAACAATGAAATCATCATCAGGACACATACATGAATTCATAGAACTACTTTTTACCTCACATGGGTCACATTGTAGCTTTTCCAAGGCCTCGTCCTTTGCTTCCAGTTGTCGTAGCAAACTTTGTTTTTCCTCTTTCTCTTCATGTAGATACATCTTCAATTCAACGTTCTTTGTTTGAATATTATGTTTGTTTTGCTTCAGTTCTTCCAGGGCCTCTTTTGTGGCTTGCAGCTAAAGCTGCAATCGCTCCTTTTCCTTTGTCTCTTTATGTAGAGTTTCATATATTATTTCCATTCTTTTGAAAAATTTTAGAATCGTCTTGTACATCACTTTTTCATCCTCTGTCACTGAACGTTCCATTGTTCACGCTTCAATTCACATCAACACAAGGACCGCTCTAATACCACTTGATCTAGCTCCGGGTGTGACAAAGAACCCTTCCAAGACCTTTTACTTTTGTGATGTGTTAAATTGCATTTTTAAAAGAACATAAATAAATACATATGCATGCTATAAAGAAGAGGAACATGACAATCGTCAACACATGAAAACATAAGCCATTGATAACAGAGTTTTTCTAGGAGGGACTACATCTCCGGGCCCCACTGTCAAGATGGTGTAGGCCACTGCATTAAGTGTTGTCAATAGTGATGATGTACATAGAGATGGTGTTGCTATCATACAAGGAAAATACCCTCATGGAGGAGTGTCGCCAAGAGATGTTCCACTATAGTAACTCTCAGTTAAAAGACTCCTATCAGTATGACACAAACTCATGCATGATGAGCATCCCACCAACATGTTATAAAACAGATCTTAATGCAAACATACATGATGACAACATGAGTATCCCATCAACACACAACAAAGGGATCTCAAAACAAAACATGACTAATCATGACAACAAGTACATCACACATATGATTTTGTATCACATCAATCAGGAATCATGAGACAAGTAAGAAACAAGATCCCACATCAAACATCAAACAAGGATATGTGCAACACAATGCATAGAAAAAGAAGTACATGAACACATTGCATAAACCTCACAACCAGAGCCATCTGAAGAAGAGGATGTCAAACTACCGAAGTTAGTCACATGTCGAATCTTGCAGCGCCGAATCTCATGGAAATGGCTGCTCACATGTGAATGCTGACACCTGCACTCCACTTAGTAAAGTGGCTGAAAAATGAAATGAGAAAATGGAAAATCTGAATGACCCATCAGATTTGTGGCATTGAATAGTGTAAAATTGACTGTCAAATTTATGAATTCTGAGAAAGTGAAAATCTGGGGCTGAAGGAATCTTTTAGATTCCCCCTAAGTTCCTCAAAGATTCCATCCTTCGAGTCATCTGAAGATCCACTACTCATGTCAAAATTTTGTCTACGCCATCAGGTTTGTGTTGCTGAGAGGTGAAAGATCAACATAAAATCTTTCCAATTTGGACACTGGCAAAATTTTGCCTTCTTGAGAATTTGGCTCAATCATGGTTCTGCTTGCTCTTTTCCCAAGTTCATGGTCCCACCTGCAAAAATTAATTAAAAAAATAATATGACTTGAAAAACATGCTCAGTCTTGGCCTCCTGGAATTGCGTCTGCTCACGGTTCCACCTTTTGTCTACTCCTGTTCATCTCCTGTTCGGTGCTTCATTCTTCTCCCCCGGTTCGCACTGTCTAAGAGGGTTTAATCACAAATTGGAGGGCAGACTTCACCAAGTGTACCCACATGGCATGTTGGTTGGGAGGTGATAATTAAAGATTTTTTGTTGGCAGAGGTTCCGGGTTCCAAACCCACTCCCACCTATTTTAATATGGTACGCATTATGGTTTGATACGGATAGGCATTAAGGTAACAGTTCTATTTGAATGAGTGAAGTTCTAGGGTGTATTAATGTTTTGGTTGGCTATTCTCAAAATCATAACAACCTATTCTAGTTTGTATTAATTTTTTGATTGGCTATTCTCAAAACCATAACAACCCACAACCCATAATGTATGGCATTATGCCTTAATAAAGGCTCTTCAACTAACTTTTCAATGCGTTGTTTTGAGTTGAATATAACCTTAATATTTCCATATGAATTTTGTTTTATATGTTTATTATTAAACATAATATGTTTAGTAACCATATATTTATTTAAAATAACTTTCTTTATATGGTTATTTTTTAATTATTATTTTTTTTGTCTTTTGTGCAGGTTTAAGAAGAAATGCTAGCATGCCATGTGTTGATGTTTGAGTGGCCATTAAGTCGCCACATAAACTTAATGGGTCCCACCTGCTGACTGGGATTCCATGTGGCACATTGTGGGCCCCGCATTTTCCCTTATCATGTCAAACTTTGAAGAGATCTATCTTTTGCATATGAGCTTGAATTGATGAACCGTTCGCACCATTGTGATTCGAACTACAAGATCTACACTCTGGTCCTGGTTTGAAAGCATTCTCATCAATTTGATTTTTGAGCCTCCATAAGCCCTCTTTGTTCTGTGTGTGTCCCTAGAACCGCCTGAATCAATCCTCCTCATTAAGGAGCTTTTGGTCCTCCAAAAGCATCAAAAATAATCTACAACTTCTCTGTACCTTGTCTGCATCACAAGTGTCTTGGAAAGCTCTCACTTCCATCTCCTTCACCTTTGTTCTTTGGAGCCTTAAATGATGAGCTGACACCTACAACCTCTACAAATCTATAGTACAATTATACAAGTTACACGCTTGATTTACATGACCAAATAATGACCCAAGCATCCCATACTTGCGATGAGTTTATAACACATACTCGATGGTCAATTTTACATCAAGATGGACACAATACCCCAGCTACAGAAACAAGGCCAACATATCATTGTTTCTTCGATAAGTGATGGAAAACACATCATCACTGCAACACATGATTTACAAAAATAAGGCCAAACACTATTGTTTGCTTTGACAAGTGATGGAAATAGAACATCACCTCCACAATTTAACATGCAACACAAATAGGACCAAACATCATTCTTGCTTAACAAGTGATGGAAAATACGTCATCACCAGGGAAAATTTTAAGAACAACCGTAAACTTTTATGTATAATAAATGGGTGAATCCCCATGATACATTGGAAAAATGGAAGGCGATTTTATCAATAATATAATATGTATATATAATTTTTTTGGTGAATCTCTCACCAGGTTATATTATCTTGTAAAGTCATGGTGAATCTATTAGTGAATTATAAAATCTTGTAAGATCCTGGCAAATCTTTCATTGAATAATAAAAAGTGAAGTCTTGGCGAATGTTTTGTTAAAATATGAAACCATATATGATAATAGGAAAACATATTCATTAAATTGTAATATAATAACATACATGTTTGGAAAAAAGAAAGATAATTTTCTCTTCCTACAAACAATGTTGCAAGATTCAGTGGCCATGTTTGTCAAGGTTCTCACTGTACCCTCTTTCATATCCTTCTATTAGTTTTGATGTTATTCCACAACAAACTTCTTGTACGTGTTGATCTTGACCACCAATTATGTCAAGGTAGGAGAGATTAATCTTTTCTCTACCACTTTTGTCAAGCTATCAAATTTCTTTCTTATTCCATAGACTCCAACTGCGAGATTAAAAAAAAAAAAAACACATTTTGTTTACCCCAACACACCAATAAGTAGCAAACCCCAACTATATAATATAAGAAAGTAGTAGGTATCCCAAAGGCCTGAAGGGGATCTAATGGAAAGAAGTGACCATCGTCAGAAGCCTTCCAATCAATATATTAATATAGACATGTAGATTTATTATTTTAATTGGAAATATTCAATTAAATAATGAAATTTAATTACGTCTCTCCCAATCTAAATTTCTTATTAGTATAATTCACTACCTTCATATGTCTTGCATTTTTTAAGAACGTTGTAACATGTGGATTAATTTCCCTTTTGGTGCACAATCTCCGCCTTTCAGGACAATATGGTGCACTAGCCCAACCCCTATAGATCATAACGAAAAATTAAGAAAAATAGGGAAGATGAAAGGTTGTACAAACCAACATATTTTTCAAGCGCTGGCCCAACCCCTATAGACCATTACGGCAAATTAAGAATAATAGAGAAGATGAAAGGTTGTACAAACCAACATATTTTTCAAACAACTAATCCAACACTAGTACCATAACATATTCATGAAGATATCATATTGAGAACGTTTGAAAAATGATGGGAAATCTGGGCACTAAATATCTCTCTTATGCGAGGGTGATGCAAAAAGAGTGATACGATTTCACTGTTTTAATTTTTTTTTGTTAAATCAGAAAAACCAATATTAATGGAGATATTGGTATCTTTTACTAAATTTTGTGAAGTGACTAAGTATAGCTTTAACCATTCACCTTAAGATGTTTTCTATAATATAATTTCCTAAGTCTATTTAATATCTTCATTATCATAAAAACCAACCTACATCGATCTTAACTCCACTTCTACCACTCTTGGAGGGATGAAAGCTATTTATCCCTCTCAGCACTTGGTAGACCCGGAATTAAGATGGATCTAAGCTATTAGAATTTCCCTTTTAAATAGTCTATGCTCACATGAATACCATGATATTACCATGGGTCAATACCATGGGTTATCATAAACCTGGAGCTTAAAAACTACTATTAGTAATTTATAAAAATTAATAAAATTAATAATTGAATTTTATTTTATTTTTTTGTTTTAACCAAATTAAAATGTTTAAGTGACATTAAATTACAATATCCATTTTTACCCTTGATCTACCAAGCTAGAGGATCAAATATTTTTTCACTCTATGCTAGTTTGCATATCACGATATTTGATCCCTCCCGAGGCTTAGTAGATCCAGAGTAAAGATGGATCTATGTTGGTTTAATTCCCCCCTTTAAATAGCCTACATTCCACGTGAATACCATGGGTCAATACCATGTGCCATATTTTTTTTATTAATACTAATATTAGGGTTAATAATGTTTTTTTGCATGGTATTAATAATAATTTGGCCCATGGTATTTGGCCCATAGTATTTGGCCCATAGGCTTCACCTAAATATAACACATTTTTTGAGTGTTCTTAAATATAATGTGACTTCTCGAGTAAATATTAAAAAATGTTTTATTTATTTACCATACCTCTCGTTTATTTATATTTTTATTAATTTACCATACCTCTTTTATAAATATGGTATTTGTCCCGTAGGATTCACCTAAATAAAACCTCTTTTTTGAGCCTTCTTAAATAGAAAGAGTTTTATGGACTAAATATAAAAAGAGGTTTTATTTATTTACCATACTCCTCTTTCTTTATATTTTTATTTATTTACACATAAATATAAGGTCACTTATGGAGTAAATATAAAAAAATGTTTTCCATTATTCTTTATAAACATATGCAAACTTGGAATATGGCAAGAACATTATTCAATCTTTAAATAAACATGAAAATAAGAGACTTGATTTTTTAAATAAAATGAATTATTCTTTTGTGACCATTTGTTCCAAAAAATAAGGTCATTTTCTTCAAACTAACCCCAATACCATGAAATACGGGAAAATCAAAGAAAAAAACCTTTTTTACACCGAATGTGGAGGGTGAAATAACTATCATAAATACCTATTCTTGAAAATTAGGGTGAATGGAAAGTTGTAACTCCTAATTTCAAGGGCTAAATTTACTTTTTTTTATCCTCTCCCTTAAAATAAGGTGGGCTAATCTCCATACCTAATTTTTTTATAAAATAAATTTAAGGCGATTTGTAACAACGTACTATGATACAAAATATTTGCCCAATAAAAATATAAAACCCCTTATTTTCGCCCAACGGCAAAAATTCGCCCCTAAAATTTTCCATTCTCATCAATTTTACAATTTAAAATGCAACAAATGATTTACAAAAGTACGACCATGAAACGCTAACATGTCTAGGAACCATTTTTTACTTATCAATGTGAATGGGTCACCTCCTTGTGGCGGTCTTCCTTGTCGAACGACTGCTTCATTTGGTTCATGTACTATCGCTTTGTCTTTAAGGCGTTGCTATGGATGTAGCCTCCAAAAAGTGGCTCTTTGACGGCCACTTCTGTCGCAATGACTGCAATACATCTTCTTCCTCAAGATTTGTTTAACATGTTTCTTTACCTGATGTTGAGAGGGTATTTCACACCTCTTCTTTGTTTGTGCTGCTATTCTTTTCCAACACTTAGAAACTGTATGGTTATGTAATCCACAAAAGGTACATGATTTTTGATGCCATGTTTTATGCTCATCATTAAGAACATGATTATAATCGAAATGAACATTTGAAGATTGAAAGCAATTATACCTTCCCTTGATGTCTTTGATGTCATTATGGTGATGAGAGTTTGCCTTAGCTCTTTCCTTTCCATGGGAACTGCCATGGGATGATGGAGATGTGTTCCCATCATTCTATTTCCTCGAAGATTTTGACGCTATCAAGGAAGAATTTGACACCTTCAAGCATTCTCCCTCGGTGTATATTAAGCCTACAAATTGGGGTCTCTACACAACCTATAATGGTTGATTTATGCCTTAGTTATTAACACCAAGTTCTTTTCGTCCTCATGCCTCATCCCAGTAGGTGATCTGATAATCACCCTATGAATGACCTCAGTTGAAGATTTATTAAACAAGAAGTTATTACAGACCCATGTGTTGGTGTGTGTTCTGTGTTATTGAAACAACGGATCAATCAGATTTCCAATACACAGAAAATAAATGGAAAGACAGCAGAGAAATACAGTAAGCAACACAAAGACACAAACAATTTTTAATAAGGAGTTCACCCTATTCTCTAGGGCTACGTCTCCAGTCCAGCTTCAGTGGTGGTCTTGTTTTATTGTGTCTTTCAGTAGAGAAATTACAATGCAGGGACTCAATATGAGTTCTCCTGAAGCAGATTTTGCTTGGCAGGGTGGTTCTTGGATTCCCCAAGCCACTTGGAGTACACAGACTCTTATTCTTCCTACCAGCTCTGTGACCTTTGGTCTACAGTGGAAAGAGCCAACTATGATGCTTAATCCGGACAGATTCCTCTACGGGAAGGCTTGACTCTTCAAGCTCTTTGGTGCTCAATGCTGCCTGCGGTCAGCTCGGTCCTCTGTCTCCTATGCTTGGCTTTACTGCTCTCTATGCTCAGTCCTCCTCTCAGGGTTCACTATTCACTGTCTCTCTTGGTCGCTTAGACTCTTCGCTCTTTCTCTGAATCTCTGTTCAACTGTCTCTGTTCATGGCTTTAGCCATTCAGTCTCCATGCCTTTTCGGTTCCTCTCCCACCTGCGTTGATTCACCTACCGCATGCGTGCTTGGAGTTCCCTGTTCATCATCGGCATGAATGTTTAGGAATTAGCCACGTGTCTCCATCGGAACAGCGCCAGCCTGTTCGTCGATTCGTTTCTTCGGTTATGTCATGGATACGTCCTTTCTCCACCATGGAAATCAACGGATTCCAAATCCCCTTAAATCGTGGCCTAATTCCATGTCGATTCTGCTTTTGTCTATCAAACACAATCTCAGCGGTTCGATCTGGGCTCCTCCAGATCCAACGTCATTAACACGTTGAGCACGGTTAACTTGCTCGACTGATAACGCGCGATCACAGTGGTTTTTTCTCTCACCTCCGCTGCCACGCATCGATCACTAAGTGGGATCGCTCTATTTTCCTTCAAAACCTCTTACCGTTCAAGGGTGCCCCGATCAAACCACCGGTTTCTAGGTCGTGGGTCCCACCTTCATACGAAGGTGCATTTCGTTTCTCTGCCCATGGTCCTCTGGCTCCCAATGTGACCGAGTGCTTAAGGCTCTACCATTTCAGCTCCTTTTTCCCATTTCGGGGCTCCCAGGGGCTACATTGACCTCCTGCGCAGTCTCCATGGGCCTCAGTCAGTGTGCTTTGACCGAGGTCCTCGTCGTTCCATGCCAGCTGCCATGGCCACTGGTTTAGGGTGTTTTTGATTGCTGTTTTGGATTTCATTCGAGATTTTTTCGACTTGATTTAGTCACGGTTCTTTGACAGTCGTTTATGAATTCGATTTGGATCACGACCTCCCTACTGAAAAGCTTTTGGACCACCAAAAGTTGGTTTTCTTCAAGCATCGACTAAGTGAGGAAACTGCTATCTCACTTATCCAATCTCAATCCACTTCGCACTGCTCGGCTTCGAACCTTTAAGCCCAATCCTGAGGTATTCCACCTGTCCACTGCGTGTCGTCCTTAACTTCCTGTCTAGTACTGTATCTTCCTGCAACTCATTAAGATATTTACGTAGCAGGTCATCAACAAAAGGAAACTGACTTTTCTCTTCATGGTCCTCAATCATTGAAGGTTCAAACAACCTCAAGCAATCTACGTTCACGACTGAGTAGATCTGCATGTAAGATGGCAGATCAAGGTGAAAAGCATTTTCACCAATCTTCTCAAGTATCCTGAAGGGTCCATACCTGATAGGTTTTAGCTTCTTACCTCCACCTTGCATCCTGTACTTGCTGATATACAACCAGACTTGGTCTCCAACTTTAAAACTATGCTCCATCCGATGCTTGTCATGCCTAGCCTTGTACTTGGCTTGGCTCTTTTCCATTTGTTCATGTACTTCCTGGTGGATCTCCTGGATCTTTTCAATGAACCTAGTTCCCTGGTCCACATCACTGTGTCCATCAACCATGGTATCTTTACCAAAGACAAAATCCAAGGGAGACCTTGGTATGAAACCAAAGCAAGTCTCAAAAGGAGATCTCTGGGTAGAAGAGTGTTTGGCTCTATTGTAAGCATGTTGCACATAACGCAAGTGTTCATCCCAAAGCTTAGGGTGTTTGCTACAATATCCTCTCAGTAACTGGATCACTATCCTGTTAACTACTTCTGTCTGACCATCTGTTTGTGGATGAAAAGCTGTGCTTTTCTTTAATTTGGTGTCCATTAGTTCCCACAGACTGGACCAAAACTTTCCCACAAATCCGGTGTCTCAATCAGATATAATAGAAGTGGATAATCCAAAATGAACCCATACATGTTCAAAGAATAATTTTACAGCTTGTTCAACTGTAACCTATTTACTACAAGGTATCAAAATACACATTTTGCTAAACCTATCCACAACAACATATAGATAATCATGACCTTTCCTAGATTTAGGCAGTCCTCCAACAAAATCCATGGAAATTCTTTCCCAAGGGTGAGAAGGAACTGGCAATGGAGTGTACAAGCCTAGTTTTATGTTGTTGGGCTTGCTTTTAGCACACATAGCACATCCCTTTACGTATCTAGAAACTATCTCACTCATTCTTTGCCAATAGCAGAACCTTTGCAATTTTGCAATTGTTTTACTTACCCCAAACTGACCTGATATCAGAGAAGTGTGTGCTTCCGTAATTATCTTTTCTCTCTCAGTTTGTGGAATGCAGAGTTTCCCACAATGATATAAGAGTCAGTCCTTCACATGATAGTCCAATTCTTCTACTCTTTTTCCTTGACTCAAAGTTGCATATACATCTTTAAAGTCCATATCCTGAGCACACTGTTCTATGTAGCTTTCATGCAGCACAGAATTATGCTTAAGTATGGTAGATGCATTTATAATGGGTCTAGATAACATGTCTGCAACCTTATTATGTATGCCCTTTTTATATCTGATGACTAAATGAAACTGTTGTAGAAAACCCATCCATCTGTAGTGTCTTGATTGTTGCAACTTAGTTTGGGAGTGTAGGTATTGAAGTGCTTGATGATCAGTATGTATTACTGTTTCTTTGCCCATTAAGTAATGTTTCCACTTTTTCACACTCTGAACTAATGCATACAATTCCTTATCATAGGTAGGATAGTTAACTACTGCAGGATTAAAAGTCTTAGAATGATAACATATGGGTTTCCCATGTTGTGTCAACACTGATCCCATGGCATAGTCACTGGCATCAGTTTGGATCTCAAATGGTCTTTGTAGATCTGGCAATACTAGTACAGGTGTTGTACTAATTTTTTCTTTCAAGGTGTCGAAGGCTTTCTACTATTTGCCTCCCCACTAAAACACCTTGTTCAATCCTGTCAAAGCATGTAAGGGAGCTACAATTGAGGAAAAATTTGAAATGAACTTCCTCCAATACTGTGTTGCTCCTAAGAAACTTCTCACTTCTGTAGCAGACTTGGGTTTAGGCCAGTTTACAATGACTGCCACTTTAGAGGGATATATTTTCAATTCACCTCCCCCTACTATATGACCCAAATAATTTAGAGAGGTTTTGCCAAATTCACATTTGGAGAGTTTAACATAAAGGTTTCCTCTTTTGAAAACATCTAATGTCTGCTTAACATGCTTTAAATGTTCTTCCCACATTTTACTAAAAATCAAAATGTCATCCAGATACACAATAACAAAATCATCAAGAAAAGGTTTGAGTACATCATTCATTAATCTCATGAAAGTAGCAGGGGCATTGGTCAAGCCAAAAGGCATAACCAACCATTCATACAATCCCTGCTTTGTTTTGAAATCAGTCTTCCATGCATCTTGCTCTACAACTCCGACTTGATGGTATCCACTGTGCAAATCCAACTTGGTGAAATAAACAACTTCCTTCAATTGATCTAAAAGATCATCTATGTGAGGAAGGGGATAACAATTTTTTATTGTTATCTTATTCAGTGCTCGGTAATCAATGCACATTCTCCATGAGCCATCTTTCTTTCTCACCAAAATGATTGGTGACCCACATGGTGATGTGCTAGGCCTGATGAATCCTTTCTCGAGCAACTCCTGCACCTGCTTCTTGATTTCAGCATTCTCTAAAACAGATAACCTATAGATCCCAATGTTAGGCAAAGGAACATCTTGCTGCAAAATAATATCATGGACTATTCCCTTTTTGGTTGGCAGACCTTGAGGTTCTTGAAACAAGACATCATACTCTGAAACAATCTTTTCTATATCATCTTGCCGATCAGAATTACAGCCCTCAAATACATTGGTTTTATCAGTTTTGTTTTCCTTTACAACCATTAGTAAGAACTGTTTACATGAATTTATCATTATTTTCATCTGTCCTGAGTTTATGAGAGTATAATTATTCTTGAGCTTATGAGCTCTTACAAAGTATTCGATTCCATATTTAACAAGTAGATACTTGTTCTCGGCTCTATAGAAAATAGCCTTTCTATCATACAAGTAAGGACTTCCTAAAACAATTCCACATATATCCAAAGGAATTATATCTAACTCAACCTCATCTACAAATGCTGACCCAAAAGAAAACTTGCGTTTGCACTGTCTAGTCACTTGTAGTTGTGCTTCATCATTCAACCATCCTAATGGATATGACTTCTTATGAGATGTAGTTGCTAATCCCAATTTCTCTACAATTGCTTCAGAAATCAGATTTACTTGTGAGCCACTATCAAACAAAGTTTCAATCTTTTGATTTTTGGAAATAACTCGAATATCGAAAAGCTCATGCCTTTTTCTCTCATGTTCCTCATCAATAACAGATTGAGCAGAATTACTATAGATGCTTCATAATGCTTACCTTTTATACCTGTGGCTACAATGATTTTTCCATCTCCCGAGTCTGACCCCAAATATTTATGAATAGTTGCAACAATCTTCTTCTTCTTTCCCTCGGACTTCTTAGGTCTCAGCTCTGGATGCAGAATCCAACAGTGCTCATCATCATGCCCCTCCTTTTTACAGTGAGTGCATGAAGCTTTGCCTTTCTGTGCAGTGTTAGCCTTCCTTGCTTTCCACTTCTGCTTTCTTTTCTCCTTGCTCTTGCTTACAGTGGGTTGGGATGGTCCCCCAACTTCTGGATTTCCATTCTTTCCTCTAGCTTCTAGATGAGTAGCTTGTACAAATACCTCATCTATACTAGTGGGATTAAACATGAGGATGGTATGCCTCATGTAGCTGTGTAGACCACCAATGTACTTCAAAAGAGTTTCTGGTGAGTCTAATGAAATACCCAACATCAATGCTCTCTTTCTGAACTCTTGAGTATACCCTTGTACACTTTGCCCTTTCAACTGCCGAAGAGTTTGCCAACTCATCATGGCTTGTTGCATGTAGGCCAATGGATAGAACTGCTTTTTGATTGCAGTAACAAATTCACTCCAGACATAGATGGTCTTACCATGCTTCCTCATATCAGCTTGGGTTCTGCCTTCCCACCAAACCAAGGCAGTGCCCCCTAGGCGAAGGCTTGCCAGCTGAATCTTGCTCTTGTCTAAGTCTATATTTTGTACTCTGCAATACACATCAATTTGTCTAATCCAATTGTCCAACTTTTTAGCATTTAGCTCTCCATCATATATAGGCAAATCAAATTTAACATCTAACTTAATCAAAGATGCTTTCTTACTATGCATAGGGCTACTAGGAGGTGTAGGGAAGCTTTCTTCTTTTCCCTTTCCTTTGGAGTGGTCATGGGAATGAGATTCATCTTCTTCTTTATCTTGCTTAGAGCCTAATGAATCTTCACCCTTATGCTTTCTAAAGTCCCTATACATTTCTTCTACCATAAACTTTATAGCTAGGAAACTTTCTATGAATTGAGGGTCTGGCCCTATAGAACCTTCTTCTGACATTGTCTTTTGAGAATAGACTCTCCCAATTTCAGGATTAGTTTCCACCAACTCTCCTTCTCCTAATTTGAGCTTTGATCTAGTGAGCATTCATATCTAAACCAACACAAGATTGTCCAACCTTACAGCTTAAAGCTCTGATACCACTTGATCTGATAATCACCATATGAGTGACCTCAGTTGAAGATTTATTAAACAATAAGGTATTACAGACCCATGTGCTGGTGTCTGTTCTATGTTATTGAAACAACGAATCAATCAGATTGCCAATACACAGAAAATAAATGGAGAGACAACAGAGAAATATAGTATGCAACACAAAGACACAAACAATTTTTAATAAGGAGTTCACCCTATTCTCTAGGGCTACGTCTCCAGTCCAGCTTCAGTGGTGGCCTTGTTTTATTATGTCTTTCAGCAGAGAAATTACAATGCAGGGACTCAATATGAGTTCTCCTGAAGCAGATTTTGCTTGGCAGGGTGGTTCTTGGATTCCCCAAGCCACTCAGAGTACACAAACTCTTGTTCTTCCTACCAGCTCTGTGACCTTCAGTCTACAGTGGAAAGAGCCAACTATGATGCTCAATCCAGATAGATTCCTCTATAGGAAGGCTTGATTTGTCAAGCTCTCTGGTGCTCGATGCTACCTGCGGTCAGCTCGGCCCTCTGTCTCCTCTGCTTGGCTTTAATGCTCTCTGTGCTCAGTCCTCCTCTCAGGGTTCACTATTCACTGTCTCTCTTGGTCGCTTGGACTCTTCGCTCTTTCTCTGAATCTCTGTTCAACTGTCTCTGTTCATGGCTTTAGCCATTCAGTCTCCATGCCTGTTCGGTTCCTCGCCCACCTGCATCGATTCACCTACCGCCTGCGTGCTTGGAGTTCCATGTTCGGCATAAACATGAACGCTCAGGAAGTAGCCACGTGTCTCCATCGAAACAGCGCCAGCCTGTTTGTCGATTTGTTTCTTCGGTTATGTCGTGGATATGTCCTTTCTCCACCATGGCAGTCAACGGATTCCAAATCCCCTTAAATCGCGGCTTAGTTCCCTGTCGATTCCTCTTCTGTCTATCGGGCGCAATCTTAGCCATCTGATCTCGGCTCCTCCAGATCTAACGTCATTCGCATGTCGAGCGTAGTTGACTTGCTCGATCGATAACGAGTGATCATGGCAGTTTTTTCTCTCACCTCCGCTGCCACGCATTGATCGCTGAGTGGGGTCACTCCATTTTCCTCCAAAACCTCTTACCATTCAAGGGCGCCCCGATCAAACCACCGGTTTCCAGGTCATGGGTCCCACCTTCATATGATGATGCTTTTCGTTTCTCCGCCCATGGTCCTCTAGCTCCCAACGTGACCGAGTGCTTAAGGCTCTACCATTTCAGCCCTGTTCACCCAACGATGTGCAATTAGCGCCAAGCACTAATCACGCATCGAAAATCAGCTCCTTTTCCCATTCTAGGGCTCCCAGGGGCTACATCGACCTCCTACACAGTCTCCATGGGCCTCGGTCAGCATGCTTTGACAAAGGTGCTTGTCGTTCCACGCCGGTTGCCATGGCCATTGGTTCAGGGTGTTTTCGATTGTTGTTTTGGATTTCATTCGAGATTTGTTCGACTTGATTTAGTCACGGTTCTTCGACAATCATTTATGGATCCAATTCGGATCAGTAGGGAGCCCCATGTTTGTCCCTGTAATTGGGATCTCCACATCTCCAACAGAAATCATACTATGTGAAGATGAAACTAAAAGGAAATCAACGTCTTTTACCTCCACTATCGAATTGGAAATAACTGATGAGGGATTCTCATCATCTGTTGTTGGTGGTTCACTAGTTGTCTCGGTGCATTCCCTAACTTCCTTTCTGACATACCAAAGTCCTACCTGACAGGGTAATTCTTCTACTTTGATGGGATTGACAATGCTTTGGCCATTAACACTCAAGCCTTTTCCTTCATACCCCATTTTCTGCAACAGTGTGGAGCCAATTCCTGTGGTATGATTTTCAAAAGTAGTGAAATCATCATCAGGACATATACATGAATTCAGAGAACTACGTTTTACCTTACATGGGCCATGATGCATCTTTTCTAAGGCCTCATCCTTTTCTTGCAGCTGTTGTACCAAACTTTGTTTTTCCTCTTTCTCTTCATGTAGACAAATCTTCAATTTAGCGTTCTCTATTTGAATATTATGTTTGTTTTGCTTCAGTTCTTCCAGGGCCTCTTCTGTCGCTTGCAATTGAAGCTACAATCACTCCTTTTCCTCTGTCTCTTTATGTAGTGTTCGATACATTATTTCCACTCTTTTGGAAATTTTGATCATGGTCTCATACATCTCCTTTCATCCTCTTTCGCTGCATGTTCCATTATCCATGCTGCAATTCACATCAATGCAAATACCACTCTGACACCACTTGATCTAGTTCTGGGTGTGACAAAGGACCCTTCCAAGACCTTTTACTTTCATGATGTGTTAAATTGGATTTTTAAAAGAACATAAATGAATACATTTGCATGTTGTAAAGAAGAGGAACATGACAATCGTCAACACATGAAAACATAATCCGTTGATAACAAAGTTCATCCAAGAGGGACTACGTCTCTAGGCCTCATTGTCAAGATGGTATAGGCCACTGCATTAAGTGTTGTCAATAGTGATGATGTACATAGACATGATGTCACTAACATACAAGGGAAATGCCCTCACACAATAGTGGCACCAAGAGATGTTCCACTACAGGAACTCTTAGTCAAAAGACTCCTATCAATATGACACAAACTCATGCATGATGAGCATCCCACCAACATGGCATAAAAGGGATCTCAATGCAAACATACATGACGATAACATGAGTATCCCATCAACGTACAATAAAGGGATCTCAAAACACAACATGTCGAATCATGACAACAAGTACATCACACATATGATTCTATATCACATCAAATAGAAATCATTAGACAAGTAAGAAACAAGATCCCACATCAAACATCAAACAAGGATATGTGCAACACAATGCACAAGAAAAAAATTACATGAACACACTGCATATACCTCACAACCAGGGCCATCTAAAGAAGAGGATGTCAAATTGCTAAAGCTTGTTGCACGTCGAATCTCGCGACGTCGAATCTTATGGAAGTGGCTGCTCACACATGAATGCTAACACCTACACTCCACTTAGAAAAGTGGCCGAAAAATGAAATGAGAAAATGGAAAATATTAATGCACCATCAGATTTGTGGCGACAAATAGTGTGAGATCGACTGTCAAGTTTCTAAATTCTGAGAAAGTGAAAATCTAGGGCTCAAGGAATCTTTTAGATTACCCCTACATTCCTCAAAGATTCCCTCCTATAGGTCATCTGAATATCTGCTTCTCAGACCAAAATTTTGCCTACGCCATTAGGTTCGTGTCACTGAGAGGTGTAAGATCGACATAAAATTTGTCCAATTTGGACACTAGCAAAATTTTGCCCTCTTGAGAATTTGGCTCAATCGTGGTTTCGCCTGAGCTTTTCCTAGGTTCATGGTTCCACCTGCAAAAATTAATTAAAAAAATAATGTCTCGAAAAATGTGCTCAGTCTTGGCCTCCTAGAACTGCATCTACTCGCGGTTCCACCTTTTGTCCACTCCCGTTCATCTCCCGTTCGGTGCTCCGTTCTTCTCCCCCCATTCACACTGTGTAAGAGGGTTTAAGTACAAACTGGAGGGCGGACTTCACCAAGTGTACCCACTTGACATGTTGTTTGGCGGGTGATAATTAAAGATTTGTTGTTGGTGGAGGTTCTGGGTTCCAAACCCACTCCCACCTATTTTAATATGGTGCGCATTATGGTTTGATATGGATAGGCATTAAGGTAACGATTATATTTCGATGAGAAAAGTTCTAGGTTGTATTAATGTTTTGGTTTGATATTCTCAAAACCATAACAACCCATGACCCATAGTGTATGGCATTATGCCTTAATAAAGCCTTGCCAACTAACTTTTCAATGCGTTGGTTTGGGTTTTGAATATAACTTTAATATTTCCATATGAATTTTGTTTTATATGTTTATTATTAAACTTAATATGTTTAATAACCATATATTTATTTAAAATGACTTTCTTTATATGGTTATTTTTTAATTATTATTTTTTTGTCTTTTTGTGCAGGTTTAAGAAGTAATGCTAGCGTGCCATGTTGAATCTCGTGGCATCGAATCTCATGGAAATGTCTAATCACACATGAATGTTGACACCTGCACTCCACTTAGAAAAGTGGCTGAAAAATGAAATGTGAAAATGGAAAATCTGAATGCACCATCAAACTTATGGCATCGAATAGTGTAAAATTGACTGTCAAATTTCTAAATTCTTAGAAAGTGAAAATTTGGGGCTCAAAGGAATATTTTAGATTACCACTAGATTCCTCAAAGAATCCCTCCTCTGGGTCATTTGAATATTCGATGGTCAGATCAAAATTTTGTCCATGCCATCAGATTCAGGGTACTGAGAGGTGTAAGATCAACATAAATTTTGTCCAATTTGGACACTGGCAAAATTTCGCCCTCCTAAGAATTTGGCTCAATCATGGTTCCACCTGAAAAAATTAATTGAAAAATAATATGTCTCGAAAAACATTCTCAGTCTTGGCCTCCTAGAACTGCATCTGCTCGTGGTTCCACCTTTTGTCTGCTCCCATTCATCTCCCGTTAGGTGCTTCGTTCTTCCCCCCCTGTTCGCACTGTGTAAGAGGGTTTAAGTACAAACTGGAGGGCAGACTTCATCAAGTGTACCAACTTGGCATGTTGGTTGGTAGATGATAATTAAAGATTTGTTGTTGGTGGAGGTTCTGGGTTCCAAACCCACTACCACCTATTTTAATATGGTGCGCATTATCTTTTGATATAGATAGGCATTAAGGTAACAGTTCTATTTGAATGAGCGAAGTTCTAGGTTGTATTAATGTTTTGGTTGGCTATTCTCAAAACCGTAACAACCCACAACCCATAATGTATGGCATTATGCCTTAATAAAGCCTTTCCAACTAACTTTTCAATGCGTTGGTTTGGGTTTTGAATATAACTTTAATATTTCCATATGAATATATTTTATAGGTTTATTATTAAACTTAACATGTTTAATAACCATATATTTATTTGAAATGACTTGCTTTATATGGTTATTTTTTAACTCTTATTTTTTTGTATCTTTAGGTAGGTTTAAGAAGAAATGCTAGCATGCCATGTGTTGATGTTTTAGTGGCCATTAAGTAGCCACATAAACTTAGTGGGTCCCACTTGCTGATTGGGATGCCATGTGGCACATTCTGGGCCCTGCTTTTTCCCTCGTCATGTCAGAATTTGAAGAGCTCTATCTTTCACATATGAGCTCGGATTGACGAACCGTTCACACCATTGTGATCAGGATGACGAGATCGACGCTTTAGTCCTGGTTCAAAAGCATTCTGATGAATTTGATTTTTGAGCTTCCCTAAGCCCTCTTTGTCTTGTGTGTGTCCCTAGAGCCACCTGGATCAGTCTTCCCCACTAAGGAGCTTTTGGTCCTCCAAAAGCATGAAAAATAGCCTGCAACTTCTCTGTACCTTGTTTGCATCATAAGCGTCCTAAAAATATCTCACTTCCATCTCCTTCACCTTTGTTCTTCGGAGCCTTAAGAGATGAGCCAACACCTACAACCTTTGCAAACCTATAGTACAATTCCACAAGTTACACACTTGATTTACATGACCAACTAATGACCCAAGCAACCCATACTTGCCACAAGTTTATAACACATATTCAGTGGTCAATTTTACATCAAGATGGACACAATACCCCAGCTATGAAAACAAGGCCAACATATCATTGTTATTTTAACAAGTGATGGAAAACAGATCATCACTGCAACACATGATTTACAAAAATAAGGCCAAACACTATTGTTTGCTTTGAAAAGTGTTGGAAACAGAACATCACCTCTACAATTTAACATGCAACACAAACAGGACTAGAAATCATTCTTGCTTAACAAGTGATGGAAAATATGTCATCACTTTTACATTTTAAAATGCAACAAATGATTTACAAAAGTACAACCATGAAATGCTAACATGTGTAGGAACCATTTTACACTTATCAATGTGAATGGGTTGCCTCCTTGTGGCAGTCTTTCTTTTTGAATGACTGCTTCATTTGGTTCATGTACCGTCGCTTTGTCTTTAAGGCATTGCTCTGGATGGAGCCTCCCAAAAGTGGCTCTTTGATGGCCACCTCTGTCGCAATGACAACAATACATCTTCTTCCTCAAGATTTATTTAACATGTTTCTTTACTTGATGTTGAGAGGGTCTTTCACGCCTCTTCTTTATTTGTGTTGCTATTCTTTTCCAACACTTAGAAAATGTATGGTTATGTAATCCACAAAAGGTACATGTTTTTCGATGCCATGTTTTACGCTCATCATTAAAAACATGATTATAATCGAAATGAAAATTTGAAGATCAAAATTGGTTATACCTTCCCTTGATGTCTCTGATGTCATTATGGTGATGAGAGCTTGCCTCAGCTCTTTCCTTGCCATGGGAACTACCATGGGATGATGGGGATGTGTTCCCATCATTCTATTTCCTCGATGATTTCAACATTGTCTAGGAAGAATCTGAAACCTTCGAGCATTCTCCTTCGGTGTATCTCAAGCCTACAAATTGGGTTCTCTGCACAACCTCTAATGGTTGAGTTATGCCTTGGTTATTAACATGAAGTTCTTTTTCCTCCTCGTGCCTTGTCCTAGTAAGGAGCCTCATGTTTGTCCTTGTAATTGGGATCTCCACATCTCCAACAGAAATCATACTATGTGAAGACGAAACTGAAAGGAAATCAACTCTCTTACCTCCTCTGTCGAGTTGGAAAGAACTGATGAGGTATTCTCATCATCTGTTGTTGGTGGTTTGCTAGTTGTCTCGGCACATTACCCAAATTACTTTCTGACATATCCAAGTCCTGCCTGACGAGGTAATTCTTCTACTTGGATGGGGTTAACAATGCCTTAGCCATTAACACCCAATAGTTTTCCTTCATACCCCATTTTCTTCAATAGTTTGGAGCCAATTCTTGTGGTATGATTTTCAAAAACAATGAAATCATCATCAAGATACATACATGAATTCAAAGAACTACTTTTTATCTCACATGGGTAATGCTGCAGCTTTTCCAAGGCCTCGTCCTTTGCTTGCAGTTATCGTATCAAACTTTGTTTTTCCTCTTTGTCATCATGTAGATGCATCTTCAATTGAATGTTTTGTATTTTAATTGTTTTGCTTCAATTCTTCTAGGGCCTCTTCCATGGTTCGCAACTTAAGTTGCAATCACTCCTTTTCCTCTGTCTCTTTATGTAGATTTTCACACAATATTTCCACGCTTTTGGAAATTTTGAGCATGGTCTCGTACATCGCTTTCTCATCCTTTGTCCTTGCACGTTCCATTGTTCATGCTGCCATTCACATCAACGCAAAGACTGCTCTGATACCACTTGATCTAGGCCCAGTTGTGACAAAGGACCCTTCCAAGACCTTTTACTTTCGTGATGTGTTAAATTTAATTTTAAAAAGAACATAAATGAATTCATATGCATGCTATAAAGAAGAGGAACATGACAATCGTCAACACATGAAAACATAAGTCGTTGGTAACAGAATTCGTCCAGGAGGGTCTACGTCTCCGGGGCCCGGTGTCAATATGGTGTAGGTCACTGCATTAAGTGTTGTCAAGAGTGATGATGTACATAGAGATGATGTCGCTATCATACAAGGAAAATTCCCTCACGCAGGGGTGGTGCCAAGAGATGTTCCACTACAAGAACTCTTAGTCAAAAGACTCCTATCAATATGACACAAACTCATGCATGATGAGCATCCTACCAACATGGCATAAAAGGGATCTCAATGCAAACATACATGATGACAGCATGAGCATCCCATCAACATAAAACAAAGGGATCTCAAAACACAACATGACGAATCATGACAACAAGTACATCACACATATGATTCTGTATCACATCACTCAGGAATCACAAGAGAAGTAAGAAACAAGATCCCACATCAAACATCAAACAAGGATCTGTGCAGTACAATGCATAGAAAAAGATGTACACGAACACACTGCATATACCTCACAACCAGGGCCATATGAAGAAGAGGATGTCAACCTACTGCAGCTAGTCACACGTCGAATCTCGCGGCGTTGAATCTCATGGAAATGGTTGCTCACACATGAATGCAGACACCTGCACTCCACTTAGAAAAGTAGCCGAAAAATGAAATGAGCAAATGGAAAATCTGAATGCACCATCAGATTTGTGGTGTCCAATAGTATAAAATCGGCTGTCAAATTTCTGAATTCTAAGAAAGTGAAAATCTAGGGCTCAAGATATCTTTTAGATTCCTCCTAGATTTCCTCCTCTAGGTCATCTGGAGATCCGTTGCTCAGATCAAATTTTTTTCTTCACCATCATGTTCATGTCGCTGAGAGGTGTAAGATCAACATAAAATTTGTCCAATTTGGATGCTGGCAAAATTTCGCCCTACTAAGAATTTGGCTCAATCATGGTTCCACCTACTCTTGTCTCAAGTTCATGGTTCCACCTGCAAAAATTAATTAAAAAAATAATATGTCTCAAAAAATGTCCTCAGTCTTGGCCTCTTGGAACTGCGTCTGCTCACAGTTCCACCTTTTGTCCGCTCCCGTTCATCTCTTGTTTGGTGCTGTGTTCTTATACACCTGTTCGCACTGTGTAAGAGGGTTTAAGTACAAACTGGAGGGAGGAATTCACCAAGTGTACCCACTTGGCATGTTGGTTGGCAGGTGATAATTAAATATTTGTTGTTGGAAGAGTTTCTGAGTTCCAAACCCACTCCCACCTATTTTAATATGTTGTGCACTATGGTTTGATATGGATAGGCATTAAGGTAATGATTCTATTTGAATGAGCGAAGTTCTAGGTTGTATTAATGTTTTGGTTGGCTATTCTCAAAACCATAACAACCCACGACCCATAATGTATGGCATTATGCCTTAATAAAGCTTTTCCATCTAACTTTTCAATTCGTTGGTTTGGGTTTTGAATATAACTTTAATATTTCCATATGAATTTTGTTTTATATGTTTATTATTAAACTTAATATGTTTAATAACAATATATTTATTTAAAATGACTTTCTTTATATGGTTATTTTTTAATTATTTTTTTTTGTCCTTTTGTGCAGGTTTAAGAAGAAATACTAGCGTTTCATGTGTTGATGGCTTAGTGGCCATTAAGTTGCCACATAAACTTAGTGGGTCCCACCTACAGACTGGGATGCCATGTGGCTCATTGTGGGCCCCGCTTTTCTCCCTTGTCATGTCAAACTTTGAAGAGCTCTATCTTTCGCATACGAGCTCAGATTGACAAACCGTTCACACCATTGCGATCAAGATGACAAGATCTATGCTCTGTTCCTAGTTCAAAAGCATTCCGATCACTTCTATTTTTGAGCTTCCCTAAACCCTATTTGTCCTGTGTGTGTCCCTAGAGCCACTTGGATCAATCCTCCCCACTGAGGAGCTTTTAGTCCTACAAAAGAATGAAAAATAATCTACAACTTCTCTGTACCTTATCTACATCACAAGTGTCCTTAAAAGTTCTTGCTTCCATCTCCTTCACCTTTGTTCTTTGGAGCCTTAAGCGATGAGCCGACACCTACAATCTCTGCAAACTTGTAGTACAATTCTTCAAGTTACACGCTTGGTTTAAATGACAACCTAATGACCCGATCATCCCATACTTGCCACGCGTTTATAACACATACTCGGTGGTGAAGCTTACATCCACATGGGCACAATACCCCAGCTACAAGAACAAGGCCAACATATCATTGTTGCTTCGACAAGTGATGGGAAACACATCATACTGAAACACATGAGTTAGAAAAATAAGGCCAAACACTATTATTTGCTTTGACAAGTGATGGAAACACAACATCACCTCCACAATTTAACATGCAACACAAATAGGACCAGACATTATTGTTGCTTAATAGGTGATGGAAAATATGTCATCACTTTTACATTTTAAAATGCAACAAATGATTTACAAAAGTACGACCATGAAATGCTAACATGTCTAGGAACCATTTTTCACTTATCAATGTGAATGGGTCGCCTCCTTATGGCAGTCTTGCTTGTCGAACGACTACGTCATTTGGTTCATGTATCGTCGCTTTGTATTTAAGGTGTTGCTTTTGATGGAGCCTCCAACAAGTGGCTCTTTGATGGCCACTTCTGTTGCAATGACTACAATACATCTTCTTCCTCAAGATTTTTTTAACGTGTTTCTTTACCTGATGTCAAGAAGGTCTTTCACGCCTCTTCTTTGTTTGTGCTGCTATTCTTTTCCAACATTTAGAAAATGTATGGTTATGTAATCCACAAAAGGTACATGTTTTTCGATGCCATGTATTACGCTCATCATTAAAAACATGATTATGAGTGAAATGAACATTCGAAGATCAAAAGTTGTTATACCTTCCCTTAATTTCTCTGATGTCATTATGGCAATGAGAGCTTGCCTCAACTCTTTCCTTACCATGGGCACTGGCATGGGATGATGGGGATGTGTTCCCATCATTCTCTTTCCTCGATGATTTCGAAGCTGCCTCGGAATAATCTGATACCTTCATGCATTATCCATCGTTGTATCTCAAGCCTACAAATTGGGGTCTCTGCACAACCTCTAATGGTTGAGTTATGCCTTGATTATTAACACCAAGTTCTTTTTCCTCCTCGTGCCTCGTCCTAGTAAGGAGCCTCATGTTGGCCCCTGTAATTGGGATCTACACATCTTCAACATAAAGCATACTGTGTGAAGAAGAAATTGAAAGGAAATCAACATCTTTTACCTCTTCTCTCGAGTTGGATAGAACTGATGAGGGATTCTCATTATCTATTGTTGTTGGTTCACTAGTTGTCTTGGCGCATTCTCCAACTTCCTTTCTAACATACTTAAGTCCTGCTTGACAGGGTAATTCATCTACTTTTATGGGTTTGACATTGCCTTGGCCATTAACGCTGAAGCCTTTTCCTTCGTACCACATTTACTTCAACAGTTTGGAGCCAATTCCTGTGGTATGATTTTGAAAAGCAATGAAATCATCATTAGGACACATATATGAATTCAAAGAACTACATTTTACCTCACATGGGTCATGATGCAGCTTTTCCAAGGCCTCGTCCTTTGCTTGCAGCTGTCATAGAAAACTTAGTTTTTCTTCTTTCTCTTCATGTAGATGCATCTTCAATTCAACATTCTCTATTTGAAGATTATGTTTGTTTTGCTTCAGTTCTTCCAAGGCCTCTTCCGTGGCTTGCAACGGAAGCTACAATCGCTCCTTTTCCTTTGTCTCTTTATGTAGAGTTTCATACTTTATTTCCACACTTTTGGAAATTTTGAGCATGGTCTCGTACATCACTTTTTCATCCTCTATCGATGCATGTTCCATTGTTCACGCTGCAATTCAGATCAATGAAAAGACCGCTCTGATACCACTTAATCCAGGTTTCACTGTGACAAAGGACCCTTCCAAGACCTTTTACTTTCGTGATGTGTTAAATTGCATTTTTAAAAGAGCATAAATGAATACATCTACATGTTGTAAAGAAGAGGAACATGACAATCGTCAACACATGAAAACATAAGCCATTGATAATGGTGTTCGTCCAAGAGGGACTACATCTCTAGGCCCCACTGTCAAGATGGTGTAGGCCACTGCATTAAGTGTTGTTAATAGTGATGATGTACATAGAGATGATGTTGCTATCATACAAGGAAAATGCCCTCACACAGGAGTGGCGCCAAGAGATGCTCCACTACAGGAACTCTTAGTCAAAAGACTCCTATCAATATGACACAAACTCGTGCATGATGAGCATCCCACCAACATGGCATAAAAGGGATCTCAATGCAAGCATACATGACGACAACATGAGTATCCCCTCAACATACAACAAAGGGATCTCAAAACACAACATGACAAATCTTGACAACAAGTACACCACACATATGATTCTATATCACATCAATCAGGAATCATGAGAGAAGTAAGAAACAAGATCCCACATCAAACATCAAACAAGGATCTATGCAACACAAGGCATAGCAAAACAAATACATGAACACACTCCATATACCTCACAACTAGGGCCATCTAAAGAAGAGGATGTTAAACTGTTGAAGCTAGTCGTACGTCAAATCTTGCAACATCGAATCTCATGGAAATGGTTTCTCACACATGAATGCTAACACTTGTACTCCACTTAGAAAAGTGGCCGAAAAATGAAATGAGCAAATGGAAAATTTGAATGCACCATCAGATTTTTGGTATCAAATAGTGTAAAATCTACTGTCAAATTTCTGAATTCTGAGAAAGCAAAAATCTGTGGCTCAAGGAATCTTTTAGATTCTCCCTAGATTCCTCAAAGATTCCCTCCTCCGGGTCATCTGAAGATCCGCTAATCAGATCAAAATTTTTTCTGCGCCATCAGATTCATGTCACTGAGAGGTGTAAGATTAACATAAAATGTATCCAATTTGGACACCGACAAAATTCTGCCCTCCTAAGAATTTGGCTCAATCATGGCTCTGCGTGCTCTTTTCCCAGGTTCATGGTTTCACCTACAAAAATTATTCAAAAAAATAATATGTCTCGAAAAATGTGCTTAATTTTGGCCTCTTGGAACTATGTCTACTCATGGTTCCACCTTTTTTCCTCTCTTGTTCATCTCCCGTTCAGTGCTCTGTTCTTCTCCCCCTGTTCGCACTGTGTAAGAGGGTTTAAGTACAAAATGGAGGGAGGACTTCACCAAGTTTACCCACTTGGAATGTTGGTTGGCGGGTTAATATAGAGTGTTATATTTACATGCTCACTAGTTAATATAGAGTGCCCCGACATGAAATCAAGTCACGCAGTGCCACATGGCACAACATGATTGGTCTGAAGATGTGATATGGAAATTTTGACTTGTGGTAAAATATGATAAGCCATAGAATTTGATACAATAGCCCTAGTGATGTTGCAAAAAATGATTGGGCGACAATAATGACATGGAAGGAAAGGAATGACATGACCTAACATGTCACTTTAATAGTGTTAGAAAGGTGGCATGGCACCTTTAGGGCCCACCACATGGAAGGTATACTTGATACACTTTCAAAAGGGAAAAGTCTAAAAAGGTTGACACATAGCACCCATCACAAGCTGAAATGTGACATGATGATTTCATCTTGACATCATCATGAAGGTGGCCATGGACCTCTAGGTTTAGAGTCATATGTCATGGTCACATGGTTAAGAAAACAAGGCCAAGAAAAACTCTCAAGTCACATGTATGAGGTCACATGGTTTGTGTGGAAGGGAAAAGTGGATAAGATCATATTACACGGGAAAACGATAGTCACTCCAAATATACGTGGGACCACACAATGTGTATATATATACATTCGTAGCATGATTCAAATAGATACGTAATTTGAGCTCTTAAAAACAAAAGTTTGTGGTGGTAACTTGAAGGTTGAGTGATGTGGTTTTAAGTGTTGCTTCTCTGTTTTGAGTCTTCCGACTATGGATTATTGATATGTGAGCTCCATTGGGCATGCACTATGGATTTTTTATTTCTAACTAGTTGAGCAATGTGGATTCAAGTGTTTCTTATGTGGTTGGCGTCTACAGATGATGTAGCATAATCATCAATTTCCTATTTCTTACGTGACATCTCTTTGTAGAAAAACCTGTAGATTCACAAGCTCATGTAATCTACTAAAACAAGAGACAAGAATCTACTTCTACTCTTTATAGCAAAAGCCCATAAACATCAAGAAAAAAATAATCAATAGAGGAAGAGAATCAAAGAAACTTAACACAATAAATATTTAGGGAAAGCCACAGCTCAAAACCCCACTATCTTTTTTATTTTAATCAGGAAAATCAAGATGAAATTACAATGCTTGTTCTCTCTAGAACAATCCCAACACTCAACAAATTGAATCTCCAACTAATAAGGAAGCTCAAGGCCAAATCTCAACCAATTTAGAAGCTCTCCAAGTCTCTATTCCAATGTGTAATTCCTATGAAGGTGTTGTGTTGTACAACAACCCCCCATTTCATAAAATTTTTCTTTAAAAATCATAATATGAAATGGGTCCCTTTTAAACATAGATGTGTGAATAAATTGGTATTAACTCATTATTAGAAAAAACCCTCATCAAAAGGTCCGACTGAAATGTGATATACCTTTCAAACAATGATAAAATAGGTCTTTTAAACGAATCATAAAGCTTTTTATTATTACGATAAAGCGATCGCAAGATCGCATATCGCAATAATAAGAAAAACATATATAAATACCCCTTGAATTACTTCGATCCGAAAAGGGAAATTGCTATCGGATATCGGGGAAAGGCAAAGCACATCATGTATATAAAGCATCCCCCTCATTCCTCCGATGCGATAAAACGTATCGCTATCGGCAATCGGCCGTAGCAATCAATTCATTAACTGTGACACCTTCAAATCTTCCGATGCGATAAGGGGTATCGCCATCGACGATCGGCGATTTCGCAATAGCGTAAGTTATCTAACCCGAGCCCTTTCCCGATTGCGATACATTAAATCAAGGCACGTGTTTCTAAGCATATTAAAGATTGGCATGCATTATACCACCTTTGGTGATTGAACGATATTTTGGACTATTATTAAAACCTTCCTCTTTCACGTCACCAATCATCACATGCGATTATCTGCCAAAAATCTAAGCCATGCTTGAATCGATTATTCACCATATAAACATAATGATGGATATTTAAAAGCTCCCTTATCATGATTAACAGGTGAAGCAGCCAATTAATGAAGCAGTTATGCTGAGATTTTCCACTTAGATTCTATCTGCGGCACTTTCACTATAATCTTTGATTATTCGCTAATAGATATAACTCTTTCATATTTGGCTCATGTTATCTATTTCTATGTGTCACGTTGGTTTCATTCCTTGTGCAGAATTCAGTCAAAATAACAAGTTTTAAGCAAATGGGAAAGAAATCCAAGAGGCCTGCAGCAGCAGCGGCCCCTGCAGTAACAGTCCAGTCCACCAGTGACCCAGGGTCAAGTAAAAAGGGCCTAATCTCAGACACTACATGTCTAGGCCTTGGAAATACAAGCTGGCAAAGCATCTATAATTTAATTGAGGCAGAAGAACTGGAGGAAGTGTCAGAAGAAGCAACTGCAAGCTCAACTAATAAATAAGAAGCCTCCCTGAAAGATTTAGCCGACTCGTTTTTACACAGGATAGCAGCTTGGGAGAAAATTCTTCCATACACTGATGTAGTCAGATGGGTGGTCGAACAAATTCCAGTTTTGAATAGAACATTTTGCACAGTTGACAGAAGAGTTTTTGGTTCATTTCAGCCTGATGACTTGAGGAAAATGTATCATTTGCCCGAACCTGAAAAGAAATACAACAAAGCCTTTCTAGAGAATTTCACAGAGGAAAATGACACAGAGTCAGCCCCGATTAGGCAATGGAGACAGAATCCCACAAAGCACAAACATGAATCATCGGGTAAGTACTCCGTGGATTCCTTGTCATCTCCTTACTGTTACGCTGGGGCAATGATGTGTAGGATATGGGGAATGCATGATTCATCAAACTTTACTATCGAAATGGTCCCTTTAATGGAAGCGGCTATTAGTAGTTATGTCATCGATTGTGCGAATATATTTTCCGATAAATTAGCCTCTGCAATTCTTGATTTTAGATTCAATTCACGCAAAACCACCAGGACTATTCCCCCCTTCTATTACAGTGCTTATGTTATGGATATGCTTTGTTTTAATTCCGAATACCTGGTACTTGGGTGGAGATGGATGCCACAGGACCCCAAGCCAATCCACATTTATCATCAGATGTTATGGAAGGCACATTATAAATACCACTTGTATCAAATCTGTAACGGTTTCATGTGGCCTATCTATTATGCCATTTTTTATAAGCTTGCCCCAAGGATTTCCGAGGAGGCAGAAGTTGACTTGACTACTGTGGGAAATTTGTTCGGGGAAGATAAATTCACATATATAAGGGTGTTTGGTAGCCTCACAAGACCCCATGTCCTCCCATTATATGTACTTGATAAACTGTTGGCACAAGAATTAGCTTACCAAATAACAACAGCTAGAACATCCAAAACTCCTAGGACTTCTAAAAAGCAGTCATGGCCTATATTCCCTTTGAGATGCGGTGTTTATACTCTACTTGATTACAAACATGCTGAGAAGGAGACAGGAAAAATAAATATGCTCAATCTTGCGACCATCCCTAACAGGCAATTCGATCCTTGGAAGGTTGCCTATAATGTGCTTGAACAGGCCAAACTTACTAAGTTTGACCATGAAAAAGATGAATTTGACGATGTATTTTCTTCAGTAGAATCATTGTCTCAGGTTAAAACATTGGCCAAGATGAAATATAATGATGAAGGACTGGTGGAATTCAATAGGCTCAGAGAACAGAGGTTGCAAACTCTGCCTTTGGACTTATTGGCTACTATGCCAACAACTAAGTCAAGCGAGCCTGAACAGAAGATTATTGACGAGCCTCCTGCTACAGAGAAAATTCCCGAAAAGGGAAAAGAGCCAGAAAAAGGAAAAGAGCAGGAAATAGAGTAGGAGAAAGAGAAGAAATAGGACAGTGAAGTTATTGATTTAGAGGCTCAAACTAATTCCAAACTCCTCAAAGAGTGGCAAAAATTCGACTCTATCGTAAGCAATCCCGAGACTTCACAAGGATTCGGCACACCTCAAGTAATAGTCAGTCAAGAAACGACCACAACTACGGTTCCAATTGAAGGGACCAGCGACCTACCCATTAGCAAAGATGCGGAAATAATTCCTAAAGATCCGTCCAATCAGATTGTTTTGCAGATAGAAGACATACCACCATTAGATGTCTTTTATAGTCCCAAGCATAGGGCTGTGGTGAAAAGACACAGGAAAAGGAGGAGACTTGATCAATCTTCCCTTTTTCCAGATCAAATAGAGATGGCTAATGTGGTGTGGAAGGAGGAATTTAACCCTTCCGATGACCTTACAAAACTTTCTCAGTATGTCGGAGCTTATTCGACAGCCACCATGGATAAAGCCTCGGAAGTGAGCAATCTCCTTAAGGAAAAAGATCAAATAATTGGTTCATTGCAGTCACAGGTGTCTGAAGCACAGCGAAAAATTGAACAGTTAGAACAACAACTATCAATACAGCGGTAGACAAACAATCAATTAAATGAGAAATTGCTCAAAAAGAAACAGAGGATAGACTTGAGCGCAATACAAAAACAAATGGAATTGTCTGAAGCATTGGCCAGATTAAAGGCGATGAATGAACAAATGAGCAAGACTAAGGATGAGAAAATCGCTCAACTGTCACAAGAAGTAGAAAAGTTCAAGAGCCTTCCTAAAGTAGCAGAGTTCAGAACCAAAGCTCTACAAGTCAATAAGGCATTGATTACACAGCTAAAACTGCTATGTCATAACGTTTCTCTGGTTGAGCCTCTTTGTGAGATTACTACATCAATAGTTGATAAATCAGTTGAAGCCAGGCAAGATTTAGAATAGGCCGATGAGACCTTAACCAGCTTTCTTGCTTGGCAAGACTCCCGTGAAGGACAAGCTACGGATCTGCCCAAAATTCTAGAGTCACACAAAGACATCCTTTTCCTAGAATGGCAGTCGCAACTAATGAAGGAAGAAAGAGAAACCTCAAGATGTCGATTATCTACTAGCAATTTAATTGAATTGGTCAATGACACTCTTTATCTATCTAACATGATTTCACAGTGTAATCCAGGTAAATTTACATCGGCCAAAGGAATTGGAAAAGAATGGAAGACTAATCGCTAGCATCCAAAGTTTAACTTGGGATGCCTTTTGGTTTTTCTTAATTAAGCCATACAGTCAGAGGGCCGCACTCAAATGTTTAACTGATGCCATCAGTTGCATGATTCCCGAGATCCAAGATGCCACATATTCAGCCCAACTGTATTCTCATCTAACTCGCCCTCCAGAATTGCAACAGATGCTAGATATCTGCCAGCTCAAGCCTTAGGGAGATCATCCGAAACAATGAATCATGCGGCCGACTGAGGACAAGCCAATTTTGAGGAGATATTCATAATATAGTTGTACCAATTAAATAGCACTTTTATTTTATAATTAGTTAGCATAATTAGTATTTATAGACCCTTTCATGCATTTAGAAAGGGTCCTCAGTTTTTGTATAAACTCAAATCAGTAAGTCACACTATTGTGCTTCTGATCTATATTTTTTATGAAGACTAGACCAGTATTCTGAATTTTGATGAAGAAAGCTTTGACGACATGTGCACTATTGCCTTTTGTGGAAGTGTTTCTAAGTTAGAACAACGAATTTGAATGTGATTGATATCGGGAGTGATCCAAATAACATATGGTACTATTATCTATGCTATTGTGTCATTCTATTATGTGAATCGGCATTTGTTTAAATTTTTCTATCATTGAATATATGTATGTGGTTTTAACAACAATCCTCATAATTTTCACTATTGAATGTCTAAGGACTGTTATTCTTTCAATAATATCTATGTCTATGATATATATGAGGAATAGTGTAATAATGTTTGCTTGATTGCTTTGTTCAACTATTTGGGCTTAGTAATTATCATATGAATAAATATCTTTGTTTACCAACAAGAGTCATCTATATGCCTGTTTGTGGATGAAGACCATCAAAAGTTACGCTAAAAGCAGCAATTTCCTGGGATAGGATAGTTGTTTATAATTTTATAATTTAGATTAAATTATTCATTCATTATCATTAGACACTATAGAATCAACCATTTATCCATCCTATTTATCAATCATTTGGAAACTGGTCCCATTATATCCAGTCGAAGCCACCACACCAAACGGAAAAGGAGCTGCCTTTAAGGTCCGGACCGGGTGGTTATCCCCGATGTTGTTGCAGCGATTTTCGAGGCATCAACATTTTTGGCCCTAGAAGGAGGGCATGAACTGTGAATGGCGAGAAAACCCAAACCTATAACCCATTCTGAGAGTAAATCTCCCTCCACATCACCTCGTACCTCCCGTTTGCATGCTGGAACTCCAGTATTCAAGAGAGAAGAAGAGGAATCAACTACCACTTCTCAAACCCACCATACTTCAGAATGATTAAGTCCTGAGTCCCCTGAAGTTTAGTCTCTCATCCATAAACTTCAAGGCTTTTCGATATCACCACAGAAATCTGAGGTATCTTAAGGCAGTGAGACTTCGTAATTCAATCTACCTCACCCTCTCACCAGACTTCAGAGTGGGAAGCTCGGTATTGAACCTACTGAGTTGCCTTTACCTAAAAGGAAAAGGGCAAAAAAGAATACTGAAGGATCTGACAGTGAAACTTTCTCATCATGATCTTTCATCTCATCTTCCCCAGTGCGAAGTTAGCCATCCACTCCTCCATTACATATTGTTGTTTAACAGGGATCAGGAACTTCAACATCCCAACCCATTCAATCCTCAATATCAACTCCTTCCCAAACATCTAGAATTTCATCAGCAATATCATCCACTACTGGTTTTTCAATGGCTCAGAATCCCTGGAATAGTCCTGGTGTGGTCACCATGCCTGCACCATTACACCCATTGCCTGATTCTCCTAAAAAATGGTTACCCAAGTTTAATCTAGATGCTGGAACACAAGCCGAAGAACATATTAATAATTTCATGTTATCAGTTAATTTGAAAGGAGTGATAGAGGAAGATGTTGTCGTTAGGATTTTCCCTTATACTTTGCAAGGATCAGCTGGGTCTTGGTGTTTTTACCTGCCCTCTGGATCCATTACTAGTTGGAACATTTTCCAAGAACAGTTTCTTACTAAGTATGGCGATGGTAGATCTTTAGCAACATTAATCAATGATCTCTCCAATCTTAGGATAGAGTCCAAAGAACCTATTAAGGAATTGAACTCACGATTTAATAAACTCTTGAATAAGATTCCAACCGCCTCTAAACTAAGTGAGAAAATCAGAAGTGAATGGTATATAACTGCCCTACCTTCAAATATAGAAATTTTTTTAGACAGGGCTGCAAAATCAACTTTAGCTGAAAACATGAAAGAGGCGCTTGCTGTAGAGAAGCGTATTATTGCTTTAGAAAAGAAAGCTGCTCTTGAAGATAGAAAAGCTAAAAAAGTTTCTTTCAAGGATGATTCAAATAAGAAAACCCCTAAAGATCCATATCATATGGAAGGTTTACAAAAAGTCCTCAAGAATATGTCAAATGAAATGGTCAAAATAAAGAAGCAAGTAGCTGAAACCTCAACAAAAAGGCCATTCAGAAATTTTAAGAAACCTGAATCAAAACCACCAAATGCTATATCCAACGCAGATTCAGATCCCGAAGAAGAAGAAGAAGATGAAATAGTCTTGCCATATGAGGAACTTGAAGAAGAGGAGACTGTCGAATGCCATGGGATGTGGGATTTTATTTTACCTAACTCCGATACAGAAAATGAACAAGAAGCTTTCCCTGTGACTACCAGGAGTAGAGGTGCTCCTAAACCTGTTCAGACAACTTCGAAGAAAAGGAATGCAGGTTCCACTACTACCAAAGAAAAGATTCCCACAAAGAAAGCTGCAGTGATACCATCCCAAAATCAACCATCATCTTCAAATCTACCTTCCACATCTAAGACATTGGTAGTGTCAGATTCTATGGACTACAATATTATTGAAGATATGAAGAAGACTAAGGCCAATATTACTATGTTTGAACTTAGCAAACTCAAACATCAACAGAAATTACTTCTTAAGGAATTAAATGCCGTTCCTTCTTCGCCTCTTCCTAATGCTGTATTGTCCAAAGTTGCTAATGATTCAGGCCAACCACCTCCTGGTAGAGTGGAAGCTACTGATGCAGTATTAATTAGGGATAGATCAAATTCTCATACTCCTCTTTTCCTCTTAACCTATGAGATCTATAATAGAAATCTACACAACTGTTTGATTGACTTAGGGGCTTCCTCTAATATAATGCCAGCTTCAGTTTGTTCAAAACTGAACATCGAACCCCAAAAGTCTGTAATCCATATTGTACAGTTGGATAGAACTAAGGTCCAGGTTTTAGGGGAGATCAACTCAGTGACTATCAGGTTATTAGCTAATCCTAGAGTGGTTCAAAGAATTGATATTTTGATCGCTGACATACCTGAATTCTATGGGTTGATTTTAAGTAGAGATTGGTTTGAAAAACTCCATGGTTATATTTCCACCGATTGGTCCCATATGTGGTTACCTTATAAAGGAAAACCAAATCAGATCAAGATTGATTAGGAGAAACACATGACCCATACAGTTACTGAGTTTGAACAAGAAAATAAACCAATAGCATTCAATAACAATATTTTGGAGAATTATTCATCTGAATCATTCTTTGGCAATTTCACTGCCCAACCATCTCCTTTCCCAGTTAATAATTTCACATCTCAGACCGAAAACTTTTCACAAACGTATAGGTCAAGATGTGTTAATGTTGCTGAGGAAACTGTAAATAAAATTGTTGATAATTATTTATTTTGGTCACTATATTTTGACGGGTCTAAGTCTAGTGAAGGTTCAGGAGTAAGATGTATTTTAGTTAGTCCTCAGGGAGAAAAAACTATGTTATCATGTAGATTGGAATTTGAATGCACAAACAACACAGCTGAATATGAGGCCCTAGTTCAAGGACTCTACAAAGCAATTGGCCTCAAGGTTCAATATCTGAAAGTGTTTGGTGATTCAGAAATTGTTATTAAACAGGTTAGAAATTCAATTCATTGCCTTTCTGGTCATCTCAAACACTATCAGTCTCTAGCACAGGAACTCATCTCTCAATTTTTAGCATTCAATATTTCTCCCATCCCTAGGTCCCAGAAAGCAGCAGTAGACCTACTAGCTAATGTTGCTTCCAGACTCCTACCATTTGAAGATTACAGCCCGGATAGATTTTCAGTAGAGTTAATTTTTAGACCATCAGTTCCTGATAATGTCACCAATTGGCGAGTGTTCAATCGTGATGAAGACATTTTAAACTTCTTGACTTTTGAAAAATCCTATGATGACCAAATCATTGATGAAAGTGACCATGACCTTCAAATGAAAGAAAAGCAAGAGGAAAACTCAATACCAAAACCAGTGGTTAAGCTTGAAGATCTTCATGATATTAAAGACAGGTTTAAATGGGTGACCAATTCAAAACTCTAGAGTTCCACTTTAAGATTTGAATTGATAAACCTAGGTACTGAGGAAAACCCTCAAAACATCAATTTGGGACTAGGACTTTCTTTAGAAGAAAGAACAGCATTCATTAGGCTGTTAACAAAAAACAAATATGTCTTCGCTTGGAAATATGATGATTTGAAAACATACGATGCATCAATCATTCAACATACTATTCCAATTCTTTCTAAACAAAAACCAGTACAACAGAAGTTAAGAAAGATTCATCCTAACCTAGAGAGTCAAATAAAGGTTGAATTAAGTAAACTCTTGAAGGCTAAGATAATTTTTCCTGTGAGACATTCAAACTGGGTCTCCAACATGGTGCCTATTAGAAAGAAAAGTGGCGATATCAGGATTTGCATCGATTTCAGAAATTTTAATAAGGCAAGTCAAAAGGATAACTTCCCTTTACCTACTATGGAGTAGACATTACATTCGGTAACTGGTTCAAAACTAATGTCCTTTTTAGACGGCTTTTCAGGATATAACTAAATTCTGGTCCATCCTGATGACAGGCTTAAAACTACCTTCAGAACTAAGTGGGGGACTTATGCCTACCAAAAAATGCCTTTTGGACTTATCAATGCAGGAGCTACATTTCAGAGAGCCATGGACATAACGTTCAAAGGATTGCTCAATAAATCAATAATTGTCTATTTAGATGACATTACTGTATTTTCCAAGAAAAGGTCTAATCATTTACATGATTTAAAACAAATCGTTGAACTTTGAAGAAGGTATGGTATCTCTCTTAATCCAAAGAAGTATTTTTTTTCCCTTAATCAAGGAAAACTTTTAGGCTTCATTGTTTCAAAAGATGGTATCTATATTGATCTAGACAGAATTAAAGAGATTTCTGAAATTCCATTCCCTCATAATAAGAAATCCATGCAGTCATTTTTGGGTCAAATTAATTTTGTTAAAAGGTTCATTCCATATTTTTCCCAGATTATTTTACCATTGCAAATGATTATTAAGAAAAATTTGGTGTTTAAATGGGGACCTACACGAAAAGAGGCCTTTGATTCCATCAAACAATCAATAATTAATGCCCCTACTTTAAGCACTCCTAATTTTTCTAGTCACTTCATACTATATACTCTCGCGTCCGCTTCGTCTTATGCAACAGTGTTGACTCAAATTAATGATCAAAACTTGGAAGTACCAATTTCGTTTTATAGCTCAAATCTTCAAGGTGCTGAACTAAATTATTCGGAAGTTGGAAAACAAGCCTTTTCTGTGTACAAACCCATTAAACATTACAGGCCCTTCCTCTTAAAAGCTCACACAAAAGTTATAGTTCCTTTTTCAGCAGTAAGACAATTACTAGTTCAAAGGGAATTAGGAGAAAAGAGAGCAAATTGGGTCACAACATTACAAGAATATGACTTGGAAATCAAGCCAGCAAAGATTGTCAAAGGCCAAGGTTTTTGCAAGTTATTAGCAGGAGCATCCAACATTTAAGAACCTGAAAGTACAAAGGATATTGAAGAAATCAATCAGATAAGTACCACAGATCCTGAATCACAATATGCAGATCTGATTTTCTATTTAAAAAATGGGTACGCTCCTTCTAATCTCTCCTATAAAAACAAACGTGCCATTAGATTGAAAGCAAAAAACTTCACAATTGTAGATGATGTATTGTTTAGGCGAAATTATGATTCAATTTTATTAAGATGCCTAGAAAAACCTGAAGCACAAAAAGTTTTGTAGGAACTACATGATGGACCAGCAGGAGGACATTTTGGAGTTGACACAACAGCTCACAAAATCATTCATGCTGGGTATTATTGGCCCACCTTGTTCAGAGATACTCATGAATATGTAAGGAAATGCCAAATTTGTCAAACATCTAGTGGAATACAAAGAAAGCCATCTTTCCCTTTGCAACCAGTCAACATTGAACAACCGTTTGAGCAATGGGGATTGGACATCATTGGAGAAATCACTCCACATTCATTTAAACAGCATAAGTATATCCTTACCGCCACTGACTACTTTACTAAGTGGGTTGAAGCAATTCCTTTAAAGACAACGAACTCTGAGGCAATTATGGAATTCATAGACCAATTCATTATTACCAGGTTTGGTGTCCCGAACGCTCTTGTTTTTGATAATGCATCTTATTTGTCTGGAAATTCTATATTTGAGTTCACTATCAAAAGGGGATTTAAATTGGGGTATTCTGCAAATTACTACCCTTAGGGTAATGGTTTGGCAGAATCCACCAATTAAAACCTTATTAGAATTATTAAGCGAACTATTGAGCAGAATCATAAAAACTGGCATAAATCTTTGATATTTGCACTATGGACTGATAAAATAACTCAAAAAGCTTCCATAGGCACTTCTCCATTTAATCTAGTGTATGGAAAGGAAGCTGTCATACCAGCCAATTTAGTGCTTCCATCCCTAGCTTTAGTGCAGTTTATTGAAGAAAGTCCCTCATCTTCTATTCAACTAAGACACGATCAAATTTTGAAACTAGAAGAAGAAAGGGAAAAAGCCAGAATTATACATGCAAAACATCAGCAAATTATCAAGTCATCTTTTGATACAACTTCAACCAGTTCAAAACAATTACAAGTTGGTGATCTAGTTTTGAAATGGGACAAAGCCCATGAGGATAAAGGAAAACACACAAAGTTCCAGAAAATGTGGCTCGGACCATTTCAAATCAATGAGAAGATAGGCCCTTCTACTTTCATATTGCAAGATCTATCAGGAAAGAGAGATTCTCTTCCTGTTAATGGCCTTATCTTGAAAAAAATTCTTCAATTGAGGAGGTAACCCCTTCTCCCTTTGTAAATATTCAATTTTCAGCTAAATTTCTGTACATAGCTTAGATTTTTAGGATTTTGGAAAAATAAAGTTAGCCTTCCATTGGTCTTTACTATATTGAAAAAGTTTCTCAAAAGAAATAGTTATGATATTTGCTTTTAAAATGGAAGCCTTAAACGAAAGGAAGATTTCTAGGAAATTAGGTATATTTAGATTCTGAAACCCCATTTTATTTTTGTGAACTCTTCTCAAGGATTAAAAGTACTGTAAACCATTTTAATGTTTTTAAGCAGCTTGAAAACGGTTATCAATACAAAACAGATACTGATTCAATCTTAGCATCTTCAACTCTTATCCTGTCATCCATCTTCTCTTAAGGAGAAAATTGTTCATCCCATTCATCAAGGGTTATAATTACTCAGAGTGTAATTCTAAAATATATTTGATATAAAAGATAAGAGGTCTTATTACAAGCCTGCTTACCATGATCATAGGGAAATAGTTCAACTGACATTACCAATATTGCATATCAAAACAGGGTAATGGCTTATAATTATAAGACAAGGGGTCTCATCACAAGCCACCTTGTTCAATTAAATTACAACCAATGAATGGCATTGTCAAAAAGTTGGCTACCAAACCAGGACAATGGCTTTTTTTCTTACAAAACAAGGAAAAAGAAAAAATGATACAAAAATATGAAAACATATTTCTGAATTCATTCTTTTTAACTATACTCTGAAATGGATGGGATAATGAACGATCAAATGGTTAAAAAGTATCCCTGTCGAGACTATAGACGTTTGCTGGCAGCAGAGGCTCTACCTATGACAAAGGAGTCATTATAAGGCTAAGTTGGAAAAGTTTTTTGTTTTATCATTAGCAACCAATTAAGGCTAATTTAAAACATAGAATGTATTTAATTATAACATGAGAAGAGAATAGCAGAAATAGTTCTCATTACATTCAAAATTTATGTTTGCCTAGTTATATTAGAATTTTTCGCTCGAATAATATTTTCGGATTAAAAAAGTTTAAGTATTTTAACATTTCCCAGAGATAACTGTTTCTCCCAGTGAATCGCCAATTGTTGTGCTGTACAACAACCCCCAATTTCATAAAATTTTTCTTTAAAAATCATAATATGAAATGGGTCCCTTTTAAACATAGATGTATGAATAAATTGGTATTAACTCATTATTAGAAAAAACCCTCATCAAAAGGTCCGACTGAAATGTGATATACCCTTCAAACAATGATAAAATAGGTCTTTTAAACAAATCATAAAGCTTTTTATTATTACGATAAAGCGATCGCAAGATCGCATATCGCAATAATAACAAAAAGCATATATAAAGAACCCTTGAATTACTCTGATCCGAAAAGGGAAATCGCTATCGGATATCGGGGAAAGGCAAAGTGCATCATGTATATAAAGCACCCCCCTCATTCCTCCGATGCGATAAAAGGTATCGCTATAGGCAATCGGCCGTAGCAATCAATTCATTAACTGTGACACCTTCAAATCTTCCGATGCGATAAGGCGTATCGCCATCAGCGATCGACGATTTCGCAATAGCGTAAGTAATCTGACCCGAGCCCTTTCCCGATTGCGATACATTAAATCAAGGTGCATGTTTCTAAGCATATTAAAGATTGGCATGCATTATACCACCATTGGTGATTGAACGATATTTTGGACTATTATTAAAACCTTTCTCTTTCACGTCACCAATCATCAAATGCGATTATCCACCAAAAATCTAAGCCACGCTTGAATCGATTATTCACCATATAGACGTTATGATGGATATTTAAAATCTCGCTTATCATGATCGACAGGTGAAGCGGCCAATTAATGAAGCAGTTATGCCGAGATTTTCCACTTAGATTCTATTTGCAGCAATTTCACTATAATCTTTGATTATTCGCTAATAGATATAACTCTTTCATATTTGGCTCATGTTATATGTTTCTCTGTATCACGCTGGTTTCATTCCTTGTGCAGAATTCAGTCGAAATAACAAGTTTTAAGCAAATGGGAAAGAAATCCAAGAGGTTCGTAGCAGCAGCGGCCCCTGCAGTAACAGTCCAGTCCACCGGCGACCCAGGGCCAACTAAAAAGGGCCTAATCTCAGACACTACATGTCTCAGCCTTGGAAATACAAGCTGGCAAAGCATCTATAATTTAATTGAGGCAGAAGAACTGGAGGAAGTGTCAGAAGAAGCAACTGCAGGCTCAACTAATAAATCAGAAGCCTCCCAGAAAGATTTAGCCGACTCATTTTTACACAAGATAGCAGCTTCGGAGAAAATTCTTCCATACACTGATGTAGTCAGATGGCTGGTCGAACAAATTCCAGTTTCAAATAGAACATTTTGCACAGTTGACAGAAGTTTTTTTGGTTGATTTCAGCCTGATGACTTGAGGAAAATGTATCATTTACCCGAACCTGAAAAGAAATACAACAAAGCCTTTCTAGAGAAATTCACAGAGGTAAATGACACAGAGTCAGCCCCAATTAGGCAATAGAGACAGAATCCAGCAAAGCACAAACATGAATCATCGGGTAAGTACTCCATGGATTCCTTTTCATCTCCTTACCGTTACGCCGGGGCAATGATGTGTAGGATATGGGGAATGCATGATTCATCAAACTTTACTATCGAAATGGTCCCTTTAATGGAAGTGGCTATTAGTAGTTATATCATGGATTGGGCGAATATATTGTCCGATAAATTAGCCTCTGCAATTCTTGATTTTAGATTCAATTCATGCAAAACCACCAGGACTATTGCCCCTTTCTATTACGGTGCTTATGTTATGGATATGCTTTGTTTTAATTCTGAATACCCGATACTTGGGTGGTGATGGATGCCACAGGACCCCAAAACAATCCACATTTATCATCAGATGTTATGGAAGGCACATTATAAATACCACTTGTATCAAATCTGTAACGGTTTCATGTTGCCTATCTATTATGCCATTTTTGATAAGCTTGCCCCAAGGATTTCTGAGGAGGCAGAAGTCGACTTGACTGCTGTGGGGAATTGGTTCGGGCAAGATAAGTTCACATATATAAGGGTGTTTGGTAGCCTCACAAGACCCCATGTCCTCCCATTGTATGTACCTGATAAACTGTTGGCACGAGAATTAGCTTACCAAATAACAACAGCTGGAACATCCAAAACTCTTAGGACTTCTAAAAAGCAGTCATGACCTATATTCCCTTTGAGATGCGGTGTTTATACTCTACTTGATTACAAACATGTTGAGAAGGAGACAGGAAAAATAAATATGCTCAATCTTGCGACCATCCCTAACAGGCAATTCGATCCCCGGAAGGTTGCCTATAATGTGCTTGAACAGGCCAAACTTACTAAGTTTGACCATGAAAAAGATGAATTTGACGACCTATTTTCTTCAGGAGAATCATCGTCTCAGGTTAAAACATTGGCCAAGATGAAATATAATGATGAAGAATTGGTGGAATTCAATAGGCTCAGAGAACAGAGGTTGCAAACTCTGCCTCTGGACTTATTGGCTACTATGCCAACAACTAAGTCAAGCAAGCCTGAACAGAAGATTATTGACGAGCCTCCTGCTAAAGAGAAAATTCCCGAAAAGGGAAAAGAGCCAGAAAAAGGAAAAGAGCAGGAAATAGAGTAGGAGAAAGAGAAGAAATAGGACAGTGAAGTTATTGATTTAGAGGCTCAAACTGATTCCAAACTCCTCAAAGAGTGGCAAAAATTCAACTCTATTATAAGAAATCCCGAGACTTCACAAGAATTTGGCATACCCCAAGTAACAGTCAGTCATGAAACGACCACAACTACGGTTCCAATTGAAGGGACCAGCGACCTACCCATTAGCAAAGATGCGGAAATAATTCCTAAAGATCCCTCCGATCAGATTGTTTTGCAGATAGAAGACATATCACCATTAGATGTCTTTTATAGTCCCAAGCATAGGGCTGTGGTGAAAACATAGAGGAAAAGGAGGAGACTTGATCAATCTTCCCTTTTGCCAGATCAAACAGAGATGGCTAATGTGGTGTGGAAGGAGGAATTTAACCCTTCCGATGACCTTACAAAACTTTCTCAGTATGCCAGAGCTTATTCGGCAGCCACCATGGATAAAGCCTTGGATGTAAGCAATCTCCTTAAGGAAAAAGATCAAATAATTGGTTCATTGCAGTCACAGGTGTCTGAAGCACAACGAAAAATTGAACAGTTAGAACAACAACTATCAATACAGCGGCAGACAAACAATCAATTAAATGAGCAATTGCTCAAAAAGAAACAGAGGATAGACTTGAGCACAGTACAAAAACAAAAGGAATTTTCCGAAGCATTGGCCAGATTAAAAGCGATGAATGAACAAATGAGCAAGACTAAGGATGAGAAAATCGCTCAACTGTCACAAGAAGTAGAAAAGTTCAAGAGACTTCCTAATGTAGGAGAGTTCAGAACCGAAGCTCTACAAATCAATAAGGCATTGATTACACAGCTAAAACTGCTATGTCATAACATTTCTCTGGTTGAGCCTCTTTGTGAGATTACTACATCAATAGTTGATAAGTCAATTGAAGCCAGGCAAGATTTAGAACAGGCCGATGAGACCTTAACCAGCTTTCTTGCTTGGCAAGACTTCCGTGAAGGACAAGCTATTGATTTGCCCAAAATTCTAGAGTCACACAAAGACATCCTTTTCCTAGAATGCCAGTCGCAACTAATGAAGGCAGAAAGAGAAACCTCAAGATGTCGATTATCTACTAGCAATTTAATTGAATTGGTCAATGACACTCTTTATCTGTCTAACATGATCTCACAGTGTAATCCAGGTAAATTGACATCAGCCAAAGCCTTCGAACAAACATGCAATCAGGAATTGGAAAAGAATGGAAGACTAATCACTGGCATCCAAAGTTTAACTTGGGATGCCTTTTGGTTTTTCTTAATTAATCCATACAGTCAGAGGGCCGCACTCAAATGTTTAACTGATGCCATCAGTTGCATGATTCCCGAGCTCCAAGATGTTACATATTCAGCCCAACTGTATTCTTGTCTAAGTCGCCCTCCAGAATTGCAACCGATGCTAGATATTTGTCAGCTCAAGCCGAAGGGAGATCATCCGAAACAATGAATCATGCTACCGACTGAGGACAAGCCGATTTTGAGGAGATATTCATAATATAGTTGTACCAATTAAATAGCACTTTTATTTTATAATTAGTTAGCATAATTAGCATTTATAGACCCTTTCATGCATTTAGAAAGGGTCCTCAGTTTTTGTATAAACTCAAATCAGTAAGTCACACTATTGTGCTTCTGATCTATTTTTTTTATGAAGACTGGACCAGTATTCTGAATTTTGACAAAGAAAGCTTTGATGACATGTGCACTATTGCCTTTTGTGGAAGTGTTTCTAAGTTAGAAAAAGGAATTTGAATGCGATTGATATTGGGAGTGATCCAAATAACATATGGAACTATTATCTATGCTCTTATGTCATTCTTTTATGTGAATCGGCATTTGTTTAAATTTTTCTATCATTGAATATATGTATGTGGTTTTAACAGCAATCCTCGTACTTTTCACTATTGAATGTTTAAGGACTGATATTCTTTCAATCATATCTATGTCGATGATATATATGAGGAATAGTGTAATAATGTTTGCTTGATTGCTTTGTTGAACTATTTGGGCTTAGTAATTATCATATGAATAAATATCTTTGTTTACCAACAAGAGTCATGTATATGCCTGTTTGTGGATGAAGACCATCAAAAGTTACGCTAAAAGCAGCAATTTCCCGGGATAGGATAGTTGTTTATAATTTTATAATTTAGATTAAATTATTCATTCATTATCATTAGACACTATAGAATCAACCATTTATCCATCCTATTTATCAATCATTGGGAAACTGGTCCCGTTATATCCAGTCGGAGCCACCACACCAAACAGAAAAGGAGTTGCCTTCAAGGTCCGGACCGGGTGGTTATCCCCTATGTTGTTGCAGTGATTTTCGAGGCATCAACAGAAGGATAGATTGTATTTAAAGGGAAATAAAGCCTCTAGAAATAGCACAATCCCTCAAGGATCAGTTCCTGAATGCATGAACTATCAGTACAACTCAGAAAAATCTAAAATAAATAGTACACTGTCCCTGCACTCTATTCTCAATTGGGTCTTTCTCAGAATAGACATGCATGATTTTCTGATGGTGGAACCTTCAGTTAACTATAGTAGCACAGGTCGCTAGTGTCCCAACTGACTATTTACTCACTATTAGTTGTTGAAACTGATTGGGACTAATTTAACTGGACTTAACTGAATAAGCTGAGTTAACTAATTACAACTCATTCATAACTCATCCTTAACTCCTATAAGTTAGGGAGAACATATACATGTCTTCTAAAAGACTTCCAATTCGAATTTTCTAAATCAATTAATTAAACTTAATTATTTTCGAATTGCTATGAAAAAAGAATTCTATTTTAATTCATAGTTTAATTCAAGGAAAAATTAAAATAGAATTTCTTGTTTCCATTTCTCAACACTCCCTCTCAATAAGAAAAGGTATATCCACTAACCCGATCTTGTCTCTGTGAAACTCAAATTTACATATTGGCAATGCCTTTGTCAAGATGTCAACATCTTGCTCGTCCGTGGGAATGTAATCTAACAATATGATCCACCTCAATACACAATCTCTGAGACGATGATACCGGATATGTATATGCTTGGACCGATCATGAAAACCTGGATTTTCATAGAGTTTGATACAATTTTGATTATCACAATAAATCAATGTCAGATCCATCTGCTGACCAAACAAACCAACCAAGCCCTTCTTCATCTAGATAACCTCACATGTTTCTTGACTTGCAACCATGTACTCTGCCTCTATCGAACTGAGTGCAATAGATCTCTGTTTCTTGCTGTAACAAGAAATTTTCGTTGACCCAGTACCAAATATCCCTCCTAATGTGCTATTCCTGGCAGATGGACTTCCCCCCAAATCTACATCGGTCAAAGCTTGAAGCTTCACTACTTCTATCCGTCTGTCCCACAACCAAAACTGAGTAGTGCCTCTGAGGTATCTCAATACATTTTTTTGTCTCCTTCCAATATAGCTTCGTAGTCCTAACCATTGCATGACTAAGCTGATTAACTGCATAACACATATCTGGTTGTGTTTTCACCAAATAAATGATTGAACCCACAAGTTGCCTGTAAACAGTAGCTTCCTCTACTTATCCTGAAGTAACATCCTCCTTCCTCTAGTTACCAGCTATAGTAGTCTCCATGGGTTTACTGCTCTCCATGTGGAATCTCCTGAGTATCCCATTGGCATACTTTCCTTGAGAAACAAACAACTCCCCATCTCCCTGCCATACCTCCATGCTAAGAAAGTAATGCATGAGCCCCATGTCCTTCATCTCAAAATCTCTTGCAAGGTCCTCCTTGCAATATTTGATGAGCTTCTCATCACTCGTCAGTATGAGATCATCTACATAAAGTACAATGATCAACATCTTACCTTCCACCACTATGTGATACAAGTTCACATCTGCTTCACTCTTCGTGAAGCCCAACCCAATGAAGTAGCTATATATCCTGGTGTACCAAGAATGAGGTGCTTGCTTCAACCCATACAATGCTCTCTTGAGTCGGCGCACATGCGACTCACTGTCCAAGGTTTCAAAACCTTCGGGTTGCTCTATGTACACCTCTTCCTCAATCATGCCATTGAGGAAGGAAATATTCACATCCATCTGATGGATACTCCAACCCATCTATGCAGATAGTGCCAAAATAGATCTAATAGATGAGTACCTTGCAACTGGAGAAAAGGTCTCATAAAAGTCAATCCCCTCTACCTGTGAAAATCCACGGGCCACAAATCTAGCCTTATGCTTCTCAACACTACCATCTATAGCTTGTTTTACCTTGTAAAGCCAACGGAAGCTCACAACTGACTTGTCCTCCGGTCTCGGGACCACATCCCAAACACTGTTTTGAACTATGGAGTCATACTCCTCAACCATCACATCAACTCAAACTGGCTATTGCACTGCTTCCTGAAAGGTAGATGGCTCTGTCACAACACATGCAACCGTAAGTTCCATGTATACAGTGTACTTTTCTGGTGACCTCCGTTGTCTACACTGAGAAGAGGGTGATCCCACATTCTCCCCTGCATCATCCAACAATCTGTGATCCTCTCTAGTGTGCTTTCTTCCCTCTCTAGAAGACTTTGTATGAGTGGATGTCTCCACTCCCAGAACCTCTGCATGTGGCTGCTCCACATCAATCTGAGGCTCCTCAACCTTAGCAACTAAAAGTTCCTCCTCTGCATGTAGCTAAATCTCCCTCTCAAGGGATACTCACATGGGCTTCTCCTCATCAAAATTGACATCCCTGCGAACCATTGTCATCCAACTAGCTTGCATGTACACCTGATAGTTGTGGGGAGTATTAGTGTACCCCACAAAGATCCCCAACTCTATTGTTGGCTCAAGCTTTTTCCATGCATGTTTGGTCACATGGAAATAAACCGATGACCCAAAAATCCTGAAGTGATGAACATATGACCTCTTACCGAAATAAGCTTCCTTTGGTGTCTTACTCTCAAGTATCTGATGTGGGCTATGGTTCTGAACATAAACCACTATGTTGCATGCCTCAGCCCACAAGTCTAGCGGTAGGCCTTGATCATGTAACATCTCCCTTGTTACCCCTACTATGCTCCTATTCTTCCTCTTAGCAACCCCATTCTGTTGAGGGTTATGAGGTGCCATCAACTCTCGTTTAATCCCTTCCATTGCACAGAAGTTCTTAAACTCATTAGAGACATATTCTCCACCATTATCACTCCATAGAGCTTTAACCTTTTTGCCTGACTCTTTCTCTACCAATGCTTTGAACTCACAAAACTTTGTGAATGTTTGATCCTTTCTCTGCATGAAAAATATCCAACATTTACGAGAATATTCATCTACAAATATAACATAATATTTGTGCTTGGGGGTGGATACTATCGAGAATGGTCCACACACATCTGAATGGACTCTCTCCAGAATAGACTCTGCTCGACTGTCTCTATCTCCAAAGGAAGACTTGGTGTATTTTCCCAAAGTAGAACCCTTGCATGTATCAACTTGCATAAGCGTACCTTTGGGAAGACTGGTAGAGATTTGCTGCAATATCTTCTAAGCCCAATGATGCAAGTGGCCCAATCACCTGTGTCACAACTTTCTCAACATCTTGGCTCAACATCTTTTCAGCTTTTGAACTCAAAGCCGAACACTCATCTACCTCCATCTTATAGAGATTCTTCACCCAAATCCCTATCTTCTTTACTTAACTTGTGGCTATGTGTCGAAGGAATGCCTTTCCTTTCGAAAAGATCACATCATATCCTCTATCCTCAAGCATGACAATGGATACCAAGTTCTTCATCAATCCGGGTACATGCATAACATTCTTCAAGGTGAGTGGAGCCACATGCTCCCTCTGAAAAGTAATAGTGCCCATACTAGTAACACTATTCTTACCGCCATCACCCATCTCGATATGCATCTTGATACCTTTCTCCTCCAGTTCACTGAATAGATCTTTGTCACCAATCATTGAGAAAGAAACTCCATTGTCTAAGTACTAGACACTTCCCATCATTGAAGACACCATGCATGCAATGAGGGATAAGTCCAATTTGAATTGTGAGGCTAGTGCCTCACCCGCCACTCCTCCTTGGGAGTTTTCTTTGGACTTATTCAATGGACAATTTGTAGCAAAGTGACCCATCTTGTGACAATGAAAGAATTTACCTTTCATCGTGTCCTTCTTCTTACCTTCATGATAAGAATTTGATTTGGAATGAGAAATTTTACCTTCCCCCTTCCTTGCCTTAATCGCTACGGCATAGTTCTCTTCATCATCAGTATTTGATGAAGAGCCATAGCTGGTGTTTTTCCTTATCTCATCCTACATCAAATCTGACCATATTCATTCCAAATCTGGCAGCTTTTCCTGACCATTGATAGAGTCCTGATAACTATGCTAAATCTTTGGGAGTCCAAGAAGAGCAAGGCTCACCATATCCTCCTCAGAAACTATGATTCCAACACTTCCAAGTTCATCTCGACATTGAGTGAACTTGGTCAAGTACTTTGGAATCATCTCGCCTTTCTCCATCTTGATTTTACAAATTTTATCCTTTTGTGCCAACTTCTTTTGATCATTGTTATTTTGATACATGTTTGTCAATGTTTTCCACATAGCATGTGGAGTTTCCTTGCCATTGAGACTCGAGACAATGTGGTCTCAAACTCTCTCAAGGATTATCCACCTTACCTTTGCCACACACTTCTTCCATTCAACCAAGTTCTGTGCATCCGTAGTTGATGGCTTGGGGACTTCTTGATCAATTAATTCCTTCAAGCCATTATCTTCTATAACAGCCTCCATCCTGTCCCTCCAAGCTATAAAATTTGAGATGCCTTCCAAGGCATACTCAAGCCTCAACCCATGGAATGCCATCTACCGATCTTGAAGTATGTATAAAAATTCGACTTTCACCTGTAACCCAGAAACTCAAAACTTCAAAATCTCCTCTCGAGAGCTGATTTTAAATTAGTTATATCTCCCTCATCCGAGGTCCGATTTGACCGATGTTTTGTTTGAATTTGTGTATATTTTCCCAAGCAATATAGAAATGCAATTTTCTTCTGAAAATTATGCACATAAATTCTCAGATCTTCTCTGCAAACTCTCGTCCCAAAAAACAATCTTGCCTCGAAACCGTGTAGAAAAACCTCTAGATTCACAAGATGATGTAATCTACTAAAACAAGAGATAAGAATCTACTTCTACTCTTTATAGTGGTAGCCCATAAACATCGAGCAAACAATAATCAATAGGGGAAGAGAATCAAAGGCACATAACACAATAAATATCTGGGGAAAGCCACAGCTCGAAACCCCATTATCTTTTTTGTATTAATCAGGAAAATCAAGATGAAATTACAATGCTTTTTCTCTCTAGAATAATCCAAGCACTCAGAAAATTCAATCTCCAACTCATAAGCAAGCCCAAGGCCAAAGCTTAGCCAATTCATAAGCTCTCAAAGTCTCTATTCCAATGTGTAATTCCTATGAAGGATAGCTTGTATTTAAAGGGAAATAAAGCCTCTAAAAATAGCATAATCCCTCAAGGATCAGTTCCTGAATGCATGCACTATCAGTGCAACTCAGAAAAATATAAAACAAATAGTACATTGTCCCTCCACTACTCTCAAATTGGTCTTTCTCAGAATCGACATGAATTAGTTTCTGACGGTGGAATCTTTAGTTAACTAGAGTAGAACTAAATAGGTCACTAGTGTCCCAACTGACTGTTTAGTCGCTATTAGTTCCTGGAACTTATTGGAACTAATTTAATTGGACTTGACTCAATAAATTGAGTTAACTAATTACAACTCATTCATAACTAATCATTAACTCCCATAAGTTAGGGAGAACATATACATGTCTTCTAAAAGACTTCCAATTCGAATTTCCTAAATTAATTAATTTAATTAAACTTAATTAATTATTTTCAAATTGCTATGAGAAAAGAATTCTATTTTAATTCATAGTTTAATTCAAGGACAAATTAAACTGGAATTTCTTGTTGCCATTTCTCAACACTCTGTCACATTGTTGGCATCTCTTTTCTTCTCAAATATTTTCCAATGATAGAGGATGATTTATTCTCTTACACCTAATATCTAAACCCCCTTTTATAAAAAAAATAACTAATTAAAATTACGTGTAACTTGATTTCTCACCATAACAGGGCAGGGGTTTGGACCGACTTGAGTTCGGAGGTAAGAACCTTTACAATTTTTCTCCACACATGCCGACTTCAGAAAAGGATGACTACACACCGACTGGACCTCAACCCAACTACCCTAATAGGGGTTGGGTCCGATTGTCTTGAATTTGACTTCGCTTGGGTTAGGACCACAATCGGTTGGGGGTTGGTGATATGATTTGTTTATAAAAATCAAATTCCCATAGTGCTTGAATCTCGATGGAAGCCTTGGAAGAAGCAATGAAGAAGCATAACATACATTTGGAGAACTCTTCAACTTCAACTTCATATTCAGGAATAACACTTTCTACATGTGGTTGTCAAGCATCTTGATCTGGTTATGCACTAAATGTATCTTCTTCTTCTCATTCTCATGAGAGGCTCATTGATTCTGGACCTTCTTATCACATGGCCAAAAACATAGCCATGTTTTCTTCTTTAAATGATTATAACACCAAAAATATATATGTTGGTGATCATAGATCTCTTAGTGTTGTATGTACTAGAACTATTCATCTAGACAATGGTCAATTTAATGATGTATTATGTGTTCCTACCTTGTCCTACAACCTTCTATTTGTATATCAGATAACTCATTCATGTGAAGGTAAAATCAATGAATTTTCACCTCATGATGTTGTAATTAAGAATCTAAGAGATCCTAGATAGATTTTAGCTACTGACATTGCTGATGATTCTACAAGGTTGTATAAGTTTAAAAACATTGGGTCATCAAATCTTCCCTCGGTATTTGTTTCTCATAATGACGAAGTGAGCAAAATTTGGCATGAGCGATTTGGTCACTTAAAATATCGCTCCCTTCAAAATCTATGTAAAGAAAATATGGTGACAAGTCTTCCTATGTTATCTTGCAGAGATGGTGTTTGTTCCAGATGTGTACTTAGAAAACATCATCGAGATACTTTTGAAAAACATGCCTCTTGGCATGCCTCAACCCCTTTACAGCTTGTGCATAGTGAATTATGTTATCCACTTCCAGTTGTTTCATTCTCTGATTACAAGTATTTCTTAAATTTCATTGATCATTTCTCGAGACGCACATGGATATACTTCTTAAAACTCAAGAGTGAGGTCTTTAACATGTGCCTTTAATTCCTTCATTGAGAAACAATTTGGACATCAAATTCTTAAGCTAATATTTGATAATGGTGGAGAATATATTAACAACAAATTCATCACTTTTGCACTGAGCATGGAATTCAATTGCAACATATTGTTCCACATAATCCACAACAAAATGGTGTAGCTGAAAGGAAGAATTGCACCTTAAAGGAAATGGTTAATTGTATGCTTCAATCTAAAGGGCTTAGTCTTAATTTTGGGGTAGAAGCAATTAACTGTGCAAATTACATAGTAAATCACACTCCTACTAAGGTTTTAAAGAATATCACTCCAGAAGAAGCATGGAGCTCAATTAAACCAGATGTAAGTCACTTTTGTGTTTTTGGAAGTCAAGCATGGGCCCATATTCCCAATGAGAAATATAAAGCCTTAGAACCTAAGAGTGAAAAATGTGTTTTTGTTGGATATTCTGAAGATCTCAAAGGATATATACTTCTTCCACCTAAATCCACAATTGTTCATTAGAAGAGATGTAAAGTTTGCTGAAAATATATCGGCCTACGAGCGTAGTTTAGTGGATGTGCCACCTTTCTCTATCCCTTCTACTTCTGGAAATATTTCTTCTTCTGATGATGGTAGCGAGGACGAAAATCTCCTTCCCCCCCCCCCCCCCCCCCCAAAACCTTCTCGGGATCATCCTTCAGTTGCTCAGCTTCCAAAATGGGTTCATGCTACACGAGATGCAACAGGTGCTCTTATAGGTGATCCTATAGATCAATGATGTACATGTTCTCTGTTTGATAGAGCCTCTTATTTACTGGCTCAAGCTTCAACGAATTATGATCCTGACACCTTTGCAGAAGCTTTAGCCATCCAGATTGGGACACAATTATGGATGAAGAATATTGTTCATTATTAGCAAATGATACATGGGATTTTGTTCCTCTTCCAAAGGGATGAAAACTTGTTAGATGCAAATGGGTTTACAGAACCAATTTTGGACCAGATGGAAAAGTTGATAAACATAAATCTCATCTTATTGCTAAGGGGTTTTTACAAGTTCAAGGCATTGAATATATTAAAACCTTCTCCCCTATTGCCAAAATGAACTCTATATGCCTTCTTATTTCCCTTTATGCCTCTTTCAAATGGGAAGTACATGAGATGGATGTTAAATCTACCTTCTTTCATAAGGACTTGCATGAAGAAATATATATGGAACAACCTCCTGCCTTTATACAAATAGACTCCAACCTTGTATGCCTGCTTAAGAAATCCATTTATGGTCTCAAGCAAGTCCCTCAGGCTTGGTATGCCAAAATATACAGCTTTCTTTTAGATATTGGCTTTTCTAGGTGTGATTCTAACAATACTGTCTACACCAACAAACTAGGTAAGTCTCTTATCATTCTTGTTCTTTATGTTGATGATCTTATCCTTACTAGTAGTGATCCCAACCTTATAAACCATGTGAAGTCCAGCCTTAAAAAATAGTTTGAAATGATAGACTTAGGACACTCGCATTATATTCTTGTTCTTCATGTATTGCAATCCAAGGAAGGTATTTCCCTTTCCCAGTCCAAGTATCCCTATGATCTTCTACGCCACTTTCACATGGAAGACTGTAAGCCAACCCCATCTCCTTTTCAATCTGGAGCCAATTTTTTAGTCACTTGTGCTTCCCCTAAAGTTGATGCTACCTTATACCATTAGCTTGTAGGAAAACTTTTGTATCTGACCCATACCGTCCTAACCTTTCCTTTTTTGTTGGCCTTATTGCTTGGTTTATACAAAACCCACATGAAATTCATTGAAAAGTAGCTAAAAGAATACTTTTTTATGTTCGAGGTACAGTTCAATTTGGGATTCATTAAACTGTAGAAGCATCTCCTCTATTGGTTGGTTTCACTGATTCTGAATGGGATAGTGATCCTGATGATTAGAAGTCTACTGCAGGTTATGCCTTCACTGTTGGATCTGGACCTATTACATGGGATTTCAAGAAACAAAGTTCCATTTCTCTTTCTTTAGCAGAAGTAGAGTATCGTGGCGCCATAGAAGCTAGTAAGGAATCCCCGTGGCTTCATCAGATCCTGTCAAAGTTTGGCTTTTAGAAGCAATATCCGACTACACTTTGGTGTGATAATAAAAGTGCCATTCAACTATACAAAGATCCTATCCAATATCAGCGTAGCAAACGCATTGAACTACACATGCACTTCATCAGAAAGCTCATTCATGACCATGATCAAGTTGCAGACATCTTTACAAAGGCTCTCAGAGAGGTGAAATTTACTAAACTTCGATTTATGGTTGGAGTTCAGGATGTCATCACTAAGGGGCGGTAGGCTCAAATGCCTCCTTCCTTCTCCTATTATGTCATATTTGTACATCCTTCAATCCTATCCCAAGTTGTTCTTAAGGGGGGATGTTAGGATATTTTGACACATAGGAAATAGTTAAGTATAAGTTGGTCTAGTATATATTTAGGTAAAGTGCATTTCTTTAGTATGTACTTTTTATAACTTACAATCCGATGGTCACAATATGTTCTAGACATGAATTGATTGGACAGTTCATTCCTGCCTCAGTATTACCGACGCTTGATCTGTGGCTTAACATCTGATTGGTCCATGATCTCTATTTAAAGAGCACAGAGGGTCATTTGTAAGGTGGCCGTTCATGGGAGAAGCTTATGTAAATTTTCTTTCTTTTACATTGATAAATTGCCTGAAGTGGCCACATTGGCTCAGGATGTGGATTGTTTCCGTCTTTGAGAGTTTTAACCACGTCAAGAATACTGATGTATTGATATGTGATCTATTTGTGAGTGGTGTCCTTTGGTGTTCTATCTGAGGAACTTACCCTATAAATTCCTACAGATCCATTCACTCTGTTTCCTTCAACCAATGTATATTTTCCAAGATAAAATTAAGGGGTTCTCCTAAACAAAATCCAAACTGACAGAATCATATATGTAGAGAGACTATGTAGACAAATCATACATAGATACACAGATAGGATTCAAAAAAATTGTATTCATTCCTAATTAGAGAATATATACAAGGAGTCTTACGGACCTCCTACCAAAATCATTCTCATCATACCTTGGCATCCTCCTTCCCCTATTCTACACACACTTATACAATAGTATTGGCTCACGAAAATATAATCAATGGAACAGTAAAAAGGGGAAATTTATCCAACATTCTAAATCTAACCAACAATAAACTAACACTTGTTACATTGGCAAAGGCCCACATATCCAACCACTAAAATAAGCTAACACCTCAACTTAAAACTTGGTACTATTTACAAAGGCCCAATTGGACAAAACACTATCTCATCTTAGTATCCTATTAACCTAATCGATCTTATTCCTACATAATCATTACACTAAAATCCTCCTAATTCCAATTTATACAAATAAAATTGAGGAGAAATAAGATCTTTATCTAGAATTTACATGACGCCCTTGGGATCTTAACCAAAATTAGTTTTCCTAGGGTGATGCTCCTATATCAGACTCCCGAGGTGGAAAAAGTTTGGCCTCCTGGTCAAATGTCTCAATATGCTAAATCTTCTAGTTTCCCAAAAAAATTTGTTGTTGGTAATACATCTAGTTATGTTTATTCACTCCTAACATCAATCTTCCAAGATCCCAAACTTTATTTTGCAGTTATCCATTCATTCCTTGTTGTTGTTGCTCATCTAGTTGTTCTACCCTTACTGTTATCTCCATCATTCCAGGGTCCCATACCCTACTTTGTTGTTTCCTTTTTATTATGTTGATGTTATCCTCCACAACTATCCATTGTTATTTGCTTGATGATTCCTTATATCCTTCATGTTGTACCAACATCCATATGCCATGGACACTGGCCTCTTGAAAAGGTCTTATGACCTCAGTTGTCACTTCATCATTCAACATCTACTCCAAAGTGGTCAAAACATTTGGTTTCCTTCTACATTATTGTATTATAGGAGATAATTTCCCCTCTTCGTCACTTGGTTTTCCTTTATCATCATCCCGGGCTACAATCTCATTCATACCTGTATTTTCTATTTCACTTGATAACTGGGTTTCTTCATTGTACCATTTTCTTGGCACTTGTATCCATAATTGCTACTGCTGAACCAAATATTCTAGTTGCAACAATAATTCTAGTACCTCTATTTTTCTAACTACATTTTCTATTTAGTACTCTTCAAGCCAACTTTTAAACCTTGGATTGGTCAACCAATCTTTAAATAACATGGTATCTAAATATTGTTCATTTCCTTTATCTTCTAAGTGATCTTATTGATCTAAAAACTCCTCTTGTAGTTTCTCTTTATGGATGCATTCCATAACTTTTCAAGACCTATTACTTGGTGGCATTTGAGGTGTAACTTTTTCTCTTCTCTTTCCTTAACAAAAAATCAGTTTTGTTCTTCATCCCTTCATGAAGATTGTCCACCATATTTTAGATTCCATCTCTTTGGGTTTCCTTGGAGGAAACTCGACTACCACTTGTCCTCTTGAATGATTTTCCAACACTTGGGTACTAGAACACCTACATTCACATAAACTTTATTAAATTTAGAAGCATGAGGCCTTCCAACCTCTTCTACTATCCTCTTTAGTAGTTCCTCCTCTTGGTGACTTTGATGAGACAAAGTTTTCTCATCTTACTTTATGAAAAAATCCAATTCCTCTCTTCCTTCAATGTATTGGGAAGAAGCTTCTTCATCCTCCTTGGTCCTTATTATAGTTGTAGATAACTATCCCTTTTAGTCATCTTTGAGACCTGTACCCATACAAAAAATATCATATATAAATTGATAAATCTCTCTAGCATCATTTTCTCTCAGATATCCAAGCATATCTGGATTCTTTTCTAGATTCCATCTCTTCTCACATTCTTCCTTTTTTCAAAGGGTTTCAAACCCTTTAACCCTCACTTATTTTTCACATTTCTCTTCCAACTCTAGCTTAACACACTAGATTCTCAACTTCAAATTAGCTATCCTTCCCTCCAAGGAATTAAATTCCCTGTACAAATTTGTTGGACACCTAATCCTCTAAGGGTTATGGTGTGGAAGATAAACAGTCAAAGGAGTCCAAGAGACGTTCGAAGATGAATCCAATAGTCACAAGAATGTATTATAGAAAATGAAATTCATGATTTACCTTTCATATCTTATCTATGTTTAACATGGTATCAGAGGAGACCATCCCTTGGCCTTTTCCAAAGCTTGTCAGCCTTGCTGTTAGAATAGGCTAGGCCTGGTGCTTTTAAAATATTTCCAGCTCTATACCTAGGCACTCTAACATATTTTCATGTTAGAACAACTACCAAGAGACTTTATTTTTTTGGATGTGGAACTACCTTCTGTGGTCTGAAAATTTCCTTGTAGAGAACTGTTGTTATGATTCCTAGATTGAATTTGGTTTGGAATGAATTTGGCTTTGCCACCTGTTCAACGTGATGAGTCGTTTGTTGCATCTCTGGACTAACGATTTCCTATTTTTCTATTCACTTGTCATGAGTACCCTTAGTTGCTACCCTGTTGTCGTTCAATACAGATGATACAGATTCATTTTCCCATCATTGTTCCTTACCGTTCACTCTCCTTACCTCGACTGAACATTACCTACGACCCGAATTACCGCTTCCACCTCCCTCTATAGCTTCATCCTCATCAACACCACTATTGCTATGCTCGGGTCACCTAGAACATGTGATTCCATCCCAAGGGCGATACATTGGCTGAAGCTGTGGGTTACCATAATAAGAGGGAGAAGTAGTACCATATGGTGAAATACCACCATTATTTATTACACCTGAATTGATCTCAAATGTTTTACTGGACAAACCTTTTGTTTCATTTTGAGATTTTCCATTAGATTTCATTTGTTCCCTTCTCTCATTCAACTTCTCTGTCTCCAGAACAAAACCACCAATGTTTGAAACACTGGTATAAAATATAGATGCTTCTCCAGAAAAATATTTAGTTTCATCTCTAATTTCTCTTTCAGTGTTTATTTCAGGCCTTCCTTTATGATGCTTTCCCACTTTCAGAGAATTTCCATTAATATTTGAAGCATTGGAATCAAATTCAGATGTTGTTCTAGACAAATATTTAGTTTCATCTCCATCTTCTCCTTGAGATGTCTTTTTAGATCTTCGTTTCCATTGCTTTCCAGTCTCCAGGAAATTGAGCACTTCATTCTTGGACCTAAATTGTCGTCCTTTAACTGGTTTGTAGTAAATATTATATGCATTGCCTACACTATAGTCTCTCTTTCTAATTATGAGTTCAATGATCCATTCTTTCGGCAGCCATTGTGGTGATTCAAATGACATGAAAGGCTTTCATAGTTTAAATGAAGCAGTCATACCAAGCCAACTATTAACTTTCTCTAGTGGTCTAAGCTTCTGTTGTGGTAAAAACACAACACCCCCCATTATTGATGCGTCCACTTCGAATAATGGGGACCCTTTCTATAAAAATTTTGGCTAAGCACCTTTTTGGATTTTTATTTTAGTTGATTGCCATACGCTTTTGTTAATTTTTAGTTTTCTTTGGATTCTTGTTTTAATTGTTTGCTTAAAATCGATTTTTTATAAGCTTCCCATTGACGCTTGTTTCGCCTCATTTGGTCAACCGGTTTGAAAATGGCACTCCTTTGAAGTCTCATCATTTATCTAACCTGGGTTAAAAATGCATAAAATGTACAATATTGCATTTTGTAAATAAATTAGTTCAATAATGCATTCATTTTAAATATTAACCCATAGTGAGTTTTTACTAACATTTTTTCATTTTTAGTTATGCAGCCAAACCATTAATTATCAGGATTTTAAGAAATTCACTCCAATTTCCAAATCAAATCCTAATCCCAAAAATCCAAACATTCAAGTGGTTGTAGTTTAGTTAATTTCATAACTAAGTTTCATTAAAATAAAATCAAAACAAAACATTAATTTTATATATTAAATCTCAAAATAATTAAATTAATTATTATATAAAATATAATTAATTTAATTAAATTAAAATTTAATATATAAAATTAATATATATAAAATAAAATTAATCGCATCAGGAGTTTGAATCGCATCGGAAGTTTTATTCGGAACACATTTTAAGAACCCCCGATACATACCCCAACCCGATTGCCGATTCCCCGATCATCAAAACATTCAATGCATCGCATCGGGAGTTTTCATATGTGCAAGTTTATTAAACCCCGATACACTCATGCCGCCGATTGCGAATACAACATGTCGCCGATCACCGAATGACTTAAGTCATTTAAGCAAAGGTTCTTGTATCGCATCGGGATTTTGGCTTCACACATTTTAACAAGCCCCCGACACCACTCCTCCTCCGATGCGATAAGTCAATCTTTGACTTCAAACTCCATTCATTGTTTTAAAATGGTTAATACATTAACATATGGTGTGATAGGTTTAATTTAATATGTTTAAATATATTAACATATGGTGAGATATGTTTAATTTAATATGTTTAAATATATTAACGTATGGTGAGATAGGTTTAGTTTAGGATGTTTAAATATTAAATATATTAAATTTTAAATTAGATAAATTAATTAATATAGAGAATTTAATTAATTTAATTATTATTTTGATTGAAGATAATTAGTTTATAAAATAATTAATTATATTAGTTAGTTAGATTAATTTTAATTAATAATAGGTTGTTGAATAATTAGTTTAGTTTATAATTAACAATTAATTAGAATGCTAATTTAGGATTAAAATTTTAATTGAAATCCTTTTTTTTAGCCCAGCAACAGAATTTCCAGATTCATGCCAGATTTTACTCATCAACTTTGGAAGCTCATAGAATGAGTTTTACATTGGAAAGAGAAAATCAAGGAGAACATTTTGGAGGAGGTTTCACCAACAGATTTACTCATTTATTGGGTCAAAAATCAGGCAGAAGATCAGGCTCCGAATTTTGAAAACAAAATTAATTTTCTGAGTTATTTTTTTTTCAATTTCATTTGTCCAAAGCCTCTTCTAATTGCAGATCCATTGGTCAATAATATCCTTTGCCAATCAAATCATTCCAAGCATCAATACAAAGCTTATATTTTATTTTCAATTATTTATTTAAAATAGAATTTGATTGGGTTTGATTTAATTGCCAGAAATGATATTTTGATTGCATTTTAATTTATTTTGATTTCTTTTGCAGGAAAACAGTGGAAAAGATATGGAGAAAAGGATTTCAAGCAATGAGAATGCTCTAGCAATTGAAGATCAGAATTAGGAGCAAGTAAAATTATATTTGGCAGATTTCTCTTCAACAAACTCTCCTCTCCAAAATTCCTTCACAAATATTATAAATAACAGATTGCAGAATGTAAAAGGGGTTGCTCTCCTCTGCAATGCTAGACTCCATGAAAGCACTATTGTAATTGGAATTTAGAGTTGTAGGAGGGAGGAGTGAAAAATCTCAGATCTGGGGATTATTGAGGATTTCCCTTTGTATATTGAATTATGCATGAAGAACAAAGCTTGCACTATTGTGGCTCTAGTTTTGAAAGCAGAAGTTCAAGCAATGTAAAGGGCTGTTGGAGACCAAGGACAGAGAAATGGATGCAATAAATTGGTATTTCTAATACTATTGTTTCAAATATCAGTTTTAATTTTAAGGTGACAGGAATGTATCATTTTATTCATGTTTGTGCACTATTGTCAATATGGGTAATTTGTCTCAATCTTGTTATTATGTATCTCTGTTTTTATGGATTAATTCCTCATTTTTGAGTAACTACTTACTCTGAAATCTGTCTTATGAAACTGATTTATTGAATGATAATGTGTTGTGAACTATTTCCACATATCATTATTTAATTATTGGATTTATTGATTTGATAATCAATATCATTTTGTGAACGACTTCCTGAATGTTGTTGGTTTATTATTTCAGTTTTAAGGTCTCAATAGAATGTGTTTTGGTAACCATAATATCAGTTAATTTAACTACTTCATTAACTTGATATGCATCATAAACAAGACATATTTAAATCCCAATATTTTGATTATCTGGCTCTTAGTTGGGTTAGATCTATATCTACCTAATTAAGATAGGATTTAGATTAGTTTCTTTTGCTTGCATCATAGAATAAGCTTGCATTTAGAGTAAATTCTACATTCTTTTAAGTCCTCTTCTCAAAGAGGCAAAATTTTAGTTGTGGCTTGGCTGAACCCAAATCAGCTTAAGGGTCATTCTCTTGCCTGATCAGCAAGAAGAAGTGATCTGATGTCCCTGTCTATTGGTAGTTAAAGATACATTATAAACCAATAGCAATAGGGAGAAGGTAACTGGACCTAGATGAACAGTCGGAGCCACCACACCAAACGGAAAAGGAGCTGCTTTTAAGGTCCAGACCGGGTGGTTATCCCCCAATGTTGTTGCAGCGATTTTCGAGGCATCAACAACTTCATATTTTGAGGTATGTCCATTAGCATGAATAGTAGGAACTTCATTCTCAACATTTTCAAGTTTAGTTTCCTCATGAGAAGGCCAAGGCGACTTGGCATCCACATTGTTTTCTGACTGAATTTTAGAAGGATTTTCACATGAAATGTGTTTAGTTTGTACCGTGTTGACGATTTTCACTACACGTAATATCGGTTACGAACCAGAGAATATATTAAAAATTGTTGTGTTTTCATCTCAGCATGATAGAATAGCAAGTGGGTAGAAACTATGGGTATAGTAGATGAATTATCAGGATCAAGCTTGAGCCTACGTTTGTTGCGGAGCAATGTTTTTGTAACAACAGAAACTGTGGGTATAGCGGATGAATTATCACTCCCACTAGTCCCATCATGTTGAGCCTAAGACTGGTTATGGCTCTGGCCTTTCCTATGGGAAGATAGTGTGTGGTGTGTTCGAGTGGTGCGTTGGAATTGTGTGTTGAATGTGAAATACTTACTTTGGAAAGTATTGATAGGTGATTCATATATCTTGGTTGACACTGATTATGTATTATGTTCAAGCTATTTGAATGATTGTGGTTCAAGATTCAATACATATGCATGTTAGTTAATTGTATACCACAATCAACGTTATTTGTATATCATATTTGTTTCCAAAGCTCCAACTTTGATTCATTTACGCATTGCTTTATATGTGCCTCAATTTGATGCATTGAATTATAATAAGATGGGTTGAATTATATTTTCATTGATTTATTGAATCCCAAAGAATCCATGTGCATTGAGATTTGAAGTCAAGCCATTTACATGTGTCACTCCCAGCAATGAACATCTACGTACAATCAATTAATTTTATGGCAAGTTTACTGAATTTATTTTATAGAGTTGATATTTTTTCAAAAGGAAGGAGGCTAAAACTCAAACTGCTCCAAGGAAACCAATGAAAGCTCAAAAAATTTAAAGTGGTGCCTCATTTTAAGATGTTGTAATTTGACCACATTGGTTGAGCTTCTATTGGTGTAAGAGGGTGGAATTTGATGTGTTAGTTGTGAGTTTTATTATTAGTATTATTTCTAAAATCCTCCTTAGCAACAATATCTATGTCATGACCTATACAAGGCAGTAATATCTCCCTCTTACATTTTTTTTGAGTTGAATCATACACCTAAAAGCTCTGTGTTTGGTATCATTTTCTATCTTTGAGACCAGAATTATTTCTTGCACTTATTGGTTGAGCTTGAAAAATGGTCATAATTACTGAGTTATTGGAGTTTCTAAATACTTTAATGCAATCCAATGTTCATGATACAATTGAAATTGGAAAAGACACTCTCTCTAACATTCGGACCTGTCTATGAAATGCACATGACAAAAAAGAATTTTTGCAACTTGAATCTTAGATTCAGCAAGAAGAATTATAGAAGTGGATTAATCATTCTGAACCCGTTTCTATTTAGAACATTCGTACAAAATCCCATCAGCAACAATAATATAAATTTGAGGTTGATTCAAATTCAATACCTAGTTCAAGCGCAGATTTGCATGTAGATGATATACTTCAATTTTCACTTCCCAAGCCTATTATCAGACCTTGGAAAGAGCTTGTCCATAACAAGAACAAAACTAGTCTTGGATATGACAACGATGTTTCCTTTGACATTCCAGATTAATCAAATCTCGTCTACTTTCAGAGTACTTAATTTATTTATGAAAATTCACCTTCAGTCATTCCAGATTATGGAAAATTTTAGGGGCGAATGTTCGCCCTTAGGCAAAATTAAGGGGTTTTAATTTTATAGTACATTTTTACAAATTGCCTCAAATAGCCCACTTTATTTTAAGGGAGAGGGTAAAAAAGGTAAACTTAGCCCTTGAAATTAGGAGATACAACCTTCTATTTACGCTAATTTTCAAGAATAGGTTTTATTTAAGTGAATCCTATGGGCCAAATACCATATTTATAAAAGAGGTATGGTAAATTAATAAAAATAGAATTAAATGAGAGGTATGGTAAATAAATAAAACATTTCTAATATTTACTCCATAAGTTACCTTATATACATGCAAGGGTGTAAACAAATAAAAATATAAATAAAGTGGAGGTATGGTAAATAAATAAAACTTCTTTTTATACTTACTCAAAAAGTATGGTAAATAAATAAAAATATAAATAAACTAGACGTATGGTAAATAAATAAAACCTCTTTTTATATTTAGTCCATAACCCTCTTTCTATTTATGAAGGCTCAAAAAGGAAGTTTTACTTAAGTGAATCCTATGCGTCAAATATCATATTTGTAAAAGAGGTATTGTAAATTAGTAAAAATATAAATAAACAAGAGGTATGGTAAACAAATAAAACATTTTTTATATTTACTAACACTCAAAAAATGCGTTATATTTAGGTGAAACCTATGGGTAAAATACTATGGGCCAAATACCATGGGCCAGATTATTATTAATACCAGGCAAAAAAACATTATTAGCCCTAATATTAGTATTAATAAAAATAAAAATGGCACATGGTATTGACCCATGGTATTCATGTAGAATGTAGCCTATTTAAATGGGGGAATTAAACCAGCATAGATCCGTCTTTACTCTGATCTACTAAGCCCCGAGAGGGATCAAATATCATGATATGCAAACTAGCATAGAGTGAAAAAATATTTGATCCCGCTTGGGGCTTGGTGGATCAAGAGTAAAAATGGATGTTGTAATTTAATGTATGTTAAACATTTTAACTTGGTTAAAAGAAAAAATAAAATAAAAATCAATTATTAATTTTAGTAATTTTGCTCCAGGTTTATGATAACCCATGGTATTGACCCATGGTAATACCATGGTATTCATGTGAGCATAGACTATTTAAAGGGGAAATTCTATCATCTTAGATCCATCTTAATTCTACTAAGAGGGATAAATAGATTTCAACACCCTAAGAGTGGTAGATGTGAAGTTAAGATGGATATAGGTTGGTTTTTATAATAATGAAAATATTAAATAGACTTAGGAAATTATATTGTAAAAACATATTAAGGTGAATGGTTAAAGCTACATTTAGTCACATCACAAAATTGAGTAAAAAATACCAATATCTCCATTAATACTGGTTTTTAACTTTTTCTGATTTAACAAAAAAAAAATTCAAAACAATGAAACCTTATCACTCTTTCGGCATCACCCTCGCAGAAAATTTCTGAACATTTTTCAAACATTCTCAATATGGTATCTTCATGAAAAAGTTTAGGTACTGATGTTGGATTAGTTGTTTGAAGAATAAGTTGGTTTGTACAACCTTTCATCTTCTGTGCTATTCTTAGTTTGTCCTAATGATCTGTAGGGGTTGGAGCCACTACACCATATTTTCCTAAAAGGTGGAGATTGTTGACCAAAAAGGAAATTAATCTACATGTTACAACGTTGTTAAAAAATGCGAGATCTATGAGGGTAGTGAATTATGTTAATAAGAAATTTAGATTGGGAGAGACATAATTAAATTTTATTATTTAATTGAAGATTTCCAATTAAAATAATAATAAATCTACATTTATATATTCATATATTGATTGGAAGGATTCTCGCAATGGTAACTTCTTTCAATTAGATCCCTTTCAAGACTTTGGGATACCTAATACTTTATTATATAATATAGTTGGGGCTTGCTACTTGTTGGCGTTTTGGGGTAAACAAACCTGATGTGTTTTTTTTTATCTCGCAGTTGGAGTCTATGGAATAAGAAAGAAATTTGATAACTTGAAAAAAGTGGTAGCTTGACAAAAGTTGTAGAGAAAAGATTAATCTCTCCTACCTTGACAGAACTTGTTGCCAATATCAACACCTACAAGAACTTTGTTGTGGAATATTATCAAAACTAATAGAAGGAAATGAAAGAGTGTATTGTAAGAACCCTGACAAACATGGCCACTGAAACTTGGAACATTGTTTTTAGGAAGAGAAAATTATGTTTCTTTTTTCCAAACATGTATGTTAGTATATTACAATTTAATGAATATTTTTTCTTATTATCATATATGGTTTCATACTTTAACAAAACATTTACCAAGACTTCACAATGTTTTATTATTCAGTAAAAGATTTGCCAAGATCTTACAAGATTTTATAATTCAGTGAAAGATTCTCCATCACTGTACAAGATAATATAATCTGGTGAGAGATTCACCAAAAAATTATATATACATATTATATTATTAATAAAATCACCTCCCATTTTTCCTATGTATCATGGGGATTAGCCTATTTATTATACATATAAATTTAGGGTGGTTCTTAAAAGTTTCCATGTTCCAGATCTTGATGCTCTTCCACAACAGTGACAATAGAATGTTAAATTCCAACATTGTGACCAAGTTGGCCATATGAAAGATCACTATTTTGATCTTCATCCATGTAAGCATTGTCATAAAACCTTTCATTCTTCACATGGATGCTTCAAAAGAAAACCTCCTGCAACAACAAAGATCCACCTTGGATGGATCACTTCTTGGAAATGGGCTTCAACAATCAAGAAGATATTTCACTCATACAATAGGATTTGTTCTTGAATATTGAAAAGTCTTGTAGTTGACATCTCTTCATCTTCTCACCTTGTATCTGATAGGGGGGAAGTGATGGTCATAAACAAGCTTCAAAGCCATATCAAGCAAGCCTAAGCCACAACCTACCATACCAAATTCAAAGTTGTAGCCAGATACAAAGATGCCCTTAAGCATGCCTTTGGTTTGTGGTCAGCCTTAAACCATCTATGCGAGGTTGAGACCTCCCTTTTTAGGTTGAGGTTCTCCCTCTTCAAAGAACTGGGTACACTTCCTCTAGTAGAAGACTTGAACTTCTTGCCATTTTTTAAAGAGTTTTAGGAATTTCATTAAGCATTCCAAAGTTGGTGGTAATCCTTAAACCAATACAAGTTCAAACCTCCATTTTCAGGTTAAGGTTCTCCCTTTTTTATGCAGGTTGCAAACCTCTTTTTTCCAGGTTAAAGGTCTCACTCTTCAAAGCATTACAAACACTTCCTCTAGTAGAATACTTTAGCTTATTGCCATATTTGGAAGAGTTCTAGGAACTACACTAAGCATTCTAGTGTTGGTGGTCATCCTTAAACCACCCCCTTATACCAACATTTCAAAGAGAACATTTAGCTTAGTGCTTCCATGCACTTTTTCACATTGTGTATTATAACTCTCTTCTTGGCCTCATATGTACCCCTTCTGATTAAGGGGGGGAATGTTGGACACATAATTCTCTAAGGGTTATGATGTAGAAGATAAATAGTCAAAGGAGTCCAAGAGTTGTTGGAATATGAATCAAACAGTCATAAGAATGTATTATAAATGTACATATATGTTAATAGTAAATGAGATACATGATTTACCTTTCATATCTTATGTATGTTTAACAAAATCAATAAAAAATATTTTGAAGTGGGGTTGTAGTCTCATCCCATATTAAGCATTCTTCTTCCTTAAATTATGACTGTATTTCTTCGAGAAAATAAATATCTTCACCACACTCCATGAGTGCTTCACTTAAACTTTTTCCTATATCTATCTCATATAACTGTATAGACATTCCTTCTGAAGTTGTGTTGTTTCCTTTGTCTCCTAGAGACAAATCCATATTCTGCCCTTGTTTTAGGAAATTTTTGACAGTGATGAGCCCACCAACATGTTAGGGATCTCCCCGATAAGAAGTCCCAATTAGACCTCAGACCATTTGGTGTAGGAGTCCCAGCAGTGGGTTGTACGGTATTGCCTTGACCACAGTTTTGCATAGAGGAAAGTAATATGTCCCTGTTGGTAGCAAGAGTGTGACAACTATGGTGAGTCAAGGAAGGTGCATGAATGGTTCTAACACATGGAAAGTGGGGTGAGTGCACCCCTTGGAAACCTGTGATAACAAGCGGCCTAGAAGGGAACACATGAGAAAATATGCATCACAAACTAGAAAGAAAGTTAGCGAGCAATCCAAAGTGATGGTTAAACCAATCAACACATTTCAGTAAGATTCATACATACTTATAGAGAATAGTCCATACATGCATGCGTAAGCAAACAGATACATATATCATTTAGAGTAAACAAGATAGCTGGAATAAAATACAACATATGAATGAAACATGTTGGCTTTATTATATTAAGAAGTGTAAGTTCCAGTCATACAATACATCCATGTCCAACCACTAGTTTCAATAGTGGAACATTAGGATCACAACCACCTACTCCTCCAAAGAGATATACTAGGTCTTCATAGTGGAGAAACCAAGGCTCGTTACAATACTGTCCAAGATCTCTCTAAGATACTCCTATTGGAAGCTTGGCTGACCAAAATCCCATACAATGAGTTATGAGGGACTATTTATAGCAAAGGGTAGGGTGACCCTTGACATTCCCCTTTGTGATTGTTCATTTATCCTCATGATTCTTCAATTACTCTATGACTGTTACATTCAACTATCGACACTTGAACTTCCACTTGACAAGACATTACATTAAAATGCACATGTGCCCATGTGAGACAAAATTGCTTGAGCAAGCCATGCAAGACATTACTGACACTCAGACCATTGTGGTGAGACCAACTCTTTGACATCCTTGTGATGATCATAGGTGGTGAGCTGATGTGAAGCTTGGTCATCCGTGATGGTGTGTGTGTGCTCAATGGTGACATCATGTTCAAGAGAACACTTGCCTCCATTGCATCCGGGTACACTGATATGGCTCCTCTGTCCAACTTGTATGATAGCATGTGCATAATCATCCTAGGTACAACCAAAATGGAAGCATGCTGATGCATAGTGTCTACACTAATCTCCAAGCACATGCTGGTGGTCATGCATATCAACTTGTCAAAATACACATTCTCTGCCTTCGCATGATCTTTGTGTCACACCGTCACCTGATAGCCTCAATCTCCAAAGCTTCTTTTGTCATCAGTGGATCTTCTTTGAACTCGTAGCTTTGTTTCGCCTCTATGCTATCAACAACCTTCTTCTTGCATTCATCGCATGCAGGTGTGCTGCTTTCTGTTGCTACTGGTGGTTCTATTCGCTGTGATGGAATTCCATCAATCTTGATATCCTTGCCCATGAACAATTTTATGTCTTCGTGGGTAGGCAATTTCATAGACACTTGATCGACTGCATCTCTAGTTGTGCTCTTAAAGGCGTCTTTGACTCTGCTCTCCTAGAAACCATTGTACCTGTGTTGTTGAGCGGCAGGTGAATCGATAGTACCTGGAGACATAAAAACACTCATGGCAAGAAATATGTCAGTCGAAAACCAAAACAAACTTGAGAACTGACTTGCAACATACATGTGTGACTGATCATGAAGGTTGCATAATCTCCACCGGGAGGTCAGGAGATTGACTGCTAAAACTATGCATGGCATAATCTGGGCTATCAGGAGGCTAGCTGACTACTGGAACTGTGCAATGCATAGTCTAGCTTGGCCTACTGAGGACTGAAACTGTGCAATGTGCAATTTCTGTTAGCAATGAGACACAACTAGAAAATTGCATTGCGCAGTTTCTGGGGCCAACAGGACACTACCTCCAAGAATTGTGCAATGCAAGCCTAGAGGTCAGTGTTGGGCCAGACTTATATAATTTCTAGAGGGAAGGCAGAGCCTTCGCTTTCGGAAATGTGCAGTGTTATCCGAGCAAGGCACTATCCAGGCCAAGGCAGCCCAAACTGGCCGACGGGTGACTGAAAATATGAGAAGTCTAAATGCATGATGAGATCAGTGAAAACAAGAGTTAATGATCATATATGAAAACAAAAAGTGCAGGATTTAGAAAACGGGAAAGCATGCATTTGTGTGAAGTGAGTCGCCACAATAGCAACCATCCGTGCAAAACAATGTCATGCATGCGACAATAATGAGATGCGAATGAAAACTAAAATGATGCTTCTACAATCTAACATACATCAAAATAGCATCAAGCACTCACTGAAATCAAGTAGACATCACTCACACAAAGTGAAACATAAAAAGCGACAGAAACGCCACGCAAGACATGAAAAGTGGGCTTACCCTAAAACAGCTAAGTTGAATGCGACGACAACTCCTAGTTGCAATGTGGGATGTCATAGTTACAAGGTCGATGTGAGGAATGATCTCTATAGCATCTAGTTCATAATTTTTGATAAGGTCGAGTTTGCGACGTGCATGCCAAAAATCTAGGAAAAGAGACACTTGGTGGGAGGTTTTTGAAAGGATCCTTGCATATAACCTCCAGCTGTTAAAAATAGATCCCTAAATCAAGGGACGCCTTTGTATGCTGCCTTAGGAGAAGCATTCCATGCATGGAAATCAGTTTTGCTCAGTCCTAGAGGGAACCAATCAACATGAAGGCGCATGCATCGGTCTGCGAGCCTGGCATGAAAATCTCTGCAGTTTTTGGGCTGAGTAGAGATGGTTTTCCTAGAGGGATTGCATAATTTCTGAGAGGAATAGGTGATTATCTCCCAAGATTGTGCAATTTCTAGGTTGAGCAACTGTCCTGGGTCAGACCCCACAATTTTCTCAAGGAAGCCTGTTTGACTCTATCTCGCAATTTCTGAGTTGAGCAGCTATCCTGAGTTAGACCTTTCAATTTTCTTAAGGAAGCCTGTCTAACTGTATCTCGTAATTTCTGAGCCCAATAGGGTGCCTGGCTAGATTTGTGAAATTTCTGATAGTTGTTGGGTTGGCTCTCCTGGAGGGTGAAGCGAACAATGTTCCTTCTATAAATTAATTACTCCAAAAGGTTTGGAATGTCAAGATATACATTTAGGATATAAATATTATATTAAATAAAATGAATAATGAATGAATAATGAATGAATTATTTTCAAATGAGATTGAGAGGCTTGCTTATATACCAAGCAAGTGTCTCTTCATGAAGAGTCATGTCTTATTACACATGCCTCTTCAACCTAATTACTAGCTTAACTAACTATCATTTATAATTATTATCTTTTACATTATATTTATATTATTTATATATTTTATTTGTTACATTGCCTTCTTCCTCAAAAAGCTTTGTCCTCAAAGCTTGTTGAAAAAGAGATCAAGCCTTTTTTCGACAAGCTTTGAGGACAAAGATTTTTGAGGAAGAAGGCAATGTAACAAATAAAATATATAAATAATACAAATATAATGTAAAAGATAATAATTATAAATAATAGTTAGTTAAGATAGTAATTAGGTTGAAGAGTCATGTCAGACATGCCTCTTCAACCTAATTATGAGCTTAACTAACTATTATTTATAATTATTATCTTTTACATTATATTTATATTATTTATATATTTTATTTGTTACATTGCCTTCTTCCTCAAAAAGCTTTGTCCTCAAAGCTTGTCAAAAAAAGGCTTGATCTCTTTTTTGGCTTCAAACATCTTTCTGTCTTGGAACAGTCATCTTCGTTGATACAAGTTGAAATTATCTTCTTAGTGACAAACAAAATTGTCGCACTGAGAAGGGATCAGACCATCACAGATTAATCTTCTGTATAGTACTCTGATCACTGGAATTTTGTAACGACTTGTTAGCATAAGACTAGATTGATTTTATGTCATTATTATCTAGAACATCAGTTTGTTGTTTCAGTTCTGACTAGTTCAAATATGTAGCATGGTTGATTCACCTATTCTCATGATTCAGACGCCGATATAAAGTTTCTAGATTTTCTTCTGGTGAAGATGTTGTTGAATTGGTTATGGAACATTCACTTGGGATGTCCATTGTCTAAATTGCAACATGTACGTGTGTCATTTCCTCAACTGGCTTGTCTTCTTGAGTTGTCATATTCACTGAATCGGTATTCGTTCCCTTATTTTCAACTTGAACTATTGTGACTCGTGATTTCGATACTTCTTATTGAGTGACTTGTTCCAAATTATCTTTAAATGCTTTATTATCCTCCTTAAGTTTCTTAGTTTGATTGAGTAGACTTTGATTATGGTTTCTCAGACGTAAAAGTTCTTTGGTTTTTGACTCATCAACCTTATTTTTAGTGTTTTTAATTTTAAGTTTTTCATCTTTTAGATCTCTGATTTGTTCTAATAAATTTTTATTAAGGTTCTTTAAATGCAAAGTTTCCTCTTCTTGTTCTGATAAGTGCTTCTTGAGTTCTTTCTTTATGATTTTAGTCTTCTTCACTTGTGCCAGCAATTTTTCAACGTGGTCCTTGAGATGATAAATTTCTTCATCCTTTTCCATTATTTCTTTGTAATGTATATCCACAAGATTTTTATGTTCGTATTCTAACACTTCCTTGCTTTTTTTTTAATTTTGGCTATTTTGTCATTCTCTTGATCTTTTAGTTGCACTTTCTCGGTACACTGGATAACATCATTCTGTGGAAGTGATGATGGATGTAGAGAATCGAAGAAGGAATCCATTCTTTTTCTCTTCTCAAGTCGCTCAAATATTGTAATTAATTGTTCTATATCTCTTGTGAATGATTGTCTTTGTTCCTTACTCATGGATTCCATATTTTTTCTTTTTCTTCACTTCTTTTCTCTTTCCTTTTTTTTTCTTTTTCAACAATTTTTTTTTTTTTCTATTTTTTTTTTTATATGATATATTCTCTCTCTTTTTTTTTTTTACTCTCTTTTTATATAATTTCTCCTTTTTTTGTATATATTCTTTTAATCTATAAAATATATTTCCACTTCTCTCTTATAAAAATCTAATATATATATATATATATATATATATATATATATTTCAAATATTCTCCTCTTCTTCTTCTTTTGTTCACTCTTTTAATAATTTTTTTTTATATAATAATGATTTTTTATATATATAATTATAAATTATACATATTATATAATTTTAATTTATATATATTATAAAATTATAATTATACAAAATTTATATATACTTTTTTTTGAGACCGCTTTTCCTTTATATGTAACTATATAAGGCTTATATAGTATCCCCTTTTATAATTATAATAATATTTTTTTTTTCTCGGAAAATTTGGATGAGACGTGACTCTTGGTATGGTCACAATCTTTAGATTTGAACGATTAAAATTATTTAGATCATACCTTTTTTCTCCAATGTTATCAAAATATCTTTTACTTTTAAAATACCATGGGTTTTTTTTAAAACCTCCTGTAAAAAGTAATATTTACCTTTCACGTAAGAGCTTTCATATCCTTGTTTTTTCTTTAACTTTTTATTTTCTTCTTCTTTTGTCTAATTTATTTACTTATATATATATATATATATATATATATATATATATCTATATATATATATATATATATATATATATATATATATCTATATATATATATATATATATGTTGGTTAATTTATTTTTTTTATGGCCAAAGGGCTAAAAAATGGAGAATCTCCCAATATATAGCGAAACGCTTCAATTATGACAGCAACAACGTTGATGATAGGTTGATAGCCAAAGGCCCGGTGATCAGCCAAACGTGGCTCTGATACCAAATGAAGCGAACAATGTTCCTTCTATAAATTAATTACTCCAAAAGACTTGGAATGTCAAGATATCCATTTAGGATATAAATATTATATTAAATAAAATGAATAAGAATGAATAATGAATGAATGATTTTCAAATGAGAACGAGAGGCTTGCTTATATACCAAGCAAGTGTCTCTTCGTGAAGAGTCATTTCCTATTAGACATTCCTCTTCAACCTAATTACTAGCTTAAATAAATATTATTTTTAATTATTATCTTTTACATTATATTTATATTATTTATATATTTTATTTGTTACAGAGGGATTGCACAATTTCTGGGAGCAACAGGCGACTACTGCACAGAATTACAAAATTTATGGGCTGAGCAGCTGTCCTGGGATGAATTACACAATTTTTTGAGAGGAAATTGTCAGGAAGAATTGCGCAATTCTGGAGCCTAGCTAGGTGTCCAGTTGGGTTTGCACAATTTTTGCAGGGAAGGATGGTTCTCCTACAGAATTGCGCAATTCCTAGAGGGAGCTACTCAACCAACAACTGAAACTAAGTTTGGAAAGTAGCGTGTGTAGGGGGTGGGACAAACGTGCATGCACAGGCTCACAAGACTCTATGAAACAACTGAAGCTGATGTGCTTGACAGTGCAAGACATGTTGCTGAGTATGGTCGGTAGGGAGGCTCCAAAACGAAGCTAAGGAAAAATTTTGGAGTGTGGTTGTAGCTGCTAAAACACTTGGTCACACAGTGGTAGAGCTCCAACTCTCTCAATGGACCTTGTTTGTCAAAAGAAAGTCTAACACCTCTGGAAGTATTGTTTAGTTCTTTGGTTGTTTTGGTTTCCACACTTTCTTGATTGTAAGATGTTGCATCTGCCAAGACCTTGGCTGGTCGACACACTTTCCAAGCCAAGCGAACACATTTGTTTTGATTGGGGATGAGGGGTATATTGGTGCACAAGTAGTATAGTCGTCATAGTTTTAGTTTCATATCTGGTGTTGCTCCGTTGTCAACAGGCCTAGACAGTACCCTAGCAGAGTCACACAGGAACACAAGCATCGCTCCGCTGCTAGTGACCCTGGTTGGTACCCTGGCAGAGCTACTTGCATCACATCTCTACGCAGGAAGCCTTTCTCTTCTTTCACCTTAATTATTTTTCATTTTTTCAAAATTTTTCACTTTTTAAGTTTTGCATTTTTCATTTTCATAACTGTACATAGCACTTACTCATTTAAGAGGCAGAAAAGGGATCCCAACTTATTGAGAGCAGAAGAGGTTGTTCCTTCAGAGAAATAATTTATATATACCTTCGACATTGTTATTAAGGTTTTCCCCTTCACCTTACTCTACTTGACTGAGCTGACGAGGATTAACCCAAAAACAACCGACTAGAGTAGGTTATACTAGTTAGAGGGCAAGTGTTGTGTTTTCACCAAGGTTCACTTCAAACAATATGTGTTTTCCATTGATGTATCATGGATTGAAGACAGCAAGTTCTTACATAAGAGAGTGGAAAATAGATAACCAAATGTTGATACTTTTACAAGTCCTCTTGTACATTACCCAGATTGTTTCAAGAGTCACACAAGGTTTCATGCAAAACTAACCTACGAGTGCAAAACAAGAAAAGAAACATAAAACAAAGTGAAGGCATAAGTAAATGTGAAAGTAAATAAAGTAAGAAAATAGGCAAGAAAAAAAATAAACATGCGAGGTAAGTAAGAAAACAACCATGCAAGCAAACAACTGAAAGCAAACACTACTCCTACTCCTAAGCTAACAATGCATGGGTCATCTCACGTGAAGTGATACTTCCAATTCAGCCACCAGCGCATTGGTTGACCCATGTCGGTGAAGGCATGGTTTGTGAACAACACATCTGTTTGGACCAGCAGATGTGAAAGATACAACAATGAAGACAGATACACTCTGAGCTTACTAGCGTCCACAGGACAAAAATGAGTGAAAGTGCATGGCATGCAGTCCGTGGACATACCATGATGCTTTGTGACACTACGTGAATATGTTAAACACACGGATAATCTTGACTATGACATGAAAGCACACTTGAGGAAGGTAGACAACTTACGTTGAGCAATTGTGCTTACTGAGTAAGATTCCTCCAATGCATAAGAGATGGGATCATGTAGTTCGAGTGGAGGAGGTGAAATATGAGTGTTGGATTGTTCTTGAGTGCATATAGATGAGTGATGAGGAGTCTTGGGTGTTTGAAGAATTTCTTGATCATAAGTGAAACCAAGCTCAGGACAGCGAGGACCTGACATAACCATCAGCTTGGCCTGAAGTGCCTCGACAGTCTGCAGGGTTTCAACTTTGTTGATAGATGGATCATCATAGACCAATGGCTTAGATGGATTGACAACGAGTGAATCAACATTGTGATTGGATGAAGAAGTAGAGATATCACAACAACCAAGATCATAAAATTTAGGATGTTTGTCGGCGTCATCATGATTTGATGAATCACACAGAGGGGTAGATGAGAAGTGAGGATGTTCACCCTCTCTATTTCTGGAAAAATCAGATGAAAAATCAAGTGGATTTTCAATGAGTGATTAGTCCTCTCCATTGTCGAATGATGGGTTGACATCCTATGTGTCGTGTGAATAATCAATAATGGGTGCATCCATGGATGGAGATACACATGAAAAATCTGGGATGGTAGAATCACCAAGGAGGTCAGGAAGAAATGGAGGAGCTACGGATAAACAAGGATGGTCCTCTGCTGCCGGTGGATGTTCAAGCTCCCAGTCACAATCTTCATGAATTTCAGCGCATGTTGGTTTTGCAACACCAACTCTGTCGATAGATTGATCCTAATTCAAAACAGGTGTAGAGTCTAGAAAGGAAGAGAACAAGATAGTGCAATCCGGACAATGATCAGAATACGAAGATAGAGGTTTAGGTATAAAATAAATTGTGATAACCCAATGGATTCGCAACCAATATTGCGCAAAAATCATAAGGGGCGATGTCGGGAGGATGTGATAGATGAACAGATGTGTGTGCATATTCTCCCACATCACTCTGTGGTGGTGGAGTTGTTTTATGAGGGGATGGCAGATAGTCACTTGTGACAATGACCATTTTTGTTTGTAATTGCACAACTCCATCACTGAAGTATGTTGAGTGGGGTTTGAGCTTGAACTTCTTCTTGGGATTGAAAAATTGGATAAGGAAATATTCAAATATGTCCATGAGATACTGAAATTTCATCTGAATTTTCGAGGCTTTAAACATGAATAGATAGAAGCGCTTCGAAAACTCCATAGGTGATTCGTGTGGGGCCTTTTGTTGTTTTAACAATTTTTTATCAAGTACTTCAAGATCAAAATGGTGGAAAATAGATTCGATTAGATTGCTAAACTGGTTGAATGATGTTGGGTGTGGAGCATGATTATCATCGTAATTTAGAGGTCTTTGTTTCAACCAGATGTATACCCCAGGAATATTTTACACCCCTCAACACAGGGGGGTGCGGGGGGGACTTATCCCCCTTGCGGGGGTTTGGGGGGGCCCATCCCCCCTGGCTGGGTGTCCGGGGGCCAGCGGTCCCCCGGCGGGGATTTCGGGGGCAGTGCCCCCGAAGCTAAAAACATATGTAAAATTGCCTTGTAAAAGTATAGTAATTTCTAGTCAATCTAGGTCATTCATTAGGCAGATGATCTGATGGTAGAATTTATGTTTAGCTTAGGGTTTCTTTTTTCCCTAGAAGGCAACCCCTCTCTTTGTATGAGAGTATTGTATTGAGGCTTTGATATAGATGTGTATTCTCAGAATGAGAAACATATAGGTGATACTGTGAGAGAAAAAAGAGGATATTACAGTGGATTTGTTGTAGGTTGTGTCTCTTCGTTTTGCTGGATAATAAAAGGGAAGGACTAGTTGTTCAAGGTGGGCGTAGCCCAAACTGGGTGAACGACATAGATCTGTGTCTCTCTTGTTTTATGCATTTTCTGTGTTTATATTTTTGCAATGTTTTATGTGTTTTATTGCTCTGTAATATATAATTTTCTAACAAATGAGTGCACGGATTTATGAGGTAGTGTGCCACACCATTACAATGGTTGGTTGCGAAGTGTGTTTGCGAGGAGTGAACAGACCTTTATTTCACTAAAATATTCCATGCCCTACATGAACGCATGGAAGTCATCTAAGTGCTTAGGCTAGGCCACTTTTCCTTCACCACCATATGTCATTTGTGACAAATGATCTGAGAAATCCCTCTTCATGTGAAAGATATCTCCATTGGACAGACATTTTGGAGGGCGAACTATAACAAACTCCATGATAGATGTGAGAAGACTAAAAATAGATGATGAGGACACTGCTTGTCATCTGGCCCTCCTTCTAGCGCCAAAATTTTTTATGATGTTGGACCTGCCAACATGTAAGGGGATCTCCCTGGTAAGAAATCCCAATTAGACCTTAAACTGTTTGGTGTAGGAGTCCCAGCAATGGGTCGTACGGTATCGCCTTGAACATTGTTTAACACAAAGGCAAGTAAGATGTACCTATTGGTAGCAAGGGTGTGACAGCTTCGGTGAGTCAAGGAAGGTGCACGAACGGTTCTAACACACAGAAAATGGGGTGAGTGTGCACTTTAGAAACCTGTGATAGCACGCAGCTTGGAAGGGAACACACGATTGAAGATGAATCACAAACTAGAAAGAAAGTTAGTGAGCAATCCAAAGTGATGGTTAAACTAATCAACACATTTCAGTAAGATTCATACATACTTATACAGAATAGTCCATTCATGCATGCATAAGAAAACATAGAGATATATCATTTAGAGTAAACAAGATAGCTGGAATACAATACAACATATGATGAAATGTGTTGGCTTTATTATATTAAGAAGTGTAAGTTCTAGTCATACAATACATCCATGTCTAGCCACTAGTTTCAATAGCCAAATGTTATAGTCACAACTAGCTACTCCAAAGAGATATACTAGGTCTGCATAGTGGAGAAGCCAAGGCTCATTACAATACAGTCCAAGCTCTCTCTAAGATACTCCTATTGGAAGCTTGGTTGACCAAAAGCCCATACAATGAGTTATGCAAGACTATTTATAGAAAAGGGTGTGGTAGCCCTTGACATTCCCCTTTGTGACCCTTCACGTATCCTCATGACTTTTCAACTACTCTATGACTGTTACATTCAACTATCGACACTTGAAATTCCACTTGACAAGACATTACATTACAATGCATAAGTGCCCATGTGAGACAAAATGGCTTGAGCAAGCCATGCAAGACATCACTGAAATTTGGATCATTGCAGCGAGACCAACTCTTGGACATCCTTGTGATGGTCAAATGTGGTGAGCCGATGTTAAGCTTGGTCATCTGTAATGGTGTCTGTGCGCTCAATGGTGACATCTTGCTGAAGCAACCTCTTGCCTCCATTGCATCTGGGTACACTGATATGGCTCCTCCATCCAACTCATCTGATAGCATGCACATGGTTGTCCTGGTGTGATTGGATTGACAACATGTTGATGCATAGTGTCTGCGCTAATCTCCAAGCATGTGTTGGTGGCCATGTGTGTCAACTTCTCAAAATACAAGTTCAGCTCCAGTCAGACTTGCTTCTTTTCTTCGCCTCCGTGAGTGTGCCAAATGGGTGGGATTGCATGCGTATGCATAATGACATGCATGTTGCTGAATTCACTTACGTGCAATCAACAACACTGCTCACCTTGTCTGCTCCATGCCAGCTACTAGGATGGATCTATAACTTGTGTGGGTGCAGTTTCATCTGTCTATGCATGTTGTGCCCCATGTTGTACCTGTTCTTGCTGCAACTCATTCTCTCTTCTACGAAACTCCTATTTTTCCTTGAGTTGATGCTTCAACACATGCAACTCCTTCTCTATTCCTTTCTCTGACTTTGTGTGATCTTCATGTCATGCCGTCACCTCATAGCCTCAATCTCAAAAGTTGTTTTCATCATGATTGGATATGCTTTGAACTTGCAACTTTGTTCCACCTCTATGTTGTCAACAACCTTCCTCTTGCATTCGTCACGTGGAGGTGTGTTGCCTTCTGCTACTGCTAATGGTGCTACTCGTTGTGATGCCATTTCCATTCATCTTGATATCCTTGTCCATGAACAACTTTATGTCTTCATGGGTATGCAAGTTCATAAACACTTGATTGACTACATCTCTAGTTGTGCTCTCAACTTATCTTTAACTCTGATCTCCTGGAAACCATTGGACTTGTGTTGCTGAGAGGCAGGAAAACACCTGCGATACCTGGAGACATAGCAACACTCATGTCAAGCAATCTATTAGTCGAAAACCAAAATAAACTTGAGAACTGACTTGCAACATACCTTTGTGACTGATCATGAAGGTTGTGCAAACAAGAGTGAATGATCATATATGCAAACAAAAAGGTCAGGATTTAGAAAATGGGAAAGCATGCATGTGTGTGAAGCGAGTCGCTGCAATGGCGACCATCTGTGCAAAACAGTGTCATGCATGCGAAAGTAGTGAGATGCGAACGAAAACTGAAACGGTGCTTCTACAAGCTAACATATATCAAAACGACAACAAGCACTGACTAAAATAAAGCAAACGTCACTTATACAAAGCGAAACATAACAAGCAACAAAAACACCATGCAAGACATGGAAAGCGGGCTTACCCCGAAACAACTGAGCTAAATGTGTCGATGAACCATAGTTGCAATGTGGGATGTCAGAGCTGCAAGGTCGATGTGAGGAATGAGTTCTGCAACATCCAGTTGATAAGTTTTGATAAGATTGAGTTTGTGACGCGCATGCCACAAATCTTGGAAAAGCAACACCTGGTAGGAGTTTTATGAAATGATCCTTGCATGTAACCTCCAGTTGCTAAAAATAGATCCCTAAATCAAGGGATGCATTTCCATGCTACCTTTGGAGAAGCATTCCATGCATGGAAATTATTTTTTTCTCGGTTCCGAAGGGGACCGGTCACCCTGAAGGCACATGCATCGGTCTGTGAGCTTGGGATTAAAATCTGCACAATGTCTAGGCTGAGTAGAGATGGTTGTCCCAAAGGGATTGCACAATTTCTAAGAGGAAAAGGTGACTGCCTCCAGGATTATGCAATTTTTGGGCTAAGTCGCCACCCTAGGTCAGACCTCACAATTTTCTCAAGGAATCTTATCTGACTGTATCTCACAATTTCTGAGCTAAGTAGTTGTCCTCGGTCAAACCTCGCAATTTTCCCAAGGAAGCCTGTCTGACTGTCTCTTGCAATTTTTGAGCCCAATAGGCTGCAATTTGTGCAATTTTTGGTAGCTGCTGGGCTAGTTTTCCTATAGGGATGCACAATTTCTAGGAGCAATAGGTGACTGCTGCCCAGAATTGTGCAATTTTTGGGATGAGAAGTTGTCTTGTGATGAATTGCACAATTTTTCAGAGGAAGATTTTCAGGAAGAATTGGGCAATTCTGGAGCCTAGCTGGGTGTCCAACTGGGTTTTCTCAATATATGGAGGGAATGTTGGTTCCCCTCCAAAGCTTCACAATTCCTAGAGAGAGTTGCTCAACCAGCAATTGACACTTAGTCTAGAAAGCAACCTGTGCAGGGGGTGGAACAAACTTTCATGCACAGGGTGAGAAGACTCTATGAAATCACTGAAGCTACTATGCTTGATAGTGAAAGACATGTTGTTGAGGATGGTGGGTAGGAAGGGTCCAAAAATAAGCTAAGGAAAAATTTTGGAGGGTGGTTGTAGCTGCTACAACAAAAAGTTTGTAATGATTCTCTTTCCTCTTGACCTTCATAACATGAACATGAGAAAAAAACATTAGTTTCAAAAATGTGAGGCTCTTGAGCCTTTGTTGATGCTCCTAGAATCATTCACTGTTATGCACATTCCCCATGGTCCATGAAACTTCATGTTAGTCTCTTCTGTGCATCCTCATCATCACCTTAACTCCATTTTATAATTCCTTTTGATGGCCAATCTGTTCGCTCGACATCATTGTCGTCATTTGCCATTATGGAAATCTCTCGTAACTTTTTCCATATCTTTTTATTTGGTTGATTTATATACTGAGAGGAAGTTCTTATGCCTTCCCCTCTCTACTAGACATTCTATCCATGCCCTTGGTCTACATTCACATAAAACTCACCAACTTTAAAGAAAAATTGCCATCTAGCCACCTCGGGTATTTCTACTACCAACTATTATTGTTGACCTTCCATGAGACCTTCATCACTTCCTCTAAAATATTTAATTAGAGTCTCATCAAAATCCTCCATTTGTAGCCTCCTCTATTGCATTGGACCCTCCATGCATTCTTTGAGATTCTCAGATAATCTCTCTTTGGCATCTTCCCCTCCTCAAAGGGTTGTGACCTTCTTGAGTTCATAAATAATCACATCCATTTGTCTTAAACTCGACTACTTTGAGTTTTCCTTCTCTTTGTTTTGCACTCGACCGGTTCTTCACCTTCCTCCATAGTTTAGAGATTTTCCTCTTAAATTAAATTTTTTTTAACAGGAAATTTGAACCCCCTCCTTAGGTTCCATCTCTACCTTTGGTCTTCTCAGTCTAGCGACATCTTTACCATAGTGAGCCTCTCATTTAGCTCAGCTATCTTTCAACTAAATTATTCTTGGCTCATACCATTAATGTTAACATTCTTCTCTCTCCTACTACAACTTCTCTTAGAAACCTAACTATGGCCATCAATAGCCATCTTCTTTCCTCCCTTCATGTGAGCTTCCACTTTACCACAGTGAGTTGCAAAAAAGTCACTATAACAATTCTTCTCCATCACTTGTTACTCAATACCTCACCCACTTCTCTACAACCTAGGCTATTGGTATTCCTTTGGCTCCCTCCTCTCGAACCTCTTGAGCACTCCTTTCTCTTCTCTAGATTCTTCACTCTTGCTCACTCCTTGAGAACCTCTCTTGTTCTCTCCTATTGGAGGACTTCCAACCTATTGATGGTGCTGGACCTCCTAGCACTCAAGGGGATCTCCCCAGTAAGAAGTCCCAACTAGACCTCATACTGTTTGGAGTAGGAGTCCCAATAGTGGGTGTTAATGTAATTCCTTGACTGCGGTAGCATGCAGAGGTAAGTATGGTGACTTTGGTCGGAAGAAAGTGTGTGACCTTGCAGCGAGTCAAGTGAGATGCATGGGGGTTCTGACACATAGAGGCGAAAAGGAAGTGTGCCTTTTAGAAGCTTGTAATAGTACGCAACCTAATAGTAACAAATGAGTGGAATGACATCACAAGCTGAAATGCAGAATAGTCCACAAAACAAAGTGACGGGTTAATCCAACAACAAACATTCAACAAGATTGATACAATTGCATACAAAGTATTTCATAAGAAAATTTGTAAGTTAAACAACATACATTACTATAACAAATAGAATAGTCCAACTATAATAATAACATATGCATGAAAGCATGTTGGCTCAGTTATATTATTATTATAAGTGAATGTTACATCCATACATACACCATTGACAACTACTAGCCCCAATAGTGGAACATTATAGTCAAGAACACCTACTCCTCCAAAGAAGTATACTCACTCTACAATATGTAGAAGCCAAGGCTTGTCACAATACTCCCAAGCCTTCTCTAAGCCTAAGCTTAGCCAAACTCTTGGCTCCAAAAATCTCGTTCTATGAGTTATGAGGTTCTATTTATGACAAAGGGTGGGGTGACCCTTGACATTCCCATTTGTGACTCTTTCACTACACTCATGACTCTTTTACTTCTTTACAAATAACTCATTACATTACATAGTGACTATTCACATTCCACTAGTGACACTTGGAATTTCACTTACAACATATTTACCATTAATATACATTTTCCACATGTACCCATGTGTGAAAAAATAGGGTAGAGACAACCTAACAAGAAAAAACACTATGACTCAGAAGTTTGTGAAAAGAACAACTCGGCAACCTCCACTTGATTCTTCTCGGTGAGGTACAGATACCAAGCTTGGTATTGTGCTATGGTGTCCCCAAACTGCTTGATGGTGTCTTTCAAATAGCAGACTCTTGCTTCCATAGTTTCTGGGTATATGGTCTTGGAACCTTTGTCCAACTCATCCTGAAGCATGTTCAACATGGTTTTTACCATGACAGTACCACTAATGTACTTCTGCATGTTTTCTGTGCTTAGATCCAAGTCATCATTGGTGGCCTCTCACCTTAGCTGCTCCATTTACTTGTTGATCTCTTGTCAGACTTGGTTCTCGTGCTTAGCTTCAATAAGGGAACTAATCAACAGGATCATGTGTGTTCTCACCATGACATCAAAACTCTTATACAATTGTGCATATGAAGCCTATATGTTGCTGATGAATGGGGCGAGTTTCTCATATTTTTGGATCAACATCCAGATCCTTTCTTTGTCTAGCTTTGCCTGCAACTTCATCATCTTTGGAAAATGAAGCGAGGCTCCCTTGTACCTCATTGTCCATTCTTGCGCAATGTGGACAATAGCAGTATGTATGTCCTTGAGAGTTTGGAAAATCCTTCTTCTCTATTGCTGAAATCCATCTAGATGGATAACGTCCTTATTCATGGTGATAAATCCATCATAGAGTTTCTGCATGGTGGCCTCAAGAGTTGATACTTCATCCAATATCACTTTCCTCATCTCTACCATTGTGGAACTTGTGGATTTTTCTACCTTCTTCCTAACTTCCTGCAGGTTTTTTGCTATTTTTTCATTCTCTACTAACAGGAATTTGAAATTTGACCTTGTGGCTTCTTCATAAGCCAAGGTGGCATCAGCCATGGAAACTGGATGCTTTCTGACATATGGCACAATCACCCTTTCCTTCATCAATGCAGGTGACGCGTGATCATCTGAGAAATGCTCTCTCTGTGGCTGTACAATCTTCCTCTACAACCCATTGAATGATAGATTGTAGACATCCATCACCGACCATCATCAAGGAGAACAACCTCTCCTTGCTCACTCAAGACTGGTTCTCACACTAGACGTGGTGGAGACTTAGGGTTGACCTTAGGTGCATGTGGAATGAGGTCAGTGTCTTGATCTTGTGGTTCATCCTCCAACTCCATGTATGTCACTTTGATCAATTTCTCTATCTATTGAGAAAGTTCCCGATCCTACATCTTCTCACCCTCTTCTTCAGCTATTGGTTTTTTCGACTCCTCAACCAGCATTGGCGATTTTTTTTCTATCATTGCATCTTGCCTTTGTTCTTCTTCTTGCTTCTAATTCTCTCTTGTTCTCTCCTCCTCAACTCTTGTCCATCCTTCTCTACTTACTACGATCTTACTTCTGCTACCTGTAAGCTTTGATTTTCTCACTTCCTCTACTCTATTGTTTGTGTCCTCTGCTTCCTTTTTCTTCTACTTCTAAAGCTTCCTACATGAAGATTGAATCTGCTTTTACTATGCATCTTTTTTCTCCCTCTATTATTTTAGCAACTTCCTCTTTCTTTGATATTATACTAGATTTATGCCTTTTGTTATTGGTACTAGAGTTGTTGTCATGTTAGTGTTGACTCCTTTCTATGAGCAGTTGAGTATCCGCATATATTAGCAAGTTAACTGGTGCTTTCTCAACTACTTCCCCAGTACTGGTTTCAGTGGTCTCTCTTGAAGAAACTCTCTTTGGTGTCATGGTATAATTACTACTTGAGATAAGTGCTTCACAAGTGTGGTACCTATAGGATAGAGGGCACACTCATGGCAAGCAAACATTAGCTCTTACAAATCTAACTTCAAAGTATGATCAAGCAACAATTAGGGCATCTGATGAGATGGATTACACAATTTTGACTGACAAGGGTGATTGACCGACGGTGGGAACTACACACTATGTAGTCCTAATAGTCATTGTGGAAGCTTGATGGCTAGAAGTAAGCAATGCGTAGTTCAATATGGGCTAGAGCCTCAGAGATGTAGGTTTTAACCCTGTACATAAATTACCTGCATACAAATTCTAAAACACAGAAAATAAACAATGCGAGAGCATAACACATAAAACACATATACACAGATATTTTCCCCTGGATACCAAAACTAGGACTACCATCTTGATTTTTCATTATATTCCTTTCAATGTTACAATACATATTTATACATGGTGAAGCATCCAATACCATGGAACCAAAAACCATTGCCTCCAAAACCATGGGTCGAAAACCATCGCGTCCAAAACCATGTGCAAAAACCATGCACAAAACCATAGGTAGGTCCACCCAACCTAATATAGGGTCGAAAAACAAAATTTTCCAGGGCGTTGCCCCAGACCCCATAGAGTGGGGTTACCTTCACCCCTCAAATCCCATGTGACCCCCCCGCTATGCAATCAACGCAATGAAGAGGGGGACCCCACACCCCCTCTAACCCCCAGGTTAACTATGTGGGCTAGTCATGGAAAGAATATAACACAACCCAACATTCTCCCACTTGTTGTTTTCTTTCCACAGGGGGCCACAAGAGAGCTTAGTCATTTATTGAGCCCTGCAACGCCCATTGTTTCTCTACAACAAGAGAACTTCTAAGAGCTCATAGATTTTGTTAATGTATATGCAGTATTCTTCAAAGTGTCCACCTTTACCAGCAACACCTTCTTGTATTCTATCATGAGTGGCTGCCATGTATTATGCCTCTATAGTTGATAGTGCCACTACAGATTGTTTCTTACTCATCCAACTGACTGCACTTCCAAATAGGTTAAACACATACCCACTTGTAGATCTTCTCTGATCCAGATCTCCAGCCCAATCTGCATCAACAAAGCCACAAATATCCAACACTCTGTTCAATCCTGGTCTTCCTTGCTAGCATAAACCATAATCACTAGTGCCACGCAATTACCCGAAAACCCGCTTCACTGTTGTCCAATGCTCCTTTCCTAGTTTTGACATAAACCTGCTCAATACTCCCACTACATGTGCAATGTCTGGTCTAATATAGACAATTGCATACATCAGGCTATTGACTGCACTTGCATATGGAACACGAGACATGTCCTTTTCCTCTTCTTTTGTCTTGGGACACTTTTCAACAGATAACTTCACACCTATAGGAATAGGAACCTTCACCGGTTTATTATCTTGCATATTAAACATCTGCAGTATTGTCTCGACATACTTCCTCTGGTTTAACCAGAGCTTCCTCTTTTCCTGATCTCTTTTAATTTCCATGCCCAAAATATAGTTTGTAGCACCAAGATATTTCTTTTCGAATTTGGACGATAATTGGGTCTTCAGATCTTGGATAATTTCTTTGTCCTTTGCAACCAGCAACATATCATCCACATACAAGACCAGATAAATAACACGGTCACCAATTAATTTAAAAATACACACAGTGATCTTCTTTGCTTTTGGTGAAGCCAAGTGGCTGTATAAATGTATCAAATTTCTGATACCAGATCCTTGGTGACTGTTTTAACCCATACAAATACTTCTTTAACTTGCATAACAGTTCTTTCTTACTCTTCACTGTAGAGCCTTTAGGTTGCTTCATGTAAATTTCCTCTTCGAGATCCCCATGAAGAAATGTTGTCTTCACATCCATCTGTTCTACCTCAAAATCAAAAGCAGCAACAAAAGATAAAAGTAATCTAATAGAATTGATCTTGGCAACAAGAGAAAAAATATCACCAAAATCAATTCCTGGCACCTGGGAATAACATTTTTCTACCAACTAAGCTTTGTATTTCTCCACCTTTCCTTCTGCATTTGTCTTCTTCTTGAGCGCCCATTTGTTGCCAATGGGTTCCCTTCCAGCCGGCAACTCCACCAAATCCCAAGCCTCATTTTTCTGCAAAGATGCCATTTCATCAACCATGGCCTCTTTCTAGAGTTTGCCATCCTCTGAATCTACTACTTCCTTCACAGTTCTGGGATCATCATTAGTAATAGATAAAGAAAAATTTGAATAGAAAGCATATGGAATATACCATTTTGGCTGCTTTCTTTCTTGAACTGATCTTCTCACACCTGGAGTTTGTGGCAATTCATCTTCTAATTCCTCCACTCCTGTAGAGTATAATTCTTCCTCCTTAATCTAAAACTCTATCTTCTCAGGTTCCCTTGGTTGGACTTCATGTTTCATAACATCTTTCACCTCTCTAAACACCACATCTCAGATGTACACAACCTTCCTTGTTACTAGGTTCAAAAGCTTATAACCCTTTAAACCATCCTTATACCGAATAAAGATGCACTTTTCAGATTTACTATCCTTGGTTCTTTTCTCCTTTGGAACATGTACATACGCATCACATCCAAATACCCTCAGATGTGAAAGAGAGGCTTTCTTACCAGTCCATACCTCTTGTGGAGTCTTATCCTCCAACGCTGATGAAGGTGATCTGCTGACCAGGTAACATGTTGTCTCCACCGCCCCTACCTAGAATTCCTATCATAACTCGGCACCACTGAGCACGCTTCTTTCCCTTTCCATCAATGTCTTGTTCATTCTTTCTACAACCCCATTTTGCTCAGGTGTGGATCGAGTAGTCTTCTGCTATGTTATACCACACTTCTTATAGAACTCTTCAAATTCCTTACTACAAAACTCTCCACCATTAGTTGTCCTCAACACCTTTATCTTCTTCTCTGTCTGGTTTTCCACCAGAGACTTAAATTCTTTAAACCTATCAAAGACTTCATATTTATTCTTAAGGAAATATATCCATGTATTCCTTGAGAAGTCATCTATAAATGATACATAGTACATAGACTTACCGAGTGACGAAACCTTCACAGGTCTAAACACATCACTGTGCACAAGTTCTAATATTTGTTTCACCCTCTTACCACCAGAGGGGAAACTCACCCGCTTATGGTTCCCATATACACAATTTTCACAGAAATCAAAATCCAGAGAGCTATTACTCATACCTTCTACCATACCTTTACCATGAAATATTCAAAGGCCCTTCTCTCCCATATGTCGAAGCCTTTGATGCCACAGCATGGTCTTCTCTCCAGAGGCCACTAGATTTTCTTCTCCTCTTTCAAGAACCACAGAACTGTTGTGCCCATCAACAATAGTGTAACCTTCCAGCCTGTATAGAGTTCCAATCTGAACTCCCTGCACCAATACCAGTTCTCCCTAAACCATCTTGTAGGTATCCTTCTCGAACACTATTTTTACACCTGCATCATCCAGCTTTCTTACGGAAATCAGATTTCTAGCCCTTCTCTCCAATATTTCCAAGCCTTCGATGCCAGAGCATGGTCTTCTCTCTAGAGACCACTAGATTTTCTTCTCCTCTTTCAAGAACCATAGAACTGTTGTGCCCATCAACAATAGCGTAACCTTGCAGCTTGTATAGAGTTCCAATCTGAACTCCCCGCATCAATACCAGTGCTCCCTGAACCATATTGTAGGTATCCTTCTCGAACACTGTTTTTACACCTGCATCATCCAGCTTGCTTACGGAAATCAAATTTTTGGTTAATGTAGGAATATGCATAACACCTGGAAGTGTTCTAACCCTTTCACCTTGTAGCTTCAACTTTAGTTTTCCACGACCAATGATTCCATCCTTCCTATCATCCCCTAAGAAGACATCACCACCATCGTATTTCTCATATTCGCAGAACCACTCTCTATGGAGAGTGAAGTGAAAGGATGCAACTGATTCAATCAACCATGCCTCATGATCTACGTGTGTACTTAAAGAAGCCAGGTACACATCCCCACCTTCATCTGAGGTGGTTTTCACCTATGTAAAAGGAGAATCATCAGATTCCTTTCCTTTATCAAGATCTTTAGATTTATAGTCCCTTTTGTAGTGCCCTTCCTTTCCACATTTCTAACACACCACCTTTACAGGTTTGCTTGGAGATTTAGATCTCCCAGTTGATGACTTATTTTTTTTTTATGTTTTGGGACTGTCCTCGTACAGAAAAGGCATCACCATTCTGGCTCTCCATATTTTTCCATCTCATCTCCTCCATCAGCAAGGATGAGACTATTTCATCAAACTGCAAGGTAGTTGCATTGCTACTTATTGCAATAACCAGACTATCCAATGAATTTGGTAGAGAACACAACAAACTGATGCACTTATCTTCATCTAAAGTTTTAATATCAATAGACAATAACTGAATTACCATAGTATTAAATTCATTCAGATGCTTTGTCACCGAGTCTCCATCTTTCATCCTTAGGTTATACAGTTTTTTCTGTAGGAACAGTTTATTCACCAGAGACTTAGATTGGTACAAAGTCCCTAACTTGTCCCACAAATCCTTCGCCATAGCTTCCCCTAATATATTCAGCAATACTAAATCCGAGACACACAATCGTATTGTGCTCCTTTCCTTTCGATCCATGTTCTTCCATTCTTCATCGGACACTCCCATTAGTTTAGTACCCAGATCTACCGCGATCCACTGATCTTTATCCATCAACAGATCCTACATCTTGAGTTTCCACAACTCAAAACTCTAACCATTAAATTTCTCGATCTCTATCTTTCCACTACTTGCCATCTTCTTTTACCACTAGAATCGATCTTGTAGATCTCCCGCTCAACAGGGTCTACCACAGGCCTGAGTGCAACCCCTCAGCAATAAAGGCATCCCCTTGAAGCCAAAATAGCTCTGATACTAAATGTAGGTTTTAACCCCATACATAAATTACCCGCATACGAATTCTAAAACACAAAAAATAAACAATGCTAGAGGATAGCACATAAAACACATATACAGAGAGATTTTCCCCTGGATCCCAAAACTGGGACTACCAGCTTGATTTTTCATAATATTCATTTCAATTTTACAATACATATTTATACATGCCGAAGCATATAATACCATGGACCAAAAAACCATCGTGTCCAAAACCATGGATCGAAAACCATCGCGTCTAAAACCATGTGTGAAAACCATGCACAAAACCATAGGTAGGTCTACCCAACCTAATATAGGGTCCAAAAACAAAATTTTCGGGGCATTGCCCCAGATCCCATAGAGTGGGGTTACCTGCACCCCTCAAACCCCCTGTGACCCCCCCACTATGCAATCGACGCAACGAAGGGGGGGACTCTGCACCCCCTCTAACCCCCCAGTTAACTACATGGGCTAGTCAGGGAAAGAATATAACACAACCCAACAAGAGAGACTCTGCATTGTGCAACCTCAATGGCCAAGCTAGGAGACATGCTCTTAGAACAGCACAATGCGTAATGACCAAGCTAGGAGATTGGCTCCTGTAACTACATAGTGCACATTTGCAGCCAACCCATGATAGACTCTGCGCAATTTCAGAAGCCAAGAAAGAGACCTTCAGGTCCCAGATTGTGTACTGCATGCAGTGAAATGTGAGATTCGGGCAAGGGGATCTAGATCTTCCCCTGGGGAGTGGGAAAATCAATCAGATCTAAAGGATGATGTGATTATGGGTGCATATCTAACTAAGTGTTGATGCATGAATGTGAAACAAGTGCATCAATTGATAAACTTGAAGGACAATGAAGCATGTGAAGAGAGTCGCCACAACAGCAACCATTGGTGTAATAATGGGAAAACTCATGCGATACTTGGGAAAGACAATATACAACTTGAAAAAACACTTCTAAAATCTAAAGCAAGTTAAAACGCTAGCATTCATTCAAATAAACAAGTGAAACGACACTCTCACCAGCTAAACAACAAAAAGTGACATAAAAGTGACAAAATACAATAAAAGAAAAACTCACCCAGAAAAGTGATGAAAATGCTTCGAAGGTTCCTTGATTTTCTCAAGAATGCTAGAGCTTGATGATCAAATTTACAAATGAGCTCTAGAGGTGTCTATTACATAGAATTGAGCCAATTGGAATTTATGACACGTATGCCTGAGATCAAGGACAAAAGCGACACTTGGTGGAAACTTCTAAAGGTAGCAATGTGCCACCTTTGGGAAACTAATAATATATCCCTACTTCCTAGAGATGCTTCTTTACATTTGGTTTTATTGCTTTTCTGGGGGGAACCTGCCATGCATTTCTTGGAAATATTGCACAGTTCTCGGAAGGACTAGGAAACTCTCTGGCTCATGAACTGCGTAGTTTCTGAGCACAATGGGTTCTATGCAATTTCTGGGTTGAGTGGCTCTGGGTTTCCCCTCATGCTCAGCGTAGTTTCCCAGCTTAAGGTTGGATGTGAACTGGCTCTGTGAAATTTTTGAAATGAAGGCTCACTGTTAGCTTGGACTACGCAATTCCTAAGAGAAAGGTTGGTTGCCTTCAAGGATTACACAGTTCACTAAGGCAATCCTATCATCGGGTGAAGACCAAGTCAAGAGATCAGCTTGTGGGTTAGACAATAATAAAAGTAATAAAAAACAATCCATAATGCAAAGGATGAAGTTCAATCAAAGCACAAGTACCTGGGTCAGTGTGAGATGAGTTGTTATGATTTAGGAGGGAGGCTCCAAAACGAAGAATAGGAAAAATTTTGGAGGGTCATTTTGTTGGGTGTGGAGCCTAATTATCTTTTGTATTCAAAGGTATCGCCGCATTGGAACCCAGTTTGAAATGGGGCAGTAACTCTGCTCGTAAAATATTCTCTGCAGGGGGGTCTACGAGGGGCCCTTGAAGCTAAGAATAGATGTAAAATTTCCTTGTAAAAGTATAGTAATTTCTAGTCAATCTGGGTCATTCATTAGGCAGAGATTTGATGGCAGAAGTTATGTTTAATTTAGGGTTTTTATCCCTAGAAGGAAACCCCTCACTATATATGAGGGAATTGTATTGCGTCTATGTACATCTGTATTCTGAGTGAGAGAAGAGAGAGGAGATTGAGAGTGAAGAGGGAGTTACAGTGGATCTATTGTAGGTTGTATCTCTTTAGTTTGCTCGATAATATAATAAAAGAAGGAACGGTTTTTTCTCCGTGGACGTAGCCCAAACTTGGTGAACCACGTATATCTATGTCTCTCTTGTTTTATGTGTTTTCTATGTTTATATTTCTACAATATTTTATGTGTTCCATTGCTCTGTAATATATAATTTTCTAACAGGTTGTAGCTACTACAACATTGGTGAGACACTAATAGAAATATAGCTCTCTGTTTGGACCTTATCTGGTGTAAAGCAAGTCTAACTCTTCTGGAAGTATTGTTATATTATTTTATTGTCATAGCTTCTTCACTAGCTTGAGTTAATGATGTAGTCCCTACCATTATCTTTATTAGTAGCACACATACCAAGCCAAGTCAAGTGATTTGTTTGACAGGTGTATTGATGCAAAAGTAATATAGACTATCAAAGTTTTAGTTTCATCTCTGATGTTTCTCAGCTACGATCAAGCTTGGACAGTACCCTGACCGATTCACTTTAGGAACACAAGCATTGCTCTGCTGGAAGCGAGCTTGGATAGTACCCCAACAGAGTTACTTGCTTCACCACTCTGTGTAGGAAGCCTTTCTCTTCTTTCACCTTTATTTTTTTTTCATTTTGTTTTTTCATTTTCAAAGAACTATGCATAGGCACTTATTTATTTCATGAGGCGAAAGAGGGATACCCACTTATTGAGAACATAAGAGGTTGTCCCTTAAGAGAAGGATATTTATATATACCTCTAACATACTTGTAAGGTTTCCCCCCTCACCTTACTCTACTTAACTGAGCTCAAAAGGCTTAACCAAATATAGAAAATGGATTAGAGTAGGTTGTACTAGTTAAAAATGCAAGCGTCGTGATTTCACCAAGACTCACTCTTAAAGGAACGTATTTTCCATCAGGGTATCATTGACTAGGGGAAACACAAGATCTTCATAAAGAGAGGGAATATACAGATAACAAAATGTTTATATTTGTATAAGTCCTCTTGTATTTTACCCTACTTGTCTCAAGAATTGAAACATGGTTTCATGTGGAAACTAATCCTATGGGTGCACAAGAAAAGAATCAAAGGGAAGAAGTAAGACAAAGCACAACAGAGTAAGAAAAAAAAAATAGAAAATAAAACACTACTCCTACTCCTAAAGCTAAGAAAATCATGGGCCAACTCACATGAAGTGATATTTCCAATGTAGCGACTGGTGCATTGGTTGACCCATGTACATGATGGCATGATTGATGAGAAAGGTATTCAAGTAAACCAATAGTCAAGAAATATTAAGAAATGAAAACAAAAATGTTCGAAGTCTCAATGCATCCATAGAAAAGAAAAAATTGAAAGCACATGAAAGGCATTCTGCAAATGTATCATGGTGTTGTGACACATTGTGCATGGATAACAAGCATGTACAATCCTTCAAAATTGATAGACGAGAAAACATGACGAAAGAATTTTTTATTTTATTTTTTGCAATAGTTCTTGCTACGTATGATTCCTCCAATGCATGGGCGATAGGATTGTGTGATTATGGTGGAGGATGTGAAAACTGTAAACTAGATTGATTTTCAACATGAACAGAAGAGTGATGAAGAGCCTGGGGAGATTTCATAGATTTGTGATCGGAAGTGGAACTCACCTCAAGGCTATGAGAACCTACCATAACCATCAGCTTGGGCTAAAGTGCCTCTACAACTTGAGGGGTTTCCACTTCATCAGAGGATGGATCATCAAAGACTGGTGGCTTAGAAAGATCAACAGTAGGTGAATCAAAATCGTGATCAAATGAATGAGTGAAAATATCACAACAACCATGATTAGAAAATTCAAGATGGGCATCAACATCCTCATGATCTGACGAATTGTAAAGAGGGGTTGATGAGAAACAAAAAAATTCACCCTCTGAATTTCCGCAAATGAAAGATGAGAGATCGAGTGGATTCGGGAAGAAATATTTGTCCTCTTCACAAATAAATAAAACACTGACATTCTGTGTGTTTTGTGAATGATCGGAAGTAGAAACATCCAGAAATGAATTTTCACAAGAGGAAATAGAAATGGAAGAATCATGGAAGATGTTAGGATGAAGCGGATGAGGTGTGGATAGAAGGAGGTCATCCTTCACATAACTTCTTGTTTAGATTCCCACACATACTCATAAAAAATGATAGTGCAAGTTGACTATTCAACACCAACTCCGTCCATAACTTGATCCTCATGAACATCACATGTGAGGTCCAGAACAGATGAACACAACACACCAAAATTTCGAGAATCAACAAAACCAGTGGACAGAGGCTGAGCGGATGAGACCATGTGACAACCATCAGTCTTGTAGTTCAACTCGACGTAGAAATCCAGAGCAGGTGGGGTAGCAGGAGATGGTGACAATTCAATAGGTGAATTCACAACTTCTCCCACCTCGTCCTGTGGAGCTAGAGTTGTTTGATAAGAAAGGGACAGGGGGTCACTTGGGACAACAACATTGTCTATCTTAGATTTAGAAGCTCTAACACCGAGGTATGATGGGATGGTTTCAAAATATTCTAACTCGTGTGGATTTTCCGAGATGTGAGCAGGATACTAAAATCTTTCAATCAGAAATTTCCAATCAACTTTATCTTCCACAAATTCAAAAACTAATGACAGAAACGATCATAAAAGTGTGCAATTGATTCGTCAACTATTTTTCTCAAATTTAGAATTCTACAGTGAAGTTCTTTATGGTCATAAAAGAAGAAAGCATGGCCTAACTCTTTGAAAATGTAGTTGAAAGAGTGTATAGAGGTCACGGGCAATGTTTGACACCATTGCTTGATGCACCCTTCGAACGTTTAAGCGAACAACCCATAGGCAATCTCATCCGACGGGACTTCATTCCTATCACAGAAACCAAAAAAGGAAACTTTGTGAATTAACAGGGATGATCCGCTTTCACCATCATATTTGAGTTGTGACAAGTCATCTATAACATCCACTGACACATTGAAATCAAACGTGTGAGAAAAGCATGTCGGGGTTGATATTGTGATGTAAGTCATGAATGATGTGTAAATATTCAAACATACTTTGAGGGCTCATCTTGTCATCTTTCCCACCTTCTAGCGCTAGAAATGTTGACGGTGCTAGACCTGCCAACATTCAAGGGGATCTCTCAGGTAAGAAGTCCCAACTAGACCTCAGACCATTTGGAGTAGGAGTCCCAGGAGGGGGTGGTAATGTAGTTCCTTGGCCATGGTAGCATGCAGAGGTAAGTATGATGACTTTGGTCAGAAGAAAGTGTGTGACCTTGCAATGAGTCGAGTAATATTCATGGCGGTTCTAACACACAGAGGCGAAAAGGAAGTGTGCCCATTAGAAGCTTGTAGTAGTACGCAGCCTGAAAGGAACACATGAGTGGAATGACATCACAAGCTTAAATGCAGAATCATCCACAAAACAAAGTGACAGGTTAATCCAACAACACACATTCAACAAGATTCATACAATTGCATACAAAGTAGTTCATAAGAAAATGTGTAAGTTAAATAACATACATTGCTAGAGCAACCAGAATAGTCCAACTACAGTAATAACATATGCACGAAAGAATGTTGGCTCAGTCATATTATTATTATAAGTGAAACTTCCATCCATCCATATACCATTGACATCTACTAGCCTCAATAGTGGAACATTACAGTCAAGAACACTTGCTCCTCCAAAGAAGTGTACTTGATCTACATTGTGGAGAAGCCAAGGTTCATCACAATACTCCCAAGCCTTCTCTAAGCCTAAGCCTAGCCAAAATCTTGGCTCCCAAAAGCTTGTTCTATGAGTTATGAGGTTTTATTTATAACAAAGGGTGGGGTGACCCTTGACATTACCCTTTATGACTCTTTGACTACCCTCATGACTCTTCAACTTCTTTACAAATAACTCATTAGGTTACGTAGTGACTGTTCACACTCCACTAGTGACACTTGGAATTTCACTTACAATATATTTACGATTAATATACAGTTTCCACATGTACCCATGTGAGACAAAATAGGCTAGAGACAGCCTAACAAGACAAAACACTATGACTCAGAAGTTTGGGGAAAGCCCAACTTGACAACCTCCACTTGATGCTTCTCTGTGACGTACTGATACCAAGCTTGGTATTGTGCTATGGTGTCCCCAAACTACATGATGGTGTCTTTAGGATAGTGGACTCTTTCCTCCATAGCTTCTGGGTATATGGTCTTGGAACCTTTTTCCAACTCATCCTGAAGCATGTACAACATGGTATTTACCATGACAGGACCACCAATGTACTTCTACATGTTTTATGTGCTCAACTCCAAGTCATTGTTGGTGGCCTCTTGCCTTAGCTGCTTCATGTACCTGTCAATCTCTAGTTGAACTTGGTTCTTATGCTTAGCTTCAGTGAGGAAACTGATTGACAAGATCCTGTGTGTTATCATTATAACATCCAAACTATTATACAACAATGCATATGAAGCATGTATGGTACTGATGAACGGGGTGAGATGCTCATAGTTTTGGATCAACATCTCGATCCTTGCTTTTTCTAGCTCTTCCTATGGCTTCATCATCTTCAGAAAATGAAGCGAGGCTCCCTTGTACGTCATTGTCCGTTCTTGAAAATGGGTGATAACAGAATGTATTTCCTTGAGAGTTTGGACAATCCTTCTGCTCCACTGTTAAAATCCATATAGATGGACAACCTCCTTATGCATGGTGACAAATCTATCATAGAGTTTCCGCATTGTGGCCTCAAAAGTTGATCCTTCAACAGGTATCACTTTCCTCATCTCTGCCATTATAAAACCTACATATTGTTCTACCTTTTGCCTAGCCGCCTGCAAGTTCTTTTCCATCTGTTCATTCTCTACTAACATGAACTTGACATTTGAGGTCGTGGCTCCTGCATAAGCGAAGGTGGCATCGGCCATGGTAACTGGACACTTTTTAACATATGGCACAATTAAATTTTCCTTCATAAATGCAAGTGACATGTGGTCATCCAAGAAATTCTTTCTCCATTCATGTACAATCTTCCTCTACAACTCATCAAATCATAGATTTTTCACATCCATCACCGACCATCATCAAGGAGAACAACCTCTCCTTGCTCACTCAGGACTGGTTCTGACACTGGAGGTGGTGGAGACTAAGGGGTGACCTCAGGTGCATGTGGAATGAAGTCAGTGTCTTGATCATGTGTTTCAATCACCAACTCCATGTTTGTCACTTCGATCAATTTCTCAATTTGCTGAGAAAGTTCCTAATCATGCATCTACTCACCCTATTCTTCAGCTGCTAGTTGTTCTGACTCCTCAACCTCTATTGGCATTGTTTTCTTTGTCATTGTGCCTTACCTTTGTTCTTTTTCCCGCTTCTACTTCTCTCTTGTTCATTCCTCCTCATCTCCCATCCTTCCTTTTGCTCTTTCTCTTCTTGTTGTGATCTTAGTTCTACTACCTAACAATCTCTACTCTTCTCTCTTCCTCCACTCAGTTGTTTGTTTCCTCTGCTTTCTTTTTCTTCTGATGCCAAAGTTGCCTACATGAAGATTGAATATGTTTTTACTTGGTATCTTTTGTCTCCCTCTATTATGTCAAAAACTTCCTCTTTCTTTGATCTTGTACTGGATTGTTTCCTTCTACCATTGTTGCTCGACTTTCTTCCATGTTAGTGTTGACTCCTTTTTAATTAGAAGTTTAGTGTCCCCATATATTGGCAAGTTAACTAGTGCTTTCTCAACTATTTCCCCATTACTGCTTTCAGTTGTCTCTCTTGATGCCGCTCTCTTTGGTACCATGGTACAATTACTACTGGAGATAAGTGCTTCACAAGTGTGGTACCTATGGGATAGAAGGGACACTCATGGCAAGCAAGCATTAGATCTTACAAATCTAACTTCACAACATGATCAAGCAGTAATTAGGGCATCTGATGAGAGGGATTGCGTAAATTTTACTGACACGTGAGGCTGACTGACTGAGGGAACTACACACTGCATAGTACCAGTAGTTAGTGTGGAAGCTTGATGACTGGAACTGTGTAATGTGTAGTTCATTCTGGGCTAGGGCAAGGGAGAGACTGCGTATTGTGCAGTCTCAATGGCTAATATGGGAGACTGGCTCTTGGAACTGTGTAGTGCGAAGTTGGAGCCAACTTAGGACATGCTCTGCACAATTCCAGAATCCAAGGCAGAGGCCTTTATCTCCCAAATTACACAGTTCATGCATTGAAATGTTAGATCCAGGCAAGTGGACCCAGATCTACCCATGGGGAGTGGGAAAATCAAGCAAATATGAAGGATGATGTGGTGATGGGTGTAGATATGACTTAGTATTGATGCATTAATATGAAACAAGTGCATCAATTGATAAACTTGAAGGACAATGAAGCATGTGAAGAGAGTCACCAAAATAGCGATTGTTGGTGTAATAATGGGAAAACTCATGCGATACTTGGGAAAAAAAATCTACAAGTTGAAAAAACACTTCTACAAGCTAAAACAAGTTAAAGCACTAGTATTCGTTCAAAGAAACAAGTGAAACAACACTCTCACAAGCTAAACGGAAAAAAGTGATAGAAAAAGCAACAAAAAATAATAAAAGAAAAACTCAACCAGAAAAGTGACGACAATGCTCTGAAGGTTCCTTGATTTCCTCGAGAATGATAGAGCTTAATGATTGAATTTACAAATGATCTCTAGAGGTGTCCACTACATAGAATTGGGCCAATTGGAATTTATGATGCATATGCCTAAAATCATGGACAAAAGAGATACTTGGCAGAAACTTCTAAAGATAACAATGTACCACCTTTGGGAAACTAATAATAGATCCCTGCTTCCTAGGGAAGCTTCTTGCCCTTTAGTTTTCTTTCTTTTCTAGTGGAAAACCTTCCATGGATTTCTCGGAAATATTGCATAGTTCTGGGAAGGATTGGAGAACTCTCTGGCTCATGCACTACGTAGTTTCTGAGCACAGTGGGTTCTATGCAATTTCTAGGTTGAGTGACTCTGGGTTTCCCATCATGCTCTTTGAAATTTTCAGATGAAGGTTGGCTTTCAACTAGCTCTATGCAATTTTGTAGCTGAAGGCTCACTTCCATCTTAGACTACACAATTCACGAGAGTAAGGCTGGTTACCCTCAAGGATTGTGCAATTCACTAAGGCAAGCCTGCAACCGGGTGAATACCAAGTCAAGAGATCAGTTTCTCGATTAAACAATAAACCAAGTAATAAAAAGCAAGCCATGATGCAAATGATGAAGCTCAATCAAAACACAAGTACTTGGGTCTGTGCGAGATGAGCTTTTGTGATTTAGGAGGGAGGCTCCAAAATGAAGCATAGGAAAATTTTTGGAGGATGGTTGTAGTTGCTACAACACAAGCTCAACCAGAACACTCCTCTACTATACTGCAAGTGTTCTTTGTCATACACTTTAAGAGCACTAATAATTCCTTGCTATATTCTTCATTGTTGTATTCAACATCTCCTCTTCTTTTGTTGCTACCTACAATGGTTAATTTCTTGCAAAAAAATTAATAAAATAACAGACCAGTTACCTACCATTTTCTCATCTCCTTTCTAGATCTACACCTCGCTAGAATTTATTTCTGTGTACATTATTCTAACTCCTACTCCTTCACAATAATCCCATTCTACTCCTTGACCTGTCTTTTATCTTCAATATTTTGTGCCTCTTTGTTCTGCATGTCCCCTTGATTTGACACTCACTGGCTATGTGCTGCTTTCTTCATTCCTTCTCCTCTTCCACACCTTTTCTTCTAAGAGCATCACTATTGGGGCTCTAATACCACTTGATGTAGTGGAAGTGACAATTCCCTATTTCTTATGTGGTGTCTCTCTCTCATTGTTGGTATCCCTATTCTTCTCAACTCTTTTCCAATCACGGCAGTGGATTTTTTCTTTTACACATAATGTTAAAGCCCCCTTTAAAAAATATATATATAATGAATTAAAATTATGAGTACCCGAGTTCTCGCCAGTGTAGGTCAATGGATCAGCCCGACTTGAGGTCGGAGGTTGGACTGTTATGATTTTCCTCCGTGCATGTCGACTTCACCAAAGGTTGACAACACATCAACTATACCTTAACCCAACTACCATTACAAGGGTCAGTTCTGACTATCCCAAATTTGACTCCGCTTATGTTGGTCCCACACTTGGTCGGGTGTTAGTGGTATGTTTTTTTTATAAAATTCAAATTCCCACAAGGTTCGAGTCCCAACTACCATAAACTAATTATGGCATTGAATTGAGTCTTCTTAGCACTTTTCATCTTGGACCTTCAAACCACATTATTCTCCACCCTATTTGTCTCTGAACGATATGAAACTAAACCTAGGCATGGATAGTTCTTGGCCTTACTATAACCCACACCTTTGATCACATTCTCACTCACCATCCATGCTACTCTTTCCTTACATGGTTCCTTTGTAATTCAATTTGAACTCATAAAATGTACACATAAGTATGCACAATTCTAATAGCCTATACTTGATCCTCCTTCACAAAGTGAACATTAAACCCACAAACAATAATTGCAGGAGTCTTGTTTCAATCTCACCTTATCATTTGAACAAAGATTATACATATAAGCTACAAGAGGATCCACTTATACTCAAATCCTTCACTTTGTTTCCTTCCACCAATGTATATCTGTCAAGATAAAATTAAGGGATTCTCTCAAAACTCCAAACAAATAGAACCATATCTATAGAGATACTATGCAGAGAAATAATACACAGATACACAAAGAGGATTCAAATAATTCCATATCCATTCTTAATCAAGAAATATTTACAACAAGTATTACAAACCTCCTCTCTAAATTCTTATCATCATACCTTGGGATCTACCCTCCCCTATTCTACACACACCTATACAATAATATTGGCTCAGGAAAATATCTCAACAGAATAGTAAAAAATGGGCATTTGTCCAATATTCTAAAATTATGCAACAACCAATCTAACACTTGTTACATTGGCAAAGGCCCACTTGGCCAACCGATAAAACAAACCAACACCTCAACTTAACACTTGGTACTATTTAAAAATTCTCAATTGGCCAAAACATCAACTCATCCTAAATATCGTAACAACCTAATGGATCTCATTTGTACAAAGTCATGAAATTTGGCTCTACACTAAAATCCCCCTAATTCCAATTTATAGAAATTAAATTGAGGAGAAATAATACCTTTATCTAGAATTTACATGACCCCTTAGGATCTTAATCAAAATGAGTTTTACTATGGTGATGCTCTAACATCATTGGACGATGGATTGTTGATATTTGAGTTCTGTCGGGCATCCATTATGGTTTTGGTATTTCCTCCTTATTTGACCACTGTGGTTTCAAGTGTTGGCTCTATGGTTTGAGCTTTCAGATAATGGATTTTTGATACATGAGCTCCATCAGGAACACACTATGGTTTTTATATTTCTTCCCTAGTTAAGAATTGTGGTTTCAAGTATTGGTTCTACTGTTGAAGTCTATGAACCATGGATCATTGATATGTGAGATCCACCAAGCACGCACTATGGTTTTTGTATTTCCACCTGAAATATATGGTATGTATATTTCTGATATAGTGGAGAGTAATGACTTGTCTGCTCGGTTGGTTGGTGATACAACTTTGTTAGTACGTTGTTGGTCACGATTTTGAATCTGGTCAAGGTAAGTCATATTGTTTTATAAAATTTATTAGCCCACTATTTTTTTCCAATTTGTAGAACATTCAAATGTTCGGTGGGGAGAATTTTGTAGGATCGTTGCTGGGAATTGGGAAATTTGTAGAGCACACCCTAGAAGTGTCATTTTGTAGAATGTTTAATTTAATATTTGATTTTATATAGTTTTTGAGGGCTTATGGGCTCATTTTTTAGCCAAATTAGATTCCTAAAGAAGCATGATGATCAAGGTTCAGTGGTGAACCTTTTTAAAGGAACAAAAATCCATGATGATGTATTGTTGTTATCCAGGATCATTCTTATGTGTTTTGAAGGCTTATGAGTAGGTTGTAGTTAGATTTATGTATGTGGGAAGAGGAGGTTCACAGAAGGGTTTTGTGTATCTAGATTGATGAACAGGTTGGAACAAAGTATGGAAAGAAAGTGATAGATTTACAATAGTAGTATGAAAACAATAACATGATTAGTTTTGAAGTGCTACATTAAATAGAAGACAATCCAATTTCAAATATTATGAAAAGTGGTCAATAAGAAGTTAAAGGAGGAGGTGGGTTCCTCCACAAAGGTTGGCGTCTTAACTGGGTTGCAACCTACACCAATTCTAAGCTCGCTCTCTTAGGTTGGTGACTTAATTCGGTTGTAGCCTACAATGAGTAATTTCTTGCACATTCTCGAGGCTAGCACCTTAATTAGGTTGTTTCTTGTATTTGCTTACATATATTAGGCGTGGGTGTTTCTTGCAAGTTGTGCTTACAAATCTATGTAATGAATTGAAGAAGAATAAGAAAAATAATTTGTGGTTTTCTCCCATAAGGGTTCCCATGTAGAATGCTTATGTCCTCTTGCGTTGTGGTGGTTTCTTGATGCATTGCTGATGCTATGATGGCTTCTTGATGCATTGTTCTATTTATTGATATGTTTCAAATAGTTATGATACATTGCTACATAATTGTTCATTGATAAGAAGTTGAGAAATGATAAAATTGTTGCCAAACTGATTCAACCCTCCCCCCTAGTGTGATATTTGATCTAACAATATATTTATAGTCAACATTGACAACCACAGACGATAATGTTCACTGCAAGTAAACCACAATTAGCCATAGACAAACATATTAAAAGAAATACAACGCAATGTGACAACCATTGTTGACCATAGACAACAATGTTAAAAATTTAACATTGCAATATCACAAATAAATATCAACAATGAAATGTATGAAACTAAAATCTGTTAATCCTTTTGTAAATTGAAGTAGTCAAAATGTCATGGACATGATAACATTAATGTAAGAAAATAATTTATAATCTATAATAAGAGAAAACGACAAATGTTAGGTGCATAACCATGCATTGTTTTACGAACCATAGTCAACATGGGGATTAAATTTAATATTGGTTTCAAAGTGACAAACAATTAACAACATCGCAATACAACAAACAATAAACAATTTCATACTGTTACAAAGAAAAAACAAAGTTGTAATATGATGAAGAGCTAACAATGTCACAATGTGATAAACAACAAAAAAAGGTTGTAATTTGACGAAAAATAAATTGCATCACAATGTGATTAACAATGAAGAGTGTCATAATATGAAAATAAACAAACCAATTCACAATGTGATGACATTGGAATGTGAAAAAAAAATAACAACATTTCAATGTGAAAAATAACAAATGACATTGCAAAATGATGAACAACAAATGATATCACACTTTCACAAATAATACATATTGTTGCAATTTGAACTAGGTTTCCCAAGTTTACTAGGTTGAACTATGGTTACTCAATTTACGAGGTTGATTTATGTTTATCTGTTTGACCCGAATTTACTAGGTAAACCATAGCAAAAAATGGTGAACAATAGTTAACTAGGCTTACCTAAGTTTACAACGTCTACTATATTGATAACATATTTACTATACATTAATACATGTCACCTATGATTGACTATGGTTAGTTATGGTTGACATGGTCTACCATAGTTAACATGAGCATCAAAGTCAACCATAGACAACGTGAATGCCATGGTTAATCATACTCACCATGAGAATTAACTTTAATATTTCTTGCAATATGATAAACAACAAAGAACATCGCAATGTGATGGACAGTAAAAAATGTTGCAATGTGACAATCAACAAATAAATTTGTAATGTGACGAACAAAAAATGTCACAGTTACACAAAATAATAACATCAAAATGTGATGAAGAAGAAAAAATGTTTTACTTTAAAAAGCACGAAATTATATTGCAATGTAATGAACAATAAACAATGTCATAATATGGAAATTAACAAACCACATCACAATGTGACAAACAACAAACAACATTTCAAACTTAAGTAAACGAGAATAAATGACATCATGATATTATGAACAACAAATGACTATACTTTGACAAAAAATAAATGTCTTCACAATCTAAGCTAGGTTTACTAGGTTTGCTTAGCTGACCTAAGTTTACTAGGTGAACTATATTTAGCCATGGTCAACCATGGCCAACTAGGTTAACCAAGGTTGAAAAGGTCTACTATACATTGATAACCTATTAATTGTGCATTAACACCTCACCTATGGTTGATTATGATTCACTATAGCTAACATGGTCAACCATTGTCAACATAGGAATCAAAGTCATCCATATTCAACATGGGTGCCATGGAAAACCATATTCACCACGAGCATTAACTTTAATATTGTTCCCAACGTGACAAACAACAAACAACATCACAATATGATGAACAATAAACAACGTCACAGGGTGCAAAACAACAAACAATGTCGTAATTAGACAAAATAATGACACTGCAATGTGATGATCAAGAAACAATGTAATTTAATAAACAAGAAATGACATCACATTGTAATGAAAAATAAACCATATCATAATGTGACAACCACATAAATAAACTATAGTCAAACATAGTCAACTAGGATGACCTAGGTTTCCTAGGTTGACATAAGTTTACTACGTTTACTAGTTTCACCTAATTCAACTAGCTTAAGCATGACTTATTAGGTTTACTAGGTTGACCTACATTTACCAAGTCAACCTACATTTACATTGACCTAGGTTTACTAGGTTAGGAAAGGTTTACTAGCTTAACCATGATTTACTAGGTTTACTAGGTTGGCTTAGGTTGACCTACTTTAACATAAGTTCAGTAGCTTTACCTAGCTTTATTAAGTTTACTATGTTCACCTAGGTTTACAAGATTTACTAGGTTGACATTTGTTTATTAGGTTGGCCTACATCTAATAGGTTTACTACATTTACTAAGTTGGCCATGGTTTACTAGGTTTACTAGATTGACCTAAGCTTCTAGGTTTTCCAAGTAGACCTAGGTTTACTAAATTGTCTTCGATTACCCTAGGTTCACATATGTTTCATAGTTTTATATAAGTTCAATGGTTGACTAAGTTTATTAGGTTGACCTATGGTTAACTAGGTTGATGTAGGTTTAGTAAGTTCACTAAGTTTACTAGATTTACTAGTTTGGCCTATGTTCGCTAGGTTGACCTAGGTTAACTAGGTTTATAAGGTTTAGTAAGTCAACTTGATTTACTAGATTTACTAGCTTGAACTAGGCTTACTAAGTTGACCTATATTTGTGATGTAAACATAGTTCTAGTAGTTTATCCTAGATTTACTAAATATACTATATTTTGTCTGTCTTAATGGTTTGAATAATCTCCCTTTTTTTAATTTCATTGCTATCCTAACATGACAACCTCACCCCTATTTATTAATTTATTTCAATAAATATTAAAATTTTTCTTTTATTAATTTATTTTAATAAATAATAAAAAATTTAGTTTAGATTTTCATGGACAAATAATTAACGCAATAAATAAATAAATAAATAAATAATAATAATAATAATAAAATTCTTGGCTTAGTATAAGGAAATTACACATCATGTGGGATCAAGCGAGTTTCGTCTCTCCTAGACTTATAAACCCCCGAGACGTGCAATTTTCCATCTCTTGGACCTTAGTAACTCACACGATATTACATATAGTGATGCCTCAAAACCCCATGAGATCCTATGTCGTTATTTCCCGAGTTCCCAATGTCTAATAAAGTCTTAATGTAAACTACTGGTAAATTGGCAAGGCCATTTTGGCTCGAGGGTTTCTTCGAGGTGACTCCCAATAACGGTTGATCCCACTATCTCAACCCCAATAATGGTTTATGGGTTTAATTTTTATTGTTTATGTCTTCACGTAAACTATTGGTAAATTGACAAGGCGGCTATTGGCTCGAGGGTTTCTTCGAGGTGACTCCCAATAAAATTCGATCCCATTATCTTGACCCCAAACAATAGTTTAGGGGATTAATTTTTATGGGTTGATCCCACTATATTAATTAATGGCCCATCCTCTATAATCCTAATATATGACCCTCTGTGGAAAGTACTATAAAGGTATAAAAATAGAACTCCCACCATGCATGTGGTACTAATATCACATATCCGTCACTCACTATTTATGCACGAGACTAGTCAAATTGTTGGTTGGTGATATGTTCAAATGAACGAATCTTGAGTTCGAAAAGACCATTTTGGTTAAGAATTGGGTCACTAGGTTGGTATGATTAGGAGAAGATTTTTTTATATGGAGGATCATCGTGGTGTAGGGTAAACCACCTGCACATACCCACAGTATGCATTTAACACAATAATGCATCCACAATTGTCCCAAGTGTCTAACTCTACAATGGAGTCAAACCTTCAGACCATAAATGGTCAAGTGGCCCTCTTATAAGTTCCTTTGTAATGGAACTTCAATCACCCCGCTAAACCTTTCTATCGCAATCCAAACCCTTCAGAACCACAATCCATATATATATATATATATATATATATATATATATATATATATATATATATGGATTATCGTTCTGAAGGGTTTGGATTGCGATAGAAAGGTTTAGCGGGGTGATTGAAGTTCCATTACAAATATATAGATAACCATACTCCTTCATATGTTTTGGTTATATATATATATATCTATATATATATATATATATATATATATATATATATATATATTAACAAAAACCACTATCGATGCTAATCTCCCGGTGTAATCCTTACACAAAGGAATTCCACGCAATACGCCTTTTCCTCCTTTATATGGTTCTGCACAGAACCCGAGGTTAAAACCTCATCGCAATCGCTATCGGCTATGTCAATGGCTCATACACATATGAACCATCCCCCTTCTTCGACTCCGATCTCCGACTATTGGAGCGATAACACATGCTTTATGTTAAAAGGCCTGCACCATATAACAATCGGAAATGTTAACCACTTGGGAGTACAATGGAATTCCCTCTCCAAACTACATACACTGGATTTCAAATCTTATACACCAGCACTTATAAACATCGTCGGGTCCACAAATTATTGCTCCACAACACTTCAGCTGCAACCTCCACCAATTCCCAATCTTCGAACCTCCGATCGCCAATATATCGCTATCAGCGTGTTGTGCCCTACAACAACCCCCCATTTCATATCATCTGTATTCATAAACAATCAACATATGAAATGGGTCCCTTTTAAAAAATTAATTGGCATTAATGATTTTGTTCGAAAAGGATATGATAATCAAATGTGTTTATGAATTGAAGCCTTTTTCGAATAACAATGTTCCCAAAATAAAACCAATCTTTCGTTATTGCGATAAAGCGATCGCAAGATCGCATATCGCAATAACAAAAGAGACGCATTTAAACGGCACTTCGGTCTTTGCCGATGCGATATCACTATCGGTGATTGGCGGTATTCAATGCATACACAAAAAGAGCACATATCTTACACCCCGATGCGACGCTATATCGGCGATCGGCTATCGGCACTGCCTCTTGTGGGAAAACACTTTAAGTTATAAACCCCGACCCGATGCGATATCGCTATCGGTCGTCGGTGGAATCCCATGCACTCTCATAAGGCGCTCAGGTTTTCCCCGATGCGATGCGATATCGCTATCGGAAGTCGGCAAATCACTTAATATGCATCTGGTAATGTGTTCACGCGCTAGTCCGATGCGATGTCGCAATCGGCATTCGCCAGGACTTCTTTCAAACGATAGTGTAACTCTTTCCCCCGATGCGATGCGATATTGTTGATCGGTAATCGGCATTCTCAAAAAGTGATTGCTTTGAGCCTTAAAATTATATTTAAATCCGGTTGATAAAGCGCAGATTTCAAAATGCCATTAAATGCAGGGATAAGGTAATGCATGCGTATTTAATAACTTTGCCCCTTCGATAACGAATACTTGCGTCTAAAGCATTATCATATCTGTTGCACGCGTTAGGGGGTCATTCAGCTGAATAACAGTGTAAAGGTCATTTAATGGGTAGCAGGCCTTAAAAACACCATTAATGCATATGCGATCTCTTACCAGTGATTGGATCCACAGCCACCTTTTGAAAATTAATATCGCCACGCTTCAAGTGATATATATCTTTCCCATTATGCTTTGTCTTCATTATTTCTCGTGTTACGATTTCTCTTGCATTTGTGTAGAGTTCGTTTGTTGAGAAAACCTTGAACATGATGGGGAAGAAACACAAGAGGGCTACCGGTTCCACTACAACACCTGTTGCAGGTCAAGTTGCTACAATTTCGAAGAAAGGCATTATCTCGGACACTACGTGCACTGGTCTTGCTAGGACCACATGGCAGGGCACATATAATCTGTTGGAGGCCGAGCAACCACAAGTGACAGTGAGAACGGCTAGTGTAGATGTACTAATGAAGTCTGATGCAACGCTCAAAGACTTGGCCGACTCCTTTTTACACAGAATAGCAGCCAGAGAGCAGGTCCTACCTTACACTAACGTAGTGCGCTGGGCGATTGAAGAAATTCCCATCACTGATAGAACTTTTCACAGAAGGGATGGAAGGATTTTCGGGTCGTTCAAGCCTGATGACCTGAGGCGGATGTATCATTTGCCTGAACCGGAGCTAGTCTATAACAGAGCCTTCGTGGAGAAATTCGCAAAAGAAAATGAATCACCATCCGAACCCCTCCGAGATTGGAGGCAGAACCCAGCCAAACACAAGCATGAAAGTTCGGGTAAGTACTCCAACGTTTCTTTGGCTTCTCCCTATTGCTATGCGAGGATTATGATGTGTAGATTGTGGGGATTACATGACTCCGTTAATATCAATATTGACATGGTTCCCTTAATGGAAGCGGCTATCAATAGTATAATTATGGATTGGGCCACTATTCTTTCTAATAAGTTGGTCGTAGCCATTCGTGAATTCAGAGCCAAAACTATAGTCACCGAAAGGAAAATCCCGCCATTTTATTATACTGCTTACATTATGGATACCCTGTGTTATAATTCTGAGTTTCCTGTCCTCGGTTGGAGATGGACCACCCAAGATCCAACACCCATTCATTTATACCATCAGAAATTGTGGAAGTCCTCTTACAAGGACCATTTGTACCAAATTTGCAATGGTTTCATGATGCCCATTTACTATTCTATTTATGACAAGCCCATTCCCAGAATTTCCTATGAAGCTTCTTTTGACTTACCAGCCGTAGCAAGTTGGTTCGGGGAAGAGCATTTCACCTATATCAGAGTTTTTGGGAGTAAGGCTAGGCCGCATGTCCTCCCTTTATATATCCCAGACAAACTGTTAGCTCGGGAAATCTGCTACCAGATTATGGCCGAGAGTGTTACACAAACTCTCAAAGAGGAGAAGAAGAGAGGTTGGCCCTCTTTTCCTTTAAGAATTGGGGTTTTTACTCTGCTTAATTACAAGCATGCAAAAAAAGAAGCGACAAAACTCCAAGCTTTATCCCTGGCCACTATCCCAAACAGACTCTATGATCCAAAGCAAACTGCCTACACTGCCCTAGAACAAGCAAAATTGACAAAAGTTGATCATCAAGAGGATATGTTTGATGACCTGTTCGCAGGTGCCGATACAATAGGTCAAACCAAACAGCTTGCCAGAATGAAATACAATGATGAGGCGTTGACTGAGTTTAACAAACTTAGGGAGCAGAGGTTGCAAACTCTACCTCCAGATTTATTATCCACAACCCCAGCGTCTTCCTCAAGCGAGCCTGGTCGGCAACAGATACATCCACCTCCTGTTACAACTGAAGAACAGGATAAACAACAGGAGGAAAGGCAGAAGAAGCTGCAGGCTGAGAAGCAAAGAAAAGAGCAAGCAGAGAGGCAGAAAAAGGAGCAGATAGAAAGACAGCAAAAGGCACAGAAGGATCAAGAGCAGAGGAAGAAGAAGGAAGAAGAGAAACTAAAGAAAGAACAAGCAGATAGGCAGAAAAAGGAATTGGAGGAGTAGCAGCAAAAAGCACAAGAGGAGCAGCAGCGAAAAGCACTTGAAGAACAGCAGAAGTTAGAACAAGAAAAAGAACGGAGCAAAGCCCCTACAGAGCAACATAAGCAAACCTCCATCGATCCTGAATTGATTAAACAATGGAACCAATTCGATTCCATTATCAGTGGTAAGGAAGGCTCCAAAGACACAGACACCTCTAAAACAAGCGATGCGCCCGATACCACTTCTTCTCAGGTTCTAGGAGGAACCAGCGGCCCACCCATTTCACAGGATGTCGAGATAATCAATAAGGACCCTTCCGATCAAATTGTTCTCCAGGTGGAAGAAATTCCTCCCCTGGATATTTTCTACAGCCCAAAGCATAGAGTCGTTATTAAGCGCTCTAAGAAAAGACGAAGGCTTGATCAACCTTCTATCTTTCCTGAGCAAACAGTCACGGGCAATATGGTCTGGAAGGAGGATTTGGATCCCTCCGATGATCTAACAAAGCTGTCTCAATTCGCGGGAGCTTATTCTGCAGCAACTATCGACAAAGCATCGGAGGTAAGTCTTCTATTGAAGACTAAGGACCATGAAATATATGCATTACAGGCAGAGGTAATTGAAGCAAAAAACAAACCAGCACAGGTGGAAGAGCAGTTGCTGGCTCAACAGCAGGAAAACAATTTGTTAACCCAGCAACTGCAAATTGAAAGACAAAGGATAGACCAAAGTGAAACTCAGAAGGAAAAAGAATTGTCGGAGGCATTTTCACAGTTGAAAGCATCAAATGAGCTGATGATGAAATCGAAAGATGAGCGAATAGCTCAACTATCAGCACAGCTCGAAGGTATCAAGAGCACACAGAATGTGAAAGTTTTCAGAGCAGAGGCAACTCAAATAAATAGCGCATTACTGTCTCAGATCAGACTTCTATGTCAACAACTTGCTAAGGCTGAGCCATTATGCGAAATATCTACAACAGTGTGTGAGCAAATAGAGAAGGCCAGAAATGAGCTAGATCAGGTCGAAGAAGCCATATCCGATTATCTTGAGTGGCAAGACACTGAAGAAGGGAAAGCGGCGAATTTGTCCCGAATCCATGAAGCGTACAAGGACATACTCTTCACGGAATGGAACACTCAGGTAATGAAAGCAGAAAGGGCGGCTTCCAGGTGTAAAATAATTGCCAGCAATATGATCGACCTAGTCAATGATACACTTTATTTGGCAAACATGATCTCCAAGTGCACACCTGGAAGCATAACAACAGCAGATATGCTTGAACAAACAAGTTATCATGACTTGGAGGAAAAGAGGAACTTAATTACCGGAGTAAATACTTTAACCTCTGATGCATATTGGCTCTTTCTAATCAAGCCACATACTCAAAGGTCTGCTCTCAAGTGTCTAACAAATGCCCTCGGATGCCTGATCCCCGACATTCAGGATGCTACATATGATGCCCAGCTAACTTCGCATCTCAACACTCCACCGGAAGTAGAGCCAATGCTGGCGATATGTCAGCTAAGGAGTAAAGGCAAAGAACCCACCGAATGAAGCATTGCCGCCAACTGCCAGATCGCCAAGAAAGATAAAAAAAAACATTTATTGATGCCAAATTAATATCTTTTCAGTTGTTTAGATATTTAGATTAGTATAGTATTTATAGACCCTTTCATTGTTTTGGAAAGGGTCGTAAAATTTTGTAATAGACTTAAAGGCTGAAGTTTGCACTATTGTGCTTCAGTCTATATTCTTTTGTGAAACTCGACCAACGGTTCTTAATTTTGATTAGAAGGCTGTTTTACACAATTGCGCACGACTGTCTGTTGTTTGGAATGCTTTCTGATTTGAAGGAAGGACTGCGACATAGTGATTAATATACTGGATTGATCGAGCAGCTTACATGGTACTATTATCTGTATCTGTGTTCTTTCTTATTATATGAATTACTGTGTTATTATCTTTGCTATTGTTGAATGCATGTATGCAATATAACAGCGAATCTTCATTTCGTTTCACTATTGAATGTTTTGGTGATTTGTTATCTCTTTCACCCATGCATGTATCAATGATATAAATGATTAAGTGTAGTAATTCGTTATAATCGCTTTGCATAACTAATTATGCAGAGCAATCTTAAATGGTTTAAACATCTATGCTTAAGTGTTAGAGTCATCTATATGCCTGCCTTAAAGCACAGATTATCAAACGCTACGCTTTGAAAGATTGATAAGTCCCGGGATTAGATTATTAGATTATATATTTTGCTGATAGTTTTAGTTATTCGCTTATCACTATCCTACCGCATAAGCTATTCGTCCATCCCACTTTTATCTATTATTGGGAAACTGGTCCCATTATCCCCAGTCAGAGCCACTATTCCAAACGGAAAAGGAGCTGCTTTCAAGGTTCCGGACCGGGTGGTTTCCCCTTTGTTGTGGCAGCGATTTTCGAGGCCTCAACACAGCGATATCAAAACATTCCTAAAATGCTGACTCTTAACACCTCTAATCGTTGATATGTGACTTAATTGTGACTGTTGATCTAGCCACGATCCAACAGTCCATGATTAATCGCTACTTACTCTACACAAATCTCCAACACGCATTCCGATAACTTAAAAAGGGATTCTGCCACTGCGATTTGATCTCAGCCGTTGATCTATGAGATCTGACAGCTACTATGTATCACTGTACACTTCTTTGTAATTCCTTTTACTTGGAACTTCTTCGCCATTTCCAATGGTTCCTGTGGTTTCTGGGTTTTCACAAAATTCTGGCTTTCTGCTCATTCACAGCTCTCTCTTCCTTCTAAGCTTAACCTCCTCACACTCCTTTGATCTTTGTCCTTCTTCCATAGCTTTAATGGATTCAATTATCCATTTCAATTCTTCTGAATCGTGCTCCTCTTTCTCTACTTGTTCTTCAGAACTATGCCTTCCACTGCTTAGCTTCCTCTGTCTCTTCACTTGGATTCGAAATCCATTGTGATTCCTCTGAATCACTCTGTCCCTCTGTGTCCTGCAGAATTCTGCCTGCAACCTGCAGAGCCTACGAATTCATAGTAAATCACTCATGAAATACTTCTTAAACATACTGACACAGACATGAAATAATTCAAAATATATATTAATGTACAAGCAATAATACATTAGAGACATCTCGGTCTCTCTCACACACAAGCCTGATTTCTACTATTTGTGGCCTCCTTCTGTTGCCTGTAGGCTTACATATATTTATATGGAAACATTGGATCAGATCATTGAAGGGTCTGATCAATCCTCTAAAAAAAGCCTAAAGCTCTACATGTATGCATATGTATGTGGCAGACTTTATCCACTCTAGCTTTTTCTCTATTTTAAAACAAAAAAATCTTCTTATCAGCGTCCCATTTAATGCCTAAAAGCTCTCTCTTGTTCGTAGAATCATGGAACTGTTTAAGAGTTGGATTTGACTTCTACCACTCATGTTCTCATTTATTTATTTTGAGAGCATTTACATATTCTCCCATTATCTAACTAAATCACACTTAAAGGCCTAAACATTGCATTAACTCGATACATAGGAAAACTGTTTCCTAAAATGCATGACCCCCTATGTCTACTATTTACAATGATTTTCCTTGGCTGAATGCTCCTGCATCAGACTCCTAAAGTAGAAAATATTCATGATCTCCTGATCATGTGTCTTCTAATCTTTGTCTTCCTGGATCCCATACTTTGTTTAGTAATTGTCCAAATGCCTTGTACCTTTGTTGTTGTTGTATGTCTACTATCTTCTTCTCCATTTTATTCTTCCTGTCAATCAGGTTCAACTTTTGATTGATCTTGCTTGCTGCTGCTACCATTTTCCTCCATTTGAATTGCTTCATCATCTACTTCCATATTTCTTCAATTTCTATGTTCAACATATCTTTGGGCTGGTCCATCTTCTGCTTCCTTCTCTTTCTTTGTGTTCCAGGTTACTGTTGTTTTCTTCTATGCTGACTCCTATGCTGAATTCTCTTTTATTGTTTCATTCTTTGGTTTACCTGCTTTACTGACTATCTCCCTATCATCGTTACCCTCTTTCATGATTAAATCATGATTGTTCAGCATTATTTCTAGCAATTTAACTTCTTTGCTCCATGGATTGAATTCTTCCACAGAATCTCCTTCTTCCATCTTTATTTGGCTGTTCACTTGTACCAAATCTCCTCTAGCATCTGCAACAAAACTTGTACACTCAAAACACTTGTTAAAATGAAAAACATAAGGCTATTTTGTCTTATCTTCCTTTGGAAACAATTTAGTTTACTGCTTTGTTTTCTCCTTCTCCTCGGTTAGCACATTAGTATGTTGACTCAAATTCTTAGCAAAATTCATGAGACTGTCAGTTAGTCTCTTTTCTACACCATCTGTTCTAATGATGTATTCCTATTTGGGTTCACAGTAGTGAACTTCTTCTTCTTCAACCTACTACTAGTTATCTTCACTTTGAAATTGTTTGATTCCTACCGCCTCTTTACCATCTTCAAACAATCTCTACTCAATCTCTCTGATCACATGCTCATACTCATTCATGCATTTTAATGAACCTACAAATATTGCATCTTCCTATCTCCATGCCTACTTGAGACACATCTTCTTCTTCAGAAACTGTAACTGCAGCTTTTGTTCTACCATCAGGTTCTCTCACCAGTTTCTCCAGCAATTTAATTTCCTCTTTACACTTAGTAAGCACTTGATCATAATGCTCTCTTCTTCCAGCTTCATCCTTTACATGCTATGTTATAGTATTAAAATACTGTCTTCCTTTCACCCTTGTACTCTCAAGGTCTTTCTGTTGTAGAAAATCACTACTTGCCTCATTCAAGATGTCTTCTCCATTATACTTTGTTCTCCTAGAGTATTTCTCCAAACTTTCGACATCTTTAAAAGATTGTCCATCCTCTTCAAAACACTCTTTTGTTATTGTTCTTTCTCCATTTGCGAAGTCTTTTTCATAGACTTCTTCCTTTTTAATAGCTTTTAGTAGATGTCCTTCTTCCCTACTATATGTCTCAACAGTTTCCATGGCTATCTCCACTATGCCTATCATCATATTGAATTGATGATCCTTTACTATGTTTTCAGCTAACATAGTATCTTCCTCAAGTTTTCTTTCAGTCCCTTGCTATTTATCTTCTCTGAAGATATCTTCCAATGGCTGTTTTTCTCCTGCAATATCTGCCATCATACACAAACTATCAGTTTTAAAAATATAAGACCCTATGGTCTCACTTGATGGTTAATCCATCATATCTCCTTGTTGTTCTAAGTCATTCATGTGATTCAGAAATTCTGCGATGGTTTCCTCTTCAATCTCTTCAAGCCCTTCACTTGGTTGCTTGATATCTTCCTCCAGCTGTATATGAGATCTATCTATCTCATATTTTTCCAAAATAGAATTTAGATTCTGCTTGTCTTCTTATTTTATGACAATATCAACAAATTGTCCTTCACCTGCAAACATACACAAATTGCCAGATTTAAAATCATCAGACCTTTTGCTCTCACTTGAACTTTTAGTCTTCAAGTCTTCATCTTCACTTTCTCCCAGAATTTCTCCTTGTTCTAGTTTACAAATGGATTCTTCCATTTCTAACTCAACTTCCTTGAGTTTTTCCTTCAGCCACTTTACTTGCTTTTGTTGTAGCCTTCTCTGCATCTCATGCCATTCCACTAGCTTCTTCCTCAAGACCCAACCTAGTCTCTGGCTTTTCTCAAGCATTATCCTTAATACATTGAGTTGTTCTTTTAATATAGAAACCTCTTTGTCAATTTCTTCTTGACTCATTCTCTTGCCATTTTCTTTGGCATCCTCTTTCTTATATCCTCTACTATGGCTTCTCTCTGAACATCTGCTATGACTATCAGTAGTCATCTTCTTCTCTTATTTCTTCATGAGCTCCTTTGCAACAAGCTTCTACAACAGCTAGTCCTCCTGGCTGTAATCTTACCTTACTAACCTCTCCTCACTTAGTCTTTTGGTAAGCACAGTCCTCTATCTGGAACCTCCCCTTGAGCAACACCTTTGCTCCTTCTAGGTTTCTGCAATCTCCCGCTCTCTCTTAAGAACACTTCAGTTGTCCTGTTTGTCCAATCTCTTGTTGGATTCTTCAGGTTCACTGCCACTTCTTCTTTTACAGTATTCTCCTTACTCTGTCTTCAAGAACACATCTGGTTCTTCTCTCAGAGATTCTCTTGCTATCACCTGTGCAGTAGTATAAAAACACACATTCTTAATTTAAAACAGAACATACCTTCAAGATCTTAGCATGATCTTGCTTCACCCATTCTTCTGCACTTTGAATGGATTGTCCTTTGGTTGGTTTCCAAGTCCTCTTTCCTTCAGAACTTGCATTAAGAAATCTTGCTTTTTCTTTCCTTTAAGGAATTTGCTATTCCTGCCTATTCCAAGCCTCTGTTGGATGCTACAATCTTCCAGAACTTCAAAAGTTTCCCTTACAGATTACAAATTTGCTATGATACCAAATTTCTACTTTGATACCACTAATGGTGTAAGGTAAACCACCCGCACATACCCACAATATGCATTCAACACGATAATGCATCCACACTGTCCCAGGTGTCTGACTCTACATTGGAGTCAAACATTTAGACCATAAATGGTCAAGAGGCCCTCTTATAAGTTCCTTTGTAATGAAACTTCAATCACCCCGCCGAACCTTTCTATCACAATCCAAACCCTTCAGAACCACAATCCATATATATATAACAATACTCCTTCATATGTTCTGGTTATATATATATATATATATATATATATATATATATATATATATATATATATATATATATATATATATATATATATATTTATTAACGCAAACCACTATCGGTGCTAATATCTTGGTGTAATCCTCACACAAAGGAATTCCACACAATACACCTTTTACTCTTTTGTATGGTTCTACACAGAACCCGAGGTTAAAACCTCATCACAATTGCTATCGGTTATGTCAACAACTCATACACATATGAACCATCCCCCTTCTCCAACTCCGATCTCCGAGTATCAGAGCGATAACACATGCTTTATGTTAAAAGGCCTGCACCATATAACTATTAGAAATGTTAACCACTTGGGAATACAAAGGAATTCCCGCTCCAAACTACATATGCCGGATTTCAAATCTTATACACTGGCACTTATAAATGTCATCGAGCCCACAACTTATTGCTCCACAATGCTTCCGCTGTGACCTCCACCAATTCCCAATCTCCAAACCTCCAATCGCCGATATATCACTATCGGTGATATCACAACATTCCTAAACTATTGAGTCTTGGTGCCTCTGATCACTGATATGCAACTTAATCGTGACCGTTGCTCTGGCCACGATCCAGCAGTCCACGATTAATCGCTGCTTGCTCCATGCAAATCTCTAAGGCTCTTTTCGATAACTTAAAAAGGGATTCTGCCACTTCGGTTTGATCTCAGTCATTGCTTTATGAGATCTGATGGCTACTGTGTATCACTTTACACTTCTCTATAATTCCTTTTACTTGGAATTTCACCGCCATTTCCAATGGTTCCTATGATTTCTAGGTTTTCACAAAATTCTGGCTTTTTGCTCATTTGTAGCTCGCTCTTCCTTCCGAGCTCAACCTCCTCACACTCCTTTGATCTCTTTCCTTCTTGTAGAGCTCTAATGGATTTAATGATCCATTTCGATTCTTCTAAATCATGCTCCTCTTTCTCTGCTTGTTCTTCAGAACTATGCCTTCCACTGCTTAGCTTCTTATGTCTCTTCACTTGTATTCGAAATCCATTGTGATTCTTCTGAATCACTCTGTCCCTCTGCATCCTACAGAATTCTACCTGCAACCTGCAGAGCCTACGAATTCATAGTAAATCATTCACGAAATACTTCTTAAACATACTGACACAGACAGGAAATAACTCAGAATATATATTAATGTAAAAGCAAGAATACATTTGAGACATCTCGGTCTCACACACACAGAGGCCTGATTTCTACTATTTGTGGCCTCCTTCTATCACCCGTAGGCTTACATATATTTATGTGGAAACATTGGATCGGATCATTGAAGGGTCTGATCAATCCTATAACAAAAGCCTAAAGCTCTGCATGCATGCATATGTATGTCGCAGACTTTATCCACTCTAGCTTTTTCTCTATTTTAAAATAGTAAAGTCTTCTTATCAGTTTCCCATTTAATGCCTAAAAGCTCTCTCTTGTTCCTAGAATCATGGAATTGTTTAAGAGTTGGATTTGACTTCTACCACTCATGTTCTCATTTATTTATTTTGAGAGCATTTACATATTCTCCCATTATCTTACTAAATCACACTTAAAGGCCTAAATATTGCATTAACTTGATGTTTAGGATAACTATTTGCTAAAATGCATGACCCCCTATGTCTACTATTTACAATGATTTTCCTTGGCTGAATGCTCCTGCATCACATCGTGTTGTTTATTTTGTGATTCTCGTGTGAATTTGTTTTTTAACCAATGTCAATTATAATTAAATATGGTCAACAAATCCACCTCATTTCATATATTTTGAATGTCAATTACCACAATTACATTAGTAAATGTGGTTGATATTTTAGTTATCAGAAACTAGACAATGGGCTTAGTTTCTTAAGAGAAATAGCTTTAAAAACCCAACCCGTTTTTTGTGAAACTAATCCTTTCTTACAACTGTGTTTCTGGATTTCTTGTCCAAACTCATGTTAACTCTAGTTCAATTAAAAAACGCCAGTTGTCTTTTCGAGCTATACATGCAAGCTACTTTCCTTTTATAGCTCTGCAGCTACCCATGCAAACCAGTTTCTTTTTGGATCTATACATGCAAGTGATTTTCCAAGGATTTAAGCCGGAGAGGAGAACAAAATCATCATCACTCGTCAGATGCAAGCAAGAGATAGATCAAAGCTGAACAGCTTCACACCCTAGCGAGTTAGCTTCACTGCCATCATCAGTTTCTGGTGAACAGAGATCTCGATTCTGAGGTACAAACTCCAATCTCTGCAGTTGAACTTATCAACGTTATGATCTCAAAACACACAAATTATCAACGTTATGATCTCAAAACATTATTTACCACAAGTTCACTGCAACTATTTTAAGGAACGAGGAGTATAACAGCCATTACATTCACGTAATAAAATTAGATTAATCAAACAATCTCCATTATCAGTTACAATATTACAGCTGCTTGCCTTCGATTGCCATAGCGTTAATTTCCTCCACCAATGTATTCTCCATAGCCAGATCCAGTGTGTTCATAACCTCCACCGCCTCCCATGTTTGAGCCGTAGGCATTATGATCATACTCACAAGAGCCAGGGTTGTAACTGTTATGAGCGAAGCTTCTTTCCTAACCGGAATCCGCATTGTACCTTGAATCGTAGTCGTTGTTGCTTCCCGAGCGAACGCTATTCCCTGATGAGAATTCATCATTCTGCTCATTACGACAAGTAGATCCGTAGACGGTACCCGGCTAGTCCTGGGCACCGGTCCCACGGTAGGGCGTGGAATGTGAACTGTATCCATTCCCGAATCTGGCATCTACATTTCCCTGATTCTCGGCATTTGGAAAGCTAGGCATGGTGTTGGTCGAATCACCTCTATGGCTAGCACCAGTACCTTGTTTCCGAACCCTTTGTGCACTGGATGCGTCATTAGAGCCAGAAAGGTGGGCATCATTAGGTTCCTCATATGCAGTCCCATTGCTAGAACCGTAGCCAACTCCACCACCGACACCGTCACCCGACTCTGAACCGAAGCCATTATTTACATCACGAATAGTATTAGCGCCATAGTTATCTTTTAACCCTTAACACCACTCTCTCCTCCATTAGTACTAAAATACATGATTTATCTCCCTTCCACTGCACAGTCATGATGGATCAACAAACATAACGTGCGCAGAGCAAACCATATCCGGGAATATAAATGGCGATAATCCATGCACACCATGCACAGATTCCAAATTCATACTGGGACGCTTTTGGCCCAGCAATTTCAGGATGACTGCAGATACGGAGAACTATAAGATTTGTTTTACAAATTAGGAATTTTGATCATAATTTGAAGGAGGTATTAAAGATCAATTTAATTAAATTCTTATATATTGATCTTGATCTGTCTGAAATTCACTAAAACTCTTACGGGTCACACGCATTTTTAATTATTTCTAGAGATATGGGTCTGTGATGAGATGCATATGGCTACCGACTAAGCGCAAGATATGTTAACACCCATTTTTTAAAGAATTAGGAGATATTTTATGATCTTAAAGAGTGGTGCTTTTCATGTTTCTTAGGCTCTTGTTGAGATGGAACGCAATGTTACAGATAATTTCATTCAAAGAAATCAAAACTAAAACAATTTGCAGTCAAAACCTCCTTAAAAATTATATGATCCTCTTTCATCAATATCCTGGTGAGATATTGTTGTATGAAACTGACCTTTCATTGACTGAAAATTACAGTGAAAGGATAGTGACAATGATATTTATAGAGGCACAAATCTAGAGTAACGAGCTGAAGAATTTATTGTTTAATCTATTGAGTATTGATCTCAGCAATCTCACGAAGTTTTGTGTTATGTTTACTAAATTGTTTCTCCAAGTCTCATTCTTTTATGATATTATGAGAATGGTTAGGCAAATAGTGGAATTTTTAAGAACCCTTAGATTTATATGTATAATAAATGGGGGAATCCAATGATGTATATATAATTTTTTTGGACAATCTCTCACGAGATTATATTATTTTGTAAAATCATGACAAATCACTAGTACAAAATGGTGAATCACTAAGAAATGGAAATCACTAATACAAAATGGTGAATCACTAAGAAATCCAAGGGTTGTTGCATTCACTTGGCACCAAGAGGGTAGTCAAGAAGAAACTGTAAAAGAACTTACAACATTGCTAGTGAATCAGATGAGCTTGACTAGTTACCATTAAGTGCGCAACTCTAGTGACTAAATCATAGAGATCTCGAACCAACAACCAACAACCGTCACCTAACAATTGCTTTCAATAGTGATAGTGAAATTATAGTTGAGATACTCTCTAAATTGATAAAGAGTGGACATTAGAGAAGCATCTTGAATGGATCATATGCAATGGTTGTATTTGTAGGTCCAAAAAGCATAACAAGTAAATTAGATGCATTAAGGAACTTTCACTATTTCCCGATGTTATGACCATATTAAAAAATGAGGTAATATTGCTACTGTGAATATCAATAGATGGAAGGGGAAGTCCCAATAGACAGGCTAGGCATTTCACAGAATGTAATATAACTCCACATTTCACATCTCACAAAATCTTTCATGTAGGTTGAAGCTATTAATCTCAAGACTAGGAATAGATCTAGGGTTTAGGTATATTTCAGTTAAAGAAATGTCATCCATGTGTCCAAATTCATTGTTCCTTTTAGTATATAAAGGAGAAGGAAAGTGTATAGGTTGTATTTCATTCAATTTCTCAGGTTGGGTAGTAGTGAGTGTAGTTCATTCTGTTTTTCAAAGTGGGAAGTAGTATGTGAAGGGTGAAGTTTAAATCTTTCCATGTATTTCCTATTTTAAACAATAATAAATGTTGAAAATAATAGTGAGTGAAGGTCTTCTTGGTTTGTGCATTAGTAAAAAAAGACTTCAACGTGTTCTTTTGTCAAGTACGAGTTCATGGAAAAGGACGAGTTAGTTTGTTCATGTGCTAGTTGGAGGCTCAATTACATGCCTCTCCAAGTGCAAGTTTATATTTGGAAAAAAATGAGTGAGAGCCTCGATGTATAATTGTGGCAAGGAAGCATTAGAAGAGTCAGTTTGACTTAGTTAACAAATCAATCACAAGGCATTTCACAGAATGTAATATAACTCCACATTTCACATCTCACAAAATCTTTCATGTAGGTTGAAGCTATTAATCTCAAGACTAGGAATAGATCTAGGGTTTAAGTATATTTGAGTTAAAGCAATGCCATGAATGTGTCCAAATTAATCGTTACTTTTAGTATATAAAGGAGAATGAAAGTGTATAGGTTGTATTTCATTCAATTTCTTCAGCCCGATGTGTTTCAATTCCTAGTAAAAATAAAATTGCAATTTCAATAGATATTTTAGTTTTTTTATTTTCTAATTAAGTAGGTTTGAAATTAAATTAAGACTATTACCATCTTGGTTAACATCTCTTAGAAATGATGTTAGAAAAACTATCTCTTAAGCAGGGAAAAAAATGTGGCCCCTGTTGACCCAAGGCTTAACATGCCTTAAACTAAAATGAGATCCTAAGAACTAAACATCGAAGTATTTAATATGATATGGTGATCTCAATCTCTTTCATTCTAAGGAAGAAATGATAATCTAAGAAGACCCTTCCTACTCGTTCAAGATTGTAACCACTCAGTTTTACCCAAGTTGACCATCAACTATGAAGGTTGTAGAAAAAGTGCTAATGCAGTTGTCTGTCTCTGCATACCCTTGAGGAAAGAAGCCAAAAGGATCACATCATCAACAAAAAGAAGAATAGGAATGAAAACTTGCATGCATTACTGTCAGATGTATGCCCATTAAGGAAAAACTCCAACTCATTGATGTAAATTCCAATCAAGGTGGGAGGTAGTTGAACCCCTTGCTTGACCCTACTATTGCTCTTCATAAACTATGTGTGCTACATGGAGATAATTCAAGACAAACTCATACAAGCACTTGATTGCTACCTACAAAATCTCAAAAATGCAAACATCTCTAATCCTTGAGAATAGGCATGTTTTAATGTTGGAAGTGGCTTTGATTGGGTATATAACTTTTAAATATCACATGAGCCTCTTAGATGCTAATAAACATGCTATAAGTGCCAAAAATGTTTTCTCCATACATAAAAGCTATAAAAGGTAGGAAAATTTATTACATGATATCCTCTTATACTAGTTTTCAAGAAACTAAAGGATCTGAGTATATTATTTTATCACACATATGATGGCATTCAATGTACAAAAAAGGTTGTGCTCTCAGTCTCTCCCAGAAATTGGCATAACCACAAATGAAACACACATATTTAATGTGAATGTAAATACACCTGTCAAAATAGTACCTATGTATAACACATATCATCCAAACAAGAACCCACAACTAAATATTAACAACAAACCTCAATTAGCTTCCTTTCATATAGAATAGCATTCAGATTATAACCATCTACCGAGTGGAAGATTTCACCCAACACATCGACTCTTGTAGGTTTTCCAACAAGTTTAACAACAACTCTTCTTAAAGCCCTTAAAGCTTCAACTTGCTGAGCTGAACCTGCTAAAGAAGGAAGCCCCTAAGATCATCAATGAAAAATAATCTTCATTATGGTTCCAAAGTAATTTAAACACAAATGGAATGCAAAATTTCTACTGTCAAATGTTGGTTTTAAATTTAGGCTAATTCTCATTTGATTCTTTAATTTTGACCTCCTTTGAAAAACATTTAGGGAGAATTACCTCTCATAAGCATGTAAATTGGCTTCTTCAATATTCACTAAGAGAGATCTGAATTCAACTTCGATACCCTCAAAAGCCTAAGTCCAAATGCAAGATGATTTAGAAGCCCTTCTTCCAAAACTTTTATCTAAAACACATAAAAAGACAAGCAAGAGTTTAACATTGTACCACAATAACAACCCTGAGTAAAAATAATCCATGAGGTGCAACTACTCTAAATTGTATGTCACTTGTCACTTTTGTCACTGTAAGTATGAACTTTTGTCAGAGACCTCAGCTCGTGATATGCTGCACCAAAAGCTCTAAAGGGACCAAAAGAGTATCCATTATGTTGGACACTGTAGCTATTGTAGCAAAAAGTAAACCCTCTCTTGTTCGTATACTCATTGTTTCTAAAATCTGTAAGTAAACAACCACATAGTTTTCAAATAAGGAGTCTTGTCCACATAGACAAAATCTACGAGATAAACATAAATCTTTTGATCTACAATAAATGTTATTACTTCATCTAATATGTGATGACGAAAGAAAATAGTAAAGTTTCACCTAAAAGTTTAGCTATAGTTGAAAATTCAATAAACCCTGTAATAAATGCTTTCTAAGAAAATTGAGATGAGAATCTTACTATAGCCCTTGGAAAGTCAAAATAGCCAATTTCATGTGAAACAATCTTGCTTATGGTATCTCATATAAGAAAAGTTGAATTCAATGTTATAACATATAAAGCATAAATGCATGCCAATTACTTCTAGTTTGCATTATAAGGAGTATCACTAAGAACACTGAACCAAGTGCACTCATCAGAAATATGTCAATGCTCTATCAAATATTATCTTTGCAACAAAATGAAAATAAAAGCATGAAATAGAATTCAAAGTTGTAGTTCTCTTCTATTGGGGATTTCTAATATAATATAGATGAGTAAGTGATCGAACTCTCAATAATTGGTTGCTAATAAAATATTTCAATACTTGCTTCATAACCTCTAAACTCTTCTGTATGTTACTAATATTAGGGAGTACCCACAAACATGACCAATTACCTACATATATAATGGTAACTAAACTCTTGCTAATCAGACGTGAGACGTGCATGTGACTTTCTACTTTTATAAATGTCTAATAAAGTAGTTGGTTGGCCAGCAAAGCATTTTAGCATCTTCAGCAGTAGATTTTGATCATATTGCACACATGCTATATTTATATTTGGAAAACAGTTTCTATAATTCATCTTGATATCACTAAAAAGGATAGGATGAAGTAAAGAAAGTTTCTATTTTTAGTTAACAAAGGTAGTTACAATAATCAGGCTATAATCAGTTATAACTTCAAAATGTAATTTTTTCACATTGAAAAGTTGAGAACCATGAGTATTTCTTTATTATGAGGTCTTAGGAGGTTATCGCAATGCATTATTATATGATTATTACTCAGAGATCAATCTACACTATGAAAGTGTCAATGGTGCGTCCCGACACATGAGATGTCATTGACTGATTCTCCTGCACAAAATGAATTAATACATATGAAAATGTAGGAAATCAATCAAGAAATTTAATTGATAGGTACTAGGGAAGCATTGCAATAGAAGTTTGGCATGCCAAAAATTAAATTGTGAACATTGAATATGTTATTGTTCTGAGGCTTCTGCGATTAGTCTCTTGTGTAGTGTTTTCTTCTTCTGGGATTATTGCATCCATAATTGTTTAAATCAACATTTTGAGCCATCCATTGAATATGTTTTTTGCACATACAAGGTAGCCTTTGTTTTGAGTTTAACTTTGGACGAAGTACTTTTAAAGACTACAACTTCCTCCCATGGTTAAGATAATTTTGTCCTATTGCAAACAAGCCAAAGTGATAATGCAAGAGTTTAATCTTTCTTAGCAAGTTGACAAGTCAACATAGACACAAACTAAAAAACTTTGTTAATCAGGGATTTATAGGTGCATATTGTGCAACCACTTTGACAAAGAGGGGACAAGATGAATATTGTCTAGAAAAAGAATGGTAAGATATCATGTCACTTGCATACATTTGTACATGCATGGTTTTGAGTAATCTTACCTATTGTTGCATGTTTCCATCATGTAATATTGATTGCACCAAACATATTTTGACAGCAAGTGTCCATTGTCTCTTATAAGTTTTTACCTAACTTGAAATAAAATCATGTAAAGCATAAAATAATTCCAAAAGAATCCCTTACCCAGTAGCCGCAACAAATTCTAGAGGTACTTCATAAGTTGCTTCCTGAATATCATCACTTGATAAACCTGCACAATCAAGAAGATATATCTCTGTAGACTTTCTCAAGTTTCAATGTTGTAATCATTCCACGTGTTAAATTCCTTCAATCCATTCCCTGATTTGTTTGTAAAACGAATACTGGAAGTTTGCATCTCAATTAAAGAAATCAATTACCACATATTGTGGCATTACTTGACTTATTCTGCAAGCTATAATGACTAATATGAAACAAAACATGAAAGGGAACAAGAAAAACATCTTTAGACTACCTAATTTAAAAGTTGGCAACTCTAGTACAAGATCCACGATATCATTGAATTGGCGCCTCGAGACATATTCTGCTATTGAATCTTCATCTTCATCTTCATCTTCAAAATCATCAATCTCCTCTTCCCTAGAAAATTGTTGTCAAGTAGAGTATAGAGTAGAATGAGTTTTTGAGAAGATTGTATACTTTTTTGGTGTATTGACTTGAGCTTTTGGGGGTTTTGTAGACTTTTTGGTGTACGAACTTCAAGTGGAGGTGGTCTCCACTAAGGTGGTGGTCTAGATAACTCAAGATTTGAGACTAGAAGATAATTTTCCCTTAACTTAGAATGAGTCTGCATGTAGCATTTATAAAGGTGTTTAGGCTTATATAACCCCTTCGAAAATACTACAACTCTCTATACATTTTTAAAAGGATAGTAAAGTTAACTAAGTACTTAATTTGGTAATATACATGAAAATTATAAAAAATTTGAATTCTCAGTTCTCCAAAGTCACTTTGTGTTTCTATTAAAACACATTTACCATTGAAATTTCAAATGTATCAATAAAGAGTAAAGATAGGAGGTCGTCAGTGACAACCATGATAGCCACTCTTACATTTTGGAAAAAAAATTGTTTTCTTCCTCAAAAGGATTTTGTTGTGTAATGGACTGAGGATTTTGTTGTCTTCCTCATATTAGATGTTTCTCTTATCAGAAACTTTCAAGTTATCAAAACTATAATTTAGTTACATGATGTATTTTCAGTCACTGGATAATCCAAGGCAGATCACTACATGAGAGATATTCCTTGGTGGATTTTTATAGTTGAGAAAGCTTTCTCAGTGTATGATTGGTGCCAAAATGGTATTTAGCTTAAGAGATTCTCTTAGGCATTGAAGTTCTCTTGGAAATTTGGTGCATGACCTTCACTGGCGCCCCATGGAGGTCCACTTGCTTAGAGAGTGACCATGGGATGAGGAGCATTGTATGGCTTGGAGGAGGTCATCAAAGGTTAGTTGGCATGTGATAGAATGGATTTTTGTTCAAAGGTTTGGAGATGGCTCAAAGAGTCTTAGGGCTTTAATAGTATTTTTGCAAGGACAACTGGCCCAATTTATTGCATTACTTATGAGGATCGATGGAGTCCATGGAGGGTTCTCATGAAGGGATGCATACTTTCTTTAGTATCTACATCTCCTTGGAGTCGTTATTGTGCATAGCATCAATATGGAGCATCCCACTTACGTTGGACTACAAGTGATCACTGTAGATTATTTCTAAGGGCTTAAGGCCAACATTGTATTGTTGGCATCCCTTACCTCTCATACGGCTTCTCTGTGGTGGAAAATATAGGTTCATTACAAGTTCAATGTCATGCATTATCCACTACCAAAGAATATTGGATTGGGAATATACGACACTAATTTCCCTGTATAATACAAAGTATCATCATCAATGAGATTTCGTTATATAAATAAAATCCTAGCTAAGATTAGCTAGCACCACATGATAGAAAGACAATAGAAACACAATTGAAGAAAATATATTTGGCACCAAAGCTAAGGCATTGAAATAAAACCTACAAGGGTATAATGTGTACAAAACATCTAATAAGAATAAGCCTATTCATGACACTTGTAGGGGGCATCTATTTATGTTGTTTGTCGTCGATTTTTAGGTGTAGCTTTGTAGTAGAGCTGGATCCAAATTTAGAAAGGTTGGGACCTTACTTTTTGAGAGGTATTGATTCATTCCCCTGGGACATAGCCCTATTGCCAAAGGTGAAATATTCCTAGACATATTCTTTATAAGGTTTTTTTCCATGACGAAGTTCTGGAAATCTTGTAACAATAGAACAAATCCCATTAATGAACTTAAATCACAAAACTGAACAACCAATTGAATTTATCACCATCCCCTCAAGTCACCAACATTAGCATATAAATACAATAAATATAGTAATCTAACTCAAATATGGGCGAATCGAGCGAACATTTTCTGCAAGTAACTAAATCAAACAAAAAAATTGAATTAAAACTCAAAAGGACCCTCAATCATTTACTCAATTGACTTCCTATGACTAAAATGGCAAGAACTTGGTAATGGGTGCCTCTCACATTCTATGGGAAATGATTATTTAATATGCATAACAACCTTTGATAACAACAAATTCTTAGCATACTTATCTCTCATGCCATTGGACACTAAAATCTAGACCATAAAACTTAGTCATTTACCTCATCCCTTCTCCATTTGCTAAATTTATAAGGGAAACCCAACAAACTATATGACTTATTCACATCTTCTAGCTATTGTAAACTATATTTAGCAAGTAGAAAACTATTAAAATAGCACGTACAAAAAAATAACAGAAAACACGTACACTTTTCTTAAAATAGCATAAATGAAACAAAAATGAAGTACTCTTCTAACTTTGTGAATCACATATCTATGTTGACCCTTTATCTCATAGCAATATGAGGAGATATTTTATAACAAAACCATTTAGTCCTTCAACACTTTGCTTTCTTCAAAAATTAAGTCTGGACATCAGAAAATGGGAAAAGAAAAGTAATACAAACTAATGGAAAATCAAAAATCCTCAATAAGAGAAAATGGAAAAGGAAAAAAAAAATTGTATTACACACTAGTGGCCATTTTATGCAAAATTGAATGAAAATATGAAGGCCTAGTGTGATTGCAATGTGAAAAGTGGTGCATTTCATTTTGTACCTAGAGCTGAAGGTTGGGTGACTTATCAACTCTTTGTATCTGTGCATGTATATTTGTGCAATGATGCATTGATTAAGCTCTCAACTTCATTCATTTAAAGATATAAAGGAAAAGGAAATGAAGTGACTATGCAAATTCCAAAGCAAAGTTACACCAATAAAAAAGCAACAACGTAGTTACATTAATCAAATTTCATGAGTTAATAGGATTCACAATTCATAAATAATAAACATGATTTTGATCGTAATGAATAGATAACTTTATGCTTGCCTTAAGGGATGGAACCATAGCTTTGGCCTCTTCTATAGTTTTAGGGCAAACATTTCCAATCGCATAGAGTTGTAATGGCAACAATATTTAGATTAAGTAACATGAACTCTTCTAAAAGTATGAATTTGAACCATAACTATATGGGCATTGCCCAATTAAAGGAATTCATACCTTGAACTCACCCAATCCATTTCTGCTAAGAACACAATTGTTGGGTAAAATTAATTGCTTCGTAAATAAATAAAACAACTAATCACCTAGACATTAATTATCAGCCTGAAGAGCATCTTTTATTTCAAGGAAATCGACAAAATATATGCATAACAACACCAACAACTAACACTAGTTCTATATGATTGTGTTCTATACTATCAAGCTCATTCAACAAGAAATAAAATGTACGACTTGAATAATAAAACTAAAATTAAAAATAAGAAAGTAAATGAGAGGAAAAACAATTATGCTAATCACACAACTTGAATCATTGCTAAATTAAACCATACATTTTTGAATTGGAAATTTAATATATTGCACCCAACATAATTAAAATGCTAATCTAGAGCAGTAAATTAAATGAAATCTAAAAATTGGATAAAATAAAAAATCTGGAAAATGCAGCAACTTAACAAATTACTTGATTAAAATGGAAATTTACTTTAAAGGAAAATGATTGAAATTCAAAGAAACAAGCACAGAAATAAACTAGTGTAGATGTTCAAGGCAGCACCTTGTCTAAGGTAGTGGGCCCTTTTATCACTCAGAATTTTCTCAGGGTTAAAGAAAGAAATTTCCGAGGTAACCACAAAACATTCTTTTAAGTACATAATCTAGCGAATTTGTACTCAGAGAGGGCTCTCTCTTTATGATTTAGCTTTGTTTAAGGGATATTAGGCTAGTTATGAAAGCTTGGGGGTTTTGATTTTGTTTGGTGGTGGAATTCAGGAGAAGATGGATAGAACAATGTATTTCAAGCCATTGGGCTATGGAGTCAACTGAGGATGGCTTAACTGGATCAGGTTGATTCAACAAAGGAGGGTTTCACAGGGCAAGATAGCTAAACAAGAGACAAATGATAGCTTAAAAGGGTGAAATGGTCTTGAAAGGGAGGAAGGGAAATTAAGAATCCTTCAACAAAGTTCAAGATAAGGGAAAGTGGGTGCTCATTAACAAAAAGAAATTAAGAATTTTTTGTTAAATGGTCACAGTGATAAACTAAAAAGCAGGGAGCAATTAAGAATTCCCTCTCTATGATAGCTTAGAAGAAAACCTTAAGAATATAAATGATTTTAAAGACAGAATGCAGTAAAGCTCTCTCTGAAATATACTTTTTCGTTTAACATTTAGATATGGAACACATATGAACATTTAAACAAGAAAACTGTAAAAACATAAGATATAGAATACTTATTTGTTTCTCGTTTGACAGAGATATCCTGTAAAAGTCCTTTGGTTTATTACTTTGTCTAACCAGCCATACAATAGTTGTTCAATAGCTCTTATATTCCAAAATAAAGTGTCTACAGAAATGTATAAGAATCCCCCCAAAATACTTCAAATGAAGAAGTATTTATACTAATTGTAAACTGAAATATCTTGAAAAAATATCAAGATTAGTTTCACAAATATCTCCAACTGTTTACATTAATAGAACTTAAATAAAGGACATTCAAAACTAATGAATCTATTTGGCACTATTTCTATGGATTTACAGTGACAAAGAAGAGAAATTCGAATTTGATAGCAACTCTTAGTTGATGATGAGGCATCCTAGTCACTAACTGCATCCTTCCTTTGTGCATTCTGCCCCAGAAATTCTACAAACTTAGGGTCCAATGATACGCCTGTATATCTCAATCCGTGATACATATGTAAAAATTGAAAGAGGTTTTTTTGGATAGGAATGTTTTTGAGATAACCTCTCTTAGTTTGCCAACATTCAGCTCCAACTGTTCACAATATTATCTGAAAAATGATGTCAAAAACAAGACTTTGCACAAACTAAAAAATAGGCTGTCAAGACATGCACTTATCTCCCTTTTGGTAATACCTGTGTAAAAAGTGAGATAGGTTTTTGTAAATTATCCTGTTAGGAATTAAAACCTCCTCCATTTTTTCTAAATAATTCATGGATTGGCCACAATAGTTTCTGCAAAGCTATGAATTAAACAGGAAATTTCAGAAGAATGTACCGTTTCTGCTCTGATTTCATCTTTTAACTTTAAATTCCTTTCAACTGTTTTTCACTTTTACTTTGGATAAAATTCATTGTAGTTGGTGAAAGTGTTTTCATCTTTGTTTAACCCTTAACATCTTCATGTTTACTTTTACTGTTTACTGTTTACTGTTTACTTTTACCGCTCTATTTTTTCATCTGTCTTCACTTTGACATGAATTTGTATACTCTATTTTGTAACTGTCTTCCCTGCTGTTTATCTTCATGCTAGCTAATTTACTTGAGTTGGTCTTCAATCTAATACTCTTTAACCCTGATACACTTTCACTCTTCTTTACTGTGTCCTTTTACTTTCCATCTCTATTTGAATAGATTTGATAACAATCTTGGAGTAAATAGGTCTTATGACTAGTATAAAGACTGTTTATCCGAGGCTGGCATCTTTTGATTACCTGTTACGGAACGACTAGTAATGGTGTACTGATTGACTTGGAAGCACACCGTGGACTGGAGCGGCATCCGACAACAACTTTCAGGGTGGTTGATGGTTTTGGGTACGAGCTGGTCATTTTCTACGTACTGGTTGCATGCATGAGTTTTTTAGAATAAGGACGAAAAATGGATTAACTTTGTTTTTATGCAAAGTCAAAGTTTTTGGCAGGTTTTGTGACATGGACGGGTTACGTTAGCAGGGGTGACTTGACATTTTGTCGTTAGAGGGAGGCGGTAAGCAGGTTTCATCACACCGCTAGTGGAGGGTAAGTGGTATTTAGGGGGGACACGCGATTCCATACATTGCTCGACACGTAGCATCAATACTGTTCACAAAACTGCTCACATCATGTGCTAAGGGTCAATCAAAAGGCTTGCGCAATATGAGCGAGGGCCGTCGGATCTGATCGGACGGTAGTCGAGGCAATGACATGACTGATGTGTAATAGGGGCAGGCCCAACATTGATTAAAATACTTAATTATATCTGGGGCGATTTGATTGGTTGCTGAGTTTTTACTTAGTCCTGATGACTTAATTAATTCTCATCAGCATAATGGGGAGGTCAGGTTCTTAATTAACTATAGGTTAGCTAATTAATCCTGTTTATTATTTGATTTATGGTTATATTTAACCATCGGGGCAGGATGTGTAAAAATATGGGGTTTTGTATAATATAATAATGTGGGCGTGGGTAATGTCGTTTTATTCAAGAATTACATAATAATAACATTAGTGGTTAATATGACCAAATGAAATGGGAAAGCACTAAGTCTAATGTTTTCCAAAAGTATTTCATCACACAAATTTTATAACTTAGGCTGAATGAATATGAGGGTTTTAAGATATGGAAATGTTTTTAATTTCCCCAAGTAAAATAGGATTTTACTTAGGAAAAGCTTTATCAAGGGAATGAATGATTTTATGGAGGGCTAAATATTGATGAAGGGGATTTAAGTACTTTAGGCATTACAAATTGTTGGGTCGAGGGTCTGGTCCCTCTAGAAGTCAGAGAACTTCTTTGAGCCCCACTAACTTGTTATAGGTGCCTTTAGTACTTAGGGGGAATTCGTGAAAATTTAAGGAAAAATGAGTAAGGAAGCTAATCAACTTGACTTTGTTTCCTTGATGTGCTATTTTCAATGTGAATTGTTCTTTGTCCAAGTGATGAAAGCAAGAGATTTAAGCATAAAAATTAACCATTCACCATACATTTATTCTGCAACCATCATCTACTTACCCTATCTACTTTATCCTAGCATTTTCACTTCTTTATTAGGGTGCACTTAAACTGGCAAACTCTTATCAAACTTTCTTTTATTTTACATAGTGACATCTGTCTAAATCTACACTTATTACATCCAAGGGCTCAGATTAAACTGTTGAGCTCCTTTTATTCACTCTATCTACTTATCTGCCAATATCAAATTGTTTGGTCAGATCTTTTTTCTCTATATCTAAAACATGAAATTGAAAATATGAACTAGTCAAGCTTAAACTGTTTGACTACTCATGGATTGTGGCATAGGTGACAAGTTGCACACAACCTTTATTTCACAAAAATAAAAACGTAGTGGCACTTAGACTTGCACACTTTCATGGTCTTTTCCTTTTGTTGGGGTTCATTTTCTTTCATTTTTTGACATTTTCTTTATTCTTTTTACCTTTTTATTCTTTCTCTAGGGCATACCCTCTTTACATTTTTTAATTTTTTGAATTTTTACAAATATGGAAAACATTTGCAACAAGAAAAGGTATGTACATATTTCAGAGCTAAACCCAGTAAATCATGATATATGACACCTATTGGTATAGGAACCTAACATTGGCTCCACTTGGGGATGGCATTCCCTTTTGAAATGTCAAGAACATCATCAAATAGTAGCCTGATCCATTGGGCCTATCCCACACATGTGTATGCTCTATTGTATAATCTTTTGACTGAAAATCTTGAACCGAAATTGTAGCCTTTTTCGCAAACTGGAATCTGATCTAACATATACTTGCTAATTGAAACTGAATTTATTCAAACCGGAATCCTACCTACTTACTCTAATCAGCTATCTAGCTGCTAGTTAGGTAAAATGAAACAACCAATGCAACCATTCATGCATCATATACATTGGTGACTTTTGTTGCTTGTGCTTGTTGGTGGTTAAAATTGAAATCTTGAAATCAAATATAGCTTTGTTAACCTTTGAGAAGATAAGGAAATTCTCGATATTATTTGTTGAATCTAGAAACTGTACAAAAGGATCTTTTAAAATATATACACTTTTCTTGAATTGATTCAAACAACTGCACATCTGTTGTGTATGGCATGCATCCCATGAAACTGAAATATCACTTTTATCTTTATCACCCTGCATGTTTTCAACTGATCTTTGTGATGATATTTCTACTGATTGTAATGTCTGTCTGGTGAAACCATTATCATCTTGATTTTGACTCTCATAGATTGTTAATGGAGAAAATTTCTGATTGCATTCATCATTCAACCTATCAGTTATTCGATCATAAAGACCTTATAAGGATTTCTGCAACTTATTACATATAGGTTCAAATGGAAATTCATAGATTTCTACAAGCTGATCCTCCTTTTCTTTAAAATTTTTATACCACATTACCTTTAAAAAATGAAATGATTCAAAACAAAGAGGCAGAGAATCATCTTGGGTCATTCAATCATATGTTCTGTCTTCCAAGTCTTCTTCTGCAACCTGACATTCAATGGCATTTTGGAGCTGCAAATCTAGATATGAGAAATCTTGAACAAAGATTTTATTGTCCTCTAGATAGTTGACATCAAGACTTGTTGACATTTGATTTCTAATTGCATGATAGTTATCTCCGATAAACTGAAATGAAGAAAAACAAAATGGTAAAGTTATTTCACTGATTTCAAAATTTTCTGCACTTTCCTCCTCATTCTCATAGCTGAAATGAACAAGTTGATCACTATTTTGAAGCTGCTGAACATGAACTTCCTTATTCCTCAAATTAGCTTTTGATTGCTATGTAAATTTAGCTTGGATTTGAAGAACATAATTATCATCATATTGATCATATTTGGGCAAATCATCAAAAGAAGTAATTTTATCAAACATACACATTAAATCAAAAGATTGCCTCTCCACATATGGTTCTATAACTCTATCTTCAGATTTATGGTAGCTAGAATTAACAGGAATTTGTTCATGGTTTTCAACCTCTTCCTTTTGTGAAACAAATGTGTCATGGTGATTTTGAACAAAAAGTTCATCTTTCATGGTGATATTTTGCATCATTTCCTCTATTTTCTTCCCCAAAATGTCGAGTTTTTCCTTTGCTTCTGCTTTCACATTTTCTCTTCTAATTTGCAGATTAACTTCTACATCTACTGCCATGTTCTACATCTGTTCCATTGTTGAGGGGTTTCTTTCTCTTAGATGAAATTCTATCTCTAAATCAAATGCTCTTGGATAATGCAAAAGAGTTGAACGAGGGGGAGGTCTTATATTTAATGGTATTGAATAATAGATTTGATTAAATCTGTCTGAAAATTGTTGTATTGTCTCATCTGGATCTCTTTTTAACTAATTATATTTTTCTATCATTACAAGAATATTGACTTTGATTATCCATCTATCAAGGAAGAGTTTGAGAAATAGCTGGAGATTTGAGATGCTTGCCTCAGGTAGGGTTTTGAACCAACTCTTGACTTTGTCTTGCAAAGAAAGAGAAAAAAGCCTAACACTAACATCCTCTTCATATACTTCAAATAAGTTAAGATAATCTTCAAAAGCTTAAATAAGTTTTTGGGCAGTGATACCATTCTCTCCATCAAACCTAGGGAGATACTTAGGATAATAGTTAGGCAAAGCATGTAGTGTCGGAGGTAAAATGAGTGGTTTATACCTATCAGGAAGTTTATAAGGTATTGGAATATGTATAGGGATTGTATGATCAGTCTTAATTTTTTCATTATACTCAATTGGAAAATGATGTTCATAAGAATTAGAAGAATGCTACTCAAATGTGTAAGGAGATTTTATATCTACATCTTTCAAAGGAAAATAATCAAAATTTAATCTAAAATCTTCTCTAAAATACAATATACATTGAAAAACTTTATCAGTGAAAAAGAACATAATGTCTTGGATAACAATCCAAGTTAAAAGCCTGATCTTTTCACATAGTTCTTCCACGTCCATTTCTCCAGTGGAGTCTTGATTGTGAAATTGATTTGGAGTCGCTAGGTGGATGATTTTAACCTTTGTGTGTCTAATCACTGGCCACCATCATAGATTAGATCTAAACCTGTAAAACAATTCTGAAGAAAATGTTAGTTGTCCCCAGTGGAGTCGCCACTATGTTATCACTCAGAATTTTCTCAAGGTTAAGGAAAAAAAATTCTGAGGTAACCACAAACCAATATTTTAAGTACAGAATCTAGCCAGTCTATACGTATAGAGGTCTCTCTCTTTATGATTTAGCTTTGTTTATGGGATATTAGGCTAGTTATGAAAGCTTGGGGGATTTTGATTTTGTTTGGTGGTGGAATTCAAGCGCAGATGGATAGAACAAGGTATTCATGCCATTGGGCTATGGAGTCAACTGAGGATGGCTTAACTAGATTAGGTTGATTCAACAAAGGAGGGCTTCACAAGGAAAGATAGCTAAACATGAGATAAATGATAGCTTAAAAGGGTGAAATGGTATTGAAAGGGAGGAAGGGCAATTAAGAATCCCTCAACAAAGTTCAAGATAAGGGAAAGTGGGTGCTCATTAACAAAAAGCAATTAAGAATTTTTTGTTAAATGATCACAGTGATAAACTAAAAAGCAGGGAGCAATTAAGAATTCCCTACCTATGATAGCTTAGAAGAAAACATTAAGAATATAAACGATTTTAAAGACAAAATGCAGTAAAGCTCTTTCTGAAATATAATTTTTCATTTATCATTCAGATATGGAATACATATGAATATTTAAACAAGAAAACTATAAAAAAATAAGATATAGAATACTTATTTGTTTCTTGTTTGACACAGGTATCCTATAAGAGTCCTTTGTTTTATTACTTTGTCCAGCCAACCATACAATAGTTTTTCAACATCTCTTCTGTTCCAAAATAAGGTGTCTACAGAAATGTCTAAGAATCCCCCCAAAATACTTCAAATGAATAAGTATTTATACTAATTGTAAACTGAGATATCTTGAAAAAATATCAAGATTAGTTTCACAAATATCTCTAATTGATTACATTAATAGAACTTAAATAAAGGACATTAAAAACTAATGAATCTATTTGGCACTATTTCTATGGATTTATGGTGACAAAGAAGAGAAAGTTGAATTTGATAGCAACTGTTAGTTGATGATGAGGCATCCCAGTCAATAACTGCATCCATCCTTTGTGCATTCTGCCCCAGAAATTTTGCAAACTTACGGTCCAATGATACGCTTGTATATCTCAATCCATGGTAGATATGTAAAAAGTGAAATATTTTTTGGTAGATAGGAATGTTTTTGAGATAATTCTCTCTCAATTTCCCAAAATTCAGCTACAGTTGTTCACAATATTCTCTAAAAATAGATGTCAAAAACAAGACTTAGCACAAACTAAAAAATAGGCTGTCAAGGCATGCACTTATCTCCCTTTTGGTAATACCTATGTAAAAAGTGAGATAGGTTTTTATAAATTAGCTTGTTTGGAACAAAAACCTCCTCTAGTATTTGGAAATAATCCTTGGATTGGCCACAATAGTTTCTACAAAACTATGACTTAAACAGGAAATTTCAGAAGAATGTACCATTTCTCCTCAGATTTCATCTTTTAACCTTAAATTCCTTTCAACTGTTTTTCACTTTTATTTTGGATAAACTTCATTGTAGCTGGTGAAAGTGTTTTCATTTTTGTTTAACCCTTAATGTCTTCATTTTTACTTTTACTGTTTACTGTTTACTTTTTCTTTTACCGCTTTGTTTTTTCATCTGTCTTCACTTTGACATGAATTTGTATACTCTGTTTTATAACTATCTTCCCTGTTGTTTGTCTTCATACTAGCTAATTTACTTGACTTGGTCTTCAATCTGATACTCTTTAACCCTGATACACTTTAACTGTTCTTTACTGTGTCCTTTTACCTTCCATCTCTATTTCAATAGATTTGATAACAATATCGGAGTAAACAGGTCGTATGACTAGTATTAAGACTGTTTATCAAAGGTTGTGGTCTTTTGATTACCTGTTATGGACTGACTGGTAATGGTGTACTGGTTGACTTGGAAGCACACCGTGGACTGGAGCGGCGTCCGGCAGCAGATTTCAGGATGGTTGATGGTTTTGGGTATGAGTTGGTCATTTTCTACATGCTGGTTACATGCATGAGTTTTTCAGAATAACGATGAAAAATGGATTAACTTTTTTTTGATGCAAAGTTAAGATTTTGGTGGGTTTCATGACATGGACGGGTTATGTCAGCGTGGGTGACGTGACATTTTGTTGTTAGCGAGAGGCGATAAGTGGGTTTCATCTCACCGCTAGTGGAGGGTAAGTGGTATTTTTGGGGAGTTGCGTGATTCCATACATTCCTTGACACATAGCATCGGCACTGTTCACAAAACCACTTAGATCACACACTAAAGGTCGACCAAAAGACCTGCGCGATATGAGCGAGGGCCCTTGGATTTGAAGGATCCGATCGGACGGTAGTCGAGGCAATGACATAACTGATATATAACAGGGGCGGGCATGACATTAATTATAATACTTAATCATATCGGGGGCGATTTGATTGGTTGTTGAGTTTTTAATTAGTCCTGATGACTTAATTAATTCTCATTAGCATAGCAGGGAGGTCGATTTTTTAATTAAGTATAGATTAGGTAATTAATCCCGAATATTATTTGATTTACGGTTATATTTAACCATCGGGGCGGGATATGTAAAAATTTAGGGTTTTGTATAATATAATAATACGGGCATGGGTAATGTCGTTTTATTCAAGAATTACATAATAATAACATTAGTGGTTAATATGACCAAATGAAATGGGAAAGTGCTAAGTCTAATGTTTTCTAAAAGTATTTCATCACACAACATTTATAACTTAGGCTATATGAGGGTTTTGAGATATGGAAATGTTTTTGATTTCCTTAAGTAAAATAGGATTTTACTTAGGAAAAGCATTATCAAGGGAATGAATGATTTTCTGGAGGGGTAAATATTGATGAAGGGGATTTAAGTACTTTAGGCATTACAAATTGTTGGGCCGAGGATTCGATCCCTTCAGAAGTCAGAGAAATGCTCTGAGTCCCACTAACTTGTTATAGGTGCCTTTAGTACTTTGGGGGAATTAGTGAAAATTTAGGGAAAAATGAGTAAGGAAGTTAATCAACTTGACTTTGTTTCCTTGAAGTGTTGTTTTCAATGTGAATTGTTCTTTGTTCAAATGATGAAAGCAAGAGATTTAAATATAAAACTTAACCATTCACCACACATTTATTCTGCAACCATCATCTACTTACCCTACCTACTTTATCCTAGCATTTTCACTTCTTTATTAGGGTGCACTTAAACTGGCAAACCCTTATCAAACTTTCTTTTCTTTTACATAGTGATATCTATCTAAATCTACACTCATTACATCCAAGGGCTCAAATTAAACTGTTGAGCTCCTTCTATTCACTCTACCTATCTACTTATCTACCAAGATCAAACTGTTTGGTCGGATCTTTTTTCTCTATATTTAAAACATGAAATTGAAATATGAACTAGTCAAGCTTAAATTGTTTGACTACTCATGGATTGTGGCATAGGTGACAAGTTGCACACAACCTTTATTTGACAAAAGTAAAAAAGTAGTGGCACTTAGACCTAGAAACTTTCATGGTCTTTTCTTTTTGTTGGGGTTCATTTTATTTCATTTTTTGACTTTTTCTTTATTCTTTTTTACCCTTTTATTCTTTTTCTATGGCATACCCTCTTTACATCTTTTAATTTTTTATTTTTTACAAATATGGAAAACATTTGCAACAAGCAAAGTTATGTACATATTTTAGAGCTAAACCCAATCAATCATGATATATGACACCTATTGGTATAGGAACCTAACAGGCTCAACTGCCCAAGACTCAGTTCCTCCTTGAGAAATAACTCAAATTAGATTACAGATAATAGATGTAGAACTCAATGGATAGCTTCCCTGGTTAAAACATATGAGAGAAATAATTAAAGCATAATGAATCTCTTAGCTTTACCTCAAATTAAACAATTATTCATCTCCGATCTCTCATCTCTTATCTCTTCTTCTACATTCTATCTAAGAATTGTCCATCTCCTATCTCCCAATTATCCCCCAATTACCCCCTTAATTATCCTCTTCTCTTTGATCTCTATTTTCATTTAAATACACAGAGAGCAAAGGGAAGTCACAATAAAGCTGATTACAAAATTATTTCCATTACAATTTTGTATTGATTACATGATCTTAATAAACAAGATTAGATCTGAATGATCTTTCCATCAACATTGAATAGGAACAAGTCAAATTTGGTATTGCAATTGGAAGAATTTGGAAAACAATCGCAACAACAAATATGAGAAAATCACCTTCAAAGAACCTTCCATTTCTCTCAATCCAAATTGAATTTTGGAAAACTGCTCATAACAAAACTAATTTGGTCTGTTCTTCACAAAATGCATGTCTCATATTTTCAAGATTCTCCTTAATTTGTCCGAACTGTCCAATGCAAAGCTGTCACTTCTTATTCCAACAAATTTCTAAGTTGGAATATTTAATTATGAGCTAGAAATCATATTTGCAATCTGGAAAATATCTTGGAGGCTAAAATCGTGAGTGATGTTACAAAAAATTCATTAATAAACCATCATTGGTAAAATCATGCATAATAATCATCAATTTATTAAAAATAAAGGAGAACAAGTATTATTTACTCACGAGAGCATAAATAACTATAAAATGGAATTATATGATAGATTATGATAAATAACGTGATAAAGAATGGTAGAAATGGATGAAATAGATGTTAAAAAATGATAATAATAATGACAAATTAGTGTCCCAACAACAATAAGGCCTTATTAAAGGATTACATACCTCTTTTCGAAAATTCTATACTACACAACAATTGATTAACTATTGGATTTAAAAGGTGACAAATTTTAAATATAATTTATAATCCTTTTCAGAAAACTAATACCACGAATTAACATTAATAATACTCTCTAACTTGTTTCACAAAATCTGGATATTTGGATTGACTGAACTTCTTTACATACTACAAAGATCTTTCAAACACCTTGCAAAGAAATTATAATAAGAATAATTAATTGCAAATGCGGATTTCAAATAAAAATAAATTCAACAAAATACTGGCACCCATACTAACATAACCCTCCTCTATTATACAATATATGGTTTTCCACTTAACTCTTGTTAAATATAGTTGTTATGTAGTCTAAAGGGAAGGGAAGGCTGAAAAAAGTTTTTTTCATGAGATATGTTATTACTGTTACACTTGAGATGAGGGATCATCAGTTGTCTGCTCAATTGTTCAAGTTTTCTCTAAAGAAATAGTGCAACCTCATAATGCATCAAACATTTATCTTTCAAAGAATCTGCAAATCACAAAGAACAATGGTCATTCTTACACACCAAGTAACATAAAAATAAAAGTAATAACATATAAAAAAAATTATTAATAGGGTCAACTAGCTTAAAAATAAATAGACAAATCGCAACACTGAAAACAAACATAGGAAATTCATGTTGATACTACCATACTAAAAAAAATTTATCAGAGGCATCATAGTAAAAACTTCTATCAAAACCCAAAAGGAGGAGATAACTTAGGCCTTCGAAAGAATGTGGAGCACAAGTTAACCTTCACACACATTATTTTACTGGAGAATGGTTTTTCTCATATCCATTGGTATCAATACAAGATATAATACAAATTTTAATGAAGTAGGCTCACATTAGACAAGCCTTTGAGTACCATAAGTCATTATTGGAAGGTTAATACAAAAATTTCACTTTTAAATAACAAAAAAATACCAAAATAGTAGTACTCAAGTTCATACTTGTAGGCTATCTAATCACCACATTTCCAAACCTTGGTTGAATTGTCCCACATCATTAAGAAGTTAAGTTTTTGGCCACTAGTGTCTTAAAAGAGTGATCTCTGCAAACCAAATTATCAAAAACAAAGAAACTGTAATCCGCCTTATGAGAACTCAGTTCACCTTCTATAAAAAAATTCAGAAGATAAAACCAAAGGTCATAGAACTCCATTCTTTTGTCAACATTTCAATCACACTTTCCCAATCACAAGTTTAAATATATTTTTAGTTCTCCTAACCATATTTCCTCTCTAGAGGTCAACAATCCAATGAACATTCCAAGACTAAAAGTTAATAAAGAGAAAGGGCATCTGGGACCTAGGGTCAATCTATCAACATTCCTTCCTTATTTTCCTATACCAAAAGGATAGAAAATTCTTCTACTCATGGCACATTCTTCCTATTACAAAGAATATATTTTTTTCCTTCCTCAAGCAAGGAAGGTTGTGGACATATTTACATGTGGCTTTCAAAAATTACTTCAATGATGCAATATTAGCATAAGTGTTTCATCCTAAACTAAGGCCTTTCCTTTGACATAACATAGGTGTCTCAGTCTAGACTAAGGCCTTTCCTTTTAAATAACATATGTGTCTCAGCTTAGACTAAGGCCTTTCCTTTGACATTTTTATAAGACACAATCATCAGAGGGGTCTAGTCACAACTCTGACCCAACCCTTCTCTTGGAGGTTGTTCCTATAGTAGATAGTTTCTCAAGTTTAAACAACCTTGAAGCCTACCAAAAAGAAAATTATATATTATTCTCCAAAATTATAAGAACAGAAAAACCAACTGTGTAAATTAATACATGCAAACTTCAAAGTTAACCTTTATTAGACCACTAGGATATAAATGGTCCTCTCAAGTTTATGAACACGTCAAACTTCACATAGATACACTTGATTAGCTGAAGGATGAAGGATTAAGGGCAAATATTATGAGTAAATTTTGAACATGCTTGAAAATAACTTCAAATTGTTGTCACAAAATGGTTAATACTCAATTTAGATGCACATGGTTGCAAAATATTATGTCATGTGTATGGTCAATGTTCATTTTAGTCGTACATGGTTGTAGGATCCTAGGACATAGTAAGACTGCCCTATATCTTCATACATCACTAAAATCCATGGAAATTCTCTTTGAAAGTATAAGGGATAGGAGTTGGGTACATTAAGGGATTTGCTTATTTTGATAGATAGCAACAACAACATTTTTAAAGCAACACTAAACATTGAGTATAACTATAAAAAATTTGAAATAGAAAATGAAGTACTATTCTAACTCTGTGCATCACATATCTATGTTAACCCTATATCTCAGAGAAATATGAAGATATCTACTATAATAGATCAGTTTAGTCCTTCAACACTTTTCTTTTTTGAAAAATTGTGTATGGGCATAAGAAAATGGGAAAAGAAAAGTAATACAAACCAATGGAAAATCAAAATCTTGACTAAGAGAAAATGGAAAAGGATTTTTTTATTACACACGAGTGGCCATTTTTTGCAAAATTGAATGAAAATATGAAGGCCTATGTGATGCAATGTGAAAAGAAAGGTGCATTGCATTTTGTAGCTAGAGATGAATATTGGGTGACTCATCAACTCTTTGTATTTGTGCATATATATTTGTGTAATGATGCATTGATTAAGCTCTAAACTTCAAGATGCATATAAAACCCCAATTTATGTCATGAGACCAAATTTGCAAGGCATATGGATGACACCAACAGTCTTGAAACATGAGTTAAGTTTCACTTCTTTAACCACCAACAAGAACAAAAAATATATCATAAAATTTTATGGAAGGAAATGAGCAAGGACCTTTGGTTCCACCACCATTGGTGGCATGGTCAGCTGTTGGTGAAACCAACATTGTAATCTCCTTCACATTATGATAAGCTGCCACTTTTCTTCCCGGGTCAGCAAACTTAGCTCCATCTTGGTATCAAAAGTGTAATTGCATAAAAAATTATCGGTCTCATGCCAATAGGTCTCCTATGATGAATGCACAAGAACCTAGTACATAGACCATTTTTATCTTTGCTTAGCTACCCAAGGCTTATTTCCCTTTCCAAATATCAATATTTTTTTTCCAAGAAAATATAAAATAATAATATTATGTTACTATATTCTAAAAGGTGAAGATGCTAAAATCATGCCCCAAAGTGAAAGGAAATAAAATATCTTTCCTCAAACCACCAAATATATAAATAAACCAATAATAATTATAATAATAAAACTAGATATATGGATCTATGCATGAAATTATAAACATAAGAATTCAAGTGGTTACAAAAATCTTTGACCAAAACAAACCAAAAACTTCAAACTTGACAAAATCCTCTGAAAAAAAGGAGTTAACAAACCACTAAAATTTTCCAAGATATCAGAGCTAAACATCAACATAATTTCATGTACTTGAATAAGCCCATTTTTACTTATCATTAGATGTCTTAAATTAGTTATTTATAATTGCATACTAGGACACTGTCTATGTCAAATGAAGTATAGCCCATCTTCATCAAATCCAACTTCATTTACAATCAAATATCAAATCTAGATTTGTTTCTAGTACCAATATAAAATGACACCCTTTATAAATTTTAACAACTAACCACTTAGACCCATCATATAATATTTTTCATATCCCAACAAAAAAATATCCATGACAAAAATTGAACATTTCAAAAATATAACATGATCATGTCAGATACTAAATAATAAATATGAACACTACTAGATAGGCAACAATTCAATGCCATTTCAATCAACCTTCATGCAATGAATAAAAATCACTAAATCCTTTTGTGATATTGAATGTCATATTCTTATCATGGAAAATTTTAGTGGCTAATATTCGCAAGTGGGCTAATTTTCCATGCTTTTTCCAAAAAAGGGATTTGCCAATTTTACCTTAAAGATCACCAAAATTGTATAAAGACTATACAAAAATTCATTATAAATTTGAATATTTTTACAAATATATCACCAAATATTTTATAGTTTGCATCTTAGGGACTAGTAAGATTCACCAAGGTTTCTAAGCTTTGAGATAAATTTCCATTCTTAAAATTTTCCCTAATTCTTATAATCAATAATTATGCTGACACTTGAATTGCTAGTGTTGTGTCAAAGTAACCATTGCTCACTACCTACAAATGTTGAAATACATGATGGTGTTAAAGTTAAAGACACAAAATAATAAATAAAGATATGACGAAAAAATAGACCTACAAGACTATATTGATTGAGTGTGACAAGGACACCAATAAATGAGACTAGAGAGATTTATAGAATGTGGTAGTTACTAGTGTGTGTCTATTGTGTGATTAGTGGTATGATGAAGAGACCTACCAAGAAGGGATGTTGGTCTCGGGAAAGTATAGTAGGGAGATCCATAAAGCATTTATGTAAAAGGAAGATGAGAAGTGTTATCTTCAAGTTTAGTTATGTTATGGTAGAATTTTGTTGGTGATAAGAAGTGGTAATAAATGACTTACATCAATAGGTAAAAACTAGATTTAGGGCATGAGTTGGACTAACTCATGTTATCTCACCCCTTAATGGCTCTAAGGACATGTGGGAATCCGAACAACTTAGTACCTGAAATACTTGAAAGCATGGCCGACAAATCACTAACAAGACTCTATACAAAATATTGTCAGTCTCATGCGAATAGGTCTCCTATGATGAATGCGCATGAACCCAATACACAAACCATTTTTCTCTCCACTTTGCTACCCATGGCTCATTTCCCTGTCCAAATATCAATAATTTTTTTCCAAGAAAATATAAAATAAGCATAGTATTCTACTACATGCTAAAGTCATGCCACAAAGTGAAAGGAAATAAAACAACTTTCTTCAAACCACCAAATATATAAAGAAAACAATAATAATTATAAAACTAGATATATGAATCTAAGCAAGAAGTAAGAATTGAAAACATTCAAGGGACTAGCATAATCTTTGACCAAAACAAAACTCAAAACTCAACAAAATTCCCCAAACACATAAAAACATATAAACCATTAAAATTTTCCAAGATATTAGAGCTATACATCAAGGTATTTTGATGTACTTGAATGATCCCATTGATGTATCATGTTAGTCTTGTTAAATTAATTATTTATCATTTAATACTAGTCAGACACTATCTATGTGAAAATAAATAGCTCCCAGCCTCATCAAATCTAGCTTGTCACAGATAAGAAACAAACAATGTAATGATTAAATATGAAACATCAATCTTAAAATAACACACATCAAATAAATGTATCTGCAATGTTACAATGAACAAATAAAAATGTAGAACCTAATTTTACCTAAATTTGACATATATTAATCTTGCATAATCAATGGAACATGTATACCAAAATAAGAGTCCCCTCACATATATCAAAATAGATTACGTGCTATGCTATTTGAATTTCCTAGTTCTCATCTTGGTCCTCATTTTATACATTTTGAACATGATGTTATCCAAATGAATTGTCTTATGAGCCTCCAAAATATTATGTTCTATATCAATTTCATTAGAGAACTTTGTTATATTGTTTTCTCCCCTTCTATCATAATTTGATCGCAAAAGAGCCAGTGCTCTCTCATTGGAAAATTGTTAGTGTCACACTTTGTTAAATATAATATCTAACATTTATCCACATGTTTATAAATCTTGTTCCTCAATTTTGACTTCAAGAATTATAGTGCACTAAAAATTCTCTCATCTTCCACTGATCCCAAAATCATGGTTTGACACAAATCTACTAATTTGAAATATTCTCATATGTTTTCTTGCAGGTATTTGCTAGCACCTAAAGTAGTCTATAATATTTTTATAGCACCATTTTCGTTAAGATTCTCCAAAAAATGATATTTCTTCCACATTGTTTTAGCAAAGTGTCCACCTTGTTGATACAATTTTGATGAATTTAAAATACCTTCAATCTGTTCTCCATGTATCAAGACTTTCTTGCAAAAGTGGTCTACTAAACATTTAAATCACTTTTTAAAATCGTATTTCAAAGTCCTTTCACATTGAAAATTGTTCAAATATTGAGAGTAGACCACACACATGGCCTCCAACAATTCATCTCAAGGAAATCATTCTCTTATCTCTGATGATAATGATCTTACAATTTCTATCAAATTATGTGTCACTGAAATCACAATATTATCAAATTTGTCTCTTGACACGGGGCAATATTTGGTGATTCATTCCATCTTACTACTATAATGAACGGGAACCATATACCCACATACTGTGATATATAGTATCCCTTTTTCATCAAACATTAACAAAATTTCAGTATTTTCTATATTGATGATCTTAGTCCAACTTGTAAACTTTAGACCAATAAAAGACTCTAGCATCATATACAAATTATCCAATGCAAGGCATGTTGATTTTATCGCATTTGTGTATTCTGCAATATACATTGTGCAATTCTTAGACATTTTCATGAGGACATTCATTTCTTGTAGCATAGGAATAATTCTAGCCAATGTCAATAATGTCTCTATATCAATTAGTCAAAAAAGAAGATCTTGACCTTTGTCTACATTGTAGCGATTTTCATACATCAACCCTACCAAAGATTTGAAATCACTATATAGTCTTTGAGCTAGTCCATTCAATGATTTCCATCTTGTATCAACATATTTCAATATTTTTTCCATCTGCAACAACATCTGCAAATTGTTGAAACTCTAAAAATCATTTGGGACTACAAGAAAAGTATGCATGATTTTGTACAAGATATTCAACTTTTTAAACTTATGGAAACTTGCTTACTATTTGAAATGTAAGATTCATCCTATGAGCCATACAATGAATATCAAGCATATATGGAAAAGTTGATAGTTGTATTCTAACACAAAGGAAACTCCTTTGTCCTTGCATTATCAATGCTCCATCTTCTGCAACACACACCAAACTTTTTGCAATCATTAAATGATCCATACCACTTTCCTTTAAACTATTAAGAACAAGTTCATAAAAAATTGTAGCTATAGAAGTCTCTCTCATCTTTTTAATCCCAAGTAGATAGTAATGCCTAATATGGTCATTAACCATATAAATGCTCACGCAGATCCATGAAATATTATATATAGTCATAACCTCATCCAAATACTATGCCAAAAACCTAGCATTTGCAATATTCTCTCTCAAATCATCCTTTTTTACTTGAGCTAGAAATATTTCCCATTCCTAACCACAAGTTATAGACCAATGAAAAGATCAGAATTTTGACACTTGAAGAAAAGATAGATATTTCATGTGATTTGGATAATGTTTCATAGGATGACCTTTAGATAAGATGTGAAATACAATGCTCAATTGTATCATATTGGATAATAAACTTCTTTCCATCATCTTTTCAAATAGATATATGATGGTTCCTCCACTTGCCTCAACTTTCCTCTTACTTATTAAATATTTGTTGTATTCTTCTGCATATTGGATATGTCGACATTCCTTAGAATATTTCCATCTGACAATAGATTTCTCTTCATCATTTACAATTTTATTTTCAAACACATTTCATGCATGCTTCTGTAATGTATCTAGCTTCATCCTAAATCTCACTACCTTGCTTGTTTTCTAGCTACACGCATTACATCTAACTTCTTGGGAAACCTTGTTCTCATTTGTAGGAGGTATTGCTTCAATAAATGGAAAGCCTAACACCCAATCTTCTTAGAATTGTCTCCTTATGGTCGACTAACCTCTTTACCTTTTCCATGAGTGGATTTTCTCACCTTCTGAGGAAAGGTATTCAACATTTTCATCACCAATTTTAGTTGAAACTACATTTATCTCACCCTGATCACTTGAGGAACCTATTATTTCATCCATCATAAGGATATCAAACGCATTTTCACAAGAGTTAACATCTCTCTCAATAACAGATTGTTCAAAGGAGCTTGAAGCATAAAGAGAATGTGTATTCTTGGATGGAAGCTATGGCAGTATGATAATATGTCCATTTTCCTTGATGGTTTCTTCTCATTATTAGATTTTGAAATCGTTGAATATTCCATAAGTAAAATTTCAAATTGATCTAGATACTTGCATCAATAGTTTCCAAGAGTTGATTTTACTAGATTTGTGGGTAGTATTCGAAGTCTACTATATGGCATAGTTCAAAAGTACATATGAATTAAAAAGGATTTCATCATACCCAATAAAAATAAACATCAATTAAAGAGCCAATATATGTTCTATGCCTTGTTTTCTTTTTTGTCTTGAACTCACTTAGGGTACAACAAATTTTTACTATTTCAAATATTTTAGAGAAAAATATTTACATTTTCCTTTCATAATTATGTGTACTCATTTGCACCCAAAAGTTTTAGTGATATATGCTTCATATAATTCACTTGTTCATAGAAAATATAATTGTACTTTGCAAAAGAGTTGTTGGGTAAACATTGAAAGAACATATATTGGAATTGAATTTTGAGGCAAAATAGAAATTCACAAAAAAAACTTGTTTAACAATGGTAATGGGAAACTATTAAGACACAAAATATAATAATTCATTTGTATAAACATTGAAACAACATCATCCCTTACAGGTCTACCTTAGTCCTTTTGGTTTAATAGTTTGGTTTGTGTTAATATCCATGCTAGATATCTACGGATGGGATTTGAATCATTCCCATTCAGTTGGAAAAATTCTATTAGAAATATTAGTAACTCTTTGAACTTTGTATAGAAAATAGAATATCAATCCTCATGGATTTGAATGTAGGGATAATCTAGCATGAAAATTATTTTATTTGAATATCGCTTTCCTTTATCTAGAATTATGTCATATCCTTTTTTCTTATTATATTTTTTGGAATGAATGGTCATGTTAGTTGTATCTAATTATTTATGTATTATTTTTATTTATTAATTTATTAAAATAAATAAATAAATAAGTGAAATAAATAAATAAATAATTTTAATATTTTGTCCCTTTACCTATAGTGTCAAAAAATAGTTGTTTCCACATAGCCGTTGGAATGTATTGACTCTCTATTTAACTTATAGCTATGATCTAATCTTTCATCTTGTCCTGATGATAAACCACATTGGTTGGTTCGAAACACGTCGGCCTAAATTTGCAAATGTGATTTCTTCCGAAATTAGTTTCAAATATATGAAATACATTGTTAAATAGGTATATTTCATATGGATTTGTTGTATAATTCCCTTGTTGTTTTACATTTGTGTAGCCATCTAGCATGCTAAGAAGTGGGTGAATCAATGAAATTTGCGTGTGTTAAATGGGAATTCTATGTGAGCATTTTAATTCCATCTGAAGTTTGCATTAGAATTTTACTGAATGCTTTTAAACAACCCAAAATTTGTTCGTAACTGGGAATCCTGATTGGATCTTGAGGAAATTATTGATATAAGGTGAAGTGGATATCTAGTTAGCATTGCGGGAGCAACGTTAGGTGCACCATTTGGGAGTACAAAGTTGAAAATTTCATCTTCCAAGAGTAGAAGAGAAAATATAGACATAGAAGAGCCATAAGAAAAACCCTAGTTATTCTAGGTTGCTAATTATAAGTACATTCTCAAAGTAGGAATTGCTTGTAAGTAAAAGGAATAGTCACTTTCGTCGTTGAAGCCAAAAACTACAATGGCTACTTTCAGAGCTCGTTTCCCAATGTCTCTTTGAGAATGGCATAGGCTGATGGGTCCCCTAGGGAGTGATCCATGGTAGTGTTTCAAAGTTTCCACTAAGGTTTGAAGAAGAGACTAGAGGTGAAGTGATGCTAGGGTGGACAATGGATGCTTAGTATAAGAGAATGAATTGGTGATCAATTTAACTTGAAGGTCAGGTTGAGCATGTGGTGTTAGGATATCATTAGAAAAAGGAGTTCAATATGTGAAAATCACCTCAAGAGATACATATTAATTCCCTAGAGATTGTTGAAGGAATTTTCAGCTCATATTTATTTATCTATTTATGTTACATTATATATTCCATATAGTTTTTGAAATGTACGTGAAGATGAAGATTGATTTGAGAGGAAACAAATTCATGTTTAGATTCATTTTATCACTTAACAGACATGACATCAATATTAAAGTAAACATCAAAGGATAAAAATAAATCAAAGTGATGAAAATGTAAATAATAATTGCACATCCTTAAATATAGTTTTCTTGTACTGCAATTTGTTTTATATCTTAATCCCCAACCCGCATAAGAAATATTCTCCCAAGAGTCAAATATTTTAGTGTGTTTAAAACCCAACATATTTCTCTTTACTTCTATCCTTCAATGAAGACTATCTTTGAAGAGACTTATGAGAAATTTAATGTTGAAGGACACACCTTTCTCCTTTCTCTATCCTCTACATTTGTTTTGACTCCTAGATCGTAGCATTGCACTTATAGAAATTTGTTAACTAAAATTATATTAATGCATATAATTTAGATCCCAATGCCTCCATAAAAGAAAGATGAAACCAAACTAATATTCCTCTTCGTCGAAAAAGTCAGAGTACGATCTTCATCAGTGAAGAGAGACCTCATCAGACCAGCGATCGATGCTGCCCCTCTCCTTTGTGTCCTCGGCTTCTCTGGCCTGCGACACCACTGATCTCCTCAGAATGGTCCTGCCGTCCGGAGGGGTGGGATCTGCCACCCCTCCCTCATCAGATCCCTCTCCTGACAAGTCAGTAAATGCAGAAGTTCCAGTCAGTCAAGGCCCTGACCCAACTGATGGGCCTCATTCAGATCCTAATAAAAACAACAATGGAAAAGCTGTTGCAGGGAGACGGTAGCCAAAGACAAAGGAACAGACTAGAACAACTCGACGTCATGGCCAAAATCATTCTCTGAAACATGCATTCCTAAGTCTGCAGAGAGAATAAAAATAGATCTTCCCAGTGATCGAATCAACGCCGAAATCCAATACATGAGTGATCATGCACTCATAGGCAAGTTCCTCGGATTCTCGCCAACTGAAAAGGCCTTGTATGGATGGATATCCTCCAAATGGAAGCTTAAGGGTCAAGTCTCCCTGCAGCTAGGCCCGAAATGTTTTTTCACTGCTATCTTCAACTGCCTGGAAGACAAAACTCGCATCTTCGAAGGAGGTCCATATTTATTCAACTCTGCAGGCCTATATCTTCGAGAATGGAAAGCGAGGTTCGATCCAGACAAAGAGGATTTCACTTGGGCTCCGGTATGGATACGCTTGTATTCTCTTCCCGTGGAATATTGGAACGAAGAGACTTTAAAGGACATTGGCAACAGCCTAGGAGTCTTCATCAAAGTAGTTGAGGAAACCAAATACCGAAGATACACCTCCTATGCCAGGATCTGTGTACACATGCATCTGGCCAAAGAACTCACGGATTCGGTAAGTTTATTTCATGACGATTATGAATGGGTACAAACTATAGACTACGAGCATATTCCTTTTCGCTGCAGAAGGTGCCATGAGCATGGCCATCTTTTCAGGGATTGCCCTCTGAATCTTTAGTCGAAAGCATCCGCATCAGAGACAAGTAAAGACGTTAAAGGATTCATGAGAGTTCCTAGCCATAGAAAGCAAACCAAGAAACCTCCAGTTGCTCCAGAAGATCCCAAGAAGCCTGAAACTCGGAATAGCTTTGGAATCTTGTCCTCTCCAACCTTCATGGAGGATCATACTCTCATCCCATCTTCAGATCCTTCCCCTTCCACCCCTGTGCCTCCCCCACATCCCTCAGCTTCGCCCTCTAAGTCCGCTCCAATCAGCACTCCCGCTTCAACCTCTACAGACAAAAATCACGCTTCAGAAACAGCCATACAATCTTCCGCCATGGAGGTTGATGCTTCTCTAGCCCACAATAGCAATCAAAGGTCAGATGAGGAGGAACAGGACAAACTATCACTCATGGAGGAGGGACCAAAAAGTGAAGATCTAGGAGGTCTGGACCTACTCAAACTGGAAGCAGCGTGTCGACAGAAAGACTTTAGTGAAATTCCCCCAAGGGAGATCGACAGACTTGAAGGAGTTCTGATCAGAGCACAGCAAAAACAAATATCTCGGTATTCAGGCCGGTAGTCCTTTGGATGGTAATTTTTTTTTGAAATACATGAAAGAATGAGGGCGCAAAACGGATTTGCAAAGGACTATCATTATTGGAGAAATGCTGGTGGATTCTGGAGAATTTCCCAAGCTGACCAAGTTCTTTAAAGCTCTTCCCCACGGTTCCTCATGAAGCTAATCTCATGGAATGTGTAAGGGCTTAATAGCCCTGCAAAACATAGAATGCTAAAAAACATGATTCAGCAAGAAAGGCCCACATTAGTCTTTCTACAAGAAACCAAAGGCAATAGCACTGCATTGGAGAAAATTCTAAACAAAGTTTGGACAGGATGTCGCTCAGTCTCTGTGGATGCATCAGGCGCTTCTGGAGGGCTGGCAATCTTATGGAACCCTCAAATCCTCTCCCTTCAAGATTTCCATGCCTCTCACTTCTTCATTCAAACCACTTTCCACCTCATTGGTACCAACATCCATGGTCTTCTCACTAATGTGTATTTTCCTCAAGATCTTCAAAAAAAGTTGGATTTGCTGAACTCTCTCACAGCTCTCAGCTCTGGTAGAAGCCATCCCCTATGGATAAGTGGTGGTGACTTCAATATCATTACAGCGCTGGAGGAAAAATCCGGAGGTCGAGCAAGACTGGAAGGGGATAGCATTGGCTTTAAAGACTTCATATCTAGGAATCAGCTCATGGATCTTCAGACCTCAAACATATGTTTACATGGACCAACAAACGAAGAGGATCTCAGCACATAGCCTCCAGACTTCATCGTTTCCTCCTGTCGGATAATGCCATTCATCTGGGCGGAGATTTCCATGCATCCATTTTGCCTCAAGTAGCCTCAGATCACTGGCCTATAATGCTTCAGTGGTCACGTCCAGAGTCAAAGAGAAACAGACCTTTCCGCTTCGAATCCTTCTGTTTCTCCCATCCTAACTTCAAAGATGTGGTAATAGCTGCCTGGAAAACCTTCACTCCCCCATCAGGAGCCAAGATGTTTCAATTTCAACAAAAGCTAAAATACCTTAAACAAGTGTTGAAAAATTGGAATCGCACTCAGTTTGGCAACATATTCGATGAAAGGAAAGTGCTGGAGCAGCAAATGTACACGCTGCAACAATGTATCATATCAGAGGGTCGAACGGAGGATTGTGCACTACAAGAGCAGGTTCTCCTAAATTAGATTGAAACACACAGGTAGCAAGAAGAGACTCTCTAGCGACAAAAATCCAGGATCAGATGGCTGAAGGATGGGGAGAAAAATACTAAGTTATTTCATAGGTCAACCATTCAAAGGAGAATGCACAACAACATCGCCTTCATCAACAATCAACAAGGGGAGTGCCTAGAGGTTCATGAAGACATAGTATAGGAATTCCAAGAATACTTTCAGGACATTCTTAGAGAATCGTCAGGTAGCAGAAATCAAGCCATACAAAATATAGTGCAGCACATTCCTAAAATCATTAATGAGGATCACAACAATAGGATTCTCCAACCTATCTCCATGTAGGAAGTGGAGGATGCAATGGCCCAACTCAATGATGGTAAGGCGCCCGACCCTGACAGATTCACAGCCAACTTCTTTCATGCTTTCTGGGAGCTTATCAAAACAGAGGTCTAGGAGCTAGTGGATGAATCACGGTTGATGCACTGGGTTCTTCCTTCCCTAAATACGACCTTCATAGTGCTCGTTCCTAAAGTGGAATAATCCAAGACTCCTGATAAATATAGACCGATTGCATTATGCAATGTCATCTATAAGCGTATATCTAAAATAGTGTTGAACAGACTCAAACCTCTTCTCCCTCTCCTTATCTCGCCAGGGCAGACAGGATATGTAGAAGGGCGAGAGATTCTGGATGGCATCATTCTCTCCCACAAAGTGATCCACTCACTCAGGATATTAAAGAAACCAGGTATGATTCTCAAACTATATCTTTCCAAAGCTTTCGACAAACTCAGCTGGACCTATATCAAACACATCTTACTAGCATTCGGCTTCAATGCCACCTGGACACAATGGATCATGAATCTCATTTCCTCCCCCTACTTCTCCATCCTTCTCAATGGATCCCCCTCCCCTCCTTTTCAACCTTCTCAGGGTATTCGTCAAGGAGATCCTCTTTCCCCATTCATTTTTGTTCTCATGGCTGAAGGGTTAAGCCGCCTTCTTCACTCTGCCACTTCTTCACACTCCTTAAAGGGAATTTCACTACATGGCCAATCCCCCATCACACACCAACAGTTTGTCAATGATAATATGCTTTTTGGCTACCCGTCAGTACAAGAAGCCTCTGCCTTTAAACTCCTGCTCAATCTTTTTTCAGAAGCCTCTGGCACTACCATCAATGCCTCCAAATCCCAGCTCTTTTTCTTCCACACTCCCGTTCTCACTCAGAGGAACATAGCCAGGATTCTGGGTTTTTCTATAGCCAAGCTTCCTTCAAAATATTTGGGAGCTCCCCTATTTGACTCTGCTATCAAACATGCCTCTTGGAGGACCCACCTTGACAACTTAGAAACCAGGCTCTCCTCCTGGACTTTCCGCTCCCTCAACATTGCTAGCAGGATTATCCTCATCAAATCTGTTCTTCAAGCCATGCCTCTGTATCTATTCTCTATTTTGGCTGCCCCGAAATGGGTTCTCAGGAATATTCACAATCTTCAAAGAAATTTCCTTTGGGGTTCCTCGGGCCACAACAGAAAATGGGCCCTTGTCAAATGGATGGAACTTTGTCTTCCGAAATCAGCTGCGGGACTAGGCCTGAGGGATCCCCTTCACAACAACAACATCATGGGTGCACACATATGGTGGAATTGGATCTCTAAACCGCACACTCCCTGGGGTCATCTCTAGCAGGCCAAATATGCTCCAGGAAGTTCAAAGGAGGAGTTAATCCGTTTCAGTCCAACCACTCCTGGCTCGCTAATCTGGAATGATGCCAAGATACATAGTGCTTTTGTTCAAGCACACAGCTTCTAGGAAATTCACTCAGGCACCACTGCGAGATTTTGGGAAGATTCCTGGCAACAACTTCCCAAACTTGCCTCTCTCTTTAACAAACCCAAGTGGTAAGCAACCATGCAGCAAAATGAACAAATCCATGTTCATCAATTCTGGCAACAACAATCTCCCCAAAGCTTTCATCTTTGGAGACTGGAAAACACTTGGCAGGCCAATTGGCAGGAGGAAACCTATGATGAGATTGATCAAGAGCTCAAACTCAGGAGAATCAAACTCTCTGATCAAAAAGACCGCTTGAGATGGGGATATACTACCAAGGGCATGTTCACTACCAAGGAAGCATATCAAATCCTTCATCACCCCATTCAGATAATAAAAGATCAACTATGGGATCAAGTCTGGCAACCAAATATATGGCCTAAGGTCTCCACATTCCTTTGGCTTCTCAGCAAAAAAAGGATCCTCACATGGGATAACTTACAAAAGCGAGGATTTAGTGGGCCTTCTAGATGCTCCAACTGTAATCTTCACTTAGAGGACACTAATCATATCTTGGACACTTGCCCTCTAGCAACTCAAATGTGGGAGAGAAAAGCACAGTGTAATAGAAGAACAGGCAGAAGAGAGGGAGATACTGTAAACACTATCAGAACCTGGCCATGGAATCCTTTCCAAAGTCCTTTTCTCAACGCTCTCTGGAACCTCCTTCTGAGCTTCGTTTATTGGATAATCTGGAAGGAAAGAAATAGCAGGATCTTCAAAAATCATAGTTCACCTCTTTACACTCTTTGGCTTCTTCTCAAGAAGAATCTTCAAGAAACTCTAGTGCTCAAATAATGGCAAGACTCAGACATGCCAGTCTCTCCTTAGGAACGCCTCATTCTTGCCAACTGGAACTTACATCTCACCACTGTAGACCTCATCAAGGATAATAATTCTATCCACTCTGAGTCTGCACACTCTTGGTCTCCACCAACCATCCACCCCTACAAGTTGAACTTCAACGGAGCGGCTAAGCGCAATCCTGGGCCAGCTGGATATGGTGGCATCATCAGGAACACGGAGGGATCTGTTCTACATATGTATCACAGTTTGATGGGTCGAGAAACCAACAATGCAACCGATATTGAAGGCTTATAGCAAGGGTTACGCACAACAGAAACAAAGAATTTGCTCCCTTTAGAGGTTGAAGGGGATTCTCAAATTCTCATAGAAGCTGCCATCCGGATACAATCAGGATCCTCAGCTACAAAGATAGTTTCGAGTTGGAGGCTTCTAAGTAGACTGGAACAAATCGAAGAATGGCTCAAAACTCCTCACAGCATTTCCTTCAAGCACATCCGGCGAACAGCTAACAAGGTTGCAGATAGACTGGCTAATCAAGGGGCCGATCAGCAGCTCCCCTTCTTCTCTGGTCCGTTGAATTGTTCCAATGATCCACAACTCAAAAGCGACTGCACACTCCTGGTGCAACAAGATCTATCCCTCTCGGATCCGGGTGTCTGACGGCAGTACAAGTACGTAGCTTGTTGTTTGGATGGGCATGTGGTTGATCTTCACCACCACACAACCTCTCACAGCTCCGGTCATAACTCCTCCTGTGCTCCAGATTAATGAGACTTTAATGATGCCAGTACATCCTTTTTTGCCGGTTAATTTCGTGATCATGGCGCTATAAACTTGCCATAATTGTGTTTCTCCCTTCTGCTTTGGCTCTTCCTCCTTCGCAGTTGCAGCGATTTTCTCTCGACCTCTCTCAGGAGTAAACTAGGCTTTGGTTCGTTGGAGGAGCTTCTAGCTATGCCCTCAAGCTACCCTCTATTTCCCCTGCTCTTTCGCTTGCCACCCGCTTGCTGCCCTCCCTTTCAGCATTCTGAGCGTTGAAGCCAAGTTTGTTTTCATCCTTTACTGCTTCCATCATCTACCAAGTAGCTCGGATCACCCTGCTCCTCTAGCTATGCCGAAACTGCGACAGCGGATGAGCTGCAGAAAAGGCAGCTCTTGAGCGCAAATTGGACGCCAGGCTGTCTCCTCCACAATGGACTCCTGAACCTCCTGCTCGGACTTCCGCTCAGACAGGTACCCAGCTACTCAGAGTCAACGAGGTAGGGGCAGAGGATTGCAAATTGTAGCACTGAGCTCCTTCCAATCCATGACTAACGCTGCTCGGTTACAATTCCCCTGTAGTCATGGAACTTTTTCCTTTATGGCCACGGTCACCATTGAGCTTAGCGAGCTCAATTCAGGTCAAGAGGCTGGTTCCCTCAAGGCGACTACGGACAGGCCAGCGGAAGACAGACTAGGCTCCATCCAGACAAACCTCGAACAGAGCAAAGCTTCAGGCTCTGGCAAAAGCAAAGCTTCTCAAAGCATGAAGAATCAGGCGGGCTCCTCTGATGACGACGATGATTACAAGTATGGATGCCGCATCACCGAGGAGCTGCCTGATCCCTCTCCTGATGTTTAAACAGGTTGGTTCTTTCTGGTTTTCTTGGAATTCAGCAAGCTCGAGAAGGTTCACTCATCACCATCCTAGATATTATGATATATGCATTAGCTCATATTGCCAGTTTTTCATACGAAAGGGGCATTCTACTAGCCTTTAGTTTTCAGTTTCGGTCGCAGTCACAGTTACCTCTGTATTCAGTAATGGGTTGTCGCGTAGCTGGTCATAGCTACCTAGTCTAGTTTTACTATTTTGGTTGTCACATAGCTCCGGTTTAATTCTTAGTTCCATGTACAACTATGGGGTTTTCTATATTTTTTCTTTAATCATGATCAGGCTCTCTACAGTTCTTGAGGGAAATACTCAACTGGATTTTTGCATACTGATATGCTATGCTTGTAATCATGCCGCATCTTTGGGCTAGCTCTACGAGGCCATGGCCTCGGTGTAAATTATTTTTGTATTAATATAGAAGTAGCCATATTCAGAAAAAAAAAAAAAAAAAAAAGAAGGATGAAACCACTTATATTGTAGGAACAATATTTTTAGTTGACATGTTTGAGAGTTAAATATTTTGACTACAAGAGGTCAATAGTTTGCAACTTACCTAATGAAGTCATTTAGAAGTTAACTACAGATGGAGGGATGTTCTATTTACCATCTATCCTATCTTCTTGGCAAGTTATAGTTTTCTAGTGGGTTTTTGGTAACCTTATGATTCAATCAAGGGTTGGAGTATTGTTATTAGTCAGTTGTCTATATATTAAATAGTGTTTGCATCCAAAAATTACGATTGGTTAATTTATGTTTAGTCTCAAAAATATTTTATATTTGTTTCATTTAAGTATTATTGTGAACTTCCATGCTTGTAACATAAAGGGTGGACCTGGTGGCGACATATGTGCGATTTTTCATGTGACAATGAAGTGGAAGTTCATATTGGTGTTGCTGAAAAGGTGACAACATTTTGCAGAATATTGAATCCTCAACTTGCAATACAACACATACTTCCTTGTGTAAAGGTCATTTTGGAAAATGTATTTTAAAGTTTTAGAATGTAGTTTTCTATATTGAATTGTCAAAACCAATCTGGTATAGATATCCAATAGACTCACTAGTACATGTAGATACACGGTGGTTTTCTTCTTCAAGTTTCGCTTCATATTTTAATGGATTACAAACATAAATTATCAACATATTCCTCACATCATCTATGATCTTCCTTGGCGTATGTTATCACAGGCATGTCACCTCGCATGGGGAAGGTAAGCCTCAATATATAAACTCAAGAATATATACAAAAAATTGAATTTTAAGGCAAAATGGAAGTTCACAAAAAAATCTATGTATGGTAAACAATACATTTGTAACATCATATTCCTTGGCTTATCCTCTCTCACAATGGTCGTTTGCCTTGGAAAATAAGCTACACCATTTAAAATAATGAATGGAGAATCAAAATGGAGAGAGCTCTTTGATATCTCTTCTTGGAGCAATGAATTGGGTCAATGTTTGGACTGCAAAATTGACTCATCCCGATCACCTTTGCAACATCATGTTTCTTGGCTTATCCTCTATCACAAAGGTTGTGCACCTTGGAAAATACGCTCTCCAGATCATAGGGTTTGGGGACAAGCACATTAGAGTGTCAAGCGGGGGTATTCACATCAGTTGCAGTCTCTATCGCTCCCCCTAGAATCTGAAATATGGAATCAAATATGGCACTTTGACAACCTTTGTAAAGTTAATATATTTTATTGAGCATTAGGTTATGAGAAGATACTGACTGCAGAAAATTTGCAAAGCATGACATCATTGTCCCCTCAAGATGTGTTTTGTGTCGCAAATTTGAAATTGATTCATTACATCTTTGAGTGAAAATTTACCATCAAAGTATGGAAATCAAATTTCATTGCCTTAAATAATAGAATCAGAATGTTGGATTTGTTGTTATCCATGTTCTCTTAATGGAATACAACCAATGGAACCCTAAAACACCAACCAATTTTCAAAAGATGGGTTAGCATTTCCAAAGTGTTTATGTTTCAAAATATGGTTTGCCTATAATAGAGAAGTATTTCACAAGGAATGGAATAACCCCTCAGTAGAAATAAACTTAAAAGGCCTCATAGCTTAACACTTATAACTCAAAATGCAAAAAAAAAACTGCAAATCAAATCTTGATTTTTGAGTGTTGATAAAGAATAATGGTTCCATCAATTCCATATAGCTCCTCAATTTATAGGTCTTAGTATGTCCAAACACAATAGTAGACCAAAATGGCAGCTTCAAGTAAGCACCCTTGATAAAAAATGGAATTTTGTTCAATACCCTTATATTGTATATTTTGGTGGAAGCTTAAAGGGGAATTTTGGGGTGGCAAGTGCAAGGGAGAGTCATCATGGACCATGGAGAAACAAGTCAAACTTCCTTCACATGGGGACATGGTATTGTGTCCAATAACCAAGCATATGTTTATGCCCTACTGTAAGGTTTGAGAATATCTATGGCTCTAGTATCCAATTAATGGTGGTGGTGGGACACTCAAAAGTATTTTTCAACCATATTTTTGTTATCTCCATGCCAATTGATAATTCTTTAGCATATTTATTTTTCTGATCCAGACAGGTGATGCTAAATTTCTCTTAAATCACATTCTACCATGTATTTTAAAAAAAAAAACTATGAAGTGGATTGGTTTGTTGATATATATTCATCCTTAAAAGAGGGGATGCTTATTGGTAATGGCACCATTAAACAATTCCACGGTCCTCAATTAGTATCTATGGGTATAGAGACATGCATCAAGCATTTCAACCTTTACATGGCTCATAGGTTTGGACTTCATACTCAACATCAAGATAGTTATGAGAAGAGAGGTAAGTATGTAATCTACATTCTAGGAGGCATGAATCCACACAAATTACTGGAGGTTGGAAATTTCTCTGCTTAAGGTGGGGTATGAAGCCAAGATCCCACCTCTGTGTTGTTTGATAGGAATTCTTGACAAATTAATTTGGACTATGTTTGGTTTGTTGTTTCTTGTTCGTTGTAATTTTTCGAAGGATTCCCCCCCTTGGAGTCACTCTAGCATTGGGGGAATCTCGAGGCCAAAGGTCTCCTATAATACAAGTTTTAGTGGAATGGATGCTCCTTGGTCCTTCCCCTAGTGAGCTTGTATTCTTTCAGTTTTCAATTTTAATTTCAGAAGCATCCTCTGTTCTAGAGCATATGAATTACAATATTTTTTTGGGAAAAGTGTGTGAAAATATCCTCTGAAATATCTAAGATACACAATCTTAATCTACTACAATAGGAGCACCCATTGTTAGAGTAAGTTTTGAAAATGAGAGCACTAGTGTAATGATTTAAAAGAATTCACTAGGAAGGACAGGGAAATCTACTTGACCACAAACGTGGAAAATCATGACAACACTTGCTGGCCATTTTTTAGGGAAATGGATGTAGCTCACCTAATTCTAATATTTTCACAACAATTCTAATGTAAAACCAATTTGAATGTAGAACCAATTCTTAGGGCCCATAACATCCATGCTATACAAATCCTGAGGGCCCACAACAACCATGCTATACAAACCATCAACATCTAAAGGGCCCACAAGGCGTGAACCCTCCAAGCCGAAGTGACACGTCACACATTTCAAAAAATAATGAAACATGCAACTTATATATGTCAAGCATTATAATGTGCAAAATTTTGACAGAGATTCAATTCTAGCATGCCACAAACTCATTGACATACATGTGATAGTTCAAACTGCATTGTGCACGAGACCCTGACTAATCTCTATTTTAGTAACTAGGTTTTGTGTATAGTATAAGGATCAGAGTAGGCCATAGTTCCTGGAATCACCTAGGGAAGGTGCCAAACCAAATTGGAATCTTTGAATCCCTGAACTGTATCAAACTTGCTTCCTATAGATGGAATCAATTTTACATTTGATGTATCAATTCCCAACATTATGAAACAAATCCTTTGTTGTAAAAACATCACCAATAAAAACATAAAAAATCAAAGTTGCATGAGAAATGGAAGGGGGCATGGTAGGAAAGAGAATGGCAGAGAGGACCACAAGCACAAGAAGTAAACCTAAACCCTATAAAACCAAGACCTAAACATCAACAACATCATTTTTCACTTTTGTTTGCAAATTATAAGAGGTTGAGACCTAAAATCACCTAATAGTTACATACATTTGGAGAGCATTAACATAGTGATAATGACAACCTAATATTAGGAATTTGGAGAGTGGATTTGGCATAACAACATTATCATTTGGAAAGTTTGGAGTGCAACATATTTAGATGTCTTCCTTTTCAGCCAGAAAACCCTCCTCTCTATGATTATGATTATAACTCTCAAATTTATGATGTAATTTTTCAGTCCTTATTTTAACATATCTGAAATGAAAATATGAAATTAGAGTTTACTATGTACTATAAATCTGATTTTTTGTGAAATTTTTAATCATTTAATATTTAGAATAAAGAATTTTAATTCTAAAATTTGTTTATGTATTATTCTATGAATTATGAATCTGAATGTAGAATATGAATTGTGATTGTATGAATGATGAATCTGAATAAAGAACACAAATTGTGATGGTATGAATGATGAAATTAAAAACAGGGCAATCTGTAATTTTTATGTTTTCTTTTTTCCAAAACTTGATTCTATTTTTTGCAAGATATAAGTTAAATATATACTTAAAAAAATAGATTTTGGGTGCTAATTCTACAATTCCTAATTTTTGGTTGGTTGCCACACCCACTCCAAAACCTTGTTCCATTCTCAATTCACCCACAATTCTTGTTTCTTTGGAGTAGGTTGAGTTCTATATCATTTTTGTATAAGAGTTGTGCTAAATCCTTGTAGTCTAAGACCTTTATAGGATATGGTAGGATATCTGAAAGGGTTAAGAATTTGGTTTAGACAAGGAAAATGTAGCACATTTTTTTCTAAATAGGAATCTGGCACTAGCTTCTTTTCCAAAAAAATTAATATTTTCCAACAAAAATTCATTTTTTTTCTCTAGAAATTTAATTGCATTATGCAAAAACACATGCCGACCTTTAAACCAAAACAATGCAAACAACCAAAGAAGAATAAAGAATTATTGAAGAGGTTACATCCTAAAGCATTTGAAAATCAACTTCTCCTTTAATATGAAGTAGAGATAGCACATATATACAATTATATATAGAGGTTGGAGTGAAATGAAAAATAAACATAGAATTGAAATATTCTAAATAAGGCTATGAATAAACACAAATATAATTTTAGGGGTGGGTGTATCAATTAATGATACGAGAAGCCTAATACCCTCCTTAAACCACCATATTATTTGCATGAAACTCAGTAAATTTCCTTTTCCTCACTCTCTTGAGACGCCCTTCTCTCGGCCTTCCAACATAGTATTCCAAATTGGATGTCTATCTAGTGAACTTACACCTTTTTTTCAAGCCATTAATGTAGTTTCCTCAACATTCAAACATCCTGGTACGACATTTACAAATGATAGTATTGATACTATGATGGTAGAAAGGGAATTTTTGTATGGGTTGAGATGTAATAAATGGCTATGGTTATTGATCAAGGAATGCTTAGAGCCATTTTGGGTTTACAAGAAAAAGATCAATTGAATTTTCCAAAGCATTAAATAGAGCTTTTTTCTTGGCTAGACACATAGGCCATTGTGAGGTTTTCCTTAACCTTTCATGTACTAGTGCAAACTAGACTCATGGTCAATACGCCTGTAGCTCAACATTTAAAGGATTTCCTTAGGATGAATCCACATAACTTATTCATCTGTTGGACTTACATGAAACCTTGTGGTGGTGTCTGTAATAGATTTCTCAATTCTGCCTGCTATAATTTAAGATGGAGGTCAGTGCATTAGACAAAGAGTTTGTGGGGGCTAGCACACTTTGTACTTTTAAAACATATTAACTTCACAAGACAAACTTACAAGGTTAGCCATACCTTACGGATAGAAAGTTAAGGAAGGATGAATATGGCAAGAAATCTAAGGGAAAATGGATGCATATGTATCCAAGCTTGCATGATCTAAGAACCTTCAAAATACATTTTGATGGTGTACAATGGAGAAAGGGTATACAATGGAATTTCTTCTTATGAAGGTTAGGGTAGAAAAGGCCTAAATTATGAATTGGGTATTCCTCCTTATGGGTTTACATGAAAATTTTCTGATTATAGAAACAATAACCATTACACCAGGCCCATATCAAGAACCCAATAGTGACCTGAGTCACGCTGAGCTATTTTAACATGCTTCCTATGCTAGATTATGTGTGTATATATAAAATATAGAGACAAGCCATTTTTCGGTAAAATATATTGCATAAATTCCAATGGAATTTTAAAATAAAAAAACACAAAGAAGCTGATAATTCAATACAATACTACCCACGTAGAGATTAAAACCATAAAGTCTAGGAATAAATTTACTATTAAAAGCTAGTTCAATATGATCCGAATGTGAGTTGCAACTCTCCCAAAGGTTCAACATGCACATCCAAGCACAAAGAAATTGATCTCCTCAATTCCACCATCAATCCCCAGTTAGCCATAGATTCAAAAAGTATCACAGAAACTTTCCCGTAGCTCTGACCAGTGAGTGTAACACCTTCCTCCTGCATCTACCCAAGTAACTGGCCAACTGGGGTAAACATGTGACAAGAGGCTACTATTATTTGATTCAACCTCTTAGGTCACCTTAAGGAAGTGGAATTGGAAAAACACAACCAAACTCACTATCCACAAATCCTACAAAAACTCCAAGATCTACCCCACCTTTCTAGGTGACCAATGCCTTATAAAAATTAGCAATTCAAGGACCTAGAGCCCCAGTCGCTCCCTTTCCAAGCCCACCAACCAACTGAGGGTCCTAGCCTCTCCCATGAGCCTACCCAAGTGTGACTGTTGCCTTTTTCTATAAGTTTTATGCCAACGACTATGAGATTTAATGCTAAATTCTAGGGATACGAACCAACCACTACCCAGAAATTCATGGAATTTATAGAGATGAAAATAAAAATAGAGACAATTATGCTAATACAAATTCTTGAATAAAGAATTGACTAGACCCCTATTAGCCATGGCATGCATTTCATCAAACATGTCACAAATATTCATTCTACAAGTCATAATAACATATATGAGCGTAGGGGTCTTATACTTATGTAAGAATCGCTAAGAAGAATTGATTTCTTATCACATTAGCTGCATTACCATTTATTAGGTCATAGATTCATTGCTCAATCATTTACAAATCAAAACATGATGAGAACCATACATTTTCATTGTCATAAAACATATTCATAACCAACATATAAACGACATAAATAATGCGGATACAAAAGCCATCAATTCCACATATAATCCAATACTTTCATATATGAAATACCAAGGAAAGGAACTCTTACTAATGAATGCGAAATCCAACTTGGTATGGAACTACCACGTTCCACCCGACCATATATTAGCTGATCCAAATCTCTCTTCAGCCTATTTCCCCTGTGCCATATTCCAAGCATAAATGTGGGACTCATAACCAAAACTCAATCAGGGCTTCCCAAGGCTAAACCATCTCACCCTCATCAATAGAACCATGCTTTACCACAATCCTCACTAAATCACTGGGCCATAAACAAGCATGGATGCCACTGGATTTGTCCACCTACACCGTGAGGAATTTCCCTGTCTCCTAGTCTCTAGGATTTATCAGAACCCATAGTCTGATCGAGGGGCCACTAGGCCATAATTGAGACACCACCCACTAGGCTTTACCATATATCCCACAATTCACCAACAAGGATTCCTAGACATGGCCAAGGGAAACAACCTCTAGGCTTTACCATATATCATGCCATTCACTGGTCGAGGATTCCTAGACCCACCAAGGCACACAATACTTAGCTTTACAATAATCCACAGTATGGTTCAGGGGTCCCTATGCTAGTGTCTTTATAGCAATCCACAGTTTGGTTCAGGGATCACTAAGCCATGTGTTCTTTCATTCAGAGATCCACCTCACTCAGCTTTGAATCCATCAGAAAATATAGCTCAACGGAAACATGAGAACCCCATCACACCATGGCTATCCAGGAATGGCACTAAAAGGCTAAAGAACACTATCGCACCTGGAAAAACCCTTGCCCATGAGAGAAAGAGAACCAAAAACACACATTCCTAACCATGCATGCCAAATCTAGCAAGAAAATCACACATGCAAATTGATACCTGTAAGTAAACCTATTGTAGCTACTTGATCCTGATCCTCCTTACTTGATCTTTGCTTCCTCTTACCTTCTTTTCCTTTCTTGATCCAATGCTAAAGTGCTCTAAGAAAACTCTAAGTGTCAAAGGTAGAGAGAGAGAGAGACATAATAGAGAGAGAACTCCAAAAATGAACCAAGCAAAATCCATGAACTAATCCTCAAAAGCCTTTTTATTAATGAGGCCTCTATTTTCTTCATTTTCCTCCTCACATACAACTTGCGAACTTTCATATTTTCTCCAATTTTCCATTATTTCCATAAATAAATTACCAGTTAATTCCTCTTTTCCTTTTCCATCACCTTTGCCAATTTCCTTAGCCATAGTAACCTAAATGAACACCCACACTAGGATGATTTTCTCGACATTGAACTTGGAACAGGTGTCCCATAACCGTGGTTATTAGTTTTCCTTTATTAACTTTTATTACATGGAATTTTCACAAGGGTTGTTACAGAACCCTCCCACTTGGGGGAACACCGTCCTCGGTGATCAATGACACCTATAACCAGCAAGGTTGCTCAAAGCAAAACATATTACCCATGGACCCTTATAACTTATCTCGTTGCAGTATTTACAATGATCAACCTTTTCAAGAAGCAAACCAACATGACAACATAGTAACATAAAAATCATACTGACATGGCCCCCATACCTCTTATTCGAACTTTATATCACAACTCATGGTGGTTTCTACATCCATATATATATGTACATATACCAAAACATGAGATCAAACATATATCAAGGACATTTGCTCAACCAACGAATAAGGAAGGATGCTTAACTTGCATCTGATCCACCATCTCCCATGTAGCTTCATTAGGACCAAAGTGCTTCCACTGCACTATAACCTTCTTGATTTCTTGGTTTCGAAGCATGAGAAACTTTCTCTGAAATATACACTGAGGTGCTAGCTAGAATCCTCCATTTGGCTCCACTTGTAATACAGACTAGTCAATCACATGAGCAACATATTTAACATACCTCTTAAGAAATGACACATGGGAAACATCATGGACTTTCACTGTCGGAGGCAGTGTAATCCAATAAGCTACTGGCCTAATCCTTTCAAGAATCTTGAAAGGTCCACAAAACTAAGGTCCCATCTTGGCACCCGATCCAATATGCAAGGAGCTCTTGTTTGGCTTGATGCACAAGTACACCTATTCCTCAACCTCAATCTCCTTAAACAACTTGTTTTGATCTACATAGTTTTTCTTCCTATCTTTTTTTTCATTTATATTCTTCTTAATTACATGCATTTCTTATATCATTTCTTCTAACATGTCTAGTCCAATCAACACCATATTAACCAGGTCAATCCAATTGATGGGAGTATTACAACTCCACACATACAATGCCTCAAATAGAGTCATTCTTCGTGATTCATGGTAACCATTATTGTAATCAAACTCAACCAGTGAAAGGCACTCCTCCCATCTCTTTGCTTAATGCATCACATGCATCCTCAACATGTCCTCCAATATCCTATTGATCCTCTTTGTCTGTCCATCTTCTTGTAGATGATAAGTTGTATTGAAGGCCAACTTTGTACTTGAACTTGTGAACAACTCCTTCAAAAACTTGGAAGTGAACTTTACATCCCCATCTAAAACAATCTTCTTTAGAACACCATGCAATCTGACCACGTCTGTGACGAGCACATATGCCACATCACTACTTGAATATGTAGTCTTCACCGAAATGAAGTGTGCTACCTTAGTCAACCTATCCACCACAACCATAAAGGAATCATGTTGTCTAGATGTCCTCAGTAAACCTGTAATGTAATCCATGGAAATGACCTCCCATTTCCATTCTGGAATCAGAATTGGTTGTAGTAGTCCACCTGGATGCTTATGCTTTTCCTTTACCTATTGACATACCAAAGATCTACCCACAAACTCTTCCACATCCTTCCTCACATTCGGCCAAATACTTAAACTTATTTATTGTTGTCAATATATTTTGTTAGGTTGGGTGACCTTAATATGGTTTTGCATGAAACTCCCTCAAGATAATCTTCTTGAGCTCACTGTTGTCTAGCACATATATCTTATCCCTAAATCTGATCACACCATCTAATGACAGATGATAGTCTGCATCCTGAGCACCTGTACCACTACACGTACCTATACCTATACTCTGCTATAACATGTGCATAAGCTCTCTATACCTGTCATTTTGCTGACCTTCCTATAAAATTTGATCCTATAAGTTTGTCCCATAAGAACTCATAGTTTCGATGTGATTTACCTGTACACAACTTCTAAGAGCATCTACAACCTTATTCTCTTTACCCTTGATGTATCTAATCTCAAAGTCAAACTTACTAATTGTGGCCAACCATCTAGCTTCCATCACATTCAAATTCATCTTGTCAAATAAGTATCTCAACCCACTGTGATCACTCATCAATACAAAACTCCTTCCAAGAACATAGTGCCTCCACATCTTCAACGCATGAATGATCGATGCCAACTCAAGATCATGTGTCAGATGGTTGTGCTCATGCTCATTCAATTTCTACGACTCATAACATACTACATGTTCCTCATGCATAAGGACTCCACCAAGTCCTCTCTTGTAATAATTTGTATACACTACAAACTCTTTGTCTAGGTCTCGAATCTTTAACATGCGAGTGTTTGTCAACAACTACTTTAATTGGTTAAAACGTGTTGCACATTCCTCTGTCCATTCAAATTTCCTACCTTTCCTCTATAATGACGTAATAGGATATGCAATCCGAGATAAGTTCTTGATGAGCCTCCTATAATAGCCTCCTAGCACCATGAATGATATTACCTCATCCACATTTCTAGGAGCTTCCCACTTCATGATAGCACTTATCTTTTGTGGATCTACTGTTATTCCTTCCTTCGAGAGCACATGCCCCAAGTAATGTACATATTTTTAAAAGAAACTACATTTACTGAGCTTTTCATACAACTGATGCTCTCCCAACAATATCAACATTGCTGCTAAATGCTCGACATGTTCTTTCTCATTCTTAGAATATATCAAAATTTCATCAATGAGTACAATAAAAAACATGTCCAGATAAGGATGCAACACACTATTCATCAAGCACATAAAGGTATTTAGAGCATCAGTAAAACTAAATGGAACTACAACATACTCATAATGTTTGTACCCGATCTAGAAAGTTTTCTTGTAAATGTGCTCTTGCTTGATGCATACTTGATGATATCTAGATCTCAAATCAATCTCTGAGAACATTGTTGCTCCCTTTAACTGATCAAATAAGTCATCAATCATTGGTAACGGGTACATGTTCTTGATGGTCATTTTGTTCAACTTCTTGTAATCAATGCATAACCTAAGAGTACCCTCTTTCTTCTTAAAAAACAATGTCAGTGCACCCCAAGGTGATACACTTGGCCTAATGTATCCCTTTTCAAGCATTTGCTTTAGCTACAACTTCAACTCTACCAACTATGGAGTGTTCATCATGTATGGTGCTTTTGATGTTGGTGATGCCCTTGGTACCAACTCAATGGAAAAGTACACTTCTCTGTGAGGTAGTAACTATGAGATCTTGGTTGGAAACACATCCTAAAACTGTTGTAAGATTAGGTACCTACTCAATATCTTTGCATCCTTATCCTCCTTACCCTTCTCACTAGAAATGTGTACTGCAAATAAGACACACCCTTTTCTGCCATTGTGTTTTTCCTGTATAGTTGTTATCATCCTAACTGATGTTGCTTTCTTCTCACCCTACAAGATTCTTTTCTCCCCATTGTCACTAAAGCACTCAATCTATTTTTCATAACAATCACTTTGGTCCTATGTGTTGGGTTGTGTTATATTCTTTCCATCACTAGCCCACGTAGTTAATCGGGGGGTTAGAGGGGGGGCGAAGCCCCCCTTTGTTGTGACGATTGTGCAGCAGGGGGGGTCACAGAGGGTTTGAGGTGTACCCATAACCCCACTTTATGGGGTTTGGGGCAGTACCCCGGAAAATTTTGGTTTTGGACCCTATGTTAGGATGGGTGGACCCACCTATCATTTGGACATGATTTTCGCACATGTTTTTGGACCCGATGGTTTTTCAGTCCATGGTATTGGACGCGATGGTTTTTGATCCATGGTATTGGATGCTTCGGCATGTATAAATATGTATTATAACATTGAAATGAATATAATGAAAAATCAAGCTGGTAGTCCCGGTTTTGGGATCGAAGGAAAAATATCTGTGTATATGTGGTTTATGTGTTATGCTCTCGCATTGTTTATTTTCTCTATTTTAGAATTTGTATGCAGGTAATTTCTGTACGGGGTTAAAACCTACATTTGGTATCAAAGCAGTTTTGGCTTCAAGGGGCGCCTTTGCTGCTAAGGGGTTTCGCTCGAGCTTGTGGTAGACCTTGTTCAGTGGGAGATCTGCGAGATCGATTCTGGTGGTAAAAGAAGATGGCAAGCAGTGGAAATATAGAGATCAAGAAATTTAATGGTTAGAGTTTTGAGTTGTGGAAACTCAAGATGGAGGATCTGTTGGTGGACAAAGATCAGTGGTTCACGATATATCCAGGTACTAAACCAACGGGAGTGTCAGATGAAGAATGGAAGAAGTTGGATCGAAGGGAAAAGAGCACAATAAGATTATGTGTCTCAGATTCAATATTGTTGAATGTATCAGGGGAACCTATGGCGAAGGCTTTGTGGGACAAGTTAGGGACTTTGTACCAATCTAAGTCTCTGGTGAATAAACTGTTCCTGTCGAAAAAGCTATATAACATGAGGATGAAAGATGGAGACTCGGTGACAGAGCATTCGAAAGCATTCAATATTATGGTAAGTCAGTTAGCATCTGTTGATATTAAAATTTCAGATGAAGATAAGTGCATCAGTTTGTTGTGTTCTCTACCAGATTTGTGGGATAGTCCGGTTATTGCAATAGGTAGCAATGCCACTGCCTTGTAGTTTGATGAAATAGTCTCACCCTTGCTGACGAAGGAGATGAGATAGAAAAATAAGGAGAGCCAGAATGGTGATGCCTTTTCTATACGAGGATGGTCCCAAAATAGAAACAAAAATAAGTCATCGAGTGGGAGATCTAAATCTAGAGGGAGATCTAAATCTCGAGGAAAACCTGTAAAGGTGGTGTGCTAGAAATGCGGAAAGGAAAGGCACTACAAAAGGGACTGTAAATCTAAAGCTCCTGATAAAGGAAAGGGATCTGATGATGCTCCTTCTGCAGAGGCAAAAACCACCTCAGATGAAGGTGGGGATGTGTACTTGGCTTCTTCAGGTACACATGTAGATCATGAGTCATGGTTGATTGACTCAGGTGCATCCTTTCACTTCACTACCCATAGAGAGTGGTTCTGCGAGTATGAGAAATACGATGGTGGTGATGTCTTCTTATGGGATGATAAGAAGGCTAGAATCATTGGTCACAGAAAGGTAAAGTTGAAGTTGAAAGGTGGAAGGGTTAGAACACTTCCGGGTGTTCTACATATTCCTGCATTAGCCAGAAATCTGATTTCTATAACCAAGCTGGATGATGTAGGTGTAAAAATAGTGTTTGAGAAGGATACCTAAAAAATGGTTCAGGGATCACTGGTATTGATGCGGGGACTTCGAATTGGAACTCTGTATAAGCTGCAAGGTAGCACTATTATTGATGGGTGCAACAGTTCTGTGGTTTAGAAAGTGGATCAGAAAATATAGTGGTCTCTAGAGAGAAGACCATGTTGTGGCATCAAAGGCTTGGACATATTGGAGAGAAGGGCCTTCGAATACTTCATGGTAAAGGTATGGTAGAAGGTATGAGTAATAGTTCTCTAGATTTTGATTTCTGTGAAAATTGTGTATATGGGAAGCAGAATCAGGTGAGTTTCCCCTCTAGTAGTAAGAGGGCGAAACAGATATTAGAACTTGTGCACAGTGATGTGTTTCGACCTGTGAAGGTTCCATCATTGGGTAATTCTGTGTACTAGGTATCATTTATAGATGACTTCTCAAAGAATACTTGGATATATTTCCTTAAGAAGAAATTTGAAGCCTTTGACAAGTTTAAAGAATTTAAGGCTCTTGTGGAAAATTAGACAGAGAAGAAGATAAAGGTGTTGAGGACAGATAATGGTGGAGAGTTTTGTTGCAAGGAATTTGAAGAATTCTGTAAGAAGTGTGGTATAGCACGATAGAAGACTACTCCATATACACCTCAGCAAAATGGAGTTGCAGAAAGAATGAATAAGACGTTGATGGAAAGGGCAAGAAGCATGCTCAATGGTGCTAGGTTAAGACATGAATTCTGGGCAGAGGCGGTGGATACTGCATGTTACTTGGTCAATAGGTCACCTTCATCAGCGTTGGAGGACAAGACTCCACAAGAGGTGTGGACTGGTAAGAAACTCTCTCTTTCACATCTGAGGATATTTGGATGTGATTTATATGTACATGTTCCAAAGGAGAAATGAACCAAGTTGGATAGTAAATATAAAAAGTGCATCTTTATTGGGTATAAGGATGGTTTAAAGGGTTATAAGCCTTAGAACTCAGTCAAAAGGAAGGTTGTGTACAGCCAAGATGTGGTGTTCAGAGAGGTAAAAGATGTTATTAAACATTAAGTCCAACCAAAGGAACCTGAGAACATGGAGTTTGAGCTTAAGGAGGAAGAATCAGACTCCACACTAGAGAAGGAATCAGAAGATGAAGAGCTGCAAACTCCGGGTGTGAGAAGATCAGTTCGAGAAAGAAGGCAGCCAGAAAGGTATAGTCCATCTTCGTTGTCTTCAAATTTTTCTTTATCTATTATTGACAATGATCCCAGAACTATGAAGGAAGCAGTTGATTCAGAGGATGGAAGAATCTGGAAAGAGGCCATGGTTGACGAAATGGCATCTTTGCACAAAAATGAGGCTTGGGATCTGGTGGAGTTTCCAACTGGAAGGAAACCCATTGGCAGCAAATGGGTGTTCAAGAAGAAGACAAATGCAGAAGGAAAGGTGGAGAAATACAAAGCTCAGTTGGTAGCAAAAGGTTATTCCTAGGTTTTGGGAATTGATTTTGGTGACATTTTTTCTCCTGTTGCCAAGGTAACTTCTATTAGATTAATTTTATCTGTTGCTGCTGCTTTTGATTTTGAGGTAGAAAAGATGGATGTGAAGATAGCATTTCTTCACAGGGATCTGGAAGAGGAAATATACATGAAGTAACCTAAAGGCTTTGTGGTGAAGGGTAATAAGGAATTGGTATGCAAGTTAAAGAAGTCTCTGTATGGGTTAAAACAGTCACTAAGGATGTGGTATCAGAAATGATACATTTATACGAGGACTTGGCTTCACGAGAAGAAAAGTAGATCACTGTGTGTATTTTAAATTAATTGGTGATCGTGTTATTTATCTAGCCTTGTATGTGGATGATATGTTGCTGGTTGGAAATACCAAAGAAATTATCTAGGATTTGAAGACCCAATTATCCTCCAAATTTGACATGAAAGATCTTGGTGCTACAAACTATATTTTGGGCATGGAAATTAAAAGAGATCGAGAAAAGAGGAAGCTATGGTTAAACCAGAGGAAGTATGTCGAGACAATACCATAGAGGTTTAATATGTAGGATAGTAAACCAGTGAAGGTTCGTATTCCTGCAGGTGTGAGGCTATATGCTGAATAGTGTCCCAAGAGACAAGAAGAGGAAGAGGACATGTCTCGTGTTACATATGCAAGTGCAGTCGGTAGCCTGATGTATGAAATTGTCTATACTAGACCAGACATTGCACATGCAGTGGGAGTATTGAGTAGGCTTATGTCAAAACCATGGAAGGAGCACTGGACAGCAGTGAAGTGGGTTTTCAGGTATTTGTGTGGCACTAGTGATTATGGTTTGTGCTACCAAAGAAGATCAGGATTGGACAGAATGTTGGATATTCATGGGTTTGTTGATGTAGATTGGGCTGGAGATCTGAATCAGAGAATATCTACAAGTGGGTATGTGTTTAACCTATTTGGAGGTGCAGTCAGTTGGATGAGTAAGAAACAATCTGTAGTGGCACTATCAACTACAGAGGCAGAATACATGGCAGCCACTGATGCAAGCAAGGAAGCAGTTTGGTTGCAGAGATTGTGTTCAAGTATGGGGTTAGTATAGGGAGCTACAAGCATAGAATGTGACAGCGAAAGTGTAATTTTCTTGGCAAAGAACCCCACATATCATTCAAGGACAAAGCATATTGATGTTCAGTATCACTTTGTGAGGGATATGATAGAAGACAAAAAGGTGTTGCTGGTAAAGGTGGACAATTTGAAGAATACTGTAGATGCATTGACAAAATCTGTGAGCTCTGAGAAGTTCTCCTGGTGTAGAGAGACAATGGGCATTTCAGGGCTAGAAAAATGACTAAGCTCTCTTGTGGCCCCTTGTGGAATGAAAACAACAAGTGGGAGAATGTTGGTTTGTGTTATATTCTTTCCACGACTAGCCCATGTAGTTAACTGGGAGGTTAGAGGGGGGGTGAATCCCCCCTTCATTGCATCGATTGTATAGCGTGGGGGGTGAGGTCATAGGGGGTTTGAGGTGTACCCATAACCCCACTTTATGGGGTCGGAGGTAGCACCCCGAAAAATTTTGGTTTTGGACCCTATGTTAGGATGGGCGGACCCACCTATGGTTTTGTGCATGATTTTTGCACATGTTTTTGGACGTGATGGTTTTTCGGTCCATGGCATTGGACACGATGGTTTTCGATCCATGGTATTGGATGCTTTAGCATGTATAAATATGTATTATAACATTGAAATGAATATAATGAAAAATCAAGCTGGTAGTCCCAGTTTTGGAATTCAAGGGAAAATCTCTGTGTATATGTGGTTTATGTGTTATGCTCTCACATTGTTTATTTTCTGTGTTTTAGAATTCGTATGCAGGTAATTTTTTTATCGGGTTAAAACCTCCACTATGAAGATAAAGCCAACCCATATGAAAAATCATGCTATATGACCCAAAGAGTAATATGTTAAAATGCGCTGAAGTAGACATACCATTCAACTTAAATGAAAAATCTCTTACCCAATGATGAACTCTCTTGTTGGTACCTGTAGCCAACTCCACTAACCAAAATTCTGCATGAACTTCTTTATTCAAACAATACTTATCCACCAATTCAAGGCTAACATAACTATAATTAGATCTAGGGTCAATCAAAATAGAAAAAACTTCATCACAAAGCTTACCATCCATCTCAATGATAGATGCCTGATGATATGCCTGCCTATTATCCAGCATTGTATAGATACGAAGAATGTTATGCTCAACATCCCCAATAGTTTGCACCTCATGTGCACTATAGATATAAGGCCTAGCACCCCGATGTTGTGGACAATCCCTCTTAATATTCTCCTTACCACATGTGCAACCCTCCACCTGTCCTCTACCATCACCTTTATTATGTTGTTGTGTCCCATGTCGTTGTCTAGCTACATTGAACTTCTTATGCGGTGAAACATTCTATTTTTCTTCTACATTCTGAGGCCTTGTTCTTTTCAGCTTCCATTTACCTTTACTTTTATCTTTCCCTTTCCATCCTTGCTAAGATTTTGTCTTACACTTTGATTGTTCATAGCAATGCTTTAGTTTCACAATAACTTTCTCAAGTTATTGAGGCTCATCATACTCGATATGATCTTTAAATGATAATGGAAATCCATTGACGAATATCTGAACTTTATCCTTTTCATCTTTAAGATATAGTACATCCCTCAATAGCTCCAAGAAATTGGTCATTCACTCCTCATTTGTCATCGATCCCACTTTGAGCTCATAGAATTACTTGTCTTTTTTGTCGTAATACCTTTCTAACAAGTACCTTTTTCTAGAGAGTCTCTTAAATTTACGCCAACTCAACTCCTTTGTCTTGATGTCTCTAACCCATTTTACATCTTCTAACCATATATTTTCTCTCCCTTTGAGGATGAAGATAGCTATTCTAGCCTGCATATTCTTTGTATACTCATGCAGTTCAAATAACTTATTCATTCCAAGTATCCAAGCCTCTCCATCCTCAAGCTTCTTCAACTCTCCATAAAAAATAGGTGGTTTCACTTTCCTAACCTCATTCGGAAAATATTCCCTATCACTCCTCCTATAAGGGTGATAATGATGATGATCGTAGTTCTTGTTACAACCAAAACTAGAATAATACATATTCCCATCACCTCTCATATCCAGAGTATCCAAGAATATACCATCTCTGATCACATCATCTCTATCTAACCTGTGACCACCATGAGACCTACCTTCATGTACCCCATTAGTCCCATCCTTCTATCCATAGAGGATCTGGAGTGGTCCCTATCTTTGCAATTTTGAAAAACTCTGAAGAAGTACTGCATTAAGTTCTGCATGTTTCTCCTCTGCCTATATGATTATGTCATTATCTTCTTTGCAACTCCTTATTTCTTCCTTCAAACTCCTCAATGTTTCCACTAAGTCAGAATAATGTCGAATACCATACTGCTCATTTGATTCATAGGGAGAATATTTGTAGTGTACCATCTTGCTAGTCATCTTTACCTCTTCCTGTAAGAAACACTATGTCAGCTAAACCAAGTCTTAGAAAAACCAATGTACCTTAGTATAACTTGTGGAGGATATCTCATCTACAAGAACAACTAGATTAGCACAATACATATATAAACATAATCATATCAACATTTAATCATCATCTCACCTATTTTACAGTCATCAATGCATGACCATACCCACCACACATCATGACATCATGCATGGAAAATATAACCATATCACTATATCCACAACAACATATGTATGATAGGCACACATACACATTACATAGAAATATTGACATGCATATCCAGGGCATAACCGACATAAAGTCATGATAAACACATCCAACAACACTGCCATTATATTTTCACATGGTAGCACCACTGCAACCATAACCACAATATGCATATATAGCTAGTACATAGACCAAAAACATGAGAACGCATATGAAACTGGCACGAATTCATGAAAAACACAGTTCCCATCCAGTATAAGGGGTGAACCATTCTCTAATACCACTCTTTAACACCTTCCTCCCACATCTACCCAAGTAACTGGCCAATCGGGGTAAACATGTGACAAGAGGTACTATGATCTGATTCAACCTCCTAGGTGTTACATAGTATTTTGTCACACCTCTTGCACTTCCCTATGTCATACCTTAGAGTTCCCAAAACTTGGAAATTATGTAGTGTAACCATCCTGATATTCAATTCATATACCCCCTGAAGACTTAATGAAAACATGCCTTGAGCCTTCCCTGAAGAAGTAAGATCAAAATCCTAATTTCAGTGTCAATGCCACTTTGACACTCGAAACAAATGTTGATGGCAATTTGCACCATACTAGCCCCGTGCTGGTAATGTGTTTTTTACTTGGATACTCATGTTGATCCCTAAAAGGAAAGTTTTCCCAAAGAGGACAAGAAACTTTGTGATCTAGAGGCTTACAGAACGACGAGCTGGAGGTTGTTCGTTGTGGATGTGGTCGAATTCTCCCAATATTTCCCTCTATCTTTTCCCTATGAGCTTCCTCCTTGAGACGAGGGCCTTCCCCTATCTTTGGAGAGATCCTAACACCCTATGGCTTCCTATATATTCATCCTCTCCCATTCCGAAATGGTTGGTCTTTGATTATTTTCACCGTTATGTTGAGATAGTGCCTACATGCTATTCACTTTGGCTTGGAGAAGGAGTTATTGGAGAGATTGAGCTTGGACTTGGACATTCACTCAAGGAGGGCTTACTAACACCAATTCTTAGGTTGAATTCTTCCTCTTTTATTCATTAATATATACAACTGTTGGTTCACTTTCCACAAATGATTGTGTTAATGCTTCATTTATCATAATGCTCCTTGATCTATTGAACGGATTGCATTCTACTATTTTTTTTTCACTTGTATGCTTTGGTATGTCTTTGGTCTCTTGTTTAGGTATTTAAATGCTGTGAGAAGTAGGGTTGATCCTAAAGAGAAAGTGATCAAGATCTTCAACAAAGGAGTGTGTTATAGCATCAAAATGAGGTTGGTATCCTTCCTCTTCTCTCATTTTGATTGTAATTTAGGAATGTATCTCGTAGATCACGTTGGTTTCTAGTCCCACTCATTGCGATAGAGGGATCGTCTCTATCCACAGAGAGGATTTACCTAGACAACAAAATGGTGACTCCGTTTTGGAAGCTATAACTTTTCCATCCTTTCCTTCGATCAGATTCTCTGATGACTTTGACAAACTATCAATTTATTCGCTTGTATGCATCACTATAGATTTATGCACTCAACAATTTTTACTTGAGAGTATTGAGCCTACTCAGATTTTCAAGATCTTTTAGTTTTTTCCTTATTTTCTTTTCGTAGTGCGTTTTCTGCCCTAACAAAAGCGTTGTCAATGTTAATTTTAAATTTACATTCCCGCCACTCTACCTTTCATCCCCCTTTCTCCTTTAACAGGCGTGCTGAGCCTAGAGGATAGAAGAAAATTAGGGGTTTTTCTTGTTTTCAGTGGTTTTCAACCTCTGTGAGTGATTTTCTAGGGTAATTACAGTGTCTTTGTCTTGATTGTTTTCGTTTTGTGATTGCAATTATCTCTTGGCTTTTGTTGATGTGTGTTTGAAGATTTATTGCCTTCTAGGGTTTCTAGATCACCCTTCACTCGTCACTGGGCTTGTCTCTATGAGATTGATTGCTTCCATTTAGGAGTTTTGCTACAGTCAGGACATCATTAACAAGTTTCTTTTAGTTCATGTTTGTGAAGTTATTTTCATTAGTGTTGGATCATTTTGGTACTTTGAAAATTTCTTCTGCTCCATTCTCAAACATAGATTACAATTGTTTGCTTTGGTGAAACTAAAAATGAATGCTGGTTAAAAGTGAAAGGACTTCTTCATTCAAGTATTTTTGAAATGATTTGTATTCAAAACCAAAAAGTGAATGCAATTTTCATTTTATTTGTTTTTTATTGCATTTTCCATTTTTCTTATGCATTAGTTTGCAATTTTTAATCAAAGTAAAAGGGAAAGAAAAATTAAAAAAATGAGTGCATCTTAGTGAAAGAAAAGGGATTTTTGTTTCTCATAGGATTGCAATTTGGCATTTCATTTGTTAGTGAAAGTGTAGTAGTTTTCATTTTTACATCTTGCATTGGAAAAGTTAGGGAGTTATGTTTTGATGCATTTGTTTGGTTGTCCCTCTTCCCTCATTAGTTTAGCCTTCATGGAATGAAAATATTTCATTTTTCTCATTTAGTTGCATCATAGGAATTCAGATGACATGGTTGAGCCATAAAATTGAAACCTAATTCAAGATAAAATTAAAATTTACCTCAATTAACCTAAGGAGCATTTGTAACCTAACGCAAATATCTAGAGGTCTAGGCTAGAGACATATTCCGGCATCTTTAAACATAAAAGTTGTCGTTAACTACCTACATTGTATCCTGGGGGTGAAATCTCATTCCAGTATGGATGTATATCAAAGGTTCTCCAGTACTTTCGGGTATACAGGAGGGAGTTAAGTATGGAAAGTATATGGGAATGCTCTCACCAAACGATTATGCATTAGACAATGCTAACACCAACTTGTGCTCCCCATACATTCGAGTATATATTGGGAGACCCCAATAGGTTGTTATCCTTTAGCCACAGGTAACCGAGTCAACAACCTTGTAAACGTGATACACCGAACATAGCATTCGAGGATATTGGTCATCGTACATTAAGTTCTTGGTTTCGGCTAAGGTGTATTTATCGGTTCATGGATACTTGGTAAACCCTCTTGTGTAGCATTGCCATTTTTTATTTTTTATTTTTTTTTGTATCATAAAATTAATTGCCAACGATAATACATTGAACCAATGCAGTTGCTTCTTGGCCTCACATTGAGTAATTCCTTGTAAATTTTAATTTTAATCAAACCTCAATGAATCATCTCCTGTTCTTATGCTCTTGAGAGACATTCATCGTGGGTGAACCATTGCATTCACCTGATAGTTCCCCTTCGCCATCTGATACTGAAGGGTATTCACAAAGAGGTCATGTTGAACTTTCATAGTCACTTGAAGCTCAAGGCTTTGAATTTGGAATTGTCCCAAGTATCAAACCCCTCGCTTCTCGTCCCCCACCTTGAGACTCATTGTTGTCTCGGGAGTCTGATCCAAAAAGCCCTAAGAGTCCACAAAGGTTTGTTTTATACCCTCTGAATCCAGTTTTTGATTCGTTGGTGAATCTCCTCAACATCCTTATAGTCCATATGAATAACGTTGTGTTCCTTTGGAGTTATCTCCCCATCCATCTCAGATTCCTCCTCGCCAAATGTTTCCGCCTATGGCTCTAGAAGGTGAGATTCCAACCTCTCCTTGAGGTCCTCTGGAAGTTTCCACTACTCATACTCCTAGTGTTGATAATGATTCTGAATATTACTTTCCTCCGGAAGGCTTTCCTTATCTAGGAAGATTTCCATCTCGACCGCCTCCTGAAAATAGTGGGCCTGTGCTTCCACATGGTTATAAAACCATGGCTCAACTAGTTTCAAGAACTCCTAGTGCTTCTTCATTATACCAAAATCCAATTTGGTCATCAAATGATATCCTTACTTCTGCTTCATTTATTCCTAACATGACGTCTCATATCCTTGTACAAACTATTTTTACTTCAGTTCATATTCAACTGATGATTTTGTCACAACCATAGCCTTCGTTTAGACCTTCTATTCCAGTGGAACTAACAACTTCAGTTTATACGTTTTTAAGTTCCTCAATTCCCCCATGAATTGGACAAAATGTGCCACCACCTCATTTGCAACATGGATGGAAAAATCCAAATATCCCTATTTCTTCAGGTGGAACCCATGTGAGTGGATCAAAATCTCACATGGTTGGAGTGAGTTAGCCTATTAGTGGTGCTTCTAATCCTGTTGAATCATCTATTCCAGCCAGGGCTAGTAATTTCTAGTATCAACAACCTTATACAGCCCAAATACGTATCCAGCAATATTATGTTCCATATGGTTCACAAGCACTGCAAAATCCACCTCATATTCCTCAAGTATGTCCCAATGTGCAACTTGATCAAAATCCTATTCCCGGTGCATATGGTCAAATCCCAATTGGAACTTATTAATACCAACAAGGAATGTGTCAAGGAACTAATCAAAAACCTTTATAGCAGCAAGGGAAACCTTTGCAGCAACAAGGGAAACCTTTGGAGCAGCAGGAACAGCCTTTGCAGGAGTTTCAATAGCCTTTGCAATAACAAAAACAGTTTGTCCAACAACCAAACCAAGATTTGTATCCACAAGGTCAACCATTGTAGCAACAAGATCACCCCTTGCAACAGCAAACTAAACCTCTATATCAAAAAGGCCAAACCTTGCAGACCCAAGGCTAACCCCTACAGTAGCAGGGCCAACAGCTTTATTGCAGGGTCAGCAGTTGCAACAACCATATAATATATATTCCGCGCACAATGTTTATCCACCTTATAGTTATCAAAAACCTATGGAAGGTCAATATCAACACCATCCTTAGAAGAATCCACCTTATGGTCAAGGTATCCCTTAGTGGGGAAAAAATCAAGCTCCTTATCATCAGAATCCTCCACTTTGGGGGTAGAACCCTTACCAACAAGGTTGGAACCTGTAGACTGGGCCTTATCAAAGGCCTTATATGCCTTTCAACCCACAATTGTCATTTCTAGAAACATTGGAATTGCCCAATATCTTTAGGCTTACTAATGATTTAATACTTCATTCACCTTATTGGACTAGAGTTCCCACTAAGATTCAGAGCAATTGCCCCAAATTCGAAGGAAAAGCTAAAGAAGACCGTCACGACCATGTGATGACATATCAATTATGGTGTTCTTCCAATTCCTACGTTGACGATTATATTCGTCTTCGTCTCTTTCAATGAACCTTGATAGGTGTTGCCACAAAGTGGTACATCAAGTTGCCTTAAGGTACCTATGCAGACTTCAAGTCTTTGGCCATGGCCTTCCTCACACACTTCCAGTTATGAGTTTGCTATGAAACTGATACCCACTTTCTCACATCTCTGAAACAGGATATCGTGACCCATATTTCCAATCAAATCCATGAATAGAGACGTCGGTGTTGCCTCGTAAAGTTTGAAACCCCTCATGAGTTGTTAACTGAATGGTTCACCAAGTCATTGGTAAACAAAATCGTTGCAAATATAGCAATGACATATTGTGTTATAGAGGATCAAGCCATTGCCATGCCCAGTATTTGGATTTGTTTTATTCTCAGTCTTGCACGCTATATGAAATCTTTCCTGATGCTCCAACTGCATCTTCGAATCCAACATCTTCAAAGTCTCCTGAAGTATCGCATGTTAATGGTATTATTGGATCAATATCTCAAACTTCAACTAAATATTCTTCGAAGCAAAAATTTGTTTCGAATACCGGTTCTAATCCTCCTTCGAAAACCCCATTGAATCCTAGTAAAACCTCTGAGGTTAATGCTGTATAGTCTACTGTAGTAGATAAAGCATCAAAAGGTAATAAAAAGGGTAAAGGCAAAGAAAAATATGATACCCCAAAACATGATCCTCCTAAGCGATCTATTGATGGTGCCTCCAAACGTAAGCTAAAATATCCTTGCCTCATTTGTGAGGAAGATCATTACACCAAGGATTATCATTGTTGTTTGGAAGTTAGTCATTTATTGAAAGGGACACCAACTGTACTAAAAGAGCCATTTCCATCACAACAAAATCAGTTGGTAGACCAACCACAATCCTCTCCCTCATCCGGTTCTCAGGTTTAGATGAGTGGCACAATACCTATTTCTGTTGTCACTAGGTCAGAAGATTATCAAACTCCTCAAAATTAGATGGTGGAAAACGAAGCCACTGATACACCTTCTACTTCCACTCCACCTAGTGCTGCTCCTCTTCATATTGAGAGACATAATAATGAATCTGTCTTTCGACTGCCTCCCAAAGGTGTGCTTCAGAGGTCATCCTATAATCTGAATGCTAGAGTTTTTCAACATTATAGTATTGTCAAAGATTTAGCTGAAGCACCCTCGGTGATGTCTACCTTAGAAGTTTTCCAAACTTTTCCAACATAGCAAGAATCATTATTTTCTACTATAGAAGGCATTGATCCTACTGATTTAAACTTGATCACTTTCAATCTAGAAAACCATGTTTCTCGTCTTCCTCATCAAATTGAATTTTTAATTCAAGTCATTATGAAAGGAAAGATGATTCATTAGACTGTCATTGATGAAGGTGCTTCCACCTACATCATGTCTGTTTCATGTTGGAAAGCCATTGACTCTCCACCTCTCAAACAGTCCCCAAATATCTTAGAAGCCTTTGATGGTAGAGGCTCCTGTCCTTATGGTATTCTCACAAGTTTTCCCAACACCTTGGAAGGGAAGACCATCTAGTTAGAAGAAGAAATTGTAGACACAAATCTAAATTACAACCTTCTACTTGGGTGAAGTTGGACCCATGCCATGTTTTATGTGGTGTCCTCTTTGTTCTCGATGCTTTGTTTTCCTCATGAAGTAAAAATTTTCACTGTCAAACATTTGTCCTTTTTCTCTTCTGGTGCTTCAAATGGCAATGTCCCATATGTGGCAAATACTGATATTCCATATGAGAGCGTGGGGGCAGGTTTTTTCAAAGATTCTTCTTTAATGGGAACATTTTCTCTACCACCTCTGCATGTCGCCTCAATCAACATGATCTTTGTCTCCAATTATTAGTGGATCATCCCTACTCCAAATCAGGTTGATTCTTTTGGTGCTTCTATGATGCTAATTCCTTTAGAGAAAGCCTACCAAGAAGTTATCCTGGATTCAACGGTTACTTCAAAAATTTATACTATTCTAAGTATGCACTTGCATATGTACTCGCAATCTCCTTGGCTTGGTTCTTGGGATTCTTCGGATCCCTTGAACAAGATATTCTCCATCGACGAGAGTATTGTTGAGGTTATGTCTCTTGATGAAACTCTTTGGAATGATTCCCATCATCGTTCCTCATTTCTTCCAAGTCTTAGTGATATTCCTTCATTAAAATTAGTTATCAAGCTACTCCCTAATACCTCACCTGAAGAGGAGTGGTTATTTTATCTCGAGAGGCTTGATGAGACCCGTCGTATTGTTGCAGTGGTTATTGAAGCATGGAAAAAATGAGTTAAATCTCATTATGATCAAACTGGTTCTCCATGCATTTTCACTGAAGGTGATTTGGTCTTGCTGTATGACCAAGCTAATGATAATTTGGGAGACGCGAAGTTCGTACCTATGTGGCATGGACCATACATCATTAAACATGTCTTGCAAAAAGGCACTTACTAGCTGGTTGAATATGAAGGTAATGCATTAACACAACCCCATAATAGGCTTTATCTAAAAAAGTATTATGCATGAGTTTTGTGTTTTGTACATTAGTGTGTGAATTCATCAGTGTGCATTTTTTATTTTCTTGTGTGATTGTTTGCTTTGCATACATGTTTCCTCTGCTTACCTTCTATTCCACTCAGTTTTCAGATGTCGTCAAAGCATTATGTTGGTTTTGCTGATGGTGCTTGTTGTAGCACACAAAAATTATCCTCCGCATCTTGGGCACTCTTTTCCCCTAATGGTGAGTTAATCAATTTACAAGGCATTTTCCTGGGACTAACAACTAATAATATTGCCGAGTACAGTGTGGTTATTGAACTGTTATCAGAAGCAGTTTCTCTTCGAATTATAACTTTAGTTGTTAAATTAGATTCACAACTCGTTGTGCTACAATTAAATATTCATTAATCATTAAGAAATCCACATTTTTTTCATATGTATCCATGTGTTTGACTATTGGAAAGAAATTTTGATTATATCACATAGTAACACATTCCACAAAATTTGAATACATTAACTGATGCATTAGAAAATTTGGTTTTAGATAGACATTTGTGTCACTTGTAAAAAAATGATCACATCATCATGATACATGAACACATAAATGCACAATAGAAACATGCATATATATATATATATATATAGAGAGAGAGAGAGAGAGAGAGAGAGAGAGTTTGTCAAATTTTGTTCATAAAAATTTCAAAATTCTGGGACACATGGCTTTCAAAGCCTAAAATAGTGCAGATAAACACGATTAGGAAAAGGTTGTTCTCCCACATGATGATCCTAATACCATGAGACCGCTCTAATCACTCGTCCTAACAACTGATGTAGTCTTGCAGACACTCCTATTGTATGCCTCTCGTACTGCAGTGGCACGTCATCTATAGTTTCATATTTTGGAATTCTTTAAGTAATTACTTCCAGCTTTCACTCCATCTCTACCATAGGATATGCTCCTTCCTCGTATGGAGCATCATCTATATGACGTGCTACTCACCATGCTATTGGAGACATGCGAGGAGGCCTTTCTGGTCCTACATCTACAAAATTATCACAAGTAAAATCTTAGATACAATCCAAAAAAAAAATCATTAAACTTGAAAATTTCCAAAAAACAATTTTTACTTGCATCATTCCACTATGCACTCAGTGATAGAGGATGATCTCGATCTCCCCTAATTTTTGTGCCTGCATAAGCATAGTTACCCACGAAAATCAGTTGTTGGCATAACCAAACAAATAACAGCAGAGGGAAATGCATTTGTTGACCTCCCCCTCTTCGAGGCATGATCTCACTCCATCTGAGCAACCTCTATCCACTAGTATCGAAATGGGGGCACACACTCCAAAAAGAAAGTGACCAAAATCGTTCCAAAGCAAAACTACTTTAAGTTTTCCAACTTGGCTTTGGTCAGTTATCTCTTCATGTTGACTAGTAGTCCTTCACATCAGTTGAACATTGTTGGATCAAGACAATACATGATGTATTGGAATTTTGATTTCGTTGCCTCATACAATTCCTGCACCCCAGCTATATTGGCCATGGTGTGTAGAATCATCCTCAAGGGAAGATTTTTGATGGTTTCTATCTTCACCTTCCCTCTCACAGTTGTCTCTACACCTGGGAAATGCCTTTTGATCAAGGTGTTGGTACTCTCACCTCCAGTACGAGCTCCAAAGAGTTGGACCCTCTCCCCTTTTCCAGACGATCCTGTGATGAAATAGATATTTGCTACTTCCTACTCTAGTGCTTGATCTCCAATGATGAGTATTTGTCAATTGAGATCCTAGAGTCCAATGAGATAGTGTAACATCTCATTTTGAGCTCTGAGTCCCAGGGTTTGGAAGAACTTTAGTAATATGTAGTCCCTGAGAGCATTCACACATTCAATGCTTTTGGCAGCTTCATGATTTTCTTCCTTGTGGCATCTTTCCTTCCATTCAATGGCTATTTCTATCAAAATCTCCTACAAACAACCCATAAACATCATTTAGATGCCTTTCCATGTATCAAAATCTTTAAAAAAATGATTAAGGGGGAAGATTTTTCATTCCTTTTTCCACTCTACTTTTAAAGCACCTGTTTAAATTATTTTCATGCTCATATTGTGAATGCCTTTTAGGCTTAAGGGTGGTTAGTGTGGATCCGATGATCAAACTCACATTGGTTGCCCCTGATTTTAAAAATGAAAATCCTCTTGTTATGAGTATTGGTATCTATGGATAAATACTAATTCCCTAGGTAGGTAGCTATACCTAGAATAGATTTAAGGCACTTATCCTTTTTCTATAAACGATAAATAAGACAAAGGGATTCAAAGGACCTACTTGTTTTTTTGCTTTCCTTTTGTCTCCTTTGTTTGACTCCCGTCGCTCCTTCTCGAACTTAACTCGACCAAAAAGTACCTACAAGCATAAACATAAGACAAAGAACCAATCAAACCAAGACATCTATTGAATACAAGTAAATGGAATCAGATACATTCACACATGTAAACATCATATATCAAGATAAACATATGGAAAAAGGTGTAAACAACTTTATTAAGTATAATTAAGAATTACAACCATCGAGCCTAATCCATTGTCACTCTTCCAACTTGGGTTCCAACCAACATCACATCAATAGCATAACACTACTCACTTACAATCTCAAGTCTCAACTCAACAGTATCTCCTTACAAATTTTCAAAGTTCAATCCATGATCACTTAGATAAGTGCTCAATTTATAGGAAAATGGAGGAGGTTTTGTCATAAATGAGGGTATTCAATGGCCTTCCAAACTTAGAGTTAGTTTCCATGAAGGAAGGGCTGAGAGGATAGCAGGTTACTTAACTCATTCCTTATCCAATTTCAAGCTAATAGGAGATGATAAGCGTGGGAATCTTCTAGATGGCTCCAGAAGATAAGAATATTTCCAGAACCCTATGTGAATTTTGCTCAATCTCGCCCAGCGCAGGTCAAAGTGGGCCTAGGTGCTCTACAGAGAACCCTAACATGGGGCTACCTACACTAAATCTCACTTACCCCTATCTAAGGCTGCACTGGTCCATCAAGGAGGCAACTCTGGAGGGTTTCAGGCCAAAGAACTATCAGGGAAGGAGGCATTCAATGTAGTGACCTATCTATGGAATGTAGCAACTAAATTAGAGTTTTATGAGCCCTAATGGTACTAATATGAATGATGAGAGTGATGTGCCCAAATAGATCTGTAACAACTGCCCCCAAAAGCATGAATTCAAAAATAATAATGTCGAGTGATATGCTTTACGATGTGATGAGGAGGTTTCGAAGTGGTTGGTGATCTACATCGATTACAATACATAATATCATGATATTTTGATTTTTTCTCACGAATTGCTTAGGGAAGGCATACCAATGCTCAACATATAAACTTTCATTACAATTACATAAACAGTCATCTACATATATAGACCCATGATAGGATGGCTATCAAATGTAAAGCCATTGTATGGATTATTTGGTACATTTCCTAAAATCACAGCCCGGATGGATGAAACTAGATCCAGGGTCTTCTATCTTGTTCAATAGTTCGCTCAATTACGAGTCTAACCATGTGAATATGTGATCTGAAGTTGAACATGGGAAGACATTGTTTTATTACCAGCCAATGATGTAAGCCGTTAACAGATGTAAGAGAAATGACCAATAATGATAATGATTCTCAAGGTATTGCAGTACATTTAGCTTGGTGTGAATAAATGTTTTGATGTCGAACACCATACAAAGTCTTTCAGTTGAAGGATGGTGATGTCAACCTATCGTCGGAAGAAAGAAACTTGCCATTGATGTATTCAAGCCTTAAGGTACTGAAGGGGTGTTTCTAAGACAACTTCTTGGATAATGTGCTGATGTCGACAAGAAGTGACTCGTTGTAGGAGGGCCTTGATGTGTTCCACATCAATGACATGAAATGAGTGTAATGATTTTGGAGATAGAATTTGACTGACGCCACAAGTTTCAGGAATGGCAGTCATGAAAATGAAGGTTTATGACTATTGCAATGAATTAATTTCAAACTGAGTGACTTTTCTTGAACATGTCAGTGACACTGAATGGATTGGCAACATTGACCCAAAACAAAATTAATGGATGGTATGATAGACCAAGGTATGATTACCATCAAGAGATGACACAACCCAAATAATCACAATGATGAAGTGGAAGTGTCATGTTCAAGAGCGACCTGCTGCCATAAAGTGGTTTACCCCTTTTCCCATTTTCCCCAGCCATTGTTGAGTAGTACCTCTTTATTCTTATCAAGCTTGACGACGATAACATATTTTTGTTATATAATTCCACCCTTTGGGTGAATCCATCGCTATGTGAGGTTTTAATGAGCCTAGTGAAGGTGAAACTCGGTCTTGTTATGATGGACAAGTTTGTTGCTATTTGATGTTTTAATGAGTCTAATGACAATGATAACTAGGCCCTTTTCATGTTTAAAGAGTTTGAAAAGGGACAAAAAGAAAACTCCACAAGTTCTTTTTCATATATTTGTCTCTCAAGTATGAAAAAGTGTAAAAGAAACAAAAGAGAACCTATTGACCATGCTCAGTCAACGTATTCCTTTTTCATAAATGATCTATCTTAGATCGAAAAAGGGTTAAACTTATACTAAGTAGATATCATTTCCAATCCATTAATGAGCTGAAAAGGAGAAGAACTTGACAATCATTTTATATTTTGAGAGTCTGAAAAGAGCTTAAAGAAGAATCCAAGGGGGTTCCTTTTTCGATGTTTAACAGAGCTCGAAAAAGAGATAAAAGTATGCTCTATGGTCAAGGTACAATTCACGATCGTGCACGTCAAATGTTGCAAGTTAGCTGTAAATCTATTCAAAGCAACACCAAATGGATTAAGCATACCTGTTTCATTGGTAAAAATAGGTAAATAATAAAGTTTACTCATTTAATGCTCATGAAATAAACATAAAAACAAGAATTTACCATGCTATTTTCACCATTTGATATTTACCATTCAATTTGTTCTCTCACCCTGTTTTCACCTTGATCTTCATCAGCTGATTGTGAGAGATTCTGCGGGTCATTTCTCATGCCATAAGGACTAGGTAGGAGTTCTACCCCTCCTCTTTCTTTTCATGTCATTCTTCTACTATTTCATGCAAGTTTTTAGGGTTTTTACGGCCCCTGGGGTTTGAATTTTTCGCCCTGGGACCAGCACAAGCTTGCATGTCAAAAACTACACTGGGGAGCACCCAGATAGAAGGCATTCTATACTACAATGCAGTGTCTCCTTACCTTGGCTACGCTGGGCAAGTTTCCCAAACTTGTTTGACCAAATTGACCCAAACTTTCTTCAGTTTTTTTACATGAAAAGGATCCTAACTAAGCTTATGGTTTTATTTCAGGCTTTCATTGGATAAGAATGTCTATTACTTGGTGAGAAAGAGAGCATGAAGAATAGGACATGGTTTCCCTAAATGATCTGGGTATAGTTGAGGCCCCCAAAAAATATGGGTTGCTCAAATACTTCAAGTTGCCCACAATGAGGCAACAATCAAAATTATTGCAGTTCCTAGTTCATGCATGGGATCTGACAGATCAGGATTTTCACATAAGAGATAAAGTTGTCCCTATTATGATCGATGATGTTTACTTCCTTACAGCATTTTTGAGACGTGGTGCCCCCATATCTCTTTTGAGGTGCTTCCCGTGGAGGGGAGTCAGTGAGGGACGATGTTCGACAATTCTGTCAGCCAGGTACACATCCTAGCAAGGATGGAAAGATAATCATCAAGGGTATTCATGATTTTCCTTTGAGAACAATCCTTTTCACCATCGCAAAGTTGGGAGGTAGTGTGATACTTCATCCGATGAATAGATCATATGTTTAGTATGCACTTGAGTGTCTTGAGCCAACTTTATTCAATTGGTGTGAGGCAGTACTTTCTTCACTAAAAGAGCAGTTGACAAAGGTAAATAGCAGTAAGACAAAGAAATTTAGCTATGGATCACTCTTAATTGCTTTTACCTTAGAAATAATTCCATTGATGCAACCCCAACATGGAACACTGGGCACAGTTGGTCCTAGAGCTCCACGAATGTAACGGTGGGTCGAATTGATGGCTATGCATGCTAGTCAGTCATTGATTACATTTACCACTACATTGTCCAGTTGGCTCGATCGACAACACATTGTCATCAGGGAGCATCCATATTCAAGGATGGATTTTCCTGGAGATCCAGAATTGAGTCTGCTAGTGGGTGCTCAATGGGGTGCTATAGGTAAAAAAAAATTGACCAAAATGTTTTTGATTTTTAAGTTTCTACATGTTTTTGTGTTTTGATGTTCCAAGACTAAACTAGAATCGTTCTCATGCATGCAGATGTGGGTAGTGTTCGACCTATGAGGCAGCAACAGGAGGTAGGTGGGCCAGCATGGAGAAACATCGCGAGAGCAGTTCTCCAGGATTTGGATTTAGCCGAAACACTGGTAGCGTTACAGGATCATGTGGAGGGATTAACCCTTGGTATTCCGGATGTCCAAATTGAGGAGTTACCTATGAGGCTGTAGCGACATACTATTGGTGTTCTAGGCTATTGGATTCGATTTTTGTGCATGATAGCTTAGGCTGTGACTTGTTATCATGAGTATCACAAGGTCTACTTAGGATGTTTTTTGCATTCATTTGAGATTTTAGGTCAAATGACCAAACATGTCTTGGACACAAATTTTGTAAAAACCTTTTAAAACATCTATCTATTTTTACTTTCAGAGTTTTTATATATATGGTTATGTGCAATCCTATTCAACTAATGATGTGAATTAAAAATTTACTTTTACATGTGTTGCAAATGTCTGTTTAACACATAGTTTGCTAATGAGTCGGTTAATGTGTTAAATTTTTTGGAAATATGTTGATATTGAATGTACTCAAAATGTCTTTCCAAAATATGAACTCTAAGGAACATTCCAAGAATTTTTGGGTTTCAAATGGTATAAATGTTTGTTAGTTGTAGTACAACGAGTTGTGAGTCCAACCTAACGATGGTTCGGCCAATGCCAAGTGAAATCACATCAGAGAGAAGTTCGATAAACATGCTATGCTTAGTGATATTGTTCATCGATTGACCGATACAAATCCCTTGAAAACTCACTAACTCGCCACTTGGAGTGAAAATGGCCCATGTTGCAGAAGGTATGTTCTGAGTACTATGACTAGCACCATCGGTGGAACCAAAAAATGGTTCGAAAGGTTTCGACATCTGCAACAAATGCAAAGAGGATTACTTAACCACATAAAAACTCTAAAAGACACACTGACACACACACATGTAATTTTTTTTTTCTCACTACTGGTTCACGGATACCCATGGTTAGTGGGTCCGCTATGTCTAGGATCAAACAATGCTAGGGTGGACCCCACTCGAAGGGGGTCACACCCCTCGGCCTATTGACTGACCTAACCCCAAGAGCTTTCGAGTTTCAACCCTGTGACCTCCCATTGGCGAGGCCTCGGCTTGACCAATTGAGCTAACCCTTGGGGCTAACACACACACATGTAATTAAAGCATATATACAGTGATTGTTACTACACTCAATTAAGCATACTAATGTTTGAGATACAGCCCATTTCGGGCTTGTGACAACGAAATTCCATCATAATCCACCAACTCATAGGCACATTTTTCCAAAACATGCTTGACAATATAAGGACCCATCAAAAGTAGTTCAAATTTTCCTGCTCCTAGTTTATCAGCTTCCTGATCGTAAAGCAAGACTAGGTCTCCTTCTGAGAAAACATGAGGCTTGACATTTCTATCATATTGCACCTTGATTTGTTCCTTATGTTCATCATTAGCCAATGCGGCTTGACGACAGGTTTCATTGAGATGGATAAGGTCCAAGAAATGCACTTCTTCTTCAGAAGTGTTAGGTAATAGGTCAATTGCAAGTTTTAGAGATGAAATTTCATATTGTATCGGTAAGATTGCCTCCAGACCATACACCAATTGAAAGGGTGTGAATCCAGTTGCATTTCTCACCTAGGTTCGATATGCCCACAAAGCAGAGTACAGGATTAAATGCCAGTTTCATTTATGAACCCCTATTATTCTTTGAAGCATTATCTTCAGGACTTTGTTGATGGCCTCAAGTTTTCCATTCGCTTACGGATAATAAGAAGTAGAACTATCATGTGAAAGTCCTAACTTAGCAGTTAACTCAGCCAACATGTGATTGTGCAAATGCTATCCATGATCTGTAACTATAGCCTGTGGTACACAAAACCGAGCAACCACGTGGTTGAAAAAGAAAAGAGAAGCCATCTCGCCACTGTTGTTTGATGTTGCCATCAGCTCTACCCATTTTATGAAATAGTCAACGACGACTATAATGTACCCATGCCCCCCCCACCAAGGTGGGGTTGCATGTCATGAAGTCAATGACCCATTTGGCGAATGGCCCAAGAATGACAACATGATGCAATGGTGCAGGTGGTAGTATAGCTTTACGATCATAGAGCTAGCATGCATGACAGCTTTTGACAACAATTATGCAATATTTTAATATGGAAGGCAAGAAGTAAATAGCACAGAGAATTCTCTACATGGTAGCATAACCAGATAAATGTCCACCAAAAGCACCTGAATGGAAATCATTCAAAACTTTCTCGGCTTCCTCATGAGTGAGGCACCTTTGTAAAATTGTATCGATACCATGATGATAAAGAGTGTCGCTAATGATCAGATGATCTTTGGCTTGGTATCCGATACATCGTTGTTACGAGCAAGAGGTATCAGGCCAGAAATTTTGGGTCTGGAGATAAATCAGTATATCTCCGTACCATGCATCAGATGACAAAATCAGGAACAGAGACTCATCTACAATTGATGGTTTTGAAGTTGAATCAATGGTATTCGAGGGAAGGTTGCAAAGAAGCTTAGAAAAGGCTAGAGATTTCTTTGATTTGGATTTGATGAATTCCAAATCAAACACCTGCAAAATGATGATCCATTTTGAGTATTTCCCCCCCAACAATTGACATGACAAAAAATATGTCATAAGGTTGCAATCTGAAATGACAATGATCTTTCAGAGTAGGATGTAGTGGCAAAATCTCTGTACAACTTGAACAACAGCTGGAGCTAACTTCTCGACGTAAGAGTACTTAACTTCTGTATGATTGAGATTATGACTCAAATAATATATCAGATGTTCAATCCCATCTTCTTCTTGGACTAAAACCATTCCAATGGTTGTATCTACAACTGCGAGATACAGGATGTTTTCATTTTGATAATTCAGGGAATATATTAATGAGGCTCTAATCAAGGTATCTTTAAGAGCATCAAAGGAAGCTTGCGCAACCTGATCCCAATGGAAGGGTATCCCCTTTTTCAATAAACGAGTAAATCCTTTAGCCATTCAACATAATTGGGAATTAACCTCCTCAGAAAGTTAGCCTTCACTTAGAGTCTCTGTAATTGTAGTAGATATGAAGGTGGAGGCAAATCAAGGACTGCCTGAACCTTCAGTGGATCGAGTCAAATTCCCTCCTTAGACACTAGAATCCAAGCAAATGACTAGAACTAACATAAAACACACATCTATGTGGATTGAATTGTATTTTGTAGTGTCAGCACTGTAAAAATATAACTCTCAAATGTTGCGAGTGATTAGACCACTTTCGTGAATGATCAGGTAAATTGTCAAGGTATGGTTGAACAAAATGTTTGATGTCATGGAAGGCATAATTCATTTCCCTCTGAAATGTTGCAACTGCATTCTTCAAACCAAACAGGAGTTTCCTATAATTGAATGTGCCCCATAGACAAATAAATGCAGTTTTAGATTGGTCCTCTAGGCCGATGTTTATCTGATTATAGTCGAAAAAACCATCCATAAATGAGAATATTTCGCATCCGGTGCATTCATCAATAATGTGATTGATAAAGGGAGTAAGATAATTGTCTTTTTAACAATCCTGATTAATATCTCTATAATATATGCACACTCATATTATCCCTTGTTTCTTCATGGTAGGAAGAATATTGGAAACCCAATCAGTAAGAGGAATGGGGTAAATAAAACCATCATGCAAAAGTTTTTCAACTTCTATTTTAATAGCAGCAGCCTTCTTTGGATGAAAAGGATGGAGGCACTATCACACTGGTTTGACATCAGGATACATTTTGACTTCATGTTCAACTATACTAGAGTCAATTCTTGGCATATCCTCGTACGACCATGCAAATATATCTCGAAATTCACGAAAAAGAGCACAGTAAATATCAAGTTATAATGGAGAACAAGATTTTCCAACATGATTGTTTTCTACAATGTTAGGTTTTGTTGAAATATTGATAAAAATAGTTTCTTCAACATTTGACAGGTTTTTCTCGGAATCTACTGTATCTATGAAAGCAAAATTCAAAAGGAAATCGACAACTGAAGGGTGATTAAGTTCATTTAAATAATCTTCTTTGTGATCTAGAAGATGGGAATGACGATGATAAGGTTCCCGTGGTTCTGCTTCCATCATCATTTATTTGATGATTCCTTCATCAGTAGAAAATATACGTGAAAAAGGATCAGAGGAAGTACCATATTCTAATGAACGATCTACCCATACAATTGACGAAAATGGACTTGGGTTTGCTACACAAGCCAGAAAGATTGATTGCTATGCTAGCTCAATAGGGCTTAGTGGCACGATTTTATTACTACTATTAGCTTCAAAACTATTGGAAATCTTCCTTAAGTTAGATGAAGTGGATGATATCATGTTGCAAGTCTCAACTTTTGCCACTTCTGCCAAATTTGATGGTGGTGGTAGTGAGAAAGTACCTATTAGGGAAGAATTTTTAAAGAGACCTACACCAATGTTTTGGAGAGATAACAGGGGTTTGTGTACCAATGAAATGCTTCCAGTAACCTGTGAACTACAGGTGAAGAAGGTGAGTTGGTCGATAATTGTGATTCCACCTTTATGAGAGAATACAATCATATGAAAGTATGTTGAAACCACAGTAGCCATAGCATAAACCCATGGTCTTTCCAGTAAAATGTTGCAGTCAAGGGGTCTGAAAACAACCTCAACTTCAAGAGTTACTATTTTTCCTCCTAGTTCAATTTGTAGATTACTCAATATCCCACAAGGCATATATGTGCGACTGTCAAAAGCTTTTAACGTTGTTGGTGTACGTGACAAAGGCAGTGAGCAAAGTGTTTTCAGAGACTCATAGACATTATACAAGTAGATTCCTTCTTGTCAATAATGGTTCGATGAAAAATTTTATTCAAGGCATTTACCTGAATCAAGAATGCTAATTGCACTGGTAACTGTGGCGTATAAGCCGCATGGTTGAAAACCACAAGATTGGAATGAGTTGGATTGATTCCACCAATTGCTGACACCAAAGACTTCTTTTGGGAGGGAAAACTCTAAAGCACCTTGAGCATTGACATATCAGAAAGTGACTGAGCCAAGTCTTCTACTCTATTATAGTTCTATGCAGCTCGAGCTTGAGTGTTAAATGTCGATTTATCTACAACTCCCTTAGGTGGTTTTATTGTTAACTTTGGTGCAATAGGTGGTGGAATAGGATCATTCGAAGTTGAAGTCAAAGGGTTAGGTCGATCAGCCTGGTTATTCGACGACGACGTTAATTTCCATAACCTTTACTTCATGTTGACACCAAAACATCATATTTTGGCTTAGAGGCAGATAGCGTAAGCACTTGGGAAGTGGAAGCATGATCTGTAGCAACCATATTTGTCTTCAGTTTTGGAAAAGGATCAGTCAATACCGTGGATGTATTAGAATTCTTCAGAAGCTTTGAGACTTCGGAGCAGTGAGGAAAATCTTGCATAAAATGCTCATCGTTACAAATCCAACATGGGTAATGAGGTTTCCTAGCCGAAGGAGAGGAATCAGATGATTTCTCTTGAGGGGAATTATTTTGTTTCTTTGTGTTCTTCTACTTCTTCTTACTTCCTGGTTTATTTTTGTTCTTGCCCTTTTCAAATGACACAACATTGATTTCAGAAGTAAGAGTGTTATCAGGTGCATTTGTAGTTTGATTGGAAATGGCAAGTGTTTGACCAGATGGTCTACCTGCCATTTGTGTGATCGAAGAACCAATCACACCATCGTTGGCATGAGAGTCCTTACTTGATGGTGGAGGAGGAACAGTGAAAGCTAGTCAGGGTGCATTTGGAATCTTGTCATAGAGTGTGCGAGGCTGTGTGTAAATCAAGTCCAAATATTGGGCACAAGAAATTACCTGCTCTTCTATGACAACCCCACCTTTCACCACATCCTCAATGATAGATGGCAGCAAGGATTTTATAAAACACTAAGCCAAAAGTTGATCAGGAACATAAGTTTTAACCATTCGATGATGACGATGCCACTCATGAATATGATCAAAGATAGGAGTAGCAGTAGTCGGTTTAAAGTTGGTTAATAGTTCCATTCCAGTGTCATATCGTATGGGTAATTGGACATGGGTTAAAAATGTCGTAGCTAAGGCAGTAAAGTTATCAAAAGAAGCTCGTGGTAATTTTATGTACCATTTTGCAGCTATAACAGTAATCGTTCTATGGAAAATATGTAGTCTAACAGAATCATCATTCAAGGAGTTTGATGAACACCATAAATGAAAATTCATGACATGGTTAGATGGGTCTTCTCTAGGGTTTCCATTGAATTTTAGAATATTAGAAGGTAACTTATGAGGAATCACCAGCCACCAAGGTGCATAATGAATTGGGTCATTAGTGAAGCAGTTCAGATTTGGTAATTCAAGTGTCGCAACAAAAGGCAACTTTCTATTGTGGTCAAGTTGAACATATCCAGGGTAGGATGGGATTGCCTGGGCAATAGGCCTTTACATACCAGCATAAGGAAACTGCTGCTAGTAACCATGATAAGGGTAAGTTTGTCGAGAAAATACGGCATAAGGTTGTTGTTGTTGAGTACCAGGATACATTTGTTGTTGTCCAAACCCAGCATAGGCTTGCTGACCAAGACTTCGCTAAACTTGTTGCTGACCAAACCCACCATAAGCTTGTTGTCCAAGTCCATGTTGAGGTTGTTATTGCTAGAATTGCTGTTGTTGATATAAGGGCTACCACGGCTATTGAATCAACTGTTGTTGTTGTTGGTACAACAAATTTTTATTTAATGGTTGTTTTTTCCCACAACATAAGGTTGACCAAGTTGTGAATACACTAAACCAGTGTAAGTCCGAGTCATTCTAGTAAAAGGTAAACTAGCCTGAAGTTGTTGGAGTTTAAACACAAGCGGTTGTTATAAAGTTGCTTGAGAAGGTTGGATCTATATACCTGAAACTTGGGGGTCTGAGGTTGAAGGGCCAGCTTGCACAGGTTGAGATACAACAATTTGAGCTTGTGACTGCGGTATAGCTATAAAAATAGGTGTTGTAGGTATAGATGAGACAAATTGCATAGATTGTGATGGATACACAAGCCTAGGTTGAACAGGCATGGTTGGCTTCCACTAACAGATAGTCATTCTTGGCTAACCTAAAGACAATGACATACTGACATATGGTTTCCCCCCAGAAAATCGAGGATAAGGAGAATATCCATATTGTTCTCCGTATGGGGGTAGTCCAGTGTTGAGTGGATACATAGGATGGTAACCAGATTAACCAGCTTGTATGGATTTAATGGGTCCAACTGTTCGGTACCTGTAAAAGAGGAACCCGATAAAATTCCAGTAGAGGACATTGGTGAAGACCAAGGACTAGAAGCAACACCTAAGTGGGTTCTCGATAAAGATTGATAACTTGATGGGATGGAAAGAACACCATAAAAATTTGACTCAAGTGTCATAATAAACATCGAAGCGGTTGCGACAGAAGATTCTGCCATAGCCATAACAGATGATACGGTCTGGGATATTGATTCTACCATAGTCAAATGTCCAAATAAGTTTCCTAATGAATCAACCGATGTCTGAAAGTAATCAGGATCAAAAGGAGCAGTGAAATGAGTAGTATGAGGATTCAAATAGAGTCTAGTTCCAAAATTGAATGGAGTTCTGGGTGATTCTACCTTAAGTTCCTCTTCTATCGAAATCAAAGCAGGTGGAAGAATTTCACCGTCTGGTCCATAAATAGATTTATGGTATTTGTTACCGAGATAAAGAGCAAGCCTCGATAGTTATGGATGTTTGAGGATGTACCAATAGATATTCTTCTGGTAAGGTAACAACTTCTGATTATTCAACCTCAAGATCCAAATGTTCTAGTAAAAGAAAAAGTTCAGGTTGGGCTTCATGAACAACTTCTGATTTACAAGTAACTTCTAATTGAACAGTGATGGGTTTAGGATCCACTTCTAGTTGAACAAATTCAAGTTCAAAAGTAATTTCTTGTTGAACAACTTCAAATTGACAATCAACTTGTTGTTGAAAAACTTGGGTTACTGTTTCACTAGATTCAATTCTAGTTTCCTTAGGTAATTGTGGAGTTTCCACTTCAATAATAGATGTACCAGTAACCGTAGGAGTAACTAGGGTCACAAAAATTACTGGTATAAGTGTTTCTAGTGATTTAGATGAAGAACCAGAGGCTTGTGAAGTACTGGATCCAGTCAAACGAGACAACGTCGACTGAACAAGTGTAGCTTTGGGCGGTAAAGGTGGTTTACTCGCTACTCTCCATGAAAGACAGGGTAAGGGTTGATTTTCCTCTGTGATTGTTGATTGATTTTATTACAAAAAGGAAATAAACAAATAGGGGTAATCTAGGCAAAAAGGTTTACTAAGCAACTGTGAACTGTAGAATACATCCTGACGAAACAAGAAGTACGGGCAGGCAATCTCCCCGAATGTTGTGTTTGGTGTATCACTGTGTACAAGGCAGCTGACTCAGTTACCAAAGTATGGATAGAAACCTAGTGTTGTCCTCCCATATATACTCAAAATTACATGGAGGCCCAATCCGTGTTAGTGTTGTCTAATGCGAAATTGTACAGTGAGAGCATTCCCATATACTTTACGTACTATAACACCACCCTATATACCTGAAGGTACATGGATGAGCTACGATATACTCATGTACGTGGAATGAGATATCACACTCAGAATGTATCGCAGACAAGTTAGTGATAGCTGCTATTTTTTACGACATCGGAACACGTCTCTAGCCTAGAACCTCTAAATGTTTTGCATTTGATGGAAATGCTCCATTAGATTAATTGATGTTAATTTTAAGTTTAATTTTCCTTTCAAGGTTCACCACGTGATGTATTTTCAATTCCTAGAATGCAACTAATATGATAAGCATCCTTTTCATTCAATTTTGACAATGAAAACCTTAGCCAGTAGGGACAAAGCAATCAGACACTTGTAATCAAAGAACAAAGAACACATCTAATGCAATTTCCCTAAACTATTCCTATGAGTACGCTCAAACTCTTTCAATGCACAATGTAAGATTTTCTTTTCAATTCCATTCATGTTATGATGAATAAAAGGAAATTAATGCACATACAATCAATCAATCTTTTTGCAAGAATGAAGACTTTACGACAGTTCCGTTTCGAAAGAAAAGAAGACTTTTACAACACTTCTTTTGAACAAAGATTAATCGACTATAAACTAACTTTGACAATGGATTGATAGTGACAAAGAATTCATTTAAGAAACACTAAACAACAAAGGACAAAGTAGGTCTGGAAAAGGAAACAAAAATTGATATTAGAGACACAAGCATCATTGATCATTTAGCAAGCAAAAAACAAAAGGAGGGATTTTTTGTCCTAAGGAGGATTAGAACAACCTTGAATGGGAGATAGTGTGCTTCAAAGTACTTTCCTCAAGCCAAGGGTGCTCTGCAACACTCTGTCTCTATACCGAGCTTGTGTTGGTGCCAGAGAGGCCATTATAGGGGCTTACAAGCACAATTTTCACCAAAAAACACTTCAAAAGGCTGAAATAAGATCAATGGAAGTAGGTAAGGTCTACTAGAGTGTACTAGGATGAACGTAAACTACACGAAATGATGATCGTTCCCCAGCGGAGTTGCCAATTTGTTATGAGGAATTTGGTATCTACAGATAAATACTATTTCCCTAGGTAGGTAGCTATACCTAGAACAACATATTTAAAGTGCTTATCCTTTTTCTATAAACGATAAATAAGACAAAGGGATTCAAAGGACCTACTTGTTCTTTCGATTTCCTTTTGTCTCCTTTGTTTGACTCCCGCCGCTCCTTCTCGAACTTAACTCACCCAAAAAGTACATGCAAGCATAAACAGAAGACAGAGAACCAATCAAAGCAAGAGATATATCGAATACAAGTAAATGGAATCAGATACATTCACACATATAAACATCATATATCAAGATAATCATATGGAAAAAGGTGTAAATAGATTTATTAAGTAGAAGGAAGAATTACAACCATGAAGTCTGATCCATTGTCACTCTTCCAGCTTGGGTTCCAACCAACATCACATCAATAGCACAACACTCTGGCAGCATAACACTACTCACTTACAATCTCAATTCTCACTTCAATAGTATCTCCTTACAAATTCTCAAAGTCCAAACCCTGATCACTTAGATGAGTGCTCAATTTGTAGGCAAATGGAGGAGGTTTTGTCATAGATGAGGGTATTGAATGGCCTTCCAAACATAGATTTAGCTTCCATGGAGGAAGGGCTGAGAGGATAGGAGGTTACTTAACTCATTACTTATCCAATTTCAAGCTCATAGGAGATGATACATGTGGGAATCTTCTAGATGGCTCCATAATAGAATAATATTCCCACAACCTTATGTGAATTTCACTCAATCTTTCCCAGCACATGTCAAAGTGGGCCTAGGTGCTCTACAGAGAACCTTGACATGGGCCTTCCTACACTGAAAATCACTTACCCCTGTCCAAGGCTGCGCTAGTCCTTCAAGGAGGCAATTCTAGAGGGTTTCAGGTCAAAGAACTCTCAGGGAAGGAGGCATTCAATGTAGTGACATGTTTAAGGAATGTAGCAAATGAATTAGGGTTTGATGAGCCCTAATGGTATTGATCTGAATGATGGGAGTGATGTGCCCAAATGGATCTGTGACACCTCCCCTTAACTAGCTAAAATTCCTATGAAATGGCATGAAATAAGTATGAAAATCAAGAAAAAAGGAAGAGCTTTTACCTGCAACTAATGGTTTGTGAAATGATACCATGAATCTCCCACACTACTTTCCTAAACAATCAAGGAAAATGGGGTAAAATGCACTCTCCAATTTACTCCAAGTAAAATGGTAAAAATGTTTTTACTTTTGGTTTATTTATAAGTTTTGAAACACATTTTTTCCAATATTTTATTATTTTTCTTGATACCAGTGATGTGCGGTTGTGTTTATGTAGTTACAAGCTCTTTTTAGTCATTATAGTGATAATTTTCTATATATTCAATGAGTTTTTGTTTTATCTCTTTTTCGGACTCACTAAAAATAAACAAAAAAGGAACCCTATAGAGTCATCTTTAAGCTTTTTTTTGACTCTCGAAATATGAAAATATCGTCGAGTCCTCGTCTTTTCAAACTTGTTAAATTAAATGAATTGGCATTGTCTCACTATACATTTAACCACTTTTTAGGCTAGGATTGACTATTTATGAAAAAGGTACACCTTGGTTGACATGGTCAAGAGGTTATCTCTAATTTTCTACTCTACCTTTTTAGGTTCAAGAGACAAATTACGAAAAGTTACATGATGGAGTTTTATTTTCATCTCTTTTTAAAACTCTCTAAATATGAAAAAGACACTGAGTTATTCTTTCGTCAGACTCGTAAAAAATTAAACAATGAAAGACTTATCACCATGATGAGACCCAATTTCTCCTTCCTAGGACTTGTAAAACTTACTAGGATGGATTCATTCTAAGAATGAACTTATACGACAAGCATATGCTATCCCAATCAAGCTTTTGATTAAAAATAAGTGGGGTAATCGCTAGAAATAGTGGGGAAAAATAAAAGTGAAACATCTTTTGTATAGGTACCATATCACTCTTGAACATGAAAATCATCTATTTCTCATGTCTAGTTTGGGATATCCTCACTCAGTAACTTGTCCTTCCGGGTTTCAGTGATCCATTTTGCCTCTCATCTGACTATTCCACTTTGTCATCATAACCCTTGGTATTTTGTTTAGTCAAATGTTTCTAGACTCCAGAGACGCATCGCCTATGTTCAATAGAAGCCATATCTACAGTTTATTACATATAAATTGTCTGAATTTTTCCATGGTCCTGGATCATACTCATTTATTCCACTTTATTTCTTGTTCCATGTCAATGATGAGGGAATCACTATGGCCCTTCTTCAACGAGTCACTTCATGTTGGCTTCATCTCATTATCTAAGAATATGACTTAGAAACTCCCTTTCAGTGCCTTAGATCTTGTATGCCTGAATGGAAATTTCTTCGCATCCAAAGAAAGGTTTTTATCATTGGCCTTTGCTCAAATGATTCCATGAGTGTTCAAATTCAGCTTCATTTTCACATTCATGAATTGTACTATCATACCTTGAGGACCATTTTCATTATTAGTGGTTTCTCTCATGCATGTTAATGGTCCACATAATTGGCCGGTAATCAAGTGGTTTTCTAGCATGTTTTCCTTCGACACATTCATTAGCATGTTAGAATTCGTACTTTGAATAGGTTTGGATGGAGCACAAGACCCTGAGTTTTGTTTGTTATAACATAGGTTGCATGGAGTTATGTATTTTTCGTGATTGAATACATGTTTCCTCTATATGGATGGTTGCGACCATGCTATAGGAATTTATATTTGATGATGAAGATCTTCTACATTGGGTGGCTCCATCCATACCTTGGATCTTAGACTTCCAGTAAATCATTTTCATTCAAATGGATGCACCCATATCACGGATATTTTCACATGGTCCTTCCTATTCAGATGGTTGTGTCCATACTGTGGATTCATGTTTTGATATCACATTTGTATATGTATATGCATATTTGATTTATATGCCTTCTGATAGTGTTTTTTCTCGTCCTTGCAAAAGCTCATAAAGCATCTTAGCCATCACTCCCTATTATGCCTTCATGCATTAGGGGGCATCTGTTACAGAGTATTATGTCACACCCCTTGCACTTCCCTGGGTCATAACCGAGATTGCCCAAAACATGGAAATTATGTAGTGTACCCATCTTGTGTTAGGGTCCAACCCTAACCCCCTTATTTATGTAATACGATTGAGTCATAGTTATAGTTAAGTAAAGAGTCAATAAAGCCCATATTAATAATTGTAAGTGGTTGACCCACATTTAAAGAAGGGACCACAGTTAGTTGCAAATGGTCCATGGTATTAGATAGATGGTATTAATAAGAACCATTGTATTGACCCATGGTATTTCATGTATGAATCCTATATAAAGGATAGAGACTCCCCTTGAGGAGCATCATGTTCTATTTTGTAATTGAACCCAGCTCTATCGGAGGTTGCCCCCACAAAGAGGCAAGTGAACATTGCTTTCCTTTCTGAATAATAAAATACTTGCTGTTATTTCTTATTGTTCTATGTTTTGGCTATATCTCTTCGCATATTTGGTATTTTGGTATCTTCTTGCAGGTCAAGAGCATAACAAGTGGTATTAGAGTACTTTCCAAGGCTGGTGGGATCTCCATTTTCTAGCAATTTTTTTTTTGGCTAGAGACATGTTCCAGCATATTTAAACCATGGGATCTGTCGTTAAGCACATAAACCTACGGATTTGGGGAGGCATGCACACAGGAAATACAAGAGGTGGTCACGCTTGTTGGACTCCCTTGTGACTCCTGTGGGTACCCCTTTGAGTAGTAACATATTAGATAGAACCACACATGGACTGTCTTCCAAGTACCCTCTGGGTATATCAGAAGCCCCCTAGGCTCTCCTGAAACCTCACCATAGATAGATTGTCGACCGTCTTGATGCTACAGTACACTGAGAGCAACACTCGGGGAGATTACTCTCACGTATGATAGGGTAGTCGAGTTGTATGACTAAGGGCACGGTTGATCCTCCTTGGTTAGTGCCCTAAAATATTGGGACGAGTACTACAGTAAGAACCTTATGTATATTGTGATCTATAGCACCTGACACTCCTTGAGACCATAGTTCCATTGTCTCTCTTTGGATCATGCATCATCTTTGCTAGATCAGATCTAGTAGATGGAGTTCTATCACAGCAGCAACAATCAATTCTGCCATTCAGAACTATCAGATATGCCATCTAGATCTAGCAGTTTGGGTTCTATAGCAGTTGCAACAATCAGATCCACCATTCAGATCTAGTAGAAGGGGTTTGATCACTCCACATTCCTACTCATACTCTGCAGTTGAGGATTCACTGACAGATCTAGCTATTTGTGTGGGCTCCTATACCTAGGTGTAATTCTCACAAGACATTGGCAGAATTGACTTTTCTAGGATTCGGCTACTGCAGTATTCCCAAGCGAGGAGTAAAACTCCTTTCAAAGTAAAAAAAAAAAAAAAAAAATCTGAGACCCTCCCAGGACGCTTATAGGAGACTTAGCCCATAAGAATCAGGTTGACGAGCTGAGCAAGGTGGTACCATTCAATTGTTACCATCAAAATTTCAAGCGGTCCCAAATTTTAAGTGCACCAGATCAGTGCATGGTACAAACTAGAGCTCAAGCTATGGCCAATGAGAAGATCGACAACCTTGAAGCAAAGTTGGATGTAGTACTGTCATCTCTCAAGATCTTAGCTGACACACTCACAAAGGGAAATTCAGAGGAATGAGTGGAGGCATATGTTTTCAATGAAAACATTGAGGGCATGTCTAGCCATTCTCTTCACCTCTTTGGAAACAACCAACAGTCCCAGACACGACCACCCAAGTTGGACATGTATAAATTTGATGGCTCTCATCCAGCCACATGGCTAGCACAAATGGAGCAATATTTTACATTGAATCACATCAGAGATGATGTGACTCAGCTTAGTGTGGGTAGCATGTACTTGGACAATGAAAGATGGCAATGGTGGCAGTCGCATTAATGTTGCTATGGAAGGCCCGTGACTTGGAAGGCATTCGCAAAAGCTCTTACGGATCACTTTGACCATGAATCTAACTTTTTGGGTCGTCTCACCAAGCTCTGATAGACAGGAACAGTGAACGAATATATTACAGCCTTTGAAGCCTTAACTTTTTGCACAAGAGGTCTACACGATCAGTTCTACTTGGAATGTTTTGTCAGTGCTCTCAAAGAAGCCATACAAGCCCACATCCAACTACAACACCCTACCTCGTGGCTGGATGCTTGCAAGATAGCTCATGAAGTAGAATGTGCATTAGTAGCCAAGTCCAATCGCCCAAATTTCATAGCAAAGGGTCGCCCCACCCAGGCTCAAAGCACTACCCAAACACTCAAGGTTCAAAAGGTGTCACTAGCAGAAATGGTGGAAAGAAGAAAGCAAGGATTGTGTTACTATTGTGATGAGAAATACTCCCCCAGGCATAAATGCAAGGAGCCCAAATTCTTTCGAATTGATGCTACCGATCACAGTTCGTCAAAGGAAGCCCCACCACTTGAGGAACCAGAGGAGGAAGATGAGGACAACTTGCCGGACAATGTACCTGAAGAGCCAGTTATCTCACTTCATGCTTTGGCAGGGATTTCTTCTCCCCAAAATCTCAAAATCAGAGGTTTTATTAAGCATCGCCCGGTAGTAGTCTCAATTGATAGTGGCAGTACGCACAACTTTATCCATCAAAGAGTCGCAGAAGCAGTGCATTCTTTTGTCAGAGCAGTCTCTAACTTCCAAGTCCAAATTTCTAATTGGGGGACAATGAAATGTGAAAGCCATTGTGAAAATGTCAAACTTCAAATGGGGGATTATCAGTTAAAGACCCACATGTTTACGATACATATGGGAGGGTGTGACATTGTCCTGGGTGTTGAATGGCTTTGCACACTTGGCACAATCACAATGGATTTCCAGGAGGTATATATGAGCTTTAAGCAAAATGACTACACACATACCCTCCGCGGACTCCAGGGGGTGATCCCTCTATCATCAGCTCACATAGGATGAAAAAAATGTTAGAAAAGGGCCACCATGGAGTTATAGCCCAATTTATTGCCATCCATGCCTTCGAACCCACTTCTCTTCATATTCATCCTGAGATGCAACAGATCTTAAACAACCATCTTCCAGTATTTGACAAGCCTCATGAGCTTCCACCCTCGAGAGGAGAACATGATCATAGCATTACTTTGGTCGCAGGGGACCAACCACCAAATGTGCACCCATATAGATATCCATTCGTCCAAAAGAATGAAATTGAAAAATCATCAAGGAACTCTTGGAAGCAGGCATCATTCATCCTAGCATTAGTCCTTATTCATCGCCTGTGGTCATGGTGCTCAAGAATGATGGGGAATGGCGTATGTGTCCAGACTTCAGGGCCCTCAAACAGTTGATGGTCAAAGATAAATTTCCCATCCCGATTGTGTATGATTTGCTGGATGAACTAAATGGGGCTCAATTCTTTACAAAGCTCGACCTTCGCTCGGGCTATCACCAAATTCTCATGAAGGAAGTAGACATTCCAATGTCTGCTTTCTGAACTCATGAAGGTGATTATGAGATCCTGGTCATGCCATTTGGTCTTTGTAATGATCCATCCACTTTTTAGAGCCTTATGAACCACCTGCTCAAACCATATCTTAGAAAATTTGTCCTTGTTTTCTTTGATGACATCCTCATCTACAATCGCACCTGGGCCACACATCTTCACCATCTAGATCTGCTCTTGCAACTGCTTTGGAAGAAAAAATTATTTGTCAAGATGTCCAAGTGCTCTTTTGGCATGGAAGAAGTTGAGTATTTGGGCCATATTGTGGGGTGATGGTGTCACGGTGGACCCCAAAACGATCTAGGCAATGCAGGATTGGCCTCAAACAAAGACCTTGAAGAGTTTGAGAGGATTTTTGGGTCTCACGAGTTACTATCACAAATTTGTTTGCAATTATGGTCTCATTGCTAGACCCCTCACTCACCTCCTCAAGAAAAATTCATTTCTGTGGAATGATGAAGCGCAATAGGAATTTATAGCTCTCAAACATGCCATGTGTTCCACTCCCGTATTAACACTACCCAAATTCACCAAATCTTTTGTGATTGAATGTGATGCTTCAGGTACGAGTATTGGGGCAGTCTTAATGCAGGAAGGTTGACCCTTGGCCTTCACTAGCCAACAACTAAGTGGGACAAATCTGGGACAATCTACCTATGAGAAGGAGATGATGGCCATCTTACATGCAGTAGATACCTGGCGACCATACTTATTGGGGTGACGTTTCCAAATCTGCACAGACCATCAAAGCCTTAAATATTTTTTGGAGCAACGCCTATCCTCACCACAACAAAATAAATGGCTTGCCAAAGTGATGGGATATGATTATGAGATAATTGACAAGAAAGGGCGCGAAAATGTCATAGCAGATGTGTTATCATTCCAATTTGAGGAGGAAAGCACCTTGCTCGCAATCTCCCTTCCCATTCTAGAATGGATTGAAAAGGCTTGCAAGGAATGGTTTTCACATCCCTTGCTCTCCCAACTCATTAATCAATTACAGGCGGATCCACATTCCACAATGAGCTACTCTTGTTAGGATGAGATTCTTTGCTACAATGACATATTCATGATATCACCAACATCCACTCTCAAAAGCCGCATTTTGGCAAAGTTGCACTCATCTCCCACAATAGGCCATTTAGGCTTTCAGAAGACTTATGATCGCACTCGACGTTCATTCTTTTGGATAGGCATGAAAAAGGACATTCTTACTTTTGTAGCTGAGTGCAACGTATGGCAATGCCACAAAGGAGAAACAGTCAAATCCCTAGGCACATTATAGCCATTGCCCATCCCAGCCTCAATCTAGACGGAGGTTTCTATGAATTTCATTACGCGTTTTCCGGAGTCAGGAAACAAGTCAGTTGTCATGGTGGTTGTGGACAAACTTTCTAAGTATGCTCATTTTTTCACCCTACCCCACCCTTTTACACTGAATTTTGTCGCTCAATCTTTCATGTATCAGATCTTCAAATTGCATGGCATGCCCACTTCCATTATGTCTGATCATGACCCGATCTTCACCAGTAACTTTTGGCAAGAACTCTTCAGGCTACAAGGTACCCAACTACAACTCAGTACTTCTTATCATCCCCAAACTGCTGGTCAAATTGAAGCAGTCAACAAATGTCTGGAGACCTACCTTACGTGTTTCACTTTAGAAAAGAAACATCTATGGGTACAGTGGTTACCTCTAGCCAAATGGTGGTATAACACCAACTATCATGCCACCACCAAAATGACTCCATATGAAGCAGTTTATGGTCAACTCCCTCCTTCACCTACTTCTTATATCAAGGGATGCTTGAAGGTATAAGCAGTGAATCAACTCCTACAAAAATGCACAACCATGTTGACCCACCTCAAAGAGAATCTCCATTAAGCTCAAAACCGCATGAAGCAATAGGAAAATCAACATCATTCAAAATGCCAATTTCAAGAAGGGGATCAAGTATTTTTGAGGCTGCAACCATATAAGAAAACATCACTCAAAGACAAGTGTTGTCAAAAATTATCTCCAGAATTCTACGAACCGTATCAAGTATTTCAGCACATTGGAGAAGTCGCCTACAAGCTAGCTTTGCCACCCACTACAAAATTCCATCTAGTCTTCCATGTCTCATGCTTCAAGAAAGTGATTGGGAACCATTGCCAAATTCAAACTAGTCTACCTGAATTGGATGAAGAAGGGTCAATCTGGCTCTAGCCTAAATAGGTTCTTGACACACGAGAATGGCACCTGTGCGGCCGCACGATTAACGAAGTCCCCTTCAGCTGGAAAGACACCTCTCTAGAAGATGCGACCTGGGAACCAGCCACTATCCTTAAGCAGTTTCCGTAGCTTTAGCCTTCAGGACAAGGCTATTCTTATGGGGGAGGGCATGTTAGGGTCCTACCCTAACCCCCTTATTTATGTAATAGGATCGAGTCATAGTTAAAGTTAAGTAAAGAGTCAATAAAGCCCATATTAATAATTGTAAGTGGTTGACCCATATTTAAAGAAGGGACCACAGTTAGTTGCAAATGGGCCATGGTATTAGATAGATGGTATTAATAAGAACCATGGTATTGACCCGTGGTATTTTATGTATGAATCCTATATAAAGGATAGATACTCCCCTCGAGGAGCATTGTGTCTTATTTTTTAATTGAGCTGAGCTCTATCGAAGGTTCCCCCCTCGAAGAGGCATGTGAACATTTCTTTCCTTTGTGAATAATAAAATAATTTCTATTATTTCTTATTGTTCTATGTTCTGGGTATATCTCTTCACATATTTTGTATTCTGGTATCTTCTTGCAGGTTAAGAGCATAACATACTAATATGAAATCTAGATCCTCCCTGAAGACTTAATGAAAACATGCCTTGAGCCTTCCCTGAAGAAGTAATCTCAAAACCATAATTTGAGTGTCAACACGACTATGACATTGGCAACTCACGCTGATGGCAGGTTTCACCATATTAGCCTCATGCTATAAGACCAATTTTTACATGGATACTCTCGTTGATCCCTAAAAGGCAAGTTTTCCCAAAGAGGACAAGAAGCTTCATGATCTAGAGGCTTCCAAAATGATAAGCTAGAGGTTGTTTATTATGGATGTGGTCAAATTCTCCCAGTATTTCCCCTTAATATTATCCATATGAGCTTCCTCCTTGAGATAAGGGCCTTCCCCTATATTTGGAGAGATCCTAACTCCCTCTCCCTACCTATATATTCATCCTCTCCCTCTCGAAAATGGTTGGTGTCTGATTCTTTTCACCCTTATGCTGAGATAATGCCTACATGCTATTCACTTTGGTTTTGAAAAGGAGTGCTTGGAGAGATTGAGCTTGGACTTGGACATTCACTCAAGGAGGATTTATTAACATCAAGGCTTAGGTTCTATGCTTCCTATTTTATTCATTAATATATACAACTGTTGGTTCACTTTCCATAAATGACTATGTTAATGCTTCATTTATCTTAATTCCCCTTGATCTATTAAGTGGATTACATTCACTTATTCTTCTTGCACTTATATTCTTTGTTTTGTCTTTGGCCTATTATGAAAGTATTCAAACACTATGAGCAGTAGGGATGAGCCTGAGGAGTAAGCTATCAAGATATTCAATAAAGGAGTGTGTTATAGCATCAGAACGAGGTAGGTTTCTTTCCTCTTATCTCATTTTGATTGTAATTTAGGAATTTGTCTCATAGATTGTCACGTTGGTTGCTAGTCCAACACATTGGGCTAGAGGGATCATCTTTGTCCATGGAAAGGATTTACCTAGACAACAATAGGTCACCTTAAGGAAGTGGAACTAACAAAACAAAACCAAACTAACCATCCACACAATGTAAATAACCTCTAGGAGATACCTCACATTTCTAGATGAATAATCCCTGAGGAAAGTCAACATTTCAAGGACCTAGAGCCACATTCGCTACCTTGCTAAGGCCTACAAGTACCTGAGGGTCCTAGTCGCTCCCATGAGCCTGCCTGAGTGTGAATGTATCCTTTTTCTTCCAGTACTATGCTAGCGACAGTGATGTTTGAGGCTAAATTCTAGGGATAGGACTGAGTCACTGCCCAAAATTTCATGGAATTTACAGAGATGAAAAGAAACATAGAGACTGTAATGCCAATAGAAATTCTTGAATAAAGACTTTACTAGACCCCTACTAGCCATGAAAAACATTTCATCAAACATGTCACAAATATGCATTCTATAGGTCATAATAACATATATTAGCATAAGGGTCTTATACCTATCTAAAAATCGCTAAGAAATATTGATGCCTTATCACATTAGCTTCATTATCATTTATTAGGTCATAGATTCATTTCTCAATCATTTACAAATCAAAACATGATGAGAACCATACATTTTCACTGTCATAATTCATAAGACTCATAACCAACATATAAACAACAAACATAATGAGGATACAACAACAATAAATGCCACATGTAATCTAGTAATTTTATACATGAAATACAAAGGAAAGGAACTCTTATTAATGAATGAAAAATCCAACCTGGTATGGGACTACCACATTCCACCCAACCATAGATTGGCTGAGCCAAATCTCTCTTTAGCCAATTAACCCTATTCCATATTCCAAGCATGAATGTGAGACTCATAACCAAAACTCAACTGGGGCTTCCCGAAGCTAAACCACCTCACCCTCTTCAATAGAACTAGGATATATTGCAAACGTTACCATATCACTAGGCCATAAATAACCATGGATGCCACTAGATTTCTGCACCTACACCGTGAGGAATTTTCCTATTTCCTAGTCTAGGATTTACGACAACCTACATTCTGATCTAGAGGTCACTAGGACGTAATCGAGACACCACCCTCCATGCTTTATTGAATATCCCAGCACTCACCAACAAGGATTCCTAGGCCTTGTCAACGACAAACAACTCTAGGCTTTACCATATATCTTGCCATTCACCAGTCAAGGATTCCTAGGCCCATTGAGGCACACAATACCTTACTTTACTCTAAACCATAGTCTAGTTCAGGAGACACTAGGGTAGTGGCTTTACCACAATCCACAACCTGGTTCAAGGATCACTAGGCCATGTGTTCTTTCATTCAGAGATCCACCTCACTTAGCTTTGAATCCATTCGGGAATCCAACTCAACCAAAGCATGAGAACCCCTTCACACCATGGCTATCTTGAAATGGAAAGGAAAGCCTAAAGGACACTGTCACACTTAGAAAATGCATGCCCATGATAGCAAGACAACCAAGAACATACATGCAAAAACATGCATGGCTAATCTAGAAAGAAAATCACACATACAAATTGATACCTGCAAGTAAAATTGATGTAGCTTCTTGATCCTGCTCTTCCTTGCTTGATGTTTGATTCCTCTTTCCTTCATCACTTTTCTTGATCAAATGCTGAAATTCTCCAAGAAAACTCTACGTTTCCAAGAGTGAGAGAGAGAGAATAGAGAGAGAACTCCAAAACTCAACTAACCAAATGCAATGAATCAATCCTTAGAATCGTTTTTATTAATGAGGCCTCTATTTTCTTCATTTTCCTCCTCACATACAACTTTTCACCTTTCACCTTCCTATTCTCCTATTTTCCATTATTTCCATGAATAAAATATCAATTAATGACTCTTTTCCTTTGCCAATTTCCTTAGTCGTAATAATCAAAATGAACACACACACTACGATGTTTTGGCCAAAATTCAGTTTGGAATGAGTGTCCCATAACCATGGTTACTATTTTTCCTTTATTAACTTTTATTACATGGAATTTTCACTAGGGTTGTTACAACGATAGGTCCTCGAAAGATTAGAGAAAAAGGAGAATGTGCCTCCAATAAATCCTACCATCAACATGTGAAATTGTTGAAGCTCAATATTGGTATAGATCGGGTGACTAGCTCCTTCAATCAATAGGTACAAAATTAGATATCACACTCCCAATGGCTATGTTACCTTTTAGTAAGGATTAGGAGTGCTTCACAGGATCGGATGAGCGATAAATCCCTATCAGTTATAATTTATACTTAAAGGGGTATTACAAAAGCATGATGAGTCACGGAATTGCTGCATCCATGTTTGATTAGTAGCTTCTTCTCCTTTTTCTTTATGAAGTTCCCACGCATGTTGTTATCACGTACAAAATACTCACCTAGCCATTTCTTATTAGGTGGATTGAAATAAACCATGTAGAATTAATTTTTCCATTGCAAGATCACTTTCTCCATAGGAAATAATTTAATAAACCATTTTTATTAAATTATTTATGTTTAGAATAAGAAAACCCCATGAGAATAATAGAATAAATGATTATTTATTTGATTTTATCTAAAAATAATTATTTGACAATCATTTCTTAACACATTTGATCAAGTCACGTAGGAATAATTAAATAAATCACTATTTATTTATTATTCCTTATTCTTGTGTTTGGAATAATTGTTAAACTATTATTTAATAATTATTTCAATTTCACGCCTTTCTTAATTCTCACACAAGTAATTAATAAATCATTTTATTTGTTAATTAATTCAACCATTTTCTAAATAAACTGATTTGACAATTTTGAATATATTTTCCGTCTCCAAAAAATATAATAAAGTATTCTGAACAATTGGATTTGGATTTGGTAAATAATTTTTTATAATTTTCCAATTCTTAGTTTAGCTCAATACTTTGTTATAAATATGTTGGTTTTACATTCATTCTTCACCATGATCACTATCATCATCACCACTATCCTCTTCTCACATTTGAGCTCCTACTTGAGTTCTATCTTTCTTTTGGGTTTTCTGCATTTTGAGAGAGAGAAACATATTGTTGAAGCATAAGGACATCAAAGAGCCCATCCCACGATGGGGGATTTGCAGACCCTTGTTGTAAACCTCCTTCACTAGGTGTTTTCTAATAAAAATATTATTCATTTAAAGTCTTCTTCTATTAGGTTATTACATCAGTTAGTTCTTGATGTTCTATGTTTTGGGTTACATATGATGTTTTTACTACATTTTTTTCTTATTTTATCATTGTAGATCTGAAGAGTAAACAACCATATCTTGTTGTTAGGGCACTTGTCACTAGTGACTTAATTTAATCATTTTTGGTACACATTTCTGAAATATTTACACTAACAAATAACGACTCCACTAGTGTAGTAATTCATATCCTTGGTGACTATCATTTAAGTGTTCTTCAATGTTTTTCTAGCTATTTTTAGCCTGCCAATTTCTATTTTTAGATCCACTTGTTTTTTGGAAAGGTTTTTGACTTTTGTTGGTTTTCTACATCTTTTCACATGTCGTAGATATTAGACAAGCATGAGAGGAAAAAATTTGGGTGAAATATGTCGAGAGAGAGTTGAGAGAGAAAAACATCATTTTTGGACCCTTATCTGCTTTCTAGAACACACTTTTTGGCCCATTTTCTTCATTATAATGAACTTTTCAGGTTAGAATCTCCATTTTGTCATTTTTGAGAATTTTTTTCAACATTTTTCATATTTTCCTACTATGTTGTGTTTATACTGTGAAGGGTTTCAATTCTTTCCTAAGCCACCACTAGGCCTATATTCTCTTAGTAATTTATCATTGAGGAAGAAAAAATCCCCTTAGGGCTTAGAGTACACCTCCATCATTTAGGGAGAGATTCGCTGACTTGAAAGGTCTAGGGTGCAACACTTTCAACCACTAATTTCCAGGGTTTTGTCCACTATTTTACAACCCTCTTGGATAGGTTGCTTCATAAATTTATTCTGATTAAATTTTAATGTTGACCTTCCCCCTTAGAATCCCCTTGTGTGTCCTACGTTGTTGGAGCTTCTTGCCTATCATTTGCAACATTTTTCACCTATAATTTTTGTTATTTTCTACACCATTTACATCAGATTAGTGTCTTTATATCATACTCCCTTAGACATTAGATCCTTTGTCCATTTATGAGTCTTTGAGTATATTTGTTTGCCTCCTCTTTTTTAGCTGCTTGATAGCCTTCTTGGGTGGGGGTTTGTGTGCTTGCATTTCCTATTCGTTTTCCTGTCTTTCAACATTATTTTTAGTTTTTCAACACTTTATTTCAGCAGCACATGGCATCATAAAACATGATCAATTACTCAACAACTTGACACATCATTTTCACATGCACACAACCTAAGTGGACGTGAGCTTAGTTAACACTATCACGCCAAGACTTGAAACACTACACCTTAATAATTCAACAGACATAGATTAAGCCGACGTGGGCACTAGGGCCAAAATAATCTATGTAGATAGTTGTAGGATTAGTGGAATAGGCTTCCAATAACATGCATAGATCACTTACATTGAGACATAGAAGTTGACATATTAGGGAGATTATAATCCTTCACCATCCCACGTTTTAATTAATCTAGAGTGCATCAGAAATCGATTATGAGGGGGTTAGGCTAGGTCATCGTGTAAGCAGTTCTCCTCAAGGATACCCAACTTGTGGTAGGGAATCTCATGCAGTGGTTGATCACCGAGAAGCTAAAGGCTTGACCACTGCCATGGGACGAAGGTAACTATAGTGACCAATCATAAGAAAACACCCTATAGGATTAGCTGTGGGAAGTAGTTAGTTCTCTACCCCAAACTTTTCTAGACAACTCTACTTGTGGGGAATGTATTATTTCAAGTAAGAAGTCTTTTAGAAGGCTATGTAAAGTAATAGGTTTAGGACTTGTTTGAGGATTTAGACCACCTATAGCCTAGAGGTGATTTTTTTTTGGTAGGATGCATTTGCTTGAATTAGAGTAGCATATTAATATAGGTAGTTTACACTTGGTTCCACTGCGCTAGGTGTTTTCTTGTTGTTTATTACTCTTTTTCTCATATCATACCCTTTTAGTCTATTAAGTCATCTTTGTCTTGACATAATTGCACCCCCTAGGTGTTTGTTGCATAGACTTCATAGCCTTCACCCCTAGTTTCCTTTAGGACATGTTACTCCTCCCCATCAAGTTAGAGTTCATCCTCCTAGTCCTCCATTGAGTTCTCATTCTAACTCTGGTTCTGTTGATTCTACCAATTATTACATTGATTCCCCATCTTCAAAACCCCATAACACCATCATGTCAAGCACCAATGTGGGTGCGGAAAACCAAGGTAAGCCCTCAAGCGGAACCTCTACTGGTATGGTCACTCCTCGTCCATTGGTTCCCTTTATGGTTGGTTTGAGCCTCCCTAATTTCAGCTAGATCATCAATGATACTCTTTTACATGACCCCATTTTTCCTACTATGCCTACCAAACTTCCTTCTGACATCCCAAGTTTGAAGGTAATCCAAGAGAACATCACACAAATCATGTTCACTCTTTTCATATGTGGTGTTCATCCAATTCCGTTACTGAAGAGTCCATTCATCTTTGTCTATTCCAAATCACCCTTATTGGAGTTGTTGCCAAGTGGTATATGGACCAACCACATGCCTCCTATTCCACCTTCACGACTCTAGCCAAATATTTTTTTCATAATTCCAGTTACCCCCCTGATATGACACTAGTACCAAAATCTTGACATCTTTCGTGAAACTTCAAACACCTACCGATGTAACCATGTCCAAGAATGGAGTAGAAGGAGGAGCATATGTAGGGATCCTTAATATAAAGATAGTTCCTATATGGATTGGTTCCTTAGATCTCTTTTGGCCCCCATTGGTAAATATGTCGCCTCCCACTTTCCCTAGTTTGAGGAAGAAGCGCTCGTAGTAGCTTTGAAATTTGACCTGCTCTATGCAAAATCAGTAAATGTTTATACTGTCGCCCCCAATATAACTCAGCTAGGTGCTACTAATGCATCGAGGGCATCTCATGCCACTGAAGATATCATTGGATCTATCTCACACCCTCCACCTTCACCATATCCTCAACCTCACATGGGTTATGGTCAACCCTAGGTGGTGACCAATTCCACTTTCGCATATCCCCCTCCTACTCCTTCTCATGGAGACCCTTAGCAAGGTTCAAGCACATCATATGCATAATCCCATCCACATCAGTCGATGTCAGGGTTAGTTGTTGCTTCACTTAGTTATCACAATGTTATCACAAATTCTTTTTATCCTTATGTGTTGCCTAGCTCTAGAGCCCCTCCAGCACCAGTGCCCCAACTTCCCATGCCTCCTCCATGTCTTCCACAATAGCAACCACCTCCTCAAGTTCAAGTGTATGCTTAGCAAAATGAAACTAATCCCCTCAACCCAAAGCGCAAGAATAAGGGGAAGGGTATCCAAAACCAGTCATCTCAAGGTAACCAAGGAAACTAGGGCCCACCACCTAATGCCCCTCAGGGTGACCAACCTACTCCCGAAACCTAGCAAGAGTTTAGATAGCCCAAGAAAAACAAGGCTCTTTATACGAATAAATCTTGTGCCTCTTACAGGGTATTTGGCCATTATCCTGATGAGTGTCCCATGATACCTTAGATGTGCCAAGCATGGGAAGCGTAAGTAGCTACTTTTAAAGGGTCTCAACCCATTTTTCCACCTCTTACCCCTCAGCTTCATCGCAAGTGAGTGTGCTTACAAATCCTTTTCCCTGTCAGGGATATGTAGCTATCCAACCCACATAGGGTAATGCAGCTCCTCAATGTTTACAATCCGGCTAGAATAATTACCAGATCCTCATGATGAATTCTGACAAAGTCAACACCAAACAATTCAACCCTCAAACATGGTCGCTCCAATATGACAAGCCCCTTACCAAGTCAACGACTTATATCCAACCCAATGTATCCACTGAGCCTCAGGCATCACCAAATGGCACCTTACAAACGCTCTGCCTAAAGTTGAGGTTCCCTCCAAGATCCCCAAAGGTCCATTACATAAAAATGATGCTTCTTCTAAATCCACACATACCTGTAGCATAGTAGATGACTTGGCATAGTCTCTTGTTGCCATGTCAATGCTAGTAGTCCTCCAGATGTGCCTGTCCCAATGGAAATATCTACTGTCCGCTTTAGGTGTTGTGGATCCCTCGCGTAATCGTCTGATTTTTTTTATGTTGACAAAGTGGAACATCCCCCCTTCCTTCATTAGTTACTTTTAAAATACCAATCTCCATAAAGAATGTCACGATCCATCAGTGTATCATAGATGAAGGCACCTACACTATCACTCTTCATGCTTGGGACGATCATGCCTTGCAGCCCCTTGGTTTTCATCACAACTGTCCCATTACTATTTCTGGAAAGACTTTATTAATTGATATTGAATTCATTGATGCCACATTAGATTATAACATCTTGTTGGGTTGTAGTTACACTTATTCCATGTCCATTGTCGCATATGTTGTCTCTCGCAAGATGTGCTTTCCCCACAATGGAAATATCGTCATTATCAATCAGTTGACTTACTATGACCCTCAGTCTTAGACATGTCCTCTGACCATTATCTCATCAATGACAAGTAATAATATTATCACTTCCCCTACCGATGTGTCTCCTAGAGTCTATAAAGGTTCCACATTGCTTAGGGCTTATTATGGCCCATAGCCTATTCCCTTCGAGCCTAGCTCATCTAGTGTTTGCATGCTTTAGGCATCATGGGCCACCCATAAGAAATCTAGTACGCCCTCACAATAGCCAACCCCTCTGAGACCTCATTATCCTAACTCAACCCACCCTTTAGGTACAACTCCTCCAGGAAAATTTACTTCTACTGGTATCTCTCTTGGCCATTTTCAGCTTGGATTCATTCCCCAAACTCTTACACATTCGAGAGATGTTCCCTAGATCATTACCTTTCTAGTTAGATACCTTTCCTATTCCCTCCCTGTGGAATCTACTCTACTCTTGTCATGGTTACACTGAGTTTACCTAACATTACCTTGGGGATCCCAGTCTGGTACATTGATCCTCCCACAAACACTCCTCGTAATCAACTCAAACCTTACACATCTTTAACCTTGCTTCAACCTATTGTTCTTTCGCCTTCCATTTCTTCAGTTCTAGGACAACCTCAATAGGAAGCTAATCCTATTATGAAAGCATCTAGTGAGGGGGGTAGTGCCCAAAAGAAGGGACCCAAAGACAAGGCAACCAAAACAACTCCAGTTCCTCCTAAACTACCAAAGCTTGCTCCTCCATACACTTTGTGTGATGTTGTTGGGCATGACACTAATAATTGTCCTGAGCTCCCTCATATCAATAATTTGGTGTCTAATACCTTTCTTGAGTCTAACGTCCCTGAGGTCCATGTCACCTTACCCAAGTTAGCTAATAAGAATAGATCCTTACGCACAAATCACCCTTGTGCTTTATGTGATAACTATGCTCATTATTCCCATCACTGTCCCTATCTTGAATATTTTCACAATACACTTCAAGTGCTTCGTGAGCTATATGCCTCTCATAGTGATTCCATTTCCCCTCTACCTACAGGCTATGGTGCCATTGTTACACTAGAGGAGGAGGTTTCCTTACCCACCATTGTGATTTCCCCTCCTGATGATGAGATGACAGATATTTCTGGTCCTATTCTTTACTTATCGTCATCCATGGTATCAATCTATTGGGATTCTCTTTACATTTCCTACTGTGATTTTGTCGAATTTTCTTCGACGAACACTTCATTATGAACATTGGTATATGTCACCTCTACTAGGCATCTATCTTTCCTTATTGAAGATGCACGTGTGAACCTTGTACCTCATGAAGATGCCTCAAGTAGCTCCTCTTCATCATGTGGTCTCTCTTCCTCCCTTCCTCCCATATTTCATTCTAATGAAGACATCATGGAAGCCATGACCACCCCTGATTATCCTTGGAATGATATGCACCATCATTCATACTTCCTTCCATATAAAACCCATGATCAATATGTTTCCTTGTCCACAGAATTCATCCATGGTGAGGTCAGCTAGTTCAAAAGACCCATTACTACACTAGATGCTTTCAATGAAGGAAATATTGATAACATATCCCTTACCATCAAAATTAACATTTTGAATAAACTAGGGATTGAAGAAAATATCACCTTGGGGGAACAATGCACCTCGAAAGACATTGAAGCTTACACTAAGTTATTCAAATAATTCTATGATTTTTTCACCTGGTCTTATTCCAAGATGCATGGACTTGATCCCACCATTCCTGAACACCACATCCACACTTGGTCCAATGCCATTCATGTCCACTAAAAGTAAATGCCTATCCATCCTTCCAACTGTGATTCTATCAACTCCAAAATCGATAAGCTCAAGTAGGCTGGTTTCATTTACCCTATTGAATACACCACATGGGTATCCAACCATGTTCCCGTCCTAAAGAAGCAAGGCCCCATTCATGTATGCACATACTTTCACGATTTGAAAAAAGATTTCCCCAAAGACAAATTTTCCACACCTTTCATAAACCAAATCATTGATGAGTTTGTGGGGCATGATATTCTTTCCTTTATGGATGGATTCTTCAAAAATAACTAGATATGTATTCGTCATCTTGATCAACTTAAATATACCTTCACTATTCTGTGGGGAACTCTTTCTTATAGGGTCGTGCCTCTCGGTTTAAATAACGTTGGGGAGACTTTTCAACGTGCCATGACATATTGTTTTCATGACTTGGATCACATTATCCTTGCATATCTAGACGATCTCACCGCTCGTTCCAGGCTTTGGTCGCAACATCATCATGATCTGCGTACCATATTCCCTCGATTCCGCAAGTATAACATCCACCTCAATCCCCTTAAGTACGTATTTTGTGTTCCCGTCGACTGACTATTGGGCTTCTTTATGTCCAAACATGGAATCACCCTTGACCTTTTCAAAGTTCAAGACATTCTCAAACTTCATCCTCCTTACACCCTTCATGGTCCAAGTGGATATTGGTGTCCACCCACCAATTCCACTTGGACCCCACCATTGTTTCTTTCAATTTTTCAATTTCCTTATTTGTAGCACAATTTACTATTTTTGGCAGTCTTCCACGTCTTAAACTTCCAGATCTATTTTGAGGCCCTAAACGATGTTTTTTTTGGGTTGTGTTATATTCTTTCCATGACTAGCCGATGTAGTTAACCGGGGGGTTAGAAGGGGGGTGGAGCCCCCCGTTTTTTGTGTTGACTGTGTAGCAGGGGGGTCACAAGGGGTTTGAGGGGTGTAGGTAACCCCACTCTATGGGGTCTGGGGCAGCACCCAGGAAAATTTTGTTTTTGGACCATATATTAGGTTGGGCAGACCAACCTATGGTTTTGTACATGGTTTTGGATGCGATGGTATTCGCTCCACGGCTTTGGACGCGATGGTTTTCACTCCATGGTTTTGGACATGACGGTTTTCGGTCCATGGTATTAGATGCTTCAGCATGTATAAATATGTATTGTAACACTGAAAGGAACATAATGAAAAATCAAGATTGTAGTCCCGGTTTTGGGATCCAGAGGAAAATATCTGTGTATATTTGTTTTATGTGTTATGCTCTCGCATTGTTTATTTTATGTGTTTTAGAATTCGTATACAGCTAATTTATGTACAGGGTTAAAACCTACATTTGGTATCAGAGTTGTTTTTGGCTTCAAGGGGATGTCATTATTGTTGAGGGGTTTCACTCGGGCCTGTGGTAGACCCTGTTCAGTGGGAGATCTGTGGGATGAATTCTGGTGGTGAAAGAAGATGGTGAATAATGGAAATATAGAGATTGATAAATTTAATGGTCAGATTTTTGAGTTATGGAAACTCGAGATAGAGGATTTGTTGGTAGATAAAGATCAGTGGATTGTGATAGATCCATGTACCAAACCAACCGAGTTTCTAATGAGGAATGGAATAATTTGGATTGGAAGACAAAGAGCACAATATGATTGTGTGTCTCAGATTCAGTATTGCTGAAAGTATCAGGGGAAGTTACCATGAAGGCTATGTGGGAGAAGTTAGGGACTTTGTACCAATCTGAGTCTCTTGTGAATAAACTGTTTCTACGGAAAAAGTTGTATAACCTGAGGATGAAAGATGGAGACTCGATGACAGAGCATCTGAATGATCCATATTTAAACTAGAATGCAAAAAAATATAGAGATAACCATATACACAAAGATGCAGTGGAAATAATACTTCATTTGATTAATGTAAAATACTGAAATATGCTTACAAACAAAAATGGAAATAAACCATCTAGGGTGATGGTAGCTTATCTCTGAGAAGAGATGTGGAGGCCACATGCCTCTGAACTATGTTATAATGAGGCTCGAAGGCCTATTTATTGTTGAGGAACAATGGAAAACCCTAAACGTCCAAAAACCTAACCCTAGAAGATGAAACACCAAATTGTGGGCCCCGTTTGGGTAAATTGGTACATCAACTTCCCAGGGTCGTAACTTTGGCATACGATCTCTGTTTGATGCGCACAATATCTCGTTAGAAAGATATACCCGAGAAATATAACTTTTAGAAGGGAAACATAAGTCCATGGACCCATGTTGCTCCTAGTTTTCTATAAAAACGTCATTTAGGGTTGCAAAACGGCTCCAGAAGTTCAGGACACGAAAAACTGCTAAAAATAGTAAACTTTGATACAATTAAGGAAACTAAAAAGCTAAAAGAAAAAATGGTGGGGGTCTAAGTGGAATTGGTGGGTGGCCACCAATATCCACCTGGATCATTGAATGCATTTAATACTATGGTAAGTCAGTTATTATCTGTTTATATTAAAATTTCAGATGAAGATAAGTGCATCAGTTTGTTGTGTTCTCTACTAGATTCGTGGGATAGTTTGGTTATTGCAATAGGTAGCAATGCAAATGCCTTGTAGTTTGATGAAATAGTCTCATCCTTGCTGATGGAGGGGATGAGACAGAAAAACATGGAGAGCCAGAATGGTGATGCCTTGTCTGTACAAGGATGCTCCCAGAACAGAAACAAGAATAAGTCATCGAGTGGGAGATCTAAATCTAGAGGGAGATCTAGATCTCCAAGAAAACCTGTAAAGGTGGTTTGCTAGAAATGCGGAAAGGAAGGACACTAAAAAATGGATTGTAAATCTAAAGCTCCTGACAAAGGAGAGGGATCTAATGATGCTCCTTCTGCAGAGGCAAAAGCCACTTTAGATGAAGGTGGGGATTTGTACTTCGCTTCTTCAAATACACATGTAGATCATGAGGCATAGTTGATTGACTCAGGTGCATCCTTTCACTTCACTCCCCATAGAGAGTGGTTCTATGAGTATGAGAAATATGATGGTGGTGATATCTTCTTGGGGGATGAGAAGAAGGCTAGAATCGTTGATCGTAGAAAAGTAAAGTTGAAGTTGCAAGATGGAAGGGTTAGAACACTTCTGGGTGTTCTACATATTCCTACATTGGCTATAAATCTAATTTCCGTAAGCAAGTTGGATGATATAGGTGTAAAAATAGTGTTCGAGAAGGATACCAGCGAAATAGTTCAGGGAGCACTGGTATTGATGTGGGGAGTTCAGATTGGAACTCTGTACAAGCTGCAAGGTAGCATTTTTGTTGATGGATGCAACATTTCTATGGTTCCTAAAAGTGGAGCAGAAAATCTAGTGGTCTTTGGAGAGAAGACCATGTTGTGGCATCAAAGGCTTGGACATATTGGATAGAAGGGCCTTCGAATACTTCATGGTAAAGGTATGGTAGAAGGTATGAGTAATAGCTCTCTAGATTTTGATTTCTGTGAAAATTGCGTATATGGGAAGCAGAATCGGGTGAGTTTCCCGTCTAGTGGTAAGAGGTCGAAACAAATATTAGAGCTTGTGCATGGTGATGTTTTTGGACCTATGAAGGTTCCATCACTAGGTAAGTTTGTGTACTATGTATCATTTATAGATGACTTCTTAAGCAACACATGGATATATTTACTTAAGAAGAAATCTGAAGTCTTTGACATGTTTAAAGAATTTAAGGCTCTACTGGAATACCAGACAAAGAAGAAGATAAAGGTGCTGAGGATAGTTAAAGGTGGAGAGTTTTTCCATAAGGAATTTGAATAATTATATAAGAAGTGTGGTATAGCACGGTAGAAGACTACTCCATACACACCTTAGAAAAATGGAGTTGCAGAAAGAATGAACAAGACGTTGATGGAAAGGGCAAGAAGCATGCTCAGTGTTACTGGGTTAGGATAGGAATTGTAGCCAGAGGTGGTGGAGGCAGCATGTTACCTAGTCAACAGATCACCTTCATTACTGTTGGAGGATAAGACTCCAAAAGAGGTGTGGACTGGTAAGAAACCCTCTCTTTCACATCTGAGGGTATTTGGATGTGATGCATATGTACATGTTCCAAAGGAGAAAATAACAAAGTTGGATAGTAAATCTGAAAAGTACATCATTATTGGGTATAAGGATGGTTTAAAGGGTTATAAGATTTGGAACCCAATAACAAGGAAGGTTGTGTACAACTGAGATGTGGTGTTCAGAGAGGTGAAAGATGTTATTAAACATGAAGTCCAACCAAAGGAACCTGAGAATATAGAGTTTGAACTTAAGGAGGAAGAATCAGACTCTACAACAGAAGAGGAGTTTGAAGATGAAGAGCCACAAGCTCTGAGTGTGAGAAGATCAGTTCAAGAAAGAAGGCAACTGGAAAGGTATAGTCCATCTACTTTCTGTTCAAATTTTTGTTTATCTTTTACTGATGATGATCCCAAAACTATGAAGGAAGCAGTAGATTTAGAGGATGGAAAAATCTGGAAAGAGGCCATGGTTGATGAAATGGCATCTTTGCACAAAAATGAGGCTTGGGATCTGGTGGAGTTTCCATCTGGAAGGAAACCAATTGGTAGCAAATGGGTGTTCAAGAAGAAGACAAATGCAGAAGGAAACATGGAGAAATACAAAGCTCGTTTGGTAGAAAAAGGTTATTCCCAGGTGTCAGGAATTGATTTTGGTGATATTTTTCTACTATTGCCAAGGTAGCTTCTATTAGATTACTTCTATCTGTTGCTGTTGCTTTTGATTTTGAGGTAGAATAGATGGATGTAAAGACAACATTTCTTCACGGGTATCTAGAAGAGGAGATCTACATGAAGCAACCTGAAGGTTTTGCGGTGAAGGGTAAGAAAGAACTGGTATGCAAGTTAAAGAAGTCTCTGTATGGGTTAAAATAGTCACCAAGGATGTGGCATCAGAAATTTGATACATTTATATGGGGACTTGGCTTCACCAGAAGAAAATCATATCACTGTGTGTATTTTAAATTAATTGGTGATCGTGTTATTTATCTAGTCTTGTATGTGGATGATATGTTGCTGGTTGGAGATGATAAAGAAATTATCCAGGTTTTGAAGACCCATTTGTCCTCCAAATTTGACATGAAATATCTTGGTGCTGCAAACTATATTTTGGGCATGGAAATTAAAAGGTATTGGATAAAGAGGAAGATTTGGTTAAACCAGAGGAAGTATGTCGAAACAATATTACAGAGGTTTAATATGAAAGATAGTAGACCGGTGAAGGTTCTTGTTCCTGTAGGTGTAAATTTATTTGTTGAATGGTGTCGCAAGACACAAGAAGAGGAAGAGGACATGTCCCGTGTTCCATATGCAAGTGTAGTCGGTAGCTAGATGTATGCGATGCTCTGTACTAGACCAGACATTGCACATGCAGTGGGAGTATTGTGCAGGTTTATGTCAAAAGCCGGGGAAGGAGCACTGGACAACAGTGAAGCAGGTTTTCAGGTATTTGTGTGGCACTAGTGATTATGGTTTGCGCTACCAAAGAAGATTGGGATTGAACAGAGTGTTGGATATTCTTGGCTTTTTTGATGCAAAATGGGCTAGAGATCTGGATCAGAGAAGATATACAAGTGGGTATGTGTTTAACCTATTTGGAGGTGCAGTCAGTTGGATGAGTAAGAAACAATCTGTAGTGGCACTATCAACTACAGAGGCAAAATACATGGCAGCCACTCATGCAAGCAAGGAAGAAGTTTGGTTGCAAAGATTGTGTTCAAGTATGGGGTTAGTACAACGAGCTATAAGGATAGACTGTGACAACCAAAGTGCAATTTTCTTGTCAAAGAACCCTACATAGCATTCAAAGACAAAGCACATTGATGTTCAATATCACTTTGTGAGGGATATGATAGAAGACAAAAAGGTGTTGTTGGTAAAGGTGGACACTTTGAAGAATACTGTAGATGCATTGACAAAATCTGTGAGCTCTGAGAAGTTCTCTTGGTGTAGAGAAACAATGGGCATTGCAGGGCTAGATAAATGACTAATCTCTCTTGTAGGCCCCTATGGAAAGAAAATAACAAGTGGGAGAATGTTGGGTTGTGTTATATTCTTTCCACGACTAGCCGACGTAGTTAACCAAGGGGTTAGAAGGGGGATAGATCATCCCCTTCGCTGCACCGACAGTGTAGCAAGGGAGTTCACAAAGGGTTTGATGGGTGCAGGTAACCCCACTCTATGGGGTCTGAGGCAACACCCCGAGAAATTTTTTTTTGGACCCTATATTAGGTTGGGTGGACCTACCTATGGTTTTGTGCATGTTTTTTCACACATGGTTTTGGACATGATGGTTTTTGGTCCATGGTTTTGGATGTGATGTTTCTCAGTCCATGGTATTGGATGCTTTGGGATGTATAAATATGTATTCTAACATGGAAAGGAACATAATGAAAAATCAAACTGGTAGTCTTGGTTTTAGGATCCTGGGGAAAATCTCTGTGAATATGTGTTTTATGTGTTATGCTCTCGCATTGTTTATTTTCTGTGTTTTAGAATTCATATGCAGGTAATTTTTGTACAAGGTTAAAACCTACAGTTTTTTGGGAAAACTGGGAGCAACATGGGTCCATAGACCGATGTTTCTCTTCCCAAAGTTGTAGTCCTCGGAGATCGTATGCCAAAGTTACAACCCTGGGAAGTTGATATACCAATTTACCCAAAATGGGACCCATAGTTTGGTGCTTCATCTCCTAGGGTTAGGGTTTTGGATGTTTAGGGTTTTCCATCGTTTCTCAACAATAAATAGGCATTTGAGCCTCACTGTAAAAAATTTCAGAGGCATGTAGCTGCCACATTTCTCGTCAGAGATAAGCTACCATCGCCCAAGCTAGTTTATTTCCCTTTTTGTTTTGTAAGCATAGTTCAATATTTTACGATAATGAAATGAAGTATTATTTATGTTGTATCTATTTATTTATGGTCATCTCTGTAATTTGTTGCATTCCTTTTTAAATCTAGATCAATGGTATCAAAGCAGTTTGCTGGTTCTTTGTTTTTCTTTGCATGTCCCCAACGAGGTCGAGATATAAGGAGTTAAGACTTGAAGCGGTCGAACCTTTGCAAGATCAACCTCGCAAATCCCTACGACCTCCCATGGTGGATGAAAAGAAAGATGAGGGGGTAGGATATCCTATCAAAATCTTGCTCGAAGAGGCCCTTGAGCGACAAAGGAATGCAATGATGAACAACTTTTGCCAGATCCTTTAGTGGATACCTAAGGGAGACACATCTACTTCTAGTAGATACTCTGGAAGCGCCACACCTTTTAAGGTACAAGTTAACTTTGAAATTCCCATATTTGAGGGTAAGATAGATGCAAACATTGTATATAAATGTTTAAATCTACTAGAAGGTTATTTTTCTATTCATGATTTTTCCGGTTCGGGAAATATTACTTTCGCTCTTCTAAAAGCCGCCCCCCACATCAAGGACCAGTGGGAAACCTACCGCAAGTAAAAGGATGAAAGTATGGCCTCATCTTTTTCAGCCGCACCCACTTGGAATTCATTCTGAAATGCCATCAAGGAGCAGTACTACCCTATCAAAATCTATGAGGATAAATACATAAAGTGGACCATGCTGCGGCAGGGAAGGGACTAAGACCTGTTAGAGTTTATCAATATTTTTCATACCCTTCGAACAAAGTTAGGTATCAAGGATTCTAAGCTGCATTTAGTACTCAAATATTGCAACTGCCTACACAGGTACATCCAAGACGAGATGGAGTTCCTGGACATCTCCTCACTCGGCACAACATACCGATACGCTATCAAGATCAAGTTGAATTTTAAACAAAATAAGCGATACTTTGGATCTGCAAATCCGAAGCAAGGGAAAGGCACCCCCAAACCACTGAACAAAGGAAAAAGCCATGATAGGGTGGCCCAGGACAACCCGCCAAAGCCACAAGCAAAGAACAACACTTTGAAGCCAAAGAAGGACATGGAAAGTGGTGTGAGTTCCATAAGAACTCCACTCACAACACAAGTGAGTGTCAGGCCAAGTAGTCACTAGTGGCCAAGCTAAAGTATTCAGAATCAGATGCATGTTCAGAATCTGAGTTAGAACCTGATAAGGAGAATGAGAAAGGGAAGAAAATTATCGATGCGGAGCCTAATGCCACTATTGCCACCATGAAGATCCAGAAAGAGGAACCCAAAGATCCAAAGGAGGAGGAGCACCTCTTCCACTCCTAGATGTGGGTAAAGGCCTCCCGGCTACAATTCATTGTCAACAGTGGGAGCAAAAATAACCTCATTTCAGCAGAGGTCATGAAGTAGCTAGGCTTACCAACCACAACACATCCACAACCGTACACCATCGGGTGGCTTCACCAAGGACGGGATCTTCGCGTGAGACAACAATGTTGCCTTCCATACAACATCAAACCCTTCATGGATGAGGTATTGTGTGACGTTTCTCCCCTTGATGTTTGTGATGTACTATTAGGCCAACCATACTTGTGGAAGATACATGCTATATATGAGTCAAGGCCTTGTGCTGTTATTGTTACTTTGGGAAATAAGTTGTATAGGATACCAGAGGTAGCACCATGTACCACCATCTCTTTGGTTGCTACAAAACAATGCAGTAAGCTCATTTCCAAAACTAGGAAATTTGTTTTCTTGATGATACGCCCTCAAGGAAAGAATAATATGGTGTCCACGACCTCCAAACAAGGCCCCTCTACATGACAACTATAGATGGACAAGGTCATGGAGGAGTACAATGACATTATCACTTCTCTTGCAGGGGTTTCTCTACACTGTCAGGTCATGCACTCCATCGATCTGACCTGAGGTGCATCACTGCCCAATGGACCAATCTATTGGTGCTCCATTCTAGAGAACGATGAAATCAAGAGGCAAATTCAGGAGCTACTATAGAAAGGTCACATCCAACCGAGTTCATCGTCTTGTGGGAGCTCGATAGTGTTGGTACAAAATAAGGATGGAACTTGGAGACTCTGTATTGACTATCGGGCACTGAACAAGATCACTGTTTGGAATAGGTACCCAATCCCATAGATTGATGACCTTCTGGACCAACTAAAGGTGGGGAATATTTCAGCAAGATTGATTTGAAGTTAGGATATCCCCAGGTACCTATCAAACCCTCCGATGTGTGGAAAAATGCCTTCAAAGCTAAGGAGGCCCTTTTCGAATGGTTGGTTATGCCTTTCGGTTTGATGAATGCTCTTGCAAACTTCATGAGGCTAATGGATGACATCTTGCAGCCATTCCCCAACTGATTTGTAGTGGTATACTTGGATGTCATCTTGATCTTCAGCTAGAGTTGGGAAGATCACCTCCACCACATCCGATAGGTTCTCCAAACACTGCGGAAACACAAGTTATGTGCCAATTTGGAGAAATTCACTTTTGGCATGACCCAAGTTTAGTATCTGGGATACATTATTGATGAACAGGGGGTCCATTTGGATCTAGCCAAGATCCAAGTCATTCGGGATTGTCCATCTAAAACCACTCTAATAGAGCACCATAGCTTTCTGGGTCTTGCCAACTTATACCACATGTTCATGTCGGGATTTTCTCATATCACTTGGCCCTTGAGTCAAGTCACAAAGGGAGGAGAGAAAGTAAAATTCTTTTGGTCTGAATCTCAAAAGAAGGCATTCACAAAGTTGAAACATCGCCTCTACTTGGCACTAGTGTTCGCATTACCAGACTTGCAACAACCATTTTAGATCGAGACAGATGCCTCTGACTATACTATTGGGGAAGTCCTTACTCAACACGGGCATCCAATGGCATATCACAGTGAGACACTGTTATGAAACCAGCTCACAAAAAGATAGGAAAAATATATAAACGCCTTAGAAATAAACCTCTTCAAGGGGGAAACCTCCTTTACATTACAAAAATGAACAATTCTTTGATGATACAAATGATAAGACCTCCTTTCTGTATATAGGAGTCTAAGGGGTCGTAATATAATTAGAGACGACATAACAATAATAATGTAAGGGCACAATAATAAAAATAGTGGGCTTCTATGGGGCACAATAACAATAATATAGGGACTATATGGGCACAACAATATAATAAGGGGGTTGTATTAATAACAATAAGGGGTTACACTAGTAGTATAGGGACCTAACATTCCCCTCTCCTTCAAAACGTGTTGTCCTCAATGCTTGAGTAGTTCTCGATGCTTCTCTATAAAATTATTGTCCTCCCATGTTGAATCATTAATGGGTAAGTTCTTCCACTTGATGAGATACTCTGAAATTGATCAATTTCATAGCTATCGGGTTCTTGTTTCTATGATTTCTCTAGGTTCCAATATGATTTTTCCTTCCTCGTCAAGTGCTGGAAATATTGTTTGAACTGGGATCTTCTGCAACTTTTGAATGAGTGGCCACACTTCTTCATCCTTCTTCCATTCATCCCTTGCTTCATTTATCCAATTTGGTTGGATAATAGAAATAGCAAAAAATAATGCTTCCACATCCTCATCCTTTCTTGAGAGTGCATCTGCAACAACATTTTTCTTCCCTTGTTTGTAGATGATTTCAAAGTCATAACCCAACATATTTGTGATCCATTTTTTCTGTTCTTCTAAAGGTAATATTTGTTCTAAAAAGTATTTAAGACTATCATGATCCATCTTTACCTTGAAGTGTCTTCCCATTAGGAAAAGTCGCCATTTCTTAAGTTCATGTAGTATTGCCAACATTTCCTTCTCATAAATAGCTTGCTTGAGATGTAGCCATAAAAATACCCAATCACCTACATTAAAACTTTTTTCACTACGATGTTGATCTGCCTGTTATTTCATTCGATTTTGCGCCAAACTACCATTATCCTTTAAAAGTTGGAGAATTTTTTCTTCATGCTCGATGTGATCTTTCACTGCTTGAACCTTTTTCTTCTTGATATATCCTTCTATCTTGAGAGTTTGAGGAGTGGTAATTTCTTCCAATGCATTACAAGATATGGTCAGATTCATTTCTTGATGCTTGATGTGATATTTCACTTCTTGAACATTTTTCTTCTTGATATGTCCTTCTATATTGATAGTTTGAGGAGTGCTAATTCTAGCCAATGCATTACAAGATATGGTCGAATTCGTTTCTTATTTCTCGATGTGATCTTTCACTTCTTGAACATTTTTTTTCTTGATATGTCCTTCTATATTGAGAGTTTGAGGAGTGGTAATTCTTGCCAATGATTTACAAGATATGGTTGAATTCATTTCTTCTTTCTCTGGGTTTGGTTCATGGTGTATATCCTCTTATTTTGATGATTCTTGATCCTTTTCTTCCTCTTATTTACAATCAATGTAAAATAATTTCTTCTCAACATACTTATGACCTTTAATGTATTTGTTATCACAATTGTAATAAAGTCCTTTTTCTCTTTTTTCTTCCAATTGTTTTGGTGTCAACCTTGTATGTTTTGGAAGGCTAGGTGATCTGAAATCACCCATAAATGACCTCAAAGAAATAATGAAGGTATTACAGACTCAAGTGCTGTGGTGTGCCTATGTTATTTTATGCAACGGATCGATAAGATAGTGAAATACACAGACACTGAAACAGTAAGAGAACATAGTAAGCAAACACATAAACACAATAAATCTAATAAGGAGTTCACCCAATCCTCCTGGGCTACGTCTCCTGGTCCAGCCTTCAGTGGTGGCCTTTCTTTTGTGTCTTAAAGCAGATTTTTTACAAAAAGGAGCTCAATTTGAGTCTCACTTTAACAAATTATGATCAGTAGGATTGTACTTGGATTCCCCAAGTCTCTAGAGTACACAGACTCCCCTTACTGAATCTCGACCTCAACTGATCGTAGTGGTATGAGTCCAATTCGGTACTCAATACCTGACAAGTATACACATAGGAGTTCCTTGAACCTCTCAAGCCTTCTCTGGAGTTCACAGACTCTCGGACTCTCTGTGTCTCTATTTGCTCGATGCTGCCTTTGCTCTACAGATCAGCACGACTTCTCTGTTCTCTGCAATTCACTTCTTTCTTGCCTTTTGGCTTTCTACTTCTCTTTCTCTGCCCTCTTTTCTCTTTGTTTGTTCGTGGCTTAAAGCCAATCTACTTCCTGACTCTTCGTTTCTGCTTCCTGGCTCTCTGGATCTCCTGCCTCTATCTGCTTGAATTCCCTTGCTCTGCGTCATCATAATTGTGTAACGCTTCATAGAGAGGTGGCCACTTATTTTCTCACGAATTGAGTGTCAGTTCTCTTTGAACAGCTGTCATTTCCGTTGCACCAAGATTTCCTGCAAAACTGATTCCCCTGCCAATTCATTGGTCATGCCGAACCTCAAATATCATATGACTCAGCCTATTTCCCCATCAAATCCGGTCATCCATCAGATCATTTCTCTGTCCTTGATCCGGAGCCTCCAGATCCTATGGTCTCTATCCATATCACGCGGGTAAGTAGCATGACCTTTACCCGCGCGATGTGAGTGATTTTCTCTCTCATCCGCTAGATGTGTGTCACCCTATGTATGGCATCAGGTGGGACTCAGGCTGAACTCGCTTACCATTTGGAGCCCTTCTGATATCCTACTGGTTTTAGCGCGGGACCCACCTTATGATAGAATCGGTGATTTCCGTAGGGTTTTATGCTTTTCCTTGTGGCCGAGTGCTTGGGGGATATACTTCACTGAGGGGACGCCCAACATTTGTTTTTGGATTTGACCTCCCGTTTGTCAGTTTGTGCCAGTACGCAATCACCATGGGCCAACGGTCTGTGCACTTTGACCGAGGGTCCTCATTGTTCCTTGCTAGCCACAAATTGCCATTGTTCAGAGGTAATTTTTGATAAGCTTCGACATCCATAATACTTTGAAACTTTGGTATGAGTTTTACAGAGTTCAGAGAACTTTAAGAGTGTTTAAGGATCCAATTCGGATCACAACCTTCCCACTGAAAAAGCTTTTGGACCACCAAAAGTTGGTTTTCAAGCATCGACTAAGTGAGGGTATAGTTGTCTCACTTGTCCAATCTCTATCCATTTTGCACTACTTGGCTTTGAACCCTTGAGTCCAATCCTGAGGTACTCAACATCTCCCCTACGTGTCGTCCACACCTTCCTATCCAGAATTGTGTCTTCCTGCAATTCATTGAGATATTCAGGCAACAGATCATCAATAGAAGGCAATTGACTCTGCTCGTCAGGATCTTCAATTAATGAAGGTTCAAATAGTCTCAAGTTGTCTGCATTAATGACTAAGTAGATGTGCATGTAAGTTGGTAAATATAGGCGAAAAACATTCTCACCAATTTTCTCAAGTATCTTGAAAGGTCCATACCTTATTGGTTTTAGCTTTTTACCTTCACCTTGCATTCTGTCTTTGCTGATATACAACTAGACTTGATCACCAACTTGAAAACTATGCTCCATCCGATGCTTGTCATGCCTTGCCTTGTATTTGGCTTGGCTCTTTTCCAGCTCTTCCTATACTACTTGGTGAATCTCTTGGATTTTTTCAATGAACTTGGTTGCCTTGTCTACATCACCGTGTCCAACAACTTCTATGTCCTTACCAAAGACAAAATGCAAGGGAGACCGTGGTGTGAAACCAAAATAGGTCTCAAAAGGATATCTCTGTGTAGAAGAATGTTTTGCTCAATTGTAAGCATGTTGCACATGGATGCTTGTTGCAATAGCCCTCTGAGCAACTGGATCATTTTCTTGTTGACCACTTCTGTCTGGCCATTTTTTTGTGGATAAAAGGCTGTTCTTTTCTTCAGTTTGGTGTCCATCAGTTCCCACAGACTCGACAAAAACTTCCCAACAAATCGGGTGTCTCGATCAGATACAATGGAAGTGGGTAATCCAAAATGAACCCATACATGCTAAAAGAACAACTTTGTAGTTTGTTCAACTGTAATCTGTTTATTACATGGTATCGAAATACACATTTTGTTGAACCTATCCATAACAACATATAAATAGTCATGACCTTTCCTAGATTTAAGCATTCCTCCAACAAAGTCCATGGAAACACTTTCCCAAGGATGAGAAGGAACTGGTAGTGGAGTGTACAAGCCTAGTTTTCTATTGCTGGGCTTGCTTTTAGCACACATGGTACACCCTCTTACATATCTAGAAATTATCTCATTCATTTTTGGCCAATAACAAAATATTTGTATCTGTGCAACCATTTTACTTACCCCAAAGTGACCTGATATTAGAGAAGTGTGTGCTTCTTGAATTATCTTTACTCTTTCAGTTTGTGGAATGCATAGCTTCCCACAATGATACAAGATTTTTTCCTTAATGTGATAATCCAATTATTCTACTTGTTTGCCTGGACTTAAAGTTGCATTTACATCTTTAAAATCTATATCTTGAGCATATTATTCAATGAAGCTCTCATGCAATACTGAGTTATGCTTAAGTATAGTAGATGTGTTTATAATTGGTCTGGATAACATATCTGCAACTTTATTGTGTATGCCCCTTTTATGTCTGATGACTAAATGAAACTGTTGTAGAAAACTCATCCATTTATAGTGTCTTGATTGCTGCAACTTAGTTTGGGAGTGTAGATATTGAAGTGGTTGATGATCAATATGTATAACTATCTCTTTGCCCATTAAGTAATGTTTCCATTTTTTCACACTCTGTACTAATGCATACAATTCTTTGTCATATGTGTGATAGTTAACTACTGCAGAATTAAATGTCTCAGAACGATAGCATATGGGTTTACTGTGCTGTATCAACACTGCTCCCATGGCATAGTCACTGGCATCCGTTTGGATCTCAAATGGTCTTTGAATATCGTGCAGTGCTAGTACTATTGCTGTACTATTCTTGTTTTTCAAGGTGTCGAAGGCTTTCTATTGTTTGCCTCCCCACTGAAACACCTTACTCAATCTTGTTAAAGCATGTAAGGAAGCTGCAATTAAGGAAAAGTTAGAAATGAACTTTCTCCAATATTGTGCTGCTCCTAAGAAGCTTCTAAGTTCTGTAGCAGATTTGGGTTTAGGCCAATTTACAATGACTGCCACCTTAGAGGGATCTATATTCAATTCACCACCCCCTACTATATGTCCCAAATAATTCAAATATGTTTTTCCAAATTCACATTTTGAGAGTTTAACATAATTTTTTTCTCTTTTCAAAACATCTAGTGTCTTCTTAACATGCTTTAAATGTTCTTCCCACATTTTGCTAAATATAAGAATGCCATCTAGATATATAATAAAAAAATCATCAAGAAAAGGTCTGAGTACATCATTCATTATTCTAATGAAAGTAGCAGGAGCATTAGTTAAGCCAAAAGGCATAACCAACCACTCATACAATCCCTACTTTGTCTTGAAAGCAATCTTCCATGCATCTTGTTCTACAACTCTAACATAATGATATCCACTATGCAAGTCTAACTTGGAAAAATAAACAGCTTCCTTTAATTGATCTAATAGATCATCTATGCGAGGAAGGGGATAACAATTTTTTATTGTTATTTTATTCAGTGCTCGGTAATCAGTGCACATTCTCCAGGAGCCATCTTTCTTTTTCACCAAAATGATTGGAGACCCGCATGGTGATGTGCTAAGTCTAATGAATCCCTTCTCGAGAAACTGCTACACCTGCTTCTTGATTTTTGTATTCTATAAAGCGGACAACATGTACATTCCAATGTTAGGCAATGGAGCATCTGGCTGCAAATTAATACCATGCAGTATTTCCTTTTTGGGTGGCAGACCTTTATGTTCTTGAAACAAGATATCATATTCTGAAACAACTTTTTCTAAATCAGCTTGCTGTTTAGCATCACAACCCTCAAATACATTGGCTTTATCAGGTTTCTTTTCCTTTACAACCATCACTAAAAATTGTTTGCATGAATTTACAATTCGTTTCATCTCCCCTGAGTTTATGAGAGTGTAATTATTCTTGAGCTTATGAGCTCTTATGATATATTCGATTCCATATTTAATGAGGAGATACTTGTTCTCAGCTCTATATAAAATAGCTTTTCTATCATACAAGTAGGGACTTCCCAAAACAATTCCACATATATCCAAAGGAACTATATCTAACTCAACCTCATCTACAAATGCTGACCCAAAAGAAAACTTAAGTTTACATTGTCTAGTCACTTTTAGTTGTGCTTTATCACTTAACCAAGCTAATGGGTATGGTTTTTTGTGAGGTGTAGTCAGTAATCCCAACTTCTTTACAATTGCTTCAGAAATTAAATTTACTTGTGAGCCACTATCAAACAAAGTATCAATCTTTTGATGCTTGGAAATAACTCAAATATGGAAAAGCTCATGTCTTTTTCTCTCATTTTCTTCATTATTAGTAAATTGTGCAGAATTACTAGTAGATGCTTTAGAATTTTTAACTTTTATACCTATGGTTGCAATGGTCGTTTCATCTCCTGAGTCTAACCCCAAATCTTTCTGAATAGTTGCAGTAGTCTTCTTCTTCTTGCCCTCGAACTTCTTAGGTCTCAGCTCCAGATGCAGAATCCAACAGTGCTCATCATCACGCCCATCCTTCTTATAGTGAATGCATGAAGGCTTGCTTTTATGTGCAGTGTTGGCCTTCCTCTCTTTCCATTTCCATTTTCTTTTCTTCTTATTCTTGCTTGAAATGCGCTTGGATGATCCCCCAACTTATGGGTTCCCATTCTTTCCTCTAGCTTCTAGATGCGTAGCTTGAACAGATACCTCATCTATACTAGTGGGATTAAACATGATGATAGTGTGCCTCATGAAGCTTTGTAGACCACCTATGTACTTCAACAAAGTCTCAGGTGAGTCTAAAGAAATTCCTAGAATCAAAGCTCTTTTCCTAAATTCTTGGGTGTAACCTTCTACACTTTTCCCTTTCAATTGGTGAAGATTTTGCCAACTCATCATGGCTTGCTGCATGTAAGCTAGTGGATATAACTGGTTTTTGATTGCAAAAACAAATTCACTCTAGACAAAAAGAATCTTACCATGTTTCTTCATGTCAGCTTGTGTCCTACCTTCCCACCATACCAAGACAATGCCTCTAAGGCATAGGCTGGCCAGCTGAATCTTACTCTTGTCTGAGTCAATACTCTGCACTCTAAAATAAACATCAATTTGTCTAATCCAATTATCCAGCTTCTCTGCATTCAACTCTCCATCATATATTGGTAAAACAAATTTAACATATAATTTAATCAAAGATGTCTTCTTTTTATGTTCAGGGCTATTAGGATGTGTGAGAAAGTTTTCTTCTTTCCCTTTGCCTTTTGAGTGGTCATGGAGGAGAGACTCTTCTTATCCTTTATCTTGTTTGGAGCCTGATGAATCTTCATCTTTATGTTTCCTAAAGTCCCTATACATTTCCTCTACCATGGACCTCATGGCTAGGAAACTATCTATAAATTGGGGGTCTAGTCCCAAGGGACTTTCTTTTGACATTTTCTTTTGAGGATAGAATATTCCAATTTCCAGGTTAGTTTCAACCAACTCTCCTTCTCCTAATTTAAGATTTGATCTAGTTAGCATTCAAAAACAAAATCCAGCACAAGCTTTTCTAACCTTAACAACCTAGAGCTCTAATACCACTTGATCTGAAATCACCCGTAAATGACCTCAGAGAAATAATGAAGGTATTACATACTCAAGTGGTAGGGTGTGCCTATGTTATTTTATGCAACGAATCAATAAGAGTGCGAAATAGACAAACACTGAAACAGTAAGGGAACACAGTAAGAAAACACATAAACACAACAAATTTAATAAGGAGTTCACCTAATCCTTCTAGGCTACGTCTCTTGGTCCAACCTTCAGTGGTGGCCTTTCTTTTGTGTCTTAAAGTAGATCTTTTACAAAAAGGATCTCAGTTTGAGTCTCACTTCAACAGATGATGATCAGTAAGATTGTACTTGTATTCCCCAAGTCTCTAGAGTACATAGACTCCCCTTACTGAATCTCAACCTCAACAAGTCTCAGTGGTATGAGTCTGATTTGGTACTCAATACCTCATAGGTATACACAGAGGAGTTGCTTGAACCTCGCAAGCCTTATCTGGACTTTACAGACTCTCAGACTCTCTCTATCTTTGTCTGCTCGATGTTGCCTTTGCTCTATAGGTCAGCTCGACTTCTCTGTTCTCTGCAATTCACTTCTTTCTTGCCTTTCGGCTTTCTACTTCTCTCTCTCTACCCTCCTTACTCTTTGTCTGTTCGTGGCTTAAAGCCAATCTACTCCCTGATTGTTCGCTTCCGCTTCCCAGCTCTCTGGATCTTCTGCCTTCGTCCGCTTGAATTCCCCTACTCTGCATCATCATCACTGTGGTAACGCTTCACATAGAGGTGGCCACTTGTTTTCTCAGGAACTGAGTGCCAGTTCTCTTTGAATGGTCGTTATTTCTTTTGCTCCAAGATTGCTTGTGAAACTGATTCCTTTGCCAACTCATCGGTCATGCTGAACCTCAAATCTCATATGACTCAGCCTATTTCCTCGTCGAATCCGATCATCCATTGGATCATTTCTCTACCATTTATTCGGAGCCTCCAGATCCTACAGTCTCCGTCCATATCATGCAGGTAAGTAACATAACTTTTACTCGCGTGATGTGAGTGATTTTCTCTCTCATCAACTGGATGTGCGTCACCCAGTGTACGGCATCGGGCGGGACTCGGCCAAATCCGCTTACCACTTGGAGCCCTTCCGATATCCTGCTGGTTTTAGCATGGGTGCCACCTTATGATGGAATTGGCGATTTCTGTACGGTTTTACGCCTTTCCCCATGGCCGAGCACTTGGGGGCTTTCCTTCACTGAGGTGGACATCTTGCAATATGTGATTAGTGCTTTAATTCTAATCACGTATCAGAAATTGCCTCTATTTTTGGATTTGACCTCTCGTTTGTCAATTTGTGCTAGTATGTGGTCACCATGGGCCAATGGTTTGCACGCTTTGACCAAGGGTCCTCGTTGTTCTGTGCGGACTAAAAATTTCCATCATTCAAAGGTAATTTCTGATAAGCTATGACATGCATAATACTGTGAAACTTCGATATGAGTTTTAAAGAGTTCAGGAAACTTTAAGAGTGTTTAAGGATCCAATTCGGATAACTAGGAGAAACAACACTTTCATGTTTATATTTGTGACGGGTAAACTTCCTTGTTTCCATAATTTTTCTTTCCATTTTTCTTTCCAACTTGAATTCATTCTCCAATGAATCAGGTTCCCAAAAATGAACCTCATGTTGAATGTTATCCTTTAAAGTCCCTATGGAGACATCAATCCTCTACTTCTCTGGAATATCATTTTCCCTTATATTCAATTTTTGAAAGTCCTCAATGTGATCTATCGTTGAACACTTTTGTTTGAGATTAATCAATTGGATAAAGAAGGTGTTTCTCTTTGTATCCTCATAATGTGCTATAATTTCCGCCATGAAAATTAACCACGTAACAAGTGGTTTACGAGAAAAAAGCCCTTTATACCATAAAAAATGATCTTGTTCTAAATATGAAGATGCAATACATGCCTTTTGTAATAGTGGTACACCATGTAGATGAAAATATTTCTCCATTTGTAGAATCCAATTTACTGGATCCTTGCCATCAAACTTCCTCATCTCACTTTTTCTTGATTTTAGGAGCTCGCTCTTGAAATGACTGTAACTATGTAATTTCAGATCTTTAAGTTCTAAAATTTCAACTTGTAATAGCCCTCTGAGCTCTCTTTCTAACCCCACAAGTCTGATCAGAATTTGATTCTCCAAGAAAGAGTTATGCCCAATCTCCTAAGATGAACTGATTATATAATTTTTCAGTAGAGAGAACTTGTACGAAGTGCCATGTGTCACTGTTCCGACCTTTAGATCTGAAAAATATACACAAAAGACTATAGTCTATCCCCTTTCTATAAATTCTTATGAAATTTCAATTTGTTGTTTAGAGAGAAAGTTATGACGATTGTCCCCAGGTCACCTGTTTGGAATGTAATTCGGGAGTTTACAAAAACCTTAACTTCCTTAGATCATATATCCACAAATATAGAGAGACAAGCTCTAAAATTTAGTCCCAAGGTTTAGAAGGATTTTGGCTCAAATGGGTTTTGTTTGTAGCTTCTGAAACATCGCAGAAAAAAGTTATAGAGAAAATGCCATGATGGCCTATTTGGAGCAGCAAAACCCTATAATCTAAAGCTTTGATACCAAATGTTATGAAACCAACTCACGAAAAGATAGGAAAGATATATAAAAAACATAGAAATAACCCTCTTTGAGGGGGAAACCTTATTCACATTACACAAATGAAAAATTCTTGGATGATACAAATGACAAGACCTCCTTTCTATATATAAGAGTCTAAGGGGTCATAATATAATCAAAGTCGACATAACAATAATAATGTAAGGGAACAATAATAACAATAGTGGGCTTCTATGGGACACAATAACAACAATATGTGGACTACATGGGCACAACAATATAATAAGGTGGTTGTACTAATAACAATAAGGGGTTACACTAATAGTATAGGGACCTAACAGACACTTTCAAACACAGTCCGGGTGTATCCCACTTATGACAAAGAGATGTATTTCATTGTGAAGGCCCGCCGACAATGGAAGCATTACATTTTGAGGAGGGAAACGATCATCCACATAGACCACCAGCCCTTGCATTCCATATAGATGCAAGGGAAGTTACAGAATTATTGCCATCAAAACTGTTCCACATATCTACAACAATTCCATTTGAATATCAAGTATAAGAAGGGCAGCACCAATAATGTTATAGATGGCCTCAATCGACCACCGATCATGGTGTTAACCACCGTGCTCAACTCCTATGGGCACGAGACTTCTGATTGGATGCTCCTCTACAAAAGTGGCCCAGATTTCATCCACACATACCAAACACTCTTGGAGGGTCAACATGTTCTAGATTTTCACCTCGAGGATGCCTTGTTATTCCACCTAGATCACCTTTGTGTTCCTTCAAGTGAGCGTGCCAAGATGATTTCAAAAGCACACTACAATCGGGCTTCTAGGCATTTCAGGGTTGAGAAAATGGTGGCAGTACTGTAGAAGTATTTCTATTGGCCGAATCTTCAACTGGATGTTGGAAAGTACATCAAATCCTCCACTACCTGAACCATTGCCAAACCGACCATCAAGATGTAAGGCCTCTATACTCTGCTGCCTACCCCTATTCGACCTTGCGAATCCATCTCCATGGATTACATGTCAGTCCTTCCTTCTACTAAACATGGAAATGACTGTGTTTTTGTGGTCATCGACAGGTTCTCAAAGACGGCCATTATGACGACCTCCAAGAAGAAAATCACAGCAGAAGCCACTACTAAACTCTTCTTTGAACAAGTGTGGGTACACTTTGGGATCCCACAATCTATCATCTCAGATCTAGATAGTAGGTTCCTCAGTGCATTTTGGTCCAATCTCTGGTCAATTTTTGACACCAAACCCACTAAGTCCACAGCCTTCCATCCCCAAACTGATGGCCAGACGCAGGTTGTCAATAGGATGATTGTACACATTTTATGCATGTACAACTCAAAGCATCCATGCACATGGGATGATAGCCTCCCCTATGTTCAACACAAATAACTGATCTCTCAACAGCTCAACTGGACACAACCCTTTTCAGGTGGGCTTGGGATTCCAGCCACCATGTCCCATTGATGTGGCCATGCCATTTGCAGCTACTAAGGCAGATTCGGCTCATGTCCAGTCCAAAACAGATAAGGCAAACAACTTCATTGAGCACATCCAAAATATCCACTAGCAGGTCCATGAAATTCTTGAGAAATCAAATGCCAAGTACAAGCAACGGCATGATCAACATCAGATGCCACACAAGTTTCAGGTGGGCAAGAAAGTCTGGTTACATTTGCAAAAGGAACACCTTACCAGAGCCTATCAAAAACTTAGACCACTCTGATATGGTCCTTACACCATTACCATGGCTGTGGAGACAATGCATTTGAGCTCAAAATCCCCCCATTCCTTCGCCTGCACCCCATGTTCAATGTGGACCACCTTCGGCCATACTTTCCACCATTACTAGACACACTCGACATTGCAAAATAGCTCACACCAACAGAGTTAAATCTTGATTGCATGGAAAAAGCTTCAACTAATTAGATCATGGACATGCAGATCAAGCACACTCACCAGCAGAAGATCCAACTGTATCAAGTTGTCAAAGCATGCCAACTCCTTCACCAGGGCAAGTGGCTCACCAGGGACCAAGTTCAGGAGAAGTTTCCTCATCTCATGGAGGAACTCAACGCAATGGGGACCATTGCTTCCTAAGGGGGAGGAATGATCTAGGTGGATATTGGTGGGCCACCTGCCAATTCCACTTGTACCCCCACCATTGTTTCTTTCAGTTTTTTAGTTTCCTTATTTGTAGCACAATTCACTATTTTTGGCAGCTTTTCTAGTCCTGAACTTCCAAAGCCATTTTGAGGACCTAAACAACATTTTTTGGGAAAAATGGGAGCAACATGGGTCCATGGACCGATTTTTCTCTTCCCAAAGTTGTATTCCTCGGACAGATATTTCTAATGAGGTATGGTGCACATCAAATGGAGATCGTATGTCAAAGTTATGACCCCGGGAAGTTGATGCACCAATTTACCCAAAACGGGGCCCATAATTTGGCGCTTCATCTCCTAGGGTTAGGGTTTTGGATGTTTAGGGTTTTCCATTGTTTCTTAACAATAAATAGGCCTTCGAGACTCATTGTAAGATAGTTCAGAGGCATGTAGCCACCACATCTCTCCTCAAAGATAAGCTACCATCACCCGAGCTAGTTTATTTCCATTTCTGTTTGTAACCATAGTTTAGTATTTTACATTAATGAAATGAAGTATTATTTCTGTTGTATTTCTATATTTATGGTCATGTCTGTAATTTGTTGCATTCCTGTTTAAATCTAGATCACTTCGCCAATTACAAAGCCTCCAATGGAAAGCCAACTTTCTTCATCTACTTGTTCCTGACTATTCCACAATTGTGCATGGGTTTCTTAGACTCCTTCAATCTAAAATTCCCTTTGTTTGGGATTATCAAGCTCAATATTATTTTGATGCCCTCAAACATGCTCTCACTTATGCTCTCTTGATTAGCCCATCTAACTTTGAAAGGGACTTCATGCTATATATCTCAGCTTCCACCTATTCGGAAATGAGCATGTCATCTATTATTTCAGTAATAATCTCAATGGTGCCCCTGTGTTCTATTCCCATGAAGAAAATTTGGCATTGGATATTGTGTTTTGTGTTCAAAAGCTTTGTAATTATATCATTACACGTACCACCAATGTTGTGCCTAATTCCAACCCTATGGAATTCTTGTTGAGTCAACATATCATTAATGGGAAGTACGCCCATTGGATTGTTATCCTCCAAGAATTCAATCTAGAATTTGTCACACCCAAGAGTAAGAAAGTTTTAACCCTTGCTGAAATTATTTCTAAATTTCCTACTGGTATGCTAGATCCACTAGTTAATGATGATCTTCTAGATGAACACTTGTTAACTATAACCTCAGATGATCCTTGGTAAGGAGATATCCTTACCTATTTACGAACCCAGAAATTCTCCCCCCATATCACTCATGTTTATCGACGATGTATTTGACATATCTTTTATGTTGATGGTGCGATTCACTTCTCAAGGAATCTATCCTCGGCAACTTGGGCCATTTTTACCCCATTGCATTCATTAGTCCACTCCAATGGCATCCGCATTGGATTTTCCAACAATAACTAGGACAAATATGATGTAGTGATAGGTTTGTTAGCCAATGACCTTGATCATCACATCCTTCACTTTCATGTTCGTCTTGATTCCATGCTACTTGTCATGCAATTGAATGATGTTTATCATGTGTGTAATCTTGTCCTATTTAGAAAATATCTACGAGTTAATCTTTTGGCATGTGAATTTGAATCCATTTCATTCAGACATGTTCCTAGAGAAAAAAATAACTATGTAGATACCATTGCAAATAACATTCTAGATTGGCATTTATCACATGCATATACAATAAGGCATCCATAACATAAACAAATGGAAAACTAGAATCATCGCAAAAGATGCATAACCATATTATGTATAATAACATCCAACATATAGTGTTTGGAGTCCACTAATCTAAATACATTGGAAATTCCCATAGCATGTTAGAAGAAACAAAAATAGGGGCCCACATGTCCCTATGCCTAATCACTATCCTCTACTAGATCCTAGGCCAATGGCTCCATTCCACCTACCTGTAAGTCTCAAATTGCCTGACCGGCCATAGATATGCATCTCTTGATACCTCTCTATTCCGAGTGAATCCTAGTGCACTCATCCATATATTGATCTTCTAGCTCATGCCACCCATGCTCTATCACCATATTTATTAGCACATCAAACCTATGTCATAGATCCTCTAGTAGCTCATCGCTATCCACTTTCTTCCATGATGTTGAACCTCTTTGATCTACAACCCCAGGTGTTGCAGATCATCGTGAATATCATGTCGGCCTCACAGGTGCTATATATGCATACCACAAGTTTTGAAATTAGTATGAAAAACATTTATTTTCTAAAATTTACATGAAACCAAAATATAGCAACTATTAATTACCATATGGACCCCAAGCTTGTCTTGGTGGTAGTGGTAGATCGGGATCCCCCTGAAAGTTCATTCCACTATATGGACAATCATTTATGTATAGTGGAATATGGTCCTAATGAGAAAATAACTCAGGTTGAAACACACATCTGACTCCCCCTCCTCCACCTTGTCATAGTAGCTGCCCTCGTGACACATCCTGGACTACTGTGGGCCTCCATCATGGATATACACATGTGGATGGATAGTCAGGATCTTATCAAAGATGAATGAGCACAAAAATGTCCCAAATAAAAAATTATCATTGCTTTATCACCTTCATAGTCCTAACTATTGTTTCAATGATGAGAACAAAATCTAGACCCACCCATAGTAGGACTCTTCTAGTACACTCCCTACTGGCATCATCTTCCCCCTAGTGATGTGATGAAAGGCATCACTACCCAAGATCTACACCACTATTGTGGTTGTATCCCATGTCTCGAGTCTCTCCAAGTCATGAATCTGGATGGTCATACCCTTTGCACAAGTACCAAGTACAAAATTACACTCCACAAACTCCCTTATATGCCTCCCATGAGCCAATACTGGATGTATCTCAACCATCACCACCAAAGGTAGAAATCCTATCAAAAAGTATATGTTCTGGATAGTGATCTCGGTCCTATGCCCTTGTATCATAATGACCTCCTGATCTGGGTCCCAATAACTCACAATCCTGGAAGATAGTGGCTCACCATCCATCATCAATGGGTTCTCCAAGAACTTTAGCAACCCATATCGCACCAGAGTCTCTCTAACTGCTTTGTTACCCTGAACCCCAACACGAAGAGTATCAAAGTCTCATTCTCACCATACCAACATTATCTCTTCCATAAATTCAAAATACCATTATGTTTTTTCAGTTTAGAGTCAAAATAATCCACTCTTGGTTCTTAGCTTCAGCTCAATAGAGAACCCCATGCTTTTCCCCTCAACCCAAAACATAGTTTTTTCCCTCAAAACTACATTGGATGCACTTTTTGCCCCATTTTTTTCATTTTATAATGTATAGAAGGGAAACATAGGTGTGTTGGGACTATGACAAAAGACAAAGGTCTCTCCCACTAAGTTCAAGCCCTAATTTAAAAGTTTAATCCACCAAAATTGATGAGTAATGTTAGGCCACCTACCTACAACTCGCAGATCTGAGTTCCAACAATTGGTTTGTCCACTATGATCTCCTCAACATTTAGGGAATTCTCCTTCTCTCCACATTACCCAACAATTCAATGTGGAAATGAATTGGCTTTGGGAGCAAGAAGCCCTTTTATAGAAAAAACACTACTTTTCTCATTACCCATTGCGACCAAACTATAGTTCAGTTTGACAAACCATCAATACCATTGGAAATATCTCATCGAGCTATATAATGGGTCTCTCTTTGTTTTTTATAATTTTACAATTCACGAGGAAGCCATTTTATCCACGAGGTCTCACTTTGCTACCTATTAAAATCAAATTTATTCATATGACTTTCTTGTACTTTGGTACCACTTTACCTTTTCACTGGTCAACTCACGTGTCAATTTTTTTCATGAGTAACCAATTTTTACTCATGTTTTTATGGTCCCCTTTGGGCCTCCCCCAATGTGGCAGCATCATCAAGTAACCCTTGTTCAGAGCTTCATAGATAAGTCACCCTTACATCTATGGAGTCTATTTCAAGTGCCCTTGAGTCCAGTTACAATTTATATATACATATTTGTGTCACATTCATCCCACTATCCTCATATTTTTCCTCCATCTATACTACTTCATCTTTGAAAAGTCCATGTCTGAGTAATTAACCATCCCCTCTTGAATCAAGTCATTTTCTACCAAGTCAACCATGCATATCATGCTTTGACAAGGGAATTCATCAGTCTACCTCTCATCTTGTATCCTTTCATCATCATCCCTAGTGTAAGTCCATTAGTCACATTTCTATGACCCCCTTGCCTTTGTTGAGGAATCCTTATTTCCTCACCTCTGGAAAGCCCTCTTCTGTCGACTCCAGCACATTCATCTAGGAGAGTGGTCTAGAGGGTGGTGTACCTTGGTTCCATCTTTCATCATTTTTTGGGGACTCAGATCATGTAAAGGGAATCATTATTTCCCTTTAACTTGATTGTTTCTGACATGCTCGACTCCAGCTCATTATCTCACGTTCGAGAATCGTACACTTGATGGTCCGGTGATTTAGGATATTGTACTAGTGTTTCTCAGGTGTGCGTGAGATGTTCCAGACGTCATGAGGTGGTGGCTCTTTAGGTAGATCCCCACATGCTCGGATGTCATCAGATCATGATCCAGCCTCAGATGCAGTTCCACAGATTTGATGGTTTTAGTTTTGGCCCCTTGCAGCAACCACAACATGCATGTCTCATTCATATCTTCAAATACCTTCCCTCTGTATTAGGGATTATTTTGTTGTGATCCCCCTCATCCCCATGTCATCCTAAGGGCCATTATGTCTCATGTACTCAGATCAACAGATGTATTTTATTCAGTCTTGGCCTTTCTTTTTGAGGCACATTATGTATATGGGACTCATTGTATTATTGTATCACATCCTAGCTCATTGATGCCAGTGTATCATTTATCATGTATCATGTACTTTGTAGCTCAGTCTGAAATTTCTTGGCACACCATTATTATTTTTACTCAGTTATCTCAGTGGTATGGGTATGCTTTCGCCACCTCATTTGAGATCATTTACTCCAAAATAAAAAGAGACTTATATCAACTTAGTAGGTCTCCCCCTCTATTCCTCTGTCCTTCCTTGCATTGCTTCAACTCTCTCTCTCTCTCTCCCCCTTTTGGTGTCTTGCGGAAGTGTAACCTACAACGTATTTCAGTCATATGATTTTCTCTTGACACTCATACGTGGGGGAAATATGTTATTACCTAAAAATTGATCACCATAGTAAATAATTTAGTAAACCATTTTTATGAAATTATTTCTATTTAAAATCAAAGAACCCCACGAGAATAATTCAATAAATCATTATTTATTTAACTTTCTCTAGAAATGATTATTAAATAGTTATTTGATAATTATTTCTTAACACATTTGACTAAATCACCTAGGAATACTTAAATAGATCACTATTTATTTATTATTCCTTAATCTTATTTTTCGAATAATTGTTAAGCCATTATTTAATAATTATTTCAATTTCACACTTTTCTTAATTATCACAAATGTAATTAATAAATCATATTATTTGTTCTGTCAGACTAGGCAGTAACTCCTCAACCAAAATTGATTCGTGTGTTATTCCTTCAGGTAGGTCTTCATTATATACATGAGGGAGAGACTGTTCACTTCATCTCCCGATGACTGTTCATATTACTTATTTATCTATTTACATTATATTCACCCAATCTTGAGGATTAGGTGTCAACATTCCCCCCCTTAATCTGAAGGGATGTTGGTGAGTCCAAGCATCATTCTGAATCGTTCAAGCTTTTCTCTTCCAAGCACTTTGGTGAAGATGTCTGCAATTTTCTCATTAGTGGAACAATGACGGAGATGGATTATTTTGGCCTCAACATGATGTCGAATCAGATGATATTTAGTATTGATGTGCTTCATTCGATCATGGAACTTTGGGTTCTTGGCCAACTTTATTGCAGAGGTATTGTCAATCATGAGTGGAGTTGATTGTACTTGTTTTATCTGCAAATCTTCAAGAATTTTCCTGAGCGACACAATTTCTTTTGCTGCTTCAGCTATTTCCATGTATTCTACTTCTGTTGTGGAATCTGCTGGAACTAATTGTTTGCGTGATCTCTAGGAGACAACTCCCGATCCAAGGCTCATAGCATATCCTGAAGTAGATACCCCAGTTTCTTTGTCTCCATCAAAGTCTGAATCAGAGTATCCAATCAAGCTGAATTCATCCACCTGTGTATACTTGATTCCAAAGTCTTGAGTTCCCTTAAAGTACCTTAGAACTCTTTTTGCAACAGACAATGTCCCTCACAAGGCTTTTGAGACTTCCTACAAGCTGTCTATACTTTGTTGCATCCTCAAATTATTTTCCTTCAATAGATGTGAGATTTAAGATTTGTTCCATTGGAGTAGTAAGAGGATTGTATTTTGTCATGCCAAACCTGTTCAACAAATCTCCAATGTATTTTTTTTGAGAAAGAAATATGGACTTCAGATGTTGGGTTACTTCAATGCCAAGATAGTAATGAACATATCCCAAATCATTCATTTCAAAACTTTTCCCCAATTCCTTCTTTATGGATGCAATGTAGCTTTCATTGTTCCCTGTCATCAAAAGATCATCTACATATACCATAAGATATACAACTGTTTTGCCAACTTTCTTGACAAACAAAGTTGCATCATCAAGATCATAATGTTTGAAATTGAGTTTCAGAAGATGCTCAGTTAGTTTTTCATACTAGGCTCGTGGTGCCTGTTTGAGTCCATACAAGGACTTCACAAGTTTGCATACTTTATGTTCATGTCCTTTCATAGCAAATCCTTCAGGCTGAGACATAGAAACATTCTGTTTTAGATCTCCATTTAAGAAAGCAGTTTTTACATCCATTTGATGGACTTTCCAACCGTTCTGAGCTGCTAGGGCAAAGAGTGTCCGGATGGTAGCCCATTTTGCTACGGTGGAAAAAGTCTCCTCATAGTCGACCCCTTCCTTTTGTGCAAAACCTTTTGCCACAAGCCTAGCTTTGTGCTTGTCAAGTGAGCCATCAGCTTTATACTTGTTCTTATAGACCCACTTGCAGCCAATTGGTTTGGTTCCTAATGGAGGATCAACTTGCTTCCAAGTGTCGTTCTTTATGAGGGCATCATACTCCTTTTGCATCACTTCTTTCCATTCATCATGAAAAGAAGCTTCTTTGAAGGAATTTGGTTCAAAATCTGTAGACAAGTTCAATTCACAATCATAGGAAACATCCATATCAACAGGTGAATTAGGGTCATCCACATCACCTCCATTTTTCCAGTTTGAATTTCTAGTTCCTGTCTTTCCAACCTCATCAGGATGAACACTTTCAAGGGTCTTTGTCAGCCACTTTGGGGGACCTTTCTCAGATGGTCCAAGCTGCTCCGTTCATTGAGTTAGGACTGAATCAAGATTGAGTCTCCCAATTCTATCAATCACATCACTTAAAGCATCATCTGTTGTTGGAGTTTCATGCGGGGGAGAGTGTTCCTCAGAAGAAGATTCCACATGTTGATCTAGTATAGGAATCCCCCCTTCAAGATGTGGAATCTGATTATCAAATTCTTGAAATGATTTTGCTTTTGTGAATCTATCCAAGCGATCAAGTTGTCGCTCAACAACATTGTCAGTTTTGGATGATTCAAGAAAAATTACATCTCTAGATACAACAAACTTTTTATTTACTTCATCATAGAGACGATATGCTTTGGAGGTGTTTGAATACCCCAGGAAGATACACTTACGACTTCTAGCACCAAGTTTGTTTCTATGTACCTTTGGTATCAAGGCATAACAGGTGGAAGCAAAGACCCTGAGATGCTTTACCGAAGGAAGATGTCCATACCACATTTCATATGGAGTCTTGTTTCTAATAGCATTAGATGGACATCTATACTTTATATATGCAGCACATAGAATAGCATCAGCCCAAAACATTATCTTTACATTTTTGAAGAATAGCATGGATCATACCATATTTAAGATTGTCCTATTCATTCTTTCAGCTACACCATTCTATTGGGCATTATAAGGCACAATTGTTTGATGTTTGATCCCATGTTGGCGAAGATAGTTTTCAAATTCATTTGATGTGTATTCTTTTCCATTATCAGTGCAAATAGACCCAATATGAGATTGTGCATCATTTTCAATCCATTGATGAAAATTCTTGAATGTTTGAAAAGCATCATATTTGTTCTTCAATAAATAAACCCAACACATTCTGGTGTAGTCATCAATAAATGTCATCATATATTTATTTCCATTTGTAGAAGGAACAGGCATTGGACCACATAAATTTGAATGAATGAGTTCACATTTTCTATGTGCTCTTGAATGTGAATCATGAAAACACTGTTTGCTATGCTTTCCTAGAATGCAAGCATCACATTGCTTAATTTTCCTAGGAATTGTAGGAAAACCATCAACACCATTTTTCTTCAACAAGCAGAGGCTGTCATAGTTCAAATGTCCAAATCTCGCATGCCATAATAAACTTGATGGAAGTGTACCTTCTTCATGATGAGAATTTTATGAGAAATGTTGTGCACGAGTAGAGGTTCCTTGCAGCTTTAGAAGCCTTTCTTCTTCTACTCCCCTCATGACAAGTGAGTGGTCAGATGCTTTTCTTACCTCAAGCTTGTCATCAAACATATGAATGGAGTGACCTTGCTGGCAGATGTGGACCAAGGACAACAAGTTTCTCTTAAGCTGTGGGAGATATAGAACATGATGCAGAAGAATGTTTGGAAGACTAGGCAGTTTAAGCTTGATCGTGCCAAGCCCTGATGGCTTTATTTTTGATTGGTCTGAAAAGTACACTGCTTTATCAACATTGTCAGTAAATTCTTCAAAAAAATCTTTTCTATGAGTCATGTGGCAGGTTTCTCCTGAAACAAGGAACTAATCATTTTTCCAAGAAGCAAGTGAAGCATTAAATAAATCTTCATTTACTCCAATGTTACATTGTGCCACAACATAGTGAGCAGATTCAGGTGCTTTACCATTGTCTGTATCATCAGTTTTACCTTTTTGTTGGTTTCTTTGCTGCTCAATTTTGTCCCATTGTAGCTTGCATGTAGAGGCATCATGTGATCCATTTCTTTTGCAGTGAATGTAGTGCAAATCTGCCTTTTCTCCTTGAGAATATCTGCCCCCATGCCTCTGAAATATCTTCCTCTTCCTCTTCGACCACCTCTTCCTCTTGAAGAATCTTGAGCAGGATGCTTTTCTTTATGAGCAAGGCACATAGCCTCTTCAGAAGATTCAGGGGCTGTCTTCTTTCCAAAAGCTTTCTCTCTTTCAGCAAACTTTTTCACAAGACAGTCCAAGGTGATATCTTTGAGATTTCCATTTGCTTGCAATGACTCAAGATAATTGGAGTAAGTAGGATAAAGTTCCTTGAGAAAAGAGATAGGAGGAATATCCAATTCAACCTTAGTGGAATTGATATCACGAATTATATACTTTACTTCAGATGCAAGAGCAAGAGGATCATTATTTTGCAGTTCAAGAGTGAAGAGTTTAATCATGAGTTGAACAACTTCAAGTGTAGAATGTGAGTCATAGAGTTCTTTCAGCTTTTGTAAGGCTTCAAAGGCAGTTGAAAATGATGAAATATGGCGACTCACCTCTTCATTTATAGATGCTGCAATTAATGCATAAGCTTTACTGTTCTTGTTTTCCCAAATGACGAGCTCTTTGTCTAAGGTAGGTTGTTCTGGTTCATTGTCTCCATCTCCGACACACACTCCTTTCCACAACTCATTGAAAATGAGGGTGTGTTTTATCATCCGGGACCATTCAGGATAGTTCTCCTTACCAGTGAGAGCTATTCCCACCATGGATATGATTGAATGCATTCTGTAAAAATTACTTCTGCTGATAGAAAAATACTTCTGCCAATATATAGTAAAATTGTACTTCTGGTGGTAATTTTTTTTAATTAAAAATTACAATTCAAAGAAATATATTTTTCATATGACTTGACAGAAAATTCAATTGGGCAGCACTCTGAACAACGTAAATACATAAAACTTTATAGCACATTAAACAACACTCCTTGTCAGTGCAACACTTTACCAATACACCATCGTAGGAAGACTTGTACCCAACAGCCACACCATTACAAAGCTTTAGCAACGCAGCAGATGTACATTCGATGGAGGTGTCAATTTAAAGTTTAAACACAACCAAATTCTAGTTCATCAAAAATATAGGTCTGTCATTATATTACATAAATCCACTGCCTTTCGCAACTATCGTGAGAAAAGCTTCAATTCATGAGAAACATCTAAACTAAAATTGGCATAAACAATAAACAATTATAAATTCTAAGTTCCAATGACCAGAGAAGCATGGACTTCCACAGTTATAAAATTTCCACAATTCTGTCCTTCAGCACGAATATATATGTGATGGTCGCTGTGGATTTATTTTAACTGAAATTGGTGGAGCAGCAACAATAAAGAGTGGATATATCAGGAATAAGCGATTCTATTACTTATATAAGAAAGTAGTTCCAGAGGATTACTTGCTATAATCAGTGGAACAGCAGCAATACAACAATAAAGAATGGATAGATAAAAAATAAGAGATTATCTTACTTATATAAGAAAGTAGTTCTACTGCATTACTGTATCTCGTTGAAGAAGTTTCCTCCATCTACGCTGCCCATATCTGAGTGAGACTTTGGCATGGATGCATCAAAAAAACCTTAGCGCAACATCATATTAACTATCTCCTCCAGCTACCACCATCAGGATGGCCGAGTGGTCTAAGGCGCCAGACTCAAGATAGTAAAAAAATACCACTAAATTTCCAGCAATACCAGCTAGACCACCGAGAAGAACCGTTAGAGGGCGGACTGGGTGGACTGGTCTATGCGCAGCGTTTAGATAGTGGCAGTGACTGTGGAGGGGATAGAGGGACAGAGAGCCCAACAATGGACAGACTGCATGAAACTAGCAGAAGGGAGTTACAAGACTATGCCAAAAATGGAGCTGGCTCTGATACCATGTCAGACCAGGTAGTAACTCCTCAACCAAAATTGATTCGTGTGTTATTCCTTCAGGTAGGTCTTCATTATATACATGAGGGAGAGACTGCTCACTTCATCTCCCGATGATTGTTTATATTACTTATTTATCTATTTACATTATATTCACCCAATCCTGAGGATTAGGTGTCAACAGTTCATTACTTCAACCATTTTATAAATAAATATATTTAGCCATTTTGAATATCTTTTCCCTCTCCAAAAAATATAATAAAGTATTATCAACAACTAGATTTGGATTTGGTCAATATTTTTTTATTATTTTCCAATTCTTAGTTTAGCTCAATAATTTGTTATAAATAAGAGGGTTTTCAATTCATTCTTCACCATGATCAGTATCATCATCACCACTATCATGTTGTCACATTTGAGCTCCCACTTGATTTCTATCTTGCTTTTTGGTTTTCAACATATTGAGACAGAGAAACAGATCACTGAAGCACAAGGACATCAAAACACCCATCCCATAGAGGGGGATTTGCAGACCATTATTGTAAACATCCTTCACTAGGTGTTTCTTAATAAAAATATTATTCATTTAAAGTCTTCTTCTACTGGGTTATTGCATCAATTATTTCATGTTGTTCTATGTTTTGGGTTGCATATGATCTTCTTACTGCAGGGTTTTCTTATTTTGTCATTGCAGATCTAAAGTGTAAGCAACCGTATCTTGTTGTTAGGGTAATTTGTCACCAATGAGTTAATTGAAGTGTTTTTGGTACACCTTTTTGAAATCTTTACACTAACACAGACATTGAGCTTTTCTTGGCCAAGCCGTAGTACACAATTTTTTCTAACAAGTAAATCAAATTATGAATCAACTTCAAGTAAAGATACAAATATATACAGCTTGTAGAAATCTCTAGATGGGTAAATGGATGAATGAAGAGGGGGTCATATTTATAGTGAAAACCCCTAAAATGCAAGGTGAGTTCAACTGATAATCCTAAGAGAATCAAACTTCCAATCCCTGGGTGCTAAAATCCAATGCGAGTTCAACCTAGCCTTGATTTTCCAGGAATGGAGAGGGCGAAATAGCCCCTAACGAATCCCATTATTGGAAATCGGGGCGGTTAAAATAAAATTCTACGTGAAAACGAGGTGAACCAAGCTTGGAATTTTTATCCGCCCTATTTTTGATGTGATAGAGTATACTAATTATTTATTTTTCAGATATTTATTGGGCTAACTATTGAAAATGGGTGTAATTTAAAAAATCTGCCCCTCCAAAATATGAAACCCCTTAAATTTCTCCCATGGGCTAAGATTCACCATTAAAATTTTCTCTGAGTGGTAACATATTTGATTATATTGGCCTGTATGATTAGTTCAATCCCATAGGAAGGGTTTTGAGAGTTCATGTCCTAGATGTGAAGTTGTGTTTAGACCACATTGTGATTGTGCTTGTTTATAGGTTTTTTCATACATCCAAAATTTTAACTAATGGTCCATTCTCTACAGTCCTATGCTTCTATCCCATGGTATATTATTAATGGAAAGTCATATAAATGTGTAAAAGGAATCCTCCCACTATGTATGTGTTATTAATATCACATATATAACACACACAATTTATGCGTGAGACTCATCAAATGGTTGTTGACCAATAGATTCAAATGAACGAATCTTGTGTTTGGAAAGACCATTTTGGATAAGAACTAGTTCATTAGGTTGGTAGGATCAGGGAGAAGATATCTTAATGGAGTATCATCATGTTATTTATGTTTTGATTCTCTTATGAATTTTTTTTTCAACCAATGTTAACCATAGTCAAACATGGTAAAAAAATCCACCCCACGCATGTTGGATGCTAACTAGCACAACCACATTAGTAAATGTGGTTGATATATGTTGATCAATGACATTTTCCACCTTTTATATCCCAATGAACATATGAAAATGGGGTTGATTGGCATATATCAACCACATTTACTGAGGTGGTTGTATGCTAATATATAGAGTAATTTATATTTAGCGAATTACAAACCCATAATATTTTTGTTTCATTAGAATAACATTTAAAAAGTGTCCACACTAGTATAAAATGAGAAATTAGTCACTCAGCGACTAAAAACGTTAGTCACAGCAACTTCTCTAAGTTAAATACTACCAAAAATAAGAAACCTTAAGTGACACGACTAAAAGTAACTAACATAAATGATGTATTTAGTCCCATGTTAAAATATATGACTAGATAATAAGTAATACAACTAAAAATGACTAACAAGAATGACTAATTTAAACTAAACTATGAGTAGCTTCTAATAAGGTATTTTGAGCTCTAAGTGAAGTTCTCCGAAAATAATGGGCTACCTACAACTAGTTGAGTTTATTGATGACAGTATTCACAACTTTGAGGATATTTTTGTCTTCCTTAAGGGTTAGTGGATATTCCCCTTATGTGTAAACCTCATCTCTCCTTTACCTCCTTATATGACTATGCTTGTAATAGGGAGGTCTTCTATGGTTTTTATTGATGCCCTAAAGCCAAAATTATCACTCTCTAGGCCTTCAACATCATTAGATATAGCGTCTATATCAAGTGACCTCATTTTTCTCAAATAAAAAGAAAACTTAACTTCAATAGTGGCAACATCAACTACCATGGAAATTGAAAACAGGTTAAAATATAATTATTGGCTACTCTAAAATCTAAAATTAACCTATTAAGAATTAATTTCCCATTATAGAAAAGGGTCTAAAAAATTTCTCGCGATAATTATGTATATAAAACATAGGAAGCATGTCTCTAATCACTAAAATTCCTTGTCCTTGTATTTAATCCAAATGATATCCCACTTCGTGCCTTCATTTCCATCAAAGAAAAAGTGACTACTAAAAGAAGAGTTCATAGGTTGGCCTGTAAAATGGATTTCTTGGTTAAAATAAATTACCATGGTCACATGTAACACAAAGTCAAGGTAGGTAGAGTAAAGGTTCATGTTTTTGTTCTACCTAGGCAAGCCAATCTTTCCCCTCTTTCCATCTTCAATGCGTCTGGTAGTCATTGGTTTCTCTCTGACTGAGGGCAATGGAAGAGTGCAAGTAGTTATCCATCTATAAAGCATAGTATTTTTCAAGTAGGCATATAAAGGGTAAATAAAAATGAATGGTCAAGTTCCTTTGCTCATAATCCCTTAGATTATGCTCTAAACTAGAGGAGGAAGGTGTGGATCCTTGATTTGAGTTCTAGTTTGGGTTATAGGATCGATTGTTCATGATGGACAAGGGTTTGAAACCTCTTAAGGAAAAGGAAGCCGAGAAGGGTGATGCTAATAGCATTGGGAAGTCTTATGAAATTGAAATAAAAGGTTGGGGATTCCAAAAAAGAGTGTTTTTTTCAGAACAAATCAGATCAATATGAAAAATCTAGACAGATGTTTGAGTAAGCTATGGATGAAATCAAAAGCCCAGAAGACAAAGGAGGAGTGGAAAATTGACCTAAAGAAATTAGGTATCACAAGTATTTTTGCCAAGGGCACATTTGGGACTATTTACAGAGGATTTAATGATGCAAAATACATTGCATATATGTTTATTGCCTTTTCTTCTATGATTTGAGCTCATTTGTTTGATCAAATTTAGTCTATTGGAAGCTAATTTTGAACCCAATTACTTCATATAAGTGTATTTTTTTGGCCTAAAGATAATTTAAGAGAATGTACAAGCCTTGGAATATTTCAAAAGGAGGTTCTACTTATCATTTAAAGGCTTCAAATATTATGTCCATATGAAAAACAACCATATTATTTTATTTTACACAGTGGCTTTCACACTTTAGCTTCTGCATTTTATCGCAAGAAGTGTGTAATTTTGTTGTAGCACAGACCAATATACCCAACAATGTGAGGGGAACTTTCCAGGAGTCACATCCCAAATACCTTGATTGTTAGAAAACTGTCTAACCTAGGTATCTACCTCTTATTGAATTATCCAACAAAATTTATTGTTGTGTATTATCATTGAGAAAATCTAAGGACAAGCCTATAGCATATGCATGAAAGTTTATTGGTTGTGATGTTTAGTATTACTAGCCCACCAAAGGTTGTTATTTTGCAGTCAAAATAGTTAATATATTGAGCTTATTCCCATTCTCATAGGCAGATGGGAAGGCATAAGTGCAATATGCACCAAAAACAAAATCAACAGCGAAATTCCACTCTATGCACTACATGCAATATTCATATTAGCATACATAGTTGCAAATTTATTTGGACTTAGACAATGAAATTTTATCATATTTCGCTATAATTATGGTCACCAGCATATTCACCTAATGGTCATCCTTTTCATTAAACCTTCTGAGGTGTAGAAGAAGGGATAAAATGGAAGTCAATCAGTCTACCTTTAGAAGCTATTTTGTAGCAATATGTGGAGGCCCCTAGCAACAACATTGGAAGAACTAATGAGTTTATCTTAGTTCTCTCATATTTCAAGGATGGTCCACTCTCATATCAAAATTCCTATGAATTTAAAAGAACACATAAGTACTTCTCCATGGTGTGGTTTATTCATGATATGAACATTATCCTCTACAACTATTATGATATATGATGGGTAGTCTTAGTTGGTGATCTGATGCAAGGTTTTGAGGCATATTTGGCATAAGACTATTTCTATTCAAGAAAAAAAATGGAATCCATTTTCATTATTTAGTATATCCCCTTATCGAATGTGATACTCGTCAAATTAAGAAAGAGTTAAGTGTAGATTTGAAAATAAACAACCAACAAGTAATGTTTTATTCCTTGTGTTCACCTTCATCTGATTTGTTTGTACAAAGAGGGATCTATTCTAGAGAAGTATTGTATTGCCTGAAATACATTGGGCCTCATTTTTTAGGGTGAAACTCCTTTCCATGGCCAAGAGGTATGTTTTGAAGGGGATTCCACTTGGCACACAATCCTAGGTTGCTTCATTTCCTAACAAATGTAATTGTTTTATTTTTTATTTTGTGGTTGACGAATTTATTTGGGGGGTAGTTATAGTAACCTAAGTTTATTTATTGTACCCTTAACCATTGTTTTATATTCTTGGAGAGATAGTTGGGTGATTGTAGAAAGATCCTTAGCTGCCTTTGCTTTTTTGAGCTTGTAATTGGTTTTCATTTAGGATGAGTGATGAATCACCTAGATTGAAGTAGTGCTCCCCTAGTTGGCACCTTAGCACATTATTTAAGGTCACTCCATTTTCTAGAGCTTGTTGTAACTTACAATAGACACTTTTACCATCCTGCACACACTTTTAGGGTGTATACTTAAGGGATGAATTTACTACTTCCTTGGAAAGTATGTGTTAGCTCACCCTGATCTATTGGGAGCATGTTGATTTACTAGTAGTGATATGGGTGATAGTATGGAGATATAGTTGGGTCATTGGAGAAAGATCATTAGCTTCCTTTGATAGTTTAAAATTGTAATTGGTTTACATTTATGATTAGTGATGAATCACCTAGATCAAAGGAGTGCTCCCCTAGTTGGTACCTTGGCACATTATTTAAGGTCACTCCATTAGCTAGAGCTTGTTGTAACTTACAATGGCCAAGTTGACCATCCTGCACACATTTTTAGGGTGTATTCTTAAGGGATGAATTGGATACTTTCTTGGCAACTTCTGGTCTCAATGTATTGTATGTCTCTATTACATTATGAATTTTATCCTTTGTTGTAGTAAGTGACCTGCAATAATCTGTTATCTCTTTAATTGTAATTTATTTGTCTTTCTACTCTGCTCTCATTCATTTCTATATTGGTATTTTTATAGTAAATAATTTACTTCTAATGGTGCAATGAAGTTGGTTTCAAAGGATTCATCACCATATAACGTAACAGAAATGGGAAGCCAAGACTGTAGCATCACTACATGGACAACAACCAGTCACTACAAGAAAAAAGGTCATTGGTGAGGGTCATGCCTGTGACAGACCTTTAAGGTCCATCACCAATGTCGCATATGGTGACGGTACTTATAAAAACATTGTTGTAAGTGTATATAGTGATGGTCCTTTAAGGATTGTCACCAAAGCCATTTTCAATGACACTTTTGGTGAGGTTCGTTAAAGTCCCATCACTAATTCTCTCTTTTGATGAGACTTTTGGTGAGGTTTGTTAAATTTCCATCACTTATTCTCTCTTTGGTGACACTCTTAGTGACAATCTTTTATTGACCCTCACCAATGCTCTTTTTCGTTACTTTTGGTGACAGTCAAAAAAATTTCATCATAATTGATCATTCCAATGATTTTTTATTACGCTATGTACACATTACTATATTTTTTGTCAAAATATAATGATATAAGATGATATTTGTGGAGCCCTTTTCATTATGTTTCCAAGGCCATAGTGGTTAGAGTCAGTCAATTTGTTAAGAGGTAAATAGTGTGTATCATTTCCCTCAAGTAATAAGAATATAGTTTTCCTATGAGTCAACACATGATTCATCTCTGTTAGGTTTATTATCTAGAAAATTCTATTTAGATAAAATTCCACTAGTGTGTGTAGGAACTATATTATTTAATACATAATCAAGCTTTGTCAATTCTATTAATGAGATATACCTAGCACTCCTCAACACTCATGACACAAATTAATGTTCTTTGGCACACACTAACATTCCTTCGCATCTCGCATGTCTTGGAACATCTTTGTACCTACAACATATTTCCATGATTAGGACCCCAAAACACAATTTGGCATGCCCTATGTTCCCTAGCATGCCCCTTATAAATAATATAAAGTTTAGACTTATTAACCCTCTTATGTGTTCATTTCCTTGTATTTTTTCTTAATTATTCCTTTTATTGCTTTTAAAATCCTTGATGCATATTGGCATACTTTGGCACCCTACACATCCTATATTGTCTTAGAACCTGGCATCTCCTGGCATGCCCTGGAACTATTTGGCACATGTTAACACACCATGAAAATACCTAGTACACTCTAGAACTTCCTGACATACCCTGATATTCCCTAGAATGCCTTACCAGTTCTTATCATACCTTGTCACTCCCTCCTTGCCATGATAGCTAACACTCATTCACACTCCTTAACACACCCTCATATTCATTCAATTCCATGCATTTTGACCTAGTGCTCCCTTGTGTTGTCCTAGTACTCCCTAACACTCCTCAGCATGCATTGGCACTCTCTAGCACACCTTAGCACTCTTCGACATGCTCTTCCACTTCATAGCATTCATCACACTCCCTGAAACATATTGGCATGTGTTGGCACTTGGCAAGTATTAACATGTTTGGCATGTGTTGAGATGACTTGGTATGATTTGGCATGGTTTAATATTAAAGTTATTTGAGATCAATTATTATAAGCTAGATGAAAAGAAACAGAGGAATATTTGGCACTTAGAATGTACTGACACTTGGCAGTTATCACCTATTGGCACCTAGTGTTGGTGTGCCTAGCATGCCCCTCATGGAAAAGGTAAATTGATGACTTATTAACCCTATTATGTGTTCATTTCCTTGTAGTTTAAATTTTTTCTCCCTTTTGTTGCCTTGATAGTCCCTAGCATGCATTGTCACACCCTTGCACATCTTGGCATGCCTTAGCACTTGGCACAACTTAGCTTGTTTGACATGCCTTTGCACTATCTTGCACATGTTAGCATGCCCTATCATTCCCTACCTATGGTGAAGTAAAATTATAAGTGTGGACACAAACAAATTCCTCTGGCCCAATAATGGGTCTAGCCACAACTGATACATTCTATGGAATATTTCCTTAGGTTATAACCAATTAATAGGGCCTACCTCTTAGTACACGTATCCCATTTGATGATGTCCTTGCTTGCTCACTCCATCTATCTCTCGCTTCCTTCTTCAAACACCTGAAACAAGTAAACAACGAAAAACAACAATCATGATAATAGACAAATTGTAATTCAACCTACTTAACAAATCAATAAACATTAAGCCATGAACATGTAAGATGAAAAATCATGTAGGAAATCAATCAATAGTTGCATATATATTGAATCAAGAAGAGACTACAACAATTGTCTTGATGTTTCCATTCTCCTCCGACAAAATCAGGTTCTTGCACACCTCTGCTAGCATTCCATGATGGCCTCAACAATAATAGTTTTAAGGCTCTTCCCTTTAGGCTTCACACTAAACCAAATTCACTCTTCTCCCTCACACAACTAGAGAGCTACATCTATGAATAGCTTGTTGTTTACTCCAAACTTAATTAGCACTAGCACACCAACATTAACACTAGCCTGTGCTTGGGAAAAAGGGAGGTTTATATAGGATGAATGGATGGGAGATGGATCCTCTTCTCATGGGAGGAGATCTTATCCCTTGAGATAGTTCCATAATTACAGGGGAAAGGAGCCAAAATTGATATCCTTGACCCCATCCGACCAAACCATTTACCAGACATCCATTACGAAGCTTCTAGAGCTGGAAGCTTCGGCTCCTTATTTAAAAAACTTTCCCTAAGAGGACTGATGAGACTGGAACACAACTCACTCACTCTGATCAGTGCTAGGGATAGTTTTAATCCCTACATATCGGCGCAAGGGGAAAAGGGCCATTAGCACCAGTCTTGTAAACTGGGCGAAACAGACATTTTTGAGGAAATGGTGCAAAAGGGAATTGTTCTACTAATGAAGAAGGACATAATGGGAGTTTCTTCATGAAGGGAAAGCATGTAGGGTTCACTTTAGAGGTCCTCCAGGGTCAAGGAATGGGGAGTACAGGGACAGTGACAAAATGTTTTGTAATAGATTCCCCCTAAAGCGTGAAAGCCGAACTAGAGTGAGGGATGAAATGCTTTATGAATCTATGTGGGGAACCATAAACTGTAGTCGGAAAACCTGTAAGAAAGTACAAATATATATACATAATTAAGATCTCTGTCAAATGATACATGAATCATGGCATGGACACAACCATATATAGAATGATCATGTAAATGGATCTAGGTATGGGCGTAGCCATCCATTAAAGAGGATCATAAATGAAACCAAGGTATGGTCGCAACGATCCAATAATGAGAAGTATCACATATGATAACTCATGGTATGGTTGTAGCCATCCATCTGAAACAGACATGTATATCAAAATAACCATGTAACATCACTTCGAAACCTAGACTTTTGTGATCTAATTCTAGGGTCTTGCGCTCCAACATGACCCAATCAAAGTACAAATTCTAACATGTGAATAGTTGTGGTGACATCGAACATGCTAGAAAGTCACTCGATTACCAGTCAATGATGTAAACTCTTAACAAGAATAAGAGAAACCAGCAATAATGACAATGGTCCTCAAGGTACTATCATCACAATCCACTGAATGTGAATAGAGGAACTGAAGTCGAACACCTATGAAATCACTCGATCGGAAGCCAATGATGTGAACTTGTTGTCGAGTGTGAAGAACTTGCCATTAGGGCATGTAAGATCTAAGGTGTCGGAAGGGAGTCCTCGATCAACTTCTTGGATAATGAGTTGAAGTCAACAAGAAGTGATCGTGTCGAAGCGGGGCCATAATGAATCCCACATCATTAACACAAGACAAAAGGATGCAAAATTATTTTGCATGATATAGAGAATCAAAGGTAAATGTAACTGCAGAAGGACAACTCTTGAACATATCGGTGACACAACTGGAAGTTTGGCATGTTTTAGATCCATAAGATTGGTGGTCATGATGATGTGGCAAAGATCAAATGGAAGGAAAAAATTAATGGCCCAACCCAGGAAGGTCAACGATACAAAGGAGGATATCCCAGCCTGACACGAAGAAAAATGTGTCATGTTCAAGAGTAAGCTGCCGATGCAATTGATTGGATTTCCAAATTTTCCCCCACCATTTCTGGCAGGTACCCCAATTATTTTTTAATCACAAGCTTGAAGGGGATAGCATATCCTTGCACTGTAAGTTCATCCTTCTGACAAATCTGACCTAGTAAGTTTAATGAGCCCTAGGAAGGAGAAGCTCATGTTCATCATGGTGACAAATTTGATGTCGTTTGATATTTTAACAGGTCCGAAAAAGCTATAACTCAGTATATTTTTCATGTTTAGAGAGTTTGAAAAATATAAGTAAAAGAAAACTTCACATCATCCCTTTTCATACGTTTGTGTCTCTCGAGACTAAAAAGGTAGAAAACAATACTAGAGAGAATTTCTTGACCATTTCAGTCAAGGAGTACCTTTTTGTAAATAATGCATCCCAACTCAAAAAAGGGGTAAACTTATATTGGGCACACGGCATTTCACATCCGTTAATGAGTTCGAAATGACAAGGTCTCAGCTATCTTTCCACTTTAAAGGGTCAGAAAAGAGCTTGAAAGTGAACCCCCCATTTTATTTTCTTTTACGAGTCAAAAAGGGAAAAATACTCGGTGATATTTTCATATGAGCTCAACAAGTGGAGAAAAGCGTTGAAACATGGCTCATCATCATCGTCGAACATCCATCACCTGTCATTAAGCGAAAAGGTAAGGTGCATTATCCAATTCTTGAGGAAAAATAGGTTAAAATATTTACAAAACCTAATATTTTCATGAAAAATTGAATAAAAAGGAGAAAAGTAAATATATTTTTACCATTTACTATTTTACCTTGCTGTGAAGACTTTTTACTCACTTTTGCCCTAATTGTTCTGGAGCAGATTGTAGGAGATCCAGGAGGTCATTTGCCAAGCCAACATTTATAGGTAAGAGCGAAGGCCTTGAGCTCCATTTTCATGTCTTTTGTTCCTTTTTTAAACCATTTTTAGGTTTTTTGAGGGGGGTTTTATCAAAATATTTTCGCCCTCGATTGGCATGACTACCGAGCACGGAATCGCGTCGGCTGAGGGTAATTAACAAAACCTATGGCGCTATCAGCACAACTATTTTTAAAATCGGTGCGCCAGCACCGTGAATAGGGAAAAACCCTATTTCCTCACAAAATCACCGTTGAAATTTGAAATTTATGGGCCAAGCATGATTGTTGACCCAAATCTATGGCTTTTGTAGGAAAGAATCGCTAAAAATGGTAGATTGGAAAGAACGGGAACATGAAGATGTAGACTCCCAGGCACTGAATGATCCAAATTTCGTGGAAGCTTTGAGGGCTTGTGGGCTACTCAAATTATTTCTCATGCCAGGGATGCGGGCCCAACTTGAATTTCTTCAATACCTGATTAGTCTCTGGGAGATAAATCGAGAAATATTTGTCATTGGTGAGTAGGAGCTGCAGTTATAAATTTCAGATATATATTTCATCAAAAGACTGTCCTGAAGAGGGGAATGAGTCAACTTGTATGGGCCATGACTAATTGGGGAAAGCATATCCTCATTGGTTGCTGAACATTTCCCTGAGGCCCTTAAATCCAAGAGTGGGAAGATTGAGATTTCCACTATTCAGGATTTGACATTAAGAGTGCTTCTATTGACTATCAATAGAGTGGTGGGGTCCCAGGCAGTGCATGAGACCAACAATTCGAAGTTCCTATATGCTATCGACTGCACAACACCTACTATCTTCAACTAGGTAGAGGCCATGAAGATCAACGTAAAGCACCAGCTGACCAAAGCTAAGGCGGGGAATTTGAAGCAATTTTGCTTCGGATCTGTACTAGTGACCTTTTTCTTGGAACGGGTGCCACTGTTCCAGTAACAGTTGACTGACATAGATCCTCCCATGCCACGTGACCCACGGATGACTCGCTCGAGTCATTTGATGCCCAAGATCACTAGGGGCGAGCACATATTGCACATACCTGCATTATTTTCATGGCTATGATGATAGAAGATTGTCGTGGAGGAATTGCCATACAGTGGCACCGACTTCAATGGAGATCCGGACATGCTGCTACCAGATGGACAGGATTTTAATGATGAAGGTAAAAAATAAATATTTTAATTTTGAGATATTTTAATAGTTTTTGGCATATATGTGTTTATAACATTTCTCTTGTTAATGTAGACATTGGACTAGAGCAGCCTGCTGGGATATCCCCAATAGCCAGGTGTGTCATTTGCCTGATTGATGTTGACGCTCCTTATCTGAAGGGGAGTGACAATGAGGATGAGATCACGAGGAACCATGAGGGGTTGATTTGTGGTATCCCAAAGTATGCTCGGGTGGGAGACATTCCTCGCCCATACTAGAGACACACGGTGGGAGTGTTGGATCGGATCTACCGATTTCTGACTCGTGTTGCACGAGATGTATCATGCTATGATGATCACCATGCTGACTAGCTTCTAGGTCCAGCACTTACATTTTTTGAGGCTTGCGTGCCATGAATATATGAGGCCTGCGAGCCGCCGATGTTATTTTGCACACACATATTATTTTTTGGGTTTTTGATGTATCAAACATTATCACCATATATATATGTTGTATTTTCTTGCTTACTATGGTACAAATGGTTTGTTCTATTTTTTCACATGTTTTGTAAATGTCTATCCAACACATAATTACCTAATGCATCTGTCAATGTATTCATACTCCTAGGAATATGATGATATGTAATGTAATCAAAATCTCTTTCCAGTAGACGAATACGAAGATACATTCTCAATATTTGAGGGTTTTTGACGGAATATTTCCCCTTGATTTGAAGGACGACAAGCTATGAATCTAGGTTGAAAACCAACTCTTGAATGTCAAGAGCAATGGATTCTGACAATAGTTCGATGACCGCACTGTATTCAACAATGTTGTTAGTTGTATGACCTAAATAGATACCTTGAAGGTCAATTAACTCACCATTAGGGTCATAGATAGCCCATGCCGCGAATGATAGGTTTCGGGTACTACAGCAAGCACCATCAGTGAAACTGAAGTGAGGAGTCGCAGACATCTGCAAAGCAAGGGAAACATAGTAAACATAAAAGTTGTTTGAAAACTAACACACCAAACCACACTATAAAAAAATGAATGACACACTAATGTACAAAAGTAACCATGCAAGATGACCTAAGCATAGTACTTCTTAAGAGAATCCATGCGCGGACCCTGGTAAGTGATCAACATAAATGGACATCAGAGTTTTACCATTGCCATGATGAGTAAGCATCAAACTCATATAAGGCATTGCCCCCATGCCCCCTAGGCGAGGGAGGGTTACGAGTTAGATGGCAAGCCCATTGTAATCATGGGAAATCAGTGAAAACACGGGGAGGGTGAAAAATCCTAAATCCATGAAGGGATAAAGGTGCCCTTAGTTGAAAGATCTTGATCATGTCAGGATAAACTGACATAGAAATAGGCAATGAAGAAGAGAATTCTTCGTGACCGATAGATATGACTATCGGGTGAGATAAGAATGAGGAATGATGATGAGTATCGGTCCAAGGTGGTTCCTTGAGAGACATGACCGTCGTGATACCTTCATCAGCAAGGAAGGTCTCGGCTAAGGGATCAAGGGATTCCAAAGCACCCAGCCATAGGGATTGAGAATACATATCAAGAGAGGTCTTCAAAACAGAAGAATCAGAGGATACAGAACTCAAATTTGAAAGAAGTTCCACATAATTAGTTTCGGCAGGACTAAGCGGCATAACCTCACCCCATGTATCAACAAGATCTGGTGAAGGTATGACCCATGGATCAGGTTTGACTGAGACCATGTTGACAGAGGCAACATGAGGAGGTGGGAGTGGAAAAATTCCCATTAAGGTAGAATCTTTAAAGAGACCTTCCCCCACACTCTCATAGGGAGCAACAGTGTGCTTGACGTATGGACATTCCCATTCGAAGAGGAAGAGGAAAAGAAAGACAATTGGTCGACAATGATGATCTTCCCTTGACGGGGAAAATGAATCACGCGAAATAGGGAGGAGGCTACAACGTGCATGTCATGGGTCCAGCTTCGGCCAAGTAGAAGATTGTAATTGAGATCGGCATCAATGATCTCTACCTTGACTTGAACTATTTTGCCTTCTAAGGTAGTGGAAAGGTTAGGTATGAAATTGAAGGGTCATGAGTCACGCCCGTAAAAAGCTTCCAAAGTGTTCAGAGATTGGTTCAAAGCAGGAGAACCAATAGCTGTCCAACATGTGATATATGTCGATGGAAGCACATTCATCGATGATAGTCCTGTAGATGGTCTTCTCATTGATGATTACCTGAATGAGAAAGATAATCTGATGGGGAGGCACAAAACATGGTTTTCTAAATCAAAACATATGAAATTGAAATCAGTGGGATCGATACCCCTGATAGCTGACAGCAAAGATTTCTGCTACGATGGGTAGCTTTGGAGCACCTTGAGAGCCGACATAGCTGACGATGCCTAGGCCAAATCATAAACAATATTATAGTGCTGAGCGGCTTGGTTGTTAGGATTGTACAAGGATTTCCATAGCACACCTTGAGAGGGTGGTCGTACAGCAGAATTAGGGTTAGGGCACTCAATATGAAGAGGGCCAGAACTAGGGGTAGAAGAAGAAGGGGCGGCTTCTTTATCTTTCCCAGTTTTCGGAGAAGTAGTTTGGTAATCTTTCGATCTAGTAGCCACATTAATAGGCATACTCATCATGAACACTTGAGATCCTGGGGAAGTAAATGATTGAAGTTGTTCTACCATTTGGGTCTGTTGAGATGGAAATGGATCTTTGAGGACAGCAGGGGTCCCTTTTAGTAGATAACTAACTTTGGATTTTCACAGAAAATCCTTACTGTAGTGATATTCCTCGCAAATGAGGGAGGGATACTTAGGTTTTCGTTGTGGAGATTCACCAGCAGAGGATTTGGGAGGACCCTATTTTGGGGCATCGACTTTACCCTTGCCTTTGCCTTTTTTAAAACCTTTTGAGGATTTTTCCACTGTGGTTGACTGGACAGCGTGGACCTCTAAGGTTTTACCAGGGCTAGGAGGATTCTGGGAAGAACTACTAGGAATAGTATTCGAGACTGACTTCTGTTTGGAAGAAGATTTAGTGGGGGTCTGGGATACTAAACCAATAATTCCATCAATAGGAGGTACAAATTGTGACTTTGATGCCGTGGGATCGAATGATGGCCATGGAGCATCGGTTAGTAGCTCATACAAAGTGTTGGACTGATAGTAAACTAGATCCAAGTACTAGGCATGAGAAATGGCTAGCTCTTTAGTAACGCATCCACCCATAGCTATATCATGAGAAATTGGGGCCACGAATGATTTAGTGAACCAGTCAGTGAGTAACTAATCAACAATCACAACTTTGAATAGGTGACGTTTATGTCTCCATTCATGGATGTGATCGGAGATGTGTGTCATAGTATCTTTCTTAAGTGATGTGAACAAACAGGTGTTAGTTTCATAGCAAACTGATAGCTAAAAATGCATGAGGAATTCCATGGCTAAAGAGTTAAAGTCATGGTAAGTACTTTGAGGAAGCTCAATGTACCACTTAGTTGTACCGCCTGTGAGGGTTCGTTGGAAAAGACAGAGACAAAAGGAATTGTCAATGTAAGAGTTAGAAGAGCACCAGAGGTGATATGTCATCATGTGGGCTTGAGGATCTTCTTTTTCTTTCCCATAGAACTTTGTAAAATCTCTTGGTATCTTGGATGGCACCGGAGGCTAGTATGGCAAATGAAGCATTGGATCACTCGTAAGGTGAGACACATCTGGTAACTCGAGTGTGGACAAGAATGGTAATTGAGTATTAAAAGGCATAGGAGGTCGGTAAGCAGGTCCGAACAGAGGAGCCCATCCTTGCTGGTAAGGATTTTGACCCCACAGTGGGGGATTTTTGCCATATGGCATCTGATGCTTCCCCCATTGTGGGTTACCTTGACCATAGAGAATATTTTGACCTTGAACACCTTGGAACTGTCCAGTCATACGTTTCTGATAAGAAACATACAAGTTAAAAGGTTGTTGATCCTGTTGACCTTGGACGTATGGATATTGGACCTGTTGTCCTTGAAAATATAGGTGGTGAGCCTGTTGTCCATGAACAAGAGGATTTTGGACCTGGTTTCCTTGGGCAGAAGGTTGATACACTTTTTGCCCTTGGACATAGGGATTATGTAACTGCTACCCTTGACCAAAAGGATTTTGAACCTGTTGACCTAGGGCGTTAGGGCTTTTAACCTGGTGCCCTTGGCCAGAAGGATTCTAAACCTTGACCTAGGACATTAGTATTTTGGGCCTGCTGCCGTAGGACTTGACCCTGGCCTTTCCCCTACACGGGTTGACCATGATGATATGTATACAACGGTTCTCGCTGCTTGGGTTGGTTTTGTTGTTGCAAGGGTTGGCCTTGTGGCTGCAAAATTTGTCCCTGTGGCTGCAGAGGTTGGCCCTGTGAGGACATGGACTGTGAGGTTTGCGAAGCATATTGCATCTTCTGTGGTATGGTTTGCTACAACTGCTGCAAGGGTTGACCCTGTAGTTGTTGCAGTTGACCTTGATGCAGGATAATTTTCCCTTGCTATTATGCGGATAGCACTTGCTGCAACAAAGGTTTCCCTTATGGTAACAAAGGTTTCCCTTGTCATTTAAGAGGTTTTATTTACTGTTGCAAGGGTACTTGAACAATTCCTGAAAATTTTCCGAACTAAATCTAGCCATAGCCACCCTAGAAAGTGAATGCGCTAGGCTGAATGTATTGCCTAGACTGAAGAGTATAAGGTTGAGTAACCATTCCTTCAGAACCATATGGAACATAAGGAGTTTGGTATTGGACCTAAGCCTCATATGGTTGCTGATACTAGACATTGCTCGACCAAGACAGATGAATGAGATTTTGAACCTGTTGGTACTGGACATTGCTTGATCCTGTAGGATCAGCAGGGTTGTGAATAACACAAGAAGAAGGTCAGTTCATACCAAGCATGTGAGCTTGTGAGCCACTCACATTGGTGGCACCTGACACCATAGAAGCATTCAGGCTTTTCCCTACAGGCAGTGGCACAACGTGTCCACTGACTAGAGCGATGGAGGAACTAACGAAGACATTCCTCAAAACCACTGGTTGGACTAGATGGGTGACTGGGACTGACGAAACATGGGGGTTCGAAATGGTGGGTTGCACCGAGATTGAGGTAACAACCTATTGGGAGGTTGTGTTCGTGATGAATGGACCTAAAGTAGGCATGGCGCCTGACACCCAAACAGGGTTATGGTAAAGTGATGAGGCACTAGGTGTACCTGAAACCAAATATGCCAAAGACACATAGTTGGGCGACAAACTGGCAGGAATTCCCCCTGTATAGGGGAAACCTTCAAGAGGAAAAGGATGTTCTTCCTCCTCGACAGTGTGTGGAGTAGAAACTTCTGACTCCTCTAGAGAGGTGACTGGAGCATCGCCTTTGGGTTCCATATTCGAGAACAAACGAGGATGAATGGCCGAAGAAGTATGAGGGGATAATTCCAAAGGAACACCTGGCTGGTCGTACGGACTGTAAGGACGCTACGATGATATCACAATAGGGTCAAATAGAGGATTCAGAGGATAGATAACCAATCCAAGCTGACTGTTAGTGGTCAATGAATTCTCAGTAGTTTGAACAGGATTGTCCAGAGATTCCAAGCCAAGATCAACAGATGACCCACTATCTAAAGTAGGTGAAAGACGAGATGACAAAGTTTGGATGCTCAGAACAATTCTAAGTTCAACACCTTGGTCCTCAAGTGACCCTGGGACCTCAGGAAATGACTCCTCAGACAATCCTTCAGATGGAGGAGAGGAAGAGGAACTAGGTGAACCAGATGGTTTAGCCACGATGACCTTGTCTTAGTTGACAAAAAAAATAAAATTCAAGGCTTTAAAATGTTCTCTAAAGGAAACTCACGATTTGGCCTAAAAAAGACTAATAGGATGTTATCGGATCATGGGCTATCAGTTATTAAGATGCATAAAAAGACTGGTATCATTTCATTTTGTAAGAGTCGAGAAAGAAACAAAGATGACTCTATCATTTTCGATAGGAAATGAGATCGAAAGGACAAGTGCTCAAATGATATTTTAAGTTTAACAAGTCAAAAAGATCAAATGACTGCTTTGGATGATCTAGGTAACCAGGATTACCAGGCAATCATGAACTATAGAATACCTCCTGGTGAACCGAGAAGTACGAGCAGGAAATCTCCTCGAATGTTGTGTTTAGTGTATCACGTTTGCAAGGCAGTCGACTCGGCTTCCTAAGGATAAAGGATTGTAGCCTAGAGGGGTCTCCCATTATATACTCGAGGGTAGGAGGAGCACAAATCCAGACTAGCATTGTCTAATGCTGAAGCTAATGACAATTGCTAGGTTTAATGATGTTGAAACACGTCTCTAGCCTAGACCTTCTAGATATGATCGTTAGATTTCAAATGCACCTTAGGTTAATTGAACTCATTTTAAACTTTATCTTGAGTTATGTTTCAGTTTTCAGGCCTTAGCAATGCGACTCAAAAACCTTCAATGAAACTAAATGAGATAAGACCCTTTCAATGCGATGAATTTCCTACACTAGAGAGGGTAGAAACTACACAATCAAATGCAAACAACAAAGCAACTGAAAGAAAAATGATCTTTCACTACTTCACTTTTCGAAAAAATAAATTGATGAAAAAGGCATTCCAATTACTAATTTCCTGACAAGTGTGTTTCTAACAGTCCTTTCAAAAGAAAAAAGATTTCTTTTCCTTTTCAAATCCCAATGCAATCCTAGTTCATAATGATGCTGACTATCATAGCATAATGATGCAACAAACTAGAATTTCATAATTTTTCATGAAACAACGAAATAAATTTTTCGCATACAACACTTCAATGAAAAAAATTCGAGACAATCTGCTCTTCAATAAAATGAAAACATGAAAAGAGAGACTCATTCAGAGTAATGAAGTGTCGAAGGACCGCAAACGAAATGCAAGGAATAAGTACACCTACAACTCGACTCACTGAGTTCACAATCAACTGAATGGATGACAATCTAGATGCCCTAGTATCACTGACCATCCAATGACTCATGAAATCAAGAAGAAATATGACCAGGCAACAAGCAAACAAAACCAAATGAAAAGCATATTTCTAGTCAGGGAGAAAATAGTCTAAAAGGCTTACAGGGTCGAAATCATGAGAGCAAAACACACTGGCCATGATTGCAGACAAACCCTAATCATCACTTACAGGCATCGGTGCAACTACCTCACTGACAACAAGCACCAAAGGCTCGTTGGCGTGATTGTTTCTTAGCATATCTCACTGATCAATGTGACTGTCACTGGATTAACCACGCTGAGCAAGGGAGACAAGAAAAAAAAATGAAATAGGGACTAGATCTACTACTGTGAATTTCAAACTTAGACCATTAATCAGTAGAAGAGAAATAGAACCAAAGGGAAAAAGTGGAACTAGAAAAGATCACATGAAATCATGAAATCTAAGACAAACAGAAGGATTGGTTCTTGAGTATGGTCGCCAATTTGTGGTGAAGTAAAATTATAAGTGCGGACACAAAAAAATTCCTCTAGCCTGACAATGGGTCTAGCCACAACTGATACATTCTATGGAATATTTCCTTGGGGTATAACCAATTAAGAGGGCCTACCTCTTAGTACGCTTATCCGGTTTGATGATGTCCTTACTTGCTCACTCCAACTATCTCTTGCTTCCTTCTTCAAACACCTAAAACAAGTAAACAACAACAAATAACAACTGTGATAATAGACAAATTATAATTCAACCTACTTAACAAGTCAAGAAACATTAAACCATGAACATGTAAGATGACAAATCATGTAGGAAATCAATCGATAGTTGCATATATATTGAATCAAGAAGAGATTATAACCATTGTCTTGAAATTTCCATTCTCCTCCGACAAAACCATGTTCCAACACACCTCTGCTAGCATTCCATGATGGCCTCAACAATAATATTTTTAAGGCTCTTCCCTTTAGGCTTCACACTAAACCAAATTCACACTTCTTACTCACATAACTAGAGAGCTACAACTATGAATAGCTTTTTGTTTACTCCAAACTTAAATAGCACTAGCACACCAACATTAACACTAGCTTGTGCTTGGGAAAAAGGGAGGTTTGTATAGGATAAATGGATGGGAGATGGATCCTCTTCTCATGGGAGAAGGTCTTTTTCCTTGAGGTAGTTCCACCATTATGGGGGAAAGGACCCCAAACTGACATCCTTGACCCCATTTGGCCAAACGATTTACCAAACTTTCATTACGAAGCTTCAAGAGCTAGAAGCTTCGGCTCCTTATTTAAAAAACTTTCCATAAGAGGACCAACACATTTGGAACAAAGCTCAATCGCTTTGTTCAGTGCTAGGGACAGTGTTAATCACTACATACTAGCATGAGGGGGACAAGGGCCATTAGCATCAGTCTTGTAAACTGGGCAAAACAAAATTTTTTGGGGAAATGGTGCAAAATAAAATTATTCTACTCAGGAAGAGGGACATAATGGAAGTTTCTTCATGAAGAGAAAGCATGTAGGGTTCACTGTAGAGGTCGTCCAGGATCAAGGAATGGGGAGTATAGGGATAGTGACAAAATGTTATGTAACACTAACACAACTTGGCAGTCGTTCCCTCAAAACTAGCATTACATTTTTCCACAACTTAGGAACCTTACATTTCCTAGAACACCTTCGCACTCCCTAGTTTTCATGCCCTCATAGATAGCCTTACCTATTTTGCAACTTGGTAACCCAACAAATTCATTAGAAAAACAATATTGTGCCCAACCTTTTCATTCCTTAGCATGCCTTGGCACTCCTTAGCTATCATGCCCTCACAACTACCCTTACTTTTTTTTAGACTTGGGAACTCAACCAAGTCCTTCCTCGACTACAAAAACTTAACCTAGTTATAGTTACTACAACTAGACTATGCCTTGTTCACCTAAGAACTTCTTATAACAAATCTTAGGCTACTCATGTCCAATCTCAACTCATCCCACTTAACAAGTTACCAAGTCAAGGCTCACGTCCAACCATGGCCATAAAACAACTAAGAAACATAGTTTACATCTTGACATGCCATAACACTTGACACATCTAACAATCCCTTAGCACTATGTGGCGCGTGTTAGCATCCCCTACATTTCTTGGCATGCTTTGCACTCCCTAGCACACCCTAGCACTCCCTAACATGCCCTGGAACTCTAGCATGCCTTGGCACTTCCTAACATATAACCTTGTCACTCCCTCCTTAGAACACTTGGAACTCACTGACATTCCCTATCACACACTCTTATCTATTCATTTCCATACATTTTGAACTAGTTCCCCATTGTTTTTCTATGGTGCTCCCTAACATTCGATGGCACACATTGACACACCCTTGCACCTGGCACATCTTGGCATGTTTCCTTGGAACTCTAGCATTCCTTGGCACTACCTAACATATCTTGTCACTCCCTCCTTACCACACCTAGAACTCACTAACACTCCCTATCACACACTCTTATTCATTCATTTCCATGTATTTGAAACTAGTGATCCCTTTTGTTTCTTTGGCACTCCATAACACTCCCTAGCATGCATTGGCACACCCTACCACTTGGTATATCTTGGCATGTTTCCCTGACCTCTAGCATGCCTTGGCACTACCTACCATACCTTGTTACTTGATCAGTACATTTGTAAGTCACTTCCCATCACAAACTCTTATTTGTTCATTTGCATGCATTAGTTTATCCTAGTGCTCCCTTCTATTTCCCTGGCACTCCCTAACACTTCCTAGCAAATGATGATACACCCTAGCACCTGGCACATCTTGGTTGCATATCATCCTAGCAATCTAGCATGAATTAGTGCAACCTAGCATACCATGTCACTCTCTTCTTAGCACACTTCAAACTCGCTAACAGTCCCTGTCACACAATCTTATTCATTCGTTTCCATGCATTTTTACCTAGTGCTCCCTTAAGTTTGCCTAGAACTCCCTAACACTCCTTAGCACACATTGGAACACCTTGGCACTTGGCACATCTTGGTATACTTCGTTAGCACTCTAGCATGCCTTGGCACTACATAACATACCTTGTCACTCCCCCCTTAGCATACTTGGAACTCACTAACATTTCATTTCCATGCATAAGAAACTAGTGTTCCATTGTGTTTCCTTGGAACTTAGCCCTAACACTCCCTAGCATGCATTGATGCCACACCCTGGCACCTCGCACATCTTGGCATGCCTTAGCAGTTGGCTTGTCTTAGCATCCCTAACATGCCTTGGAATTGTCTAGCATGTGTTAGTATTTCCTGGCATTCCCTGGCACACCTTGGCACTCCCTAATTGTCATGCCCTCATAGATAACTTTACTATTTTTGCGACTTGGGAACCTAGCCAAGTCATTGGAAAAACAGTGTTGTGCCCAACCCAAAGTCTCCCTTTGTCTGAAACTTCTTTGACCAACCCCTTATAATTGTAACCATAGGCTTGCCTCCTATAATTCCTATTCTGACATTCTCCTAACACACATTGTCCTTGAGACACCTAGAATTCATTGACACTCCTTGGCACGCACACTTATTTGTTCATTTCCATGTATTTTGACCTAGCTCTCCCTTGTGATGCCGTAACACTCCATAACATTCCTCAACATCCATTGGAAATGTTCGACATGTGTTATCATGCCTTTTCATTCCTTAGCACGCCGTGACACTCCTTAGCTATAATGCCCTCACAACTACTCTTACTTTTTTTGGGACTTGGGAACCCAACCAAGTCTTGCCTCTACTACAACAACTTGACCAAGTTACAATTACTACAAATAGACTATTCCTTGTTCACCTAAGAACTAACTATAACTCATCTTAGGCTACTCATGTATAATTTCAACTTATCCAACTTAACAATTTACAAGTGACCATGTCAAGGCTCATGTCCAACCGTGGCCATAAAAAATCTGAGCAAAGTAGTTTACATCTTGACATGTCATAACACCTGGCACATCTAACAATCCCTTGGCACTATGTGGCACATGTTAGCAACCCCCACATTCCCTGGCATGCTTTGGCACTCCCCAGAACTCCCTGACATGCCCTGGAAATCTAGCATGCCTAGGAATTGCCTAGGATATAACCTTGTCACTCCCTCCTTAACACACCCGAAACTCACTGAAACTCCCTATCACAAACTCTTATTCATTCATTTCCATGCATTTTGAGCTAGTTCTCCCTTGTTTTTCCATGACACTCCTTAACTCTCCCTAATACCTGGCACATCTTGGCATGTTGCCCTGGCACTCTAGCATTCCTTGGCACTACCTAGCATAGATCGCCACTCACTCCTTAACACACCTAGAACTCACTTATACTCCCTATCACATACTCTTATTCATTCATTTCCATGCATATGAGACTAACATTCTCTAGCATGCATTAACACACCCTATCACTTGGCACATCTTGGCATATCATTACCTTGGCCTCTAGCATGCCCTAGAACTGCAAAGAATATCTTGTCACTCCCTTAGCATACCTATAACTCATTGACAATTCCTATTACAAAACCTTATTCATTCATTTCCATGCATTATTTTGACCTAGTGGTCCCTTGTGTTTCCATGGCACTCTGTAACACTTCCTAGCACACGTCGGCACACCCTAGCACCTAGCACATCTTGATCGGATGCTACCCTCGCACTCTAGCATTCCTTAGCAATCCCTAGCATACCATGTCACTGCCTCCTTAACACACCTGGAACTTGCTGCACTCCCTGTCACACACTCTTATTCATTCATTTCCATGCATTTTGACCTAGTTCTCCCTTGTGTTCCCTAGAACTCACTAACACTCCTCAGCAAGCATTGTCACACCTTGGAACTTGGTACATCTTGGCATGCTTCCCTAGCATTGTAGCATGCCTTGGAACTGCTAGCATACCTTGTCACTTCCTCCTTAGCACACATAGAACTTTCTAACACACCCTCTCACACACTCTTATTCATTCATTTCCATGCATTTGAAACTAGTGCTCCATTGTGTTTCCCTGGAACTTGGCCCTAACACTCCCTAACATGTGTTGGTGCCACACCCTAACACTTGGGACATCTTGGCATGCCTTAGCACTTGGCATGACTTGGCATGCTTAACATGCCTTGGAACTATCTAGCATGTGTTAGCATTTCTTGGAAATTTTTATCACATGTTGGCACCCCCTAGTTGTCATGCCCTTATAGATAGCCTTACCTTTTTGGCAACTTGGGAAACCAACCAAGTCATTGAAAAAATAATGGTTTGGCTATACCTGACACTTGCGAACACTTGACATGCATTCACATTGTCTGGCATGTGTTAGCGTGCCTTTTCATTCCTTAGCATGCCCTAACACTCCTTATTTATCATGCCCTCACAACTACCCTTACATTTTTTGCAACATGGGAACCCAACCAAATCCTGCCTCAACTATAACAACAACTTGACTATAACAATAGCTTGACCAAGTTACAATTACTACAACTAGACTATGCACTGTTCACCTAAGAACTTCCTATAACTCATCTTAGGCTACTCATGTTGAATATCAACTCATACAACTTAACAAGTTACAAATACAAGGCTCACATCCAACTATGGTCATAAAAAAACTAAGCAACAAAGTTTACATCTTGGCATGCTATAACACCTGGCATGCCTAACAATCCCTTGGCACTATGTAGCATGTGTTAGCATCCCCTACATTTCTTGGCATGCTTTGGCACTCCCTAGCACATCATAGCACTCCCTGACACTTAGCACACCTCGTACTCACTAATAATCTCTGTCACACTCTTATCCATTCATTTCCATGCATTTGAAACTAGTTCTCCCTTGTGTTTCCTTGGAAATTGGCCCTAACACTCCCTACCATGTGTGTGATGCAGGTAAATTCTAAGTGCAGACACAAACAATTCCTCTAGCCTGAGAGAGTGGGTCTAGTCACAAACAGACAATCTATGGAAGATTTCCTTAGGCTAGAATCAATTAAGAGGGCCTACCTCTTAGAACGCTAGTCTACTTGGTGATGACCCTGCTTCCTCGCTCCAACTATATTTCGTTTCCTTCCTTTCCACACCTGAAACAAGCAAAAAATAGCAAACAAAAAATGTAATAGCATACAATATTGTATTCAACCTACTTAATAGGTCAAGAAACATTAAGCCATAAATATGTGAGATGACATTTTAGGTAGGAAATCAATCAATAATTGCATTTATATTGGTTCAAGAAGAGATTACAACTGATGTCTTGACGTTGCTATTCTCCTTTGACATATTTGGGTTCCCACACATCTGCTAACATCTCATGGATAGCCTCAACAATGGTAGTCTCAAGGCTCTTCCCTTTAGTCTTCACACCAAACCAAACTCACAATTCTCGCTTAAACAAAAATTAGAAAGCTATAAAACTATGGGTAGCTTGCGGAAGACTCCAAAATCAAAACTTCAGCCTAAACTTAATTAGGACTAAGAGCTAACTTGTGCTTGGGAAAAAGAGAGGTTTATATAGCTGGGACGAAGGGGAGATGGTTCCTCTTCTCTTGGGAGAAAGCCTTATCTCTTTGATTAGTTCCATCCTAATAGGGGAAAGGAGCCCAAAATGACCGCCTCGACTCCATCCGGCCTAACCATTTACGAGACTTCCATTACGAAGCTTCTAGAGTTGGAAGCTTCGACTCGATATTTAAAAAACTTTCCAAAAGAGGATCAGCGTGACTAAGAAAGGGCTTAGTTGATCCAATCAGGGCTAGGGACAGTTGTAAACCCTGCATATCGACGTGAGGAGGACATGGGTCATTAGGGCCGGTCTTGTAAACTGGGATAAACATAAGATTATTGGGAAATGATGCAAAAGGGAATTGTTCTACTCATGAAGAGGGACAAAATGGCAGTTTCTTCATGATAGGAGAGCATGTTGGGTACACTATAATGTCTTCCAGGATCGTGGATAGGGAGTACAGGGACAATGACAAAATGTTATGTAATAGATGCCCCCTAAAGTATGAAGGTCGAGCTAGAGTGAGGAGTGAAATGCTTTACAAGTGCATGTGGGGAACCAGAGTCTGTCGTTAGAGAACCTGCAAGAAAGCATAGATACATATTCATCACTAAAAACCCTAAGTAATAATACATGAACCATTGTATGGACGCATCCATCTAGAGAATGATCATGTAAATGGATCCAAGGCATGGGCACAACCATCCAGCAGGAAGTATCATAACGAAACCAAGGTATGGTCGTAGGCATTCAATAATGAGGAGGATCACATATAAAAACTCATGGTATTGTCGCTGCCATCCATCTGAAAGAGACATGTATATCAACATGATCAAGTCACATCATCTCACAACCTAGACTTATGTAATCATAGCTGAGGGTCTTGCGCTCTGAACGATCTGATCAAAGTGCAAATCCTAACATGCGAATGAATGTGTTGAAGTTGAACATGCTAGGAAGTCGCTTGATTACCGATCAATGATGTGAACTGTTAACAAGTGCGAGAGAAACCACCAATAATGATAATGGCTCTCAAGGTACTGGCAACACAGTTCACGGAATGTGAATAAAGGAATGGATGTTGAACACCTGTGAAATCATCCGATCGTAAGACAATGATGTGAACTTGTTGTCGAGTGCGAAGAACTTGCCATTAGGGCATGCAAGCTCTAAGGTACCGGAAGGGAGTCTCTCGACCAGCTTCCTCGATAATGAGCTGCAGTCGACAAGAAGCGACTGTGTCGAAGGAGGGCCATGATGTATCCCACATCATTGACATGAAACATAGGGATGCAAATGATGTCATATGATACAGAGAATCATGAGTAAGTGTAACTGCAGAGGGACTAAATCGGTGAAACGATTCTAGAGTTTGGCATCTTTTGGATCCATAGGATCGATGGTCATGGTGACATGGCAGAGATCAAATGAAAGGAAAAAATGAACGACCAAACCCAGGAAGTTCAATTATGAAAGGAGGATATCGCAACCTGACACGAAACAAATAGTGTCATGCTCAAGAGTGAGCAACTGACACCACTAATTGAATTTCCAAATTCCCCCCCACCGTTTCTAGTAGGTACCCCAATTACTTTTTATCACAAGCTTGAAGGGGATAGCATATGCTTGCACTGTAAGCTCATCCTTTGGATGAATCTGACGTAGTATGTTTAATCATCCCTAGGAAGGAGAAACTCATGTTCATCATCATGATGAATCCGATGTTGTTTAATACTTTAACGAGTCTAACAAAGATGTAACTCAGTATCTTTTTCATGTTTAGAGATTTTTAAAAAGACACAAAAAATAAATCTAAACATGGTCCCTTTTCATACATTTGTGTCTCTCGAGCCTGAAATGGTAGAAAATGATACGTGAGAGAATCGCTTGACCATTTTAGTCAAGGAGTACCTTTTTCGTAAATAGTTTATCTCAGCGTGAAAAAAGGGGTAAATGTATACTGGGTAAATGACATTTTGTATCCGTTAACAAGTTCAAAATGACAAGAGCTCGACAATCTTTTCGTGTTTAAAAGATTAGAAAAGAGCTGAAAGTAGACCTCCCTCTTTTATTTTCTTTAATGAGTCAAAAAGAAAAATACTCGGCAATATTTTCATCTTTTACGAGTCAGAAAAGAGCTTAAAGGAAACTCGAATACCATCTAAGAATAATACTTCTTGAGAAGAAGCCCGTTGCGGGGCTTTTCTAAGAGATTTCCCTCATAGAAAATGAGCTCATAGGCCCCTTTCTATAATACACGTTAAACAATGTGGGACCCATGCCACATGGGTTCGAGCTTGCCTGGCCCCAACTTATCATTAGCTTGATCATACAAAGGAACCAAATCACCCTTAGAAAAGGCTCAAGGAGAGGCAGACTGATCAAAGTGGGATTTGACCCACTTTTTTTGTGCTTCGATCGCTAGAGAAGCAAGACGGTGAGTCTCATCGAGTCGTTCTAGGTATAAGAGATGCTCTTCCTGAGGTGAGGTCTCGGGGAGAAGTTTGATAGCCAGCTTGAGGGATGGAATTTCAGACTCAATCAGTAAGGTTTCTTCCAAACCGTAGACTAGATGGAATCGTGTGAATCTAGTTGCATCCTTGGTTGAGGTTCGGTAAGCCAATAGAGCTTAAAAGAGCATGATATGCCAATTTGATTTGTGCATCCCAATGGTGAGCTGAAGCATCGTGACCAAGACTTTGTTCATAGCTTCAATGTGACCATTGGCCTTAGGGTAGTATGGGGTTGAGCCATCATGGTGCAAGCTCAACGTAGAGGTCAGCTCGGCCATCATGTGTTATCGAAAATGGGAGCCATGGTCAATGACAATGGCCTGAGGCACTCCAAACCTAGAAATAACGTGATTGAATAGAAATTGAGCCACCATTTTACCATCTGCAAAGTATGTAGGCATCGCTTCAGCCCATTTGGTGAAATAGCTCACAACAATGATAATATACACATGCCCCCAAACCGAATGATGGTTAGAGATCATATAGTTGATGCCCCATTTCACAAAAGGACTGATGGTAATAACATGGTGTAGGTGAGTGGGTGGGGCGTGCATATTTGGCTGGTAAATTTGGCATTCATGACACTTGCGAACAACAAGGATGCAATCCTTGAAGATGGAGGGCCAGAAATAACCAGTGCAAGGGATTTTTTGAGCAGTAGAATATCCTGACATATGACTGCCACATGCGCCAGAATGGTCGTCATTCAAAATTCTCTCAGCTTCCTCGAGAGTAAGACATCAGCGAAGAACTGAATTAACACTAACACAGTATAAAGTATCTCCAATAATACTGTAGGGTTGGGATTGATGCCAAATGCATTGATGATCATCCTTAGTCAACACAGACTAGAACGTCGATGTTTGGATATACATGATCATATCGTTGTACCATAGGTCGAGGGTGCTAATCAGGAAAAGAGTCTCGTCTAGGAGTTTCTCGTCAACATCAGCAGGAAGGGACGCAGAAGGAAGGGAGCAAATTAACTCGACAAAACTGGTGATTTCTTAGATTTGGCAATAGTAAACACCAAATAAAATTCATGGAGGATAACAATCAACTTCAAATATTTCTCCCCAGAAATTGTCGAGTTAGGATGTAGGTCGTGAGGTTGCATTCCGAAATCATGGTGGTAGTGCGTAAGAGAATGTAGTGCCAAAAGCGCTAAAAAACTTGTACAACAGCCAAAGGTAACTTCTCGACGTGAGCATAACATGTCTTGGTGTCGAGGATATTGCAACTGAGGTAATAAATAACATGTTCATTTCCTTCGTCATCGTCCTGTACTAGCACCATGAAGATAGTACTAGAGGTTGTAGCTAGATAAGGGAAGTAATCACAATGATAGTTTAGGGGATGTAGCAAAGGAGCATTTTTGAGGACAGTCTTTATGTCATCGAAAGAATTTCGAGTGACCTCATCCCAGACAAATGAAGTTCCTTTCTTGAGAAACTAGGTGAACCCTGAAGGTAGCTCAGCATAGTGTGGTACGAAACAACGGAGGAAAATTTCTTTTCCCTGCAGACTCTGCAGTTGATGCAATGAAGATGAAGGGGCTAAATTAACTATGGCCTTGACTTTAAAAGGGTCAAGGCGAATGCCTGCCTCAGAGACAATAAATCCAAGGAGTCGTCCAGATTCGACGCAGAAGACACACTTATGTGGATTGAGCCAAATGTTGTAGTGTCGACAGCGAAGAAAAATTTGTTGGAGATGATCAGGGTGATCACGACACTTACAAGAATGAGCGGGAAGGTCATCCAAGTAAGGTTGAATGATGTTGCAGATGTCGTGGAATGCATAAGAAATCTCTCTCTAAAATGTAGCCCTAGCATTCTTAAGGCCAAAAGGGAGATTTTTGTACATGAAAGTACCCCACGGACAGATGAAGGTTGTCTTATCTTGATCAGCTGGTGCAATGTTGATCTGGTTGTAGCCAGAAAAACCATCCATGAAAGAAAATAATTCACTCCCATCACATTCATCAATGATTTGATCAATGAAGGGAGTGGGGTAGTTATCCTTTGGACAGGCATGATTGAGATCATGGTAATCAACGCAAATGCAGATCATGCCTTGCTTCTTTGTCACCAATACTATATTTGGCACCCAATTTGTAAGAGGGGTTGGATAAATGAATCAAGCTTTGAGAACCTTTTCAACTTCACCCTTGATGGCGGTCGCTTTTCTAGGGTTTACTAGGCAAATCCGTTGGCGAACGAGCTTCACTTGAGGATAAGTTGGTATTTTGTGCATGACTATAACTGGGTCAATTCTGAGCATTTCTTCATATGACCATGAAAAAACATCCCAGAACTCTTAGAATAGACGAGTATAAAGTTTGATCTCTTCTGGAGAACAAGTTACCCTGATATGGATATTTTCAATGACACTAGGTTTGATAGAAATATAAATGGGCATCGTTTGGGTGATATTACCCATGTTCTTTTCCGACCAAACATCACGAGTCATGATCGGTGTCTGAAGTGGTAGGGAAGGGAATCGAGAAGAGAACTCCTCAAGACAAGTAGACAGGACTGTCAGGCTAGGAAAGAATGAGGAACAATGATGAGTATTGTTCCAAGTTACTTCTTCTAGAGACATTACTCCATGATACTCTCATCAGAAAGAGAAGCCTCAGATAAGGGATCAGAAGACTCCGAAGCACCAAGTCATGGGGATTGAGAATATAGATCAAGAGAGGTTTTCGAAACAAGATAATCAGAGGATGTCGGAGGCAAAGACCAAACAATTTACACTTAATTAATTTTGGTGGGACTTAATGGCATTACCTCGCCCCATGTGTCAACAATATTTGAAGAGGGAATGACCCAAGGATTAGACTTGACCAAAATCATGTTAACGGGGGAAGCATGAGGAGGTGGGAGTGGAAAGATACCCATCAGAGCAGCATCTTTAAAGAGTCCTGCCCCACACTCTCATAAGGAGCATGGGTGTGCTTGACATATGGAAAATTGCCATCTGAGGATGAAGAGGCAAAGAAGGACAATTGGTCAACTGTGACTATTTTCCCTTGATGGGGAAAATGTAGGTTTTAACTCCATACAGAAATTACCTACATACAAATTCTAAAACACAAAAAATAGACAATCCGAGAGCATAACACATAAAAAACATTTACACAGAGATTTTCCCTTGGATCCCAAAACCAAGAATACCAGCTTGATTTTTCATTATATTCCTTTCAATGTTACAATACATATTTATACGTGCCGAAGCATCCAAGTGTTAGTTCCAGTCTTCGCGGCCTGTCACCAGGGATCAACATGAGCTCTTACTATGTCTGCTTTTGTTAGATTTTTTGCACATGATGTTCAGCACAAAACATGTCACAAGTGTGTCCATCAGAAGAAGCTCAGAAAAATATTTCCAACGGTATATCAAACTCCCATAACCGGCTCCCGGATTAGAAGGTATGATCGAAATGAATGAGTGATTCTTGGTTATGCATGTTTTGAGGTCAGTTGCTGCACACAATGACAGGTTTAGTACAAAATCGGTTTCTGAAATAATGGTAAGGAATTTTTCAAAAGTGAAAGAGGTTTTTCTTCATCACATACCAGATAACAAAAACCTCCTTCAGTTTATGCACGGGTGCTACTATGTGAGAGATATATAGTGATATTTGGAGCCTACATTAAAACAAAGCAAATTTTTCATATTTTTTACTGTTTTAGTCATTTGAGTGCAGGGTCATTTTACAACAGATGGAAAGTAATTTTGCAAAACCCAAGGACATTTTTGCTAATCACGATCCATATAACAGAAACCTCTTTCATTTTATTCACAGGTGTCATGGATGGGGAAATGTGACTAGATATTTACAGCTCATTTTCACAGATTTAAATTTTTAATGATTTTCCATTTTAGAGATGACTTTGTGGAACAAATTGCGAGCAATTGGAAATGAATTTCCCAAATTTGAGAGAGTTTTTTCTCCAGAATGACCTTATATACAAACAATTCTTTCAGTTTTGTAACAGGTGCTATGGTTTAGGAGATATGAGTTCATCTTCAACACCTATTTTCAGAAATTCGGCCCAAGTTTAATGTAACTGATTCTATTTTGAAGAAAATTGTTGAGCTCAATCCCTTAGTACAAGGATGAGAAAATGTATATATTTTATGAATTTCATAGTGTAGGGGTTGGATTTTGGCAGAGGTTGGACTTCGGAGAAATCCTTGAGCTTCATTGTACACTCATATCAGCATTTTGGCTAAGGCAATTTGTCTTGGTACAATGCTTTCTTTTATAATTGTGAATTTACTTATGTGTTTTGTATACCATTATCTATCTTGTTTCTTCTTAGCTAAATCAAACAAGGGAGAAAGGTAGAATCGATTGAAATAGCAGTGCTCTACCTTGGGTTTGCTTTAGTTTTTTATGATTTCAGCTGTTTAGGGAGGATCCATGAGTTTTCTTGCCCTCTTCAACTCCTCACCTGTCTAATCCTTCCATCTCATTCAATTTGAAGTGCCAAAAGAATTTTCATACCTTGCCCCATTGAGATCTCTACAAGACTGAGCCTCATTCCCCACACCCAAAAGCTTCCTTTCCATCTGAGCCAACAAATCACCATTTTATCAATCAAACTCTTTGCACTTATACCTAGCCTAAGATCAGTAGTTATATTAGTCATCTCAAGCCTTTAGAGATTATATTTTGCTGAGATTGACAAGGAGAGAGCCCTCTCCCGACCTGGTAGGGCTAGCTACCAGGTTAAGCGTGGTTTGATGTTATCCTAGATCCTACCTTTCTCAGCCTGAGGTAGATTTAGGCACTAACATAGTGGCGACCATACTGGGGAAGAAATTGTTTGTTTGTTAGTGTTCTTCATTTTATAAACTACAGACGAAGTCTAAAGATTAGCCAGGTAGCCTTCGAAATGCTTTTGCTTTGCATTAGCGCAAGTAGATAAATGCTACTTCAGTCAATCTTCGGTCTAGTCTTATAAACAGAATATCTAACCTGTAGATTGCCCCAGTACAATTTTGTAATCAAGTTCAGATCTGATTGCTGATGGTGGACAGTAGTTAGACACATATGAAGGCTGAAATCATCTACCTGCCGACTCCATTGTTCGAAGTACCAAGTTTCAAAGTATTGATGGTGGCTCCACTAGCTAAATGAAGGACTCAGATGTTGCTTCTATTTGTTCAAGGTATTCATGTATCGATTTTTCTAATCTTCCTGGTATTCCTAATCGATTACCAAAGGATGCATACTTTTTGAGTAATGGCCCTAAATTCAATGGGGAAGATCTGACTTTGACTCTATAACATATAGAAAATTTTAAAACATTTGTGGACATTCCTAGAGTTAAAAGGGAAGATGTCTTCATCAAATTGTTCTTTGATTCACTTCAAGGCAAATGTAGAAAATGGATTGAAGGATTTCCTATCAGATCTATTAAGTCCTTTGCAGATTTTTGGCATATCTTTCTTGAAACATGGATGGAGAAAGAGGAAGAATTCAAAATAGAGGTGCCCTCTATTCAAGGTTTTAGAGAATGGGAATATATGTGCACGGATGATGAGGTAGATGAGAACTTTTCTTCATCTCTTTCTTCTTATCTGAAATCCTATCGATGCAGCCATGAAGTTAGGATCAATTTTTTACAAGAGTTTGCCATCAAAATTGAAGGAGATCTAATTGAATTGGAGACCCAAATACAGTTCCAGGATCTGGACTGTCGAGTCCCATTATTTAGGGACCTTTTTCAGTAAAAGGAACAGAAGGTAAGGCTACCCATGGATATTTGCATTGATAGTTTGCAGCTGGAAGCATGTATTGAGGAGTTGGGGCAGCAAACAGAGTTTGGTTTCTTCGATCCTATTGTAGTGTACATGGAAATTTTTTTCAGTCTAAATGATAGATCAAATTGCCTTTTACACAACCAGACTTGTTATGTGCATGTATGGTTGTCAGCATTTACATTTGTGTCCTGGTTGAAGCACTTCCAAGTAGCATCCTTGTCACAGTTACTTGATTGGTTTATCTGGCATTACAATGTTACTTGCTCTATTGGTTTGAAGCAAAGTAGGGTAGATTTGTAAATAAATAAGCTGCCAAAGGCAACAGTTCAGTTTCCAGAATTTGTTTATCTACAGGTTACAGTATGTATATGTTTTTGGATTGGTATGAGTTGTTTTGGATTTGTAGTTGTTTGACTCCATGCCTAATGGATGAGGCACTTAGTCTACAGTGTTCTTGACACCTCCAAGGAGCTGCCATCCCCAATGGAGCCGATGTTAGTTCCAGTCTTCGCAGCCTGTCACCAGGGATCAACATGAGCTCTTACTATGTCTGGATTTGTTAGATGTTTTGCACATGATGTTCAACACAAAACATGCCACAAGTGTGTCCACCAGAAGAAGCTTGGAAAAATATTTCCAATGGTATATCACACTCCCATAACTGGCTCCCAGATTAGAAGATATGATTGAAACGAATGAGTGATTCTTGGTTATGCATGTTTTGAGGTCAGTTGCTGCACACAATAACAAGTTTAGTACAAAATCGGTTTCTGAAATAATGATAAGGAATTTTTCAAAAGTGAAAGAGGTTTTTGTTCATCACATACCAAAAAAAAAAAAATTCCTTCAGTTTATGCACAAGTGCTACTATGTGGGAGATATACAGTGATATTTGGAGCCTATATTAAAACAAAGCAAATTTTTCATATTTTTTACTGTTTTAGTCATTTTAGTGCGGGGTCATTTTACAACAGATGGAAAGTAATTTTGCAAAACCCAAGGAGATTTTTGTTAAACATGAGCCATATAACAAAAACGTCTCTTAGTTTATTCATAGGTCTCATGGATTGGGAAATGTGACTAGATCTTTACAGCTCATTTTCACAAATTTAATTTTTTAATGATTTTATGTTTTAGAGATGATTTTGTGGAACAGATTTCGAGCAATTGGAAATGAATTTCCCAAATTTGAGAGAGATTTTTCTCCAGAATGACCTTAGCTACAAAAATTTCTTTCATTTTTTTAACAGGTGCTATGGTTTAGGAGATACGAGTTCATCTTCAACACCTATTTTCAGAAATGTGGCCCAAGTTTAATGTAACTGATTCTATTTTGAAGAAAATGGTTGAGCTCAATCCATTAGTACAAGGATGAGAAAATGTATATATTTTATGAATTTCATATTGTAGGGGTTGGATTTTGGCAGAGGTTGGACTTTGGAGAAAGCCTTGAGCTTCATTATACACTCATATCAGCATTTTGGCTAAGGAATTGAGACCAGGGTTTGCAGCACTCTTTGGGATTCATGTGGCAATTTGTCTTGGTACAATGCTTTCTTTTGTAATTGTGAATTTGCTTGTGTTTTGTATACCATTATCTATCTTGTTTCTTCTTAGCTAAATCAAACAAGGGAGAAAGGTAGAATCCATTGAAATTGCAGTGCTCAACCTTGGGGTTGCTTTAGTTTTTGATGTTTTCAGCTGTTTGGAGAGGATCCATGAGTCTTCTTTTCCTCTTTAACTCCTCACCTATCTGATCCTTCCATCTCATTCAATTTGAAGTGCCAAAATCATTTGCCTACCTTTCCCAATTGAGATCTCTACAAGACTGAGCGTCATTCCCCGCACCCAAAATATGCCTTTCCATCTGAGCCAACAAATCACCATTTTATTCAATCAAACTCTTTGCACTTATACCTAGCCTAAGATCAGTAATTATATCAGTCATCTGAAGCCTTTAGAGATTATATTTTGCTGATATTGACCAAGAGAGAGCCCTCTCCCAACCTGGTAGGGCTAACTACCAGGTTAAGCATGGTTTGATGTTATCCTAGATCCTACCTTTCTCAGCCTGAGGTAGATTTAGGCACTAACACCAAGACCATGGACCAAAAACCATAGGTGGATCCGCCCAACCTAATATAGGGTCCAAAAAAATTTCCGAGGGCACTGTCTCGGACCCGGTAGAGGGGGACTACCCGCCCCCCTCAAACCCCCTTGTGACCCCCCCGCTGCGCAATCAGTGCAATGAAGGGGGGGCTCCGCCCTCCTTCTAACCCCCAGTTCACTACGTAGCTTAGTCGTGGAAGGAATATAACACAACCCAACATTCTCCCACTTGTTGTTTTCTTTCCACAGGGGGCCATAGGGGAGGTTAGTAATTTTTCCAGCCCTGAAAGGCCCATTGTTTCTCTACACCAGGATAAATTCTCAGAGCTCACATATTTTGTCAATGCATCTGCAGTATTCTTCAAAGTGTCCAAATTTACCAGCAACACCTTTTTGTCTTCTGTCATATCCCTCACAAAGTGATACTGAACATCAACGTGCTTTGTCTTTGAATGATAACTAGGGTTCTTTGCCAAGAAAATTGCACTTTGGCTATCACAGTCTATCCTTATAGCTCCCTGTACTAACCCCATACTTGAACACAATCCCTACAACCAAACTGCTTCCTTGCTTGCATGAGTGGATGCCATGTATTTTGCCTCTGTAGTTGATAGTGCCACTACAGATTGTTTCTTACTCATCCAACTGACTGCACCTCCAAATAGGTTAAACACATACCCACTTGGAGATCTTCTCTGATCCAAATCTCCAGCCCAGTCTGCATTAACAAAGCCATGGATATCCAAAACTCTGTCCAATCCTGGTCTTCCTTGGTGGCACACACCATAATCACTAATGCCACGCAAATACCCGAAAACCCGCTTCACTGTTGTCCAATGCTCCTTCCCTCGTTTTGACATAAACCTGCTCAATACTCCCACTACATGTGCAATGTCTGGTCTAGTACAGACCATTGCATACATCAGGCTACTAACTGCACTTTCATATGGAACATGGGACATATCCTCTTCCTCTTCTTATGTCTTGGGACACTGTTCAGTAGATAACTTTACACCTACAGGAATAGGAACCTTCACCGGTTTACTATCCTGCATATTAAACCTCTATAGTATTTTCTTGACATACTTCCTATGGTTTAACTAGAGTTTCCTCTTTGCCTAATCTCTTTTAATTTCCATGCCAAAAATATAGTTTGCAGCACCAAGATCTTTCATGTCGAATTTGGAGGAAAAATGGCTCTTCAAATCCTGGATAATTTCTTTGTCATTTCCAACCAGCAACATATCATCCACATACAAGACCAGATAAATAACATAGTCACCAATTAATTTGAAATACACACAGTGATCTTCTTTGCTTCTAATGAAGCCAAGTCCCTGTATAAATGTATCAAATTTCTGATACCACATCCTTGGTGACTGTTTTAACCCATACAGAGACTTCTTTAACTTGCATATGAGTTCTTTCTTACCCTTCACCACAAAGCCTTCAGGTTGCTTCATGTAGATCTCCTCTTCCAAATCCTCATGAAGAAATGTTGTCTTCTCATCCATCTGTTCTACCTCAAAATCAAAAGTAGCTGCAACATATAAAAGTAACATAATAGAAGTTACCTTGGCAACAGGACAAAAAATATCACCAGAATCAATTCTCGGCACCTGGGAATAACCTTTTGCTACCAACCGAGCTTTGTATTTCTCCACCTTACTTCTACATTTGTCTTCTTCTTGACCATCCATTTGCTGCCAATGGGTTTCCTTCCAGCCGGCAACTCCACCAGATCCCAAGCCTCATTTTTTTGCAAATATGCCATTTCATCTACCATGGCCTCTTTCTAGAGTTTTCCATCCTCTGAATCTACTGCTTCCTTCATAGTTCTAGGATCATCATCAGTAATAGATAAAGCAAAATTTGAACAGAAATCAGATGGACTATACCTTTATGGTTACCTTATTTCTTGAACTGATCTTCTTACACCCAGAGTTTGTGGCTCTTCACCTTCTAATTCCTCCTCTGTTGTAGAGCCTGATTCTTCCTCCTTTAGTTCAAACTCTATCTTCTCAGGTTCCTTTAGTTGGACTTCATGTTTAATAACATCTTTCCCCTCTCTGAACACCACATCTTGGTTGTACACAACCTTCCTTGTTTCTAGGTTCCAAAGCTTATAACCCTTTAAACCATCCTTATACCCAATAAAGATGCACTTTTTAGATTTACTATCCAACTTTGTTCATTTCTCCTTTGGAACATGTACATATGCATCACATCGAAATACCCTCAGATGTGAAAGAGATGGTTTCTTACCAATCCATACCTCTTGTGGAGTCTTATCCTCCAACACTGATGAAGGTGAACTGTTGACCAGGTAACATGTTGTCTCCACTGCCTCTACCAAGAATTCTTGTCCTAATCCGGCACCACTGAGCATGCTTCTTGCCCTTTCCATCAATGTCTTGTTCATTGTTTCTACAACTCCATTTTTCTGAGGTGTATATGGAGTAGTCTTCTACCGTGCTATACCACACTTCTTACAGAATTCTTGAAATTCCTTACCGCAAAACTCTCCACCACTATCTGTCCTCAGCACCTTTATCTTCTTCTCTGTCTGGTTTTCCATGAGAGCCTTAAATTATTTAAACCTGTCAAAGACTTAAGATTTCTTCTTAAGGAAATATATCCATGTATTCCTTGAGAAGTCATCTATAAATGATACATAGTACAGAGACTTATGCAGTGATGGAACCTTCATAGGTCCAAATACATCACTGTGCACAAGCTCTAATATATTTTTCTCCCTCTTACCACCAGAGGGGAAACTCACCCAATTCTACTTCCCATATACACAGTTTTCATAGAAATCAAAATCCAGAGAGCTATTACTCATACGTTCTACCATACCTTTACCATGAAGTATTCAAAGGCCCTTCTCTCCAATATGTCCAAGCCTTAGATGTTGGCACTATGATACATGTATGACTCAAGTGTTGTCACAGTTCACACTCACAGAATGAAGAAAAAAAGGTATACGCAGATTCACTATATACCAAGTTAGGTATATACACAGGTTCACTATATACTAAGTCATGTACACATGCAGGTTCACTATATACCAAGTAGTCTATACACGCAGGTTCACTATATACCAAGTAGTGTATATACGCAAGTTCACTATATACAAGGGCGTGTATAACGTACACATGCACTTTCACAGAAGGAAAGGCGTGTACATGTTGGAAAACTAAGTTTTGGTCCGTGGTATTTGCTCCATGGTATTTTGGTATTTGGTACGAGGTATTGACCCCAGGTATTGGTCCTACGTGGTTTTGGACCATGGTATTGAGAGAGGCCTAAACCTATATAAGGAGAAGAAGATCATTAGGCCAAAGTGCAAGGGTGCAAGGATTGAATATCTGATGAAGTGTGAGATCTAGTATGCTGGTTATGGGTTTGTGATGCTTTGCTTGATCTGAACCAAGGATGCACCTATGCGGTTGATGATGGATGATGGATCGGGATCATAAGGCTTGGAATGCATTATCATTATGTGGTTTGATCATGGATAGAATAGATCTGAATTATTGACACATGTTTTATTGTATAAATGTTATGATCTGGGTATGACTGATGTTTGGAATAGCTGCAAATTTATGAGTAAATATTTGTAGATCTGTACGCAGGTTGGCTTTGGTAAAACCATGTATACACACTGGTTTGGTTCATCATAGTAGCATATACATTGTGAGATATGATATTTGAAGTTGCAGTTTGATCTGGTTGTTGTTGCAAAGTTCTTTGTTCTGCTCTATGTTCTGGTGACTGTGTTTTGTTGACAGGGTTTCAGTGATTCAGAAATGAATGATGTAAGTGTATTTGATGGTTTTATTGTAGTGGTGATTGGTTTTGTGCTTCAATGTTGTTGATGGGTCCAGTATGAAAATTGGATGGAACGTGGCCTTCATATTATGGTGTTGTGAAGAATCAAGAAGGTTGTAGCGTTCAGTAGGCTAGCACCTATGTACTAGTAAATGGATCGGCTGGTACAAGAGCTAGGGGGTTGTAGCTTCCTTCCAGTAGTAGCTAGAGAACGAGAGAAGGTTGTATCCTTCTGCAGGTGGGTGCCTGCATACTGGTATGAGTCTACTCCAGTACAAGATTGTAAACAGGTTTTCTTATCTCAAAGAAAACAACAATAGGTTGTTTTTGTCCCGCATTGGGTTTCCATCTTATATCATGGTGTTCATGTGTGCTTTTTATGTGTGATGATCTGTTTTGTTTTGCTACACCTATTTACTATTCATATGGTTAATGAAGTTTTGATGCATTGATTAAAGATCAACATATAATGGATTAACTGAATCATAATTTTACTGGATATACACTAGTTTCAATAAACACAGTTGCGTGTACATGTGGGTTCCCTCAACTAAAGTACCTTATATGAATCTAAGTATGGAAATTAAAAAGTTAGTGATTTTCTAATACTGATTCACCCCCCCCCCTCTTAGTATTATTTCCAGCAATTGGTATCAGAGCAAGTCCTTTGGTAGAAGCCTGATCGCTTGAAGGAGATCCATAGAACAATGGGAAAGAAAGTGTGTTAGAAGAAGAAGACAACTCAAAGGAACAATGACAACCTGCCGTTGAGTGGAAGCAAGTATTCAGATTCTAAATCACCTCAAATTGAAGATAAGCAAGCAAATGAAGCATCAGATAAACTCATAGATCAACAAGATCTATTTAACAAAAGGGAGAGTGCCCTCAAAGAAGAAGTTATCAGCTTAAAAGCTCAGCTGGAGTGTGCCTTCAGAGTATGTCAAATGCTGCAGGAGCAGAATGAAGAACAAGAAAATGAGATTCTCAAACTAAGGCAACAAGTGGAAGAAGGAAGAAATTCTGAAGAAATATTGAAGAAGCAATATCTGGAAAAGGAAGAAGAAAAGTATCTTGAAAGGTAAATTAGAAGAAAAATATAAACTATTATGATTTCAAGACAGTACTAAGATTTTGGATGATATTCTTAGTAGCCAAAGGTCACCTACTATCAAAACTGGTCTTGGTTTTTATGAATCTATTGAAGGTGAATCTAGCTCACAAGGTGAGACAAGGAAATCTAATGCAAAATCTGAAATGCTCAACAAGGAGATGAGAGGTCAAACCCATCAACAACCAAGGAAAGATAATCTTCAAATAAAATCTTTTGCTCCTAAATATGGAAGTGATAGATGGTTATTTCCTCTGATGAATGATGTTGAATGTTATGTATGTCATAATTTTGGACATGTTGCAGCCTGATGCAGAAGTAGAATGGTTCAAGACCATCACGCAAAAAGATCATCATGTTCCAGGTATTTTAAGGGATATTGTTTTTCTTGCAATATGTTTGGTCACAAAGCTGTTGACTTCTATAGAAGGAATATGAAACATGTAAGATGTTATGCATGTAAAAAACTTGGACATATAGCAAAGGAATGCAGTAACAAAGTACAGGCACCATCCCAAAAAGAGAAAACATCATCACAGTCGAAGATATGGAAGAAAAAGGAAGTACAGTCAGAAAGATGTGGCATAGCAGAGTATATAGACATGACAGACTCAGAAGGAGTTGAAAGTGTGGAACCTCAATGTTCTAAATCTCATAGGCATGTTTCATGAAGACAAGTCATGTGTATACGTGAGTTCAAAGCTTCACAGTCTTGTATATGTTGGTTTGAGGAAAACCAATGAGTCAGACTCAGGAAAATGGGTCTGATATGATTCAATCCATTATTTTCTCTGTTTGATAATGGTTACAATCTGCTGATGATGTGTGGAAATGTGTTGGTACTCATAAGATGTTGTTTAGAAGTGTTTTTCATCCTAACTTGATGATAATGATGCCTTGATACTTCTTGTTGATATATGCATGATCAGATCTAATAGTGAACATATGGCACAGGTTCAGGGGGAGCATATGCTTTGAATAATGCATTGTTGGCATTATGGTTAGAAGTCTTTGGTGATAATGCTTATGTGGCTAAATGATACATCTTGCTACTTATTATTGGTTGGTCAAAAGAATGGTATTGCAGGTTACAAGTTGTTGATGTTGATGAGAGATGCTTATGGTGCAGATCATATGGTGTATGATAGTTGCTGATGACTATCATGGTCTTGTTTAGGTCATTGGTCTTTGTTAAAAATATCATGTATTTATTTTAAGGACCCATGAGTCATATGATGTAATTTGTGACACTAGTTTGCATGGGAAGGATGATGTAATAATGTCTATTTCAGTCATGTATAAACATTTGGTATATCCCCACTTGGTTGGGTGGATGAGTCAAAATGGTGTATCCCCACTTGGTTGGGAGATTGATGTATGTATGAGTCATTGGTGATAGGAAGGTCATACTCACTAGTTTAGTTGTACAGTTATGTTATTCTTTTGAAAAATATCTTTGCAGACTCTGCATGTGCTCAAGGGGAGCATGGACGGATTGGTACATCTTGGCATGTACAAAGGGGGAGTTTGATAAAAATGTGCTCAGAGGAAGCATGGATGGATTGGTACATCTCAGCATGTACAAAGAGCTCAATCAAATATTTTAGCATGTACTCAGGGGGGAGTATGGATAGAAGAATGTATATCAAGGGAGAGAATGTTAGAAAATTATATATTACAGAGAAATGGAACACATAAAATATTGCAGAAATATAAGCACAGAAAACACATAAAACAAGAGAGACACAGATATACGTGGTTCACCCAGTTTCGGCTACATCCATGGAGAAACAGCCAGTCCTTCTTTTTATATTATCCAACAAACTGAAGAGATACAACCTATAGTAGATCCGCTGTAACTCCCTCTTCGCTCTCAATCTCCTCTCTTTTCTTCACTTAGAATACAGATCTACCTAGATGCAATACAGTTCCCTCTTATATAGTGAGGGGTTGCCTTCTAGGGCAAAAAACCCTAAACTAAACATAACTTCTATCGTTAGATCATCTGCCTAATGAACGACATAAATTTACTAGAAATTACTAGACTTTTACAAGGCAATTTTACATCTATTTTTAACTTCAGGGGCGCTTCCCGCAAAACCCCGCTGGGGGACTGCTGGCCCCGGACCCCCCAGTCGGGGGGGATCCCCCCCCCCTCCCCCTCTCCCGAACCCCCGTGGAAGGGACAAGTACCCCCCGCACCCCCCCGTGTGGAGGTGTACAATCTTCTTCGGGTATACATCTGGCTAAGACCTTTGAATACAGAAGATAATCAAGCCCCACACCCAACAAAGAATATCTTGGTCCACCCTTTGCCCTTGATGTCAAAGGGGGCGAGTGACTTTGTGTGGTTGTTGCCATCAAGTCCAAAGGGGGAGATTGTTGGCATTATGATACAGGTATGACTCAAGTGTTGTCCTTGATGGCAACTCACCCAGATGACAGATCATAGTTTAGACTCACGGAATAAAGAAAGGAAGGTATACGCAGGTTCACTATATACCAAGTCGCGTATATATGTAGTTTCACTATATACGAAGTCGTGTACACACGCAGGTTTACTATATACCAAGTAGTGTATACACAGAAGTTCACTATATACCAAGTAGTGTATACACGCAGGTTCACTATATACAAGGCCATTTATAATGTACGCACACACTTTCATAGAAGGAAAGGCACGTACATGTCAGAAAACTAAGTTTTGGTCCGTGGTATTTGGTCCATGGTATTTTGGTATTTGGCCCGAGGTATTGACCCCAGGTATTGGGTCCAAGGTATTGGTCCTACGTGGTTTTGGACCATGGTATTGACAGAGGCCTAAACCTATATGAGGAGAAGAATATCATTAGGCCAAAGTGCAAGGGTGCAAGGATTAAATATCTGATGAAGTGTGAGATCCAGTATGCTGGTTATGGGTTTGTGATGCTTTGCTTGATCTAAACCAAGGATGCACCTATGCGGTTGATGATGGATTATGGATCGTGATCATAAGGCTTGGAATGCATTATCATTATGTGGTTTGATCATCGATAGACTAGATCTGAATTATTGACACATGTTTTATTGTATAAATGTTATGATCTGGGTATGACTGATGTTTGGAATAGATGCAAAGTTACGAGTAAATATTTGTAGATCTGTACGCAGGTTGGCTTTGGTAAAACCATGTATACACTCTCGTTTGGTTCATCATAGTAGTGTATACATTGTGAGATATGATATTTGAAGTTGCAGTTGGATCTAGTTGTTTTTGCAGAGTTCTGTGTTCCGCTTTGTGTTCTCGTGACTGTGTTTTGTTGACAGGGTTTCAGTGATTCAGTGTTCGATGATTCAGAAATGAATGATGCAAGTGTAGTTGATGGTTGTATTATAGTGGTGATTGATTTTGTGCTTTAATGTTGTTGATGGGTCCAGTATGAAAATTGGATGAAACGTGGCCTTCATATTATGGTGTTGTGATGAATCAAGAAGGTTTTAGCCTTCAGTAGGCAGGCGCCTATGTACTAGTAAACAGATTGGTTGGTACAAGAGCTAGGGGGTTGTAGCTCCCTTCCAATAGTAGCTAGAGAACAAGAGAAGGTTGTATCCTTCTGCAGGTGGGTGCCTGCATACTGGTATGAGTCTGTGCTAGTACAAGATTGTAAACAGGTTTTTCTTATCTTAAAGAAAACAGCAGCAGGTGGTTTTTGTCCCGCATTGGGTTTCCACCTTATATCATGGTGTTCATGTGTGCTTCTTATGTGTGATGATCCGTTTTGTTTTACTGCACCTGTTTACTATTCATAAGGTTAATGAAGTTCTTATGCACTGATTAAATATCAGCATATAATGGATTAACTGAATCATAAGTTTACTAGATATATGCTAGTTGCATTAAACACAGTTGCGTGTACACCTAGGTTCCCTTAACTGAAGTAGCACATATGAATCTAATTATGGAAATGAAAAATTTAGTGATTTGCTAATACTGATTCACACCCCCCTCTTAGTATTATTTCCAACATTTGATACCACAACATGGTATTTTTTCCAGAGACCACTAGATTCTCTGCTCCACTTTCAGGAACCACGGAACTATTGCACCCATCAACAACAATGCTACCTTGCGGCTTGTACAGAGTTCCAGTCTAAACTCCCCACATCAATACCAATGCATCTCAAACCATCTTGCAGGTATCCTTCTTGAACACTATTTTTTACACCTACATCATCAAGCTTGCTTACAGAAATAAGATTTCTGGCTAATGTAGGGATATGCAGAACACCTGGAAGTGTTCTAACCCTTCCACCTTGCAACTTCAACTTTAATTTTCCGCGACCAACAATTTTAGCCTTCCTATCATCCCCTAAGAAGACATCTCCACCATCATATTTATCATACTCGCAGAACCACTATCTATGGGGAGTGAAGTGAAGGGATGCACCTGAGTCAATCAACCATGCCTCATGATCTACATGTGTACTTGAAGAAGCCAAGTACACATTCCCACCTTCATTTGAGGTGGTTTTCGCCTCTGCATAAGATGCATCATCAGATCCCTTTCCTTTGTCAGGAGCTTTAGATTTATACTCCCTTTTGTAGTGCCCTTCCTTTCTGCATTTCTAGCACACCACCTTTACAGGTTTTCTTGGAAATTTAGATCTCCCACTCGATGACTTATTTTTGTTTCTATTCTAGGACAGTTCTTGTAAAGACAAGGCATCACCATTCTAGCTCTCCATATTTTTCTGTCTCATCTCCTCCGTCAGCAAGGATGAAACTATTTCATCAAACTGCAAGGCAGTTGCATTGCTACCTATTGCAATAACCAAACTATCCCATGAATCTTGTAGTGAACACAACAAACTAATGCACTTATTTTCATGTGAAATTTTAATATCAACATATAATAATTGACTTACCATAGTATTAAAGGAGTTCAAGTGCTCTGTCACTGAGTCTCCATCTTATATCCTTAGGTTATATAGCTTTTTCCATAGGAACAGTTTATTCACCGAAGACTTAGATTGGTACAAAGTCCCTAACTCGTCCCACAAAGCCTTCTCCATAGCTTCCCCTGATACATTCAACAATACTGAATTTGAGGCACACAATCATATTGTGCTTTTTTCCTTTTGATCCAACTTCTTCCATTCTTCATCAGAAACTCTTGTTGGTTTGGTACCTGGATCTACCATGATCCATTGATCTTTATCCACCAATAGATCCTCCATCTTGAGCTTCCATAACTCAAAACTCTAACCATTAAATTTATCGATCTCTATCTTTCCACTGCTCGCCATCTTCTTTCACCACAAGAATTGATCTTGCAGATCTCCCACTGAACAGGGTCTACCACAAGCCCGAGTGAAACCCCTCAAGAAAAAATGCGTCCCCTTGAAGCCAAAACAACTCTGATACCAAATGTAGGTTTTAACCTGATACAAAAATTACCTACATACGAATTTTAAAACACAGAAAATAGACAATTTGAGAGCATAACACATAAAACACATATACATAGAGATTTTCCCCTGGATCCCAAAACCGGGAATACCAGCTTGTTTTTTCATTATATTCCTTTCAATGTTATAATACATATTTATACATGCCAAAGCATCCAATACCATGGACCAAAAACCATCATGTCCAAAACGATGGACCGAAAACCATAAGTACGTCCGCCCAACCTATTATAGCGTCCAAAAAAAATTTTCCCAGGCCGCTACCTCAGACCCCATAGAGCGGGGCTACCTGCCCCCCTCAAATCCCCTATGACTCCCCCGCTATGCAATCGGCGCAATGAAGGGGGTGCTCCGCCACCCCCTCTAACCCCCCGGTTCACTACGTAGGTTAGTCGTGGAAAGAATATAACACAACCTAATATTAACGAATCACGCGGAACAAGGAGGAGGGTACAACATGCATGGCATGGGTCCAACTCCGTCTGAGTAGAAGATTATAATTGGTATTAGTGTGAACAATATCTACCTAGAAATGCACTGTCTTGCCATCCAAAGTAATGGTAAGGTTGGGTAAGACATTGAATGGTCGTGAATCGTGCCTGTCAAAAGCTTCCAAAGAGTTAGGGAACTGGTTCAGAGTAGGAGAAACAATTTCCTTCCAACAGGCAACCAACATGATGCAGGTGGAAGCACCTTCATCAATGACAGTTTTTTGAATGGTTTTCTCATTGATGCTGAATTGAATGAGAAAGGAAATATGATGAGGAATATGTGGAATGTGGTTTTCTAGATGAAAACATATAAGACTAGAATCAATAGGATCAATACCCCCAACAATTGACAGTAATGATTTCTGTTGAGACAGACAACTTTGAAGTACCTCAAGGGAAAACATAGCCGATGGTGCCTAAGCCAAATCCTCAACAATATTATAGTGCTGAGCAGCGTGAGCATTAGGATTGTACAAGGACTTTCGCAACACGCCTCGAGAAGGTGGATGAACGACGGAATCAGGGTTAGGTCACTCGATATGAAGAGGACGAAAACTTGACAGGGCAGAAGCAGAATGGAAAGCTTCTTTTTCTTTCCCTGTTGTCGAGGTAGTTTGATAATATTTTGATCTAGTAGCCACATTAATGGGCGAACTCATCATGAACACTTGTGTAACTGAGGAAGAAGATGATTAAGGTTGGTCTAACGTTTGGGTTTGCTGGGACGAAAATGGCTCTTTTAGGATAGCTGGGGTCCCTTTGAGAAAACGACTAATTTCAGATTATCTACGACAATCCTTAGTATAGTGATCCACCTCACAAATGAGGCACAGATACTTAATCTTCCATTGTGAAGCATCACCAGCAGATGACTTAGGAGGACCCTTTTTTTGGGCATCAGCTTTAGCTTTTCCTTTGCCTTTCTTCTTACCTTTCAAGGATTTGTCTGCTGCGGTAGACTGAATAGCGTCGAACTCTAAGGTTTTACCAGGGCCAGGTGGATGTTGAGAGGGATTATTGGAAGAAGTGTTTGAGGCTGACTTATGTTTGGAAGAAGATTTTCCAAGGGCCTCGAATATTGACTGAACGGACCCGCGGTAGGCATAGTGCTAGACTCCCAAACAGGATTATGATAAAGTGAAGAGGCACTAGGTGTACCTAAGACCAACTATGCATAAGTCACATAATTAGGGGGTAAGTTCTAATAAAAATTGATGGGAATGCTTCCTATGTAGGGCAAACCTTCAAGAGGAAACGGATCTTCTTCCTCTTCGAAAGGAGGCTGGAAATTCGCCTTTGGGTTCCATGGGTGGAAACAAGCGATAATAAACAATCGAAGATGTTTGAGGGGATAATTCCAAAGGAATACCTGGATGATTGTACAGGCTGTACGAATGTTGCAGTGATATCACAACAGGGCCGAACAAAGGATTCGAAGGATAAAAAACCAGTCCAAGCTGACCATCAGGGGTCAGCTGACTCTCGAGAGTCTGGATAGGATTATCTAGAGATTCCATGCCAATATTAGAAAGTGACCCAGTATCTGAGGGAGGTGGAGGATGAGATGACAAAGGTTGAATGCTTAGAACTATTCCAAGTTCAACACCTTGGTCCTGAAGTGACTGTAGTAATTAAGGAAATGGTTCCTCAGACAATCCTTCAGATGGAGCAGAGGATGAGGAACTAGGTGAACTGGATGGTTCAGCCACAATGGCTTTGCCTCAAATAATAGGAACAAAGAGAAAAATTCCAAGGCCTTAAATGTACTTTAAAAAGAATACTTACAGTTTGTTCTACAAAAGACTAACAAGAATGTTATGAGATCGTGAGCAACAATTTTTTAAGACGCATAAACAAATTGGTGCTCTTTCATGTTTTAAGTGTCGAGAAAGAAGCAAAGGTGACTATCACTTTTGATTTGAAGCGAGGTCGAAAGGACAAGTGATCAGATGATATTTTAAGCTCAAAGAGTCAAAAATATCAAATGACTACTCAGGATGATCTAGGTAAAAATGATTACCATGTAACCATGAATTGTAGAATACCTCCCGACAAACTGAGAAGAACAAGCAGATGATCTCCCTAAGTGTTGTGTTCTGTGTATCACATTTACAAGGCAGCAGACTCAGCTTCCTATGGATAAAGGATTGCAGCCTAGTGGGGTATCCCTTTATATACTCCATGGTACAGGGAGCACAAGTCTGTGCTAGCGTTGTCTAATGCTGAAGCGAATGACAACTACTAGGTTTAAAGACATTGGAACATGTCTCTAGCCTAGACCTTCTAGATGTGATCGTTAGGTTTCAAATGTGCCTTAGGTTAATTGAGTTCATTTTAAAGTTTATCTTGAATTATGTCTTGGTTTTCGAGCCTTAGCGATGTGACTCGAAAAATCCTATATGCAGCTAAATGAGACAAGACACTTTCAATTCGATGAATTGTTTACACTAGAGAGGGTAGAAAACACAATCAAATGTAGACAATGAAGAAACCGAAAGAAAAATGATTTTTCACTATTTTACTTTTTGAAAACAAAACAATGAAAAAAATATTCCCAATTCCTATTTTCCTAACAAGTGCACTTCAAGCAGTCCTTCCAAAGGTAAAGAGAATTCTTTTTCTTTTCTAACACAAATGCAACTCTAGTCTTCAATGATGCTAACTAACGTAACATATTGATGCAACAAACTAGAATTGTGTACTTTTCATGAAACGACAGAAATTATTTTTATGTAAATCACTTCAATGAAAAAGTTTTTGAGACAATCCACCCTCAAGCAAATGAAAAGACACAAAAATAACTTCTTCCAAACCAATGAAACAATGACTATACGAAAAACTAGATAAGCAATGTGATCTATGCTAGAAAAGAAACATTTAAACAATCAAACAAAACTTTTCAAACTTGAATGATGGAGATCAAAGCAATAAGAGGACTACAAACGAAATGCAAGGAGTAAATTCACCAACAACTTGACTCACTAAGTTCACAATCAGTGGGATGGATGAAAACCTAGATGTCCTAGAGCCACTAACCATTCAAAGACTCTAGAAATCAAGCAAAAGAAGGCAAACCAACAAGCACATAAAGCAAGCCAGATCAAGCTTTTCAGTCAGGGAGAAATAGCCTAAAACAATCTAAGAGGCAGAAATTAAGAGAGCAAGACACACTGGTTCAGATCTAGGGTAAATGCCAATCTCCATCTATAGGCATCAGCATGACTTCCTAACTGACAACAAGTGCCAGAGGGGGGTTGGTGCAACTTTTTTTTGTGAAACCCGATCTGATCGAAGTGACTGTTTTAGAAAAAACCGCTCTAGCCAAGGATTTAAAGGAAAATATAAAAATTTCCTCGGGTAAAAACCAGACTTGCTATTGTAAATTTCAGACTCGCACCACTAAACTAGGTAAAGTAAAGAACACTAGAGGGAAATGGTGATACTAGAAAAGCTCACACAAAACCATGAAATTGCAATCAATCAAACATAAGGATTAGCTCCCCAGTGGAGTTGCCAATTTGTGATGCAAGTAAATTCTAAGTGCAAACACAAACAATTCCTCTAGCCCGAGAGAGCGGGTCTAGTCACAAACAGATAATCTATGGAAGATTTCCTTAGGATATATCAATTAATAGGGCCTACCTCTTAGAATGCTATTCCGCTTGGTTATGATCTTTCTTCCTCGCTCCAGCTATTTTCGTTTCCTTCCTTTGCACACCTGAAGCAAGAAAACAACAACAAACAATAAACGTAATAGCAGTACTCAGCTGACTTAACAGGTCAAGAAACATTAAGCCATAAATATGTGAGATGACATTTCATGTAGGAAATCAATCGATAGTTGCATCTATATTAGTTCAAGAAGAGATTACAACCAATGTCTTGACGTTGTTGTTCTCCTCTGACATATCTGGGTTCCCACACTTCTTCTAGCATCTCATGGATAGCGTCAACAATGGTAGTCTCAAGGATCTCTCATTTAGTCTTCACACCAAACAAAACTCACAATTCTCCCTTAAACACAAACTAGAAAGCTACAAATTATGGGTAGCTTGCCGACGACTCCAAAATCAAAACTTTAGCCAGAACTTAATTAGGACTAAAATCTAACTTGTGCTTGGGAAAAAGAGAGGTTTATATAGCTGGGATGGAGGGGAGATGGTTCCTCTTCCCATGGGATAAGGCTTTATCTCTTGGAATAGTTCCATCCTAATAGGGTGAAGGAGTCCAAACTGACCTCCTTGACTCCATCTGGCCTAACCATTTACCAAACTTCCATTATGAAGCTTCTAGAGGTGGAAGCTTTGGCTCCATATTTAAAAAATTGTCCAAAAGAGGACTGGCATGATTGACAAAGGGCTCAGTCAATCTGATCGGTGTTAGGGACAGTTGTAATCCCTGGATATCGGCATGGGGAGGACATTAGTCATTAGCATCAGTATTGTAAACTAAGATAAATAGAAGATTTTTAGCAAATTATGCAAAATGGAATTGTTGTTCTCATGAAGAGGTACACAATGGGAGTTTATTCATGATAGGAAAGAATATCAAGTACACTGTAAAGGTCCTCTAGTATCATGGACGGGGAGTACAGGGACAGTGAAAAAATGTTGTGTAACAATGTGTTGGCACCACACCCTAACACTTGGAACATCTTGGCATGCCTTAGAACTTGGCATGACTTGGCATGCCTAAAATGCCTTGGAACTATCTAGCATGTGTTAGCACTTCTTGACATTTCCTAGCACATGTTGGAACTCCCTAGTTTTCATGCCCTTATAGATAGCCTTACCTTTTTTGTGACTTGGGAAACCAACCAAGTCATTGAAAAAATAATGTTGTGCCTAGCCTTGACACTCCCCAACACTTGGCATGCATTCACACTATCTGGAATGTGTTAGCAAGCCTTTTCATTCCTTAGCACCCCCTGACACTCCTTAGCTATCATGCCCTCACAACTACCCTTACATTTTTTGTAGCATGGGAACCCAACCAAATGTTGCCTCAACTATAACAACAACTTGACTATATCAATAGCTTGACCAAGTTACAAGTATTACAACTAGATTATGCCATGTTCACCTAATAACTTCCTATAACTCATCTTAGGCTACTCATGTTAAATATAAACTCATACAACTTAAAAAGTTACGCAGACAAGGCTCATATCCAACCATCCTCGTAAAACAACTAAGCAACAAATTTTACATCTTGACATGCCATAAGACCTGGCATGCCTAACAATCCCTTGGCACTATGTAGCATGTGTTATCATACCCTACATTTCTTGGCATGCTTTGGCACTCCCTATCACATCCTAGCACTCCCTCACACTTCGCACACCTCATACTCGATAACACTCTCTATCACACTTACTCATTCATTTTCGTGCATTTGAAACTAGTGCTCCCTTTTGTTTCCCTAGAACTTGGCCCTAACACTCCCTAGCATGTGTTGGCACCTAGAACTTCTTGTCATGCCTTATCACTTGGCATGTCTCGGCATGCCTAAAATGCCTTGGAATTGTCTAGCATTTGTTAGTGCTTCTTCGCATTCCATCGAATACCTTAGCACTCCCTAGCTGTCATGCCCTTATAGATAACCTTAGTTTTTTTGTGACTTGGGAGCCCAATGAAGTCATTGAAAAAACAATGTTGTGACCAACCCAAATTCGCCCTTTGCCAGAAACTACTTTGTACATGCCTTAACACAGCCATAAGCTTGCCTCCTGCAAGTCCTATTCTGAACTTCTCCTAACACACTTCTTCCTTGGGACACCTGGAATTCGTTGACACTCCTTGGTACACTCTTATTCATTAATTTCCAAGCATTTTGACCTAGTTCTACCTTGTGATGCCTTCGCACTAATTAGCACACATTTTCACTCCCTCCTTAGCACACTTGGAACTCGCTGACACTTCATTTCCATGCATTTGAAATGAGTGCTCCCTTGTGTTTCCCTGGAACTTGGCCCTCACACTCCCTAGCATGCATTCACACCACACCTTGGCACCTAACACATCCTGGCATGCCTATCATGCCTTATAACTATATAGCATGTGTTAGTAATTCTTGGAATTCCTTGGAACACCTTGGTACTCCCTAGTTGTCATGCCCTCGTAGATAGCCTTACTTTTTTGTGACTTGGAAACCCAAACAAGTCATTGGAAAAACAATGTTGTGCCCTCGTGGAGTGTCGCACTTCAGGATTTTTGGAGCCTCTGTTTACTACCATGTCTCCAAAGAATCAAGGAATAAGCTTGAGTCGACTATAGAATTGGGGGTATTTGTGGGTTACACAGAAACTACCCACAACTACCGTGTGTACTTTCCATCCCTCAAAATGACAGTTATGTGAAGGGATGTAAAGTGTGATGAGGAGAAACTGATGTGGTGCTCCCTTGAGAGGGAGCTTTAGATCCCACATAATATTAAGTAATATAATAATAATAAAATAATAAATAAAAATATTTCAAAGTAGAATAGAAAGGAAATAAAAAATGATGATGATGATGATGACGAGAACGATTTATGGAATAAGAGAGAAAACATTTATAATAATGTAGGTTTATATGAAAGGAAAATGTTAAGACAAAGGAAGAACTATATAATGATAGGTGGATCATAGGGTTTGCATTCCTTATCATTGATGTATTCTATATAAGGAAGGAGAATAAGGAGAAGATGACATCACTTTTTCTTGTGTAATTAAGGACTAGGTTAATAAGAGACAACATAGTAATGGATTAATGGCTCATGCGTGACTTGTTATTGAAATATCTGGAGCAACAAGGTTTATGGCTAGGTGAAGAGTAGAACTCCAAATATTTTTTGCAATAATCAATATTGAGTGAATAGAATGTCATATCTACATAGACCTTTGTGAGAGTACTCTATTCTAGGTGATGATAAAATAAATTAGTTTCTTATTAGAAAAAAATAAATTTTACCCTGATATAATTTAATTATAAATATTTAAAATATTAAATTTTTACAATCAAATTTATAAGTGGCTATGGCCTTCCTAATTTTTCTGCTGGAGTTTTAAATATTGAGATAGAAATTTGTAATGAGAATATAATGACCTCAATTCCTAGTGAATGCTATAAGTATATGCTATGTGTATTTTTTTCAAATCTAATAGAAATATGATTAACTTTGCTTTTGCTAACGAAAAAACACACAAACATATTCTATTATATAAGATATATTTTTTTTTGTTATTGTTAACAAAATTATTATCAACCATGGTTTATTTAGAATTCCCTAGAATTCAACAAGCTAGGAATTCCCTTAGTAGGAATGACACCTAGATGAGAAGCAATTCTAAGGTAGAGTGATCAAGGATTCTTCTCAAATGGGACAATTACATTTACAAAAAAAATGATGGATCAAGTCCATACAATTCCCTTAACTGGAATGAGCCTTAGAGTGGTCAAGGCTTCTTCTTAAATGGGACAATTACATTTCATTTTTTTTTATGGATCAAGTCCATGAAATACCTTAATTGGAATGAGCCTTTTCCATTTGTTGGGTTGTCATATGAACCCATGTGAAGCAAGATGGAATCAAATTTCATCGAAAAACTAATGTTATGAATAATGCCACTCACCCTCTTCTCGTGTCGCCTTCAACCAACCCCCACCCTTGCTCTCCACCCACCCACTCCTCACCCCAACTTCCCCAACTGCACCCCTTAGGGTTGGTAATTTGAAATGAGCATAACGTTTTCCTTTAAAGTCCTTTCTTATTTATTTTTTCCTCTAATTTTGTTTTTTGTGGTTGATTTAAGCATATTTCACTATACTCAACTTGATTTCTTATAGAATTTATGGAAATTCATCTTTAATCTTTGTATCATAAATTTCCAAGATACATAACTATTGCATTTGAGCACCAATGTGGATGCCATTTTTTTAAATGGAATAATTTTTCAAGAAATTAATGTTATGCTACCAAATTATATTTTTAAATACATTTTACTTTTGAGCATAGTCTCGAATTATCCACAGTAGAAACCATATTTGTCAACATTTCAAATCCTAAGAGGGATCCATCATCAGGACCAATCTGAATGATGATAGAAGAAGAGCTTTGTGATAGGATAACTGCAACTCTTCTTGCTATCTTCATTCTGAAATTTTCGAGTAAAATAGTTTCACTCCATGTATCCCCTCCGTACAGGGAAATGATTCTGGATTTTAGGCATTTGTGGTTCATTTCTTTTGAGCTTAGTCTCAGAGTATCCACAGTAGAAACCATATTTGTCAATGTTTCAAATCCCAACAGGGATCCATCATCAGGACCAATCTGAATGATGATAGAAGAAGAGCTTTGTGATAGGATAACTGCAACTCTTCTTGCTATCTTCATTCTGAAATTTTTGAGTAAAATAGTTTCACTCCATGTATCCCCTCTGTACAGGGAAATGATTCTGGATTTTAGGCATCTGTGGTTCATTTCTTTTGAGATTAGTCTCGGAGTATCCACAGTAGAAACCATATTTGTCAACGTTTCAAATCCCAACAGGGATCCATCATCAGAGCCAATCTGAATGATGATAGAAGAAGAGCTTTGTGATAGGATAACTGCAACTCTTCTTGATATCTTCATTCTGAAATTTTTGAGTAAAATAGTTTCACTCCATGTATCCCCTCTGTACAGGGAAATAATTCTAGATTTTAGGCATCTGTGGTTCATTTATTTTTAGCTTAGTCTCAAAGTATCCACAATAGAAACCATATTTGTCAACGTTTCAAATCCCAACAGGGATCCATCATGAGGACCAATCTGAATGATGATAGAAGAAGAAATTTGTGATAGGATAATTGCAGCTCTTCTTGCTATCTTCATTCTGAAATTTTTGAGTAAAATAGTTTCACTCCATGTATCCCCTCCGTACAGGGAAATGATTCTAGATTTTAGGCATCTGTGGTTCATTTCTTTTTAGATTAGTCTCGGAGTATCCATAGTAGAGACCATATTTTTCAGCGTTTCAAATCCCAGTAGGGATCCATCATCAGGACCAATCTAAATGATGATAGAAGAAGAGCTTTGTGATATGATAGCTACAGCTCTTCTTGATATCTTCATTTTGAAATTTTCGATTAAAATAGTTTCACTCTGTGTATCCCCTCCGTACAGGGAAATGATTCTGGATTTTAGGCATCCGTGGTTCATTTCTTTTGAGATTAGTCTCGAAGTATCCACAGTGGAAACCATATTTGTCAATATTTCAAATCCCAACAGAGATCTATCATCAAGACCAATCTGAATGATGATAGAAGAAGAGCTTTGTGATAGGATAACTGCAGCTCTTCTTGCTATCTCCATTCTGACATTTTCAAGTAAAATTTTCAATCCAATAAGATCATAATTACAGGTATCAACTATCTTGTCTCATTTACACTTAGTATCCACACTCATAAAACTATCAATGACATCTAGTGTTCTTTTTAACAAGTTGACATTTTAGATATAATGTGGAAGAAATTGAAAATCAAGCAACAATCAAATTTAGACCCACCAATATACAAATACCTCTGGACCCCAATAGTTTTATTCAACATTTTTTCCTAAATTTTAAAACCATTATACTCTTACTTAACCATTACACTCTTACTACTATATTGTACAATTAATAAAAATGAAGATTACTATTTTAATGTTCTTTCTCTTGTTGAACATGCTAAATTTTTTATCCTCGTTTACTATGATCTTCGCGGGTAATTAATTATTAATTCGATTTTTTTTCCTTCAATATTGTGTCCAAGCATTTATATTACAATTGGAGACATTATTCAAGGGTTTCTAACATGACTAGAGGCTTCATAGGCGAAGAAAACCCCCATTTTTGATCCTCGTCTACTATGCTCTTTGCGGGTAATTAATTATTAATTTGATTTTTTTTCCTTCAAGATTTTATCCAAGCATTTATATTCTGAATGGAGATATTATTCAAGGGTTTCTAATATGACTAGAGGATTCACAGGTGGAGAAAACCTTGATGCCTCGATCACAATGCATGGGCATGTTGCACGTAACAATAAGATTCCCATATTCAGGCACCGGGTTGGGTGGTTCTGGATCTAATCCAAATGCACAACAGTGTGATAATGAATGGATTGGCATGGATGGGTTCATAGGTACACATTACAAAAGAGTGAGAAAAAAACACTTATTGTTCGTTGAAGGTTGCGAAAGCCGAATCCTTTCATTCTTCCTTTCCCAGGTATGCAATATCTTAACCTTCAACTTCACTTCAACTAGGCTTCTTACTATGTACTTTTATGAATAAACCTACCATCCCTCAAATAATAGACCATGTTGGTGTTTTGAATGAAGACGTAGACAGTAGGAATGTGGATCTCTTGCTCTTGGGTCCATAAATGCTATGGGATAGGGTGGATGAACTTGGTAAACCACTGAACTCGAATAAGGTATTTCCAAGCACCCACTTTTAGCATTATCTGTTATGATACTGGAGGAATTGTTTTATCCTAGATTAGATTTTAAGAGATCTTGGAGTTTATGAATTTTCTCTACTATATTGGTAGTGGTGTCAGATCTTTAAACCTCATCTGGATTTTATCCAATAGGATAAGGCCACTAGTTGGGTTTCATCAAGAGGCATACTCACCAGGAAAACCTTGTCATACTACTATGCTTCTGAATAACTAAAACATCAAACCCTCTTTCCTTTGACGCAGGTTTCTCCTGGGGTTTGTTTGGAATATAAAAATCCACCTCATTCCTGATTTGTAGTTTGGATCTACATCCTAACTTTAAATTTACTAATGCCTTGTTTCCAAATACATATATTTCCCATTCTCGTAACATTCCTCTTATTCCATACCAATCCCATGATGTCATAGAAGTGCAACAAATTTCTAGAAATTAATCATGATTCTCCTTTCCAAGACAATGTTTCCCTTACAACTATGATTTAGCCAACATAAAAATGCCAATACTAACTATGACCAAATCCAATCCTTGGATACAATTTTGGAATCCTTCAGCTGAGGGTGCCTTCCTTCAACACTTAATCACGATTTGTGACTAGGCAATTTTTAGCAAGAACAAAGGGGCCCTCAATGTATTTCGATACAATGCAAAGGAGTACCAATGCCCTCCTTTGTAATTTTTCCATGCAGAAATTTAATTCCACAATTTAAACATAGATTTATAGATATCCACGAATACCTTAAATCATAGAGTCTTGGTCACTCTGCAACCAAGAGGTGAATTTCCTTTAGTCTTTGGCGAATCCTATGACCAATTTTCGGGTTTTCTCTTTAGTGTCGATGCTTGACTATTTTTCCTAACATATAGTGTCAAAATTAGAACATAGTAACTTACACAGTTTCCATAGAAAAGATGTTGAACTCCCGCACTGTGGGGCTTCAAAAGCAAGGATTTATGGAAAGAGGAAATTTGAAATTACACTCTCCTCTATAAAAAAATAACATGGTAGATGATTGTCATTTATCATACATGGAAAATGTACCCTACCACAGTGTCAAAACCTGGGTTGTGGATAATTGTTCCCTAACACCATGTAAAATCCTAGGTTTTTGACTATAGAGTGGTGCAATATGGTTGAAATCCATTAAGGAGCATAAGTACCAACTACATTATCTCTTTGGCTAAAATATGTGACTTTGTTCAACTATACTTAGAGCTGATAATCATCTGATTGTGCAGCAACATGCCAACATGGCATTGATTCATTCGTTAGATTGAGTTAAATACCAAGCCATAAAACAATGTTTCCACTATTTCTGTGGTCTTTCCCACTTGAATGGAATGAGCTTCAAAGGGATGATGCCTGACGCAAGTCCCCAAGTAATTTAGGCATAATAGTTAACCCTTGGTTTAGGAAGTTAAGCCAAAGGAATGCTGCTCTATGTTCTGTGGCCCTTCGCTGCGTGTTTCTCGAAGAATTTGTACCCAAAACAATTTTTTTCCTGTGTTAATGCTCATATCCTTACATTGTTAATTTCCATATGGCTGAGTATCCACTAACATGAAGGCAAGAGAAATTCATAGGGATGTCCTAGTGCAAAAGGGTCGAATCCCAAAAGCTATGGTAAGATTGTCATTTCCTAGTGTTATCTAATGGAATTCTAAAAGATTTATAAATCAATGTTTATCTGAAAAGATTAGAATTCAAGTTTATCCCAATACACAGTTGAATCTCTGCAGTTTCTCTGATTCCACAAAGAATCACCCTGAAAGAAAATATATGTTTGCAATAGGTGATTATTCATTGAACTTTAGGAAACGATGGAAAGATTGTCATTTCAAGAATGGAATTATAATTTGCTGCTACAACTAAAATAATGCCTTTGACTAAGGAAGGGTGTGTTAAGAATATTCATGACAATCGAAGTTTGATTGAATGGGATTTGAACTACATTTGTTTGAATCTAGTCTTGAGATTTTAATTGACTGAATGGGATTTGAACTACATTTCTCTGAATCTGGTGTTGAGCTTTTAATTGTCTGGATTATTCTGACCATGTCAAAGTGTTTTTGTGTGTTTTGTGAAATGACTATGGTCTACTGCAAATTGAAAATTGTAGGTTGCAAATTATAGGTTTCAAATTCTGGATTTGAAATTTCAGAGTAGAAATGGTCTATGTCTAAAAACATTGAGTTAGTGAAGAACTACATTTATAAGGAGTGGAGAAAATATTGCTCCCTATGGGATCCCCTTATTCGTAGAGGTATAATTTTTTCCCTGATTATCCAAAATAGGAGTAGACAGGAACTTCATTATGAGTTCTAGGAATAGGTTGTCCGATATGTGTTTCTCAAGTAATTGAGGAGGACTACATTCATGAGGAGCGGAGAAAATACTGCTCCCTGTGGGATTCCCTTATTCGTAGAGGTATAATTTTTTCCTTGATTATCCAAAATAGGAGTAGAAAGGAACTTCATTGTGAGTTCTAATAATAAGTCATCCGATATGTGTTTCTATATTAATTGAATTAATGTCAAGTGTTCGATGCTATCAAAACACTTTTGGACATTTGCATGGATGAGTCGTTTGATCCCGGTCCATTTGTGTACTTCTGCGAAGAAGGAGTGAGTGCTCACTGATGGTTTAAATCTATATGAAACTAGCAGAAATATGTGTTCATACATTTGTTCCAACACATTGGAGACGGACCTATGCACAACCTGATCAATTGGTGAAGAGATCATTATCGGCCTCTTGTTCGTCGATTTGGGCTTTGGAAAGAATATCCTACGCATTGGATAAAATTAGAACGTGCATGTCACTAATGCACAAGAGATATCTGCAAAGCGCTCTTTCGAGATACCAAAAATGGTTTCCCAAGTGATTGCATGAGTCAGTAACCCTAGGTTCGCCTGGACCTTCTCATACGCACTAACTAGATTCTCTTTATGCAATACTATGTATAACAAATGGGTCCATCAGCCTTTTACATCTTTTTGCATTAAGTTACATCGTAGGAATGTATAGGTATTCGATAAATTTATAGTTTGTTTGTTCCTAGTTGTCATGACCTATAATTTGAGAAAATGAAGAAAAAAATAGATTATTCACTTAGTTGTCTTTCACACACCCAGAACCAGTAGTTTTCCAATAAAGACCCTCCGATAAATCTTGTCTAATAAATATCGATCTCGATCAATGGATCAAGCATCTTATGATTGACACATACTAATGAAAGCACTTGGAGGTGGGTCCATCGAGATCTATCACCCAGACTCTTTCTCCGTCCACTCTCACTTCTACCATGCATCAATACTCAACCCACTATCGCTATAAATAAACAACCAATTTATCCCTTGCTAACACCATCACCGCTACTGCCATTTTCTCATTTCTTACTCGTCTTTCCCATAATTGCTAACCTCATTCGACTATGCTATCTTACTGAACTACGTACTAATCTTACACAAGGCAAGGTCCGCTCAACTGTGGTCTGTGGGAAGTATTGATTGTGAGAATATGTACATGTTTCTAGCTACCTAATTATTGAATAGGAGGGGGTGGGTCCTCCCCTGCCTTAGCTAATCTAATGAAATAGGCATTGTGACCTCTCGGCTCTTGCTATGCATTGGTTAAATGATTTACTCATATGCTTTAGCCGAAAGGATCCTATTAATAATGGTTTTTTAGTTGCTTACTGCTGAGGTAGTAGAAAGGGTCGATTCATTGGTGGCTCAATTCATTAGTAGATGAAGAGGAATTATGGCTCTTCCCCCAACCTATTCTCTCTAGATAGTTGCTCCAGAATTTGTCTAGTCTAATAGCAATAATTCAGGATGTGAATTCCACACCTTTCTTCCCTGCAAATATCGCTCCCAAAGTGAGGTGTTATATCCTTTTTCTTACAACTACTTACCTAAGTCCAAGCGATGATAACTTCCTAGAAAGCTTGGAAAGCAATGCAGGACCTTGATGGAAGGAAAAATGAATATCCCTTCCTGCATAACCATATCTAATGCTAGCCGGTATTTCCCTATACTCCCACCTTTCAAGGCCTAATTTGGTTTTCTAGTCCTCATTGTCTTCGTCATGACTGGGTAGGAAGACCTTTTAGGAATTTTCCTCACATTCTGATGATGAATAAGGGTAGAAGGTATGGACAACTATAGTATCCTAGTAGGGAAGTCCCCACTCCAACACCTGGGTTTCATGGTGGGCTGAATGGCCTTGGTTTCTACTTCAGATGCCCTCGCTTTTGTGCCCATGGAGGAGTGGCATTTGCTTGCTTTGATGGAGATGTTGAAAGAGAAAGGCAATGGAAAAATATAAGGGAAATAAGAAGGGTGTGACCCCATAATGTACAATGGTTTTGTAGGTTTCAAATTTTGGATTTGAAGTGCAGTGGTTTTGTAGGAGAAGTAATTATCATACTTTCCCTTCTTAAGAAGGGAATCATTAGAAGGATTGACTAACCAAGATATTCTATATGTTGCCATCAAATCCTGTCTTTTCAAGCGGCTTCGATACTGTCTCTTTCACCGCAAGAACTAGGGACTTTATGCATGCAATTTTACTTTCACCAGGGGTTTCATTTGAGATTCCATTGCCAAATAACCACTTAGCAGGGACCTATAGGCCTGAGGGCCTGAATACTAAGTAAATGAAGGTTTTGGGCCTCTCTCCCAACTCCGATCAAACTAGATGTGGCTAGAGTGCCATGTCTGAGGCTTCGCTTCCATCCATCTAGCTATCCCATAAGAACTACCTTTTGTCCCGTCATCGATGTGTTTACGGGTGGGGTAGAGAGCCCCGCTACTTTGTCTCCATGAAGGGGGATTTATTCTAGTAGGAATCTTGCTAGAAAAATCTTCCTATGGCCCAAAGAGTTAATTGATATGTGACGCTATGGCGTGGAGCAATAAAATATCTGAAATTTTAGAGCAGAAATGATCTATGTCCAAACAATTCGAACCACTTGTAGTGCTTTTGTGTATTATTGTGTTGTATTTGAAAATTTTTCTTTGGAATTTTGAGTAGAAATGGTCTATGACATAGTGGTATGGTACCATACTAATATATGATAGCATGGAATGAATAATTGATTATGTCGTTTTGGTACCATACTAATTATGGCATCTTGGTACCATACTAATTTGTGAGAGCATAGGTGTGGTGTGGTTGAAGGGTACTCAGAGACATCATTTTTTTTACCTTTTTGATATCATATCTGATATATGAAAGGTACTAAGAGCCATCTGATTTGGTTTGTCTTGTTACTTGTGGTTTTTAAGTTACTATGTTACTATGTCTGGTTAGGTTTTTTATGTTATGGAGTTGTTGAGAGACATGAGAGACATCATTAGGGTTTTTTAAGTTACTATGCCTGGTTACTTGTGGTTTTTTAAGTTACACTTGTATTTTTTAATGTTACTGGAGTTGCTAAGTTACACTTGTGGTTTTTTAAGCTATTGGAGTTGCTGAGAGAAATTGTTGGTTGATGAAGGATTTTTTTTATAGTGTGATACTTATATGTACCAATACTGTTACTTACAGTTTGTAATGTATTCACTAATATTAAAACATGCAATGTAATGTATTTACTGATATTTGTTTAATACTTCGTTAATAGAAACATTCATTGTATTTAAGTGAGGGATTTTAGATTTATTCTTTATGAAAACTTGCAACGTAATGTATTTGTTGTTATATTTGTTTGATACTTAATTAATAAAAATATATTATTTTTAAATATAATGCTTTGTGAAAACCTGCAATGTAATGTATTTGCTGATATTTGTTTGGGACTTCATCAATGAAAATATATTCTTGGTAGTCTTTTAATTTACTGGAGTTGCTAAGAGAAATTGTTGGTTGGTAAGGGATATTTTTTATAGTGCTACAGACGTTTACATAAAACATTCTATGTAGTGAGTGATTTTAAATATCATGCTTTAATGTAATGTATTTATAGATATTTGTTTGATACCTGATTTATGAAAACATAACATTCATTAATGAAAACATTCAATGTATTAGAATTTAGGTTTATCCCAATACACAGTTGAATCTCTGCGGTTTCTCTGATTCCACAAAGAATCACCCCGAAAGAAAATATATGCTTGCAATAGGTGATTATTCATTGAATTTGAGGAAAGGATGGGAGGATTTCCATTTCAAGGATGGAATTCTAATTCACTACTACAGCTAAAATAATGGCTTTGGTTGAGAAAGGGTGTGTTAAGAATCCTCATACAACCATCCATCAGACAATCTAGAATCATTCATCTTATGCTTTAGCTCTTAAAGAACACAGTAAAGGTAACCATCCTCTCATTCCCTTATGAAGTATTCACTGATCAAGAGATGAAGTACTAATATAGAACATCCCGTGCTAGAAATCTCGTGCCAGTCTCTATAAGTTGGGCTACCCATGAAGAAATGCTTATATAGCCACTATATTGTTTCCCATCATCTTCTCTCCTTATCTACCCACCATATTCTCAATCATCCCATCTACCATCATATTCTCAACCAACCTTATTATAGACCATATTAGTAGATGAATTAGTAGATGACCATTCGTAAACTCAAAGTTTTGACACAAAAAGGCGTTTAAAGCTAATTGATGACTGATATTGCATAGATATCATGGGCGTATGAATTGGATTTGAATGATAGTCAAACCCACAATTTTAAGAAAACACCAAAGACAAGTGATAAGTCCCTTTAGAATGAACCTAAGGCACGATGAAGAGACCAGTGAAAAACACATTAGAGTAAATGTTGTTTCTCACCAAGTTATCGTAAATGCTTCTATAGAAGATAAAATATATATATATATATATATATATATATATATATATATATATATATATATATATATATATATATATATATATATATATATATTATATATATATATATATATATATATATATATATATATATATAGAAACTATATAGAAAACAAACCTTGAAGGCAAACTGAGCTTGAATATGGGCTATAGGAACCCTGCCGACCTGATACAAACCTTATCCATAGAATTCCTAGAGTTTCAACCGAGATCAACTTAGCCCCTACATAACGCCAAAAATACCACACCAAGCAACTTGACAATGTTAACTTCAAATCATGTCCAATATATTTATCCATAAAATAAAGATAATAAGTAAGAGGATCATTTTCAGAGTAGTAGCGGTGTTCTGTGTAGATATCTCTTGTCATAGATATCCAATAAGCTTCCCACGAGGCAGGAATCTCGTCATAAAACCGTAGGAGCCAAGAGTGTGTTATGTATGCAAGCCAAGAGCATCACTCGGGGAAACATTGAGTTTCAATGCATGCATTTCACCAACCTTGAGGGCCAAGTGTCCACCTTTGGGATAGAATTCACCTCTTGTGATAAATGACATTGGAATTTTTTCTATATATAAAATACCTATGGTATCCACCTGCATTGTGGATAGCCATCAATTTTGAAACAAGTGCCCTTGTCTTGACCTGCTCCTTGATACACTAGAGTGTCTCCATGTTCATTGTTTTGTCTCTTCATATTCATGAAGTTTGCCTCCTTAACAATGTGTTTTCATATTCATGAGGTTTACCTCCTTAACTTATTTAAGGAGGCAACTAACCAAGGCCCATCGTGTAATGGAGCAGACATTTTTATTCAAAACTCTCCCACCTCAGATATCATGGGTCTTGGCTCTACTGGAATGGTGTTGTTGAATGTTATCCTATTGGTGTCCCCGTTAGCTGGTAGGACTTGAAAAAATATGTAATCATCTAAGTGTTGCTTGGAATTGGGCGGGGAGTGGTGATGATTGTCTTAAACAGGGAAGTACGGAGACCCAATAGATCTCTCATAAACAAATATGGTGTCCCTGTTAGCTAGTAGGGCTTGAAAAAGTATGTAATCATCTGAGTGTTGCTTGGAATTGGGCAGGGAGTGGGGGTGGGGAAGGCGGTGATTGTCTTAAACATGGAAGTATGGAGACCCAATGGCTCTCTCATAAAAAATCCAACCATAACTGGTCTGGGTATAGGAAAAATACGGAAAAGAGAGTCCTAAGACTCTCCTAAAGAGGTTATCATAGTAACAGATAAATGACTTTACCCTTCTCTTTTGTTACTATATTTTTTTCTACAAACTAAGCATCTAGGACTTGGACATTACTAATTCAATTTCTAGTTTTATTTTCACATTCCAAATAGTGGCAGATGATGACTTCTTAATAAAGCCAATATGTTTGACATATTGGGCTGAGAAGTTTACTCACTATCTCTCGATCAACTAATTAATTTATATATGATTGTAATTGTAAGAGGATCTTCCACCTAGCATAAGCTTTACTTGTAGTCTATTATAATCCATTGGTCTTTTCTTAGTTATCATTCACCTCATTCATTCTCATCTACGAGCTCAGGTATGGTACATAATTTGATTAGAAATTGTCTATGATGTTGGTATCGAAACTCAAATAATCAACTTACCCACAAATTCTCAAAGTTTTTAAACTGAAAAATATTGAAAGAATAAAATACATAATCATCCTTGCCTCTTCTAGAGATAGTTGATTGCATGTCATTGTATCTTGTGAATTTACATTTATTATATATTTCCCGTATTTATATTATATGACCTAGTGCATTTGGCCACGAGTTCCTATAGTATTCCACAAACACTGCAAGATATGCGATAAGTAACATTAGAACAAGTCAGATTGTTGGCCTGTGGCCATTGTCACTTTTGAAATAAACTTTCTTTTCCAACAGTCAAACATTGCTCTTCCACTTAATCAGTGAGAAATGGATCAAAACATTTGATCTACCTCCGTGTCTATTGAGGGAACACCACCATCTGAAATATTTCTACTGGAATATTTTGACCACTGTTGAAATAATATAACAATTCACTTACAACTACCAATATTGCCTCTAGTTTCTATGGAAATTGCATCATTCTATCCTGCCCCACTCACCATAGCATTTCATTGATCTATTGAAGAATAATATTGGTTATCCTCTATTTATAAATATGTTGTATTTGGAGAATTCAATGTTGTAATGCTTATTCTGAAGCAAGATCATGTTTTCAATTTTTAGTACCATATAATTTCATTTTCAAGTTCTCCTACCCTTCTTTTCCTAGTTCTAACACCCCAAACATTGCACTTACTCAAAGAACACTAGAAATGTTGCAATCATCATATTCTATGAAACCACATCTCTTTGAGATATTTTGTTAATATATGTTGTGCATCCTCCAGAACCTTGCATAACCATTTAATGGTATCATGTGGATCCATTTTAGATCAGATAGACCCCTTCATTGTTGCGTATATATGGTGTTTGCACTTTTCATGAGTCCAAACAAGTTAACAGATATGCATGTATACTTATTTAGACAGTTGAACTAGCCACCACTATTTTTCATTTACACCTGCCCTAAATAGACCTATAACTGATAACTTACCACCTAGTACAACATTTCATAGCATTTACTAGCCCCACCGTTACACGGGCATCCCTTTCCAGGTAGTAGCTTGTAACAATAATCAAAAGCCAACTTTTTTCCAAACACCAATATATCAACTTGCTTGCATGCCAATGTGTGTACTAGAAATCCATTCTCTCTACTAATACTTGGTAACTTTGTAGGTTGGCAGGTAACTATGATTTATAGAGTGTGAAACATTCCCATACCTACACTCAAATGTACACATGCGACATGGTTGACCATCCACTTTTAGAGAATGGTGTTACTAGCTCAAGTACTCAGATGATATAGCTTATATAACACTTCATCATTATTCATTTGTATCTCGCTGTCCACCACTGGGAGCACAAAATTGATTGTATGTAAATATAGATTTACTATTATTTTTTGTTTGTTACTCATTCGTAAGAAATGTGGTAGATAATAAGTAGGGACTGTGTTTTCATGGTGTTTATTATATGTGATTATGATATAACAATGATGGTTAACGAAGTGGTCTACAATATGCCTACATTTTAGTTGTTCAAGATTGTCCTTGAACCCAACTTATTAAAATTGAAGAGTATAGTATAGTGGTATCAAACATCTCTTGCTTCCTATCAACAATTGGTGTTGGATAGATTTGAAGGTTTATTATGTTTGAAGAAAATTTAAATGGCTTTCATTATGGAGCTTATGTTGTGTCCTATCATATATATTTCTATGTGAAATAATTTGTCACATGTCTGGGAAGTGTCATTGAAATCTTATTCAATGACTTTCAGGTTCCTAAATAACATGGACTTGGCTTATGCAGCAATAGACCTTGTTATTGCACAAGCTGGTGCAATGACTTGTAGTGAGCTTCTAGCCACAAGAAAACCTTCTGTACTAGTAATGTCATGCCTAATCACTATGTAGCCTTTCTAGTTTTCCCTGATTTACCGATGTGGAATGTTGGAATTTTTTGTTTGTTGGATTGTTTATCAAAGTTAAATTAGTTTTTCTCATTTTTGTTATAATAAATTATAGGAGTCATTGAAGTGCTCATGAAGTGATAATATTTTTCATCATATTTATTCATTTTCTGAAGTAACAATATACGTCCTTTTCTATAACAAAAAACTTCATTTTACTTTGAATTGAAAGATAACAAACAACTTTTTTCATTTTTACAAACACTGAGTAATGACTCAGAGTTGTTATGCAATAAGGCTCATAGCTAATTCTCAGTGCTTACCTTTGTTCAACGAGGAACATACATGACTAAAACAATGTGAATTTGTATTTATTTGTATGTATTATCTACTATTTATATGGAACGAGGCTCATTGGAAGTTTTAATACTTTTAAATATTGAGTTGTCATATCGCTAGAGAAATTAATATCAAAGGGTATCCATAGAGGATTTATATGTTATCAACAAAACTAGAAGAAACATATTTGAAAATTGACTTGAACACAACATATTTAGAATTATACCATTATGGGTTTAGAAGTGCCTCTACACCCATTGATAATAAATTAACCAAATTTCAAGTGTGGAGCTAAGGAATCTGATTCTGGTCTCAGTTAAGCTTTAAGGTAATCATCAATTATCAACATGACATCCACATTAGGCATGAATATGATTAAAGTTTAATGAAGGTTTTTCCACTAGAAACTCAAGATGGTGTTAATTCTGATTAAGAATGAGCTTTGGATATTTGTCCAAGGGGTCAAGCCAATTTTTTTTAGAGTGATAAGGACTAGACGAAGCATTAAATTTCCATGAAACTCTGGAACTACTAGATGAATAACTGAAAACTGAAACTAGTTTATTTCCACCAAGATGCAGAATATCTTAACAATTCAACAGCAGAATAAACACACACAAATAAAGAACACAGTCACACAAATTAGACAATTTTTCTTGGGAAAACCCCATCTTTCTTTGCTGTAGTATTTTATTGATAGAGTTTAAACAATCTAATCTCTTACAGGGTAATTTATCACACTGATAAAAATCTAGTCCTCCCATTGTACTAGCTGGATTCACCCTACAAGCACACTTGATCCAGCTCCTATTCCTTGTAGCCTTCCTGGCCCTATTTCCTTGTGCTAATCTCCACAATCTAGCTCAAATTCTTTACACAGAGGTTCCACTTCCTAGCCCAAGTTCTTTGTACACAGACCTCCCATTCTCCAGTGAAGAGGTCCTTCTATTCTTTAGCACACAGCCCATAACTCCTTGCTCAAGTCTGCACACAAAAGCTTCTTCCTTGTTTACCAAATGTTATCTACTTTCAAAGGTTGAAACTAGGGCAGCACAATACTAAGTTGAACATACCAGGAGCAATGTAGTCATGGGTGCCTGTAAAAGCTACTATAGAATCCTTTCCTCTACAAGTTTGAACAATTTTGGCAATCCCAAAATTAGCGATCTTTGACTCAAAATTTATCCAGCAAAATATTGGTAGATTTTACATCCCTATGAATAATTTAAGGAAAGCAATCATGACGAAGGTATTCTAATTCATGAGTTGTTGACAATGCAATCTTTTACTGTGTTGGCCAATCCAAGTCCATGCCTCTTCTCTTTAATGTCTTCTCATTATTTTCATGTAAAGCATCAAATAAGTTTCCGTTTGGCATGCATTCATAGACCAATAGATTTGAATTACCATTTGACAAATAACAATAAAGCTTCACTATATTTTTATGCCGAATTGTTCCCAAAATATCCACTTCTGCCTTTATCAATCTATCTAATCCATTTTTCATATTTCTATTGATGTTCATTGCCCATATTCACTTTACTACTACAGTTTCATTGTTTTGTAATATGACACAATACACCTTGCCTACTCCACCACTTCCTATTACATTGTCCTCATCAAATAGAGCTTTGATGCATGTCAACCTCATGTTAACCATTGATATACTTTCACATAATTTCCATATAAAAATGTAAAAAGCAATGATTTCTGAAATAATTTTTTTTTTACACTTTCAAATGCTATATATATATATATATATATATATATATATATATATATATATAAGTGGATATTGAAATACCTTTTTATTACTAAAATATATTTAAATGTTGTGTCAACTCCATATTGGGTACAAAAGGAATTATACATATGTTATAAAAAGTCACTTTGGCTTAATAAATTTCAATTGCACCTGTTATAAATTTCATTATAACATGCTCCTGAGAGACATGGGTGAGATAAGTTCTTAAATTGATAAATTCAACCTTCCATTCAGAAATTTTCTCCAAATTTTAATTGAAACCTTGTTGAAAGTTTCTTCATTCCATTTTAATGAGAATTTGATCATAAAAATTATCTACAAAATTTTTAAACCAATGGAATTGAAAAAAAACCCAATAACTTTTGGGTTTTTTTTTTTTAAATCAAGATGTTATGTCATCTTGATAATAAAGATTTGAGGTTGTTATGTAATATTATGTTTTAGATTTGTTTGGGACATAATTTTATGAGAGAAAATGTTGTAGTACTGACTAGGTTGAGCCACATTGAAGGATATCATCTATGACATTGCTTTCCAGATCAACTAAAATCCCTGGCCACAATGGACAAGCCTTTAAAACGTTTTAACTAGGGTTGTATGACTCTTTTTTCCTTCTTGGTCTCTGTCAATGCTGGTCATAGATTTACATTTAGATTCAAGGTTTATTGTGATAACTTTCTTGTTGGATTCCCCACCAAGATCTCACCTATTCTTGGTAATTTATCAAAATTATCACCTACACAAGATTTTAAAATGTTTCCACTAGGTTTATATGACTCTTTTTGCCTTATTGGTCTCTATCAATGTTGGTCATAACTTTACAGTTACAATCAAGGTTTATTGTGATAAATTTCCTGCTTGATTCCCCACCAGGATCTCACCTATTACTAGTAATTTATCAAAATTATCACTTATTTTTTTAGTTGTTTTCATCTAGATCTCTACAGTTGCTTATTTGAAGTTCTGGAACACTAGATTTGGCACTGAAGAATAGATCTGGTATTGATATTCTATTGGAGAATACTATGTTTCTCTGAATATATTTATTTATTTCTTTGATGCATAGAATTCTATTTTCTGGTGCGCTTACAAGAGATTTAGTTTGGAAACCTTTTATTGGGAAATATAGCACAACAATGCACCATAAACCATAATGGCATAAAGGGAGCACAACAAAACAATTTGATATTTAATAATTTTATTCAGAACTATAACAAAATTGTCTTTTAGTAGCTAAACTAAACAAACTACATGTTAGATATTTGTTTATTCCTAACAATATATAGCATGTACTTTGCAGGTGCCATGGTTGTTTTTTAGTACAAGGACCACAATGGGAAAATTTTATTCTATGATGAAGGACCCATCAATGACAATAGAATTTTCAAAACGTTTGTAGAGGGTGAACACAAACATGAAGGATGTGAGGCATATAGAATGGTAAGTCCCACATCATGCAACTTTCCATTAGATAGCAATCGCGATATAGTCTCTTTAACCCAAAAAACTGGCATTGATTCCAACGAAAAGACAATTGTGCCTTAATATCTAGGAAGAGTTGTCCTACTTGTTAGGTTGTGATGGCAGAATATAATACTACAATGCATATAATATTACATCTTGATAATCATCTTTAATATTTGAAGTCATTAACTAAGCCACCAACTCACAATTATAATTTTAATAAGAGAAAAATAAGCTGTTGGCTGTTCCAATAAATTATAATTACCTCTTTATTATATTATATAAATATAATACAAACATAAACTTATATATTACTTTCTATAATATATAATGGAAATCCTCATCCAAACCATTTCAGAAGATTTGAATTTGAATTGAACTTAATCATTCCTGAACTTGAATTGTGTGACATAGCCTTTAATTGAAACTCATTGAAACTAAATTTAGCATCAACTTTCGAAGTCAAGTTAGTGGATATTATCATATAATACAAACAAAGTAGACTTTTAGAATGGATATTGATTTATTCAAGGTTGTATCTTAAGGCCCTATTGTAGCGGCTACAACCACCCTCCAAAATTTTGCCTTAGCCTGTGTTGGAGCCTCCCTACTAGCCTTACACATCAATTTGCCTTTCTTCGTCAAGTACTCAAGCTTCAAGTGTTTTCTTCACATGCTGCTCACTTGGACTTGGTACAATTGCAGGATGAGAAGCTTCCCCTTGAAAATTATGCATTTCTAGAGGGAAACCATCTTTCCCTCCAGGAATTGTGCAATCCTCTCTGCCAGCCTATTGGGATCTAAGATTATGAAATCCTACCAGCCAACCCTCCCAATAGGATTCGTGCAAATTTTCCTAGCAGTTGGCTATTCACCCCGAGATTTGCGCAAATCTGGGTAGCAGTCAATTTCTCTGCCCAAAAATTGTGTAAATCTCTTGGGCAGTCAACACAACTCCCAACCAGGAATGAGCATTTTTCACAAGTAGTTAAGCGCTTGCATGCATGGATAGTCTAGTTGACCAATTCCACCCCGCGACCAAGGAAGCTTGACTTGCATGTATGCATGCCTTGATCTTCCTGGAATAGCAAGGGACAACATGCAAAATGGATCCCATGATTCAAGGAGCTATTTTTAGCAAATGGGGGTTACACGCAAAGTTGTTTTAGAAGTTTCCTTACAAGTATCATTTTTCCTAGATTTGTGGCATGCGCATCATGAGGCCAAACTTAGTTATTCGATGCATCAGATCTGATTCAATGACATAGATCTTGAAGCTCTAACATACCATAACACATTCGGCTCAACTATTCATGGCCAAGTGGCCTCAACTTGTCTTTTTCAACATTTGTGTCACTTTTTGTGTATTCGCTTGTGTGAGTGTTGTTTACTTGATTTCTTTGAACACCTGCTATTATTTACATGTATTCTAGCTTGTCCTAACTTTATTTTAGTTTTCATTTCTATCTCACAGTTGCCGCATGCATGGAACTATTTTGCACAGATGTTTGCCCAACCGGTGAATGGCCTCACCCACATGCATGTTGATCTGTTTGTTGAATCTTTCATTCATGTTTTGCATGCATTGTCAATCACTTCTTCTATCACTTACTGTCGCCATGCATTTCACTGTCTTAGTTTCTTTCAGTTTCCCATCAACGAGTTGGGCCAACTTTGGCTCGAGCTCTGCCTTCGCAAAGGCTTCATTCAGCAATATGGGGAAGGATCACCTTCCTCTCCATAAATGCACATTCTTTCTTAGCACTGACCTCCAAGACTATTTTTCACATTTCTGGAGGATAGTGGTTGCTTAGCCCAAGAAATTGTGCAAATATGTCCTTAGGCCAACAATCCTTCCCAGCTAGAATTGCGCATTGTGCAATCCCACCAGCCAGCTGCCTCACTGGATTATGCATTTCGCTGATCTAGTAGCCAATATTGCCTCCCAAACATCTGAGACTTCCTTTTTGACAGTTCTAGCTACTAGTCACCTAGTCTCCAAGTAAAATTTGTGCAATATTGCTCATCAATTTCCTAGGTATGTGTTGTGTCCTTCACCAGATTTGGTTTGTTTCCACTGACATATTTCTTTCCATGTATGCTGCTTGTTTCCAAATATTTCAAGTGTCCATATATCTCAATGGATTCCAAGAGAACAAGACACTGATGGAGTTACAACTAGAGAAACAGTTGAGCAAGTATCCTCTATTCTACCGATCTGTGAAGATACGAAGTTGCATCTAGAAAAGGACATCAAAATGAAGTGGAAAGATGTTAATGAAACATTCACAGGAAGTTTTGGGGAATGCCTCAAAGACCATTAGGTGTACGTGAACATTCAAAAGTCCGGCTTGTACCAAATTTCATGCAGATACCCCATGTTCCCATGCACAGACATGATTCACTAGATCGTTTCTCACACTGACCCCGAGATGATGACCTTTGAGTAGTGTCAGTGGGATGAAGCTTGCAACCTTATGGGAACAAGATTATGATGAGATGTATTAGTTTTCAGAGCCCACGACTATCATGAGTCCTCCATTAAGCTTACACAGTAGCAGAGGTAACTCCATAGAGATTTTGAAGGATTGGGTAAGGAGCCAACTTGTTTCAGGATGACACCCAACCAGATCTACAAGACAAAGATATTGAGGAAGGCATAACAATACCTGGTCATATTCACATGTTGACTAAGTGGCCAAGCAAGCGCTAAAACCTTTCCTTAGAGTTGGGTGATCACACTGGACCAACTAGATAGAGAAGAAATACCATGCAACTAGTCTAGAATACTGGCTCACCAGTTGAAGGAACAAGTCACGAAGGCTCGACAATCACCCGAAGGTATGCATGCAGAAATTTATATGTCCGCTTACATCCTAGATGCAGTCTATGCCCAGCATGAGTTCCTGGGCTTGGAGTGGGAATGGTCACCATCAGAGACTCTTGTGAATACATATTTCAAGTTTTTGTCTGAATGCAGCTTCACGAGAGTGATCATACAGCTGTCCGACCATCTTGTCACCCCAGTGTACAGGTTGATATTCGAACGGGATCCACCCTGCATGCCAAAGGAATTGATGAAGGCATTGTTAGGCATTACAGATTCATATGCCTCACTGTCTAACACTTTCATCCAAGTGTTTAGTGCAGAGAAGCCTCTGCATGTTCTGCCAAAGTTTGCTTTGGACGTGCTTTCCATGCAGGAAGTAGCGTATCATATCTCAACAGGATTTAAATCTAGACTATAGTAGAAAAAGAAGGTACCTTGGCCTGCTCTTCCATTGCAGATTGGGTTATATGAGATCCATAGCATCAAGCAAGTGGATGTCAAAGAAGAATAGATGAAGAAGTACCCATTTGACCTCCAAAGATTCAACCCGTATGACCCACATTGCATTGTGAAGGATCACTGCATGAGAGTTCAGTTGAATTGGATCCATGGGGCATTTCATTGGGCTGAGGAATATTCCTCCAGATCCAATGAATAGATCAGTTTCATTGTAGAGTGGTTAGCACAATAACATGAAGCAACATCATGGAGAGCACCAACAGTAGCAACAGTAGCAGTGCCAGCAGAGGCAACACAACCAAGCATACATGTGCATGACAAAGGGAAGAGGAAGATTGTCGACTACATGGAGGAGGAGAAAAGCTGCAAGTTTTGAGTAGATCCACTTGTAGAACAAGAAGCTATGGCTATTCAAGCAAAGAGGCAGCAACATGACAAGCGAATCGCGTGAAGGCAGAGGGATAAGAAGAGAATGGAAGAAGCAAAGAAGGAGTTGCATGAGCTGAGGGAGAAACTCCAAAAAGAATAAGAGTTGTGCCAACAGGAGAAGGAAGTGTAGCAACAATAGATTCAGCAGGGGGTGCATCATGTGCAAACAGACGAAGGAGTGCCGTACAAGTAGTTTACTCATCTGAACATCTGGCATTAGGCGAGCAGGGTGAACCATCGCAGGGGGAAGACTTTCCTCATGAGATTGAATAGGTGCTTGAACAATTGTATGCAGACATGCAGCAGCAAGAGTTGGACCAGGACACCGACCTCGTGCCTCACCACAAAGAGGTCGACTCACCTGCTTCATTAAATCCTGATGATGAGAAAGTCTCAAATGACCAAGGAGGCACTGAGATCCTTGGTGGTTGGCCAGAAGGAGAGATGCACAACATATCCTTTGAAGAATCTGATCACAGAGTTGTGCAGTCTCAGAGTACCAACTTTGTAGGACTAAACATCCCCTGTGCAAGTTGAAGAACAAGTGATTGCAATTGATGTGCACAAGCATCCAACTACTTTGGCTGATGCAACTCGAGTGTATGCTGAAGCCACTAGCTCAAGTGTTTGTTTCCTCATAGCTGAGAATGAGCGAATGGCAAAGGAAATATAGGTGGCCAAGAAAGTAGGAGACTTGGTGACAATGTCTCCTCGAGCCTAACTGAAGAAGAAAATACTAGATGAAGTATTGTCCCTTGATATAGTTATGTGAGCATTGTACTCCAAGTTTGGTACCATGCACCAAGTAGTCGTCCATCTCCACGGATGGTAGCTACGACGTACAAGAAGAGAACACATCTTGAAGAACATACATGATGTTGTTGATAACATCCAAGAAGGAACGATGAAGTACAAGGGATCCCCACTTCACTTGGCAAAGATGATGAGGATGAATGCGGTCGAGCAGCAAGCATGTATTCGGTGTTAGATCTGGAACTATGAAGACCTAGCGCAACTCATCACTGGCATAAAAGCTTCCCATGCACGAGTATTCAAAAGCATGGATGTTATAGTGCACACTCATGTGATCCCATCACTTGGGACTCTCACCCAGGCGAAGACAAAGAAGCGGGTCTAAAAGGAGCTTGACTTGTATTTCGATGAGTTGGTGCACACTGCCACCAGCCTAGACTTGCTTATCAGTGTAGACATCATGCACAAGTATGTTGCTGGTCTGGCCACATTTAAGAGAATGATGCACATGCTCTCAGACAAGTTGCACCGAGGAGCCCGAGCAGTGTACCCAGATGCTATGGAGGCAAGGTTCAGGTTTTAGATGACTGTCACAGCAGAACACACAGACAATATCAAGGACTACCAATCTTGACATCAATATGTCATTGTTGATCAGCGTGAGGATGTCGAGTAGTTGGACAGTGTGAGGATGTCGAGCAGTTGGACTTCTATGGTTTTCTAAGTCCGAATGATGTCTAGTTTGGCTTTTTCAAGCCATTCTTCACATGGGTTCATGCGCATTGTAATGTTGAGTCATGTCAAGTGTAATTCAAGTCTCAATAGTGGATCTAACAATCATAGAGTTAGTGAAGAGTCATGAGGGTAGTTGAATGGTCACAAAGGGGATGTCAATGGTCACCCCACCCTTTGCTATAAATAGTCCCTCATAACTCATTGTATAGGCTTTTGGTCAGCCAAGCTTCTACTAAGACTATCTTGAAGAAGACTTGGACAATATTGTAACGCGACTTGGCTTCTGCACTGCACGGGGCTAGTTCATCTCTTTAGAGGAGCAGGCAGATGTGGTTGTAACGTTCCACTATTGGAGCTAGCAGGTTTACATGGTGTATTGTATGATTGTGACTTACACTTCTTTATATAATAAGAGCCAACACATTTTCATGCATATGTTGTTATTGTAGTTGGATTGCTCCGGTTTCCTTAATGATATATGTTGTTTAACTTACGCACTTGTGTATGAACTGATTTGTGTGCAATTATATGAATCTTTTTTTTAATGTGTTGCATATGTTGTTAATGTTGTCATCGTCCATGTCGGCCGCTCTACCGGACATCAGACAAACCTTTCACATGAACCTTGTTGTAACAATTGTCAAACTCATCTCGGATTGATTTGTGAGTGTTGTACGTGCTATCTTACCTTGTATGATGTGATTGCGACATCCGAGTGGACTACTCCGCTAGACGCAGTCCATGTCCTTTTGTGTTGTGTGTTCTTAGGTGAGTTGGGACTGATCCCTTTCAACCTGGAACTCACCTTCATCTTCTTCTCCCTTCGAAGTGTTAGAGCCTCTCATACACCTTCCTTGACTCACTCCATCAATCACACCCTTGCTACTAACAGAGTTATCTTACTTACCTTTGTGCGACATTGCGGTAAAGGCATTACCTTACGACCCACTTTTGGGACTCCTACACCAAATAGTCTAGGGTCTAATTGGGACTTTTTATCGAGGAGATCCCCTTGACATGTTGGCGAGTCCAGCACCATTAACACGCCCTTGACACTTATCGCTCTTATTGGTCAAGGAAGCTATAATTGGTAACACTTAGTCCATAGACACAATTTTTTTTGTATTAGTCTTGTGTTTTAATTGTAATATGAGACACATTTCTTTTTCTTTAAAGGGAAGCAACATTATGTGAGATTGAAGGGGGCAAGAATTATAAATGGAAATCCAAAGAGAATTCTAGCTTATGGGGAGAGATATAGAATGAATTACATCTCGACGTGAAGAAGTGAGGTTGAAATTTCTATAGTAGTTAGTACTTTTTAATCTAGTATCTTGAAGTTTGGAAGTTGTTCTAATGATCAAATAAGTTGGACCACCAATTTCTAATCATATTTAATAGTGAAGTCATTAACTAAGCCACAAACTAGCAATTGTGATTTTAATAAGAGATAAATAAGTTGTTGGTTGTGCTAATAAATTATAATTACATATTTGGTATATTATATAAATATAATACAAACATAAAATTATATATTTTGCTTGTTTAGTAAAATATTTGCGAAGACTTTACAAAGTTTTATAAGTAATTGAAAGTTTTGTAAAGTTTAAGGCCTAATCTTTTAATGTTTAAAACTTTAAAGGGTGTGAGCTCAAAGAAAGCATGCCTGCTTTACAAGTAGGAGGTTGGTGGTTCGATTCCATCGTTCCCTAATATCCATATGGAATAGTGACAATCAGTTTTTGGTGATGGAGGCTCTTTTTTCCATCAGGAATGAGCTTATGGTGACATTTTTTGACCCTCACCAAACTATGAAATGGTGACAGTCAACGAACCCCACCATATATATGCATTAATAGTGACGACCATGAAAGGTCAATAACCATAAATTGTTGTTGTTGATATGAAATGGTGACGGTCCATGTTCGTCATTATATTCATTATTCATAACGGACCTTGAATGTTGCCACAACACCTATACTTTTGGCAATGCAGCTTTTGGTGATGGTCAACGAACCTTACCATATATATGCACCAATAGTGAGAGCTATGAAAGATCCATCACAATAAATTGTTGTAGTTCATATGAAATGGTGATGGTCATTATCTGTCATTATAATCAATATTCATGACAGACCTTGAATGTCACCATAACAACTATACTTTTGGGCGACACCACCTTTGGTGAATTTTAGCATCTGGTGACCGAGACTATTGTCCGTCACCATTGCTCATACAAAATGGTGATGGTCGCTATCTATCATTATAAATCATTATTGGTGATGAACTTTTAGTTTCACCAAAACACCTATATTTTTGGCAATGCCACCTTTGGTGGCGTTTGGTTTTTGGTGACAAAGGCTCTTTTAACCACAACCAATGAACTTATGGTGAAATTTTTTCCCCTCACCAATGTCATTTTTTCTTGTAGTGAATCCACGTCGTATTTTTATTATTGACAAGTTTTAGAGCCATCAATTGAACATGATAATTGGTTCGATGCCCCAATCCAAATCTAAAGTTAATGCTATGAGATTCACTAAATAGAAAACTTCTCCCTACTTCATAGAACTAAGGGTCATCATCAAAATATGTCCATGCACTGTGCTTACCCACTTCTAAAAAAATATTCCTAGTAGGCTTAGGTATTGTCATCTAAGGAAAAATATTTTAAAGAATTGAGACCACATCAAGTAGGAAAACAACATTGAATAGGAAGAATTTGCCTATCTTTAAATAAGTTGGTATTCCTAGCTTTCTAAACACCCAAACTAGGATCGAGGGAAGTGATTTATAATCCTTCACTGAAGAGTTATGATACCAACCTCTTAGACTATTTTCAACTATGCCATCGATTCAAACATTTTCAACCTAGTCAAATGTTTAATCTCCCTATAAAATTGCATAGTGTAGTTATAGTCCATGACATGATGTTTATTGGTATTTTCACATGCCTTGCATAAGCTGCACCTATTGAGTCTTTCCCTATTCCTTCTCAAAATATTATACCAATTAAAGTCTTTTTCTTTAGTGGAAAACACAAGAAATTCAAGCCTTTGAGGGATATTTCAATATCCAAATTGTCCTCCTCCACCACACATGATTCCTCTTCTCCCCATCTAAACTAATAGAAATATATCTAGTTTTTGGGGTATAAACCCTAGAGGTGTTCTTTGACCATATGAGATTGTCTATCTTCTTATTCAATCTGACATGGCTAGACTTGAGTCTTGCCATAGAAATGCCCTAGGAAATAGAATCATTACCTCTACAATCTAATGAAAGCCACCTTTGACCTCAAAATAGAAGTAAGATTAGGAACTACATTCAGAGAAAGATTAAAGTATCATGTCCCTCAACAAATGAATCATATGATCTCTAAGAACAAATTCCATACCACTCCCAACCCATGGGTCCTCCCCCAACCTAACACTAGCCTTGTTCTCCACCTTTTGCACAAAACCATACCCAATTAATTGGAAAGCCAAAAAATTTTCTTTCCAAATAACATAAACCTTGTGTAAGATTTTTTGAGGCTTTCTAATCTAGTCTTCAATAGATAATGCATTTTTGATAAACCACTTGGCACCATATTCCTTTTCTTAAAAAGGATTTCAAACACTTTTCAACTGCTACAACTTTGGAAAAGGAAAAAAATATTTGTTTCCAAGCACATAGGGCTTTTGGAATAACTAATTTTTTCCACTTTACCCAAAGGATAACCCTCTTTTTCCTGCACTCTGACCAAATAACCTAAAGCTTAATCTCCTCAACTACCTCAAAATCCTGTTTGGAATATAAGAGACTAACATCCAGTAAATGGAATAGCCACTAGAACTTCCTTAACCAATAAAATTGAACCACCCCTAGATAATCAATTGTGCCAACAAATCGATATTTTCTTCTCAAAATTGGCAATCAACCAATTCTAATCTTGCTTTAGATAATTATTATGTTTTAAAGAAACTTAAATATTTCATATCCCCATCCAAGTTGCCCTAATTACAAAGGAAAAGGGTAGCAATATAATCCAAGTCTATAGCATCCATCCGTACAAAATGGATGGAAGGCTTTGAAACCTTAACTAACTTCCTTGTAGCATCAAAGTACAACTCTAGAATATCTTTGAGTTTATCCACTACTCTTCTTAATCAATCACATAAGATTAATATATAATCAGCAAACACCAGATGAGACAAGTAAAAGGATCCCCAAATTTTGACTTCTCTAAATAATTTATTGATCATATCATCAATTAAAGCCCTATTTAGGCATTCAACAAAAGTAAGGAAGAGAAGAGGATATAGATGACAACCCTATCTTAAAATTCTACTAGGCTTGAAGGAAGAAAAGGTTATTTCATTGGTTAGTATTGAGAAATAAATATAAGATACACAACGCATCATGTAGGTGACAAAAGGAACATAGAAACCAAGATATTTCAACATCAATGTCAAGTAGAACCAACTGACCCTATCATAGGTTTTAGAGAGATCAACCTTGTGTAGAATTTCTCATTGTAGATCAACAGATTATGCAATATACTAAAGAAAAATACCAGATCTACTTCTACAACAAACTTTGTGGAAGCTTAATCGAATATGATCAAGGTCAAATAGAACACATATAACTGAGAATAAGTAAGAAATCACACATGAACACAAAAGAATACTCTAGGGAAAGCCTCAGCCTAAAACCCTGATCTCTGTAATATCATACAAGTGGAAATATGTTCAAATTACACAAAGCTTCAACTCACAAGCCATCCAACTCTCAGCACAATTGAACAATACAATTCACAGACTGAGCAGATGCAACATATGCCTTCCTCGAGCCCTCCAAGCCTCTTATTTCCTTGCACAGTTTCTCTTGGGGTCCAATGCTAGCACCTGTGTGAATTGGCCTCATCACACAACCATCAAACTCAAAAGTATCTACGCAATCTTCAAGGAATGAATTCCTTCTGCATGCAAGAGATATCCTCAATGGAATATTCCCACAACTGATAGTACACTATCCTATCACCTGATCTCAACTAGGTGTCTGACTGAACTGACATGCATGAGTTATTTATGAGAGAATATTTAGTTATCTAAAGCGTAGCAATTACATGCATGCATGCATTAACTAACTGAACTCACAATCAATTCCACAAACTGTTGGAACTAATCTAACTGGACTTTAATCAGATAACTAAGCTTACTAATTACAACTCAAAGTACAACTCATCCTGATCTCCTTAATCAAGGGATAACTTTCTCTATCAATGGAGAAATGTTGCATGTCTTCACATAGACTTCATGTTTGATTTCCTACAACTAATTAACTCAAGATGAATTAATTAATTATTTTACAAACAAATGCTAAGATCAAATTTGAATTTTAATTCTCAATTTTATTTCAGGGACTAACTAAAATTGAAATGTATCCCAAAATGCTATTTATAGTAGTGCTATTTTTAGCGTTTCTTATTGCTATTTTCAACACTCCCTCTCAACAAGAAAGGGATTATCAATAACCCCAATCCTGTCTTTGTGGAACTCAAACTTGCATTTTGACAATGCCTTAGTCAAAATATCTGCATCTTGTTCCTCGATTGAAACATAAAACAGCAACATGATCCTCTTCACCACATAGTCTCGAAGATGATGGTACCGGATATCAATGTGCTTGGACCTATCATGAAAAACTAGATTCTCATAGAGTTTGATACAACTCTACTTATCGTAGTAGATCATAGCTGGATCCATCCACTGACCAAATAATCCCACTAGAATCTTCTGCATCCAAATGGCCTCGCATGCTACCTAACTGGCAGACATGTATTCAGCCTTTGCTAAGCTAAGTACAACTGATCTCTGTTTCCTGCTATACCAGGAAACTGAAGCTGAACCAAGGTTGAAGATTCCTCCAGAAGTACTCTTTGGTTTGATGGACTCCCTGCCCAATCTTCATTTGTGAAACCCTGAAGCTTCACTCCCTCTATCTGTCTATACCACAATCCATACTGAGATGTGCCTCTGAGGTATCTCAGTACATGCTTCGCTGCCTTCCAAAACAGCTTGGTAAGCTAAACCATAGCTTGACTCAGTTGATTCACCGCAAAGCATAAGTCTAGTTGTGTGTTCACCAGATACATAAGTGAACCCACAAGCTGCCGATAAACAGTAGCAGCTACTACCTCACCTGAAGTAGCATCGTCCTTCCTCCAGTTACTAGCTAGAGGAGTCTACATGGGCTTGTACTTTTCCATGTGGAACCGCCTGAGTATCTCATTGGCATACTTGCCTTGAGACACAAAAACTTCTCCATCCTTATGCCACACTTCCATGCCTAGAAAGTAGTGCATAAGACCCATGTCTTTCATTTCTAACTCTCTTGCAAGATCCTCCTTGCAAGACTTGATCAGCTGATCATCACCTGTGAAAATTAGATCATCGACATAAAGAACAATGAACAATGGCTTACCTTCTACCATGATCTGGTAAAGGTTTTGATCTGCTTCACTCTTGGTGAAGCCCAACCCAGTGAAATAGCTATCAATCATGGTGTACCAAGAATGAGGTGCTTACTTCAGCCCATACAAAGACCTCTTGAGTTGACCAATGCAACTCACGATCAAAGGTCTCGAAACATTTTGGCTGCTCAATGTACACCTCCTCCTCAATCTTCCCATTGAGGAACGTTGTCTTCACATCCGTCTGATGGATCTTCCAACCCATCTGAGCTGATAGTGCCAACATCGATCTGATAGATGAGTACCTTGCTATAGGAGAAAAGGTCTCATCGTAGTCAATCCCCTCGACTTGTGAGAAACCACGGGCAACAAACCTTGATTTATGTTTCTCAACACTGCCATCAGCGGCCTGCTTTACCTTGTAAATCCATCTGGAAATCACCAATGACTTGTCCTGACGTCTTGGGACAACATCCCAAACATAGTTCTGAACGATGGAGTCATACTCCACCATTGCATCAACCCAAACTAGTTGCTACACTGCCTCCTCGAATGAAGAAGTCTCGGACTCTACACACTCCCCAACCAGGGCCATGCAACCAGTGTACCGCTCGAGTGACCTCCTCTATCTGTGCTGAGAAGATGGTTGTCCCACATTCTCCTACACATCTAGTATCAACCTATCAGCTTCCCTTGAGCATTTCACCCATCTCTGGAAGACTCAACATGAGTGGATGTCTCCACTCCCAGACCCTCTGCATGCGGCTGCTCCGCATCAATATGAGGCTCCTCCTCCTTAGGAACTAAAATTTCATCATCTGCATGCAACTTGAGCTCCCTCTCAAGTGATACTTGCATGGCTTTCTACTCGTCAAACTTTATATCTCTGCGTACCACTGTCCTCTAACTGTTAGGCAGGAACACCCAATAGTTGTGGGGTGTATCCATGTATCCCACAAGTATTCCCAACTTAGCTATTGGATCTAGCTTCTTTCGGGCATCTTTGGTCACATGGAAATAAATCGATGATCCAAAGATTCTGAAGTGACTCACATCCGATCGCTTCAAGGAAGAGGCCTCCACAGGTGTCTTCATTCCCAGTATACGATGCGGGCTTCTGTTCTGCAAGTATACTACTATATTGCATTCCTCAGCACACAAATGCAATGGTAGGCTTTGGTCATGCAACATAGCTCAAGCTACTCCGAAAATCGATCTGTTCTTCCTTTTGACCACCGCATTCTGTTGTGAGTTATGGGGTGCCGTCAACTCCAGTTTAATTCCTTCTGCAGCGCAAAAATCCTTAAACTGTTGGGAGACATACTCTCCACCATTTCTGCTACACAAGGCCCTTATTTTCTTTGCAGATTCTTTCTCTACCAAGGTTTTAAACTCACAAAACCTCAAGAAGGTATGATCCTTCTTTTGCATAAAGTAGATCCAACATCTACTAGAAAAATCATCAATAAAAATAAAATAGTACCTTTATTTAGCGGTGGAGGCTGTAGAGAATGGTCAACAAAAATCTGTGTGAACTCGCTCCAGGATTGCTCCAGCTCTACTATCTCAATCCTGAAAGGAAGACTTCGCACTTACCCAAGGTACAACCTTTGCATGTATCCGTCTACTCCAATTTTCCCTTGGGAATTCCAGTAGAAATCTACTGCATGATCTTCATGGCTCCATGGTGCAAGTGGCCAAATCTTCTATGCCATAGCTTGCCAACATCTTGGCTTTGCACCAACTTAGCTTTGGAACTCAATGTAGCACAATGGTCTACCACTAGCTTGTAGAGATTCTTTACTCGAATCCCAATCCTCTTGGTTTGTCTAGTGTCGATATGCCTCAGGAATACCTTTCCTTTACTAAAGACTACATCGTAGCCTTTATCTTCTAGCATAGAAATGGACACAAGATTCTTCTTCAGACCTGGTACATACATTACATTAGTCAGGGTGAGAGGAGCTCCATGCTCCCTCTAAAACACAACCATACCTTCACCTAAAACATAGTACTTTCCATCATCGCCCATTTCGATCCACATCTGGAGATCCTTCTCCTCCAAGGTACTGAAAAGATTCTTGTCACCAGACATGTGGAATGAAGCTCCACTGTGCAGGTACCAAACACATCCCACCATGGATGAAACGATGAATGCGACGAGAGAGAAATCCAACTCAAAATGTGAGGCCAATGCCTCACCATCAGATCCCTTTCAGGATCCCTTCTTGGATTTCTTCTGTGGACAATTAGTAGCATAATGGCCAACCTCATGACAATGAAAGCATCACACTTTCAATTTGTCAAACTTCTTCCCACCATGGGAAGAACTAGATTTGGAATGGGATGCCCTCCCTTTCCCTTTCCTCGCCTTACTTGCTAAGGCTAGATTTTCCTCATCATCTTGCTTTGATGAGGATCCATCTCTGGTGCTTCTACTTTTCTCCTCCTGCATCAAATCTGACCAAAGTTGTTCCCAATCTAGCAATTTTTCTCTTCCATTTACCGAGTCTTGGTAGCTATGCCAGCTCTTAGGAAGACCGAGGATCACAAGAGTCACCATGTCATCATCAGTTGTCATGATCCCTACACTTCCAAGCTCATCCCTGCAGGTGGAGAGCTTGTTCAGATATTTAGAGATCATGTCGCCCTTTTCACACTTGATTTTCTGAAGCTTTTCTTTTAGCGCCATCTTCCTCTCATCGTTTTTGTTCTGATATAGATCTTTCAATGTTTTCCACATCGAAAACAGTGTCTCCTTCCCATGGAGAGTCGAGACTATGTGGCCTTGAACTCCCTCCAGAAGGATTCTCCTTGCTCTAGCCACACATTTCTTCCATTCCACCAATTCTGAAGCATTAGCTACTACTAGCTTGGGGACTTCTTGATCAATGAAGTCCTTTAGACCATTATCCTCTAATACTGCTTCCAGGCTATATAATTTGATCTGCCATCAAGGGCATACTCGAGTCTTAAACCGTTGAATGCCATTCGTGAAATTGAGATGTGATAAGAACTAGATTTTTATATTCAAGAACTTCAACCTTTGAAATTCTCCCTTCTTGTATATTGTTCTTCACTTTGATCACCTTTTCTCTAATACCATGTAGAATTTCTCACTATAGATCAATAGATTATGCAATATACTAAAGAAAAATACCATATCTACTTCTACAACAAACTTTACAGAAGCTTAATTGAATATGAGCAAGATCAAACAGAACACATATAACTAAGAATAAGAAAGCAATCACACATGAACACAGAAGAATACTATGGGGAAAGCCTCAGCCTAAAACCTCGATCTCTATAATATCATACAAGTGGAAATATGTTTAGATTACACAAAGCTTCAACCCACAAGCCATCCAGCTCTCAACACAATCAAAAAATACAGCTCACAGACTGAATAGACACAACATATTCCTTCTTCCAGCCCTCCCAGCCTCCTATTTCCTTGCACAGTTTGTCTTGGGGTCCAATGCTACCACTTGTGTGAATTGGCCTCATCACACAACCATTAAACTCAAAAGTAACTGCGTAATCTCCAAAGAATGAATTCCTTCTGCATGCAAGAGATATCCTCCATGGAATATTCCTACAATTGATAGTATGATGTCCCATCACCTGATCTCAACTGGGTCTCTGACTGAACTGACATGCATGAGTTATTTATGAAAGAATATTCAGTTATCTAAAGTGTAGCAATTACATGCATGCATGCATTAACTAATTGAACTCACAATCAGTTCCACAAAATGTTGGAACTAATCTAACTGGACTTAACTCAGATAACTAAGCTAACTAATTACAACTCAAAGTACAACTCATCCCGATCTCCTTAATCAAGGGATAACGTCCTAAATCAATGGAGAAACTGTTGCATGTCTTCACATAGACTTCATGTTTGATTTCCTACAACTAATGAACTCAAGATGAATTAATTAATTATTTTACAAACAGCTACTAAGATCAAATACGAATTTTAATTCTCAATTTTAGTTTAGAGACTAACTAAAATTAGAATGTTTCCCAAAATGCTATTTATAGCAGTGCTATTTTTAGCACTTCTATTTTTAGAATTTCTTGTTTCTATTTTCAACACCTTGACTACTATACCATTAAGTCTGCTATTTTTGATAGAATGTAATACTTCTTGGGCTACCCAAAATTCCTAATGAATCTACCCTCCATCCTAAAACCGAAATTGTTCATCAACATAGATTGAGTATCCTTTTAATCCTCTCGGTACTAATCTTGGAAACAATTTTGTAAATGAAATTACAAAGAGACAATGGCTTGAATTATTTAAAGGAAGAGGGGTTATTGTTATTTGGAATTAGGGCAATGAATATAGCATTAATGGTCACCAACACTCGCATTTTCTCTAGAATCCTCAATGATCCTTATAAGATCCTCTTCAACAATGTCATAGAAGCCTAAGAAAAATTCTATAAGCCAACAATTAGGCCTAGGAATTATTTCCTTTTAAAAATTATGAAGGGCTAACTAAACCTCTTCCCTAGAGGCTGCCCTAGCTAATTTGATTCTTAGCTTTTGTCACATAATTGAGGAATAAATGTGTCATACTAACCATATTTGTAGTAGATGTCCTCTCTTCTACTTTATAGTTTTCAGATATGCAGGTTGTTCCTTTAATATTTTACAACTTGGCATTGTTTAGGAGGTAATAACACACTTCATTTGACTATATTCGAATCATTTTTTCCGATATCTCTAAAGTGATAGGGGATCAAATATAAAATTTTGAATTTGAATGGTATTGTGCAAACATCTCTTGTGATAGAGAAGTGGTATAAAATTGATTTTTCTCGTTATACATTGCTTTTTTTGTTTGGAGCTTCACTCTTTTGAGATATTTATAAATAATGAACCATATTCTCTAATGCATGGCTTAGATTTAATGAATACAACAATGTTGTCAAGGGTAGAGAAAATTCTACTTGAATATACAACCTGAAATGATGGATTACTAATACCCTTGAAATGTAGTGTATTACTTGTAATAAAATGTATCTCCTTGATTTCCATTTGATTTTAGATTTTGATTTGTATAGCTCGTACCAATATTTGTCATTTTCTAAACCTTATGTAAATTTAGCTAATTGGTATCGATGTTACTTATCTATATTTTTTTCTAGGTTATAAATCTGCACGGAGAAAATCCCCAAGTACTTCCCCTCATTTTGATGATGGTACACAGGGTAAACCCTATATTTTTTAGGGCACATGGATGGTCAACAACAAGGCTTGAGGCCATTAAAAAAATATACTCTTTATGAGCTAAACATGTTAATTAAGGGACATGCTTCTTTTCAGTTTGGTTCTACTACACCTCTTTTCTCCTTATATATGTAAGCATCTTTCTTTTGTTACCTATTTTAACATTGCTAGTAAGATTTCATGTTCCTCTATGTAGTAGTGTTATGGAGGTTTATATCTCTAGTAGGACATGAGTTTGTTATCTTTGTATTTCGACATGGAAAACCCTCATACAATCAAGAGACTAGATAATATATTCTTTGAGGACCTTATCAAATAGTATACTACAGTTTCCCTAGAGTTCTAGTGTGTAATAGAAGAATTTTCAATGTAATAGGACATGAAGGATGAGTTTTTAGGGCTGAACTACTAGAGTATAAGTTTACTAAATCGCTAATATTTCATCGTTGATTACTTATTTATTGGGTTAGGTTATTCACGATGAGTTAGGATGAAACAAGGCTAGTTGGAACATATTTTGGAGAAGAAATTCTCTATGATGCATAGGCATCATCTATGTGGGTCTTTTTAGAATAACATCATGAATATTTCTTGGTTATTTTTTGATATATTCTGTAGTATGTGGGATAGGAACTAGGTAGATCAATTGACCAATACTCCTCTATGTTCATGTTCAGTTTCGAAGATTCACTTTAGTAAAGTTCCTTTTTTATGGTTTTTTCCTATGTGTATCCCTTTCTTTTCGATTTTGTTAATCCTATGAAAACTGTTGATGATCACTTGTTGGTCCAAGATGATATCACATATTTCAATTTTGTCATGTCTTATTAATGAAGAATTAATTGTTTTGATTGTTTTAGGAAATCATATGTGCATACAATATGCAACAAATTAAGGAATAGTGCAATTATTCATGCGGAATGATGTCATAAAAGCACGGAATTTATTCATTCATAAATATCTTCACAGGGCACTTTTGGCGAACTCCCTTTTTGGAGAAATCATCAATGTTGCATTTATCTTCTTCAAGTTCTCGACTTGGCTAGAGACATAATCTAAAAAATTTAAGGTCTTTCTAATGTGGGAACATGTTGAATGAAACATGTCGTTGGATATTATGAAAGAAACCTTATGTTTGTTCAATCCCTTATTGATTGGTTGATTGGCATTGTCTTTATCATTGCACTTCGGTTTGTATTATTTTTGTTGTGTGTATGTTAGATTTCTCAGTGAAAACATCACAACAATTATTATTGGAATGATTTTTTCGTATTGGATGCATTTTTCACTTTTGTTATTAGAAATTGAAACTCCTATGATTTTTGAAAACATGGTCCTAATGATCTTTCACATCACTCACAAAAATATATAGAGTTTTGTATGGGTAATAATGCAAAATATTTGAAATGCTATAGTTTAATATTTTATTATCTATCACTCTTATTGATCTACTTATAATGGGTTTATCACTAAAGTCGAAAACATTTTTTTTCAAATTGTAATTATTAGACACATTTTAGAATCCCTCTCGAGAATTGGAATTATCTACAATTTTCATTCCTTAGGCGAAAATTTATGTTATCAATATCAACGAAAATGATTATAGAAAAGGCCAATCTTACAACTTTTCTAATTCATATTAGTAGGTAGTACAATAGTACTTTACTACTAAAGGATGTTTTTGAGTGAGAAGTATCTACTAAAATCTTCATGAATTCCCAATATCCTCCGGAAATTTGTTACATGAGAGAATGCAAGTGCTAGTGGGATGTTTCTTTCACTTTGCAAACATTTTGTCTTGAAAAACTAGTGACAATGGTTTAGAGTTGGCTACATTCATTTATTAGGATCACTAGAAACAACACTTCCATTGTCTATGCCAAATTAGGTCAAAGTTAAAATTTCACTTCTTTTGTGAAATGGAGCATTTAGATTCTTGCTAACACATCACAAAAATGTCCAAATGAGAGATGGTATTATTTTTCCCAATGGAGCTAATAATTAATTGGATGTCATAGAAGTCGTTGATGCAGAAATACTAGCAAATATTAAAGAAATTTTGTCTAGTGAAACATCTATACATTTGATATTCCATTTTTTGTAAAATCATGAAAGGTATGAAGTCTCATGTTGTGAAATGTTTCTGAATGTGAATTTATTTATTTTGCAATTTGATTTAGTATTCCCTGATTTGCATTTATGAATTTTGTGTGGTTTAACTTGCAATTGGCTTTTTTAATGAAACTAGTATGCAACCTTGCTAAAATAATAAGATAATACTCTTTTAATATCTATCAATGAATGTTGTGAGTATATTATATTGAGATTTTGTTCAAAGGCATTATTACAAAGTTGGGGACATAGTGGAGCACTTGAGCATCGATTCAAAAGGTCACAATTCATCTATTGTTTTTCCTTAATAGTCATAAAGATTTATATTAATACTAGAACTTGAGAGTTATTGGCTTAGGGGGTCCTGATCTAGGTTCATAGTTAGTTGTGCTAAACAAATACCTACACCACTGGCCCTTTCGACATCAATCCATGGTGCGCGGATTGAGGTCTCACCTAAAGCAGTATGACGGGATGTTGGAACCACGTTTCCGCACCTAGAGATCAATGTGATGTCTTTTTGGCGACCTAGATCTTCCTTCACAAAAACCTCTATACTCCCATAGCCTATTGCTATAACTTCCTCTAATCAGCCTCTAGACCTCTGCAAAGGTCTACAATTGGATTTTGCAGACCCTGAATAGGTCAATTTACTACTTACGTGTGTCTTGGATTACACTTACACCATTATTTGCTCAAATCCACTTAAGTTTTTAATAACTTTAACATAAATTGTTATAATCTTCATGTAATCACTTCACATTAGTTGTGTCGAGTTAACAATGTAAAAAATTAAAATCGCGCATCAATACATCATTATTTCATAAAACCATTATGCATCATAGCATAAAGTGCCTTCATATATAATAGAAGATAACAAATAAAACACAATTATTTCTGCAACAATCTTCTTTATTGATATTTAGTTAAGCTTACAGACTCAAAATTTCCCTGCGCACTGAACTACAGGGGTCCATGCACTCGGATGGGGACACTACACTAGGCCTCTGTGGACTTAGCTACAGAGCCTTTCCCTCCTCTAAGACTTCTACTTCTACACTAAAATTCTTTTCTTGTACCCATAAACAACTTAATTTCTTCTATAATGCCTTAGACTCTCCAAGACACACCTATTTATACAATCCCATGGTCCACAGACCATGGGTAGATCTTCAAAAATATGATGTAACTTACATAACAGAGGGTAAAAACCCTTTTTTATTCTTCACTTAACTACGTGCTCTGTGACCACAATTTGAAAATACTTTCCATCTTTCTACATAAAACATGGTCTTTTTACCAAAATGGACCCAGGGGACCCCATCCCAATAGGCCCCCAACACAAACATCGTGACTCGCCCTCAAGTCACTTGACTGACGCGGAGATCTTGGCGTGAATATTCCCCAACTCTACTTGTGCAACTACTACTTCAGCCCACTCTTCATGGATGCCTACTTTATTTGTTCTACCAGCTCCTCTGTAGCTGGTCATTCAATAGCTCGCTTAATCTGTTGTTGCTTTCTCTGCAGGTTCACCAACTTTTCATGTATGTTGGCCGAGACTACATAGGCTTCATCCAACTAAGTCCCCAACTTGGCCTTAAGGACTCCCCATTTTTTCTACACTGCTTCCACCTGTGTAATGAAATGCTTAGTCTCCTATAGCTTGGCGAGGCATTGTGTTGTAGCAACAGTCCACCTCGTCGCCCTTACTTTGTCGTATTGTTGTTGGAGCTCGCGCACCTCTGTGTTTAATACCTACATGGTGGAATCTTCCTACAGGGTCATCACTACTTCCATGGCTTACTCAAACAGCATGGTGCAATCCATAACTGCAGCAACCACCATAGAAACTCCATCCTTAATAGTAGCTTCGCATTTTTCCCCAACCCCTGGCAAGGTTAAAGGCTATGACTTCAGCTCTAGTTCAGTGATTTTCATGTTCAACTCAAACTGAAGTCTAGCCACCTTTGCCTTGGAATCATTCATGCCCGCAACAAGTTTTCTGATCCTGGCCTCCAACAGTGCTTCCTCAGGTATGTGAAACTCCGACACTGTCCTGCATGCTTCTACCACTACGGTCGCCATCTGGGCACATTGTCCCTAGATTGTTTCTTTTTCTTTTAGAGGCTCCATATTTTCGGTGAACATATATTCATTGTTCACATGATATTCACTGATTACACTGAGGGTGTGCTACTCCCGCACCCTTAGCTTTGATGTCACACCTGACTATAGTGTATGAGGATATTCGTTGGGCAGCGCTACCAGGTTGAGGCTGATGTTCTTCAGAGAACTCACGACAACCTTGTCATCGGCCGCTTCCATGCTCAATGATATTTTTGGTAGTGCGACTGCCTGGAGATCCACTGATCTGACAAGTTTTGCTGCCTGACTTGTTTCTAGTGCCAAGATTCTCTATGCGGTGCTTACTTGCCTTGCACCCACTTGGATCCTGCTGGTCTGAATCTGCAACTTTCACAGATCCTTTTGGATAGTACTTAGCGCCTACTCTTGCTAGTTTTCAAACTGTTGTAATAGTTTCATTGTGGTGTTGCACACCTTATCTTCGATCACACCAAGATCACCTTCTGTTAGTGTGATCGGATCCAGCGATGGCTTTGTCACTTTCGACTTCTTCCAAGGCTCCTCCTTCTGTTGATCCCTATACATTTTTATTCAAAATGGAGTGCTCTATTCTCCCTGACCGTCACCACCCTACTCTAACTGATTCTCTTCCTCTATCTGGGGTGAAGGTGACTTACTGCTCTGCTCAAAGTCATGCTCTTCATTTGCGGCCTACTTCTTCGCTACTTCCTTCTTTTTCTTTTCCATGGATTTGTTGGTACCTATGGCCAGATTAGATGGACAATGCAAATCCTTCAGCTTGCGCTTGATAGTTTCTTGGATGGCGTCATCCATGGCAAGGTAAGGTAGATCAAACCATTTCTGTTGTGGAACCTTCTACGCCCGAATGTACACGTGATGGAAGTCAGCTTTAAACTCCACATACTTTAATAATTGGTCAAACACTATTGGAGACAATAGTGGCTTCTAGTTGATGGCCATGTGCAAGCTCACCTCCATCAACACTAAGAAAACTTTGGTCTATGTGACCCATGCGGCATACTTTTTGGCCCAAAGGGAGGAAAATTGGGCAGCCTCCAACAATCCTTTCTCTAGGGGAGGAAACTAACTATCCTTCGGCAACTACCTAGCCACTAGCATGATGGAGAGGAAAGCCCACGTGTAGTGGAAGTTTTTGCTCTCATCCTAAGCGTCACAACAATTCAAAAGGAACTCGCTACAGAGATAGCATGACTAATTAAATTGCATGCCCTCCGCGTGCTATGCAACCAATGAAATTACGGGTGCTAGAACCTCGTCTGCACAACATTTTATCATGATCTTTCCAGCCAAGATTTGTGTGGAAATTTTCAATGTGGGGTCAGTGATAGATGTGATGGAGTACATGCGCAACTTTTTAACTAGCTTGAAATTTTCCTTCATCTTCTCTGCCAGGTCAAGCTCACTCATATTTCCACCAAACACCTTGGACATATTCAAGCCTAAGTGCGGTAATAGCGTGATCTGATGGATCAACATATATGTAATCGGGATCTGTGCGCTCAGCCACAAACATCCATCATGCACCAAGGTTAGCAACTGCTTGATACAAGTGTGGTTGATGTTGGATTGGTGGTAGTGGAGCACCCACAATAGGGTCAACAACCCTGACTGATTTACTCTGTGAATCCACTTGACTGGCTCCAATGCGGTGACACCAGATTCCTTGTAATATAATCTCTTCATATAATTCTCCATTGCAAGGTGGGGGAACCTCTTGTGGTCCACCAAATCCTAGTCTTCCAGCTTTAAATGGGGCACCCACGCCAAGTGTGGTCTTTCAAATGTGATGCTCTCAGGTAAGAGGGGCATGTGAATCAACAATTTCTCTGTGTCTGGGTCTTTGGTTATCTTCACTTTTCCCTTACGCAAAGGGATATAATCCAGCAAATTGGAGCTAAGCTCCACACCCTCGGCATCTATATCCTCCATGCCCTCTTTGGCCTCCAAATCTACCACTTCCCCTTATCCTTCGCCAGTTCTTTATCTTTCTTCTAGGCCTGGGTAGTAGAGTGCTTTCTCGGTGACTCACAGACCGACATTGGCCTTTTCTTCTTGCCTTTCTTGGGCTTGGGGGCTTCTCTCACTAGTGTCATTTTCGATCGAGGTGACCTTGGCACCATAGGCACAGTAGTTGGAGCCTCCATGCTCACAACCTCTGGAGCATCTCCTTCAGAGGCGACAGTTCCTCCAGTCCTTGCAGTTTCACCTGGTCCAAACATTGTGCTATGAATAAACTGCTGGGTATCCTCGCGTAATTTATCAAATGCAGAGCTGCCGAGTAAATCTGTGAAAACCTCAGGATTCATAAATGATGAACAACACAGTGCAAAATTCTAAGGATTCAAAGTGTTCTTTATTGGATGGCCATGCGGAATTTATAGGCAAATTTGAATTCAAATTCGATCGTTCCCCCCAAAATCTATCCATAAAGTCTGATTTCGCCATAGATATTCAAATATTTCAGCCTTAAATGCGTTAAATGTCACCCCCCTCTACTCTTAACTGTCTCTTGGCTATCAGATCATGAATAATGACTATAATGGTCCTTTTCTGGTTGCACCATGTGGTATCTTCCTTCATAGCACAACTCCCTTCACGCATCTTCTGACATGGTGACATCACCTTCCTCCGTGTAGCCCCTCTGTCACATAATTTCACTCATCGAGCGGTGTAGTTTATAGTCCCGCACTCCCTTGCAGCTGCCTGGAGCGCTAAGGTTGTCCTGCCATCATGTAGTTATTGGGCTAGATCGCCTGTGTATGTCTTCAACCGGCTTCCATTTACCCTTCCTAAAAATGGTTCTCCATTCAATTTTGCAAGATGAACTGTGCCACCATCTATAATTTCTTTGACAACATATGGCCCCATCCAGTGCATCTGAAACTTTCCTAGAAACTTAGAGAACTTGATATCATATAATAAAACCAAGTTGTTTACCTTGAAGGTGCAGAGTTTGATGTGCCGATCATGCCAAGATTTTTCGCGTTCCTTCTGAACATTTTGATGGAATCCAGCCAGAAACCTATCTTCTTTAAGCTCCATTAGATGCATGAGTCATTCTTCTAAGGCTTTATGGTCCACCATTCCTGTGAAAGTCGCTATGCATAGACTTGATATGATATATTCCATCGATATTACAGCCTCTACACCATAAACCAATCAGAAAGGTGTCTGCCTTGTTAGCTTTTTGCAAGTAGTTCTGTATGCCCATAACACCATTGGTACACGCACATCCCAATCATTCCGCTGTGCATTGAAAATCTTTGTCAGTGCATTCTCCAATATCTTATTCAAAGCCTCAAATGTTCCATTGGCCTGAGGGTGATATGGCATACTCTTCTGATGGTAAACCTAGAACTCTTTTGTCAGCACATTGATCATTTCATTGAGAAAATATGTACCGTGATCGCTCATCAATATCTTCAGGTAACTGAACCTAGTCAAGACATATTCAAAAAAAAAAAATTCCAGTATTTCCCCTGTATAGTCTTTCACAAGCTATGCCTCCGCTCATCTGGTCAAATATTCTATCGTGGTAATAATGTAGCACACACCCATTTTCTTTCCTGGGGGCTGAATCAATCCTACAAAATCAATTGCCCATTTCTCAAATGGCTGCAATGACACCTATAGACTCAGTGGCATCTCATCCCTCCTTGATGGCCTTCTTGTCCTCTGACATGCATCGCATGCCTTACAATATGCTTTAGAATATTTATGTAGCGTCAACCACCACAACCCAGTGTGCAAAACCTTGTACGTTGTTGCTCTCCCTGCATAATGTCCTCTTGCAGCTCCCCCATGAGCTTCGGTGAGGATATTGTTTCGTTCAAAATTGAGCACATATTGTCAAATTATCTCATCTGATCCCATTTTATACAAATGTCCAACAATTATAGAGAAATCTATTGCACGCACTACCAACTCCTTTTTCTACTGGTTGGTGTATCCTTCTAGAGCTATCCCTGTAGTCAAAAAGTGGATAATATCCCCGAATTGGTTATCTCCTACGTGCACCACCAAGAGCTATGCGTCGGGAAGCCCATCCTCAAAATTAGTAGGCTCCTCTCTTGTCTCAATGTGTGACATATGGTCAGGGCCCGCATTCAACCTTCATGGCTTCACAATTACTTCAAAATCATATTCTTGGAATAACGGCAACCATCTACATATTTTCCCCTCCAACACAGGCTTATTGACTAGGTACTTCAAGGTAGAGTGGTCTGTGTACATCTTGAAATGTCCACCCAATAGATAGTCCTGAACTTTTGGAGTGCATATACCATAGCCAATCCTTCGCACTTTGTGGTGGAATAATTCTTCTCAGCCTTTGACAATTTTCTGCTTGCAAATGCTATAGGGTGATCTAGTTTTCCCTCACCATCCTATGTTAGCACTACTCCCAACGCAATACACGAGGCATAAATGTGTACATGAAATTCTTTCTTCCAGTCCGAGAAGACCAAGATCGGCGTAGTAACCATTTTTTCCTTTAAGATATCTAGGCTGTGGGACATCCTTCATTCCAACAGAATGTAGCATCCTTCTTTAGAAAATTTTCCATGGGCACGATAATCTAAGCATAAGCCTTGATGAACCTTCGATAATACCTGGTATGGCCCAACATTATGCACAACTATTTAACACTCCTTGGGGATTCCAAATTGATTATTACCGTGATATTGGCAGGGACCACCATGATTCCTATCTTGCATACCACATGACCCAGCAAAATCCCAAAGGGGACACAAAATAGGCACTTCTTGAGGTTCGACGTAATCTGATACCTTCGACACGTATCCAGCATTAAGTGCATAATCTATACATGGCACTTGAATAGCCCAAATAGTGTCCAATCATCGAAATAGACCTACAAGAACTTATGAATGAACTCTTTGAACACCGGGATGACTATGCGGGAGAATATTTTTGATGAATTCTTGAGTCCAAACGACATTACTGTATACTGGAAACAACCACATTTTGTCACGAAGGTTGTCTTACTCTTGTCTTATTGCACGATCTTGATTTGATGGTATCCATAGAATCCTTCAGTAAACGAATAGGCCTCCTGTCCTCCAACATTTTCGAGTACTTTATTAGTAAATGGTGTCAAAAAGGGATCATGGACACAGTCATCATTAAGCTTTCTGAGATCTACAAAAATCCTTATTTTGTCCTTCTGATTCTTTTCCTGAACTACCATTGGACTCACCCGGTCAGATTTCTCCACTAGTTTGATAATACCTGCTTCAAGCATCTTATCAAACTCCAAGTAGAGATTTTCCTGTATTTGGGATTAAGGTGATATGGCCTCTGCTTAACGGGCTTCGCGTCCGGTTTCATAGTTATTTTCATCATTCTAAAGTCTCCTATGATGACTTTCAAGTCCAAAAATTTTGTAGCGAATAAATCTTGATATTCACGGAGCAACTCAACGACTTTATCTACTGTAGCATCATCCCAGTAATCCCTAATCTTCGCAAACTTTTTCTCCGCCTCTGTTCCAATGTTTACTTGCCTAGTTTTCAATGGCACAGTGATGTCTGTATTCTCTATCTGGAGTCCCTCAAGCTCGCAGTGGCCTTCTGTTTCTGGGATGTTAATAATTCTTGGATAAGCATCCTCTCCTTCAGCATTCATATTATAGCATTCCAGCACATGGCGCAACTGGGTGCTCCAATCTGGTTAAATCAATTCCAAAGGATCTTGAAGTATTCGGAAGATCGCTTCCTTAACCTCCTGCGACACTTCATCAATTCTTTCAAAGACATCTTCAAAGTTGAATGTTCTCATGAAACCTTTTCTTAAGACATCCCACTCTAGAGTGTTGTGGTAGAGCTCTGTTTCCATATACCAATTCATGGGGATTATGTCAAGGTGTGATAGACTAAATGCACCCATTCTGGCTGTGGCTCTGTTCCATATACCTTAGTTTATTAGGCTAAATGATTGCGTGGATCATTCCTCCCATCATACTTCTCAGTTATCCATACTTCAAGCCAAAAAAACCACGTTCTCATCATCCTTCTGTAATTACACCACTCATTAAAGTTGTCTTGGTGCGTACCCCACCACCGAGCAAGCATAGTGCGTAGTGCCTAGTCCAACGTCTGAAAGTGGTAAACCTCTGGAAATTCTGTTTCAAAAGCATCCTAAAATTTATCCACATTAATTAAACCATCATATAAGGCAAATTTATTACCTCCGATTGTAGGTTTTAACCCCATACTGAAATTACCTGCATACGAATTCTAAAACACGGAAAATAAACAATGCGAGAGCATAACACATAAAACAAATATACATAGAGATTTTCCCTTGGATCTCAAAACCAGGACTACCAGCTTGATTTTTCATTATTTCCTTTCAATGTTATAATACATATTTATACATGCTGAAGCATCCAATACCATAGAATCAAAACCATCGCGTCCAAAAACATGGACTGAAAACCATCGCATCCAAAACCATGTACCAAAAACCATTGTGTCCAAAACCATAGACTGAAAACGATCACGTCGAAAACCATGGGCCAAAAACCATAGGTAGGTTCACCCCACCTAATATAGGGTCCAAAATTTTTTTTCTAGGGGCACTGCCCCAGACCCCGTAGAGGGGAGCTAACCCCCCCTCCCCTCTCAAACCCCCAGATAGGGGTATTGCCGCCCCCCCATGACCCCCCCACTCCACAATCGGCACAATGAAGGGGGGATCCGGCCCGCCTCTAACCCCCTAGTTCACTACCTGGGTTAGTTGTGGAAAGAATATAACACAACCCAACATTCTCCCACTTGTTGTTTTCTTTCCATAGGGGGGCCACAGGAGAGCTTAGTAATTTTTCCACCCCTAAAACACCCATTGTTTCTCTGCACCAGGAGAACTTCTCAGAGCTCACAGATTTTGTCAATGCATCTGCAGTATTCTTCAAAGTGTCCAACTTTACCAGCAACACCTTTTGGTCTTCTATCATATCCCTCGCAAAGTGATACTAAACATCAATGTACTTTGTCTTTGAATGGTAAGCAGGGTTCTTTGCTAAGAAAATTGCACTTTGGCTGTCACAGTCTATCCTTATAGCTCCCTGTACTAACCCCATACTTGAACACAATCTCTGCAACCAAACTGCTTCCTTGCTTGCATGAGTGGCTACCATATATTCTGCCTTTGTAGTTGATAGTGCCACTGCAGATTGTTTCTTACTCATCCAACTAACTGCACCTCCAAATAGGTTAAACATATACCCACTTGTAGATCTTCTTTGATCCAGATCTCCAGCCCAGTCTACATCAACAAAGCCACGAATATCCAACACTCTATCCAATCCTGGTCTTCCTTGGTAGGACAAACCATAATAACTAGTGCCACACAAATACCTGAAAACCTGCTTCACTGCTATCCAATGCTCCTTTCCTGGTTTTGACATAAACCTGCTCAATACTCCCACTGCATGTGAAATGTCTGGTCTAGTACAGACCATTGCATACATCTAGTTACCGACTGCACTTGGATATGGAACACGAGACATGTTGTCTTCCTCTTCTTGTGTCTTGGGAAATTGTTCAGCAGATAACTTTACACCTACAGGGATAGGAACCTTCATCGGTTCACTATCCTGCGTCTTAAACCTCTGCAGTATTGTCTCCACATACTTCCTCTGGCTTAACCAAAGCTTCATCTTTGCCCGATCTCTTTTAATTTCCATGCCCAAAACATAGTTTGTAGCACCAAGATCTTTCATGTCGAATTTGAAGGACAATTAGGTCTTCAAATCCTGGATAATTTTTTGGTCATTTCCAACCAGCAACATATCATCCACATACAAGACCAAATAAATAACACGGTCACCAATTAATTTAAAATACACACAGTGATATGCTTTTCTTCTCGCGAAGCCATGTCACCGTATAAATGTATCAAATTTCTGGTACCACATCCTTGGTGACTGTTTTAACCCATACAAAGACTTCTTTAACTTGCGTAGCAGTTCTTTCTTACCCTTCAGCACAAAGCCTTCAGGTTGCTTCATGTAGATTTCCTCTTCTACATCCCTGTGAATAAATGTTGTCTTCACATCCATATGTTCTACCTCAAAATCAAAAGTAGTAGCAACAGATAAAAGTAATCTAATAGAAGTTACCTTGGCAACAGGAGAAAAAATATCACCAAAATCAATTCTCGGCACCTGGGAATAACCTTTTTCTACCAACTGAGCTTTGTATTTCTCCACCTTTCCTTCTGCATTTCTCTTCTTCTTGAACACTCATTTGCTGCCAATGGGTTTCCTTCCAGTCGGCAACTCCACTAGATCCCAAGCTTTATTTTTGTGCAAAGATGCCATTTCATCAACCATGGCCTCTTTCCAGAGTTTTGCATCCTCTGAGTCTACTACTTCCTTCACAATTTTGGGATCATCATGAGTAATAGATAAATCAAAATTTGAACAAAAAGTAGATGGACTATACCTTTCTGGCTACCTTCTTTCTCGAATTGATCTTCTCACACTCAAAGTTTGTGACTTTTTATCTTCTGATTCCTCCTCTGATGTAGAGTCTAATTCTTCCTCCTTTAGCTCAAACTCTATCTTCTCAGGTTCCTTTGATTTGACTTCATGTTTAATAACATCTTTCACCTCTCTAAACAACACATCTCAGCTATACACAACCTTCCTTGTTGTGGGGTTCCAAAGTTTATAACCCTTTAAACCATCCTTATAACCAATAAAGATGCACGTTTCAGATTTACTATCCAACTTGGTTCATTTCTCCTTTGGAACATGTACATATGCATCACATCCAAATACCCTCAGATGTGAAAGAGAGGGTTTCTTACCAGTCCATACCTCTTGTGGAGTCTTATCCTCCAACGCTGATTAAGGTGATCTGTTGACTAGGTAACATGTTGTCTCCACCGCCTTTGCCCAGAATTCTTGTCCTAACCTGGCACCATTGAGCATGCTTCTTATCCTTTACATCAACGTCTTCTTCATTATTTCTACAACTCCATTTTGCTGAGATGTATATGGAGTAGTCTTCTTCCATGCTATACCACACTTCTTACAGAATTCTTCAAATTCCTTACTGCAAAAGTCTCCATCATTATCTATCCACAACACCTTTATCTTCTTCTGTGTTTGGCTTTCCACCAGAGCCTTAAATTCTTTAAACCTATCAAAGACTTCAGATTTCTTCTTAAGGAAATATATCCATGTATTCCTTGAGAAGTCATCTATAAATGATACATAGTACACAGACTTACCCAGTGATGGAATCTTCACAGGTCCAAACACATCACTGTGCACAACCTCTAATATTTGTTTCACCCTCTTACCACCAGAGGGGAAACTCACCCAATTCTTCTTCCCATACACACAATGTTCACAGAAATCAAAATCCAGAGAGCTATTACTCATACCTTCTACCATACCTTTACCATGAAGTATTTGAAGGCCCTTCTCTCCAATATGTCCAAGCCTTTGATGCCACAGTATGGTCTTCTCTCCAAAGACCACTAGATTTTCTTCTCCACTTTCAGGAACCACAAAACTATTGCACCCATCAACAATAGTGCTACCTTGCAGCTTGTACAAAGTTACAGCCCAAACTTCGTGCATCAATACCAGTACTCCCCGAACCATCTTGCAGGTATCCTTCTCGAACACTATTTTTACACCTGCATCATCCAGCTTGCTTACAGAAATCAGATTTCTGGCTAATGCAGGAATATGCAGAACACCCGAAAGTGTTCTAACCCTTCCACCTTGCAACTTCAAATTTACTTTTCCACGACCAACGATTCTAGCCTTCCTATCATACGCTAAGAAGACATCACGACCATCGTATTTATCATACTCGCAGAACCACTCTCTATGGGGAGTGAAGTGAAGGGATGCACCTGAGTCAATCAACCATGCCTCATGATGTACATGTGTGCTTGAAGAAGCCAAGTACACATCCCCACCTTCATCTGAGGTGGTTCTCGCCTCTACACAAGGAGCATCATTAGATCCCTTTCCTTTATTAGGAGCTTTATATTTATAGTCCCTTTTGTAGTGCCCTTCCTTTCTGCATTTCCAGCACATCACCTTTACAGGTTTTCCTGGAGATTTAGATCTCCCTCTAGATTTAGATCTCCCACTCGATGACTTATTTTTGTTTCTTTTCTAGGACCGTCCTCGTATAGACAAGGCATCACCATTCTAGCTCTCCATATTTTTCCATCTCATCTACTCAGTCAGTAAGGATGAGACTATTTCATCAAACTGCAAGGCAGTTGCATTGCTACCTATTGCAATAACCAGACTATCCAACAAATCTAGTAGAGAACACAAAAAACTGATGCACTTATCTTCATCTAAAATTTTAATATCAACAAATGCTAACTGACTTACCACAGTATTAAACATGTTTAGATGCTCTGTCACCGAGTCTCCATCTTTCATCCTCATGTTATACAACTTTTTCCTCATGAAAGGTTTATTCACCAGAGACTTATATTGGTACAAAGTCCCTAACTTGTCCCACAAAGCCTTCGTCTTAGCTTCCCCTAATACATTCAGTAATATTGAATCTAAGACACACAATCATATTGTGCTCTTTGCCTTTCAATCTAGCTTCTTCCATTATTCATCAGACACTCCTATTGGGTTAGTACCCCGATCTACCATGATCCACTAATCTTTATCCACCAACAGATCATCCATCTTGAATTTCCAAAACTCAAAACTCTGACCATTAAATTTCTCGATCTTTATCTTTCCACTGCTCGCCATCTTCTTTGACCACCAGAATCGATCTCCCACTGAACCGGGTCTACCACAGGCCCGAGTGAAACCCCTCAGCCACAAAGGTGTCTCCTTGAAGCCAAAACAACTCTAATACCAAATGTAGGTTTTAACCCAGTACAGAAATTACCTACATACAAATTCTAAAACACAAGAAATAAACAATGCGAGAGCATAACACATAAAACATATATACAAAGATATTTTCCCCTGGATCCCAAAACCAGGACTACCAGCTTCATTTTTCATTATCTTCATTTCAATGTTACAATACATATTTATACATATTGAAGCATCCAATACCATGGACTGAAAACCATTGCGTCCAAAACCATGGACCGAAAACCATAGGTAGGTTCACCCAACCTAACTACGTGGGTTAGTCGTGGAAAGAATATAACACAACCCAACACCAATGACACACAATGAAACGATTTGGTCATCATGTTGTAGCATAGTGTGGATACTTCATGCAACATGTTTTGCCAATGTTCCAACTCTTTGTCTGAATCTGAGGTATAGGAACTTTCACGGTCCCATGAAATTTGTCCGTCAGCTATCGGATTAACCCAGTCTTGGTCTCGCACTATTATCTTATAGATCTGATCCAAATCATCATCACTCTCCTCATAGTCATGAATCAGTTCAGTATAGCGGAGTCCTTCTCCAGGTTTTAATGGTACTACAATGCAGACCGATTTTCTTTCAAACGACATTGTCTGCTTCTTCAAATTAATGACTCCATTCATGTCGATAGCCCAATCATTTCCCAGGAGCATGGGGTATGGATTTCTATCATCAACAATATCTATTACTTCAAAATCAGCCAGCATGATCATACCTTCTATATCTACAGTAACTCCCTGCAAACGTTCCACGAGGATAATCTTTTGTTGCTTTTCCATCCTCAGTTGAATCAGAGACCATGTCAGTGTGGGTCTCCCCATTCTCTCCCAAGTTTTTTTAGGCAATACATTCACATTAGACCCCAAATACAGAATAACTTGATCCATCTCATAGTCTCATATCTGTGCGATAAGCCTCATTTCATGCCCTATTCTTGCCTTATTCTTACCAATCTTTCTGGCTACCCATAGTCCATCAGGACCATTATCCTTACTGGCACACCTTCTTATCAACTCTTGTAGCCCTTTCATAGCTTTGCTATCAAGTCTTAACTTCATACAAGTTTCAAATAATGTGATAAGAAGAGAGGGGTCAACCTATGTAGGTGCAATGGTATCTCGTAATTTGTTCTGACTCTCTGAGGTAGAGGCTTCCACAAAGCTTTTCTTGACTTCCATGAATATTTCCTTCACACGCTCCAGATCAAACCCAACCTCCTTTTCTAGGCCCTTGCAAACCCATCCACCTTCTTCAAGCTACTTTCCCTTATTGTCACAAATCATGATCCCACTTCACAGTACAATATTCACATTTGGGTCCTCTTCGCAGGATTCGGCCCTCATCATCTATAAGTTTTGGGTAGGATGCTAAGGTTGTGCCTTCTTCTCCTGCATCTTGGCCATCAGCATGGGACATTCTTTGATTGTGTGGTAAAACTAAGTATAGTATTGACATGATAGGTGTGCTTGATTCATACACTCCTACGCGTAGTGTCCCAACATTTTGCAATTGTAACAAATGACTTCCCCCCAACCCCTACCAGGTCCTCCTACTCCTCGGCCTCGTCTACACCCCTTATATCCTCAAGCATTCCCCCAACGCCCTGATCCAAAGGAAAATTTTATGCTTGCATTCGATACGTAGGCATCTTTCCATCATTAATTCATAGCTCTGATAGTGGTGCTCATGGTGGCCCACCAACTTGCATAAATTGCAGAACAATTGATGTGGTGTCTATACAAATTTTTCTAGAAAATGACAATTGTCTGTTACATGTTTTCTGGCTGATTGAAAAATAGTGCACCATAGCAAAGGCCCCATACTTGGTCCTGCTAGAGCTTCTTGCCTTAGGGGCATGGGCCCCCCCCAGTAATGTAATTTGCAAAGACAAGGTAGTGATCTTTGTCATGCCTCTAGTTTTTACACTTGAGACACCAAACTTCTTCGCATAACTTTGGCCAAGTCACTTTTTCCTTTTTCAAGCTCTGGAATTCCAAGGAAAGGTTTTGTAACTCCGCATGAATTTTTTGAACTCCCAAAGAAGCGTCTTGAATAGACATTTCATGCAATCTCATCTCAATTTCCAAGGCTTCTGCCTGAGTTCCTATCTTTTGTTGTGATAAATCAACCCTTAGGTGCGGAAGGAGCGAGGCTACAAACCATTCACGGTGCTGAATATTTGTGAGATTCATATTAGCTTCGTGGATCTGGCACTTAAATATTTGGTCTAATTCCCTGGACATTTCACCAAGCCTCATCATGATTTCCTTGAATCCAACTACTGACCGTGATTCAGACTTAGGCCGAATTCTTTTTTTAGAGCGGTTTGAGTGTCTGCTAATGGTGCGAGTGGGCTATCAGTGCAGTACTTAATGTACCATGTCAGTGCATGATCTTGCAGAGAGCTAATGAACTGTGCCTTTTTTATATTATCATCCATAATTTTTTGTGTTGTCCATACATCCCTCGCAATAAATCAAAATTGATCTGGATCGTCACTTCCTAAGCCCTTGAAAACCCACAACTTCATTTTATTTGACATGTTGACTAGTGGCGGAGGTGGTGGCGGTGTGGGTGAAGGTGTATATTGTGGAGGTTAAGGTGGAGGTGGTGTGGGTAGATGAGGTATCTATGGAAAACCCTGCCTTATCAACTGGACAGCACTCTACAGTGAAGCATGTGTTGCTCCCTCATTGTCACTTGAAGGAGGTCCAATCAATGGACTATATTCAAGACCTATTCTTCCTTGATTTCTAAAACTTCGTCCGCTTCGCATAGATCCAAACATCAAGGTAATGGAATAATCCATTTTTGACACAAGAGAATTTTAATCTAAGTATTCAAATATCTCAAGTACCTACCTCATAGTCCTTTGAGTATGCTTCGCTATAACTAATGGAGGTATCAACCGTGAACTCTGTAAAAAATCCTCGAATGACTCAATCAAGCAAATGATCAACTGTGCATGAGATCTTATCTTCAGAAGCTTCCAACCTCTACATGAGCTCTGGGGTCCACACTATCACATCATCAAGCATCCACCTTCCTTGGCCATCTGCCAATTTAGCGATCCACTCGTATAGTTGGATCGTGAAGGTGTAGAAGAAGATTTTGTGTATTTCTATGTATAGGTATCTATCCAACCAATATTCTTTTGTCAAGTACTGATTCCTATTTTTTTGTGTCGTGAATTCATGGATCTTTCTATCCAACCACTTCTCAATTTCCTTCTTGGTCAGATTCCACTAATGCGAGATCACACATCTCTTTATGCATATCCTAGTCTTGGGAATGGAACCATTTGTTGTCTTAGGGGGTCCTGACATAGGTTCAGAGTTAGTTGCACCAATCAAATCCCTACACTACTAGCCCTTTTGACATCAATCCATGCTACGCGGATTGAATACTCACCAAAAGCAGTATGGGGGGTTCTGGAACCAAGTTTCTGCACCAAAAGATCAGTGCGATGTCTTTTGGGTGACCTAGATCTGCCTTCACGCAGACCTCTATACTCTTGTAGCTTACTACTTTAACTTCCTCCAATCAACTTCGCAAAGGTCTACGATCACCTTTTTCGGACCTTGAATAGGTCAATTAGCTACTTACATGCACCTTGGATTATGCTTAGACCATTATTTTCTTAGATCCACTTAAGTGTTTAATAACTCTAACAGAAAGCATTATAATCTTCGTTTAACAAGATCACATTAATTGCCTTCAAATAATAGTATAGAACAAGTAAAGTCGTGCATCAATAAATCATTATTTCATAAAACCATTATTTATCACAGCGTAAAGTTCATTCACACATAATATAAGATCATAGATAAAACACAAGTATTTCTGCAACAATCTTCTTTATTTATATTCATTTAAGCTTACAGACTCAAAAATCCCCTACGCACTCAGCTGCAAGGGTCCACGTACTCAACTGCTGACACTACTCTAGGCCTCTGTGCACTCAGTTGCAAAGGCTTTCCCCCCTCTGAGACTTCTACTTCTATGCTAGACTTCTTCTCTTGTACCCATATACAACTTCCTTTCTTCTATTATTCCTTAGACTCTCTAAGACACACCTATTTATACAATCCCATGGTCCACAGACCATGGGTAGATCTTCAAAAAGCCGACTTAACTTACATAACAGAGGATAAAAATCCTTTTTGACTCTTTACTTAACTACGTGCTCCGTGACCACAATTTGTGGAGACTTTCCATATTTTACATAAAACTTGGGCTTCGCCTGAAAACTTGGGATTTTCCCCAAAATTGACCGAGGGGACCCGATCCGAACAAGATTACATATATAATATGATGGAAAAATGAAGCACCCTTTCCTATTTTGGACATGAAAAATATCATATTAAACTATACAACCGAGAAATAAGAATAGAACTATATAGCCAGATTTCCATGCTTCCATTGTCCTTTAAGATTCTAAAAAATATGAAAGAAAATCAACCTAACAACTGAGAATTCATAAGTTGTAGCTTTTGGAAATTTTGGGATTGCATGTATATACAACAAACAAGATAATTACTATAAAGAATTTGGCTTGGTTGTCGTACTAAGGAATGCTTGGAACCAAGACATTCATGTCACTATGGTGCAAATGGATCTCTAGTTGCCCCACTGGTGTAGCAATGGCCTAATCTTTCATCCCATTAACCTCTTTTATATGTAGTTAAGGAGGTGGAAAAACTCCCTAGGTTCTCTCCTAGTTGTCTCCATGAAGCCTCTACATAGTAATAGCCTAAAAAATGTTTCATTTTCGTGCAGTTAAACCACATTAGACCACATACTATCAAAAACACCTTTACTCCTCTTAATAAGCGCAAGATAACAAAAAATGAGAATTAATGTAAGAGAAGGATAGTTTTAATGTTAAAGGATGGCATAATGATATTCAAAATGTACCTATTGATGTCACTCATCAATGTTCAACCACGTTTTATAAAATCAATCATGCTCAGCCACAGTCAATCGTGATCAACCATGGTCTAATGTTGCATTGTGACAAAGATTATCTTAGTATGAAAATCAACGATGGTCAACCATTGTCCAACGTCGCATTGTGACTAAGATTGTCTTGATATGAAAATCTATCATGGTCATGCATGGTCAACCATGGTTCAACATTGTATTGTGACAAGGATTGTCTCAACAAAAAAAATCAACCATGGTCAACCATGTTTATTTTAGAGTTTATAATATTTATTTTAGGGTTTATATGCTGTAGGTATATAATACTAATCCCTTGTGTTTAGTATTATTTCCTTGGGTTTATAATCCCTTGGGGTTTTTGTATTAATCCCTTGGGTTTATTATTCCCTCAGTTTGTAACATAAATCTCATGGGTTTATTAATCTAAGAGTTCATATTCCTAGTATTTAATATTATTCTCTTGGGTTTATAACCTTAATCCATTTGGTTTATTAATCTAAGGGTTCAAATACCTATGTTTTAATATTATTCCCTTGGATTTAATATTATTTCCTTATGTTTATAATCACTTGGGCTTTTAGTATTAATCCCTTAATTTTGTTATTCCCATGGGTTTATAATATCAATTGTGCTCAAACATGGTTAATCATGGTCCACCATGGTCAGCCATGTTTTCTAAAATCAATCAGGGTCAACCATGGTCGAACGACGCATTGTGACAAATATTGTCTCAATATGGAAATCAACCATGGTCCAATGTCAGATTTTGACAAAGATTGTCTTGATATGAAATTAAATCATGGTCAACCACGATCCACCATCGCATTATGACAAGTATTGTCTCAATATCAAAAGCAACCATGGTCAACCATGTTTATTTAGGGTTTATAATATTTATCTTAGGGTTTATATACCTTGGTTTTATAATATGAATCCCTTAGGTTTAATATTATTCCCTTGGGTTCACTTCTCCTTGGGTTTTAGTATTAATCCCTTAGGTTGATTATTCTTAGCTTTATTAATCTAAGTGTTCAAGCATGGTTGAGCAATGTCCAACATCACATTGTGACAAATATTGTCCCAATATGAAAATAAATCATGATCAACCTTGGAAAATCATGGTTAATCATAGTCAACCATGGTCAACGATGGTCCAACATCACATTGCAACAAAGAATTTCCCAGTATGAAAATAAACCATGGTCAACCATAGTTCAATATCGCATTATGTCAAGAATTGTATCAATATGAAAATAAAACATTGTCAACCATGGTTAGTCATGGTCAACCATTGTTAATAACGATTGTCACATCGTGACAAAGATTATCTCATGGTCCAATGTTGCATTGTGAGACAGATTGTCTCTATATGAAAATTAACCATGGTCAATCATGTTCAACTTAGGTCAACCATGGTCCAACGCTGCATTATCATCAATATTCCCTCAATATGAAAACCAATCATGGCTAACCATGGTCATCCATGGTCCAACATCGCAGTGTGACAAAGATTGTCTCAATATGAAAATCAACCATGGTCAGCCATGGTCAACCACGTTTTTTTAGGGTTTATAATATTTATTGTGTTGAGAGGCACTCTATAGCCTAGTACATGAGGGAGATGTTGTCACATAATGTTAAATTTAAAATGTTAAAATATACATGTGTGTGTGTGTGTGTGTGTGTGTGATCTAATATATGTATATGTGAGAGATGCTGTGTGTAATGTTAGTTTTAAAAAACTAATAATGCTACTTTAAAAATCAATATCTACCATAAATAAAATTCTTCAATTTTCATGTTTATTTTACATGAGACTTTATATAGTGAGATAATGTAATTGGAATTAATGAAATTAGAAAAAGGTCACTTTTTAGTATGAGGGATATATGTAATTTCTTCATAGAGCTGAGATCAAATGCCTACAGTATGCTAGATATGTGTAACATACATAATGTAAACATTTTGACTCGATCAAAATAAAACTAAAATTAAAATATGGTACAAATGTGTAACTTAATGTAACATAATGTATTGTAAGCATTTTAACTTGGTGAAAATAAAATAAAAATAACGCCATAAAAATTAAATTATAAAAACAAAATGACACATGGTATTGACCCATGATTTTTAGAATCCATGGTACTAACTCATAGTATTAATGCGGAATATAAATTATGTAAGAAGGAAATTAAACTAGCCTAGATCCATCTTAGTTTGATGCTATATTTAGATACATAATTAGCTATAGAATATAAAGGTAAAATATTTTATGGATATGTTCATGTTGGGCATTTTTTTGGGTATTGTTAGCCTTGGAAGCATTTGAACCCAAAATGGATCCAAATATTCTCTTTAAAGTCTCCATAAGCCAGCAAAATCATGCCAATGGATCCAAATATGCTCTTGAAGTCTTCAAAATCTTCTTAAGGATCATTCAAAGTCAAAACCATCATATGCCAAGAGCCCTTGGAAGGGCGAAAAAAAAATATCGGGAGGCTAAAACACTCAAAAAAAGGTGAAAAACCATTATCGTAAGCATAAACAAAGAGATGCACAACAGCCGTTAAAACTGGCTGATCAACAGCCCAGACCTAAGTGGAAAATCGCATATCGACCAACACAAAGGACTTAAGGATGGGCGCAAGACACCCCTGATCAACGATCTCCGATGATCGGATTAGTGGTCGCCATTGGCATAGGCAGGCAGTGGCAATCAACACTAAACATGGGGTGATGGCGATGGTGATCGGCGATTCATCGTGGACTGTCAATCAAGCACACAGATCGATGACCCATGTTACATTGGGGTATTGCTATCGGGAATTACAAAAGAGCGCGCTAGCCTTAGGCCCGGGGCATGAGCGACATGCCATTGCATTGATCGTATTGCTATATCACATCAGCTATACAAAGGGAGCTGGTGCATACACACGGGCAACCCGATAACCGGACCTAATGGATTTCTGAATGATATTGTATAAAATTTGAGATCCGTAGAAAGCCATTTTTTAATGTATTTTGCATATTTTCGTATTTCAAATAAATACAAAGGGAACCAAGGAGCGGGACCGATGCGATAAGGCCTAGACCCAAAACGATCCTGGAAGGGAAATATATAATATTTGAAGTCCGGAGGTGTTAGGCCCCTATACTACTAGTGTAACCCCTTATTGTTATTAGTATAACCCACTTATTATATTTATGTACCCATGCAGTGCCCATATTGTTACTATTGTGCCCCATAGAAGCCCACTATTGTTATTATTGTGCCCTTACATTATTATTGTTATGTCGGCTCTGATTATGTTATGACCCCTTAGACTCCTATATATAGAAAGGAGGTCTTTTCTTTTGTATCATCCAAGAATTGTTCATTTATGTAATGTAAAGGAGGTTGCCCCTCGAAGAGGCTGAATTCTAAGGCGTGGATCTCTCTTTTCTATCTTTTTGTGAGCTGGTTTCATAACATTTGGTATCAGAGCTTTGGATTCTAGGGTTTCGCTGCTCCAAACAGGTCATCGTGGCATTTTCACTATAACTTTTTTTCTGGGACGTTTCAGAAGTCGCAAAAAAAAACCCATTTGAGAAGAATTGGCGCTGAACCGTGGGTCCGAATTTCAGAGCTTTTCTCGTGATAGTTTCGGAGATATGATCTGAGGAAGTTGGTCTTTTGGCAGACTCCTGAATTACATTCAAAACAGGTGACCTGGGGAAAATCGTCATAACTCTCTCTCTGAGGATCGGATTGAAATTTCGTCAAAAGGTACAGAACGAGGAAGGACTTTAGTTTCTTGTGCGTGTGTTTCAGATTCAAAGGTGGAAACAGTGACTCGTGGCACGTCGTACAAGTTTGCTCTACTGAACCAGTCTAAAAGCAAGTAACTGTGGGAGATTTCACATAACTCTTCCTTGGAGAATCCAATTTGGCTCAGACTTGTGGCATTGGAAAGAGGACACAGAGGGCTACTATAGGTCAGAAGTTCAGAACTTAAAGATCTGAAAGTACAGAGTTACAGTCGTTTCAAGGTAGAGATCCTAAAATCAAAAAAAAGCAAGATGAGGAAGTTTGATGGGAAGGATCCGGTAAATTGGATACTTCAGATGGAGCAATATTTTGATATACATGGTGTACAACTGTTACAAAAGGTATGTATTGCATCTTCATATTTAGAACCAGATCAATTTTTATGGTACAAAGGGCTTTGTTCTCGTAAAAAACTTGTTACGTGGTCAATTTTCACGGAGGAAATGATAGCACATTATGAGGATATAAAGAGCAACACCTTCTTTAGAGAAACACCACAACAATTGGAAAGAGTAAAAGGGCTTTGTGACATAATGGAAAGCAAAATTATGGAAACCAGGAAGCATACCCCTCACAACTATAAAGATGGAAGTGTTGTTTCTCCCAGCCTTCCACAACCTACAAGGGTTACACCACAACAATTGGAAGAAAAAAGAGAAAAAGGGCTTTGTTACAATTGTGATAGCAAATGCACTAAAGGTCATAGGTGTGCTGAAAAGAAATTATTTTACATAGAATATGAAGAGGAGGAAGAAAAGGATCAAGAAACATCAAAAGAAGAGGATATACGTCAGGAAACCACCCCAGAGAAAGAAGAAATGAATCAGACCATATCTTGTAAAGCCTTGGCAAGAATTACCACTCCTCAAACTCTCAAGATAGAAGGACATATCAAGAAGAAAAAGGTGCAAGAAGTGAAAGATCACATCGAGAAAGAAGAAATGAATCCAACCATATCTTGTAATTCAATGGATGAAATTACCACTCCTCAAACTATCAAGATAGAAGGACACATCAAGAAGAAAAATGTTCAAGAAGTGAAAGATCACATCGAGCATCAAGAAATGAATCCGACCATATCTTGTAAAGGACTGGAAGAAATTACCACTCCTCAAAAGATAGAAGGACATATCAAGAAGAAAAAGGTTCAAGTAGAGAAAGATCATATCGAGCATCAACAGCAAGTTCTCCAACTTTTAAAGGATAACGCGACTTCGGTGCAAAATCAAATGAAACAATGGGTAGATCAACATCGTAGTGAAAAATGTTTTGATGTGAGTGATTGGGTATTTTTACTGCTACATCTCAAGCAAGCTATTTATGAGAAGGAAATGTTGGCAATACTACATGCACTTAAAAAATGGCGACCTTACCGAATGGGAAGACGCTTCAAGGATGAGGATGTGGAAGCATTGTTTTGTGCTATTTATATTATCCAACCAAATTGGATAAACAAAGCAACGGATGAATGGAAGAAGAATGAAGAAGTATGGCCACTTATTCAAAAGTTGCAAAAGCTCCCAATTCAAGCAATATTGCCAGAAATTGAAGAGGAAGGAAAAATCATATTGGAACCTGAAGCAGTCATAGAAACAAGAACTCGACAGCTACGAAATCGATCAATTTCAGAGTATCTCATCAAGTGGAAGAACTTACCCGCTGAATATTCCACATGGGAGGACAAGAATTTTATATAGAAGCATCAAGAACTACTCAAGCGTTGAGGACAACACTTTTTGAAGGAGAGGGGCATGTTAGGCCCCTATACTACTAGTGTAACCCCTTATTGTTATTAGTATAACCCACTTATTATATTTATGTACCCATGCAGTGCCCATATTGTTACTATTGTGCCCCATAGAAGCCCACTATTGTTATTATTGTGCCCTTACATTATTATTGTTATGTCGGCTCTGATTATGTTATGACCCCTTAGACTCCTATATATAGAAAGGAGGTCTTTTCTTTTGTATCATCCAAGAATTGTTCATTTATGTAATGTAAAGGAGGTTGCCCCCTCGAAGAGGCTGAATTCTAAGGCGTGGATCTCTCTTTTCTATCTTTTTGTGAGCTGGTTTCATAACAGGAGGGAGCCATTTTCAATGTATTTCCCATGTTTTTAACACATTATAGAATATGAAGGGAAGCAAGGGAAGAGGCCAATAGTGACCTAGAGGGCGTACCTGATGGGAGAATAGCCCAGTTTTACAAACATTTTAAGTCCAGAAGAACAGAAATGGCCAAGATTTCTCATAGTTGCGATGTTTTTCTGTGTTAATAGAAAACAATCATTATTCACATTTTAAAGGAAAAGCAGAGGCCTGAAGACCCATTCCACCACATAGCATAGTCCGAGAGACAGATTGCCAGGAAACAGAGACCGGAAAGGGAATAACAAGGGCCACACCATGCACAGCTTGTCCAAAAAAAAAAGAAACATCATGGAGTAGAGACCGCAACTCATCCAAAACAAACAGAAACATCATGGAGCAGACAACGCTCAGCCAAAAAAAACAGAACTGATTGTGGGTTATCTCTAGCATGAAAGAGCTCCCAGACAGTGCAGCAAACTACACAGAAGGCAGTTACTCTGCTTTCAGAAGAATAATCCTCCGAGCCCATGCTTGCCTAGTCAGGGCATCAAACAACTAAAGGGACAGAGAGGATAGATTAAGACTCTAAGCCTTTGAGAGCTCAGGAGCATTGTAAAAGGCCTATAAAAGGCTAAAAGCTAAATGTAACAAAGGTTCAACTTCTAAAGATTTTTGCTATCTATTACTTCAAGCTTCTCATCTTCATTCTAGCAATATAATCTTCTTTTGTTGTTATATGTTCAATGTCCATTTTCTCTTATGTTCTAAGCTTGCACTTGAATAGGTTGTTCATGTTTTCTTTCGTATCTAATGCCAGATAACTGTCATCTTATCTCTGCATTGATAAATCGGATTTGCAAGCTTCTTTTACTACCTGTAGCTAGCCATTCATATGTGTTTATATATATGCATTTGTCAGTACAGTTAGTATTCTCCATCTATCCATTGAATCTACAAACTATTGAGCATTAGTGGTCTAAAGCCATGTAAAGCTGAGGGTGTTCACGCATGTCTTAAGTGAAAAATAGAGTTGAAATGGTTATATGGCTTGATCCAAACCATTATTCATTCCAATAGTTCAGAGAACAATATTGAAGATTATATGTTACCAGGAATCTCCGAGCTACAACCTAGGAGGGTTTCCTGGAGTGATAACATAATTATCACCCTTGCCGGAGAGAGGAAACTGGAGCTCAACTTCCGTGGGAAATGACACAGATCTAGCTTTGATGATAGATAAAGTCTAGGCACTTTTTTGGTTATAATCATTTATCTGGCGACTCTACTGGAGGCCTACCCTTTTTGGTGACTCCACTTCATAGTTCTGGCTCAGTTTGTGAGGCATACTCAGAGAAATCCTCAGTAGCCACAAGTTGACCCAGTACCTGACCTTGAAAAAATCATCAAATAAAGAAAGGTATTGTAGAAAGGAGAATCAGGTTTAGGTAAACCTAAACAATATTAAATATCTCTTCAAGAAAATCCTGTAATAGAAAAAATACATGTTGAGAGTATAGCATCTAATACTAGCAGTGAAGAAAAACTCTCAAAGATGCATAATGCTCCTTATTCTTTAGGTTCTCCTTTTGTTGTAAGCCCAAAGGAAACCTCATCCTCTATCCATCATACTCCTTTAGACTTGTCAGTCACTCCTTGGCCCTCTATCATTCAAACAGCCAGTACTCTTATAGCCACGATAGCTATGGCAAGTCCACAAGCACCCACTAAAATGGAAAGAATCATAGCTACTAGGTATGGACCTCTAATATTTCCCACTCCTTTGAATTCCATGCCTACTAGGGAATATCAGAAATATAGGCCTAACTTCACTGGGACTAAAGGCATTACCGCTGAAGAACATGTTGAATCATTCTATAGCTATGCTGATAACCTGGACATTAATGAAGATGATGTGTGGATGAGAGTATTTGTCCAAAGCCTAGATGGAGAGGCTAGAAAACGGTTAAGAGAACTGACCCCAAGATCTATAGATGATATTGAGGCTTTAGATGATGCATTCCTAAAGAATTGGGGGAATAAGAAGGATCTCCTCTACTACCACATTGATTTTGGGAACTTAAAGAGGGAAAATGGTGAATTGTTGTCTGATTTTACTAAGAGGTTTAACCACATGTACAGCAAGATACCAAGTGAGTAAAACCCACCACCACCTTTGTTAAACTCACCTATGCCAGTGCTTTTGATTCTAACTTCTGCCTACTGTTGAGGGAGAGGTGATGTGCTACTTTGGTCGATATGCAAGATGCAGCCTTGGAAGTAGAATCAAACATCATGGCTACAGAAAAGATCAAAGGAAGTGTTGATAGAAGAAGACAGAGGGGCGAGTCTTCACCATCTTCAGATCCAAAGATCAATAAAATGACCAAGATGATAGAGTCATTAGCCTCTAAAATCTCCAAATTAAAGGTTGAGTAGTACCCTGGGAAAGGAAGAGTTCCTAATACCTTTGCTCCTAGAAATCCAAAACCAAATCCATATAGAAGAACTAATGAGCAGTTGCAGATTTTGAAAATAAGCAAAGATGCCAATGAAGACCAAAGGGTGAAGACCCTTTTCCAGAATGTAGTCATGGAAGAAGAGTAGTTTGAAGAAGATGATGAGATCCATTGTCTGGAAGACAAAGGAAATGCCTCCTTTTTTACCTCAACTACCTATGAAAGGTCATTATTCAATGACCAGATTAACCAAGAATGGGATGGTGAAGTTGTTCTGCAAACTGAAGATCAACACAGATATAATCTGAGGTCAAAGATGAATAATGCCAAGGAAACTCCTGCTCAAAGAGCTGTTGTACCTACAGTACAACAAGCTAATAAGTAGAAACAATCGGCATTTGATCCCATCACTATAAAGCTACAGCTCACGAGGTAAGAGGCGTTGACAAGTCTCCTTATCCCTTCAATTTTCAATCAGAAAATTAGAAGCTAAGAATACCTATACCTCTGGTTGAACTAGTGAAGAATGAGTCCTTCATGAAATATATCCTCCAGGCCCTTGAGCCTAAAGCCATCCAAGCCTCCACTGACTATGTAAATCTGCAATATGACCAACCAGTTGTTATTGTCAGCCCAATGATTGAAAATTGTGAAGACAACTCCCCATCATTCTATGTCTCTCTAACTATTCATGATAAAATCCTTCACAATTGCCTTCTGGACACTAGAGGTAGCCATAATCTAATGCCCAAGGCTGTCATGGATTAATTGGGTCTTGACATTAGAAAGCCCTATCATGACGTGTTTTCTTTTGGCTCTAGAAAGGTGAAATGTTTAGGATTAATCAAGGACCTAGCCATCACTTTGCCTCAGCTACCCATGAAGAGCATGATGATGGATACTGTGGTAGCAGATATACCGCCCAATTTTGGCATGTTTCTTTCTAGAGTCTGGATCAAGAGATTAGGTGGAACATTGCAAAATCATCTATCCTATGCTACTGTCCAAGTTTTTGAAAGTGAAAATAAGATATTTTACAGAGAGGCTCAATTGGCTTATGTTATCAGTGATGGAAAGAATCCCACTAATCATCCCATCTATGCTGTAGACACTGATTTTGGAGCTTGTTTTCTTCAGACTGGAGAATCTCAGTTGGCCTCCATGCAGCTTAAAAAACCAGTTGGCCAGATCACAAAGGAAATAGGCCCACAAATTTGGGACATGTTCTTTGATGGGGCTTACTCTAAGGAAGCTGCAGGAGCAAGTGTAATCCTTATGTCCCCCACACAGGAATGCATTGATTCATCTTTCATATTAACTTTTCAAGTCAACAAAACCTTCCAAGAAAAACATCCAAGGTCGAAAGCATACAAAGATGAGGTGAAATATAGACCATCTCTGCCTGACAAAGTCAAATGCTGCAAAGTTTTTGAAGAGGATGATCAAATTAACAGGCTTTTACAAGTCTTTGATGGCCCAGTAAATGGGCAGTTTTTGAAACTTTATTTCATTTAAGGCTTTAAAGCCTTGGTATTGTAAATATGTTTTTTTGAGTTTTTATTTTATTGCAAAATAGACTCCATGCCCAATGGAACACTAGAAGGAATATTTGATTTTGGTTTTACAAGAAATGCATTGTTCTATAGTTCTTGAAACCTCATAGGGAGGCTTTCATCCCCAGAAGGAGCCAATGTTAGCCTTGGAAGCATTTGGCCCAAAAATGGATCTAAATATGCTCTTTAAAGTCTCCGTAAGCCAGCAAAATCATGCCAATGGATCCAAATATGCTCTTGAAGTCTTCAAAATCTTCTTAAGGATCATTCAAAGTCAAAACTATCACATGCCAAGAGCCCTTGGAAGGGGGGAAACACTTTCCGGAGGCTAAAACAATAAAAAAAAAGTGAAAAACCATTACCATGGGCATAAACAAAGAGATGAACAACAGCCGTTAGATCTGGCCGATCAACGAACCAGATCTAAACATAAAATTGCATATTAGCCAGCACAGAGGACTTAAGGATGGGCGCAAGACACCCCCCATCAATGATATCCAATGATTGGATCAGTGGATTTGATCGGCGGTGGCAATCAGCATAGGAGGGCACTGGCAATCGACGCCGAACATGGGGCGATGGCGATGGCGATTGGCGATTCAACGTGGACCATTGATCAAGTGTGCAAATTGATGACCCACATTACATCGAGGTATCACTAGTGGGAATTACAAAGGAGCATGCTAACCACAAGCTCGGGGCATGAGCGACATGCAATTGCAATTGATCGCATCATTATATCGCACCAACTATACAAAGGGAGCTAGCATATACACATGGGCGACCCGATAACTAGACTCAACGGATTTATGAATGATATTGTATAAAATTTGAGATCCGTAGAAAGTCATTTTTTATTGTATTTCACATATTTTCGTATTTCAAAGAAATACAAAGGGAACCAAGGCACGATGTCGATGCAATAAGGCCCAGACCCGAAAGGGTCCAGGAAGGGAAATATAAAATATTTGAAGTCCAGAGGGAGCCATTTTCAATGTATTTCTTGTGTTTTTAACACATTCCATAATACGAAGGGAAGCAAGGCAAGAGGCCATCTGCGACTTGCGATAGCGACCCAGAGGGTAGACCTGATGGGAGAATAGCCGAGTTTTAAGGAATTTTGAAGTCCAGAAGAACAAAAATGGGTGGGATTTCTCACAGTTGCAGCGTTTTTCTGTGTTAATAGAAAAATAGTCATTGTTCACATTTTAAAGGAAAAACAGATGCCCAAAGACCCATTCCACCACATAGCATAGTCTGGGAGACAAAATGCCGAGAAACACAGACCGGAAAGGGAATAGTAAGGGCCACAGTACGCACAGCTTGTCCAAAACAAATAGAAACATCATGGAGCAGATAGCGCAACTCATCCAAAACAAACAGAAACATCATGGAGCAGACAACGCTCAGCCAAAAACAACAGAACTGATTGTAGGGCATCTCTGGCACGAAAGAGCTCCCAAACAAGGCAGCAAGCTACACAGAAGGAAGTTACTCTGCTATCAGAAGAATAATCCTTCGAGCCCATCCCTTCCTAGTTAGGCCATCAAACAGTTAAAGGGACAAAGAGGATAGATTAAGACTCCGAGCCTTTGAGAGTTCATGAGCATTGTAAAAGTCCTATAAAATGCTAAAAGATAAATGTCACAAAGGTTCAACTTCTAGAGATTGTTGCTACTATGTTCCTTCAATCTTCTCATCTTCATTCTAGCAATATAAGCTTCTTTTGTTGTTATATGTTCAATGTCCATTTTCTCTTCTGTTCTAAGCTTGCACTTGAACAGGTTGTTCATGTTTTCTTTTATATCTAATGCCAGATAACTATCATCTTATCTCTGCATTGATAAATTAGATTTGCAAGCTTCTTTTACTGCATGTAGCTAGCCATTCATATCTGTTTATATATATGCATCTGACGGTACAGTCAGTATTCTCCATCTATCCATTGAATCTACAAACTATTGAGCATTAATGGTCTAAGGCCTTGTAAAGCTAAGGGTGTTCATGCATGTCATGAGTGAAAAATAAAGTTGAAATGGTTATCTGGCTTGATCCAAACCATCATTCATTCCAATAGTTCAGAGAAAAATATTGAAGATTATATGTTACTAGGCATCTCCAAGCTGCAACCTAGGAGAGTTTCCTGGAGTGATAACATGTATGATAAGAGGTGGGGAAATATTATGAAAAATGTAACTATTACATTTTATAAAATATTTTTACCTACCTCTATCCAATTTTTACCTTGTTATATTGGGTAAAATATAATACTATAATATTACATTTTACCCAATATTTCCCCTCAACCAGTGCAATTCTTATCGTAATTTTTTTTATATTTAAAATTTGAAAATAAACAAACTCAACTATAAAGTTAGCACAGGTGAGTGAAAATATTGAGTAAAATGCAATATCTATTTTGGAATGTGAAGAGAAATATTAGATAAAATGTAATAATATTAAATTTTATTTAGTATTCCCCCCTACCCCTAGCCACCTTTTATTGGTTGGGGGCGGTAATAAATATTGAGTAACATGTAATATTGCAATATTATATTTTATCCAAGAATTCCCTCACCTAATTCACTTTTTATTAAAAAAAATCTTTATATTTGACATCCATAAGTAAACCTAACTCCTCTATAAACATTTTATCCCAGTATGGTAGAGACGTTGTAATATTTAACATTTTGACTAGATAAAAATAAAAATAATAAAATAAAAAACATAAAATTAATAACTATATTTATATTAATAATTAAACAAACCTAGATCCATCTTAACTCCGGATCTACCAAGCGCTGAGAGGGATCCAATTTCTTGAGATGCAAAGCTCTTTCAAAGTAAAAAGATATTTGATACCTCTTAATGCTTGGTAGATCCAGAGTTAAGATGGATCTATGATGGTGTTAGGGTATATATACCTTAGCTTTATAATATTAATCTGTTTGGTTTAATATTATTCCCTTAGGTTTTTAATATTAATCTCTTAGGTTTATTTGTGCCTTGAGTTTATAATATCAACCCCTTAGGTTTATTAATCTAATAATTCATATTCCTACAATATAATATTATTGACAGGGTTTATAATATTAATTTTATGGTTTAATATAGATCCCCTGGGTTCATAATCCATTGGGTTTATAATACAAATTCCTTGGGTTTATAATATTAATCCTTTGTGTTTAATATAATTTCCTGGGGTTTAAAATGACTTGGGTTTTTAGTATTAATAATCACTTTGGTTATTAATACAAATATTTATTATATTATTGATAATAGCAATAATATTATCTTTTTTTCGATAATAAATACTAAATTTATATTATTGTGGAGAGAACAAGTACATTCAGTTTATCATCAACTTGTCCTACCTCACTCCGACCATATTTTTTGGTGAGAAGAGATGGAATATAAAGAAAAAGATTTAGCAATTTGCACCTTATTTCTAAAGAGCTATGCAGCCATACAAGCCAAAAAACTGACAAAATTAGAACACAGTCTGTCACATTCATTTCAGGGTGGAAAACACTGTAGGTGCATGTTTGCATGAGCTGGTTGGTCCCATTGATCATGCTGGTGAAATTCAATATGCTTCAATCATGCTTCAATCTCCTATAGTTGTTCATTTGTTTGTTGTTGACTTCTACGAATATTTTCCAATTGTTTCAAGATTTCCTCCTCAGTGAAATGAATATCATTCCAATAAGAAACATTTTCATTATGATCTTCATACCGATATCCAGGTTGGCCTGGATCCATCTCAATTTGTTTTCAGGAAAACCAGTGTCCATTCAGAGATGCTAGTCCCACAAAGATGGGTAGCTATCTTAGAAACAAACAATTCAAAGTAACTTATGTTTCCTTTATGAGAGATACATGAGAGAAAAGCAAAGTACCAACCTCAGTCTTTCACTTGGCTCCTTTCTTGTTTCCTCTCTCCCTTGATAGAGCTTTGCCACTCCTTTCTCACTTGTCCCACTTCAAAGAACACCTGTAGAGTCAAAGCAGCAAAATACCATTAAATCATATAGATCTATAACCATAAACAATATAGGATCAGATGTACATTAACCATACAAATGCATACACAAATAGAAGATTCAAAAATATATAAGTATATGGAGGAAAACTCAAATAGATTTATTGATAGAGGTAGTGGAAGAGAGGACTACAACCCACTGTCTGTTCCAGCGCCATTCTCCCCACATGAAAGCCCTCTTCACCTCATGAAAATCTAGATCACCCAACAATACAATGCTTCACAGAGAAACCAACAACACTTCCTTACAAAATACAAAATTCCAACCTTTGGATCTCCAAGATGAGGGTTCCTTATATAGATATTTGCAAGGGGGTGAGTCAGCTTCTGGGATTTTAATTAGTGTTATTTCAATGATAATTCTTGTTTCCACTTGGAGATTTCATGATCTCTTACTGATCCCTGGGCGAATTCAGAGAGGCAAGTGTCATATGATCAGTTTCTAGAAGATTCTCTAGGTTTCCACCTAGCAAACTGCCTCTGGCATTTGTCTGCTCTTGCTCATTGCACCCTACAAAAGGGATTTTTAGTATGCATTGCACCCTTTGTGTGTAGCAGGTGAGATGCATCGCACCCTTAGCATGGAGTAGTCTGTATGGTCTAGTTTTGAGCAGTTTTTCAGGGAGAACTTCTGGGAAATGATGTAATCAGTTGACCTTGATCCTTTAGGGTATGAAACAACACTTTTAGGGGTTTAGAAGTCCTTGGTTTATGAACATATGTGATTGGGGTTCCAATGCCCAAATATGTCTATAACAGTTGCCCCCTAAAGCATGAGGTCGTAAATCTTCCGATGTCGGGTGAAATGCCTTATCATGAGGATCCGAGGTTTTTCGTACTGGAAGGTGACCTATAATAAGATACAATACAACACATTATCTTCATAATATTTTCATGATCTAGCTGAGGTGGGCATTCCCATGCTTAGCTTTATAAATTCATTTTCATGTACATAGGACAAACAATCATCTGTGTGGCAGACTGATGATTCTGGTAGAGCCATCATCCTTTAGCTTGGATGATTATCTATGCAGCTATGATGTACATTTGATGTCTTTATTTTCCTGAATATATCACAACCTGGATGGATGAAACTAGATCCGAGATCTTCAAACTCATTCAATCTTCACCCAAAGTACAAGTCGATCCATGTGAAAAGATGTTCTGATGTCGAACATGGAAAGACATTACCTGAATACCAGCCAATGGTGTAAGTTGTTAACAGGCATGAGAGGAATCACTGATAATGATAATGACCCTCAAGGTACTGCAGTACAATTCACGTGCTGCGAATACATGAGTCGATGTTGAACACCACACGAAACCTTTTGGTCGAAGGCCATTGATGTAAACCTATCGCCGGAAGTGAGAAACTTGCCATTGAGGCATGCAAGCTTTAAAGTACTAAAAGGGTTGTTCCTAAGTCAACTTCTTGGATAATGAGCTGATGTCGACAAGAAGTGACATGTCCTAGGAGGGCCTTAATGAGTCCCACATCTACGACATGAAATGGAGAAAATGATTTTGTGGAGGTGAAAACGATCTGATGATACAAGTTTCAGGATGGCGGTCATGAAATAATGGAGCGTGAAGGTATTGCAGTGGATGAGGTGTTAGCTGGGTTGGTGAATTCTCTGAGCGACTTCTCTTGAACATATCGTTGACACTGAAATGGATTGGTAGTGTTAACCCCAAAAATGGATGGTTCGGAGGACCAATGGTGATATGACAGGTGAACAGAATAACCCAACCCGACTCAATCATGGTGATGGAGTGAAAGTTTCATGTTCAGGAGCGACCTGCTACCAATGAAGTTCTTCAAGTTTTCTTCCCTTTTTTCCCCAGTCATTGCTGACTAGTACCTCTTTATTTTTGTCAAGCTTGAGAAGGATAACATATGCTTGTTCTATAATTTTCCCTTCGGGAAAACGTGTCGCTATGTTTTAGCGAGCCTAGCGATAGTGAAACTCGCTCTTGTCCTTATGGACAAGTTTGTCGCTATTGTTTTAATGAGTTTAATGACAAAGATAACTCAGTCCTTTTCAGTTTCAGAGAGTCTGAAAAGAGATGGGAAGGAAACTCCAATAGTCCTTTTTTGTAGTATAATCCCTTAAGTCCGAAAGGTATAAAATAATACAAAAGGGATGACCTTTCCGATCACTTTAGTGAGCCGAAAAAGACAAGCGCTCGATCTTTTTGTGTAATGATCCCTCAGGTCCAAAAAGATTAAAATCTAGAGTAGGGATGGCACTTCCAATCACTTTAACAAGCTGGAGAGGCCAATTGCTCAGCAATCTTTTTATATTTTATGCGTCTAGAAAGAGCTTAAAAGAGACTCGTTTTTTAGGAACGAGTGATATTTTCGGGTAGCAGCTGGTTCTAGGTAAGTTTGGAACTTTTCAATCATGGCAGTGTAAAGAATATGGCTAACAAAATCACTCATCGCAGCTGTTCCTCAAAAGGGTAAACAATCAAGTGGAGGCGTATGATCGGCTAAAAAGTGGAGGTGATGATAAGAACATGACCAAGGCTTAAAAGCTGATAGCTATGCGATCACAAAGGTTATTTACCGAAGGTGGGTTCATTTTTTTAATGAGCTTGAACTCTGGGGGAACATATGCTCATTGCTAGGTTTATTTTTTAATGAGCTTGAACTTCGCGTAAACCTACTTGTGCCAATCGTCTAATAAGGATGTCTCTCATTAGTAGGTTCATTTTTTAGGGAGCTTTCCCCACGTGAAACTTTGCTTTGAAGCCTTTTGTATGCAAGCTAGGAATGACCAACTATTGTCGTAAGGGTTAATGAACTACTGAGGTTAGGTAGGGTAGTTTTGTAGAAACATCTCCTTTACTTTGTCGTCACCACCGGTCCCGGCAAAGGTGAATGGTTGACCAGACCAATCACCTAACTTAAGCAGTTGAATTTAGTAAAAACTATGGGGTTAGAGTTACGCTGGTCACTTTTCACTTGCGTAAAAAAGGTTTGCATGCACCTAGATATAAAGAAAAGTAGAGTTTCCAGGTTACCATATGGAAGTCCTTGCATTAAAGCAAGATTGTTTCATCTGCGTAGCAGCCAAAACACTTCCTTGGCTTTGTCCATCGAAATAGACAAAGGTGAATGGTGTGAGCTTCCAATCACATAACCTTCGACGAGGAAATCCTATTCTAGACTAATCCCATTTTCCTAAATGGACGGGTGTGTCAGATTGGTTATATATCCTACGAGGAAACATATCTTATATTTGGGGTTTTCCTGCTGTAGCAGGCCAGAATGCGTGCCCCTAGGTTTCGTCACATTCACCGAATCACTCATGATCATCAGGTGGACGAACTGGAGGTTGATGAGACATTCCTTGTGCAAAAAGACCATTTAGGGATGGTATTTGACTAGTAGCCATGTTTGAACCAGGGAATGAAAGTTGGTCAATGAGTTGGACCATTATTCCTTCATACTGGAAACTCAGCACCCGAAAGAGTGAGGAAACAATAACTCCCATGCTATAAATGTAATCATGTGCAAGAAGTAGATTGTAATCTAGTGGCCCTTCGACTACCATCACGTTAAGATGAACGGTTTTCCTTCTCAAAGTTATAGGCAAACTTGGAAGGATCCCTAACGGTCGACTGGTTCCTTTATTGAAGCCTGACAGATTTCGAATCTCAGGCAGAAGCGATGACGAACCAAGCACTTTCCAAGCAGTTGAGGAAAGGATACTCATAGAGGCCCCTTCATCTATGATAGTGCCAACCATGATCATTCTGTAAGCTTGTACTATGATTCAAAATGACACATTAGACGGTAGGCAGGGTCTCGCTAGTAGATTCCAATCAAAGGAAATGACTAGATTTCTTGGAGAAGGGACCGAATAAACGGCCGCATGAATCTCTTGAACTAAGGAACTTCCTTCCTGTGGTAATGAAACATGTAGATTTCCCCATGTTCATCGGATTCTATGTTAACGAAAAGAATTTGAACGATGTCATTCTCATTCTCTTTGGAGACTGTATCATCTGAAGGAGAACCTTCTGAAGGCAAGACTGGGTCGACTGCCATCTTGACCTGTTGACTTTGGTCTAGTGTGGACTCAGAGGGTTTGTCTTCAATGATAGGCGTTTCGACCGACAACAGATGTGTGTTAGTCAGATTTTCAACTAGCGATGGACTTGGCAAGAGTTTCTTGTATCAAGGTGGAAGTCGCTGCGGTGAAGTAGGACGGTTATCCAAGACTCTTTTAGCTTCATCTAGGAAGGGATAACAGTGGAGGGCATGGTCGCCTTCACACAACCTACAAGGAAATTTAGATCTTCCTTTTTGTCCATTGACTTCATTTTCACTAGTTGACGGTGTACTCTCAACATGATCATCAAAGGTTGAAGACACCAGATTATGCAAGTGGGGAGATCAGTCTCTCAAGATCCACGGGATGCAAGGACAATCTCGATAATAGTGGTCTCCTTTACAAATGACACATGGAGATTTAGGTTTGGATGGTGTAGTGTGTGGATTTTTGCCAGAAGATGCATGGTCGCCCCCTTTTGCCATTGGCTTCTTCTTGTTCTTCTCCTTCCCTTTCTTCTTCTTCTCAGTTACTTGGTTTTTAGTGTTATTAGTTTCACCAAGAGAAGAGGAAGAAGGAGAGGGAGAAACAAACAAAGTGGAAGGTTGGGGAGCAACTTCAATATCATTTGGTTGCTGATTTGATTGCTGAGGAATTATGGTGTTTTGAACGAGAGAGGTCGAGAATAGCCATACTAGTAGGCCAATTGTCAATCTTGGAAGGGAAAATGTAGCCATATAAGGGGCACCAATATCTCCCCAAGAAGAGAAAGGAATAGGAATCCCCCCAAGGGGAAATCCTTGATTGGTGGACTCCATTTTCTCAACCTAAGATCAACGAGGGAACAGTGATGTTATTCTGAGTAAAATAAATTTTTTGGCGCTTTGACGCAACTTGCTTTTTCAATTTTTAAGAGTCGAGAGAAAGCTAAAGATGACACTAGTCACCTTTGATTTTTAATGAGCCTGAAGTGACAAGTGCTTAGATGGACCTCTTCTTTTAAGGAGTCTGAAAAGGAATGAAAATGACTACTCTGGAAGTCTAGACAGAGGGATTACCAAACCAATCACAAAACTGCAATATACTTTATGTACAGCAGTCAATCTTCCCGAATGCTGTGTTCAGTGCATTGCAATCGATAGGGCAGCAGACACGGCTTCCTAAGGATAAAGGATATCAGCCTATTGTGGTCTCCCAATATATACTCGACGGTACGTGTGAGCACAAGTCCGTACTGGCACTTGTTGTATCAAAGAGGAGGAATCACCCAACCTACGATGAAAACGATAGTTACCAGGCTTTACGATGCCAGAATACGTCTCTAGCCTAGACTTCTAGATGTTGTGCATTAGGTTCCAAAGCGTTTTTATGTTCTTTGAGGTTTATTTTACAGTTGATCTTTCTTAAGAGGTTTGCCTTTCAAGGTTCATCGCGTGATGTAGATATACAATTCCTAAATATGAAATCTAAGATGATAAACAGTCGTTTATTTTCTTTTAGCAATGAAAATCCTAGCTACTAAGGAAAGAAGTGTAAAATTCTTTCAACATAGACTAGAGAGCACACACTAAATGCACTTTTCCTAAATCAATTTCTGCATGCAGTCTAAATGCAAATGCACATGCATGTATTTGTTTTTCAGTTTCCTTTATGTGAGAATGACAAAAAGAAAGCTAAGTACAGATCTGAACTACTTTTTTTCAAAGCGACACTTTAGCAATTTCTTTTCAAAAACGAAAGGAAGACTAAGACGACACTTTCACATTCGAATGGAGAACTGTTTTCGACACTTCAAAGAATTGATAATTCAAATCAAATACAATGGCAAAAGTGTAATCAACTATATAAAAGAGGAAAACCTTACAACACTCTTTTTCTTGACCGAAAACGACAGTTGCGACACTTTCAAATCAAGAGACGACAGTTCGATTAAGCTACTATTTGCAAAGGAGGACTGTAAGATGAAAAATACATTAAAAACATTCACAATTCCTTATCAATGGAGGCTGATTAATGTAAAGGAAGAAGGTTTCAACAGTGTTATACTGATCATAGATAGCAAAACTATTGAATAGAGCTGAAAACAATGAAGAAAAAACCAAAATCTGGAGGCAGAAACAGTCTCACTCAATCATTGCACCTGTCCTTAAGGGAAATAGGGATGCATCTCACCTGTAGCACACGGGAGGTGTGATGCATCTAGACTACCAGTGAGAGATAGTGCGATGGTCCAGGGATGAGACTGAGCTTGGTTTTCATCCACAGTTTGCAGCTATGTTCAGGGATTTAGGCTGAGCTTATGATAGATAGTAAACACAAAGTATAGGGGCTGATCTAATGTGGTTATTGAGCTACCACCAGGGCTCTTAGGATGTTTGCAAGTCAGATGTTCAGTTCATAAACTAACCCAGAGATTGACTGAAGCAGTGTTGATCTACTTTGTAGCTGCATAGCAAAAGCAGTTCGAAGGCTAGCTGGCTTAACTTCAGGCTCCATTTGTAGTTTATAAAGCAAACAACAAGAACAAACAAACAAACTATTCACTCTACAATGAAGTCGCCATTTTGTTTCCAGGAAAACTAGTGTCCATTCAGAGCTGCTAGTCCCACTAAGACAGGTAGTTATCTTAGAAACAAACAATTCATAGTAACTTGTGTTTTCCTTTATGAGAGATAGATGAGAGAGAAGCAGAGAGTACCAACCTCAGTCTTTCGCTTGGCTCCTTGCTTGTTTCCTCTCTCCCTTGATAGAGCTTTTCCACTCCTTTCTCACATGTCTTGCTTCAAAGAACACTTGTAGATTCAAAGCAACAAAATACCATCAAAGCATAGAGATCTATAACCCTAAACAATATAGGATCAGATGTACATTAGCCATACAAATGCATACACAAACACAAAATTCAAAAATATACAAGTATATGGAGGAAAACTCAAATAGCTTTATTGATAGAAGTAGTAGAAGAGAGGATTACAACCCAGTTGTCTGATCCAACGCCATCCTCCCAGCATGAAAGCCCTCTTCACCTCATGAAAAGCCAGATCACCCAACAATACAATGCTTCACAGAGAAACCAACAACACTTCCTTACAAAATACAAAATTCTAGCCTTTGGATCTCTAGAATGAGGGTTCCATCTATAGATATTTGCAGGGGGGTGAGTCAACTTCTAGGATTTTGATTAGTATCATTTCACTGATAGTTCTTGGTTCCACTTGGAGATTTCATGATCTCTTACTCATCCCTGCGCAAATTCAGAGAGGCAAGTGTCACATGAGCAGTTTCTAGAAGATTCTCTGGGTTTCCACCTAGTAAACTGCCTTTGGCATTTGTCTGCTCTCGCTCATCGCACCCTACAGAAGGGATTTTTAGTATGCATCACACCCTTTTTGTGTAGCAGGTGAGATGCATCACACCCTTAGCATGGAGCAGTCTGTATGGTCTAGTTTTGACCAGTTCTGAGAAGTTTTTCAGGGAGAAGTTCTGGGAAATGATGTAATCAGTTGACCTTGATCCTTTAGGGTATGAAACAACACTTTTAGGGGTTTAGAAGCCCTTAGTTTTTGGACATATGTGATTGGAGTTGCAGTGCCCAAATATGTCTATAACACAATTGCATAGAAATTATTTCCAGGGAGGTAGCTTGAACAACATAACTAGGAGGTGTTTAAGGGTTCTATGCTAGCTCCTCCTCCCTATCCAAGCTAGTTGAACATGCCTCACTAGAGGAACACACTCCTCCCCCTACCCTGTAGGTGGCCACTGTATCCACCCCCTCGACGGGGTCTGCCTCTCTACCTCGACATACCTGTAAGCACTAGAATAATTCCATGTAGACCAATACCCCAATCGAGGAGGCACTTTAGCTAGCCACAACAAACAATAGTCCCAAACACCCACCACAAGACTATATAACACCCTAGTTTTACAAGTTCATCTCTACCATACAAGGATGAGATCACATCGAACCCCCAAACAAAACAAAGATAATTAAACCCCTCAAGACAAAATAACCCCCGAGACCTAAAAATATACTCCCCACAATCCAGCAAATGAGTTTTAATAAACCACTGGGGACCTCATAACTTAAGACCTGAGTTGTCATGAACCATAGAGATGAAATATTTCTTCCCCCTAAGACCCTACTCTAGCTCTGTCCCTGGACTAATTGAGACCACAAATGCAAGAGAAGGATTCAATTGATAATAATTCCAACGTTGGGGGCATAGATTTCTTCTTCCATGGGTCGGAGACACCTGTAGATATCACCAACTACTTCCTACCCACAATAACTTGAATGCATACTGACACAGATCTTAGTCTTACAAACCCATGGAAGACTAAATTAGCCTAGCAATTCCACCTTCTCACTTGAACTATAGCCCAAGAAAAAGCAATAGAAAGGTAATCAAATATAACCAAAAAACAGAAACCTAAGAGACAAAGAGTTACCCAAACACGCTTAATGAAATATTTCCATCAATACATAAGGAGAGGTGCTAGGAGGTGAACAATCTATAACCTAGGGAGGAAGGAGAGAAACAACGGTGTAAATTCTCCTAACCTCGGTGCTCCTAGATCTAAGAAAAAGTCTTGAGCATACAACCACACACAAGGGCGATTGTAGCAGTTAAATCCTTACCACCCTGACCTTTCAGATTTTTCCACAAACATTCTTTCTCATCCCCCACCAAAAAAAAAATTGTAACATTCCTTTGACTAGGCAGATAATATACCCCTTCCTTCTCTAGAGCCTTCCTTCTTCAGGCGGAGCACCCCTCACTTACTCTCTTTAATCCATGCATGTATCACAATTGGATGGGAATGGGGATCTCAAGGATCCCTTGATTGCGAGTTGGATAACCCCTCGAGGGAAGATAAATATAAATAAATTAACTTAGTTATGTTCTTGATGGATGCCAAGCTAAGATTTATACACTTCTGAGTTGCACTCCAACTAAGGGAAAAATCATGATGGTCCTCCTAAGCACCCCAATTAGCTAACCAATTGACCAATAAATTTCCCTCCCTTAAGGTATGTTGGTTGGGCCTAGGTTTCCTTTACATTCCCCATCAAAATCTATTTTCATAAAGTTTTGGGGTGGCTTGATAATGGAAGAAGGTGGATAGGCTTGAATCTCCTTTTCTCCTTCTGAGTAGAGGTGCATCATCTCAGCATAGATATTCAAAGTGTTTAGGATTTTGGTTTCTATCTGGTCTGCTTTTTAGTCCTCCACATTCCATTTTTTCTTTTCCAGAATAGTCTCTCTTATGTTTTCAATCACTGTCTTTGACATGGTGGTAGGTGGTGATTCCTGGTCTCAAAATATTTCCTTGTTACTAGCTTTCTAGATGTTCCAAATAATGAATCCCATGGCTAAGTTCCAAGCTCAGTTAACTATGGGTTTTTTGAAGAAAGACAGCCTCTAGTTTTTTATTGTGTTGGCTGCACTATTTGGGTCACTAGATCGAAATAGCGATAGTGTTGCAGACCATATCTCTCCATCCACTCAACACTCATTTAGCATGATATCCATTGTCTCCACACTTTGTCTACACATTGTACATTCTGATGGCCCTATGAAGTCACTTTTAAGTATGCGGTCCTAGATCAGGATATGCTTGTGGCCCACCAACAACAAGAAGTGGGAGACTTATAGCCATAGTATCCATTTCCATATCTTCTCCCATGGGATGTTACAGTTCTAACATTGAACATATTTCTTGATGAGGTGAGCTTCCCTAACAAATTATGAACTCATAGTGGGATAATCCCATCAGAGTTTGTCTAACAAATGCATGATTGGAATCCCCCTCTCCTTGAACTATTACATGAAGAAATGCCAGTTGTTTGGGCCCCCTTTAAGTTTCCAATCCCACGCTTGATTCCACTCTCACCATTCTCCATTTTCTGAGTCATTCTTCCATAAATATGCCACCACTTTAGTACTCCTTTGGTCTAGGATAGATTTTATCCCTTGAAGGTTATTGAGATGTTCTAATCGAGGAAATTACTACTAAGAGTCCTCCCAAAAGAGAGTTGTGGAACAATTGCACACTTCCCAAAACATATGATTCTCAATGAGGTGACAATTCTTATGGGCCATGTTCCATAAGGAGGATCTAGAGAACAATGATCACTTGTGGAGGAGCTCCACTTCATATTTCCCTCTTACATAATTGCAGTTCCATATCTTCTTCCATTGTTCATTCCCCCCTTGAATCCAATGCCACCACAATTTAGCACCCATGACCTCATTTATCATTTTAGGATCTCATAGTCCTAATCCACCATAGGATTTAGAGAGACATAGCTTCTCCCAGTTCACCAATGACCATCTCGTAGTAGTATTGACCCCTTGCCTGAGAAATATATGAAATATTGAAACCAAGTCTTGGTACATACATTTTGGGTCTGGAAGGGCCGACAGCTGGTGTAGAGGGATGGCTTGGAGTACAAATTTGAGGAGGGTGGCATGACTAGAAAGGTTGAGGACACAAAAATTTTAACTGGAGAGTTTTGAAGCCTATTTTCTACAAAGATATTTCTGTTAGGCTATTTTCAAGGGGTTAGCTACTAAGGGGACCCCAAGGTATTTAGATGGGAATGATCTATGGAAAACCCCATAAGGTGAGATAAATGGTCTTGCATTGGTTTAGGGGTATTAAATAAGTAAATATTGGACTTATCCTTACTAATAAGAATACTTGAGTAAGGAAAATTTTAAGGATGGAAATTTTTCTTGAAGTTTAAAAACATTGGTGAATCTCACTAGTTCTTAATATGCAAACTATAAAATGTTTATTGATATATTTGTAAAATTATTCAAATTTATAATGAATTTATATATAGCCTCTATATAATGTTGGTGATTTTTAAGGTAAAATAATTTTATATTATAAAATTTTGGTGAATCACTTTTAGAAAAAATGGAAGTTAGTGAATCTTTTCTTTGGAAAAATCATAAAACATTAGCCCACCTACGAATATTAGCCCCTAAAATTTTCCATGTAATTGAGGCTTCTTGAAAATCCTCTAAAACATTATCTAACGTTGTAGATTCCTGAGTCGATGGCTCTCCATATAGAATATTCTCATCTACAAATTGTTGGTGGATCATTAAGAGCTATGTACCTGGGATTCTAAGACCTTTGATCTAGTTTGAAGACACAACCTCTTGGAGCAAGTGGCCCAATCTTGAGCTGCGATGATTAAAAAGAAGGGGTAGATGGGATCCCCCTTCCTTAATCCTTTAGAGTATTTGATGGTAGAAACTAGAGCACCATTGAGAATCAAGGAAAAGAAGGGGGTGGAAATCATAGATTCAATCCTACTGATTTAGTCTTTTGCAAATAAAAATTCCCTAAGCATGGCACAAAGGAACTAACAACTTAGGCGATCATATGATTTAGAAAGGACTAAATTCACCAACATACCTGGTTTTTTGCTGCTCTTGAGGGAGTGAATAACTTCATGGGTAGATGCAATCCCATCCAGGATGTCGCGACCTTCCACAAAGCCCAATTTTTGTGGGCTAATAATATGATGCATAATTGGTTTGACTCTTCTAACTAGGATTGAGGATATGATTTTATAGATCGCATTACAAAGCATAATATAGAATAACTTACTGGGGTTTTTGGATGCATTCTTCTTGGGAATTAAGGTTAGGAATGTGGCATTTCGTGCTAACCAGATTAAGTTCTTATGCCTTGATTCTTCCACGAGATCTATGATTTCATTGCCTAAAATGTGCCAGCAAGCCTTAAAAAACTCTTACATGAAATTTCCTCCACCTAGGGATTTGTAAGAAGGTAGTTACTTCACCACTACCTCTACCTCTTCATATGTGATTTGTCACATCAACACCTCATTTTGGTCCACAATGACTGGACAAAGAATGCATCTAGTTATTCTTTCAATTTCTTGTGATTGATTTTGACCCTCCTCCAAAAGAAGATTTGAAAAATGGGAAATCAACTCTCTTTTCATACCTTGCTCATCCTATAGCCTTATTCCTTCCAAAAAATAATGGAGGTGATTTAGTTGTTCTTCCGATAAATGATCATATATCTATGAAAGATTTTTGAATTTATCTCCCATCCTTTAGCCATTGAACCTAAGATTTCTACCACCATAACGTCTCTTCCTACCGTTAGCGATCCTCAAGTTGTGTTATGATTTTTCCTTCTTATCTAGTAAAGGCCTTTTTCCATCTTTCCCTAATGATTTGTAGTTGTATTTAATACATTCTTTCCTCAAACTTCCTTCTATCCATAAAGATGTTCCCAAACTCCTCTAGAGAACATATTTTAATTTTGATCTTGGGAGCCTTCAACTTCCTTTGAAAGAGTGACATCTTGAATCACCTATAATTCTTTCCACCATTATTAGAGTTTCTCCACAAATCCTGGATGTGATAGCCAAAAAATTTCAAATCGGAATGACTTATTCTTTGGGGGCATCTTGAGAACAATGTCTGGGAAAACCGACCAGTGGTCTAACCCTGTTGATGGAACAATGGTAGACTCTAGGAATAGATCTTGCAAAATTACAGGCTCTAAAATGAGGAATCTATCCCGATGGAAGGCCAATTGATGCCTTCCCCCTCTTTTATTGTTCCACATATGAATGTCATTATTCATCTCTATAATAATTAGTTTGATTTTGTCGATAACTTCATTGAAGGAATTAGCATTGGGACCCAAACTTCGACATTCACCCCATTTTTGCTTTAGGTTACAGATCAGGATGAATTCCCTCCTGATGATTAAAGCCTCATTAGTAAGAAAGTCTTTGATATAGAATAAGTTCTGCAGAAAGGATTATTTTTCTTGTGGGATCACTTAGCCATACATGTTTTTTAATGCATACCATGCTACCAAACAAAGAGGGCGAAACCTACCAGAGAGGGTATGTGGGGTGCCTATCTCTTCGTCAAAAGTGAAATACTTTAGGTCCCATATTATAGAAACTCCTCCTACATAACCTTTTGCATCCAAGGACATGACCATTCTTCCTTTCTAGAAATACTGAATCACTTCCTGTAGCTCATGATTCACCATCTTTGTTTGCTGGAGTAGCACTAGATCATGTTTCACATTGTTAATTTTATATTTCAAATATTGTATGTTACCTTTACTATTCAAGCCGCCTATGTTCCAGAAGACCAACTTCATTGGGACAGATGAGAAGTAAGAGGGAAATAATCTATTAATAGACCCATTCTCCCCAAGTTGAGTAGAAAAACTCTAGCTTCCCTGTTTACCTCTTTTGTAGATTCTCTTCCCCTTTTGTCTTTCTCCATTATTTGCAGCTCCAATGATATTTTGGAATGGTATCCTCCTTCCTTGTTAGGCGCGATGGGCTAGGGATCTCCCTCTGTTTTTGAAAATTACAAGGACCATTGGATGAAGATATTTCTAAAGTGAGATAGTTGATTAGAGGGTATATATTTCACATCTACTTTGCTCCAGATTCAGAAAAAATACAGAATTGAATGTTTGTCAGATCCCAGTCTGTTATGATTCTCTTCCATTTCTAATACCTTGCTCATTTGGATCAAAATATCTTTCTGCTTTCAGTCCTCTTATATATGTTCTGGCATTTTCCTTTTTGGTGTGGATTCACTTGCTTGGGTCAAGTTTGTCTTCTCAACTTCCATGATTTGGAGTTTTAGCTGAGATGGTTGGTATATCAGTTCTCCTTCAATATCAAGGTTCTCTAGGATCACAAAAGGGTTCTCACCCTTCTCTTTTTGGGGTGTGTTCTGCAGTTGTTGAGGGTTCTATTATCGATTTCTCATCCCACCCATTGTTTGGAAGCCATCTTCATTCTTATTGTTGGAGGAAAGGGTTTCCTCCACTTTGGTGAGTGGAAAATCTTGGAATAGATGGCCATATTCATAACACCTCCTACCTTTAAATGGTACATGCTTATAATCAAGCAGTTGTGTCTAGATTCTATCATGATACTCTAAATTTATTGATTCTAGTAGTAGCTAAGATATGTTCATATACACAGAGATTTGCGAATACATATCATTCCTTCTTTGCTTCATCATTTCTGATATCCTTGTGAAATCTCTGATTGAATTCCTGATCCCCTCTAGGATATCATGCTCCTAGAAATCCTTTGTAACAATCCCGGTTGAATTTCCATGTAAGAAAAACATAAGAACAAGTTCATGGGACAAGTATACCAAACTGAATAGTGGGAAAAACATCCTATTAGGTGTCACTTTTAGTTTATTATCACTAGGGAAATTGGAAAAGGAAATGGCAAAGGCTTTGAAAAGGAAAGAGTCATTAATTGTAATTTTATTTATGAAAGTAATGGAAAATAGGAGAAAATGAAGGGGAAATGTGACAGGTTGCATGTGAGGAGGAAAATAAATTCAAAATAATGGAAATTGAAGAAAATAGAGGCTTCAATTATAAAAAGGCTTCTAAGGATCAGTTCATGGCTTTTTGTCAATGTTAGCTTTTGCTAGTTTTATCTTGGAGCTATCTCTTCTATTCTCTCTCTCATACTCTTGGACACAAATTTTTCTTGGAGCACTCTTGGAGGAGTGTGGCATACTCAAGATTTGGAGCAAGAAGGAAAAGAAAAAGTAGGAAAGTCAATTTGGTCTTGTCATGCCGATTCCAATTCCTTAAATTTACCTAGGGATTTGAATGATATCATAGTAAATCTTCGTCACATGTTTACCTTGGTGGACTGGTTAGCTTGGGTAAATATGGGAGGAGGGTGTTACAGACTGGTATCAGAGCATGGTTCAACACTTGGATTGGATGGGTGGAATGTGTTTGTCATGCATGCATGTAGGTTGTATATGTGTGTCATGTGTATGCATGGTGATGGTCATTGTCGTAGTTTTGTTGTCATGTATAAGTTCATGATCTTGTTGTTGGGATGTGCTTTTCGTGAATGCATGTCAGTTGTATATGAATTTTTTATGCATGTCAATGTCTATATGTTGTTATTCTTGCCTTGTTATGGTTATTGTTATGCATGTATAGTAGGTCAAAGATGCATTGTGATATTCATTATTGTAGCTTATGTCATCTTGATGTTGATGTGTTGGTTGAGATGGGATAGGGAATGTAGATTAAAAGGTGAGGTTGCAGCACTGTATATCGGGGAAAGAGAAGATCGTCATAAAATTTTGTATGTTGGGCATGCAGGTATGTTGGTGAATGGTTGTTATATACCTTATGGCTATATGAATTCCTATCATCTATTATTGTTATGGTTATACATACATGATAGATGCTAGTTAAGTGTGGTCACATGCACGTGTGTTAGATAGTCATGTATGGAACTTAACATGTTGTTATATGCGTTGCGGTCATATGCACAATAAGTATGTTCATTGAAGCTAGTATCATTATGTTATATGTATCATGCTAATATGTAATGGCCTATGCAGATGGTTATGGTTAGGATATTCAGGTATGAATCGATATATTTTGATATTTTTTCGTGCTAACCTAGACTGACTTATGCAAATGTGATAACCCACTGAGATACGTTGAGGCATGAGTTTGATTATGTCATTTACTTGGTTTATCTAGAAAGTTATGTTTAAAGGTTGCTTTAATGTTTCATTAATTATATGCTATGAGTATGTGTCTATAATATTGCATGAAGGAATGATCTTGTTCTAAGACTATTGTACTAACACGTTATGTGTTGAGAAAACTGATATGCACTTGATTGTAGAGTAGGTGATAATTGTAGCATTGTGATTAATGATTGTGAGTTGATTGTTGATTTTTACATGGATACTATTCTTGGTAAATGTTTATTTAAAATTAATAGATATGGTGTCTGACATGTGTGAGTACTTGCGGGGAAACATGATTGGTATTAATGTGACAAGGTACCAATTGATTTGTTTATATATATAACAATTTGTTGACATGATAACAGATAGTAAGACTCAATTGTAGTAAGGTAAAATTTAAAAGAAAGGAATTGGGTGAAAATCCCTTTAGCTATGTTTGAAACTGCAACTCCAAATGAATGAGTGCTTTTCATGAACACAAGAAGTCTTGTTAACCTTGATTTTGTCTCACATTATGTGGATATGTTATATATTTATGAACATGTATTTGACATGTATAATAGTTGGTTTCCAATTATGGGTGAATTCATCAAGGAATTGGAGTCCCTTGAGAGATGATATATGTACGTGTTTAGTTCCAAGTTAGTTTGTTGGGTACAACAAGGTAAGGTATCTGGTATATTGTTATATTCATTTATACACTAAGAATTATATGTTTATGGAAATATGATGGAGGGATTGAATGGAAAAAGAGGTTGCCATGAAATCTTGAATAAGATTTGGGTTGAGATTTCCCTTGGAAGCACTAGTAACCATGGGGTTGAGTCATGGTGTTTATTGTTATTTTGTGTTTAATAAAGTGCTTTGTGATTTGTTTATTCTTGACTTGCAGCTTTGTTTATGTTTGGTGCATGGCCATGCCACTTTTTTTATGGTATTGTATTGCTACTGGTCTTTCATGATTTTCTTCTTGTTTGCTTTGTATTCTTTCCTTCATGTTTGAGGTTCTTGGAAATTGTTTGGGAAGGAGAATGTTAATGGAGATGGAAAGAGCTTAACGAAACTCAACATATAATGTAAGACATGGATGAAGCTTGGTGCTTGTATAAGGGTGATTGAAGGAAATAATATGAAAGTCAGTTGAATTGGTAGGATAGTCATGATAAAATTAATAAGAAAGATAGTCATGATAGTCATGATAGTCAGTGGTAGGATAGTCATGATAAAAGTAATAAGAAAGGTGAAGTAAATGGATCTAAGGCATCAAATGCCTTAACTATGTTGGGAACTATTGTTCTCAATGTTGTGCATGTCGTGCATGGATAAAGGGAGTTATCTTAACCTTGACCTTATGATATCTAGTAATCATGTTGTCATCATGATTATGTTGATGTCTCTATATGTATACATGTATGTATATATGTCGTTGTCTAACAGGGTCGATATGTGTTTATGTATGTATGTCATTATCTGACTGGGTCATCAAAGATGATGCATGTGGAGGAATGATTTCTTATGCAAGTGAATGGCATGAAGAGGTACCTAGTCTTATTAGGAATCAAGTGGGAAGAGTAGCCCTGAAAAATCTATTAGGTCAGTATCATGTGAATACAAATTGATATTATGTGATTATATTATGTCTATGTTATGGTAGGTAATGTTGAGGGGTACATCAACGAAATGAAAGAAGGGTGATCTGCGACATGCTATTGCAAGCATGGACGATGGAAAGACACTAGAAGAAAAGTTGCCTAGTAGAGACAGTGTGATCTTTAGATGTGTAGTACTACTATTGTGTATATGTTGTACATATTGTAAATATTGCACATGTGGTTTTGTATGGATGTAGTGTTGTGTACATGTTGTTTATCCAGTGCTATGTACAGATGGTGTTGAGTTCATTTTGGATATATTATGTTGTGTAGATATGGAAATTTTTGCATGCTTCATATGTGGTGTTGTGTACATATGGTGTTGCATGCATGTTGTATATGTGGTGCTATGTATGTGTGTTGAATTGTGCATGATTTTACATGTGGTGCTATGTGCATGTGGTGCTTTGGACATGGGGTGATGTGTGCAGGTGGTGTTGTGTACATGTCATGCATATGGTGTTCTATAAATTTATTGTTTTGTACAGATCATGCATGTGGTGTTGTGTATGTTAGTGTCCTTTAGTCCCAGTGATCAAATGTACTCTTTCCATATGATTGATAGGGTCATGAGGTCAAACTGTTATGTTTTCAAATAAAATTTGACATATTTTGGTTGTCAGAAAGGTCCTAAGTCATTGTCTAGGTGTAATGCTACTCTCATGCAATGGTCATCAAGGTCAATAAATCAGATTCACGAGTCTTTAAGTCACCAAGGTCACTTTTTCCTTTATTACAGGGTCATCATTAAAGAAACTGAAAAGAAAGAGTCATGGTGTCATAAGGTTGATCATGGAGACAAGACAACAATAGAAATAATCAAACACCAACAAGGACAAATTAAGGAACTACAAGGTGACCTCTCTAAGGCAAAGTTTATGGTGGCTTCCTTAAAACAAGAAAATACGTAGTTGAATTTAAGGCAGCAAGGTATAACACATGAAGAGCCTCCATCATCCATCAAGGCATCTAGGGAAAAAGGTAATGCATTCATTGATGTAGAGCAAGTGGAATATACAAACCTTCAGAGATAGCCAAGGAGACCTACACCAAGAGCAATGGCAAGGAAAGAACAACATGACAAGGAGTCATCTCCTCCTCAAGCACAAAAAGACCCCAATGACCCCATAAATGTTGGTTTTGAAGAGAATAAGGAGTATTGTCTTGAACAGGTAAATGAGCATTTAGAGAAGCTTTTGAAGAAATAAAATAGAGATGTAACCATGCAGAGGAATATGGCTAGACATTATTATGGAAGGAACATGGTTTCTAGGGTTAAGCTCAAGAACATGAAGGGAAAACTCAAGAAAGCCCTTAAGAAGCTCAAAAAGAGGGAAAAACTTGACCTTCTAGCTGATGCAACCTTACTGGCCCAAATTCGGCTCAAAAAACAAGAAAAAGCAACAAATGTTTGGATTTTGAAGAATTTTTGCACATAGTCAAAGGGTACTCTACAGAAACGCAATGTGTGCTCATTGTGCTTTTACCTAGAGGTTCCAAATCAAGATTGGAAAGCATGTGGATATGTATTTGGATTATTACATTCTAGAAATCTACTTGGGTTACTTGTCAGCTCATGAATTTGCAGAAAAAGGCCAAAAACCTCCTATTTTTCATCCTTCTGTCATTGTTTTGGGTCACTCGCTGCACTTCTAGTGTAGCTGTATTCTAATCAATTTTCAGGTGTCTTAGAGATGTATTTTTGGTGCATTGAATATTCAAAGGTGTAGTAGACATCCTAAAGTACATGTATCAGCCTTCATAAAAGTTTCAATATCCCTCATAGTCATCAAAACATTTCGCCAAAGTTTGTTGCACTTCTACTGCCAGTTTGTTGTTCGTTTGGAAAGTTTGAGTTCAAGTCAATTTTTTAGGGGTTTGGAGCAGGTGTTTTCATTTTTTGATGACTCCATTGTGTATTATTGATATTCATATTTCTAACCATACCTTTTCAGGAGCTGATTCATCTAGGAAGGCCTCCAAATCACCCTCCAAACGTCTGCTATGTTTCTATTGCATTTTTGAAAGATTTGTTGTGCTTTTAGGGACCAACTTAAAACTTTGATTCAGAACAAATGGGAAATTATTTTTGAAAACTGGAGGACATTTTTGTTGATAATGTACCAAAAAACAAAAACCTCTCTAAGTTTTCAATATAATTTACGATTTTGGATATATTCGATCATCTTACAGGCCTATTTTTCAGAAAATAAAACACTCTGTTTTTCCTATTTTAGTCATCATTTTGTGGCATGGATTCCCAGCAAATGTAAATGAATTTCCAAAAATTGAGAGAGGGTTTTCTCAAAAATGACCTTATCTACAAAATTCTTCTAGTTTTGTAACAACTATTATTTTTAAAGAGATATTAGTTCATCTGTGACCCCTCTTTTTCATCGCACTTCTATGGAAGAGTCCTGTTTCTGCATTTTGATGGTCAAGAGTTGACTTTGGTAGATGTAATTTATATCTCATTGGTTTTACATGATGTAATTAAGAATTATAGTGATGGTTAGATTCCATTTCCTTGCAATTAAAGCTTTCAAAGTCAAATCAAATCAGTTAGTGTAAAAAGGGAATTGGTTTCTAACCTCCGCAGTTTTTAGCAATGGTTAGAGGAAATGATGTAATTAGTTCCTAGGATGAAGGATTGAACCTCCAAGAGGGAAATAGTTTTTTGCCTTTATATCTAGTGACATTCAACTCATAGAAAGGGTTGGATACATGTAGCTCAAACTTGGAACTAGTGTACTTGACTATTGTAGAAATATAATAGACATTTGCAACTATTTTTATGGGATTCTTGTGTTGTGGTTAGTGGCTCTATTTTTATATATTTTATTATATATTTGATGATTACATATTTTTAGAAACCATCTATATTTCCCCTTATTCTTTATCTTTTAAGAGTTGAAACATAAATCGTTGTTTAATGTTATTTTTTTGTTTAAGATAAGCATTCAAGTGTTTTTCTTCTAGAAAAGTGAATTCATGCCTTTTCTCACTTAATTTCGTCTATATCTTCCTCGCCACACTACAATGAAAAACCATTTTGAGTCACTGACTTCACCTACCTTTCCCCATCTTATGTCTACAAATGACCTTTAGGATTACTTGACCTAGTTCTGAGACCTAGTGCTCTTTATCCAGAAAATCCTAATCAAACCCTATTAAGCTGATACCTAGCCTAAGATCCTCATATTCTCCAGTCACTTCCATTGGTTGTGAGGTTGATTTAGGGAGGGCCCTCTCTGATTTGGTAGGGCTAGCTTCTAAGTACAAATTTGGTATGAGGTTACCGCCTTGGCTTCCTTTCCCAGCCTTGGGAACCTAAGGAGTGTTAACATTTTTGGCATTATTGTCGGGGAAGTGAAAGGTCACATTTTCCCTGGGTATGAACAAAAAGGATCATATCTAATTTTCTGATGGTGGACAGTGGTCATACACATATGAAGGATGAACCATTCACCTGGCCAATCCAATCAACTTCCAACCTGATTTGAAGACTCCACTGGAGAATGAATAGAAACATGAAAAGAAAATATGGAAATATCAGGTATTGAAGTTGGAACTTCATTAAATACATAATATGCTTTGTTAATTATTTCTGCTCTTTTCCTGAGAAAGTCAAAAAAAAATTCCAAAGTATATTGTATTTGAGAAAAGATCACATACCTATATTTAATTCCTTTCCTTTGAATATCATGAATACAAATTCTCCTTATGCTTATGATCTTGATCAAGGCCCTTCTTATAAAACTCATGTTGACCATATTCAACTTGATGAGCCTCAAGAGATCAATACTAATCTTACAGCTTTTGTACATATTCCTATACCTTGTAAAATTCCAGATAGATACAAGCCACTCATCTTACCTCCTACACTCCATGATTTCCTTGAAAATTATTACAAATAACTTCCCAGGTTTGATGCAGAATATGGTAACATCACTGCTAAAAAACATATTCATAGTTTTGAAAATTTTCTTGACCTTTTTGAGGTTGAAGAAGATGGTGTCATTATCACAATTTTTTTCTCTATATTTGCAAGGTGAAGCTAATAAATGGTTAAAAAACTTGCTAGCTACAAACATTTTCGATTTCCATCAGTTTGTCAAAGTCTTCCTTGATAAATGGGTGATGAAGAGGAATCATTTTCTGATTTTAGAAGAATATAATCATTTGAAAAGACAGCAAGGAGAAACAGTGCAACACTTTTCATCTAGGTTCAATCAAGTATACCATTCAATGCCTCTTGATATAAAATCGCCTCCCAGTTTAGGTCTCTTACAATACCCTGATGCCTTTGATCTAAAAATGGTGTTTCAATTAAGAAAAAGGAACACTACAACACTCGAAGAAATGCAGGATAGTGAAATATGTGTGGAAGCTAATTCGCTGGTCAAAAGGTCAAAGTTGAAGGCATAAGAGAGTGAGAAAATAGAGAAGGAGCACCTGACATCTTCATAAGTGAAGCTCGACATTTTGGTAAGAACAATGGAAGAAATTGTGCAAAAGATCATTATGAGAGATGAAATTACTATTTTAAAACAGCATGTCCCACTTATTTAAGAAGAAGAAGAGGTTGTTGACCCTAACCATTTTCCTATTAATCCTAGTTACCATAGATCAAAGAATGATTGTTTTTTTTATTCATTTATGGACAATCATGAAAATGGATTTGTAGATCAACCTGTGTAGAAAAAAAATGCTAATCCAATGTGTATGCTTGATGACATTCCTTATATTGATTATCTACCCAAGTTTGATCAGTATGATGATGATTATGTTGTCGAAATCGAGGCTGACTCTTCAAAGAAATCAATAACATGTTTTTAGGAGGAGGAAGTCTAGTTATAGTAGCTCAAATATAACAGTCATCCTATGCATATTAGCCATGAAAGAAATGAAGAAAATGCAAAAAAATTTAAATCAAGTGAAAGGTATTTTCCTTTATGTTTTACTTCATTTCAACTACTGAGAGAAAAAATTCCTAAGATTAGAAATCAATAGTCTTTCAGTTTTGATATTGAGCATGAAAAAGACAATGAACTTCCTGAATGGTGCTCATTACCTTTGTGTTTCATCATTCAAAAAATTAAGACAAAACTATAAGGTTTCCAAGGAAGAAAATAAGCAAGTTGACAGGAGTTGGCAACCTTCTCATGAAGTTGTTGAGAATGTTGTTTGTAATATAGAGCCTTTTTCAGTCCATAATCATAGTTACCAAGCAACATTCAGTTTGAAAATTCAGCTGAAAGTGTGGAACATGAAGAGTTTATACAAGATCATGTAGTTTCATCAGAACCAATCCACAATAGGTTACAACAAATTTATCATATTTGCAATGATCAAGTAGGAAATTATATGAATGATCTTTGTATTCAAAATTCTCATCCTTTAGCTAGCTGTGAGTTTGAATATAGGGTTGTTAAAGATTTAGTTCGTAATTGAGCTTCATTTTCTTGTTTTGTAGGAGTCTCATTACAAATCTCATCGGAAAGTTTGGAATAATATCAGGACAACTACAAGTTAGAATTGTTCGAGAGTAAGGATGAAAATGAAATTTTATATTCATGGTATAAAAACCACCTAGATCAAAATTACAATCTATTAGATGAGCTAAAACTCAGTGCACATTTTCTTAAGGATCCTTTTACTGATTTGTTGCAGCCATATGGGAAGACATATTTTATTTTATTTATGGATCATGAGCACATGTTCAGTGGACATGTGGAGTTGCCTATATTTTGTTTTTTCTTCCTTCTCAAGGAAAGTGTGAGCAGGATTCAAGTAAGTAGCCATTTGCTGGATTGGTTACACTGGAGGGATCATTTCACATGATTGTATATATATATATATATATATATTAGGTGGGCAGTTATCATTGGGATTTGAAGCCCAAAGTGAAGGCCCTAAGATCCCGATGGTCTGCTACCATAAGCAAGTTCAGTCAGTGGTCAAGTTTTTGAGTAAAGTCAAGTCAATTTTTTTTTTCCCAGTTTAGTTGGTCAGTATTTTGAGTGTCAAACATTTGTGTATGACTCCATTTGCCATTGGATAAGGATACCTGGTCTATGGTGTTCTCGACACATCCTAAAGGAGATTTCATCCCCATTGGAGTTAATGTTAGTGTCCTTTAGTCCTAGTGATCAAATGTACTCTTTCCATATGATTGGTAGGGTCATTCTGTCAAGTTGTTATATTTTCAAATAAAATTCTCAAATAAAACCTGACATATTTTGGTTGTCAAAAAGGTCCTAAGTCATTGTCGAGGTGTAATGCTACTATCATGCTAGGGTCATCAAGGTCAATAAATTAGATTCTTGATTTTTTGAGTCACCAATGACACTTTTTCCTTTATTAGAGGGTCATCATTAAAGAAAATGAAAAGGAAAAGTCATGGTGTCATAAGGTTGATCATGGAGATAAGAAAATAGTAGACATCATCAAAGAGTAGCAAGCACAAATCAAGGAACTACAAAATGACCTCTCTAAGGAAAACTTTATAGTGGATTTCTTAAAACAAGAAAATAGGCAGTTCAATTTAATGCAGCAAGGTACAACACATGAAGAGCCTCCATCATCTAGCAAGGAAGCTAAGAACAAAGTTAAGGAAGTCATCGATGTAGAGAAAATGGAATACATAAACCTTTAGGGACAACCAAGGAGACCTACAACAATAGAAATCGCAAGGAAACAACAACATTACAAGGAGCCATCTCCTCCTAAAGAAAACAAACACCCCATTGACCCCATAGTTGCTGGTTTTGAAGAGAACATGGAGTATTGGCTTGAACAGGTGAATGAGAATTTAGATAAGCTTTTGAAGAAAGCAAGCAAAGGTGTCACCATGCAGAGGAAAATGGCTAGACATTATTATGCAAGGAACATGGTTTCTACGGTTAAGCTCAAGAACATGAAGGGAACACTCAAGAAAGCCATTAATAAGCTCAAGAAGAGGGAAAACCTTGCAATTCTAGCTAATGAATTCTTAGTGGCCTAAATTCATCTCAAAAAACAAGAAAAGGCAACATTTTTTGAAATTTTGAAGAAACTTTTCACACAGTCAAAGGGTACTCTACAAAAATGCAACGTGTGCTCACTGCGCTTTTTCCCAAAGGCTCCAAATGAAGATTGGAAAGAATGTGGAGGTCGAGTTTTATTAGTACATTCCATAAATATACTTGGGTTATTTTTCAGCTCATGAATTTTCTACAAAAACGGAAAAAACGACCTATTTTTCACCCTTCTACCATTGTTTTGGGTTACTCGTTGTGCTTTTGGAGTAGTTGTATTCTAATAAGTTTTGAGGTGTCTTAGAGATCTATTTTTGGTGACTTGAAATTTCAAAGGTGTAGCACACATCCTAAGCTACATGTACCATCCTTCATCAAAGTTTAAAGATCCTTCAATGTCATCAAAGCATTTTGCCAAAGTTCAATGTGCTTCTGTTGTTGGATAGTTTGACTTCAAGTCAATTTTTCAGGGGTTTGTACTAGGTGTTTGCAGTTCTTGATGACTACATTGTGTAGTAGAAATATTAACATTTCCATCCATGCATTTTTCAGCAGCTAACGCATCTAGGAAGGCCTCCAAATCAACCTCCAATATTATGTTGTGTTTTTGCTGTGTTCTGCAAGATTTACTTCATTTTTAGTGACCCACTTCAAAATTAGATTTTGAAAAAATGGGAAAGTATTTCTGAAATCTCGAGGAGGTTTGTAGAGGCCTATTTTCTCAAAAAATAAAACACTCTCTTTTTCCTATTTTAGCCATGATATTGTGGCACATATTACGAGAAAATGAAAATGAATTTCCAAACAACGAGATTTGTTTCTCAAAACCAACCTTCTCTACAAAAACTTCTTCCATTTTTCTAACTGGTGCTATGGTTAAAGAGATATTAGTTCATCTTTCAACCCTATTTTTCATTGCACTTTTACAATCATTCGCTGCGCTTCAGTGGAGGAGGTTTGTTTCTGTGTTTTGATAGTCAAGAATTGACATTGCTAGATGTAATTTGTCTCTAATTTATCTTATATGATGTAATTAAGCATTCTAGTGATGTTTAGAGTTTATTTCCTTGTAATTAAGGCTTTCAAAGTCAAATCAAATCAGTTAGTGTAAAAAGGGAATTCGTTTCTAACTTCCCTAGTTTTTGGCAATGGTTAGAGAAAATGATGTAATTAGTTCCTAGGATAAAGGATTCGACCCCCAAGAGGGGAAATATTTTGTTTCATCTATATCTAGTGATATTTAACTCATAGAAAGGGTTGGATACTTGTAGACCAGACTTCGAACTAGTGCACTTAACTATTGCAGAAATATAACAGACAATTGCAACTATTTTTATGGGATTCTAGTGTTGTTGTTAATGGCTCTCTTTTTCCTGTATTTTCTTATGTATTTGATGATTATATCTTTATAGAAACTGTGTATGTTTCCCCTTATTCTCTATCTTTTAAGAGTTGAAACAGAAATCATTGTTTAATGCTCTGCTTTTGTTTAAGATACGAATTTAAGTGTTTTCCTTCTAGACAAGTGAATTCATGACTTTGCTCACTTAATTCCTAATATATATTGCTCACCACACTACAATGACAAAACATTTTTAGTCACTAATTGCACCTAACTTGCCCCATCTTATGTCTGCAAATGACCTTTAGGATTACTTGACCTAGTTCTGAGACCTAGTGCTCTTTATCCAACAAACCCTAATTAAACCCTACTAAGATGATACCTAGCATAAAATCCTCATATTCTCTAGTCAGTTCCATTCGCTATGAGGTTGATTTAGAGAAATCCATCTATGATTTGGTCGGGCTAGCTGCCAAGTCCAAAGTTGGTATGAGGTTACCTCCTTGGCTTCCTTTCTCAGCCTTGGGAAAATAAGGAGCATTAACAGTGTACACGTTGTGTAGGTGGTGGTGTGGGTGTTGTGTACACATTGTGCAGGTGGCACTATGTACATGTGGTATTGTGTACACGTTGTACACATTGTGTTGTGAACATGTGGTATTGTGTTATTATGTTGTGAGAATTGTGTATCTTGACATGTCTATTTGTTGTGTTGTAGTATGTGTAGGTATATGTATTATGTTGCATTGTGCATCGAGTGTAGGTGTATGTGTTTTCATGTCTTATATAGCAGGTGTAGGTGTATGTATTGTGTTGTCTTGTACACTAGGTGTAGGTGTATGTGTTGTGATGTATACTATGTGTATGTGTACGTGATTGAATAGGAGAGAGAGCACTGGGTGCTTTCCCAGTGTGGTAACCAATCAAGTGTGTGTACATAAAGGATAAGGACAAAGCTAGAAGCAAAGGATTGATTAAATGACAAGTATCCATATTTAGTTCAGTTTTATTATGCATGTGATCTATTACTCTGATTTGTTATTGTTACATATGATCTATGATTCTAGTTTATGATCATTTCATGAGATTCTTGATTTTGGTTTATGATGGTGGAACTTTGAGCTAACCAGATGTGATATGTTTATAAATGATGATTTGATCAAATAGCTAGTTTCGCTTGTTGTGATATGAATTTGAGAAAATAGCAGGTGTACCTTATTAACGCACCATAGATGTGGTATGGTGTGAATTTATTTCAATTTTTTTTAGTCTAATGGAAATTATGTTCTTGGTATTGGAAAGCATGTCGGAAAATTCTTAGGTTGGGTGGTTGAAATGGACTAAAAGAATTAGCAACATAAGTAAAAGGAATTAGAACATGCAATAGTATGTTGACAAAGCACTTCAGAAACAGGGCCATTTTGGGACAATGGTGCCCAATAGTGTTCATTGATTTCCATGAGTATGTTATGATTGGTATGATGGTTTTGAGGCAGGGATATTCCTTGGTGTTTATACCTTCTGATACAAGGAAACCTTGCCAAGGGTGGGGTCGCCTGAGGGACTATGTAGCAGAGAAGGGGATCCTCACGGAACTTGGAAGGTGATTGACTACATGGAAGGGGGTGACCAGATTCCCTGAGGTGCTATGTAGAAGAGAACGGAAGGTCAGGGATGGATTTTTTTTGGTCATTATCATTTCCAGATGGAATCAGATGCACATTAGGAGTGTTCCTTGGAACAATAATCCAGTAACTACTCATTGAGAGGAAAAGTGGCACATGATTGTAGCACTAGACATTAGATGCAAATTTGACTTTGACAGTGGATTCTGGACTTCCCAGGAAAGACGTGAATCTTGGTACTAGTTTTGAGGGTGGAGGTGTGAGACTTTAGATTCCTTTGTTGTTGATGCAGGTATCATATCATTTTATTTGTTGCTTGAGCAAAAGTGCATTTGTGTATATGTGTATATTGTTGTAAATATTGTATCAAGTTGTATTTATAAAGTTCCATGAACAATATGGTTATTTTTTTCTTGAAGCAAATATGTATGAGTATATGTGGTTGTTATTGTAAATATCGTAAAGAGTTGTGTTATAAATCTCCAGTACATGGTATGTTTTTCATGTTTTCAGCAATGGTCATTATAAATACTATATTGAGTTATGTTATAAATCTCCATGGGCAATATGTTTTGTTTTTAGCGGTGTTGCCGGTTATAGGTTTCATAGAACATTGAGGAAGGTGTTGCCCCAAGGGGGAGGGTTCTGTAACAAACTTCATTGAATTTCAATGTAAGAAAAATATATGACCTCATTCTATAAGGTCATGGGATGCATATTCTAAGATGATGGTGGGAAAAACATCCTATTGGTTGTTACTTTCAGTTTATTATGGCTAGGGAAATTGGCAAAGGCAAGAGGCATTAATTGACATTTTATCTATGAAAATAATGGAAAATTGGAGAAAAGCAAGGTGAAAATTCACACGTTGCATGTGAGGAGAAAAATGAAGGAAAAATAATGGAAATTGAGGAAAATAGATCCCTCAATGACAAAAAGGCTTCTGAGGATTAGTTCATGGCTTTTTGTTAGTGTTATATTTTTTCAGTTTTAGCATGGAGCTCTCTCTTCTATTCTCACTCTCTCATACTCTTGGACACAGATTTTTCTTGGAGCACTCTTGGAGGAGCATTGCATACTCTAGATTTGGATCAATAAGGAAAAGGAAAAGCAAGAAAGCATAAAGGGGACATTGGGATTAGCAGTTACCGCAGGATTGCTCTAAAGGTATCGAATTACATGTATCATTTCATTTATAGTTTTGGCATGCATCGAACATTCATGTGTTTTCTTGGTGATGGTCTGTCATTGGCATGGAATATTGCCTGGATTGATAGTGGTTTTGCCTAGCCTTGTCATTTCTTGGATAACCATGATGTTGTGGGTTTTCCCTTTTGTTTTCTGGTTGGTGCACATGTTTCTTATGGATGTGGGTTGAGTTATTAGTTCATAGAACCTTAGTTGGACAAATTCTCTAGAAGCCCTATAACAACTTGCATTGAGTAACTAGTCCTAGAAGCCTTGGTGGGAAAACGGCTTTGGAGCCCTTGGTAGGTTGAATTACTAATCATGGAAGCCCAGGTTGGACAAATTCTCTAGAGTTCGACAACAACTGTGGGTTTAGTTACTAGTCATGTATGCCTTGGTTCGAACAAATGCTCTAGAGTGCTAGAAAACTTGGGCACAGATTGATCTGGTGATGGTTAGTGATGTTCAACTGTCAGGTAGAATCATTGGTTGAGGGTTGAGGTCGTTTTTCATCTAGAAGCCCTGGTTTGATTTTGTTTGATTTTTTTCATCAAATCCCATATTCATGCTTGGAAATGGCGCATGGGTGATTGGTTGAAAGAGATATTTGGTTCATCCAATCTATGGTCAGGTGGTACATGGAAGTCCCTAACTTGGTTAGATTTGAATATTTTAATAATAGCACATTTTCCTTGGTACTTTCATGAGTAAATGTTCTTGATATTATGTGGATTTAATGGTTGTTTCCTCATTGATATATCTCTAGTTATTTGTTGGTTATAAGTATGTTTTATGACAATTATGATGTATGGGTATCATAATGTTTTGGTTAGTATATGAAATGTAATTAATGAATGACGTAATAAATAAGAATTTAGATATTTTGAGGAGATATCAGTCCTCTTTGACGATTCTCAGATAAGTATGAGATTTCTATGTTTAGATTTTTTTCCTATGACCTATAGATTTCATGTTTATGATATGTTCAACAAAATATCTGTCATGGCTAATAGGGATAAAATCAAGTCCTTGTTCAAATGTTTACATTAGTAACCTTGTTTCAATGTTATTTGACATTACTGGAAGTTTCATGAAGTTCTGGGTAGTGGCTGAGTCTTAGCCCTGAAAAAGTGGCACAAGATCTGGGGTCGTTGGCACAAAACTGTCTGAAAAATGCCACAGTCATATGGATGCCTTGTTTTGGGAGAGATTAGAGGGTCCCAATCACATGCATTCCTTGTCATGGGAATGAATGAGGCTCTAGGACAGTATAAAATAAAGTTCTTTCAGGGGTTCTACACCTAAAGGGGTTAGTTGGATCCTCATGGTTCTGTAGGTTATGAGGAAGTTCTGTTTGGTATTGTCATGTTGGTTCCACTTCCTTAACTGTACCTAGGGAGTTTAATAATAACATGGTAACTCCTTGTCACATGTTTACCCTAGTGGATTGGTTAGCTTGCGTCAATGTGTGAGGAGGGTGTTACATCTGTTAGAAAATCAGAAAGGCAGAAAGATTTTATTTATACTTGATAATTTCTTGTGATGTTCTTGACTTATTATTAGGTTTCTAGTATATCTTATTTATTTTATTTCATTAAGCAATTACCAAAGAAATAGAAAATAAACAATGGACACCAGATGTAGGCTCAAAATCAGGGAAAAACCCCTCTCTATTGGAAAAACCACTCAGTAAGTCTTGCTTTGATAGCTTTCCATAGATATTAGAAGACCCTTAACCTTGACACAAACTTTTCTCCACACCAAGTAAGCCTCCTTCCTTACTTGCAGATGATCCTTCTTGACCTAGTAGTAGCAACAGTAGTGGTCACACTTTCTTCGACCAAACAACTAGGAATTTTCCTTAGGGACTTCGATCCTCAGTTAGAACCTTTGATCTTGGCCCAATACAACTTCTTGATGTGAAAAAATCACACAAGAACTGGCCACAACATCAACACAAAAACTAGTTAAGGCATCATACAACAACAAGCTATGACATTAATAAGAGAACTTTGATCTTCCAAATTAGGGCACAAGAGAGAGAGATAGTTGCAAAAATGTTTGATTTTACCTTTCTCCTTCTCCTAGAACAAACTCACACTTCCTTCTCATCCTTCTTCTATTTCACACTTCTTCAGGCTTTAAGAGAGATTGAACATTCTTGTGAGAGAATATGCTTCAAATGGAATTCATACTACTTTATTTATAGTCTTTTGGTGAGGTCGAGTAGCCCTCCTTGAGGTTGACTTGATCATCTTAAGGCCGACATGGTGTGCAGACAACATAATTCATATTTGACTCAATACTTAACCTTCTTACATGATTCAAATGCCCAAGAAAGGTATCTTTAAAAGTATAATGACTCTATCAACTCAGAATAAATCGTAGAAGTCCTAAATGGGAAATTTTACCTAAAACATGATGACCCAAGCATGAAACCCATGCTTTAATAAGTCATAATAATAATAATAATAATAATAATAATAATAATAATTGTTTTCTTCATTATTTTGACATGCACATTACAAGGTGACTCAAATATATTAAATGAAGATTGAACCTAGTTACATTTTCCAACACTCCCTCTTAACTAAGGACGTATTCATCATATACAATTACAAGGAAGATCTCATCTATATGAACCATGAATAACTTTAGGCACCGCAATGACATGGACTTGATTCCTGACCAAGGAAATCTATCCAGTGGTCTCTCAACAATTTCGTCACCACAATGGCACAGATTAGATTCCTAGCCAAGGAAATCTATCGATGTGGAGATAACATACACTCAATCTTTCATCCTCTCTAGGTAGCATTAGGATTACTTGCTAACCACCAACCCAAAGATCCAGGTGTGTATCCAAAAAAATGATCTATAATCAACACCATATTTTTCCAACTTCAAGGCCTAGAGATCAACACAAAGTATCGGCCAAATGCCCTCCCAGGAAATGCTTCACTCACAAAGCCTCAACACTTATTCATCTAGCAAACTAAGGATAACCAATCTCTCCCAATCAACCTAATTAGTAACCAACATGCTATAAAATACTTCAAGAGATTGACCTATACAAACACAAACCTAATTAATAATATATTTTCATATATACATAATCAAATACAATCCTCTGGGGTCTTCCAGGCAACTTGATGTTCAACTTTTTATAATAGGACTATCAACTGAATCTTTGACAGAAGGTTTGATAATCATACACTTCCCTACTTCTAATGTGGCAACATATCCTTCAAAATTCATTCTCCAATCAAAACTATGCTATGCCCTCCCTCTCAACCAAGGAGATTCCCTTTAACCAAGATCCGTATTAATATCAGGGAGATGTTTCTCATTCAGGCTCCCTCTTAACCCAGGGAGATCAACTTCTTTACTTCGACATCATAGAATCTTTTGTGGCTTAGAACTATTTCATCAGAGTTATTATTGCCATCACTATTCACATCGAACATCTTCACCATATTCAAGATTGTGTACCTACAGAGATAGAAAGTACAACCAAATCTATAGAAGAATGAAGTTATTTATATTACAATTGTGGAAGCATTTCAACCTTATACATATCATATACCCTAACTTAATTACAAACAAGAGGCATATACTCTTCAACATATCGTTAGGGACTTTGTCATAAACCTAGCTTACTTAATAACATCTTTCAGTACATCAAGGGTTTCAATGTTTCTTCCAAAGGTATGACATACCCTCCTACAACATAAACCATAGAAACGATTCAAGCAAATATAGATCTACATTTCCTCTAACAACTTTCAGAATTCATATGTTAGACTTTCTACTAGGGTTTCCTACAAATCGTAGATTTCATAAAAAATAAATTAAAACCAACCACAACTTAGTCATCAACATGAATAACTACCACAAGGGTTAGTTCCAACCCCTAGATTTTCATACAATTAACAAATCAAACTAAATCTCAAATTTGAATCATCTTACACAAATCTCCAATTATCACATTGTCATCATACATCAGAGATTTTTACTTCTAGTAAGGTTTAACTCCAAAAACCTCCAATTTGATTTTCACAATCTCAACAATCGTTATAAATAGATTTCATATTGTTATATCACACATACTACAGAATTTAAATACTACTAGGGTTTAGTTGCAAAGTCCTAGATTTCCAAAATCATCATCCTAAAATATCAGACAAGGACTTATATCTAAGACTTATGTCCATCAATAACTAGGTCAACACAAATATGTAAGAAATTGTTATCATGCATAAGCATATCATATGTCAGGAAAAACTAATACATTAGACATATACTAACCTAGTCCAAGCTATGGTTTCGACAACATATATATACCTAGGGCTTCATTCCTAGGATCTTGCTTTAAACACATAACAATGGTTTTCCTTATAGACTCAACTAAATCCTAAATATCTAGGGTTTCATAACTTAGCAAAGAAAACCCTATTATTCAAAAATTTCAGAGGTTCGAGATCTCCTAAAAACATCATTTAACCCTAATAAGTTAAGATTTCATGATCATACCGAAAACCCAAACATGACATCATCAATAGGAAATTCAAATAGCATTTCACAATAACCCTAAGTAGGCTAGAGTTTCACACATTGTCAACATACCCTTAAATTATGGTTTTCTACAGAACCTATCTACGGTTCTATAAAGTTAGTTAAGAATATGATTGTGGTATATTTATCAATTGATGAATCACCCAGAACAAGAATCGTTATGATTCAATAGAGATATACACAAAAATGTTAGTAATAGATTATCAAATGAATAAACATTTACTATAAAGAAATCAATGTTTGTTAGTTTAAGGCATACATTCTTTCTTGAAAACCCTTATCTTTGGGTGCTTTCTTCCATACTCCTTGAGGATATAGGAGATCTCTTCCTAATCAAGACAATAGAGGGAGAATGGTGATTAGTATTTAACATAATCAAAACTAAATGAGTACATGAAACCAAAACTGAAAGGAAATGAGATACCTATCTTTGGGAGTTGTTGGGGGATCCCTCCAAAATTTTAGGGCTACCTATAAACTTATAAAACAAAAGAAAAAGAATTTTCTAAAAACATGTTAAAACCTATAAATTCTAAAAATAAAAAATAGAATATCTAAGAATAAACAAAAAAGACTTAATAGTGTAAATCCATTATATCAGATTCTCCATGTTACACAAAATGTTGTCACCATGACTATTTGCAGTCAGTATGGGTCTATCATCATTCATACTGTCCTCCATAGCAAGTCTCAAACCTCAGCTCTTCATGTCAAGCTTTAAAAATAAGAGAAAGTCCTTAAAAATCAATAAAGCTCTGGTTCCGCACCACTTGCTCATGTTACTTGCGGACCTGCCCGCTCTGTCTCTAAAGGAGTGGGTGCGGATCCCTGTGAAAGTCAAAAAGGCGCAAGTTTATTCTTGAAAACTCACTTTGGGTTAATTCTGGATGATTCTAGAAGGAATCTTGACATGGATGGTTCGCTCCTAGGTGGTTCATGCATCCCAAAACTAAAGGAGCTAATCCCTTGATGAGAGGAGCTTATCCCTTTGAAGGAGGGCTTTATCCCTTTGAAGATGGACCTAGTAACTTCCCTCCATTGCACTATAAATTAAAGCATTGGGTTGGTTTCTAGAGAGGTTAGAAGCTGAACATTTTTGAGGGTAAATGATGTTGGAATTGAGACTTCCTAGTTAAGCTTGAGAGGAGAGATTACATACCTTTTGGCTACATTGGGAAGAGAGTGAAACTTGTCAAAGTAGAGGAGATTCTTGCTGGACCCTGGGAGGAGCTTGTACAACATCAAGGCACCAAGGTTGTAAAGTTCTTCTTTGATTAAAGTTAATACAATCAGATTCATTTTTCTCAATAAATTGTCTTATATGTTTTTTTTCATGAATTCCTTGATCATCATGATAAATATGTTGTATTACATTGGCTTTTCAGGTGCTATTTAATGTGTGTGCTTGTTTGTGTTTGCAGATTCTTTACAAGGGAGCTCATTTGGATCAATGGAGCGTGGCTTCCACCATCTTGCACTGGACCCGAGGTAGGCCTAAAACACTTGTTTTCCTTTATTTCTAAATTGCATATTTAGAGAAAGATAGAATTTTTTTGGTTTGCTTGTCGCTAGATATCATTAGATACTAGGGAGGTCGGTCTTGTCTGCAAGAACGACTTATCCGACCGACAAAATGGCGACCATACTGGGGACTTGAATTTTTGATTTTTTCCTTTGCTTTTATTTTGACTTGAGAAACTGTATCTTTGTTTCTGGCTTTTGGCTTGATGTGTGTGGGATTGGGTAGGTTTAGTAGATCTTGAATTATTTTTTGTTTTCCGTACTTCTGGGAGAGGACCGCACCCTCTGCTTGTAACACAGTGCGGACATCCCCGCACTTTTGTTTTACACACAGAGCGGTACCATGTCTGGGTATACTAGGGGCCTGTGGACCCTGTCAAAATTTTGAAAAACTTGAAATTTTCTCATTCAGTCAGCTTAGGATTTGTTTATGTGTTTTTAGCCTCTGCCCAGATCTGCACGTGACTTGTCAGGAATTTTTCTTAGGTTAATTCCATTGGCATTAGGGTTTTAGGTGAAATTCCTAGAAGTTTTGTGTGCCGGGCTTGATTTTCATTTTGGTCTTGTAGTAACTCAAATCTTAGAAGCCTTAGAAACCTCAGATCACCTTGGTTTTTGCTGGCCTTCTTATGAGTCTAACTGTTTTGCAAAATCTACCTTTGTTGAGGAATCCATCTTGTTTTTCTCTTTGCGAAACTTCGAAAGAACTTGTGTTGAAAGTTTTGGATTTCATTTTTAGAAAAGAAAACAAAAGCTGGTTGTTTTTTGACTGATTTGTGATTCTGGACAAATTAGTCCTTAGTTTGCTCATAACTAAGTAAAACATCCTTGAAAAGAAATCTTGTAAGCTTTTACTTCAAATAGTTTTTTAGAATTTATAGATCTCAAGATTAGATTTTTCTATAGTTTTGAGTGTTTTATAAAAATAAAAAAATCTCTTTTGAAAAAGTTTGTTTTAGTAGTATTTGAGTGTTTGAAAAGAAAGGGAAATTTTCGTGAGCATAACTAGTTGTCTCGTTTTGAGTGTATTGGAAAAGACAAAAAGTTCTTCTTTTGATTTGTTTGTTAAGGAAAGATTTGTTTTTACAAGCATTTGCATTCTCAACTCTTTCTCTAGCTAGAAATTCATTGAAGAAAAAGGATTGTTTTTCATCTTAAGTGCATTTTTAGTGATTTGGAGTCGAGTCTTCACACCATAAGTTTCATCTCTGCACCTTTTGACTTAAGAAAAAACCAATAAAAATAACACTTAAAGTAAAATCTATCTAATAATATTTTTATTTCTAGGGCTCTTTATCACCAACATAGCTTAGGCTAGTATCTTGGAGTAGGGAGTAATTAACTCTCCAAGATAGTAAAACAAACAAGTAGCTGTATCTTGCGGTAGGAGATAAATTCCAATTGTTACATCTATGCTCTGAGAAGCTCCTCTTATAGGAGTCAAGCACGAGATCGTGTCCGAACCAGTGGGGTAATCAATCATTCCTCATTGGGAACGATACTAGATATACACGTATTAAAAACGGTAAACCTCGGATTAACCATTGTTGAGGAGCTTGGGGTCACTTGTTGGTAAACCTTGGATTATGTCAAGGAGCCTTCAAGGGGATTGAGCTTACTAATCTACCCTTGCATGTGTATCGGATCACAGACAATTCCCCCAGGTATATTTGTTTCCGTTGGTAACCATAGTGACCATATTCTATAGGATTATTTCCTAAGGTCACGGTGGAGGGAAGATCCCACTGTACCTGGAGCAGACGTCGGCTAGACTCACTTGGATTTTCTGGGGGGTTCTCTTCACTCGAGACGGTTTAGTGGAGAAACTTGTGCCAGTCTATTCATTAAGCAGGTTGCCGGGGTAACTGTTCCAACCGCCATTTCTGTATTGAATTTTGTGACGTTGGATTTCATCACCAACTAGTGTTTTTGGTACGAAAGTTACTGTTTGTGTGTGGTTTGATCTCCTAGATTCTTTAGGCGTGTGATTCAAAATTGTTTGGTTCTTTAGAGACTTTAGGTGGTTTTCATTGAGATCTTTCTTTGTTTGCATGTAAAGTAGTTAAAATATTTAATCATGGTTGAATTACCGAGGAAGTCCCGTAGACTTCAGGGCCAACCTCCTGAGTTTTCATCGAACCAGCTTGAAGGGCTATGAGCCCTTGTAACTCCTAGTGACAGTAGAGTTGGGTCACCTGAAGAAGGAGAGTCTTCTTTGGTTGTACATCCTGATTATCAAGTTCAAGCACCAGAGTATATTTTAGAACCTGTTTCTTTTTCCGAAGTTACTTGTAGTTTTTCTTCTACTAGTGATTTAGCCGAGGAACCTGAAATATCTGAACCTGAAACTGGACCTGCTGCTACTCCAACATCAGGATTTGCCTCTCCAACTTCCAGTGGTCCTGGTTCACCTAGGGTAGAAAGAGTCATTACCCAAAATCTTCCTTCTGGACTTATTGCTATTGAAGAACTCATTACTCCGGAAGAAGGTATACCTATCCCTGAAAATCAAACAGTTATAGAACTTATGGAGCATGAATCGATCTTTTACAGTCCACCTAGGAGGGACGCTTGGTATCTTTCATTGACCAATTTTTTGGAAAACCCGGGACTAAGTTTTTCACCACCTCGCATTCCTTTTCATCCAACACCTAGGGGTTATTATCCTCTGTTAAATATGTCGAGACAGTCATCCATGTTTTCTCAATCTCCAGAAACCTTTTTATATGGCGGTCCTTATGTTCCCTCTTGGTATCAGTCACTTACTGGTACTTTTTCGGGAGCATCTCCTCAACCTATTGAACAAGGGTTATTAACTGGTAATAACGGAACTAAGCCGTTGACTGTAGAAGATATTCTTATGATGTCAGGTACCATTCCAAATCCGCAACCTCAAGGTGGCCAGTTACCGCCTGGGGGGCAGCCTCGAGGTCCTCAATTATTGCCTGGGGGGCAACCTCAAGGTACCCAATTACTGCCTAGGGGGCAACCTCAAGGACAGTACATACCTACGGGGCAGTACATTCCTCAAGGTCAACCCCAGTATCAATATGTACCTCAAGGTCAACCCCAGTATCAATATGTACCTCAAGGACAACCCCAGTATCAGTACGTGCCTCAAGGTTATCAACCTCAAGGTCAGTACCCAACCCAAGGTTTCCAACCACCTTTCGGCCAACCATTTGTCCAAGGAACTAGAAATGTAACTTTGAATTATCAACCCTACCCTCAACCCGGTTATGGTCCTCAATATACTCAACCTTCTGTGGGTCCCTACCCTGGAATGAACTTAGTGTGGGATCAATCTCAATCTCAACAGATCTTGCAACCGAATGTGCAGTTGTCATCTCAATCTGGACAACCTTTGGTTTCTGGTTCAACCCAGCAACCTGTCCAATCTACTATTCAAACTTCTGCACCTTCTGTAGTTTCTCAGCCTGGGCCTAGTTCACCTCGAACTTCGCATCAAATGACTGCTGCAACATCTGTTCAATCTACCCCACCTACTTCTGGAGTATCTACAGCTCTGGTTTCTACTGTTCCTGTATCAACTCCTCAAGCATCTTTACCTCAGTCTGGACCCACAATTCAGACTTCGGTTCAAATGCCTGTAGGACAACCTGGTCCAAGTACGGTTGTCACAAGTCAACCTCAATTTACTTATCAACCGTACCAGGGACAGTACCAATTCGGTCCTGCTGTGCAGCAGCCAGTTTATCAGTATCAACCGTACCCTAGATATACATATCAACAACCTCAACAACCCCAGTACAGTCTGGTTAATCCTGGTTTTGTGGGAGGATATAATATCCCAAATGTAATTCCAATTCCTAGTTATCCTGGATATCCTCCTCCTGAGGCTGGTCTCATGACCCAGGGTTTCAAGGACCCTAATCGTCAATTACTGTTCATTGCAACTTTGGACTTGCCTAACTTGTCACGCCTTACGAATGATCCAATTAACTATCTTTCGTTTTGGCCGCCAATGCCGAATAAGTTGCCTAGTGATATTCCTAAGTTTGAAGGCAAATCAGGAGAGGACCCGTCGAACCATGTGATGACTTATCACCTCTAGTGTGCGTCTAACTCCATTTCAGATGATTCAATCTGTTTAAGGCTTTTTCAACGCACTTTAATTGGTCTTGCGGCCAAGTGGTACATTGAGTTACAGCGAGCCACTTTTTATAACTTTAGTCAGTTAGCTACTTCGTTTTTAACTCATTTTTAGTTGCCAGTCAAATATGAAAATGGCACGGAATTATTAACTTCATTAAAACAGTCAATGTCCACTTACATTTCAGATCACATTCATGAATGGAGGCATCGACGGCGTTTAGTGAAAGTTTTTATTCCGGATCAAATCTTAGCAGAATGGTTTGTCAAATCTTTACTACCGAAAATCACTGAGGATGTAGCTAAAGCAGGAGTTGCTACTGAAGAGCAAGTAATTGCTCAAGCTTAGTACCTTGACTTAGTTTATACGTAGTCAGGTACGTTACACGAGAAAATCCTTGACCTTCCTAAACAAAATCAAATCACTGCAGCTCCTTCAGGGTCTCATGCCGTTGATGGTATGATTGGTACGATTAATACCAAACATAAGAAGAAATATTCCAAGAATTCTTCTCCTATCATAACTTTACCAGATTCCCCGAGAGGAGATTCTTCCGTGGAAATTTCTTCCGATATTCATGTTGTAGATTCATCTACAGCCAAATCAAAATCCGGCGGTAAAAATAAAGGGAAGAAGAAAAATAAAACAGATAAAAATTAGAAAGAGAAACCAGAAAAAATGGAATCTACTAACGAGAAATGCAAACCTCATTATCCTTGTCTCATTTGTGACGAAGAGCATTTTACAAGAGACTACCCTCATCGCACTGAGGTTGTGAAAATCATCAAAGGTTCTCAAACGCCTGTTGTTTTGAAGGATCCTTTTCCTAGTGAAGACAGTAAGATGATAGGTTCTTCTTCAAATGCCTCAGAAGAACCCATAATGATGATGTCCCATGTTAGGATTGCGACACGATCGCAAGATTATCGAAGTAAAAGTCCCGTTGGTGGTAAGGAAGAAGAATCTTCTAATTTGAACCCATCAACTTCAACTCCCGGTTCCGATCCGCTACAGATCGAGAAACCTAACCCATACTTAGTAATCAAACCGCGTGCCAAGGGTATACTTCGAAAGTCAGCTTTCAATCCACATGCGAGAGCTGCTAAGAACTATAACATTGTTGAAGATTTGGCTATTTCACCTTCAGCAATGTCGACTTTGGAGGTGCTACAATCATGTCCAGCACATAGTAAATTTCTATTGTCGGCTATAGGAGCTGTTGATATTCAGGACTCGAGCCTTATAATTTTCGATCTAGAAAATAGTACACCATGCTTACCTCATCAAATGGCTTTCCAGATTCCAGTGTTAGTCAAAAACATACCTTGCTATAGGACTATGATTGATGAGGGAGCCTCAACGTGTATTATGTCGATCCAGTGTTGGAGATCGCTTGGTTCTCCTACACTAAATCAATCCCCAATGATTCAAAAGGCCTTTGATGGCCGTGGGTTCCATCCTTTTGGCATTCTACAGGATTCACCTATAGGGGCTGAAGGCAAAACTGTTAATCTAGATGTGGAGGTGGTTGATGCCCCTCTAGATTACAACCTTCTCTTGGGTCGTAGTTGGTCTTACGCCATGACTGTTGTTGTTTTATCGGTCTATCGGCTTATAAAGTTCCCTCATAATGGAAAGATCGTAACTATAGACCAGCTAACTTACTTTTCATCCAACCCAACCTCTTCTGAAAGTATCCAGCATGTCAGCAAAATAACTATCCCTTATAAGGATGTTGGAGTAGGACTAGTTAAAGATTCTGGTTTACTAGGAACTTTTTCCTTTCCTCCTCCAAACGTATCATCTTCTACTGCAACCATTCATATGATTTCATCAGACACTATTGTTTATGATGATCCTTGGATCATACCTTCCGAATCTGAGATAGACTCATTTGATGATGCTATGCCTTTGAGTCCATATGAAATTTCGTATCAGGCCGTGCAGTTGTTTTCCGACCATTCTTCAACCGAAATTGACTTAATGAATGTGGTCCATGAAGAATCACTTTCAACATCAAACTCAGATTCAACAACGTTTTCCGAACTTGTTCACACTGATGAGCAAATTCGTGAAATCCTATGTGTTGATGATTTACCATGGGAAGATCTTCATCATAGATCTTCGTTTTTACCTGAGATTGATTGCTTTGAAAATGATTTTTCATCTATTTTTACGACTGATTATGTCAAGGAACCCCAGAATCCAATGAAAAATCCTGATTCTGAGTTAAATTTGGGAAACATTTCTCGAACTATTCCTATTGACATTTCGGTTAAGCCTGGAATTGTTGAAAACATTCATATAGGTGCCTCTTGTATGGAAGATGAAATTCAAACATATAAGGCCCTATTTCAAGAATTTCGCGACGTGTTTGCCTAGTCATATGAGAAAATGCCAGGAATTGACCCAGCAATTGTTGTTCATGAAATCAAAACTTACCCAGACGCTAAACCCGTTCGGCAACGTTTGCGTTAGATCCACCCGCGAAAAGCTACTGCTATTAAGGCAGAAGTTGAAAAATTACTTAAAGCAGGTTTCATTTATCCAATTCCATTAACGGATTGGGTATCGAATATTGTTCCTGTTAACAAAAAGCAAGGAACAATAAGAATATGTATCGATTATAGGGATATTAATCGAGCCTGTCCAAAAGACAATTACCCAACTCCCTATATCAATTAAATCATTGATGATTGTGCTAGCAGTGAAATATTCTCTTTCATGGATGGTTTTTCCGGATACAATCAAATAAATATTCTACCTGCTGATCAACCAAAAACGGCTTTCATTTGTCCATGGGGGATATTTGCTTATTGCAAATTACCTTTTGGGCTCAAGAACACCGGGGCAACTTTTCAAAGAGCCATGTCTTACGCGTTTCATGACATCAAGCACATTGTGCAACCCTATCTCGATGATTTACCTGCTCATTCATTACATCGAGCTGATCATCTCATCCATTTACAAGAAATCTTTATGAGGTGTAGGCATTATCGAATTAGGTTGAATCCACACAAGTGTGTTTTCTGTATAGAAATGGGTCAGTTACTGGGGTTTGTTGTTTCGAAAGTCGGCATTCACATCGATCCCTCGAAGGTTGAAGCTATTGTCAAATTGCCTCCTCCTTCGAGTCTTCGCCAACTCCAAAGTTTGCAAGGGAAAGCAAACTTTTTACGTCGATTCATTCCTAACTACGTCGAGACCACAAAGGGTTTTACCCGGTTGTTGAAACAAAATACTCCATTCTTTTGGGATGAGATAGCTGACAAATATTTTGATGCACTAAAACACGCATTGACCCATGAACCGTTATTGCATCCTCCCAACTACAACCAGGACTACTTCTTATATCTCTTCGCCTCGCATTCCACCATTGGAATGGTGTTAGTTCAGGAAAATGAATTCGGTAGTGAACATGTGATATATTACCTTAGTCGAACCTTAAATCCAAATGAGCTAAAATATTCACATGTGGAGAAATTGGCATTGGCACCTGTTCAAGCTGTCCAACGTTTTCGTCATTACATTTTACTACGCAAGACTACAGTAATTTCCGATTGCAACCGTATGATCTATATTTTGACCAAACAATTGCTAGGGGGCAAGTACTCCAAATGGATTGTGATCCTGCAGGAGTTTGACTTAGAATTTGAAAAGTCTAAGTCAAAGAAATCTTTATTTTTTGCGGAGTTGATGTGTGACTTCTCGCGTGCTGACACAGAAACTGTGGTGGAGGAGCCCATTGCGGACGAATCCTTGTTTCTAATCAGCACTTTAGATCCATGGTATGGGGATATCATAGTTTATCTCTAGACCCAATCCTTTCGGCCTGAAATTTCAAGATCAGAGCATCGAAAAATACGATTCCAGTCCCAACAATTCAAAATTATTGGAGATACACTTTATCGTCGTGGGGCGGACTTTGTTTTCCGACGTTGTTTAACTCATGAGGAAGCTGAAAGGGTTCTAAATGACTGTCACTCTAGAGCGTGTGGCGGTCATATGTCTGGGTTTGCCACAGCCCAAAAGATATTGCGCACTGGCTATTTCTGGTCGTCTTTGTTTAAAGACTGTATTAACGTAGTCCGAAAATGCCACAACTGCCAAATTTTTGATCGAAAGATGCGCGCTCCACTTGCTCCTCTCCACCCTATAATTTCCGTCGGTCCTTTTGTGAAATGGGGTATCGATTTTATTACATGTAACCCTCACTTGGCCGGGGGGCATGCGTATATCATCCTTGCGGTAGATTATTTTACCAAGTGGGCCGAGGTGATGCCTACATTTGAGGCAGACGGCAAAACTACTGTGATTTTCATGTTCAATCATATAATTGCTAGGTTTGGTGTTCCACAAGCGATTATCACTGATCATGGGCGTCATTTTCGAAATATTATGATGACTGAACTTACAGACCAACTTGGCTTGCGTCACGATAGTTCAACTCCATATTATCCACAGGCTAATGGTCTGGTTGAAGCCATCAACAAAGTTCTAGTCATCATGATCCGACGAATCATTGGGATTCATAGGTCGAATTGGCATAACATGCTATTTTCAGCGCTTTGGGCGTATCGAACCTCAGTAAAAACATCAACCGGTTTCACTCCTTTCCAACTAGTTTATGGTTTGGAAGCTGTGTTACCCATTGAATGCGAAATCTCGTCATTGCAAATGACCATAGAATTTTTTCCGGCCACTTCCGAAGAGAAAAAATGTTTGTTGTACTTAGCTCAGCTAGATGAGAATGAACGTGATGCTGCATTAGCAATCGAAACTCATGCCAAATGTATTAAAGCTCAGTATGATCGAAATGTTACACCTCGTAATTTTTCGGAAGGAGACCTAGTCTTACTGTACGATCAAGCAAATGATAAATTAGGCATTGGAAAATTGGTACCCATGTGGCATGGTCCTTATGTTGTTAAGTGAAAGCTGGCAAAAGGGGCTTATGAATTGGTAGACTTTGACGGGGTCTCTTTAGGTAAACCTAGAAATGGTCTTTACCTGAAGAGATATTATGCTTAAATCTAGGTGTGGAGATTTTTATTTAGGTTAGTTTTCTTTCTAGCTGGTGTGTTTTAGATTAAAAAGTGTGCTTAGCTTAGAGAGTGTTTTTTGTCATTATTCCTGCTTATCTTGATTTTACTCTTGATATTGCAGATGTCAACGTTTCTCCAAACATACATTGGTTTTGCTGATGGTGCTTGTCGTAATACATTGAACATTTCTTCTGCAGCTTGGGTCACCTATTCGCCCTCTGATGAGTTGGTCTCTATGAATGGGGTAAGCCTCGGTCAAACAACGAAAACCATTACAGAGTATAGTGCAGTGATTGAGTTATTATTTGAATCCATCTCATTTGGGATTCAGAGTTTGATTGTGAGGTTAGATTCTGAGCTCGTTGTATTATAGCTTAATAGAGTGTATGCCATTAGAAATCCAGTGTTATTGAGATTATTTTTGAGAGTTCGTCTCTTGGAACGTGAATTTGACTATATTGAATATCAGCATATTCCAAGATATTTAAATACATTAGCAGATGCAATTGCTTCTCGAATGTTAAGTAGACATTTGCAATAATCAAACAAGTAAATTTAAAAACATTCCATAACATGTTTTACAAGATAAGCTAGTAATAGTGATATAGTATAACATAGAAGTCTGTCAAATATACATCGTCTTCGATCATAGGTTGAAAAACACCTTATGATCGGCAAAAATGATAGTACAAAAAGCAAAAAATGTCATATGAGTCTACAACAGGCGATCATCCTATCACTGGTGATGATCACAATAAGAAACCACTGTACGGGCCACCCTACAAAGGAACCTCCTGAAAGGTCCTGGGACCCCAATCACATAGCGCTGTAGCCTAAGAGGAATGTCATCTATGCTAGTCTCTGGAATGTCTGCTATCAAACGCTCTAGATGGCTTTCCAATTCGGCCAAGGTCTCTGTAGATTCATCCTGTGGGGCTGGTGTTGCTGCAGCTGGCTGTTTCCTCTCATAAGGTCGGAGAGTGGCTGGTCGCCGTGGACCTACATCTGCATTTGAAACTTTTACTATCAATTTTGGGACGATTTAAAAACAAAAAAAAAAAAAAATAGAAAATGTTGAAAATGATTTTACCTGAGTCATCCCATTGCTCTCCTGGTGGAAGAGCCATGTCTGGGTCACCACAATAATCTATCCCAGCATAAGGAAAATCCTGAATAGCAAATGCTTGGTTCTCCAACCAATGAAAATACTCAGGAGTAAATCGAATGACTTCTATTCCCTCCTCAAGATGACGGGCCATAATTGCAACCCAACGCATCAGTTTGGGCTCTCGGGGAAGTCCAACTCCAACGGTAAGATGTTGTGGGACCAACATTGGGACCCTCTCTAGACTAAAGCTCACAACTAAAGCACCATATCCAAAGTTCTTCAGTTGTCCGTTCTTTGCTCTAGTCATTTGGCCATTTACATTAGCTAACACAGCCTCGCACCAGTTGAAGATGGTGCCTCGAAAGCAGTCTACTGCCATCCGCATTTTGGATCCAGTGGCCACATGTAGTGCTGTGCTTCTGCATAGCCTGGTAACAGTAAATGCAATCACTTTGAGTTCAGGACGGGAGATGGCTTTAATATCAATCCCTTTGTCTCTAGTTTGGTCGTTACAGAACTCTAGCCGGAGGCTATCGATAGACTGGCCACCTGGCCTAGTCCCGAATAGAGTCAAATGTTCACCTCTCTTAGGCAAACCAGTCAAAAAGTAAATGTCTTTCGGCTCCATTTCGAGCTAGTGGCCACCAATAAAGAAACACTAGTCCTGTATATTCCACCTGTCTACTAGCCACTGCAAAAAGTCCACCTGGGCCCTCGTGCCAGGTATGGCCCAGAATTTGTATAAACTGCATGCCTTCAATGCATCAATCGAAGGTTGATGATTAATCGCTGCAATATCCACATCCTCGTGATCCCGTACCCGCCAATCAAGCATGATGTATACCCTACATTCAATAAAAAGGCAGATTAGAATATTTAAGATCAAAATTTTTGGGTGGAATTTGAAAAATTTAAGTTTGAAAACCTTTGCTGCGGGGACTGCACCCTCTGTGTTAGAGACAGTGCATGGGTCCGCACTCTGCCTTAACGGCAGGTGTGGGCCCCTGACTTTTTTCCTTTCACGAAAAAGTTGGGGTCTGCAGGTTTCCTATGCTAGGCCTGCGGACCCCCGTGTGCGGGTTTTTAACCTAAAAATTTCCTAAAAAACAAAATAAAGCCCTAAAAACAGTTTTCAAACAGATAAAATTAAAGAGTAAGATGATGTGGATTACCTGGAGGAGACGACGTTCGATTCCAACGGACGGATTTTCCGCAATCTTCACGGGAAGTTTCTGACCAAAAGCTCTCTTTTCTCACTCTGAAGTCAAACGGTAAAAATGAATTTACAAAAGCCCTTTTTATAAGCTTTTTTGAATAAATGAGTTTTTAATTTGTTTATTTTTCACTTTAAAGAGGTAACTTTTGAAGCATTTTTATCTATTTTAAACAGGTATGAGTAATGTTTGAGTTTTTGTGTAGGATAACGGATTTTTCAGGCAAAATTGATCATTTTTGACAAAAAACATTAGAGTCACCTTTAAGCTCTTTTCTGACTCCTAAAATATGAAAAGATTGTCGAGTTTTTCTTTTTAAGCTTGTTAAAATGGAACTAAAAAGACAGTCCACTTACAACCCTTTTCTGACCGTAAAAACATGAAAAGATTGCCGGATTTTTGTCATTTCAAATTCGATATTGGTTATAAAACGACGTGTCATTGGTCGCTTTTTTACTTTTTCGGATCAGAGACACTAATTATGAAAAGTACTCCTTGGTCGTAATGATCAAGCAGTTCTCTCAAGTGTTATTTTATACTTTTTCGGGCTTGGGAGACACAAATTTACGTAAAAGGACAACCATGGAGTTTTCTGAAGTTTTTTCAGACTCCCTAAAATTGAAAAATTCTCCTATATTGGACTTGTTAAAATTTAACAGTAAAGGACCTGTTCAATTACAAATAGGAACGGACCACTCCTTCTTGGGGTTCGAATTTAAACTAAGTTGGACTCATACGAAGGATGAGGTTATAATCAAGCAAATGTTATCCTCCTCAAGCTTGTTAAAAATAAAGAGGTACTTGCCAGAAATGCTGGGGGAAAAGAGAGAAAAATGAACCTGTTTGTCATACTTTGTGTCCCAGAAAAACATTTAACCACTCTTGAACATGACACTTTTTATTCACCTGGGTTGGGAAATCCTTTACCTAACAGTTGATTAAACCATATTGAAAGTCTTCAACTTGTTTCTGGGTATTAACTTTGGGTCAATTGTCACCAAACCATCTGCCGTGTCGTTATGTGTTCAAGAGGTCAGTGCGAATAAACCATTCATCTGCAAAATATCTGTCATCCATCTTGACCATCCCTGAGTCAGTCCTTGCAACTATATTTCTTCAAACTTGATCTATGATTTCATGTTGTGGGCTTGCCTACGACGGATCGCTTTCTATCGACTTCAGCTCATTATCTAGAAAGATGATCTATAAATCGTCAGTACCTTGGGATCTGCATGCCTCAATGGCAGGTTTCTCACCTTCAACGATAGGTTGCATCATTGACCATCGATCAAAGGATTCCGTGACATGTTCGACATCAAAAAATCTATTCACATCTCATGGATTGTACTGAGTACTTTGAGAGCCATTGACATTACTGGTGGTTTCTCTCACACTTGTTAACAGTTTACATCATTGACTGGTAATAAAGTGGTTTCTATCATGTTCGACTTCGACACATTCATTCACATGGATAGAATCGTACTATTTCGGGAAGTAGAAATCAAGACCCTGGATCTAGTTTCCACCATCCAGGCTGCGAGAAATTTTGTATTCATTATACAGTAGACTATTCATAAACAAATGGCTACGTCCATACTGTGTCTACATGTGTCTATACTTGTGATGTATTACAAGATCATTCCTATATCAGAGCAGTAGTTAGTTTTCTAGTCAGTTTTGATCTGAGTATGGGAATGCCTACCTCAGCGATGATATGATCTCATATATATATTTTGTATTGAATGTTTTTACATGTTCCAATAGGGCTCTCCACAAGATGATCCTCGAAATGATAAAGTACTTCACTCTTCTTAGATGATAAATGAAATCCTCATCTACTACAGACTTCGCACTTTAGGGGGCAATCTGTTACACAAAATATTGTCACCATGACTATTTGCAGTCAATATGGGTCTATCATCATTCATACTGTCCTCCTTAGCAAGTCTCAAACCTCAGCTCTTCATGTCAAGATTTAAAAATGAGAGAAAGTCCTTGAAAATCAATAAAGCTCTGGTTCCGCACTTTCTCTTATTGTTACCTGTGGTCCCGCACCCCTTGGTCATGTTACCTGCGGACCTGCCCGCTTTGTCTCTAAACGAGTGGGTGCGGACCCCTGTGAAAGTCAAAAAGGCGCAAGTTTATTCTTAAAAACTCACTTTGGGTTAATTCTGGATGATTCTAGAAGGAATCTTGACATGGATGGTTCGCTCCTTGGTGGTTCATGCATCCCAAAACTAAAGGAGCTAATCCCTTGATGAGAGGAGGTTATCCCTTTGAAGGAGGGTTTTATCCCTTTGAAGGTGGACCTAGTAACTTCCCTCCATTGCACTATAAATTAAGGCATTGGGCTGGTTGCTAGAGAGGTTAGAAGCTGAACATTTTTTAGGGTAAATGTTGTTGGAATTGAGACTTCCTAGTTAAGCTTGAGAGGAGAGATTACATACCTTTTGGCTTCATTGGGAAGAGAGTGAAACTTGTCAAAGTAGAGGAGATTCTTGCTGGACCCTGGGATGAGCTTGTACAGCATCAAGGCACCAAGGTTGTAAAGTTCTTATTTGATTAAAGTTAATACAATCAGATTCATTTTTCTCAATAAATTGTCTTATATGGTTTGTTTCATGAATTCCTTGATCATCATGATAAATATGCTTTATTACATTGGCTTTTCAGGTGCTATTTAATGTGTGTGCTTGTTTGTGTTTGCAGATTCTTTACAAGGGAGCTCATTTGGATCAACGGAGCGTGGCTTCCACAAACTTGCACTGGACCCAAGGTAGGCCTAAAACACTTGTTTGCCTTTATTTATAAATTTCATATTTAGAGAAAGATAGAATTTGTTTGGTTTGCTTGTCGCTAGATATCATTAGATACTAGGGAGGTCGGTCTTGTCCGCAAGAACGACTTATCCGGCCGACACTCGAGGTTTGAATTTCTTTGGGTCTCCTTCTTCAATAACGTTAGCATGATATCTATCTCTCTTATTATTGTTTGGATTATCAGGATAGTCACTCCTGTAGTGACAATTCTTATGGCATTGATAGCATTATACCTTGGACATGACTACTTCCGTCCTTGTCCTTTCTATTTCTTTCCTTTGTGTTGGGAAATGTAGGTATTTGATACTCCTTCAGCATTGGAAACTAGAGAGATCCTCAATTCTTCTTGACTATAAGAAGTCCATATTTCTTCTAAAGTAGGATCTTCCTTCCAACTATTAAGACTTGTACCAACACCCCAAGTAGGTGGAAATCCTAATAGAGAAGTAATCACAAGTTCTTTGTCTAGAACAATTTCATCAATGGCCAAAAGATCATATCGGATTATCACCATCTTCACAAAGAACGAGACCACTATAAATTCTTTAGTCATATTTATGGTCCTTAGTTCATTCTTCACGCTTGCCACTTGGCCAATGCTCTTAATAGTGAATAACTTTGAAAAGGATTCATACATTTCTTGAGCATAATTCATGTTGGCTATGAATGGTACATGATTGTCTTTTATTCCTTCTACCATTAGAGTCATGGCCACCAATTCTAATTCTATGAATTTTACTTTCTCAGCATCACTTGAGTCATCTGTAGGATTCTTTACATTTCCTTTGACCAAGTCTAGTACCTTGTTCCTTTCATGGATGAGGTCAATCCTCTTCTTCCAAGACCTGTAGTTTGAGGATCCTTAAAAAAATTTCTCTCCCTTGATTGTGTTAGGCATTTTCCTTGACTATAGTAGATTCCTTTCCTAAGAATCATTTTGAATGGTTCATAGATAAAGCTTGAGATTACCTTTTTATTTTTTCTTCCCCAAAGCTCACAACCATGTTAGAAAATCAAAAAGGCTGAAAGATTTTTTTTATACTTGATAATTACTTGTGACATTATTGACTTCTTAGTAGGATTATTTTATATCTTCTTTCCTTCAGTTCATCAAGCAATTAGAAAAGTAATAACACATGAACAATGGACACTAGATGTAGGCTCACAGCAAGGGAAAAACCCCTCTCTAGGGGAAAACCTAGTCAATAATTCTTCCTTCAATTGTTTTCTAGATATATTCCAAGACTCGTAACCTTGACACAAACTTTCCTCCACACCAAGTGAGCCTTCTTCCTTACTTGTAAATGATCCTTCTTGACCTAGTAGCAGCATCAACAATGGCAACACTTTCTTCGACCCAACAACTTCGACCTTGCCTTAGAGACTTTAATCTTTATTGAAAGACTTTGATCTTCTCTTATAACCTTCGATATTGGCCCAATACGTCTTCTTGAGGTGACAACATCAACATGGCAATTGGTTACGGAATCATATGAAAACTGGCTACAACATCAATAAGAGAAATTTTTATCTTCCAAACTAGGGCAAGAGAGAGAGAGAGAGTTCCACCAAAGGTTCGATTTTCACTTTCTCCTTCTCCTAGACCAAACTCGCACTTCCTTCTCCTCCTTCTTCTATTTTTCAATTCTTCAAGATTCAAGAGAGATTGAACTTGCTTGTAAGAGAGTATGCTTCAAATGTAATTCAAACTTCTTTATTTATAGTTCATTGATGAGGTTGAATAGCCCTCCTGGAGGCCAACCTGATCATTTTAAGGGTGGCTTGTTGTGGAGACAACATAATTCATATTTGATTCAATATTTAACCTTTTTACATGATTCAAAAGCCCAAGAAGGGTCTCTTTAAAACTACAATGGCTCTATTGACTCAAAATAAGTCCTAGAAGTCCTAAATGGGGACTTTGACCTAAAACATGATGACCCAAGCATGAAACCCATGCTTTAATAAGTCATAATAATAACAATAATAATTCTTTTCTTTATTGTTTTGACAAGTACATTACAAGATGACTCAAATACATTAAATGAAGACCAAATCTAGTTACATTTTCCAACAACATCCACTAGGAGGGAGAAGAATTGAACCCACACTGGGGATGCTAAAAATTGCTCCTTCTCCGAGTTGTAACATTCTTCCCAATTTCTGAGGAATAGCCTCGCGATACCCATGAAATACGAGCCATTCTCAAACACCTGTTTCCAGTCCACCAAGTCCGCAAAGCCTCATCGTGAAGAAACCCTTTGCCCTCAAATGTAGTTCCACTACTCCACTCAGATTCCATTTAGTTTGGATCCACTGGACAATATCGTGTTTGTTGGGTGAGATGCCCATAAATCTACAAATCCAAGCATGATCTTTCATGAATTGTCATGTTTTCTCCAGTCCATTTTTGGGGATCACAAATTTGGGGTTCTTAACAACTTTTGGGAGGCAATGGTTTCTTCCTTTAGACTATCATTGTGCCCCCATAATTGGGAAATTTGTTGTGCCCACGTTGTCTCATCCAAACCAAATTTTTGGGATGTTGCATACTTTGGTCCTTTGATGACATCGCGAAAGGAGGAGGATGGTGCCCTCCCCCACAGGGGGGGGCACTCATGAGCTTCACACTCAGTCAACGGCTCAAAAAACTCCAACTTGTTTTCAATGATTGTTTGATCTGCCTTCCGAGGTGGTTGTGGTAGGGGTTGCGTCACTTTTCCGGCTGAAAACGAATTACTGCAAACCTTAGCATAGCGAGCTCCATAATAATACTATCATGTTATTATAATATAATAGTATTTATTTTAAAATGTCATTATAATTGTTTTAATTATTATCATATTTATAATAGGAGTTGTCTTTAGTGCGACTTTTTGGAAGGAAAAATTTGAGGTGAAATCTTGATTTGTATTATTTAAACTCGTTTTTTCACGGTGAAAAATCCCTACTGGACTTCGAATGTGATTTATCGCACTAAAGACAATTCCCTTACATATAATTATTTTTATTGTATTATTGTTATTATTATATTTATATATTTATTAATATCAATAATAATATTTATATTAAATCTATATCTATTTAATAATGCAAATGTACATATAATTGATATATACTTATCTATCTATCAATCTGTATCAACCACATTAATTAATTAATATGATTGTGCTAATATAATTTTAAAAATTCAAAATTAACATGAAAAGATATATTAAAGTAAATGAATATTAAGTGACGTACACTTCAGAGCTAATTCATAAGACGATTATAATACATTTGATAAAATGTGAAATGAAACTAAATTAAATGCTATGTAACGTCAGAAGTTTTAGTAGAATGCCACCGAACACTATGGGTTGCTAGAGTCACGGCACCGAACACCCGTTGTGAATAGGTGAGATTTACATTGGAATTGATGTTTGTTATGGATGAACAGTAAACCTCAATACAAAATCAATAATTTTGTATGTTGACTGCGGAAACGGGCCGAGTGAGATATTTTGATTGGTTAAACTGGTCATCTTTTCGTTGTGATCGATGGTTGCCTTTTCGTTCTGATCGATGGTGGTTGTGGATGAACATAAAAAAAGTGCATATGAATTCCAAAATTTTGTTGATTTAATTTAGTGAGATAACTTGCTGGGTTGATTTTTAAATAAGAAAGGAATAAAGATATTAGTTTCTTTGTATTTTTAACCAGTGTTAACATATCATAGGTTTGAAATTTCAAGGGCTGAATGAGATACCTTGTTATAGATGGGAGATACCTTGTTATAGAAGAGATCCCAACATAAGCGGTGAATTTCTTCTATATATGGTTGAATTTCTTCTATATAAGCTTGCATGCTATACGAAAACTAGTTCATACATAGTACCTGTCGCTGTTCCCTCCGTCTGATATTGTCATACATACTACCTGTGGCTGTTCCCTCCGTCTGATATTGTTATTTGGAGTTGTTTGATATTAGCAGAGCACATAGCGATCGATCTATGGCGTCAAATGTTCTAGGTTTTCTCAATGACAAGAGCATATTAGTAACTGGATCGACCGGTTTCCTCGGCAAAAGTATTTGAGACAGAAATGTTATTCTTACTTATATCTGGTTTTCACGCTCACAGTGATGCTAACTGCAGTTTGTTTACTTGGTGCAGTTTTCGTGGAGAAAATTTTGCGTACGCAGCCCGGGATTAGACGCATTTTTGTTTTGTTAAGAGCGGAAGATTTGGAATCTGCCAAACTCCGATTTAAAAACGAAGTAAGAAATCTCTGGACTATTTGTATTCATCCATGGATTAAATCTATGACTACTGTTATCGTTCAGTAAAGAAATAGTTTCTTGCGCTATGAATGGCAGGTTATAGGAGCAGAGTTGTTCAAGACTTTGAGGGGTCAACATGGGGACAACTTTGAAAACTTTGTGTTCCAGAAAGTTGTTCCTGTAGTGGGAGACGTTGCAGCAGATCATAATCTTGGAATTGACCAAGAGAGCACGAGAGAGCATCTTTGGGAGGTTCTGGACGCCGTTGTAAATATTGCAGCAAGCACAGCGTTTGATGACAGGTTTGTTGCGTTCATAGCTAGTTGTAATTGTTCCAATTATATAATTTAAGTGCTTATTGCCTAACATCAAGCAAGCGTAGATATGACGTTTCACTCAATGTCAACACACGCGGATCTGAAAATGTTGTGGAATTCGCCAAACGATGCCGTAAACTTCAAATCCTCCTGCATGTCTCGACCGGTAAGTGGGATTCATGACAGTTATGTGTATGATTCATAATAATTTGGATTTATATGTCGTGGCTACATCTCTCTTTCTTTCACATATAGAATATATTTATTTATTTTTATCCGAAAACAAGGTGTTGGTGTTGGATTGTTATTTATGTAATTTGTATTTTCTAATAAAGTTTTTAGAATTTTTTTTAAATAGACATTTAAAATTTTAAGATATTTTCTATAATATATATATATAACGATTTAGCTTTATTTCCAAAATATTTATGTTTTTTAATTAATTAATTATTTAAAAAAAAATCTTATATCAACAAGAGTCATATGAAAGTGGTTATAGTCCTTTGAATATATAAGGATGATAATTTATGGTATTGACTCATTTTATTATAATAAATCTTACTTAAAATTGAGAATTTCCATGATTAAGAATCTTATTATTGTTTCATGTTTGATTTATATATTCATTATTTTTATAATTAGTAATAATAATCTTCGTCGATGAAATTATCTTTTTCCCGAACATTTTTTTAGTTAATTTCAATTAAATTTGACAGAAGTTTTTAAAAACTTGTTTAATCTACAAAATTCAAGTTCCCTAGATATTTTTGAGAGAACTAAATCCACTTATGCACTCAAAAACATATTTTAAACAAAAGAATATGACAATCTTTTTTGAAATTATATTGCCAAATTCCAATGAAAAAAATCACTTGATATATTAATTAGACTGTACTATTAAATTAATGTTATAATTTAGTTCTTTTTTAGCGTTTTTTTTTTTTAATTTTAATCATATAAAAAATATAATAAATATTTTGACATTTATTATGAATTAATGTCTTTAAAATTTATTAACCATTTCTTTGAGATACAATTTTAATAAAAGTAGTTATTTTTAATTTTAGTTATTTCATATTTATATGTGAAAAGATAAATTGTTATGCTTTGTTATTTTGGTTATTCATTATTGCATCATATTAGTTATTCCATATTAGGTTGGTTATGTCTTATTTCTTTTTTAGAAAAGAAAATCGTTATGTTTTACCAGGTAACTGGTTGCTAGAATGTGAAAGATAAAGAAAACAATAAAAACATAAGGTAATTGGCAGAAGTGATTATTCTGATTATTTTAATAGAGGAAAGATTTCTTGTTTTGTATTTTATAAAAACCACACTTGTTGGTTCGAAAAGCGTCGGCCCAAAAAATCTCTCATCTGATTTCTACCTAAAGATTTTGTTTAATATTAAAAGTGTCAAATAAATTTTAATATTTATTATTGGGAGAAATGATCACTGTGATTTTTTGGGATAGGTATTAGTATAATGTTATTAATAAATATGGTTGATATAAGTTTAAGGGTAGATAATCATATGCACAACCATATTAATAAATGTGGTTGAAAAATGTGGATAGAAAATAATAGTATAAATCTAATATTAATCATAATATTAATATTCACTGATAACTATATAATAATAAGAATAATAATAATATTACAAAAATAGAGATTCTCTATTGATCACACATGAGTTGTTGCTCTTCTCTATTGATCACACAGACCTTGATTTGACTTGATTACAATGAACCAAATGAAGGGTATTTAAAATTTTTCAACTAGAGACCCACCCAACATAAATTAACAAGAAAATACACACTAAATTTTGACTTCTCCAAATATAGATTGAACCCAATGTGACTTACACTTAACTAAGTTAACTCACACTTTAAATCTGGAATACACTTAACTCTGCTTATCTCTTCATGCTTCACTCGACTTCGATCTTGCTAGATCTTCATGTGAGAGTAATTACTATTTCCAACACTCCCCCTTAATTATGACTGTATGACTGAACATAACTCAAACATGACTTAGCATGACTCAACTATGCCTTCTAGGTTTACAATAGAAATTGATGCAATCATCACTCAAACATGCCCACTAGTATAAGTCTCAACTAGGCTTACAATGACTCAAAACTTTTAACAATTTTCTTTTTCATTTCTTCTAGATTCTATATCCTTGAAATTGCTTCATTCTCTGTTGTGTGCTCTTGATGTAGAATCCATACTTCTTTACTTGTTGCTGCTGCAATGTTTCTTTGACTTGTCTTGAATTTGTGCTGAAAAGTAATCTGATCATGTCTTCTACAGCTTCCTCTTCAAAGATTTTTCAGCTATGGACTATTGCCACAACTCTCCATCTTCAAATTGTCTTTTTGCTTCAATTGAACTTCTACATTTCTCACAAGTTCTCTAAAACAGTGATATCTAGTATCAATATGCTTTCTCTTCTAATGAAACACACTATTCTTGGATAGTGAAATCGGTGAGGTGTTGTCACAATATATTGTTGTTCATATTTGTTGTTTCTGCTTGAGTCCATCAAATACTCTTCTTAACCATACTACTTGACATGTTGCTGATGTTGTTGCTACATATTATGCTTCTATTGACAAAAGTGTCACAATAGGATGCTTCATAGATGCCCATGCTATCACACCTGAACCAATATGAAACATATAACTAGAAGGGCTCTTCCTATAATCCAAACTACCTGCAAAATCACTATCTATATATCTAATCAAATCCTTCTTATTTGTGCTTCCATACATTATGCCACAATCTCTAGTTCCTGCTATGTATCTCATAATTATTTTTCTTGCTCTCCAATGTGTGCCTTTTGGAGTCTCCGTAAATATGGAAATCAAAATTACTCCTTCCATAATATATGGTCTTGTAGCTGTAAGATACATGAGGTTGCCAACCAATCTTTTGAATAGAGTTGGATTGACATATAATCCTTCATCATCCTTACTTAACTTTGTACCTATTGCAACTGGTGTAGGGAAACGTTTTCAATTTTCCATTCTGAATCTTTCCAACAAATCTTTGGCATATTTGTTTTAACAAATAAAAATTCATTTTTCAGAGTTATTAACTTCTATGAAAAGAAAATATTTCATAACACTGAGATCTGTCATCTCAAATTCTTTCGTCGTGGTCGCTTTAAATTCGTCTAACTTGAGATCACCTATAAAAATCATGTCATCAACATATAAGAAAACAATCAAAATTTTTCCATGCTTATTTACCTTTGTGTATAAGGTAGGCTCAATGTTGCTTCTACAAAATCCATTCTTAATCATGTAGATGTCAACTCTACTATACCAAGCTCTAGGTGTTTGCTTCAATCCATAGAGCACTTTCTTCAACTTGTAAACTTTATCTTCTTTACCTTCAAAATCATAACCTGAAGGTTGTTGCACATAAATTTCTTATTCTAGAATTCCATTCAAGAAGGTTGATTTCACATCCACCTGATATACTTTCCACTTGTTTTGAGATGCTATGGATGGAACTGCTCTTATAGTATTCTCCAAAGTCTATTCCCTGTTGTTGCGAAAACCCTTTTACTACAAGTATTGCTTTAGATATGTCAATTTCACTTTTCTCATTCAACTTTGTCTTGTACACTCACTTCACACCAATGAGATTTTTTTCTTTTGGCAAATCAACAAAATCCCGTGTATGATTCTTTTCAATAGCTTCAATTTCTTCATCCATGTCTTGCACCCAATTTTCATCTCTGATTTTTATTCAAATGGATAAGGTTGGAATGACAAAAATGCAATATTTGAACTAACATCCAAATCATCATAAATATATTTCAGAGTTCTCATCTTTCTCTTACCATTTCTTGATTCACCCTGATTAACTGTTGGGGGAATCTTGATCTGTTGATTTGCTTGAAGATCCATGCTGCTCAAAAAATCTTGGAGTCCTTGTTGGTGCGTCTCTGTTTGGTGTCTTCACTTATGATTCTTTCTGCTCCTTTTCTGCGACACCATCTTCTACTAGCAGTGGCACTTTTGCATCAACTGTTTTGTCTATACTTCCATTCCATGACTTTTGTTCTTCGAGCACAATTTATCTGCTAATTATGGTCTTCTCGGTGACAGGGTTATATAATTTGTAAGCTCTTGATTGCTCACTATAACCAGTAAATATGTATTTTTCACTTTTATCATCCAATTTTCCTCTTCGATCCTTAGGCAAATGCACATAAGCTACACATCCAAGCACTCTGAGATGAGATACACTGTAAGATATACCTGACCATGATTGTTTTGGTACTTTGTTCATCCCACTCTTTGTAAGAGATTCGTTGATCACATAAATAGCACATGCAGTTGCTTCTGCCCAATACTCATTAGACAAGTTTCTTCCTTTCAACATGATTCTTGTCATGTTCATAATTTTCCTTTTCTTTCACTCTGCTACACCATTCTATTGCAGTGTGTATCTAGTTGTAAATTATCTTCTGATTCCATGTTATTTGCAATAATCATGAAATTCCTTTGAATCATATTCTCCAGCATGATCTGACCTCAATACCTTTATCTCTCGATCACTTTGGTTCTCTTCTAAGGCTTTGAATTCTTTGAAATTTGCAAAAGTTTTAGACTTCTGCTTCAAGAAGTAAACCCAAGTCTTTCTACTATAATCATCAATGAAAGTGAGGAAGTAACAACTTACATCAATCAACTATGTCCTCATAGGTCCACACATGTCTGTATTCACTAGCTCAAGAGGTTTCTTTGCTCTGTATGCAACTCCCTTTGGAAAACATTCATGGTGTTTCTTTCCCAAGATGCAACACTCACAAGTACTAGTAGGTTCTTTGATGGGAGGTAATCCTCTTGTTGCAACAATCTTAAACCAGAAAAAATGCAAGTTTCCAAACCAAAAATTCCATAACAAATAATCATTAGAACATGCACTATAAAAGAATTAACTTGATCACTATAATTCATGACTAGAGGAAAGAGTTTGTTCCTCGTCATCTGCACCTTTGCTATCACTTACTTGGGGGATTGCCATATATAACACATTATTGTCCTTAAAAGATAACTTTGTATCATTTCTGTGTCAATTGACCAACACTTATTAAACTATGTTTGAGACCAGCAACATAATATACCTCTCAAATTTTTTTCAACTCCCCTTGCTTGGTCAAGATGTTGACCACTCCTTTTCCATCTACATCCATAGTCTTGTCAGTGCCCACATTTACCTCTATCTTCATAGATTGATCCAAATTTGCAAGCACATTCTTGTTGCCTGTCATGTGGTTACTCCAACCACTATCTAATAGCCACACATTATCAGAAGGTTCATGCATGGTATCATAAGCTAGGAACATGGAGTTAGTACTCTTTGTAGTGACATCAGTTCTCTTGTTCCCTTGATCAACTATCCCCTTCTTGCAATCATAGGCATAGTGACCAAATTGATTGCATTAATAACATATCACCTTTGATTTGTCAAATATTTGATTATTGCTGAAGCTTTTACAGTTGCTTCCACTTTCATGTTCATGCTCTTCTCGACCATATCTCTGGTCACCATGTCTTCCGCCTCGTCCTCTACCTCTTGATCTACTTCTGCCTCGACCTCTGTCTCTTGAAATAGAAACCTGACATTTGAAAGCGGTTTCTAAAGTGGAATCCTTATTTCTTTTTTTCCTTGCCTCATGTGATAGAAGTGATCTCATCAACTCATCAACTGTTAGTTATGTCAAATCCTTGGCTTCTTCTATGGTTGCTACCACAACATTAAATTTGGTATACAAAGCGTTGAAGACCCTCTCAAGCACTATTTGATCTTTAATTTCCTCACCATAAATTTTTAATTGATTTACAATAGTCATGACCCGATTAATGAATGAATCGATGTCCTGTGTCTCCTTCATCCGTGGACTTTCAAAATCTATCTTAGTATTATGCAACTTAACAATAATGACTTTGGACATACCTTTATAGCTTGTAACCAAGGTATCCCATGCTTCCTTTGTTGAAGACGTGATGAGAATCTTCTGGAACATTGCTCGGTCCACTCCTTGCTGGATAAGCTTCGAGGCTTGTGCATTCTTCTTCTTGTCTTTCTTCCATAGATCCCTCGCTGCATTAGTGAGAGCTCATTCTTCTACTTCTTTCTTAGGTTTTGAAAACCCAAAATTGACATAATCCCAAACATCATGAGCCTGCAATGTGGTCGCTATCCCAATAGCCCACACATCATAATCTTTCCTCGCAAATGGTGAAAACTGAAACTGGAAATTTGAGAAAATCATCTTTATTCAAAAAAAATTCCTCCATTTTTTTATTGAAAAAATTATAAACCCTTTTTTAATAAAAACTTTATTTATTTTTTATTATTAATTTATTATTTTTTTAAATGTTTATATATATTAACAAAAGCTTTTATAATAAAACCTTTTAAAAATATTATAATAAGCCCGTTTAAAGACTTATTATAATATATTCACTTTTTCAATAAATCCTTTTATGAAACTTTAGTAAAGAAAAAATATTTTATATTAAAAGGCCCTCTCGTAAACAAACTAAATCAACGTAAATAGCACCCAACGTAAATTTTGGCTTAGTCGTTTTTAATTTTGATTGATTTTTCCCAAAGGTTGCCACCTGTAATGTGGTTCTTTGTTAGGCACATGAGTGTTATAACGCATTGAAAACCACTCTAAGGTGTTATAGTTAAGGTGTGTTATAGCCTAAACAAGAGGAAAAAATATTTATTTTCTTTCTCACCGATCCTTGCCGTTATCTTTTGTTTTCTAACCTTGTTCCAATATTAATTTGTTGGAAAAGTAGAAGAACTAAAACACAAATTTCACACCAAATTTAATTTTGTTTTTTTTTTTACTCTCTGTAACCTTGTTCTAATATCAATTTATTAGAAAGACATAAAAGCCAAAACACAAATTCCACACCTACAACTTTTCTATTAATTACACAAAACTTAATTATTACAATAAACCAGATATATAATTAAATTATTTTAATAATAAAATGATTAGATTATTTTAACAATAAACCATGTGTATAATACAATTTTTTTGTATCTCAATTTAATTAAGAATGCGAATATATATGTATGCTCTGCTCAAAATTAAGGTATACTGATCTTACTGTAATGCGACAAAAGCTTACGTTGTTGGGCACGGAAGTGGAAGAATAAAAGAGAGCCAACTAGAAATGGGAGTATCTATGACCACCACTGACGAAAATGGTCCACCTCTGAGCCTAAATATTGAAGCGGAATTCGGTTTGCTGGAGAATACACTAGCCAAGTTACAAATGGACTCGTCACCCACCACTGCTACAGGTAGCACGGCTTCTCGTTCACAAAAAGAAGCCATTAAGCAGCTCAAAGAGTTGGGTTTAGAAAGGTATTTTTTTGTCCGAAAAACTATTGCATTCAGCTTTTTACACACGTTTCATCGATTATTTTTAGTTTTGTGGCATTAAAATATCATATCATTTCATATATATATATCCTGAATTCATTCTAAAATTATAATTCAACATAGAATCATTAACGCGCTGGGTATGGATATCTGAGCAGGGCAAAAATGTTTGGGTGGCCAAATACTTACACATTTACCAAAGCTATGGGAGAGATGTTACTGGACAACGCAAGGGGAAACCTTCCGGTGGTCATCGTCCGACCGACCATTATTGAGAGCACATTGGCAGAGCCCTTCCCTGGCTGGATGGAAGGCACCAGGTTCTCACAGCCATTTTTATTTATCACATTTCCTTCACAGTCTCGATCACCACCAATTTTTCGAATTGATATTATTAGTATGAATGTCATAAGCTAATGATGATATGCTTTCTCGGGGATGTAATGCAGAACTATGGACACCTTTATAGTAGCATACGGAAAGGGGCGACTCTCTTGCTTCATGGCCGATCCAGAGCTCATCCTAGACGTGGTTTGTCTGCTACTCCGAGCATTAATATTTTTTGGTTGTCCATAAGTCTAGAATTAGATTGATGTTGATGTCAGGATTATTCATCCTGGACGTGGTTTGTCCGCTCATCCAAGCATTAATATTCTTTAGGTTGTCCATAAGTCTAGAATTGGATTGATGTCGCTCATCCGAGCATTAATATTCTTTAGGTTGTCCATAAGTCTAGAATTGGATTGATGAAAAATTTAGTTTTTTGATGTCGCTCATCCGAGCATTAATATTCTTTAGGTTGTCCATAAGTCTAGAATTGGATTGATGAAAAATTTAGTTTAGCTGTAAATTATTTTTGATATTTTGGTGATTTAATTTCTATAGATTTGATCTTGTCCTTACTTTTTATATACAATAGGGAAGATTTATAACATTTTGAAATGAACGATTTAAAAAATTATATAATCAGGGTTGGTTTTTTGGTTTTTTATTTTTTCTTATAATTAAATCTGTTACTTTTTATTTAGAAAGTGAGAATAATAATAAGATATTTTATTTTTAATTTAAAATAAAATTTAAGTAGAGAGGTGTGTTTATTTAAAAAAAGTTATTTAATAATTTTAACTTATTAAACAATGTTTTTTTTTAAATCACATAAAATAATTTTTTGGCCAAGGCCTTTCAAACCAACAAGTGTGGTTCATCATAAGCACCACATGAAGAGGCAGACCATGGCAAAGGGCTTAAATAAAGAGCAATGTAGAGACATAATTTCAAGTAACGGCTGTTCGAAAAGGGTAGGCCAAAAAATTCTCTTATGTGATTTGTACCAAAAGACTTTGCTTAATTCATTATAGATCACAGAAGCTTGAATACAGAAATTTTAATTTAAATATCAATAATTATTTTATTAGATGGGTGGTAAAGATTTAATCATCATAAAATATAACGAAATATTTATAATAGTCTTTATAAATAAAGCTTCTCATTATCTTCAAATTGCTATGCTATTTTAATTAATTAATTTCAAATTAATTAAAAAAAACTATATCAACACATGTCATATTGAACATGTTGTATTCATAAAACTATAGTATTAAGCCATGATATTGTAATAAAAGATATTTAGATCCTAAAAATTTCTATAATAAACATTATTACAAATATGGTAACATGTTTATATATATATAGAGCAATTATAAAGTTATTATTATCATTATTAAGGAATCATACCGACCTTTTATCACTCTGTAAAACGTGCCTCTCCTCGTGTAGAAATAAACAGTATTTTATTGTTCGTTGACATTATTTGTTTGGATATCAACAGATTCCAGCAGATATGGTGGTAAACCAGATGATAGCAGCTATGGCGACACATGCTTACGAAAATGATCTGTTTATTTATCACGTCGCAACATCCGTGGAAAATCCATTGCCTTGCTCCCTTCTAAAGGATGAGGCATATAATTATTTTTCAAGGAATCCTTGTGTGAGCAACGATGGAAAACTAATTCACGTAAAAGAGGTCTTTTTTCTGGAGAGCATGAGCAGCTTTCGCCTGTACATGTTACAACGCTACAAAGTACCTCTTCAGGCAAGCTAATACTCCACTATTCTTTATAAACATCATCTTAATTTCAATATTGCGCTTTCAGTATAGTTTTAACTTTTACCGATTAATTAGCACAGTGCTGTTGGTGGTTGGTTATGAATAGGTGATCGGTGTAGTAAACAAAGTCATCTCCATCTTCACAGCACGTTTTACACCTCGTTACGACCGTATGCTCCGAAATTACAACTTCATCATGTATTTAGCAGAATTGTACGCGCCTTACATCTTCTTTCAGGGAAGGTATTGTCGCTAACTTTTTTTTTTCAATTTCTCATTTCGTCACGCATTATACTGTTTTTCTCTATCTGTTGTCACCATTATAATAAGGTGGTTGATTCTGTGGCTATATCAGCTTTGACATAACAAATACTGAACGCCTATTGCAAAAGATTTCCGCAGAAGACTTTAAAGCGTTCAACTTCGATGTAAAATGCATCGATTGGGTCGATTACCTGTCAAACGTCCATATCCCTGGGGTAGTCAAATATGTGCTTAAGTGAAACAATGGAAATGACATTGATAACCTCGTCAACAGCTAAGTCCAGTTATACTATATCACATGATTGTGAAGCCTTTCAACCAAATAATTCCTACACCATTTGCTTCATAAACAGGATATTTGGAATAAAAACCGCTACATTTACTCTTAAATTGACATTGTATTATTTGGCAAGACCTAGATGGCTAGTCAAATATGTGCTTAAGTGAAACATTGGTAATCACATTGATAACCTCGTCAACAGCTAAGCCCAGTTATACTATATCATATGATTGTGAAGTCTTTCAACCAAATGATTCCACACCATTTGCTTCATAAACATTATTGTTGAAATAAGCCTCGACTTTTACTCTTAAATTGACATTGTATTTACTTGGCAAGGCCCAGATGGCTTAATTTTATAACTATGAAGAAATCTTGCTTCGTAAAAAGATAAAGAATGTATAGATCGTTATTGAAATAAACGTTTACTTTTACTCTCTCATGTTGACATTGAGAGTGTATTTATCAGGAAAGATTGACTTAAATTGACAGTGTGTATTTGTTTGGTAAGATTGCCTTAAATGGACTGTATTTATTTGGCAATGATTTAGATGGTTTAATTTTATAATTATGTTAAAAGATATGTTTATTTTAGAATTGGTTTTTAATAATTTTAATTTAATTATATATAATTATTAAGTGAATGGTAGAGATTTAGTTTTAATAAAATATTTTGTGTAATATACACAAATAAAACCCCAAAATTTATTTGATAATAGTTATGATTTTTTTGTATTTCTAGTTATATTTATTAATTAAAACAATACTCATATGAACAAGTGTTATATGAAATAATTTTTTGTTTCTTTGACATGTAGTACTTAAAAATTATGGTATTGTAACATAATCTATTTATAAATTAATAATCTCCATGATAAAGGATGTGTCTAAAGTTTTTTAGCATAATGAAAATTGTTATATATTTAATTATGTTGAAATGATTATTAGGTGGGTGGTAGGATTTAAGCTCCATAAAATATTATAGAATATTCATAGTAGTATACACAATTTTTTGGTTGAGATTTATCAACGAAGTAATTATGAGCTTTTTGCACCTTTAATTAAATCAATTAATTAAAAAATGTCACATGAACAAGTGCCATATGAATAGATTTATTGTTTTTGGGCATGTGGTATTGATAAGTCATGGTAATCTCCATATTATTGTAACAAATCTCATTTATATATTAATAATATCCATAGTAAGAGTTATGGTTTTTGATAAGGATAAAGGATTGTAGCCTAGAGGGGTCTCTTGTTATATACTCGATGGTACGAGGAGCACAAATCCGTAGTAGCATTTTCTAATGCCGAAGCTAATGACAACTGCTAGGTTTAAAGATGTCGGGACACATCTCTAGCTTAGACCTTCTAGATATGATCGTTAGATGTCAAATATGCCTTAGGTTAATTGAACTCATTTTAAACTTTATCTTGAGTTATGTTTTAGCTTCCACGCCTTAGCGATGTGACTTGAAAACCTTAAATGAAACTAAATGAGATAAGACCCTTTCAATTCGATGAATTTCCTACACTGGAGAGGGTAAAAACTACACAATCAAATGCAAACAACCAAGCAACTGAAAGAAAAATGATCTTTCACTACTTCGCTTTTCGAAAAAATAAACTGATGAAAAAGGCATTCCAATTCTTAATTTCCTGACAAGTGTGTTTCTAACAATCCTTTCAAAAGCAAAAATATTTCTTTTCCTTTTCAAATCCCAATGCAATCCTAGTTCTTAATGATGCTGACTATCATAGCATAATGATGCAACAAACTAGAATTTCATACTTTTTCATGAAACAGTGAAATGAATTTTTTGCATACAACACTTCAATGAAAAAAATTTCGATACAATCGGCTCTTCAAGCAAATGAAAACATGAAAAGAGAGACTCATTTAGAGTAATGAAGCACCGAATTTACCAACAACAAGACAAGCAATGTAATCCATGCCGGAAAAGAAACGTTTAGACAAGGAAAAAAAACTTTTCAAACTTGTGTAATGGAGGTCAAAATCGTAAAAGGACTGCAAATGAAATGCAAGGAGTAAGTACACCTACAACTCAACTCACTGAGTTCACAATCAACTGAATGGACAACAATCTAGATGCCCTAGTGTCGTGACCATTCAATGACTCAAGAAATCAAGAAGAAAGATGACAAGCCAACAAGTAAATAAAACGAGATGAAAAGCATATTTCTAGTGAGGGAAAAACGGTCTAAAAGGCTTACGGGGTCGAAATCATGAGAGAAAAACACACTGGCCAAGATTGGGGACAAACCCTAATCTTCGCTTATAGACATCCGTGTGACTACCTAACTAAAAACAAGCACCAAAGGCTGGTTTGCACGATTGTTTCTCAGCATATCGCACTGATCAGTGCAACTGTCACCAGATTAAGGGCGCTGAGCAAGGGAGCCAAGAAAAAAAAATTGAAATAGGAACCAGATCTACTACTGTGAATTTCAAACTTAGACCATTAAGCAGGAGAAAAGAAACAGAGCCAAAAGGAAAAAGTGGAACTATAAAAGATCACACGAAATCATGAAATCTAAGACAAATAGAAGGATTGGTTCCGCAAAATGGTCGCCAATTTATGGTGAAGTAAAATTATAAGTGCGGACACAAACAAATTCCTCTAGCCCGATAATGGGTCTGGCCACAACTGATACATTCTATGGAATGTTTCCTTAGGTTATAACCAATTAAGAGGGCCTACCTCTTAGTACGCTTATCATGTTTGATTATGTCCTTACTTGATCACTCTAACTATCTCTCGCTTCCTTCTTCAAACATCTAAAACAAGTAAACAACGACAAACAACAACCGTGATAATAGATAAATTGTAATTAAACCTACTTAACAAGTCAATAAACATTAAACCATGAACATGTAAGATGAAAAATCATGTAGGAAATCAATCGATAGTTGCATATATATTGAATCAAGAAGAGATTATAACTATTGTCTTGAAATTTCCGTTCTCCTCCGACAAAATCAGATTCCCACACACCTCTGCTAACATTCCATGATGACCTCAACAATAATATTTTTAAGGCTCTTCCCTTTAGGCTTCACGCTAAACCAAATTCACACTTCTCCCTCACATAACTAGAGAGCTACAACTATGAATAGCTTTTTGTTTACTCCAAACTTAATTAGCACTAGCACACCAACACTAACACTAGCTTGTGCTTGGGAAAAAGGGAGTTTTATATAGGGTAAATGGATGGGAGATGGATCCTCTTCTCACGGGAGGAGGTCTTATCCCTTGAGGTAGTTCCACCATTATCGGGGAAAGGAGCCCAAACTGACATCCTTGACCCCATTAGGCCAAACCATTTGCCAAACTTTCGTTACGAAGCTTCTAGAGCTGGAAGCTTTGGCTCTTTATTTAGAAAAATTTCCATATGAGGACCGATGCGACTAGAACAAAGTTCAATCGCTCTGGTCGGCACTAGGGAAATCTTTAATCCCTGCATATCGACACAAGGGGGACAAGGGCCATTAGCATCGGTCTTGTAAACTGGGAAAAACAAAAGGTTTTGGGGAAATGGTGCAAAATAAAATTGTTTTGTTCATGATGAGGGACATAATGGGAGTTTCTTCATGAAGGGAAAGCATGTAGGGTTCATTGTAGAGGTCCTCCAAGATCAAGGAACGGGGAGTACACGGATAATGGAAAAATGTTGTGTAACACCAACACACATTGGCAGCGATTCCCTCAAAACTAGCATTACATTTTTCCACAACTTAGGAACCTTATATATCCTAGAACACCTTGGCACTCCCTAGTTTTCATGCCCTCATAGATAGCCTTACTTGTTTTGCGACTTGGGAACCCAACCAATTCATTAAAAAAACAATATTGTGCCCAACCCAAAGTCTCCCTTTCTCTGAGATTTCTTTGTCCACACCTTATCACAACCATAGGCTTGCCTCTTGAAACTCCTATTATGAAATTCTCCTGAAACACTTTGTCCTTGGGACACTTTGAATTCAATGACACTCCTTGGAACACACTCTTATTCCTTCATTTCCAAGCATTTTGACCTAGTTCTCCCTTGTGTTCCCCTGACACTCCCTAACACTCCTCAACATCTATTGACACTGTCTTCCATGTGTTAGCATGCCTTTTCATTCCTTAGCATGCCCTAGAACTCCTTAGCTATCATGCCCTCACAACTACCCTTACCCTTTTTTAGACTTGGGTACCCAACCAAGTCTTGCCTTGACTACAACAACTTAACCTAGTTATAGTTACTACAACTAGACTATGCCTTGTTCACCTAAGAACTTCTTATAACATATCTTAGGCTACTCATGTCCAATCTCAACTCATCCCACTTAACAAGTTACCATGTCAAGGTTCACGTCCAACCATGGCCATAAAACAACTAAAAAACATAGTTTACATCTTGACATGCCATAACACCTGACAGGTCTAACAATCCCTTAGAATTATGTGGCACATGTTAGAATCATGGAAAATTTTAGGGGCTAATGTTCGCCCAGTGGGCTAATTTTCCATGATTTTTCCACAAAAAAGATTCGCCAATTTCCAATTTTATAAAAGACGATTCGCCCAAATTTTAGAATATAAAATTATTTTACCTTAAAAATCGCGAACATTATAGAGAGACTATATATAAAATAATTATAAATTTGATTAATTTTACAAATATATCAATAAACATTTATAATTTGCATATTAGGGATTAGTGAGATTCGCCAATGTTTTAAACTTCAAGAAAATTTTCCATCCTTAAAATTTTCCTTGGTTAGAATCCCCTACATTTCTTGGCATGCTTTACACTCCCTAGAACACCCTAGCACTCCCTAACATGCCCTGGAACTCTAGCATGCCTTGGCACTTCCTAACATATAACCTTGTCACTCTCTCCTTAGAACACTTGGAACTCGCTGACATTCCCTATCACACACTCTTATCTATTCATTTCCATGCATTTTGAACTAGTTCTCCATTGTTTTTCTATGGCACTCCCTAAAATTTGATGGCACATATTGACACACTCTTGCACCTGGCACATCTTGGCATGTTTCCCTGGAACTCTAGCATTCCTTGGCACTACCTAACATATCTTGTCACTCCCTCCTTACCACACCTAGAACTCACTAACACTCCCTGTCACACACTCTTATTCATTCATTTCCATGTATTTGAAACTATTGATCCCTTTTGTTTCTTTGGCACTCCATAACACTCCTTGGCATGCATTGGCACACCCTACCACTTTGCATATCTTGGCATGTTTCCCGGGCCTCTAGCATGCCTTAACACTACCTAACATACCTTGTTACTCTCTCAGTACATCTGTAAGTCACTGACACTTCCCATCACAAACTCTTATTTGTTCATTTGCATGCATTAGTTTGTCCTAGTGTTCCCTTATGTTTCCCTGGCACTCCCTAACACTTCCTAGCACATGTTGATACACCCTCGTACCTGGCACATCTTGGTTGCATATCATCCTAGCAATCTAGCATGAATTAATGCAACCTAGCATAACATGTCACTCTCTCCTTAGCACACTTGGAACTCGCTAACACTCCCTATCACACAATCTTATTCATTCATTTCCATGTAGGTCTAGTCACAAACAGACAATCTATGGAAGATTTCCTTAGGCTAGAATCAATTAAGAGGGCCTACCTCTTAGAACACTATTCCGCTTGGTGATGATCCTGCTTCCTCACTCCAACTATATTTCGTTTCCTTCCTTTGCACACCCGAAACAAGAAAAAAACAACAAACAACAAATGTAATAGCATACAATATTGTATTTAGCCTACTTAATAGGTCAAGAAACATTAAGCCATAAATATGTGAGATGACATTTCATGTAGGAAATCAATCAATAGTTGCATTTATATTAGTTCAAGAAGAGATTACAACTGATGCCTTGACGTTGCTATTCTCCTCTGACATATCTGGGTTCCCACACATTTTCTAGCATCTCATGGATAGCCTCAACAATGGTAGTCTCAAGGCTCTTCCCTTTAGTCTTCACACCAAACTCACAATTCTCCCTTAAACAAAAATTAGAAAGCTACAAACTATGGGTAGCTTGCTGACTACTCCAAAATCAAAACTTCAGCCTAAACTTAATTAGGACTAAAAGCTAACTTGTGCTTGGGAAAAAGAGAGGTTTATATAGCTGGGATGGAGGGGAGATGGTTCCTCTTCTCATGGGAGAAGGCCTTATCTCTTGGATTAGTTCCATCCTAATGGGGGAAAGGAGCCCAAAATGACCTCCTCGACTCCATCCAGCCTAACCATTTACGAGACTTTCATTACGAAGCTTCTAGAGGTGGAAGCTTCGACTCCATATTTTAAAAACTTTCCAAAAGAGGATCAGTGCGACTGAGAAAGGGCTTAATCGATTTGACCAGGGCTAGGGATAGTTGTAAACCTTGCATATCGGCGTGAGGAAGACATGGGTCATTAGGGCCGGTCTTGTAATCTGGGATAAACATAAGATTTTTGGGAAATGATGCAAAAGGGAATTGTTCTACTCATGAAGAGGGACAAAATGGTAGTTTCTTCATGATAGGAAAGCATGTTGGGTACACTATAAAGGTCCTCCAAGATCATGGATGGGGAGTACAGGGACAGTGACAAAATGTTGTGTAACGGATGCCCCCTAAAGCATGAAGGCCGAACTAGAATGAGGAGTGAAATGCTTTACAAGTGTGTTGGGGAACCAGAGTCTGTCTTCGGAGAACCTGCAAGAAAGCATAGATACATATTCATCACTAAAAACTCTCAGTAATAATACATGAATCATTGTATGGACGCAGCCATCTAGAGAATGATCATGTAAATGTATCCAAGGCATGGGCGCAACCATCCAACAAGAAGTATCATAACGAAACCAAGGTATCGTCATAACCATCCAATAATGAGGAGGATCACATATAAAAACGCATGGTATTGTCGCAACCATCCATCTAAAAGAGACATGTATATCAACATGATCATGTCACATCGTCTCGCAACCTAGAATTGTGTAATCTTAGCCCATGGTGTTGCGCTCCAAACAATCTGATCAAAGCGCAAATCCTAACATGCGAATGAATGTGTTGAAGATGAACATGCTAGAAGTCACTTGATTACCGGTCAATGATGTGAACCGTTAACAAGCGCGAGAGAAACCACCAATAATGATAATGGCTCTCAAGGTACTGGCAGCACAGTTCATGGAATGTGAATAAATGAATGGATGTCCAACACCCGTGAAATCATCTGATCGAAAGCCAATGATGTGAACTTGTTGTCGAGTGCAAAGAACTTGCCATTAGTGCATGCAAGCTCTAAGGTATCAGAAGGGAGTCTCTCGAAAAGCTTCTTGGATAATGAGCTGAAGTCGACAAGAAGTGACCATTTCGAAGGAGGGCCATGATGTATCCCACTTCATTGACACAAGACAAAGGGATGCAAATGATGTCATATGATATAGAGAATCAGGAGTAAGTGTAATTGTATAGGGACTAACTCTTGAACATATCCGCAAAATGATTCCAGAATTTGGCATCTTTTGGATCCATAAGATCGATGGTCATGGTGACATGGAAGAGATCAAATGGAAGGAAAAAATGAATGACCCAACCCAGGAAGTTCAATGATGAAAGGAGGATATCCCAACCCGACACGAAACAAATAACGTCATGTTCAAGAGCGAGCAGCTGACACCACTAATTGAATTTCCAAATTTCCCCCCATCATTTCTGGTAGTTAACCCGATTACCTTCTATCGCAAGCTTGAAGGGGATAGCATATGCTTGCACTATAAGCTCATCCTTTGGACGAATCCGACCTAGTAAGTTTAATCAGCCCTAGGAAGGAGAAACTCATGTTCATCATCATGATGAATCCAACGTCGTTTAATTCTTTAACGAGTCTGACAAAGGTGTAACTCAATATCTTTTTCATGTTTAGAGATTTTGAAAAAGACACAGAAAATAAATCTCCACATGGACCCTTTTCGTACATTTGTGTCTCTCGAACCTGAAAAGGTAGAAAATGATACTTGAGAGAATCGCTTGACCATTTCAGTCAAGGAGTACCTTTTTTGTAAATAGTTTATCACAGCCCCAAAAAAAGGGGTAAATGTATACTAGATAAATGACATTTCGCATTCGTTAACAAGTTCAAAATGACAAGAGCTCGACAATCTTTTTGTGTTTAAAAGGTCAGAAAAGAGATGAAAGTAGACCTCCCTATTTTATTTTCTTTAACGAGTCAAAAAGAAAAATACTCGATGATATTTTCATCTTTTACGAGTTAGAAAAGAGCTTAAAGGTGACTCGAGTACCATCTAAGAATAGTACTTCTTGAGATAAAGCTCATTGCAGGGCTTGTCTAAGAGATTGCCCTCATAGACAATGAGCTCATAGGCCCCTTTCTGTAATACACGTTAAATAATGTGGGACCCATGCCACATGGGTTCGAACTTGCCTGCCCCCAACTTATCATTAGCCTGATCATACAAAAGAACCAAATCACCCTTAGAAAAGGCTCAAGGAGAGACAAACTAATAAAAGTGGGATTTGACCTGCTTTTTCTATGCTTCGATCACTAGAGAAGAAAGATGGTGAGTCTCATCGAGTTGTTCTAGGTACAAGAGATGCTCTTCCTGAGGTGAGGTCTCGAGGAGAAGTTCGATAGCAAGCTTGAGGGATGGAATTTTGGACTCAATCAATATGGTTTCTTCCAGACCATAGACTATATGGAATGGTGTGAATCTAGTTGCATCCTTGGTTGAGGTTCGGTAAGCCCATAGAGCTAAAAAGAGCATGATATGCCAATTCGATTTGTGCATCCCAATGGTGTGCTGAAGCATTGTGACCAAGACTTTGTTCATAGCTTCAACATGGCCATTGGCCTGAGGGTAGTATGGGGTTGAGCCATCGTGGTGCAAGCTCAACATAGAAATTAGATTAGCCATCATGTAATCTTGAAAATGGGAGCCATTGTCAGTGACAATGGCTTGAGGCACTCCAAACCTAGAAATAACGTGATTGAATAGAAATTGAGCGACCGTTTTACGATCCGCAGAGTATGTACGCATCGCTTCGGCCCATTTGGTGAAATAGCCCACAACAATGATAATATACCCATGCCCCCCAACTAAACGAGGGTTACAGGTCATATAGTCGATGCCCCATTTGGCAAAAGGACTGACGGTAATAATGGGGTGTAGGTGAGTGGGTGGGGCGCGCATCTTTGGCTGGTAAATTTGGCATTCATGACACTTGCGAACAACAAGGATGCAATCCTTGAAGATGGAGGGCTAGAAATAACCAGTGCGAGGGATTTTTTGAGTAGTATAATATCCAGACATATGACTACCACATGCACCAGAATGATCGTCATTCAAAACTCTCTCAGCTTACTCGAGAGTAAGACATCAGCGAAGAACTGAATTGACACTAATACGGTATAAAGTATCTCCAATAATATTGTAGGGTTGGGATTCATGCCAAATTCATCGAAGATCATCCTTAGTCAACATAGACCAGAATTTGGATGTTTGGATATACACGATCATATTGCCATACCACAGGTCGAGGGTGCTAATCAGGAAAAGAGTCTCGTCTGGGAGCTGCACATCAACATCAATAGGAAGGGACGCAAAAGGAAGGGAGCAAATTAACTCGGCAAAAACCAGTGATTTCTTATATTTGGAAATAGTAAACACCAAAGAAAATTCATGGAGGATAACAATCAACTTTGAATATTTCTCCCTAGCAATTGTCGAGTCAGGATGTAGGTCATGGGGTTGCATTCCAAAATCATGGTGGTAGTGCGTAAGAGAATGTAGTGCCAAAAGTGCTGAACAAACTGTACAACAACCAAAGCTAACTTCTTGACGTGAGCATAACACATCTCGGTGTCGAGGATATTGCAACTGCGGTAATAAATAACATGTTCATTGCATTCGTCATCATCCTATACCAGCACCATGGCGATAGTACTAGAGGTTGTAGCTAGATAAGGGAATTAATCATGATGATAGTTTGGGGGATGTAGCAAAGAAGCATTAATGAGGACAATCTTTATGTCATCGAAAGAATTTTGAGTGACCTCATCCCAGACAAACGAGGTTCTTTTCTTGAGAAACCAGGTGAACCCTAAAGCTAGCTCAACGTAGTGTGGTACGAAACGATGGAGGAAATTTTCTTTTCCCTGCAAACTTTGCAATTGATGCAATGAAGATGGAGGGGCTAAATTAACTATGGCCTTGACTTTAACAGGATCAAGGTGAATGCCTACCTTAGAGACAATAAACCCAAGGAGTCATTCGGATTCGACGTAGAAGACACACTTATGTGGATTGACCCAAATGTTGTAGTGTCGACAGTGAAGAAACATATGTCGGAGATCATCAGGGTGATCATGGTGCTTACGAGAATGAGCGGGAAGGTCATCCAAGTAAGGTTGAATGATGTTACGGATGTCGTGGAATGCATAAGAAATCTCTCTCTGAAATGTAGCCCTAGCATTCTTAAGGCTAAAAGGGAGATTTTTGTACATGAAAGTACCCCACGGACAAATGAAGGTTGTCTTATCTTGATCAGCCAGCACAATATTGATTTGGTTGTAGCCAGAAAAACCATCCATGAAATAAAATAATTCACTCCCATCGCATTCATCAATGATTTGATCAATGAAGGGAGTGGGGTAGTTATCCTTTGGACATGCATGATTGAGATCATAGTAATCAACGAAATGCGGATTGTGGGTTGCTTCTTTGTCACTGGTACAATATTCGACACCCAATTTGTAAGAGGGATTGGATAAATGAATCCAGCTTTGAGAAGTTTTTCAACTTCACCCTTGATGGCGGCCACTTTTCTAGGGTTTACTGGGCGGAGCCGTTGGTGAACGAGCTTCACATGAGGATAAGTCTGTATTTCAAGCACAACTATACTTGGGTCAATTCTGGGCATTTCTTCATACAACCCTGCAAAAACATCCCAGAACTCTTGGAACAGACGAGTATAGTGTTTGATCTCTTCTGGAGAGCAAGTTACCCTAATATGTATATTTTCAATGACACTAGGCTTGATAGAAATATAAATGGGCATCGTTTGGGTAATATTACCCATGTTCTCTTCCGACCAAACATCACGAGTCATGATCGGTGTTTGAAGCGGTACGGAAGGGAACCGAGAAGAGAACTCCTCGAGACAAGTAGACAAGACTGTTGTGCTAGGAAAGAACGAGGAACGATGATGAGTATCATTCCAAGGTACTTCTTATAGAGACATTACTCCATGATACTCTCGTCAGAAAGAAAAGTCTCGGCTAAAGGATCGGAAGACTCCAAAGCACCAAGTCATGGGGATTGAGAATACAAATCAAGGGAGGTTTTCAAAACAAGATAATCAGAGGATGCCGGAGGCGAAGACCAAACAATTTACACTTAATTAATTTCGGCGGGACTTAATGGAATTACCTCGCCCAATGTGTCAACAAGATTTGGAGAGGGAATGACCCAAGGATTAGACTTGACCGAAATCATGTTAATGGAGCCAACATGAGGAGGTGGGAGTGGAAATTTCCCCATCAGAGAGGGATCTTTAAAGAGTCCTACCCCCACACTCTCATAAGGATCATGGGTGTGCTTGACATACGGAACATTTCCATCCGAGGATGAAGAGGCAAAGGAGGATAGTTGGTCAACTGTGACTATTTTCCCTTGATGGGGAAAACTGTAGGTTTTAACCCCGTACAGAAATTACCTGCATACGAATTCTAAAACACAGAAAATAGACAATCCAAGAGCATAACACATAAAACACATATACACAGATATTTTCCCCTAGATCCCAAAACCGGGACTACCAGCTTGATTTTTCATTATATTCCTTCCAATGTTACAATACATATTTATACGTGCCGAAGCATCCAAGACCATGGACCGAAAACCATAGGTAGGTCCAACCAATCTAATATAGGGTCCAAATTTTTTTTCCTGGGGCACTGCCCCGGACCCCACTCGCCCCCCTGCGACCCCCCTGTTGCGCAATCGGCACAACGAAGCTGGGGCTCCACCCCCACTCTAACCCCCTAGTTCACTACATAGGTTAGTCGTGGAAATAATATAACACAACCCAACATTCTCCCACTTGTTGTTTCCTTTCCATAGGGGCCCGTAGGAGAGGTTAGTCATTTTTCCAGCCCTGAAACACCTATTGTTTCTCTACACTAGGAGAACTTCTCAGAGCTCATAGATTTTGTCAATGCCTCTGCAGTATTCTTCAAAGTGTCTAGCTTTACCAGCAACACCTTTTTGTCTTCTGTCATATCCCTTACAAAGTGATACTGAACATTAATTTGATTTGTCTTTGAATGATAAGCATGGTTCTTTGCCAAGAAAATTGCACTTTGGCTGTCACAGTCTATCCTTATAGCTCCCTGTACCAGCCCCATACTTGAACACAATCTCTACAACCAAATTGCTTCCTTGCTTGCATGAGTAGCTACCATGTATTCTGCCTCTGTAGTTGATAGCGCCACTATAGATTGTTTCTTACTCATCCAACTGACATCACCTCTAAATAAGTTAAACACATACCCACATGTAGATCTTCTTTGATCCAAATCTCTAGCTCAGTCTGCATCAACAAAGCCACGACTATCCAAAACTCTATCCAACGCCGGTCTTCCTGGGTAGCACAAACCATAATCACTAGTGCCACGCAAATACCTGCAAACCCGCGTCACTGTTGTCCAATGCTCCTTCCCTAGTTTTGACATAAACCTGCTTAATACTCCCACTGCATGTGCAATGTCTGGTCTAGTACAGACCATTGCATACATCGGGCTACTGACTGCACTTGCATATGGAACACCAAACATATCCTCTTCCTCTTCTTATGTCTTGGGACACTATTCAATAGATAACTTTATACCTACAGGAATAGGAACCTTCACCGATTTACTATCCTGCATATTAAACCTCTACAATACTGTCTCGACATACTTCCTATGGTTTAACTAGAGCTTCCTCTTTGCTCGATCTCTTTTAGTTTCCATGCCCAAAATATAGTTTGCAGCACCAAGATCTTTCAGGTCAAATTTGGAGGACAAATGGGTCTTCAAATCCTAGATAATTTATTTGTCATTTCCAACCAGCAACATATCATCCACATATAAGACCAGATAAATAACACGACCACCAATTAATTTGAAATATACACAATGATCTACTTTGCTTCTGGTGAAGCCAAGTCCCCATATAAATGTATCAAATTTCTGATACCACATCCTTGGCGACTGTTTTAACCCATACAGAGACTTCTTTAACTTGCATATGAGTTATTTCTTACCTTTCACCGCAAAGCCTTCAGGTTGCTTCATGTAGATCTCCTCTTTCAGATCCTCATGAAGAAATGTTGTCTTCACATCCATCTATTCTACCTCAAAATCAAAAGCAGCAACAACATATAGGACTAATATAATAGAAGTTACCTTGGCAACAGGAGAAAAAATATCACCAAAATCAATTCCTGACACCTGGGAATAACCTTTTTCTACTAACCAAGATTTGTATTTCTCCACCTTTCCTTCTCCATTTGTCTTCTTCTTGAACATCCATTTGCTGCCAATGGGTTTCCTTCTAGCCGGTAACTCTAGTAGATCCCAAGCCTCATTTTTGTGAAAATATGCCATTTCATCAACCATGGCCTCTTTCCAGAGTTTTCCATCCTCTGAATCTACTGCCTCCTTCACATTTCTGGGATCATCATCAGTAATAAATAAAGCAAAATTTGAACAGAAAGTGGATGGACTATACCTTTCTGGCTGCCTTCTTTCTCAAACTGATCTTCTTACACCCAGAGTTTGTGACTCTTCATCTTCTGATTCCTCCTCTGTTGTAGAGTCTGATTCTTCCTCCTTTATCTCAAACTCTATCTTCTCAGGTTCCTTTGGTTGGACTTCATGTTTAATAACATATTTCACCTCTCTGAACACCACATCTCGATTGCACACAACCTTCCTTGTTTCTCGGTTCTAAAGCTTATAACCCTTTAAACCATCCTTATAACCAATAAAGATGCACTTTTCAGATTTACTATCCAACTTGGTTCATTTCTCCTTTGGAACATGTACATATGCATCACATCTAGATACCCTCAAATGTGAAAGAGAGGGTTTCTTACCAGTCCATGCCTCTTGTGGAGTCTTATCCTCCAACACTGATGAAGGTGGTCTATTGACCAGGTAACATGTCGTCTCCATCCCCTCTGCCCAGAATTCCTATCCTGACCCAACACCACTGAGCATGCTTCTTGCCCTTTCCATCAATGTCTTGTTCATTCTTTTTGCAACTCCATTTTCGTGAGGCGTATATGGAGTAGTCTTTTGCCATGCTATACCACACTTCTTACAGAATTCTTGAAATTCCTTACTGTAAAACTCTCCACCGTTATCTATCATCAACACCTTTATCTTCTTCTCTATCTGGTTTTCCACCAGAGCCTTAAATTCTTTAAACCTCTAAAAGACTTCAGATTTCTTCTTAAGGAAATATATCCATGTATTCCTTGAGAAGTCATCTATAAAGGATACATAGTACAAAGACTTACCCAGTGATGGAACCTTCATAGGTCTAAAGACATCATTGTGCACAAGCTCTAATATCTGTTTCGCCCTCTTACCACCAGAGGGGAAACTCACCTGATTCTACTTCCCATATATACAATTTTCACAGAAATCAAAATCCAGAGAGTTATTACTCATACCTTCTACCATACCTTTACCATGAAGTATTCGAAAGCCCTTCTCTCCAATATGTCCAAGCCTTTGATGCCACAACATGGTCTTTTCTCCAGAGACCACTAGATTCTCTTCTCCACTTTCAGGAACCATAGAAATATTGCACCCATCAACAACAGTGCTACCTTGCAGCTCGTACAAAGTTCCTGTCCGAACTCCCCGCATCAATACCAATGTACCTCGAACCATATTGCAGGTATCCTTCTCGAACACTGTTTTTTACACCTTCATCATCCATCTTCCTTACAGAAATAAGATTTCTGGCTAATGCAGGAATATGCAGAACACCTAGAAGTGTTCTAACTCTTCAACCTTGTAACTTCAACTTTACTTTTCCATGACCAACGATTCTATACTTCCTATCATCCCGTAAGAAGACATCACCACCATCGTATTTATCGTACTCGCAGAACCACTCTCTATGGGGACTGAAGTGAAAGGATGCACCTGAGTCAATCAACCATGCCTCATGATCTACATGTGTACTTGAAGAAGCCAAGTACACTTTCCCACCTTCATCTGGGGTGGTTTTCACCTCTGCAAAAGAAGCATCATCAGATCCCTTTCCATTGTTAGGAGCTTTAGATTTAGATTCCCTTTTGTAGTGCCCTTCCTTTCCGCATTTCCAACACACCACCTTTACAGGTTTTCCTGGAGATTTAGATCTCCCTCTAGATTTAGATCTCCCACTCGATGACTTATTTTTTTTTCTATTCTGGGACCATCCTTGTACAGATAAGGCATCACCATTCTGTCTCTCCATATTTTTCCATCTCAACTGCTCCATCAGCAAGGATGAGACTATTTCATCAAACTGCAAGGTAGTTGCATTGCTACCTATTGCAATAACTAGACTATCCCACGAATCTGGTAGAGAACACAACAAGCTGATGCACTTATCTTCATCTTAAATTTTAATATCAATAGATAATAATTAACTTACTACAGTATTAAAGGTGTTTAGATGCTCTGTCACTGAGTCTCCATCTTTCATCCTCAGGTTATACAGCTTTTTCCATAGGAACAGTTTTTCACCAAAGACTTAGATTGGTACAAAGTCCCAAAATTGTCCCACGAAGCCTTCTCCATAGCTTCCCCTAATACATTCAGCAATACTGAATCTGAGACACACAATCGTATCGTGCTCTTTTCCTTCAGATCCAACTTCTTCCATTCTTCATCGGAAGCTCCGGTTGGTTTAGTACCTGGATCTACTGCGATCCACTGATCTTTATCCAGCAACAGATCCTCCATCTTGAGTTTCCGTAACTGAAAAGTCTAACCATTAAATTTATCGATCTCTTCTTTCACCACTAGAATTGATCCCGCATATCTCCCACTGTACAGGGTCTACCACAAGCCCGAGTGAAAGCCCTCAGCAACAAAGGCATCCCCTTGAAGCCAAAACAACTCTGATACCAAATGTAGGTTTTAACCTCGTACAGAAATTAGTTACATATGAATTCTAAAACACAGAAAATAGACAATCCTAGAGCATAACACATAAAACACATATACATAGAGATTTTCCCCTGGATCCCAAAACCGGGACTACCAGCTTGATTTTTCATTATTTTCCTTTCAATGTTACAATACATATTTATACATGCCGAAGCATCCAATACCATGGACCGAAAACCATCATGTCCAAAACCATGGACTAAAAACCATCGTGTCCACTGGACCAAAAACCATATGTAGGGCCGCCCAACCTAATATAGGGTCCAGAAAAAGGTTTCCTGGGCCGCTACCTTAGACCCCGTAGAGGGGGAATACCTACCCCCCTCAAATCCCCCTGTGACTCCCCCATTACACAATCGGCGCAATGAAGGGGGTGCTCCGCCACCCTCTCTAACCCCCCGGTTCACTACGTAGGTTAGTCATGGAAAGAATATAACACAACCCAACATTAATGAGTCACGCGGAAGAAGGACGAGGGTACAACATGCATGGCATGGGTCCAACTCCATCCGAGTAGAAGATTATAATTGAGATTATCATGAACAATCTCTACCTAGACATGCATTGTCTTGCCCTCCAAAGTAATGGCAAGGTTGGGTAAGACACCGAATGGTCGCGAATCGCGCCCGTCAAAAGCTTCCAAAGTGTTAGGGAACTGGTTCAGAGTAGGAGAACCAATTTCCTTCCAACAAGAAACCAACATGATGCAGGTGTAAGCACCTTCATCAATGACAGTTTTATGAATGGTTTTCTCATTGATGATGACCTGAATGAGAAAGGAAATCTGATGAGGAATATGTTGTTTTCTAGATAAAAACATATAAGACTAGAATCAGTAGGATCAATACCCCCAATAATTGACAATAATGACTTCTGTTGAGACAGATAGCTTTGAAGTACCTGGAGGGCAAACATAGCCGATGGCACCTGAGCCAAATCCTCAACAATATTATAGTGCTGAGTGGCATGAGCATTGGGATTGTACGAGAACTTTCGTAGCACTACTCGAGAAGGTGGTTGAATGATGGAATCATTGTTAGGTCGCTCAATATGAAGAGGACCAGAACTTGATGGGGCAGAAGCAGAATGGGAAGCTTCTTTTTCTTTCCCTGTTGTCGGGGTAGTTTGATAATATTTTGATCTAGTAACCATGTTAATGGCCAAACTCATCATGAACACTTGTGTACCTGAGGAGGAAGACAATTGAGGCTGGTCTAACTTTTGGGTTTGCTGGGATGAAAATGGCTCTTTTAGGATAGTTGGGGTCCCTTTGAGAAAACAACTAATTTCAGATCGTCTAGGACAATCCTTAGTATAGTGATCCACCTCACAAATGAGGCACGGATACTTAAGATTTCGTTAGGAAGCATCACTAGTAGATGACTTATGAGGACCCTATTTTGGGGCATCATCTTTAGCTTTGCGTTTGCCTTTCTTCTTACCTTTCAAGGATTTTTCCGCTGCGATAGTCTGAATAGCGTGGACCTCTGAGGTTTTACCAGGGCCAGGTGGATGTTGAGAGGGATTATTGGAAGAAGTGTTTCAGGCTGACTTCTATTTGGAAGAAGATTTTGCAGGTTCCTCGGAAATTGACTGAACAGATTTGCGGTAGGCATAGCGCCAGATTCCCAAACGAGATTATGATAAAGTGAAGAGGCACTAGGTGTGCCTAAGACCAACTGTGCCAAAGTCACATAATTAGGGGGTAAGTTCTGATAAACACTGATGGGAATGCTTCTCGTGTAGGGGAAACCTTCAGGAGGAAACTGATCTTCTTCCTCTTTGACAATGTGTGGAGTGGAGACCTCTGACTGACCCGGAGAGGAGACTGGAAATTTGCCTTTGGGTTCCATGGGTGGAAACAAGCGATAACGAATGATCGAAGATTTTCGAGGAGATAATTCCAAAGGAATACCCAGATGATCGTACAGGTTGTACGAATGTTATGGTGACATCACAAGAGGGTCGAACAAAGGATTCGAAGGATAAAAAACCAGTCCAAGCTGACCATCAGGGGTCGGTTGACTCTCGAGAGTCTGGATAGGATTATCCAGAGATTCCGAACGAATATTAGAAAGTGACCCAGTATCTGAGGGAGGTGGAGGTCGAGATGACAAAGGTTGAATGCTCAGAGCGATTCCAAGTTCAACACCTTGGTCCTCAAGTGACTGCAGTAATTCAGGAAATGGTTCCTTGGACAATCCTTCAGACGAAGGAGAGGAAGAGGAACTTGGTGAACTAGATGGTTCAACCACAATGGCTTTGCCTCAAATAACAAGAACAGAGAGAAAAATTCCAAGGCCTTAAATGTACTTTAAAGGGAATACTTACGATTTGTTTTAGAAAAGACTAACAAGAATGTTATGGGATCGTGATCAACAATTTTTTAAGACGCATAAACAAACTAGTGCTCTTTCATGTTTTAAGAGTCGAGAAAGAAGCAAAGGTGACTATCACTTTTGATTTGAAGTGAGGTTGAAAGGACTAGTGATCAGATGATCTTTTAAGCTTAAAGAATCAAAAATATCAAATTACTACTCAGGTTGATCTAGGTAAAAAGAATTACCAGGTAACCGTGAACTGCAGAATACTTCCCGACAAACTGAGAAGAACGGGCAGGCAATCTCCCGAATGTTGTGTTCGGTGTATCACGTTTACAAGGTAGCAAACTCAACTTCCTATGGATAAAGGATTGTAGCCTAGTGGGGTATCCCTTTATACACTCGATGGTACAGGGAGCACAAGTCCATACTAGCATTGTCTAGTGTCGAAGCGAATGACAGCTACTAGGTTTAAAGACACTGGAACACGTCTCTAGCCTAGACCTTCTAGATGTGATAGTTAGGTTTCAAATGTGCCTTAGGTTAATTGAGTTCATTTTAAAGTTTATCTTGAATTATGTCTCGGTTTTTGGCCCTTAGCGATGTGACTCAAAAAATCCTGTATGCAGATAAATGAGACAAGACATTTTTAATTTGATGAATTGTTTACACTAGAGAGGGTAGAAAACACAATCAAATGTAGACAACCAAGAAACTGAAAGAAAAAATTATTTTTTCACTATTTTACTTTTTGAAAACAAGACAACGAAAAAAATATTCCGAATTCCTATTCTCCTAACAAGTGCACTTCAAGTAGTCCTTCCAAAGGTAAAGAGAATTCTTCTTCTTTTCAAACACAAATGCAACTCTAGTCTTCAATGATGCTAACTAACGTAACATATTGATACAACAAACTAGAATTGTGTACTTTGCATGAAATGACAAAAAATATTTTTTTGTAAAACATTTAAATGAAAAAGTTTTCAAGACAATCAACCCTCAAGCAAATGAAAAGACACAAAAATAACTGCTTCCAAACCAATGAAACGATGAATCTACCAAAAACTAGATAAGAAATGTGATCTATGCCAGAAAAGAAACATTTAAACAATCAAACAAAACTTTTCAAACTTGAATGATGGAGATCAAAGTAATAAGAGGACTACAAACGAAGTGCAAGGAGTAAATTCACCAACAACTTGACTCACAAAGTTCACAATCAGTGGGATGGATGAAAACCTAGATGTCCTAGAGTAAGTAACCATTCAAAGACTCAAGAAATCAAGAAAAAGAAGGCAAACCAACAAGCACATAAACCAAGCCAAATCAAGCTTTCTAGTCAAGGAGAAATAGCCCAAAACAAGCTAAGAGGTAGAAATTAAGAGAGCAAGACACACTGGTTAAGATCTAGGGTAAACGCTAATCTTGATCTATAGGCATCAGCACGACTTCCTAATTGACAACAAGTGCCGGAGGGGGGTCGATGCGACTGTTTTTTGTGAAACCCGATGCGATCGGAGCGACTGTTTTAGAAAAAACCACTTTGTTTGATGATTTAAAGGAAAAAATAAAATTTTCCTTAGGTAAAAACTAAACTTGCTACTGTAAATTTCAGACTCGCAACAATAAACCAGGAAAAGTAGAGAACACTAAAGGCAAATGGTGATACTAGAAAAGTTCACACAAAACCATGAAATTGCGATCAATCAAACATAAGGATTAGCTCCCCAGCAGAGTCGCCAATTTGTGATGCAGGTAAATTCTAAGTGCGAACACAAACAATTCCTCTAGCCCGAGAGAGCGGGTCTAGTCACAAATAGACAATATATGGAAGATTTCCTTAGGATAGAATCAATTAATAGGGCCTACCTCTTAGAATGCTATTCCGCTTGGTGATGATCCTTCTTCCTCACTCCAGCTATTTTCGTTTCCTTCCTTCGCACACCTGAAGCAAGAAAACAACAACAAACAATAAACATAATAGCATACAATATTGTATTTAGCCTACTTAACAGGTCAAGAAACATTAAGCCATAAATATGTTAGATGACATTTAATGTAGGAAATCAATCGATAGTTGCATCTATTTTAGTTCAAGAAGAGATTACAACCGATGTCTTGACGTTGTTGTTCTCCTCTGACATATCAGGGTTCCCACACTTCTTCTAGCATCTCATGGATAGCCTCAACAATGTTAGTCTCAAGGCTCTTCCCTTTAGTCTTCACACCAAACCAAACTCACAATTCTCCCTTAAACACAAACTAGAAAGCTACAAATTATGGGTAGCTCGCTGACGACTCCAAAATAAAAACTTCAACAGAACTTGATTAGGACTAAAATCTAACTTGTGCTTGGGAAAAAGAGAGGTTTATATAGCTGGGATGGAGGGGAGATTGTTCCTCTTCTCATGGGAGAAGGCCTTATCTCTTGGATTAGTTCCATCCTAATAGGGTAAAGGAGCCCAAACTAACCTCCTCGACTCCATCTGGGCTAACCATTTACCAGACTTCCATTACAAAGGTTCTAGAGGTGGAAGCTTCAGCTCCATATTTAAAAAAATTTCCAAAAGAGGATCGACGTGATTGAGAAAGAGATCATTCAATCCGATCGGTGTTAGGGACAGTTGTAAACCCTACATATCGGCATGAGGACATTAGTCATTAGCATCAGTATTGTAAACTAGGATAAATATAAGATTTTTAGGAAATGATGCAAAATGGAATTGTTTTTCTCATGAAGAGGTACACAATGGGAGTTTCTTCATGATAGGAAAGAATGTTGCATACACTGTAAAGGTCCTCTAGGATCATGAATGGGGAGTACAGGGAAATATGATTAACTTTGTTTTTGCTAATGAAAAACACAAAAACATATTCTATTATATAATATAAAAAAAAATTGTTATTGCTAACAAAGTTATTATCAACCACGGTTTATTCAGAATTCCCTAGAATTCAACAAGCTAGGAATTCCCTTAGTAGGAATGACACCTAGATGAGAAGTAATTCTAAGGTAGAGTGATCAAGCATTCTTCTCAAATGGGACAATTACATTTTAAAAAAAAATCATGGATCAAGTCCATACAATTCCCTTAACTGGAATGAGCCTTAGAGTGGTCAAGGCTTCTTCTTAAATGGGACAATTACATTTCAATTTTTTTTATGGATCGAGTCGATACAATTCCCTTAACTAGAATGAGCCTTTTCCATTTGCTGGGCTGTCATATGAACCCATGTCAAGCAAGATGGAATCAAAGTTCATTGAAAAACTAATGTTATGAACAATGTCACTAACCCCCTTCTCGTGTCGCCTTCCAACAACTCCCACCCTCGCTCTCCACCCACCCACTCCTCACCCCAACTTCCCCAACTGCACCCCTTAGGGCTGGTAATTTGAAATGAGCATAACATTTTCCTTTAAAGACCTTTCTTATTGATTTTTTCCTCTAATTTTGTTTTATGTGGTTTATTTAAGCATATTTCACTATGCTCAACTTCATTTCTTATAGCATTTATGGAAATTCATCTTTAATATTTGTATCATAAATTTCTAAGATACATCACTATTGCATTTGAGCACCAATGTGGATGCCATTTTTTTAAGTGGAATAATTTTTCAAGAAATTAATGTCATGCTATCAAATTATACTTTTAAAGACATTTTACTTTTGAGCTTAGTGTCGGATTATCCACAGTAGAAACCATATTTGTCAACGTTTCAAATCCTAAGAGGGATCCATCATCAGGACTAGCCTGAATGATGATAGAAGAAGAGCTTCGTGATCGGATAACTTCAACTCTTCTTGTTATCTTCATTCTGAAATTTTCGAGTAAAATAGTTTCACTCCTGTATCCCCTTCGTACAGGGAATTGATTCTAGATTTTAGGCATTTGTGGGTTCATTTTTTTTAGCTTAGTCTCGGAGTATCCACAGTAGAAACCATATTTGTTAATGTTTCAAATCCCAACAGGGATCCATCATTAGGACCAATCAGAATGATGATAGAAGAAGAGATTTGTGATAGGATAACTGCAACTCTTCTTGCTATCTTCATTCTGAAATTTCTGAGTAAAATAGTTTCACTCCATGTATCCCCTCTGCATAGAGAAATGATTCTGGATTTTAGGCATCTGTGGTTCATTTCTTTTGAGCTTAGTCTCGGAGTATCCACAGTAGAAACCATATTTGTCAACGTTTCAAATCCCAACAGGGATCCATCATCAGGACCAATCTGAATGATGATAGAAGAAGGGATTTGTGATAGGATAATTGCAAGTCTTCTTGCTATCTTCATTCTGAAATTTTCGAGTAAAATAGTCTCACTCCATGTATCCCCTCTATACAGGGAAATGATTCTATATTTTAGGCATCTATGGTTCATTTATTTTGAGCTTAGTCCCAAAGTACCCACAGTAGAAACCATATTTGTCAATGTTTCAAATCCCAAGAGGGATCCATCATGAGGACCAATCTAAATGATGATAGAAGAATAGCTTTGTGATAGGATAACTGCAACTCTTCTTGCTATCTTCATTCTAAAATTTTCGAGTAAAATAGTTTCACTCTATGTATCCCCTCCGTATAGGGAAATGATTCTGGATTTTAGGCATCTATGGTTCATTTCTTTTGAGCTTAGTCTTGGAGTATCCACAGTAGAAACCATATTTGTTAACGTTTCAAATCCCAACAAGGATGCATCATCAGGACCAATTTGAATGATGATAGAAGAAGAGCTTTGTGATATGATAACTGCAACTCTTCTTGCTATCTTCATTCTGAAATTTTTGACTAAAATAGTTTCACTCCATGTATCCCCTCCATACATGGAAATGATTCTGGAGTTTATGCATCTGTGGTTAATTTCTTTTGAGCTTAGTCTCGGAGTATCCACAGTGGAAACCATATTTGTCAACGTTTCAAATCCCAACAGAGATCCATCATCAGGACCAATCTGAATGATGATAGAAGAAGAGCTTTGTGATAGGATAACTGCAGCTCTTCTTGCTATCTTCATTATGAAATTTTCGAGTAAAATTCTCAATCCAAATAAGATCATAATTACAAGTATCAATTATCGCATCTCATTTGTACTTAGTATCCACACTCATAAAACTGTCAATGACATCTAGTGTTCTTTTTAACAAGTTGACATTTTAGATATAATGTGGAAGAAATTGAAAATTAAGCACCAATCAAATTTAGACCCGCCAATATACAAATACCTCTGGACCCTAATAGTTTTATTCAATATTTTTTCTTAAATTTTAAAACCATTATACTCTTACTTAACCATTACACTCTTACTTCTATATTGTACAATTAAGAAAAATGAAGATTACTATTTTTTTAATGTTCTTTCTCTTGTTGAACATGCTCCATTTTTTATCTTCGTTTACTATGCTCTTTGTGGGTAATTAACTATTAATTTGAATTTTTTCCTTCAATATTGTATTCAAGTGTTTATATTATGATTGGAAATATTATTCAAGGGTTTCTAACATGACTAGAGGCTTCATAGGCAGAGAAAAACCCCATTTTTTATCCTCGTCTACTATGCTCTTAACGGGTAATTAATTATTAATTTGATTTTTTTCCTTCAAGATTTTATCCAAGCATTTATATTCTAATTGGAGATATTATTCAAGGGTTTCTAACATGACTGGAGGATTCACAGGTGGAGAAAAACCCTGATGCCTTGATCACAATGCATGGGCATGTTGCACGCAACAATAAGATTCCCATATTCAGGCACCAGGTTGGGTGGTTCTGGATCCAATCCAAACGCACAACAGTTTGATAATGAATGGATTGGCATGGATGGGTTCATAGGCACACATTACAAAAGAGCGAGAAAAAAACACTTATTGTTCGTTGAAGGTTGTGAAAGCCGAATCCTTTCATTCTTCCTTTCCCAGGTATGTGATATCTTGACCTTCGACTTCACTTCAACTAGGCTTCTTACGACATACTTTTATCAATAGACCTACCATCCCTCAAATAATAGACCATGTTGGTGTTTTGAATGAAGATGTAGACAGTGGGAATGTGGATCTCTTGCTCTTGGGTCCATAAACACTATGGGATAGGGTGGATGAACTTGGTGAACCATTGAACTTGAATAAGGTATTTCCCAACACCCACTTTTAGCATTATCTATTATGCTACTGGAGGAATAGTTTTATCCTGGATCAAATTTTAAGAGATCTTGGAGTTTATGAATTTTCTCCACTATATTGGTAGTGGTGTCAGATCTCTAAACCTCATATGGATTTTATCCAATAGTATAAGGCCACTTGTTGGGTTTCATCAAGAGGCATACTCACTAGGAAATCCCCGTCATACTACTATGCTTCTGAATAACTGAAACATCAAACCCTCTTTCCTTTAACGCAGGTTTCTCCTGGGGTTTGTTTGGAATATAAAAATCAGCCTCATTCCTAATTTGCAGTTTGGCTCTGCATCCTGACTTTAAATTTACTAATGCCCTGTTTCCAAATACATATATTTCCCAATCTCGTAACATTCCTCTTATTCCATACCAAACCCACGATGTCATAGAAGTGCAGCAAATCTCTAGAAATTAATCATGATTCTCCTTTCCAAGACAATGTTTCCCTTATAACTATGATTTAACCAACATAAAAATGCCAATACTAATTATGACCAAATCAAATCCTTGGATACAATTTTGGAATCCTTTAGTTGAGGGTGCCTTCTTTCAACACTTAATCACGATTTGTGACTAGGCAATTTTTAGCGAGAACAAAGGGGCTCTCAACGTATTTCCGAATGCAAAGGAGTACCAATGCCCTCCTTTGTAATTTTTCCATGCAGAAATTTAATTCCACAATTTCAACATAGATTTATAGATCTCCACGAAGACCTTAAATCATAGAGTCTTGGTCACTCTGCAACCAAGAGGTGAATTTCCTTTAGTCATTGACGATTCCTATGACCAATTTTTAGTTTTTCTCTTTACTCTCGATACTTGACTACTTTTCCCAACATAGAGTGTCAAAATTAGAACATAGTAACTTACACAATTTCCATAGAAAAGATGTTAAAATCCCGCACTGTGGGGCTACAGAAGCAGGGATTTATGGAAAGAGGAAATTTGAAATCACACTCTCCTCTACAAAAAAATAACATGGTAGATGATTGTCATTTATCATACATGGAAAATGCACCCTACCATAGTGTCAAAACCTAGGTTGTGGATAATTGTTCCCTAACACCATGTAAAATCCTAGGTTTTTGACTATAGAGTGGTGCAATATGGTTGAAATCCATTAAGGAGCATAAATACCAGCTACATTGTCTCTTTGGCTAAAAGATGTGACTTTTTTCAACTATACTTAGAGCTTATAATCATCCGATTGTGCAGCAACATGCCAATAGGGCATTGATTCATTCGTTAGATTGAGTTAAATACCAAGCGATAAAACAATGTTTCCACTATTGATGTGGTCTTTCCCACTTGAATGGAATGAGCTTCAAAGGGATGATGCCTGACACAAGTCCCCAAGTAATTTAGGCATAATAGTTAACCCTTGGTTCAGGAAGTTAAGCCAAAGGAAGGCTGCTCTATGTTCTATGGCCCTTCACTGTGTGTTTCTCGAAGAATTTGTACCCAAAACAAATTTTATTCAATGTTAATGCTCATATCCTTACATTGTTAATTTCCATATGGCTAAGTATCCACTAACATGAAGGCAAGAGAAATTCGTAGGGATGTCCTAGTGCAAAAGGGTCGAATCCCTAAACCTATGGTATGATTCTCATTTCCTATTGTTATCTAATGGAATTCTAAAAGATTTATAAATCAATGTTTATCCCAAAACATTAGAGTTTAGGTTTATCCCAATACACAGTTGAATCTCTGTGGTTTCTTTGATTCCACAAAGAATCACCCCGAAAGAAAATATATGCTTGCAATAGGTGATTATTCATTGAATTTTAGGAAATGATCGAAAGATTGCCATTTCAAGAATGGAATTCTAATTCACTGCTACAACTAAAATAATGGCTTTGAGTGAGGAAGGGTGTGTTAAGAATATTCATGACAATCGAAGTTTGACTGAATGGGATTTGAACTACATTTGTCTGAATCTAGTCTTGAGATTTCAATTAACTGAATGGGATTTGAACTACATTTGTCTGAATCTGGTCTTTAGCTTTTAATTGTCTGAATTTTTCTAACCATGTCAAAGTGTTTTTGTGTGTTTTGTGAAATGACTATGCTCTACTGCAAATTGCAAATTGTAGGTTACAAATTATAGGTTTCAAATTTTGGATTTTAAATTTCAGAGTAGAAATGGTCTATGTCTAAAAACATCGAGTTCTTGAAGAACTACATTAATAAGGAGCAGAGAAAATACCGCTCCATGTGGGATCCCCTTGTTCGTAGAGGTATAATTTTTTCCCTGATTATCCAAAATAGGAGTAGACAGGAACTTCATTATGAGTTCTAAGAATAGGTTGTCCGATATGTGTTTCTCGAGTAATTGAGAAGAACTACATTCATGAGGAGCGGAGAAAATACTGCTCCCTGTGGGATCCCCTTATTCGTAGAGGTATAATTTTTGCCTTGATTATCCAAAATAGGAGTAGAAAGGAACTTCATTATGTGTTCTAATAATAGGTTGTCCAATATGTGTTTCTAGAGTAACTGAATTAATGTCAAGTGTTCGATGCTATTAAAACACTTTTGGACATCTGCATGGATGAGTCATTTGATCCTGGTCCATTTGTGTAATTCTGTGAAGAAGGAGTGAGTGCTCACAAATGGGTGAAATCTATATGAAACTAGCAAAAATATGTGTTCATATATTTGTTCCAACACATTGGAGACAAACCTATGCACAACCCGATCAATTGGTGAAGAGATTGTTATTGGCCTCTTGTTCGTCGATATGGGCTTTGGAATGAATATCCTACGCATTGGAGAAAATTAGAACGTGCCTTTCAGTAATGCACACGAGATATCTACAAAGCGCTCTTTCGAGATACCCAAAATGGTTTCCCAAGTGATTGCATGAGTCAGTAACCTTGGGTTCGCCTGGATCTTCTCATACGTGCTAACTAGATCCTCTTTATGTAATACTATGTATAACAAATGGGTCCACCTACCTTCGACATCTTTTTACATTAAGTTACATCGTAGGAATGTATAGGTATTCGATAAAATTATAGTTTGTTTGTTCTTAGTCGTCATGATCTATAATTTGAGATGATGAAAAAAAATAGATTATTCCATTAGTTGTCTTTCGCACACTATGAACCAGCAGTTTTCCAATAAAGACCGTCCGATAAACCCTACCTAATAAATATAGATCTTGATCAATGGATCAAGCTTATTATGGTTGACCTACACATACTATCGAAAGCACTTGGAGGTGGGTCCATCGAGAGATATCACCCAGACTCTTTCCTCGTCCACTCTCACTTCTACCATGCAACAATACTCAACCCACTATGGCTATCAATAAACAACCAATCTATCCCTTGCTAACACCATCACCGCTACTGCCATTTTCTCATTTCTTACTCATCTTTCCCATAATCACTACGCTCATTGAACTATGCTATCTTACTGAACTACATACTAATCTTACACAAGGTAAGGTTCATTCAACTGTGGTCTGTGGGAAGTATTGGTTGTGAGAATATGTACAGGTTGCTAGCTACCTAATTATTGAATAGGAGGGGGTGGTTCCTCCTCTGCCTTAGCTAATCTGATGAAATAGGCATTGTAACCTCATGGCTTTTGCTATGCACTGGTTAAATGATTCACTGATTTGCTATAGCTAAAAGGATCCTATGAATAATGGTGTTTTAGTTTCTTACTACTGAAGTGGTAGAAAGGGTTGATTCATTGGTGGCTCAATTCATTAGTAGATGAAGAGGAATTAGGGTTCTTCCCCAACCTATTCTCTCTAGATAGCTCCTCCAAAATTGGCCCAGTCTAATAGCAATAATTTGGGATGTGAAGCCCACACCTTTCTTCCCCTCAAAGATCGCTCCCAAAGTGAGGTGTTATATCCTTTTTCTTACAACTACTTACCTAAGGCCAAGGGTTGATAACTTCCTGGAAAGCTGGGAAAGCAATGCAGGACCTTGATGGAAGGAAAAACGAATATCCCTTCCTGCATAACCATATCCAATGCTAGCCGGTATTTCCTGATACCCCCACCTTTCAAGGCCTGATTTGGTTTGCTAGGCCTCGTTGCCTTTGTCATGACTAGGTAGGAAGACCTTTCAAGACCTGTCCTCACATTCTAATGATGAATAAGGGTAGAAGGTGTGGACAACTATAGTATCCTAGTAGGGAAGTCCCCACTCCAACACTTGGGTTTCATGGTGGGCCGAATGGCCTTGGTTTCTACTTCATATGCCCTCACTTTTGTGCCCATGGAGGAGTGGCATTTGCTTGCTTTGATGGAGATGTTGAAAGAGGAAGGCAATGGAAAAATATAAGGGAAATAAGAAGGGTGTGACCCCATAATGTACAATGGTTTTGTAGGTTTCAAATTTTGGATTTAAAGTGTAGTGGTTTTGTAGGAGAAGTAATTATCATACTTTCCCTTCTTAAGAAGGGAATCGTTAGAAGGATTGACTGACCAAGGTATTTTATATGTTGCCATCAAATCCTATCTTTCTAAGTGGCTTCGGTACTGCCTCTTTCACCGCAAGAACTAGGGACTTTATGCATGCAATTTTACTTTCACTATAGGTTTGATTTGAGAATCCATTGCCAAAAAACCCCTTAGCAGGGACCTGTAGGCTTGAGGGCCCGACTGCTAAGTAAATGAAGGTTCTGGGCCTCTCTCCCAGCTCCAATCGAAGTGGATGTGGCCAGAGTGCTCACGTCTGAGGCTATCGCTTCCATCCATCCAACTACCCCATAAGAACTACCTTTTGTCCTGTCATCGATGTGGTTAAGGGTGTGGTAGAGAGACCCACTACTTTGTCTCCATGAAGGGGGATTTATTCTAATAGGAATATTGCCAGAAAAATTTTCCTATGGCCCAAAGAGTTAATTGATAGGCGACGCTATGGCGTGGAGCAATAAAATATCTAAAATTTCAGAGTAGAAATGATCTATGTCCGAAACATTCGAACCACTTGCAGTGCTTTTGTGTATTATTGTGTTGTATTTGAAAATTTTTCTTTGAAATTTTGAGTAGAAATGGTCTATGACATAGTGGTATGGTACCATACTAATATATGATAGCATAGAATGAACAATTGATTATGCCATTTTGGTACCATACTAATTATGGCATCTTGGTACCATACTAATTTGTGAGAGTATAGGTGCGGTGTGGTTGAAGGGTACTTAGAGACATCATTTTTCTGTACCTTTTTGATATCATATCTGATATATGAAAGGTAGAGCCACCTGATTTGGTTTGTCTTGTTACTTGTGGTTTTTTAAGTTACTATGTTACTATGTCTGGTTAGGTTTTTTATGTTATGGAGTTTTTGAGAGACATGAGAGACATCATTAGGGTTTTTAAGTTACTATGCCTGGTTACTTGTGGTTTTTTAAGTTACACTTGTGTTTTTTAATGTTACTGGAGTTGATAAGTTACACTTGTGGTTTTTTAAGCTACTGGGGTTACTGAGAGAAATTGTTGGTTGATGAAGGATTTTTTTTATAGTGTGATACTTATATGTACCAATACTATTATTTACATTTTGTAATGTATTTACTAATATTAAAACATGCAATGTAATGTATTTATTGATATTTGTTTAATACTTCATTAATAAAAACATTCATTAATGAAAACATTCATTGTATTCAAGTGAGGGATTTTAAATATTATTCTTTATGAAAACTTGCAACGTAATGTATTTGTTGATATTTGTTTGATACTTCATTAATGAAAATATATTCTTTTTAAATATAATGCTTTGTGAAAACCTGCAATGTAATGTATTTGCTGATATTTGTTTGGTACTTCATTAATGAAAATATATTCTTGGTAGTTTTTTAATTTACTAGAGTTGCTAAGAGAAATTGTTGGTTGGTAAGGGATTTTTTTGATAGTGCTACAGACATTTACATAAAACATTCGATGTAGTGAGCAATTTTAAATATCATGCTTTAATGTAATGTATTTATAGATATTTGTTTGATACCTGATTTATAAAAACATAACATTCATTAATGAAAACATTCAATGTATTAGAATTCAGGTTTATCCCAATACGCAATTGAATCTCTGCGGTTTCTTTGATTCCACAAAGAATCATGCCAAAAGAAAAAATATACTTGCAATAGGTGATTATTCATTGAATTTGAGGAAATTATGGGAGGATTTCCATTTCAAGGATGGAATTCTAATTCAGTGCTACAGCTAAAATAATGGCTTTAGTTGAGGAAGGGTGTGTTAAGAATCCTCATACAACCATCCATCATGCAATCTAGAATCATTCATCTTATGCTTCAACTCTTAAAGAACACAGTAAAGGAAATCAACCTCTCATTCTCTTATGAAGTATTGACTGATCAAGAGATGAAGTACTAATATAGAACATCCTATGCTAGAAATCCCGTGCCAGTCTCTATAGGTTGGGCTACCGTGAAGAAATGCTTATATATCCACTATATTATTTCCCATCATCTTCTCTCCTTCTTATCTACCCACCATATTCTCAATCATCCCATCTACCATGATATTCTCTACCAACCTTATTATAGACCATATTAGTAGATGACCATTCGTAAACTCAAAGTTTTGACATAAAAAAGCGTTTAAAGCTAATTGATGACTAATATTGCATAGATATCTTGGGTGTATGAATTGGATTTGATTGATAGTCAAACCCACAATTTTAAGAAAACCACAAATACAAGTGATAAGTCCCGTTAGAATGAACCTAAGGCATAATGAAGAGACCAGTGAAAAACACATTAAAGTAAATGGTGTTTCTCACCCAGTTATCATAAATTCTTCTATAGAAGATAAAAAAAAATCTAGAAACTATACAGAAAACAAACCTTGAAGGAAAACCAAGCTTGAATATGGACTATAGGAACCTTGCCAACCTAATACAAACCTTATCCATGGAATCCCTAGAGTTTCAACTGAGATCAACTTAGCCCTTGCATAACGCTCAAAATAACCCACCAGGCAACTTGACAATGTTAACTTCAAATCATGTCTAATATATTTATCCATAAAATAAAGATAATAAGTACGAGGATCATTTTCAGAGTAGTAGGGGTGTTCTGTGTAGATATCTCTTGTCATAGATATCCCACAAGCTTCCCATGAGGCAGGTAATCTCACCATAAAACCATAGGAGCCAAGAGTGTGTTGTGTATACAAGCCAAGAGCATCACTCGGGGAAACATTGAGTTTCAATGCATGCATTACACCAACCTTGAGGGCCAAGTGTCCACCTTTGGCATAAAATTCACCTCTTGTGATAAATGACATTGGAATTTTTTCTATATATAAAATACCTATGGTATCCACCTACGTTGTGGATAGCCATCAATTTTGAAACAAGTTCCCTTGTCTAGACCTGCTCCTTGATTCGCTAGAGTGTCTCTATGTTCGTTGTTTTGTCTTTTCATATTCATGAGGTTTGGCTCCTTAACGATGTCTTTTCATATTCATGAGGTTTAGCTCCTTAACCTTTTTAACGAGGCAACTAACTAAGGCCCATCGTGTAATGGAGCAAACATTTTTATTCAAAGCTCTCCCACCTCAGATATCACGGGACTTGGCTCTATTGGAATGGTTTTTCTGAATGTTATCCTGCTAGTTTCCCCATTAGTTGGTAGGACTTGAAAAAATATGTAATCATCTAAGTGTTGCTTGGAATTGGGCAGGGAGTGGCGATGATTTTCTTAAATAGGGAAGTACGGAGACCCAATAGAGCTCTCATAAACAATGATGGTGTCCCTATTAGCTAGTAGGGCTTGAAAAAGTATGTAATCATAGAGTGTTGCTTGGAATTGGGTGGGGAGTGGGGGTGGGGAAGGTGGTGATTGTATTAAGCATGGAAGTATGGAGACCCAATGGCTCTCTCATAAAAAATCCAACCATAACTGGTCTGGGTACAAGAAAAATAAGGAAAAGAGAGTCCTGAGACTCTCCTAAAGAGGTTAACATAGTAACAGATAAATGACTTTACCTTGCTCTTTTCTTACTGGATTTTTTTCTACAAAATAAGAATCTAGGACTTGGACATTACTGATTCAATTTCTAGTTTTATTTTCACATTCCACCTAGCATAAGCTTTACTTGTAGTTTATTAAATCCATTGGTCTTTTCTTAGGTATCATTCACCTCATTCATTCTCATCTATGAGCTCAAGTATGGTACATAATTTGATTATAAATTGTCTATGATGTTGGTATTGAAAGTCAAATAATCAACTTACCCACAAATGCTCAAAGTTTTTAAACTGAAAATTATTGAAAGAATAAAATACATAATCATCCTTGCCTCTTCTGGAGATAGTTGATTACATGTCATTGTATCTTGTGAATTCACATTTATTATATATTTTCCGCATTTATATTATATGACCCAGTGCATTTGGCCACGAGTTCCTATAGTATTCCACAAACACTGAAAGATATGCGACAAGTAACATTAGAACAAGTCAGATTATTGGCATGTGGTCATTGTAACTTTTGAAATAAAATTTCTTTTCCAACAGTAAAGCATTGCTCTTCCACTTAATTAGTGAGAAATGGATAAAAACATTTGATCTACCTCCCTATCTATTGAGGGAACACCACCATCTAAAATATTTTTGTTGGAATATTTTAACCGTTGTTGAAATAATATAACAGTTCACTTACAACTACCAATATTGTCTCTAGTCTCTATGGAAATATCATCATTCTATCCTGCCTCACTCACCATAGAATTTCAATGATCTATTGAAGAATAATATTGGTTATCCTCTATTTATAAATATGTTGTTTTTGGGGAGTTCAATGTCGTAATTCTTATTCTAAAGCAAGATCATGTTTTCAATTTTTAGTACCATATAATTTCATTTTCAGGTTCTCCTATCCATCTTTTCCTAGTTCTAACACCCCAAACATTGCACTTACTCAAAGAACACTAGAAATGTTGCAGTCATCATATTCTATGAAACCACGTCCCTTTGAGATATTTTGTTAATATATGTTGTGCATCCTTGAGAACCTTGCATAACCATTTAATGGTATCAAGTGGATCCATTTTAGACCAGATAGATCCCTTCATTGTTGTGTATATACGGTGTTAGCACTTTTCATGAGTCCAAACAAGTTAACAGATATGCATGTATACTTATTTAGACAGTTGAACTAGCCACCACTGTTGTTCATTTACATCTGCCCTAAATAGACCTATAATTGCTAACTTACCACCTAGTACAAGATTTCACAGCAATTACTAGCCCCACTGTTACACGGGCATCCCTTTCTAGGTAGTAGCTTGTAACAATAATAACAAGCCAATTTTTTTCCAAACACCAATATCTCAACTTGCTTGCATGCTAATGTGTGTACTGGCAATCCATTTGCTCTACTAATACTTGGTAACTTTGTAGGTTGGTAGGTAACTATGATTTATAGAGTGTGAAACATTCCCATACCTACACTCAAATGTACACATGCGACATGGTTGACCATCCACTTTTAGAGAATGGTGTTATTGGCTCAAGTACTCAAATGATATAGATTATATAGCACTTCATCATTATTCATTTGCATCTTGTTGTCTACCACTAGGAGCACAAAACTGACTGTATGCAAATATAGATTTACTATTGTTTTGTGTTTGTTACTCATTCATAAGAAATGTGGCAGATAACAAGCAGGGACTATGTTTTCATGGTTTTTATTATATGTGATTATGATATAACAATGACTGTTAGTGAAGTGGTCTACAATATGCCTACATTTTTAGCTGTTCAAGATTGTCCTTGAACCCAATTTATTAAAATTGAAGAGTTATATTCATTTGAATAGTATAGTGGTATCAAACATCTCTTGCTTCCTATCAACAATTGATGTTGGATAGATTTGAAGGTTTACTATGTTTGAAGCAAATTTAAATGGCTTGCATTATGGAGCTTATGTTGTGTCCTATCATATATATTTCTATGTGAAATAATTTGTCACATGTCTGGGAAGTGTCATTGAAATCTTATTCAATGACTTTCAGGTTCCTGAATAACATGGACTTGGCTTATGCAGCAATAGACATTGTCATTGCACAAGCTGGTGCAATGACTTGTAGTGAGCTTCTAGCCATAGGAAAATCTTCTGTACTAGTAATGTCATGCCTAATCACTATGTATTCTTTCCAGTTTTCCCTAATTTACCGATGTGGAATGTTGCAATTTTTTGTTTGCTAAATTGTCTATCAAAGTTAAATTAGTTTTTCTCTTTTTTTTTTTATACTAAATTATAGGAGTCATTGAAGTGCTCATGAAGTGATAATATTTTTCATTATATTTATTCATTCTCTCCATATTTTCTCTCAAGTAACAATATACATGTTTTTCTATAATAGAAAACTTCATTTTACTTTGAATTGAAAGACAACAAACAACTCATTTCATTTTTACAAACACTGAGTAATGACTCAGAGTTGTTATGCAATAAGGCTCTTAGCTAATTCTCAGTGCTTACCTTTGTTCAACGAGCAACATACATGACTAAAACAATGTGAATTTGTATCTATTTGTATGTTTTATCTACTATTTATATGGAACGAAGCTCATTGGAAGTTTTAATACTTTTAAATATTGAGTTTTCATATCGTTGGAGAAATTATCAAAGGGTATCCATAGAGGATTTATATGTTATCAACAAAACTAGAAGAAACATATTTGAAAATTGACTTGAACACAACATATTTAGAATTATACCATTTTGGGTTTAGAAGTGCCTCTACACCCATTGATAATAAATTAACCAAATTTCAAGTGTGGAGCTAAGGAATCTGGTTCTGGTCTCAGTTAAGCTTTAAGGTAATTATTGATTGTCAACATGACATTCACATTAGGAATGAGTATGATTAAAGTTTCATGAAGGTTTTTCCATAAGAAACTCAAGACGGTGTTAATTCTGATTAAGAATGAGCTTTGGACATTTGTCCAAGGGGTCGAGCCAAATTTTTTTAGAGTGATAAGGACTAGATGAAACATTAAATTTCCATGAAACGCTGCAACTACTAGAGGAATAACTGAAAACTAAAACTAGTTTATTTCTGCCAAGATGCAGAATCTATTAACAATTCAATAACAGAATAAACACACACAAATAAAGAACACAATCACACAAATTAGACAGTTTTTCTTGGGAAACCCAATTGGGAAAACCCCGTCTTTCTTTGTTGTAGTATTTTATTGATAGAGTTTAAACAATCCTTTCTCTAACAGGTTAATTTATCACACTGATAACAATCTAGTCCTCCCATTGTAGTCGTTGGACTCACCCTACAAACATAGTTGATATAGTTCCTATTCTTTGCAGCCTTCCTGGCCTTATTTCCTTGCACTAATCTCCACAAGCTAGCTGAAATTCTTTACACAAAGGTTCCCACTTCCTAGCCCAAGTTATTTGTGCACAGATCTCCCATTCTCTAGTGCAAAGGGCCTTCTATTCTTTAGCACACAACTCATAACTCCTAGCTCAAGTCTGCACACAAAAGCCTCTTCCTTTTTTACCAAATGTTATCTACTTTCAAAGGTGCAAACTAGGGCAACACAATACTAAGTTGAACATACCAGGAGCAATGTAGTCATGGATGCTTGTAAAAGCTACTATAGAATCCTTTCCTCTACAATTTTGAACAATTTTGGCAATCCTAAAATTAGTGACCTTTGACTCAAAATTTATCCAGCAAAATATTGGTAGATTTTACATCCCTGTGAATAATTTAAGGCAAGCAATCATGATGAAGATATTCTAATTCATGAGTTGTTTCCAATGCAATCTTGTACTATGTTGGCCAATCCAAGTCCATGCCACTTCTCTTTAATGTCTTCTCATTATTTTCATGTAAAACATCAAATAAGTTTATGTTTGGCATGCATTCATAGACCAATAGATTTGAATTACAATTTGAAAAATAAAAATAAAGTTTCACTATAATTTTATGCCAAATTGTCCCCAAAATGTCCACTTCTACCTTTATCAATATGTCTAATCCATTTTTCATATTTATGTTGATGTTCATTGTCCATATTCACTTTACTACTACAGTTTCATTGTTCTGCAATGTGACACAATACACCTTGCCTGCTCCACCACTTCCTATTACATTGTCTTCATCTAATAGAGCTTTGATGCATGTTGACCTCATGTTAACCAATGAAATACTTTCACATAATTTCCATATAAAAATGTAAAAAGCAACGATTTCTGAAATAATTTTTTTTTAGACTTTCAAATGCTATATATATATATATATATATATATATATATATATATATATATATAAGTGGATATTGAAATACCTTCTTTTTATTATTAAAATATATTTAAATGTTGTGTCAACTCCATATTGGGTACAAAAGGAATTATACATCTCTTATAAAAAGTCTCTTTGGCTTAATAAATTTGAAATGCACTTGTTATAAATTTCATTATAACATGCTCCTGAGAGACATGGGTGAGATAAGTTATTAAATTAATAAATTCAACCTTCCATTCAAAAATTTTCTCCAAATTTTAATTGAAACCTTGTTGAAAGTTTCTTCATTCCATTTTAATGAGAATTTGATCATAAAATTATCTACAAAATTTTTAAACCAATGGAATTGAAAAAAACCAATAACTTTTGGGTTTTTTTTTTTTGTTTAAATCAAAATGTAATGTCATATTGATAATAAAGATTTGAGGCTACTATGTAATATTATGTTTTAGATTTGTTTGGGACATAATTCTATGAGAGAAAATGTTGTAGTACTGACTAGGTTGAGCCACATTGAAGGATATCATCTATGACATTGCTTTCCAGATCAGCTAAAATCCCTAGCCATAATGGACAAGCCTTTAAAATGTTTTAACTAGGGTTGTATGAATCTTTTTTCCTTCTTGTTCTCTCTCAATGTTGGTCATAGATTTACATTTAGATTCAATGTTTGTTGTGATAGCTTTTTTGTTGGATTCCCCATGAGGATCTCTCCTATTCTTGGTAATTTATCAAAATTATCACCAACACAAGATTTTAAAACTATTCCACTAGGTTTATATGACTCTTTTTGCCTTGTTGGTCTCTATCAATGTTGGTCATAACTTTACAGTTAAAATCAAGGTTTATTGTGATAAATTTCCTGCTTGATTCTCCACAAGGATCTCACCTATTACTAATAATTTATCAAGATTATCACTTATTTTTTCAGTTCTTTTCATCTAGATCTCTACATTGGCTTATTTGAAGTTTTGGAACACTAGATTTGGCACTGAAGAATAGATTTGGTATTTATATTTTATTGGAGGATATTATGTTTCTCTGAATAGATTTATTTATTTCCTTGATGCATAAAATTCTATTTTCTGGTGCGCTTACAAGAGATTTAGTTTGGAAACCTTTTATTGGGAAATACAACACAACAATGCACCATAAACCATAATGGCATAAAGGGAGCACAACACAACAATTTCATATTTAATAATTTTGTTCAGAGCTATAACAAAATTGTCTTTTAGTAGCTAAACTAAACAAACTACCTGTTAGATATTTGTTTATTCCTAATAATATATACCATGTACTTTGCAGGTGCCATGGTTGTTGTTGAGTACAAGGACCATGATGGGAAAATCTTATTCTATGATGAAGGACCCATCAATGACAATAGGATTTTCAAAACGTTTGTAGAGGGTGAACACAAACATGGAGGATGTGAGGCATATAGAATGGTAAGTCCCACATCATGCAACTTTCCATTAGATAACAATCACGATATAGTCTCTTTAACCCAAAACACTGGCATTGATTCCAACAAAGAACAATTGTGCCTTTTTCCTTAAGATCTAGGAAGAGATTTCCTACTTGTTAGGTTGTGATGGTATAATATAATATTACAATGCATACAATATGACATCTTTCCAATCGTATTTAATATTTGAAGTCATTAACTAAGCCACCAACTCACAATTGTAATTTTAATAAGAGAAAAATAAGTTGTTGGCTGTTCTAATAAATTATAACTACCTCTTTATTATATTATATAAATATAATACAAACATAAACTTTTATATTACTTTCTATAATATATAATGGAAATCCTCATCCAAACCATTTCAGAAGATTTGAATTTGAATTGAACCTAATTATTCCTGAACTTGAATTGTGTGACATAGCCTTTAATTGAATCTCATTGAAGTTAAATTCAACATCAACTTTCAAAGTCAAGTTAGTGGATATTATCATATAATACAAAAAAATTAGACTTTTAGGATATTGATTTATTCAAGGTTGGATATTAAGGCCCTATTGTAGTGGCTACAACCACCCTCCAAAATTTTACCTTAGCCTGTTTTGGAGCCTCCCTACCAACCTTACACATCAATTTGTCTTTCTTCATCAAGTACTCAAGCTTCAAGTGTTTTCCTTGCACAAAGGGAGCCTTCCAACCATAGTTGATCCATTCCCCTCATAGGCTGCTCACCCGGACTTGGTCCAATTGTAGGCTGAGAAGCTTCCCGTTGAAAATTATGCATTTCTAGAGGGAAACCATTTTTCCCTCCAGGAATTGTGCAATCCCCTCTGACAGTCTGTTGAGATCCAAGATTACGCAATTGTGCCATCTAACCCTCCTAGTAGGATTTGTGAAAATTTTCCTAGCAGTTGGCTATTCATCCCAGGATTCGCACAAATCTGGGCAGCATTTAGTTGCTCTACCCAAAAATTTCGTAAATCTCGTACGCAATCAACACAACTCCCAGCCAGGAATGCACATTTTTCACAAGTAGTTGAGTGCTTGCATGCATGGATAGTCTGGTTGACCAGTTCCACCCTGGGACCAAGGAAGCTTGAGTTGCATGCATGCATGACTTGATCTTCCTGGAATAGCAAGAGACACCATGCAAAAGGGATCCCATGATTCAAGGAGCTATTTTTAGCAACCGGGGGTTACACGCAAAGTTGTTTTAGAAGTTTCCCTACAAGTGTTGTTTTTCCTAGATTCGTTGCATGCACGTCATGAGACCAAACTTAGTTATTCGACACATCAGATCTGATTCAATCACATAGATCTTGGAGCTCTAACATACCACAACAGATCTAGGAATCTTCAACACATCCGGCTCAACTGTTCACAGGTAAGTGGCCTCAACTTATCTTTTTCAACATTTGCGTCACTTTTTGTGTATTCGCTTGTGTGAGTGTTGTTTGCTTGATTTCTTTGAAAACCTGCTATTGTTTACATATATTCTAGATTTTCCTAGCTCTGTTTTATTTTTCGTTGCTATCTCACTGCTTCCGCATGCATGAAACTGTTTTGCACGGATGTTTGCCCAACCAGTGAACGGCCTCAACCACATGCATGTTGATTTGTTTGTTGAATCTTTCATTCATGTTTTACATGCACTGTCAATCACTTCTTCTATCACTTAGTGTCACCATGCACTTTACTATCTTAGTTGCTTTCAGTTGTTCGTCGATGAGTCGGGCCAAATTTGGCTTGGGCTCTGCCTTCACCAAGGCTGCATTCAACAATATGTAGAAGGATCACTTTCCTCCCCAGAAATGCACATTATTTCCTAGAACTAACCTCTAGGACTTTTTTTCACATTTCTGGAGGATAGTTGCTACTTAGCCCAAGACATTGTGCAAATATGTCCCTTGGCCAACAATCCTTCCCAACTGGAATTGCGCATTGCGTAATCCCAGCAGCTAGCTGCCTCACTGGATTACACATTTTTTTGATCCAGTAGCCAATCCTGCCTCCCAAACATCTGAGACTTCCTTTTTCACAGTTCTAGCTACCAGTCACCCAACCTTCAAGTAAAAGTTGTGCAATCTTGCTCATCAGTTTCCCAAGTATGTGTTGTGTCCTTCCCCAAATTTGGATTGTTTCCACTGACATATTTCTTGCCATGCATGCTACTTGTTTCCAGATCTTTCAGGTGTCAGTATATCTCAATGGCTTCCAAGAGAACAAGACACTGATGGAGTTACACCTAGAGTAGCAGTTGAGGAAGGGTCCTCTAGTCTATAGATCTATAAAGATACGAAGTTGTATCTAGACAAGGAAATCAAAATGAAGTGGAAAGAGCTTAATGAAACATTAGCAGGAAGTTTTGGGGAATGCCTCAAAGACCGTTGGGTGTATGTGAACATTCAAAAGTCTAGCTTGTACCAGATTTCATGCAGATACCCTACGCTCCCATGCACGAACATGATTCACTAGATCGTTTTTGACACTGACCCCGAGACAATGACCTTGAGCAGTGTCAGTGGGATGAAGCTTGCAACCTTCTGGGAATGAGATTATGATGAGATGTATCAGTTTTCAAAGCCCACGACTATCATGAGTCCTCCATTAAGCTTACGCAGTAGCAGAGGTAACTCTAGAGAGATTCTGAAGGATTGGGTAAAGGAGCCAACTTTTTTCAGGATGACACCCAACTAGATCTATAAGACAGAGATATTGAGGAAGGCATACCAATACTTGGTCATATTCGCATGTCGACTCAGTGGCCAAGCAAGCACTGAAACCTTTCCTCAGAATTGGGTGATCACACTGGACCAACTAGATAGAGAAGGAAGACTGTGCAACTAGTCTGGAATATTGGCTCACCAGTTGAAGGAACAAGTCACAAAGGCTTGACAGTCACCTAAGGGTATGCATGAGGAAATTTATATGCCCGATTACATCCTAGATGCAGTATGTGCCCAACATGAGTTCCCAGGCTTGGAGTGGGCATGGTCGCCAACGGAGACTCTTGTGAATACATATTTCAAGTTGTTATCCGAATGCAGCTTCACGGGAGTGATCATACGACTGTCTGACCATTTTTTCACCCCAGTGTATAGGTTGATATTCGAACAGGATCCATCATGCATGCCAAAGGAATTAAGGAAGGAATTGTTAGGCATTGCAGATTGGTATGCATCATTGTCTGACACTTTCATCCAAGTGTTGAGTGCAGAGAAGCCTCTGCATGTTCTGCCAAATTTTTCTTTGGACATGCTTGTCATGCAGGAATTAACGTATCATATCTCAACAAGATTTACATCTAGACTATAGTAGAAAAAGAAGGTACCTTGGCCTGCTCTTCCATTATGGATTGGGTTATATGAGATCTAGATCATCAAGCAAGTGGATGTCGAAGTATAATAGATGAAGAAGTACCCATTTGACCTCCAAAGGTTCAACCCATATGACCCACATTGCATTGTGAAGGATCACTGAATGAGAGTTCAGTTCAATCGGATCCATGGGGCATTTCATTGGGCTGAGGAATATTCCTCTAGACCCAATGAATAGGTTGGTTTCATCGTAGAGTGGTTAGCATAGCAGCATGAAGCAACATGATGGAGAGCACCAGCAATAGCAACAGTAGTAGCAACAGCAGAGGCAGTAAAGCCAAGCATACCTATGCGCAACAAAGGGAAGAGGAAGATTGTCGACCGCATGGAGGAGGAGAAAAGCTGCAAGTTTCAAGTAGATCCACTTGTAGAACAAGAAGCTATGGTTATTCAAGCAAAGAGGCAGAACTGCAATAGGCGAATCGCGTAAAGGAAGACGGATAAGAAGAGAATGGAAGAAGCAAAGAAGGAGTTGCATGAGCTGAGGGAGAAACTCTGGAAATAATAAGAGTTGTGCCAACAGGAGAAGGAAGTGCAACAACAATAGATTCAGCAGGGGGCGCATCATGTGAAGACAGATGAAGCAGTGCCCATACAAGTAGTTGACTCATCTGAACATCTAGCATCAGGCAAGGAGGGTGAACCATTGCAGGGGGAAGACTTTTCTCATGAGATTGAATAGGTGCTTGAACAGTTGTATGTAGACATGGATCAGTAGGAGTTGGAAGAGGACACCGACCTCATGCCTCACCACAAAGAGGTTGACTCACCTGCTTCATTAAATCCTGATGATGAGAAAGTCTTAAATGACCAAGGAGGCACTAATATCCTTGTTGGTTTGTCAGAAGTAGAGATGCACAACATATCCTTTGAAGAATCTGATCACGGAGTTGTGTAGTCTCAAAGAGTACCAACTTCATAGGACCAAACATCCCCTGCACAAGTTGAAGAAAAAGTGATCGTGATTGATGTACACAAGCATCCAGTTGCTTTGGCTGATGTAACTTGAGTGTATGCTAAAGCCACTAGCTCAAGTGTTTGTTTCCTCATAGCTGAGAATGAGCGAATGGCAAAGGAGCTACAGGTGACCAAGAAAGGAGGAGACTTGGTGACAATGTCTGCTCGAGCCTAACTGAAGAAGGCAATACTAGATGAAGTATTGTCCCTTGATATAGTTATGTGAGCATTGTACTCCAAGTTTGGTACCATGCACCAAGTAGTCGTCCATCTCCACAGATGGCAGCTGTGATGTGCGAGAAGAGCACGCATCTTGAACAACATACATGATGTTGTTGATAACATGCAAGCACGAACGATGAAGTACAAGGGAGCCCTGCTTCACTTTCCAAAGATGATGAGGACGAATGCGGTCAAGTTGCAAGCACGTATCCGATGTTAGATCTAGAACTATGAAGACCTACCGCAACTCATCACTGGCATATAAGATTCCCATGCATGAGCATTCAAAAGCATGGATGTTATAGTGCACACTCATGTGATCCCATCACTTGGGACTCTCACCCACACGAAGACAAAGAAGCAGGTCCGACAGGAGCTTGACTCATACTTCAATGAGTTGATAGGCATCGCCACCAGCCCAGACTTGCCTATCAGTGCAGACATCATGTGCAAGTATGTTGCTGGTCCGACCACATTGAAGACAATGATTCACATGCTCTCAAACGAGTTGCATAGAGGAGCCCGAGCAGTGTCCCTAGATGCTATGGAGGCAAGGTTCAAGTTTCAGATGACTATCATAGCAGAACACACAGACACTATCAAGGACTACCAATCTTGGAATCAATATGTCAATGTTGATCAGCATGAGGATGTTAGGCAGTTGGACTTCTATGGTTGTCTAAGTCCGAATGATGTCTAGTTTGGATTTTTCAAGCCATTATTCACATGGTTTCATGTGTATTGTAATGTTGAGTCATGTAAACTGTAATTCAAGTCTCAATAGTGGATCAAATAGTCATATAGTAAGTGAAGAGTCATGAGGGTAGTTGAATGGTCACAAAGGGGATGTCAATGGTCACCCCACCATTTGCTATAAATAGTCCCTCATAACTCATTGTATAGGCTTTTGGTCAGCCAAGCTTCTAGTAAGACTATCTTGAAGAAGGCTTGGACAATATTGTAATGCACCTTGGCTTCTCCACTGCATGGAGCTAGTTCATCTCTTTAGAGGAGCAGGTGGATGTGGTTGTAACATTCCACTGTTGGAGCTAGCAGGTTTACATGGTGTATTGTATGATTTTGACTTACACCTCTTTATATAATAAGAGCCAACACATTTTCATGCATATGTTGTTATTGTAGTGGGATTACTCCGGTTTCATTAATGATATATGTTTTTTAACTTATGCGCTTGTGTATGAACTAATTTGTATGCAATTATATGAATCTTTTGGTTAATGTGTTGCATATATTGCTAATGTTGTCACCATCCATGTCAACTGCTCTGTCAGACATCATACAAACCTTTCACATGAACCTTTTTGTAACAATCGTCAGACTTGTCTCAGACTGATCTGTGAGTGTTGTACGTGCTATCTTACCTTGTATGATGTGACTACCACATTCGAGTGGACTACTCCGCCAGAAGCCGTGCATGTCCTTTTGTGTTGTGTGTTCCTAGCCGAGTTGGGACTGATCCCTTTCAACCTAGAAATCACCTTCACCTTCTTCTCCCTTTTAAGTGTTAGAGCCTCTCATACACCTTCCTTGACTGACTCCATCAATCACATCCTTGCTACTAACAGAGTTATTTACTTGCCTTTGTGTGACATCACGGTCAAGGCATTACCTTATGACCCACTTCTAGGACTCCTACACCAAACGGTCTGGGGTCTAATTAGGACTTCTTACCAGGGAGATATCCTTGACATGTTGGTGGGTCCAGCACCATCAATAGGCCCTTAAAACTTATCACTCTTATTGGTAATGGAAGCTATAATTGGTAACACTTAGTCCATAGACACAATATTTTTTGTATTAGTCTTGTGGTTTTATTGTAATATAAGACACATTGCTTTTTCTTTAAAGGGAAGCAACATTATGTGAGATTGAAGGGGACAAGAATTATAAAGGGAAATCCAAAGAGAATTCTAGCTTGTGGGGAGAGATATAGAATGAATTACATCTCGACGTGAAGAAGTGAGGTTGAAATTTCTATAGTAATTAGTCCTTTTTAATCTAGTATCTTGAAGTTTGGAAGCTGTTCTTGTGATCAAATAAGTTGGACCACCAATTTCTAATCATATTTAATATTGAAGTCATTATCTAAGCCACCAAATGCCAATTGTGATTTTAATAAGAGATAAATAATTTGTTGGTTGTGCTAATAAATTATAATTACATATTAGTATATTATATAAATATAATAGAAACATAAAATTATATATTTTGCTTGTTTAGTAAAAGATTTGCCAAGACTTTACAAAGTTTTATAAGTAGTTGAAATTTTTATAAAGTTTTAGGCCTAATTTTTTAATGTTTAAAACTGTAAAGGGTGCTAGCTCAATGGAAGCGCACTTGCTTTACAAGTAGGAGGTTGGTGGTTCAATTCCATCGTTCCCTAATATCCATATGGAATAGCGACGATCATTTTTTGGTGACGAAGGCTCTTTTGTCCATCAAGAATGAGTTTATGGTGACATTTTTCGACCCTCACCAAACTATGAAATGGTGATAGTCAATGAATGCCACCATATATATGCATCAATAGTGACAACCATGAAAGGTCCATAACCATAAATCATTGTTGTTGATATGAAATGGTGACGGCCAATGTTCATCATTATAGTCATTATTCGTAACGGACCTTGAATTTCGCCACAACACCTATACTTTCGGCAATCTGGCTTTTGGTGATGGTCAATGAACCTTACCATATATATGCACCAAGAGTGATAGCCATGAAAGATCCGTCACAATAAATTGTTTTAGTTCATATGAAATGGTGACAGTCACTATCTATCTTTATAATCAGTATTTGTGACAGACCTTGAATGTCACCATAACACCTATACTTTTGGTGACACCACCTTTGGTGACATTCAGCGTTTGGTGACCAAGACTATGGTCCATCACCATTGCTCATATGAAATGGTGATGGTCACTATCCATCATTATAAATCATTATTGGTGATGAACTTTGAATTTCACCAAAACACCTATATTTTTGGCGATGCCACCTTTGGTGGCATTCAGATTTTGGTGACAAAGGCTTTTTTAACCATCACCAATGAGCTTATGGTGAAATTTTTTCCCCTCACCAATGTCATTTTTTCTTGTAGTGAATCCACGTCGTAGTTTTATTATTGATAAGTTTTAGAGCCATCAATTGAGCATGATAATTGGTTAGATGCCCCAATCCAAATCTAAAGTTAATGCTATGAGATTCACTATATAAAAAACTTCTCCCTACTTCATAGAACTAAGGGTCATCATCAAAATATGTCCATGCACTATCCTTACCCAATTCTAAAAAATATTCCTAGTATGCTTAGGTATTGTCATCTAAGGAAAAATCTTTTAAAGAATTGAGACCACATCAAATAGGAAAACACCATTGAATAGGAAGAATTTGCCTATCTTTAAATAAGTTGATATTCCTATCTTTCTAAACACCCAAACTAGGATCGAGGGAAGTGATTTATAATCCTTCACTGAAGAGTTATGACACCAACCTCTTAGACCGTTTTCAACTATGCCATCGATTCAGACATTTTCAACCTAGTCAAATGTTTAATCTACCTATAAACTTTCATTGTGTAGTTATAGCGCATGACATGATGTTTATCGGTATTTTTGCATACCTTGCATAAGCTACACCTATTGAGTCTTTCCCTATTCCTTCTCAAAATATTATACCAAGTAAAGTCTTTTTCTTTAGCGAAAAATACAAAAAATTCAAGCCTTTGAGGGATATTTCAATATCCAAATTGTCCTCCTCCACCACACATGGTTCCTCTTCTCCCCATCTAAACTAAAATAAATATATCTGGCTTTTTGGGTATAAACCCTAGTGGTGTTCTTTGACCATATGAGATTGTCTATCTTCTTAGTCAATCTGACATGGCTAGACTTGAGTCTTGCCATAGAAATGCCCTAGGAGATAGAATCATTACCTGTGAAATCTAATGAAAGCCACCTTTGACCTCAAAATAGAAGTAAGATTAGGAACTACATTCTGAGAAAGATTAAAGTATCATGTCCCTCAACAAAGAATCATATGATCTCTAAGAATAAATTCCATATAACTCCCAACCCATGGGTCCTCCCCCAACCTAACACTAGCCTTGTTCTCCACCTTTTGCACAAAACCTTACCCAATTAACTGGAAAGCCAAGACATTTTCTTTCCAAATAACACAAACCTTGTGTAAGAGTTTTTGAGGCTTTCTAATCTAGTCTTCAATAGATAATGCATTTTTGATAAACCACTTGGCACCATAGTCCTCTTCTTAAAAAGGATTGCAAACACTTTTCAACTGCTACAACTTTGGAAAAGCAAAAATTGTTTGTTTCCAAGAACATACGGCTTTCGGAATAACTAATTTTTCCACTTTAACCAAAGGATACCCCTCTTCTGCCTGCACTCTGACCAAATAACCTAAAGCTTAATCTGCTCAACTACCTCAGAATCCTGTTTGGAATATAAGAGAGTGACATCCAGTAAAATGGAATAGCCACTAGAACTTCCTTAACCAATAAAAGTCAACCACCCCTAGATAATCAATTGTTCCAGCAAATCGATATTTTCTTGTCAAAATTGGAAATCAACCAATTCTAATCTTGCTTTAGATAATTATTATGTTTTAAGGAAACTTAGATATTTTATATTCCCATCCAAGTTTCCCTAATTACAAAGGAAATGGGTAGCAATATAATCCAAGTGTATAACATCCATCCCTACAAAATGGATGGAAGGCTTTGAAACCTTCACTAACATCCTTGTAGCATCATAGTACAACTCTAGAATATCTTTGAGTTTATCCACTTCGCTTCTTGACCAATCACATAAGATTAATATATCATCAACAAACACCAGACGAGACAAGTAAAATGATCCCCAAATTTTCACTTCTCTAGATAGTTTATTCATCATGTCATCAATTAAAGCCCTATTTAGGCATTCAACAAAAGTAAGGAAAAGAAATATAAGATACACAACCCATCACCTAGGTGACAAAAGGAACATAGAAACCAAGATATTTCAACATGAACGTTAAGTAGAACCAACAGACCCTATCATAGGTTTTAGAGAGATCAACCTTGTGTAGAATTTCTCACTGTAGATCAACAGATTATGCAATATACTAAAGCAAAATACCAGATCTACTTCTACAAGAAACTTTGTGGAAGCTTAATCGAATATGATCAAGATCAAATAAAACACATATAACTGAGAATAAGAAAGAAATCACACATGAACACAGAAGAATACTCTAGGGAAAGCCTCAGCTTAAAACCCCAATCTCTATAATATCATACAAGTGGAAATATGTTTCGATTACACAAAGCTTCAACTCACAAGCCATCCAACTCTCAGCACAATCCAACAATACAGCTCACAGACTAAACAGACACAACATATGCCTTCCTCTAGCCCTCCAAGCCTCTTATCTCCTTGCATAGTTTCTCTTGGGGTCCAATGCTACCACCTATGTGAATTGGCCTCATCACACAACCATCAAACTCAAAAGTAATTGCACAATATCCAAGGAATGAATTCCTTTTGCATGCAAGAGATACCCTCCATGGAATATTCTTGCAACTGATAGTACATTGTCCCATCACCTGATCTCAACTAGGTTTCTGACTGAATTGACATGCATTAGTTATTTATGAGAGAATATTCAGTTATTTGAAGTGCAGCAGTTACATGCATGCATGCATTAACTAATTGAACTCACAATCAGTTCCACAAACTGTTGGAGCTAATCTAACTGAACTTAACTCAGATAACTAAGATAACTAATTACAACTCAAAGTACAACTCATCCTGATCTCCTTAATCAAGGGATAACTTCCTCAATCAATGGAGAAACTGTTGCATGTCTTCACATAGACTTCATGTTTGATTTCCCACAACTAATTAACTCAAGATGAGTTAATCAATTATTTCACAAACAACTGCTAAGATCAAATTCGAATTTTAATTCTCAATTTTACTTCAGGGACTAACTAAAATTGAAATGTATCCTGAAATTCTATTTATAGCAGTGATATTTTTAGCACTTCTATTTTTAGCATTTCTTGTTGCTATTTTCAACACTCCCTCTCAACAAGAGAGGGATTATCAGTAACCCCAATCCTGGCTTGGGGAACTCAAACTTGCATTTTGACAATGCCTTAGTCAAAATATTTGCATCCTATTCCTCGATCGAAACATACAGCGACAACATGATCCTCTTCACCACACAGTCCCGAAGATGATGGTACCAGATATCAATGTGCTTGGACCTGTCATGAAAAATTGGATTCTCAGAGAGTTTGATACAACTCTGCTTAACATAGTAGATCATAGTTGGATCCATCCTCTCACCAAAAAATCCCACTAGAATCTTCCACATTCAAATGGCCTCACATGCCGCTTGACTGGCAGCCATGTATTCAGCCTCTGTTGAGCTAAGTGCAACTAACTTCTGTTTTCTGCTGTACCAGGAAACTTCAGTTGAACCAAGGTTGAAGATTCCTCCAGAAGTGCTCTTCTGGTCTGATGGACTCCCTGCCCAATCCGCATTTATGGAGCCCTGAAGCTTCACTCCTTCTGTCTGTCTGTACCACAATCCATAGTGAGATGCACCTCTGAGGTATCTCAGCACATGATTCGCTGCCTTCCAAAATAGCTTGGTAGGCTGAGCCATAGCTTGACTTAGCTGGTTCACTGCAAAGCATAAGTCTGGTTGTGTGTTCACAAGATACATAAGTGAACCCACAAGCTGCTGATAAATAGTAGCAGCTACTACCTCACTTGAAGTAGCATCCTCCTTCCTCCAGCTACTAGCCAGAGGAGTTTGCATGGGCTTGCACTTTTCCATGTGGAACCACCTGAGTATCTCATTAGCATACTTGCCTTGAGACACAAAAACTTCTCCATCTTTCTGCCAAACTTTCATGCTTAGAACGTAGTGCATAAGACCCATGTCTTTCATTTCAAACTCTCTTGCAAGGTCCTCCTTGCAAGACTTGATCAACTGATCATCACCTATCAAAATCAGATCATCGACATAAAGAACAATGATCAATGGCTTACCTTCTACCATGATGTGGCAAAGGCTCGCATCTACTTTACTCTTGGTGAAGCCCAACCCAGTGAAATAATTGTTGATCCTGGTGTACCAAGCATGAGTTGCTTACTTCAACCCATACAAATCCCTCTTGAGTCAGCACACATGCGACTCACGATCAAAGGTCTCAAAACCTTCTGGCTTCTCAATGTACACCTCCTCCTCAATCTTCCCATTGAGGAATGTTGTCTTCACATCCATCTGATGGATCTTCCAACCCATCTGAGTTGATAGTGCCAACATCGATATGATAGATGAGTACCTTGCTACAGGAGCAAAGGTCTCATTGTAGTCGATCCCTCGACTTGTGAGAAACCACGGGCAACAAACCTTGCCTTATGTTTCTCAACACTACCATCAACTACCTACTTTACCTTGTAAAGCCATCTGGAACTCACCACTGACTTGTCTTGAGGTCTTGGGACAACATCCCAAACACAGTTCCAAATGATGGAGTCATAGTCCTCCACCATTGCATTAACCCAGATTGGTTGTTGCACTTCCTCCTCAAATGAAGAAGGCTCGGACTCTAAACACTCCCCAACCAGGGCCATGTAACCAGTGTACCGCTCGAATGACCTCCTCTACCTGCACCGAGAAGATGGTTGTCCCACATTCTCCAGCGCATCCAACATCAACTTGTCAACTTCCCTCGAGCATTTTTCCCATCTCTGGAAGACTCAGCATGAGTGGATGTCTCCACTCTCGGATCCTCTACATGCAGCTGCTCCGCATCAATTTGAGGCTCCTCCTCCTTAAGAACTAAAAGTTCCTCATCTGCATGCAACTTGAGCTCCCTCTCAAGTGATACTTGCATGGCTTTCTGCTCATCGAAATTCAGATCTCTGCATACCACTGTCCTCTAACTAGTAAGCAGGAACACCCGATAGTTGTGGGGTGTATCCGTGTACCCCACAAGTATTCCCAAATTAGCTGTTAGATCTAGCTTCTTCCGCGCATCTTTGGTCACATGGAAATAAACTGATTATCCAAAGATTCTAAAGTGACTCACATCTGGTCGCTTCTCGGAAAAGGCCTCCATAGTGTTGTTGGGAAAAGTATCCAATACGGAATGCCCCTATCCCACTCTAAGAGGTGATAGTGCCTTAGCAACAAACAGGTAAACTTATTTGAATATTCTTCTTTATGAGATGTAAGTGAGGAAGAAGGATCTAACTAACCTGTATCTTCCGCTAGTTTGTCGATCCAAATCACTCCTCTCTTCAGTAGCTCCCAGTTTCTTGCTCCTTCACCAGCCCAGCTTCACCGAATTCCTACCAGATCACAAGAGAGAGAAACTACACAAAGATACAAATATACATTCATAAAAAGCTCAAGATCAGATTAAGCTAAACATGTAAGCATAACAAAACATCATTGGTATACAACATGTAGGAGAAACTCAAATAGTTTATTGATAGAGTAATAAAGTCCAAGAGGAGATACAACCAAGAGAGTTCCAATCCAGCATCTACCTCCCAGCAAAGGAAATCCTTCCTCTCCTCCAACAAAGCATAAATCACCCAATGTACTAATCTCAATCTCAAACCAATAGCAATTCTCTGCAAAGTACAAAATTCCAGCCTCTAGATCTCATGGAGAAGAGATCCATATATAGATGTTTGGAGTGAGGATGAGTCAGCTTGTGATCTGACTAGTGTCCTCTCTCTATGTCAGTTCTTACTTCCACTTGGAGACTAAGAGCCTCTTACTCATCACTTAGTCGAACTCAGCAAGGCAAGTGTCATGGAGGAAGATTCTGGAAGCTTCCATAGTCTTGACACCTCTCACAAGAGACCCTGACATTTGTCATTTCCCGCTCAGCGCACCCTGGTAGTGCTTCCACCTGCGTTGCAATGCAACTAGCCAGTGTAGCCTCTGCATTTCAATGCAGGCAGCTAGTGGAGCTTATGAATTGATCCTGAATTGACTTGTTTTTGAGCAGTTTCTGGTGGAGAACTTTTGTGAATTGTTGTGGTTTGTTAGCCTTGTCCCTCTAGGGGTAGGAACAACATGTTTAGGGACTTTGGATCCCTTGGATTATGGACATTTCATGCTTATAGCTGTAAGGCACAAAAATGTCTATAACAGTTGCCCCCTAAAGTATGAGGCTGTTTATCGGGTGAAATGCTTTATTAGGAGGATCCGAAGTTCTTTCATTGCTGGGAGGAGACCTGTAATATAATACAATACAATACATTATTTTCATACTTTTTTCATGATCTAGCTGAGGCGGGCATTCCCATGCTCAGCTTTATAAATTCATTTTCATGTACATATAACAGACAATCGTCTGATGATTCTGAAAGAACCATCATCCTTTTGGTAGGATGATTATCTGTGCTGCAAAGATGTACATTTCCATGTCTTTATTTTCTGAATATATATCGCAGCCCGGATGGATGAAACTAGATCCGGGGTCTTCAATCTCATCCGATCTTCACTCTAAGTACAAGTCGATCCATGTGAGAATTGCTCTGAAGTGGAACATGGAAAGACATCGCTTGATTACCAGTCAATGATGTAAACTGTTAACAAGCGCGAGAGGAATCACCGATAATGAAGATGACCCTCAAGGTAATGCAGTACAATTCACATGGTGTGAATAGAGGACTTGGCGTCGAACACCACGCAAAATCTTTCGGTCGAAGGTCATTGATGTATACCTGTCGCCGGAAGTGAGAAACTTGCCATTGAGGCATGCAAGCTTCAAAGTACTGAAGGGGGTGTTCCTAGATCAACTTCTTGGATAATGAGCTGATGTCGACAAGAAGCGATCTGTCAAAGGAGGGCCTTAATGAATCCCACATCGATGACACGGAACGGAGCTAATGATTTTGATGGAGGTGAAAACGATCTAATGACATATGATTCAGGGTGGCGATCATGAAAGAGTATAATGTATGGTAGTGGATGGGACACAGGTGACTTCTCTGAATGACTTCTCTTGAACATATGGCGACACTTATGTGATGGATCGGTAGCATTACCCCAAATATGGATGGTATGGCGAGACCATGGTGATGTGACTGGTGAATGAAACAACCCAACCCGATTGTGGTACGGAGGAAAAGTGTCATGTTCAAGAGCGACTTGCTACCATCAAAGTTTTCTTGAGTTTCTCCCAATTTTTCCCCAGTCATTTCTGACCAGTACCTCTTTATTTTTGTCAAGCTTGAGGAGGATAACATATGCTTGTTCTATAACTCGCCCTTCGGGCAAGCCCATCGCTATGTTTTAACGAGCCTAGCGATAGTGAAACTCGTTCTCGTCTAAAGACAAGTTTGTCGCTATTTCATGCATTTAATGAGTCTAATGACAAGGATAACTCGGTCCTTTTCATTTTTAGAGAGTCTGAAAAGGTACGTAAAGTCAACTCCGAAAGTCCTTTTTCGTCATCTAATCCCTTAAGTCCGAAAAAGTATAAAATAATACAGAAGGGATGGATTTTCGATATCTTTAACGAGCCGAATAAAACAAGCGCTCGATCTTTTTGTGCAATAATCCCTTAGGTCCAAAAAGATTAAAATCTAGAGGAGGGATAGCTCTTCCGGTCACTTTATCGAGCTGGAAGGCCAAAACTCGGCAACCTTTTCATATTTTACGAGTCAGATGAAAAGAGCTTAAAGAAGACTCGTCTTTTGAGGAACGAGTGATAAAAAGGGTAGCAGCTGATTCCAAGGAAGGATTGGAATTTCCAAATCACGGCAGTGTCACAAGGATGGCTAGTGAAATCACTCTTCGCAGCTGTTCCTCAAAATGGGTAAACAATCATATGGAGGTGAATGATCGGCCAATGGAAAAGTGGAGGTGGTGGGCAAACACGACCAATGCTTTAATGGTTGATGTCGCTACATTCACGGTGGTTATTTACCGGAATAGTTCATTTTTTAACGAGCTTAAACGCGAGTGGAAACATTGCTCAATCTTATGTTTATTTTTTAACGAGCATGAACTATGTGCTAAAACTGCTCGATCTTATGTTTATTTTTTAGCGAGCATGAACTATGTGCTAAAACTGCTCGATGATAAGCTTGCATGCCCCCAGCATGATAATGCAAATCGAGGTGCATGCCCCCCAAGCTTCATTGCATTCAACTCGGTGGTTGGAATGAAGGTTTACCTTTGAGATTTGAAAAGGGGATTTGTTTTATTTTTTGATGAGGTTGACACAGTAAAAGAACTATCCTCATAACTCCTTGTTTCATTTTTTAACGTGGTTGACACGAGATAAGAACCGTCCTCGGAGTCCAAATCCATTAGATATAGAAGGTTTCATATTCCACTGTGGCCACTTCCGCCAGACTACTCGGAGGTGGTAGGGAAAAAGTACCCATTAAGGGAGGGTCTTTCAGGAGACCTACTCCGATATTTTGGAGCGAATGATTACTTCCATGGATCATTGGAATGCTTCCCGTAACTTTTGAACTGTTGGGGAGAAATGTTTGTTGGTCAACGATTGTAATTCCTCCTTGGAAGGGAAATGCAATCTTCCTGAAGTAGGTCGACACAACTGCGGCCATGGCATATATCCAGGGTCTTCCCAATAGGATGTTGTAATCAAGGTTTCCCGTCGATTACTTCAACATTAATTTCTACTGTTTTCCCTCCTAGTTCAACTTTCAAGTTATTTAGAATACCATATGGGGTATATGTCCGTCCATCAAATGCTTTTAATGTCGTCGAAGATTGTGACAAGGTTGGAGATCCTAATGTTTTTCAGCAACTCATCGACATAATGCATGTAGATGCCCCTTCATCAATAATTGTTCGATGAACAGTTTTGTTGAGGGCTTTCACTTGAATAAGGAAAGCTAGTTGAGCTGGTAACTGAGGATCATATCCTTTATGATTAAAGGCCACAAGATTGGAATCCATTGGGTCAATCCCACCTATTGCTGATAATAAAGCTTGCTCTTGGGAGAGGCATTTTTATGGTACCTCAAGCGTTGACATAGCGGACGGCGATTGGGCCAGGTCCTCTATTATATTATAATTCTGTGCTATTTTTTCACGAGGATTAAATGTCGACTTGTGTACTACTCCCTTTGGCGACTTTATCATTTGTTCAGGAATGATGGGTGGCACAACTTTGGTCGAAGTTGTTGTCGAACTGCTTGGTTGATCTTTTTCCTTGCCGTTCGACAGTTGCGGATTCCCGTAATCCTTGTTCCTTGTCGAAATCAAAGCATCGTTTTGTTGCTTGGAAATGGACAACATAAGCACTTGCGACGGGGAAGCATTTCCACTATCAACCAGATTTTGTCTTGGATTTGGAAACGGATCAGTTAACACAGCTGAGGCTTGCGAACTCTTGAAGAACCTTTTAAGCTCAGCTTTGTACGGACAATCTCCTGTCCGATGATCCTCATCACATATTTGACATGGATATTTTAGTTTCCTATTTCCAGGAGGGTTTGAAGAAGTTTTTTCAGGAGATGACTCTCCTTGTTTCTTCTTCTTCCCTTTGTTTTGCTTCTTGCTTCCTGGTTGTTTGGTTTCTTTGCCTTTATCTGCTGATACGGCATTTACTTCCGAAGCAAGAATTTCGTCTTTTGCATTTTGATCTGAAGTCTTACGGGCCTTCTTGGAGTTGGTCTTTGTCGACTTCACGTTTTTCGTGCCAATCACGCCATCACCGGCATGAGAGTCATTGTTTGATTTAGGAGGAGGAGGAATTGAGAATTCCGGTCTAGGGGCATCAGGTATTTTGTCGTAGAGCGTGCCAGACTGAGTATAGACTAAGTCTAGATACTGCGCATGGGCGATAACTTGCTCTTCCGTTACGACTCCCCCCTTTGCCACATCTTCCGTTATAGCAGGAAGTAACGACTTGATAAACCATTCAGCTAATAGCTAATTGGGAACGTACGTTTTTACCATCCTACGACGACGCCGCCACTCATGTATATGATCAGATATTGAGTGGCCGTCGTTTGTTTGAAGTTGGTTAAGATTTCCATTCCCGTTTCATACCTTATCGGTAATTGAAAATGGGTTAAGAATGTCGTGGCTAAGGCGCTGAAATTGTCGAACGAAGCTCTAGGCAATTCAATATACCATTTTGCCGTTGGACCCGTTAACATCCTCTGAAAAAGGTGAAGCCTTATCAAATCATCGTTCAGGGTGTTTGATGAACACCATAAATGAAAAGTCATCACGTGATTCGATGGGTCCTCACCTGGATTTCCATTAAATATAGGAATGTCTGAAGGAAGTTTGTGAGGAATCGCTGGCCACCAAGGGGCATAAGCAATTGGATCGTTTGTTAATCGGTGTAAATCGGGTAACTCTAAAGTTGCCATGAATGGTAGCTGTTGATTCAGGTTAGGTGAAGCATACCTAGGATACGATGGGATCGCCTGAGCAGTTGGTCTTTGCATACCAGCATAATGCAGCTGGTGCTGGTATGACTGGTAAGGTTGGTGGACAAGACCATTATAAAATGGTTGATTTTGACCGTTTTGAATGTACGGTGGCCTACTTTTTGCAAAGATCTATTGTTCAGAACCTTGGCATACTTGTTGGAATTGTGGTTGTTGGTATTGCACCAGCCATGGTTGAGAAGCCATGTGCTGTTGCGCCATACTAACCGTTGGACCAAGGTGTGGGGTAATTTTACCCGTTTGGACCTGTGTCGCCCCACTAGTTGGCGATTGTGGTTGAGTCGCAGGGTCAAGGGGCTGTTGCATTACAACCTGAGAAATCTGAGGTTGACATACAACAGGCAACGTTTGAACTTGCGACACCGTCACAATCGCTGGTATACTTGGGATGTTTGACATAGGTACACACTGTTGCATTGAATACACAACCCTTGGTTGTTGAGGTAGCATAGGCACCCAACCACTTGAAGCAATTCCAGTGTAACCTGAACTTTGTTGTGAACTCCCGTATGGATAGCCTCCCGGAGGGGGTAATGAAAGGGCATACTACCCCCCATACGGTGTTGACTCAACACTAAAGGGGATTGTTTGCCCTTGGGGACCGGATTGCCCAAATTGACTTCCAAACGGATCAATTTGTCGAGTTTCAACATAAGAGTTGTCGGGTATTACTCCGGAAGAACAAACAGGAACGGACCATACTGTCGTAATAGCCCCTCAATGGGCTCCTTCCAACGGTTGAGAGCTAGTTGGGATAGATGGTATGCCGGCGAACATTGTTGGGGTGACGGCATGGAGTTCTGCTGTTGCTGTGTCAGATGCCACAGTCCTAGACGTTGATGGTTGTTCAGACATATTTAGTCTATCCAAGAGATTCCCTAGCGATTCTACAGGAACTTCCGCTGGTGGTAGACTAACTTCTGAAGAAGGATATAGAGTGACCCCGACTCCAAAGTGAGTTGGAGTACTTGTTGGAGGGTCTTCTACAATTTCTTTAATTGCAATTAGACTAGGTGGAAGAGGAAGACCGTCAGGTCCGTAAAATATTTCTGGTGCCGAAGAAGGGGTTGTATCGACAGCGACAGATGTTTGAAGAGCACCACTCTCCGGACCGGTTACTGATGGAACTGGTTCGGTAACACAAGTTCTTACTCTCAAACTAGGATCAGTATCACTGTCCCTCTGTGGCTGTTGAACTTCTTCTGTAGAGGCAGGGATTCCAGAAATGTTTGGAGTAACCGGAACCTCCGATGTCATCGGAACACTTGTTCTAACTTTAAGAGGAGATTTGGAACCGGTTAAATGAGTTCGCTTTGTCCGTACTGGCTTCGATTCCGGAGACAAAGACGGTTGACTCGTAAGTCTCCGCGAACGACGGGGTTTCAATTGACGTTCTTCCACGATTGCGGATTACTCGATCAACTAAAATAAATGGGGGAACTATGTTTCCGAATTGAATGAATTTTAGACGCTTTTAGACACAACTTGCTTTTTCAATTTTAAAGAGTTGAGAAAAAGCTAAAGATGACTCTAGTCTCCTTCGATGTTTTAACGAGCCCGAAGTGACAAATGCTCGGATGGACTTTTTCCGTTATAGAGTCTGAAAAAGGCCAAAAGGAACTGCTCTGGAGTTCTAGGTAGAGGGTGTGCCAAACTTTTCGCAAAACCGCAGAATACTTTTTAAGGTACGGGCGGTCAATCTTCCTGAATGCTGTGTTCAGTGCATTGCGATCAGTAGGGCGGCCGACATGGCTTCCTAAGGATAAAGGTTTTATGCCTATAGGGGTCTCCCAATATATACTCGACGGTACGTGGGAGCACAATCCGTACTGGCGCTATCGTGCCTCAGGAGGAATCACCCACCATCAGTGAGATCGACAGTCACCAGGCTTTACGACGCCGGAACACGTCTCTAGCCTAGACCTCTATGTTGTGCGTTATGTTACAAAGCGTTATTAAGTTCATTCAGTTTATTTTATGTTTATCTTTCTTAGAAGTTTGCCTTTTGAGGTTCACCACGAGATGTATAGACAACTTCCTAAATGCAATCTAAAAGATGATAAGCAAATTTTATCTCTTTTTCGACAATGAAAATCCTAGCTACAAAGGGAAAAGAAAGACACCATCTTTTCTCAGAGAGCAATCAGCACACTCTAAATGCACTTTCCCTAAATCAATCATGCAAACTATCAAGATGCAAATGCACAATGCAAGTGTTTGTTTTCCGCTTTCTTAATATTGATGCCTAAAAAGAAAGCTTTTTGCACAACTTTGAATTTGCTTTTAAATGACAAATACAAACAAGTTTACTTTTTCGAAATCAGAAAGGGTAGAAGAGATTACAACACTTAACGATTTTTGAAATGAATACTTGTTTTGACACTCAAAAGAGGCAAACTCAAACCAAAAGCAAAAATGAATGTATAACCAACTGTAAACAGCCAATGAAATCTCTTCTAAGATCACAATCAACAGATCTGAATCAAGGGCTACAGGATGACTATTTCACTCTTGCAAAGGGTGTTAGGATATTCCGACACATAGGATATAGTTAAGTTCAACTTGGTCTAGTTTAGAGTTAGGTATAGAGTTAGGTAAAGTGTGTTTCTTTACCGTTGTACATATTGTAACTTACAATCCGACGGTCACGATATGTAGTGATCCGACGGTTCACTCTCACCTCGGTATTATCAACACTTGATCCGTGGCTTGACACCCAATTGGTCCATGAGTTCTATTTAAAGCGCATGGAGGGTCATTGTTCGGGTAATCCGTGCATGAGAGAAGCTTATGTAAATTTTCATTCTTTGATTAATAAATTTCCTGTAGTACCCACGTTGGGACAGGCCGTGGACTGTTTCCCTCCTTGCACTCTGAGGGTTTTAACCACGTCAAAAATACTGGTGTATTGATTTGAGATCTAGTTGTGAGCGGTGTCCTTTTGGTATTCTTTCTGAGGAACTTACCCTGTAAATTCCTACATGGTATCAGAGCTATTTGAGGGCCGCGTCCGTTGGTGATCCAAATCTGAAGCCGGTAGAACTGCATGCGGCTGTTGTTTCCTAGATCTACTGTTTCTGACTGCTTTCGGGCCGAGACGACTGCTCTGTTGCGTTTGGAGCATCTGTTTCAGTGAGGAACCCCTTTCGTTTCACGCGAAAAGGTTTCCGGTAGCCCTAGCTGCGTCATTTTTCAGATCGGGAGGTATACAGTGTTTTTTGCAGTTTACTGTTATTTTCTCTCTGCTTATTTCGGTTTCGGTTTATTTAGCCTTTTTTTTAACCGGATCTATACCTTTCATTTCTGCGTATGCTCTTTGCCCTGCGACTTTGTGCGATCTGGGCAAATCAGAAACAGAAAGGAAGGATTTTTCTCATGCGTATGCTCTTTTCCCTGCACCTTAGTGTGATCTCGGAAAATCAGAAACATTGAGAAAAATATTTAGTTTTTCGGCTGAAGCTAACTTTGAGATTTTTTTTAAAATTTCTAGTTTTTTGGCTAAAGCTAACTTCGAGCCGCAAGGTTCATTTTCTTTGCATATTCGTGTTGGGTTTTGTGTTTTGTGTTTTGTAGGGAAAAAGAGCTTTCTCAAGGCAAGCACGCAAATCAAGGCCCCCCCCCCTCTCTCTCTCTCAAATTTTTTGTATAGATCAATTGGTTCAAAGCTATTTTAAGAGAGTAGAGGTCTTGGGTTCAAGTCTCCATTTTGTGGGGGCGGATTTTTTCATTCCCGCACATTCGCGCACTTTGCCGGCATCGTCAACAAGTTTTTTTTAAAAGGCCATAACTTCTTCATCCGGAAGCCTTTTTCAGAGCCGTTTTTTTTAAAACCGCCTATTTTTTCGAGATCTATCCATTGGACCACTTACTTTCAGCATCTTCAGCTTCAGTTTTTCTTCAAAAATGGAAAGTCCATGCCAAGTCATTCTTGACAGCACTAACTACTTCCAATGGGTAGCCTACATGGGAGATTTACTTAGAAGTAAAGGTCTCTACAGAATAGCCACAGACCAAGAGAAGAAACCAAAAGATGAAGACAAGGCGGCAAAATGGGAAAATAGACAAGATCAAGCACGTGGTTTGATAGGGATGTTTGTTTCTCCTGATCTTAGATTCCACATTGCAGAACTTGAGACTCCTCATGAAGCATTAGAAAAACTTGCTAAAGTCTTTGGAATTAAAAATGAAATTAGAGCCCATCAACTTGAAAATGAGCTGCTTACTTTGGATCCTAATAATTTTTCTTGCATTGAAGATTTCTTGTCCAAATTCAAGACCCTTAGATATCTCTTGGAAGGTGTTAAAGTTAAGAAAGAAGATGGTAACCTTATTTATTCCATCCTTACTAAGTTGGGACCAGCCTACTCTGTATTTGTTTCCACTTTCCATTCTACAAGGGAAGCTTTCATTTGTCAAGGACAAGAATACAAGGCCCCTTCCTTTGACTCCTTTTGTGATTCCTTAATAAGAGAACAAGAAAAACTCTTACACCTTGGTTTTCTTAATCTTGGAAACTCTTCCACGAAAGCATTAGCCGCCCAGCAGCAACCAAATTCAAAGAATCCTAAGAAGTCATATCCTCAAAAGAATAGTCCTAAACCATCTCAGCCTCAAAATGATAAGACCAATAAAAACAAATGGAAGAAGTCTGATAGACATTGTAACTTTTGTAATCGAGATGGCCACTTAGAATCTAAATGCTTTAAGAAGATGGAAGCCTTGGAATCCGCAATGAAGAAACATAACATCCATGTGGAGCCTACTTCAACTTCAACTTCCGGAATGGCACTTTCTGCATGTCATTATCAATCATCTCAGTCTGGTTATGCATTAAATGTATCTTCTTCTTCTTCTCATTCTCATGAGTGGCTCATTGATTCTGGAGCCTCTTGTCACATGGCCAAAAATCAAGCCATGTTTTCTTCTTTAAATGATTGTAACACCAAAAATATATATATTGGTGATGATAGATCTCTTAATGTTGTAGGGACTGGAACTGTTCATCTAGACAATGGTCAGTTTAATGATGTATTATGTGTTCCAACCTTATCCTGCAACCTTCTATCTGTCTATCAGATAACTCATTCAGGTGAAGGTAAAATTGTTGAATTTTCACCTCATGATGTTGTAATCAAGGATCTAAAAGATCCTAAACAGATTCTAGCTACTGGTCTTGCTGATGATTCCAAAAGGTTGTATAAGTTTCACACCTTTGGGTCATCAAATCTTCCCTCAGTATTTGTTGCTCATAATGATGAAGTGAGCAAACTTTGGCATGAGCAATTTGGTCACTTAAACTATCGCTCCCTTCAGCATCTATGTAAAGAAAATATGGTGACAGGTCTTCCTATGGTATCTTGCAGAGATGGTGTTTGTTCCAGATGTGTACTCGGAAAACATCATCGGGACAGTTTTGACAAACGTGCCTCTTGGCACGCCTCAGCCCCTTTACAGCTTGTGCACAGTGATTTATGTGGTCCTCTTCCTGTTGCTTCATTCTCTGGCTGCAAGTACTTCTTAACTTTCATTGATGATTTCTCCAGACACACTTGGGTATACTTCTTAAAACTCAAGAGCGAAGTATTTAACACTTTTTTGGCCTTCAAAGCCTTTGTTGAAAAGCAATCTGGACATCAAATTCTTAAGCTACGAACTGATAATGGTGGAGAATATGTTAAAAACACATTCATCAACTTTTGCACTGAAAATGGAATTCAAATGCAACATACTGTTCCATACACTCCACAACAAAATGGTGTAGCTGAAAGGAAAAATCACACCTTAAAGGAAATGGCTAATTGTATGCTGCAATCTAAAGGACTCAGTCTTAGTTTTTGGGCCGAAGCAATTAATTGTGCAAATTATATAATCAATCGCACTCCTACTAAGGTTCTAGAGAATATCACTCCAGAAGAAGCTTGGAGTTCCATTAAACCAGATGTAAGTCACTTTCGTGTGTTTGGAAGTGAAGCATGGGCCCATATTCCAGATGAAAAGTGTTAACACCCAGGTTGTTCCCTATGACTCCCAAGGGAATACGGCCGGGGTAACCACTAACCAATCTTTGGGTTACAGTTCCTAGCCTAACTGCAACCAGAGAGGGCTCTCTCTTTATGATTTGTCTCTGTTATGATGGTGTTTTAGGCTAGCTATTATGCTCAGGTTTTGGTTTATGTTTTGGTTGAAGGATTTCTTTCAGGTCTTATGGTGCAGTGTTTAGACAGTGTAATACCATTGGGCAATGGAGTCTGAAGTTGTGAAGTGATCTGATACGCTATTTCGGTGGTGCTCAAACTGCAGGGCCTATTGTGTATTTTAAACAGACAAACTAGATTAAATGGTGATGTATGTCGATCAATAGAAAGCAATTAAGAATTTTCTATTGAGCTGGTGGATGGAGGTGAACTGCACAGGAGCAAAACTTTGAATTCCTGAGACAAAGGTCACTGTGATAGATGTATTCTGAAAGTGCAGCATTTAAGAATTACACTTAACTAGATTACAGCTGAAGAAAACATTGATAAACAACGCAGATTGAACTTCAGGTTACTCAATGAATAAATCCTGAAAGCTATTCTTTTTCTTTGTTGCTTAGTATTGAAAACAGATAACATGTATGGATTTTAACAGAACAACTAATTAACAGAGAGAGATACAGAGACTTATTGTATGATGAAATACACAGGGATCCAATAGTTATCAACAGACACCAGAACGCATCCAACACCTCAGAAATCCAAGAAATTCCATTGCTTTGCTCTATTAACTTCTGAAAAGGATTACAGCATAAGAACTTCTTCAGGAGAAATCAACAACAACCCTTGCAAACTCATGCGAAGGGGACTTTATAGTAGTGCTTATACAAAATATCTCAGGCATTGAGTCATCTGAGAGAGTAAATATCTTCATAAATGCGTACAAAAAGTAGGAAAAGAAGTTATTGCAACTTTGAATGCAGCATAAATGCTCTTTATGTTTGTCAGAGGATGATTTGACCTTTGGAGGTCGCTGAGTCGGTTGAGCCGCTCTGTTTTAATGCTGAATAGTGTGTCTTCATTTCTTGCTGCGCTGTATCTCCTCGGCCTTGCCACCTGTGGTTTGCAATTTTTGCTTTGTTGGCCGATATCTTTGTTGAGTTGGCTCAGCCCTTCCATCTTTGCTATGTAGGCTTATCTATCAAAATTCTGCCTGTGTATGATTTTTTGTAAACTGAAAATTAATATTACAGGTTTTGGCTTGACAATATTATGTGTGTCAAATTCTTCCAGACTTCTGGTGGGGGCAATTGGTGCTTCACAATTGCCTCTATGGTTTCATCTGCCTCTGTATACTTGAAAAAATTTGGAGGTGCATCAAACAGATGGTCGATCTCATTCATAATGAAAAACAGGTTGTCCACCCTATCATATAAAGTTTGCCCTGATGCTGGTCCTGTTTCTGTTGAAGTACTGGGCTGTCTTGCAATTTGTGCTGCAGCATAGGCATCAACCCTCTTGGTGTAGTTTTCAAGGGTAAGCAGTCTACCTACACTGCTTAATATGCTGGGGAGGCCTTTGTTCTCTAATGCCTGAAATCTGTCCATGAACTTGTTGATTTCAGTCTGCATATCCTGGGTTCTTCTTTCCAATCTTCCAATCAGGTTTCGTAGTGTCAGGACCCTTTTAACCATTGAGATGGTCTCAGTTCTGTGAACAATCCCCATTGTGGCCAGTTGAGAGCTTGTCTTGTTATTTAAAATATTTATCATTCTAGTAGCAGCATCAGGCATGTTGCCAAGGCTAGCTCTAGCTCTGTGTATTTCCTTGTTTGCCTTTACAATGAGTACTGATTGTTCGTCCATAGTCTCAATATACTGCCACTGATTTGTGATGGACCGGCCAATATTCCCCCAAAGGACTGCTTTTAGCTCTGCTGTCACCTTTTCTAATGTGAGCTCCTTCTCAAGCTCAGTTATCCTCTTCTTTAGAGCTTTTATTTCTCGTTCCTTTGCAGCTTCATTCTGCTTGCTCTTATCATATCTCTCATTTACTTTAGCCAAGGATTCTTTGGCTGAATTGAGCTCTAACATTTGAGCTTCTAGGACTTGGATTTCATTTCGGAGCTTCTGCATATCTAGACTATGAGTCTCCTCTGTTGTTGGTGCAGTTGTCGATGTAGTTGGTGCTGTAGGCCCTGTTTGCAGAGGATGAGGGACAGTTGCCGGAGGAGTTTCCTCAAGATTGATGATTTCAGGAGGAGGCTGGGAGGTTTGTCCTTCTTCTCTTTGCTTCAATGCTGCCTGTAGTGCTGCCTTTGCAGCCTCTGACTCTCCTAGTTGTTCTTGCATTTGGATAAGCTGCTTATAGAGAGATATCATCAGATCTGTGGCATCTTTTTCAAGCCTTTTTTGAGCAATTTCATCTGTTTGAGGGTGGATTGTGGCTGGGAGTTTGATTTTCCTCCTCAATGCTGTCATGTCTGCATCTCTCAACTTCAATATTTGTTGGATACCCTTAATATCCTTGGGATCATGTCCCATCTCAATAATGATATCTTCTAAGGACCTGATTCTGTTGTCCTTTGCCTGGGATGATGCCCTTTCCAACTCCAGTTGAGAGGCTGTATTATTAAGGCTGCTTTTTAGTTTGTAATTCTCCAACGTTTCATCTGCCAAAGAGGCATACACCATCTCACCAGTCTGTTTGTGCAGTTCAATTTTGTCCATTGGGTGTATGTCTTTGGCCATGACCTCCAGGTTGGTCCTGAGGTAATCTGAGGAAGATTGAGGCTGCAGTGCTGTGGGCATAAAGTGACTCATGATCATTTTGCCTTCACTTACATCAAAGGCAGACATGAGTCTTTGCTGATTGGAAGGAGCCATATTTAACAGATGATTGTACAGCTGTACTTTGATGGGGTCACTCCTCCTTTTGATGTCTATAAATTGCTGTTTGATGCTTACTTGTCCTTCTTTTTGCTGGCTGGAGGAGCTGACCTCTCCTCCTATAGCTCTGTCATGTTCATGCTGGAAGGAACAAGCTGAAACTTCTCTGCTGGGTGGGCCCATGGCCATTGCTTGCCTTATTGCTATGTCATCCTCTGGAAAGTCATTCAATCTTTGTCTTTTCTCTCCCTGGTTGATGGATGAAGTCAGGGGAGTATCTCTGTCCCTTTTTCTGGTTAAGTCCTCCTTTTGAGGGGTTTGGAGGACCGAGGCATCAAAGGTGGTCTCTGGCCTAGGGGGCACTATATTTTGAGCCTGTTGCTCAGTGGAACTTGGAGCATCAATCCCTTTTTCTTGCTGCAAGGGCTGCTGTTTGTTTTATTGCTCCTCTTCTTGCTGCTGCCCTTCTCCCTGCTGCTCCATCTCTTCTTGTTGCTGCAGCAATGTTTCCACTTGCTCCTCTGTCAAAGGAGGTGGCTGTTCCACCTGCTTTTCTTTGCCTTTGCTGGCTGTCTGTACCGTGTTCCCGGCAGCTTGCTGCTGTGTTGTTGATGATGAAGTGACTGCTCCTGGGTGCTTTCTATATGTGGAGGGAACCTGTACACAAGTTTCCAAGTCAGCTTCCTTCTGTATATTTCTAGCCTCTCTTTCTAGCAGTTCTTCCTCAGTAAATTCCTCTTCTAATGTGCCCTCTTTCCAGCTCAGTGTGTTGGCATACTGCTCAATTTCAGGTTGCCTCACATGTGAATAGCTACCCAATTTGTACCTTATTCTTCTGAGGGAAACAAAGTGATTGGGGTCATATGGTGTCCACTCAAAGCTAGTTTGCAGCCTGAGTGTCTGTAGGATCTGATTTGCTTCTTTCCATCCCTCTTTTGTGTTATATAGGAATGGGCCCAGCTGGTTCCTTATCTTCAACTGAGATCTCTTGTTGTTACTCTGGAAGTGAAGATAGTCGGCATTCCCAAATTGCCTGAAGTATTCTAGGGCAAACAGTCTCATAGGGACATACCTTGGCAGCCTATAAGGTCTCAACTGACAGCCATAAACTCTGATCACTGTGTGGTGTTGGTAAAAGTACCAATTACCAATGCTGTAGGATTTGTTCAAATGGAGAATTCTCCTCATGTCATCAGTTAGTCTTGGAGGAGGAACACCATATAATACTGTCATAGCTGGGTGAATGAACATGTCTATGAACTCACAGTATGTGTATGGTGACACTGAGACATGATGGAACACAAGTGTCCAGAACACAACTGACCTTGGATTTCCCTGGGCATTGACTTGTTTCAAGGGAATGGAGAAGCTGCCCGGTTGATAAAACAGAAAGAGATGGTAGATGTATGAAGTGTATCTGAACAATCTCTCCCTTTGCAGATCCATTAGCTGCTCATGGATCTTGTCTGCAATATATGTGGCATAGTCATAATGCACAACTGGAGGCTTTCCAGGAGAGAATATGGACAGCACTGCCATTATAGTTTCATCCACATCCTCAACTCCCCTGAAGCCCAGGACATAGCTGATCAAGTCCACCAGCATCTTGCCCAAGTCATTTAAGTATGGGTATCCAATAGGAGGAGCTCTGATGGCTTCAGAGCCTGATTTTATAAACAGCTGGTTGATTTTGACAATCTGGTCATTTGTCAAGTTTCTTCCCTTCTTTATCAAGTTCTGCATATAGAGGGGAGTCAATGGCTTTGCTGTGTGGAAATGCAGCATCTCATTTATGCTTTCTGGGGTGATATGGAATAGAACTGAGCCTGTAGGGCTGAGAACAGCTCTTTGGCCTGGATCATAGCACTCTTGGCATCTGAAGATCAACTCTGGCATAGGATTTACCTGAGGGAGGTTATAAATAGGCAAGTTTGAGTCCCAAATCCCCAGGATGTCAGCTCCATTAAGGTGCTGGGCTTTCAACTCCTTCAGCATCTGAATATTATATTTGGAGCCCAATGGAAACCAGTCTAACATTTGGTATTCCATATCTCCCAGGGCTTTCCATTCCAATTCCTGGTGAGGGGCATTGAGTGGCTTGACGTTTAGTGCAGTTGGAGCATCCATTGTAATTGAACTGTTTGCAGCAGGCAGACCAGTTCAGGAGTGATTTACCACAATGCAAGTGGGTTACAGGTATCAGAGGGGAATTAGCCCAAGAGTAAGTGAAATATGGTATGAATTGGGGACTGTAACACTGTCAGGCCTTACTTTGTCTTCCTTAGTAGGTGAATTCAATGTAAATGAGTCTTTCGCGAAAGCGCGAACAGAATACTGCTTATTTGTGATAATGAGGGCAAACAAGGCTCGGCTGGTGTTTTTCGAGGTGTTGATTGAAAACAGAGGTCTGTAGAGGAAATTCACTGGTGAATTATGAGTTTTAATGTCCTTTTAAGCTTCCTGTGCGATTTTATAGACAACTGCAGGGGTACGGAGGAAAATGATGAAGAATACCTGGTAAACAGCGAGCGAAAGACGCGTATGCGTGCAGGACAGGTACTCTGGAGGTCTCCTTGGCTGATTGAGCAGGTTGGCGGAGTTCAGAACGTAAACAGCATGCAACGGAAACAGTAGCAGAATGAGCGAAAAGTACAAAAAATTGCGTTTTTTGGCTAAATATGGACTTTTTGCAAATTTGGCGCTATTTTGTGATGACGTCAGCATGACGTCATTGGTGGGGTCAAGGTCGGATGACGTCAGCTGACGTCATCAGGTGACGTGGCGGGATACTGTTGGTCCATGGGGGATGGTGCGGTGGCAGCCACGTCGGCGGAGGGGCGGACAAAGGACTGATGCGATGGCGGGGTGGAAGTGACGTGGGCATGACGTGGGACAATAACTTGGCGGTTAGGGCCGTGACGGTTACGGTTGAGGATAGCCGCCACGGTCTCTCGGGGCGGTTAGGGTACGGCCCCGCTATTGTCAGAGCTTGCTCCGAGAGTCCTCAATGAGCGACGCGTGGCCGCGCCGTGACGTGACGCAACGTCACTTTCTCGGGCGCTAAATGTCCGCCGCGGGGGCTGCTCCGATATTGATATGGACCGTCGGATCTCTTGGATCTGATCCGACGATGGGCGGGGTATTAATGTGCTTGGGGGATACGCATACGGGCGGAAACCTTCGAATGTCGATTTTTACAAGGTTTTCAATGTATTTTAACCAATCGAAATTGCGCGCTGACACTTAGGATAAATGCCAATGGTGGGTTTTGGACTTCGGTAATTTGCAAAGGGGTTTATGGATAAAGGGGTTTAGAACAAAGGTTTTCCATGCGCAGAAATGCAAGCCCGATACTTTGGATAAGAACAAAGTGGGTATTTAGGGGTTAGCTTTGCAAATGAAGGGGTATAGGTAAAACAAGGTGAGTTATGAGGCTTCTTTTGGCAGATGAAGTTTTCCAAGGGGCTAAATGACTTCAGAAGAGGGGAGGGGTTTAGGGCTAGGTTCATCAAAGTGGCCAGATGCCATTTGATCCCTGACACAGAATTTATTGGCTATAATACCAAGGGGAGGGATATTTATACAAAATTTGGGGTTTATACACCATGGTGTTAGATACTAGTAGGGGAAGAGGTACTGTAGGGGATTTACATAGTAATGTTGGAGTTAATATGGATGAAGGGGTAAATGGAGGGGAAACCACTAAGCTTATTTGAAGCTTACTTAGTTTAGAGAGTAGATCAAAATGAAAAGATTTTTAGACAAGAAATGTGGCTTTTGAATGAACAAGAACCACCATGAAACCATGATCTTCTTCCATGAATCTCAGCTGATGAAGGGATGTTAGTAATAAACTGGAAGGGGGAAGGAGGGAGGTTAGTCATGCTCCTTGCTGTAACTTGATGGAGGTGAACACCTTGTCAATTAATTGACTTTACTCTGGTAAACACAGTTAACATATGTGCAATGGTAAAGATAACCTTTCTGCAACCCCAACTACTTACCCAGCTACTTACCTAGCATTTTTATTTCTCCTTGGAGGGTGCACTTGGACTTGCAAACCCTTACTTGCCTTTTCTTTTCTTTGGCTTTTTTCTTTGTTCTTTCTATCTACTTCTACCCTTATCTCTTCCAAGGTCCCAGATTAAGCTGTTGGGAGCCTTTTCTTCTCTACCTGAACTACTTGTCTGCCAAGATTGAACAGTTTGGATAGACTCCTTTCTCTATTCTACAACTGCAAATTTAAACCATGGAATGATCCAGATTAGACTTTTGGACCATCCATCAAAACTTTGAGTCCATACCAAGCTATTAGCACCGATCAAAATTTCTAGGAAATATGTGATCTTTGAATCATCAAAGCAGAGCATATTTGGACCTTCCATAGCCAATCATGAAATATGAAACCTATTGGTATAGGTAGCTAACAGTGGCTCCACATGGGGATGGTTTTTCTCCTGAAAGACCAAGAACAGCAGGTCAGATTGCCTTGCTCCTTGACTGCTCTTGCCAGTCTTGAAATTTGTTGCTTTGAGGTGCCAAATTGTGTGCTTTCACTTCTTAATATACCTTTGATTTTAGGTGCCTTTTGCTGATAGTCAATAACCTTCAAAAACTGCCTTTTTACACTCTAAGCATAAAAACAATATATACATCTTCATATATACAAGGGAACCTCGGGCCCCACTCATGGGTGATATTCAAAATAGTGTTTCAGCATCCTGCCATTGACAGGACCTTCATCCAAATCAGTTTCATTAAGGCTCTTAAGGAAGTAAGTGTTGTTTCCTTGTACTGCTTGGACAGCATATGGTCCTCTCCATAGAGAATCAAATTTTCCATGTTTCCCTTTACCCTCTCTCCTTGCATCCCACTTAAGGACTTTGTCTCCTATGTTGAAATCTTCTGCCTTGGTTCTCCTGTCAAAAGCCTTCTTTATTTTTTCTTGCAAGATCTGAACTCTGCTGAAAACTTGATCTCTGGTTTGCTGTAGACATATGATCTGATTAATCCTTCTTTGCATATCATTTGGTTCAGCTTGGCTTTCTTGAAGAAGCTTCAAGACAGGCACCCCTAGAGAGGAGGGGAATTTGGCTTCTAGTCCATAAACCAACTCATAAGGGCTGGTCCCAATTGATCTTTTGGTTGTTAATCTGTCTGCCCATAAGGCATTGACTAGTTTCTTATGCCAATTCTTTTTGTTTTCTTCTAGCACTTTCTTTATGATGTTTACTAAACTTTTGTTTGATGATTCAGCAAGACCATTTCCTTGGGGATAGTATGCGGTAGAATGGCCCAAAGTAATATGAAATTTATGACAGAAGTTCACCATTTTCTTGGATTTGAAAGCTGCGGCATTGTCTGTGATTATTTTGTCTGGACAGCCAAACCTAGCCAAGATGTTGTTCTCCAAGAACTGAATGATGGTGGAATCATTTGCTTGTCTGCATGGGGCAGCTTCAATCCACTTAGTGAAGTAGTCTGTAGCTGTTAGAATCCATCTGTGCTGTCCTGAAGAAGAGGGATGAATTTCCCCAATGAAGTCCAAGCCCCATTGTTGAAAAGGTCTTTCTGTCGCAATAGGCCTTAATGGGAGTGGCAATAGCTGTCTCTTGCCCTCAAACACTTGGCATTTATGACATGATGTTGTGAATTTCTTGACATCAGAGAACATGGTAGGCCAGTAGTATCCAGCCCTTAGTATTTTATCCACAGTGGACTTCCAGTACAAGTGTCCACCACAGTCTCCTGCATGAAATTCTTGCATGATATTGTTAGTTTCATTTTCCATTAAACAGTGTAGCAATATACCTTCATGGTTTTTCCAAAGCAAATTGCCATCCATCACACAGAATCTTGATGTTTTCATTTTTAGGAACCTACACTTAGTTTTGGACAGTCCTGGGGGAGCACACAGGTTTTGTAACACATAACAGATATCATTGTACCAGGGGGATTGTTCAAAGGCTACCTTGATCTTTGGAGTCGCCAGCTCTGTTTCACTGTCCAACTGATTTATGTTTAAGGCTTGAAAGTTTGTTTCTGTCATTAATTTGGCCAAGCCTTGCCCTTTTATTAACTTTGTAGGTTTTATTTCGATGTCAAATTCTAGTATGTTGGCAATCCATTTTCCTCTTCTGCCCTCTAAGTTTTCTTGGGTGAGAATGTCTTTGACAATAGGATTTGGTACATAAGCCACAACATGGGAATAAAGGATGTAAATCCTAAAGTCTTTAATGGCTTTGACCAAAGCATAGGCTTGTTTCTCCATAATTTGATATTTTAGAGGGGCATCTCTAAGAGCCCTGCTGAAGAAGGCAATAGGCTTCTCATTGCCTTAGTCATCTTTCTGTAATAAAACAGCAGCAATAGTGTGCTGGGAGGCGAAGGAGAAAATGATAAAGTCTCTGTCAAACTGAGGATTGGTTAACACAGGGGTTTGAGTCAAGGCCAATTTTATACCTTCAAAGGCTTGTTTTGTTTCAACAGTCCATTTTACTTTTGAATCCTTTTTTAGCATGTTGTTTAATAATCTGATTAGTTCTGCTAAGTTTGGGATAAACCTTCTCAAAAAATTGATTTTTCCTAAGAATCCCTGCAACTCTTTGACATTCCTTGGGTGGGGCATTTGTAGGATAGCTTGTATCTTATCTGGATCAATTCTTATGCCATCTTTTGAAATAATGTGTCCTAAGAGTTTACCTTCTTCCAAGCCAAATAATGACTTCTTGGGATTTAAGGAAATACCATATTTCCTGCATGTTAGGAAAATCTGTCTCAAATGTTTCAGATGTTCTTGGTCAGATTTTGAAAAGGGTGTAAGATCATCTAAGTAAATGACTAGGAAATCATGAATCTCTTTTGCAAAAGCAATATCCATTGCTCTTTGAAATGTTGCCCCTGCATTTTTCAATCCAAAGGGCATTTTTACATATTTGAAAGTTCCCCATGGGGTTGTAAATGCAGTTTTGTCTTGATCATCAGGGTGTACTAGGATTTGATTAAAGCCTGAGAATCCATCAAGCAATGGCATCCTTGAAGCCCCCACCACTCTTTGGAGAATGTGATCCATTTTGGGTAAAGGGTAGTTATCTTTGAGTGATACTTGATTTAGATTCCTTAAGTCTACACAAAGTCTAATCTCACCTGTCTTTTTCCTTGTAGGGACTAAGTTGGAAATCCATTCAGAGAATCTGATTGGTGCTATGATGCCAGCCTTGAACATTTTTTGCAATTCCTTTTCAATGGAAGGAAGGAGTATAGGATTGATCCTTCTCAACTTCTGTTTGAATGGTTTTTGATTAGGCTTGAGGGGAATGGTATGCTGAATGACAGAAGTATCATAGGACTTTAGGTCCTCATAGCCCCATGCAAAGACATCTTGGAACTCTTTAAAGAGGTCAATGTACTTGGGTTTTTGATCAGGGGGAAAAGAAGCAGACAGTTTTATTATTTTGGGCTTGTGAATGGTACCAGTATTGCATTCTTCAATGGCTGCATCTAATGGCTGCATTTTTGGCTTCCTAGGGATGTCATTTGAATCAAAAATGTCCTCTAGCGGGGTAAGGCCTGTTGGAAGGAAATTGTCTTTGAGTTGTATGATTTCAGCTTCAGCGCTGGTCACCTCTTCACAGTCAATTTGGTGAATTTGATGAATGTTTTCGTTGTTGAAGATGGTTGGATTCAGTAATTGTTTTGCTGTTCTAGGTGATATTGGATGAACCATTTGTTGATACAGTATTTGTGATTGACTTGCTGTCTCAAGTATTTGTGATTGACTTGCTGATTCAGTGTCAATATTTAATCCTGCAAACTCTTGTTGTAAAGTTAGAAAATTGTTTATTTGCATATCATCCTCAAATACTTGCCATTCTTTAACATTGTTTGGAATGGAGGGTCTGTACTTGACCTCGGCTGTGAAGCAGTTGTTGGTTTCCAGTGGAAATTTGAAAGTGCTGGCAAATGTTGCCAAACTGTGTGCATGGAGATTGTGGCCCCTTGAAATTTTTGTGATAAGGAACTCAGAGAAAGTGTCCAATATTTCAACTACAGCAGACCTGTAAGACCTCAACCTTTTGTCATTGGTGACAAAACTTCCTTTCACTTGTTGAATCACTAGATCAGAATCTCCCATGATCGAAACCGTAGGAGCTTGTAATGCCTTTACTAGCTTGAGACCTAGTAACAGAGCTTCATACTCTGCCATGTTATTAGTGCACCTAAAGTTTAACCTACAAGCTCTGCCTTCTGCATGGGTTTTCTCTTTGTTATGTATCCAAACTCCAGCTCCTGCCCCTAACTTGTTGACTGAGCCATCAAATTCTAAGACCCACAGGATATCTTGCTTGACGGGAGATTTAAAGATCTGTTCATGGGATGGCAATGTAAGCAGGAGTTGGGGTTTCTTCTTTAGCTTGTGTTCTAGGACAGTTTCATCACTGGATTGAAAATCTTTGAGAACTAGAGGAGGGGTCGTGTCCAGTGCTTGACTGGTCAATATTTTATGGGTGGTACTTCCTTGATTAATGTTTTGTTCTTGCATGAGTGTTTCGGTCCTAATGTCATTGTTTGAGAGGCTTGGACTGTCATTGAAGAGAATGAACGAATCTATGTCTGAATGGACAGCATATACAGGAAAGTTTTGAGGCTTTTCCTCACTGCTGACCATGTATTTCATGAGTGTTTCTCTGTAGAGTCTCTTTGGTTGTCCGAAGACAGAGATGGTGGCATATGACATATCTAATTGCAGGGAGCCTTGGAGTTTGGCTCCCCATGATCTTGATAACAGCATCCCATATTTAGGTGGGATATCAGCGACTACAACATCCATTAGAATGGTTTTGTTGGGGTATTGAACCAGAGACACACATAAATCTTTTATTAGACCTAAACACTTGACTTGGATGGAGTCAAAGGAAAACAGGTCCTTGTATGGTCTTGTTATATCCAAATTCAATCTTTCCATGACTGCTTTTGGCATGAGGTTATGAGAGGCACCTGAGTCAAACATCACGTTATGCAGAATTTTGTCATGAATATGCAAGCTGACATAAAAAGGTAATATCCCTGTAACTGTTGTTTTTCCATCTACCTCTGGGCCAAACAGTAATTCCGGAGTGTCATCTAACACATTTACATCATCCTTGCTATTAGTGAGTTGAAGGGATTTCTTAATCTGCTGTTTATAGATGTCATGCTTAGCTAGTTCTGAGAGGGGAATTTCTATCTTTAGCTTGCCAATCTCTGTGCCTAGGTCAAAAGGTTTATCAGCTTGGGTTTTGGAGTTATGGATAGCAGCCCTTTCTTTGCTCATTACATCTTCTTGTTGGTTTTCATCTTGACTTCGAGACCTGCCCCTTTTGCTCATTACATCTTCTTGTTGGTTTTCATCTTGACTTCGAGACCTGCCCCTTTTGCTCATTACATCTTCTTGTTGGTTTTCATCTTGACTTCGAGACCTGCCCCTTTTGTTCATGTCTGGAGGGGTAATATCTAAATCAGGGTGAGAGGACGACGTTGCCATAGGCTGATGTAATGGTGACAAAAGTGTGGTGACCTCTTCAACCGCTACTTCCTCTGTAGGCAAGTTTGTTTTGTCATTAGGTTCTGTGACTATGGTTCCTTTAGACTGCTGTTTATCCTTTATCTTTTCAGGCTGATTTACATTTACAGTCCTACTCCTTAGCTTGTACTGTTTGTGAACTTCATAGACAGCACTGTCATATCCTTGTTTAAAATCAAAGGATTCTCCTGATTTAGTTTGGAATATTTTGATTTCATCATCCTCATGATCCTCTTGTGTTAAGAAAACTTGGCTTTTACCATCTAGACCCATTAGATTAATCTCAGGGTCTTCATTGGGTTCAGTTGATGTTGAAGTTTCTGCATAATTTTCTTGGAAGGGGGGTCTAATGTCTTGGTCAGCACTTGTCCTACCCATGTTCTGGTTTTGGGTTCTCCTAAAATTCGGATTTCTAGGAGGGTTGTTTTGTGGTGCTTCCCATGATGACTTTCTTTCAACCGATTCCACTCTTTCACCCAATCTCTTCATGCTATTTAGTATTGCATCGAGCTTTTGATCAAAGCCCGAGGGTTCTTCTTTGAAGGCAGTCCTTTTCTCCAACTTTGCCCTGTTTCTTTTGGCAATTAGGTTAGCTTCCACTGTGACAGCAACCCTTTGAGCTTCTTCAAGGGTTGGAGGGTCTCTTTCCTTTAACTGATAAGCCATATCAGGGTCAAAACCATCAGGGAATTTATACAGGGCTAAATCAGGAGGAGGCCTTAAGTTCTGTGGGATAGCATTATATACATTGTTAAACCTAGCACAATATTCCAAAACTGTCTCCTGGGGACCTCTCTTAATAGTGTCATATTCACCAAGTACGTGGAGAGGATCTTTCTTCTTCTCCCATCTGTCAGTAAAAGCTTCGTAAAGCTGATCAGGAGTTGTAATGGAGTTTGCATTGAGGGATCTGAACCAAGTTCTAACATCCCCAGTTAAGCTTTGAACAAAAATTCTCATTCTGACAGTGTCATCATCTATTTCATAGGTCTCAAAGTGGTCTTGCATCTTCTTGGCATGCTGGATAGCTGTTAGAGAGCCATTTGAGTCAAAATATGAGATTTTGCTTTGATAATCTTGAGGTAAAGCCACAACATTAGCTGGTATCTGTAGAGGTGCATACCTGTTAGCCATATTTATGAGGTTTAGAGGGTTAATAGGAACAAACGGGACAGCAGGGATCACTGGTATAACAGGGTTAATGGGATGAGTAGCTAGTGGGAGACTGGTTAAAGGAGTATGTGCAGTGGATGAAGATGTGAGAGGAGGACTTTGCGATGTTGATGGTGAACTAGGGGAACTAGGGGTGGACCAGAAAAGAACTTTGCAAGGAGTGGGAATGAGGCTGGGATGATCCGAACTTATATTTGCATCAGCAGGCTCCTCCTGTTTGTGCTGTCCCCGGATGTTTCTTTGGATGGTATTTGGATTATCAACAATGATGGGTGGATTAGGGTCAGGATTTGCCCTAGTATGCCGTGGATTTTTCTTAGGAGCCAGCTTCCAACCTGTTTTTTTTTGGGATTTTGTAGGAAGTTTTATATTTGCAAGGACCGGATGAAGATTTTGGAATGGCTATATATTCTCAAAGCTGTAATTGAAAAATCCTAAGAATCCCCAGTGGAGTCGCCAATTATGTTAACACCCAGGTTGTTCCCTATGACTCCCAAGGGAATACGACCGGGGTAACCACTAACCAATCTTTGGGTTACAGTTCCTAGCCTAACTGCAACCAGAGAGGGCTCTCTCTTTATGATTTGTCTCTGTTATGATGGTGTTTTAGGCTAGCTATTATGCTCAGGTTTTGGTTTATGTTTTGGTTGAAGGATTTCTTTCAGGTCTTATGGTGCAGTGTTTAGACAGTGTAATACCATTGGGCAATGGAGTCTGAAGTTGTGAAGTGATCTGATACGCTATTTCGGTGGTGCTCAAACTGCAGGGCCTATTGTGTATTTTAAATAGACAAACTAGATTAAATGGTGATGTATGTCGATCAATAGAAAGCAATTAAGAATTTTCTATTGAGCTGGTGGATGGAGGTGAACTGCACAGGAGCAAAACTTTGAATTCCTGAGACAAAGGTCACTGTGATAGATGTATTCTGAAAGTGCAGCATTTAAGAATTACACTTAACTAGATTATAGCTGAAGAAAACATTGATAAACAACGCAGATTGAACTTCAGGTTACTCAATGAATAAATCCTGAAAGCTATTCTTTTTCTTTGTTGCTTAGTATTGAAAACAGATAACATGTATGGATTTTAACAGAACAACTAATTAACAGAGAGAGATACAGAGACTTATTGTATGATGAAATACACAGGGATCCAGTAGTTATCAACAGACACCAGAACGCATCCAACACCTCAGAAATCCAAGAAATTTCATTGCTTTGCTCTATTAACTTCTGAAAAGGATTACAGCATAAGAACTTCTTCAGGAGAAATCAACAACAACCCTTGCAAACTCATGCGAAGGGGAATTTATAGTAGTGCTTATACAAAATATCTCAGGCATTGAGTCATCTGAGAGAGTAAATATCTTCATAAATGCGTACAGAAAGTAGGAAAAGAAGTTATTGCAACTTTGAAAGCAGCATAAATGCTCTTTATGTCTGTCAGAGGATGATTTGACCTTTGGAGGTCGCTGAGTCGGTTGAGCCGCTCTGTTTTAATGCTGAATAGTGTGTCTTCATTTCTTGCTGCACTGTATCTCCTCGGCCTTGCCACCTGTGGTTTGCAATTTTTGCTTTGTTGGCCGATATCTTTGCTGAGTTGGCTCAGCCCTTCCATCTTTGCTCTGTATGCTTATCTATCAAAATTCTGCCTGTGTATGATTTTTTGTAAACTGAAAATTAATATTACAGGTTTTGGCTTGACAATATTATGTGTGTCAAATTCTTCCAGACTTCTGGTGGGGGCAATTGGTGCTTCACAATTGCCTCTATGGTTTCATCTGCCTCTGTATACTTGAAAAAATTTGGAGGTGCATCAAACAGATGGTCGATCTCATTCATAATGAAAAACAGGTTGTCCACCCTATCATATAAAGTTTGCCCTGATGCTGGTCCTGTTTCTGTTGAAGTACTGGGTTGTCTTGCAATTTGTGCTGCAGCATAGGCATCAACCCTCTTGGTGTAGTTTTCAAGGGTAAGCAGTCTACCTACACTGCTTAATATGCTGAGGAGGCCTTTGTTCTCTAATGCCTGAAATCTGTCCATGAACTTGTTGATTTCAGTCTGCATATCCTGGGTTCTTCTTTCCAATGTTCCAATCAGGTTTCGTAGTGTCAGGACCCTTTTAACCATTGAGATGGTCTCAGTTCTGTGAACAATCCCCATTGTGGCCAGTTGAGAGCTTGTCTTGTTATTTAAAATATTTATCATTCTAGTAGCAGCATCAGGCATGTTGCCAAGGCTAGCTCTAGCTCTGTGTATTTCCTTGTTTGCCTTTACAATGAGTACTGATTGTTCATCCATAGTCTCAATATACTGCCACTGATTTGTGATGGACCGGCCAATATTGCCCCAAAGGACTGCTTTTAGCTCTGCTGTCACCTTTTCTAATGTGAGCTCCTTCTCAAGCTCAGTTATCCTCTTCTTTAGAGCTTTTATTTCTCGTTCCTTTGCAGCTTCATTCTGCTTGCTCTTATCATATCTCTCATTTACTTTAGCCAAGGATTCTTTGGCTGAATTGAGCTCTAACATTTGAGCTTCTAGGACTTGGATTTCATTTCGGAGCTTCTGCATATCCAGACTATGAGTCTCCTCTGTTGTTGGTGCAGTTGTCGATGTAGTTGGTGCTGTAGGCCCTGTTTGCAGAGGATGAGGGACAGTTGTCGGAGGAGTTTCCTCAAGATTGATGATTTCAGGAGGAGGCTGGGAGGTTTGCCCTTCTTCTCTTTGCTTCAATGCTGCCTGTAGTGCTGCCTTTGCAGCCTCTGACTCTCCTAGTTGTTCTTGCGTTTGGATAAGCTGCTTATAGAGAGATATCATCAGATCTGTGGCATCTTTTTCAAGCCTTTGTTGAGCAATCTCATCTGTTTGAGGGTGGATTGTGGCTGGGAGTTTGATTTTCCTCCTCAATGCTGTCATGTCTGCATCTCTCAACTTCAATATTTGTTGGATACCCTTAATATCCTTGGGATCATGTCCCATCTCAATAATGATATCTTCTAAGGACCTGATTCTGTTGTCCTTTGCCTGGGATGATGCCCTTTCCAACTCCAGTTGAGAGGCTGTATTATTAAGGCTGCTTTTTAGTTTGTAATTCTCCAACGTTTCATCTGCCAAGGAGGCATACACCATCTCACCAGTCTGTTTGTGCAGTTCAATTTTGTCCATTGGGTGTATGTCTTTGGCCATGACCTCCAGGTTGGTCCTGAGGTAATCTGAGGAAGATTGAGGCTGCAGTGCTGTGGGCATAAAGTGACTCATGATCATTTTGCCTTCACTTACATCAAAGGTAGACATGAGTCTTTGCTGATTGGAAGGAGCCATATTTAACAGATGATTGTACAGCTGTACTTTGATGGGGTCACTCCTCCTTTTGATGTCTATAAATTGCTGTTTGATGCTTACTTGTCCTTCTTTTTGCTGGCTGGAGGAGCTGACCTCTCCTCCTATAGCTCTGTCCTGTTCATGCTGGAAGGAACTAGCTGAAACTTCTCTGCTGGGTGGGCCCATGCCCATTGCTTGCCTTATTGCTATGTCATCCTCTGGAAAGTCATTCAATCTTTGTCTTTTCTCTCCCTGGTTGATGGATGAAGTCAGGGGAGTATCTCTGTCCCTTTTTCTGGTTAAGTCCTCCTTTTGAGGGGTTTGGAGGACCGAGGCATCAAAGGTGGTCTCTGGCCTAGGGGGCACTATATTTTGAGCCTGTTGCTCAGTGGAACTTGGAGCATCAATCCCTTTTTCTTGCTGCAAGGGCTGCTGTTTGTTTTGTTGCTCCTCTTCTTGCTGCTGCCCTTCTCCCTGCTGCTCCCTCTCTTCTTGTTGCTGCAGCAATGTTTCCACTTGCTCCTCTGTCAAAGGAGGTGGCTGTTCCACCTGCTTTTCTTTGCCTTTGCTGGCTGTCTGTACCGTGTTCCGGCAGCTTGCTGCTGTGTTGTTGATGATGAAGTGACTGCTCCTGGGTGCTTTCTATATGTGGAGGGAACCTGTACACAAGTTTCCAAGTCAACTTCCTTCTGTATATTTCTAGCCTCTCTTTCTAGCAGTTCTTCCTCAGTAAATTCCTCTTCTAATGTGCCCTCTTTCCAGCTCAGTGTGTTGGCATACTGCTCAATTTCAGGTTGCCTCACATGTGAATAGCTACCCAATTTGTACCTTATTCTTCTGAGGGAAACAAAGTGATTGGGGTCATATGGTGTCCACTCAAAGCTAGTTTGCAGCCTGAGTGTATGTAGGATCTTATTTGCTTCTTTCCATCCCTCTTTTGTGTTATATAGGAATGGGCCCAGCTGGTTCCTTATCTTCAGCTGAGATCTCTTGTTGTTACTCTGGAAGTGAAGATAGTCGGCATTCCCAAATTGCCTGAAGTATTCTAGGGCAAACAGTCTCATAGGGACATACCTTGGCAGCCTATAAGGTCTCAACTGACAGCCATAAACTCTGATCACTGTGTGGTGTTGGTAAAAGTACCAATTACCAATGCTGTAGGATTTGCTCAAATGGAGAATTCTTCTCATGTTATCAGTTAGTCTTGGAGGAGGAACACCATATAATACTGTCATAGCTAGGTGAATGAACATGTCTATGAACTCACAGTATGTGTATGGTGACACTGAGACATGATGGAACACAGGTGTCCAGAACACAACTGACCTTGGATTTCCCTGGGCATTGACTTGTTTCAAGGGAATGGAGAAGCTGCCCGGTTGATAAAACAGAAAGAGATGGTAGATGTATGAAGTGTATCTGAACAATCTCTCCCTTTGCAGATCCATTAGCTGCTCATGGATCTTGTCTGCAATATATGTGGCATAGTCATAATGCACAGCTGGAGGCTTTCCAGGAGAGAATATGGACAGCACTGCCATTATAGTTTCATCCACATCCTCAACTCCCCTGAAGCCCAGGACATAGCTGATCAAGTCCACCAGCATCTTGCCCAAGTCATTTAAGTATGGGTATCCAATAGGAGGAGCTCTGATGGCTTCAGAGCCTGATTTTATAAACAGCTGGTTGATTTTGACAATCTAGTCATTTGTCAAGTTTCTTCCCTTCTTTATCAAGTTCTGCATATAGAGGGGAGTCAATGGCTTTGCTGTGTGGAAATGCAGCATCTCATTTATGCTTTCTGGGGTGATATGGAATAGAACTGAGCCTGTAGGGCTGAGAACAGCTCTTTGGCCTGGATTATAGCACTCTTGGCATCTGAAGATCAACTCTGGCATAGGATTTACCTGAGGGAGGTTATAAATAGGCAAGTTTGAGTCCCAAATCCCCAGGATGTCAGCTCCATTAAGGTGCTGGGCTTTCAACTCCTTCAGCATCTGAATATTATATTTGGAGCCCAATGGAAACCAGTCTAACATTTGGTATTCCATATCTCCTAGGGCTTTCCATTCCAATTCCTGGTGAGGGGCATTAAGTGGCTTGACGTTTAGTGTAGTCGGAGCATCCATTGTAATTGAACTGTTTGCAGCAGCCAGACCAGTTCAGGAGTGATTTACCACAATGCAAGTGGGTTACAGGTATCAGAGGGGAATTAGCACAAGAGTAAGTGAAATATGGTATGAATTGGGGACTGTAACACTGTCAGGCCTTACTTTGTCTTCCTTAGTAGGTGAATTCAATGTAAATGAGTCTTTCGCGAAAGCGCGAACAGGATACTGCTTATTTGTGATAATGAGGGCAAACAAGGCTCGGCTGGTGTTTTTCGAGGTGTTGATTGAAAACAGAGGTCTGTAGAGGAAATTCACTGGTGAATTATGAGTTTTAATGTCCTTTTAAGCTTCCCGTGCGATTTTATAGACAACTGCAGGGGTATGGAGGAAAATGCTGAAGAATACCTGGTAAACAGCGAGCGAAAGACGCGTATGCGTGCAGGACAGGTACTCTGGAGGTCTCCTTGGCCGATTGAGCAGGTTGGCGGAGTTCAGAACGTAAATAGCATGCAACGGAAACAGTAGCAGAATGAGCGAAAAGTACAAAAAATTGCGTTTTTTGGCTAAATATGGACTTTTTACAAATTTGGCGCTATTTTGTGATGACGTCAGCATGACATCATTGGTGGGGTCAAGGTCGGATGACGTCAGCTGACGTCATCAGGTGACGTGGTGGGATACTGTTGGTCTATGGGGGATGGTGCGGTGGCAGCCACGTCGGCGGAGGGGCGGACAAAGGACTGATGCGATGGCGGGGTGGAAGTGACGTGGGCATGGCGTGGGACAATAACTTGGCGGTTAGGGCCGTGACGGATACGGTTGAGGATAGCCGCCACGGTCTCTCGGGGCGGTTAGGGTACGGCCCCGCTATTGTCAGAGCTTGCTCCGAGAGTCCTCAATGAGCGACGCGTGGCCACGCCGTGACGTGACGCAACGTCACTTTCTCGGGCGTTAAAAGTCCGCCGCGGGGGCTGCTCCGATATTGATATGGACCGTCGGATCTCTTGGATATGATCCGACGATGGGCGGGGTATTAATGTGCTCGGGGGATACGCATACGGGCGGAAACCTTCGAATGTGGGTTTTTACAAGGTTTTCAATGTATTTTAACCAATCGAAATTGCGCGTTGACACTTAGGATAAATGCCAACGGTGGGTTTTGGACTTCGGTAATTTGCAAAGGGGTTTATGGATAAAGGGGTTTAGAACAAAGGTTTTCCATGCGCAGAAATGCAAGCCCGATACTTTGGATAAGAACAAAGTGGGTATTTAGGGGTTAGCTTTGCAAATGAAGGGGTATAGGTAAAACAAGGTGAGTTATGAGGCTTCTTTTGGCAGATGAAGTTTTCCAAGGGGTTAAATGACTTCAGAAGAGGGGAGGGGTTTAGGGCTAGGTTCATCAAAGTGGCTAGATGCCATTTGATCCCTGACACAGAATTTATTGGCTATAATACCAAGGGGAGGGATATTTATACAAAATTTGGGGTTTATACACCATGGTGTTAGATACTAGTAGGGGAAGAGGTACTGTAGGGGATTTACATAGTAATGTTGGAGTTAATATGGATGAAGGGGTAAATGGAGGGGAAACCACTAAGCTTATTTGAAGCTTACTTAGTTTAGAGAGTAGATCAAAATGAAAAGATTTTTAGACAAGAAATATGGCTTTTGAATGAACAAGAACCACCATGAGACCATGATTTTCTTCCATGAATCTCAGCTGATGAAGGGATGTTAGTAATAAACTGGAAGGGGGAAGGAGGGAGGTTAGTCATGCTCCTTGCTGTAACTTGATGGAGGTGAACACCTTGTCAATTAATTGACTTTACTCTGGTAAACATAGTTAACATATGTGCAATGGTAAAGATAACCTTTCTGCAACCCCAACTACTTACCCAACTACTTACCTAGCATTTTTATTTCTCCTTGGAGGGTGCACTTGGACTTGCAAACCCTTACTTGCCTTTTCTTTTCTTTGGCTTTTTTCTTTGTTCTTTCTATCTACTTCTACCCTTATCTCTTCCAAGGTCCCAGATTAAGCTGTTGGGAGCCTTTTCTTCTCTACCTGAACTACTTGTGTGCCAAGATTGAACAGTTTGGACAGACTCCTTTCTCTATTCTACAACTGCAAATTTAAACCATGGAATGATCCAGATTAGACTTTTGGACCATCCATCAAAACTTTGAGTCCATACCAAGCTATTAGCACCGATCAAAATTTCTAGGAAATATGTGATCTTTGAATCATCAAAGCAGAGCATATTTGGACCTTCCATAGCCAATCATGAAATATGAAACCTATTGGTATAGGTAGCTAACAAAAAGCATAAAGCTTTAGAACCTAAGAGTGAGAAATGCACTTTTGTTGGATATTCTGAAGATGTAAAAGGTTATAGACTTATTCCATTTAAGTCCAAAAATGTTATCATTAGAAGAGATGTAAAATTTGATGAAAATAAATCGGCCTGCGAGCCTAGTCCGGCGGATGTGCCACCTCTTCCTATCTCTTCTACTTTTGAAAACATTTCTTCTTCAGATGATGAAAGTGAGGATGACATTCCTCCCCCACCTTCTCAGGATCCTCAACTTCCAAGATGGGTCCGTGCTACTCGAGATGCAGCAGGTGATCTTGCCGGTGATCCTACAGATCAGCGACGTACACGTTCTCAGTTTGAAAGAGCCTCTTCTTTACTGGCTCAAGCTCCAGTAAATCATGATCCTGACACTTTTGCAGAAGCTTCAGGCCATCCACATTGGGAAGCAGCTATGAATGAAGAATATCACTCATTGATGACAAATGATACATGGGATCTTGTTCCTCTACCAAAGGGACAAAAACTTGTAAGATGTAAATGGGTTTACAGAACCAAGTATGGACCAGATGGAAAAATTGATAAACATAAAGCTCGTCTTGTTGCTAAGGGCTTTTCACAGGTTGAAGGCATTGACTACACTGAAACCTTTGCCCCTGTTGCCAAAATGAACTCTATCCGCCTTGTTCTTTCCCTTACTGCCTCTTTAAAATGGGAAGTCCATCAGATGGATGTTAAATCTGCCTTCTTGCATGGGGACTTGCAGGAAGAAATCTATATGGAACAACCCATTGGCTTCATACAAACAGACTCCAGCCTTGTGTGTCGACTTAAGAAATCCCTTTATGGTCTCAAGCAAGCTCCTCGGGCTTGGTATGCCAAAATGGATAGCTTTCTTTTAGAATCTGGCTTTTCTAGGTGTCATTCTGACAATACTGTCTACACCAAGAAAGTGGGTGACTCTCTTATCATCCTTGTTCTTTATGTTGATGATCTTATCCTTACTGGCAGTGATCCCAACCTTATAAACCATGTGAAGTCTATCCTTAAAAAGAAATTTGAAATGACAGACTTAGGACACTTACACTATTTTCTCGGTCTTCAAGTCTTGCAATCCAAGGAAGGTATTTCCCTTTCCCAGTCCAAGTATGCTTGTGATATTCTTCGTCATTTTCACATGGAAGACTGTAAGCCAGCCCCTTCTCCCTTTCAGTCTGGAGTCAAACTTTCAGTCTCTTGTACTTCTCCTGAAGTTGATGCTACCTTATACCGTCAACTTGTAGGAAAACTCTTGTACTTAACCCATACTCGTCCTGATCTTTCCTTTGCTGTTGGCCTTGTTGCTCGTTTTATGCAAAACCCCCGTGAAAGTCATTGGAAAGCAGCCAAAAGAATACTTCGTTATGTTCAAGGTACAGTACAGTTTGGGATTCATTACAGTGTCAAAGCAGCTCCTCTGTTAGTTGGTTTCACTGATTCTGATTGGGCTGGTGACCCTGATGATCGGAAGTCTGCTGCCGGTTATGTCTTCACTCTTGGTTCAGGACCTATTACATGGGCTTGTAAGAAACAGGCCGCCATCTCTCTTTCGTCAGCAGAAGCAGAGTATCATGGTGCCGTGGAAGCTAGTAAGGAAGCCTTGTGGCTTCGTCAGATCCTATCAGAGTTTGGCTTTGAGCAGCAGCATCCAACCACACTTTGGTGTGATAATCAAAGTGCCATTCAGCTATGCAAAGATCCAGTTCAGCATCATCGCAGCAAACACATCGAACTACACATGCACTTCATCAGAAAGCTCATTCATGACCATGTTCTTGAAGTGCAATATTGTCCAACAAATGATCAGGTTGCAGACTTCTTCACAAAGGCTCTCACAGAGGCGAAGTTCACTAAACTTCGATATATGCTTGGAGTTCAGGAAGTTGTCACTAAGGGGGGATAGGCTCTAGTGCCTCCTTCCTTCTCCTATTGTGTCATATTTGTAAATCCTTCAATCCTATCCCAAGTTGTTCTTAAGGGGGGATGTTAGGATATTCCGACACATAGGATATAGTTAAGTTCAACTTGGTCTAGTTTAGAGTTAGGTAAAGTGTGTTTCTTTACCGTTGTACATATTGTAACTTACAATCCGACGGTCACGATATGTAGTGATCCGACGGTTCACTCTCACCTCGGTATTATCGACACTTGATCCGTGGCTTGACACCCGATTGGTCCATGAGTTCTATTTAAAGCGCATTGAGGGTCATTGTTCGGGTAATCCGTGCATGAGAGAAGCTTATGTAAATTTTCATTCTTTGATTAATAAATTGCCTGTAGTACCCACGTTGGGACAGGCCGTGGACTGTTTCCCTCCTTGCACTCTGAGGGTTTTAACCACGTCAAAAATACTGGTGTATTGATTTGAGATCTGGTTGTGAGCGGTGTCCTTTTGGTATTCTTTCTGAGGAACTTACCCTGTAAATTCCTACAAAGGGAAACTGTAAATGATGCCACAAACACATAAAAACACTCACAGTCTTTTGTACAAAAGGAGGCGGAATTTAAGCAGAGAAAAGGGCTATCAGACAGGTACCTATGCTGGTTACAGGCTGCAAAAATCAGAGATCAAAACAAGGCAAAACAGAGCAGAGAACCCCAGTTGCACAAGGCCTAACTGGATCAGCGCACCTGTATAACAGGGAAACTGAATTTCAACGCAGGTAGCCTTCACGGGAACTGCGTTGAAATGCAGAGTCTCTTCACAGAGCCTGCGCTGAAGGAGAAACGAGAGTTCCTCACTGGGTTCTGGGTCACGGTTTGCTATTTAATCTACAGTTTCAGGCCAAATCAAAGCAACAAGCAAGGTACAATCAAAGGGATGCTAATAATTTGTTGGTTGTGCTAATAAATTATAATTACATATTTAGTATATTATATAAATATAATAGAAACATAAAATTATATATTTTGCTTGTTTAGTAAAAGATTTGCCAAGACTTTACAAAGTTTTATAAGTAGTTGAAATTTTTATAAAGTTTTAGGCCTAATTTTTTAATGTTTAAAACTTTAAAGGGTGCTAGCTCAATGGAAGCGCACCTGCTTTACAAGTAGGAGGTTGGTGGTTCAATTCCATCGTTCCCTAATATCCATATGGAATAGCGACGATCAGTTTTTGGTGACGAAGGCTCTTTTGTCCATCAAGAATGAGTTTATGGTGACATTTTTCGACCCTCACCAAACTATGAAATGGTGATAGTCAATGAATGCCACCATATATATGCATCAATAGTGACAACCATGAAAGGTCCATAACCATAAATCATTGTTGTTGATATGAAATGGTGACGGCCAATGTTCATCATTATAGTCATTATTCGTAACGGACCTTGAATTTCGCCACAACACCTATACTTTCGGAAATCTGGCTTTTGGTGATGGTCAATGAACCTTACCATATATATGCACCAAGAGTGATAGCCATGAAAGATCCGTCACAATAAATTGTTTTAGTTCATATGAAATGGTGACAGTCACTATCTATCTTTATAATCAGTATTTGTGACAGACCTTGAATGTCACCATAACACCTATACTTTTGGTGACACCACCTTTGGTGACATTCAGCGTTTGGTGACCAAGACTATGGTCCGTCACCATTGCTCATATGAAATGGTGATGGTCACTATCCATCATTATAAATCATTATTGGTGATGAACTTTGAATTTCACCAAAACACCTATATTTTTGGCGATGCCACCTTTGGTGGCATTCAGATTTTGGTGACAAAGGCTTTTTTAACCATCACCAATGAGCTTATGGTGAAATTTTTTCCCCTCACCAATGTCATTTTTTCTTGTAGTGAATCCACGTCGTAGTTTTATTATTGATAAGTTTTAGAGCCATCAATTAAGCATGATAATTGGTTAGATGCCCCAATCCAAATCTAAAGTTAATGCTATGAGATTGACTATATAAAAAACTTCTCCCTACTTCATAGAACTAAGGGTCATCATCAAAATATGTCCATGCACTATCCTTACCCAATTCTAAAAAATATTCCTAGTATGCTTAGGTATTGTCATCTAAGGAAAAATCTTTTAAAGAATTGAGACCACATCAAATATGAAAACACCATTGAATAGGAAGAATTTGCCTATCTTTAAATAAGTTGATATTCCTAGCTTTCTAAACACCCAAACTAGGATCGAGGGAAGTGATTTATAATCCTTCACTGAAGAGTTATGACACCAACCTCTTAGACCGTTTTCAACTATGCCATCGATTCAGACATTTTCAACCTAGTCAAATGTTTAATCTACCTATAAACTTGCATTGTGTAGTTACAGCCCATGACATGATGTTTATTGGTATTTTTGCATACCTTGCATAAGCTACACCTATTGAGTCTTTCCCTATTCCTTCTCAAAATATTATACCAAGTAAAGTCTTTTTCTTTAGCGAAAAATACAAAAAATTCAAGCCTTTGAGGGATATTTCAATATCCAAATTGTCCTCCTCCACCACACATGGTTCCTCTTCTCCCCATCTAAACTAAAAGAAATATATCTGGCTTTTTGGGTATAAACCCTAGTGGTGTTCTTTGACCATATGAGATTGTCTATCTTCTTAGTCAATATGACATGGCTAGACTTGAGTCTTGCCATAGAAATGCCCTAGGAGATAGAATCATTACCTGTGAAATCTAATGAAAGCCACCTTTGACCTCAAAATAGAAGTAAGATTAGGAACTACATTCTGAGAAAGATTAAAGTATCATGTCCCTCAACAAAGAATCATATGATCTCTAAGAATAAATTCCATATAACTCCCAACCCATGGGTCCTCCCCAACCTAACACTAGCCTTGTTCTCCACCTTTTGCACAAAACCTTACCCAATTAACTGGAAAGCCAAGACATTTTCTTTCCAAATAACACAAACCTTGTGTAAGAGTTTTTGAGGCTTTCTAATCTAGTCTTCAATAGATAATGCATTTTTGATAAACCACTTGGCACCATAGTCCTCTTCTTAAAAAGGATTGCAAACACTTTTCAACTGCTACAACTTTGGAAAAGCAAAAAATGTTTGTTTCCAAGCACATAGGGCTTTCGGAATAACTAATTTTTCCACTTTAACCAAAGGATACCCCTCTTCTGCCTGCACTCTGACCAAATAACCTAAAGCTTAATCTGCTCAACTACCTCAGAATCCTGTTTGGAATATAAGAGAGTGACATCCAGTAAAATGGAATAGCCACTAGAACGTCCTTAACCAATAAAAGTCAACCACCCCTAGATAATCAATTGTGCCAGCAAATCGATATTTTCTTCTCAAAATTGGAAATCAACCAATTCTAATCTTGCTTTAGATAATTATTATGTTTTAAGGAAACTTAGATATTTCATATTCCAATCCAAGTTTCCCTAATTACAAAGGAAATGGGTAGCAATATAATCCAAGTGTATAGCATCCATCCCTACAAAATGGATGGAAGGCTTTGAAACCTTCACTAACATCCTTGTAGCATCATAGTACAACTCTAGAATATCTTTGAGTTTATCCACTTCGCTTCTTGACCAATCACATAAGATTAATATATCATCAACAAACACCAGACGAGACAAGTAAAATGATCCCCAAATTTTCACTTCTCTAGATAGTTTATTCATCATGTCATCAATTAAAGCCCTATTTAGGCATTCAACAAAAGTAAGGAAAAGAAGAGGAGATAGATGACAACCCTATCTTAAAATTCTACTAGGCTTGAAGGAAGAAAAGGTTATTTCATTGGTTAGTATTGAGAAAGAAATATAAGATACACAACCCATCACCTAGGTGACAAAAGGAACATAGAAACCAAGATATTTCAACATGAACGTTAAGTAGAACCAACAGACCCTATCATAGGTTTTAGAGAGATCAACCTTATGTAGAATTTCTCACTGTAGATCAACAGATTATGCAATATACTAAAGCAAAATACCAGATCTACTTCTATAAGAAACTTTGTGGAAGCTTAATCGAATATGATCAAGATCAAATAAAACACATATAACTGAGAATAAGAAAGAAATCACACATGAACACAGAAGAATACTCTAGGGAAAGCCTCAGCTTAAAACCCCAATCTCTATAATATCATACAAGTGGAAATATGTTCCGATTACACAAAGCTTCAACTCACAAGCCATCCAACTCTCGGCACAATCGAACAATACAGCTCACAGACTAAACAGGCACAACATATGCCTTCCTCTAGCCCTCCAAGCCTCTTATCTCCTTGCATAGTTTCTCTTGGGGTCCAATGCTACCACCTATGTGAATTGGCCTCATCACACAACCATCAAACTCAAAAGTAATTGCACAATATCCAAGGAATGAATTCCTTTTGCATGCAAGAGATACCCTCCATGGAATATTCTTGCAACTGATAGTACATTGTCCCATCACCTGATCTCAACTAGGTTTCTGACTGAATTGACATGCATTAGTTATTTATGAGAGAATATTCAGTTATTTGAAGTGCAGCAGTTACATGCATGCATGCATTAACTAATTGAACTCACAATCAGTTCCACAAACTGTTGGAGCTAATCTAACTGAACTTAACTCAGATAACTGAGATAACTAATTACAACTCAAAGTACAACTCATCCTGATCTCCTTAATCAAGGGATAACTTCCTCAATCAATGGAGAAACTGTTGCATGTCTTCACATAGACTTCATGTTTGATTTCCCACAACTAATTAACTCAAGATGAGTTAATCAATTATTTCACAAACAACTGCTAAGATCAAATTCGAATTTTAATTCTCAATTTTACTTCAGGGACTAACTAAAATTGAAATGTATCCTGAAATTCTATTTATAGCAGTGATATTTTTAGCACTGCTATTTTTAGCATTTCTTGTTGCTATTTTCAACACTCCCTCTCAACAAGAGAGGGATTATCAGTAACCCCAATCCTGGCTTGGGGAACTCAAACTTGCATTTTGACAATGCCTTAGTCAAAATATTTGCATCCTATTCCTCGATCGAAACATACAGCGACAACATGATCCTCTTCACCACACAGTCCCGAAGATGATGGTACCAGATATCAATGTGCTTGGACCTGTCATGAAAAATTGGATTCTCAGAGAGTTTGATACAACTCTGCTTAACATAGTAGATCATAGTTGGATCCATCCTCTCACCAAAAAATCCCACTAGAATCTTCCACATTCAAATGGCCTCACATGCCGCCTGACTGGCAGCCATGTATTCAGCCTCTGTTGAGCTAAGTGCAACTAACTTCTATTTTCTGCTGTACCAGGAAACTTCAGTTGAACCAAGGTTGAAGATTCCTCCAGAAGTGCTCTTCTGGTCTGATGGACTCCCATCCCAATCCGCATTTATGGAGCCCTGAAGCTTCACTCCTTCTGTCTGTCTGTACCACAATCCATAGTGAGATGCACCTCTGAGGTATCTCAGCACATGATTCGCTGCCTTCCAAAATAGCTTGGTAGGCTGAGCCATAGCTTGACTTAGCTGGTTCACTGCAAAGCATAAGTCTGGTTGTGTGTTCACAAGATACATAAGTGAACCCACAAGCTGCTGATAAATAGTAGCAACTACTACCTCACTTGAAGTAGCATCCTCCTTCCTCCAGCTACTAGCCAGAGGAGTTTGCATGGGCTTGCACTTTTCCATGTGGAACCACCTGAGTATCTCATTAGCATACTTGCCTTGAGACACAAAAACTTCTCCATCTTTCTGCCAAACTTTCATGCTTAGAACGTAGTGCATAAGATCCATGTCTTTCATTTCGAACTCTCTTGCAAGGTCCTCCTTGCAAGACTTGATAAACTGATCATCACCTATCAAAATCATATCATCGACATAAAGAACAATGATCAATGGCTTACCTTCTACCATGATGTGGCAAAGGCTCGCATCTACTTTACTCTTGGTGAAGCCCAACCCAGTGAAATAATTGTTGATCCTGGTGTACCAAGCATGAGTTGCTTACTTCAACCCATACAAATCCCTCTTGAGTCAGCACACATGCGACTCACGATCAAAGGTCTCAAAACCTTCTGGCTTCTCAATGTACACCTCCTCCTCAATCTTCCCATTGAGGAATGTTGTCTTCACATCCATCTGATGGATCTTCCAACCCATCTGAGTTGATAGTGCCAACATCGATATGATAGATGAGTACCTTGCTACAGGAGCAAAGGTCTCATTATAGTCGATCCCCTCGACTTGTGAGAAACCACGGGCAACAAACCTTGCCTTATGTTTCTCAACACTACCATCAACTACCTACTTTACCTTGTAAAGCCATCTGGAACTCACCACTGACTTGTCTTGAGGTCTTGGGACAACATCCCAAACATAGTTCCAAATGATGGAGTCATAGTCCTCCACCATTGCATTAACCCAGATTGGTTGTTGCACTTCCTCCTCAAATGACGAAGGCTCGGACTCTAAACACTCCCCAACCAGGGCCATGTAACCAGTGTACCGCTCGAATGACCTCCTCTACCTGCACCGAGAAGATGGTTGTCCCACATTCTCCAGCGCATCCAAAATCAACTTGTCAACTTCCCTCGAGCATTTTTCCCATCTCTGGAAGACTCAGCATGAGTGGATGTCTCCACTCTCGGATCCTCTACATGCAGCTGCTCCGCATCAATTTGAGGCTCCTCCTCCTTAAGAACTAAAAGTTCCTCATCTGCATGCAACTTGAGCTCCCTCTCAAGTGATACTTGCATGGCTTTCTGCTCATCGAAATTCAGATCTCTGCATACCACTGTCCTCTAACTAGTAAGCAGGAACACCCGATAGTTGTGGGGTGTATCCGTGTACCCCACAAGTATTCCCAAATTAGCTGTTAGATCTAGCTTCTTCCGCGCATCTTTGGTCACATGGAAATAAACTGATTATCCAAAGATTCTAAAGTGACTCACATCTGGTCGCTTCTCGGAAAAGGCCTCCATAGTGTTGTTGGGAAAAGTATCCAATACGGAATGCCCCTATCCCACTCTAAGAGGTGATAGTGCCTTAGCAACAAACAGGTAAACTTATTTGAATATTCTTCTTTATGAGATGTAAGTGAGGAAGAAGGATCTAACTAACCTGTATCTTCCGCTAGTTTGTCGATCCAAATCACTCCTCTCTTCATTAGCTCCCAGTTTCTTGCTCCTTCACCGGCCCAGCTTCACCGAATTCCTGCCAGATCACAAGAGAGAGAAACTACACAAAGATACAAATATACATTCATAAAAAGCTCAAGATCAGATTAAGCTAAACATGCAAGCATAACAAAACATCATTGGTATACAACATGTAGGAGAAACTCAAATAGTTTATTGATAGAGTAATAAAGTCCAAGAGGAGATACAACCAAGAGAGTTCCAATCCAGCATCTACCTCCCAGCAAAGGAAACCCTTCCTCTCCTCCAACAAAGCATAAATCACCCAATGTACTAATCTCAATCTCAAACCAATAGCAATTCTCTGCAAAGTACAAAATTCCAGCCTCTAGATCTCATGGAGAAGAGATCCATATATAGATGTTTGGAGTGAGGATGAGTCAGCTTGTGATCTGACTAGTGTCCTCTCTCTCTGTCAGTTCTTACTTCCACTTGGAGACTAAGAGCCTCTTACTCAGCACTTAGTCGAACTCAGCAAGGCAAGTGTCATGGAGGAAGATTCTGGAAGCTTCCACAGTCTTGACACCTCTCACAAGAGACCCTGACATTTGTCATTTCCCGCTCAGCGCACCCTGGTAGTGCTTCCACCTGCGTTGCAATGCAACTAGCCAGTGTAGCCTCTGCATTTCAACGCAGGTAGCTAGTGGAGCTTCTGAATTGATCCTGAATTGACTTGTTTTTGAGCAGTTTCTGGTGGAGAACTTCTATGAATTGCTGTGGTTTGTTAGCCTTGTCCCTCTAGGGGTAGGAACAACATGTTTAGGGACTTTGGATCCCTTGGATTATGGACATTTCATGCTTATAGCTGTAAGGCACAAAAATGTCTATAACAGTTGCCCCCTAAAGTATGAGGTCGTTTATCGGGTGAAATGCTTTATTAGGAGGATCCGAAGTTCTTTCATTGCTGGGAGGAGACCTGTAATATAATACAATACAATACATTATTTTCATACTTTTTTCATGATCTAGTTGAGGCGGGCATTCCCATGCTCAGCTTTATAAATTCATTTTCATGTACATATAACAAACAATCGTCTGATGATAGACTGATGATTCTGAAAGAACCATCATCCTTTTGGTAGGATGATTATCTGTGCTGCAAAGCTGTACATTTCCATGTCTTTATTTTCTGAATATATATCGCAGCCCGGATGGATGAAACTAGATCCGGGGTCTTCAATCTCGTCCGATCTTCACTCTAAGTACAAGTCGATCCATGTGAGAATTGCTCTGAAGTCGAACATGGAAAGACATCGCTTGATTACCAGTCAATGATGTAAACTGTTAACAAGCGCGAGAGGAATCACCGATAATGAAGATGACCCTCAAGGTAATGTAGTACAATTCACGTGGTGTGAATAGAGGACTTGGCGTCGAACACCACGCAAAATCTTTCGGTCGAAGGTCATTGATGTATACCTGTCGCCGGAAGTGAGAAACTTGCCATTGAGGCATGCAAGCTTCAAAGTACTGAAGGGGGTGTTCCTAGATCAACTTCTTGGATAATGAGCTGATGTCGACAAGAAGCGATCTGTCAAAGGAGGGCCTTAATGAATCCCACATCGATGACACAGAACGGAGCTAATGATTTTTATGGAGGTGAAAACGATCTAATGACATATGATTCAGGGTGGCGGTCATGAAAGAGTATAATGTATGGTAGTGGATGGGACACAGGTGACTTCTCTGAATGACTTCTCTTGAACATATGGCGACACTTATGCGATGGATCGGTAGCATTACCCCAAATATGGATGGTATGGCGAGACCATGGTGATGTGACCGGTGAATGAAACAACCCAACCTGATTGTGGTACGGAGGAAAAGTGTCATGTTCAAGAGCGACTTGCTACCATCAAAGTTTTCTTGAGTTTCTCCCAATTTTTCCCCAGTCATTGCTGACCAGTACCTCTTTATTTTTGTCAAGCTTGAGGAGGATAACATATGCTTGTTCTATAACTCGCCCTTTGGGCAAGCCCATCGCTATGTTTTAACGAGCCTAGCGATAGTGAAACTCGTTCTCGTCTAAAGACAAGTTTGTCGCTATTTCATGCATTTAACGAGTCTAACGACAAGGATAACTCGGTCCTTTTCATTTTTAGAGAGTCTGAAAAGGTACGTAAAGTCAACTCCGAAAGTCCTTTTTCGTCATCTAATCCCTTAAGTCCGAAAAAGTATAAAATAATACAGACGGGATGGATTTTCGATATCTTTAACGAGCCGAATAAAACAAGCGCTCGATCTTTTTGTGCAATAATCCCTCAGGTCCAAAAAGATTAAAATCTAGAGGAGGGATAGCTCTTCCGGTCACTTTATCGAGCTGGAAGGCCAAAACTCGGCAACCTTTTCATATTTTACGAGTAAGATGAAAAGATCTTAAAGAAGACTCGTCTTTTGAGGAACGAGTGATAAAAAGGGTAGCAGCTGATTCCAGGGAAGGATTGGAATTTCCAAATCACGGCAGTGTCACAAGGATGGCTAGTGAAATCACTCTTCGCAGCTGTTCCTCAAAATGAGTAAACAATCATATGGAGGTGAATGATCGGCCAATGGAAAAGTGGAGGTGGTGGGCAAACACGACCAAGGCTTTAATGGCTGATGTCGCTACATTCACGGTGGTTATTTACCGGAATAGTTCATTTTTTAACGAGCTTAAACGCAAGTGGAAACATTGCTCAATCTTATGTTTATTTTTTAACGAGCATGAACTATGTGCTAAAACTGCTCGATCTTATGTTTATTTTTTAACGAGCATGAACTATGTGCTAAAACTGCTCGATGATAAGCTTGCATGCCCCCAGCATAATAATGCAAATCGAGGTGCATGCCCCCCAAGCTTCATTTCATTCAACTCGGTGGTTGGAATGAAGGTTTACCTTTGAGATTTGAAAAGGGGATTTGTTTCATTTTTTGATGAGGTTGACACAGTAAAAGAACTATCCTCATAACTCCTTGTTTCATTTTTTAACGTGGTTGACACGAGATAAGAACCATCCTCGGAGTCCAAATCCATTAGATATAGAAGGTTTCATATTCCACTGTGGCCACTTCCGCCAGACTACTCGGAGGCGGTAGGGAAAAAGTACCCATTAAGGTAGGGTCTTTCAGGAGACCTACTCCGATATTTTGGAGCGAATGATTACTTCCATGGATCATTGGAATGCTTCCCGTAACTTGTGAACTGTTGGGGAGAAATGTTTGTTGGTCAACGATTGTAATTCCTCCTTGGAAGGGAAATGCAATCTTCCTGAAGTAGGTCGACACAACTGCGGCCATGGCATATATCCAGGGTCTTCCCAATAGGATGTTGTAATCAAGGTTTCCCGTCGATTACTTCAACATTAATTTCTATTGTTTTCCCTCCTAGTTCAACTTTCAAGTTATTTAGAATACCATATGGGGTATATGTCCGTCCATCAAATGCTTTTAATGTCGTCGAAGATTGTGACAAGGTTGGAGATCCTAAAGTTTTCCAGCAACTCATCGACATAATGCATGTAGATGCCCCGTCATCAATAATTGTTCGATGAACAGTTTTGTTGAGGGCTTTCACTTGAATAAGGAAAGCTAGTTGAGCTGGTAACTGAGGATCATATCCTTTATGATTAAAGGCCACAAGATTAGAATCCATTGGGTCAATCCCACCTATTGCTGATAATAAAGCTTGCTCTTGGGAGAGGCATTTTTGTGGTACCTCAAGCGTTGACATAGAGGACGGCGATTGGGCCAGGTCCTCTATTATATTATAATTCTGTGCTATTTTTGCACGAGGATTAAATGTCGACTTGTGTACTACTCCCTTTGGTGACTTTATCATTTGTTCAGGAATGATGGGTGGCACAACTTTGGTCGAAGTTGTTGTTGAACTGCTTGGTTGATCTTTTTCCTTGCCGTTCGACAGTTGCGGATTCCCGTAATCTTTGTTCCTTGTCGAAATCAAAGCATCGTTTTGTTGCTTGGAAATGGACAACATAAGCACTTGCGATGGGGAAGCATTTCCACTATCAACCAGATTTTGTCCTGGATTTGGAAACGGATCAGTTAACACAGCTGAGGCTTGCGAACTCTTGAAGAACCTTTTAAGCTCAGCTTTGTACGGACAATCTCCTGTCCGATGATCCTCATCACATATTTGACATGGATATTTTAGTTTCCTATTTCCAGGAGGGTTTGAAGAAGTTTTTTCAGGAGATGACTCTCCTTGTTTCTTCTTCTTCCCTTTGTTTTGCTTCTTCTTGCTTCCTGGTTGTTTGGTTTCTTTGCCTTTATCTACTGATACGGCATTTACTTCTGAAGCAAGAATTTCGTCTTTTGCATTTTGATCTGAAGTCTTACGGGCCTTCTTGGAGTTGGTCTTTGTCGACTTCCCGTTTGTCGTGCCAATCACGCCATCACCGGCATGAGAGTCATTCTTTGATTTAGGAGGAGGAGGAATTGAGAATTCCGGTCTAGGGGCATCAGTTATTTTGTCGTAGAGCGTGCCAGACTGAGTATAGACTAAGTCTAGATACTGCACACGGGCGATAACTTGCTCTTTCGTTACGACTCCCCCCTTTGCCACATCTTCCGTTATAGCAGGAAGTAACGACTTGATAAACCATTCAGCTAATAGCTGATCGGGAACGTACGTTTTTACCATCCTACGACGACGCCGCCACTCATGTATATGATCAGATATTGAGTGGCCGTCGTTTGTTTGAAGTTGGTTAAGATTTCCGTTCCCGTTTCATACCTTATCGGTAATTGAAAATGGGTTAAGAATGTCGTGGCTAAGGTGCTGAAATTGTCGAACGAAGCTCTAGGCAATTCAATATACCATTTTGCCATTGGACCCGTTAACGTCCTCTGAAAAAGGTGAAGCCTTATCGAATCATCGTTCAAGGTGTTTGATGAACACCATAGATGAAAAGTCATCACGTGATTCGATGGGTCCTCACCTGGATTTCCATTAAATTTAGGAATGTCTGAAGGAAGTTTGTGAGGAATCGTTGGCCACCAAGGGGCATAAGCAATTGGATCGTTTGTTAACCAGTGTAAATCGGGTAACTCTAAAGTTGCCATGAATGGTAATTGTTGATTCAGGTTAGGTGAAGCATACCTAGGATACGATGGGATCGCCTGAGTAGTTGGTCTTTGCATACCAGCATAATGCGGCTGGTGCTGGTATGACTGGTAAGGTTGGTGGACAAGACCATTATAAAATGGTTGATTTTGACCGTTTTGAATGTACGGTTGCCCACTATTTGCAAAGATCTATTGTTCAGAACCTTGGTATACTTGTTGGAATTATGGTTGTTGGTATTGCACCAGCCATGGTTGAGAAGCCATGTGCTGTTGCGCTATACTAACCGTTGGACCAAGGTGTGGGGTAATTTTACCCGTTTGGACCTGTGTCGCCCCACTAGTTGGCGATTGTGGTTGAGTCGCAGGGTCAAGGGGCTGTTGCATTACAACCTGAGAAATCTAAGGTTGACATACAACAGGCAACGTTTGAACTTGCGACACCGTCACAATCGCTGGTGTACTTGGGATGTTTGACATAGGTACACATTGTTGCATTGAATACACAACCCTTGGTTGTTGAGGTAGCATAGGCACCCAACCACTTGAAGCAATTCCAGTGTAACCTGAACTTTGTTGTGAACTCCCGTATGGATAGCCTCTCGGAGGGGGTAATGAAAGGGCATACTACCCCCCATACGGTGGTGACTCGGCACTAAAGGGGATTGTTTGCCCTTGGGGACCGGATTTCCCAAATTGACCTCCAAACGGATAAATTTGTCGAGTTTCAACATAAGAGTTGTCGAGTATTACTCTGGAAGAACAAACAGGAATGGACCATACTGTCGTAATAGCCCCTCAATGGGCTCCTTCCAGCGGTTGAGAGCTAGTTGGGACAGATGGTATGCCGGCGAACATTGTTGGGGTGACGACATGGAGTTCTGCTATTGCTGTGTCAGATGCAACAGTCCTAGACGTTGACGGTTGTTCAGACATATTTAGTCTATCCAAGAGATTCCCTAGCGATTCTACAGGAACTTCCGCTGGTGGTAGACTAACTTCTGAAGAAGGATATAGAGTGACCCCGACTCCAAAGTGAGTTGGAGTACTTGTTGGAGGGTCTTCTATAATTTCTTCAATCACAATCAGACTAGGTGGAAGAGGAAGACCGTCAGGTCCATAAAATATTTCTGGTGCCGAAGAAGGGGTTGTATCGACAGCGACAGATGTTTGAAGAGCACCACTCTCCGGACCGGTTACTGATGGAACTGGTTCGGTAACACAAGTGTTTACTCTCAAACTAGGATCAGTATCATTGTCCCTCTGTGGCTGTTGAACTTCTTCTGTAGAGGCAGGGATTCCAGAAATGTTTGGAGTAACCGAAACCTCCGATGTCGTCGGAACACTTGTTCTAACTTTAAGAGGAGATTTGGAACCGGTTAAATGAGTTCGCTTTGTCCGTACTGGCTTCGGTTCCGGAGACAAAGACGGTTGACTCGTAAGTCTCCGCGAACGATGGGGTTTCAATTGACTTTCTTCCATGATTGCGGATTACTCGATCAACTAAAATAAACGGGGGAACTATGTTTCCGAATTGAATGAATTTTAGACGCTTTTAGACACAACTTGCTTTTTCAATTTTAAAGAGTTGAGAAAAAGCTAAAGATGACTCTAGTCTCCTTCGATGTTTTAACGAGCCCGAAGTGACAAATGCTCGGATGGAATTTTTCCGTTATAGAGTCTGAAAAAGGCCAAAAGGAACTGCTCTGGAGTTCTAGGTAGAGGGTGTGCCAAACTTTTCGCAAAACCGCAGAATACTTTTTAAGGTACGGGCGGTCAATCTTCCTTAATGCTGTGTTCAGTGCATTGCGATCAGTAGGGCGGCCGACACGGCTTCCTAAGGATAAAGGTTTTATTCCTATAGGGGTCTCCCAATATATACTCGACGGTACGTGGGAGAACAATCCGTACTGGCGCTATCGTCCCTCAGGAGGAATCACCCACCATCAGCGAGATCGACAGTCACCAGGCTTTACGACGCCGGAACACGTCTCTAGCCTAGACCTCTATGTTGTGCGTTATGTTACAAAGCGTTATTAAGTTCATTCAGTTTATTTTATGTTGATCTTTCTTAGAAGTTTGCCTTTTGAGGTTCACCACGAGATGTATAGACAACTTCCTAAATGCAATCTAAAAGATGATAAGCAAATTTTATCTCTTTTTCAACAATGAAAATCCTAGCTACAAAGGGAAAAGAAAGACACCATCTTTTCTCAGAGAGCAATTAGCACACTCTAAATGCACTTTCCCTAAATCAATCATGCAAACTATCAAGATGCAAATGCACAATGCAAGTGTTTGTTTTCCGCTTTCTTAATATTAATGCCTAAAAAGAAAGCTTTTTGCACAACTTTGAATTTGCTTTTAAATGACAAATACAAACAATTTTACTTTTTCGAAATCAGAAAGCGTAGAAGATATTACAACACTTAACGATTTTCGAAATGAATACTTGTTTTGACACTCAAAAGAGACAAACTCAAACCAAAAGCAAAAATGAATGTATAACCAACTGTAAACAGCCAATGAACTCTCTTCTAAGATCACAATCAACAGATCTAAATCAAGGGCTACAGGATGACTATTTCACTCTTGCAAAGGGAAACTGTAAATGATGCCACAAACACATAAAAACACTCACAATCTTTTGTACAAAAGGAGGCAGAATTTAAGCAGAGAAAAGGGCTATCAGACAGGTACCTATGCTGGTTACAGGCTGCAAAAATTAGAGATCAAAACAAGGCAAAACAGAGCAGAGAACCCCAGCTGCACAATGCCTAACTGGATCAGCGCACCTGTATAACAGGGAAACTGAATTTCAACGCAGGTAGCCTTCACGGGAACTGCGTTGAAATGCAGAGTCTCTTCACAAAGCCTGCACTGAAGGAGAAACGAGAGTTCCTCACTGGGTTCTGGGTCACGGTTTGCTATTTAATCTACAGTTTCAGGCCAAATCAAAGCAACAAGCAAGGTACAATCAAAGGGATGCTTTGAAGGAGGGCTAAGATATATCACAAAGGATCATCAAATCATTTGTGAGTCCATTGTTCAGATCATAGACAAATCCAGTGATTGGATCAAAGCAGCAGCTGTCTACTTTGCATCTGAGAATAGCAGATGCAGTTCAATTGTTGCTGTTGAGTCTATGAAACAAACAATGATAGAAACACAAATAAAATGACTAAACAGATTTCCCCAGCGGAGTCGCCAATTTGTTGTGGGGAAAAATGCCTATGCAGGACGATCCTATCCACCTAAGGTGTGACAGTGCCTTAGCAACAAACAGAAACAACTATTCTAGTATTCTTCCTTTATGAATTGAGAATGAAGAGAGATAGATGGACTAACCGGTGTCTTCCGCTAGTTTGTCGATCCAAATCACTCCTCTCTTCAGTAGCTCCGAGTTCCTTGCTCCTTCACCGGCCCAGCTTCACCGAATTCCTGCCAGATCACAAGAGAGAGAAACTACACAAAGATACAAATATACATTCATAAAAAGCTCAAGATCAGATTAAGCTAAACATGTAAGCATAACAAAACATCATTGGTATACAACATGTAGGAGAAACTCAAATAGTTTATTGATAGAGTAATAAAGTCCAAGAGGAGATACAACCAAGAGAGTTCCAATCCAGCATCTACCTCCCAGCAAAGGAAACCCTTCCTCTCCTCCAACAAAGCATAAATCACCCAATGTACTAATCTCAATCTCAAACCAACAACAATTCTCTGCAAAGTACAAAATTCCAGCCTCTAGATCTCATGGAGAAGAGATCCATATATAGATGTTTGGAGTGAGGATGAGTCAGCTTGTGATCTGACTAGTGTCCTCTCTCTGTGTCAGTTCTTACTTCCACTTGGAGACTAAGAGCCTCTTACTCATCACTTAGTCGAACTCAGCAAGGCAAGTGTCATGGAGGAAGATTCTGGAAGCTTCCACAGTCTTGACACCTCTCACAAGAGACCCTGACATTTGTCATTTCCCGCTCATCGCACCCTGGTAGTGCTTCCACCTGCGTTGCAATGCAACTAGCTAGTGTAGCCTCTGCATTTCAACGCAGACAGCTAGTGGAGCTTCTGAATTGATCCTGAATTGACTTGTTTTTGAGCAGTTTCTGGTGGAGAACTTCTGTGAATTACTGTGGTTTGTTAGCCTTGTCCCTCTAGGGGTAGGAACAACATGTTTAGGGACTTTGGATCCCTTGGATTATGGACATTTCATGCTCATAGCTGTAAGGCACAAAAATGTCTATAACACATAGGTGTCTTCATTCCCAGTAAATGGCGTGGGATTCTGTGTTGCATGCCTCAGCCCACAAATGCAATGGTAGGCTTTGGTCATGCAACATCGCTCGAGCTGCTCCCACAATCGACCTATTCTTCCTTTCGACCACCCCATTCCGCTGTGGGCTATGGGGTGCCATCAACTCTTATTTAATTCCTTCTGCAGCACAGAAGTCCTTAAACTGTTGGGAGACATACTCTCCACCATTGTCGCTATGCAAGGCCCTTATTTTCTTTCCAGATTATTTCTCTGCCAAGGCTTTAAACTCACAAAACCTCAAGAAGGTCTGATCCTTCTTTTGCATAAAGTAGATCCAACATCTACTAGAAACATCATCAATAAAAATAAAATAGTACCCTTTTTTAGTGATGGAGGTTGTAGAGAATGGTCCACAAACATCTGTGTGAACTCGCTCTAGGATTGCTCTAGCTCTACTCTCTCAATCCTGAAAAGAAGATTTCACACTTACGCAAGGTACAACCTTTGCATGTATTCGTCTACTCTAGTTTTCCCTTGGGAAGTCTAGTAGAAATCTGTTGCATGATCTTCAGGGATCCATGGTGCAAGTGGCCCAATATTCTATGCCATAGGTCGCCAGCATCTTGTCTCTGCACCAACTCAGCTTTGGAACTCAATACAGCATAGTCATCTACCTCCAGCTTGTAGAGATTCTTTACTCGAAACTCGAATCCCGATCCTCTTGGTCTGTGCAGTGCCGATATGCCTCAGGAATACCTTTCCTTTACTAAAGACTACATCATAGCCTTTATCTTCTAGCATAAAAATAGACACAAGATTCTTCTTCAGACCTGGTACATACTTTACATCAGTCAGGGTGAGAGGAGCTCCATGATCCCTCTGAAACACAACCGTACTTTCACCAGAAACATGGTACTTTCCATCATTGCCCATCCCATTCCGCATCTAGAGATCCTTCTCCTCCAAGGTACTAAAAATATTCTTGTCACCGGACATGTGGAATGAAGCTCCACTGTGCAGATACCAAAAACATCCCACCATGGATGAAACCATGCATGCGATGAGAGAGAAATCCAACTCAATCTGTGAGGCCAATGCCTCACCATTAGATCCATTCGAGGATCCCTTCTTGGATTTCTTCTATGGATAATTCGTAGCATAATGGACCATATCATGACAATGAAAGCATCACACTTTCGATTTGTCAAACTTCTTCCCACCATGGGAAGATTTGGATTTGGAATGGGATGCCTTCCCTTTCCCTTTCCTCCCCTTACTCACTAAGGCTAGATTTTCGTCATCATCTTGCTTTGATGACGTTCCATCTTTGGTGCTTCTTCTTTTCTCCTCCTACATCAGATCCAACCAAAGTCATTCCTAATCTGGCAGTTTTTCTCTTCCATTTACTGATTCTTGGTAGCTATGCTAGCTCTTAGGAAGACCAAGGAGTGCAAGACTCACCATGTCATCATTGACTGTCATGATCCCTACACTTCCAAGCTCATCCCTGCAGGTGGAGAGCTCATTCAGATATGTAGAGATCATGTCGCCCTTTTCACACTTGATTTTCTGAAGCTTGTTTTTCAATGCCAGCTTCCTTTCATCGTTGTTGTTCTGATATAGATCTTTCAATGTTTTCCACCTCAAAAACAATGTCTCCTTCTCATGGATACTTGAGACTATGTGGTCTCGAACTCCCTCTAGAAGGATTCTCCTTGCTCTAGCCACACATTTCTTCCATTCCACCAATTCTGTAGCATTAGCTGCTGCCGGCTTGGGGAATTCTTGACCAATGAAGTCGTTTAGACCATTATCCTCTAATACTGCTTCCATGCAATCCTTCTAGGCTATATAATTCGAGCTCCCATCAAGGGCATACTCGAGTCTTAAACCGTTGAATGCCATTCGTGAAATTGAGATGTGATAAGAACTCAATTTCTATATTTAGGAACTTCAACCTTCGAACTTCTCCCTTCCTGTATATTGTTCTTCACTTTGATCACCTTTGCTCTGATACCATAGAGAATTTGTCACTGTAGATCAAGGGATTATGCAATATACTAAAGAAAAATACCATATCTACTTCTATAACAAACTTTTCATAAGCTTAATCGAATATGAGCAAGTTCAAATAGAACACATATAACTGATAATAAGAAAGCAATCACACATGAACACAGAAGAATACTATGGGGAAAGCCTCAGCCTAAAACCCCGATCTCTGTAATATCATACAAGTCGAAATATGTTTAGATTACACAAATCTTCAGCTCACAATCCATCCAACTCTCAACACAATCGAACAATACAGCTCACAAACTAAATAGACACAACATATGCCTTCCTCCAGCCCTCAAAGCCTCCTATTTCCTTGCACAGTTTCTCTTGGGGTCCAATGCCACCACCTGTGTAAAGTGGCCTCTTCACACAACCATCAAACTCAAAAGTAACTGTGCAATCTCCAAGGAATGGATTCCTTCTACATGTAAGAGTTATCCTCCATGGAATATTCCTGCAACTGATAGTCCACTGTCCCATCACCTGATCTCAGTTGGGTCTCTGTCTGAACTGACATGAATGAGTTATTTATGAGATAATACTCAGTTATCTGAAGTGCAGCAGTTACATGCATGCATGCATTAACTAACAAAACTCACAATCAGTTCCACAAACTGTTGGAACTAATCTATTTAGATTTAACTCAGAGCACTGAGCTAACTAATTACAACTCAAGTACAACTCATCCTGATCTCCTTAATCAAGGGACAGCTTCCTCAATCAATGGAGAAACTGTTGCATGTCTTCACGTAAACTTCATGTTTGATTTCCTACAATTAATTAACTCAAGATGAATTAATTAATTATTTTACAAATAGCTACTAAGATCAAATTCGAATTTTAATTCTCAATTTTAGTTTAGGGACTAACTAAAATTGGAATGTATCCCGAAATGCTATTTATAGAAGTGGGGGTTAGAGGGCAGAGGTTACAGGGGGTTTTCGGTCCATGGTATTGGATGCTTCGGCATGTATAAATATGTATTATAACATTGAAAGGAATATAATGAAAAATCAAGCTGGTAGTCCTGGTTTTGGGATCCAGGGGAAATATCTGTGTATATGTGTTTTATGTGTTATGCTCTCGCATTATTTATTTTCTGTGTTTTAGAATTTGCATGTAGGTTATTTTAGTATAGGGTTAAAACCTACATTTGGTATTAGAGCTGTTTTTGGCTTCAAGGGGACGCCTTTGTTGCTGAGGGGTTTCACTCGGGCCTGTGGTAGACCCTGTTCAGTGGGAGATCTACAAGATCGATTATGGAGGTGAAAGAAGATGGCGAGTAGTGGAAAGATAGAGATCGAGAAATTTAATGGTCAAAGTTTTGAGTTGTGGAAACTCAAGATGGAGGATCTATTGGTGGATAAAGATTATTGGATTGTGGTAGATCTGGGTACTAAACCAACGGGAGTGTCCGATGAAGAATGGAATAAGCTGGATCAGAGGGCAAAGAGCACAATACGATTGTGTGTCTCAGATTCAGTATTGTTGAATGTATCAGGGGAAGCTATGGCGAAGGCTTTGTGGAACAAGTTAGGGACTTTGTACCAATCTAAGTCTTTGGTGAATAAACTGTTCCTGCGAAAAAAGTTGTATAACCTGAGGATGAAAGATGGAGACTCGGTGACAGAGCATTTGAATGCATTTAATACTATGGTAAGTCAGTTATCGTCTATTGATATCAAAATTTCAGTTGAAGATAAGTGCATTAGTTTGTTGTGTTCTCTACCAGATTCATGGGATAGTCTGGTTATTGCAATAGGTAGCAATGCAACTACCTTGTAGTTTGATGAAATAGTCTCAGCCTTGCTAACGAAGGAGATGAGATAGAAAAATATGGAGAGCCAAAATGGTGATGCCTTGTTTTTATGAGGACGGTCCCAGAATAGAAACAAAAATAAGTCATCGAGTGGGAGATCTAAATCTAGAGGGAGATCTAAATCTCCAGGAAAACTTGTAAAGGTGGTGTGTTGGAAATGTGAAAAGGTAGGGCACTACAAAAGGGACTGTAAATCTAAATCTCTTGACAAAGGAAAGAGATCTGATGATGCTCCTTCTATAGAGGCAAAAACCACCTCAGATGAAGGTGGGGATGTGTATTTGGCTTCTTCAAGTACACATGTAGATCATGAGGCATGGTTGATTGACTTAGGTGCATCCTTTCACTTCACTCCCCATAGAGAGTGGTTCTACAAGTATGAGAAATACGATGGTGGTGATGTATTCTTAGGGGATCATAGGAAGGCTAGAATCATTGGTTGCGGAAAAGTAAAGTTGAAGCTGCAAGGGGAAAGGGTTAGAACACTTCCGAGTGTTCTATATATTCCTGCATTGTCCAGAAATCTGATTTCTGTAAGCAAGCTGGATGATGCAGTTGTAAAAACAGTGTTCGAGAAGGATACCTACAAGATGGTTCGGGGAGCACTAGTATTGATGCAGGGAGTTCGGATTGAAACTCTGTATAAGCTACAAGGTAGCACGGTTGTTGATGGGTGCAACAGTTCTGTGATTCCTGAAAGTGGAGCAGAAAATCTAGTGGTCTCTAGAGAGAAGACCATGTTGTGGCATTAAAGGCTTAGACATATTGGAGAGAAGGGCCTTCGAATACTTCATGGTAAAGGTATGGTAGAAGGTATGAGTAATAACTCTCTAGATCTTGATTTCTGTGTAAATTGTGTATATGGGAAGCAGAATCAGGTGAGTTTCCCCTCTAGTGGTAAGAGGGTGAAACAAATATTAGATCTTGTGTGCAGTGATGTGTTTGGACCTGTGAAGGTTCCATCACTGGTTAAGTCTGTGTACTATGTATCCTTTATAGATGACTTCTCAAGGAATACATGGATATATTTTCTTAAGAAGAAATCTGAAGTCTTTGATAGGTTTAAAGAATTTAAGGCTCTGGTGGAAAACCAAACAGAGAAGAAGATAAAGGTGTTGAGGACAGATAATGGTGGAGAGTTTTGCAGTAAGTAATTTGAATAATTTTGCAAGAAGTGTGGTATAGCATGGAAGAAGACTACTACATATACACCTCAGCAAAATGGAGTTGCAGAAAGAATGAGCAAGACATTGATGGAAAGGGCAAGAAGCATGCTCAGTGGTGCCAGGTTAGGACAAGAATTATGGGCAAAGGCGATGGAAACAACATGTTACCTAGTCAACAGATCACCTTCATTAGCATTGGAGGATAAGACTCCACAAGAGGTATGGACTGGTAGGAAACCCTCTCTTTCACATCTGAGGGTATTTGGATGTGATGCATATGTACATGTTCCAAAGGAGAAGCGAACCAAGTTGGATAGTAAATCTAAAAAATGCATCTTTATTGGGTATAAGGATGGTTTGAAGCGTTCTAAGCTTTGGAACCCAGTAACAAGGAAGGTTGTGTACAACCGAGATGTGGTGTTCAGAGAGGTAAAAGATGTTATTAATCATGAAGTCCAACCAAAGGAACCTGAAAAGATAGAGTTTGAGCTAAAGGAGGAAGAATCAAACTCTACAGTAGAGGAGGAATCAGAAGATGAAGAGCCACAAACTCCAGGTGTGAGAAGATTAGTTCGAGAAAGAAGGCAGCCAGAAAGGTATAGTCCATATGCTTTCTGTTCAAATTTTGCTTTATCTATTACTGATGGTGATCCCAGAACTGTGAAGGAAGCAGTGGATTCAGAGGACGGAAAACTCTAGAAAGAGGCCATGGTTGATGAAATGGCATCTTTGCACAAAAATGAGGCTTGGGATCTGGTGGAGTTGCCAGCTGGAAGGAAACCCATTGGCAGCAAATGGGTGTTCAAGAAGAAGACAAATGCAGAAGGAAAAGTGGAGAAATACAAAGCTCGGTTGGTAGAAAAGGGTTATTCCTAGGTTTCGGGAATTGATTTTGGTGCTATTTTTTCCCTTATTTCCAAGGTAGCTTCTATTATATTACTTTTATCTGTTGCTACTACTTTTTATTTTGAGGTAGAATAGATGGATGTGAAGACAAAATTTCTTCACAAGGATTTCGAAGAGGAGATCTACATGAAGCAACCTAAAGGTTTTGCTGTGAAGGGTAAGAAAGAATTGGTATGCAAGTTAAAGAAGTCTCTGTATGGGTTAAAACAGTCACCAAGGATGTGGTATCAGAAATTTGATACATTTATACTGGGACTTAGCTTCACTAGAAGCAAAGCAGGTCATTGTGTGTATTTTAAATTAATTGGTGCCATGATATTTATTTGGTATTGTATGTGGATGATATGTTGCTGGTTGGAAATGACAAAGAAATTATCCAGGATTTCAAGACCCAATTGTCCTCCAAATTCGACATGAAAGATCTTGGTGTTGCAAACTATATTTTGGGCATGGAAATTAAAAGAGATCATATGAAGAGGAAGCTCTGGTTAAACCAAAGGAAGTATGTTGAGACAATACTGTAGAGGTTTAATATGCAGGATAGTAAACCGATGAAGGTTCCTATTCCTGTAGGTGTGAAGTTATCTGTTGAACAATGTCCCAAGACACAAGAAGAGGAAGAGGACATGTCTCGTGTTCCATATGCAAGTGTAGTCGATAGCCTGATGTATGCAATGGTTTGTACTAGACCAGACATTGCACATGCAGTGGGAGTATTGAGCAGGTTTATGTCAAACCCAGGGAAGGAGAACTAGACAAAAGTGAAGCAGGTTTTCAGGTATTTGTGTGGCACTAGTGATTATGGTTTTCACTACCAAGGAAGACCAGGATTAGACAGAGTGTTGGATATCCATGGCTTTGTTGAGGTAGACAGGGCTGGAGATCTGGATCAGAGAAGATCTACAAGTGGGTACGTGTTTAACCTATTTGGAGGAGAAATCAGCTGGGTGAGTAAGAAACAATCTATAGTGGCACTGTCAACTACAGAGGCAAAATACATGGTAGCCACTCATGCAAGAAAGGAAGCAGTTTGGTTGCAGAGATTGTGTCCAAGTATGGGGTTAGTACAGGAAGCTATAAGGATAGACTGTGACAGCCAAAGTGCAATTTTCTTAGCAAAGAACCCTGCATATCATTTAAATACAAAGCACATTGATGTTCAGTATCACTTTGTGAGGGATATTGTAGAAGACAAAAAGGTGTTGCTGGTAAAGGTGGACACTTTGAAAAGCACTGCAGATGCATTGACAAAATATGTGAGCTTTGAGAAGTTCTCTTGGTGTAGAAAAACAATGGGTGTTGCAGGGCTGGATGAATGACTAAGCTCTCTTGTGGCCCCCTGTGGAAAGAAAATAACAAGTGGGAGAATGTTGGGTTGTGTTATATTCTTTCTACGACTAACCCACGTAGTTAACTTAGGGTTAAAGGGGCGGAGGTCATAGGGGGTTTGAGGGGCACCAGTAACCCCACTTAGGTTGGGCGGACCCACCTATGGTTTTGTGCATGATTTTCACACATGTTTTTTGGACGCAATGGTTTTTGATCCATGGTATTGGATGCTTCGGCATGTATAAATATGTATTATAACATTGAAAGGAATATAATGAAAAATCAAGCTGGTAGTCCCGGTTTTGGGATCCAGGGGAAAATCTCTGTGTATATGTGTTTTATGTGTTATGCTCTCACATTTTTTATTTTCTGTGTTTTAGAATTCTCATGTAGGTAATTTCTGTATAGGGTTAAAACCTACATGGCATGACTAGAAAGGTTGAGGACACAAAAATTTTAACTGCAGAGTTTTGAAGCATGTTTTCTACAAAGATCTTTCTATTAAGCTATTTTCAAGGGGTTAGCTACTAAGGGGACCCCGAGGTATTTAGATGGGAATGATCTATGGAAAACCCCATAAGGTGAGATAAATGGTCTTGCATTGATTTATGGGTATTAAATAAGTAAATATTGGACTTATCTTTACTAATAAGAATACTTGAGTAAGGAAAATTTTAAGGATGGAAAATTTTCTTGATGTTTAAAAACATTGGTGAATCTCACTAGTTCTTAATATGCAAACTATAAAATGTTTATTGATATATTTGTAAAATTATTCAAATTTATAATGAATTTATATATAGCCTCTATATAATGTTGGTGATTTTTAAGGTAAAATAATTTTATATTATAAAATTTCGGTGAATCCATTTTAGAAAAAATGGAAGTTAGTGAATCTTTTCTTTGGAAAAATTGTAAAACATTAGCCCACCTGCGAAAATTAGCCCCTAAGATTTTCCATGTACTTGAGGCTTCCTGAAAATCCTCTAGAACATTATCTAACGTTGTAGATTCCCGAGTCGATGGCTCTCCATATAGAATATTCTCATCTACAAATTGTTGGTGGGTCATTAAGAGCTATGTACCTGGGATTCTAAGGCCTTTGATCTAGTTTTAAGACACAACCTCTTGGAGCAAGTGACCTAATCTTGAGCTGCGATGATTAACAAGAAGGGGTAGATGGGATCCCCTTTCCTTAATTCTTTAGAGTATTTGATGGTAGAAACTGGAGCACCATTGAGAATCAAGGAAAAGAAGGGGGTGCAAATCATAGATTTAATCCAACAAATTTAGTTTTCTACAAATCAAAATTCCCTAAGCATGGCACAAAGAAACTGCCAACTTAGGATATCATATGATTTAGAAAGGAATAAATTCACCAACACACCTGGTTGTTTGCTGCTCTTGAGGGAGTGAATAACTTCATGGGTAGATACAATCCCATCCAGGATCTCGCGACCTTCCACAAAGCCCAATTATTGTGGGCTAATAATATGATGCATAATTGGTTTGAGTCTTCTAACTAGGATTGAGGATATGATTTTATAGATCGCATTAGTTATGGGGTTTTTGGATGAATTCTTCATGGGAATTAAGGTAGGAATGTGGCATTTAGTCCTAACCAGATTAAGTTCTTATGCCTTGATTCTTCCACGAGATCTATGATTTCATTGCCTAAAATGTGCCAGCAAGCCTTAAAAAACTCTGATGTGAAATTTCCTCGACCTGGGGATTTGTAAGAAGGTAGTTACTTCACCACTACCTCTACCTCTTCATATGAGATTCGTCACATCAACACCTCATCTTGGTCATCCTATAGCCTTATTCCTTCTGAAAAAATAATGGAGGTGAATTAGTTGTTCTTCCAATAAATGATCATATATCTACGAAAGAGTTTTGAATTTATCTCCCATCCTTTATCCATTGAACCTAAGATTTCTACCACCATAACATCTCTTCCTACTGTTAGCAATCCTCAAGTTGTGTTACGATTTTTCCTTCTTATCTAGTAAAGGCCCTTTTCCATCTTTCCCTAATGATTTGTAGTTGTATTTAATCCATTCTTTCCTCAGAATTCCTTTTGTCCATAAAGATGTTCCCAAACTCCTCTAGAGAACATATGTTAATTTTGATCTTGAGAGCCTTCAACTTCATTTGAAAGAGTGGCATCTTGCATCACCTATAATTATTTCCACCATTATTAGAGTTTCTCCACAAATCCTGGATGTCATAGCCAAAAAATTTCAAATCGGAATGACTTATTCTTTGGGGGCATCTTGAGAACAATGTCTGGGAAAACCGACTGGTGGTCTGACCCCGTTGATGGAACAATGGTAGACTCTAGGAATAGATCTTGCAACATTAGAGGCTCTAAAATGAGGAATCTACCCCAATGGAGGGCCAATTGATGCCTTCCCCCTCTTTTATTGTTCCACATATGAATGTCATTATTCATCTCTATAATAATTAGTTTCATTTTGTCGATAACTTCATTGAAGGAATTAGCATTGGGACCCAACCTTCGACATTCACCCTATTTTTGCTTTAGATTGCAGATCAGGATGAATTCCCTCCCGATGATTAAAGCCTCATTAGTAAGAAAGTCTTTGATATATAACAAATTCTGCAGAAAGGCTTCTTTTTATTGTGGGATACACATTTTTAAGGTATACCATGCTACCGAACGAAGAGGGTGAAACCTACCAGAGAGGGTATGTGGGGTGCCTATCTCTTCATCAAAAATAAAATACTTTAGGTCCCATATTACAGAAACTCCTCCTACATAACCTTTTGCATCCAAGGAAATGAGCATTCTTCCTTTCCAGAAATACTGAATCGCTTCCTGTAGTTCATCATTCACCATCTTTGTTTGCTGGAGTAGCACTAGATCATGTTTTGCTTTGTTAATTTTATATTTCAAAGATTGTATCTTACCTTTACTATTGAAGCCCCCTATGTTCCAGAAGACCAACTTCATTGGGACAGATGAGAAGTAAGAGGGAAATAATCTGTTAATAGACCCATTTTCCCCGAGTTGAGCAGAAAAACTCTAGCTTCCCTGATTACCTCTTTTGTAGATTCTCTTCCCCTCTTCTCTTTCGCCATTATTTGTATCTCCAATGAATTTTGGGAATGGTATCATCCTTCCTTGTTAGGCACGATGGGCTAGGGATCTCCCTTTGTTCTTGAAAATTACAAGGACCATTGGATGAAGATATTTCTAAAGTGAGATAGTTGATTAGAGGGTATATATTTCACATCTACTTTTCTCCAGATTCATAAAAATTTGAGAATTAAATGTTTGTCAGATCCTAGTCTGTTATGATTCTCTTCCACTTCTAATACCTTGCTCATTTGGATCAAAATATCTTTCTGCTTTCAGTCCTCTTCTATATGTTTCGGCATTTTCCTTTTTGGTGTCGATTCACTTGCTTGGGTCAAGTTTGTCTTCTCGACTTCCATGATTTGAAATTTTAGCTGAGATGGTTGGTATATCAGTTCTCCTTCAATATCAAGGTTCTCTAGGATCACAAAAGGGTTCTCACCCTTCTCTTTTTGGGGTGTGTTCTACAGTTGTTGAGGGTGCTATTATTGATTTCTCCTCCTACCCACTGTTTGGAAGCCTTCTTCATTCTTATTTTTGGAGGAAAGGGTTTCCTCCACTTTGGTGAGTGGAAAATCCTGGAATAGATGGCCATATTCATAACACCTCCTGCCTTTAAATGATACATGCTCATAATCAAGAAGTTGCGTCTAGATTCTATCATGATACTCTAAATTTATTGATTCCAGTAGTAGTTGAGATATGTTCATATACACACAGATTTGGGAATACATATCATTCCTTATTTGCTTCATTATTTCTGATATCCTTATAAAATCTCCAATTGAATTCCTAATCCCGTCTATTATGTTATGAAACCAGCTCACAAAAAGATAGAAAAGATATATCAATGCCTTAGAATTCAGCCTCTTCGAGGGGGAAACTTCCTTTACATTACATAAATGAACAATTCTTGGATGATTCAATTGACAAAACCTCCTTTGTATATATACGAGCCTAAGGAGTCACAATATAACCCAGCCGACCTAACAATAATAATATAAAGCCACAAAAATAACAATAGAGGGATTCTATGGGGCACAGTAATAAAAATATGGGGACAATAAGGGCACAACAATATTAATAAGGGATAAAAATACAATAGTAATGGGGTAATCTTATTATTATAGGGACCTAACATGCCCCTCTCCTTCAAAAAATGTTGTCCTCAACGCTTGAGTAGTTTTGGATGCTTCTGTATAAAATTCTCATCCTCCCATGTGGAATCTTCAACGAATAAGTTCTTCCACTTGATGAGATACTCCAAAATTGATCGATTTCATAGCTGTCGAGTTCTTGATTCCGTGACTGCTTCCGGTTCGAATATAATTTTTCCTTCCTCATCAAGTGCTGGCAATATTGTTTGAACTAGGAGCTTGTCACCTATAACCTTCTTTAAACATGAAACATGGAAAACTGGGTGCACTCGAGAAGTTGTAGGAAGCTCCAATTTGTATGCCATAGTACCAATCTTTTGCAACACCTTGTACGGACCATAATACCTTTGTGATAATTTATTATCCTTCTTAGCTTGCTTGAGGGACATTTGTTTATATGGTTGTAGCCGTAGGAATACCAATCACCTACATCAAAACTTCTTTCGCTGCGATGTTGATTTGAATGTTGTTTCATTCTATTATGTGCCAACATGAGGTTACCCTTTAAGAGTTGGAGGACTTGTTGTTGATGTTGAATGTGATGTTCCACTACTTGAACCTTAAAATTTTCTCTAAAATATGATGTGATGGATGGTGGCTGATATCCATAAAGTGCCATAAATGGGGTCATTTTTGTTGCTGTATGGAAGGAAGTGTTATACCACCATTCAGCCAGAGGCAACCATTTGACCCATTGTGTCTGTTTATCATATACAAAGCAACGAAGATATCCTTCCAAACATTTGTTTACTATCTCAGATTTCCCATTAGATTGAGGATGATAAGATGAGCTATGAGCTAACTGAGTACCAAGATAAGAAAATAATTCTATCCAAAAATTTCTAGTGAAAATGGGATCTCTGTCACTTACAATAATTTTTGGGTTTCCATGTAGCTTTTGAATTGTTTCCATAAATGCAGTAGAAACTGTACTAGCTTTAAATAGATGTGATAATGCACAAAAGTGTGCATACTTGGTAAGTTTATCAACTACCACCATGATGACACTCTTTCCCTCAGAGTTGGGTAAACCTATGATAATATCCATTGAAACCTCCTCCCAACGTTGGCTTGGATAAAGGCTGTAATAGACCCAGGGTCTTAATTGTTTCAACTTTATTTTGATGGAAAACCAAACATTCTGCCACAAAATTTTGAATATCCGATTTAAGGCCATCCCAAAAAAATTCCTTCTTAACCCTGTGGTAAGTTTTTAAAAATCCTGAGTGCCCTCCTAAGGGAGAATTGTGCAATTCCATAAGAATCTTTTGTTTGAGCTAGGAATTATTACTGAGGTATAAGTGATCTTTGTACCATAATGAATCATTTTGCTAGCAAAATGTATCAAATGTACTAGAATCTTGTTGTAACTTTTGAATAAGTGCCCGCACTTTTTCATCATTCTTCCATTCCTCCCTTGCTTCGTTTATCCAATCTGGTTGGATAATAGAAATGGTGCACAACAATGCTTCCACATCCTCATCCTTTCTTGACAGTGCATCTGCCACCACATTTTTCTTCCCTTTTTTTGAGATGATTTCAAAGTCATAACCCAACATCTTTGTGACCCACTTTTGTTTCTCTTCAAAGGATAATCTTTGTTCTAAAAAGTATTTAAGGCTATCATGATCCATTTTTACCTTGTAGTTTCTTCCCATTAGGTAGGGTCGCCATTTCTTAAGTTCATGTAGTATTACCAACATTTCCTTCTCATAAATAGCTTTGTGTAAAAACTTTCCCTTGATTGGATGACTTTCAAAAGCAATGGGTCGTTCATGTTGCATTAAAACAACACCAATTCCATTTCCTGAAGCATCACATTCCACAATAAAGGTTTTTGTGAAGTCCGATGTAGTTAAGACCGATGCTTGGCACATTGCCTCTTTAAGATGTTCAAAGGCCTTTGTTGCTTCTAGAGTCCATGAAAATGCATCTTTCTTCAGTAATGTTGTTAGAGATGCTACTATTCTCCCATAATTCTTAACAAACTTGCGATAATACCCTTTCAACCCGAGAAATCCTTGCAGATGCTTTATGGATGTGGGGATTTTCCATTCCTTAATGGCTTTAATTTTGCTAGAGTCTATCTTAACTCCTTCATGAGATACAATATGACCCAGATATTCCACCTCTTGTACTCCAAAGAAACATTTGGATCTTTTTGCATATAATTGTTTCTCCTCCAATAGTTGTAGCACCCTGTCAACATGTTCAACATGATCCTTCCAAGACTTGTTGTAGATTAGTATATCATCAAAAAATACTAACACAAATTTTCTAAGGAAGGGTTTGAAAATGGAATTCATCAAACCTTGAAATGTAGAAGGTGCATTGGTAAGGCCAAAAGGCATGACCAAAAATTCATAATGACCCTCATGAGTTCTAAATGCTATTTTCAGAATGTCTTCAGTCTTCATTCTGATTTGATGATATCTTGAACGAAGATCCAACTTGGTGAAGTAAATTGATCCATGCAATTCATCCAGTAATTCATCAATGACAGGAATGGGAAACTTATCTTTAATAGTGAGCTTGTTGAGCTCCCTATAATCTGGACACATGCACCATGATCCATCCTTCTTGTGCACCAATACTACTAGAGCAGAGAAAGAACTTTGACTAGGTTGAATTATACCAGCCTCTAGCATTTTTGCAACCATACGTTCAATTTCACTCTTTTGGGCATAGGGATATCTGTACGGCCTGATGTTTGGAGGAACACTTCCTGGAAACAGATGAATAGCATGATCATGAACATGAATAGGTGGGAGACCTTTGGGAGTCTCAAATACCTTGGAATGATTGTCCGAGACTTTTTGGAGATCTAGAGAAATAGATGATTCCGATGTGGAAACATCTAGCGAACATATTTGTGTAAGTACACCTCTTTGTTCCTTTTTTAGAAGTTTTGTCATACCGTTAGAGCTGATTATCTTTCCCAGTTTCCCTACAATACCCCTTAATTCAACTTCCTTTCCTTCTGCAAAAAAATTCATGGAAAGTTCTTGAAAATTAAAAGCTAGTGTACTCAAGGGTTGTAGCCATTGGACTCCTAGTACAACATCAACACCTCCCATTGGAATGGAAAGCATGGGGCTAGTCAATACATATTCTCCCATGGACAGCTTGATATTATGGCACTTTCCAGAGCAATTTATCATTCCTCCATTTGCAACCATCACTTGACACTTTAGTGCTGGTTATAGGAAGCAATTCAATTATTTTGCTATCTTACAATGAATAAAATTGTGGGTACTTCCTGAATCAATCAACACTATTACCTTTTCCTTCTTGATTTGTCCTTCTATCTTGATAGTTTGAGGAGTGGTAATGCCAGCCAATGCATTACAAGATATGGTCAAATTCATTTCTTCTTTATCTAGGCTTTGTTCCTAGAGTATGTCCTCTTCTTTTGACCTTTCTTGCTCCTTTTCTTATTCCTCCTCACAACCTATGTAGAATAATTTATGCTCAGCACACTTATGACCTTTAGTGTATTTGCTATCACAATTGTAACAAAGCCCTTTTTCTCTTTTTTCTTCCAATTGTTGTGGTGTCAACCTTATAGGTTGTGGAAGACTAGGGGCAACAACACTTCCATCTTTATAGTTGTCAGTGGTATGCTCCCTGGTTGCCATAATTTTGCTTTCCATTTTTCTTGCTAACCTGAATGCCTTCTCTAATGAATCAAGTTCCCAAAGGCAAACATCATGTTGGATATTATTCTTTAAAGTTGCTATGAACACATCAATCCTATGATCCTCTGGAATATCTTTTACCCTTATGTTCAATTATTGGAACTCCTCAATATGCTCCATTATTGAACCCTTTTTTTGGAGACTTATCAATTGGCTAAAAAAAGTGTTTCTTTTTGTATCCTCATAATGTGCTATCAATTCTTCTGTAAAAATTGCCCAAGTGATAATTTGTTTGCAAGAGCAAAGTCATTGATACCATACAAACTCATTTGGTTCCAAATATAAAGTTGCAATACGTACCTTTTGTGTGTTTTGCACATTATTGAGATCGGAAAATTTCTCCATCTATAATATCCATATTGCGGGATCCTTGCCATCAAACTTCCTCATATAGATTTTTGGAATATGGTGGGTCTTCGATTCAACATTAGAGTCTATGAAATCATGATTAACATTTCTTTTGTTCTCATCATGAGTTTCCATTACTGCCCTTTCACCATTAGTAAGCATTTCTTGTAGAAACTTTTTCAAATCTATCTTCAAATCTTCCATGTCTGTCTTCAAATCTGTCTTCAAATCTATCTTCAAATCATCCATCTTAGCTTCCACGTCATTCATCTTAGCTTCTAAGCCTTTCTTTAAACAGTAAATTTTACTTCTACATCTTTCTTTAAACCATCCATTTTAGCTTCTACATATTTCTTTAAACCATCCATCTTAGATTCTGTTACATTTTGTGCAAGTGACACTTGTTGCACTTGGTCTCATAATTTTGATATATCATGTTGCATTTCTTCCTCTTCTTCATGAGTCATGCTAAAGATTTCAAGTTGCTTACTAGGTATTTGAATTTTCTTTCCTCGGGGCATCAATTACGGATAATAATGCTTTACTATTCCCTTTGAATTCCTTCCAACTAATTTTTCAAACCAAGCTTCTGCAAAAAAATTTAAAAACTACACACATTTTTTCACTTTGTAGGAGCTTGATATTGAATCTATTTTATCTCTGTAATTTCAGATCATCCAATTTTAAAATTGTAACCTGTGGTAGCCCTCTGTGTCCTCTTTCCAAAGCCACCAGTTTGATCCAAATTGGATTCTGTAGGGAAGAGTTATTCCAAATCTCCCACAGTGACCTGATTATAGACTAGTTCAGTAGAGAGAACTTGTACGATGTGCCACGAGTCACTTTTTTGACCTTTGGCTCTGAAAAATATATACAAGAAACTACATTCCTTCCTCTTTCTATACTTTCTTATGAAATTTCAATCCGATTCTTAGAGAGAAAGTTATGACGTTTTTCCCCGGGTCACCTGTTTGGAATGTAATTCAGGAGTCTGCAAAAAGACCAAATTCCTCAAATCATATCTCCGTAAATATAGTGTGAAAAGCTATGAAATTTGGATCCAAGGTTCAGTATGATTTCATCTCAAATCGGTTCTTTTTTAAGCTTCTGAAACGTCGCAGAAAAAAAGTTATAGTGAAAATGCCATGATGACCTATTTGGAGCAGCGAAACCCTAGAATCCAAAGCTCTGATACCAAATGTTATGAAACCAGCTCACAAAAATATAGAAAAGATAGATCAACGCCTTAGAATTTAGCCTCTTCGAGAGGGCAACCTCCTTTACATTACATAAAAGAAAAATTCTTGGATGATGCAAATGACAAAACCTCCTTTCTATATATAGGAGTCTAAGGAGTCATAATATGACCCAGCCGACCTAACAATAATAATATAAAGCCACAAAAATAACAATAGAGGGATTCTATGGGGCACAGTAATAAAAATATGGGGACAATAGGGGGTGCAAAAATATTAATAAAGGATACAGTAATGGACTAATCCTAGTATTATAGGGACCTAACATAGGATATCAAGCTCCTAGAAATCCTTTGTAACAACCCCGGTTGAATTTCCATGTAAGAAAAACATAAGAACAAGTTCATGGGACATGTATTCCAAGTTTAATATTGGGAAAAACATCCTATTAGGTGTCACTTTCAGTTTATTATTGCTAGGGAAATTGGAAAAGGAAATGGCAAAGGCTTTGAAAAGGAAAGAGGCATTAATTGTAATTTTATTTATGAAAGTAATGGAAAATAGGAGAAAATGAATGTGAAATGTGACAACTTGCATGTGAGGAGGAAAATAAATTCAAAATAATGGAAATTAAAGAAAATAGAGGCCTCAATGATAAAAAGGCTTCTAAGGATCAGTTCATGGCTTTTTGTCAATGTTAGCTTTAGCTAGTTTTAGCTTGGAGTTATCTCTTCTATTCTCTCTCTCATACTCTTGGACACAAATTTTTCTTGGATCACTCATGGAGGAGTGTGGCATACTCAAGATTTGGAGCAAGAAGGAAAATAAAAAGTAGGAAAGCATAAAGGGAACAACAACATCAGTAGTTACAGCTAGATTGCTTTGCAGGTACTGAATTTCATGTATCATTTTCTTGCTAGTTTTAGTATGCATCACATATGCATGTGGTTTCTTGGTTATGATCTGTCATTGGTATGGAGGATAGACTATATTGACAATGGTTTTTCCTAGCCTTTCCATTTCCTAGATAGCCATGGCATTTAGGTTTTCCATTTTGTTTTATGGTCAGTGCACATATTCCTTATGGTTGTGGGTTTAGTTATTAGTTCATGGAGCCTTGGCCGGACAAATGCTCTAGAAGACCTATAAAAACTTGGGTTTAGTTACTATTTCTATAAGCCTTCGTTGGAAAAATTATCTAGATCACTTGGTGGGTTGACTTACTAGTCCTAGAAGCCCTGTTTGGAAAAATGCTCTAGAGCCTGGTAGCAGCTATGGGTTGAGTTACTAGTCTTGAAAGCCTTGGTTGGAACAAATGCTCTAGAGCCATGGAAAGCTTGGGTAGAGACTAATCTGGTGATGTTTAGTGATGTTGGACCATGAGGTGGAATCACTAGTTGAGGTTTGAGGTGGTTTGGCCTCTGGAAGCCCTGGTTTGGTTTTGTTTGATTTTTTTCATAAGATCCCACATTCATTCTTGGAATATTGGGCGAGGGTGATTGGCTAAAAGGGAGATTTGGTTCAACCTAATATATGGTCAGATGGTACACGAAAGTCCCTGACTTGGTTGGATTTTCATATGTTAATAAGAGCTCCTTTTCCTTGGTATTATCATGAGTAAGTGTGATTTATATTATGTGGCTTTAATGGTTGTTTCTTCATTGATATATCTCTAGTTATTTGATGGTTAAAAGCATGTTTTATGATAGTTTTTATGTATGGATCTCATCATGTTTTGGTTAGTATATGAAATGCTAATGAATGAATGACCTAATAGATAAAAATGTAGTTATTTTGGGGAGATATCAATCCTCTTTGATGATTCTTAGATATGTATGAGGTCCCTATGTTCAGATATATTGATATGACTTGTAGATTAAATGTTTATGATATGTTTAACAAAATCCTTGTCATGGCTAGTAGGGGTTAGATCAATTCCTTGTTCAAGTGTTTGCATTAGTAACCTTGTTTCAATGTTAATTAATATTTCTGGAAGTTTCATGAATTTCTAGGTAGTGTCCTAAGTCCTGGCCCTAAAAACATGGCACAAAATCTAGGGTTGATGGCATAGAACAGCCTGAAAAAGGCCAAAGTCACATGGATGCCTTGCTATGGGAGTGACTGGAAGGTCCCAGTAGCATGCATGCCTTATCATATGAGTGACTAAGGCTCTAGGGTAGTGAAAAAACAAGTTATTGTAGGGGTTGGAAACCTGAAGGGGTTGGTTGGCTCGTAATGTTTTGTAGCTTCTGAGGAAGGTCAATTTGGTCTTGTCATGTCAGTTCCAATTCCTTAAAATTTACCTAGGGAGTTGAATCATATCATAGTAAATCTTCGTCACATGTTTACCTTGGTGTACTGGTTAGCTTGGGTAAATGTGGGAGGAATGTGTTACAGAGTGGTATCAGAGCATGGTTCAACACTTGGACTGAATGGGTGGAATGTGTTTGTCATGCATGCATGTAGGTTATATATGTGTTTCATGTGTATGCATGGTGATGGTCATTGTTGTAGTTGTGTTGTCATGTATAAGTTCATGATGTTTTTGTTGGGATGTGCTTTTCGTGAATGCATGTCAGTTGTATATGAATTTGTTATGCATGTCATTGTCTATATGTTGTTATGCTTACCTTGTTATGGTTATGGTTATGCATGTATAGTAGGTCAAAGATGCATTGTGATATTCATTATTGCAGCTTATGTCATCATGATGTTGATGTGTTGGTTGAGATGGGGTAGGGAATGTAGATTAAAAGGTGAGGTTGCAACATTGTATATCGGGGAAAGAGAAGATCATCATAAAATTTTGTATGTTGGGCATGCAGATATGTTGGTTAATGGTTTTTATATACCTTATGGCTATATGAATTCCTATCATCTATTGTTGTTATGGTTACACATACATGACAGCTGGTAGTTAAGTGCGGTCACATGCACGTGCGTTAGATAGTCATGTATGGAAGTTAACATGTTGTTATATGCGTTGTGGTCATATGAAAAATAAGTATGTTCATTAAAGCTAGTATCTTGATGTTATATGTATCATGATAATATGTAATGGCCTATGTAGATGGTTATGGTTAGGATATTCAGGTATGAATCGATATATTTTTTATATCTTTTCATGCTAACCTGGACTGACTTATGCAGATGTGATAGCCCCCTGAGATACATTGAGGCATGAGTTTGATTATGTCGTTTAATTGGTTTATCTAGAAAGTTATGTTTAAAGGTTACTTTAATGTTTGATTAATTATATGCTATGAGTATGTGTCTATAATATTGCATGAAGGAATGATCTTGTTCTAAGACTATTGTACTAACACATTATGTGTTGAGAAAACTGGTATACACTTGATTGTAGAATAGGTGATAGTTGGAGCATTGTGATTAATGATTGTGAGTTGATTGTTGATTTTTACATGGATATTATTCTTGGTAAATGTTTATTTAAAATTAATAGATATGGTGTCTTGATCTTTGGAACGTGTGTCTAACATGTGTGAGTACTTGCAGGGAAACATGATTGGTATTAGTGTGATAAGGTACAAATTGATTTGTTTATATATATAACAATTTGTTGACACAATAACAAATAGTAAGACTCAATTGTAGTAAGGTAAAATTTAAAAGAAACGAATTGGGTGAGAATTCCTTTGGGTATGCTTGGAAACCGCAATTCCAAATGAATGAGTGCTTTTCATGAACACAAGAAATCTTGTTAACCTTGATTTTGTCTCACATTATGTGGATATGTTATATATTTATGAACATGTATTTGACACGTATAACAGTTGGTTTCCAATTATGGGTGAATTCATCAAGGAATTGGAGTCCCTTGAGAGATGATTATGTACGTGTTCAATTCCAAGTCAGTGTGTTGGGTACAACAATGTAAGGTATCTGGTATATTGTTATATTCATTTATACACTAACAATTACATGTTTATGGAAATATGATGGAGGGATTGAATGGAAAAATAGGTTGCCATGAAATCTTGAAGAAGATTTGGGTTGATCTTTCCCTTGGAAGCATTAGGAACCATGTCGTTGAGTCATGGTGTTTATTGTTATTTTGTGCTTAATTAAGTGCTTTGTGATTTGTTTATTCTTGACTTGTAGCTTTGTTTATGTTTGGTGCATGGCCATGCCACATTTTTTGTGGTATTGTATTGCTATTGGTCTTTCATGGTTTGCTTCTTGTTTTCTTCGTATTCTTTCCTTCATGTTTGAGGGTCTTGGAAATTGTTTGGCAAGGAGAAAGTTAATGGAGATGGAAAGAGCTTAATGAAAGTCAATAGATAATGTAAGACATGGATGATGCTCGGTGCTTGTATAAGGGTGATTGAATGAAATAATACGAAAGTTAGTTGAATTGGTAGGATAGTCATGATAAAATTAATAAGAAAGATAGTCATGATAGTCAGTGGTAGGATAGTCATGATAAAAGTAATAAGAAAGATAAAGTAAATGGATCTAAGACATCAAATGCCTTAACTATGTTGAGAACTATTGTTCTCAATGTTGTGCATGTCGTGCATGGATAAAGGGAGTTCTCTTAGCCTTGACCTTATGATATCTAGTAATCATGTTGTGATCATGATTATGTTGATGTCTCTAAATGTATACATGTATGTATATATGTCATTGTCTAACAGGGTCATAAGAGATCATGATTTTTTTATGCTAATGTTTATATGTGTTTATGTGTGTATGTCATTGTCTGACTGGGTCATCAAAGATCATGCATGTGGAGTAATGATTTCTTATGTAGGTGAATGGCATGAAGAGGTACCTGGTCTTATGAGGAATCAAGTGGGAAGAGTAGCCCTGAAATGTCTATTAGGTCAGTATCATGTGGATATGAATTGATATTATGTGATTATATTATGTCTATGTTATGGTAGGTAATGTTGAGGGGTAAATCAACAAAATGAAAGAAGTGTGATCTGTGACATGCTATTGCAAGCATGGATGGTGGAAAGACACTAGAAGCAAAGTTGCCTAGTAGAGACAGTGTGATCTTTAGATGTGTGGTTCTACTATTGTGTATATGTTGTACATATTGTAAATATTGTACATGTGGTTTTGTATACATGCAGTGTTGTGCACATGTTGTTTATCCAGTGCTATGTATAGATGGTGTTGTGTGAACATTGGATATGCGGCGTTGTGTACAGATGGTGTTGAGTGAATTTTGGATATATTATGTTGTGTAGATATGGAACTTTTTGCATGCTTCATATGTCACGGTGTTGTGTACATATGGTGTTGCATGCATGTTGTATATGTGGTGCTATGTACATGTGGTGAATTGTGCATGATTGTACATGTGGTGCTTTGGACATGGGGTGATATGTGCAAGTGGTGTTGTGTACATGTCGTGCATATGGTGTTCTATAAATTTATTGTTTTGTACACATCATGCATGTGGTGTTGTGTCTGTTAGTGTCCTTTAGTCCAGGTGATCAAATGTACTCTTTCCATATGATTGATAGGGTCATGAGATCAAATCTTTATGCTTTCAAATAAAATTCTCAAATAAAATTTGACATATTTTGGTTGTCAAAAAGGACCTAAGTCATTGTCTAGGTGTAATGCTACTCTCATGCAATGGTCATCAAGGTCAACAAATCAGATTCACTAGTCTTTGAGTCACCAAGGTCAATTTTTCCTTTATTAGAGGGTCATCATTAAAGAAAATGAGAAGAAAGAGTCATGGTGTCATAAGGTTGATCATGGAGTCAAGACAACAATAGAAATCATCAAACACCAGCAAGCACAAATCAACGAACTACAAGGTGACCTCTCTAAGGCAAAGTTTATGGTGGCTTTCTTAAAACAAGAAAATAGGAAGTTGAATTTAAGGCAGCAAGGTACAACACATGAAGAGCCTTCATCATCCATCAAGGCAGCTAAGGACAAAGGTAATGCATTCATTGATGTAGAGCAAGTGGAATACACAAACCTTCAGAGATAGCCAAGAAGACCTACACGAAGAGCAATGGCAAGGAAAGAACAACATGACAAGGAGGCATCTCCTCCTCAAGCACAAAAAGACCCCAATGACTCCATAAATGTTGGTTTTGAAGAGAACAAGGAGTATTGTCTTGAAGAGGTAAATGAGCATTTAGAGAAGCTTTTGAAGAACTAAAATAGAGATGTCACCATGCAGACGAATATGGCTAGACATTATTATGGAAGGAACATGGTTTCTAGGGTTAATCTCAAGAACATGAAGGGAAAACTCAAGAAAGCCCTTAAGAAGCTCATAAAGAGGGAAAAACTTGACCTTCTAGCTGATGCAACCTTAGTGACTCAAATTCAACTCATAAAACAAGAAAAAGCAACAAATATTTGGATTTTGAAGAATTTTTGCACACAATCAAAGGGTACTCTACAGAAACGCAATGTGTGCTCATTGTGCTTTTTCCCATAGGTTCCAAATTAATATTGGAAAGCATGTGGATATGGATTTTGATTATTACATTCTAGAAATCTTCTTGGGTTACTTGTCAGCTCATGAATTTGCAGAAAAAGGCCAAAAACCACCTATTTTTCATCCTTCATGTACCAGCCTTGATAAAAGTTTAAATATCCCTCACAGTCATCAAAACATTTTGCCAAAGTTTGTTGCACTTCTATTGTCAGTTCACTATGCTTTTGGAAAGTTTGAGTTCGAGTCGATTTTTCAGGGGTTTGGAGCAGGTGTTTTCATTTTTTGATGACTCCATTATGTATTATTGATCTCCATATTTCCTACCATACCTTTTCAGCAGCTAATTCATCCAGGAAGGCCTCAAAATCACCCTCCAAATGTCTACTACGTTTCTATTGCGTTTTTGCAAGATTTGTTGTGTTTTTAGGGACCAACTTAAAACTTTGATTCAGAACAAATGGGAAATTATTTTTGAAAACTAGAGGAAATGTTTGTTGATAACATACCAAAAAACAAAAACCTCTCTAAGTTTTTCAATATAATTTACGGTTTGGGTTATATTTGATCATCTTAGAGACCTATTTTTCAGAAAATAAAACACTTTGTTTTTCCTATTTTAGTCATGATTTTGTGGCATGGATTCCAAGAAAATGTAAATGAATTTCCAAAAACTGAGATAGGGTTTTCTCAAAAACGACCTTATCTACAAAAGTCTTTTAGTTTTGTAACAACTGTTATTTTTAAAGAGATATTAGTTCACCTGTGGCCCTCTTTTTCATCGCACTTCTGTGGAAGAGGCCTGTTTCTGCATTTTGATGGTCAAGAGTTGACTTTGGTAGATGTAATTTATCTCTCATTGATTTTACATGATGTAATTAAGCATTATAGTGATGGTTATAGTTCATTTCCTTGCAATTAAAGCTTTCAAAGTCAAATCAAATTAGTTAGTGTAAAAAGGGAATTGGTTTCTAACCTCCATAGTTTTTGGAAATGGTTAGAGGAAATGATGTAATTAGTTCCTAGGATGAAGGATTCGACCCCCAAGAGGGGAATAATTTTCTACATTTATATCTAGTGAGATTCAACTCATAGAAAGGGTTTGATACATGTAGCTCAAACTTGGAACTAGTGTACTTGAATATTGCAGAAATATAACAGACATTTGCAACTATTTTTATGGGATTCTTGCGTTGTGGTTAGTGGCTCTATTTTTCATATATTTTATTATATTTTTGATGATTACATCTTTTTAGAAACCATCTATATTTCCCCTTATTCTTTATCTTTTAAGAGTTGAAACATAAATCGTTGTTTAATGCTATGTTTTTGTTTAAGATAAGCATTCAAGTGTTTTTCTTATAGACAAGTGAATTCATGCCTTTTCTCACTTAATTCCAGCTATATCTTCCTCACCACACTATAATGAAAAACCATTTTGAGTCACTGATTTCACCTACCTTGCCCCATCTTATGTCTACAAATGACCTTTAGGATTACTTGACCTAGTTCTGAGACCTAGTGCTCTTTATCCAGTAAATCCTAATCAAACCCTACTGAGCTGATACCTAGCCTAAGATCCTCATATTCTCCAGTTACTTCCATTAGTTGTGAGGTTGATATAGAGAGGGCCCTCTCTGATTTCGTAGGGCTAGCTTCTAATTACAATGTTGGTATCATGTTACCTCCTTGGCTTCCTTTCCCAGCCTTGGGAAGGTAAGGAGTGTTAACATTTTTGGCGTCATTATCAGAGAAGTGAAAGGTCACATTTTCCCTATGTATGAACAAAAAGGATCATATCTAATTTTCTGATGGTGGACAGTGGTCATACACATATGAAGGATGAACCAATCACCTGGCCAATCCAATCAAATTCCAACCTGATTTGAAGACTCCACTGGAGGATGAACCTTACCAACAAAAACATGAAAAGAAAATATGGAAAGATCAGGTATTGAAGTTGAAACTTCATCCAATACATAATATTATTTTTTAATTATTTCTTCTCTTTTCCTGAGAATGTCAGGAATTTTTTCCAAAGTATATTGTATTTGAGAAACGATCACATACCTACATTTGATTCCTTTCCTTTGAATATCATGAATACAAATTCTCCTTATGCTTATGATCTTGATCAAGGCCCTTCTTCTAAAACTTATGTTGATCATATTCAACTTGATGAGCCTCAAGAGATCAATACTAATCTTACAGCTTCTTTACATACTCCTATACCTTGTAAAATTCCAGATAGATATAAGCCACTCATCTTACCTCTTACACTCCATGATTTCCTTGAAAATTATTACAAATATCTTCCCAGGTTTGATGGAGAATATGGGAACATCATTGCTGAAAAACATATTCACAGTGTTGAAAATTTTCTCGACCTTTTTGGGGTTGAAGAATATGGTGTCAATATCACGATTTTTTCTCTATCTTTCCAAGGTGAAGCCAATAAATGGTTAAAAAACTTGCCAGCTGCAAGCATTTTCGATTTCCATTAGTTTGTGAAAGTCTTCCTTGATAAATGGGTGATGAAGAGGAATCCTTTTCTGATTTTAGAAGAATATAATCATTTGAAAAGACAGCCAGGAGAAACAGTGCAACACTTTTCATCTAGGTTCAATCAAGTATACCATTCAATGCCTCTTGATATAAAACCACCTCCCAGTTTAGGTCTCTTACACTACCTAGATGCCTTTGATCCGAAAATGGTGTTTCAATTAAGAAAAAGGAACACTACAACACTCGAAGAAATGCAGGACAGTGAAATAGGTGTGAAAGCTAATCTGCTAGTCAAAAGGTCAAAGTTGAAGGCAAAAGAGAGGGAGAAAATAGAGAAGGAGCACCTGACATCTTGATAAGTTAAGCTCGACATTTTGGTAAGAAAAATGGAAGTAATGATGCAAAAGATCATCATGAGACATGAAATTACTATTTAAAAACACCATGTCCCACTTATTTCAGAAGAAGAAGAGGTTGCTGACCCTAACAATTTTCCTATTAATCCCAGTTAGCATAGATCAAAAAATGATTATTTTTTGTATTCATTTATGGACAATCATGAAAATGGATTTGTAGATCAACCTGTGTAGAAAAAATATGCTAATCCAATGTGTATGCTTGATGGCATTCCTTATATTGATTATTTACCCAAGTCTGATCAGTATGATGATGATTATGTTGTCAAAATCGAGGCTGACTCTTCAAAGAAACAACAGCATGTTTTTGGGAGGAGGAAGTCTAGTTATAGTAGCTCAAATATAGCACTCATCCTACGCATATTAGCCATGAAACAAATGAAGAAAATTCAGAAAATTTTAAATCAAGTGAAAGGTATTTTCCTTTATGTTTTACTTCATTTCATGTACTGAGAGAAAAATTTCCTAAGATCAGATCAATATTCTTTCACTTTTGATATTGAGCATGAAAAAGACAATGAACTTCCTGAATGGGGCTCATGAACTTTGTGTTTGTCATCATTCAAAAAATTAAGAGAAAACTATAAGGTTTCCAAGGAAGAAAATAAGCAAGTTGATAGGAGTTGGCAACCTTCTCATGAAGTTGTTGAGAATGTTGTTTGTAATATAGAGCATTTTTTCAGTCCATAATCATAATTACCAAGCAACATTCAACTTGAAAATTCAGTTGAAAGTGTGGAACATGAAGAGTTTATACAAGATCATGTAGTTTCATCAGAACCAATCCACAACATCTTACAACAAATTTATCATTTTTGCAATGATCAAGTAGGAAATTATATGAATGATCTTTGTATTCAAAATTCTCATCCTTTAGATAGTTGTGAGTTTGAATATGGGGTTGTTAAAGATTTAGTTTGGAATTCAGATCCATTTTCTTGTTTCACAGGAGTCTCATTACAAATCTCATCCGAAAATTTGGAATAATATCAGGACAACTACAAGTTAGAATTGTACGAGAGTAAGAATGAAAATGAAATTCTATATTCATGGTATAAAGACCACCTAGATCAGAATTACAATCTATTAGATGAGCTAAAACTTAGTTCACATTTGCTTGAGGATCCTTCAACTGATTTGTTACAGCCATATGGGAAGACATATTTTATTGTATTTATGGATCATGAGCACATGCTTAGTGGACACGTGGAGTTGCCTATCTTTTGTTTTTTCTTCCTACTCAAGGAAAGTGTGAGCAAGATTCAAGTAAGTAGCCATTTGCTAGATTGGTTATACTGGAGGGATCATTTCACATGATTGTATATATATCTTTATTAGGTGGGTGGTTATCATCGAGATTTGAAGCCCAAAGTGAAGGCCCTAAGATCCTGATGGTCTACGGCCATAAGTAAGTTCAGTTAGTGGTCAAGTTTTTGAGTAAAGTCAAGTCAATTTTTGTTTTTCCAAGTTTAGTTAGTCAGTCTTTTGAGTGTCAAACATTTGTATATGACTCCATATCCCAATGGATAAGGATACCTGGCCTATGATGTTCTCGACACATCCTAAAGGAGATTTCATCCCCATTGGAGTTAATGTTAGTGTCCTTTAGTCCTAGTTATCAAATGTACTCTTTCCATATGATTGATAGGGTCATTATGTCAAATTGTTATATTCTCAAATAAAATTTGACATCTTTTGGTTGTCAAAAAGGTCCTAAGTCATTGTCTAGGTGTAATGCTACTATCATGCCATGGTCATCAAGGTCAATAAATTAGATTCTTTATTTTTTTAGTCACCAATGACACTTTTTCCTTTATTAGAGGATCATCATTAAAGAAACTAAAAAGGAACAGTCATGGTGTCATAAGGTTGATCATGGAGATAAGACAATAGTAAACATCATCAAATAGCAGCAAGCACAAATCAAGGAACTACAAAATGACCTCTCTAAGGAAAACTTTATGTTGGATTTCTTAAAACAAGAAAATAAGTAGTTCAATTTAATGCAGAAAGGTACAACACATGAAGAGCCTCCATCATCTAGAAAGGAAGCTAAGGATAAAGTTAAGGAAGTCATCGATGCAGAGAAAATGGAAGACACAAACCTTCAGAGACAACCAAGGAGGCCTACAACAATAGAAATGGCAAGGAAACAACAACATGACAGGGAGCCATCTCCTCCTAAAGAGCACAAAGACCCCAATGACCCCATAGTTTTTGGTTTTGAAGAGAACATGTAGTATTGGCTTGAATAGGTGAATGAAAATTTAGATAATCTTTTGAAGAAAGCAAACAAAGATGTCACCATGCAGAGGAATATGGCAAGACATTATTATGCAAGGAACATGGTTTCTAGGGTTAAGCTGAAGAACATGAAGGGAACACTCAAGAAATCCATTAATAAGCTCAAGAAGAGGGAAAACCTTGCAATTCTAGCTAATGAATTCTTAGTGGCCTAAATTCATCTCAAAAAACAAGAAAAAGCAACATTTTTTGAAATTTTGAAGAAACTTTGCACACAGTCAAAGGGTACTCTACAGAAACACAACGTGTGCTCACTGCGCTTTTTCCCAGAGGCTACAAATGAAGATTGGAAAGAATGTGGAGGTCGATTTTTATCAGTACATTCCATAAATATACTTGGGTTATTTTTCAGCTCATGAATTTTCATAAAAAAGGGCAAAAATGACCTATTTTTCACCCTTCTACCATTGTTTTGGGTCACTCGCTGTGCTTCTAGAGTAGTTGTATTCTAATTAGTTTTGAGGTGTCTTAGAGATGTATTTTTGGTGACTTGAAACTTCAAATGTGTAGTACACATCCTAAGCTACATTTACCATCCTTCATTAAAGTTTAAAGATCCTTCAATGTCATCAAAGCATTTCGCCAAAGTTCAATGTGCTTCTGTTGTTGGATAGTTTGACTCCAAGTCGATTTTCCAGGGGTTTGTAGTTGGTGTTTGCAGTTCTTGATGACTCCATTGTGTAGTAGAAATATTAATATTTCGATCCGTACATTTTTCAGCAGCTAACGCATCTAGGAAGGACCTAAAATCACCCTCCAATATTTTGCTGTGTTTTTGTTGCGTTTTGCAAGATTTTATTTGTTTTTAGTGACCCACTTCAAAATTAGATTCAGGAAAAAATGGCAAAGTATTTCTAAAACCTTGAGGAGGTTTGTGTTCATAACGTACCTAAAAAAGAAAAAAATCTCTCATTTTGTGAATATACTTTATGTTTTGGGATATATTTAATCATGTTAGAGGCCTACTTTTCAGAAAATAAAACACTCTCTTTTTCCTATTTTAGCCATGATTTTGTGGCACATATTACGAGAAAATGAAAATGAATTTCCAAACAATGAGATTTGTTTCTCAAAACCAACCTTCTAGACAAAAACTTCTTCCATTTTCTTAACTGGTGTTATGGTTAAAGAGATATTAGTTCATCTTTCAGCCCTATTTTTCGTTGCGCTTTTGCAATCATTTGTTGCGCTTCAGTGGAGGAGGTTTGTTTTGTGTTTTGATGGTCAAGAATTGACATTGGTAGATGTAATTTGTCTCTAATTTATCTTATATGATGTAATTAAGCATTCTAGTGATGGTTAGAGTTTATTTCCCTATAATTAAAGCTTTCAAAGTCAAGTCAAATTAGTTAGTGCAAAAAGGGAATTGGTTTCTAACCTCCCTAGTTTTTGGCAATGGTTAGAGAAAATCATGTAATTAGTTCCTAGGATGAAGGATTCGACCCCAAAGAGGGGAAACATTTTGTTTCATCTATATCTAGTGATATTCAACTCATAGAAAGGGTTAGATACTTGTAGACTAGACTTCGAACTAGTGTAATTAACTATTGGAGAAATATAACAAACAATTGCAACAATTTTTATGGGATTCTAGTGTTGTTGTTAGTGGTTCTCTTTTTCCTGTATTTTCTTATGTATTTGATGATTATATCTTTATAGAAACCATGTATGTTTCCCCTTATTCTCTATCTTTTAAGAGTTGAAATATAAATCATTATTTAATTCTTTGGTTTTGTTTAAGATACGAATTTAAGTGTTTTTCTTCTAGACAAGTGAATTCATGCTTTTGCTCACTTAATTCCTGATATATATTCCTCACCACACTATAATGACAAAACATTTTTAGTCATTGATTGCACCCACCTTGCCCAATATTATGTCTGCAAATGACCTTTAGGATTACTTGACCTAGTTCTGAGACCTAGTGCTCTTTATCCAGCAAACCCTAATTAAACCCTACTGAGATGATACCTTGCATAAAATCCTCATATTCTCTAGTCACTTCCATTCGTTATGAGGCTGATTTAGATAAATCCATCTATGGTTTGGTAGGGCTAGCTACCAAGTCCAAATTTGGTATGAGGTTACCTCCTTGGCTTCCTTTCTCAGCCTTGGGAAAATAAGGAGGATTAACAGTGTACACGTTGTGCAGGTGGTGGTGCGGGTGTTGTGTACACGTGGTATTGTGTACACATTGTACACATTGTGTTGTGAGAATTGTGTATCATGACATGTCTATTTCTTGTGTTGTATTATGTGTAGGTATATGTATTATGTTGCATTGTGCATTGGGTGTAGGTGTATGTGCTTTCATGTCTTGTATAGCAGGTGTAGGTGTATGTATTGTGTTGTGTTGTACACTACGTGTAGGTGTATGTGTTGTGATGTATACTATGTGTATGTGTATGTGATTGAATAGGAGAGAGGGCACTAGGTGCTTTCCGAGTATGGTAACCAATAAAGTGTGTGTACATAAAGGACAAGGGAAAAGCTAGAAGCAAAGGATTGATTAAATGATGAGTATTCGTATTTTATTTCAGTTTTATTATGCACATGATCTATTAATCTAATTTATTATTGTTACATGTGATCTATGATTCTGGTTTATGATCATTTCATAAGATTCTTGATTTTGGTTTATGATGGTGGAACTTTGAGCTAACCAGATGTGATATGTTTATAAATGATGATTTGATCAAATAGCTAGTTTGACTTGTTGTGATATGAAGTTGAGAAAATTGCAAGTGTACCTTATTGATGTGCCACGGATGAGGTATGGTGTGAATTTATTTCAATTTTTTTTTAGTCTAATGGAAATTATGTTCTTGGTACAGGAAATCATGTCAAAAAATTATTGGGTTGGGTGGTTGAAATGGAATGAAAGAATTAGCAACATAAGTAAAAGGAATTAGAACATGCAACAATATGTTAACAAAGCACTTTGGGAGCAAGGCCATTTTGGGACACTGGTACCCAATAGTGTTCATAGATTTCCATGAGTATGTTATGACCGGTATGATGGTTTTGAGGCAGGGATATTCCTTGGTGTTTATACCTTCCAATACGAGGAAACCTTGCCAAGGGTGGGGTCACCTGAGGGACTGTGTAGCAGAGAAGGGGATCCTCACGAAACTTTGAAGGTGATTAACTACATGGAAGGGGCTGGCCAGATTTCTTGAGGTACTATGTAGAAGAGAACGGAAGGTCAGGGATGGATTTTTTTGGTCATTATCATTTCTAGATGGAATCAGATGCACATTAGGAGTTTTCCTTGGAACAATAATCCAGTAACTACTCATTGAGAGGAAAAGTGGCACATGATTGTAGCACTAGACATTAGATGCCAATTTGACTTTGACAGTGGATTCTGGACTTCCCAGGAAAGACATGAATCTCAGTACTAGTTTTGAGGGTGGAGGTGTGAGACTTTAGATTCCTTGTTGTTGATGAAGGTACCATATCATTTTATTTGTTGTTTGAGAAAATGTGCATTTGTGTATATGTGTATGTTATTGTAAATATTGTATTGGGTTGTATTTATAAAGCTCCATGAACAATATGGTTATTTTTTTCTTGAAGCAAATATGTATGAGTATATGTGGTTGTTATTGTAAATATCATAAAGAGTTGTGTTATAAATATCCAGTACATGGTATGTTTTTCATGTTTTCATCAGTGGTCATTATAAATACTGTATTTAGTTCTATTATAAATCTCCATGGGCAGTATGTTTTGTTTTTAGCGGTGTTGTTGGTTATAGGTTTCATAAAACACCAAGGAAGGTGTTCCCCCAAGGGGGAGGGTTCTGTAACAAACCTCATTGAATTTCAATGTAAGAAAAATATATGACCTCATTCTGTAAGGTCATGCGACGTGTATTCTAAGATGATGGTGGGAAAAACATCCTATCGGTTGTCACTTTTAGTTTATTATGGCTAGGGAAATTGGCAAAAGCAAGAGGCATTAATTGGCATTTTATCTATGAAAATAATGGAAAATAGGAGAAAAGAAAGGTGGAAAGTCACACGTTGCATGTGAGGAGGAAAATGAAGGAAAAATAATGGAAATTGAGGAAAAAATATCCCTCAATGTTAACAAGGCTTCTGAGGATTTGTTCATGGCTTTTTGGTAGTGTTATATTTTTTCAGTTTTAGCATGGAGCTCTCTCTTCTATTCTCACTCTCTCATACTTTTTGACACATAGATTTTTCTTGGAGCACTCTTGGAGGAGTATTGCATACTCTGGATTTGGATCAAGGAGGAAAAGGAAAAGCAGGAAAGCGTAAAAGGGACATCGAGATTAGCAGTTACTACTATATTGCTCTAAAGGTATCGAATTGCATGTACCATTTCCTTTATAGTTTTGGCATGCATCACACATTCGTGTGTTTTCTTGGTTATGATCTATCATTGGCATGGAATATTGCTTGGATTGATAGTGGTTTTGCCTAGCCTTGTCATTTCCTGGATAACCATGATGTTGTGTGTTTTTCCTTTTGTTTTCTGGTTGGTACACATGTTCCTTATGCATGTGTGTTGAGTTATTAGTTCCTAGAGCCTTAGTTGGACAAATTCTCTAGAAGCCTTATAACAACTTGCATTGAGTAACTAGTCCTAGAAGCCTTGGTGGGAAAACGACTTTGGAGCCCTTCGTGGGTTGAATTACTAATCATGGAAGCCTTGGTTGGACAAATGCTCTGGAGCCTGACAACAACTGTGGGTTGAGTTACTAGTCATGTACGCCTTGGTTCAAACAAATGCTTTAGAGAACTAGACAACTTGGGTAGAGACTGATCTGGCGATGGTTAGTGATGTTCAACTGTGAGGTAGAATCATTGGTTAAGGGTTGAGGTGGTTTTTCATCTAGAAGGCCTGGTTTGGTTTTTGTTTGAGTTTTTTCATGAAATCCCACATTCATGCTTGGAAATAGCATGTGGGTGATTGGTTGAAAGAGAGATTTGGTTCATCCCAATCTATGGTCGGGTGGTACATGGAAGTCCTTGACTTGGTTAGATTTGAATATTTTAATAATAACACATTTTCCTTGGTATTTTCATGAGTAAATATGCTTGATATTATGTGGATTTAATGGTTTTTTCCTCATTGATATATCTCTAGTTATTTTCTGCTTATAAATATGTTTTATGGTAATTATGATGTATGGGTATCATAATGTTTTGGTTAGTATATGAAATTTAATTAATGAATGACGTAATAAATAAGGATTCAAATATTGTGAGGATATATTAGTCCTCTTTGACAATTCTCAGATTAGTATGAGATTTCTATGTTTAGATTTTTTGCTATGACCTATAGATTTCATGTTTATGATATGTTCAACAAAATATTTGTCATGGCTAATAGGGATAAAATCAAGTCCTTGTTAAAATGTTTAAATTAGTAACCTTGTTTCAATGTTATTTGAAATTGTTGGAAGTTTCATGAAGTTCTGGGTAGTGGCTGAGTCTTAGCCGTGAAAAAATGGCACAAAATCTGGGGTCGTTGGCACAAAACTGTCTGAAAACGGCCACAGTCACACGGATTCCTTGTTTTGGGAGAGATTATAGGGTCCCAATCACATGCATTCCTTGTCATTGGAGTGACTGAGGCTCTAGGATGGTATAAAAGCAAGTTCTTTTAAGGGTTCTACACCTAAAGGGGTTAGTTGGATCCTGAAGGTTCTGTAGGTTATGAGGAAGTTCAGTTCAGTATTGTCATGTTGGTTCCACTTCCTTAACTGTACCTAGGGAGTTTAATCATAACATGGTAACTCTTCATCACATGTTTACCCTAGTGGATTGGTTAGCTTGGGTAAATGTGTGAGGAGGGTGTTACATCTGTTAGAAAAGTAGAAAGGCAGAAAGATTTTATTTATACTTGATAATTACTTGTGATGTTCTTGACTTCTTATTAAGTTTCTAGTATATCTTATTTATTTTATTTCATCAAGAAACTACCAAAGAAATAGAAAATAAACAATGGACACCAGATGTAGCCTCAAAATCAAGGAGAAACCCCTCTCTATTGGAAAAACCACTCAGTAAGTCTTGCTTCGATAGAATTCCATAGATTTTACATGACCCTTCACCTTGACACAAACTTTTCTCCACACCAAGTCAGCCTCCTTCCTTACTTGTAGATGATCCTTCTTGACCTAGTAGTAGCAGCAGTAGTTGTCACACTTTCTTCGACCAAACAACTACGAATTTTCCTTAGGGACTTCGATCTTCAGTTAAAACCTTTGATCTTGGCCCAATACAACTTCGAGGTGACAAAATCACACAATAACTGGCCACGACATCAACACGAAAATCGGTTAGGGCATGATACGACAATTGGCTATGACATTAATAAGGGAACTTTGATATTCCAAACTAGGGCACGAGAGAGAGAGATAGTTGCAACAAAGGTTTGATTTTACCTTTCTCCTTCTCCTGGACCAAACTCACACTTCCTTCTCATCCTTCTTCTATTTCACACTTCTTCAGGCTTCAAGAGAGATCAAACTTGCTTGTGAGAGAATATGCTTCAAATGGAATTCGTATTGCTCTATTTAGAGTCCTTTGGTGAGGTCAAGTAGCCCTCCTTGAGGTCGACTTGATCATCTTAAGGCCGACTTGGTGTGGAGACAACATAATTCATATTTGACTCAATACTTAACCTTCTTACATGATTCAAATGCCCAAGAAAGGTATCTTTAAAATTATAATGACTCTATCGACTCAAAATAAATCGTAGAAGTCCTAAATGGGAACTTTTACCTAAAACATGATGACCCAAGCATGAAACCCATCCTTTAATAAATCATAATAATAATAATAATAATAATAATAATAATAATAATTTTCTCCATTATTTTGACATGCACATTACAAGGTGACTCAAATACATTAAATGAATATTGAACCTAGTTACATTTTCCAACACTCCCTCTTAACTAAGGACGTATTCATCGTATACATGTACAAGGAATCTATCATCTATATGAACCATGAATAACTTTAGGCACCACAATGACATGGCTTTGATTCCTGAGGAGGGAAATCTATCCAGTGATCTCTCAACAATTTCGTCACCACAATGGCACAGACTAGATTCCTAGCTAAGGAAATATATCGAAGTGGAGATAACATACACTCAATCTTTAATCCTCTCTTGGTAGCATTAGGATTACTTGCTAACCACCAACCCAAAGATCCAGGTGTGTATCCAAAAAAAAGGATCTATAATCAACACCATATTTTTCCAACTTCGGGGCCAAGAGATCAACACAAAGTATCGGCAAAATTTCCTCCCAGGAAATGCTTCACTCACAAAGCCTCAACACTTATTCATCTAGCAGACCAAGGATAACCAATCTCTCCCAATCAACCTAATTGGTAACCAACATGCTATAAAAAAACTTCAAGAGATTTACCTGTACAAACACAACCCTAATTAATAATATATTTTCATATGTACATAATCAAATACAATCCTTTGGGGTCTTCCAGGAAACTTGATGTTCAACTTTTCATAGTAGGACTTTCAACTGAATCTTTGACAGAAGGTTCATCAATCATACACTTTCCTACTTCTCATGTAGCAAGATATCCTTCAAAATTCGTTCTCCAATCAAAACAATGATATGCCCTCCCTCTCAACCAAGGAGCTTCCCTTTAACCAAGATCCCTCTTAATATTAGGGAGATCTTTCTCATTTAGGCTCCCTCTTAACTTAGGGAGATCAACTTCTTTACTTCGACATCATAGAATCTTTTGTGGCTTAGAACTATTTCATCAAAGTTATTATTGCCATCACTATTCACATTGAACATCTTCACCATATTCAAGATTGTGTACCTATAGAATTTAGATAAAAAGTACAACCAAATCTATAGAAGAATGAAGTTATTCATATTAAAATTATGCAAGAATTTAAACCTTATACATATCATATACCCTAAGTTAATTACAAACAAGAGGCATCTACTCTTCAACATATCATTAGGGACTTTGTCTTAAACCTAGCTTACTTCATAACAACTTTCATTACATTGAGGGTTTCAATGTTTCTTCCAAAGGTATGACATACCCTCCTACAACATAAAGCATAGAAACAATTCAAACAAATATAGATCTACATTTCCTCTAACAACTTTCAGAATTCATATGTTAGACTTTCTACTAGGGTTTCGTACAAATCCTGGATTTCATAAAAAATAAATTAAAACCAACCACAACTTAGTCATCAACATGAATAACTTCCACAAGGGTTAGTTCCAACCCCTATATTTTCATACAATCAACAAATCACAACTAAATCTAAAATTTCAATCATCTTACACAAATCTCAAATTATCACATTGTCATCATACATCAGAGATTTTTACTTCTACTAAGGTTTAACTCCAAAAACCTTGAATTTGATTTTCACAATCTCAACAATCATTATAAATAGATTTCATATTGTTATATCACACATACTAGAGAATTTAAATACTACTAGGGTTTAGCTGCAAAACCCTAGATTTCTAAATATCATCATCCTAAAATCTCAGACAAGGACTTATATCTAAGACTTATGTCCATCAATAACTAGGTCAACACAAATATGTAAGAAATTGTTATCATGCATAAGCATATCATATGTCAGAAAAAATTAATACATTAGACATATACTGACCTAGTCCAAGGTATGGTTTCGACAACATATATATACCTAGGGCTTCATTCCTAGGATCTTACTTTAAACACATAACAATGGTTTTCCTTATAGACTCAACCAAATCCTAAAGATCTAGGGTTTCATAACTTAGCAAAGAAAACCCTATTATTCCAAAATTTCAAAGGTTCGAGATCTCATAAAAACATCATTCAACCCTAATAAGTTAAGATTTCATGATCATACCGAAAACCCAAACATGACATCATCAACATGAAATTCAAATAGCATTTCACAATAACCCTAAGTAGGCTAGAGTTTCACACATTGTCAACATACCCTTAAATTATGGTTTTCTAGAGAACCTATCTACGGTTCTATAAAATCAATTAAGAATATGATTATGGTATATTTATCAATTGATGAATCACCCAAAACAAGAATCATTATGATTCAATATAGATATACACAAAAATGTTAGTAATAGGTTATCAAATGAATAAACATTTACTATAAAGAAATCAATGTTTGTTAGTTTAAGGAATTCCTTTCTTTCTTGGAAAACCTTACCTTTGGGTGCTTTCTTCCATACTCCTTGAGGATATAGGAGATGTCTTCCTAATCAAGACAATAGAGGGAGAATGGTGATTAGTATTTAACATAATCAAAACTAAATGAGTACATGGAACCAAAACTAAAAGGAAATGAGATATCTATCTTTGGGAGTTGTTGGGGGATCCCTCCAAAACTTTAGGGTTACCTATAAACTTATAAAACAAAAGAAAAAACATTTTCTAAAAACATGTTAAAACCTATAAATTCTAAAAACGAAAAATAGAATATCTAAGAATAAACAGAAAATACTTAATAGTGTAAATCCATTATATCAGATTCTCCGGGTTTGAATTTCTTTGGGTATCCTTCTTTAGCAATGTTAGCATGATATCTATCTCTCTTATTATTCTTTGGATTATCGGGATAGTCACTCCTGTAGTGACCCTTCTTATGGCATTGATAGCATTATACCTTGGACATGTCTACTTCCATCCTTGGTCCTTTCTATTTCTTTCTTTTGTGTTGAGAAATGTAGGTATTTGATACTCCTTCAGCATTGGAAACTAGAGAGATCCTCAATTCTTTTTGACTGCAAGAAGTCAATATTTCTTCTAAAGTAGGAGCTTCCTTCCAACTGTTAAGACCTGTACCAAGACCCCAAGTAGGTGGAAATCCTAATAGATCAGTAATCACAAGTTCTTTGTCTACAACAATTTCATCAATGGCCAAAAGATCATATCTGATTATCACCATCTTCACAAAGAAGGAGGCCACTATAAATTCTTTAGTCATATTTATGGTCCTTAGTTCATTCTTCATGCTTGCCACTTGGCCAATGCTTTTACTAGTGAATAACTTTGAAAAGGATTCATACATTTCCTGAGCATAATTGATGTTGACTATGAATGGTACACGATTGTCTTTTATTCCTTCTACCATTAGAGTCATGGCCACCAATTCTAATTCTATGAATTTTACTTTCTCAACATCACTTGAGTCATCTGTAGGATTCTTTACATTTCCTTTGACCAAGTCTAGTACCTTTTTCTTTTCATGGATGAGGTCAATCCTCTTCTTCCAAGACCTGTAGTCTGATGATCCTTAAATTTTTCTCTCTCCCTTGATTGTGTTAGGCATTTTCCTTGACTATAGTAGATTCCTTCCCTAAGAATCCTTTTGAATGGTTCACAGATAAAGTTTGAGACTAATATTTTATTTTTTCTTCCCCAAAGCTCAAAACCATGTTAGAAAATCGAAAAGGCAAAAATATTTTCTTTATACTTGATAATTACTTGTGATTTTCTTGACTTCTTATTAGGATACTTTTATATCTTTTTTCCTTCAGTTCATCGAGCAATTTGAAAAGTAATAACACATCAACAATGGACACTAATGTACACATTGTGCAGGTGGCACTATGTACATGTGGTATTGTGTACACGTTGTACACATTGTGTTGTGAACATGTGGTATTGTGTTATTGTGTTGTGAGAATTTGGTATCATGACATGTCTATTTTTTGTGTTGTAGTATGTGTAGGTATACGTATTATGTTGTGTTGCACATCAGATGTAGGTGTATGTGTTTTCATGTCTTGTATACCAGGTGTAGGTGTATGTATTGTTTTGTGTTGTACACTAGGTGTAGGTGTATGTGTTGTGATGTATACTATGTGTATGTGTATGTGATTGAATAGAAGAGAGGTCACTAGGTGCTTTCCAAATATGGTAACCAATCAAGTGTGTGTACATAAAGGACAAGGACAAAGCTAGAAGCAAAGGATTGATTAAATGATAAGTATTCGTATTTTATTTCAATTTTATTATGTGTGTGATCTCTTACTCTGATTTATTATTGTTACATGTGATCTATGATTATGGTTTATGATCATTTCATGAGATTCTTGATTTTGGTTTATGATGGTGGAACTTTGAGCTAACTAGATGTGATATGTTTATAAATGATGATTTGATCAAGTAACTAGTTTCACTTCTTGTGATATGAAGTTGAGAAAATTGCAGGTTTACCTTATTGACGTGCCATGAATGAGGTATGGTGTGAATTTATTTCAATTTTTTTTTAGTCTAATGGAAATTATGTTCTTGGTACAAGAAAGCATGTCAGAAAATTCTTGAGTTGGGTGGTTGAAATGGACTGAAAGAATTAGCAACATAAGTAAAAGGAATTAGAACATGCAACAGTATGTTGACAAAGCACTTCGAGAGTAGGGCCATTTTGGGACACTGGTACCCAATAGTGTTCATTGATTTCCATGAGTATGTTATGACCGGTATGATGGCTTTGAGGCAGGGATATTCCTTGGTGTTTATACCTTCCGATATGAGGAAACCTTGCCAAGGGTGGGGTTGCCCAAGGGACTATGTAGTAGAGAAGGGGATCCTCACGGAACTTGGAAGGGGGTGACCAAATTTCCTAAGGTACTATGTATAAGAGAACGGAAGGTCAGGGATGGATTTTTTTTTGTCATTATCATTTCCAGATGGAATCAGATGCACATTAGGAGTGTTCCTTGGAACAATAATTTGGTAACTACTCATTGAGAGGAAAAGTGGCACATGATTGTAGCACTGGACATTAGATGCAAATTTGACTTTGACAGTGGATTCTGGACTTCCCTAGAAAGATGTGAATATTGGTACTAGTTTTGACGGTGGAGGTGTGAGACTTTATATTCCTTTGTTGTTGATGCAGGTATCATATCATTTTACTTTTTGTTTGAGAAAAAGTGCATTTGTGTATATTATTGTAAATATTGTATCGGGTTGTATTTATAAAGCTCCATGAACAATATGGCTTTTTTTTCTTGAAGCAAATATGTATGAGTATATGTGGTTGTTATTGTAAATATCGTAAAGAGTTATGTTATAAATCTCCAGTACATAGTATGTTTTTCATGTTTTCAGCAGTGGTCATTATAAATATTGTATTGAGTTCTGTTATAAAGCTCAATGGAAAGTATGTTTTGCTTTTAGTGGTGTTGTCAGTTATAGGTTTCATAAAACACTGAGGAAGGTGTTCCCCAAAGGGGGAGGGTTCTATAACAAACCTCGTTGAATTTCAATGTAAGAAGAATATATGACCTCATTCTGTAAGGTCATGGGACGCGTATTCTAAGATGATTGAGGGAAAAACATCCTATTGGTTGTCACTTTCAATTTATTATGGCTAGGGAAATTGGCAAAGGCAAGAGGCATTAATTGACATTTTATCTATGAAAATAATGTAAAATAGGAGAAAAGAAAGGTGAAAATTCACGTGTTGCATTTGACGAGGAAAATGAAAGAAAAATAATGGGAATTGAGGAAAACGGATCCCTCAATGATAAAAAGGCTTCTGAAGATTAGTTCATGGCTTTTTGTTAGTGTTATATTTTTTCAGTTTTAGCATGGAGCTCTCTCTTCTATTCCCACTCTCTCATACTCTTGGACACATAGATTTTTCTTGGAGCACTCTTAGAGGAGTATTGCATACTCTGGATTTGGATCAAGAAGGAAAAGGAAAAGCAGGAAAGTGTAAAGGGGACATCAGGATTAGCAGTTACCGCTGGATTGCTCTAAAGGTATCGAATTGCATGTATCATTTCCTTTATATTTTTGGCATGCATGGCACATTCATGTGTTTTCTTGGTTATGATTTGTCATTGGCATGGAATATTGCCTAGATTGATAGTGTTTTTGCCTAGCCTTGTCATTTCCTGGATAACCATGATGTTGTGGGTTTTCCCTTTTGTTTTCTGGTTGGTGCACATGTTCCTTATGGATGTTCGTTGAGTTATTAGTTCCTAGAGCCTTAGTTGGACAAATTGTCTAGAAGCCCTATAACAACTTGCATTGAGTAACTAGTCCAAGAGGCCTTGGTGGGAAAATGGCTTTGGAGCCCTTGGTGGGTTGAATTACTAATCATTGAAGCCCTGGTTGGACAAATGCTTTGGAGCCTGACAACAACTATGGGTTGAGTTACTAGTCATGTATGCCATGGTTCGAACAAATGCTCTAGAGCACTAGACAACTTGGGTAGAGACCGATCTGGCGATGGTTAATGATGTTCAACTGTGAGGTAGAATCATTGGTTGAGGGTTGAGCTGGTTTTTCATCTAAAAGCCCTGGTTTGGTTTTGTTTGATTTTTTTCATGAAATCCCACATTCATGCTTGGAAATGGTGTGTGGGTGATTGGCTAAAAGAGAGATTTGGTTAATCCCAATCTATGGTTGGGTGGTACTTGGAAGTCCCTGACTTGGTTAGATTTGAATATTTTAATAATAACACGTTTTCGTTGGTATTTTCATGAGTAAATTTGCTTGATATTATGTGGATTTAATGGTTGTTTCCTCATTGATATATCTCTAGTTATTTGTTGGTTATAAGTATGTTTTATGACAATTATGATGTATGGGTATCATAATGTTTTCGTTAGTACATGAAATGTAATTAATGAATGACCTAATAAATAAGAATTCAGATATTGTGAGGAGATATCAGTCCTCTTTGATGATTCTCAGATAAGTATGATATTTCTATGTTTACATTTTTTCCTATGACCTACAAATTTCATGTTTATGATATGTTCAACAAAATATCTATCATGGCTAATAGGGATAAAATCAAGTCCTTGTTAAAATGTCTACATTAGTAACCTTGTTTCAATGTTATTTGATATTGCTAGAAGTTTCATGAAGTTTTGGGTAGTGGCTGAGTCTTAGCCCTAAAAAAGTGGCACAAAATCTGGGGTCGTTGGCACAAAACTGTCTGAAAAAGGCCACAGTCACATGGATGCCTTGTTTTGGGAGAGATTATAGGGTCCCAATCACATGCATTCCTTGTCATGGGAGTTACTAAGGCTCTAGGACAGTATAAAAGCAAGTTCTTTTAGGGGTTCTACACCTAAAGGGGTTAGTTGGATCCTGAAGGTTCTGTAGGTTATGAGGAAGTTCGGTTCGTTATTGTCATGTTGGTTCCACTTCCTTAACTATACCTAGGGAGTTTAATCATAACATGGTAACTCTTTGTCACATGTTTACCCTAGTGGATTGGTTAGCTTGGGTAAATGTGTGAGGAGGGTGTTGCATCTGTTAGAAAATCAGAAAGGTAGAAAGATTTTATTTATACATGATAATTACTTATTGTTAGGCCCCTATACTACTAGTGTAACCCCTTATTGTTATTACTAAAACCCCTTATTATATTTATGTACCCATGTAGTGCCCATATTATTACTATTGTGCCCCATAGAAGCCCACTATTGTTATTATTATGCCCTTACATTATTATTTTTATGTCGGCCCTGATTATATTATGACCCCTTAGACTCCTATATATATAAATGAGGTGTTTTCATTTGTATCATCAAAGAATTGTTCATTTTTGTAATGTAAAGGAGGTTGCCCTGTCAAAGAGGCTTATTTCTAAGGCATTGATCTATCTTTTCTATCTTTTTTTGAGCTGGTTTCATAACATTTGGTATTAGAGCTTTGGATTCTAGGGTTTTGCTGCTCCAAATAGGTCATCGTGGAATTTTTTCTATAACTCTTTTTCTGCGACGTTTCAGAAGTGAACAAAAATATCCTTTTGAGACAAAATAGTTTTGAACCTCGACTCCAAATTTCAGAGCTTTTCGCGCTATATTTGCGGAGATATGATATGAGGAATTTGGTCTTTTTGCAGACTCCTGAATTACATTCCAAACAGGTGACCTTGGGAAAATCAACATAACTTTTGTTTTGAGCATCAAATTGCAATTTCGTAAGAAGTTACAGAAAGAGGACGGATTGTAGTTTCCTGTGTATATTTTTCAAATCCTAAGGTTAACACAGTGACACGTGGCACTTCATACAAGTTCGATCTTCTAAAAAGGTATATAATCAAGTCATCTTGGGAGATTGTTCATAACTCTTTCTTGGAGAATCTAAATTTGATCAGACTGGTGGCATTGGAAAGAGGACACAGAGGGCTACTATAGGTCACAATTTCAGAACTGGAAGAACCGAAATTATAGAGTTATAGTCATTTCAATATCAGGCTCCTAAAATCAAGAAAAGGCAATAAGAGGAAGTTTGATGGCAAGGATTTAGTAAACTGGATACTTCAGATGGAGCAATATTTTGATCTACATGGTGTACCTTTGTTACAAAAGGTATGTATTACACCTTCATATTTAGAACTGGATCAATTTTTATGGTATAAAGGGCTTTGTTCTCATAAACAACTTGTTACGTGGTCAATTTTCACGGAGGAAATGATAGCACATTATGAGGATACAAAAAGCAATACCTTCTTTAGAGCAACACCACAACAATTGGAAAGAGTAAAAGGGCTTTGTTATATAGTGGAAAGTAAAATTATGGAAACAAGGAAGTCTACCCCTCACAACTATAAAGATGGGAGTGTTGTTTCTCTTAGCCTTCCACAACCTACAAGGGTTACACCACAACAATTGGAAGAAAAAAGAGAAAAAGGGCTTTGTTACAATTGTGATAGCAAATGCACTAAAGGTCATAAGTGTACCGAGAGAAATTATTTTACATAGAGTATGAAGAGGAGGAAGAAAAGGATCAAGAACATCAAAAGAAGAGGATATATGCCAGGATCCAAACCAAAGAAAGAAGAAATGAATCAAACCATATCTTGTAAAGCATTGGCAAGAATTACCACTCCTAAAACTCTCAAGATAGAAGGACATATCAAGAAGAAAAAGGTGCAAGAAGTGAAAGATCACATCGAGAAAGAAGAAATGAATTTAAACATGTCTTGTAATTTATTAGTCGGAATTACCACTCCTCAAACTATCAAGATAGAAGGACATATGAAGAAGAAAAATGTTCAAGAAGTGAAAGATCACATCGAGCATCAAGAAATGAATATGACCATATCTTGTAAAGGATTGGAAGAAATTACCACTCCTCAAACTCTAAAGATATAAGGACATATCAAGAAGAAAAAGGTTCAAGCAGTGAAAGATCACATCCAGTATCAACAACAAGTTCTCCAACTTTTAAAGGATAACGCCACTTTGGTGCAAAATCAAATAAAACAACATGTAGATCAACATCGTAGTGAAAAATGTTTTGATGTAGGTGATTGGGTATTTTTACTGCTACATCTCAAGCAAGCTATTTCTGAGAAGGAAATGTTGGCAATACTACATGCACTTAAGAAATGGAAACCTTACCGAATGGGAAGACACTTCAAGGTAAAAATGGATCATGATAGTCTTAAATAATTTTTAGAACAACTATTATCTTTAGAAGAATAAAAAACAGGTGTCACACATATGTTGGGTTATGACTTTGACATCATCTATAGAAAATGGAAGCAAAATTTTGTTATATATGAACTCTCAAGAAAGGATGAGGATGTGGAAGCATTGTTTTGTGCTATTTCTATTATCCAACCAGATTGGATAAATGAAGCAAGGGATGAATGGAAGAAGGATGAAGAAGTATGGCCACCTATTCAAAAGTTGCAAAAGATCCCAATTCAAACAATATTGCCAGAAATTGAAGAGGAAGGAAAAATCACATTGGAACCTGGAGCAGTCACAGAAACAAGAACCCGACAGCTATGAAATCAATCAATTTCAGAGTATCTCATCAAGTGGAAGAACTTACCTGCTAAAGATTCCACATGGGAGGACAAGAATTTTATACAGGAGCATCAGTAACTACTCAAGCATTGAGGAAAACACTTTTTGAAGGAGAGGGGCATGTTAGGCCCCTATACTACTAGTGTAACCCCTTATTGTGATTACTACAACCCCCTTATTATATTGATGTACCCATGTAGTGCCCATATTTTTACTATTGTGCCCCATATAAGCCTACTATTGTTATTATTGTGCCCTTACATTATTATTGTTATGTTGGCTCTGATTATATTATGACCCCTTAGACTCCTATATATAGAAAGGAGGTGTTTTCATTTGTATCATCAAGGAATTGTTCATTTGTGTAATGTAAAGGAGGTTGCCCCCTCGAAGAGGCTTATTTCTAAGGCCTCAATCTATATTTTCTATCTTTTTGTGAGTTGGTTTCATAACACTTGTGATGTTCTTGACTTCTTATTAGGTTTCTACTATATCTTATTTATTTTATTTCATTAAGCAATTACCAAAGAAATAGCAAATAAACAATGGAAACCAGATGTAGGCTCAAAATCAGGGAAAAACCCCTCTCTATTGGAAAAACCACTTAGTAAGTATTGCTTTGATAGCTTTCCATAGATATTACAAGACCCTTAACCTTGACACAAGCTTTTCTCCACACCAAGTTAGCCTCCTTCCTTACTTGCAAATGATCCTTCTTGACCTAGTAGTAGTAGTAGTAGTGGTCACACTTTCTTCGACCAAACAACTACGAATTTTGCTTAGGGACTTCGATCTTCAGTCAGAACCTTTGATCTTGGCCCAATACAACTTCTTGAGGTGACAAAATCACACAACAACTGGCCACAACATCAACACAAAAACTGGTTAGGGCATCATACGACAACTGGCTATGACATTAATAAGAGAACTTTGATCTTCCAAACTAGGGCATGAGAGAGAGAGATAGTTGCAACAAAGGTTTGATTTTACCTTTCTCCTTCTCCTAGACCAAACTAACACTTCCTTCTCATCCTTCTTCTCTTTCGCAGTTCTTTAGGCTTCAAGAGAGATTGAACTTGCTTGTTAGATAATATGCTTCAAATGGAATTCGTACTACTCTATTTATAGTCCTTTGGTGAGGTTGAGAAGCAGTCCTGGAGGTCGACTTGATCATCTTAAGGCCAACTTGGTGTGGAGACAACATAATTCATATTTGACTCAATACTTAACCTTCTTACATGATTCAAATGCCCAATACTTAACCTTCTTACAACTTAGTCATCAACATGAATAACTTCCACAAGGGTTAGTTCCAACCCATAGATTTTCATACAATCAACAAATCACAACTAAATCTAAAATTTCAATCATCTTACACAAATCTCAAATTATCACATTGTCATCATACATCAGAGGTTTTTACTTCTACTAAGGTTTAACTCTAAAAACCTAGAGTTTGATTTTCACAATCTCAACAGTCATTATAAATAGATTTCATATTGTTATATCACACATACTAGATAATTTAAATAATACTAGGGTTTAGCTGCAAAACCCTAGATTTCCAAATATCATCATCGTAGAATCTTAGACAAGGACTTATATCTAAGACTTATGTCTGTCAATAACTAGGTCAACACAAATATGTAGGAAATTGTTATCATGCATAAGGATATCATATGCGAGAGAAAATGAATACATTAGACATATACTGACCTAGTCCAAGGTATGGTTTCGACAACATATATATACCTAGGGCTTCATTTCTACGATCTTACTTTAAACACATAACAATGGTTTTCCTTATAGACTCAACCAAATCCTAAAGATCTAGGGTTTCATAACTTAGCAAAGAAAACCCTATTATTCCAAAATTTCAAAGGTTCGAGATCTCATAAAAACATCATTCAACCCTAATAAGTTAAGATTTCATGATCATACCAAAAACCCAAACATGACACCATCAACAAGAAATTCAAATAGCATCTCACAATAACCCTAAGCGGGCTAGAGTTTCACACATTGTCAACATACCCTTAAATTATGGTTTTCTAGAGAACCTATCTAAGGTTCTATAAAATCAGTTAAGAATATGATTGTGGTATATTTATCAAATGTTGAATCACCCAGAACAAGAATCATTATGATTCAATATAGATATACACAAAAAATGTTAGTAATATATTATCAAATGAATAAACATTTACTATAAAGAAATCAATGTTTTTTAGTTTAAGGCATACCTTTCTTTCTTGAAAAGCCTTATCTTTGGGTGCTTTCTTCCATACACCTTGAGGATATAGGAGATGTCTTCCTAATCAAGACAATAGAGGGAGAATGGTGATTAGTATTTAACATAATCAAAACTAAATGAGTACATGAAACCAAAACTGAAAGGAAATGAGATACCTATCTTTGGGAGTTGTTGGGGGATCCCTCCAAAACTTGAGGGTTACCTATAAACTTATAAAATGAAACAAAAAAACATTTTCTAAAAACATGTTAAAACCTATAAATTCTAAAACTGAAAAGTAGAATATCTAAGAATAAACGGAAAAGACTTAATAGTGAAAATCCATTATATTAGATTCTCCGGGTTTGAATTTCTTTGGGTCTCCTTCTTCAAAAATGTTAGCATGATATCTATCTCTCTTATTATTCTTTGGATTATCGGGATAGTCACTCCTGTAGTGACTCTTCTTATGGCATTGATAGCATTATACCTTGGACATGTCTACTTCCATCCTTGGTCCTTTCTATTTCTTTCCTTTGTGTTGAGAAATGTAGGTATTTGATACTCCTTCAGCATTGGAAACTAGAGAGATCCTCAATTCTTCTTGACTGCAAGAAGTCCATATTTCTTCTAAAGTAGGAGCTTCCTTCCAACTGTTAAGACATGTACCAACACCCCAAGTAGGTGAAAATCCTAAAAGAGCAGTAATCACAAGTTCTTTGTCTACAACAATTTCATCAATGGCCAAAAGATCATATCTGATTATCACCATCTTCACAAAGGAGGCCACTATAAATTCTTTAGTCATATTTATGGTCCTTAGTTCATTCCTCAAGCTTGCCACTTCGCGAATGCTCTTCAAATGTGATTTATAGCCCTAAAAACAACTCGTTTACATATAATTATTTTTATTGTATTATTATTATTATTATTATATTTATATATTTATTAATATCATTAACAATATTTATATTAAATATATATCTATTTAATAATGTAAACGTACATATATTTAATATATGTATTAATCACATTGATTGGGCTAATATAATTCAAAAAATTCAAAATTAACATGAAAAGATATATGAAAGTAGATGAATATTAAGTTACGTACACTTGAGAGCTAATTCATAAGACGATTATAATACATTTGATAAAATGTGCGATCAAACTAAATTAAATGCTATGTAACGTCAAAAGGTTTAGTAGAATGCCATGGGGGCAGCTGGCCACCGAACACAATGGATGGCTAGAGTGACGGCACCGAACACCCGTTGTGAATAGGTGAGCCTTACATTGGAATTGATGTTTGCTACAGATGAACAGTAAACATCAATACAAAATCAATAATTTTGTATGTTGACTGCGGAAACGGGCCGAGTGAGATATTTTGATTGGTTAAACTGGTCATCTTTTCGTTGTGATCGATGGTTGTCTTTTCGTTTTGATCGATGGTTGTTGTGGTTGTCTTTTCATTTTGATCGATGTTTGTCCTTTCGTTTTGTCTTTTCGTTTTAATTGAGTGAGATAACTTGCTGGGTTGATTTTTAAATAAAAAATGAATAAAGATATTGGTTCCTTTGTATTTTGAGCAAGTGTTAACGTATCATAGCTTTGAAATTTGAAGGGCGGAATGAGATACCTTGTTATAGGTGGGAAATTTGACTTAAGAGATACCGACATAAGCGGTGAATTTCTTCTATATAAGCTTGCATGCTATATGAAAACTAGTTCATACATAGCACCTGTGGCTGTTACCTCCGTCTGATATTGTTATTTGGAGTTGTTTGATATTAGCAGAGCACATAGCGAACTATGGCGTCAAATGTTTTAGGTTTTCTCAATGACAAGAGCATATTAGTAACTGGATCGACCGGTTTCCTCGGCAAAAGTATTTGAGACAGTAATGTTATTCTTACTTATATCTGGTTTTCACGCTCACAATGATGCTAATTGCACTTTGTTTACTTGATGCAGTTTTCGTGGAGAAAATATTGCGTACGCAGCCCGGGATTAGACGCATTTTTGTTTTGTTAAGAGCGGAAGATTTGGAATCTGCCAAACTCCGATTTAAAAAAGAAGTAAGAAATCGCTGGACTATTTGTACTCATCGATGGATTAAATCTATGACCACTGTTATCGTTCAGTAAAGAAATAGTTTCTTGCGCTATGGATGGCAGGTTATAGGAGCAGAGTTGTTCAAGACTTTGAGGGGGCAACATGGGGACAACTTTGAAAACTTTGTGTTCCAGAAAGTTGTCCCTGTAGTGGGAGACGTTGCAGCAGATCATAATCTTGGAATTGACCAAGAGAGCACGAGAGAGCATTTTTGGGAGATTCTGGACGTCGTTGTAAATATTGCAGCAAGCACAGCGTTTGATGACAGGTTTGTTGCGTCCATAGCTAGTTGTAATTGTTCCAATTATATAATTTAAGTGCTTATTGCCTGACATCAAGCAAGCGTAGATATGACGTTTCACTCAATGTCAACACACGCGGAGCTGAAAATGTTGTGGAATTCGCCAAACGATGCCGTAAACTTCAAATCCTCCTGCACGTCTCGACCGGTAAGTGGGATTCATGACAGTTATGTTTATGATTCATAATAAATTGGATTTATATGTTGTGGCTACATCTCTCTTTCTTTCGCATATAGAATATATTTATTTATTTTTATCCGAAAACAATGTGTTGGATTGTTATTTATGTAATTTGTATTTTCTAATAAAGTTTTTAGAAATTTTTTTAAATAGAGATTTAAAATTTTAAGATATTTTCTATAATATATATATATATATATATATAGATATATATATATATATATATAAGATTTAGTTTTATTTCCAAAATATTTATGTTTTTTAATTAATTAATTATTTAAAAAAAAAATTATATGAATCAGAGTCATGTGAAAGTGGTTATAGTCCTTCGAAAATACAAGGATGATAATTTATGGTATTGACTCATTATATAATAATAAATCTTATTTAAAATTAAGAATTTCCATGATTAAGAATCTTATTATCTTTCTATGTTTGATTTATATATTCATTATTTTGATAATTAGTAATAATAAGTTTAGTCTAATTGGTAGATGAAATTATCTTTTTACGAACATTTTCTTAGTTAATTTCAATTAAATTTGACAGAAGTTTTTAAAAACTTGTTTAATTTACAGAATTCAAGTTCTCCGGAGATTTTTGAGAGAACTAAATCCACTTATGCACTCAAAAACATATTTTAAACAAAAGAATATAACAATCTTTTTCGAAATTACATTGCCAAATTCCAATGAAAAAAATCACTTGATCTATTAATTAGACTGTACTATTAAATTAATGTTATAATTTAGTTATTTTTTATGATTTTTTTAATTTTAATCATATAAAAAATATAATAAATATTTTGACATTTATTATGAATTGATGTCTTTAAATTTTATTAACCATTTCTTTGAGATACAATTTTAATAAAAGTAGTTATTTTCCATTTTAGTTATTTCGTATTTATATGTGAAAAGATAAATTGTTATGCTTTGTTATTTTGATTATTTCATTATTGCATCATATTAGTTATTCCATATTAGGTTGGTTATGTCTTATTTCTTTTTTGGAAAAGAAATTCGTTATGTTTTACCAGCTAACCGGTCCTCGAATGTGAAAGATAAAGAAAACAATAAAAACATAAGGTAATTGGCAAAAGTGATTATTTTGATTATTTTAATACGAGGAAAGATTTATTGTTTTGTATTTTATAAAAACCACACTTGTTGGTTCGAAACGCGTCAGCCAAAGAAATAGACTTTGTTTAATATTAAAAGTGTCGAACAAATTTTAATATTTATTATTGGGAGAAATGATCACTACGATTTTTGGGATAGGTATTAGTATAATGATATTAATAAATATGGTTGATATAAGTTTAAGGGTATATAATCATATGCACAACCATATTAATAAATGTGGTTGAAAAGGTGGATAGAAAATAATAGTATAAATCTAATATTAATCATAATATTAATATTCACTGATAAATATATAATAATAAAAATAATAATAATATTACAAAAATAGAGATTCTCTATTGATCACACATGAGTTGTTGCTCTTCTCTATTGATCACACAACCCTTGATTTGACTTGATTACAATGAACCAAATAAAGGGTATTTAAAATTTTCACCTAGAGACCCACCCAAAATAAATTAACATGCACATAGACACTAAATTTTGACTTCTCCAAATATAGATTGAACTCAATGTGACTTACACTTAACTAAGTTAATTCACACTTTAAATCTAGAATGCACTTAACTCAGCTTATCTCTTCATGCTTCACTAGACTTCGATCTTGCTAGATCTTCATGCGAGAGTAATTACTATTTCCAACACTCCCCCTTAATTATGATTGTATGACTGAACATAACACAAACATGACTCAACTATGCCTTCTAGGTTTACAATAGAAATTTACTCAATCATACGAGGCAGCAAGCAGCAAAAGAGAGTTCGATCTCAGGTCGAAGGGGTAAGGCGGCAGTGAGGTGGTTCGATGAAGGCTGGTAGCAAGATCGAAGAGCTCAGGCAGGATGACATCAGATTAAAGACACCCTTTAATAATGTAAAGGCAGCTGATCCCGATTTCCTTGATCATTCATCTGGCATGAAAGACGGGCAACCACATAGAGGTAAAATAATATAGTGGTAATAATCTAAGGCAAGGTCCCAGTATGACGAAGATCACTTATTCCAAATTTTGGGTGCCACTGAAAGAAAAGCATGAGGTGAGGGTGTTAACGCTCAACTAGGCTTACAATGACTCAAAACTTTTAATAATTTTCTTTTTCTTTTTCATTTCTTCCAGATTCTATATCCTCGAAATTGCTTCATTCTCTGTTGTGTGTTCTTGATGTAGGTTCCATATTTCTTTACTTGTATGTTTCTTTGACTTGTCTTGAATTTGTGCTAAAAAGTAATCTGATCATGTCTTCTACAACTTCCTCTTCAAAGTTTTTTCAGCTATGGACTGCTGCCACAACTCTCCATCTTCAAATTGTCTTTTTTGCTTTGCTTCTTGTGCTTCATATTCCTATCTTTCTTTATGCCATATTTCTTGATAGCATAATTTTATCTCTTCTAGACTCCTTTTTTTGAAAAATGTTTTAATGCATTCTTCCTTTTTTTCATAAACTTCCATATCCTTCTCTTCATTTTCCTCATTATGTACTGCTTATTTTTTCTTATAATTTTCACACTCAGGATCATCATTAGGCTTACATGTAAAACCATAATCATGCTCATTTTTCTTGTTCACCACTTCATTTAATTCTTTTATTCCAGTTGTTGCTTTCAAAATCTCATCAACCTGTTCATTGACTTCTCAATCGATTCTTCAATGAGCTTCAAATTTGCATCAAATTTATTAACAACTTTGTTTTCAACTTCCATTCCAATGCTATTTTGAAGACCTACATATTATAAAATAATGGTAAAAACATATTCATTATAGTTTGTAGTGAAAGCTTTCTCCTCTTCCTCTTCCTTCTCTACCTCTTCAACTTCACTGAAACTAACTTCCACTATTCTGTTGTTAGTGGATATTCTCATCAAAAACTCTTGAATCACTTTATCCTCTTCTCGGACATCTACTACTACTAGATCATATACTACTTCATGAGTAGATTCAATCTTTGCTTCATAACTTGTTGCTACAGTGGCAACTTCAACCTTCAATTATTCATCAAATGTGGCGCTTACCATATTGTCATAATCAATCAATGTTTCATAAAATAAATCACATATCATCAACGTAATGTTCATCCACCCCATGTTGGTTTATTTGAGCATCCATGTCATTAACAAATTCAACTTCATCAAGTTTATCAGTTATTGTTGGATTCACGAGAGATGCAGTCTCAATTCCACAAACCATTACTTCATATCACAAAGTCTCTTTGTCCTTCTCAAACTTAAATATCTCAACCTCTGATGTATTGAAGTCATCATTAAAGTCAATCAGACCAATCAATGTTTTTTACATATCACCCCTAAAACAAATATGGTTTTCAATAGGTGCCCCATAAGACACAATCTTTATCCTAAACATTAAACAAAACAAAAAAATTACAACCCTAAACCCCAAATCAAATAAAACCCTTTTCCTTTTATTTTAATTTTTTTTATATCACTTTTAAAATCTCCCTTTTTATAATCCTTTTCCAAACTCTTTATATACCATCCACTTGTTTTTGTAAGCTTGTTAAAAAAACTCCGTTTAACATCACGAAAACTTTAAAACGCACTTTTGAGCCCCTTTCAAAAAAATTAACAATACCATGCCACTTCTTATATACAAGGCATGCATTCAAGAAATTAGCGAACCGTAACGAACCTTTTTTAGTTTTCTTAACGAACTTCGTTCTCTGACTTCTCGTCGCTCGTGCCTTTAAGATTCATTCTTTATTATGTTATGTAAGATTCATTCTTTATTATATTATGGCTATCGCTGCTTACGATCAACAAGGGGATAGTCACTCCGAAATCCCGTGCGTGTGCCGAAATAACGCGGCTGGATACGCTATTGCCAATTAAACGCACCTGCTACTGGTTGCTTGCCGCCTTTCGAATTTGACTCTCTCTACCCAAGGACTTTCTTTTCAACAACTACCATGTCTTGATACGGGGGAAAGCACTGCAGGCTGCTTGTCTCTTTCACAAAACGTTTTTCCTTTGGATCTTCAAACTTAATCTTAATTCTGATACCAATGTGGTAGTAAGGTAGATTAGGAGGAAAGACATAAAATTGATAAACACAAAACCGTTGTTTTTCTTCTCTATTGATCACACAAACTTTGACTAGTGGCTCTCTCAAAATAACTTAACATGCAAACAAATTGAATTTACACTTCTCCAAATATATACGTAACTCAATCTGGCTCACACTTAACTCAGTTAAGTCACTTTAAGTTTGGATTGCACTTAACTTAACTTATCTCTTCATGCATCACTAGACTTCCATCTTGTTAATTTTTCATTTGAGACTAATTACTATTTCCAACAAAAATGAATAAAAAATAAAATTAACAACAAAAACATCATTGTTAGAAAAAAGAAATTTTTAAAATGTGTACTCACCAATTTTTCTTGAATTTAAAATTTGTAATTCATACTTTTATGATATCTTATCTAATTTGATTCCAAATTCTAATTCAGATTTGAACATGGTAACTATGGTATAGATGTTGGAAAGGCAAAGGAGCAAAACACAAATTTCACACAAAAAACACATGAGTTGCTACCTTTTTATTGATCACAAAAAACTTGACTATTACAATGAACCCGGTGAGGGATATTTATATGTTTCCAACTAGTGACTCGCCTAAAATAACTTGACATGCAACTACACACTAAATTCGACTATGAATTAACTCGACCTGACTCAATGCTCAGTTAAATCACTCTCTAATTTCAGCTAACTGCTCATGCCAAAGTAATTAGATTATTTTAACACTCCCTCATGAAAAATCAAACATGATTGTTGGTCTATGTCTCAGCTAGGCTTACAACACCCAAGTTTTTTTTCTGTGAAACTCAAACACATCTTTTCTTAATGGCTTAGTAAATATATCAGTCAATTGATCACTCAATTTACAAGGCTTCAAGTGAACTTCTCCATTTCTCACAAGTTCTCTAAAAAAGTGATATCTAGTATCAATATGCTTTCTCTTCTAATGAAACACACTATTCTTGGATAGTGAAATCGTTGAGGTGTTGCCACAATATATTGTTGTTGATATTTGTTGTTTCTACTTGAGTCCATCAAATACTCTTCTTAACCATACCGCTTGACATGTTGCTGATGTTGTTGCTACATATTCTGCTTCTTTTGACAAAAGTGTCATAATAGGTTGCTTCATAGATGGCCATGCTATCACACCTAAACCAATATGAAATATATAACTAGAAGGGCTCTTCCTGTAATCCAAACTACTTGCAAAATCACTATCTATATATCTAATCAAATCCTTCTTGTTTGTGCTTCCATACATTATGCCACAATTTCTAATTCCTACTATGTATCTCATAATTCTTTTTCCTCCTCTCCAATATGTGCCTTTTGGAGTCTCCATAAATATGGAAATCAAAATTACTCCTTGCATAATATATGTTCTTGTAGCTATAAGATACATGAGGTTACCAACCAATGTTTTGAATAGAGTTTGATTGACATATAATCCTTCATCATCCTTGCTTAGCTTTGTACCTATTGCAACTAGTGTAGGGAAATGTTTGCAATTTTCCATCCTGAATCGTTTCAACAAATCTTTGGCATATTTTTTTTTAACAAATAAAAATTCATTTTTTAGAGTGCTTAACTTCTATGAAAAGAAAATATTTCATAACGCTGAGATCTGTCATCTCAAATTCTTTCGTCATGGCTGCTTTAAATTCATCTAACTTGAGATCACCTATAAAAATGATGTCATCAACATATAAGCAAACAATCAAAAATTTTCCATGCTTATTTACCTTTGTGTATAAGGTAGGTTCAATGTTGCTTCTGCAAAATCCATTCTTAATCATGTAGATGTCAACTCTACTATACCAAGCTCTAGGTGTTTGCTTTAATCCATAGAGTGCTTTCTTCAACTTGTAAACTTTATCTTTTTACCTTCAACATCATAACCTGAAGGTCGTTGCACATAAATTTCTTATTCTAGAAATTCATTCAAGAAGGTTGATTTCACATCCACCTGATATACTTTCCACTTGTTTTGATATGCTATGGATGGAATTACTCTTAATGTATTCTCCAAAATCTATTCCCAGTTGCTGTGAGGACCCTTTTGCTACAAGTATTGCTTTAAATATGTCAATTTCACTTTTCTCATTCAACTTTATCTTGTACACTCACTTCACACCAATGATATTTTTTCCTTTTGGCAAACCAACAAAATCCCATGCATGATTCTTTTCAATAGCTTCAATTTCTTCATCCATGGCTTGCACCCAATTTTCATCTCTGATTTTTATTCAAACGGATAAGGTTGGAATGACAAAAATGCATTATTTGAACTAACATCCAAATCATCATAAATATATTTCAGACTTCTCATCTTTCTCTTACCATTTCTTGATTCATCCTGATTGATTGTTGGGGGAATCTTGATCTATTGATTTGCTTGAAGATCCATGCTGTTCAGAATATCTTGGAGTCTTTGTTGGTGTGCCTTTGTTTGGTGTCTCCACCTATGATTCTTTTTGCTCCTTTTCTGCTACACAATCTTCCACCATCAGTGGCACTTTTACATCAATTGTTTTGTCTATACTTCCATTCCATAACTTTTGTTCTTTGAGCACAATATATCTGCTAACTATGGTCTTCTTGGTGACAGGGTTATATAATTTGTAAGCTCTTGATTGCTCACTATAACTAGTAAATATGCATTTTTCACTTTTATCATCCAATTTTCCTCTTCGATCCTTAGGCAGATGCACATAAGCTACACATCCAAGCACTCTGAGATGAGATACATTGTAAGATATACCTGACCATGATTGTTCTGGTACTTTGTTCATCCCACTCTTTGTAGGAGATCTGTTGATCACATAAATAGCACATGTAGTTGCTTCTGCCCAATACTCATTGGACAAGTTTCTTCCTTTCAACATGATTCTTGTCATGTTCATAATTGTCCTTTTCTTTCACTCTACTACACCATTCTACTGCAGTGTGTATCTAGTTGTAAATTATCTTATGATTCCATGTTATTTGCAATAATCATGAAATTCCTTTGAATCATATTCTCCAGCATGATCTGACCTCAATACCTTGATCTCGCGATCACTTTGGTTATTTTCTAAGGCTTTGAATTCTTTGAAATTTGCAAAAGTTTCAGACTTCTGCTTCAAGAAGTAAACCCAAGTCTTTCTACTATAATCATCAATGAAAGTGAGGAAGTAACAACTTACACCAATCAACTGTGTCCTCATAGGTCCACACACGTCTGTATGCACTAGCTCAAGAGGTTTCTTTGCTATGTATGCAACTCCCTTTGGAAAACATTCATGGTGTTTCTTTCCTAAGATGCAACGCTCACAAGTACTAGTAGGTTCCTTGACGGGAGGTAATCCTCTAACCATATGTTTTTGTTGCAACAATATTAAACCAGAAAAATATAAGTGTCCAAACCAAAAATGCCATAACAAATAATCATTAGAACATGCAACTATAAAAGAATTGACTTGATCACTGTAATTCATGACTAGAGAAAGAGTTTGTTCCTCGTCATCTGCACCTTTGCTGTCACTTACTTGGGGGCTTGTCATATATAACACATTATTGTCCTTGAAAGATAACTCTGTATCATTTCTGTGTCAATTGACCAACGCTTATTAAATTATGTTTGAGACCAGCAACATAATATACCTCTGAGATTTTCTTCAGCTCCCCTTGCTTGGTCAAGATGTTGACCACTACTTTTCCATCTACATCCATAGTCTTGTCAGTCCCCACATTTACCTCTATCTTCACAGACTGATCCAAATTTGCAACCACATTCTTGTTGCCTATCATGTGGTTACCACAACCACTATCTAATAGCCACACATTATCAGAAGGTTCATGCATGGTATGATAAGCTAGGAACATGGAGTTATTACTCTTTGTAGTGACATCAGTTCTCTCGTTCCCTTGATCAGCTATCCCCTTCTTGCAATCACGGGCATAGTGACCAAATTGACAGCAATAATAACATATCACCTTTGATTTGTCTAATATTTGATTATTGCTAAAGCTTCTACAGTTGCTTCCACTTTCATGTTCTTGCTCTTCTCGACCATATCTCTGGTCACCATGCCTTCCGCCTCATCCTCTGCCTCTCGATCTACTTCTGCCTCGACCTCTGTCTCTTGAAATAGAAACCTGATTTTTGAAAGCGGTTTCTAAAGTGGAACCCTTATTTCTTTGTTTCCTTGCCTCATGTGATAGAAGTGATCTCATCAACTCATCAACTATTAGTTATGTCAAATCCTTGGCTTCTTCTATGGTTGCTACCACAACATTAAATTTGGTAGACAAAGCGTTGAAGACCCTCTCAACCACTATTTGATCTTTAATTTCCTCACCATAAATTTTTAACTGATTTACAACAGTCATGACCGGATTAATGAATGAATTGATGTCCTCTGTCTCCTTCATCCGCAGACTTTCAAAATTTGTCCTAGTATTCTGCAACTTAACAATAATTACTTTGGACATACCTTTATAGCTTGTCGCCAAGGTATCCCATGCTTCCTTTGATGAAGACGTGATCAGAATCTTCTGGAACATTGCTCGGTCCACTCCTTGCTGGATAACTTCAAGGCTTGTGCATTCTTCTTCTTGTCTTTCTTCCGTAGATCCCTCTCTGCATTAGTGAGAGCTCATTCTTCTGCTTCTTTCTTAGGTTTTGAAAACCCAAAATTGACATAATCCCAAACATCATGAGCTTGCAATGTGGTCGTTATCCCAATAGCCCACACATCATAATCTTTCCTTGTAAATGGTGAAAACTGAAACTGGAAATTTGAGAAAATCATCTTTATTAAAAAAAAATTCCTCATTTTTTTATTGAAAAAATTTATAAACCCCTTTTCAATAAAAACTTTATTTATTTTTTATTTATATAAAAAAATTTTTATAAAAAATGTTTATATATAATAACAAAAACTTTTATAATAAACCCTTTTAAAACTTTTATAAATCCCTTTTAAAGACTTATTATAATATATTCACTTTCTCAAAAAAATCGTTTTATGAAGCTTTAGTAAAGAAAAAATATTTTATATTAAAAGGCCTTTTAAAAAGGCCCTCTCGTAAACAAACTAAATCAACGTAAATAGCACCCAACGTTTGACTTAGTCGTTTTTAATTTTGGTTGATTTTTCCCAAAGGTTGCCACCTCTAATGTGGTTCTTTGTTAGGCCCATGAGTGTTATAACGCATTGAAAACCACTCTAAGGTGTTATAGTTAAGGTGTGTTATAGACTAAACAAGAGGAAAAACTATTTATTTTCTTTCTCACCGATCATTGCTGTTATCTTTTGTTTTTTAACCTTGTTCCAATATTAATTTGTTGGAAAAGTAGAAGAACTAAAACACAAATTTCACTAGTCCTCTTTTATTGATTACACAAAATTAAATTTTGTTTTTTTAAGCTTTGTAACTTGTTCTAATATCAATTTATTAGAAAGACATAAAAGCCAAAACACAAATTTCACGCCTACAACTTTTCTATTAATTACAGAAAACTTAATTATTACAATAAACCATGTATATAATTAAATTATTTTAATAGTAAAATAATTAGATTATTTTAACAATAAACCATGTGTATAATACAATTTTTTGTATCTCAATTTAATTAAGAATGCGAATATATATGTATGGTATGCTCAAAATTAAGATATACTGATCTTACTGTAATGCGACAAAAGCTTACGTTGTTGGGCACGGAAGTGGAAGAATAAAAGAGAGCCAACTAGAAATGGGAGTATCTATGACCACCACTGACGAAAATGGTCCACCTCTGAGCCTAAATATTGAAGCGGAATTCGGTTTGCTGGAGAATACACTAGCCAAGTTACAAATGGACTCGTCACCCACCACTGCTACAGGTAGCACGGCTTCTCGTTCACACAAAGAAGCCATTAATCAGCTCAAAGAGTTGGGTTTAGAAAGGTATTTTTTGGTCTGAAAAACTATTGCATTGAGCTTTTTACACACGTTTCATCGATTATTTTTAGTTTTGTGGCATTAAAATATCATATCATTTCATATATATATATATATATCCTGAATTCATTCTAAAATTATAATTCAACATAGAATCATTAACGCGCTGGGTATGGATATCTGAGCAGGGCAAAAATGTTTGGGTGGCCAAATACTTACACATTTACCAAAGCTATGGGAGAGATGTTACTGGACAACGCAAGGGGAAACCTTCCGGTGGTCATCGTCCGACCGACCATTATTGAGAGCACATTGGCAGAGCCCTTCCCTGGCTGGATGGAAGGCACCAGGTTCTCACAGCCATTTTTATTTATCACATTTCCTTCACAGTCTCGATCACCACCAATTTTTCGAATTGATATTATTAGTATGAATGTCATAAGCTAATGATGATATGCTTTCTCGGGGATGTAATGCAGAACTATGGACACCTTTATAGTAGCATACGGAAAGGGGCGACTCTCTTGCTTCATGGCCGATCCAGAGCTCATCTTGGACGTGGTTTGTCCGCTAATCCAAGCATTAATATTTTTTAGGTTGTCCATAAGTCTAGAATTGGATTGATGTTGATGTCAGGATTATTCATCCTGGACGTGGTTTGTCCGCTCATCCAAGCATTAATATTCTTTAGGTTGTCCATAAGTCTAGAATTGGGTTGATGTTGAGAGAAACAAATTTATTTTAGCTGAAAATTATTTTTAATATTTTGGTGATTTAATTTCTATAGATTTGATCTTGTTCTTACTTTATATATACAATAGGGAAGATTTATAACATTTTGAAATGAGCTGTTTAAAAATTATATAATCAGGGTTGGTTTTTTTGTTTTTTTATTTTTTCTTATAATTAAATATGTTACTTTTTATTTAGAAAGTGAGAATAATAACAAGATATTTTATTTTTGATTTGAAATAAAATTTAAGTAGAGAGGTGTGTTTATTTGAAAAAATGTTACTTAATAATTTTAACTTATTAAGCAATATTGTTTTTAAAATCACATAAAATCATTTTTTGGCTGAGGCCTTTCAAACCAACAAATGTGGTTCATCATAAGGACCACATGAAGAGACAGACCATGGCAAAGGCTTAAATAGAGAGCAATGTAAAGACATAATTTCAAGTAACGGCTGTTCCAAAAGGGTAGGCCAAAAAATTCTTTTATGTGATTTGTACCAAAAGACTTTGCTTAATTCATTATAGATCACAGAAGCTTGAATACAGAAATTTTAATTTAAATATCAATAATTATTTTATTAGATGGGTGGTAAAGATTTAATCATCATGAAATATAATGAAATATTTATAATAGTCTTTATAAATAAAGCTTCTCATTATCTCCAAATTGCTATGCTATTTTAATTAATTAATTTCAAATTAATTCAAAAAAGACTATATCAACACATGTCATATTGAACATGTTGTATTCATAAAACTATGGTATTAACCCATATGATATTAACCCATGATATTGTAATAAAAAATATTTAGACCCTAAAAATTTCTATAATAAACATTATTACCAATATTGTCACATGTTAATATATATATATAGTTAGTTATTATTATCATTATTAAGGAATCATACCGACCTTTTATCAGTATTTTATTGTTCGTTGACCTTATTTGTTTGGATATCAACAGATTCCAGCAGATATGGTGGTAAACCAGATGATAGCAGCTATGGCGACACATGCTTACGAAAATGATCTGTTTATTTATCACGTCGCATCATCCGTGGAAAATCCATTGCCTTGCTCCCTTCTAAAGGATGAGGCATATAATTATTTTTCAAGGAATCCTTGTGTGAGCAACGATGGAAAACTAATTCACGTAAAAGAGGTCTTCTTTCTGGAGAGCATGAGCAGCTTTCGCTTGTACATGTTACAACGCTACAAAGTACCTCTTCAGGCAAGCTAATACTCCACTCTTCCTTACAAACATCATCTTAATTTCAATATTTCGCTTTCAGTATAGTTTTAACTTTTACCGATTAATTAGCACAGTGCTGTTGGTGGTTGGTTATGAATAGGTGATCGGTGTAGTAAACAAAGTCATCTCCATCTTCACAGCACGTTTTACACCTCGTTACGACCGTATGCTCCGAAATTACAACTTCATCATGTATTTAGCAGAATTGTACGCGCCTTACATCTTCTTTCAGGGAAGGTATTGTCGCTAACTTTTTTTTTTCAATTTCTCATTTCGTCACGCATTATACTGTTTTTCTCTATCTGTTGTCACCATTATAATAAGGTGGTTGATTCTGTGGCTATATCAGCTTTGACATAACAAATACTGAACGCCTATTGCAAAAGATTTCCGCAGAAGACTTGAAAGCGTTCAACTTCGATGTAAAATGCATCGATTGGGTCGATTACCTGTCAAACGTCCATATCCCTGGGGTAGTCAAATATGTGCTTAAGTGAAACAATGGAAATGACATTGATAACCTCGTCAACAGTTAAGTCCAGTTATACTATATCATATGATTGTGAAGCCTTTCAACCAAATAATTCCTACACCATTTGCTTCATAAACAGGATATTTGGAATAAAAACCGCTACTTTTACTCTTAAATTGACATTGTATTATTTGGCAAGACCTAGATGGCTAGTCAAATATGTGCTTAAGTGAAACATTGGTAATCACATTGATAACCTCGTCAACAGCTAAGCCCAGTTATAGTATATCATATGATTGTGAAGTCTTTCAACCAAATGATTCCACACCATTTGCTTCATAAACATGATTGTTGGAATAAGCCTCTACTTTTACTCTTAAATTGACATTGTATTTACTTGGCAAGGCCCAGATCGCTTAATTTTATAACTGTGAAGAAATCTTGCTTCGTAAAAAGAGAAAAAATATATAGATCGTTATTGAAATAAACGTTTACTTTTACTCTCTCTCATATTGACATTGAGAGTGTATTTATCAGGAAAGATTGACTTAAATTGACCGTGTGTATTTGTTTGGTAAGATTGCCTTAAATGGACTGTATTTATTTGGCAATGATTTAGATGGTTTAATTTTATAATTATGTTAATAGATATATTTATTTTAGAATTGGTTTTTAAGAATTTTAATTTAATCATATATAATTATTACGTGAGGGGTAGAGATTTAATTTTAATAAAATATTTTTGTGTAATATACATAAATAAAAACCAAAATTTATTTGGTAATAGTTATGATTTTTTTGTAATTTTAGTTAAATTTATTAATTAAAACAATACTCATATGAACAAGTCTTATATGAAATATTTTTTTGTTTTTTTAACATGTACTTAAAAATTATGGTATTGTAACATAATCTATTTATAAATTAATAATCTCCATGATAAAACCAGAATCAATCTCCATAGTTAAGAATCTTGTATATATGTTTAATTTATATATTAGTTATTTTTATCATTATTAATAATTTTAAATAAAGCTATAAATTTGTTAGTTTTTTATGATTTTTTAATTTTATCAATTTTAGATGTGTTATTAAATAAGTGCTTTCATACCTATCATGGATTAATGGTATCTGCATTTATCAACCATTTAATTTATATGGTTGTGCTAACTATGAATAAATCACATAGGATGTGTCCAAAGGTTTTTTTAGCATAATGAAAATTATTATATATTTAATTATGTTGAAATGATTATTAGGTGGGTGGTAGGATTTAAGCTCCATAAAATATTATAGAATATTCATAGGATTGTTTGCCATCTTAATGGAACTCTGGTTGTCACAATTGATGACGGTCGCTTCTTTCTGCTCTCCTCCCGCATCACGGAGAAGCCTCCTCAACCAGATAGCTTCACATGTCGATACGCATATTGCTTGGTACTCGACTTCAGCTGAAGATAAAGACACAATGCTCTGCTTTTTAGTACTCCATGTTATGACCCAGATCCAACACAAAATGCGTAACCCATGAGAGATCATCGATCATTCAGGTTACCTTCCCAATCAGAGTCTGAAAAACCTGCTAAAGTAACATCAGATATACCAGTGTATAAAATTCCATAATTACAAGTACCATGAAGATACCTATGTACACTTTTCACTGCAACCCAATGAATTTCAAGAGGTTTAGACATAAATTGGCTTAGCCCACTAAGAAAGTATGCTATGTCTAGTCTAGTTGTAGTCAGCTATATTAGACTACCAACTAGCTACCTGTACAAAGTGGCATCCACCTCCTTAGAGCCATCGTCTCTGCACAATTTCAGGCTTTGCTGCAAAGTTACTCATGTTGTCTTACACTGTTCCATTCTGAACTTTTTGAGCAGCCCTCTGTCATTATTACCTTGAGTAAGGAAAGTCTACCCAGAGTCTCTCCACACTTCCAAACCTATACAATAATGTAAACTTCCAAGGTATTTCATCTCAGAAACCTGTGACATCTGCAATTTGATTTCTTTGATCAATGCATCTACATTACCTGTTATAATCATGTCATCCAGATACAAGAAAATCAAAATTATCTGTCCTTGTTCATCATACATGGTATATAGATTTGGATCAGTCTTACTCCTATGAAAACCATGATGTAAGAAAAATGAATCAATATTCTCGTACAAAGACCCACGTGCCTATTTTAAACCATAAAGGACCTTTTTCAATATACAAACCAAATGCTCCTGCCTTTGTTTAACAAACCCTTCGGGGTGCATTAAATACACCTGTTCTTTCAAATCACCATTTAAAAATGTAGACTTAACATCTAACTGTTGTAGCTTCCATTGATGTTTTTTAGCTACAACAATTAACATTCTAATAGTATTCATTTTGGCTACCGGAGAAAAGTTTTCTTCATAGTCAATTCCCTGTTTCTATGAATAACCCTTTTCTACCAGTCTAGCTTTGAACTTTTTATACTCCCATCTGCATTAAATTTAGGTTTGTAAAATCAATTGCAACCTATGGGTATTTTTCTTTCAGGCAATTAAACTAGTTCTTGAGTATTATTTCTAATTATAGATTCAAATTCTTCATTCATTGCGGCCCTCCACTCATGATATTGACTAGATTCTTTATAATTTGTGGGCTCTATAATATTTAAAATGTTTGACATTAAAACATAGTCTCTCAATCTGGCTGGTAGTTGAGTCTGCCTACCTGATCTTCTTGGTAATGGACTCACCTCAAATTTGTCTGCTTCAGACCTTAGAAAGTTCGAATTACTAATTACATCACCTACCTCTTCCTCTTTCTGTTGTTGTTGTTGTTGTTGTTCCTGCATGTCCTCACTTATTTCTTCCATCAACAATGGAATGTGCCACTCTTTAAGGTTGTTCTCTTTATTTCCTTCCTTAGTCTACTCATCAAATATCACATCTTGACTCGCAAGAATTTTATGAGTCAAAGGATTAAACAAATTATAAGATTTAAACTTAGTGTAATATCCTACAAAGATGCATTTCGTGGCCTTAGGATCTAACTTCTTCCTATCATCCTTTGGGATATGGGCAAAGGATTTTGACCCAAAAACCCTTAAATGATTCACTGCAGGCTTATATCCATAAAATTCTTTAAAAGGAGTTTTAAAATTGATACATTTAGTTGGACTCCTATTTTTCAAGTAAACTGTTGTGTTAAGGGATTCAACCCAAAAACCATTAGATAGACCCTTACCTTGAAGCATACTTCATGTACACTCCACAAGGGTTCTGTTCTTGCGTTCTACAACTCCATTCTGCTGCGGAGTGTGAGGTACTGTGTATTGTTGAATAATCCCATGATTCCTGCAAAATCTCATGAACTCTCCCAACTTGTATTCTCCCCTTGATCAGAGCAGAGAATCTTAATGAATTTTCCTGTCTCCTTCTCCACCATATTCTTGAATTATTTAAAGCATTGAAATGTTTGTCTCTTATTTCTAATAAAATATACACAAGAGAATCTAGTGCAATCATTAGTAAAGAGTAGAAAATAATATGCACCACCTAGCGACCTAGTCTGCATAGGTCTGCATATATTTGTATGCACAAGCTTGATAATATCCCTTTTCTTCCTATCATCATTCAAAGGAAATTCTTCCCTATGCATTTTCCCTAATGCATATCCATCACAAACTAAATGAACATTCTGAAAAGCAGGTAGTCCGTTAACCATACCTTTTCTTTTTAGTAGCATGAGATCTTATAGGTTCAGATGATCGAATCCTTGATGCCAAAGATTCTCGTCTGTTAGTCATGCTGAAGCCAGAGCTTGGTATGGCATGCTCTTGACGTTCAACCTATACAAGCCTCCCACACGCAATTGAAACTGGTTCCTTCTTGTTGTCCTTTATGATACAGTATGATCTGAAGAATTTGACTTGCAGGCCTTGATCTACCATCATTGAAACATAGATCAAGTTCTTCTTAATCCCGGGTACATACATCACCTTTTTAATATATCTGATATTACCATCAGGTAACATCACCGAAATATCACCGCACCCCTTGATTTGATAACCTCTATCATCACCTAGATATATGTTAGCTCCACAAGCAGGTTCTTCAAAATTTTCAAACCAATGTCTATTACCTGCCATATGCGAAGACGTGTCTGAATCTACACACCATATTTCAGACTCATCCTCCTCAATAGCTAAAAGAGCATAATCAGCTACAAATAGTCAAATATCATGACTGTGACCTTCATCAAAAAGTGCCCTATCTGTTTTCTCCATTTATTTCTAGCCTCATATGTTGTCTCTTAAAACAAAAATTAGCAAAGTGACCTGTTTTCCCACAGTAAAAACATTTACTGTCATATGTATTTGGAGACATAACTCTAAATGGTCTCTTCTAAAAAATGCCACTACCTTTTTGTTCTTGTGGTTGTTTCCCTTTGTATGGCTTCTTCTTCACCATTAGAGCAAGATCGACACTCTGTGGTCTTAAATTTTGTCGCTTCTCTTCTTCCTGTATCAAGATTCCTATTAGCTCTTCAAATGCATGGGTTTCCTTCCTTATATGGTATTCATCTGTTATCCCCTCCAATGTAATTGTGACAAGATTGGAATCCGACACCTTCTCCTCGATGTCACCCAATTTGTCCTTCTAGTCCTTAAGCCATACATGAATCCATCAGTGGTTCATTCTCCTCCATCCTGATGGAAAACAACTTTCCTTTGAGTGGCAAGATGTGATTGGTGTTCTGTGTCTAGTATAGGTTCTTGAGTGTAGTCCATATGTCACTGGATGATTTACAGTCTCTAATATGTGGGATAATATTGTCTTTAACGGACATCTTCAATAATAATTTAGCCTTATCCACCCTTTTATATCAATCCTGCATTAGTGCTGCCAAGCTTCCTACTGCCATGGTCGGCTTCTTCTCACCACCACTAGCGATCGAGCAAGCGCTCGATCCCTCAAGCAACGTTTGTAGCCTAAATTTCCAATTGGTATAATTCGTTCCATTGATTTTATTAGACTTGTTGAGATAAGATTCTGTAAAATTGTCATTTTCAATTGATCGGAATCCCAATCCCTCGATCTATAGTCGATTCTCAACAAGTGAACAATTACAAGCTACAAAAAAAAAATATCAAAACATACCAAAACTTTTGAATCGATCACAGATTTGCCACCAGATTGCTTGATCTACCTCCGATCTGGTCGATCTACCACCAATCTACCATGATCTCTATGTCTGCAACTTAGATCCACCACCAAACTAGTAACACCTGAAGCTTAGAACCATAAAAAACATGCCAGCACTCTTTTAGACTTAAAAACAACAATTTTTTGGGGCAATGAAGAAAATTTCTTTAAGTAAAGATCAGATCATCGCGGATTTGACCTTCATATTTGCGATTATCATCGCTACTGTCAAGCTAAAAACTGCAATGACTGCTTTGTTCTCATCTATAGATATGCTAAGACCTGTGAGAAAATAATTTTCTCCTTGTGAGTAAGGTATGTCACTCTGACCAGCTAGACTCCGAAATTGCTAGCACTGAGGCTCCTATGTTTCCACTGGGGCAGTGTAGCCAGGAAGGCTTTATAGCCATGAAGGCTCTGTAGCCATGAAGGCTTTGTAGCCACTATGGCTCTAATGTAGCCAATAAGTCTCTACAGGTAAATCAGGCTCACCAGATCTGAGCTTTGAGACCATGTTAGAAAATTGGAAAGAAAAACATGAATTGAATTAACCAGCAACTCACAAGTGAGAAAGCTACACCTCGAGACTGCACAAACTGGAGCATACACTCTCATGTTCAATTAATCAAAGATGAGACAATAAATACATCTCAAAAGAATAGGGAGGTGAGAACAAACTCTTATAAGCTAGGAACTAGTCCTAACTTAAGGAGTTATGTTACAACCATGTAACCATTTCTCCATTAATACAATATAATATTAATTATCTTCAACTTTATGTTTAGATTGAAATATTGGAACATAAAAAAAAGTGAGGAATGCACATCATAAGTTTTACAGAAAATATGGGAAACCACATACACCAACAAGGATTATTAAGATTTGTCTTAAACAAAGAAACCAATTGAAGTTATCATTTTTGTTTTTAATATTACCAACCATGGTTCCTCAAATATGGATATGGAATATTAAGATATTTTGGTTTCCATTTTTGTTTTCATTCTCATTTTAAGTTTTTTTAGTTAAAGGTATAAAATATTGTAATATTATGTATGGCTAAATCAGTACATCATTGGCTCAACCAAATAATCTCCACCCGCCAAACAATTTGGTCACTGTTACCGACTCTGATGGATGAATGAACAGTTTACCAAATTATAGTGTGAATACGCTCACAAGCTCCAACCTAGTGTTGATCCAAATAATGACTTGGAAGGGATTGTGTTTTTAGTGATGGAAAATGAGAATTTCCAAGTTCCTTTTGCTCAAACATATTTAATAGCAGAAAATAAAGTATTTAGTGTCATTTTAGTGAGTATAAAATGTTGTGTAAATCTGAATAAATATATTTTTCAATACGCTAGTAGAGAAGAAAGCGAGGCCATTTGGATACATGTAAAGCTATCGCTCAAATGTAAATTTATTGAAAATGTTTTTTAATTGCCAATAATATTTTATAAAATATTTTACAATATTTTTAAAGAATATACTTAAAATTTATTTCCAAAATAGTTATGTTTTTTTTTTAGTTTTCATTAAATTTATTAATTAAAAAAATGTCATATGAATTATGGTCATATGAAATAAGTTATGGTTATTGGACAATATTCCCCCTTTTAATCTATCTAAAGATTATTTTTATAACGAGATGCGTTTATTTTTTAAGCTGTTAAAAAAAAAAATTGATGGGTCCATAAAATGAACTTTAAATTTCTTATTGCAACATATAGACTCTTCAAATGTTTTATCAATGATTATTTATAGATTATTGTCGAATGGTTTCAGGCATGCTTAGCTGAGTTTGGTGGTGTCTAACTTTGTAGTCATTATCTAAAGTCACCCACCTTCACCATTATCTTGGTTTTATTAATCCCATATATTTTCAAGAATTTATCAAATAGAGAAAACAATTTATATGAAAGGAAAATAATTATTTGTAAAACACGTTTCTATTTTTCATAATTTTTTTTATTTAATTTATAATATATATATATTATATATTATATATATATATATATATTATATATATATATATATATATATATATATATATATATATATATATATATATATATATATATATATATATATAATATATATATATATATATATATATATATATATATATATATATATATAATCATTTGATATAACTAAGGCAATTCTCTATATGTAATGCAATAGAAGCTACATATCATAGAAGCATATATGCAACATAGCAACATAACAAGAACCATATTTGATTTTTTTTTGTTTTAAATTTGCAAGAAATAGAAGTGGATATGTTAGAAACAAAGATGAAACAACTAAACCTTTGAATGAGGCAATAGAGTAATCATTTTTGCATAATAATTTTTTCATAATACCAATCATCCATGGATGTGGGTGAAAATATTTGGATTGCATGCTTCATTAGGCTATCATAATAACTTTATGAGCATTTCTTACACCACTCATGCTTCAAGTTCTTTTAGTTTTGTGTATAATATAAGGTCATAAAGGTTAAATTCATGCAACTTCATACCTGAATTGAATTAAGTGGTTTTGTAATTACTTGGTTTGGGCTAAGAACTAAGTAATATCTTTTTGGATTGTGTGTAAATCAATTACACAAAATCATTAAGATAAGGTCATAAATATTCAATTTATGTCACTTCATATAAAAATTGAATTAAATGTTTTTGTAATCACTTGGTTGCTGCTAATAATTAAGTAATATCTCTTTGAAAACTTGTGTGCTAGTGACTATGTTTCCATGGATCACTTTTTTTTTTTTCCGAGGAAAAATACCGCGCTTTTCTATTAATCAGAGATAAAAAAGCTACAAAGAGGAATGAATAAACATTCCACAAAGAAAGCAATGAAGCAAACCGAATGCTGCCGCAAGGGCCCGAGTGCTTTCGCACTCCACTACAACGTTAAAAACTAACGTGCACAAAGAATAAGAAAGAGAGAGAGGAGAGAGAGAGCGAGGCAAAACTGAAATCCGGCAGTGAGTAGAACTCACACATCAAGTTTTCCGCCCCTTTTTCTTTTCGACCTTACGCCAAACTCCTTGAGAGGGCTCGATCGAAGCCAAGACTAACTGTGTATCTGTATTCTGTGGACCAGGTTCTTTGTCTGAATCTGAAGTATCTGAGAGGTGGTGCCGTTTTGTGCCTCCCGAACTAGGTTGCAAGCTAGTCTCCTCTGCTTTGTTGTCTGATGAGTTTTCTTTCTTGTCTGATGGGGTTCCTTCCTGTTTCTCCATTTCTTGGGACACCTCAGTTTTCTCTTCTGGAAGTTCTTCCTCTGCTGCTTCTGAGTCCTCATCCTCTGAATCTGGGGGAGAAAAGTTCCAGCCTTTCCTCTGCTTCCCTTTCTGCTTCCTTTTATTCTTGGCTTCTGGACACGTGCTTTGTAAGTGACCTGTCTGCCTACAGATCCTACATCTGAAGGCGGTGTTTTCATAGTCTAGTACCTGCAACCAATTCTGTTGTTTGTAAATCAACCTTATACTTTCCGGCAGCCCTTTACTTAAGTCTACTTCCACACAGATTCGTGCGTAGGTGTAGATCCTTTCATCTATCCTGTCCATGTCAGTTTTGATGTACTTCCCTATGCTGTTTCCAATGCCTTCCAGCACCCGTTCATCCCAGAAATGCAAAGGAAGATTGTGTAGTCTAACCCAAACTGGCATTCTGGTTACCGACATTTTATTTGGATCAAAATCTGGGAACCATGGGGTCACAAATAGCCCTGCTGTACCCCAAAACCATGGTCCGGTACTGATAATTGTATCTCTGACTTCCTTTGATGTAAATCTCACTATAAAAAAACCTTTTGCACATAAATGAATGTCGCACTCCATGGTCCAGCTGGTGAATATCCAGTGGAACAGATCCATGGGTTTGGGCCAAAAGCTGTTGAAACGGCAGATTAAAGCTTTCGTTTCATAGGATTTGACGAAGTCATCTAGCCCTGAGGAGTCTATGTTTAAGGCTGGATTTGCTCTGACTGATCTACTATGTATGGCCTGGGCAGGTGCCCTCCTTGAGCTGGAGGTGGCCCAGAACTTCTGCTTCCCTGTAAAATGTTCTTATAGGATTTTGGTTGGGGCTGGGCTGCAGCTTTTTTCCCCCTATCTCCCCCTGAGGAACTTGGCTGTCCCTGAGGCAGGGCCCCACCTCTCAATCTGAGATTTAGAGATATGATTGAGCCTGGCCCAATCTCATAGCTTTCTAGAGATCTACAGTCTTGTAGGGACCTTGTTCCACTGACCAGATGCTGGATCGGGACAGGGTACCCATTTCTGCCCAGATTTGTTTTTTTAGCTGCATAGAGGTATCTCCTGCATGAACCCATACTAATCTAGATTTTCCTTGAGGAGGATTAATCAGGATCTGAAAATAATTTGTTACCTGTTTTGACTGTTGGCGGAAGTCCAGATCTGGCTCCGTTTTAGTTCCTTTTTCCTTCTTCTTGCTTGCGTCTGCGTAGTCTCTTCCCGATCTAGCATTGATGGCTTCGTTCCACCAGGTTTGTTCTGACCAAGATCTGTATTGATTGGGGCTCAGATCTGGTATATCCGCCCCAGATCTGTCAAGGTACGATCTTTTTATTTTAAGATCTGGCCCTGATCTGTTGGAGCTTTCGCTCAAATGCATAGAAAATACTCCGGACCCTCTGTTGTGAGTCAGCTTCGGTGGGTTTTGGGCCCGTATCTGCGCAGCACAGAGCATTTGAGTCACCGTCCACCGCGTCCCCACAACCCTTCTTTCACCCCATGTCTGATCTGGCGCGTTTCCATTTAAAATCCACCCTAGGATGGCAGATCGCGTCCACGGGGTGCCTCGATAGTGCTTGAAATCTTGCATAAACTTCATTTCTCCATGACCGCATGCTGATTTGCCATGTTTATGCCTTAAGTTCTCGAATGGTGGCGCTTTGAAACGAGACAAAGTGCAGGCCCTTTGGTTTTGGGCATAACGCTCCGGCCATGAGACTTCTGGTACTGCTGTGTAGGAAGACCTCTGCACCCTCAGCTTATTTTGGGTCAATTCGTGAAAAACTTTTCTATTGACAGGTTCCTTCCAGGACCCGAAAAAGGCTGTATGCTCAAAGAAAACAGTCGTCGGGCATCTAACCGAGCCATAACAGAGTGGATCCTCTGGGACCGCGGCGGCGCCAAGAACAATTTCTGAAACCCTAAAGCTTGAGAACGCCTCCATCGTATCCGTCCCGGTTCTTTCTTCCATGGATCACTTTTTATGGATTGATGTCTACCAACATTTGGCAACCATTTAATTTGCGAATTGAGACTTTTATGAGGAATGTTGTTTAAAGATTCTTCTTCTAGATCCATTACATTGTCAACATTTTGAACCAACGAATGTGGTTCATCATCCAAACAAAATGATGAACCATATTAGTTATATATATATATATATATATATATATATATATATATATATATATATATATATATCATAGTTAAAAATATTTTAGGTAAGCATAACATGATTTATTCTTGTAAAATGTCTAACAATAAAAAATACAAATATTTGTATATAGAAATTATTTATAAATCTAAATAACTACAATCAACATCACTAAATTTATAAGCTTCCATTTAAGATAATAATAATCAATGTACGTATATATGTGTATACTTATTATATTAATAAGCTTATTTTCTAACCAAACATGTCAAACATATGTTTAACTATATATAATAAATGTTTTAATATTAATTAGTTTTTTAGGGGTAAATTATTTAGCAAAGAAAGTTATGTAAATATTATAAGGTATTTGATTCAAACCTTAATTTACCCCTAGTTACATTAAGGGAAGGTATGGTGCATCCAAAAGTTCTAGTGGTCATAAATGAAATCTATCGAAGGTCATACTACTGCACCTAGTGGTTATAGTGGTAGATCATAGAATCAACCTAGCATAACCAACTCGTTGTTGAATTTGTAACTAGGGTTGCTCTTCATAATGTACATTCAGTCACTTGATGTATTTGTATATATCATTGTAAAGTATATTTGCAAATGCGTGAGCATAAGGAAAATTTATTCTGAGACAAAGTCCCATTTATAATTTTTAAATATGACAATTTGAATTTTTGAAATGTAAATTTTAGTTCCAAAAGTGACAAGACAACTTCCTCCAAGTCAAGTCAACCCTAGACAAGAGACACATCCCTTCACTTAGGACATACTACTATATAAATACAATTGGACCTCCTCTGTGGCATTCACATTCTCTCACACAAGACAATTTTTAGGCAAACAAGCAAAGGAAAAGAAGGACGAAGTAGGATGAAGGAGGTTGAAGTATCTCCTTCCTCTCTCTGTTGAAATCGTACATGTAGTTTAGTCTCTCTCTCTATGGTTCACTTTTTTCTAGGGAAATTGTTGTAGGGCATGAAATTTTTGGGTTACTATGACAACTGTTGTAGGGCTAGAAATTTTGGGGCAGCTGGCTATTACAAGAGGACTGAAAATTTGGGTCAGATAGGCAGAAAGAAGCGCGGGATCAGATTGGGTGACTTGACTTGGAGGAGAAGGACAGGTTTGACCATAGGTCAAGGTGTGTCTCTCACTGAGCAAGAATAATTTCTGTATTGAAAAATGGTGTTGGGTTTTCCCCCTTTATGGGTTTTCCTTAGGTAAATCTTGTCTTCTTTTGTGGGTTGTGATATTTATTGTTCTACTCTTATTTATGGTTGAATTTATGAGGTATAATTGTTTAATGATATATTTCAATAAGTTAAAAGAAAATATACATCAAAAATAATGATCAAAATTCCAACAATATTGTGCTAACCCTAATTGCACTAAGAGAATCAACATGGTATTAGATATTTCATGAAGGAAGAAGGGAATATTGAGATCACCTTGGGAAAACCCTAGAAATAAGTTTATTCAAGCCCTTATTGCAGATTGGATTCTATGGCTTCTTCTGTGAAATCTGAAAAACAATTTAGAGAGAGAATCTAATTTCAGAGCTTGGAAAGTTAGAATAAATATTCTTCTTACCAAGAATAAGGTGTTGGACATTGTGACAGGAAAGGTTATTGAGCTAGAAGATGATGTAGGAAAATCAAAGTTCAAGGAAGATGACATCAATGATATGACCATTATAGTGGACTCCATTAGGGATAATTTGGTTCCCTATATTGTAAAACTTGATACTTCAAAGAACATGTATGATTCCCTAATGAATCTCGACGCTGTCAAGAACATTTGTCAATCAATGAGCTTGAAGAATGAACTTGGAAGCACAAGGATGAATCATGAAGACATTATTGCTTCTTAATATTTATGCATTTATCAAATAATATATCAAATGCAAGTAATTGGAGAGTCCATTCTCGATCAAGAACTAGTGATTACAACACTCAATGGTATTTTTAGGTCATGGAATGCTTTTGCAGCAAGTATAAATAGTTGAAAGGAGGATCCTACATTTAAACAACTATGGACATCACGTGCTCAATAAGAATCTAGATTGATAGCTAGAGATTGTCAAGATAAGTAAGTTCACACCCTTGTAACTTGTTTCAAGAACAAAGGAAAGAAGAAGTTTGGACCTCAAAACAAGAAGTCAAGAAAGGGATCATATTCCACTAAGAAGAATAAATACTTATCAAAGATTCAATGTTATGGTTGTCATGAATATGGACATTTCAAGAGATATTTTCTTAACATGGCTAATAACAAGAAAAGAAAAGGGAAGAAACATGCTTCCACAACAAATGTTGAAGAGGAAAAACCAAAGAAGTTCAAAGGTGAAAATGATTTCTTTTACTATTATTTTTTGATAGGCTCCTTTGAAAATAATGATGACATGTGGCTGGTAGATAGTGGATTATCAAGGCATATGACTAGAGGGCATCAGAATCTATCAAGCATAATAGAAAATAAATTATCTAAAAGTGTTGAACTGAAAGATAATAACAAGTATGCAATGAAACGAGTTAGAAAGGTATCCATAGAGTTGGAATATGGTAACGAATTACATCTCAGCAATGTTCTTTAGGTACCAGGTTTGAAAAAGAATCTTGTCTCTCTTTCCTGTTTAGAATATAAAGGAGATAGAGTTGTTTTTGTGGATGGAAAAGTAATTATTTGGTCCAAGGGATCTAGTATATATGATGCTAGGGTTATTGGAATTTATCAATGAAGGTTGTATAGACCTATAAATAAACAATATCAAGCAGTAGTACATGATGAGATAAATGCATCTAAGCTATGGCATAGAAGATATGGATATCTTCAATTAGTAGCTTTGCCTGAGTTGAGTCAAATAGTATTAGGTGTTCCTGAATTGTAGACAAAGAATGTTGGTGTATGAAAAGGTTATTCTCTTGGGAAGAACATCAAGAAACCATTTCAAAACAATGATAATAGATCTAAGGAAGCTTTGGATTTGATTCATTCTCGTGTATGTGGTTTGATGTATGTAAAATAGCTTGGTTGTTTATTGTACGAAGTGAAATTTATGGATGATTTTCTTATAAGATATGGATATATATCTTGAAGACTAAGGATGAGTTATTTGAAAAGTTCTAGGAATGAAAAGTTGAAGTGGAAAACTTGACAAGTAGTAAGATCAAGATATTGAGATATGACAATCGAGGATAATAGACCTCAAAGGAGCTCATTGATTTTTGCAAGCAGGATGGGATTAAGATGGAGCTAATTGTCACGTATAATCCACAATAGAATGGTGTATAAAAATGAAAGAATGGGTCCATTGAAGAATATGTCAAGGCGATGATGCATGATTTAGACTTTTTGTTGTTCTTATAGGGAGAGCCATCACAAATAATTGTCTACATTAAAATTAGAAGTCTTTATAGAGTTCTGGAAGGTGTGACTCTTGAAGAAGCTTTCTCTAAAATGAAGTCAGAGGCTAGGAACATGAGAATGTTTGGTTGTATTACATATATTCATGTTCCTAAGGATAAGAGCAAAAATCTTGATTCTTAAGGAAAGAAAGGCATATTTGTTGGATATAATGAATCATCAAAGGCTTACAGAGCATACATCGGAGAGCAGCGGTAGATTGAGGTCATCTGAGAAGTGACATTCAATCAGAAAGTGACATATTGGAAGTCTAAGGAACTCCCTATAAATTCCTTGGATGAAGTGAAGAGGGATGCGTCAAGGGAGAAGCGTTAAAGTTCTACAAAATGTGCTAGAAGGCTAGAAGGGCCTCAAGATCTAGCAAAACCACTCATAGTACTAGAGATCAAGAAGAGACCAACATGGCTTACATCCACATTAGGTGAGGTGGAAGGACATTGAACATGACACATTTAGAGAGGTGAAGAAAAGTAATAGGTTCTCAAAATATATAGCTCTCATGACAAAACTCATTGATGAGGAACCTTCCATATATGAAAAATTTGCTAGCTAATAGGTATGGAAGGAAGTGACGAATGAATAATACTAGTAAATCATTAAGAATGATGTGTGGGAGATTGTGTCAAGGCCTGATGGAAGTCAGTGGTGACTTCCAAGTGGATATACAAGATTAAGCATGTTGCATATGATAATATTGACAAATACAATGTGTGGTTCATGGCTAGAGGGTTCTCCCTGAAAGAGGGAGAAACTATGACGAGACTATTGGGTGCGAGATCCCCCAAGGATAGTTTTGGGGCTAAAAGCCCATATTTTGGTCAAATTTTGTAATCCAAGTGTAACGACTCTGCATTTTGTGGTCGCAGAGTTTGTAGGGGTTAACGAGTCATAGGGTTATTCACCCTTATTTTGGAAATGTAATGTTGGCTGTAAAAGATCTACCCAAGGTTGGCGGACCATGGGATTATATAAAAAGAGCTAAGCTCTAAGTAGTTAGAGGAGAATACGATGAAAAGAGTCATAGCCTTAGAGAAAGAAGTCTAAGTTTGGGTCATAACGTAGGTAGAGGCTCTGCAGCTGAGCGCACAGAGACCTAGTTTAGAAGTATGCAGCTGAGTGCGCGGACCCCTACAACTAAGTTCGCAGGGTGGGTCGAGTCTGTAACCATCCAGAATTATCAATAAAGAGAAGTATTCTACAATTTCTGCGTCATTATTTCCTGTTTATGGATGTTGTTATGTTGGGTATGAATTTCACTTATAATTCTTATATGATGCGCGAATGTAAGTAAATGTGTTGGTTAAGTGAACAGAAGTAAGAACATTTGTTTACGGGAAGCTAACTAAGATTGATTAATACTATAAGTAAGACACTTAACCTAGTTTGGGAGATATCGTAGATCACTGCCCTAGCAGCGCGAAATTCCTTAAGCCTCAGGCTAGGGATGCGCGGAAGCCAATTGTACCCTTTCGTGAAGGTACTGAGGGGTGGAACAAAGGGCTAAGAAACCTGCACAAAGGCAGGGATAGAAGCGATAAAACGAAATCACAACCATCTCAAGGGTGCAAAAACTTGGTTCTAGCATCCCCCCATACTGCTTCGGGTGAGACTTTGGTCTGTGCTCCACAGGCTGATGCTGAAAGGGCTAGTAGTGTAGGGATTTGTTTGGCCAACTAACGTTGAACTTGGGTCAGGCTCCCTAAAGCCAACAAATGGTTCCATTGCCAGGACCAGAATCTGCATAAGAGATGTGTGATTTCGTATCACTAGAATCCAACTAAGAAGGAGATTGGATACTAGTTGGATAGAAAGATCCACGAATTCACAACACAGGAGAATAGAAACCTGCGACTGTCGAAGGAACAGTGGTTGGACTGATACCTATATATAGAGATCATCGAAATCTTTTTTTGTTCTTTCCCTATTGAGCTATATGAGTGGATCGCGAAGCTAGCAGATAGCCAAGGAAGGTGGAGACTTGACTGTCCTATTGTGTGGACCCTAGAGCTAGTGCGAAGGTTGGAAGCATCAGAGGATAAGATCGCTCGCCCTGTGGATCATTGGCTCGATCGTGTCATAGGAGGATTTGTGACTGAAATCATGGTCGACACCTTAGTCAGCTGTAGCGAAGCGGAGAGAAACTTTTTCAAAGGACCGCGAGGTAAGTACGTAAAATATTTGAATACTTTGGATTAAAATGATGTTGTGTGAAAACAGGTTATGTAGCTACCTTGATGTTTGGGACTACAAGAAGCAGAAAAATGCACAGGAACGAAGGAAATAAGGGTCCTGAGTATAGCCTCCTGATTTTACCTCCGCGAAGGGACGAATAAGCAATAACGAAGGTTTCTCTGTGAAGCGCTATTCGGTTAATAAGACAAGGATTCCCGCAAATACCACCTCTACTCACACCCACCTCCGACTTCACTGCCATCGCCTCCAACTTCACTTGTACCACCTCCACCTCCACCATGGTTCAGTATGGAAAATACAGTGAAGTTGCCTTTGTTCAAGGGCTTGGGAAATGAGGACCCAAACCAATTCTTGTTCGTTGTGAGGGCTATATGGGAAGCTCAAGGTGTTACAGATGATCATATAAAGAAAGCGACACTGCTTAGTGCTCTACAAGATCGCGCACTAACCTGGTATATTAAGTACTCTAACAATAACCCGAATGCTGGAGTAGCAAACATCTAAGCAACACTAAATAGGGAATTTAGCAGGCCCAAATATGAAGCGTAGTCGATTGTGGGATTCAAAGAGGTCGCGATGCAACCAGGTGAGACACCTTGGGAACTATATCAGATGATAAAATGTACAATCTGTGAAGCCAACATGAATTTGACAGATGGATAGCATCATGAGTGGTTTGTGTCTTTGAAACTACCACACTTAAGGAGTGTGCTGTCGCAGCAAAAAATCACAACTCAGGCAGAGGCCTTAGAGATTTCCATGAGACTACATGAGACTTTGATGCAAGATCCTAATCTAGGAGACTAGTAGATCCATGTGCAGCTAAAGAATATGTGCCTTGAGATGCAAAGTCTCAAGCAGGACAGGATGGTTTGGCCGGAGGTATGCAAGGAGGTATGGTGCTTGAAATGCAAGGTCAGGGTCATGACAAAGACCATTGCTCAGTCTTTGTAAATTACCTTGTAGGAGGAGGACCAATGCCTTTAAGTCTAGAAGCTCAAGCAGGACCTAGCGCGGTGCTTGCTTTATGGTGCGCTATCTATCAGGTAGCCGGAAAACATGCCACGGATAACTGTCACTTGCTACAGAAATATGTGCAAGCACTGCAATAGCTATTCTACAACTTTTGTACGTCCATAGGACATGATGAGCGTACTTGCAGGAGCTATGAATTGATGATGTATAGAACTCCCACGTACAAGGTTCAAGCCGAAACACATCCCCTTGACTATAATGCAGGGATGGCACGGATAGGATTTCAGGGGCGCGAATGAGGCCAAGGCAGAGGAGGACCTGGTAGAGGTCGAGGACAGTTGATTTTCTACAATTGTAAAGGACCATGACACTATGCCCATGATTGCACTAATCCAACGTGTCCATCATGCAAGTATTGCACGTTGTTTGATCATGAAACAGAAGATTGTGCTACTCTGATAGTTAGGATACGTGAAAAAGGGGCGCTACTGCCTCCCTTGACTCAAAACTTACAGATGATGAGGTCTGAGCCATGCTAGGAATATTCGAACATAAATATAGTGCTTCGGAGTGGAATCGAAATGGGAGATGACAAGGCAAAATAGCCAAAATATAGTACATGGGTTCGCAAGGCCCCGACGAAAGAGGCTGAGTTTGATTTGGAACATGCTCAAGAAGCCTTTATGGAAGCTACGGAGAGCTTCATTGAGGCCTCCACTTCAGGAAGAAAGGTTAAGACTGAGCCGGGTTAAGACCGAGCCGAAGATAAACCCCTCTATGCTCACAACTTTCCTGGAAACCTGTATGAAGTTATTTCATGATAGTAAGGTTGTGAAAGGGTTAAAATAACTCATCAATAGATGCGCTGGAACCACACCAGGTGAGCTACGCATGGTACTAACGATTGGCAAGCATAAGACAAGGATGAGATAGGAGATGAGATTGACCACACAAATAGGAAAGTATGAAATGGATCAGGTCATTTTGGACCTGGGGTCAAATGTCAATGTCCTACGAAAGTAGACTTGGGAGCGAATGGGGAGACCTACGCTGCAATGGTCTCTGATTTAGCTAAGGATGGTGAATCAGTAGAAAATCATACCCATGGGGCAGCTGCAGGGGGTCACTGTGGATATTGAGGGAGTGAACACGCTAGTGGATTTTGAATTATTAGAGATTGTGGATGATAGCAATCCCTACCATGCACTCCTAGGAATTGACTGGGTTAATGATATGAACAGGGTAATCAATTTGAAGAAGAAAAATATGATCTTTCAAAAGAATTCATTGCGTATAATAATACCCCTCGATCCTACTGAGGGATCACGCTATACTAAACCAGTCCACGATTATGAGAGTGATGATGATTTGTACTGTATCTATAAGATAACAGCGTGGGATCAAGATTGGTTGAATCTTACCTTGAATGGATGGATTGTGTGGGATCACGAGAGTTCTTTCACTTCGGACTCTGATGAAGAAATAGAACGCTGGCAGAATCGGTTACATGAAGTAACTACGCTGAATTGCAATATGATGACCCGGTCGCTGTGTTGTGTGTCATTAGAGGAAAGAAATCTTCCTATTTATGATGGTCTAAATGAGGTAGATATCTTTTTGGATGCATTTGAAAGGGAGGTTCTAGAAAATAAATGCTTCCAAGCCTTGGATTGGGCACTATGTGCTACGCCTACAAGATGGTGGGGTACTGTTCAGGGCCCTGAAATCGGGTCAACAACAAGGGGGATACCCACCCGGTCGGGAACTTGGTTGGCAGCTCCGTGCCCGTTTGGTGTAGCGGGCCTGACTGGGGATAACGGGACCAGCTTCCCGTTCTAAGGGGGTGTGTGTGTGTAGAGTTTAGTGATGTGTGTGTGTGTAGAATATGATAATGAAAATATAGAATTATTTCTAAGCTAATCTAGTTCTGAACTCTGAGAGTGAATTTTATACTACTTTAATCTATAAATAATAACACATCTAATCTACGCTAACCCGAGATAGAACTTTTTCCATTATGCGATCTAGAAAGGTTTCACACAATAACTGGTAATGAAGATTATTCAGCTATTATGAGAATATAAATCAATTAAGATGAACCATCCTGCATAAAACGTTAAGCAGAACGATTGTGAACAGCATATCGCATAATCAGTTATTCATGTATTAAGCACAAATCAATGACTCCACCGTACAAAAGTGCCAAATGGTAGTCCACTCATTCATACGTTAACATATAAACAACATCAGCTGTATATTACTCTAAGAATGCAAGAAGAAACTCGTCAAGAGATAAAAGTACCATTTATGACTGACTTTATACTCACAGACCTGAAGCAATAATGATCTATTTATACTTACTTCTAATGCCTACTAAGAGTATAGAAGTGCAACATCAGTCGCAGGTATTAAAATGCAAACATAAATAAATCTTGATCCGTCCATTCATCAAAAACCCCCTCCGAGGGTGCAAAAGTGCATGTTCTGAGGACAAGTTTTTTGACAAATTTCCGGATCCTTCTCCAATGCAACGAGAAGGGTTAAATACTACTAACCGGCTAATTTTAATTACACAAATTGAGGGAACAGCTTCAAATGACCGCCCTTTTACTAAAAGCAAATTTATTTCTAAAAATCAAATCTAATTTCTAACCGTTTCTGTATCTGTTCTTTAGTGTTGTAAGCAATGCGCTGTTCGCCCTGAAAGAGTCGGCTGGTTGTTCTTTCTTTTCGTTCGAGCTTGAAAATTAGAAATAGCAAGAGCTGGCACCTCTTTCTGACAGGCTAGAAGATATTTTCGAAAACCTTTCTCTGGCTGGGTGTATTCGCTGTGCGCACACTTAGCACAACCCAGTTTCTTCTCGAACTGATTTTGCTGTTGTTATTTCAGTTTCCGGTCGTGCGAATGACTCAATGAGTTAGAAGTCGTGTTGTATGGACAATCCCCTTTTTCGAGAATTGTTTCCGTTCTTTGTTCCAGGCTTTTCTGGAGCGTCTTCCTTCTCTTGTGCTTCTTTCTCTGCTTTACCAAGTCTGAGCTTCAGGATCTTTTGTAAACACGCTGCTTTTCTGCGCCTTTGACTCTGAGTCTTGGACAGTCTATTTTCATCAGTGCCTGTTGGGCGATATTCTGGAATCCGCGGTTCTGCTGCATGCGGAATCCAATTGCGGAGGCATTTTCTCTCTGTTGTCTTATTGGCGCTCTTCCCTTAGATGTTTCCTGCATATAGATTTATATCAGTAGCATGTCTTGCAGTTTACGCAAAGAAGAAGGGAAATGACGAAAAGATTGACATGAAAGCATTAAATTCTAATGAATGCGTAATTATGACATTCATCATGACTTGAATCTTCGATAAATGCGATGCAATCATTTCTGGATACTTAAGCATGCGGTCATTAATTTCCCGTAAGGTGCGCGCCTAATTTTGGGCTCACAGATCATGCTGAGGAATGCCTGCGATGAATGATTTCTGCGATTTGCATCGCAGTCTTGAAAATTGCGATGTAAATAGGTGGCGTTGCAGCCATTGATAGTCTCATTCGTCGCAAACCATAGGTCACAGATCGCATCTTTGCATGGTCGCAGATCGCATATCGCAATATCGCACGATCGCAAGGTTTTCGCTTTGTCACTTCGTGCTGCTCATGCGACATTGCGACGTGCGACGTCGCATATCGGCCGTCGGCGTTTCTTCAGGTTTTCCCTTTTCAAGCGCTTTTGATGTTCGCGATGCGATGGGTTCTCGGGTCGCTCGTTTTCAGTGTGTTTGTGCGCTTTGGGCAAGCGCTCTTTTTTCCATTGCGACGCGATATAGCTCTTAGGGGGGTGATACAAAAGATTTTATTTTTTTTCAAACAAAAATATTTTTTGGATTTTTGGCTAAGGGTCCCCCTTTGCTTGATGTTATTACTAATATCAAACAAAGAGGGGGGGTGTTGGTGACCACAACAATGGCGATTCACTATGAAGAACCAGTTATCTCCGCATTTCTATTGACCGTTCACTTCCGAAACAACAAATTTTTTTTTTATATGTCTAAATTTTGTTATGGACAGATAGAGTAGATTACCCCTCACCTTGTCGACAATATTTTGTCTTAACCTGTTTTATATCTCAATTTCTTGCTTCCTCAGGTTTCTTCTTGCACTTGCATCAGACATTACTTGCTCTTGATAAAAGATAAAATAAGGTCTTCTCTGCGTACTGGCTCAAAAGTATGCTCATTTGTCGTAGGTATAGCCTCTGCTGCCCGCAAGCGTCCATAGCCTCGACAGGGTTACCATATTATCCAGCAATGATCCTTTTTCCTGCTTTGAGGTTACTCGCAACATTGCAGAGAAAAATCCTTTTTAACACACTTTTCCTTTTTTAATTCTCTAAAGAACAATGTCTTGGTTTGGTGGCCAAATTATGACACAGTCATTCACCTGATTTACACTTGTGCTGAACAAGCCGGCTCGTGATGAGTCCTCTTGTCTTTGGATTGCAACAATCTTAAGTCGTTGCCCTGTTTTGATAGACAGTATTGGCAAAGTCAGCAAGTTATAATATCTGTGATCATGATAAGCCGGCTCGTGATGAGACCTCTTATTCTTTGAGATATAGTGTTTTGCTTGGATTGTTTCTCTGGATGCTGTAGTTTCCTTTTTGCAGGGAGGAAGTCATTGTTTTTCCTTAAGAAAGCTCTGGACGACAATAATAGAGTTTTTGAAAACAACAACTTTGCAGAGAATGCTTATTTTATTATTGATGATACCCTTCATGGTGCTGATACAAAACAATTCTTTTACCAGAGGTTGCTTTTGTCAAAGTTTTTTTTAGAGGTTGAAACGAGTATCGTAATCAAAGTGAAGTTAACTCTATTTGTCAATAATAAAATTCATATTTTTCAAAAATTTTGCTATTTGTACAAGCGAAATCAAAATCTGATAGAGAATTGGTGTGCTCTTTCATGAATCCTTTTTAAATGATCATCTACAACGGGTTTTATTCAAAAGAGAAAAGCAAAACAAAAATAAAAACTAAAAACTAAATCTATCCTACAAAAATTAGAAGATTTCTCTTCTATGGAAAATATAATTTAAGAATCAGTCCATTGACAGGTAAGGAATCTCTCCTTCCTGCCAGATCCTGCAATACGAATGTAGATGGGCCTACGACTTCCACAATCTGAAAAGGGCCAAGCCACAGCTTCTGAAATTTCATATGTTTGCCCTTTTCTTCATGAGCCTTATCCCATTTCAAAACTAAATCACCCATCTGAAAGTTTTTTCTGGTTATGATGCTTGAGTCAAAAGAAGATTTTATTAGCGCTTGGTGATGAGCATGGGTTTTCCTAGCTTGTTCTCTTTGTTCTTCTAGTTTGATTATTTCCATTTGTCTTAATTGTAATGAGGAAGTAGGTACTTCATCGATGTATTGCACTAAAGACAAAGAGGGAATGACTAAGTGAGTCGGAAGAACCACTTCCCTCCCATAAACTAAATTAAAGGGAGAAGTGCCGATTGAAGCTTTCTTTGTGATTCTATCAGCCCATAAAGCATTTACCAGTGCTTTGTGCCAATTCCTTTGGTTTTGGTCAACTGTTCTTTTGATAATTCTGATTAGGTTCTTGTTCGTTGATTCAGCCAATCCATTACCTTGCGGATAGTAGTTGGCAGAATATTTCAGTTCAAACCCTCTTTTAAGCGCAAACTCAGTGATAGCATTTCCAGAAAAATATGAAGTGTGATCAAACATTAAGGTCGTTGGCAATCCAAACCTAGTTATGATAAATTGGTCTATGAATTCAATAATGTTTTCAGAATGAACTGTCTTGAGAGGAACTGCTTCTACCCATTTGGTAAAATAATCAGTTGCTGTAAGGATATACTTATGCTGCTTAGAAGAGTGAGGAACGATCTCACCTATTATGTCCAAGCCCCATTGACTGAATGGTTGGTCGATGTTGACCGGTTGTAGCGGCATGGATGGTTTCCTTTGTTTTCCTGCAGCAGTCTGGCAGACTTGGCATTTCCTTACGTGATTGTATGAGTCTTTGAACAGCGTGGGCCAATAATATCCTGCACGCAAGATTTTGTGTGCAGTCGCATCTCTGACATAGTGTCCACCTGCTGGTCCATCGTGAAGTTCCTACAAAACCTTTTCGGCTTCAGTTTTCTCAAGACACCTAAGGAGTACAGAATCGTAATTCTTCTTAAACAGGACATCATTTATGAGCTGGTATTGTTTAGCTTTTAATCTCAGAGCTCTTTTCTTGGTATGATCCAGATGTGATGGAGCATACCCGTTCTTAAGAAAATAAATGGTGTCAGCATATAATGATTCTGCATCGTTTAGGCTTACCTCATATGCTTGTACCTCTTCAGATGAGTTCTCTGGGATTTGCGATGCTCCGGCTAACATCTTGCAGAAGCCTTGACCTCTTACGATGTTTGCTGGTTTGATCTCAAGATCATATTCTTGTAAAGCGGTAATCCAATTAGCTCTCTTCTCGCCCACGTCTTTCTGCACCAAAAGGTTCCTTACCGCTGGAAACGGCACTACGACTTTGGTGTGGGCTTTAAGCAAGAAAGGTCTGAAATATTTGATTGCTTTGAAAACAGCATATGCTTGTTTCTCTACGTCTGAGTAATTAATTTCAGCACCTTGTAAGTTCGAGCTAAAGAATGCAATTGGAGCTTCCGCTTTCTCTTGATTTGCTTGGGTCAAAATCGTGGCATAGGATTTCTCTGAGGCAAAAGTGTATAAGATGAAAGATTCTGAAAAATTTGGGGTGGCCAAAGATGGAGCATTGATGATAGCTTGTTTGATTAAGTTAAATGCTTCGTGCTCATCTAGACCCCATTTGAAAGTTGAATTCTTTTTTATCATATTTTGTAAGGGAGAAATAATACGTGAAAAATCCAGGACAAATCTTTTGACAAAATTGATCTTTCCAAGGAAGGATTGCATGGTTTTCTTGTTATGAGGTATGGATATTTTGGAAATTTCCTTGATTCTGTCGGGTTCTATGTGAATACCGGATTTCGACACTATGAATCCGAGAAATTTCCCTTCGCTTAACGCAAAGAAAGATTTCTTTGGGTTGAGCGAAATCCCATACCTCAAGCATCTTTGAAAGATTTGCTTCAAATCTTTGAGGTGGTTGTTTCGATTTTTGGAGTACACTGTTATATCATCCAGGTAAATCACTACTGATTTATTGACTAACCCTTTAAACGTGATGTCCATGGCTCTCTGAAAGGTAGCTCCGGCATTGATCAGACCAAATGGCATCTCCCGATATGCATAAGTTCCCCATTTGGTTCGGAACGTAGTCTTTAACTGATCATCGGGATGCACCAGTACTTGATTGTATCCTGAGAATCCATCCAGGAATGACATTAATTCTGAGCCTGCTACTGCCTGTAGAATTTGCTCCATAGGTGGGAGGGGAAAGTTATCTTTCTGACAGGCTTTGTTGAGATTTTGGAAATCAATACAGATTCTAATGTCTCCGTTTTTCTTCCTGACGGGCACCATATTGGATACCCATTTAGAATGCCTAACGGGGAAGATTATTCTGGCTCTCAACAACTTATTAAGCTCAGTTTTTATCTGATTTTCTAGGTTAGGGTGTATTTTTCTGAGCTTCTGCTGGACAGGTTTTTCATTGTCAATCATAGGGATAACATGTTGAATGATAGAAGTGTTGTAAGTCTTCAGCTCATCGTAATTCCAGGCAAAAACGTTTTTGTATTGTCTCAGAAGACGGATATATGCTGATTTTTCTTCAGGGGCTAGGCCCTGGCCTAGGTTAACGTTCTATGGCTTCTGATCGGTCCCTAGGTTTACTAATTCATAGTTCAGGGTAGAACTGCAAAGTTTAGCATTGGCGGACCTTTTAAACCGACTTTTCAAATCATACAGATCTTCTAGCTTGACCACCGATTTCGGTATAGCATTGTCAGAGCTATTTTGTTGTATTTGATGATCATGATGGTCTTCGTCGATTATCTGATTTGAGTAGGATCCTTCAAAAGTAAGGAAATTTACGATGTCAGGATCGTCGTTGAACACTCTCCAATTGGTGATATTGTCAGGGATGGATGGTTTAAAGATCAATTCTATTGAAAACCTATCAGGACTAAAATCTTCAGAAGGGATAAGTCTAGAGGCTACGTTAGCTAACAGGTCTGCGCTCGCGTTTTGAATTCTTGGAATTGACGAGATGTTGAATGCTATGAAATGTGCAGTGAGATCTTGAACTAATGATTGATAATGCTTTAAATGACTTGACAGGAAATGTATGGTGTTACGTACCTGTTTTACAACGATCTCCGAATCTCCAAAGACTTGAAGATACTTAACGTTCAATCCAATTGCTTTGTATAGGCCTTGAACCAAGGCTTCGTACTCCGCTGTGTTGTTCGTGCAATCGAACTCAAGTCTGCATGTGAGCATAATCTTGTTCCCGTCTGGGTTAATAAAAATGCATCCTGCTCCTGCTCCCTCATTTGATTTAGATCCGTCAAAATATAATTTCCAAAATAAAGATGTATTTACAGAATTATCTAAAAAATTAAAACATTTTGAGTCATCAGTTTGTGAGAAATTTTCAACTTGGGATAAAACTGAATTCTCTAAGTATGGTGAAATATGAGCATTGAAATTACCTAGGAAAGAATCTATTGCGTAATTGCCTACAATGCTGCTATTGTACGTTATGGCCTCATTTTCTCCTTCCAGCTCTGTCACTATGTATTTTTGGTGCAACTCTCGTTCAACCTTTATCTGATTTGGTTTACCATTGTATGGTAACCACATGTGCGACCAATCGGTTGAAAAATATCCGTGGAGTTTTTCCGACCAATCCCTGCTAAGAATCAAACCATAGAACTCAGGGATATCAGCTACTAGAATGTCGATAATCTGACACACTTTCGGGTTAGATGACAATCTTATGGTCACCTGATTGAGTTCACCAATCACTTCGACTTGGGATCGATCAAGTTGAACTATGCGTACTGCGGATTTTTGAGGTTGCACATTCAATTTAGCACATATTGACCTGGGTAAAATATTCGTTGAAGCACCAGAATCAACCAAGCAATTGTGCACGTTTTTGTTGAAGATTTCATATGTGAGAAGAAAAGGAGGAGTATGAGATCTTGATCTTCCTCCAATCAAGGCGATGTCATTTGGATCAATTTTATTGATCGTGTTTGTTGGAGGCCTTCCCAAATTGTGGAAGCTACCGCTGTAGGTAAAGATGTAGTAGGCACAGCATGTAATTCTTTCATCATTATTTTCTGCTGGTGTTTCAATTTACTCAATTCATACAGAGTGATATTAGCCCTAGTCTTCTTCATGTCATCAATAATGTTATACTCCATTTCATCCGACACTATTAGTGTTCTTGATGGAGGCGTTTGATCAGATTGGACTGGGTTAATCTGGGTCGCTTTAGCAGTTGTCTTTTTCGTTGCGACCTTTTCTTTTCTTGCAGGGCTTGCGCCCTTTTGTTTTGGGGTAGTTATGGGAGGATCAAGTTGATTTTTGCTTCTCGTGCTAACAGGAAATGATTCTTGATCCTCTTCTTGTGGGAGGATGAAGTCCCACATTCCTTGTAGTTCTACGACCTCTTCCTCGTCGATCTGCCCTTCAGTGGTATTCTCTTCTTCTTCGTCTTCTTCAAATTCAACGTTTGAGACAACACTAGGTGGTCTTACCTCCATGGGAGGATTTCTTTTAAAAGTCCTAAAGGGCTTTTTCGAAGAAGTCTCTGCTACTTGTTTCTTAATATCAATCATCTCATTTGACATGGTTTTCAACACTTTTTGTAATCCTTCCAAATCGAAAGGATCTTTCGTTTGCTTCTTCTTGGTGTCTTCTTTGAAAGAGATCTTCTTAGATTTGCGTTCTTCTATAGCAGATCTCTTTTCTAGGGCTACCACGCGTTTTTCCACTGCTAACGCTTCTGTCAAGTTGTCGACTAAGGTGGTCTTGTTTGCCCTATCTACGAAGATAGCCAAGTTTGGAGGTAAAGCCGTGATGTACCATTCACATCTTACTTCCTCGCTGGGTTGTGAGGTAGCGGGGATTTTGTTGAGGATCTTATTGAACCGTAAGTTAAAATCTTTAATGGGTTCTCTAGCCTCAGCTTTAAGATTAGATAGGTCACTGATCAATGTCGCCGTGGATCTGTCATCACCAAACTTGGTGAGGAACTGACTTTGAAAAATGTCCCAGCTAGTGATGGATCCAGAAGGTAACGAAAAGTACCATGACCCGGCTGTTCCTTGCATTGTATAAGGGAACAGCCGGACAACAGCATCTTCGTTAGTGACTCCGTTAAGATTAACAGACAGCATGAAATTATTGATATGTTCCTCGGCTAGCATGCCTGCTTCTGGATTGAATTTAGGCAGCCATTTCTCAGGATGGGCCGGTATAGGGCTCAGGGGAGGAGGCATTAAAACCGCCCCAGGATTGTTCCATGGAGACTGGGCCATCGTTGAGCTGCTAGTTAATGGAAGTGTAGAAGATGAATTCTGATGTTGAGAAGATGAATATATTAAGATCTTTGATGTTTGAAGAGGAAGGTTTGTAGAAGATGAGTGAGTGAGTTGGAATGAAAGAGTGGGTGGTTGACTTCGCGGTGAGGGAGTTGATATGGACGAAGTGGATGAAGGAGTCTGACTGTCAGACTCTGGTGGTGTTTTCCTTGCTCTTTTCCTGGTAGGGAGAGGGAGTTCACTTGGTTGTATGCCAAATTTTTCACTCTTTGATCTGGTAAGGAGATGAGTAGGGGTATACTGCGAAGTCACGCTACTTTTAGATTTATCAGACTTCTGGTTAAAAATAGAAAATCCCTGGAGTTTACGAATCAAAGTCCAAATTTCAGGGGATTCAATGATAGATCGGTCTGATATATTCGAATATGTAGCAGTGGTAGATACTCGAGCGACTTCAAATTTCGGGTTTAACGGTGTTGGAGAAGTCGAGGGAGTTGATGAGGGTGTATTACTCTCAGAATGGTATTTAGATATTTCTTTAGGTGCCATTCATAGTTCGTGCCCTCCTTCTAGCGCCAAATATGTTGAGGGCCCTGAAATCGGGTCAACAACAAGGGGGATACCCACCCGGTCGGGAACCTGGTTGGCGGCTCCGTGCCCGTTTGGTGTAGCGGGTCCGACTGGGGATAACGGGACCAGATTCCCGTTCTAAGGGGGTGTGTGTGTGTAGAGTTTAGTGATGTGTGTGTGTGTGTGTAGAATATGATAATGAAAATATAGAATTATTTCTAAGCTAATCTAGTTCTGAACTCTGAGAGTGAATTTTATACTACTTTAATCTATAAAGAATAACACATCTAATCTAAGCTAACCCAGGATAGAACTTTTTCCATTATGCGATCTAGAAAGGTTTCACACAATAACTGGTAATGAAGATTATTCAGCTATTATGAGAATATAAATCAATTAAGATGAACCATCCTGCATAAAAAGTTAAGCAGAACGATTGTGAACAGCATATCGCATAATCAGTTATTCATGTATTAAGCACAAATCAATGACTCCACCGTACAAAAGTGCCAAATGGTAGTCCACTCATTCATACGTTAACATATAAACAACATCAGCTGTATATTACTCTAAGAATGCAAGCAGAAACTCGTCAAGAGATAAAAGTACCATTTATGACTGACTTTATACTCACAGACCTGAAGCAATAATGATCTATTTCTACTTACTTCTAATGCCTACTAAGAGTACAGAAGTGCAACATCAGTAGCAGGTATTAAAATGCAAACATAAATAAATCTTGATCCGTCCATTCATCAAAAACCCCCTCCGAGGGTGCAAAAGTGCATGTTCTGAGGACAAGTTTTTTGACAAATTTCCTGACCCTTCCCCAATGCAACGAGAAGGGTTAAATACTACTAACCGGCTAATTTTAATTACACAAATTGAGGGAACAGCTTCAAATGACCGCCCTTTTACTAAAAGCAAATTTATTTCTAAAAATCAAATCTAATTTCTAACTGTTTCTGTATCTGTTCTTTAGTGCTGTAAGCAATGCGTTGTTCGCCCTGAAAGAGTCGGATGGTTGTTCTTTCCTTTTGTTCAAGCTTGAAAATTAGAAATAACAAGAGCTGGCACCTCTTTCTGACAGGCTAGAAGATATTTTCGAAAACCTTTCTCTGGCTGGGTGTATTCGCTGTGCGCACACTTAGCACAACCCAGTTTCTTCTCGAACTGATTTTGTTGTTGCTATTTCGGTTTCCAGTCATGCGAATGACTCAATGAGTTAGAAGTCGCGCTGTATGGACAATCCCCTTTTTCGAGAATTGTTTCCGTTATTTGTTCCAGGCTTTTCTGGAGCGTCTTCCTTCTCTTGCGCTTCTTTCTCTGCTTTACCAAGTCTGAGCTTCAGGATCTTTTGTAAACACGCTGCTTTTGTGCGCCTTTGACTCTGAGTCTTGGACAGTCTATTTTCATCAGTGCCTGTTGGGCGATATTCTGGAATCCGCGGTTCTGCTGCATGCGGCATCCAATTGCAGAGGCATTTTCTCTCTGTTGTCTTATTGGCGCTCTTCCCTTAGATGTTTCATGCATATAGATTTATATCAGTAGCATGTCTTGCAGTTTACGCAAAGTAGAAGGGAAATGACGAAAAGATTGACATGAAAGCATTAAATTCTAATGAATGCATAATTTTGACATTCATGATGACTTGACTCTTCGATAAATGCGATGCAATCATTTCTGGATACTTAAGCAGGCGGTCATTAATTTCCCATAAGGTGCGTGCCTAATTTTGGGCTCACAGATCATGCTGAGGAATGCCTGCGATGAATGATTTCTGCGATTTGCATCACAGTCTTGAAAATTGCGATGTAAATAGGTGGCGTTGCAGCCATTGATAGTCTCATTCGTCGCAAACCATAGGTCGCAGATCGCAGCTTTGCATGGTCGCAGATCGCATATCGCAATATCACACGATCGCAAGGTTTTCGCTTTGTCACTTCGTGCTGCTCATGCGACATTGCGACGTGCGACGTCGCATATCGGCCGTCAGCGTTTCTTCAGGTTTTCCCTTCTCAGTGCTTTTGATGTTCACGATGCGATGGGTTCTCGCGTCGCTCGTTTTCAGTGTGTTTGTGCGCTTTGGGCAAGCGCTCTTCTTTCCATTGCGACGCGATATAGCTCTTAGGGGGGTGATACAAAAGATTTTTTTTTTTCAAACAAAAATATTTTTTGGATTTTTGGCTAAGGGTCCCCCTTTGCTTGATGTTATTACTAATATCTAACAAAGAGGGGGGGTGTTGGTGACCACAATAGGTACACACAAGGGAAGCTTTGATGATTAGCGCAAATGTAGGAGGATGATGAGAACACAATTTGGGAAGCCTAAGATGCAACTGACAGACAAGTAGGATGGACAGAATGATCCGCACACGCATCTGGCCAAATGGATGTAGGCTTATGCAGAAAAGCCACAACCTGAGTGGGTGCACATGTTTTGTCACACCCTAGATGTTATCCCAATGAATTGGTATATAGAAACAGAGCTTCGCCATGGGACAGTTGAATGGGATATCCTGCGTGAAGGATTCATGATTACATTTAGTTTTGAGGACGGGTTTGACAGTATTGATGAAGCGCTACAAGAGGTGAAAGTAGCCATATTTAGGATACCACAGGATCCTTTAGACCTAATTCATCCTGAATGGGCTACTCAGCTGAGTCGCACACTGGAATTTTATAATGTAACTGTTGAAGAGTAGGACGAGGATCCGTGGAAGATTAACATTCCAGAAACAGAAGGCCACCCTGAGGTTCAAGGACCGCGGATTGAGAACCCTGATATAACCGCGCCAGTAAAAACAAAACAAGTGAACATTGGTATGGAGGCAGAACCCAAATTCACAAAGATTGGAGACTACTGGGACGACACAATGGTGGATAAGGTCGTTGAATTACTATGCGAATATCAGGACTTGTTCCCTACAAAGTTTACGGATTTGAAAGGAATAATCGGAGATCTGGGAGTGATCAAGATCACATTAAAACCTGATGTGAATCCAATTAAGCAGAGGCCTTACCGCCTAAATCTGAAATACAAGGAGAAGGTCTACTTAGAGCTAGACAAAATGCTAGCAGTAGGCATCATTGAGCCTATGGAAGAGTTCGATTGGGTAAGCCCAATGGAGGTGCAAGAGAAGAAGCAGAAGGATGAGATAAGGATATGCGTGGATCTCAGAAAACTAAATGACGCTTGTGTGCATGATCCTTTCCCGACTTCATTCACAGATGAAGTGTTGGACAATTTAGGTGGCTAGGAAGCATATTCATTCACTGATGGGTTCTCTGGGTACCACCAAATCAAAATTGTGCCGGAGGATAGGAGTAAGAAAACCTTCACGACTGAGTGGGGTTTCTTTCAATATACCGTAATGCCATTTGGATTGAAGAATGCGCCTACAATAATTAAGTGCGTGGTTGTTGTAGAATTCAAGGAATTTATTCATAAGTTCTTGGAGGTATATTTTGATGACTGGACTATATTTGGGTTGGTCAAGTGCCATGTAGCAAGCTTGCGTTTGATGTTGGATACTTGTCGAAGATACTAGATCACGCTCAATATCAAGAAGTGTTTTTTTGCATTCCTTTTGGGAACTTATTGGGGCATGTCATTTGCAGACAAGGGTTGATGGTAGACCCCATGAAGATCATGGTGATTCTGAACTTGGAAGCACTAAGGAGTGTGAAACAACTGCGCACTACTCTGGGACATATGAGATATTACAGGAAGTTTATCAAAAGCTATGCCTAGATCACTGAGCTAATGGAAAAATTGTTGAAGAAGGATGTCACATTCTGTTGGAATGATGACTGTAAGAAAATATTGGATATATTGAAAGAAAAGATGGTTACTATGTCGATTCTAGTGTTCCTGGACTGGAAGAAAGAGTTTCATCTACATGTCGACGCGTCATGTATAGCGCTGGGGGCAGTACTAACACAGGATGGGGGAGAAGGCTTGGACCACCCTATTGTGTTCGCAAGTCGTAGGTTATCCAAAGCAAAAAAGAACTACTCTACCACTGAACGCAAGGGGCTAGCTATGGTGTATGCGCTCCAGAAGTACCAACACTACTTGCTAGGAGGCCACTTTAAGATTTATACGAATCACTCTGCGCTGAAGTACCTGGTCAATAAGCCTATGTTGGGGGGGAAATCTGCAGATGACTCTTATTGTTCCAAGAGTATGATTTTGAGGTTGTTGTGAAGCCTGGATGATTGAACATGGGACCAGACAATCTTTCATGCATCGAAACAGGGAAGGAACCTACTAACTTAGAAGAAGGATTTCCTAATGCATAACTATTTGCAATGCGTGTCGCAGATGGTCATTTCGAGGATAGAATACACTTCCTAACAAAAGGAATTACACTGGAAGGATACTCTGTCCAGCAAAATAAGGAATTAGTGGTGCGCACGACAGATTTCTCTGTCATTACTGGGCATCTATACAAGATGGGGACTGATGAGATATTGTGACGGTATGTACCTGAGTTTGAATGAAGCAGCATCCTCATGGATGCTCACGAGGGTATTGCTGGAGGACATTATGCAGGAAGAGCAACCACGCAAAATATCCTATGCATCGAGTTGTGGTGGCCAACACTTCATCAGGATTCAAAAGCATATTTCAAGGCGTGTGATGTATGTCAAAGAACAGGCAGGCCATCGCGGTGGGGTGAAATGCCTTTGAATCCACAAATGACGTTGCAACCCTTCGAAAAGTGGGTAACAGATTTTGTAGGACACATTTAGCCATAAGGAAAGACAAAAGTGAGGTGCATTATCACTGCGACGGAGTATTTGACTCGTTGGGCAGAAACGCAGCTCCTGAAGGATTACATGCACATGACGGCCGTGAAGTTCCTATTTGAACATGTACTAATGCGATTTGGATTTCCAAGAATCTTGATGACTGATCTTGGTACGCACTTCCTGTATGAGACAATTAGTGCACTAACGGAGGAATTTCAGGTATATCACTAGAAGAGCACACCTTATCACCCACCGGCTAACGGGATAGTGGAAGCATTCAACAAAGTTCTTGAAAATGCATTGACCAAGGTTTGCAATGCTCATCGAAGTGATTGGGACCTACGCATACCTGCAGTATTGTGGGATTGTCGAACAACATGCAAAAAGATGACAGGACAAACCCCTTTTAGGCTTGTCTATGGTGTGGAAGTTGTAATGCCTATGGACTACATCATTCCTAGTCTACGAATAGCAGCGCTCATAGGCATGAAAAATCATGGAGCCCTGGAAGAGAGGCTCGTGCAGCTAGATGAGCTCAAAGAAGAAATATTTTTGGTTGGGTTTCACCAATAGGTCCAAAAGTAGCGTGAAAAGGCATGGCATGATCGACACATCAAGCTACGCACATTTAAGGTAAACGATTTGGTTTTGTTGTATGATAGTAAGTTTGATAAATTCCCCAGAAAATTCAGGATGCATTGGTTAGGGCCTTATGTTATTAAGGAGATTACCGGCAGAGGAGTGGTATAGTTGGTCAAGTTGAATGGAGAACCCTTCCCAGGAAAGGTGAATGGTAGTCGCTTGAAGCCATACACCAGCAATCCGATCATGTGACTAAATGAAAGTAGCAAAGTATTAGTGCTCCACGCAACTAAAAGTAGGTGCTGGACTATAAACTAGGCAGCCCAGGTTGGGGAGCTGCGCTATTTCAGGACTGGGCGACACAAGGAAGTGCCACAGGGTCCACAACAATGCGGAGGCAGCTGCACTACTCATGGAAATAATGCGCAGGTCCATCGGAAAGTGAGAATTAAAGTCACTATTCACGATTTGATGGTTGGATTGTGGCTAAATGGAGCGGGCGACAGGTATTTAAGGCAAAATTTATGGGTTAACTTCTTCAAAATCTGTCGCCAATCTAGCATTAATGGGCCAAATGTGGGTGGAACAATCATATTTGAATTAAAAAGGCCCTAGAAAACATAGGTGGTTTTCCAACGAAAAACACTTGGCATTTTGAAAATTTAGTTGTCGCGCTATCAGGTGTGTATGGACCGCACGAATTTTGAGGCTTTGAGAGCAATTTCAGCATTTGAGAGGTTATCGAAGGAGGTGCAAGACCTCCTAGATAGAATGATGTTGACACCCGTGAAAGCCATGGACACAGAAGTGATGCCAGGCGAGGAAGTTGTGTAGGAAATTGAGGTAGTAGAAGCTTCCCCATAGAGTGCCGAAGTGGTAGTCGAAGTCCTTAAATCACCCAGGACATCGAGACCAAAGAAGGATAAGTAGACTATGCTACTAGTGATCATCTCACCAAGAAACCCACAGAGGAACATTCTCACTTTGCAGGAAAAGGGGAAGGCCATTAATATGGCAGCAGACAAGGAAGAATCTGAAGAAATCCTGGTAGATGTGGAGGATTTGTAAATGGAAGTTGAAACCGAGGATGCGGACCCTATTACTAGGTTACCGGAATATGTTCCTCCATGCAAGGGCAAAGACAAGGTGCCAAAGGACATAGATGAGAGCAAGAGATCCCTGCAAACTCTGTTGCTCCTGGATGACATTGTTTTTGAGGGACCGCACTTAGGGCGGGTTCCTATACTAAAGTTTGAAGATTGGGACCTCGCAGATCACAAGAAATTCTTGCATTTAGCGACTGAGCAGCTAATGCATCGACGGATTCACACGACTGTTGGAACGACCAAATTAAAGCCGCAGACATGGCTCAAGGGTGTAGAGAAAGCCGGGCTACTCAACTTGCTCTAGGTAACCACATTACCACTGCAACCTAGTGACCATCTTCATCATCAGGCAGCTGCTCTGCTTGGTGCATGATGGGTGTTTGTGGCTGGAGAAGCCCATTGCCATCATAGACCACATGATCCATCAGATCACACGGCTGTCTTACTCAGGGGAGGATCTAGCCAATATATCAAAACAAAAAGGTGGTGAGTTGGCCCTCCCGAAAGTGATGAAGAAGAAATTCAAGCTGGAGAAGAAGAAGTGGGGATATGCCATCTCCAGCATTAACAACCCTACAGTCAAGGTAGCAACGCAAATATTAGCAAGGAAGGTGATGTGGAAGTGTCGTGGGGATGAGGTGCCTACGTGTGTGATTGCACAAGTAGCCCAATGCACTGAAGGAGTCTAGTTCAACTGGGCGAATTATCTATGCGGCGAGTTCCTTGAAAACTGTCACAAGGCACAAGAGTAGGGAAAGACGTTCCACTATGCGTGGCTCTTGCTGTTGATTGTACTGATGGCATGGGAGCTAGCAGAAGATAGCCAATTCCCTTCGGTCGCACTGAACCTTCCAGAGGCAATGAAGTATGCTTCACTGTGGGTAACCGAGGATGCGCATTACGTAAAAGAAAGCAAGATCTTTCGAATCTTGATGGAGATGAGTATCCTGATGGGGATCAGTCACAAGCAGCTGTTTTCACCCAGAGTATATGTTAGTTTGTAGTGCTTTGTAGAGTTCAAAGTGGATTTCCACCATGTCTTCATCAAAGCATGAAAGGACCCCAAGAAAACATGGCATATCTTACCTTATCTGGAAAGATATGATGTTATCTTTGCAGTCCTCGAGCCTTGGCCGCCGGAGTGTCACACTACAACAAGCTTCATGGTGGAAACAAACAAGTCCGCTACACAGCGAACGAAGGAAGAAACAAAGCTCAAAATGGCGCGGTTGGCTGAGAAGCGCAAAAAAGAGGAAGTAGAGGCTAAGACCTGGGCAGTTCATGACGTCGCGAAATTCGTAGAACAACAGGAGACATGAGAAGAAGAGCGTGAAGGATAGAAGTCACCTTTGCCCAGTGCTGAGGCAGAAATAGAGGAGTCGATAGAACAAGGAGGCGCAGACCCACAGACAAAGACCGCCCAACTCAAGCGTTAGTGACCATAAGAGAAGGTAGTGTCACGAAAGAAAACTAAGGCTTCAAAGACATCCTTAGACCCAATCACCCTCACTGAGTGGGATTTGCATGATATTGGAGAAATGGTGAGGGATGTCACTGCGGAGGCCCTCCAATAGTTCAAAGAGTAGCAAAAATTAGTATTAGGGGCTCTCTGGACAGAGCTGTAGGAGTTGTACACTCACACTCCATAGGCTGGGACAGTGTCCTCTAGCCTTGCGATTGACACTTCAGCTGCTTTGGAGATGTTGTACACAAGGGTGACTAATGTGATACTGCTACCAGATGGGGCACTTACTACAAAAAATTAGGCCGACAATCCCATGGTCAGAAGCCGAAAAGGGGTGGGATTAAATATGGCTACGCTCCCTTGGGAGATGCTCCACCTCTTGCAGGATGTAGTCACCGCGGAACTTAGGGCCTGACAGAGTTGTGCTCTGCAGGTGATGAGCGAATAGCATATCAATATCGAGCAGTTGGGCCTGCAGTGCAACGAGCTAGTGGAACAAAATAAGAAAATCATGCAAATAGTGGAGGAAGCCTACTGAATGGTTCTGTAGTTGGAAATTTAGGCAAAAGAACCGGTTGAGGTGCACATCTGCAAGTTGGCCATAGGGGTGCACGACACTCGGATAGAGATGGCCAAGATTCAGCTGAAGTTGCAGATTGCAGAATTGCAGTTGAGGCATGAGCCTTCGACTCCCTCGGAAGTCAGGGAACAACATGCCACCACTGTTACAACAACAATAGCGGTGTTCGACAGTGCATTAAAAGACTACATGTGACTTTTTGAAAAGTCATTCGAGCTCCTGACCACCCTGTAGGAGGGCCCGAATGTAGAGGGCCTAGAGACAGAGGCACGTGAGCTACAACAAAGATATGGTGAGATTAAAGGGACTGCGCAGACGGTCACCCTTACACAAAGGCTTGCACGGATGCAGGAGGAAAAGGCACTTAAGGAATAGGTGGATGTCGCTCGGTAAAAAGAAGTGGTTCTAAAAGCGCACCTACAACTATGAAAAAAAGAGTCATATACGATTACAACTTCCATTGAAGGAAAGCTCATGACACTACAAGCAACTCAGTAAAAGATTCAGGGTGGTAGTTCAGCAATAGTCACTGAGTAGAGAGTGGAAGAAAGTCAGCAGGTGGCCGCTCAGTGCACTACCAAGGTTGTCATCCTCCAAACGGAGCTGGGAGGTCTTCACGCTAAGATCTGCACACCTAGAGAGTGACTCGAGGCTGAGTCATGATGTTTGTGTTGGGGGCCTATTGGGCGCGGGATCCCCCAAGGGTAGTTTTGGGGCTAAAAGCCCATATTTTGGTCAAATTTTGAATCCAAGTGTAAAGACTCTGAATTTTGTGCTCGCAGAGCACATAGGTGTTAAAGAGTCATAGGGTTGTCCACCCTTATTTTGGAAATGTAATGTCGGTTGTAAAAGATCTACCCAGGGTGTGCGGACCATAAGATTGTATAAAAAGAGCTAAGCTCTAAGTAGTTAGGGAGAATACAACGAAAAGAGTCATAGCCTTAGAGTAAGATGTCTAAATTTGGGTTGTAGCATAGGTAGAGGCTCTATAGCTGAGTGCGCAGAGGCCTAGGGTAGAAGTTCGTAGTTGAGTGCACAGACCCCTACAACTGAGTGCCCAAGGTGGGTCGACTCTGTAATCATCCGGAATTATCAATAAAGAGAAGTATTCTACAATTTTTGTTTCTTTATTTCCTATTTATGCATCTTGTTATATCGGGTATGAATTTCACTTATAATTCTTATATGATGCAAAAATGTATATAAATGTGTTGGTTAAGTGAACGCAATTAAGAACATATTTTTATGCGAAGCTAACTAAGTTCAGTTAAAAATATAAGTAAGACACTTAGCCTAGTTTGGGAGATATCACAATTCGCTGCCCTAACAGCGCGAAAGTCCCTGAGTCGCAAGTTAGGGCTGCGCAGAAGCCAATTGTATCCTCTTGCGAAGGTACTGAAGGGTGGAATAGAGGGCTAAGCAACACGCACGAAGGTAGGGATAAAAGAGATAAAATGACATTACAACCATCTCAATTGTGCGGAAACTTGGTTCTAGCATCCCACCATACTGCTTTAGGTGAGACTTCGGTTCGCACCCCATGGGCTGATGCCAAAAGGGCCAGTAGTGTAGGGATTTGTTTGAATAACTAACACTAAACCTGGGTCAGGCACCCTCAAGCCAAGAGAGACCTTGCTCCAGTTGTCAAGTAGACCTTTATTGGATCCATCACTTTTCTTACTACTTCATTGGAATGGAAATTGCACTAAATGGATGTCAAGACTACTTTCCTCAATGGTGTGATTAAGGAAGAGGTGTACATAGATAAACCTCAAGTCTTTGAGGTATTATGAAATTAATCTCATTTTTGCAAGTTGAAGAAAGCCTTTCATGGGTTGAAGCATACTCTAAGAGCTTGTTATCCCCATATCGATAACTATCTAATGAGACTGGGCTTTAGAAAGAGTGAAGTCGATCCAAACATTTACTTTAAGGATGTGAAGAATGGATCTCTAATATTATTATTATATTATGATGACATGTTTTTGACAGTTGTCAATCCTCTTATCATCCAGTGGAAGAAGCAATTGGCTTATGAGTTATATATAAAGGATCTTGGGTTGATGCACTATTATATGGGATTAGAAGTGTGGTAGAAACTTGGAAAACTCTTCCTTGGTTAAGGAAAGTATTTGTTAGAGTTCCTTTAGAGATTTGGTATATTGGATTGCAAATCCATGGTGAGAAACTTGAAGAAGTTAAGAGGATCCAACTCTAGATTGGTAGACCCATCTATGTACCAATAGCTGATTGGTTTAATGATGTATTTATTTAACACCAATTTGAACATATGCTTTGTTTTTAACACGTTGATCTAGCTCTAGGTAGAACCGAGACATGAGAATTGGATTGCATAAAAGAACATTTTGAGATATTTGTGTGGTATAATGAATTATGGCTTGAGATTTATTCCAAATAATAATGTACAACTTCTGGGATATACAAATTCTGATTGGGCAGGAAGTGCTGAAGATAGGAAGAGTACCGTAAGAGTACGCTTCAATTTGGGATACACTATTATATCGTGGATGAGTAGGAATTACAGGCCTATTGCACTAAAAAATGCAAAAGTAGAGTACATCATAACCAATCAGGCTTGTAGAGAAGCAATATGACTGCAGACGTTGTTTGAAGGATTGTTTGGCCAAAAGTTTGAACCGACAGTGTCACATTGCGATAATCAAAGCTATGTGAACCTTTTAGACATTTTCATGTTCCATGATAGGTCGAGACATATTAAGATCAAGTACCACTATATATGTGACATGGAACAGAGGAGAGTAATAAGGATAAAGTACATCTCCACTGATCAGGAGAAAAATAATGTTCAGACGAAGTTGTTGCTAAGAGATAAGTTTGTGTACTTCAGATACAAGTTGGGGATTGTGGAGATCACCCCCTCATTAAGAGGGAGTGCTGATATGTCTTCAACATGGATGGAAATTCTCCCGAAAGGGAGAATGGGTCCAAGAGACCTAGAGGGCTCAAAAGGTAGTTTTGAGTGAGTGTCTCTTGGAGGAGGACCCCAATCACACACCAGGGATTGTGGAGTGAGGTCTTAGACCTTGATCACAAATCAGGCATGGTGGAGTGAGTTCCTCTAGCATCTAGAACTTGATCACACACGGAGAAGGGTGGAGCGAGGTCCTAGACCATTATCATACACCAGGTAGGGTGGAATGAGATCCTCTCAACATATAGACTCCATCACCAACTGGAAATGGGTTGAGTGAATTTAGGCCCAGAGTGCTCACCGGGAAGGGTGACTGAGTGCTTGCTAGTTTAGGGTATCAAAATTGTGGCCTAGGTAGAGGCCATGGGATTCAAGGACTGATTTTCATGTTGATGTTGACGACATATGATTGTTCTTGTAATAATGGATAACCTTTTCCTTAGAGAAATTTTTTCAACTTGAGAACAAAAAAGATAGTGGTTTCGAATACCTCCTTAGTTAAAAGGGAGTGTTGAATTTGTAAATATGGCTAGTATTCATAATGTAAATTTGGTTACTTGACACATTTTTATTATATTTTTTTTTTTTGCTAAAGCAAGAGTCATACCTTCGTTATCATTAAATCAGAAAAATATTTACATATAATACAACCATTCACATGGGTTCATGGACTTAGCCAAAAATACTTTCTAAAAAAACTAAGGGTCTTGAGTTAAGTGTGATAACTCTGAACCCTACCCAAAAAATAGATTCACCCTCAAAAGCAAATAGTACCAAGGCCATAAAATCTACCCACCAAATTCAAATGGGGGACAAAGCCTTTGATGTCCACCATCAGTACTCCTTGCCCGATCCAACAGTAGAGGAGGACATCACTGTGCCAAGACTTCTGCCAATTAACAGTTTGGACCCACCAACATGCACAGAGGTTCCTGACCATAGATCCTCCCAACTTGATCCAACGGTAGAGGAAAAAATCGCAATGCTTAGAAGTCTGCCTTTTAACCTTATGGACCCATTGACATACACAATGAATCTTAGCCGTTGATCTGCCATGCTTGATACGACGGCCGAGGATCAGATCCCACGAATCAAAAGTGCTACTAGTTAACATGCGATGAGGGTGGTAAACTAACCCACCCTTTGGCCACATGTAACATGATGAGTGGGATCACTGCCAAATTTTAAAAACTGCTTGCTGCCCGAGAGGTCCCCGATACACCGAAAACCACTCTACAGGCATATTAGTGTCCTTGTATAGAGAATCAGGAATATTCCAGCCACCACCTATGCCTAGAATCCAGCTGCTCACACCTTCTCCTTTGCACCCGTTTTTGAGCCCATGTGAAGTAAAACCCCATCCCTCTGGCCAACTACCCAGGCAGCAGAAACTGCCGAGCAACCCAAGAAAGAACAAAAATGGGAAAAACATGGAACTCATAATTAAACCCAATTAACTGGACAGAGCCACCATGGTGTGGTTACGATACACCTTCATATCTTCGTCGGCTTGGCAGTCGCACAGTTCCTTGAGACCATCCTGAGGAAACCCTTGCCAACCCATCGTGACCCTGTTATTGGTACACTTCACTCCTTGATTAGCCAGTAGATCTGCCAGTTTGTTGGCCTTCCTACGCACATGGTTAAAACTTACTGTGCATAGGCCTCTGAGGTGGAGCTGGATCCTTTGAAAGACCTGGATCAACCTCCAGTGTTTTGAAACCTTCTCCAGCTCCGAGCCCCAACTAATTCTTTTGACTGTGTTAATGATTAACTCAGAGTCAGCTTCGATAATCACATTTTGCTGATTATCCTGCACCAGGAGTTCTAAGCACTACTCCATAGCCATGGATTCTGCCATGTTATTTGTGGCTCTACCCAAATGGCCATGGAAGATGGAAAGAATATTACCAGTTTCATCCCTTAACGCCCTAGTGCCTGGGTTTCCTTTTGAGGCCCCATCTATGTTATATTTCAGAAAGCCCATAGGGGGAGGATGCCATAAGTCCTGCTTAGTATCCATTAACTTAACGTTTCTATTCAAGCCCTGTGGAATAAGCCCCTGCATGCCCAACTGTCTTAGAATCCTCATATCAACATCTATAGGTGGATTCTTAGGGGGATTTCACACAATGGTACCAACCGTTTCCTTAAGTTGAGCCAAGGTATACTCAAAAAGACATTGCAAGGGTCTTTTTTCATTTTGGAAAATTCTCTTGTTCCTTTCTTTCCAGACATTTCAAATAATGAAGCTGGGCATAAGAGCCCAAGCTGAGCCAAGAATTTCATAATCTGAAAAATTTCACCTCCAATTGGTTAGGGTGTTGATGATATTCCCTTTATCCCTATCAGTCTTTTAGAAGATGTTGGCAAAAGAACCCCACAAATTAGAGGTGAAGATACAATTATTGAGGAGGTGTTCCATGGTTTCCTCTTGGGCCTCGTAGAGTCGGCATCTGGAAGGCCCTAGAACCCCTTTTTTCCTTATGTTATCCCATGTCAGGATTTTCTTCTAATAAACTAGCCACTTGAAGAGTTTAATCTTCATCCAACCTTGATGTCTCCACAGATTCTGCCAAATTCTATCCGGAGCAAGAGAATCCATCTCAAGGAGTATGCATTTTGCCTCCTTAAGATTAAAGGTGCCCTCATTATTGTTGCCCCACCTTAACTGGTCATGCCCCCCTGTCATTAGAATCTTCCTTTGTTCCAACATCTGCATAAGAGCCTCTGCTTTAGCTTTTAAGGGGCTATCTTCCCTGTAAACCATGTTCCTCCAATTTCTCCATTTGCCTGCATTATTGGTTTGGTCCCAAAAATCTTTTACCTTTGATAACCCTATGATGTCTGTCTCTCTCTTGAGGTCCACAAATTCCTCTTTTAGCAGTGTTGGTTCTTGTTGCCACTTATCTTCCCAAAATAGTGCCAGATCCCCCTCTCTGATTTCCCAGAAGCTATTCTTTTGTACTAAGCCTCTATTCTCCCAGGCCTTATTCCAGATGTATGAGCCCTTTATATTTCCAGACATCCTTATATGATCGTTAATTTGCCAAGTGTTGGCATATTTTTCTGTCCAGATACTAGCCCACTAAGCCTTTGGTTCTTTGACCCATCTCCACCATAATTTAGCCCCTAAAGCCCTGCTTAGAACCTCTGGATCATCCAAACCAAGACCTCCATGATTTTTGGGTTTGCAAATATTTTCCCAAGCAACTAAGGTCCATTTCCTTTCTTTCACACCCTTACCCCAGAGGAAGTCTCTTTGGATGGTTCTAAATTGTTGTAAGACTCCTTCTAGTGCTGGGAGTGCTGGTAGCATGAAAATTGGGATAGATTGGAGAACAACCTTTGTAAGCACCAACCTGCCAGGGAAGTTTAAAGATTTGATGGTCCAATTCCTGATTTTATCCTGCATCTTATTAATCACCAGTTCCCATATGCTCTTATGTAAAGGTTTAGCAGTTAGAGGGACTCCCAAATATTTTGAAGGTTGAGAATCCATTTGAAAGCCAAGAATTCTGGAGATATTCCTTTGAATAGCAATATCAATATTAAAGAAAAACATCTTAGATTTGGAAAGATTAACCTCCATACCTGTGACCATGGCAAAGCCACTTAGAATTTGTTTGCATACCAAAGCTTCTTTGACTATAGGGATTCCCTGCAGCATGGTATCATCCACAAATTGTTGATGAGTCAAGGTTTGTCCATTCTCAGAAAGTTGAAGACCCTTGATTTTGCCTTCTTCTTTTGCCTGCTTAATCGATCTACCAAGTCCTTCCATCATGAGTATAAAGAGAAAGGGAGAGAGTGGATCTCCCTGCCTGAGGCCTCTTGAGGGAATAAAAATCTTGGAGGGAGAGCCATTTACCAAAATTGAAAAGCTAGAAGAAGTTACCAGAGCCATGACCCATCTAACCCAATTATGATCAAACCCAAAAGCAATAAGAACCCTCCTTATATAGGTCCAGTTCAACTTATCAAAGGCTTTGACTAGGTCTAGCTGCATGATCATTCTAGCCTTCCTATTGGTAGTCATTGAGTGCACCACCTCCTGTGCTTGAACGATGTTGTTGAGAATTGTCTGCCTTCCACATAACCAGATTGTTCCCCAGACACAAGAGTGGGGAGAAGAGGTTTGAGTCTATTGGCCACAACCTTGGATATGATCTTGTAAACCACATTGCACAATGCTATGGGTCTAAACTTATCCGGAGTTAGGGCATTGTCTTGTTTAGGGATTAGAGAGATGAAGGAGGTGTTGAGTGCCTTCAGAATATTTCTATTCCTCCTGGAATCCTCTACTACATTCTGAATATCCTATTTAACAATATTCCAGCAAGCTTTAAAGAAATCGACATTAAAACCATCAGAGCACAGTGCTTTACCATTCTACATTTCCTTGAGGACTTCACTGATTTCCTCTTCAGTTACTGGCCTATTGAGGTTGAAATTATCCTCTCTAGAAACTAACCTTGGTATATGTCTTGTTAGATCCTTGATGAAAGGCTCTCTGTTTGGAATGGTTTCCTTTACAATCCCATGAAAGTGTTGAACTAACACAACTTCTATTTCTTCGTGGGTGCTAAGCAGTTGCCGTCTCTTATCCTTGATCGAAGAGATTATGTTATGAGCTTTGTTTGCCAAGGTTGATCTATCGAAAAATCTGGTGTTTTGTTATTCTTATTTTAGCCATTGCACTCTAGATTTTTGTCTCCAAAATATCTCTTCTTGTTTACATAAGTTCTCCCAATCTTGCTGGAGTATGGTGGCTCTATCATTGCTGACATTATCAAAGCCATCTTTGATGATGGATTGGTTGAGACTCTACAATTTGTTTTCGACAACTTTTTTTCCTTTAAAAATATTGCCAAATTCATTCTTTTTCCAATATTTTAGCTTGATCTTGATATGTTTTAGTCTTTTGTGAAGAAGAAACATACCTGTACCCTGAATATGTAAATATTTAGACCACCAACTTGAAATGTTGCTGATGAAATCTAGGTGGGTGAGCCAAATATTCTCAAATCTAAAAGGTCTATTCCTGGGAGTACCAATGCCTCTGATCTCCAATTGAATTGGCCAGTGATTGGATCGTCCATAGGGGAGAATCCTTGCTTCCATTCCTTTATCATTGAGTATAAGGTCCTTTGAGATGATAAATCTGTCTAACTTTAAGGCAACAAGGGACTCTCCACCTCTTCTATTGTTCCAAGTAAAGAGACCATTACTCGAAACAATGTCAACCAGCTTCATAGTATCCATAAAAGATTGAAAAGCTAAGGAATCTTTGTTTAGAGTTCTGGTGCCCCCTTTTTTCTTCGATAGTGATTTGATCATGTTGAAGTCCCCACCCATAATCCATGTTATCTCTACATATCTTTCTCTGAGATCCATAAGAGAATCTAGAAACCTGATTTTGTCATCCATTCTCTGAGGGCCATAAACATTTGTGACCAGATAGGTCTCCCTATCCCCCACAGGTTGAATAACCATTGATAAATAATTTCTAGAAGCCTCAGCATATATTATACTAATCTTTAGGGGATTCCAAAGATTAAGAATTCCTCCTGCTGTGTTTTCTGCCTTGACTTCTAGAAACTCAAATCGATTGAGCCATTTGCTATAAAGTTATTTTATTCTCTGAGTGGAACATTTAGTTTCTTGTAAAAAATAATATTTGGAGCTTCTTGTTTCATTCTGTTACTAATTAATCTTTGCTTCCTTTTACTACCTAAACCCCTGATGTTCCAAGAAGTGAACTTCATCATTAAAGATTTGTGAAAGAGTAATTGGTTAGGTCTTTCATCTTACCTGAATCTATCATTAACTTTCCACATTCCATTAGCAGCTCATTCTGCTTTTTTCTACCTCTTTTCTTTCCTGGGCCTCTAGGTGCTAATCCTGGGGTGTTTTTTAAAGATTTCACACCTTCGTTACCTTGTTTTGCCATGTTACCTTGCCTGTCCACCCCTTTAGCCTGGGTTTTCCATAGGTACAACTGCTGTACTCTAGAGAACTCTTCTTGAGGTAATGAGTCTAACCCTCCCGTGGTTCCCTGTTTCAAGAACCCTTCCAAATCTAGGTGCTCTCTATCCAAAATCTCCTGAAGTTCGTGGTCCTCCATTTCCATCTCGCTCTGGGTCATTTCCTGGTCCATATCCAGTTCTACATCGCTCATCATAGCCTCTTTCTGTATATTATTATTCTTTGTTTGGTCTTTGTCTTCCTCTGTCTCCTTCTCCTCTAGACTTCCCTCCATTCCTTGATCTACTTTTGTCATCTCATCTTCTTCCTCGAGAACTTGGAACCTATTCAGCTTAACTTGAGGTCCTTCTGCTTGATGTTGCTTAAGTCCCATTTTGCCCCCTTTTCCTCTATGGCTCACTTTTTGAAAGCTTTATGTATCTTTCATTGTGGAAGCTTTTCTCTTATTCTCTATTTTACTGAGAGGGCAATCCCTGAAAGGGCTTCCATGCTCATGGAATCTACGACATCTAAAGGGAATATGTTCATAATCTACTGTTTGCACCCATTCTTCATCAAAAACTTCTAAGATCACTGCATCGGGTAGAGTTACGGAGAGATCTGTTTCCACACAGATTCATGCAAAGGAAGTGTATTTTCCTTTTCTAGTGGCTTCAGAAGCTTTGAAAAACGTCCTAATTTATTACCTATGGCTATTAACGATTTTTTTTGCCAGTAATCAAGAGGAAGGGAGTAAAGTCTTACCCAAACTAGAACTGATGTGAAAGTCTCCCACTCTAGGACAAAGTTCATCATCCACGGCCTCATATAGAGGCCAGCAGCTGCGTAGAAGTAGGGCCCTCCTTCAAACACTCTGTCTTTATCCTCAATGTTTGTGAAGACCACAGTAAAGAATCCTTTTGACCCAAGATGTAGGTCGATGCTCCCTTTTGGTTTCCAATGGTATTTAATCCATGTCTGTAAATCTTTTTCAGTGGGCCATACTCCCATGAATTTACAAATGATAGCATAAGTCTGCATGTGGTCCCTGTGTGCCTGCAGAGCAGGATCATTCAGAACTACTCTGGGTGTGACCTCAGTTTTGGGTTTACAAGGTCCCTTCTGTGCCTTGGTTTTTGCTCCCTTTTCCTTGTCTTTTTCCCCCTTTTCTTTTGTGCATTTATTCTCCTGATCTTTGACTCCCTCTTGCTCTTCTTCCCTGCTTTCTTTCCCTTCTTCAGCAAGACCTCTGACCTCTTCCATTGGCTTCTTACCTCGGCTGGCAACAACCTGCTTGTAGGAGGGAGTGGAGCTCCCTCCTCCCCGCCCTTCCATGGAGTTCAATGCCTGCTACAAACTTTCAACCCTAGCTATTCATTGCGCTCATTAGCCCTGACACATATTTATTATCATTTCAAAGCATATTTATAAATTCCTCAGTCAAAGGAAATTTTATTTTGAGTCAAAGCCACATTGAGACTTTTTAAGGATGAAAATTTGAATTTTTGAAATATAATTTTTGGCTCCAAAAATGACAATTTGGTTTCCCTCCAAAGTCAAGTTTGCCTTGGTCAAGAGACACATCCATTCACCCAATCTAGAATACTATATAAAGGCAACTCAACCTCCTCTATTTGGCCATTGACATTCTCACATAGAAGACATTTTTTGGGAAAGGAAGCGAAGGACAAGAAGGATGAAGTAGTACGAAGAAGGAGGATGAGATATCTATTTTCTCTCTCTCTCTTGCAACTTTTACATGCAGATCTGTATATATCTCTTTCGTTTTAATTTTTCTAGGGAAAAATGTTGCAAGGGGGTGAAATTTATGGGCTACTCGGGCTATTGTTGCAGGGCTGAAATTTCTCGAGAAACTAGTTATTACAAAAGGTCAAAATTCTAAATTATACAGGTAGAGCGAAGTGCAAGATCAGATTGGGTGACTTGACGTGGAGGAGAAAGCTAGCTTTTACAATGGGTTTAGGTGTGTCTCTAATTGAACTAGAATAATTTCTTTATTAAAAAAGGTTGTCAAGTTTTTCCCCTTTGTGGGTTTTCCCAAGGTAAATATTATCTTCTTTTGTGTGTTGTGATATCTAATGTTCCACTCTTCTTTATGGCTGAATTTATAAAGTATAATTTCTAAATGATATATTGGAATAAGTTAAAATATGATCTGCATCAAAAGTAATTATCAAAATTTTGGAAATATTGTGCTAACCCTAATTGCAATAGGAAAGTCAACACCCCTTAGGTAACCTTAAATAGGTAAGGTTTATAATTTTCAATCTCTTTTAGTCATTTCAAACTCCACTTCTAATGCCTTCATCCTATCTAATAACTTCCCATCCATATAAAAATTTCCAAAATATAACATGTCATAGTTAACATACATCTAACATCTTACATTTACTGTGGAAAGTAGGGTTCATGGGTCACCCCAAGTGTGTGTCATGTTGCCACTAACGCCACCTAGCCATCCTATGTCATTTCCCAATCCCCAAGTAAATTATTTTTATGTTTATTAAAATTGGCTTATAATCTAAATTATTTATATTTATTACATAATCCTTTTTACCATGGAAATTCTTACCATTTTATATCGAATATTTTTAGGCTCACTCATCATAAACTTTATTATTTACTAATCATATTCATGTCCAAGTATTAGAACCACTTCCCAAGACAAATATTATTTAGTAATCACTTATCAGGTTGCATTTTCCCATTTTCACATTTTAAAATGCCTTGGTTTCCTTTTCGCATTCTACACTACTCAATGTTATGTCTAGGACAATGTCTTATTTTCCATTTATGAGGATGTGGGAAGCCTCTCACATAATTCATCTCTAGGCCATATACATACAATTTTTGCATCCTTTAATTTGTGCCTCCATTTCTCGATCATTCAATTTGTACTTCCTATACTTTGTCTATTTTCCAATATTGGAATGTTATTTGGAGGTTTAAAATTTACCAATCCTCTACATTGAATTATTCTTCCACATTCCTTAGGATTTGGACTTGGCTAGATATTCAAAGTGGAGAAGACTTATCACACATTCTTACAAACATTAATGTGAATACATTCCCTTAGTGTAGTAAGTAAATTTTGTTTCTAAGAAAAGAGTAAGTAAATATTTACCTCTTAAGGGTAAACTCAACACCAAGTTTACCAAGTAAAAAAAAAAAAAATTACATTTAAAAGAAATTCTTCGGCGTAAATCACAAGATAAATCATTTGTTGACGCGTTTTGAACCAACTAGTGTGGTTCATCATCAGGACAAGTTGAAGAAACAGATCCAGCTTAGCATGTTAAATAGTCTAAGCAGAGCCTCCAACGGCTATCTTGATCAACAGATAATTTTGACTTTAGGACCAGAGTCATAAAAATTATTATAATTTAATGGAAATTAGTTATATTAGGTGACCAATAAAAAATATATAAATATATAAAATAATTTAAATGGTGTTAATGGTTAGTTAAAAAGGTATTGTTTGATAATTAAAATTATAAGTTATTTAGTATTTAAATGGGAACTAGTTATATAAAGGACCTTTATATAACATGCTAAGCTGGATCTGTTTCTTCAACTTGTCCTGACGATGAACCACACTAGTTGGTTCGAAACGCGTCGAAAAATGATTTATCTTGTGATTTACACTGAAGAATTTCTCTTAAACTTAATATGGATCACAGAAGCCTCAATTCAACAAGAAAATTACATTTGAACATTTTTATTTTGACTCACAAGAATTCTAGCCAACCAAAAATACATGGGAAGAAAGTAGGATTCTCGGTGAAATGAGGGAGAATCTCAACATGCCTTTGCATTTAAATTTGATATAATTAATGTAACTTACCCAACCCCCAAGGTGACTTTATCAACGTGTGATATCAAAAAACAATTCTCTTCTTATAGCTATCTCATACCTCATTTCTAAAATCTCCATCATACTTTGCTAATATAGATATTTCCAACCATTTAATTTTTACATCATTATGAGTTTTAAGTACAAAGTTATGACCCTTGAAATATTTTTACCAATGCATATCGAGTCATCATTCATACATCTAACATTAGTTGTCCCACCATATATAATGCCACATTATGAGACATGTGGTGGAATTCATCCATCCATGTCTTAGCATTGAGGCATACCACATGTCAGCCACATGTGTGAATGAATGCCATGTGTTATCCACATGTCTAACGATGTTGCATAGTACAGTTGATATCAAGGCATGCCACCTCTACGAGAAAACATGTTTGATGTTGTCTCAAATATGAATCTTATATTTTTGTAAAATTCAACTAAATGAAAATCCCATATTTAATGGAATTTGAATCCAGGTTCTCTTGGAAAATGTGAAAATACTAATGGAAATAGTGACTGAAAGGTTCCAATTCATGCCATATAAAATATGACTAGATATGGAAAGGTCAATATCAGGGTGAATGCATGAAGATAGGTTACAATTTTGGGCCAAATGTGGAGATGAAATTTCAAAATTTTACTATTTTATCGAATTACCTTGTTGTCATAATGATACTTTTTGCAAAAAAAATTAGTGTCATATAATTTGTCAATTTTCCATTAAATGAAATGCATGTACTTGCAAAAATTTGCAAATCTTAAGAGGTATGTGTGTGTTCACATAGCATATATATATATATGTATATATATATATATATATATATATATATAATATATATATATATATATATATATATATATATATACATACATTATCAGTATAGAGAGAACTATGTTATGAATATTAAAAATTTGCTTTTTTATGCAAAATTACACTTTTTTATTATTTTTCAAAGTTGGTAAAGTAATATTTCAATTGCATTTTATAGACACGTGTTCACATAATATTTTACTATAATATTTAAATAAATTCAAAAGTCAAATGTACCCTTCTAAAGAGCATTCATAAGCAAAGATATTTGTAACCTTTTTTAAATTCATTTTGTATATTTTACGTTATTGATTTTTTATTCAGACCCTTTGAAATTGTCCAAAAAATTTCAAGCATTATGTTTGAAATAAATTAAATGAAAAATATCATATGATCTTTAAAATGTCAAAATAATATGCCATTGGATAGAGGGTTCCTTCACAAAACCAACGTGATGAACTCCACCACATAAGGGAAAATTTTGTGTGAAGTCAACTAGGGTACAAAATGGTATTGCAGAGAAATATACAAAAGGGGAGTTAAAAATTCATTTTTTAGGCCCTCGACAACTCAATTGAACACTTAAGAAAGATCGATTGAGCACTTAAGTTAAAATTTTAAATAGCCCAATTGATGGTTTTATAAAACCTCAATCAATCCCTTGGCATGATTAAAAAAGGGCTTGGTCGAGCACTTTCAACCATAAAATCCCCCTTGTGTTTTCAGCAGGTAGTTTAAAAAAAATAGCTCAATCAAGCTCCTATGTAACTATGGGTTACATAGGATATCGATTTGGTTTATTTTTATGCCCTCAAATAGCTCGAGCAAGGGCTAACATATAGCTTGGTTGATATGCATTTTTCTACCACTCAACTCATGCATATGCGAGAAATTTTAACCCGTGTTCATGCATTCACCCATCACCTAATAGTTTATAAATAATGACTCCAATTTGTGTATTATGCACATCTATTTTTTTCCAAATAGTCTTGTTAATGGAAGTTTCAGACTTTCAAACTTCCACCGGGGTCAATAGGTCAACCACCAAGATTCCACATCATGTGCTAAAATAGTTTCCAAATCATCTCCGTGTTGGAAAACATGTCATGTTGTTTGGTCATGCCCGCATGCCATGTCATATGCCACATCATAAGCCATGTCAACATCCCACATCATCCCACCATACCATCCCACCATATCAAAATGCCATGCTAACATCTAAATATAGGTTTTTAAAGAAAAAGATTTCTTTTATAGTTATGAATTTCCAATCATCTAGACTTTTGGTTATCTATATTGGGTTCTATCAATTAATGTAAATATAAAAAACAGGATGATATATGCTAGAACTAAGTACTAATAGACACCTATACTTTTTTGGTTGTGTAGTGAGTCTAGTGTAAGACACCTCCCCTCATATCTACCCACTTTCACAGCTTGCCTGGGGAAAACATGAGATGAGTGGATACTATGACAACACTCAACCTCCTAGGTGACCTTAAGGAAGTGGAATCAACAGAAAACCACAACACAAACCTTTTATACATGTTGCAAGACTCCCATAAGCCTTCTCACTCATCCCCATGAATATGCTCAGGTTCCCACTGAATTTTAGTGCATCAAACCCCTTTATTCTCCCTTGATATGGACAAGGGTGCATCTTAATGATCTAGACTCTACCACAACAAAGCATAGGTGCGACTGGGGACTTTTCTCCTCAATCATGTGCCTGTGACTTTGGGATTTGTGCCACTTTTCAAGCCCATAATCTAGATCACTGCCTAGAATCCCCAGTAGCTTTCAGAATTGTATTTTACATGGAAATAAGACTTACAAGCCAAAAACTGGCTCCAGGATTAGCCTGACCATCCCCAACTAGGACTAACATTTTGTAAAACACTTGGCATCAATGCAATCTACAGACATGAATAAAAGACATAGCATAAATGATTGATAAATCATATGAGTCTTGATAAGAAGGATAGACACCCTCTTTCCTTAACTATTTTGGTATCAATTAGGTCTTGTATCCATTATTTGTTCAGTTACAAGTAAATACATCAAATAACCATTACTATAACCAGTCATATAATCATTCTTATAACAAAAATTAAACCATGTAAATAACAATGAGATAACATCCATTAAGGAAACATAATAAAAAGTATAAAATCAAGAGAAGTTTTCTTTTAATAAACATAGGCAAGGGCCAACCATGTTCGAGACTTCCATGTATCACTTGACAATAGACATGCTTGAACCAAATATTTCTTTCAGCTAGTCACCCCTGTGCCATATTCCAAGCATGAATGTGGGATCTCATGGATAAACCAATCAAAAAACAACCAAGGGAATCAGAGGTTAAACCTCCTCCACCCTCACCAAACCGTGATCTCACCAAAACCGGCACCAAGATTAGAAAATAAAAATGAGCTTGGAATGCCTCTGGACTCTATCACTATCCTTGAGATTTGTTTGTCTCCTTTTCTATCAGGATTGACCACAATCCACACCAGGTCACTAGTCCCTAAACCAAGACTCCACCCTCAATATTTACCGTCCGTGTATTCTTCCAAAACCAGTCAATGGATTCCTAGGGCTTTGGGAATTTTCGTAAGACCACCTCTGCCTCAGATTCCAAAACTATCCAGTCATTCCAAAGATCAAAACTAAGAAAACAATCCCATCACACCATGGATATCTAGAAAAAGTCAAGGCAAGGCTTAAATCCACTATCATAACCCAACAAGACCATGTGACCAATAGCCAGAGAACCAAATACCAGCATGCAAATCCATGCATCTCAAAACGAGCTAGGAAATCACACATACAATATGTTACCTGCAAGTATTTCTTCTGAAATTTCTTGATCCTGCTCTTCCTTTCTTTCTCTTTTCTTTCCTTTCTATTCCTTGTACTTCATTTCCTTTCTTTTCCCTCAATTCCTCCAAATCTAGAATGCTCCAAGAAAACTCTAAGTGTCCAAGAGTGTGAGAGAAAGAGAATAATGAGAGACAAACAAAACTGAATTGAAAAAGGTTACAAACTGATCCTCAAAAGCCTTTTCACAACAAGGCCTCTATTTTCATCATTTTCCATTATTTTCCTTTAATTTCCTCCTCACATGCAACCTGTGAGCTTTCTCCTTCCTTTTATCCTATTTTCTTTTATTTTCGTAAATAAATGTGCCAAAATTTCTTTTTTTCCTTTTTAATGCCTTATCCATTGCCTTTTCTAATTTCCCTTATCCATAAACAGATCCAGTGATTCCCACTATGATATCTTTGCCCAACATTCAGCTTGGAATAAGTATCTCTTAACCGTGGTTTTATTTTTCCTTTATTAACTTTTATTTTTATTACATGAAATTTTAACTAAGGGTTGTTACAGACCCCTCCTCCTTGGGGAAAACCATCCTCGGTGTTAAACCACACCAAGACCTCAACAAAACTACTAAAAATCAAACATACTGCCCATGGATATTTATAACTTAGCTCGTTGTAGTATTTATAATGAATGACCTTCTTAAAAGAAAAACATCATGACAACATGATAATATAACAACAATACCACTTATTGGAGCTTTATAACTTAACTCATCGCAGTATCTACATCCATATACATATGTACATATACCAAAGCATCATTCCAAAACTACTTTTCCTCCATCAGAAAACAAAGAAGGAAACATGGCCTGCATCTGATCCACCATCTCCCATGTAGCTTCTTCGGGCCCAAAGTGCTTCCACTGCACTTTAAATTTCTCTATGGCTTTGTTTCTAGGCATGAGTTGCTTCTACTGCAATATGCAGTAAGGCTCCAGCTGGAATTCTCCTCTTGTTCCACCTGCAATATAGACCAATCAATAACATGATCAACATCCTTTATATACTTCTTAAGCAATGAAACATGGAAAACATCATGGAATTTCACTGTTGGATGCAGTGCAAGTTGATAGGCCACTGGTCCAATCCTCTCAAGGATCTCTAAAGGCCTACAATATCATGGTGTCAACTTGGCACATGATCCAATCCTCAAAGAGCTCTTCTTGGGATTGATGCACAAATACACATGCTCCCCAACTTGAAGCTCCTTAAATGACCTATGCTAGTCCGCATAACTCTTTTGTCTATCTTTTCCTACCTTTAGATTCTTCTTTATAACCTACATTTTCTATTCCATGTTTGCCAACATGTTTGGTCCAATAAGTACTCTATTCACTAGATCACTTTAGTTGATTGGAGTATTACAACTCTACCCATACAGTGCCTTGAAAGGACTCATTCTCAATGACTCTTGATAACCATTGTAGTATGAAAACTCAATCAATGGAAGATACACCTCCCATCTTATCTATTAGCGCATCACATACATCCTCAGCGTATCCTCCAAGATCCTCTTGACCCTCTCTCTTCATCCATCTATCTATGGATGATAGGATCTACTAAAGGCCAACTCTATACCCAAACTTGTAAATAGCTCCTTCTAAAACATGGAAGTGAGCTTCACATCCTTGTCTGATAGAATCTTCTTCAGAAAACCATGTAATCTCATGATCTTCCTGATAAAAACTTGTGCCACCTCACTAGTTGAATATGTAGTCTTATATGGAATGAATTTATCTACCTTGCTCAACCTATCGACCAATTTCATAATAGCATCATGTTGTCTCATTGTCCTCAAGACATGTAATGAAATCCATGGAAATGGTCTCCCATTTCCATTTCAGAATTAAAATATGTTGTAGTAGACCACCTGGATGCTTACATTCTTCCTTTACCTATTGATAATCCAAACATCTAGCCATGAAATATGCCACTTCCTTATTCATATTTAGCTAATAGTAGAAGTTCTTCACCGCTGTCAATGTTTTATAATATCTTGGTGACCTGAGTATGGCTTGACATGAAACTCCCTCAAGATAAGATTCTTAAGCTCGCTACAATCTGGCACGTAGATCTTGTCCTTGAATATCACCAAACCATCTATTGTGAGACAATAGTCTGGATCCTAATCACTTGTACCTATACATGTACCTATACTTTGTTGTAACATGTTCATAATCTCCATATACTTGTCATACCGTTGTCCTACCTGCAAGATCTTATCCTACAAATTTGTCCCATAAGAGCTCATAACTACTATATGATTCAACTATACCTTCCTGATAAGAGCATCTACAACCCAATTCTCCTTTCCCTTAATGTATCTGATCTTGAAGTCAAACTCACTAAGGGTATCCAACATCTAGCTTGCCTGGAATTTAGATTCGGTTGGTCAAACAAGTATCTCAACCGACTGTGATCTCTCATCAATACAAATATCTTCCCAAGAAGATAATGCCTCCACACCTTAAAGGTGTGAATAATATATGACAACTAAAGATCATGAGTCACGTAGTTTTTCTCGTGCTCATTCAACTTCCTAGACTCATAGCACACCACCTGCCCCTCCTACATAAGGACTCCAGCAAGTCCTATTTTACATGTATTTTTACACAATACAAACTCTTTATCCGGATTTTCAATGTTAAGGACGGGATCATTGGTTAACAACTACTTTAGCTTCTCAAAACTAGCTACACATTCTTCTATCCATTTAAACTTCTTACCTTTACTTTGCAAGGATGTCATAGGATATGTAATGCGTCAGAAATTGCTGATGAACCTCCTATAGTAACCTTCCAATCCCATGAATTATCTCACCTCATCAACATTCTTAGGAGCTACCCACTACACGGTGGCCCTTATCTTTTATAGATCTACTGTTGTGCCTTCATTGGAAATAACATGTCTCGAGTAATTCACATCTATCTAAAATAAGCTACAGTTGTTAAGCTTGGAAAACAACTTAAGCTCTCTTAGTAATCTCAAAACTATTGCTAAATTCTCGGTGTGGTCTTCTTCATTCTTGGAGTATATCAGGATGTCATCAATGAATATAATAAAAAACATGTCTAAATATGGACACAACACACTATTCATCAAACACATAAATGCAACTAGGGCATTAGTCAAACTAAATGGAGCTACAACAAACTCATAATGCCCATACCTAGTCCTGAAGGTAGTCTTGTAGATATCCTCTTCCTTGATGTGTACCTGATGGTATCTTGATCTCAATTTGATCTTAGAGAACACTGCAACTCCCTTCTACTAATCAAACATCTCATCAATCCTCAGCAATGGGTAGCTTTTCTTGATCGTTACTTTGTTCAGCTTCCTATAATCAATCCACATCTAAGAGTACCATCTTTCTTCTTTACGAACAACATTGGTGGACCCCAAGGTGATATAATTTGCCTAATGCATCCCTTGTCAATCATCTCCTTTAAATCCTATTTCAACTCTAGTAGCTCTAGGGTACTCATACTGTAAGGTGCCTTCGATGTTGGTGCTACCCCTGGCACCAACTCAATAGAGAAATCTACTTCCCTGTAACACGGGGGCTTCACTGGGGGAGAAATACCATACCACATGCATTCATATTGGGGGATATATATTGAGGAAAAAATGGCATAATATATTGAGCATATAATAGGGGTTAAAGAGTTTTTATATTGGTAGGTATAAAAAATGGAGCTCAGAGTTAATGAAAAAATATAAAGGGGTATAAAAAAAGTAATGAAAAAATGGACACCTACAATATATAGTGAATGTAGGGGATTTTTAAATTGGGAAGGTGTATTGGGTTTGTTTTGGTAGGGGGTTAAATAATGTTATTTTTAGAGGTATTTCCCAATATGTATTCAAATTAAGGGTATTGTTTAATATGCCATGAATGCACATGCTATGTGATAGGTTCATCAAGTGAAGCCCCCGTGCCCTGCGAGGACGTAACTCTGGAATCTCTGGTGAAAACACATCCTGATAATGTTCCAATACATGGTACCTCTTTAACATTTTTTCATCCCGACACCTTTACCCTTTTCACTAGATATATTCACTGTAAACATCACACAACCTTTTCTGCAACTATGCTTAGCCTGAATAGTGTTAACCATCCTCACTGATGTAGGATTCTTATTTCCTAGCAAAATTATCTTTTCCCCATTATCATCGAGGCACTCAATGGCCTTTTCTAAGCAATCCACTTTGGTCCTATGAAGGTACATCCAATTCATATCGAAAAGCATGTTATATGATCCCAATGGCAGTAAATTCAAATGTGTTGTTGTAGGCATACCATTTATGTTAGGCCCCTATACTACTAGTGTAACCCCTTATTGTTATTAGTACAACCCCCTGATTATATTGTTGTACCCATGTAGTCCCCATAGAAGCCCCCTATTGTTATTAGTGTGCCCCGTAGAAGCCCACTATTGTTATTATTGTGCCCTTACATTATTATTGTTATGTCCACTTTGATTATATTATGACCCCTTAGACTCCTATATATAGAAGGGAGGTCTTGTCATTTGTATCATCCAAGAATTGTTCATTTGTGTAATGTAAAGGAGGTTTCCTCCTTGAAGAGACTGAATTATAAGGCATTGATCTATCTTTTCTATCGTTTTTGAGCTAGTTTCATAACATTTGGTATTAGAGCATTGTATTCCAGGGTTTTGCTGCTCCAAATAGGTCATCGTGGAATTTTCACTATAACTTTGTTCTGTGACATTTCAGAAGCGAAAAAAAAAACCATTTGAGATGAAATAGCACTGAACCTCGGGTTCGAATTTCAGAGCTTTTCGCGATATATTTGCGGAGATATGATCTGTGGAAGTTGGGTTTTTTTGCAGACTCCTGAATTACATTCCAAACAGGTGACCTGGGGAAAATCGTCATAACTTTCTCTCCGAGGATCGGATTGAAATTTTGTAAGAAGGTACAGAAAGAGGACAGACTATAGTTTCTTGTATATATATGTTCATGGAGGAAATGATAGCACATTATGAGGATACAAATAGAAACTCCTTCTTTAGCCAATTGATAAATCTCAAACAAAAGGGTTCAATGGAAGAGCACATTGAGGACTTTCAAAAATTGAATAGAAGGGTAAATTATATTCCAGAGAAGCAAAGTATTGATGTCTTCATAGGGACTTTAAAGGATAACATTCAAAATGAGGTTCGTTTTTGGGAACCTGATTCATTGGAGAAGGCATTCGAGTTGGCAAGAAAAATTGAAAGCGAAATTATGGAAACAATGAACCCCACCACTCATGACTATAATTATGGAAGTGTTTCTTCTCCTAGCCTTCCACAACCTACAAGGCTTATAGCACAAAAATTGGAAGAAAAAAGAGAAAAAGGGCTTTGTTACAATTGTGATAGAAAATGCACTAAAGGCCATAAGTGTGCTAAGAAGAAATTATTTTACATAGTGTTAGTGTCGGTATCTTCATCCCTCCATCAGTGATCAAATTCTCTTGTTGCATTGCATGTTAGGTGTCTCACTCGATCAACTACATTCCATTACGGTCATGGGTCATCTGATGGTAGTGGTATGTTATACATTTTCCCTCATGTCATTTACCTCCTGGCCCATTTTCATACATCTAGATCATCTGCAGTCAATTTTTGTCTTTAAATTTACAAAAGTCATTTCTAGGGTTTTAGGTCTCATTAGGTCTAGGGTTTCGTCAATAAGGTCTTCAAAATGCTCAATAATGGTCAGCAGGTGCATGAAGAGGTCAAATAAAGTTTCAGCAACAATAATTTCCATAATCACATGCTCAGTGATTGATTTTTCCTCAAAACCTGTTTTGAGGAAAAACATAGTTTTTATGTTTTCATGTACAAATTTGATGTAATTTCATTTGTTCCATATGTAATAACTTCAGAGGAAGCCTTGGTCACCTTGCCAAGCCTCTGTAGCTTCACCACCTACAAAGCAAACAAAAATTCAAAGCATTCAGTCCATCAAAGGCAAAAATAAAGCAAACTGCCCAAAAACAGAGTTTTAAAAGCATTTCAATAGCAAACATTAGAAGAGTGGGTTTTTGTAAATGAAAAATCAAAACTATATGTATATAAACTATTTTTCATGTTTAGAAGATTCATTTGCATGCCAAAAGAGAAAGAGAGCAAGTCATTTGTGTTTTCAAGAGCCAAAGGAGCGATTTTGTGTTTGGAGGGTAAAAAAACGCAGGTGTGGCGTACTCATAGAGCACGGCACATTGGGCAGCGTTCTGCAGTGAAAATTAATAACGGGCGCGCCGCATTGAGAGGGCGTGGCGCACCTGTGAGGTGGCATGACGCACAGGGCTACAAGTCCGATTTCACTCACAGCTTCTTCCAAACTCACAAAATTGCTAAATCCTCACTTGTCCAAGTAAGTTAACATTCCTCAATGGCCAATGAAAGAGTTTATCTTGGTGCTTATGGTGATTTAATTAGAAAAAATTGAAACCATACCTTCTAGCATTGCTTTTTAAAACATTGCATAGGGTTCAGAAACTTATACTTTTTGTTTCTAAATTCCATTTCTCACTCCTTCATTACCTCATTCCCTCACTTCATTTTCTCCTTCTCTTTACATTCTCATCTACGCACTCCCAAATCCCCATATCCCTAAAATTACTAATCCTAAATCCCTAATCCCACTATCCCAAACCCTAGTTAAATATCCCCAAACCCTAATTTCTATTCCCAAACTCTAAATATCATCCCCTAAACCCTTCTATTCCCCAAAAACCTATCAGCAACATTCCTAAATGCCAAATACACACTCCCTCCACAGTCCCTCATACATTCATATCCTTGGCAGCAAAAAATAAAGAGACCATAAAATATCTTCATACTCATCTAAGAAAACTCAAACATTGGCAAACATGGAGTCAATTCTTCCTATGACAGAGATGAGGAGACAGTCAGTGATTCTTTTAGAGAAATGCATGCCTCAAGGAGGCCTCACAAGGGTGGAAAAAATAATCGGGACGAGCCTACCTTACTTGTCAAGTTGTTGGCTTGTCCTCTTGTTGTCACATGCTTTCAACACAAATCTTGTTATCAGTTCTGTGAGATGGTGGAGAGAGTCAAGTATCACCATAAGCTAGCCAGTTTGTTTGTGCTCCATCTTCATAATGGTCAAGACACTTTGGCAGGTGTGACATTCACCTTGACACTTGAGACTATTGCTCAAGCAACCGGCATTCCAAATGTAGGTGAGTAGTGGAATAAGAGGCAACTAATAGACAAAGATCATTATGAGCCTTACATTAAGGATGGTTTTCAGAGACATATCAGTAGGGTTTTTCCTTTCAAGTATCTACAGGACACATATGCTCCCTTGATGAAACTCATAATTAAATATTTCAGCTGTGAGGGCAGATTTTCTCGTCTGTATGCCTATCATATCATATTGTTGATGCACTTTACTAGGGTGAGCATGATGAACCTCCCTTATTTCATTTGCCGAAACATTGAGAAGATGACCACCTTTGTGCAAAAGAAGCCTCCTCAACAGCAATATAATAGCACATATGATTTTGCACTAATTAAAATTGTGGTCTTGCATCAGCTTGGTTTACTAAACATCTCATGGGAGGATTTCATTGCACATGAGGTCTTTACAGGTCCTCAAGTACCCCCAGTAGTTTTTCATGAGGTAGGAGGGCCTTCACATCAGCAAGAGATTCATGAGACACAAACCACTAGTGTGCCAATGTTTGTCACATACCAAAAGGGCACTAGAAGGTTGTTTGCAGCAACAAAATGAGTACTATCTCCACCCGAGGTGGAAGGGGTCTCATTTCCTCCATTAGCAGAGCAGGTACATGACAAGGGAAAAAATCCCTTGCATGATGAGGGACCTTCAGGAGGTCATGAGACAAATTTCATCCTCATTCAGGATGAGGACATTGATTTGGGCTCACAAAGCTCAAAGCTTAAAGAGATCATTCAGGAGCAGCAAGATGACATTCAACATTTGTCTCTCAACCTAGAAAGAGCCAAGTGGATCATTAATTATTTGGAGTAGAGGAACAAATATCTAGAAGATCAGCAAACCATCATGGAGCTCCAAAACATAAGGGCAAACCGGCAAGTTGCCAAGAGGAGGAAAATCAAATTGATCACACTTGAGCAAGAAATTCAAGCTGATCATGAATCTTGGCTTGAGAGGACAAAAATGCACCTAGAAAGGATGCAAGAGAAGGCCAAAAATGAGAAAAACATGTTGAGGAACATGGCATACCACTACTTGTCAAGAAATATGGTGTGCAAAGCAAGAATCAGGAATTTGAAAGCCAAGTTGAAGAAATCCATGAGGAAGAGAAAAGAGAAAAATAGACTCCAGATCTTGGCTAAGGCTTCCCTACCCAACAAAGCACCTGATGAGGAGCACTCAGCCCAAATTTCAAAAAAATTGGGAAACTTTTTGCAATTTTGAAATTTTTGGCCTAAAAAACAGGTTTTCTTGCCTGATGTGGTGCGCGCTTTTGCTAGAGACCTCCTTTTGAGGAAAAATTAGCATTTTTGGATTTGTCATGGAAAAATATGAATTCCCTCACATGGCCAAGAAATTTTGATAGGTTTTGAGCTTCCAAAAAAGTCAAAAACACCTTAAAAATGACCTTTCTGCCCCTTTTTGGACACACAGGAAGCAATGTTGGGAGAACTCAGTTTTGGAGGGGCAAATGGAGGCCAAATTCAGAAATTTCACTTGTTCTAGAAAGTAGACAGGTAGACCTTTCCAACAAGTCCACTTGGAGCAAATTGGGTGCACAAGAAGGCCCCCAAGATAAGCTGCAAAAAGCCGCTATGCATAGGGAAATCAACGTGGCGCATTGGGTGAAATTTGCTCATTTTGGCCAAAAAACTATGTTTTTCGACTAGTTTCTTCACAGTTTGACTTTTATCTTTATAATAGTCAAACTCATGATGTAATTTAATGTGAATTGATGGATTTTGATCTAATTATGCTAAATTTTCACTCATAGAGGTAGATTCATCATGAAAAAGTAGTTTGCAACTGAATGAATCAGTTTCCTAGGTTTTAGAGGCATGTTGTTCCACTGCCTACTTTTCAGTTCTTAGTTTAGATCTTGTTGAAACAGCTCCTAAACTCATGAACTTGGCCCCTAAAGCCTAGCATGAGTTTTTGATGCCTATATCTAGTAGTTTTTCAGTCATTAAGAAAGGTTGGACTCTTGTGAATGCTTTGAGCATTATTGTACATTCATTTTCAACATTTTGGCAAAGGAATTGACTAGGGTTTGCAACACTTTATGGGATTCTTGTGGCATCTTGTTTTGGTATTGTGTTTCTTTCTGTCATTGCAAGTTTACATGTGTTTTATGTATGCCATTATCTCGCTTTGCTTCATATTAACTAAATCAAACAAGGATAAAGGTAGAATCCATTGAAATTGCAGTGCTCTACCTAGGGTTTGTTTAGTTATCCATGTTTTCAACTGTTTGAAGAGGATCCCTAAGTCTTTCATGCCCTCTCCAACTCATCACCAGTCTAAAAGCTCTCCATATCACTCAATTTAAAGTGCTAAACCATTTTCCTACCTCGACCCATAGAGATCTCTGCAAGACTGTGTCCATTCCCCTCACCCAAATCTGCCTTTCACAATTGAGCCAGCAAACCCATCTTAAATTAAATCAAACACCTTTGTACACATACCTAGCCTAAAATCAGTCATACCTCAGTCATCTCAAGCTTCATTGGCCATATTTTCTGAGATTGTTAAGGAGAGATCCCTCTCCCAACCTGGTAGGGCTAGCTACCAGGTTAAGCGTGGTTTGATGTTACCCTAGATCCTGCCTTTCTCAGCCTGAGGTAGATTTAGGCCATAACATAGTGGTGACCATATTGGGGAAGAAAATTTTATTATCATTGTTTTGCTTTGTAGACTAGAGACGGAGCCTGAAGTTAGCCAGGTAGCCTTCGAAATGCTCTTGATTTGCATTAGCAAAAGTAGATGAATGCTGCTTCAGTCAATCTCCGGTCTAGTTTATAAACTGAAACATCTGATCTAAACGATTACCCCAGTATCATTAAGAAATTCTAGACTTTGGATGATGAGTTTAGAATTTGATAGTGTTGGAAATAATACTGAGGGGGGGGTGAATCAGTATTATAAAATCAAACACTTTTCATTTTCATGCTCAGATTCATATACACTACTTCAGTTAAAGATACTTGCATATATACACAACTGTGTTGAATGCAACTAGCGTATATCCAGTAAACTTACGATTCAGTTAGTTGATATTAAACGAGTGCATCAGAACATTATTAACCATATGAACAGTAAACAGATGTAGTAAAATAGAACAGATCATCACACATAAGAAGCACACATGAACACCATGATATAAGGTGGAAACCCAATGTGGGTGAAAACCACCTGCTGCAATTTGTCTCCATCTTCTTTTAATAAGAAACTTATTTTTACAATATTTTGTACTGGCACAGTCTTATACCAGTACGCAGGCTTCTACCTACAGAAGGCTACAACCTTCTCTTTTCTTCCAGGGACCACGTTTCATAAATTTTTAGACTGGATCCATAAATACAAAATAATCACTACTACAATACAATGATTAACTCTGAATCACCTAACAATCGAATCACAGAAACCCTGTCATCAAAACACAGTAACCAGAACACAGACCAGAGCCCAAAACTCTGTAACAACCACTAGAACCAACAACAACCTAAAATATCGAATATCATAATGTATACACTACTTGACTGTGTCAAACCAGCATGTATACGCACTTTCACCAAAGAGAACCTGCGTACAGATCTGACGTTAATTACTTATACAAATAGGAGCCTCTAGTATACTAGATCTCACCCTTGATTAGATATTCTTCACTTGCACACTAGCTCCTCTTGGCCTATTGATCTTCTCCTTATATAGGTTTAGGATTCTCTCAATACCATGGTCCAAAACCATTTGGAATCAATATTAGGGACCCAATACCTGGGTTCAACACTTCGGACGCAATACCAAGGTCCAAAACCATAGGTCCAAATACCACGGACCCAAAACTTAGTTTTCCGACATGTACGCGCCTTTGTATATAGTGAAACTGTGTGTATACACTACTTGGTGTATAACGAAACCTGCGTATAAATGTGACTTGATATATAGTGAACCTGCGTGTGTACACAACTTGGTATATAGTGAACTTGCATATGTACGTGACTTGGTATATAGTGAACCTGCGTATACACTTTTCTTTCTTCATTCTTTGTGGTCTGATCATGAATTCTTTGCTACTGACCTGCTACACTATGATCTGTCATCTTTGTGCATTGTTCTGCTACAAGTGGGTTGCCATCAAGTACAACACATGCATCATAATGCCAACAATCTCCCCCTTTGGACTTGATGGCAACAACCATACCAAGTCACTCTCCCCCTTTGACATCAAGGGCAAAGGGCAGACCAAGATATTCTCTTCCATGATATTCTGTTGTCCATACTCCCCCTGAATACCTGCTAAAATCTTTGATTGAGCTCCCCTTTGTATATGCCAAGGTGTACCAATCTGTCCATGCTCCCTCTGAGTACATGCTGAAATCTCTGCTCTGCTGAAGTGTGTTGTTCATGCTCCCCCTGACTGTAAGCAAGGTCTGCAAAAAGATGTTCTACAAGAAGAACATGACTCTATTCATCATAAATGACCTTCCTATCACCAAAGACTCATATATACATCCATCTCCCAACCAAGTGAGGATATGCCAATATTTATCTACACCATAAGCATCAGCATACAGTCCTGTAACCTGCAATACCATTCTTTTGATCAACCAGCAAGATGTATCATTTAGCCACATAAGCATCATCACAAGAGACTTCTAACCATAATGCCAACAATGCATTCTTTGAAGTATATTCTCCCCCTAAGCCTATGCCAACCATCATATACCATGACCGAACCATTTCGTGAGTCTGTTCTATTGCTTTTCTTCAAAGCTCCATATACGCGACTCAGCAGCCTCTAGATTGCGTATATACGTGACTTTTCTTCATAATATCTGCGTATGAAAATTGGAATACTGAAGGTCTATACTTTCAGTTTCCCCTGTGTCTGTTATGTCAGCTGACTGACTTATGCCACATCTTTTTGTCTCTAATTTTGTCTTCTTCAGTACCTAGAATTATGATGATGTATGATCCTCTTGTTTTAGAGTTCGAATTTTGCTTCTGCATTCCCTTGCTTTATGTCCAAACTTGTTACATGCATAACATCTTACATATTTCATATTCCTCCTATAACAGGCAATGGCTTTATGACCAAACATATTGCAAGCAAAAAAATATCCCTTGAAGTACTTGGAGCGTGATGATCTTTCTGTGTGATGGTCTTGACCCATTTTGCTTCTGCATCTGGCTGCAAAGTTATGACATACATAACATTCAACATTATTCATTTGAGGAAATAACCGACTATCAATTCCATAGTTAGGAGGAAAAGATATTCTTTGAAGAATTTCTTTCCTTGGTTGTTGCTGGGGTTGACCACTTATCTCTTTGTTGATCATTTCATATTTTCATTAGAATTCCTTTCCTCACCCTATGAACTAGATTCACCTTCGACAGTTTCATAAAAACCAAGACCAGTTTTGATAGTAGGGGATCTTTGACTACTAAGAATATCATCCAGAATCTTAGTACGGTCTTGAAATCGTAACAGTTTATCTTTTTCTTTTAATTTACCTTTTAAGATATTTACCTCAACCTGATGTTGTTTTTCCTTTTCCAGATACTGCTTCCTTATGTTTTCTTCAACCTTTCTTCCTTCTTCCACTTGTTGCCTTAATTCGAACACTTCATGTTCTTGTTCTTCAAGAGCTTCTTTATTCTACTTCTTTGATTCTTTAAGATATTCTTTTAGAGAGAGGATCTTCGATTCAAGTCTTTGAATTGTTATGCTCTGATCTTTTACTACATACTACAGCTGCTCCCTTACTCTAGTTACTAACTCCAGCTGTTCTTTTAATTTGGTAACTTCTTCTGTTTCTAAGTCCTTATTTTCATAGGCCATGAGAAGTCTAATGTCTTCATCACTATTGGATGAGTCATTACTTTTATCATGAGTATAATAACTTCTATTACCTTCTTTAGATATCTTTCCTTTCTTATGAGGGCATATAGCAGCGTAGTGACCAACTCTACCACATGAAAATCATTTGAAAGGTAGCTTACCTTTGAACCTTCCAGATCCTCGTTCAAGATTCTTGACAAAATTTACCTCATCTTCTTCTTCTGAAATGTATCTTGATTCATTGAGTTTTTCTTTTCCATTTGCTAATACTTCAAATGCGGCTTCTGTCATGTCCGATGGTCCTCCTATTCTCATCTCAAAAGTAGTTAAAATTCTGTGAAGCTGTGTCATAGTGATTTTCTGCAGATCCTCCTTTTCTTCTATGGAAGACACTTTGGATTCAAATTTAGCAGACAAGGATCTCAAAAGATTTTCAACTAAGATAACTTCCTTAATTTCTTCACCCATATTCCTCATACAATTGACAATCTCATCTATACGCAAAAAGTAATTAGCTATTCTTTCATTACTATGCATCTTAAGAGTTTCATACTGTATTTTGAGAGTTTTAAGCTTTGCTCGTTTTACCTGATAATCTCCTTCGTAGCTTAGAATGATTTTGTCCCATATTTCTTTGGCTGATTTGAGCTGCATGACCTTGACAAATTCTAATTGTGGCAAACTTCCCAATAAGACGGTAACAACTTTGGCATTGAGTTCATATTGCTTTCTCTCTACTGTATCTGTAGGAATTGCTGATGGATATGTATATTATGCTTCCATGATTCCCCAAACATCCGTTCCAAGTGATTGTAGATATGTTGTGGTTCTTATCTTCCAGTATACAAAGTTGCTCCCATCAAATATTGATGGCCTGATGGATGCCTCTCTTTCTTGATTACCCATTCTGATGGATCTTCCTTCAAGTGATCAAGATTCTTCTGAAGGACCTACTCTGATACCAATTGTTGGAAATAATACTGAGGGGGGGGGGGGTGAATCAGTATTAGCAAATCAAACACTTTTCATTTTCGTGCTCAGATTCATATACGCTACTTCAGTTAAAGATATCCGCGTATATACGCAACTGTGTTTAATGCAACTAGTGTATATCTAGTAAACTTATGATTCAGTTAGTTGATCTTCAATGAGTGCATCAAAACATTATTAACCATATGAACAGTAAAAAGATGCAGTAAAACAGAATAGATCATCACACATAAGAAGCACACATGAACACCATGATATAAGGTGGAAACTTAATGTGGGGGAAAACCACCTGCTGCAATTCATCTCTATCTTCTTTTAATAAGAAACTTCTTTCTACAATATTCTGTATTGGTGCAGTCTTATACCAGTATGCAGGCTTCTACCTGCAGAAGGCTCTTTTCTTCCAAGGACCATGTTTCATAAATTTTCAGATTGGATCCATAAATACAAAATAATCATTACTGCAATATAATCATTAACTCTGAATCACCCAACAACCAAATCACAGAAACCCTGTCATCAAAACATAGTCACCAGACCACAGACCAGAGCCCAGAACTCTGTAACAACCACTAGGACCAACAACAACGTAAAATATCAAATATCATAATGTATACGCTACTTGATTGTGTCAAACTAGTGTGTATACGCACTTTCACCAGAGAGAACCTGCATACAGATCTAACAATAATTACTTATACAGATAGGAGCCTCTACTATACTAGATCTCACCCTTGATTAGATATTCTTCACTTGCACACTTGCTCCTCTTGGCCTAATGATCTTCTCCTTATATAGGTTTAGGCTTCTCTCAATACCATGGTCCAAAACCATTTAGAATCAATACTAGGGACCCAATACCTGGGTTCAACACTTTGAACGCAATACCAAGGTCCAAAACCATACGTCCAAATACCACAGACCCAAAACTTAGTTTTCCGACATGTACGCACCTTTCCTTACATGAAATTGTGTTTGTACAATATACACACCTTTGTATATAGTGAAACTACGTGTATACACTACTTGGTGTATAGTGAACCTGCATATATACGCGACTTGGTATATAGTGAACCTGTGTGTGTACACGACTTGGCATATAGTGAACCTACATATGTACGCGACTTGGTATATAGTGAACCTACGTATACACTTTTCTTTCTTCATTCTTTGTAGTCTGATCATCAATTCTTTGCTACTGACTTGCTACACTATGATCTGTCATCTATGTGCATTGTTCTGCTACAAGTGGGTTGCCATCAAGTACAACACATGCATCATAATGCCAACAGATAGGCTGAACAATTTGATTTTGTTCGTTTGATTTTTGGGATTAATTCAACACACTGGCTTCCAGACAATACACCAGAGCCAATCATGATCCTGATCCTCCTCCTGTGTATGAAAATCCAAATCTCATCCCAAGTATTCTCCAACAAGAAAGTTCTGTGATTCCCATGTTCAAATCATGTTTATGTCCTGTTGTTTTTTAATATCTTGAAGATCTTGAATTTGATGAACGTTTTGATCTGTCATTGTTTGAGACTAAATCTGAAAGTGTTGTTGGTTCCACTATTTTAAATCCAGAGTTTGTGAAAGATCTTGAAACTGAAAGTGAAAATAGATCAACTGATAGTTACATCTTGAATCTTTAGACTTCCATTGTGGCTTCAAATATTCCCGAGTTCTTAGAATCCACATCAGCAACTCTTGGTTCGTCCGCAATTGCATCTAGTTCAGGAAATCCTATTGAAACTCCTTTCATTCCCACCATCCTCGTGTAGCCCACTAAATCAGATCAAAGACCTCCTGTCTCTTCTCCCCCATCAACCCCATCAACACCTCAAACATCTCATATTTCATCCCCTCCATCGACACCTCATACACCAAATACATCGTCAACTGCTATCATTGTTCTGACTCCTCCTACATCCCCAAGGCTAGTTGTAAATCCACCCAGAGCAATGGCTACTCGATATGCACCCCTTGTGTTGCCTCAAAATTTGGATGCCATGCCCGCTGACTACCAAAGCAAGATCCCATTTTTTGATGGCACTCCTCAAAGCATCACAGCTCAGCAACATGTGGATAGGATGACAGATTTCTTTGACCTTCATGAGATTGATGCCGAAAATGTGACTATGAGATTATTTGTGCAAAGTTTTGGTGGTGAAGTGCGGGAGTGGTCCAGAGCTTTTCCAGCTTCAAGTATCACTACATTGACAAATCTTCAGAGAAAATTCTTGGATCACTGGGAGGTAAAGAAAAACCCTCTTCAAATTCTTTCTGAATATGAGAACATCAAGATGAATGTTGGTGAGGGTGTCCAAGATTATTGTGTCAGATTCAATACTGTTTACAATGCAATTCCTGCTGATATAAAGCCACCTATGGGCTTGGATTTGATTAAATTTCCGATGACTTCAACCCTGACATGGCGTATCAATTGAGGAAGAGAGATTCGACAACATTGGAGGACATGCAGAAAATTGCAGTCAACGTTGAGGCAAATCTGCTTGCCAAGAGAGCTAGAGCAAAGGCTGAAAAGAAGGTGACCATAAAAGAGGAAGCTTCTTCCTCCGATCATTTTCTTCACAAGACCAAGAAGATGTTTGATAGGCTCACAATTTTTGATAAGCCTGAAGCACAAGTCAAAAATCCAAACTTTTTTGCTCAGCAGCAACCACAATTCAAAATCAAGCAACGAGAATAAAAAGCACAAGACCAAGCGGTACAACAGCAAGTGAAAACACCCCTACAGCAGAATTTTGTACATGGTCTGGAATCAGATGATGATGAGAAAATAATTGGCAAGGAGAATCATTTCTTTACACTTGATGATCTACCCATTTATATCACCGAAGATGAAGAGTATTCAGAAAGCCCAACTGTACAAAAAGACGAATATTTCATCTTAACAAATGAAACAATTCTTGAAGAAGAGTTTGATGAGTATCAGAGGGGATACATGAATGCTTTGACAACCCAGCAGTGATAATATTCACTCAGGAGTAGAGAAGTTCCCATCAATCCAATTCAGAAGAGGAAGGAAGTGTCACCGCCAAAGAATGATTCTCTAATAGCGCAGAGAAGGGGAAAGGAGACAGCTGATCCTAACATTAGCAAAACACAATCAGCAAACAGAAGATCAAATCAATAAATTGTATCAAAGGAGAAGACTGAAAAGAAGGATGCTCCAGTCAAAGAGGTAGAGAAAACATCAGCCTTTATCTTAGAAAATGAAATTGCTAAGTTAAAAGTGTCAATTCCTTTGACTGAATTAAAGAAAAATAGCAGCTATAAAGGTCAGGTGTCTAAGATTTTGAATTGGGATCCATTATCTGATATGGTAAATGTGGAGGATGATCAGCCTAAACTTATCTTTGTGCCAGCATTAGAAGGCCAGTCTAAGAACAGTGATGTAGCTCCATTTTACATCAACCTTAAATTGTATGATTTTGTATTGCATAATGCCATGTTCAATTCTAAAGCCTCTCATAATCTCATGCCTAAAGCAATCATGGAAAAATTGGGATTAGATATCACTTGCAAGTACCATGATCTATATTCCTTTGATTCTGATAGGGTCAGATGCATTGGACTTATTAAATATTTGGTTGTCACTTTAGATCAGATCCCAGCAAAGAATGTTTTTATGGATGTGGTTGTGGCAGATATTCCTCCAGATTTGGCATGCTTCTTTTCAAATCTTAGGGGAGAAAAACTCAAAGGGATATTGCAACTTGATTTCTCCTATGCTACTATTCCTGTGTTCAGTCAGTTGAGGAAATTATGAAGTACATGATTACTAATAAGGAGAAACCTCTAAATCATCCAATCAACTATGTACACACTGATTTGGAATCTTTTGTTTTATATTCTGATAGTTTTAATGATGTAAATAGTCAAGTAGTTGAAGTAGAATATATTCTAGAGATCACTAAAAATTTCAGAGCCATACTACATCCTGAGAGACAAAAGCTTGATAGTACTGCCGAGAAATCAACCTTCCAACAACAACAAAAAGTTGATGGACAGCAAGCAAAAGAAGAAGAGCAAAATGAATTTCAGCATTTGGAAGATGAGGTCGAGTTGCGGAGCGTGGACTTTGATGGCGTGGTAGGGAGAGAAGATGCTGGAATTGGCATTTGGATACGCAGCCCTGCATTTCTTCCAAACAAAGTGCCAAGTAATGTAAGGGTATGTTCGTATAAATTGGCTTTTGATTGTTCAAATAATGAGGCTGAATATGAAGCTTTAATTGCTGGTCTGAAAATCCTTAAGAAGTTAAATTCTAAAATAATTTCAGTATATGGCGACTCTGAGTTAGTTATAAAGCAAGTGAAAGGTGAATACCAAGCTAAGCATCCTCGCATGCAAGCTTACCATAATGCGGTGTTAGATATTTTGAGAATGTTTCCAGACTACACTTTGACATGTGTCCCTCGTGTTCAGAATGTAATTGCAGATTCACTTGCAAAAACTGCAAGTAATTTGAAAAGTCCGATGAATTCAAACAATAAGTTTCAAATTCATGTGAAACATCGCCCTGCTGTCCCAGATAACCAAAGATATTGGCAGGTGCTTCAAGATTATAAAGAGATTGAGGAATTTCTGCAAAATGAAGGCAAGTACAAAGACACTTCTATATATGGAGAAAATGATGAAGGTGAAGCAGATATGGAAGTAAATTAGATGGAAGTTTTGTAGCTCAAGGACAATGTCATTCCTAAAGGTCTAATACCTTTAGATGAGTTGTTTGATCAAGATGATGTAGCCTGCAAACCAAGCTTGACACCCACCGAGAAAGGGGTTGAAGATGTAAACGTTGGATCAGCAGAAAATCCTAAAATGGTCAAGTTATCAAAGGCTTTGCCTCCACATGTAAAGGAAAAATACATTAGTTTATTATCTTCATTTACTGATGTATTTTCTTGGGACTATTCAGATTTGAAGGCATATGATAAGAGTATAATTCAGCGCATCATCCCGATCAAGCCAAATCAAAAGCCCTTTCAACAAAAGCTAAGAAGGATAAATCCAAAGCTACCGCCCTCAATAGAGAAGGAAGTGAATCAATTATACAAAGCTAGTATAATCATTCCCATAATATTTTCAGATTGGATTTCAAATTTGGTGCCCGTGCACAAGAAAATAGGTGAGATTCGATTATATATTGATTTCATAAATCTGAATAAAGTATCTTTGAAAGATAATTATCCATTGCCTAAGATGGATCACATACTTCAGTGAGTAGTTGGAGCATCTCGCATGTCACTACTCGATGCTTATTGGTTATAACCAAATTCTGGTCCATGAGGATGATAGACAAAGCAGCATTCACCACTCCGTGGGGAACTTTCCATTATGCCAAGATGCCTTTCGGATTGAAGAATGCTGGTGCAACCTTTCAGTGGGCTATGGATATTGCATTTGCAAATGAGAAAGATGTATTTTTAGTTGTTTATCTTGATGATTTGACAGTTTTTTCTAATTCAGATGAAGAGCACCTTTATCATTTGAAGATTGTATTTCAGCGGTGTAGAAAGTATGGCATATCTCTCAATCCAAAGAAGAGCTTGTTTTCCATGGATGAAGGCAAGCTTCTTGGTCATATCATATCCAAGGAGGGCATCCGCATTGATCCGGCTCAAATGGAAGCCATTCAGAAAATTGATTTTCCATGAAGTAAAAAGGAGATCCAGTCATTTAACGGTAAGATGAATTTCTTACGTCGTTTTGTTCCAAATCTTGCAGAACATTTGAGGGAGATCACAAAAATGTTAAAGAAAGATAGTGTTGTGAAGTGGACCGAGGAAGCAATCAAGTCTTTCAATTTGGTTAAACTAGCGCTTTCTTCAACTCCAATTTTGCTCAGCCTAGATTATTCCCAAGATTTTATTTTGTTTTTATTTGCTTTGGATCATACTATGGCAGTGGTCTTAATGCAGAAAAGAGACCAGCTTGAGAAACCAATTGCTTTTTTCAACAAAATGATAAGAGATGTAGCTTTAAAGTACAATATTATTGAAAAGCAAGCCCTTCATTTGGTAAAGGCATTGAAAGATTTCAGAGTTTATATTCTACATTCTCATATCCTTGCCTATGTTCCTAACGCTATCGTTAAATATGTCTTAGTGCAAATAGATCTAGAAGGGAGACGAGGAAAATGGATCACTGCTTTGTTAGAATATGATGTGGAGATCAAATCAACAAAGCTCATCAAAGGATAGGGGCTGGCCAAACTAATGGCGGAATCTAATTTGCATGCCTTGGACATAAATCTCATTGTTGCTATGTTTGAAGATGATGAGGAAAGTTCTCTTGTTCAAGTAGCTAAAATGTTTTTACTTTCTCCTTGGTACTCGGATATTGTTTATGTGCTCCAACATCTTTCACCGCCACCTGTATTGGCTAAGAACAAAAGTAGGACCCTGAAATTAAAGGCTGCAAAGTTTTGTATAATGAATAATGCATTCTATTGGAAAGATCCCAGTGGTGTCTTGTTGAATTGTTTGGTTGAAGAAGAAGCAAAACAGGTCTCGGATGATTTTCACAAAGGAGATTGTGGAGGTCATCTATTTTGGAAGACAATAGCCAATAAAATTTTGAGAGCAGGATATTATTGGCCAACTCTCTTTTCTGATTTGTACAAAACTGTTACAAGCTACCACGAATGTCAGGTTTTTCAAGGTAAGAGAAAATTACAACCTTTGCCACTCAAACTGGTTGAAGTAAGCGCTCCTTTTCAGCAGTGGGGTTTAGATTTTATTGGTGAGATCCATCCTAATTCTTCAACACAACATAAATGGATCCTTACAACGATGACTACTTCACTAAATGGATAGAGGCAATTCCTACTCGGCAAGCCACTGATGTAGTCATAATTCAGTTTCTTGAGAACAATATTTTGTCTCGGTTTGGTTGTCCTATTAAGCTGATTACAGATAATGCAGTAGCTTTTAAATCTAAAAATATGATTGATTTTTGCAATAAATATCAAATTACCTTGGGCCACTAAACTGCATACTATCCACAAGGTAATGGTTTGGCAAAATCCTGGAATAAATCTTTAGTCAACATCATCAAAAAGCTGTTGGAAACAAATACGAAAATTTGGCACAAGAAATTGGTCAATGCACTATGGGTGGATAGAGTGAGTCAGAAAAAGTCAATAGGCATGTCCCCTTTTGAGATCATGTATGTTGTGGACATAGTTTTTCCTACATTTCTCACAATTTCGGTTGTTAAACTTCTGTAGGAAGCTAGTAGTGAGGAAGATCATTTGCAGCGGAGAATCAATCAAATGATCCATTTACAGCAGACTAGAGAGGACGTTTTTCATAATACCTTCAAGCTGCAAGAGAGAATCAAAAAGATATATGATCGAAAGGCAAAGGTTGACAAGTTTCAAATTGAAGACATAGTGCTAAAATGGGATGCCCGAAACAAAGACAAAGGGAAACACAGCAAGTTCGAGAACCTATGGAAAGGACCTTTCAGAATTGTTGCATACCAAGGTTAGAATACTTTCTTGCTGAAAGAAATGAATGGAGAAGATTGTCCTGGTGGGCCGGTCAATGGTCAGTTGCTGAAACGGTACCATCTTTGAAATATCTTTTGCTGTCATATGTATCATTGTATGTACCATTTTATTTTCTTCATTGCAAGTGTGTACTGTAATCACTCATTCATTTTGGGGCCCGAAATGAAGGCTATAAAAATGAAGGTTTGATTTCAGTTTTGGTTTGGATTGTTTTAGTCAGTATGAGTCGGATTTCAATCTTGAAATTGAGTCAATTTTGAGTTGGATTTCAGTCCTGAAATTGAGTCAAATATTGGTTTTGGTTTGTCAAAGTTATTGACTCCATAGCCCAATGGAAGAAGGCACTGTCTGCTTTCCAAAGGTCTGTAGTTCTTAGCACCTCCAAGCAGCTACCATCCCCATTGGAGCCAATGTGAGTGTCGGTATCTTCATCCCTTCATCAGTGATCAAATTCTCTTGTTGCATTGCGTGTTAGGTGTCTCACTTGATCAGCTGCATTCCATTAGGGTCATGGATCATCTGATGGTAGCGGTATGTTATACATTTTCCCTCATGTCCTTTATTTCCTGGCCCATTTTCATACATCTAGATCATCTGCAGTCAATTTTTGTCTTTAAATTTACAAAAGTCATTGCTAGGGTTTTAGGTCTCATTAGGTCTAGGGTTTCATCAATAAGGTCTTCAAAATGCTCAATAATGGTTAACAGGTGCATGAGGAGGTCAAATAAAGTTTCAGCAACAATAATTCCCATAATCACATGCTTAGTGATTGATTTTTCCTCAAAACCCTGTTTTGAGGAAAAACAAAGTTTTTTATGTTTTCATGTACAAATTTGATGTAATTTATTTTGTTCCATATGTAATAACTTTAAAGGCAGCCCTGGTCACCTTGCCAAGCCTCTGCAGCTTCACCACCTACAAAGCAAACAAAAATTCAAAGCATTCAGTCCATCACAGGCAAAAATAAAGCAAACTGCCCAAAAACAGAGTTTTAAAAGCAAGTCAAAAGAAAACATTAGAAGAGTGGGTTTTTGTAAATGAGAAATCAAAACTATATGTATATAAACTATTTTTCATGTTTAGAATATTCATTTGCATGCCAAAATAGAAAGAGAGCAATTCATTTGTATTTTCAAGAGCCAAAGGAGCGATTTTGTGTTTGGAGGGTAAAAAAATGCAGGCGCGGCGCACTGGGTTTGGAGCGCGGCGCAATCATGGAGCGTGGCGCATTGGGCAGTGTTCTGTAGTGTAAATTCATAATGGGCATGACGCATTGAGAGGGCGTGGCGCACCTGTGAAGTGGCACGGCGCACAGGGCTACAAGGCCAATTTCACTCACAGCTTCTTCCAAACTCACAAAATTGCTAAATCCTCACTTGTCCAAGTAAGTTAACATTCCTCCATGGCCAATGAATGAGTTTATCTTGGTGCTTATGGTGATTTAATTGGAAAAAATTGAAACCCTACCTTCTAGCATTGCTTGTTAAAGCATTTCATAGGGTTTCCAAACTTGTATTTTTGTTGCTAAATTCCATTTCTCACTGCTTCATTCCCTTATTCCCTCACTTCATTTTCTCCTCTTTACATTCTCATCTACCCACTCCCAAATCCCATATCCCTAAAATTACTAATCCTAAATCCCTAATCCCACTATCCCGAACCCTAGTTAAATATCCCCAAACCCTAATTGCTATTCCCAAACTCTAAATATCATCCCCTAAACCCTTCTATTCCCCAAAAACCTGTCAGCAACATTCCTAAATCCCTCATACCATTCATATCCTTGGCAGCAAAAACCTAAAGACACCATAAAATATCTTCATACTCATCTAAGAAAACTAAAACATTGGCAAACAGGGAGTCAGATTCTTCCTATGACAGAGATGAGGAGACAGTCAGTGATTCTTCTAAAGAAATGCATGCACCAAGGAGGCCTCACAAGGGTGGAAAACATAACCGGGAGGAGCCTACTTTACTTGCCGAGTTGTTGGCCTGTCCTCTTGCTGTCACATGCTTGCAACACAAATCTTGTTATCAGTTCTGTGAGATGGTGGAGAGAGTCAAGTATTACCATGAGCTGGCCATATTGTTTATGCTCCATCTTCATAATGGCCGAGTCACTTTGGCACGTGTGACATTCACCTTGACACTTGAGACTATTGCTCAAGCAACCGGCATTCCAAATGTAGGTGAGAAGTGGAATAAGAGACATCTAATAGGCAGAGATCATTATGAGCCTTACATCAAGGCTGGATTTCAGAGACATATCAGAAGGGTTTTTCCTTTCAAGTATCTACACACATATTCTCCCTTGATGAAACTCATAATTAAATATTTCAGCTGTGAGGGTAGATTTTTTCGTCTGTATGCCTATCATATCAGATTGTTGATGCACTTTACTAGGGTGAGTGTGATGAACCTCCCTTATTTCATTTTCCGAAACATTGAGAAGATGACCACCTTAGTGCAAAAGAAGCCTCCTCAGCAGCAGTATAACAACAGATATCATTTTGCACTAATCAAAATTGTGGTCTTGCATCAGCTTGGTTTACTAAACATCTCATGGGAGGATTTAATTACACATGAGGTCTTTACAGGTCCTCAAGTACCCCCAGCAGTTTTTCATTAGGCAGGAGGTCCTTCACATTAGCAGGAGATTCATGGGACACAAACCACTAGTGTGCCAGTGTTTGTCACATACCAAAAGGGCACTAGAAGGTTGTTTGCAGTAGCAAAACGAGTACTATCTCCACCCGGGGTGGAAGGGGCCTTGTTTCCTCCATCAGTAGAGTAGGTACAGGACAAGGGAAAAAATCCCTTGCATGATGAGGGACCTTCAGGAGGTCATGAGACAGATTTCATCCTCATTCAGGATGAGGACACTGATTTGGGCTCACAAAGCTCAAAGCTTAAAGAGATCATTCAGGAGCAGCAAGATGACATTCAACATTTATCTCTCAACCTGGAAAGAGCCAAGTGGATCATTAATTATTTGGAGAAGAAGAACAAATAGCTAGAAGATCATAAAACCATCATAGAGCTCCAAAACATAAGGGCAAACCGGCAAGCTACCAAGAGGAAGAAAATCAAATTGACCACACTTGAGCAAGAAATTCAAGCTGAACGTGAATCTTGGCTTGAGAGGACAAACATGCACCTAAAAACGATGCTATAGAAGGCCAACAATGAGAAAAACATGTTGAGGAACATGGCATACCACTACTTGTCAAGAAATATGGTGTGCAAAGCAAGAATCAGGAATTTGAAAGCCAAGTTGAAGAAAGCCATGAGGAAGAGAAAAGAGAAAAATAGACTCCAAATCTTGGCTAAGGCTTCCCTACCCCAAAAAGCACCTGATGAGGAGCACTCAGCCCAAATTTCAAAAAATTTGGGAAACTTTTTGCAATTTTGAAATTTTTGGCCTAAAAAACAGGTTTTCCTGCCTGATGCGCCACGCCACTTGGCGCGCGCTTTTGCTAGAGACCTCCTTTTGAGGAAAACTTAGAATTTTTGGATTTTTCATGGAAAAATATGAATGCCTCACATGGCCAAGAAATTTTGACAGGTTTTGAGCTTCCAAAAAGGTCAAAAACACCTCAAAACTGACTTTTCTGCCCCTTTTTGGACACACAGGAAGCAGTGTTGGGAGAACTCAGTTTGGGAGGAAAAAATGGAGGCCAAATTTAGAAATTTTACCTGTTCCGAAAAGTAGACAGGTATACCTTTCCAACAAGCCAACTTGAAGCAAATTTGGTGCACGGGAAGGCCTCGAAAATCAGCTGCAAATAGGAGCTACGCATAGGGAAATCAGCACAACGCATAAGGTGAAATTTGCTCATTTTGGCCAAAAAACTATGTTTTTCACCTAGTTTCTTCATAGTTTGACTTTTATCTTTATAATAGTCAAACTCATGATGTAATTTAATGTTACTTGATGGATTTTGATGTAATTATGCTAAATTTTCACTCATAAAGGTAGATTCATCATGAAAAAGTAGTTTGAAACTGAATGAATCAGTTTCCTAGGTTTTAGAGGCATGCTATTCCACTGCCTACTTTTCAGTTCTTAGTTTAGATCTTGTTTGAAACAGCTCCTAAACTCATGAACTTGACCCCTAAAGCCTATCATGATTTGTTTGATGCCTATATCTAGTAGTTTTTTAGACATTGAGAAAGGTTGGACTCTTGTGAATGCTTTGAGCGTTATTGTGTAGAAATTTTGAATAATAAACACTTATTCACGGAGATTATCCTGATTATAAACTATTGTGGAATACATGCACAATACATAACCTCCTCTACATTGATCATCAACTTAGCAGCATTAAAAACAATGGAACATCAATAGCATGCACACATTAACACAGTATGTAACCCGAGGAAAGCTTATAGCTGAAAATTGCACAATATTTGTATATTAATGATTGAGAACATGTAACAATACATAGTAAAACACTCCTCTCAATTACTCAGTACTATCTCCACCTGTTACACACAAAACTAGCTCAGATCCGAATAAGTCACAGGTTCAAATCTCCTCTGCTGCTTTGCCTACCTCTATTGCACACAATACCATGTGAAAATCACTCACTCTGGAAATCACGTGAGCACAGGCTATTTCACTGGGAATATATTGTACAATCCTCATGGGCATACTCAATCCATTGATTGTGCAAGATCTCATGCACAACTATAGTCACAACTGATAACAATCTCAACCTCTAACACCTGTGTCCACTGAACTGTACATGCACTGAGTTAACTGATGTATTCTTCAGTTGCATTATGAGCTAATAATTAGTGAATTAATTTAATCAGTTAATTCACATCACTCATCACTAGTCTATTTGCAGTTAGACTAATTAAAACTAGTTTAACCAAGTCAAACTGAACACAACTCCATTAACTCCACATCCAACTCCCCAAAACTCACATGCATGAGTTCTAACTGATGTCCTGCATGCAATAGCTCAACTGACTCATAAGAAAATCGTATTTCCTTCTGACAGCTGCATGTGCCACATTTGTAGCTCAAACTAAAGTGCTCCAAGAGGATAAGATAAAGTTTATAGTCTAAATATTATTATGAGACAATAATATTTGACTTTTCTATTTTTAACCTGGCAATCTAAAAATAGACTTTGATCACACCGCTGTGAACCAGAAATAGAAGTCCATATATTTTTCCCAACATGACCAATAATCCATAAATAGCATACTGCAACTCATAGACCATGATCCATATGTCTAAAAATAGACATAGTCTAAAAATAGACTTTGCGGCATAATTTGCCTGCAGGCCCACTTAGTGAAGGCGATTGCTTTCCACTAAGTTCCATCATTTTGTTGCATTCTCAACACTCCCTCTCAACAAGATATGGATTATCAGCAACCCCCATCCTACCTTGGTGGTATTTGAATTTTCTCCTAGTGAGCGCCTTCGTCAAGATATCAGCATCCTAATCCTCCGTTGGAATGTATGAAAGTAACATGATTCTCCGCTACACACAATCTCTGATATAATGGTACCTGATGTCAATGTGCTTAGATCTATCATGAAATACAGGATTAGCCGAGAGTTTAATGCAACTCTGGTTATCACAGTAAATCACAGTAGGCTCCAAGTGAGAACCGCACAAACTGACCAGAATCTTCCTCGTCCATATAGCCTCGCATGCAGCCAAACTTGCTGCCATATACTCAGCCTCTGCTAAACTGAGTGCCACGGATCTCTGCTTCCTGTTGTACAAAGAAACTGCTGTCAACCCGATACTGAAGACCCCTCCTGATGTGCTCTTTCTGTCTTTTGGGCTCCCTACCCAATCTGCATCCGTGAAGCCACATAGATTCACCTCATCCTCCTGTCTGTACCACAAACCATATCCCAATGTGCCTCTCAAATAACACAATACATGCTTACCTGCCTTCCAGAAGAGCTTGGTTGGCTTAACCATAGCTTGTGAAAGCTGGTTAGCAGTGTAGCATATATCAGGTCATGTATTGACCAGATACATAAGCGACCCCACCAACTATCGATAAACAGTGGCATCCACTTCTTCTGCCGAAGTGGCATCCTCCTTCCTCCAACCTCCAGGAAGAGGAGTATCAACAGGCTTGCATCCATGCATGTTGAACTTCTCCAGTATCTCCGGAGCATACTTACCTTGAGAAACAAATAGTCCATCACTGCGCTGCCAAATTTCCAATCCCAGGAAATAATGAAGGAGGCCCAAGTCCTTCATCTCAAACTCCTTAGCAAGATCATCCTTGCATGAAAGTATCATCATCTCATCACCCGTTAGAATCAAATCATCTACATAAAGTACAATGATAAGCAACTTACCCTCCACCACAATCTGGTATAGGTTAGGATCCGCCTCACTCTTGGAGAATCCAAGTCCGGTGAAATAACTGTCTATCCATGTGTACCAAGCACGTGGTGCTTGTTTCAACCCATACAGTGCTCTCTTGAGCCTGAACACATGCGACTCGCTGCTGAAGATCTAAAAACCTTTGGGCTGCTCAATGTACACCTCCTTCACAATGGCTCCATTGAGGAATGCAGTCTTCACATCCATCTAATGAATGTGCCATCCCATCTGCGCTGAGAGAGCAAGAATCGTCCGTATGGAAGAATACCTTGCGACAGTTGCAAAGGTATCCTCATAATCGATCCCCTCTATCTGTGAAAAGCCTCGGGCAACAAATCTTGCCTTGTACTTCTCCACACTCCTGTCAGCTGCCTGCTTAACTTTGTAGATCCATCTCAAACCCACCACTGATTTCCCTTCTGGTCTAGGAGCAATCTCCCATGCACTGTTTGTGACAATCAAATCATACTCTTCCACCATGGCATCTACCCATGCGGGATCCTCCACAACTTCCTCGAAAGAGGATAGCTCAGTCACAACACATTTTCTCATAAGAGCCATGTATCCAGTGTACCGATGAGGTGACTGTCTCTACCTGCATTGGGCTGTAGGTGGTCCTACAACTTTCTCTGCATCTTGAGCCAGTTGCTCAGCTTCTGTCAAGCGCTTTCACCCTCTGATGGTTGGCGCTGCATGAGTGGTCTCTTCCACTCCATGAACCTCATCCTGTGGGTGATCCACGTCCTGAAGCTCATCCTTAGGAACTAATAGCTCCTCATCTACATGCAAGTGTAGCTACCTCTCAAGCGAACACTACATGGCTTTCTCCTCCTGAAATTTTACATCCCGTCGCACAACAGTCTTGCCACTATCTGGAAAATACACACGATAGTTGTGGGGCGTATCAGTGTACCCCACAAATATCCCAACCTCTGCGGTTGGCTCCAACTTCTTCCTGGCATCCTTCATCACATGCATGTAAACGTTAGCACCAAAAATCCTCAAATGAGAAAGATCAGGGGTCTTACCAGAATAAGCCTCCTCGGGTGTACTCATGCCAAGTGTCCTGTGAGGACAACAGTTCTACACATAAACTGCTGTATTGCATGCTTCCACCCACAATTGAATGGGTAGGCCCTGATCATGCAACATTGCACGCGCAGCACCCACGATCGTTCTGTTCTTCCACTCGGCAACCCCCTTCTGCTGTGGGTTATGGGGAGCTATGAGCTCTCTTCGAATCCCTTCTGCAATGCAAAAGTCCTTGAACTCGCCAGAGATGTATTCACCACCATTATCGCTCCTAAGAGCCTTCACCTTCTTCCCCGACTCCTTCTCGACCAGTGCTTTGAACTCATAGAACTTTGAGTATGTCTCGCTCTTCTTCTGCATGAAGAAGATCCAGCACTTACAAGAGAAATCATCAACAAAAATCACATAATACTTGTGCTTTGTTGTCGAAGCTACTGAGAAAGGTCCACACACGTCTGTGTGAATTCTCTCAAGGATCATCATGGCGCAACTATCCTTCTCATGAAAGGTGGCTTTCACAAACTTTCCCAAAGTACACCCCTTGCACTAATCTGACTGCGCAAGAGTGCCTTTAGGAAGCCCTGTAGTGATCTGCTGCAGTATCTTCAAGGCTCGATGGTGAAGGTGACCCAATCTCCTGTGCCACAACTCGCCATCATCCCGGCTCACCAATCCTTCTACCTTGCATGCCATTGCTGCGCATCCATCTACATGCAACTGATAAAGGTTCCTCACTTGAACTCCTATCTTCTGGGTTTCTCCAGTTGTCTTGCTACGCAGGAAAGCCTTTCCCTCGCTGAAAACAACATCATATCCCTTGTCTTCTAACATTTCCACAGAGATAAGATTCTTCTTCAATCCTGGAACATGCATCACATCCTTCAATACGAAGGGTTTACTAGACTCCCTCTCAAAGGAAATGGTACCGATACCGGTCGCACTGTATCTACCATCATCGCCCATCTCGATGTGCACTCCAAGATCTGTGTCCTCTAGATCAGAAATCAAATCTCGATCTCTTGTCATGTGAAAAGACTCACCACTGTCCAAGAACCATACCGATCCCATCACACTTGAAACCAAGCATGAGATCAATTAAAAATCAAGCTCAAACTACGAGGCTAGAGCCTCTCCTGCTGCAGATCCAGCAGCTTGCTTGTTCTTCTTCTTCTGCGGACAATTAGTGGCATAGTGTCCATGCTGGTGACAGTGAAAACACTTCACCTTGGACATGTCCTGCTTTTTTCCTTTTGCACCAGACTGAGAAGCTTTCTTGCTCTTCCCCTTCTTTTCTTTGGCAGCCAAAGCGCAATTTTCTTCATCAGGTCCCTTTGATGAAGATCTGTCCCTGGTATTCCGCCTGATCTCCTCCTGCACAAGATCTTACCAAAGTCTCTCCCATCCTGGCAATTTCTCCCGACCATTGACAAAGTCCTGATAGGAATGCCAACTCTTCGGAAGACCAAGGAGAGCCAAGATCACCAAGTCCTCATCATCGACAGTCACCCCCACACTTCCCAGCTCATCTCGACACTGAGTGAAATTCATGAGATACTTGGGCATACTGTCTCCCTTCTCACATTTGATGTTTCTGAGTTTATCCTTGAGCGCCAGCTTCCTCTGATTGCTCTTGCTTTGGAATAGATCTGTCAACGCTTTCCACATCAAGTATGGAGAAGCCTTACCATGCAGGTTGGACACAATGTGATCCTTCACGCCCTCCAACAGAATCCTTCGACACTTTGCTGTCTTCTTTTGCCAAGCATCAACCTGCGCATCATCAGTAGGCTTTGGGACATCAGCCTCTATGAAATCCTTCAGCCCATTATTATCCAACACTGCCTCCATCCTGTCCTTCCATGCAATATAGTTTGAGCTGCCCTCAAGAGCATACTCCAATCGCAATCCGTTGAAAGACATTGCCATGTTGATACCAAGAAAACACTGCTGCAAATTCGAATTCCACCAGCTCCAAACTCAACCACCTCTGATCTAAGATTCGTGAGAACAAAGTATTTCTCGTACAGAGATTGACTATATGTCCTTTTACCGGATATCTCACCTTCCAAATGAAGGATGAATCCATAGGCTACCTGGCCCGATTATAGACTCTGCCTGAAGAAATAGAATGTAAACACTTCCTGAATAGTAGATCTGATGATCAACAGCTCTGATACCATGTAGAAATTTTGAATAATAAACACTTATTCACAAAGATGATCCCGATTATACACTATTGCAGAATACATGTACAATACATAACCTCCTCTACATTGATCATCAACTTAGCAGCATTAAAAACAATGAAACATCAATAACATGCACACATTAACACAGTATGTAACCCGGGGAAAACGTACAGCTGAAAACCCCACACTGTCTGTATATTAATGATTGAGAACATGTAACAATACATAGTACAATACTCTTCTCAAGTACTTAGTACTATCTCCACCTGTTACACACAAAACTAGCTCAGATCCGAACAAGTCACAGGTTCAAATCTCGTCTGCTACTTTGCCTGCCTCTATTGCACACAATACCATGTGAAAATCACTCACTCTGGAAATCACATGAGCACAGGGTATTTCACTAGGCATATACTGTACAATCCTCATGGGCATACTCAATCTATTGATTGTGCAAGATCTCATGCACAACTATAGTCACAACTGATAGCAATCTCAACCTCTAACACCTGTGTCCATTGAACTATACATGCAATGAGTTAACTGATGTATTCTTTAGTTGCATTATGAGTTAATAATTAGTGAATTAATTTAATCAATTAATTCACATCACTCATCACTAGTCTATTTGCAGTTAGACTAATTACAACTAGTTTGACCAAGTCAAACTGAACACAACTCCATCAACTCCACATCCAACTCCACAGAACTCACATGCATGAGTTCTAATTGATGTCCTGCATGCAATAGCTCAACTGACTCATAAGAAAAGCGTATTTCCTTCTGATAGCTGCATGTGCCACATTTGTAGCTAAAACTAAAGTGCTCCAAGAGGATAAGATAAAGTTTATAGTCTAAATATTATTATGAGACAATAATATTTGACTTTTCTATTTTTAACCTGACAGTCTAAAAATAGACTTTGATCACTCCGCTGTGAACCAGAAATAGAAGTCCATATATTTTTCCCAACATGACCAATCATCCATAAACAGCATCCTGCAACTCATAGACCATGATCCATATGTCTAAAAATAGACATAGTCTAAAAATAGACTTTGCACCATAATTTGCCTGTGGGCCCACTTAGTGAAGGCGACTCCTTTCCACTAAGCTCCATCATCTTGTTGCATTCTCAACATACTGTACATTCATTTTCAGCAGTTTGGCAAAGGAATTAACTAGGGTTTGCAGCACTTTATGGGATTCTTGTGTCATCTTGATTTGGTATTGTGTTTCTTTCTTTAATTGTAAGTTTACTTGTGTTTTATGTATGCCATTATCTCTCTTTGCTTCATCTTAACTAAATCAAACAAGGATAATGGTAGAATCCATTGAAATTGCAGTACTCCGCCTAGGATTTGTTTAGTTATCCATGCTTTCAGCTATTTGAGGAGGATATCTGAGTCTTTCATGCCCTATCCAACTCCTCACCAGTCTAAAATCTCTCCATATCACTCAATTTAAAGTGCTAAACCATTTTCCTACCTCGGCCCATAGAGATATCTGCAAGACTGTGTCCATTCCCCACACCCAAATCTGCCTTTCACAATTAAGCAAACAAACCCATCTTAAATTCAATCAAACACCTCTATACACATACGTAGCCTAAAATCAGTCATACATCAATCATCTCAAGCTTCATTGGCCATTTTTTCTAAGATTGATAAGGAGAGATACATCTCCCGACCTGGCAGGGCTAGCTACCGGGTTAAGCATGGTTTGATGTTACCCTAGATCCTGCCTTTCTTAGCTTGAGGTATATTTAGGCCATAACACATTGAGTATGAAGAGGAGGAAGAAAAGGATCAAGAAACATCAAAAGAAGAGGATCTACGCCAGGACCCAACCCTAGAGAAAGAAGAAATGAATCCAACCATATCTTGTAAAGCATTGGCAAGAATTACCACTCAAACTCTCAAGATAAAAGGACATATCAAGAAGAAAAAGGTTCAAGAAGTGAAAGATCACATCGAGAAAGAAGAAATGAATCCAACCATATCTTGTAATGCATTGGCTAGAATTACTACTCCTCAAAATATCAAGATAGAAGGACATATCAAGAAGAAAAATGTTCAAGAAGTGAAAGATCACATCGAGCATCAAGAAATGAATCTGACCATATATTGTAAAGCATTGGAAGAAATTGCCACTCCTCAAACTCTCAAGATAGAAGGAAATATCAAGAAGAAAAAGGTTCAAGTAGTGAAAGATCACATCGAGCATCAACAACAAGTTCTCCAACTTTTAAAGGATAACGCCACTTTGGTATAGAATCGAATGAAAAAACAGGTAGATCAACATCATAGTGAAAAATGTTTTGATGTAGGTGATTGGGTATTTTTACAGTTACATCTCAAGGAAGCTATTTATGAGAAGGAAAAGTTAGCAATACTACATGCACTTAAGAAATGGCAACCTTACGTAACGGGAAGACACTTCAAGGTAAAAATGGATTATGATAGTCTTAAATACATTTTAGAACAAATACTATCTTTAGAAGAACATAAAAATGGGTCACAAATATGTTGGCTTATGACTTTGACATCATCTACAAAAAAGGGAAGAAATTTTTTTGTTGCAGATGCACTCTCAAGAAAGGATGAGGATGTGGAACCATTGTTTTGTGCTATTTCAATTATCCAACCAGATTGGGTAAACGGAGCAAGGGATGAATGGAAGAAGGACAAAGAAGTGTGGCCACTCATTCAAAAGTTGTCGAATATCCTTGTTCAAACAATATTGTTAGAACTTAATGAGGAAACAAAAATCATATTAGAACCTAGAGCAGTCACAAAAATGACAACCTGGCAGCTACGAAATCGATCAATTTTAGAGTATCTCATCAAGTGTAATAACTTACCTATTGAATATTTCACATGGAAGGACAATAATTTTATACATAAGCATCAAGAACTACTCAAGCGTTGAGGACAACACTTTTTTAAGGAGAGGGGCATGTTAGGCCCCTATACTACTAGTGTAACCCCTTATTGTTATTAGTACAACCACCTTATTATATTGTTGTACCCATGTAGTCCCCATAGAAGCCCCCTATTGTTATTAGTGTGACACATAGAAGCCCACTATTGTTATTATTGTGCCCTTACATTATTATTGTTATGTCGGCTCTGATCATATTATGACCCCTTAGACTCCTATATATAGAAAGGAGGTCTTGTCATTTGTATCATCCAAGAATTTTTCATTTGTGTAATGTAAAGGAGGTTGCCCCCTCGAAGAGGCTGAATTATAAGGCATTGATCTATCTTTTCTTTCTTTTTGTTAGCTGGTTTCTTAGCAATTTAACTCAAATGCACAAGATTTTACTTAATGGTGAACTCTCTTCTTTGTACATGTAGCTAGTTGTACCAATCAAGATTCTACATGCACTTTTTTTCTCAAACCACACTTATCCACCAGGTCAAGATTATATAAGTATAATTAGATCCAGGATCAATCAAAATAGAAACAACTTGATCATAAAGATTATCGTCCATCTTAATGATAGATCCCTGATGATCCACCTTCCTATTGTCCATAGCTGAATAAATCCGATGAATTTTATTACCAACATCCCCAACTATATCTGCCTCCTGAGCACTATAGATCTGAGGTCTACCACCTTGATACTATAGACAATCCCTCTTACAATGATCCTTGCCACATATCCAACACTGCAGTGATGCTCTACCATCGCCTCTAGTTTCTTTCTCTCCATGTCCCTTCTCAACTATATTGAACTTCTTGTAATGGAGAAAATTTTCTTTCTCACCTTCATCTTGAGGTATTCCTTGCTTTGGTGGCCCTTTTCCTTTAACTTTATCAGTTCCTTTCAAGTCACGCTTAGGCTTAACTTTGCACTTCGACTACTCATAAAAATGTTTCAACTTTCAGATGGCCTCCTCTAATGATCTAGACTCATTGAACTAAATCTGGTCTTTGTATGCTATTGGCGGTCCACTAATGAATCTATGAAACTTTTCCTTCTCCTCCTTGAGGTAAGGAACATATCTCAACAACTCCAAGAACCTACTAGTATACTCAACATTTGTCATGGAACCCATGTGAAACTCATAAAACTCCTTAGCTCTGTCATCATTGTACCTTTTCGAAAAATACTTCTTCTTGAAGAGCCTCTCAAACTCATTCCATGTCAAGTCATCCTCCTAAATACCTTTAACATTCCTCATATCCTCCCACCAGATATCTTCTTTCCTTTTAAGACTGAAAGTGGCTATCTTTGCTTTCATATTCTCTATATTGCTAGGAAATCTGAAGAATTTCTTCAACCCAAGAAACCATGCCTCAACATCTTCTGACTTCTTCATCTCTCCATCGAATGTAGGTGGCTTGAATTTCTTAAACTCCTCAGGAAAGTACTCACCCTTCTTGTAAGGATGATGATGGTGATGACTACGGTAATGTCTCCTAGAAGAGGAACACGAATGATGCCTATACATACTAGTCCTCTTGTCAGGTGTGTTCAATGATCTGCCACCTCTAACTGTTTCCTCTCTATCCAACCTATGCTAGAATAAGGCCTGATACCATAGGCTCCATTGGTCTTTTCTTCCTAATCCTAACTGCTCCTCATATGTCTATATTTTTGCAACTTTGACAATCTCTCAAGGATAAGTCAACTAACATCTATCTTGTTTTCCTGAGCCTCCACCAACCTGTCATTATCTTCCTTGAAACTTTTGATTTTAGCCCTCAAGCTCCTCAATGTATCTACCATACTAGGAGAATGCTCATCCCCTTGTTGTCCAACTGATCTGTAAGGAGAGTCACGAGAGATATAGTCTATTGTTTTTCTTGTCATCTTTGATTCACTTGTTCCTACAAGTATATCATGTTAGAAAAACCAAATAGATACCAAGATAAAATCCACACCTTATTTTTTTCAGGGGAGACTTATCTCATCTATAAGATAAATCCACATTAGAATGTATATGTATAAACATAAGCATATATGGATATGCAACATTATCAACACATAAAATCATGCATGACCATACCAATAGTATACCATGATCCCACGCATGAATAAAATCACCTTGACAACATCAAAATTTTTCCATAGAGAGCACAACCCACTCTGATACTAACTCGTAACATTGTCTCCCCTCATATCTACACACTTTCACCGACTTACCTAGGGTAAACATGAGATGAGGGGCTACTATGACAAGACTTGACCTCCTAAGTGACCTTAAGGAATTGTAATCAATAGAAACTCAGAACACAAACCTTCTATACCTGCTACAAGCCTCCCATAAGCATTCACAATCATCCTCATGACCAGTCCCTGGGTTCCACTGAGTTTTAGTGCATCAAACCCCTAGACACTATAACAACCTTGGTAAAAAATACATGTAAAAGTTAATAAAGGAAAAATATTTACCAAGGTCATGGGACACATATTGAAAGCTTAATGTTGGGAAAAAGAATAGTGATGGGGATCACTGGTGATTAATTAATGGCTAAAGAAATTAGCAAAGGAAATGCCAAAGCATTTGGAAAGGAAAAATGGAATTTTTGGGACACTTATTTATGAAAATAATGGAAATTAGGAGAAAAGGAATGTGAAAGGTCACAAGTTTTAAGTGAAGAGGAAAATGAGCAAAAATCATGGAAAATGAAGAAAATAGAGGCCTCATTAATAAAAAGGATTTCGAGGATCAGTTTCGAGACATCTGCTAGTTTAGTTTTGGAGCTCTCTCTATATTCTCTTTCTCTCATACTCTTGGACACTTAGAGTTTTCTTGGAGCACTCTTGGAGGAGTGTGGCAGGCTTGGAGTTTTGGAGCAAGAACGTAAAGGATGAGTATGAAAGCACAAAAGGACATCAGAATCAACAACTACAAAGGGTTTTGCTTGTAGGTACCAAGTTGCATGTATGTTTTCGTCACTAGTTTTTGCATGTATGGAATATGCATGTGGTTTCTTGGTTATGATCTGTCATTGGCATGGAGGATTTCCTAGATTGAGAGTGTATTGGCCTAGCCTTGCCATTTCCTAGATAGCGCTGGTGTTGTGGATTCATTTTTTTTTCTTCTGGTTGGTTCTCATGTTTCCTTTAGCTTGCGTTGAGTTACTTGTTCCTGGAGCCTTGGTTGGACAAATGCTCAAGAGCCTTGTAACAACTTGGGTTGAGTTACTAGTCCTGGAGACTTGGTTGGAAAAATTCTCTATATCCCTTAATGGCTTGAGTTACTAGTCCTAGATCCTTAGTTGGAAGAAATGCTCTGGAGGCCTAGACAACTTGGGTAGAGACCAATATGGTGATGGTTAGTGATGTTCAACTATGAGGTGGAATCCCTGGTTGAGGGATGAGGTGATTTGGGGGGTTAAGGTGGTTTGGCCTCTGAAGTCGTGGATGGTTTTGATTTGTCTTTTTTATGACATCCCACATTCATGTTTGGAATATGGCACTAGGATGACTAGATGAAGAGAGAATTGGCTCTTCCATGTCTATGGTCGTGTGGTTTGTGGAAATCCCAAACCCAGTTGGCATTTACATCAATAATATGAGGTTATTTATCCTTATTAATTCATGAGTATTATATTGGTTTATACATGGATTATATGGTTGTTGTTTCATTGGTATTTTTGGATTTAATATGATAGATATGAACTTGTATTATGACAGTGGCTATGTATGGCTCTCATCATGTTTTTAATTGTAAATGAATGACCAATGTATCTATGGCCTAATAGATGAAATTGCAGCTAATGTGTTGAGGCATAAATGCTTCTTAGCGATTCTCAGATAAGTATGAGACCCTATGGTCATTTCTGTTGTTAAGACCTGTAGCTTTCATGTTTGTGACATATTTGATGAAATGTCTATCATGGCTAGTAGGGGTCCAATCTAGTACTTGTTGATGTTTTTCAAATGTACCTTTGCTCCACTATGAAATTCCATTTCTGAAGGTGCCATTGAGTTTTGGGCATTGACCTAGGCTCTAGGCCTGATAAAATTTTCAAAAATCTCAGGTTCTGAGGTGCAACGGTAGGAAAAATTTTCCCTAGACACTCTCTTTCCCTTGTTGTGGGAGTGTCTGGAGCCTTCTAGATGCTCCCTATTGCATATCAAGGGAGAATACAGGAGTTTGATGCACTAAAACTTCATTTTGTCTCAGGGCCTAGTTACTTGAGTGGTTGGGATGGCTCCTGAGATTTTTATTGTTGATACAGAAGGTTTGTGTGATGTGTTTCACCAGTTCCACTTCCTTAAATAACACATAGGGAGTTGAATCATATCATAGTAACTTCTCATCACATGTTTCCCCCAGTTGGTTGAGTACTTTGGTAGATGTGGGAGGAGGTTTTTACAAAGCGGTATCAAAGCATGGTTCACCCCTCGAACTATATGGTTTGTGTGTTGGTCATGCATTCATGTTGATTGCATATGTGTTTCTTGTGTTGTAAGTTAATGTGCCTGTTGCATTTGGATGGTATGGGTTATGGTTGTACTGAGGTCGCCATAGGAAGTTGATGGTGTTATTGTGGAGTTTGTCATCATGAGTGTATGGTTGATTATGCATTTTTTATGCACATTAGTATTCACATGTGGTTAAGTGTATTGTGATGCGGTCGTTGTTGCCATGCACGAGTTCATGTTATGTGTAGTTGATATGGTCATGTATTGATGACTATACTCTAGCTAGAATGATGGGTATATGATTATATACTTATATGTTATATTTCTATATTCTTTCATGATTATGTTATAAATGTATTACACTGATTTATTGATCTTGAAAATGAGGTAATTCTCCCCGAATTATGCTAAGGCATGTTGGTTTATTGTGATTTGGTTTAGCTGGTATGATATACTTTGCAGGAAGAATATCAAATATGACTAGAAAGATGGTAGACTACAGTTCCCTAGACTCTCCCTATGGATCAAATGAGAAACGTGGTGTTGGGAACTCTTCTACTTTGATAGACACACTGAGAATCTTAAAGGAAGAAATAAGGAGTTGTAAGGAAGACAAGGACATAATCATACAGGCACAGGAGAAACAATCAAAGGTAAATGTAGTGATACTTTATAGCTTTTCAGAATTGTAGTGACAAGGACAACTTCAGATAAGCCATGAGTAGGAGGAAAAAACTAATGGGGCATATGGAAATAAGTCTCCTGGTAGGTATAGGTCAGATAAAGATGTCATGATTAGAGATGGCAGGTTCTTACACACTTCGGATAGGAGAAGTCATTGACACATGTACTATTCTAGTTCTAGTTTTGACATGAATTATGATCAGCATTGTTATCATCCTTATAGGAGAAGTGATATGGGAGATTTGTCGGATGAGTTTAAGAAAGAAAAGCCACCTATATTTTATGGAGAGATGAAGAAGTCACGAGATGTAGAAGCATGGTTCCTTGGAATGAATATGTTCTTCAAATTGCATGATTACTCAGAGAACATGAAGGCCAAAATAGTAGCATTCGGTCTTAAAGGTAAAGTAGATATTTCGTGGGAAGATTTAAATAACATCATAGATATTTATGAAGAGGAGTTGACTTGGAGTGACTTTGAGAGACTATTCAGGAAGAAGTACCTATTACAAAGGTACTATGGCAACAATGAAAAAGAATTTTTTGAGATAAAGATGGGATCCATGACCGGTGAGGAGTACACTAGCATGTTCTTGGAGCTACTGAGATATGTGCCTTACCTCAAGGAGGACAAGGCCAAGATTCAGATATTCATTAGGGTATTATTGATTTCATTCAAAGACAAGATTGAGTTTGATGAGCCTAGATCATTAGAGGAGTCCATTCGGAATCTAACGCATAGTTATGAGTAATTAAATTGAAGATATAAGACTAAGCCAGACTGGAATGGTAATGCAAAGAACAAAGGAAAATGGAACAAGAAGAGAGCAAAGAAGTGAGCAATACCTCAAGCTACAAGTAATAAATAAAATGCAGCACGATATAGGATTTCAATGCATCTGATAGAGGACAGGGACTTCGATCTGAGGATAAGAATAAGGAGCTCATGTGGTGTTGGACTTGCGGAGGCGAGCATTGTAGGAGAGATTGTCGACAACTTAAGGGTAGTAGGCCAAAGATCTACAGTGCTTATGGGGCGCAGATAGTGGGAGATGTTGGACAAAGTATTCCTAGGATCTACGCAGTGATATATAATAGATAGGTATACCATCAGGCATTTGTCATTGAGATGGATGGTAAGATTTGTGATCAAGTTGTTTTATTTTTATGACCCTCGATCAGATTATAGTTATGTTAATCTTGACCCAGTGGATAAGTTTGGTTTGAATAAAGAAGTGCATACATAGTCTTGGCTAGTGTAGTTGGCTACAGGTACAAAGAAGTGATTTCATTATTGTGTGAGAGCTTGTGAATTTGATTTGAATGATATTACTACCTTAGCACATCTGAATGTATTACCATTGGGATCATATAGTATGTTTTTGGGAATGGATTGGTTATACCTTCATAGAACCAAGGCAGATTGTTATGACAAATCCATTGAGTTCTCGGATAACAATGGGGAACAAATATTCTTTCGGGGTAAGATGCAAGAAACACTAGTTAGAATGGTGACAAATATGTAGACCAATCATATTCACCAGAAAGGGTGTGAGTTATTTGCAATACACATTTATAGTGACAAAGGTAAGGAACTTAAGGATGCAGATGTTTTGAGCAGGTACCCAATTCTACAACAGTTTCAAGATGTATTTCTTGCAAATATTTTAGAATTTCCACCTCAAATGGAAGTAGACTTTTCTATTGAGTTGGTGTCGAGAGGATCTTAAGCATCAAAAGAACCTTACAAGATGAGCACACTTGAGTTGGTAGAGTTAAATTTGCAGCTGAAAGATATTCTTGACAAAGGACACATTAGGCCAAGTGTATCTCCTTGGGGTGGACCAATATTGTTTGTGAAGATAAAAGATGGTACTCCTAGGATATGCATGGACTACAGGAAGTTGAACAAAGTGACCATCAAGAACAGGCATCCATTACCAAGGATTTATGAATTATTCAATCCATTGAAGGGAGTAGCACTATTCTCGAAGAATGATCCTAGATCCAAATATCATCAAGTGCACATTAAAGAGGACATCTACAAGACATCTTTTCGGACTAGGTATCGACATTATGAGCTTCTTGTAGTTCCATTCGGTTTGACTAATGATGCAACTACTTTTATGTGCTTGATAAATAGTGTTTTGCATCCTTATTTGGATAAGTTTTTTATTGTGTTCATTGATGATATATTGGTATATTCTAAAAATGAAGAAGTACCTGTCAAGAATTTAGCAACAATGTTGATGTAACACATGCCTCCCACATCTACCGAAGCAACTGGCTATCTAGGATAAACATGCAATAGAGTCTACTATGATATGATTCGACCTCCTAAGTCACGTTAAGGAACTGGAACCGATGGAAACACATGATACAAACATTCAACATCATCTTCAGGATCCTCAAGAACCAATTCTCTCATGCTATAGGCATGACAATGTCCAAAAACCAAAAGTCTCTCTCACAGGAATGCCTTCCATCATCCAAAGACTAAATTTGTTAGTGCTATGCTAGCGTCCCCTAGATTTGAGCCACCTTTTTAGGCCCAGATCCCAGGTCACTTCCAAGACTTTCATGACACATTTGGAACAATAAAATAAGATGGAAACGATAGTACTAAAGAAAATACTTGAATGAAACCTTGACTGGACCCTTAATAGCCATGACTCACATTTTGTCAAACATATCACAAATATGTAATATACATGTGTAAATAACAGTTATGAGCATAGGGGTCTCATAATTAGCTGAGAATCACTAAGAACCATTGATGTATCAACACATCAACTTCCATTCGATCCATTAGTTCATAGATACATTGATAATTCAATTACAGGTAAAAATATGATAAAAGCCATACATAGCTACTGTCATAAAACACATACATAACCAACATAATAGCAGCATAAATACCCATAAAAGTGCATCCATATAGACCATATATAATCCATCAGAATACTCATAGAAATAGAAGGAGAAATAACCTTTCATTAGTGATGCAAAATCCAAATCTGGTATCATACTTCCATGTTCCACCCAACCATAAAATGGCTGAGCCAAATCTCTCTTCAGCCATTCACCCCGTTCCATATTCCAAGCATGAATGTGGGATCTTCTAGAACACAACAATCAAAACTCATATAGAACATCTAGAGGCCATCCCCCTCAACCCATCAAATAGTGATTCCACCTCATGGTTGGACATCACAAAACCATAATCATATTGGTCTCCATCCAAGCCTTTTAAGGTTTCCAGAGCGTTTGTCCAACCAAGGCTTCTAGGACTAGTAATTCAACCCACAAATTATACAAGGCTTGTAGAGTGTTCGTCCAACTAGGGCTTCCAAGACTAATAAATCAACCACCAACGATTTCCAGAGAATTTTTCCTACCAAGGCTTCCAGGACTAGTAAGTCAACTCAAGTTGTTACAAGGATTCCAAAGCATTTATCAAACGAAGGCTTTGAGGACTAGTAACTGAACCCAAGATAAGGAAACATGAGAACCTACCAAAACCAAACAATGAAAGTAAGGCTACAATCACCATGGCTATCCAAGAAATGGAAAGGCTAGGAAATCTACTATCAATTTCGGCCATCCTCCATGGAAATGACAAATCATAACCAAAAATACACATGCATATTCCATGCATGCCAGAACTAGTGAGGGAAACATACATGAAACTTGGTACCTAGAAGAAAATATTATGCAACCACTAATCCTAATGCCCTCTTGTGCTTTCATGCTCTTCCTTTGCCTTCTTGCTCCAAAAATCAAAGTATGCCACACCCTCCAAGAGTGCTCCAAGAAATCTCTAAGTCTCCAAGAGTATGAGAGAGAGAGAGACAGAGACAGAGAGAGAGAGAGACAGAGACAGAGAGAGAGAGAAGAATGAGAGAGTTCCAAAATTGAACTGACAAAATGTTACCAATTGATCCTCATAAGCCTTTTTTTGAACGAGGCCTCCATTTTCTTCATTTTCCATTATTTTCCTTCATTTTACTCACATGCAACCTGTGACCTTTCACCTCCCTTTTCTCCTAATTTCCATTATTTTCATAAATAAATGTGCCAAAATGACATTTTTCCTTTCCAAAGCCTTAGCCATTGCCTTTTCCAATTTCCTTAGCCATAAACAATCATAAGTGATCCCCATCACTAGGATGTTTCCCAACATTCAGCTTGGAATAAGTGTCCCAACATCCGTGGTTATTATTTTTCCTTTATTTAGTTTTATTACGTGGAATTTTCACTAGGGATGTTACAGTTGAGATTGTTGAGAGAGCATCAGTTGTATGCTAAGCTTAGTAAGTGGAGTTTCTATTAGACTAAGGTACACTACTTGGGACATGTAGTTTCCAAGGATGGCATAACAGTGGACCTAGGAAAGGTAAGATCTATCATGGAGTGGTCAATTCCGACGAATGTGGATGAGATGAGATATTTCATGGGGTTAGTAGGTTATTATAGGAGGTTCATCATGAAATTATTGTGGATTTCTTATCCTATAACAACATTGCAAAGGAAAGGTAATAATTTTGAATGGATAAAGGAGTGTGCATCCATTTTTTAGCAGCTTAAGTAGTTGTTGACACATGCACCAGTGTTAAATATTGTAGATCCGAACAAAGAGTTTGTAGTATGTACATATGCTTGAAAGAGAGGACTTAGTGGAGTCCTTATGCAAGATGAACAATTGGTATGCTATGAGTCACAAAATTTTAATGAGCATGAGCAGAACTATCTGACACATGATCTTGAGTTGGTAGCGATCATACATGCATTGAACATGTGGAGGCACTACATTCTTGGCAGGAGGTTTGTATTTATGAGTGATCACAGTGGTTTGTAGTATCTATTTGACAAACCAAATCTGAATGGTAGGTCGGATCTGTGGTTGGCCATGATCAGTGAGTTCAATTTTGAGATCAGGTATATAAAAGGTAAAGAGAACATGGTGGCAGATACTCTTAGCAAGCATGTGCAGGTAAATCACATAGCAGCTATGAGCTCCTATGGGACATATTTACAAAATAGGATCTTGCAGGTAGGTCGGTAAGATGACAGGTACAGGTGGTGGTATAGGTATAGGTATAAGTAGTGGTATAGGTACAAGTAGTGGTATAGGTGCAAAAGATGTGGACTATCGTCTCACAGTGGATGAATTGGTTGGATTTAGGGACATGATATATGCGTCAGATAGCAGTGATCTCAAGAACGTGATCTTGAGGGAGTTTCATGTGAAACCATATTTCGGTCACCTAGGTTATCAAAAGATGCTAAGAATAGTGAAGAAATCCTATTATTGGCAAAATTTGAAGAGAGTTGTCACAAAATTTGTGGCTAGGTGCTTGGATTGTCAGTAGGTGAAGGCATAATGCAAGCATCCAGGTGGACTATTACAACCAATTCTGATTCTAGAGTGGAAATGGGAGGTCATTTGCATGGACTTTATTACAAGTTTTCGAAGGACAGTTAGACAACATGATTCCATCATGGTAGTGGTGGACAGGTTCAAAAAGGCAGTGCACTTCATTCCAGTGAAGTCTACATTCTCAGCAAGTTATGTAACACAGGTGTTCATCAGGGACGTGGTTAGATTACATTGATTTCTGAAGAAGATTGTGTTAGACACGGATGTAAATTTCACTTCCAAGTTTTGGAAGGAATTATTTGTAGGTTTGGGGACAAATTTGGCCTTAAATATAGCTTATCATCCACAAACAGATGGACAGACAGAGAGGGTGAGCAAGATATCAGAGGACATATTGAGGATGTATGTGATGCATCAGTAGTGGAAGTGGGAAGAGTACCTTCCACTAGTAGAGTTCACTTACAACAATGGGTGCCAGGAGTCACTAAGGATGAGTGTGTTTGACGCATTGTATGGGTGGAGTTGTAATACTCCCGTAAGTTGGAGTGATTGAGTTAACAGGGTGTTGATTAGACCGCACATGTTGGTAGACATAGAGTAGGAAATTTAGTTAATCAAGAAGAATTTGAAAGAAGCACGGGATAGGTAGAAGAGCTATGCATATCGGAATAGGTTGTTCAAGGACTTCCATGTTTAGGAATAGGTGTACTTGCACATCAAACCGAAGAATAAATCCTTGTAGATTGGATCATGTGCCAAGCTGGCACCTTGGTTTTGTGGACCTTTCAAGATTATTGAGAGGATTTGGCTAGTAGCCTATCGACTTGCACTACCTCCTATAGTGAAATTCCATGATCTTTTCCATGTGTGATTGCTTAATAAGTATGTTAAATATGTTGACAATGTGATTGACTGGTCTATATTACAGGTGGAGCTAGAAGGAAAATTCCAGCTGGAAGCGCAATGGATTTTGTAGAGAAAGATGCTCAGGCTCCAAAATGGACAATGGGAGCACTTTGGGCCTGATGAAGCTACATGGGAGATGGTGGATCAGATGCAAGCAATGTATCCTTCCTTATTCGTTGGTTGAGCAGATGTTTGGTTATATGTCTTTGGTATATGTTTTTGGTACATGTTTTGGTGATGTTTGGTATATGTACATATGTATATGGATGTAAATACCACCATGAGCTATGTTATAAAGCTCGAATAAGCGTATTGGTTTTGTGTCATTATGATGTTATACTTGTTATGTTGTCATGTTTGCTTTCTTCTCAGCAAGATGATCATTATAAATACTGCAACAAGATATAAAGCTCCATGGGCAATATGTTTTTCTTATAGAAGCCTTGTCGGATGTAGGTGTTGTGGAACACTGAGGATAGTGTTCCCTCAAGGAGGAGGGTTCTATAAAAACCCTTGTAAAAAATCCAAGTAAAAGTTAATAAGGGAAAAAAATTTACCAACGTCATGGGACACATATTCCAAGATGAATGCTGGGAAAAAACATAGTGATGGGGATCAATGGTGATTGATTAATGGAAGGAAATTGGCAAAGGAAATGGCAGAAGCTTTGGAAAGGTGAAATGTCATTTTTTGCACATTTATTTATGAAAATAATGGAAACTAGGAGAAAAGGAAGGTGAAAGGTCATAGGTTGCATGTGTGGAGGAAAATTAAGGGAAATAATAGAAAATGAAGAAAATAGAGGCATAATTAATAAAAATTCTTATGAGGATCAGTTCATGAGCATTTTTCAGTTCAATTTTGAAACTCTCTCTCTATTCTCTCTCTCATACTCTTGAACACTTACGGTTTTCTTGGAGCACTCTTGGACCAGTGTGGCATACTTAGAGTTTTGGAGCAAGAAGGAAAAGAAAGTGTAGGAAAGCACAAGAGGAAATTGAGATCAATAGTTACAGCAAGTTTTGCTTGCAGCTATTAAGTTACATGTATGTTTTCCTCAGTAGTTTTGGTATGCATGGCATATGCATGTAGTTTCTTGGTTATGATTTGTCATTGGCATGGAGGATTGCCTGAATTGACAGTGGATTTTCCTAGCCTTGCCATTTCCTAGATAGCCATGGTGTTGTGGGTTCATTTCTTTATTTTTCTAGTTCGTTCTCATGTTTCCTTTAGCTTGGGTTGAGTTACTAGTTCTTGGAGCCTTGGTTGGATAATTGCTCTAGAGCCCTGTAACAACTTGGGTTGAGTTACTAGTCCTGGAGCCTTGGTTGGACAAAAGCTCTCGAGCCCTTGGTGGGTTGAGTTACTAGTCCTGGAGCTTTTGTTGGATAAACTCTCTGTAGCCCTTGGTGGGTTGAGTTACTAGTCCTAGAGCCTTGGTTGGAACAAACATTATGCAACCCTAGACAACTTGTGTAGAGATCAATCTGGTGATGGTTAGTGATGTCCAACCGTGAAGTGGAATGACTAGTTGAGGGATGAGATGGTTTCTCTTCTGAAAGCTCTAGATGGTTTTGATTGATGTATTTTATGAGATCCCACATTCGTGCTTGGAATATGGCATGGGGGTTACTAGCTAAAGAGAGATATGGATCCACCATGTCTATGATCAGGTGGTTCATGGAAGTCCCAAACCCGGTTGGTCTTTACATCATTAATATGAGGTTATTTCTCCTTGTTAATTTGTGAGTATTATATTGTTTTATTCGCGAATTATATAGATGTTGTTTCCTTGGTATTTCTCTTGTTATTATGCTAGCTATGAACTTGTATTATGACAGTGGCTATGTATGGCTTTCATCATGTTTTTACCCATAAATGAATAAACAATGTATCTATGGCTTAATAGATGAAGTTGTAGCTATTTGTTTTAGGAATCAATGCTTCTTAACGATTCTCAAATAAGTATGAGACTATTATGATCAATTTTGTTGTTAATACTTGTAGCTTTCATGTTTCTAACATATTTGACGAAATGCCTCTCATGGCTAGTAGGGGTCCATCTAGTCCTTGTTGATGTTTTGCAAATGTATCTTTGTTCTGCTATGAAATTTCATTTTTGAAGGTGTCATTGAGTTCTGGGTAGGTGACCTCGGCTCTAGGCATGAAAAAGTGGCACAAATCCTAGAGTCATTAGCACAACACTGGGGAAAAATGTCCCCAACCGCTCGCTTACCCTTGCAGTGGGAGCATCTGGAGCCTACTAGATGCACCCTGGTCCATATCAACGGATATTCCATGGGTTTGACGCACTAAAACTTCATTTTGTATTAGTGGGTAGTTACCTGGGTGATTGAGATGGCTCTTGGGAGTTTTTTTGCTCATATCGAAGGTATGTGTGATGTGTTCCATTAGTTCCACTTCCTAAACTGACACATAGGGAGTCAAATCATATCATAGTAACATCTCATCACATGTTTAATCTGGTTAGCTAGCTACTTGGGTAGATGTGGGAGGATGGTGTTACAGACACTCCCTTGATATGGACAACGGTGTGTCTGGGAGGCTCCAAACTCTCCCATAAGAAATAATTGGTGCGAATGGGGACTTTTCTCCTCAGTCTTGTGTCTACGACTCTGAGATTTGTGCCACTTTGTAAGCTCATAATCCAGGTCGCTACCCATAAACCCATGTAGCTTTAAGAATCCATAATTTACATGACAATAAGACTTACAAGCCAAAAATTGGCTCCAGGACTAGCCCTGACCATCCCCAACCGAGACTTACATTTTGTCAAACACTTGGCATCAATGTAATCTATAGGACATGAATACAAGACAGAGCATAAATGAATGATAACCTGTATGAGAATTAACAAGAATTAAGGATCACCACCTTCTTCCCTTAACTGTTTTGACATCAATTGCATCTTGCATCCATTATCCTTTCAGTTACAAGTGAATACATGAAATAACCATGACTATAACCAGTCATATAATTTTTCTTATAACCATCATTGAACTATGTAATTAATAATGAGATAACAACCATTAAGGCCACATAATAATGAGTACAAAAGCAAGATAACTTAGATTTTATTAAACATAGGCGAGACCCAACTAGGTTCGGGACTTCCACGTAGCACCTGACCATAGACATGGCTAAACCAAATCTTTCTTTCAGCTAGTCACCCCTATCCCATATTCCAAGCATGAATGTGGAATCTCATGGATAAACCAATCCAAAAACAACCAAGGGAATAATGAGGTTAAAACACCTCCACCATCACCAAACCATGATCTCAAAAAAATATACACTGAGATCACAAAAGCAAATTGATCTTGGAATGCCTCTGAACTCCATCACTGTTGTTGAGAAATTTTTCATCTCCTTGTCTCTTAAGCTTTACCGTAATCTACATCAGATCACTAGGCCCTAAACTGAGACTCCACCCTTAGGATTTGATGTGTATCCTGCAAAAATTGTTCAAGGGATTCCTAGGCCTTTGGGAATTTTCGTAAGATCACCTCCGCCCCAAATTTTGAAACCATCCAGCAATTCCAAAGATCAAAACCGAGAAAACAATCCCATCACACCATGGCTATATAGAAAAGGGAAAGCCAAGTTTGAAAATCACTGTCATAACCTAGAAAGACCATGCCACTGACAGCCAGAGAAGTAAATACCAAGATGCAAAGCCATGCATGTCAAAACCAACAATGAAATCACACATGCAATATGTTGCCTACAAGTATTCCTGCCAAAGCTACTTGATCCTTCTCTTCCTTGTTTTCTCTTTACATTCCTTTATTTTCCTTCTCCTTATTTTTCTTTCTTTTCCCTTCCTTTCTCCAAAGCTATAATTCTCCATGAAAACTCTAATTCTCCGAGAGTGTGAGAGAGAGAGAAATAATAATGAGAGAGCTCCAAAACTAAACTGACCAAAGGTTACAAACTGATTTTCAAAAGCCTTTTTATCAATGAGGCCTCTATTTTCTTAATTTTCCATTATTTTCCTTTAATTTCCTCCTCACATGCAACCTGTGACCTTTCTCCTTCCTTTTCTCCTATTTTCCTTTATCTTCATAAATAAATGTGCCAAAATGCCTTTTTTCCCTTTTAATGCCATAGCCTTTACCTTTGCCCATTTCCCTCGGACATAAACACATCTAGTGATGCCCACTAGGATATCTTTGCCCAACATTCAACTTGGAATAATTTTCCTTTAAATGTGGTCTTATTTTGACTTAATTAACTTTCATTACATGAAATTTTAACCAGGCGTTGTGATATCTAGTTAATGGTACAAATTTGAATCTAGAAAAATTGTCAAGTGGTCCTTTTTTTTGAAAAGTTTAAATTTATGAATCACCTCTTCCTTATCCCTTCTCCATTTAATATCATGATATTAAAACTCTAGCCCATGTGACTTAGGTATGGGATAAAAGGATTACATGATCTAAACCCACATAAATCATTACTCAATCCATTTGACCAACTTCTGGACTTCCAATATCTTATATCCCATGTTATCATCCATGAGGGATAACACCTTTGTTGCCACATCATCATGACCATGTTATATATTCCCTCTCAACATTTCATTAATGAAACTAAGGATGATAACCCATCACTCATTTACCTCCTGTCCTGAAAAGTTCACCATACTAGCTTACATGTAGTTGGCCACATGTCTGAGGAATCAACATCTAGATCTAGTATTCTCTTTAATCACCAATTATAACTTTTCTTATATGCTCAAATATCTAGAACATCCCCACCTTCAATCATTCCATAAGATGAATCGGATGACATATATGTACCCTCATCCTCAAGGTAACTACACACTAGGTTCTATTAAATGGTGTTATGCCATCCAAATTTGAGTTTTTGTAAAAAGTGTAATTTGAAAAAATTCTTTGACTTATAGACATCCAAATCTCCATCTCGCTAACCGAGCACTAGGTAATACACAACTAAAAGACTAAAAATTTTACTCTTGATTGAAGTCCTTTATAGTTAATGTAATTATAGATAATAGACCTCTAATATTATCTCTTGCCATTTTTGTTAAGTGGCAACTAGTGAGTAGGCATTCCTAACACCTTTTCTCACTTCAATTGGTTCGGTAATGGAATATTAATGGACAAAAATCCCTTATTTTTTAGTTGACCTTTCTTTCAAATGAGCACTAGACCACAAAAAAGATTAAATTTAACATAATTTTTTCTTTTACTTGGTTTGGTTCAATTAATAAACCATCAGCTAAATGGGTTCCCTTCTTTTATAGTTGACATTTCTATAAACCAAGAACTAGGACTTTAGGAACTCAAATGTAGTCTTACTAAGGTTATATCCAATCTATGTAATGAATGCACTAGCCAAATGGGTTCCTAAATGTAAAGTTGGAGAATTTTTGGCTAGCTTGGTTCACAACTCCATTGTCCTACTCGACATCGGGCTATTAGCAATTCTAAAATCTAGATTTAGAATATAAGAATTACTCCCAATCTATCTCTTGTGATTGATCCCATTTTGTAGCTAATCCTAGGTCACAATCATTACCATCCCATGTGTTGAAATCTAGGGCCAGAAACCATCGATCTCCAAATTAATATAGCTCAATCCCCAAATATCTAAAATTTCATAGGTTTCATAGGCCCAAGTTTTCCACATGCCCTTTTTGATTTATTCCCACTCTAACTTGGTGTATAATTTTTCCAAAATTATTTAGGGATACCTAATACCTCATAATCTAAAAAATTCATATATAACTCAAGTAATTAAGCCATTAAGCCAACAATAATATAGGAAACAAAAGAGAGCATAAGTCAGTTATTCGTTAAGTGAAAATAAGGTAAACATGTCCCTTTGATATAACATATAATTAACACACTCATCAACCCATCCCCATAATAGTTGAGGATAACCAAACTATGGCATAAGCCTTTAGGAAATCAAATCCCAATAGGCCTTTTATCATTGGAATCCTCATTCCTATAGTATAAGTGCTTAAGTGTTATAGTTTTATATAAGCTTAAGTTTCATATAGACCTAGTTATGGGAAATATTTATTAGCCAAGTTAGGTGGCTAATTCATCCCCATTAAGATTTCCCTTTAAGGACAATCCTCTAACTCTTCCCATCCCTCCAGATAAAACCTCAATTGTTCCTCCATAAACTATTCCCACACATTTTTGTCCTTTTAAACACCTATAGGAACAATTGTTAAAGTTGTAATACTCTCTTCTTCATACGATGAATTTATTCAAATTATGTATTATTGAGCACACTCAGGATGAATTTACCAACAAACCTAACCTCGATTTATTGAATAGAATTTAAATACCAAGATGTATTCAATATTCAACACAAGCATTTCAGACAACATATATTCAGCTTTAAGCACTGGTAGTTTACAAAAACATACATAATGCGTACACTTACTTAGTTTATGAATTGGAAACATAATTTGGGAAGAATAAATTAACACCAACTACATGAAAACCATACATTTTCCTCTCAACCATAGACCACACTACTCTAGAATTCTTAGCAATGGTTCATGCCTCAGTTAGTTCCATTACTCTAAAAGGGTAAAGGCTCACCTATAGCCAACTACATCATTTTAGTCAATACTACTTAGGTAGTAGGCTAAGTGCCAATTTCGAAAGCCTCCCTAACCATAGTCTTGTATACCCCACCCTACATAGAAAATATTATGCACCCTTTCACTACCACTACAATCCATCAAGTTGTGCCAATATGCACCCTTTCACTACCTTTATAGGCCATAAAACTATAACACTTGCATCTTCGACTTGAAGTAAAAAAGGTTATGAAGTCTTAAAACAATAGGGTTCCTAGAGTTCCAGCTACCAATTGAAGTCCCATTAGAAGTCTCCTAAGTACTCCTACAACATTTTATTAGGAAATTTTACTTGCCACTTTCCCTTCTAGCTCCAACCTTGCCCCAGGAAAGTAGGAAACTTTAGCCATGGCACTTTTTCAAGGATTTCCATATTCAATTACGAGGACAAAATATTGGGATTGATGAGATGCTTACCTTCCATTTTTTATCCTAATCATATAATTCCACCCACAATTTCCCAAATTCATGACTTTCCTCCTCAGAATAAAAAATATACTCACAAAAAATATAGGTCATCTTCAAGCAGTTCAAGTCACCTGTCGACAATGTAGGTCCAATCAAATAGGCTTCGATGGTTGAGACTATTAACTTTTTTTTTAATCATTGGGAGGCATTCCCTGATGCCTAAGTTAGCCTAGAAGAGATATAAAAATAAAAATAAAAAAAAATAATTTTTTAATGACAAGTTAGCCCAAAAAAGTCTACTTGGCCTAAGAGGGTAAAGAGTTTTGTCCATTGAGTTATTTCACCCCATTCGACTAGTATATATAGATGACGTGATATTTCATTTTCTCCAACAAGCAAGAGAAATTATGAGCAAGGAGAAATATAATTTGGAGTTCATGTTTTCTTAATTTTTATCTCTCTCTCTTGGTCACAAGTGTGAGGAGAAAAGGAAAATTTGACCAACATTTATAGGATTGTTTGATCTCTATTTTGACCTACATTAACCAAGTAATTTTACCTCAGACTTGAGCGTAGTTGATCGAAGATTTTACTATAAATTTTACCATAATATGAATTTGTGGATTTGACCTCAGTATAACCAGCCACAAGGCTGCACATGTAGGTTGATCACAATGCTGACTGCAAGCAATGGTTTAACCAAGCATTGATTTTGACGAGTGATAAATTATTGAAGATTGTTAAGGTTTGATAGGTCTTTTTGACTTGGATATTGTCATAGATTTCTAGACAAATTGGATTTGTAAACCTTGTTGAAGAATAATTTCTCCTAAAAGAGAAGTTGTTAGGTTTTCTCCTAGGATTAGGTTTCCCAAGGTAAAAATATTGTCTCTGTTGTGCACAATTGTATTTCTATGATCTTTACTATTTCCATTGTTGAGAAATCTAGGCCATCAATAGATAGGTGACTTCTCTACTTTGATAATTGCTTGTGAGTGCCTTTCTACTTCTTGATTATGACCTTCTCTTTCTTATGTTATTATTGTGTTCTTTTCGTAAATATAATAAAGAGACAAGAGGCAGAGTATATAGATTGTCAACCAGGGTCAAAACCTCTCACTCTTTGAGAGGAGAACCCTAACATATTCTTCTTATAGAAACTTAAATTGAAGAATACCAAGACCATGACAAAGACCCTTGACAAAAAAGCCCTTCCAAGACCAAGTCACAAGCCTCTCTTCAACCTTAGTTCAACGCTACTATTCTTCTCCCTCTTCTCAACTTCCTTCAAAATTTTGGCCTCTTCATTTTGGTCTGCAACTTTTGCTTCACAAGAGAAACCCTAGATCATATTTTGATCCTTGAATAGTCTCATTTTAGAGGGAGAATATTTTCACTTCTACTCGGCTTCCCTTTAACGAAGTCTTCACCCAATCTAAATCACCCTTATATGACTGTAATCTTTTGCCTCCCTTTGCAAACTTCAAACAATGTAAACTTTGAAACCGGAACTCGTACTGTTACCCGTTTTGTAGAGATAGCAAAAAAGTGACCTGATTTTGAAAAGGGGTGACGCAGAACACACGTGTTTTTTAGAGCATAGTTTTTGGCTCTATAAATTTGTTTATGTACATTGCGTTTTAGAATGGTAGTCTTTTTGATGCTAATTTAAAAGAGTGGTAATTCTACACCAGACCCTTTTTTTAAAAGGCCTTTTTTTTATTATTTTTTTTATTTTTTAATGTATGAAATGTAAATAATTATTTTGTAAATTTAATAATTTTTGAAGTGGTCATTTTCTTCATATTTTCTTGTTTTTATTTTGATTTTAATTTTTTTGTAGTGACGTTTTTATTGTTTTGCATATTTAAAGAAGAATGTCGATATTTTGAATTTACGATATTCTACATATTTATACATCGTTAATTAATTTTTCAATCCACATGAAATAATTGTTTCTAAAAAATAATATTTTTTAACAATGGACATAAATATAACCATTTTTAACATAAATATAACTAAAAAACTACACGTTTTGATAATTTTTTGCTAGAATTGACATGTCAAAATCACAATTTTTATACGAAAATTTTAACTAAAAATGGTTAAACTAAAAATGGTTAAATAATAGGTTTTTTTTTATGAATTTCATGTCAAAAAATATTAATAATCATTTTTTTTCAAAAAATAATGATTAACTTAAAAATTAATGCAAAAATCACATATTACAAATATTGAACGCATAACAACCTTAATTGAGTGTATATTATTCTCATAAAATGTCAAAGTCAAAACATTACAAGTATAACTACTTAATACTTACATAAAATGAGCTTGATTTCCAAACATAACTTAAATTTAATCAACAATGTCATGTATTCCAAACTCTTCGTCCTCTAGAGTTTCATAATTGTCTTCTTCCACAATATTTTCTACTTCTTTTGCTCATTTTCCTCTTTTAATGGATCTTTGATGTCTGCGAATCTCCTAATGTATGTCTTTCCAAACATTCCATGTAATGGTGGTTGCGGTTCCTTTGCCTTTTTTGCCACACGTGATTCACTAAAGTCCCCTTTCTTCAACCCAATTTCTTGCATTGCATCTGGAAGAAATTGAAGAGCATTAATTCTTTGCTGAATGAAATTGCACTGTATTGGATCTTTTTCAATTGCAATGCAATTTCTTCCTTTTTGAAAGCAACATGCTAGTGTTGTATCTAATTATCAAGCGCAAAAGAAATAATGAAGTAAATTAGTACAATGACATATTAATTAAAAAATAACATATTGGAATTCAATTCCATATAATAAAACTTACCTGAGCCAGAAAATAAATCCAGATGCCAATCTCCTTCATTTGAACATATGTCTATAAGATAGTTAATCAATAATTGTAGTTTTTGATAAATGTTAACTATCTCTCCTTTTTCTTCTTTGTCTTCATATGTTAGTTTTCTCACAACAGCATCATAAGTCAGTATTTCGCTATGAATCTTTCCATCTACCCGATTAAAAATCATAGACATATAGTTATCATCTTTTGCCCAACTATCAATATGAATGAACTCACAATCATTTATAAATAGTTGATCTTCACAGTTAATAAGATTTGACTTTTGCCTGTAACATGAAATAGTAAAAGTTTAATTAACTTGTACATAAATGAACTTTCCAACATTAATCAAATATACATTTTAAACGTCTTACCATGTAAGCTACATCCTTGAATTTGTTTTCCCTTTGAAGCTTGACAATATCATTGCCAATTGTGTGTCTAAATGAAATGTCACAAATCTCCATAATGGTGATGACGTGACTTCTACAAATCCCGCAACCACTTTACTAAGAGCTTGATAAGTATTAGTGTCACTATCATAGTCAATGTTTGGAATATTGAAACGATGGGGAATATTTGCAATAAATAGGGCATAATCCTTTTTAGGCATGAATTTAGTAATGTCTTCACAGTCGCTTTGTATTACTTGATATTGAATAGTGTCTAGCCCATTCCAAATGAAATGAGTAAGAGTTGGATCAAGTTCAACATTCTTAATACGTTGCTTCCTCAGCGTTTCGATCTTTATTTTTTCAATAAAGGTTCTAAAACTATTTGGTGCTCCGTTACTATCCTTCTTCATCTTTTATAAAATAAACAAATATATGTGTAAGTTATAAATAAAAAATAGTACACAGATGAATAAAAATGAATGTATAAATCAAGATACCTTTTTAAATGCAAGATAAAAATCTTTTAATGTTGATGTAGAACTTGAATCTGGATAGTTGCGTACAACATCATCCCAACTATATTCACTCAAGAATGTAACCATTTGTTCTTGAATTTTCATGTAAACTTTGTGACTGCATAGATAAAGTAACAAAAAGTTAATATAATGATATGTATAACAAATACTACCATGAACAACATGTTTTATTTAAAAGAAAATTATAATCTAGAAATAAATAAAAATAATTCAACAAACTTACTTTTGAAATTCCTCAAACATTTCCTCCAATGATAACTCCCCTAACCTCACACGAGATAATATTGTTTTGACAATTTTCTCATCTTTCACTCCTTGCATTGCTCTCCAAGGTGTGATAGTCATATCTTTTGGAAGCTTCTTCATTTCAAGAGCTGATTTACTGCTGCTACATATCAATGGCTTAGACTTTTTGACCTTCTGGTTTTTAATGCCAATGTTTTCCCACATGCTAAAAAAACTCATCAATCAACTCCCATACATCTCCAGTTCTAAATGCCAATTGGAAAATGTTATCAACACCTCTGAATAAGTCACTAATTTTGTTGCCTTTTCCACCTTTTGAATTGGTTTTCTCTTCAATTTGATAGCCTATTTCCATACAACATTCCTTTCAGAAATCTACAGTAACATTTATCCTATCCCCACCACATTTTTCTTGAAATTCACTATGAATAAATCTAACCCTTTGGATGAAAGTCATAGACATCCTATATTCATTATCTGAATTATGATCTCATGCCACTAAATTTGCTTATGTATCTAATAGACCAACATAAATGATACATTTCATTGTTTCAAAACATGGGTTATTAGGATATTCCTCCATCAATTGTCTTTGAGCTTCTACAGAATGGTTCCCCCCAAGCACATAATAATTGTATTCAAAACATTTTGACTTATCAAATGCTTCTTTGTTGGGAACTTGAACTGGATCAACAAGAAGCACATAACTAACCACATGAGCATATGGATTGTACCTCATCAATGTCTTCAAGTTGTGAACATGCAGATGATGTGGCTTTCTGACTTGATATTGACATTGTCCTTCACTTGCCTTATAGGTTTGTCTGACATTAAGCTGAAATGTACGACCACAATCAATTAAGTTTCCCTTTTTCAAATTCTGTCGAATGGAATTTTGTTTTGTTTTGGTAATGCCATCCTCTAAATCATCTCCTGGTGTAATTATTTCTCTCCTATATTTTGAAGTTTCACTAGGTTCTTGACTGCTGGTAATCACTACTTCAAAATCTTCAACTTTACTTTTCTTCTTCATAACATTCTCATCATTAACTGTAACAAATTTATTCTTGGGCCTTGTTGCTTTTGGTCTTTTATGACTCTTCTCAGTTCCAATGTCATCTTCAGTAACGACAACATATGCTTCACTTTCAGTTTGAACTTCATCATCCTCAAAAGTAACTTGTCTACCCTTGATAGATTTAGCCACTAGAGGCCTTTTTTTTTTTCTAATCCCTTGGATGTAGTTTTGTAGCATCATCAATTACTACATTTTGCTTGTTTTCCATATCTTCCTTTGACATTGAGTAAAAACTACTGACAATTTTCATAATATCCTGCTCTTTGAAATGAATGCCTCCCAAACTAATTGAACAACTTTCAACAAAATTTTGCCAAACAAAATATCATATGTCAATAAAGACAAAGTTAAAAAAATATAGTGAGACACTTACAAGAACACAAAATAAAAATATAAATAACAATCTTACGATGTTTTGTTTCATCTCATTTATGATTTTTTTACACAAATTTGTAGATACCTCTCTCGTGTCATATAATGAATATGACAGCCGGTATTTAATCCTTTCATATGACTTGGGAGCTTTTGTAAGTATGTAAACAATTTCAGTGTCTGGTACCGAACAGATATATATGACTCTTCCCATCACCTCATAAATTCCATTATCATTCGATATATCAATATATAGATATATATTCACATTTTGGCTTTCTCTTTCTTTCACATACCAAATTCTTGATGGAAATTTCACTTCTTTTGAATTATTCTAGTATGAAATCATATTCTTATCATTTGAGGCACTTGAAAGATTTGTAGCCATGAGCTCAGTGGAGTTCATTCACCAATGTTTTTTGAAAATGCACCTTTAAGATTCTTTGGTCCAGAAAGATTCATAGAAATCTTATTTGATGTCATTTTCCTGAAATATAGAAACACATAAAACAGTTAATAATGAAAACATATTAACTTAAATTAACAATGAGAATATATCACAAATTTTTAATTTGTATAATCAAATAATTGAAATTAAAAAAATATTAACACTAAGAAAATCACCCGCCAACCCGTGGGCAGGCTGACCGCTAGGGTGGCGTGGGGGGAGGCTATGGCAACCACTTCTACCATTTCTCCCCACATTGATCTCCTTCTCCGTCTTCAATCTACCCCTCAAAGGGGAGGCTGAGGGGTAGATTGAAGATAGAGAAGGAGATCAATGGGGCGAGAAATGGTAGGAGTTGTTGCCACAGCCTCCCCTCGCGCCACCCCAACAGCCCGCCTGCCCGTAGGGTGGCCACTAGGGTGGTGCGGGGGGCTGCCACAACCTTCCTCCTGTGCCACCCCGACGGCCTACCAAGCAAGGTGGCACGAGGGGGTTTGCGACAACAACTTCTACCATTTCTCCCCACATTGATCTCCTTCTCCATCTTCAATCTACCCCTCAGTGTCCCCCTTGAGGGGTAGATTGAAGATGGAGAAGGAGATCAATATCAGGAGAAATGGTAGAATCCCCCCTGCACCACCCCGCTGGCTCGCCCGTCTGCAGGGTGGCAGGTGATTCCGGGAATTTCCCAACCCCCACGGGGTGGCGCGGGATGGGGCTGCAGCAGCCTCACCCCGCCCCACCCCGATGGCTCACCTGGCACCCTGTAGGGGTTAGACGATTCCCACGCCACCCTGACGACCTGCCCACCCATCCGCCTGCAGGGTTTCGACGATTCTAGGAATCGCCCAACCCTCACAGGTAGGAAGGTGGGCTAACGGGGTGGGCTTCCGCAGCCCCACCCCCGCAACACCTTGGCGGCCTGCCTGCCCGCCCGCCCGCTGGGTTGGGCGATTCCTGGAATCACCCAACCACCCCAAGGGCACGAGCGGGCTGCCGGGGTGGCACGGTGTGGGCTGCCACAGCCCACCCTACGCCACCTCGACGACACCCCTGCCCCTAGGGGGTGAGCCACCGGGGTGGGGCTACGGCGCCCACCCTGCACCACCCCGACATCCCGCCCGCCTGCCGAGGGTGGTTGGGCGATTCCACCCTTGGCAGGTGGGTGGGTGGGCCACCAGGGTGGTGCGGGGAGAGGCTACGATAGCCCACCCTGTGCCACCCCAGTGGCCCGCTAGCCCGCGCAGGGTGGTTGTTGGGTGACTCCCGCAACACCCCTACCCCACACCCCCGGCGGCCCGCTTGCCCACTCGGGGTAGCTATTGGGTGATTCCGGGAATCACCCAACAACCACCTCGGGCGAGCGGGCGGGCCATCAAGGTGGCTGTTGGGCGATTCGGGAAGCGCCCAATAGCCACCCCAGGCGGGCAAGTGGGCCGCCAGGGTGGTGTGGGGTGGGGCTGCCTAGGGTGGTTGTTGGGCGATTCTGGGAATCGCCCAACAGCCACCCTGGGTGGGCGGGCGAGTTGCCGGGGTGGCACGGGGTGGGGCTGCCGTAGCCCCACCCGCGCCACCCTGGCGGCTTGGAATTGCCCAATAGCCACCTCAGGGTGGGCAGGCGGGTTGCCGGGGTGGCGCGGGGTTGAACTGCTGTAGCCCCACCCCGCGCCACCCCGGCGGCCCGCCCGCCGACCCGGTGGGCTGTTGGGCGATTCCAGGAAATGCCCAATAGCCCCCAGGCAGGCAGGCGGGCCGCCGGGGTAGCATTGGGTGGGCTACCGTAGCCCCACCCCACGCCACCCTAGCGGCCTACCCAATCGCTAGGTGGGCTATTGGGCGATTCCCGAAATACCCCAACAACCCACCGGGTGGGCGGGTGGGCCGCCGAGGTGGCGTGGGGTGGGCTATCATCATGAGCTTTACCTAGCCCACCATGCTCACGATGGACGTATTGGTTAATTTTGCTCACAAAAAGTATTAATTTAAAAAAAAAAAAAATAAAAAATCTACTTCATTAAACTAATTTAATATGAAAATTTTCAAGGAAAAAAATTTAACTAACCTTTCAATTGCGAGAATTATTCATTGAATATGTTGTTAATAGCAATGTAACTGCTCCACAAATTCACAGCAAGTCTTTTAACGAACCTCAAAAAACTTTAATGTGATGTGAGTAATAGTGATAATGGAATTTAGTACATAGGTGAAATTACAGAGATGTTTTATCGTACGGTTAATGTGGGATTAATTTGTTTTTAAAAAGTTTAACATGTTAATTTCTTTATGGCGACGAAGGAAAATATGATAAAGTGAATATTATGGAATTGTTTTACAGTGGGGTGCATGTGGGACTAATTTTTTTTAGAATGTATTATAAAAATTAAAAGAAAACATTCAATTGTTTAGTAAATATTATATACTTTAACTATTAAAATAATTTATGTAGAAGTTGTAGTTTACAATTTTAACTTTAATGATTTATTTCATAAAAAACATTAGTTTATATTTTTCAATAAATTATAGAATAAAATAATGAAGGGAAATAAATTTAACAAACCTTTTGGAGGGAAAATTTCATTCTCTAAGCTATATAATATCTTTAGGAGACTCTCCATTCGTATCATTCAACATCTTCTATTTGAAAGGGATGGATTGCCCTGACAGTGAAGTTTTGATTTATACAGCATCAACATCTTCATTGCGTAAAAAATCTATTCATATTGATAAATATAGCGAAAATTCCTCCTCTATGAATAGAAAGTCAATTCTTCCACTTAGTCCTGATCCTAAGGACTATGAGAGCGGCACTGATGAAAGAGGGGATGGATAATTTCAAATAAATAAAGAGTCACAGATTCCACTTAGTCCTAATTCCAAAGACTATGAAAGCAGCAGTGATGATGAGCTTGATGACAAATTTCAAAAGAATGGAGTCTCACGGTGTCCACTTAGTCCTAATTCTAAGGACTATGAGAGCAACAGTGATGAAGAACATGATGGTGAAGTTCAAAAGAATGGAGTGTCATGGTGTTCACTTAGTCCTAATTCTAAGGACTATGAGAGCAATAGTGTTGAAGATCATGATGGCGAATTTCAAAAGAATGGAGTGTCATAGTGTCCACTTAGTCCTAATTCTAAGGACTATGAGAGAAGCAGTGATGAAGAGCGTGATAACGAATTTCAAATGAATGGAGTGTCAAAGTGTCCACTTAGTCCTAATTATAAGGACTATGAGAGCAACAGTGATGAAGAGCATGATGATGAATTTCAAAAGTATGGATCATGGTGTCCAGTTAGTCCTAATTCTAAGGACTATGAGAGCAGCAATGATGAAGAGCAAGATGATGAATTTCAAAAGAATGGAGTGTCATGGTGTCCACTTAGTCCTAATTCTAAGGACTATGAAAGCAATAGTGATGAAGAGCATGATGATGAATTTCAAAGAATGGAGTGTCACAGTGTCCTCTTAGTCCTAATTCTAAGGACTATGAGAGCAGTAGTGATGAAGGACATGACGATGCACTTAGTCCTAATTCTAATGAGTATAAAGGTAGCAATGACAAAGGACAAGATGTAGCATCTTCAGTAAGTAAACAGTCACATTTCTGATGTAGTTCTAATTCTATGGACTATGAGAGCAACACTAACAATGCGCATGAGGAAGAATATCCATTAAACATCGAGTCAAATTTTCCATTCAGTCCGAATTCTAAGGACTATGATAGTAGCACTGAAGAAGGGGGAGATGAAGTATCCTCCAAGTCAGTATTTGAAAGAACAGTTGATCATAGTGTGGATAACATTCCTTTAATGATTATGAAAATCCTTATACAAATGATGAACCAATGATGGAGATGTTGCCATGAAATATTGTATTGAGGAGTAGGAGCAGACTTTTTGTATCAATGCAAGATGTTCTAGTTATACAATGGGTAGAGCAGAATATCTGACGAGAAGAAGTTCTATCAGCACTCTCATTTCAAGTGAATGTTGCCAAAAAGATTGCTTGAAAATTATGGATTTCAAATTTGCATTAGAGAGCGGGAGGAGATATTTGTCAATGAATAAAAGCATGCAAAATTCATATTTAGTTGGGTGCATGCAATCTACATTGTCAGGTTATGATTATCATAGTAATAATTTATTTATCTATAGAAAATCTTTCAAAATGTTTCATTCGATTGGGAACTTTCGTCTCTCAAGAATTCAAGAAAATTTGGAAAAGGATCCCACATTTTATTCAGAAGTACGTCATAAAAGACAGTTTGGGCCATTATCAAATACTGCAATGTCATGGATGAAAGATTTCTTTTCAAAGCATGGAGAGTGTGTGCCAAATAGAGAGACAACACATATTCCAGATAATTTTTCAAGCTGAGAAATCTACAACTTATACAAAGAATATGTAGAAGGTGCTGAGGGACATGGCCGATTTATTACATATCAATACTTTGTGAAGGTATGGAAGAAAGAATTTAACAATGTTCGTATTCCTAAGAAGACAAGGATGGGGATTTGCAGTACATGTGCTTCTCTTAAATAAAAAAGGGACAAATGTGAAGGGTCAGAAAGAGGTAAGCATTCATAACTTTAACTTTTAAAATTGTATAGTCATCAACTATGAAATCATATTTCTTAATGGCTTTCTTTTATGTTGTGTAGATTCAAATGTCAAATAACTTCAGGAGCATCACGAACAATAAAAAAATGAAAGGAAAAAGTTGTACAAGCATCGAAAGAAGTGTTATGATAATCTGAATAAATATTTGGGTTTGATAATTGATGGTATGGACCAGAAGAAAAAACTTTTACCACATTTTGTTCGCACACCCAAAAATTTATAGGAGGAAAATTTTATTCAGTATCACTTTGTAGGTTGTATGGTCTTCAATGGGAAAATGTTGCCAAGGGTGTACTTCATAGCTCCAAATATTCATAATGATGCAAATCTGACCATAACCATAATTCATGATGTGCTTTCTCATTGGTCTGGTAATCTTCCTGAAGTTTTGTATCTACAATTGGACAACACTTGCCATGAAAACAAAAATCAGGCTTTTTTGATATCTAAACATGCTTGTTGAGTTGAAATTTTTTTAGAAGGTAAAGGCTGGTTTCCTTCTTGTTGGGCACACTCATGATCATATTGATCAGATGTTCAGTCGTTTGTCAGTCACATTGAGGAGGAAGGAAGTTGGGAGCTTTCCATCATTAATTGAATGTATTAAGAAATCATACATGCCAGAGCCTACTTTTGATGTGTTGGAAGAAACTGTTGACATTCGAAGGTTTATTCTTGTATCATATGGTGAGGGGAAATGCATTGAACAACTTAATGACATTAGCTTCCAACATCAATTTCGTATCAAAAAAATTGATGGGAAAACACTAATATGGGGCAAGAAGTATTCAACTACTGCAGAATGGGCATTGTCATCAGGTTTGCAATTTTTGAAGTTCATTCTAGATCATCCAATATTTGCATCAAAAATATTGTTATTACAATCAGTTGGTGAAGTTCATAATGTACTCAGACAAAATAGAGATATAAATTATTCTGATTGCCTAGAAGAAATTAAAAAATGTTTTAGATATACATATGAGTACTTTGACATTGTTGATTCAGTTTGGTGGGAGTCATTTTTCAATAATCAAAGTGATATCATTTCAACAACAACAAATGAAGATATACCTTTGAAAAATCCATTTATTTGGCCACAAAATGTGTCGAATGAACATGAGGAAATAAACATTGTTGAACAACAACAATCTCAAGGTATTATTACTTCTTCACAGACAGAGGAAAGAGAGATGTATATTGGTTCCAGAAGATCTTGTGCACAATGTGAAGGCATGGAAGAACTTTACAGGGGTTCAGTACAGGATATTAAGGAGGGTTGCATGATCGCAATGCTAGCAGATGGAGATCCCAATGGCTATCCATTTTGGGTTGCTAAAGTTATAACGGTCTTTACAGAAAATGAGGATGTTACAAGCATTGAAGTACATTGGTATGCCACAAATACACACCCATTCAATGGTGTGTATAAGCCAGAGATGGTAGTTGACAAAAAAAAGGGCGAAAAGAGAAAAAGAAAGGGTATAAATATAAATCGTTTCTGCACAGACATATTAAAATTGGAGGATGTTGACGTACTTGTTTATGACTTCAATTTAACAAAGAGAGGAACTCTTCACTTCAAGATGATAGATATTCTGAAAAGGTTGTTACCAAAAGGAACAGTGTTGAGATGGGAGTCTGCTAAAACCAGTCATAGATCTAGAAGAATTTCGAAACCTGAAATGGTGGGCATGCATGTGGACTTAGATGGGGCACTAGTTGATGAAAGAGAAGAATATGGAACATCTTCATCAACATCTAGTCACTCATCTGAAGATTTAAATTATGATGGTGTGCAAGAAAATATGAGTGATTTTGAATAATTGTTTAAGACAATTTATATAACTGATGTATGCATCGCATCTTGAAATAAAATTTTTGATTTCCATATGGTGTTAAATGAGAAGTTATGAGGCATTTTTATGTTGTTGAATTATATGTATTAATTACGATAATTTTTATTGTTTAAAATATCTACAATGCAACATTAAATTAGATATATAATGTATGTTTCATTCAATATACAGATAATGGCTTTTGAATTCATTTAGTGATGTAATTTGTTCATAATGTAATGGTTTTTTAATTTTATGGTTGAAAATATTTCAATTTCTTTTGTATCTAGCATGTTATGGTTGAGAAAATGTTGAATTTATACTTAGGAAAGAAAAATGTCATTCTACCAAAAACATTAGTGTGTTTTTTTTCCTCATAAACAACTTTGTTTGGCACATAAAAATTTGGTTTTACTAGCATTTTTTTTTAATTTTGAAGATTGACCCTAAAAAAAAATCATTGTTCCAGTATCATCACTTTTTCATATTCAAGCTGTATTTTGCATGAAAATTTCGTTTTCACTGCCATTTCTAAAACATGTTCAAAATTGACCCTAAAAGAAAAAAACCATCGTTCCAGTATACACACTTTTCGTTTTTAGCACTGTTTTTGATGGTTTTTTGGGGGTTTTTTGGCCAAAGTTCCCGTTTTGAGTTTATAGTTCTCGTTTCAAAGCTTACATTGTGAATCATATATGAAATCTTTGCATGTGTGAGGGTATACTAACCTAAAAACAGTCCTACAATGATGTCGCTATCTTCGTTATCCCTTCCTCTTCCTTCACTAATCTTAAGGATCCTTCTAAGATATTTCCGCACTTGGTTATTTAAGACTTGCTTGATCATGCACTATTATATATAGCAGTTTTTCCATTATTAGGCCAGCATGATCACTGGAATAGGCTGACATCATGTTTCTAGTATTATCCCGTTCATTGTAGGCTGACTTGAGTAAGGAATAGTGACGAGGTCTTGGAGGTTGAGTTACAAAAACAAAATTGGCTTTTACAATGTGTAACATGCCTTCAATACATATCAGTGACTCTTTAGACTTTTATGACTAGATGGAAAAATCCCTAAGGTCTCACAATGGGAGCCTTAACTAAAAATAAAATCTCTTGATCATGAAACCCATGAGGCAACCATTATAATAATTTTATTTTTCTTCTTTAAATCTTATACATAAAATCATAATTACATGTCATTATGAAGATTGGGCCTAGTTACACTTCTTAACATCTGCTAAATTTACTGTTAGTATTTTCTAAAGTGTATTTTATTAATGATATCAGTGGCATAAGGAAAAATCGTTACGAAGTAATCATCCAACATAAAATTACTTTGTACTATACATCTAGTAGAAAATTTAACATGGTAATAAAGATTTTTTGAAAGAGTAGCCATTGAAGTCAACCTAAGAGACAAGTGTTTAACAACCTCATTGGTTTTTGGATATCTTGTTAAATGTCACCAAAGCTCACAGTTGAAGACAAGTTAGATGGTTCCATGAACTTTAGATATTAGAATACTAACATACTCCTTATCTTGGAATAACACGAGCTTCATAATCATGTGGAGAAAGTTATTCTAGAGCTAGAGGGAGACAAGGAGAAAGTCACATGAGATTCACTTGGGGAATATATATTGAGGAAAAATTGACATAATATATTGAGCATATAATAGGGAGTAAAGAGTTTTTATATTGACATGTATAAAAAATGGAGCTCAATGTTAATGAAGAAATATACATATATATATATATATATATATATATATATATATATATATATATATATATATATATATATATATATATATATATATATATATATATATATATATATAATGTTAATGAAAGAATGGGTACCTACAATATCCACTGAAATTACTTTTTAAATTGGGAAATTGTATTGGCTTTGTATTGGTGGGGGGATAAATAATGTGAGTTTTAGAGGCATTTTGCAATATGTATCCAAATTAAGGGTATTGTTTAGTATGCCATGAACGTATGTGATATGTCAAAGTTTCATTGAATGAAGCCAATGCTAAGAAAATATTGGTAGATTCTTGATTCCTCATGTTGTTACACTAAATATTGCTAAGGAAGTATGTGGTGCTCTAGTAGGATTGTTTGAAAGCAAGAACTTTAATAGGAGTTAACCTTGGGAAATTGTCTTCATAATGTCAAGATGGCTAGATCATATTTTATAGTCTCTCACCTTAAGGGAAAATCCCAGGTCAGAGATGAGATTATAGCCATTCAACACACCAATCATGATAATATCTTGTTAATGTGACTCTCAATGGATTACCTTCTTCATGGGATCCATTTATTCATCTAATTTATGCATGAGAAAAAATACCCAAGTTTGGTAAGCTATGGAATGACTGTGTCTAAGAGGAGGCCTTATTCTTGTCTCATAATAACTTGCAAAATACTTATGATGAAGAAACTCAAGCCCTTGTAGCTCAGACAAGGAAGGGGAAGGAAGAAGGAACTTTGAAAAGTTTGATACAAATAATACAATTAGAAGACCCATTCATGTTCAGGATAAGAAGAATAAGGATACGTCAGAGGTCAAATGTTTCATTTCTCATGGATTTGGAAACCATGCCTCCCAATTTCATAGGAAGAAAAGGAAGGAAAGCAACATGCATCAACAACCATTATTGATGATGATGATGAGCCTCCACCTTGGAATAAATCATAGGATTTTTTCCTTTAGTAAATATTACCAATTTTAGTGATATTTAGACTGTTATGCTTCTAGTCCCAAGACAAGTTTTCAAGTTTCTCTTACAAATATATCAGAAAGAGAGTTAAAAAAATCCTATAACCCTAAATATCTTCTTCCGTAATTGAGAGATAAGTACTAATAATCATATTTTTCTCCCTTGATTATTATTATTATTATTATTATTATTATTTTGTTCAGGCTCTTACCCCTATATTTGATGCTTGGTTATAATTTTTCTTCCATGGACTCCTCAATGGAGTTTGTAGAGAGGAAGAATAGATACATTATGGACACTACCAAGGTGATGATTCATGTAAGAGATGGTGGCATCAAGAAATGCCAAGTGAGGTTTGTGACAAGAGGTTTCACCTAGAACGAGGGAGTGGATTATGAGAATATTTTTACTCCACTTGCTAGATGGTCAGATTCTTGGGTTCAAGCGTAAACTTAACAAGAGTGATTAATTCTTGAGAGGGAGAAGATTATAGATTTTTAGGACATCCAAGACCATGCGAGATAACCCAAAGATATTCTAGCTATAAGGAAGTAGAAAATCAAGCATAATGGAAGGAGCATTGTTCGAAGCGGATGTCATGGGTTGAGATTGTCAGACTATATGCTCATAGATGGGAGGTATCTAGGAGATGTATGACTTCTATGAGGGGAATAATGTCATAGAAAAGAGTATGCTTCAATGACAGAGGGAGAAACAATGGTAGAAGGACTTTCTTACATAACTAAGGGAGCAATCTAAATTACTAAAACTAGATTTGTTTCAGCCTTATCGAGTATTAGCCTCATTGTTTGAAGATGAAGGATGTTGGATTGATAAAATTTCTTAGGGATTTAATGTGTGATATAGACTACATAATGTCTTCCTCATAAAAAGGAATTACATTTTCCAGATTTTGAGGAGATTTTGTATGATGGACTGCAAGTGAATGGCTACACCTATGGTGACCAAACTGAAGAAATCGAGTGATTCTGATTCATATTTAGTTTTGGTGGATCCATTGATGTAGACACACTTGATTAGATCCTTGATGTACCTAGTTAAATATTTGGTGAATATTTTCCTTACAATGAACACCCTATGCTAGTATATGGTTGAGATGAGGAAATTACATTTTGTTGCAACAAAGAATGTTTTCGGGAACCTACATGGTATAGTTGGATATTATTAGAGATATGTCTTAGGTGGTGAAGTGAGGTTGTAGGGATATATTGATTCAGATTGGGTAGGAAGTGTAGAGGAAGGGAAGAACACCTCGGGTTGCTTCTTCAACTTAGGATCAACTATGATATCTTGGTTTGGTAGGAAGCAAACTCATATTGCACTCAGTACAACAAGGTAGAGTATATCACAACCAATGTCACAAGTCATGAAGAAGTATGGCTTCAAAATCTTACTACAGGACTATTTGATCAAGCCATTTAAATAATGGTACGAAAGGGAGCAATGAAATTCTAGTACATATCCATAGTAGAACAAATTGCAGACATTTTCACCAATCCGTTGCCTAGAGTGAAGTTTTCATACCTCAGAGACAAGCTTGGCATGATGCAGAATGTCTCCCTAATTGAGAGGCAGTGTTGATGTCTTTGCGGGATCAAGAAAACCATAGCTTGAGAAGCCATGTTGATTTGGTTGGGTCATGCTAATTTGAGCAGAGAATATGGATACATTCACCTTAATATTGTTGATTTGGTTAATGGTGAATGGCCCAGTAAAACTATAGGATTGGATAAATCTTCTCCTAAGAAGCCATGAACGGATTTGGTTGGGTCATTCTAATTTTACCAGAGGATATTGATGTAATTCACCTAAGAATCCATGAAAGAATTTGGTTGGCCATGCTTATTTGGCTAAGGGTGAACGGACCAGGGGAAGATTGTCTTCTAAGGAACCATGAAGGAATTTGGATGGGTCAAGTTGATTTCACTAGAGGAGATTGAAATATTCACCTAATATTCTAGGCTTATTTGGTTAGGTCATGTTGATTTGGCTAGGTTAAATGGCCCAGGATACTCACATTGCGTACTCTATAATGGAGTAATCTATAGACGTCCATGTGAAAAGAATATACATCAGCATAGCAAGCTCGTGAACTTTTCTTGTGAAGGAGAAATTCTAGATAAGGATAAACCAATTTGTAGCCAAGGAGAATACATCCCTCACTAAGAGGGAGTTTTGATTTTTTGTGTAGCATGAGGAGGTATTCCCATATGCCTAATTTTGCCTAGAAGAATTGCGAAAAAAATAAAATAAAAACTTTTATTTTTGACTGACAAGTTAGCCCAGAAAAGCCAAATTGGCCTAGCTTAGTGAAGGGATGTGTCCCTTGGGTTATTTCACCCCATTTGACTAATATATATAGATGATGTGACATTTAATTTTCTCCACAAATTAAGAGTAAGTCTGAGCGAGGAGAAAAATGATTTTGGAGTTCATCTTTTCTTCATTTCTATATCTCTCTCACTTCGATATGTGTGAGGAGAAAAGGAAAGTCTGAATAGTAATGACTTGACTGTTTGATCTCTATTTTAACCTATGTTGACCAAGAACTTTTACCTCAAATTTTACCATAGTTGATTGAAAGTTTGACTGTAGAGTTAATCACATTCCTCATGTGTAGGTTTGATCTCATTATATTCATCCATTGGGTCACACATGCACGTTGATTGCAAGGCTAACTACAAGGTCAAAGTTGATTTTGACCAAGCACTGATTTTGACTAATTTGAGTGGTTTTGACTAGTAATGAATTATTGAAGATTTACCATGTTTGATTGGTATTTTTGACTTGGATATTGGCACAAATTTCTAGATAATTTGTCTTTGTAAACCATGCTGAAGAATAATTTCTCCTAAAAGAAAAGTTGTTAGATTTTCTCCCATGGTTGGGTTTCCCAGGGTAAAAATATTTTATCTATTGATCTTGGTTTTCTTTTTATGATCTTTACTATTTTTGTTGCATTTATTGTTCATATTTTCTAAAGTTTAATTGGTCAATGATATCATTGGCATAAGGAAAAATAATTAGGAAGTAATTATCCATGAAAAAGTAGCTTTCTACCATACATCTTGTAGAAAATTCAACAAATATAAGGGAAGGAAAACTTTTGTATCCATGTGTAATACCCTCTTAGTGTCAAATGGAAAAATAGCTTCCCTAGCTCTTGGCTACCTCAACTTATCTTTAATAATCCTAGCCTAGATTTTATGTCCCTAGGTCACCTTTTGGAATGCCATGTTATTAACACTTAGTTTATGGCTCCATCCCTCCTCACCTTTAACCATTCCTCTTTTTGAGTTCTACACCTTTATTTCCTCGTGTCTAACTCAATATGCAGTAGTAGCACTTATTTATTACACATGAAAGTATTTGCAACATATTCTTAATCTCATGGGATTGAACTTTATCAACACTTTGGCCTCAAAACACTTTAGATAAGAAATAGTCCCAACAAAACATGGCTCAGTAGCCTTAAACAAATACTTGAAAAACAATATGAGGGTATTCATGGGTGTTACATTTTCCTCCCCTTGTTTAGGAATTATCCTTAGTGGATTATATACATGTGTACAGTCAAGTCAAATGAGAGTATTTCTTCAACATGGTTTTTACCAAGTCCCACTGCCTTCTTTAGGGATGTAATGGCTCCATTGGACCTTTACCAACCTTATAACCATGTTTTGTAGTTCCTTGACATTCCTAACCAAAATGCATACCTAGATTATCTAAAATACCCTTTGAGATCCACTTAAATTGTATTTTAATGAATCACGTGGCTAGCATTAGGCACATAATTTTAAATAAGGTAACCCGAAACATATCATTAATATGCATGGATGTCGGTAATAAAATCGAATATGTAGCAATGCAAATCCTTCGCAATATTTCAAATGGCCCATAGAAATGAGCTACAAACTTTGATCAACTCCCCATTTTCAACAAACTTCTTTTGGTTTTCAGCTTTATGAATACATGTTCATCCACATTGCATTCCCTCTTTATTCATCCCCTGTTAGTGTAGATTTTCTACCTATATTGATTGACATTAAAATTTATTTTTCTTTTTTTCAATTACTTTCTCCTTCATTTCCTTGAGCAATTATGGCCCAAAAATAGCTCTATTGACTAGGTTATCCTAGGTCATAGGTGTGTCACATTTTCAATGATATTGAGCATAGAATAAGCTCATCTTTAAGGATGCTTCACACCCATTGTTGTATGCAAATTCTATCAAATGTAACTACTCTACCAAATGTAAATACTCCCCAGATTTGATTGTTTATCCCTCACATACATTCTAATAACGTATTTTATCACTTAGTTAACTCCTTTAGTTCGACTCCCATTTAATCTAGGTGGTACGATGTACTAAAGTTTAAGCTAGTTCCATACGCTTTGAAGCATCCCATTGAAAATTGGTGGTGAATTTGGGATCATATCAAAATCGATGGCTTTAGGTACCTCATGGAGTCTATATATTTCCCCCATAAATATCTCTACATTTTTGGATGCCTTCTGGGTTTACCTTATAGGAATGAAATGAGCAACTTAAATGATTTTATCTATTTACACCATAATGGAATCATATGGCTTGGTTGTTTTAGGAAATTAGTTAATGAAATATAATATAGATTGGATCACTATGAATTTTTCATCCATATTCATGCTTTCAGAATATAAAAATTAAAAAAATAATATTATAAAATATTTTTTTATCAATGTAACCCAAGGAGAATTTGGGTCTAAAACAATTGGGGCCAATTTGAGACCTTAATTGTATTTTTAGGGTAAAACTTTTCTGATAAAATACTAGATGTGAGCACGCTATTCTTTACTTGAAGACCTCTCTAATCATGTATGATTCACATTTATATTGATTCAAATCCTTGCCAACATAGGGTGTTATTTCTCTAATCTTTTGCTAACATAGACGGTTATTTCTCTAATTTTTTCACTAAGATCTTTGTCTATTGCATTACAATGATTGTCACACATTCATTTGAGATTCTCTCCTTTACTATTAAAAGATATAATATTCCATGAAATGATTTTCATTAAGAAAAGTGTTTAGAAGAGGAAAACACAAATCTTGATTTATCTTGTGTTAACGAAATGATCTCCTATTCTTTTTATTGAATCTTTATTTGTCCTTTGCTCCCATATTTTACCTTATTTTTTCTATAGAGTGTGTTATATATTAGAGAAACATTAGACCCTAGTCCTTCATTGATTCACCCCATTTCTTTCATTGATGCATGAAGTTGATCTTTTACCCTAAGGTAGATCTAATAGAGTTTTTTATGTTTTGGAATTTTACTGGGATCTTTGGTTTTCCACTCTTTAATATAGCTTAGAAAATTATACTCGTCGTTGCCTGGTAGCCCTATTTCCTCTTCTAGTTAAACAATTGAAGCATCCAGAAAAAAATTATCATCCTAGGTTGAAGTTTCATGGTTGTATTCTGGGGTTTTACTTTTATGTGGTGTTTCTTTTTTTATGATCTCTTCTTTGGTATTTAGAATCATAATATTTCCTGGAATACTCAAGTTTTCTTGTTGATTAATGTGAATTAAAAAAAAAAAAAATATGAGTTGAAGAGACCCTTCCTTTTGTTTAACAGGTGGAACTTTTGGAGGTTTATTTCTACTTCTTGTCAGCGCTCTTCTAAATCCCTTGAGATCTTCTGGGTGGGTATCTCTCTTAGGCTACTCTTGTGGAAACTGGAGGGAACATGTTTGTAGTCTAGGGTGTTTGTACACTTCAGATTGATATGAGATCTCAATGAATTCTAGCAAGGGTTGTGAGATATTTATATACACAAATTCTACATAGGAACTATAGTGCCCTATTCTTGTTACTTATGATGTCTTCATGAATGAGAAAATGGTATTTCCAGTTCCCTCAAATATTTTAGGATCGAAGAATTCTTTTGGTGGTGAAAAAATATGGACCCATACCAGACATAAGGAATTTTTTTTAGGGTGGTTCCTCTCTTCCCAGAATCTAGCATGGTTGAAAAAATATACACCATTTTCACATACATTGCCAAGGTCCTCCAAGTTTTTAAAAATGAAGTCAAAGAAGAGTTTTGCTCCTAAGCCGATATCCACATGTTCTTTGATTTTCCATTTGTGTTATATCCAACTTATGAGGTCCCTTTGAATTAGATAAATTTGCATATAGGCCATTTGCACCCAACTGTATGTTTTGCATCTTCTTAATAAACATGAATTGTCATAAAACCCACTGCATAGATCTGGTTCAAAGCGATGACAATGTTTGGATAGGAGGGGCTCACACCCCTTGAATAGTAGGGGAAATTGAAGTTCACACCGCTTTTTCAATTGGGAGGATACAAAGACGATAAGTTGCCGCCTAGCAGAGCGCTCTATGGCTTTACAAAGCTCTAATCACTACTACACTAAGGGTACCTTTAAGACATTTTTTTAAGACAAAATAAATCTTTTGTCTTAAAAAGTCATTTTTTATTTTAGTTATTTTACATTAAAATTGAATATCAATGGAATTGTCTTAAATATAAAATCTAAGACAAAAACAATTTGAGATAGAAATATTTTAAGACAAAACTATTTTAAAATAAAACTTTATATTTAAGACAAAATTATTTTAAGACAAAACTTTATATTTAAGAAAATGACCACTTAAAACAAAACTCATTTAAGAAAATTAACAATTAAGATAAAAACATATCAATTTAAGACAATATTATCTAACAACTATGAAATTGACTCTGACAATGCACCCTAAGTCCGCTAGCTTGTAGGCTACTATTGTCTTGCACCTATACTGAGGTTGTTTTTTCACTTACCATTCACGTTATCTTATATAAACACAATGATTTTTTGGGCTCTTCGTTTTGTGGGGGTAGTCGACTCTAAAGAACGCGATAATTTTTCCTTGTAAGATTTCCTTGACATCAATTCCACTTTTGTCCCTTCGCTCTTTGTTGATATGATTAGAGACAATTTGTTTGTCGTTGCATTCAGTCGGTGAGTAACTTTGGTGCTTACTACTGAAGAGCAGTTGATAAACTAGCTAAAATGTGGACTCCATCTCCTGGTTATGTGATTAAGCCTCGAGTTTAAATTTTCCTTAATATGCATCCCCTTAGAATTTGGATCTATATCAAGGTAATCAGCTGCAAGAAAGATTGCAATGTGGGTGGATTACAATTGGGTAGAGAATTGAAGTTCTTCCTTCATTTTTCAGTCATCATTAAACACACATATTGATAAGTGTACATTCCTTATGTGTGTTTCCTTATGGAGTGTGATGAATCTTGTTACAATATGAATGGTGCAATATCTTGTGTGTTTGTAAATGTAAATGAATGTCTAAGTTTTTATGCTCACTATGTCTTTGTGATTAGAATGGTGTCATGTATGCACTTGAATTTTAAAGTGTGCCTAGGATATGATATTCATTATTATGTGTTGGTGAATCCACAATTATGTGCTCATATTCAATCAGTTGATTTCCAAATTTATGGGTATACTTAGTTTAACCAATCCCTATGCTAGTTATTCTATCAAAACTAAGAATTTAGGTATCAAGAAATGGGCCACGAATCTCCTTAAAACTACAGGAGGGTGGCCACACAATAGTTGTAGCTCTGCTTATGAACATAGCTTAGGTTTCTTTTTAGTCCATATACGCTATGTTTTCAAGGTCGATAGGAAGTGGGAGAACATCACTTTTCTGACATTTTAGTAGGTCCAACACCTAGTCGACACTGGTGAAACCACACCCTAGTGGAACCATGTTGTCTGTATAGACACCAACCATAATCCATTGACCCCAGTGATCAAATCTAAGGTAAGGGTAGGGTCTATACATTTGGCCAAATGTTGTTTTTTTTTTGGTGAGAATCCTAAAGGCCGAGAGTGTGGTCCAGGCTTCCATCGCTGAGATATTTGTACCCTACAACACCCAAAGAGTGTAAAAATTAATATAAATTTGCTACTACTAATGTATTTGAACTGAAAACAAGAGATTACAAATTTCCTCTACTATTTTTTGAAATGGAAATCACAATTTAGAAACACATGCAATAATATGCAACCATGAAAAAAACATAAGAATATGATTATTTATAGGGAAAACCAATAGGGAAAAACCCTTCCACTGCTTTTCATTAATCATATGAGAATGAAAAACTATTACAATGTGTTTCTTTAATCCTAAAACAAACCCTTCACTGTAAAAGTGTTCTCCTATTGATTGTCCTACTCTTGAAAACACTTAGTCAATTCAAAGCCCCATCTTTCTCCTATTTCCTTGCATTATTCCTAAGGAAATTAACAACTAAATAATAGGGGAATTCACTATTCCCTTGTGAAAATCACAAGTAATTGATCATTTTCCTAAATGCCCAACATGTATACTCAACTAGTATACAATTAATAATTACAATGTGCCTTTTCCTCCACATTAGTTTGGCAATTCAAATTCCATGCATGTCTAGGTTATTTTTCACTAATTGGCTAGTTTAACCGAGAGATCATTGAGTTAACAACAACTATGCTACTCAACTGACTCAAATAGTTGCTTAAGCTCAGTTAACTGAGTCAAACTGAAAATAACTGAATTAGATTGCTAAATTTTAGCAACACTACATGCGCAACTCTACTTCTAGCATATAACTTACTAAGTAAACAAGTAGAAAAGACCATGTCACACAAGTTTACTTCCATCCAAGTAATCTTGTTGATTTTGAAGATCAAATTACTAAATTTGACTAAGGAAGAAGTCAAATTTAGCCTTTCTTACTACATTTTCTAACACTCTCTCTTAGCAAGAAAGGAATTTGAACCATCGATATCCTGCACTTGTGGAATTTGAATTTGCCTCTTGACAATGCCTTTTTCAATATATTTTCATCCCTACTCAGTTAGAATGTATTGTAACATCATAATTCTCCTTTGCACATAATTCCGCAAGTGATGGTACCTGATATCAATGTGCTTGGACCTGTCATGAAATACTGGATTCTCAAAGAGTTTGATACAACTTTGATTATCACAATAAATCATTGTCAAATCCATTTGTTAGCTGAAAAGGCCCACAAGTATTTTTCTCATCCATATGGCCTCACATGCTTCTTGACTTGTAGCCATGTATTCAGCCTTTGTTGAATTGAGTGCCACATACCTTTGTTTCCTACCATACTAGGAAATAACTACAGACTAAACATTGAAGATAGCACCCGATGTACTTTTCTTGTCTGATGGACTCCCTCCTCAATCTGCATCAGTGAAACCTTGGAGCTTCACTCCCTTTTTCATCCTCTACTATACCCACAGGGGATTCACTCAATGAACCTCTGACATATCACGTGCATTCATGGAATACTAAACACTACCCCTAATTTGACTACATATTGGAAAATACCTCTAAAAATTACATTATTTAACCCCCTACCAATACAAACCCAATACACATTCCCAATTTAAAAAACCCCTTCTTTCACTAGATATTATAGGTATCCATTTTTTCATTAACATTTTTTATACCCTTTTATATTTTTTCATTAACTTTGAGCTTCATTTTTTATACTTGCAATATAAAAACCCTTTACCCCATATTATATGCTCAATAAATTATGTCATTTTTTCCTCAATATATACCCCCCAAAATGAACCCACGTGGTATGGTATTTCTCTCCCAGTGAAGCCCCCGTGACCATACCCCATTCTTACTTGTGCCTCTGAGGTAGCTCAACACATGATTTTTCGCCTTCCAATAAAGCTTGGTGGCCTTAACCATGGCTTGAATAAACTTCTTAGTTACGTAAAGAAGCACTCTCCTTCCTCGAGTTTGTAGCTATAGGTGTCTCCATAGGCTTGTTGTTCTCCATGTAATATCTTTAAAGTATTCAAAAGTGTACTTTCCCTAAATCACAAACATCTCACCATCACCCTACCATAACTCAATCCCAATGAACTAATGTATCAATCCCATGTCATTCATCTCTGAATCACTACTCATCTCCTCTAAGTATCAAGTCATCAACTTACAATACCAAGATAAGAAACTTGACATATACCACAATGTGATAGAGCTTGGCATCCACTTCACTTTTGGTGAATCCCAATCAACCAATATATGTATAATTTTGAGTGTACCATGCTCAAGGTGCTTGTTTGACACCATACAGGCCTCTTTTGAGTCTACACATGTCTCCTAGTCATATGTCTCAAATCCCTCTAACTGATTTATGTAATTTTCTTCCTCAACAACACCATCGAGAAAGGTGGTATTCACATCCATCTGGTGGATCTTACACCCCATCTATGTAGCTAATTCTAGAATGGTTATGATCAAGGTATATCTTTCCATTGGTGCAAATTTTTCCTCATAATCCACTCCCTCTACCTGAGAAAAGCCTTTGCCCACAAATCTAATCATGTACTTCTTGATGCTCCCATTAGCTACACGCTTCACTTTGTAGATCCATATGGAACCAACTACTAACTTTTTCTATAACCTTGGCACCACCTCCCATACATTTTTCTTCATGATGGAGTCATACTCCTCCACCATGGCATCAACCCACACTGGTTGAGAAATTACTTCCTCAAATGAAGAAGGCTCTAATTCAATGAGATTTGTAATGAGATCCATATACCCAATGTACCTATCTAGTGACCTCCTCTTCTTGTGCTAAGAGGAAGTAGATCCCACATGCTCATGTGTATCTTGCACCAATCTATTAGCTTCTCTGGTTCTCTTCCTTCCCTCTACGAAAGATTCAGGTTGAGTGGGTGCCTCCACCCGACCTCTTGTCTACTCCTCTCCATGTGGCTTCTCCAAACCCTCTTAAAGCTCTGCATGAGGCTCCTCCTTAGGAACTATAATCTCCTCATATGATGGGATACTCAACTTTCTCTCTAGAGAGCATCTCATAGCCTTCTCCTCATCAATTTGACATCTCCTCATTATTATCACCCTGGGTGACGACAAATACACCCTATAGTTATGTGGTGTCTCTATGTATCCTACAAAGACTCCCATCTCAGTTGTAGGCTCAATTTTATTCCTGATATCCTTGGAGACATGACAATACATAGTAGCTCCAAAAATTCTAAAATGAGATACAGTTGGCTTCCTCCCATAGAAAGCTTCGTGTGTGATCATGCCAAGTATTCTATGAGGACTCTGGTTCTACAAATAAACTGTGTTGTTGCATGCTTATGCCCATAGGTGTAATGGCAGCCCTTGATCATGCAACATGGCTCTTGCTACTCCCACTATTATTTTGTTCTTCCTTTCAACTACCCCATTTTGTTGTAGTTTATGGGGTGTTATCAGTTCTCTTCTAATACCATCTTTGGCACAAAAGTACTTAAAGGTGCTAGATACATATTTTCCTCCATTATCACTTCTCAGGGCTTTCAATTTCTGACTAGTATCCTTTTAAACCAATGCTTTGAATTCAACAAAATTTGAGAAAACTTCATGCTTCTTCCACATGAAGAAGATCCAAAATTTTATTGAAAATTCATAAACAAAAATAACATAATTCTTGTGTTTTGTTTTAGAGGTTGTAGAAAATGGTCCACATACATTAGAGTGGACTCACTCCAATATTACTCCAACTATGTTATCTCATCCCTGGAAGGTGGATTTGACATATTTCCTCAATGTGCAGCCCTTGCAGACATCATGTTGGTGAAGGGTGCATTTCGGGAGATCGGTGGTAATCTGCTGCATGATTTTTAGGGCTCCATGGTGTAAGCCTCCCATGTATCTGTGCTAGAGTTCTCCAAAATCCCAACTCTACACTTCTCCTACCTTGCTACTTAGTGGAATGCAAGCTTCCACCTCAATTTTGTATAGGTTCTTTGCACAAACTCCAATTTGTTTCACTTTCCCGGTATCTACATGTCTCATAAATGATTTCTCCTTACTGAAAACAACATCATAGCCATGATCCTCCAATACAACTATAGAGATCAAGTTCTTCTTCATCCAAGTACATACATGACATCTTTCAAATGAAGATGGGAGCCTAACTTCCTTTTAAAGGTTACAGTAACAATTCCTTTGGTATTGTACCACCCATCATCCCCAATTTTTATGTGCATCCAGAGATCGTTCTCCTCTAGGTTACTAAAGAATTATTTACATCATGTCATATGGAACTAGGCACCTGAATATATATACCACACACTCCCCATTATAGTGTTTTCCATACATGCAATCAAGGTGAAGTCTAATTCGAATTTTGAGGCAAGTGCTTCACCTCTTGTTCCTCTTGAAAACATCTTGTTATACTTATTGTGCAAACACTTTGTTGCATAGTGCCTGAATTCATGGCAACTAAAACTTTGCTCAAGTCCTTCTTCTTGCCATTATTCTGGCTAGTTTATGGTTTTCTTTGGGAAGATGTTCCCTTTCCCTTATTTCCCTTTCTAACTAAGGTAAAATTATCTTCCTCCTTAGATTTGGATGTTACTCCATCTCTAGTGTTCCATTGAATTTCTTCCTGCACTAAATCAGATCGAAGTCTCTCCCAATTTGGTAATTTGTCCCTTCCATTTACAGAGTCCCATTAGTTCTGGAGAGGGAATATTTTCTCCAACTCCTCCCTACTCATCTTGACACTGAGTGAACCGGAGAGTAATGTGGAATGGTTTCTTATTTCTACAATCAAATATTTCTGAGCATGCCCCTCGATGCCAATCCTATTGGTGTGTTAAGATTCAAAGTAACTTTTCCTTCCCCTAGTATTATCTTTTAACTTGAGGAGGTGGAGGATTTTGATGATGGAATATTATGTTCCTCTAAGAAATGTGAGTAGGACTTTTACTTAGATGTTCTGGGTAAAAAAATTTGTTAATATGTTGTTAGATACAATCCAAGAGGATGGTCTGTAAAGTATAAATAATTGTGGATGGATCAATATATTATTTTTCAACCATATTTCAGAGTGAAATATTGGGAGGAATAAATTTTTTGTGTCATTTTTACTACTTCTACCACCTTGAAAATTTCTAGAGAAAAGCTTTAGGATCCATCTTGACACCTTAAATGACCACATTTTTTGGTCTCAACCTTATTGTGGACCTTGATTCCATAATTCACATACATGTTGATAGCAAAAAATTTCGCAACAATAGTTTGTGACTCTCTATGTTATGAGGTCCCAACTGGACCTCACAAAATTTGGTATGAGATGTCCATTCAAATTTTGGCTCAGTTCCCATGCCTAGTTGTGTAAGTAGTATGATATATGTATGATCATTACAATGATGGGTGCACCTATGGGGCTAGTAGCTATACTGAATGCAAGAATGCAATAGTTCTAACCTATTTAAAGGGGGGAATTGATGAGAAAATTTGAGTTGATGAGTAGAAAATTACATATATCCACATTTAAGGATTTTTTATTATAAACATGGAAGGCATTGCACACTTAGCTTATCAAAATAAGACATAGAATAGTCATTGACCAAACCAATAAGTACCCAATGTAGAAGGAAACCAAATTGAAACCAAGTACAAGGGATGATACTTACCAAGGATCAAATGTGCAATTCATCTTCTCGAACAAGTCTTTATTAAGTACCTTTTGAATATGAAATCCATTGCAAGCAGGATGTCAAATTCATTAGCTGGTAATTGAGTAGAACATTAAGAGTATCTAGCCTATCCATTGGTTCTCGTAGTTTATTCTTTACCTCTTTAAACGTGACAATTTCCTGCTCAACTATAAAGGATATCTCACATGTCTTTTGTTTCTTATTCTGTTGTTATGATTGCTCTACCTATCTCTCATTTGGACATTTTTAGTAACAAGTTGATGAACTAGTTGTTGCATTGAGTCCAATCAGTCCTCACTTTTGCTTAGGCAAGCTATTTGTAGTTTATCCATAACTAAACTTATGCAATTAGTCTAGACAAGCTCCTTTTCATTCTTTTTTCGGAGCATGATAATCTCCTTCCTCATTCTCTTCCACCACATAGAAGTTTCTCTAGAGACAATGTGAACTAGTTGAAATACCTAAATATCCAATACATCTTTTGGATCATATGCTAGTTGAGTCGGTTTAAGTTATTTTGTTGAGGTAAAATGCCCCTTCATTTTCATTGATTTATAATTGTGTATTTTCTTATGTGTTCTTATGCTATCTTTTTAAAATATACATATTTCAAATTTTGTTCAATTTATAATTTTAAAAACATAACAAATATTTTACTCCATTTGCATAGGATACAATGCATTGGCTTTGGGTAACAAATATCATATTGGGAAAAATATCCTTTGGATGTAGCACTTTATACAGGGAAGAAACACTCTCCTTTGAAGGGTATTGGTTGTTGCATTAATTCAAATACATAATTTTTCAATATACTTAAAACAAAATATGATCTCTCAAAAATGTTTCTTATATCCATAAGACATAGATTAAGTTCAAATAGCAAATGAAGTCATAAATGAAGGAAAATGGGTAGTAATTAGAAATGGAAAGCTATTATTAGGGATAGAGACCATAATGATACTAATGATTTAGAATTTAGGACATTATCAACCCATTTTTAGAATTGTCATGGATTTACGTGGCATACAATTTGTTTGCTAAGTTTTCTCTTTATGGAGCAAACATTTTATGTTTCGTGAAAACATGAAGTACATATTATGACCTAGTGATATAGGATTATATGTCATTGGGAAAGGTAGATATAACCTTGAATGTCAACCTTTTTAAAAGATAAGAGGACATGTCTCCTCTTGTTGATATAAAAACCAAAACCTAAAAATTGGGCTAAGTAGGCCAATGATAGATTAAGAATTACAAACAAATATTATGAAGGAATAAGATAAAAAGGGATTGGTAAGGGAATTTTTTATTTTTTTGATATATTCCAACATAATTAATGGAGGGAGATTCTTCAAAGGGCTTCCGTGAGGATAAGATTTGCAAATATGATGATACACTTACATGATTATCTAATTTATTTGTAATTTTATTTACAACTCTTCTGATGTGGGTCGGGATGATCATCAAATGGAATGAAGGAGAAATGTTAATCATATGGGTAGGATTTAATGTATCAAAATATAAGACATTATTCTAGTTTAGGTGCATTCTAGGATTCATTTGGTTATGTTTATAACAAGTTCAGAATCTCCCACCCCATAAGTTTAGTCTAGCCTTGAGTCTAGGAAATCAGTAGTACATCTTGCAAGGCTTTCAATTTTACTATATTATTACTATTATATCCCACAAAACATATATAAATGTAGATATGGGATCCCAAATTATCCATGAATATACACCCATATCCCACCTTGCCTAGGTTACCTTTTCAAGCGCCATAAATAGTGAGCTTTAGAAAATTAAGGGGAGGAGGGATCTAAGAGGAGGGAATGGAATTTTTGTAGAAGAGAAGGGGGGAATATTAATTCCTAGAATAGATAACTAACTATGACGTAGCAAGATCTCCTCACATAAGGTGTGCTAGTCTTTGTGTATTGAGGTCTGCATGACAATTGATTCCTTTACATTATTTTGAACTATGATCCAATGAAAGTTGTGAAGGAGGGAGAGATTCTTGAATATGCGATAATTACTATGTTTCCAAATATCCACAAGAGGACACTTAGAAAGGTATTGTCAATGAGGCTCAAGTTACAATTGTTAAAAGGACGAGCCCTCCAATTATTAACAATGCAAAAGGAGACTAGATAGATCACAATTTTATCTCTTAATGCTAGCTTGTAGATTTCTCAATAGATGATTGCAATAGGGAGAAATCTTGCATAAGTTCTCCACATTTCATCTTCATGAAGGCACAAATAATATCAAGAGATGTCCCTATGATTTCATTTCTGAATGTTATTCCAAGTTAATGTTTTCCATTTAAATAGGGGCCATAGGAAGATGGAAATTTCCAGCCATAGATTTCTTTGATAGATGCTACTCAAAATGGAATATTTTAGAAATTATTTGTATCGCAGTTCCAAGATATAGGCCTCATGGATGGAAGGGAATCCACCTTGTTGGTAACCCCATTCTAGTTATCTACTAAGTTGGATATCAGGATGATTCTTTACTATATCTTCCACCAAAATTTCAACCAAGCCTCTTGAACCGTGACTTTATTCCATCCTTCACAACCATGCATGAAAATGCAACAACTACAACTCGAACTTCTATCATTGGATGTTAAAGAAAATGTTTCCATTGAATTGTTCCAGTAGTTCTAAGGTAAATGTTCAAAAAATTTATAGTTGTAAACACAATGGCACCTTTGTAATATGTACTTTGTGTAATAAAAAAAAATAGTTCCCTTCTTTACACCCATGATTGTAAATTCTATTCCACTCTTCCTGAATGTAGTCACATTGAATTAAGTAGCTTGTGTGAATCCTTTGTTTGGGCTCAAATTATATCATCGTACAGTGAATAAGATGGTTGTATTATTTGAATAGGCCTTCATTACATTGGAAAAATAATAATCAAAATCATAGCACCAAAAATGTCACAAGTTTGGTCTCATAGAACATGACCTTAGAGCTTTAGAAGCAATGGAATGCAGTTATAACATGTGGAAAACTTTATTAATTCAATTCTAGTACTTGTAATTCAATTCTAGTCCTTGTAGTTTTTCACATAACACTTGTTATAACACAGTTTCAGATAACACTTGTTGCATAATATGTTTGGTTCAATGAAAAAAATACGAAAAGAAACAAGATTAAAATTAGTAAGGTCCATGATGATTCTTTCCTTCCCATGACCTTCAAGCTCCCCTAACTGAATTTGTGGTCCAACCAACTAGTAAAAACCTTTCCCACATCATAGCCCTATGGAACGTCCACAAATTCCCTAACCTTCTGTGCTCAAGCCCTAATCGCCACCCATAATGTTTTCAAACCATGTTCTCAAATCATCAAGTTCCTATCAACTCTCTTAGCCTCCTTAGAGAACCCTTAGCATCCAAACTCTTTCAACTTTATTCCTCCCCTCTCTCCCCAAAAATTCAACAAACCCGAATATGATAAAATGACCATAGTTCCTTCTTTCCATCCTCTCCTTCCAAGACTTATTCCCTCTCCTTCCCTAAAAAATTTTTTCCTCATTAATGGTTCACCTACCCATTCTTTAAGTCCCATAACTGACATTCTCGGCCCCCACCCCCCCCCCCCCCCCCCCCCCCCCCCACACCCACCAAATAATAAGAATTAATACATGGTAAATAATTAAACAATTTTAGTTATTTAATCAAAGTCAAAGAGTCATGAGAGGGCCAAAATTAATTTAATATTAAATTATTCATAAGGTTATACTTAAAATCATAATCAAGCTTAATCAATCTTAACACTAATCATAAGCTTAATCATTAATCAATCATCTAGCATAATAGACCATAGAATACTAGCGTATCCATGTGAGTTATGGGTATGTAGATAACATACACATACCTTGTATGTATACTATTAATACCAACAAGAAATTATCAAGCAATCAATATTTAGTAGGTAGGATAATAACTAATCATAATATAAAATGGTTGGGGAGTGGGTGTTACAAATGGCTCCATTATATTTTATCATATATATCATATATATTGTTAATATTTGGCTATGACTTAGTAAATGAACTATTGTTCATTTCATTTTTCAAAAAATGTGTTGGCTTAAGGGGGCTTGACCCAGGTTCAGAGTGTACTGTGCACCAACAAAACCCTCAAATAGATCTCGGTCCCGGCAATAGAGCCATTTGTTGGCATAACATGGCTTGACCCAGGTTCAGAGTGTAATGCACACCAACAAAACCCTCAACCACCAGCCCTTTTAGCAACGACCTGCAAGCAGATCACAATCTCACCCGAAGCAGTTATGGTAGGTTGTAGAACTAGGTTTCTGTAGCCAGAGGGATACTGAACTATGGGGTCTGTGTGTTTACTTATGTTTTATGCTTAACTACGACTTTACATATACAAAACTCTTTGTGTTGATGCTTTACTTCAAAGATTTCCACTTATTGCATAAACTTATGGGAGAACAATATCACATGTATTCTTTCACATAATTCAGTAAAAAGCATACATAATAGTATGTATAAACAGAAATAATGAACAAATATACACAAGATTTTTCCAAAACTTTGTCTTCTTTATTAAGATGGGTCTTTCAATACATACAACTTCTCGACTTGTGCACCCAGCTGCAGGTGGTCTACACAATCAGCTCTAGACTCTTCCAGGGCTTTCGCGCACTCAACTATGGATCCTTCTTTTCATGCCCAAAAATACAGACTAAAGGAAATATGATCAATGATTCATCTATGACTTAACTCCCCTCTCCTCAACAAAGTATTACATCTCTTTATATAGGTTCCATTACTACAAGACCATGGTCCACATACCATGGATTCGACAAAACAATGAACTAGCACCCAATACCCGTTACAAAATAAGGGGTTTTGGGCCACCCCAAAGCCCCTAGACACTACGCGATGACTAGAACTTTGCAGACTCTGTGCGCTCCACTCCTCAAAATGCGGAGTCTTTGACCAAAACTAGACCAAGTTGGGTTGTGCCTAAAAAAATGTTTTCCCTTACTCACCAATGTATTAAAAGTGCTAAGGGAGGCTGGTGGTACATTTTCAATCCCCATAGATTCACCCACTTTCTTGGTCTTCAAATGGAGCACAATAGTAACTGGAAACTAAAATACCAACTAGTAACCATAAGGGAATTAATAAGATTTTGTATCAAGAGCTCTATGAACTATTTTGCAAGAGAATTTACCAATCGAACTAAGCCGCACTGCTAGTAGCTCTTACCTAAACCTTTGACACTTTATTATTAAAAACATTGAAATAAAAAACAAGTTTAATTAGTGGTTGATATATTCCAATTTATCAAATAACTTAACAATCACAATATCAATTAGTTAATAAGGGAAAAATTTATCAATGGCATGAGGACAAATGTTACTGAAGTAGCTTAGTTATATGGTGTGCATCAAAATTGTTTTATACCCCAATGCATTTTTCTTTTCCATTTAGTCCAATAGGTTCCTTTGTTCGAGAAACATATCAAACACTAACATTTATTAATGACTTCTAAATATAAAAAGCTACAAACTGGAATGATATTTGTTTATATTGGAATTGTAGTCCACTAGTTTTACCCATTAGGATTAGTAAAGGAACTTCAATAAATTTAATATATCAATTCAAATTACACATGTGACACCATATAAAGAGAAAAAATTAAACTGAGGTTGGTTATTATCATATTTTCCTTGAAATTATACATTTGTTTTTTGGTTAAGTCAGGAGAAAGAAATCTACTTTCACTACGGTAAAGGGGCAAACAAGAAGTTATATATTTTGCAAGGAAATTCCAAATACATTATCACAATAGTTTAGTGGTTTCCATTTATTAATATAAGTATGCAATTGAGGAATGGAAATGGCATCCAAATGAGAGACCACGAAATTAGAAAACCTTGGACTTTGTGTGAGATCTCTACTTTATACCCTAATTTTCTTAGGAGTTTCTCTTATGATATGGTAAAGCATGTATCCCAACATAGACTAAATTAAATTAACGCCCAATTTTCCACTAGTGTAGATATTATATCTTGTACCAAATGGAAGTAGTCCATAGTCATGGCCCTCCATATCAACATTTTCTTCAATAAATATCTTAGGCCTGAAGGTAAATGGGCTCTTTCATATAGTCAGGTCTTTAAAAATGGCTTGCATATTTACATGTATATTAGATCTTTTAAATATACTATGACAACCAATCATCAATATTTTATGTTTTTCTATGAAAAATAATTAGAGAAGTGGGTGGACATGAAAAGGGCATTTTTTGTGATATATTAATGAATTATAGATGATGAAAATCAATGTCACTCATCACTTTATCTAGTTTGTCTTGTGCTAAAAATATAAACATACCATTCCATAGATAAAAATATTAATAAGATCCCCTAGAGGAACTATTAATGAACATGATCCCAAATAATAAGCACAATACCTTTTGTCAAAAATATCTTCATTTCAACATGATCTCTAACACTACTATGTGATATTGTATATATTTCTTTTATTGATTCTTACAGATCTTATGTCACTCCAAACTTAATACATCCCCCTAACATTTCACTCCTTACATATAAATCTTAATATTAAATATACATTAACCTTTGCCATAATAGTAATGGATATAAAAAAATGCAACCTCAAACAATCTAATTCTTCTAAATAACAACCAATTGTATATATATATATATATATATATATATATATATATATATATATATATATATATATATATATATATATATATATATATATATATATATATATCTAACCTTTTATATATTTTACACGATCAAAAATTATTTTGTTTCAAACTCTTTTTCAAGTCGCCTAAATGTATTTTCCTATAATAGTTCAATAATTTGTGCTTATTATCTTAATATTAAATATAATAGTAATGGATATAAAAATGCAATTAAAAAAATTCAAGTCTTCTAAATTAGAACCAATTGTAACTCTAATAACCTTTTATATATTTTTCACAATGAAAATTTGTTTTTTTCGAACTGTTTTTCGAGTCATCTAAATGTATTTTCTTAGTTTCCCATACCTGGTTTAGTTTCCTATTCTTGCTACTCACTCAATTGATTTTGTAGGGGAGCCCATAACTAAAGGGAAAAATTGGAGAGCAGTGTGTAGTGTCGAGATTGCCTAGAGCCACAAAACTATTGTCCCTCCTCACCACAACACTGCTAGTGGGGTCGCAGGATTTACTCTCAGCATCCATGGGGTCTAGAGTCCAAAACGAAGTGATCATGCAAAAATAACAAAATCTTAGGTCCTGTGCACTCCTTTCTCTCGTTTTCACTCTTAGAAAACATCAAATAATTAAATATTTCTAAATGTATGGATCAATTGTAGGACCAAAATATCCAATTGTCCTCCAAATCCCTTAAAACCCTAGTTAAGGAACCCTGACCAACCACAGTAATGTATTTCAAATATAAGGTTTGTGAATAAATGTACTCTGTTGAAGGATGTTGCCACTTCCATACCCAATTTTTAGGATTTAGGTATTAAGGCCTTAACTAGGGTTTTCAAAAGCTTAGCCCTATTTATAGTGGGAAAATACTCAATTTTTCCTACTTGTTCTCCTTCTCAGACCTTGACTACACTTTGTAGTCTTGTACGCAGCTCCCAAACACATAAGCTCCTCAATACATATTAATTACCCTCTAATGGTAGCGATTTCTAGTGAAATTTGGTCACGGCCCTTTACATTCTCTTCTCAGATTCTCAACAAAAGTGCGAAATTCCACATTTAGCATAGCCGTCACCTTGTGAGAAGATAATGTAATGTTGGGACTATCAGGAATGCACCAACAAAAAATGCTCCACTTATGGTGTAGTAATCTACAAGCAGCAATGGTTTTTTGGAACGCACATAGGAAACACCATTCACTACATAACGTTGTTTGCCATCGGTGATGGTGACTTATTTTGAGAGGATTATTGTTTTATTAATGTTGATTTTCCTGTAGTAGAAAGATTCCTATGGATTGGGATGAGTCGCACCGGCTGTCAAGTTCAATCACTACAACAATAGCCAATCAAATTTTGAGAAAGTGTTAACTCCAAAATTTGCCCCCAACTTGGATTTATGCAATCTCCTTCAGGTCCTTTCCTAGGTTAGCCCTAATTCATACTTGACATTGCGGACTAGGGTTAAAAAGCCTAATTAGTTTGTGACAAATGAAACTCCTAATAGGAGAGGAAATTTGCACCAAGGACCCCCAAAATTACTTGGAAGCCCAAAAATATTAACCTAAACAGGGAAGGACAGTTGAGTGGTTTGTTTTGTAGAGAAATCTTCCTCCTAGGGATACAACATCACCATTGTTTCAACATAACCAAGGGCCATGAGTAGAGTGGGTTTTCTCTTTAAAAGAGAATGAGGAATAACCCTTTGTCTGAGGTTATGGGTGGCTAAACTGTGCCAATTGTAAGGCTCCCGCACTTCCTTTACATAGGGCTTTGTGATGGTCTTGGGTAGGATCTAGCTCCACAAAATAGTCCAACAAAGTAAAGTGTTTGAATTTATCATAGAGAACAAAATGTTCGTTATCATGAATTCCATTCTCATGAATGTCATTACCTTTGTCGATTTTGTGGAAGAATAAAATGAAAGAAGATAAATTACAAAATGTAGAAAGAAAAGTACACAATAAAATAGAAGAAGAGGGAAAATGTAGAATTTCAAATAGGATTATTGATTCCCTAACAAAGTTAAAATTTTGACGTTGGAATGATTTGAATATTAATCAATATACATTTGTTTTCTAAATAATTTCTTTGATGCTATCTGCTTGAATTGATTATGCAAATCTTTTAATTGAATGGTTTATAATTATTTTTTCATTCAAGTAATAGTTCTAATTCTTGAATTTTTGTTAAGTGTCTTTATTTTCTGTAGTACCAAGTGGTATCCTTAATGTGGCAATGATGTTCAACTCGAGACCAAGATGTACGAAATTGATTGCGTTTGTTTCCAATTGGCTTCTTCTTAAGATCATGGATGTCTATTTTTTTTCTGGTTTGTCTATTTTTTTGTCTGGTTTGTTTCAGATACTCACCAAACCTTAAAGAAATTAAGGTTGTGAAACAAAAGAAAGTTTGGAGAGCATGACTATATTACCTAAGAGAAAAAGTCCCAAGGTTTTCAACCTTCAAATAATGATTCTAGGACTTTGAAATCTGACTCCATTCATTGTTATGAATGTTAGTTGCTTATGTAGGTAAGTAGATGATTGACCAATACAGTCCAATATATGTAAAAAAAAGGTGGAAAATGTGGGAATTGCAAATTTTGGCCACCATATGTTATAAAAAAATTGGGACATCATTGTTTGAAGTTGATTTTTTATTTCTTTTGAATCAAACCCATACATGTGACCAAAAAATTACATGAATTTATTTACATCTTATTTTGTATGACACTCTCTACTTGATGAATGAAAAGATATTTTTTCTGATTAGTTATGAATGTGGAATAAAAATCTTTCGGTTTTAGAAGCTTTGAGGAAGAGGTTTTGATTTTTTTTTTCTCTTTGATATTTGTACATACTTATTTTCCTCCTTGTTCTTATCTATGTTCATTATACACATTTTATGTTTAATACCAAGGAATGTTCTCAACAAAATGTGTGCAACAATATCATAAACGAAGGATATAGAGAAGACCTTCCCTATTGTGTGTCGGATTCAAAGTGAGTGGTAAACCCTAAACGATGAAGTTCATGGCTATCTATTTTTTTTATGGTTTGTCTTTTTTTTTGTCTGGTTTGTTTTAGATACTCGCCAAACCTTAAAGAAATTAAGGTTGTGAAACACAAGAAAGTTCGGAGAGAAAGACTATATTACCTAAGAGAAAAATTCCCAAGTTTTTCAACCTTCAAATAATGATTCTAGGACTTCGAAATTTGACTCCATTCATTGTTATGAATGCTAGTTGCTTATGTAGGTAAGTAGATGATTGACCAATGCAGTCCAATATATGTAAACGAAAGGTGGAAAATGTGGGCATTGCAAATGTTGGCCACCATATGATATAAAAAAAATTGGGACATCATTGTTTGAAGTTGAATTTTTTTTTTTTGAAACGAACCCATACATGTGACCAACAAATTACATGAATTTATTTACATCTTATTATGTATGGCACTCTCTGTTTGATGAATGAAAAGATATCTTTCTGATTAGTTATGAATGTGGAATAAAAATCCTTCTGTTTTAGAAGCTTTGAGGAAGAGGTTTTGATTTTTTTTTTTTTTCTCTTTGATATTTGTACATAATTTTGTTCCTTGTTCTTATCTCTATTCATTATACAAATTTTATGTTTAATACCAAGGCATGTTCTCAATAAAATGTGTGCAACAATATCATAAATGAAGGATATAGAGAAGACCTTCCCTATTTTTTGTTAGATTCAAAGTGACTGGTAAGACATAAACAATGAAGTTAGCAAATACATATTTTAAATCATTGTTTGAATGTTATCGAAATCGATATTTGAAAGAAGAATTGGTGGTCAAACTATTTTTTTACTACTCCAATTGTTAAGTAATAGATAAGTGATGTGGGTAATAGGTAAGGTAATAGGTAAGTGATCTAGACCTACGAGTTAATCGTTTGTTCACTAAGCATTGAGAATAGTTTTACGCCACCTCAGTGATCCCAAAGTGAGTGCAAGGCTTGGGGGGCATGTCAAAAGCTAAGTTGTAAGGTTAGATGGGTAGTTGTGAATTGTATTATAAAGGTAAAGGTAAAGGTATATAGCTGAATAGCAAGAGTTCCTAGCAAGGTATTGCTATTACTTGCCAACACCATTGCTATTGAATCACCAATGCCAATCACTCGAGCCACATCCTCACCTTCCTACCTAGAGTTGGGCCCTTCTTCTTTTGCTTCTTTCTCATTATTAAAATTATTTAGGGAATAAAAATAGGTCAAGCATCAAGACAAAAACCCAAATATTTACCTGACAAATCCATCATACCCAAATCCAGATACAGATCGAAACCAAACAGTAGAACAACTAGGAACAGTCTCAGATTGATGGAAGAAACTCCTATATAATTTCATAGGGGCAAAGCGAATGGGAGGGGTGTGCAGTCCTGAAATTAAAAAAAAAAAAAAAAAGGTAAATGAAAGAATGAGAGATACCGGGGAGGATATGCTCTCACTATGTTTAACCTAATAAGCTCATCCAATATCCCCACCCCAGGGATATCATTTTGTGGTGTGTGCTTCACCTCATTCATTCACTCGTTCATTACACATACTGTGATCAATGAAAATGAGTGACCACACATAATATGGTCCTACCACAACAGCCTTTTAGCGTAAGAGAGTTTTGACTCTGTCAATTCATAGTTATTGATACTTCCATTTTATATATGTAGGCTAATTGGGAATTCCTTGTTCATTATTCTCTCTGTGTAGATTTTTTCATTTTTTTTAATCTACATGTCTAGCGCAATATTGTAATTACCTAAGAGAAAAACTCCTGAGGTTTTCAACCTTCAAATAATGATTCTAGGACTTTGAAATCTGACTCCATTCATTGTTATGAATGCTAGTTTCTTATGTAGGTAAGTAGATGATTGACCAATGCAGTCCAATATATGTAAATGGAAGGTGGAAAATGTGGGCATTGCAAATGTTGGCCACCATATGATATAAAAAAATTTGGGACATCATTGTTTGAAGTTTATTTTTTTCCTTTTCTTTTGAATCGAACCCATACATGTGATCAACAAATTACATGAATTTATTTACATCTTATTTTGTATGGCACTCTCTATTTGATGAATGACAAGATATTTTTTCTGATTAGTTATGAATGTGGAATAAAAATCCTTCAGTTTTAGAAGCTTTGAGGAAGAGGTTTTGATTTTTTTTTCTCTTTGATATTTGTACATACTTCTTCTCCTTGTTCTTATCTCTGTTCATTGTACACATTTTATGTTTAATACCAAGGCATGTTCTCAACAAAAAGTGTGCAACAATATCATAAACGAAGGATATAGAGAAGACCTTCCCTATTGTGTGTCAGATTCAAAGTGAGTGGTAAACCCTAAATGATGAAGTTAGCAAATACATATTTTAAATCACTGTTTGAATGTTTTCAAAACCGATATTTGAAAGAAGAATTGGTGGTCAAACTGTTTTTTTACTCAAACATAATATGTTCCTACCACAACTGGATTTTAGCGTAAGAGAGTTTTGACTCTGGCAATTCATAGCTATTTAGACTTCCATGTTATATATGTAGGGTAATCAGGAATTCCTTGTTCATTATTCTCTCTGTGTAGATTTTTTCATTTTTTAATCTACATGTCTAGTGCAATATTGTAAATAGAGAGTTTGAGTCTCAGGGTTGTTGAAAAGTGTAACTAGGTTCAGTCTTCATAATGACATGTGTAATTGTGATTTTATGTAATTGATGTAAAGAAGAAAATAAAATTATTTTTGTAATTCCTGAATCATGGGTTTCATGATCAAGAAATTTTATTTTAGTTAAGGTTCCCATTGTGAGCCTATAGGTTTTGTCATCAAGTCATAAAAGTCAAATTGAGTCAATGTCATGTATGAATGACCCTTCTTGGGCATGTTACATTTGTATATGAGTCAATGAAAAAGTAAAAAATCCCTCTAAGACCAAGCTCAAGCTCCTCCAAGAAGTCAGCCTCAAGATGATCTCCAAAAGGCATGTCGGCCTAGTCTCCAAATCAAGTCGGCTTATTTACATGAGAAAACTACTATAAATAGGGCAGCTCAGCCTCATTTGAGATAGATTTTTGGTGAAGGTCTGAAGCAAGGAAGAAGTGTGAAAAGGTCAAGGAAGATAGCCTCATAGCCAGTGAGAATAAGGAAGGAAAAGCAAAGTTGTTTGGGTTTGTTTTAGGGCTGAAATCCTCCACACGTGTGAAGAATCTATGTTGTCAAAACTGTAGAAAGAGCTGAAGTATCAAAGTCATACTTGAAGATCGAATCTAGGAGGAAGCTAAGGTGAATCTCAAGTGGATATTGAAAGAAAGAAGTCTCCTTCTAGCGCGAAGAAGATCAAAGGTTAAAGTTGGTAAAATCACATGTGTTAAGGTTTCTAAAATAGGGCCTAGAAGTGCAATGTTGAACCAAGGATTTAGGAACAGTCTGCGGAGTGTCAATGAGGGAAGGGCCCAGGGAAAGGATATGCTCTGGGGTCTGTCTATTGCACCTATGAAGAAACTCAAGAAGCCTAGGGGTGTTGAGAAATATAAGCAGTTGAAACCCACTAAGAAAACTTCAAATTCAGGGACAAAGCACTAGAAGGATTTAAGCAGTTGCAATGTTAAATCAATTTCAAGTACGAGGTAGGAGGATCAAATAATTCTACTATAAATCCTCAATCCGGGGGAAGTTTTACCAATTTTGTTAGGAATATTCCAATTTCACTTCATGAGCTCCATTATACTGCCAATAGGACACAATATGAGAAGCTAAAGAAAACGGCCTTTTTTCCTTATAGAGAGGATTTTTTTCCTTATAGATAGGGTTTGCTTGGGTGTTTGGGCTTCATGTATAAAGGTTCTCCAAAAAATGTGGATCTAGAGTAGGGAACAGTTCCCATTCTCAGTAATGAATGTTTTCTACCTATTTTCTTTTGTAATTTCCAGATTGAGAATTTGTTTCTAAGTCTTTTTATGTTTTCATTTAAGTGCAAGCCATTCCAAGCCAGTGGATTTTTATTTCTTGAAAATATGGTAACTAGGGCACACAGAATAAGGCAATATTCAACCTGCAATATTCATTTCAGATGTTGTTAATAGATAGACAACATGTGGAGCTTGGTTAAAATGAGGACTACTTAAGATCATGCTGCTAGAACAGTGGGGAAGTTGTCAAAATCTATCATTTTTAAGCAAATCAGAGATAATGATGTGCAGTGTGTTGAAAGATAAAACTTGTGAAGGAAATTTGGGAGAGAAATCAAATCTACTGATTGGTAGCATGAGATTTCCATTCATTGGAGAAACTCTTGAAAATATTTCTACATTCAAGACCTCTGATGGTGGTCCCTTCCTTCAAAAAAGAATTTCAACGTATCAAATTTACTTCTTCGTAGTTCTACATTGTTGCACCCATATTAATTTTTTTGTTTTTTCAATTTATTTATTCATGCTACTGTGCATTTTAGATATAATGAAAATATTTATTAGGTACTGAACTAATGAACATGTATGGAAACATATTCAAAATTCACATATTTGGTAATCCTACCACTATAACGGCTAGTGTAGAAACAAACCAATTTGTTTTCCAAAAGGAAGGTCGGTTGTTCAAGAGTGTTTATTTGTATCTTCATATTCTTCATGGGTTTACTTGTATCTTCATGGGTGGGAGCTTCTGTCCTCAAGGTTGAAGAATGGTTCATAAAGAAAATTCCTATTGTCAAACATATCTACTCAGTCTTGAAGCAAATAAGTCCTACCATTTCTCCAGATATTCTTGAGATTAGACATCATATATTGGGATTTTTAAAAACATGTTATTGGCATGTTAAATTGTATAACTCCCTTTTAATAGGTACATGTGCATGTATTCATTTGACTTTGAGAAACATAAGCATGATGTGGTCTTTTTCATTGCTTTTAGGCTTTACCACATTTACAATTTTAGAAACATGTTTTATTGTATAACCAAGAATCAGGTCTGGAAAATGCCAGATCACTAACACTGAGGAAATGCTTTTCTCCTCTAATTTATAGTCAGATTTCAAGAGAGTATGCACTCATGTTTTCAATATTGGTAATATTATTTTATTATACCTATTTGATATTGCAGAAAATATATCTGATTTAATTTCTGAAGCTTTTCCATAGATTGAAATATAATGGATTCCTAGCTTTCCTTTCAATCAGATATGAATTTGTCAATACAATAAATTTGTGGATACATGTATTATTAATTGAAGAGTTGAAGTTATGATTGTGGGTAAGGTGGTAAATTTTTATTGTTTTGTTAGAAAGTATTTTTAAATCTTATACATGGCTTATTCTTTGCATACCAAAACACAAGGGCCTTTAAAGAGGTTGCAATTATTCGCCATACACATGTAAGGGAATATGTCATTGGTTTTATTACAACATCACTTGTCCTTCAGGTTGTTTGTTATGCTTTAGATATCCTTGAGGTTGAGTTAATACTGAAGCATTCCACATGAATGTGGAATATGAGTGGCAGATAGAAATGTTTCTTGCATATCTACAAATTGATATCTATTTGCAGATTATCATTATTGTCATAAATAAAACTCCATGTTTATTGGTAAACATGCAATGTCTTTTGACATGCTATAGTTTAAATAAATATTATTTCAATTTGTATGGAAGGTAGTTCTTACTTTTCTCCCATTGTCATATGCAGGTTGAGAGTGGAGATGAAGAACTCTGCAGTGTCTATGTTCCCATGAATCATCTATATATTGGTGACATTTTCCTTGTTAACTGTAAATATATTATTCGACCAAACTTATTTGTTCGTGAAAGAATAGGTTGGTAGTCATGCATTTTTCTTTCATTACTGTTATTATTTATGGTGTATATGTTTCCATGATATATTTCATTATTTTTTGGGATTTTGTTTCATAGACCTAGGGATGAAACTTTACCCTCTTCTTTTCACTTTCCAAAACATGTTCTTGTCATTGTATTTTACACTATAGTTTGCAATAAAATTAGCTATCCATCCTTACTTCCTTGGAGGAGTGCGTTGTGACTTCATATCCCAACTTCATAGGAGACCTACATTGTGACTTCATATATTGTACACTTGTAGTAGTGGAAAGTAATCATAGGAAGAAGGAGACGTTTATTAATGTGGAATGGACTCCCAACATAGGGATATTGCATTGTATTAGTAAGACATGCAATTCTTATGAGCATCACTAGGTAACAACCACAAACCAAAGAGGGCCCACAAGGTATGATACCAAAAGCACTTAGTGATGTTAATGGCAAAGTGAAGGAGGATGCTATAACATTGGGGACCTGCACTCCAAAGTAATGGAATTCCATCTAAGCGTCTTAATGAAAGATTGTGAAAATCTAGATGTAGGATTTAGATCTCATGCACTGGTCCTACTTGCGCTTGTGGCGGGGAGGAGGCTAATTTGATTTAGCAAAAGCTCTGCAATGTCACAATTGCATTTTCCCTGAGAAAGGATTGTGTAAAGCTAGATGTAGGATCTAGATCTGATGCAATTTCCCTAGCTTCTTATGTGAAGGAAGATAGTTATTTCATTTTAGCAATAACTCTACAACATCAAAATTGCATTTTCCTTTAGAAAAGATTGTGGGGAACTAGATGTAGGATCTAGATCTGATGCACTTGCTCTACTTGCTTATTTGGTATTTGCAAGAGAGAAGGCTATTTGATTTAGAGAAGGCTCCTTGATTTTGCAACGGCTCTATAGGATCACAAGTGCATCCAATATCAGTTTTTGGAAAAAGAAAATAAAAATTAAAGAGTTAAAACTATACACCTAATACAGGGATGCAAGTGAGTCTGCTTCTGGCTAAAGCCTAGAATTGGGAAGCAAGTATGGGAGGAAAAAATCATAAACCCAATACAGAGAATGGAGAAACATATAACGAAAACATGCCTCAACATGAAAAAGACCAATATTAGAGCTAATAACATAAACCCAATACAGAGAACAGAAAACCCAATACAGAGAACAAAAAACACTTATGCAGAAAGCATGCCTAAAGACCAATATTAGAGAGCTAAAAGCATAGACCCAAATGAAAAAATATACCTAAAGGCTTGTAGTGAAGATAAAACCATAAACCCAACACAGAATGGCAGAGAAATCACAACAACAACACCAGGAAGGCATCTAGGAAGGGCAAGGGTAAGTCTTGGTAAGGAACCCAAGAAGGCTTAAATAAAAAACGTTTATGCAAATTTCCACGGTTTCATACAGGGGAGGGACTTTCCTACTCTAATCTCAAGTAGAAAAAACACGTCGAATTGTCCAACTAACAACTAGGAAGAAGCAGAGGTTGTTAATAATAATCTTAAAGTGGACCTTAAAACTATGAAAAGGAAAAGTAGGTAGAAGGTGGTGCAGAAGGATCCGGTGTAGTTTAGCCATTAAACTATTTGCAATCTTATTATTATTATTATTTTATTTGGGGTATATACCCATTATAAAATTTCTTCATATGATTAATTTTCTTATTTATTGAAAAGAAAAGAGTGGGATATGTTCAGAAAAATTGATGTCGAGTCAAGTTAAAATTGATATTTGATTTTATCAATTTCCTAGATGTTACAACATTGGTCAGTGGGACCCAAATCACAGTGAGTGGACCCAAATCACTGTGATTGGTATGAATATAAAAATGCAAACTAAAAATCTAGAACTACAGCTAGAATAGGGTCCATGGATTGCTTGAATCTCTCCATGTTGAATTTGAAAAATCTACCAACAGACAAAGAAAATATTTTAAAATTTTGTTATAATGGAAATCATATTGGGGTTTGATTCATTGTTGTACAAAAAAGGACAACAGGGGTGGAATCCAGTTAGTGGTCGAAATTAGTTTGGATAATTTAAGGGAAAATGGAGAGTATCACATGTCCCAAAATTTTAGGTACACATGGATGTGATTCAATATGCAAAATTTCAATCTGATGAATATGCTTATATATCAAACGAGTTGTTTTTAGTGAGATTTTTTGGAAATTTTTTAGTGGGTTTTTTAGGTTTAATTTCTCTAAAATCTGGCAGGAATTTATTGAAATCACAAGCTTGATGGGTAACCCCTGCACAATAGAAGTGCCCTAGAGGTTTTTCAATGTGTTGAATCTATATATACAGTCAATAAATCAGTTTAAACAACACAAATCAAGATTTCACGTCAATTTTTTCTACTGGATTCTGACACTGTAAAGTCCAAAATATCGCACTAAAAACAACTCCTATATCAAATTGTTAACCCCAACTAGATGAATCCAAATGTAGATTATATGGAAATTGTTTTTAAAAAATATAAGAAGGATGGGATTGGTTGACAATTTTGAGACAAAATGGGGTCACCACTACAGTGTAGTGTCTGTACATTTTGAATGCATGTATTATATATGAAATCATCAATATCTTCTACTATTTTGTTTGTTTATGAATGGAAGGTAGACAGGTCTCTTTTGGGTAGGTCCACTGCAGCATGCCAAGAATCTATGGTAGATGACTACTTTAGAGACTTTTTATTTTTCTACTTCCTTGTCTTTGTGTATGTGAAGATTTATGGTGAAGAAATTGAAACCCTTTTACCTATTGATATGTTTCCTTATGTCTCATGGTATCTAGGTTATTACTAGGAAACCCTTAAAATCTGATCATGCTAATAAGATTTGACTTTTTATAAGAGGAGGAAATGGGGGTGGGATTTGATCCACTTATGTGTGCATATGTCACAAGACCATTGATATCATTTCTTTGGGTGTAACCACACGTATGGTCACAACCTCAAGATTTCCCCCTGGCTTCTAGGGTAAATAGCCATCACGAGAATCTAACATTGCCCAGTGCTAAAAAACTCCTCGATTTTCACCATTGGATCTAACTCTTTTGGGTTGTTATGAAAATAGTTAAATATTATTTCTTTTTGAGTTATTGGTGTGAATCTGATATTGCTATCATGCTGCAAGAAATTTTGGTTATCTTTTTCAGAATGATATGGTTAAGGTAACCTACTCTGATAGGCTATATTATCTATGGTGTCCACCTTGTAACTACAAAACCTATTACAGACATATAATACTTAAAAGTATAAATTGAATAGTTTTTGTAAAGTGAAGTGTTTTAGTGAAAAATGGTGGTTGGAAATCCATGCTTATATATGTTTTCCTTTGGTTAGACTACCTTTTGTTAATTTATTTCGTCAATGCAGACTTACTGAACTTTAGTCATAGAATGCTCATTGTGACAAAGTTAAGTCAACTATCGAAGAGATTGAAAGGGAGGAAGCAACATTACTTCAGGATATTTATTCTACAGATCAAAAGTTTGCAAATATTACAATGTAATTGTATGAAAATATGTAGTTTTCGCATTTAGTATGTAGAATTTTCTAAAGATGACTTTATTACTTTATAGAATTTGTTTTAAACAATTTTTCTGATGGTGCACAATGTAATTTTTCTTATTGCTTTTCAAGTTTTCAGTCTTTCAAATATTTTGATAATTGTATTTCACATATTTTTCATTTTATGATGTTATTTCAAACGTGTCTTACCGTGCAATGTAATTTACGTGTCTTACCATGCAATGTAATTTTTTGTCATTGTTGGAGATTTAAAATTTGAAATCTTATTTGTATTTCTGTTTGACATCCATATGTTTGTTGGTTTGTGCACTATTTTCTATTTACATCTCTGATGTCTGTGGGTTATTGTTTTTCTTCCAGGTTTTGGAGAAAATACTTGGAGTGTTACTTAAGTTAGTTAAAGATTTCAAGCTACAACACCAGCATCAATATGTATTCCATCTTTACTCTGTGTCTGTTATTTTATTTTATTTTTTTCCATAGAGAAAGACCCGTAATTTCATTCATATTGAAATGATTGAATTTACCTTTTGCATATACACTTCATGAGTGTAGTCATATAAAACCTCGACAATAACAACATTGAAAGGACCACGCCTGACTCTGTCTATTAATATTACTTCAAACAAGAATTTATGTTGTTTTGTTTGTAGCACATGTGAGATTCCTCTTGATGAAGCCATTCAGGTTATAAAAGATGTTACTGATCCAAGGACTGCGAGACTTGCTGAAATTTGTTTACGATCAACTATTTTCACCTTCCAAGGAGAATATTATGAGCAGACATCTGGGGTGGCAATGGGATCACCCCTTTCACCAATTGTGGCCAACTTATACATGGAATACTTTGAAAAGAAAGCTCTTGAATCATACCCTTTGAAGCCATCTTGGTGGAAATGATTTGTCGATGATACAAATATAAAATGGACTCATGGTAAAACAGAACTTGACAAGTTTTTTATTCACCTCAACTCTATCTCCCCAGATATAAAATTTACTATGGAGCTAGAAGAAAACATGAGCATCCCATTTTTAGACGTTCTCATTATCAGGAAGGAGGATGGCTCTTTGGGGCATAATGTTTTCAGGAAGTCAACCCACACGAAAGCTACCTCCACGCCGATTCACACCATCACCTAGCCCAGAAGTTTGGTGTCCTAAACACTCTTGCCATCAGAGCCTTTAGAATTTCTGACTCTGAGCATTTGGATGAAGAAAAGAAGCATTTAGTTTCAGCTTTTAAAGCTATAGGCTACAAAGAAAAAGAAATTAAAATAGCTATAGAGAGAGATGAAAGAAAGATGTTATCTCATAAACCGAAGGCTCAAGACCAACCTCAGGGTGGAAGGGTTTCTCTACCTTATATTCAAGGAGTGACAGACAAGATTGCTAAAATCCTTAGAAAGAAAAATATAATCACTCAATTCTCAGCCCCTGGAACTATTAGGCAATGTATGAGGTCTGTCAAAGATAATATTAATAAGCATCAGCTGAAGGGAGTCTATAAAATAGATTGTTCATGTGGAAAAAGTTACATTGGGGAAACAGGTAGATCCCTGCAGACAAGACTCAAGGAACATGGAGCTGACATCAGGAATGAAAGATCTCGAACTTCGGCCCTTGCAGAACATTCCTCAAAAACCAAGCACCAGGTCTGCTTGGAAAACGCTTCAATTATCGCACGGGAAGAAAAACATCATAGGCGAAAGATCAGAGAAGCTCTTGAGATTATCAAACATCCACATAATCTCAACAGGGACAATGGTATTGAGATTAGTGGAAGCTGGCTCCCCTTAATCAGAGAAATTAAGATCCCCAGTACTTCTCAGGTATAGTGCTCAGTAAGTTGATATCTTCCTCTCCTATTCTAGCATTTAGTAGTTATTAGTCTTACTTTCATCATTGCTCTCCATAATAATTTTTCAACAATAAAAATAAAATAAAATTTCAATACTATTAAGTATGAATTATAACATTTACAATAATAATGATGATATTAGCTATTACTATTATCATTAATTATTATTATGAAATGTTATTATTTATTATTTATTAAGGCCTATGAATAATTCTAATAATTAATTAATCTATTAATAAAATTAATAAAAATTAATTATTTAGTAGTAATTGTTAGGATTTGGTATTATTATGAACTATCAACATTAAATATTAATTAGTCATTAATGATTATTATTTACTTTAACTCACTACATTAACATTATTATTATTATTAATCATAATATTATTAATTATAATATTATTATTAATATTTAATATTTAATACTTAATATTTAATATCTAATATTAATATCAATATCACTTTTTAGTGTCATAATAATGTAAATATACATTTTTATATATTCACATACTAATATATATTGAATATTAATACAAATAATTAAAAATGAAAATAAATATTTAATATAATAATTTTGATAATAACTATTACTATTATTTTATGAATTGTTAGTATTATTAATTATTATTTAAGATATAAAAATTTAAAAATAAATAAAAATAAATAAATTAAAAAATTAAAAAATTAAAATTAAAATTAAAAATTAAACATTCAATAATAAATATTTATGTTAAAGATTAAATAATCAAAGTATTTATTCATTTTTACATTAATAATTGTATTAAATAATAGTTATTAAAAATTATTTATTATGATTAAAATAAATGAAAAGATTAAAACAGCCGACATCCTCTTAAATCTTCTCTCCTCAAAACTATTTAAACCCTAATTCAAGCTCTTCTTCTATCTACATTCATGAAGTCCTGATGATGGATCCCTGTTGGGATTTGAAACGTTGACGAAAAATGGTTTTTACTGTGGGTTCTCCGGTTACCAAGTTAGAAGATATAAACCACAGAAGTCTTAAATCCACTATTATGATATTATCTAACATTCATTCCTCGACATTTATTTGTCATGTAGGATGGGCTAAGAAAATCCTGGCTCTACAAGAGGTGTGAGACAATGAATGCCAAATTAAGGTTAGTTTTTTTTTCCATTTCACTTGTTGGCCATCTGAAATAATTGTTATTTTGTTTATGTTCTCCATGGAAAATTTCATAGAGAAACCTTGGGCACTTCTGTGCATTTCATGGATGGTACCCAACATAAACTTGTTGGCACTGATTACAGTGTTGGACCTAGGAGAAATATCAATTGAGTCACAAAATAGGGGCAGCCAGTCTGGGAGATAGACTCCAAGACCTCTGCATGAAGCTCAAAGCATTAAACCACTTGAGATAGCCCACTAGGCTATAGTGATTGTTATTTGGTTATGTATTATGGCAATGCAAATGGTTTTAATAGAATCTGATTTAGAAATCAAATTTATATACCATGCATTGCTTCTATAAATCTAGTCATTTTGCTTATGGTCCCACTCTTTAGGTACATTGATAGGTGCCAACTCCCAACATTTTTGTCCCATGGATAGAAGAAATTGTTGAATGTTAGATGTTCAATTTCAACACCTAAAACATGTCACGATAGAAAAATAGTTAGAGGGATAATGTATAATGCATATGTACTGAATTGACTACAAATAATGTGATGATAAAACCATGGTATTATCTATGCAGTAGACATTCCTACATCACTGGGGAAAGTTATTGATGCCTTATTCCAAAGCTCATTTTTATGCCTTCAACAGTACCCAATCAAACACATTAGATAAGTCCACACCTAACCATATAACCACTAGTAGTAAAGCTTTTGCACAGAAGTTACGCATTGATTATGACGTAAAATGAAGACAAGCAAGTTGGTTTTAGTGGTGACATCTTACTTCAAATGAACGATTTATGAGGGGAATGCCAATAGTTCCTTTCTAAATGGAGCTTTAGTCTTCATGCTACAACCCCAAGGGTCCATGCTAAAAGAAGAAAATGCACCTTATATGTAAGTTGTAAAAGGCACGGTAGGGACTCAAGTAGGAACCCAGAGCTTGGCTTATGATGAATGATGAGCACTTTAGGGAAATTGGGTATAGGAGTCTGTCAAATCCAAATAAGTTTCAGGATAGCTCTGAGTTAGCCCAAGAAATACTCAAATTCCTCTCAAGTACACCTCCAAATTAGCCCAAGAAGCACTCTGAATCTGCCCTAGAACTGTTCTAAATCAATACTCTTGAGTATCCACTACAACTCCAAAGATTTCATAAGCTTGCAAAATCTCAACGAGAAAGGTGTGAGGCAAATAGGGGGGGGGGACTTCTACATAGGTTAGGATTAGGGTTTAAGGTATGTTAGGCACTTTGTTTTTTCATTCTTTTTTTGTGGTGGGGGGGGGGGGAGGTGGGAGCGACAGGCGGGGGTGTGTTATCCCTCAGATTTGCATCATTGTGCCCACATTTCTTTGCAAGATTGCCCCAACATTTTTGTTGATCCTGTACACATTTTTGAACTAATGTTTGAGCCTAGTGTTACATGATTAGTTGTTCCTTCATGAAGACCTTTGTGATGTACCATGATGAGCCAAACGTTTGTGACGATGTAACATTTTGTATTATCGCTAGACCATGCTTAGTGATCTATGTAAAGTGTTTCTTACTTAGGTAGTTTCTCAAGACCCTTGTAGTTGGTTATGGCCTTGTTATCCACCAAAAAGTGGGTAACCCACAGGAGAAAATCTTTCTCCTCCTTTGACAGCCAGCCAGCTAGCTAGCAGCCCTATATGATCAACACATAACTTGATGCTAGGATCGTCCATTTCTTGCTCTGGTCAGAATTCTCTCTCCCATCTGACATTCCTTCTTGACGTGTAGGTCATCCATCAACAACTACTTTAACCATTTTGCAATCATGTGCTTTCACTTAATGTTATGAGCATACTAATATTGATCAAGGGGGAAACTGGATGATTGATCAATCTCAACTGTATTCTTATTCCCTCACCTGGGAGGTTAGTCTTTGACTTTAGTCTAGTGGGACCTCCTCTGAGGCCTTAGGCTTTTAGGAAGGGCACTACTGGCGAAGCATTGATTGAAGTAGCATGTCCAATATATTCCATACTTAGCTCTCTTCATCTTCCCCATTATTCATCTCCATTCTTGGGGTTGGTGGTCATTGGTCATTGGGATTGGTACCCTTCATCCTCATCTTTGAGTCTAGGCCTAGAAAACTTAGCCCTGGAGGTTGATGCAACTAAAAGATAGATAAAAACATAAGAAGCTTACAATGAAAGGAAAAATGAAAAATGCAAAAGATGGTTGGGACATTTATTTAGCAAGTGGGCATGAGCCTAGCATGAGCTTTATCCCCCTCATAAGCCATCACCTAGTTCTTGAAGCACATGATGCTTCCTCCATAAAAATGGGATTGATGTATAACTTATTAGTTTTTTATTAAAAAAAACAACTTTCCTGCAGGGTGGGATAGGAATGAGTACAAAGTAGAACTCAAATCACTAAGAGAATATGCAGCATTATAGATGTTGATCCTCAATGTTAACATTTTCAAGTTGGTAGTTGGAGTGTTTATATTAAATTTGTTATATTATTAAAAAGTGGTAAGTGTATTATGGAAAAATATGTATTATTAATTAAAAAAGAAAAGTTAAATTGTGATATATTTTTTCTTGTAAAAATATTTCTACAATAATATATTTATATTTGATAAGAGTAGAATATATTTGAGAGGTGTAAAATAGGAATTAAATTGAGATGTGGAGGATATTCACATTCTTTTGAATCATTTTAAACTAATTTGATTAATTAATTATTTTATATTATTTAATCAGGTGAAAATATATTTAGTTGGGTTTTAGCAGTTCAGAACATTTTTCAATCCGCTCCATTCGCAAATTTGCATTAATTTGATTTAGCATCAGATCTTTGAAACTATTTCTTATCTTGGGCTTGTGGATTTTTTGGGTACAAATTTAAAAGTTAAGTTGATTCCTGTGGTTTGTGTGATGGAATGGATTCTTCACAGCAATAATTATAGCAGAGAGGTCAAGGTAGATGTGATTGTTGTGGTTATTGGTGTTGGTGTCTGCACTATCACAGTTGTGAAGGTCAATCTCAAAAGAGTTTGTGTGTTGCGGTGGTTGTATTATGTACTTCATTGCAAAAATTTGTAAGGATTCTCCACCTTATATTTCTAAAAATCATGAACCTTCCTCTCATTTCTTCCATGACATTACCGAAAGTTAGCGGGTTTAGTGTACCTGTTCATGTCTTTTTCATATTTATTCCAGACCTTGAAAAGTATGTTCAAAACTGTTGGCAGAGGATAGTTGCACAAAGTTCCCTCTCCATTCCCCTCTTGCCACTGGCACTGCACTAGTACATTACTAATCAGTTTTATATGCTAGGAATGGGGATTCACCTCTCCAATCCCCAAGACTCTTGAGCCATATTTCCAGTTCATTTTAGTTCCCATTTGTCGTTTAGTTTTTTTATCTCTAGTAACATAGGAAACTCCAACGTTTCTCTGTCAGGTAGTGGGAATGACCTACATCTTAATATGACCATAACCTTTCATTTTACCCAAATATATGGCATGAAACTCCATATTCTGAAGATAAAGTATACTACGGTCTGCTGAGAACAAACTACATTTGCAGTCTATATTTGTTGCCTAAGACAGCCATCAAAGAACATGGTCATATTAATTGTGTTCAAAATTGGTTACATCTATTTGCAGCTTTGCAAGCACAGAATGATCCTCGTATGAAGGGAAAGGAGTGAATTTGGCTTTTTTCATAAGCTATATGGACTTTCTTTAGGAGAAGTCGTGGCACTCCCATGTTGTATGGACACTAGATATTATAGATATTATTATTAAGTCGTAGGTGTGGTTTATAGGGCGGTGAGGAATTTTGATTTTTTAATAATTGAATGGATAAAATTTGATATTATATTATAGATATTATTAAGTGGTAGGTGTGGTCTATAGGGTGTGGTCTATAGGGTTGAGTGTTTCTGCAGGATGCTCTGCAAACTGTTTTGAAGATACGTGTTGAAGGAGTGCAATACTCCAAAGCATCAATAGATCTTACAGTGATGTACATAAACCAAGAGCATATACTAAAAAATAAAATGAATGTCACAACCAAAACAAAAAATACAAGCTCGATACAACCAATATACAGCAGGGTAGTTATTCTTCACAGAAAAACACTAACCTACAAATATTAACCAACGTTCAATGGATGGCTCAAGAGATACTGAGATTTCTATGGGTTCATATCAACCACAATATACATGGTCTAAAAAACGAGACCATCCACATGGCCATGTGATCGGCTTAAGATTTTGTACCATGTTTATATCATGATTTGGTATTGTTTATTTTTTTTTTCTCTGTAGCAACTACTTTCTGAGGTACTCCCTCCCTCCCAACTTGAATATAGGCTGAAGCATCCCCTCCTCTCTTTTTTTTTTAAGAACTATGCAAATTTTGGCCTGAGTGGGTGCAAAATTCTTGGCATGTGTCACTTTGGCGATGCTCGACCATGCATACACTAAGAATCAAACCTGGGTTAGTTAGGGTAGACTCACATCAAGCTTCTGCTAGACCAAAACCCAACCTTCATAAACTGAAGCACACTTACTATAGGTCATGCCCATTGTTACTGAAATTGATGTTGCATGAGGATGGAAGCTAAACTTATATGGGAAGTGGTAGACATACCTAGTCTAGCTCGAATTTTATTTAGATATTATAGATCCAAATGAGCTCATTTCTTTCTTTGCTCTGAGCTTTTAGTTGAGTGAATTTTCCACGCAACCTCCTCCTGCCATAATGTCATAATGCACTTCTTTGTTAGGCTTCATCATTTTGCTTCATTGCTTCTGTACTGTGCTATCTTTCTACTAGTACAATGTATGATCCAGGTGGATCTTCAGATACAATGGCATGGAAAAGGTCCAAATTAAAAGTGGCAAAAAAGAAAGTATCTTGACATTAGATCGAAGTGCTCGTCGCCCTGATTCCAACGGTGTGAACGACACTCCAATCCGAGTCTGGATGATGAAGTTATGATAGAAAGAGTTTGCCTTAGTTCCTTTGAAAAAGGAGGCATTTCTTATAAAAATGGGTTTTAAGCCTTATAAAGGAAAATCGCAATCGGAGGAGTCCAAAGGGCAGATTAAAGGCCGGCAGGATGAACCCCTGATCAGCGATCTCTGACTAATCGCAATCGGGGACAGGCTATCAGTGATATCAGGACTTAAGACCTGCGATTAGTGATTGCAATCGATGATCGACATCGGCGATAAGTGAAGAACCCCAGGCTGTAGTAATAGCGATACCCCAATATCGGCGATCGGAGATCGGCGAATCCCCGGTATAAAGGGCCATTGACAGAGTGATTTGTGATTTGCGATCAACACGGACCCGACAGGAAAATAGGGCTGATTAAATATATTTTAAAGTCTGGCTTTATAGCTTTTCGGTCGGAATTTTCAATGTTTCCGTGTATTGTCTATTTTAATAGAAAAAGGCTATTCTGAGATTTTTGTTGCACCCGTCGATCCTTATATGCAAACAACTTCTATTATAAACAAAACAAACCTTGATTCTTAAGCGGCCTTGTAATATAAAACCCAATGCATGTAGCAAAGCGCAGGGAGTGGATTTTCTGGCACACGGTTCGAGGCAGTAGCTTACAGGAGGAGCTATTGATCGTTTTGTCTGAATTGGGAAAATTTTATATGGTTTCTGCCCCTCTCAACACCACGGACATAGTGGTGCTATCCATTTCTCCATTTGAGTTCTCCTTTTCTCAACCATTTTCCAAAATGGACGTATAAGACTCCTTTTATGTAAACTGATGATTGTATTCTGTTCTTTTCATGTCATTTAATGAATGAATGCCTCCCCATTGATTGAGCAGGGCATGGATACGTAGCTCGAGTTGGAAGAACTCTGTTATCAAGTCTTGTTGTCTTCTTTTCATGCCTTTATGTGTTTTTCTTCTTCTTTCTTGGGTGCACATTAGATTTCTGTTTTAAGCTGCAATTTCCACATGTGATTCTTTTCATACATCTATAAGCAAAAGATTTGTGGATCAATGTATGAATTGCATTAAAGAATAACCTCCCTTACAATGAACAAGGATTTTTTGGGGATCCATTTTAGACATTAATAGAGTTTATATGCTCTTGATTTTGTATGTCAAACATGTTTCCATTTCACTACCAGAGAGGTTTGGTGAGCCTGAGTGCATTGTAAGATACTCTGAATTTTGCACTATGAATGACAAATTAGAATAATTATTTGGACATTTTCTTTTTACATTTTATGTTTCTATAATCTCTCACGAGAAAACTAAGTTTTTAAATCGTGCATTTATGGTTTTATATATTCTTTGATATCTGGCAGGATTGCTTTTATTTTTCAAATATAGATTAAAAACTTTCTGACTTGTTTTCTTGTATGGCCATTAGTAGAAACCCTCCTATCTTGACATCAACTCTTGCAAGCACCCATTTATTTACAAATTCTAGGCCTTGAAACTTTCCTTGGTGTTAAGAATATTACCATCAAGCCTCAGACTGATAGGTGGGTGTTCCCTAACACCAACAGTCGCATCATTGTTCTTGCAGAGGGATGTCTGATGAACTTGGGTTGTGCAACTGGCCACCCAAGTTTTGTCATGTCTTGCTCCTTTACAAACCAGGTAAATATTTCTAATTCCTTGCAACCATTGCTTGTATGTACTAGATTGCTTAGGAATAACAATCCCTTGATTATATTGTTGTGTATGATCCATTGCTACATAGGTGGATGTTCCATAGATGGTGCATAATCTATACATTTTGTTGCAAGTCATTTCTCAGTTAGAGCTATGGAATGAGAAGAAATCAGGGAAGTATGAGAAGAAGGTCTATGTGTTTCCTAAGCATCTAGATGAGAAGGTGGTTGCTCTGCACTTTCCCAAGTTGGGTGCCAAGATAACAAAGCTTTCTCCTAATCAAGAAGAGTATATTAATGTGCATGTTCAGGGACCTTACAAGCCTTCACACTACTGATATTGAAAATATCTGACATTTGGGATGGCTTGTTGGACGAGTAGAAAATGTGCTCGCTGTTTGCAAATAAAAGAAACTATAGCATTTATTTTTGGGAGTTGCGTTGTTTTAAGGGACCTTACAAGCCTCTTGACTAGATACTGAAGAGATGACATTTTGGGTGAGACCTGCTTGGTGAGTATCAAGTAGCAATGCTCCTCGACATATAAAGATCTCGCCTCTCTTTATCGGCATCTCCATTCTTTGGGTAGAAATATTATAATTAAAATTTTCTATCGCTTGTATGTGTGGATGCTGAATTTCTTGCAGCATCACATCAAGCATCTATTTTTAAGGAAGCATGGGCTTGCAACACCCAAACACCAAAAACCCATGCACCTTTCTCAGGACCTACTTGTATGCTAAGTCTTACAATTATGTTTTTAATAAATCATTTTACATACTCTTGTTGTTTTTTTGCACAGTTATAATCCTACTCCTTGTCTTAAAAGTTACCCTAATATTGAGCTCATATTAGCCATGGATTTTCTTCTCCATGCTTCATATCATACTATTGATTTCTCTATCATGTACCTTATGGTCAGAATTTTGTGTATTGTATTTTGAGAGACACTATTTTTCCAATTTTCATACAAGGAATTAACTTTTGTCAACTCTATTTCCAAATTTCATAGGATGATGGTTTATCTTTAGATGGTGACAAATGGCATTGGGTGGTTGGAATTATGGTTTCAGTTACTTTTGTGAAGTTGTTCCTCGTAATGTATTGTCGAAGTTTTACTAATGAGATTGTGAAGGCATATGCTCAAGATCATTTCTTTGATGTGATCACCAATGCAATTGGTCTAATTGTTGTTATTCTTGCAAGTACTCTATACTGGTAGATAGATCCTGCTGGAGCAATCATGGTAAGCAGTTCTTTGACCTTTTTCTTTACAGTTCATAGTTTGCAACTTTTCACATGTTATTCTTATCTATTTTTTTGAGTGTGCACCATGGTTCCTTTGCACTAGCTACTGAAGAGTAGTTTGTCTTCCATTATGTCATCCTCTCCTTTTTATAATCAACATCCACTTGTTTAATAAGAAACTTGTTGTTGTCTTTTTCATTATCATGATATATCTTTGCATTTAGTAGCAACATAGATGACATTTTTAGCACATGTTCACGGTCACTCTTCACTGTCATAAACAATGGCTAGTATCGAACTCCCAAGCCTTAGAGGGCCCCGAATAATTGTGGAGCTAGGATGGAGCCATGAATATATCCAACTTAAAATTCAAAGGAAAAACATAGTCCGAGTCTATTAACTTTTAAGTAGGGAGAACTAATTGTAAAGCTGCAAGAGAATATATCCACTCCATTTCATTTCCTTTTCTTTGATAACAACTCAATCGTAGATTGTGGATTCACAAATCATAATTCTATTTGTTTTACGTTTGGAAATCTCAAAACATTTTGTTATAGAATTTTATATGGGTGCATATACACAATAATAGACACATACATATGTGGAGAAAAAGATGAAGAAAAGGAAGTCTTAACATGGAATGAAATCCCAACATAAGGATATGCCACAGTAGCAAGATACCTTGCAGCAAGATAGCTTGCATACATGAACATTTAACTGTATACTTTTGCACCTTTTGGGTCAATTGCTAGTTTTAGTAAGTCAAAAATATGGTCTACATGATTATAGTTTTTATAAAGATTATAGATCGTGTCAAATATATATATATATATATATATATAGTTAAATCAATGGCTATAAATGTAGTTTTCAGGATTGACATAACTCTTCACTTAATTCTTTAAAGTGTTTTAGTTCAATGGAAGAGCGCTTGCTTGGAGGTTGCTGGTTCGATTCCACTGTGTGTTAGCATGAATTAATCAACGATTTTGTAGTTTATTTTTAAATAAATGTTTTTTATATCGATTTATTTCAATGGTGAAATATTTATGGATTCATTGTTTTATATTATCTCTAGAGAGACAAAAGTGGTCTTTAAATAAAAAAAATATTGTCACTAGAGAGACAATAGCTAGTATTAAAGACATATTGTCTCTAATCCGAGTGTTGTCTCTAGAGAGACAAAAATGAAATTGTCTCCTAGATACAATAATGCTTGTGTTATATATTGTCTAGAGACAATTCTTTAAGACAATAATTTTTGAGACACCCGCTTAAAGACAATACACAATTTTTTTCTATCTCAAGTTAAGACAATTTACCCAAAAATTGTCTCAAATATTGTTTTAAAACCCCTCTTTATATAGTAATGAATTAATTATATTTTAAAATTGAAAAAAACTCTCACAATTAAAACTGCTATGAAGTTAGTTATTTGTGTTTTACTTCCCTTTATCTCTTTATTCAATTAATATCATTATTAAATTAGGACACCATAACTTCCTCTTCCGTGTAAAATGAACCTCTCAACCAAAACCGTATTTATTTTTTATTGAAATAACTTTGTTTAATGTTTATTAATAGTATTTATTTGTAGATTCACAGTTTCCAGCAGATATGGTGGTAAACCAGATGGTAGGAGCTATGGCTACACATGATAATGGTTTGTTTATTAATCAGGGCGTATCATATGTTGGAAATCCATTGCCCTGCTACCTTGTATGGAATGCTCTATATAATTATATTTCAATGATTTTTTTTGGATGATTTTTTTTTTTAAGTAACGATGGAAACAAGTTTCCAAGTTTTAAGAGATACTTTAGTTGCTCGAGGCGGTTAAATACCTTGTCCATTAAAAGGTTAACGGTCAAATCTTCTGGATGCCTTTGGAATTAGACCCAACCAAAAACATTAGACAATTGCTAAGTCGAGTGAATACTGTCCTCTCCATCTTCACGTCTCGTTTCACAGCACGTTACCGTCGTCTGCTTTGAAATTACAACTACATAATGTGTTTAGCAGAATTGTAAACGGCTTACGTCTTCTTTGTGGGAAGGTACTGTCCTTATGCTATTTTGTTTTTAATTTCTATTTTCTCCTTTGGTTATGCAATATACTATTTTGCTTCATATATTTTGAACTTTATGGTCACATGGTTGAGTTTGCCGCTATACCGGTTTTGACCTAACAAACACTGAACGCCTTCTGCAAAAGATTTATACAGAAGACTCGAAAGCGTTCAACTTCGACGTACAATGCATTGATTCGGTCGATTACTTGTGAAATATTCACATTCCTAGCGTAGCGTAGTCAAATATGTGGTGAAGTGAGACATTGAAAATGACAGCGTAAAAAACTACCGAATAGCTCAACCCTATTCTATTATACGCATATATAATGTTGGTAGATGTAGATAATCATCCATTTTATTAAAATAGTTCACTTAATACCTTTCATATTTTTAAAAGAAAATAATGATAAAATTATTTTATTATTATTATTGACAAAATAATTAATATATAAATTAAATATATATATTTTATTATTTAAATAATTTTTGTAATTTTATTTTATATTGATGATCGTGATGATGGTGGTTAACGTCTGCTGAAACCAAACATTGGTCTATTGGACCTAAAGAAACAAATTATTTATTTTGATTTAAGATTTTATTCCCATGCTCAAAGACCTTGGAGAGAAGCCTCCCGAGCTCACTATAATTTTGACATTGTAAAAGGCTACGAAGGTCAATATTGTAACAAAGATTGTGAAACTGAAATCTAATGTGGTTGTACGTAGGGCACTCTAAGAGGAAGTGGTTTTCATCCTTGATGTTCCTATTCTCACATATATGGCAGATCCTTTCCATCCATGGCGTTTTAGGAACTGCCCAACGACCTGTTTCACTATGGAGCTCATGAGAATTCATTCTAATCTTTGCTATATTAATTTTCTTCTTTGAGCTAGTTAAAATAGAGAGATACTTTTGATCTTCTAGGGTGGGGTTGATGACGTTCTTATAATAACTTAATTTTCTTTTAGCCGCTAAATCTTTCTCACACCACATTTTTTATTTGAACTTAGAAGTAACAATATCTTTAATGTTATTTATGTTTTGCAATGCATCGTTCTCGTTGATCTCCCAATAGTTTAACCAGGCCCTTGTGTCTTTATGCCACCCTCGATTGAGCCTTAGGTGGTTTTGGCTGGAATTTAGAGCTAGCTTAGGAATTCTATGATCGTCTATGTTATTGAGTTTGTGCTTGTACAGCAGAAACCTAATCATAGCTAGGCTCTCAAAAGGGGAAAAAACTGCTTCTATAAGGAGAATAGGATAGGGTGTATTACTTTTAATTTTCAGGTTATAAGTTATAAATCGCTTTTGGATTTGCTCAATCTTTCTCCATGATTCTCTAGAGATACTGCAACCCCAAACCTCACAGCCATATAAGATAACAGGAGTGACTAAAGTTTCAGAGAGGAACTTCTTTTTATCCCACATTACAAGGTTTGTTGTTTTACAATTATTTTCAAGACCAAAATAAGCTCTCCACCCCCCATTAATTCTTTTCTCAATGCTATGGTTCCAATTAAGTTTGTGATGAATATCAATTCCTAGGTACTTGTAAGAATACACTTCCTCCAAGTTATTATTGTCATACATAAAATTAGTGTAAGTGTCCTTCTTGGATTTGATAATCATAACTTTTGTTTTGTCAGTGTTAACAGCCATACCCATGGTAGAGCAGAAATCCTTAAGAAGCCTGAGTTGCTTATCAAGATCAAATGGGCACCTTGCCAAAAGAACAATATTGTCAGCATAGAGAAGAAGGATGACGACTATCCCAGCTAAGATCATGCCATCACATCCTGCTTCCTCTAAATAGCCTTTAAGCTTATCGATGTAAATTCCAAATAGGGTAGGGGAGAGGGGGCGACCTTGTTTAACTCCTATGTTACACTTAATATCTTTTGACCGCCCCTCATTGGTCTTTAGCTTGGCAATTACATTCTCGTATAACCTTATAGCGGCAACTCTCAACTCAAGAGGAACCTTTAGCTCTTCTAATCTATTCCAAAGGTTATATCTAGGAACTGTATTGAAAGCCTTTCTAAAGTCCACAAAGCAACAAAATAAATTGGATTTATCATTACGACATTCCTCCGCAATGATCCTAAGCGTAACGAGGTGGTCTGTTGTTGAGTGATGTCTTCTGAAACCTGCTTGGCATTTAGCCTGCTTACCTTCACTTTCAAGCCATATGCTTAACTTATTTTCCAAAATACTACCATATAACTTGGCTAAGAGAGGGCTGATCATAATTGTCTGATAATTAGAGGGGTTATTTGTATCCCCACTTTTAAAAATAGGGATAATGAGGCTCTGAGTCCAAGGTTTAGGGAACCCTTGTTTGACTACTTGATTGAAAAGCTTGTGAATGTGGGGGATAAGGACAGGACCTCCAATTTTTAAGATTTCCACCTGGTAACCTTCAATGTCCTTAGCTTTCCCATTAGCAAGGCGATTAACCCCAAACTTAATGTCTTCTAAAGAGAAAACTTCTTTCGTTGTGAGCAGGGTTTCCAAATTATCCATGACATTTGGAGATTCATAAAGCTTTTTAAGATAGGAATTCCAATCGTGAAGAGCAATTTTATTATTATCTTTAGTCTTCCTAGTCAGAATTTGCCTCCAAAATTTCTTAGGAGCTACCTTAGAGAGGTGTAAGAGATTCTCCTGTCTTTGATGATTGTACTGCGTCTTTTTCCTTTTAATTAGGACTTTGTATATTTTTATCTTGTCCATTTTAAGAGATTCATCAACAGCTTCCTTAATTGCTCTCCTCACACTTTTACAATCTTTGTCATACCGTGGATTGGTTTTGCTATTTCTTTTATTATTTGAAAACTTCAACTGAGAACTTGTTAATAAAATATGAGAGGGTTGTAGCAACATTATGATAGAGGTATTCTATGTTGTCTATACTAGATAAAGGAAGCAAATTAGTTTTTAATTCATTTAGAAAGAGATCATTTTTATTTCTATCAAATATTAAGTTCTTTTGGCTGTAAGTATTATATTCTGTGGAAACTTTATGCATGAAAAAATTGAGAGTTATAAGTAAAGGTCTATGATGAGAGTCAGGTTCGTGGTTGTTTAAGATGTCAAAATTTATTATTTCATTGTATAATGGGAGATCGGAAATAACGTAATCTACCATGCTGCTACCAAGTCCATGGATGCAGGTCATCTTGCTGGAATTGGGCCACTTCTTTAAACTGTTGCAAATTATGAGATCCTGATCACTACAGAGCTTGACTAGCTCCGACCCAAACAAATTTTCCCCAAGGTCTTCAGAGCTCCTTTTGTACCTACTAGCTAGAGTAGGGTCTTCGTCTAACCAAAAAGGATTAGAGTTGGAATGATTGCTTAGAATAATAACTTGGTTGTTTGAAGTTCGAGCATTAAAGTCATCTATTAAAGGATATTACCGTCATTCCTTAGGCTAGAAATATCATTCTCTAAACCATTGTAAGGGCTAGTTTTATCTAGATTCTTCTTCTTATAGAAGTTAGAATTGATGGGGTTAGTTTTATCTAAAATTATTATGTGTTAATATTATTTTTTATTAATAATATTAGTAAAAAATCATAATTCTTTTTATTTATATTTATTTATATGTCATTTTTATAATTAGTTAATTTAATTAAAATAAAGTTAATTATTTTGTTGATAAATTTTAATCTGTAATTGATGTATATTACTAAAAATATTTTGGAATATTCCATAAAAATCAAATATCAACCATATATCTAATCATTTTTAATAATTAAATTAAATTGTAAAAATTCTATTTCAAAATAAATTTATCAAAATCTTTTTATATGATTGTGAAATCTTCAAACAAATCATTAAACGGAAAAGTAAACAAAACAAAATAAAAAATATATAACAATTATTGAAATAAACTCTACTTTTATTTTCTGAGATTGAAATTGTATTTATTTGGCCACGCCTATTGGATTTAGTGTTATAATTAAGGAATAATGTAATATGTGTTGCTCAAATCATCTGCTTATCTTTAGTATAATGATAATGGTGCATGTTTAATCATAAACATGTTTTTAGCTTGTAAAGCCCTTAATGGATTTTTTTTTATAAAGATCCGCATTTATAGTATTCGGTTTGCCACTTATGGAATGCGTTTAAGTAAAAAAGCTATCAACTTATTTATGTACAAGTCTATATTTTATATATTAATAATGCTTTTCGAAAAATATGTTTATGATATAATAGGTAATTAATATTTTTATTTTTAATTAAATAATATTTATTATATATTAATAAAAAAAATATAATTAATTGCTTATGCAATCTTAATATAACTATAATTATAGTATAACATAAGTGGTATATTGAAAAAAAGTTTTAAGTGCTGGTTTGATTGGTCGAGCTCCTGTTGCTAAGTACTTTGCTTATTACGAGTTCGCGAGATCAAATTTCTTCGATGTCGTTGGGGTTAGGCCCGATATATTAGGTTGTCTTTGGTGAATCTATGTGGATCACTGCTTGTAGACGTAGCAGCCACGTAGTGACCATGAACCATGGTTGTCTTAAAAAAAAGAGGAACTCAAGCACACAAATTGAGACAAACGACCATTGTTGAAGCAAAGGAGACAGCGGGCTCTAAATGTTAGCATGTATTTGATAACTTGGATTCAGATAAGGAAAATCCAAGAAAAAATGAAGGATCACAACTAGAACTTGTAACAGCCACTCCATCCCAAAGAGAATGGCGAAAGGTAGAAAAGAAGAAATGGAGAAAAGCATAATGCTTCTCTCCATTTCAAAGTTACTTTTTTTAGCTATGTGAAATCCAGTTTAGACTAGAATGATTGAATGCATTGTTAGCATCAATAAACTTACGATTTCTCCTGGGGGAAAGGCCCCCAAGGATAGCTCACTTGGTCAAGTTCATGTTGTTGAGTATCTTTCTATCAGGAGGTCACGGGGTCAAATCTCCTCGACAACCTTGGGTTTAGGCCTTGCTATTTTGGCCAATGGGTAGATCCCTTCAAATTTATCTACCATGATTTACCAGTGGATGTAGCGGCCACTCGATTTTCATGAACCACCCTTAAAAAAAGTAGTATATTGAATAAGCAAAAAAATAAATTTATAATTAATTTCTATATTACATTGTTATATAAACTTTTTTTTATGAGATAATTGGTATGTTTACATAAATGATCTAATTATTAAAATTTATAAAGATTTGAATTATCTACCCACTCCACTTGAGTGTGTCCAATTTAATGTAATTTAATTTTAATATCATATTAATATTTATTTGACTATATTATTAGTATAAATTTATTTTAACTCGTTATAAATTAAGAGATCAAATCTTTAAATGTGTAAAACATTCTTTGAATTTTTAAATATAAAATAAGTTACTCTTTTTACAATCATATTTATCCCTAAAAAAATTAAAAACTCAAAAACTATTTAGAAAGTAAGGATATATATGCATGAACTTCCAATGAAAAAACATTAAATATATATAAATTACTGTGACATATAAATATAATCGAACAATAAACTTTTTAAAGGAACAAAAATCCTTGATGATGTATTGTTGTTATCCAAGATCATTCTTATGTGTTTTGAAGGCTTATGAGTAGGTTGTAGTTAGATTTATGTATGTTGGAAGAGTAGGTTCACAGAAGGGTTCTGCGTATCTAGATTGATGAACAAGTTGGAACAAAGTATGGAAAGACCGTGATAGATTTACAATAGCAATATGACAACAATAAAATGATTATTTTTGAAGTAATACATTAAATAGAAGACAATCCATTTTCAAATATTATGAAAAGTGGTCCATAAGAAGTTGAAGAAGGAGGTGGGTTCCTCCATAAAGGTTGGAATCTTAATTGTGTTGCAACCTAAACCAATTCGAAGCTCATATATCTCTTAGGTTGGTGACTTATATGGGTTGTAGCCTACAATGAGTAATTTCTTGCACATTATCAAGGTTGGCACCTTAATTAGGTTGTTTCCTCTAGTTTCTTACATATATTTGGCGTGGGTGTCTCCTGCAGGTTGTGCTTACAAATCTATGTAATGAATTGAAGAAGAATAAGAGGAATAATTTGTGTTTTTTTTCCATAAGGGTTTCCATGTAAAATGCTTATGTCCTCTTGTGTTGATGTGGTGGTTTCTTGATGTATTGTTGATGCTATGATGGCTTCTTGATCCATTGTTCTATATATTGATATGTTGCAAATACTTATGATACATTGCTGCATAATTTTTCATTGATAAGAAGTTGAGAAATGATAAAATTGTTTCCACACTAATTCAACCCCCCCCAGTGTGCTCTTTGATCTAACAACATTTATAGTTAACATCAAGAACCATAGTCGACAATGTTCACTGCTAGTAAACCGCAATTAGCCTTAGACAACCATCTTCAAAAAATTACAATGTAATGTGACAACCATTGTTCACCATAGACAACAATATTAAAAATTTAACATTACAATATCACAAATAAATATCAACATTGAAATGTATGAAACCAAAATATGTTAATCATTTTGTAAATAGATGTAGTCAAAATGTCATGGACACGATAACATTAACGTAAGAAAACAATTTATAATCTATAATAAGAGCAAACGACAAATGTTAGATACATAACCATGCATTGTTTTACGAACCATAGTCAACATGGGAATTAACTTTAATATATTTTTCAATGTGACAAACAATAAACAACATCACAATACAACAAACAATAAACAATTTCAGACTGTGACAAAGAACAGACAAAGTTGTAATATGACGAAGAGCTAACAATGTCACAATGTCATAAACAACAAAAAAAAAGTTGTAATTTGAGGAAAAAGAAATTGCATCACAATGTGATGAACAATGAAGGGTGTCATAATATGAAAATAAACCAAGCAAATCACAATGTGATGACATTGGAATGTGAAAAAAAATAACAACATTTAAATGTAAAAAGGAACAAATGACATTGCAATATGATGAAAAATAAATGATATCGCACTTTCACAAATAATAAATATTGTCACAATTTGAACTAGGTTTCCCAAGTTTACTAGGTTGAACTATGCTTACTCAATTTTGTAGGTTGATTTATGTTTATTTGTTTGACCTGAGTTTACGAGGTCAACCATAGCCAACAATGGTCTACAATAGCTAACTAGGTTTACCTAGGTTTACAAGGTCTACTATATATTGATAACATATTAACTATACATTAATACATGTCACCTATGATTGACTATGGTTAGTTATGGTTAACATGGTCAACCGTAGTTAACATGAGCATCAAAGTCAACCATAGAAAACATGAATGGCATGGCTAATCATACTCACCATGAGCATTAACTTTAATACTTCTCGCAATATGACAAACAACAAAAAACATCGTAATGAGATGAACACTAAAAAATGTTGCAATGTAACAAACAACAAATAAAGTTGTAATGTGACGAACAAAAAATGTCATAATTGCACAAAATTATGATGTCAAAATGTGATGAAGAAGGAAAAATGTTTTAATTTAGAAAACAAGAAATGATATTGCAATGTGACGAATAGTAAACAATGTAATAATATGACAATTAACAAACCACATCACAATGTGACAAACTACAAACAACATTTCAAACTTAAGTAAAAAAGAATAAATGAACTCACAATATTATGAACAACAAATGACTACAATTTCACAAAAAATATATGTCATCACAATCTGAACTAGGTTTTCTTAGTCGACCTAGGTTTACTAGGTCAACTATTTTTAATCATGGTCAACCATGGCCAACTATGTTAACCAAGGTTGAAAAGGTTTATTGTACATTGATAACATATTATCTATGCATTAACACCTAACCTATGGTTGATTATGGTTCACTATAGCTAACATGGTCAACCATTGTCAACATAAGAATCAAAGTCAACCATAGTCAAAATTGGTGCCATGGAAAACCATAGTCACCACTAGCATTAACTTTAATATTGATCCCAACATGATAAACAACAAACAACATCACAATATGATAAACAGTAAACAACGTCACAGGGTGACAAACATTGAACAATGTTGTAATTGAACAAAATAATGACACCCCAATATGATGATCAAGAAACAATGTAATATAATAATCAAGAAATGACATCACATTGCAATGAAAAATAAACCATAACATAATGTGATAGCCACATCAACAAAGTATAATCAAACATAGTCAACTAAGATGACCTAGGTTTGCTAGGTTGACATAAGTTTACTAGGTTTACTAGTTTGACCTAATTCAACTACCTTAAGAACGACTTATTAGGTTTACTAGGTTGACCTACATGTAGTTTTTAACCCCGTACAAAAATTACTTGCATACGAATTCTAAAACACAGAAAAATATACAATGCGAGAGCATAACACATAAAACACATATACACAGAGATTTTCCCACTGGATCCCAAAACCGGGACTACCAGCTTGATTTTTCATTATGTTCCTTTAAATGTTATAATACATATTTATACATGCCGAAGCATCCAATACCATGGACTCAAAACCATCGCATCCAATACCATGGACCAAAAACCATCACATCCAATACCATGGACCGAAAAAACCATCACGTCAAAAAAAACATGTGCAAAAATCATGCACAAAACCATAAGTGGGTATGCCCAACCTAACATAGGGTCCAAAATCAAAATTTTCTGGGGCAGTGCATAAAGTGGGGTTACAGGTACCCCTCCAACCCCCTGTTAACTATGTGGAAAGAATATAACACAACCCAACATTCTCCCACTTGTTGTTTTCTTTCCATAGGGGGCCACAGAAGAGCTTAGTCATTTTTCCAGCCTTGAAACGCCGATTGTTTCTCTGCACCAGGAGAACTTCTCAGAGCTCACAAATTTTGTCAATGCATCTGCAGTATTCTTCAAAGTGTCCACCTTTACCAGCAACAACTTTTTGTCTTCTATCATATCCCTCACAAAGTGATATTGAACATTAATGTGCTTTGTCTTTTAATGATATGCAGGGTTCTTTGCCAAGAAAATTGCACTTTGGTTGTCACTGTCTATCCTTATAGCTTCTTGTACTAACCCCATACTTGAACACAATTTCTATAACCAAACTATTTCCTTGCTTGCATGAGTGGCTGGAGTGTATTCTGCCTTTGTAGTTGATAGTGCCACTACAGATTGTTTCTTACTCATCCAATTGACTGCACCTCCAAATAGGTTAAACACATACCCACTTGTAGATCTTCTCTGATCTAGATCTCCAGCCCAATCTGCATCAACAAAGCCATTAATAGCCAACACTCTGTTCTATCCTGGTCTTCCTTGGTAGCACAAACCATAATCACTAGTGCCATGCAAATACCTGAAAACCTGCTTCACTGTTGTCCAATGCTTATTTCTTGGTTTTGACATAAACTTGCTCAATACTCCCACTGCATGTGCAATGTCTGGTCTAGTACAGACCATTGCATACATCAGGCTACCGACAGCACTTGCATATGGAACACAGGACATATCCTCTTCCTCTTCTTGTGTTTTGGGACACTGTTCAGCAGAACAATTTACACCTACAGGAATAGGAACCTTCACCGGTTTACTATCCTACATATTAAACCTCTGCAATATTGTCTCGACATACTTCCTCTGGTTTAACTAGAGCTTCCTCTTTTCCTGATCTCTTTTAATTTCCATGCCCAAAATATAGTTTGCAGCACCAAGATCTTTCATGTCGAATTTGGAGGACAATTGGATCTTCAAATCCTGGATAATTTCTTTGTCATTTCCAACCATCAACATATCATCCACATACAAGACCAGATAAATAACATGATCACCAATTAATTTAAAATACACACAATGATCTGCTTTGCTTCTGGTGAAGCCAAGTACCTATATAAATGTATCAAATTTCTGATACCACATCTTTGGTGACTTTTTTAACCCATACAGAGACTTCTCTAACTTGCATACCAATTCTTTCATACACTTCACCGCAAAGCCTTCGGGTTGTTTCATGTAGATCTCCTCTTGCAGATCCCAGTGAAGAAATTCTATCTTCACATCCATCTGTTCTACCTCAAAATCAAAAGTAGCAATAACAAATAAAAGTAATCTAATAGAAGTTACCTTGGCAACAGGAGAAAAAATATCACCAAAATCAATTCCCGGCACCTGGGAATAACCTTTTGCTACCAACTGAGCCTTGTATTTCTCCACTTTTCCTTCTGCATTTGTCTTCTTTTTGAACACCCATTTGATGCCAATGGGTTTCCTTCCAGCCGTCAACTCCACCAGATCCCAAGCCTCATTTTTGTGCAAAGATGCCATTTCATCAACCATGGCCTCTTTCCAGAGTTTTTCATCCTCTGAATCCACTGCTTGCTTCACAGTTCTGGGATCATCATCAGTAATAGATAAAGAAAAATTTGAATAGAAAGCAGATGGACTATACCTTTCTGGCTGCCTTCTTTCTCGAACTGATCTTCTTACACCCGGAGTTTGTGGTTCTTCATCTTCTAATTCCTCCTCTACTGTAGAGTCTGATTCTTTCTCCTTTAGCTCAAACTCTATCTTCTCAGGTTCCTTTGATTGGACTTCATGTTTAATAACATCTTTCACCTCTCTGAACACCACATCTCGGCTATACACAACCTTCCTTGTTACTAGGTTCCAAAGCTTATAACCCTTCAAACCATCCTTATACCCAATAAAGATGCACTTTTCAAATTTACTATCCAACTTGGTTCATCTCTCCTTTGGAACATGTACATATGCATCACATCCAAATACCCTCAGATGTGAAATAGAGGGTTTCTTACTAGTCCATACCTCTTATGGAGTCTTATCCTCCAACGCTGATGAAGGTGACCTGTTGACCAGGTAACATGCAATATCCATCGCCTTTGCCCAAAATTCCTATCTTAACCCAGCACCACTGAGCATGCTTCTTGCCCTTTCCATCAACGTCTTATTAATTCTTTCTACAACTCCATTTTGTTGAGGTGTATATGGAGGTCTTGTGCCGTGCTATACCACACTTCTTACAGAATTCTTCAAATTCCTTACTGCAAAACTCTCCACCATTATTTGTCCTCAGCACCTTTATCTTCTTCTCTGTCTGGTTTTCCACCAGAGCCTTGAATTCTTTAAACTTGTCAAAGACTTCAGATTTCTTCTTAAGGAAATATATCCATGTATTCCTTGAGAAGTTATCTATAAATGATACCTAGTACACAGACTTACCCACTGATGGAACCTTCATGGGTCAAAACACATCACTATGCACAAGCTCTAATATTTGTTTTGCCCTTTTATTTCCAAAGGGGAAACTCACCTGATTTTGTTTCCCATATACACAATTCTCACAGAAATCAAAATCCAGAGAGTTATTACTCATACCTTCTACCATACCTTTACCGCAAAGTATTTGAAGGCCTTCTCTCCAATATGTCCAAGCCTTTGATGCCACAACATGGTCCTCTCTCCAAAGACGACTAGATTTTCTGCTCCACTTTCAGGAACCACAGAACCGTTGCACCCATCAACAACAGTGCTACCTTGCAACTTGTACAGAGTTCCAGTCCAAACTCCCCGCATCAATACCAATGCTCCCCGAACGATCTTGCAGGTATCCTTCTCGAACACTGTTTTTACACGTGCATCATCCAACTTGCTTACAGAAATTAGATTTCTAGCCAATGCAGGAATATGTAGAACACCCAGAAGTGTTCTAACCCTTCCACCTTGCAACTTCAACTTTACTTTTCTGCGACCAATGATTCTATCCTTCCTGTCATCCCCCAAGAAGACATCACCACCATCATATTTCTCATACTCTTAGAACCACTCTCTATGGGGAGTGAAGTGAAAGGATGCACTTGAGTCTATTAACCATGCCTCATGATCTACATGTGTACTTGAAGAAGCCAAGTACACATCCCCACCTTCATCTGAGGTGGCTTTTGCCTCTGTAGAAGGAGCATCATCAGATTCCTTTCCTTTATCAAGAGCTTTTACAATCCCTTTTGAAGTGCCCTTCCTTTCCACATTTCCAGCACACCACCATTACAGGTTTTCTTGGAGATTTAGATCTCCCACTCGATGACTTATTTTTCTTTTTGTTTTGGAACAGTCCTCGTACAGACAAGGCATCACCATTCTGGCTCTCCATTCTCTCCAATATGTCCAAGCCTTTGATGCCACAACATGATCTTCTCCAGAGACCACTAGATTTTCTGCTCCACTTTTAGGAACCACAGAACTGTTGCACCCATCAACAACCGTGCTACCTTGCAGCTTGTACAGAGTTCCAATCCAAACTCCCTGCATCAATTCTAGTGCTCCCTTAACCATCTTGCAGATATCCTTCTCGAACACTATTTTTGCACCTGCATCATCCAGCTTGCTTATAGAAATCAAATTTCTGGCCAATGCAGGAATATGTACAACACCCGGAAGTGTTCTAACCCTTCCACCTTGCAACTTCAACTTTTTGTGACCAACGATTCTAGACTTCCTATCATCCCCTAAGAAGACATCACCACCATCATATTTCTCATACTCGCATAACCACTCTCTATGGGGAGTGAAGTGAAGGGATGCATCTGAGTCAATCAACCATGCCTCATGATCTACATGTATACTTGGAGAAGCCAAGTACACATCCCCACCTTCATCTGAGGTGGTTTTTGCCTCTGCAGAAGGAGCATCATCAGATCCCTTTCCTTTATCAGGAGCTTTAGATTTACAGTCCCTTTTGTAGTGCCCTTCCTTTCCGCATTTCCAGTACACCACTTTTACGGTTTTTCCTGGAGATTTAGATCTCCCTCTAGATTTAGATCTCCCACTCGATGACTTATTTTTGTTTCTGTTCTGGGACCGTTCTCGTACAAACAAGGCATCACCATTCTGGCTCTCCATATTTTTCCGTCTCATCTCCTCCGTCAGCAAGGATGAGATTATTTCATCAAACTGCAAGGCAGTTGCATTGCTACTTATTGCAATAACCAGACTATCCCACGAATCTGGTAGAGAACACAACAAACTGATGCACTTATCTTCATCTAAAATTTTAATATCAACATATGCTAACTAACTTACCACAGTATTAAATGCATTCAGATGTTCTGTCACCGAGTCTCCATCTTTCATCCTCAAGTTATACAGCTTTTTCTGCAAGAACAGTTTATTCACCAAAGGCATAGATTGGTATAAAGTCCCTAACTTGTCCCAAAAAGCCTTCGCTGTAACTTCCCCTAATACATTCAGCAATACTGAATCTAAGACACATAATTGTATTGTGCTCTTTGCCTTCCGATCCAACTTCTTCCATTCTTCATTAGTCACTCCCGTTGGTTTATTTCTTAGATCTACCGCAATCCACTAATCTTTATCCACCAACAAATCCTCCATCTTGAGTTTCTACAACTCAAAACTCTGACCATTAAATTTCTCGATCTCTATCTTTCCACCACTCGTCATCTTCTTTCACCACTAGAATCGATCTCGCAGATCTCCCACTGAACGGGGTCTACCACAGACTCGAGCGAAACCCCTCAGTAACAAAGGCGTCCCATTGAAGTGAAAAACAACTCTGATACCAAATGTAGGTTTTAACCCTGTACATAAATTACCTGCATACAAATTCTAAAACACTGAAAAATAAACAATGCAAGAGCATAACACATAAAACACATATACACATATACACAAAGATTTTCTCACTAGATCCCAAAACCGGGACTACGAGCTTTATTTTTCGTTATGTTCCTTTCAATGTTATAATACATATTTATACATGCTGAAGCATCCAATGCCATGGGAAAACCATTGCATCCAATACCATGGACTGAAAAAACCATCGCGTCAAAAAAAACATGTGCAAAAATCATGCACAAAACCATAGGTGTGTCCACCCAACCTAACATAGGGTCCAAAAACAAAATTTTCCAGGGCACTGTCCCGGACCCCATAAAGTGGGGTTACGGGTACCCCTCAAACCCCCTGTTAACTACGTGGAAAGAATATAACACAACCCAACACTACATTTACCATGTCAACCTACATTTACATTGACCTAGGTTTACTAGGTTAGGCAACGTTTACTAGCTTAACCATGATTTAGTAGGTTTACTACGTTGGCTTAGGTTGGCCTACTTTAACATAAGCTCAATAACTTTACCTATGTTTATTAGGTTTACTATGTTCACCTAGGTTTACAAGATTTACTAGGTTGGCCTACATCTAATAGATTTAGTACATTTACTAAGTTGACCATGGTTTACTAGGTTTACTAGAATGACCTAAGCTTCTAGGTTTTCCATGTAGACCTAGGTTTACTAAATTGTCTTCGATTACCCTAGGTTCACGTATGTTTCATAGTTTTACATAAGTTCAATGGTTGACTATGTTTATTAGGTTCACCTATGGTTAACTAGGTTGATGTAGGTTTAGTAAGTTCGCTAAGTTTACTAGATTTACTAGTTTAGTCTATGTTTGCTAGGTTGATCTAAGTTAACTAGGTTTATAAGGTTTAGTAGGTCAAATTGGTTTACTAGATTTACTAGCTTGAACTGAGCTTATTAAATTGACCTATATTTGGGTTGTAAACATAGTTCTAGTAGTTTATCCTAGATTTACTAAATATACTATATTTTGTTTCTCTGGATGGTTTGAATAATCTCCTTTTTTTTTTTAATTTCACCATTATCCTAACGTGACAACCACACCCCTATTTATTAATTTATTTCCATAAATATTAAAAGAAAAATTTTATTAATTTATTTGAATAAATAATAGGAATTTTCTTTTAAATCTTAATAGAGATAATTAAAAAAAAAAATTAATAATAATAAAATTATGTAATAACTTAGCTCTTTCTGAAGATTAAATTCTCTATGGCTTGGCATAGCCATTTGTTGTTACTGCATTTTAAAATCATATGGTTTTCATTCTGATATCAAAGAATAAGTAGTCAACGAATCATGGCAAAATAGAAAACTAGATAACCTCCTTTATATTCATACCTAAGTAGTTTTCTTACTTTTCTGGCAGAGGAACGAGAAACTTCAATCCAAGTCTTAAGAACAACGCACAGGCCTTAAGCGTAAAAGTCAAATAGCACAAAGCATGGAAATGATTTGTTGACATATTCTCCAAACTACATATCCCCATTAATTTTTTCTTCACAGTGTATGTGTCAAATCAAATTTCAACCATATACCTAATCATTTTTAATAATTAAATTAAATTGTAAAAATTTTATTTCAAAATAAAGATATTTATCAAAATCTGTTTATATGATTGTGAAATCTTCAAACAAATAATTAAACAGAAAAATAAACAAAATAAAATAAAAAATATATAACAATTATTGAAATAAACTCTACTTTTATTCTTGAGATTGAAATTGTATTTATTTGGCCACACCTGTTGGGTTTAGTGTTATCATTAAGGAATAATGTAATATGTGTTGCTCAAATCATCTGCTTATCTTTAGTATAACGATAATGGTGCATGTTTAATCATAAACATAATTTTAGCTTGTAAAGCCCTTAATGGATATTTTTTTTATAAAGATCCGCATTTATAGTATTCGGTTTGCCACTTGTGGAATGCGTTTAAGTAAAAAAGCTATCAACTTTTTTTTTTTTCCGAAGGTGGTAAAACCTATCAACTCAGGTGTCAAACCAACAGTGAGGACAACCATCTCTGGCTGCTATCCGTGAATGCTGGGTTGACTCATCACTGTTAAATAGGAAAACCACGCCACCTGGCATAACCCTGCTGGTGGTCCGTAATCGGGAGCAGGCTCTCACTCCTGCCAGATGCCTCTGGGTCTTGGGCCGTTAACCTGTTTCCTTACGTCCGAGGAAGACGAGCTCTTAGCCAAGCAGAAGCAGTTTTACGGCATACTCCAGGCCGAAAAAAGCTATCAACTTATTTATGTACAAGTCTATATTTTATATATTAATAATGCCTTTCGAAATATATGTTTATGATATAATAGGTAATTAATATTTTTATTTTTAATTAAATATTATTTATTATATATTAATTAAAAAAATTATAATTAATTGTTTATGCAATATTAATATAACTATAATTATAGTATAACATAAATGGTATAATGAAAAAAAAGTTTTAAGGGATGGTTTGATTGGTCGAGCTCTCGTTGCTAAGTACTATGTTTATTAGGAGGTTGCTAGATCAAATTTCTTCGATGTCGTTGGGGTTAGGCCCGATATATTAGGTTGCCTTTGGTGGATCTATGTGGATTACTGCTTGTAGATGTATCGGCCACATAGTGACCGCGAACCATGGTTGTCTTAAAAAAAAAAAGAGGAACCCAAGCACACAAATTGAGACAGATGACCATTGCTGAAGCAAAGGAGATAGCGGGCTCTAAACGTTAGCATGTATTTGATAACTTGGATTCAGATAAGGAAAATCCAAGAGAAAATGAAGGATCACAACTAGAACTTGTAATAGCCACTCCATCCCAAAGAGAATGGCGAAAGGTAGAAAAGAAGACATGGAGAAAAGCATAATCTTCTCTCCATTTCAAAGTTACTTTTTCTTGGCTATGTTAAACCCATTTTAGACTCGAATGATTAAATGCATTGTAAGCATCTAGAACAATGTAATTTTATTTTCATTAATAAAATTACAATTTTTCCTGGGGGGAAGGGTCCCAAGGATAACTCACTTGGTCAAGTTCCTGTTGTTGAGTATCTTTCTATCAGGAGGTCACGGGGTCAATTCTCCTTGACGCCCTTGGGGTTAGGCCTTGCTAGTTTGGCTGATGGGTAGATCCCTTCGGATTTATCTACTATGACTTTCCAGTGGATGTAGCGGCCACTCAGGTTTCGTGAACCACCATTAAAAAAGAGTAGTATAATGAATAAGCAAAAAAATGATTTGATTATAATGAATAATTAATTTATATATTACATTGTTATATAATATTTTTTTCGTGAGATAATTCGTATTTTTACATAAATGATATGATTATTAAAATTAATAAAGATTTAAATTATCTACCCACTCCACTTGAATGTGTCCAATTTAATGTAATTTAATTTTAACATCATATTAATATTTATTTGACTATATTATTAGTATAAATTTATTTTAACTCGTTATAAATTAAGAGATCAAATCTTTAAAATGTGTAAAACATTCTTTGAATTTTTAAATATAAAATAAGTTATTCTTTTTACAATCATATTTATCCCTAAAAAAATTAAAAACTCAAAAACTATTTAGAAAGTAAGGAAATATATGCATGAACTTCCAATGAAAAAACATTGAATATATATAAATCAGTGTGACATATAAATATAGTCGAACAATAAAATTTTTAAAGGAACAAAAATCCTTGATGATGTATTGTTGTTATCCAGGATCATTCTTATGTGTTTTGAAGGCTTATGAGTAGGTTGTAGTTACATTTATGTATGTTGGAAGAGCGGGTTCACAGAAGGGTTCTGGTATCTAGATTGATGAACAAGTTGGAACAAAGTATGGAAAGAACGTGATAGATTTACAATAGCAGTATGACAACAATAACATGATTACTTTTGAAGTAATACATTAAATAAAAGACAATCCATTTTCAAATATTATGAAAAGTGGTCCATAAGAAGTTGAAGAAGGAGGTCGGTTCCTCCATAAAAGTTGGAGTCTTAATTGGGTTGCAACCTACACCAATTCGAAGCTCACATATCTCTTAAGTTGGTGACTTATATGGGTTTGTTTAAGCCCCGAAAATCGTGTCGACAACAAGGGGGATACTCATCCGGTCCGGACCTTGGTTGGCAGCTCCTTATCCATTTGGTATAGCGGGTCCAACTAGGGATAATGGGTCCAGTTTCCCAATCTATGAGTGTGTGTGTGTGTGTGTGTAGAATTTGATGTTGCTGATCTAACAGTTCTTATTTAAGATATTCTAATTCTAAATTTAATCTAATGCTATGCTATTGTAATCTAATAAACAGCACATCTAAATCTATACTAACCCGGGATGTAATTCTTTTATTATACGATCTAAAGAGATTTCAAATAACAACTGGTAATAAAGATCATTCAACGATTATAAGAAAGGAAATCAATAAAGATGAACCACTTCGCATAAAAAGTTAGACGAAACAGTTGTGAAAAACATATCGCATAATGAGCTATTCATACATTAAGCATAAATAAATAGCTATCACCGTACAAAAGTGCCAAATGATAACTCAGGCATTCATGCAATAATACATAAACAGCTAAAAACTGTATATCACTTTAACACATAAGCAGCAATGGTCAAGAGATAAAAGTACCATTTATGACTAGTCCTACTCATGAGCTTCAAGCGACAATGATTTATCTCTCCTTGCTCTAACATCCACTAAGAGTACAGAAGTGCAACATCAGTAGCAGATATCAAATGCAAACATCAACAAATCTTGATCCATTCATTCACCAAAACCACCTCTGAGGGTGCAAAAGTGCATGTTCTGAGGACACGCTTTTGATAAATTTCTGGACCCTTCTCTAAATGCATGAGAAGGTTTTAAATACTACTAACGAAATAACTTAATTACACAGATTCAGGATACGGTTTAAATGACCACCCTTTTTCTAAGCAAAAATAAAACAAAACTATTTCTAAAAATTAAATCTAATATCTAACTATTTCTGCATTTGCTCCTTAATGTTGCAAGCATTCAGTATTTGCCTCGGTAGAGTCGACTAACTGTCTTCCGCTTTTGATTGAGCTAAGCAAACATAAATGGTAAGAGCTGGCACCATCTTTTCAGCAAAATCGATGATGTACTTGAGATTCATCCTCTCACTATGTGGCTTCACCGTGTATGCACAGTAATAATCCAAGTTCAACTTGGTTAACCCTTGAATCGCTTCTAACTTTTCTTTGGATTTATGTTCCCAGTTTGTTCTTTACCACTGCTTTGTTGCATTTTTCGGGCTTACAAGTGACTGAGTAGTTAGAGGCTTTGCTTTTTGATCAATTTTCTCAGCACATTAGAAACTGCCTCCGTTCTTTGATCCGGGCTTCTCTGATGCATTTTTTGCCTTTTGCACCTTTTTCTTCACTGGGTATAAAGCTTAAAAATTTGTAAAAATAATGCTTTCATGAGCTCTTGACCTTGAGCATTAAACTACCTGTTGATATCAACATCGTTCAATAATCATTAAACTATAGCTGTAAATGAAAGATATGTAATGGATGGTTCAGCAGCATTCTGTGAATCTGCGGCTCTGTCGCATGCGGTATCTGTTCATGAGGGCGTCTTTTCTCTGTCTCTGAACATTGGAGTTTTACCCTTTTTCCTTATAGCTTCCTGCACATTGCTTTGTGTAACTTTTGTTTTTCGTTCCTGCAGTTCACAAGTGAGGGAGGAGTATTGATAATAAAAATCGACAAGAAAGCTTTAAATGCTATGGATATGCAAAAACACGCCTACCTGACGTAAACTGGCTCTTCGAACAATACAAAACCATATTTTATTAACAACTGGCATATAATTCATTAATTATCATTAAAGCGCGTATCCAGTTCTTGGTTTATGGAAAACTTTTTCTTGAATGTTGAGCCAGGGAAAATCTGCAATGGAATGTTTCTGCGATTCGCATCGCAGCATCGCATTATCGCAGTATCACATTACCGCAATTTCATTGTGCTATGTTATCGCAAGGTTGCTTAATCGAACTATCGCACTATCGTAGTATCACAGTATCGCAAAATCGCAAATCGTTGTAATCGTTAAATCGTTATGTATCTTTCATGCAATTTTGCGAGATGTGATATGCGATGTCGCATATCGGTGATTCTTTAACGTTTTCCAACGTGAGTTTTTATTAATGCATGTGATGCGATGGAGTTCGCGTCGCAATCTCGCAGTTTATCATTTTTACTCATAAGGAAATGTCCTATCATTCTTTGCGCGATGCGATGTTTCTTAAGGAGTAAATACATGAGCCTTAATTGATTTTTAGAATTCTTTGACTAAGGGTCCCCACTTACCTAGTGTTATTGCTAATACTAAATAAAGAGGGGGGTTGTTGGTGGCCACAACAATTGGCGATTCACTTGGAAGAACCAGTTATCTCTGTTTTTCTATTGAATTTTCTAAACTTCCAAAACAGAAAATTTTTCATAAAATTAAACTTTATTATGGAAAGATAAAGTACATTATGCTCTAACCTATCAATGATATTTTGTTTCAACTATTTTCCACTTTGATTATTTTCTTCCTCGGGCTAGTCCTTGTATTTACATCAGTCATTACTTGGTCTTGTAAAGATAAAACAAAGTCTCCTCTGTAAACCAATTTTAAATATGCTCATTTGTCGTAGGTAGAGCCTCTGTTGCCAGCAGGCGTTTATAGCCTCGACAGGGTTACCTGTTACCCAGCAATGATCCGGTATCCTACTTAAGGCAACCTACAACTTTTTAAAGAAAAATCCATATCCACACTTATTGCTTTGATTTTCTTTTTATTATTAAAGAACAATGTCTTGGTTTGGTAGCCAAATTATGACACAGTCATTCACTTGATTTATAACTTTGCTGAACAAGATGGCTCGTGATGAGACCCCTTGTCTTTTGATTGCAACAATCTTGAGTCATTGCCATGTTGTGGTGTACAGTATTGGCAAAGTCAGCAAGTTATAATATCTGTGATTAGGATAAGCCGGCTCGTGATGATACCTCTTATTCTTCAAGATAAAGTGTATCCATGGGTTATTCCTCTGAAAGTTGTGATTTCCTTAGCAAGAAGGAAGTCATTGTTTCCTTATGATAGCTCTGGACGACAATAATAGAGTTTTTGGAAACAACTCTTCTACAGAGAATCTTTATTTTGTTATTGACACCTTTCATTATACTGAGATAAAACAATTTCTTCACTAAAGGTTGCTTTCATCAAACTTTTTGAAGTTGAGACTAGTATCATATCTAGGCTAGAGTTTTTAACTGTATCTATCAATAATAAAGATCAGTTTTCCAAAATATTTGCTATTTATACAAGAGAAAAGTTCAAAATCTGAAAGAGAATTGGTGTCTTTTTCGTAAATGCCTAATGTAACCACTCACAACTGGTTTTATTATGAAAAAGAAAACAACTACTCTACAAAAATAGACGAATAATCTTCTATGGAAAATATTTCTTGAGAATTTGTCCATTAACAGGCAAAGGATCTCTCTTACCTGCTAAATCCTATAACACAAACGTTGATGGACCTATGACTTCTAAAATTTGAAAAGGACCAAGCCACATTCTTTGAAATTTTGTATGTTTGCCTTTCTCTTCATGAGCTTTGTCCCACTTTAACACTAAATCTCCCATCTGAAAATCTTTTTTGGTCATTATATTTGAATCAAAAGAGGACTTTACTAGTGCTTGATGATGAGCATGCGTTTTCCTAGCCTATTCTCATTGTTAAGATTCTAATTTGATTATTTCTATTTGTCTTAACTGTAAGGAGGAAGTGGGTACTTCATCAATGTATTGAACTAAAGACAAAGAGGGAATTGCTAAGTGAGTTGGAAGAACCACTTCTTTCCCATAAACTAAATTAAAGGGAGAAGTGCCGATAGAAGCTTTTTGCGTTATTTGGTCTGCCCATAAAGCATATATCAAAGCCTTATGCCAGTTTTTATGATTTTGGTCAACTGTTCTTTTGATAATCCTGATTAGGTTTTTATTGGTGGACTCAGCTAACCCATTGCCTTGCGGGTAATAATTGGCCGAATATTTCAGTTTGAATCCTCTTTTAAGTGCGAATTCAGTCATTGCATTTCCAGAAAAGTATGATGCATTATCAAACATTAAATCGGATGGCAATACAAACCTAGTGATTATAAATTGATCTATGAACTCAATGATATTTTCAGAATTAGCCGTCTTGAGTGGAACTGCTTCTACCCACTTAGTAAAATAATCTGTTGCTGTGAGGATGTTTCTATGCTGCTTAGAAGAGTGAGGAATGATCTCACCTATTATGTCCAATCCCCACTGACTAAAAGGTTGCTCGATGTTTACTGGCTGTAGTGGCAAGGATGGTTTTTTTGTCTTCCAACAGTAGTTTGGCAGACTTGACATTTCCTCATGTAACTATGCGAGTCTTTAAATAACATGGGCCAGTAATATCCCGCGCGCAAGATTTTATGTGTAGTATCATCTCCAGCATAGTGTCCACCTACCGGCCCATCATGGAGTTCCTGCAAAACTTTTTCAGCTTCAGATTTCTCAAGACACTTAAGAAGAACATAATCATAATTTTTTCTAAAAAGAATATCATTTATGAGCTGATATTGTTTGGCTTTCAACCTAAGAGCTCTTTTCTTAGTATGATCGAGGTGTGAAGGAGCATACCTGTTCTTAAGATAATAAATGATATCAGCGTATAATGACTCTGCATCGCTTAGGCTTACCTCGCACATTTGTACCTCTGCAGATGAAATTTCAGAAGTTTGTGATGCTCCAGCCAACATTTTGCAAAAGCCTTGACCTCTTACAATGTTTGTTGGTTTAATCTCAATGTCATATTCCTGCAAGCCAGTAACCCAATTGGCCCTTTTCTCACCCACATACTTTTGTACTAGAAGATTCCTTACCGCTGGAAATGGTACTATAATTTTAGTATGGGTCTTGAGTAAGAAAGGTCTGAAGTATTTGACCGCTTTGAAAACAGCATAAGCCTGTTTCTCCACGTCTGAATAATTTAATTCAGCACCCTATAAATTTGAATTGAAAAACGCAATTGGGGCTTCCGTTTTTTCTTGATTTGCTTGAGTTAATATCGCAACATATGACTTATCTGAGGCAAATGTGTATAAAATGAAAGGCTCTGAAAAATTTGAAGTTGCTAAAGATGGAGCATTAATAATAGCTTGTTTGATCAGGTTGAATGCTTCATGTTCATCTTGGCCCCATTTAAAATTTGAGTTCTTTTAAATCATGGTTTGTAAAGGAGATACGATTCATGAAAAATCTGGAATGAATCTCTTTACAAAGTTGATTTGACCAAGGAAAGATTGCATGGATTTTTTGTTGTGAGGTAGGGATATTTCAGAAATTTCTTTGATCCTGTCGGGATCAATGTGAATACCAGATTTTGACACTATGAATCCTAGAAGTTTCCCTTCACTTAGTGCGAAAAAAGATTTCTTTGGGTTAAGTGAAATTCCATACCTTAGACACCGTTGGAAGATTTGTTTCAAGTCTTTAAGATGGTTGCTTCATTTCTTTGAATACACTGTTATATCATCTAAATAAATTACCATAGATTTATTGACTAAACCTTTGAATGCGATGTCCATGGCTCTCTGAAATGTGGCACCAGCATTAATCAAACCAAATGGAAATTTTAGATATGCATATGTGCCCCATTTGGTTCTGAATGTGGTTTTCAATTGATCATCAGTATGTACCAACACTTGATTGTATCCTGAAAATCCATCCAAGAAAGACATTAATTCTGAGCCTGCCACTGCCTGTAATCTCTGTTCCATAGGTGGTAAAGGAAAATTATCATTTTGACAGGCTTTGTTAAGGTTTCGAAAGTCAATGCAAATCCTGATATCTCCGTTTTTCTTTCTAACAGGTACCATATTGGAGACCCATTTGGAATGTCTGACGAGAAAGATTATTCTAGCCTTCAATAACTTATTGAGCTTAGTTTTTATCTGATTTTCTAAATTGGGATGGATCTTTCTCAGCTTTTGTTGGACAAGTTTTTCGTTATCGACCATGGGAATAGTATGTTGGATGATGGAAGTGTCGAATGCTTTGAGATCATCATAATTCTAAGCAAAAGCATTTTTATATTGTCTCAAAAGACGAATATATGCTAATTTTTCTTCAGGGGTTAGGCCGAGACCTTGATTAATGTTTTGTGGTTTGGCATCGATTCCTAGGTTTATTAATTCATAGTTCAAGGTTGAACTTTGGAGTTTTGAATTGGTAGACCTTTTAAACCGATCTTTCAAATCATACAAGTCTTCTAACTTGACCACCGACTTAGGTATAGCATTGTTAGTGCTATCTTGTTGCAATTGTCGATCATGTTGGTCTTCGTCGATTATTTGATTGGAGTAGGATCCTTCAGATGTGAGGAAATTTACAATATCAGTATCATCATTGAATACTCTCCAATTTATGATGTTATCAGGAATGGATGGTCTAAAGATTAATTCAATTGAGAATCTATCTGGACTAAAATCTTCTAAGGAATAAGCTTAGAAGCTACATTAGCCAAAAGGTCTACACTTGCGTTTTGGAGTCTGGGGATTGAAGAAATATTAAATGCTATGAAATGCTCAGTCAAATCTTGAACTAAGGATTGATAATTTTTTAAATGACCTGATAAGCAATGTATATTGTTACGTACCTATCTAACCACAATCTCAGAGTCTCCGAAAACTTGAAGGTACTTGACATCTAACTCGATTGCTTTGTACAAGCCTTGGACCAAAGCCTCATAATCCGCTGTATTGTTGGTGAAATCAAATTCGAGTCTGCATGTGAGCATGATTTTATCTCCTTCTGGACTAATCAAAATGCATCCTACTCCTGCTCCTTCGTTAGATCTAGAACCATCAAAAAATAATTTCCAAAACAAAGATTTATTTACAGGTTTATCTAAAAAATTGATACATTTCGAACTATCAGTTCGAGAAAAATTTTCGACTTGGGACAAAACAGAGTGTTCTAAATAGGGTGACGCATGAGCATTGAAATTTCCGAGGAAAGAATCTACCGAGTAATTGCCAATAATGCTGTTGTTATATGCTACTGGTTCATTTTCTCCCTCTAGCTCCATTACTATGTATTTCTGGTGTAGCTCTCGTTCAACTTTTATTTGATTCGTTTTACCGTTGTAGGGCAGCCACATGTGCGACCAGTCGGTTGCGAAGTATCCACGAAGTTTTTCTGACCAATCCCTGCTAATAATTAAGCCATAAAATTCAGGAATGTCAACAACTAAAATGTCAATAACTTGACATACCTTTGGGTTGATTGACAGCCTTATGGTTACTTGATTTAGTTCGCCAATCACTTCGACTTGAGATCGATCTAGCTGAACTATGCGCACAGCTAATTTCTGTGGTTGAACATTTAACTTGGCACATACAGATTTGGGTAAAATATTCGATGAGGCACCAGAATCTACCAAACAATTGTGCACATTTTTATTGAAGATTTCATAAGTAAGGAGAAACGGGGGAGTGTGAGATCTTGATCTTCCTCTAATTAGAGTGATGTCATTTGGATCAATCTTATTGATTGCGTTAGTTGGAGGTCGTCCCATGTTATGGGAAGCTTGAGAAAGTACAGCGGCAGGCAAAGGTGCAACTGGCACAGCATGTAATTCTTTCATCATTATCTTCTGTTGATGCTTTAACTTACTCAGTTTGTAAAGGGTGATGTTGGCCTTATTCTTTTTCATGTCTTCTATAATATTGTACTCCATTTCATCCGACACGATCAGTGTTTTAGATGGAGTTGTTTCATCTGTTTGGACTGGGCTGGTTTGAATCGCTTTAGATGTCGTTTTCTTTGTTGCGACTTTATCCTTTATTGTAGAGCTTGCGCTCTTTGGCTTAGGGGTAGTTTGGGGAGGATCAAGCTTATTTTTGCTTCGTGTGCTAACTCGGAATACTTCTTGATCTTCTTCTTGTGGGAGGATGAAATCCCACATTCCTTGTAATTCCACAACTTCTTCTTCATCAGTCTGCCCTACAGTGGCAATTTCCTCTTCCTCTTCTTCGGATTCAACACTTGAAATAGCATTGGGTGGCTTTGAATCCGTTGAAGGGCCTCTTTTAAAAGCTTTGTAAGGATTTTTTGAAGAAGTTTCTGCTACTTGCTTTTTGATGTCGACCATTTCATTTGACATGGTCTTTAGAACTTTTTGCAATCCTTCCAAATCAAATGGATCTTTTGCTTGTTTCTTCTTGGAGTCTTCCTTAAAGGTGACTTTCTTGGATTTACGTTCCTCTATCGCGGATTTCTTTTCCAAGGCTATTATACGTTTCTCTACTGCTATTGCTTCTTTCATGTTATCGGCTAAGGTTGTTTTATTGGCCCTGTCCACGAAGATTGCTATGTTTGATGGTAGAGCAGTGATATACCACTCACATCGTACTTCTTCACTGGGCTGGGAAGCAGTAGGAATTTTTTTGAAGATTTTATTGAAACGTAAATTAAAATCTTTGATAGGCTCTCTAGATTTGGCCCTAAGGTTGGATAGGTCGTTGATTAACGTTTCCGTAGACCTGTCATCACCAAACTTGGTCAGGAATTGCTCCTTGAAGATGTCCCAACTAGTGATGGATCCGGATGGTAATGAAAAATACCATGATCCAGCTGTTCCTTGCAGAATATAAGGAAAAAGCCGAACAACAGCATCTTCATTAGTAACCCCATTGAGGTTAATGGATAGCATGAAGTTGTTTATGTGCTCTTCTGCTAGCATGCCTGCCTCAGGATTAAATTTAGGCAGCCATTTCTTAGGATGGGCCAATATTTGACTCAAGGGAGCAGGCATTAAGACTACCCCAGGGTTATTCCATGGAGACTGGGCCATTGCTGAACTGCTAACAGAGGAAAGTGCAGAAGATGATCCCTGTGGCTCGGAGGATGAGGATACTACAATTGTAGATGATTGAGGAAGAGTTGTGGGGGTTCCAGTGGACGGATGGACAATGATCTAGAGTGGTGGAGTGGATGGTTGACTTCGCAATGAAGAAGTTGAGATGGACGATGTTGACGAAAGAGTCTCGCTATCGGACTCTTTAGGTGATTTCCTTGCTCTTTTCCTGGTGGGAAGAGGTAATTCAGTTGGCTGAACGCCAAATTTTTCACTCTTTAGCCTGGTCAGGGGATGAGCAGGGTTATATTGCGAAGTCACGCTGCCTTGAGATTTATCAAACCTTTGAGGAGAAATGGAAAATTGTTGAAGTTTGTGAATGAGAGATTCGACTTCAGGAAGTTCAACGGTAGATTGTTCTGAAATGTCAAGGTTCGTAGCAGCGGTTGATACTCGAGCGACATCTAACTCTGGATTTAAGTGTAATGGAGAAGTCAGGGGTGAGTGCGATTTACTCTCAGAATGGTATTCAGATTTAGATTTACTTGCCATTCATAGTTCAGGCCCTCCTTCTGGCGCCAAATATGTTGAAGCCCCGAAAATCGGGTCAACAACAAGGGGGATACCCGCCCAGTCCGGACCTCGATTGGCAACTCCTTATCCGTTTGGTATAGCGGGTCCAACTAGGGATAATGGGACCAGTTTCCCAATCTATGAGTGTGTGTGTGTGTAGAATTTGATGTTACTGATCTAACAGTTCCTATTTAAGATATTCTAATTCTAACTTTAATCTAATGCTATGCTATTGTAATCTAATAAACAACACATATAAATCTATACTAACCCGGGATGTAATTCTTTTATTATGCAATCTAAAGAGATTTCAAATAACAACTAGTAATAAAGATCATTCAGCGATTATAAGAAAGGAAGTCAATAAAGATGAACCACTTCGCCTAAAAAGTTAGACGAAACAGTTGTGAAGAACATATCGCATAATGAGCTATTCATACATTAAGCATAAATAAATAGCTATCATCGTACAAAAGTGCCAAATGATAACTCAGGCATTCATGCAATAATACATAAACAACTAAAAACTGTATATCACTTTAACACATAAGCAGCAATGGTCAAGAGATAAAAGTACCATTTATGACTAGTCCTACTCATGAGCTTCAAGCGACAATGATTTATCTCTCCTTGCTCTAACATCCACTAAGAGTACAGAAGTGCAACATCAGTAGCAGATATCAAATGCAAACATCAACAAATCTTGATCCATTCATTCACCAAAACCTCCTTTGAGGGTGCAAAAGTGCATGTTTTGAGGACAAGTTTTTGATAAATTTCTGGACCCTTCTCTAAATGCATGAGAAGGGTTTAAATACTACTAACTAAATAACTTAATTACACAGATTCAGGATACGGTTTAAATGACCGCCCTTTTTCTAAGCAAAAATAAAACAAAACTATTTCTAAAAATTAAATCTAATATCTAACTATTTCTGCATTTGCTCCTTAATGTTGCAAGAATTCAGTATTTGCCTCGGTAGAGTCGGTTGATTGTCTTCCGCTTTTGATTGAGCTAAGCAAATAGAAATGGTAAGAGCTGGCACCATCTTTTCAGCAAATCGATGATGTACTCGAGAGTCATCCTCTGACTATGTGGCTTCACCGTGTATGCCCAGTAATAATCCAAGTTCAACTTGGTTAACCCTTGAATCACTTCTGACTTTTCTTTGGATTTCTGTTCCCAGTTTGTTCTTTACCATTGCTTTCTTGCATTTTTTGGGCTTACAAGTGACTGAGCCGTTAGAGGCTTTGCTCTTTGAACAATTTTCTCAGCGATGCGTGATTAGCGCTAATCGCGCATCAGAAACTGCCTCCATTCTTTGATCCGGGCTTCTCTGATGTGTTTTTCGCCTTTTACGCCTTTTTCTTCACCAGGTATAAAGCTTAAAAATTTGTAAAAATAATGCTTTCGTGAGCTCTTGACCTTGAGCATTAAACTGCCTGTTGATATCAGCGTCGTTCAATACTCATTCAACTATAGTTGTAAATGAAAGATCTGTAATGGATGGCTCAGCAGCATTCTGTGAATCTGTGGCTCTGTCGCATGCGGTATCTGTTCATGAGGGCATCTTTTCTCTATCTTTGAACATTGGAGTTTTACCCTTTTTCCTTATAGCTTCCTGCACATTGCTTTGTGTAACTTTTGTTTTTCATTCCTGCAGTTCACAAGTGAGGGAGGAGTAATGATAATAAAAATCGATAGGAAAGCTTTAAATGCTACGGATATGCAAAAACACGCCTACCTGACGTAAAGTGGCTCTTCGAACAATACAAAACCATATTTTATTAACCACTGGCATATAATTCATTAATTATCATTAAAGCGCGTATCCAGTTCTTGGTTTATGGAAAACTTTTTCTTGAATGTTGAGCCGGGAAAATCTGCGATGGAATGTTTCTGCGATTCGCATCGCAGCATCGCATTATTGCAGTATCGCATTACCGCAATTTCATTGTGTTGTGTTATCGCAAGGTTGCTTGATCGTGCTATCGCACGATTCGCAGAACGTAGTATCGCAGTATCGCAAAATCACAGATCAATGTAATCGTTAAATCGTTATGTACCTTTCATGCAATTTTGCGAGATGCGATATGCGATATCACATATCGGCGATTCTTTAAGGTTTTCCAAAGTGAGTTTTTATTAATGCATGCGATGCGATGGAGTTTGCATCGCAATCCCGCAATTTATCATTTTTACTCATAAGGAAATGTCCTATCATTCTTTGCGCGATGCGATGTTTCTTAAGGAGTAAAATACATGAGCCTTAATTGATTTTTTTAATTCTTTGACTAAGGGTCCCCACTTACCTAGTGTTATTGCTAATACTAAATAAAGAGGGGGGTTGTTGGTGGCCACAACAGGGTTGTAGCCTACAATGAGTAATTTCTTGCACATTATCAAGGCTGGCACCTTAATTAGGTTGTTTCCTATAGTTTCTTACATATATTTCGCGAGGGTGTCTCCTGCAGGTTGTGCTTACAAATGTATGTAATGAATTGAAGAAGAATAAGAGGAATAATTTGTGGTTTTTTTCCATAAGGGTTTCCATGTAAAATGCTTATGTCCTCTTGTGTTGATGTGGTGGTTTCTTGAATTATTGTTGATGCTATGATGGCTTCTTGATCCATTGTTCTATATATTGATATGTTGCAAATAGTTATGATACATTGCTACATTATTAATTTTTCATTGATAAGAAGTTGAGAAATGATAAAATTGTTTCCACACTCATTCAACCCCCCATGCTATGATGGCTTCTTGATCCATTTTTCTATATATTGATATGTTGCAAATAGTTATGATACATTGCTACATAATTTTTCATTAATAAGAAGTTGAGAAATGATAAAATTGTTTCCACACTAATTCAACCAGCCCCCCCTCCCCCCCATCCCACCCCTAGTGTGCTCTTTGATCTAACCATACATTTATAGTCAACATTGAGAACCACAGTCGACAATGTTCACTGCTAGTAGACTGTAATTAGCCATAGACAACCATCTTCAAAAAATTACTATGTAATGTGACAACCATTGTTGACCATAGACAACAATGTTAAAAATTTAACATTACAATATCACAAATAAATATCAACATTGAAATGTATGAAACCAAAATATGTTAATCCTTTTGTAAATAGATGTAGTCAAAAGTCATGGACATGACAACATTAACGTAAGAAAAAAATTTATAATCTATAATAAGAGAAAATGACAAATGTTAGATGCATAATCATGCATTGTTTTACGAACCATAGTCAACATGGGAATTAACTTTAATATTGTTTTCAATGTGACAAACAATAAACAACATCACAATACAACAAACAATAAACAATTTTAGACTATGACAAAGAACAAACAAATTTGTAATATGGCGAAGAGCTAACAATGTCACAATGTCATAATCAACAAAAAAAGGTTGTAATTTGATGAAAAAGAAATTGCGTCACAATGTGATGAACAATGAAGGGTGTCATAATATGAAAATAAACCAACCAAATCACAATGTGATGATTGGAATGTGAAAAAAAATAACAACATTTCAATGTAAAAAGGAACAAATGACATTGCAATATGATAAAAATAAATGATATCACACTTTCACAAATAATAAATATTGTCACAATTTGAACTAGGTTTCCCAAGTTTACTATGTTGAACTATGCTTACTCAATTTAGTAGGTTGATTTATGTCTATTTGTTTGACCCGAGTTTACGAGGTCAACCATAGCCAACAATGGTCTACAATAGCTAACTAGCTTTACTTAGGTTTACAAGGTCTACTATATATTGATAACATATTAACTATACATTAATACATGTCACCTATATTTGACTATGGTTAGTTATGGTTAACATGGTCAACCGTAGTTAACATGAGCATCAAAGTCAACCATAGAAAACATGAATGCCATGGCTAATCATACTCACCATGAGCATTAACTTTAATACTTCATGCAATATGACAAACAACAAACAACACCGCAATGAGATGAACACTAAAAAATGTTGCAATGTGACAAACAACAAATAAAGTTGTAATGTGATGAACAAAAAATGTCATAGTTACACAAAATTATGATGTCAAAATGTGATGAAGAAGCAAAAATGTTTTAATTTAGAAAACAAGAAATGATATTGCAATGTGACGAATAGTAAACAATGTAATATGACAATTAACAAACCACATCACAATGTGACAAACTACAAACAACATTTCAAACTTAAGTAAAAAAGAATAAATGAACTCACAATATTATGAACAAAAAATCACTACAATTTCACAAAAAATAAATGTCATCACAATCAGAACTAGGTTTTCTTAGTCGACCTAGGTTTACTAGGTCAACTATATTTAACCATGGTCAACCATGGCAACTAGGTTAACCAAGGTTGAAAAGGTTTACTATACATTGATAACATAATATCTGTGCATTAAGACCTAACCTATGGCTGATTATGGTTCACTATAGCTAACATTGTCAACCATCGTCAACATAAGAATCAAAGTCAACCATAGTCAAAATTGGTGCCATGGAAAACCATAGTCACCACAAGCATTAACTTTAATATTGATCCCAACATGATAAACAACAAACAACATCACAATATGATAAACAGTAAACAATGTCACAGGGTGCAACATCGAACAATGTTGTAATTGGACAAAATAATGACACCCCAATGTGATGATCAAGAAACAATGTAATTTAATAATCAAGAAATGACATCACATTGCAATGAAAAATAAACCATATCATAATGTGACAACCACATCAACAAAGTATAGTCAAACATAGTCAACTAGGATGACCTAGGTTTGCTAGGTTGACATAAGTTTACTAGGTTTACTAGTTTGACCTAATTCAACTACCTTAAGAATGACTTATTAGGTTTATTAGGTTGACCTACATTTACCATGTCAACCTACATTTACATTGACCTAGGTTTACTAGGTTAGGCAACGTTTACTAGCTTAACCATGATTTACTAGGTTTACTAGGTTGGCTTAGGTTGGCCTACTTTAACATAAGTTCAGTAACTTTACCTAGGTTTATTAGGTTTACTATGTTCACCTAAGCTTACAAGATTTACTAGGTTGGCCTACATCTAATAGATTTACTACATTTACTAAGTTGACCACGGTTTACTAGGTTTACTAGAATGACCTAAGCTTCTAGGTTTCCATGTAGACCTAGGTTTACTAAATTGTCTTCGACTAACCTAGGTTCACATATGTTTCATAGTTTTACATAAGTTCAATGGTTGGCTATGTTTATATGGTTGACCTATGGTTAACTAGGTTGATGTAGGTTTAGTGAGTTCGCCAAGTTTACTAGATTTACTAGTTCAGTCTATGTTTGCTAGGTTGACCTAGGTTAACTAGATTTATAAGGTTTAGTAGGTCAACTTGGTTTACTAGATTTACTAGCTTGAACTGAGATTATTAAATTGACCTATATTTGTGATGTAAACATAGTTCTAGTAATTTATCCTAGATTTACTAAATATACTATATTTTATTTGTCTTGATGATTTGAATAATCTCTTTTTTTTAATTTCACTATTATCCTAACATAACAACCACACCCTTATTTATTAATTTATTTCAATAAATATTAAAAAATAAATAATAAGAATTTTCTTTTAAATCTTAATAGACAGATAATTAACCAAAAAAATAAATACATAAAATAATAATAATAAAATTATTGCCTTTGTATATTTTCATTTCATTCTTTCGCTCATCTGGGATCGAGCGAGTTTCGTCTCTCCTACACTTATAAACTCCGGAGGCGCAATTTTCTATCTCTTGGACCTGAGAAACTCAGATGATATTACATATAGTGATGCCTCAAAACCCCCTCAGATCCTATGTCGAGAATACATTAAGACATGTGACCTTTGTCTATGTGTCAATCATTACATGTGGCACCCAAACCACATCAATCCCTAGTTCCCGAGAGCCCAATTTTTATTTTGGTTATTTCCCTTGCTCCCAATGTCTAATAAGGTCTTCACGTAAACTATTGGTAAATTTGCAAGGCGGCTATTGGCTAGAGGGTTTCTTCGAGGTGACAGTGACTCCCAATACGGTCGATCCCACTATCTCGACCCCAATAACGGTTTATGGGTTTAAGTTTTTATTGTTTATGGGTTTTGGCAAAATGTTAGTTGATGGCCCAACCTCTTCCATGCTATTATTTAATGCTATGTAGAAAGTAATATAAATATATAAGAGTCCTCCCACCACGCATGTGGTATTACTGTCACATATCCGACACTCACCATTTATGCACGAGACTGGACGAATGGTTGGTCGGCGATCTCGCGTTCGGAAAGACCATTTTGGTTAAGAATTGGGTCACTAGGTTGGTATGACCAGGAGAAGATTTTTTTGATGGAGGATCATCGTGTTGTTTATTTTTTTATTTTAGTGTAAATTAGTAAATGTGGTTGATACCCTAGTTACTAGAAACAGACTTTAGGCTTTGTTTATTACAGAAACTGCTTTAGAAACCCGACAACAAGGAAAACGTCGTCTTATAAGCCGTTTTCGTTTCCAGAGGCCAAAAACTCATTTGTTACGAAACGGGTCGTTTCTTACAGCGGTGTTTCTGGATTCCCTATCTGAACTCTGACTCCTGAGTTGAGCAGCTTCATGCCCTAGTGAGTTAGCTTCACCGCCATCATCAGTTTCTTGTGAACAGGGATCTCAATTCTCATGTACAAACTCCAATCTCTGTAGTTGAACTTTTCCGGAAAAACGTTTTCACTTACAGGTGTTTTTCCCTCCAATTATAGCTAATAATCTCTTGCTTAGTCGGTTGTTCCGATTCTAGCTGTTTATTTTGCTTCATAACTTCTTTCCTTTTGGTTTCATTATGCTTGCCTAATAAGTTGTTTTCTCTGCTTTCGTAGCCTTTATTAATAAATTAAATTCATTATGAAAAAATATAGATAGAAATAGATTTAGTATCAACTTTATTAATAAATTAAATTCATTATGAAAAAAAATAAATATTTTAGTAGAGTAAAGTCAAAAGGAAAATATAGATAGAAATGTATTTAGTACCAACTTTATTAATAAATATAATTCATTATGAAATTTCAAAAATCATGGAAACATAAGAGTTAGCGATGCCCGCTGAAACCATTACGGTCTCTACGTTGTAACACTCCGGGATGCAAATCAACTTGGAGTTTAGATTACTATCGGACTAAAGCCATTAACTGTAGGCTCATCTCAATTTATAATGTGGATTGGAAGTATATATTGTTCAGTTACTCGACACTATTATGTGGCTAGAGAGTCATCAAGTCTGCACTTCCAATTTTTTTTGTAAAGTGTTTATAAGCGGTGAGTGAGTTTAAGTCGATTGCAATCTTCCGAATATTTAGCGATCGGACGGATATGGGCACAGTCTACGTGATCTGGTCGACATAGATGCGGTCAAAAAATTGACCACGCCATGTCTATCACCCATATCCGTCCATTCCAAAAATATTCCAACAATCTACAATCGACTTAAGTCGACTTAAGCTCACCGCTTATAAGAGCCGCGGTCTGTATGAGTACAAAGTGAATAGCAAAGATGAAAAGATATAAGACAACACGAGCAATGGACAAAACATTCTGAAACTTTATTACACACAAATTATCAACGTTATGATCTCAAAACATTATTTACCACATGTTCACCGCAGCCATTACATTCACGTAATAAAATTCGACTAATCAAACAATCTCCATTGACAGTTACAATATTACAGCTGTTTGGCTTTGATTGTCATAGCGTTAATTTCCTCCACCAACATATTCTCCATAGCCAGATCCAGTGTGTTCATAACCTCCACCGCCTCCCATGTTTGAGCCGTAGGCATTACGCTCATACTCACGAGAGCCAGGGTTGTAACTGTTACGAGCGAAGCTTCTATCGTAACCGGAATCCGCATTGTAGGTTGATTCGTAATCGTTGTTGCTTCCCGAGTGAACGCCATTCCCTGACGAGAATTCATGGTTCTGCTCGTAACGAGAAGTAGATCCGTAGACGGTACCCGACTCGTCCCGGGCACCGGCCCCACGGTAGGGCGTGGAATGTGAACTGTATCTATTCCCGAATCTGGCATCTTGATTTTCCTGATTCTTGGCATTTTGAAAGCTAGGCATGGTGTTGGTCGAAGCATCTCTATGGTTAGCCTCGGTACCTTCTTGACGAACCCTTTGTGCATCGGCTGCGCCATCAGAGCCAGCAAGGTGGGCATCATTAGGTTCCTCGTATGCAGTCCCGCTGCTAGAACCGTAGCCAACTCCACCACCGACACCGTCACCCGACTCTGAACCGAAGCCATTATTTACATCACGAATGCCATTGGAACCATAGCTACCTTTGTAACCCTTAACACCACTCTCTTCTCCATTAGGACTATTCTCATTGCCAGGAAATCTACTAAAATACTTGATTTCCCTCTCTTCCACTGCACAGTCAAGATTGATCAACAAACATAACGTGAGCAGAGCAAACAATATGATACTTGTAGTAGGAGACGCCATTTGTCTATAAGCAACTTGTTCAAAAGGGCTTAAAAGCACAGGTTCAACACCCCCTTAAATCCTATTTAGTGATGCCTCAAAACTACCCTCAGATCCTAATGTCAAGACTACATTAAGCCATGTGACATTTTTCTAGGTGTCCATCATTACATTTGCCACCTAACCAAATTAATACCACGTGTCATATAATTTTCATCAAATCACCATATTAATTTTGCTGTTTTTATCTAACACGAGTCTCCCTTGGCTCCCCGTGTCATATTTAAGCCATGTCACTGGATATGCCACATTATCTTGGATCTTGACAAATTTTCATTAGAGTGTCTTCGAATTGCCCATGAACTCGATGTTCGGAGCAAATCTCTGGCGCGAGATGTGTTGTGTTAACTGATACGTGAATTTCTATCTCGGACTTCGCATGATCATGGACAATTAGAGATCAACGCTTTCATTTTAGCTATTTCCCAAGAACCCTATGTCTGATAAAGTTTTCACATAAACATTGCCATCTATTGATAAATCGTTGAGGTGGCTATTGGATCAAGCATTTCCTGGACGTGACTCTCAATAACGGTCGATTCTATGTCTTGATAAGGTTGGAATTTGGATTTCTTTTTTACCTGCTATATAATTTTTTTTAAGTTTTGGTTTTTTATGTTTTTCTTTAAGAAACATTATGTTCAAAAATTTTCCTCTGATAAATAAACTCTTCACTAATAAAAGTTTGATTAAAAAATTATCTTTCAATAACATAATAATGTTAAAATTTGCCATATATTTATATAAAGAATAAAAAAAATGACCATAACACACAAATGACTTGTTAAATCTTGTATTTGGATTTGAAATTGTATGGAACACTTAGAATAAAATCTTTGGAAACTGAAACCAAATGCCATTGACTGGACATGCCATAGTATTTTTGTATAAGAGATATGGCTAAGAAAATCTTATAAGACATATAAGATGACCAACATGGTAAAACTATTGAATATTATCAATAAAAACTCACAAGTAGATTAATCAATATGGTTTATGTTATGATTTAATATATATTATTAGATCTAAAGATAAAGTATACATTTTACCATATTTATTTTAGCATGTTTTGGATCATGATATATACTTTAATATTAACATGATTGAATGTATAGTATTTGAACCTTTTAAAAATTAAAAGACAAAACTTATAATAAATAATTTTTGTGGATCTATTAACATCATATTATAGGATTATGTTATGATTTCCTCCATTATTACATTCTCAGAGAGAAAACACTTATAAGTATTAAATGTGATAAAAGCGTGCTCTCATCAAATCCTTCCTTCTATTTATCACCAAAATTTAGTAAAATTGATATAATACTTCATGTTACTTTCATACACATTGGCTTTGTATGAAAGTAACATGAAGTAAAATCATAACAAACTCACTCTAAAATGACTCCATATACTATTTGAGTAGTTTATTTTTTGGGCCAAAGAATTTCATTCAGAATTGAAAAATAATTTTCACCTTGGTGTATTATTTAGAGACTATACCCTTTAATCTAATTAGTAGACATATCGACGAAAAGTTAAACATATTTAAATTATAATACTTTGACAACTATAATTGTGGGAATTTCAACAAAAGGTGTTGAATATTTGAAACATGTGTGTTTTTCTTATCGAAAGTATACAATCAGTTCTAGTTAAAGTACTTGACAACTATCCATTGCATATCTTTAAAGTATCATTTAAAAACAACAATTTATATTATGCCCACTGATTATTTAGATGCCCAATAAGACTAAGTTCCATACAAATTCGGAGATACTTTCTAACATTATCTAATATGAGGTTTGATACAAAATAGAAATATATTGCACCCTAAAAGGGCACAAGAACATACCATCAATGTCTATTTTTTAGATCCATCCAATAAGAGAAATGCATTTGACAACAAATTATTAATTGATACATATACATAGTATTCAAAATTATGGTTTACTCCAAAATCCAAATACACCAAACCAATGTCACAACTTACAACTTTCTAAATTCCATTGTTCCAATGGTAATGAAAGCAACGAAATGGGTCAAATTGCATGGAAGCTATGCATTAAAGCCAAACAAAAGAAGGGGATTAGATATATGTGCAAAAAGATCTCCTCATATTTAAATGCATCTTGAGAAGCATAAAGGGAGAGAAGCTATGCCATAGTAGAAAAATGATCCAATCTAAGTGCATCACATATTTTACTGCATTTTTCAAAAGGTTGGTAAGTTGTGGCCATTTTTCAACCTTGATGGCATTTTTCATGTGTTGTAAACCCATAACAACAAAACATGAATAATATTTCAAATGATATCTTCAATTTCTCTTATGGCAACCATCATCCATGTAACTATTAATCCATGTATTCCAAATTCCATCAATACAGAAAGAACATTAAAATTCCTTATCATAAATATAAATGTAATAGAGGACAACAAAAGTAAAAAAAATATGTGTAAATAAACTTTATGCAAAGTAAAAAAAACATGTAACTTAATATTTGTCACATGTCAAAAAGTTTTCTTTCCTTTGCATCTTTTCCAATTCTCATAAACTCGTTCCCAGTCCACCTTTATTGTGTTAGGACCTATTAATGGTATGTGCATCAATGCATCAAGTGTGTTAATTGATAGTCTTGTTTTCCTTATATCTTTAAACATATTTTTCTTAGAGAACCCTTGTTCACATGCAACAGTGCTCACTGGTATGACAAGCACTACTTGCCATAATTTTAGCATATTCAGATACCTAGATTGCCAATCTTCTATTTGATAAAATACTTTCCATGCATCTTTCATTGAGAATATTTCTCCATTAAAATGAACCACATCAATCAATTGATATAATTCTCTTTTACAAGCTTCAATATCAAACATTGGTATATTTTCACCTTCATTACATGTTTTATGTTGTAAATGTGAAAAAAGTATTTCAAGCCAATGCATTGCATTATTTTCTCTCATACGAATATCTAACAGATAATGATAAGGAATAAACAACCTTGCTACATTAAAAAAATGAAGAAACTCTCAATCAATGCCTAGACATAATTTCTTATAAGTTCTATGGAACTCTCGAGTGAACCATCAATGCAAGTTTCCATTGGTTGTGGCAATTGTTCATCATGGATTGGAATATACAACAAATCATCTATATGGGTAGTCCCCTCTTTGACAACATTTTCAAGGAAACCATCTTTAGAGTCTTTCAAAAACTTAGTAATATGTACAACAACTTCTACAAAAGAATTTGGTCTACAGAAATGTATTTTAAGAGTATTTAATTCATGGTCAATAGCTATTCCAAGCGATGTGATATCCACATTATCTTCTTGGATTTTTTGTTTAGATTATTCAACTCCAAAAAATCATCAAGCATATTCAAACAAAATTGAACTGAAAAATCCCTTGCCTTATGATACCATGAATTCTTTCTTGCTTTCTCCTACAAATTCAAAATAACAGGCATTGATGTAACTAGTCTTTCCACCACTTGACCTCTAGAGAGCCATCTAATCCCATGGATTTGAAGAACCTGCAAGGATTATAATTTCACTATCTCTAATAAAGCAATGAGTTCATTATTTCTCTTCGTCGAATTTCCAACCAATGAGTATACCTTGTTTTCTATTTTCTCAACATACAAAAACTCAGGTATATTCTTTGAAGCATTTGATGCTACAAGTTCTTCGCATTGTGCAATGTGTAGGTCTTAAACCTGTACATAAATTACCTACAAATAAATGCTTAAAAACATAAAATATACAATGACGACAAACATAAAACAAATACAAAGATATTTTCCCCTGGATCCTAAAAGCTGGGACTACCAGATTGTTTTTTCATTATATTCTTTTCAATGTTACAATACATATATATACATGTTGAAGAATCCATAAAGGCTAATCCATTAACCCTGCATTAGAACGTAACTGTATTTCACTTGACTGGATCTACAAAATACCATGGGTAGAAAACCATCATGCCCAAAACCATATGTGAAATCCATGTGAAAAACCATATAGGTAGGTCTGCCCACCTAATACAGGGTCCAAAAAATATTTCACGGGGCGTTGCCCCGGGCCCCGTGCAGAGCAGAAACCGCCCCCTTGCAAGCCCCCCAACAAGGTGTGTTACTCCCCCCCCCCCCACTACACCTCGCACAACAAAAGGGGGGCTAACCACACCCCTCTAACCCTCTAACCCCCCGGCTTCACGCCTAATGCTAGTAGTGGAAATAATATAACACACACCCAACATTCTCCCACTTGTTGTTTTCTTTCCATAAGGGGCCACATGAGAGCTTAGTCATTGGTCCACCCCTGTAAGTCCCATTGTTTCTCTACACCAAGAGAATTTCTCAATGCTCACAGAGTTTGTCAATGGATATGTAGCATTCTTCAAAGTGTCGACCTTTACCAGAAAAAACATTTTCGTCCTCAATCATATCCCTCAGAATTGAACATCAATGTTCTTTGCCAAGAAAATTTCACTTTTCCTGTCACAAACTATCCTTATAACTCATTTTACTAAACCCATACTTGAACACAATATCTGGAATGAAATTTCTTCCTTTCTTGCATGAGTGGCTGCCATGTATTCTTCCTCTATAGTTGAAAGTGCCACTATAGATTGTCTTTTACTCATCCAACTGACTGCACTTCCAAATAGGTTAAACACATACCCACTTGTAGACCTTCTTTGATCAATATCTCCAGTCCAATCTGCATCAACAAAGCTGCAAATGTCCAAAATTATTTCCAATCCTGGTCTTCCTTGGTAGCACAAACCATAATCACTAGTGCCACGAAAATACCTCAAAACCCACTTCAATGCTATCTAATGTTCCTTCCTTGGTTTTGACATAAACCTGCTCAATACTCCCACTGCATGTGTAATGTATGGTCTAATATAGACCATTGCATTTAGGCTACTGATTGAAATTTCATATGGAACACGTGACATGTCCTCTTCCTCTTCTTATGTCTTGGGACACTGTTCAACAGATAATTTTACACCTCTAGGAATATGAACCTTCACCGATTTACTATCCTACATATTAAACCTCTGTAGTATTATCTCGACACACTTCCTCTATTTTAACAAGAGCTTCCTCTTTGCCCAATCTCGTTTAATTTCCATGCCCTAAATATAGTTTGCAACACAAAGATATTTCATGTTGAATTTGGAGGATAATTGGGTCTTCAAATCCTAGATAATTTCTTTGTTATTTCCAATCAGTAACATATCATCCACATACAAGACTAAATAATTAACATAGCCACCAATTAATTTAAAATACACACAGTGATCTGCTTTGCTTTTGGTGAAACCAAGTCCCTGTATAAATGTATCAAATTTCTGATACCACATCCTTGTTGATTGTTTTAACCCATACATAGACTTTTTTAACCTACATATAAGTTCTTTATTACCCTTCACTGCAAATCCTTCAGGTTGCTTCATGCATATCTCTTCTTCCAGATCCAGGTGAAGAAATGTTGTCTTCACATCCATCTGTTCTACCTCAAAATCAAAAGCAATAGCAACAGATAAAAGTAATCTAATAGAAGCTACCTTGGTAACATGAGAAACAATATCACCAAAATCAATTCCTAGTACCTGGGAATAACCTTTTGCTACCAATGGAGCTTTGTATTTCTCGATCTTTCCTTGAGAATTCATCTTCTTCTTAAACACCCATTTTCTTCCAATGGGTTTCATTCTAGCTAGAGACTCCACCAGATCCCAATCCTCATTTTTCTCCAAAGATGCCATTTCATTAACCATGGCCTCTTTCCAGAGTTTTCCATGCTCTGAATCTACTGCCTCCCTCACATTTTTTGGATCATCATTAGTAATAAATAAAGAAAAATTTGAACATAAAGCAGATGGACTATACCTTTCTAGCTACGTTCTTTCTTGAACTAATATTCTCACAGATGGAGTTTGTGGCTCTTCATCTTTTGATTCCTCTTCTATTGTAGTATCTGATTCTTCCTCCTGCAGCTCAAACTATATCTTATTAGGCTCCTTTGGTAGGACTCCATGTTTAACAACATATTTCACTTCTCTGAACACCACATCTTGGTTGTACACAACCTTCCGTGTTTTGGGTTCCAAATCTTATAACCTTTTAAACCATCCTTATACTCAATAAAGATGCACCTTTCAAATTTACTATCCAACTTGGTTCTTTTCTCCTTTGGAACATGTACATATGCATCACAACCAAATACCCTTAGATGTGAAAGAGAGGGTTTCTTACCAGTCCATACCTCATGTGGAGACTTAACCTCCAACACTGATGAAGGCGATCTCTTGACCAGGAAACATGCAGTCTTGACTGCCTGTGCCCAGAATTCTTATCCTATCCTAGCACCACTAAGCATGCTTCTTTCCTTTTTCATCAACATCTTGTTCATTCTTTCTACAACGCGATTTTGTTGAGTTGCGTATGGAGTAGTCTTATGTCATGCTATACCACACTTCTTACAGTAATATTTAAATTCCTTCTTGCAAAAATCTCCATAGTTATCTGTCCTCAACACCTTTATCTTCTTCTCTATCTAGTTTTCCACCAAAGCCTTAAATTCTTTAAACCTGTCAAAGACTTTAAGTTTCTTCCTGAGAAAATATATCCATGTATTTCTTAGGAAGTCATCTATAAATGATACATAGTACATAGACTTACCTAGTTATGGAAACGACACAAATCCAAACACATCATTATGCACAAGCTCTAATATATGTTTTGTCCTCTTAGCACCAGAGGGGAAACTCACCCGATTTTGCTCTCCATATACACAATTCTCACAGAAATAAAAATCAACAGACAAATTAGACATACCTTCTACCATACCATTATCATGAAATATTTGAAGTCCCTTCTCTCCAATATGTCCAAGGCTTTGATGCCATAGCATGGTCTTTTCTCTAGAAACCACCAGATTTTCTGCTCCACTTTCAGGAACCACAAACTTGTTGCACCCATCAATAATAATGATATCTTGAAGCTTGTACAAAGTTCCAATATGAAATCTGAGCATCAATACCAGTACTCCCCAAACCATCTTGCAGGTATCTTTCTCAAACACTGTTTTTACACTTGCATTATCCATATTTCTTACAGAAATCATATTTCTGGCCAATGCAAGAATATGTAGAACACCCAGAAGTTTTCTAATCCTTTCGCCTTGAAACTTCAGTTTGACCTTTCCACGTCTGACAATTCTAACCTTCCAGTCATCCCCTAAGAAGACATCACCACTATCATATTTATCATACTCACAGAACCACTCCCTCTATGGAGTGAAATGAAAGGATGCACCTTAGTCAATCAACCATGCCTCATGATCTACATGTGTACTTGAAGAAGAAGCCAAGTACACATCCCCACCTTCATCTGAGGTGGATTTCGCCTGTGCAGAAGGAGCATCATTAGATCCCTTTCCTTTTTCAAGAGATTTAGATCTACAGTCCTTTTTGAAGTGCGCTTCCTTTCCGCATTTCCAACATATCTTTCTAGGTCTTCTTGGAGATTTATATCTCCCTCGAGATTTAGATCTCCCACTCCAGGACTTATTATTGTTTCTGTTCTCATATCGTCCTCGTATAGACAAGGCATATCCTTTTTGGCTCTCCATACTTTTCTATCTCATCTCCTCTGACAACAAGGATGAGACTATTTCATCAAACTTCAAGGTAGTTTTATTTCTACCTATTGCAATAACCAGGCTATTCCATGAATCTAGTAGAGAACACAAAAAATTGATGCACTTAACTTCATTTGAAATTTTAATATCAACAGATAACAACTGGCTTACCACAGTATTAAAGGTGTTCAGATGCTATGTCATTGAGTATCCATCCTTCATCCTCAGGTCATACAACCTTTTACGTAGGAACAATTTATTCACTAGAGACTTAGATTGGTACAAAGTCCCTAACCTGTCAGACAAATCCTTCACCTTAGCTCCCCCTGATACATTCAACAGTACTGAATCTAAGATACATAACTATATTGTGCTATTTGCATTATGATCCAACTTTGTCCAGTATTCATCTAATGTTCTTGTTGGTTTAGTAGCCAGATCTACCGCTATCCACTGATCTTTATCCACTAGTAGATCCTCTATCTTAAGTTTCCACAACTCAAAACTATGACCATTAAATTTATCGTTCTCTATCTTTCCATAGCTTGCCATATTCTTTCACCGCAAGAATCAATCCCATAGATCTCCCACTAAATAGGGTCTACCACAGGCCCGAGCAAAAAACTCGTCAGCAGCAAAGGCATCCCCTTGAAGCTAAAAATACTCTGATAACAAATGTAGGTTTTAACCCTATATATAAATTACCTACAAAAAAAATTCTTAAATACAAAAAATATACAATGGCGAGAACCAAAAAAGAAATACACAAAGATTTTCCCTTGGATCCCAAAACCTGAGACTACCAGATTGATTTTTCATTATATTCCTTTCAATGTTACAATACATATATATACATGTTGAAGCATCTATAAACCCCAATCAATTAACCCTAGATTAGAACATAATTGTAGTTCCCTTGACTGGATCTACAAAATACCACGGGAAGAAAACCATCATGCCCAAAACCATGTGCCAAATCCATGCACAAAACCATAGGTACGTTCGCCCACCCAATATAGGGTCCAAAAAAAATTTCCCAAAGCACTTCCTCAGACCCCGTGCATAGGGGCTACCACCCCCCTACAAACCCCCTGATAAGGGGTGCTGCCAACCCCCTATGACCCCCCCGCTACGCCCGGCCTAATGAAGGGGGAGGTTGGTTGCGCCCCTCTAACCCGCTGCCTTCGCGCCTGGGGATAGTCATGAAAAGAATATAACACACATCCAAAACAATGCAGTGAGTACCAAAAAGATTCAATAGATCATTCTTTAGCGATGCAACATATCCATTTTTACATACAACTATAGATGGCACACCATCAGTCAAAACTTTTATTAGTTTCAAAATTTTCAACTACTTGATTCCTTTAAATTAATGATGGTTTCATATATAGTCTTAACTTTTCCATCAAGAACAATAATCATTTTCATAAATTGTGATACTAGAGGGCCCAAACATTTTAAGTCTAGATAAATAGAATACACAATAAAGTATTGTTCCAAACCCTTGTCTATACTTTCATATAACATTATAGAGAAAAATGGACTATCTAACATTTTTCTAGCTTGCACATCTTCAAGGTAATCTGATATAGAGTGAATAAATTTAGTGGCTTCTTTTCTATTTATGTAGGAAGAATACTCCACTCGAGAAGGCATATTAGGCATCTGTAGATGCATTTGAAGATGCAAAAGATCTTCATAAGTAGCAATTTAAATATCTTTCTGTGCAATAAAATATGCTAACTTCATGGTGGTTATGACCCTTTCCTTATTCGCCTCACTTATAGCCACTATGTCTTCTGTAGTGGACTTTTCGAACCTTCCAGTTTCATACAAATTTCTTTTAGTTGATGTTTGATGAATACAAAATTTTGCATGAGTTGTTATAGCATAGTATTGAATGGTATTACAACCATTTCCAATACCCCATGGACCTTGAGCATTGAATTTCTCACAAATTCTTCACTTCATATGAGTCTTGTCATTTTCAAGATTAATACTACACACCCAAGGATGTTTTATCATCCACTCTTCTTAAAAATCTCCTTTTGAGAAGGTCTTCCTCCTCGAACTATTAGATCCATCATCTTGTCCTTCCTTTTAATGGATAATAATTTTTAGTTCAACAACAAACTCTTCATCCATATCTTCATAAGCGTCATCATTCAATTAATGTATATATGGAATATATTTAACATTAGAAGTTTTTGATGTTTTATAATATCCATAAAATTTGTCTATAGTTGATTGACCCTTTCTTTTGGGAGGAATTTCTATTGAAATAATTTACCTACATGCAAAACAATCACAATAAATTAATAATTTATAAAACTTACAAAATAAAATTTAACACACGTAGCTTAAAAGATATTATCTATAAATAGAAAATAATTATGAAGAAAAAGTGAGTTTAGATTTAAGAAATAAATCATAGCGCAATAGATAAAAAAACTAATTTAACCTTTCATTGAACTCTAAAATAATAGTTTAAGGTTTAAATTGTCTTTAAGCTTTCAACAACATATAGAAAAATACAAATATAGACTTTCATTATCTAAGTTTAAACCATACTTAAATCACAAGAATGGAATAAAGAGTGGAGGATTGGTAGTCATTACATAAGTTAAGATGCCATTTTAATAAGGTGTTATTACTAAAAAATAACACCCTCAAATGTGTGAGTGATCACCCTTAGATGCTGAGTAATATTTATTCTATATGATGTTATACGATAATGTGTTGATTGTTTAGTTCTGCATCTAACATTATATATCTTAAGATGAAGTTATGGTCATATTTTAATCAAAGAGGTGTAGTTTGGTTGTAGTAAGTGAAGGTTGTTCAAGCCACTATCACCAAGGTGGGGGAATGCCACATGATCAAAGATGATAAAAAGAAAATTTTCAATCAAGACTCTTAGGTTTGTGACATAAGATCTCACCTTAAGCACATTTATAAGACTTAGTAAGTAATTTTTTAGATGATAATAACAATTCTAATCTATAAATAATCCTTGAATATATATTCAATCCTTTATTTTTATAACATTCCTCAGTAAACATATACATATTATGCATTCATGCTAACATAACAATCATCTATACAAACCATAGCAAGAAGAATATCCATAATAATGGGCCTTACGTGACTCCATTCTAGAACAACTAACAAATACATTATCTCTATTAATTTTGCATAGAAGAAAAAATTTACAACACCTGAAGACAATCTAAAACTATTAGGTAAAAATTATTTAATCAACCATTTTTCCCTAACATTTGAAGGCTTTGTATACATTTTTTATCCATCTACATATTTAACCATATCAAAACCCTAACTTGAATAACATATATGGCTACATAATTACAATACATAATGCATAAAATGAAATAAAATAAACTAGGTAAAGATATACAACATGGTTTTCATTCATCTTTCTTGAGTATGTAATTGAATCGACCAATCTTATTTTTCTGTATGTGACATCATTATAATTATTTAGGATCGATGAACAACATTGTTTTTCAGCTAGAACAAGAATACAACATTTTAAAACTATAATAGTAATTCAAAAAATAAATTTAAATATGTTATAATATATTAGATTTAATAAACATAATCCAAATGTTATAAGTTATGACATTTTTCTAGATATATTTTCTACTTATTTTTTCCAAATATAATTAAAAATTACTACAATTACAAAAATAATCAATAAATTTGTAAAATTCAAATATTCCAAAAAAAAAATTAAAAACTTAAATTATTTTTATATTAAAATTTATAATTTTAATAATTTAAAATTTAAAATCTTAAAAAATTTATTATATTATTAAATTTCAATGAAAAAAAAAAAAAAAACACAATATAAAACCTTTAAAAAATTATGTCACTCAGTCGACTAACTAACTTTTTGAAATAAACTAAATTTATACATTAAATCATCATAAATTAAAGAGTACATTTTTCCATAAAAAAATCACTTAAAGATTCCACATTACTACTTGTCAACTCTTATGAGCATAGGTTAGCTTTATTAAATACTTGAAATTATTAATGTCATATCTAAGCATTCGTACACTCATTCTAAAAAATATTATATTATTAAATTTTAATGAAAAAATAACAAATAAAAAAAAAACAATATAAAATATTTAAAATATACAAATTTAAAGTTAATATATTATATTAATATTTCATATTTATACCATTAATTATATCCCTCACTCTACTAACTAACTTTTTAAAATAAACTAAATGTATACATTAAATTGTCATAAATTAAATTAAAGAGTACATTTTTCAATCCAAAAAATCACTTAAGACTTCTCATTACTACTTGTCAACTATTGTGAGCATAGGTTAACTACTCTAAGCATAGGTTAGGTTTATTAGGTAGATGATATTATTAATGTTATATGTAATGATTCCTACACTCATTCTCAATTAAATTCCCAACTCTAAGTACCATCAAAGCTAAAAATGCATGTGAAATTTCAATTTGCCTTTTGTCATCTTCTTAAGGACGAAGTTATACTCATTTCCTTTCACGATTTGAAATTTATGGTTGACGTAAATATCTCTTAAGATTCATTGCTACTAAGCTAGTAAGGTACTAAGTGATAAACTGCCAATGCACCAACCATTCAGGTAGGCCCTCGGCGCAATTGCTCTTTTATTCTTTATATAACACATGAGCATAGTTGGGAATGACCCGTTCAATTACCAAGCCTGAGCTTAGTGGGTCATGCCAAATCTTGAATGAAAAAATATACCCCACCTAACTCTGAAACAAATATTTGGCTTTACTTGAAAAATTATTAATAATTAACTCCGGATTTTATAAGTTGTATGAGCTTTTATAACTTAAGCCTACAAAGTGACTTCATACACATAAATCAAGTGAACTCTGAAATGCGCTTAAAATAAAAGCAAACACTTCATAGTGCACGATGTATTATGTGCATGCTTGTTAAGATATTTGAAAACAATGAAGCAAAAAAAATGTTAAAACATAAAAATATATTAAAGTAATAATAGTTAATAATATATTGTATAAATAATAAATAAAATCCTTTTTATCATGTGGTAAATTTATGAAAATGTAAAGTAAATATGAGTACAAGGTCTCATGTTCAAATCCCCAACTATATGATCACCTGGCAAATCTATGAAAACGTAACTTAAATGTGAGTACAAGGTCACATGTTCAAATCCACGACTATTTAACCTATGATTTCTTACTCAAGCCGAAACTGTCCCACTTAAGAGTTATAGTAGTAGTGGTTGGAATCAATCCCATATAATATGAGTACATAGAGAGACAAGTTACTAATTCCTTTAACATTAAAAAAATTACAAAATATAATAACAACATTTTTATGATATTAATAATAAACTTAAAAAAAACTAACTATTACATCGCATTAAAAATACATGCACTCCAAAATAAGCCCAAAATTCCTATAAAATAATAACTCAAATATATATTTGAATGAATGATTAATTCCTTTTACCATTAAAAAAAATACAAAATATGGTAACAACATTCATATGATATTAATAATAAATTTAAAGAAAACAACACCATGGCATAACACTAAAAATACATACACTCCCAACCAAAAAAAACAACTATCAAATTATAACAATCTAACCTACTTTTAATTTCAATCTCATTTCACCCAATAAAATCATAATTTCATATAAACACATAATACATGCAAAAACTTTATTAATCTTAAGAGCCTACCCGCCATTAAGCCCCATACCCATACTCTCGAGTGACCTTGCTCTTACTTGACGGTGCAAATAATATGCACTATCTTAAGCTTATTTTAAGGTGAAGTGATTAGTTTGTAAGTGTCCCTTTCAATGGTAGTTATGCTTTCTTATTAATCAGCGGCTCCCATATATCTTTTTTAATATAATGATATTTTTGAATATAAAATATGCTTAATTGCTCGATATATGAGCTATACTTATTTATGTTGTAGGTAGTTGTTTTTGACAAACTTACTCTTTAAAATTGAATAATAAATTAGTGTGGCATAACGTTTAATGTATATTCATTTGTGCCATACAACCTACTTATATGTAAATAGATTGAATAAGAGTTAGGGACCTTGGAGAGTATACATGTCATGATGTTGATCACTTGCAAAACGACCAGATGATTAAGGAGAGAACCATACAGCCAACTGGCACATGGAAAAGCCAAAATCTGTGGTCATGTGACATTCCTTTTGATTAAGATTTAAGCAAGGCGTGCTCCAGAAAAGGGGATTGAGTGATCAAATAATAATGTTGTAAGATTCATCATTTAGATAAAGGAATTTTTAAGAATGGAACGCGTATCGAAATAATTCCTTCAATAATGAACAATATCGAGCATCACATTAAATATAAAATTTTGATTTTCATTCATCACACAAAAATATAGAATGGTTCTACTTGACCGTGGATACATGATACAACAAACCGTGCTGCTATGAGAGATAATCAATACGTAGTGAGGAGAGTATGTTTGAGGCCATAATCAAGTTATTTGAGGCCATGGCGCGATTCTTAAAGCAGAAACTTTTGACGGCCAACAAATTTCTGTAAACATTATATTTCGTTCTTTATTAATGAGTTTCAGGTTTGAAAGCTAACCTGGATGCTCGTAAGTTGTATTTGAGCTGAGTACTTATAGATTTGTGAAGTGTTGTGGACGCAGATAATCAGGCTGGACGCGAATACGTCTCCACTGTGGACTATCTGGAGAACCCTAAGATTCCTTGTTGACAAAGACATTTTGTTTTGTGGCTAATAACCCTGCATAGAGTTGACTTAGTGAGAGCCCATGCAGGATAATTGTGAGAGAAAACACCACCCACAAAGGTGAAGGTCGTGGCCAGCAGGGAAGGAAAGGGAACCACCATCAATGGGCATAATTTGGATCTGGATGCCTGCTAATGATGATGGAAATTATTATGGGAGGTGGATGATCTAAATTATTCTAAATTAGCTCTTGATTCAGCACCCTAGGACTGATAATTTAGCTCCCTATGGGGAATGCTATTTCGAGTCATGAATTTATTAGGGGACATCGCAGCTGTGTGATATCTCCCCTCTACTTCCTCTGGTTGTTGAAATTTATTACGTTAATTAGATATCGTATTGCAAGGTATGAGATCTTCTGCCAAAATTTTCATTTAGTTATTGTGTTTTATAGATAACGTACCAATGGCTAGATACCTTATCAAATTTTTGGATTTGGATTCAAGTTTTGGAGCTTTTGGAGAGTTTTAAGGTCCTGTGGAATTGGGCAGTGTCTGCAATTCCTTACCTGGGAAATCGTTGGCGTTCTGTTCACCGACAGAGGTATATATATATATATATATATATATATATATTCAGAAGAAAGGTATATATATATATATATATATATATATATATTAAAATTTCCACGCCCCCCGAAGCCTATGCTGTACAGTTAAGTTATAGCAATTGTCGCTCGATTGTGATTGCAATTGCAACTTGCGCGTTGCACCGTTTGGTGAGGATTCTGTATTTATGCCCATTGCCAGCTCCAACTTCGAAGTAAACGGCAACGTCGCCCAGGCCATGGAGCATCTGTTACTTGTAGGTTAAAAAAAAAAGTGAAAATAAATGGGCGTAAGCACGTTTTCAAAAAATTGTTGAACGTCAAATTTTTAAACGTTAAAGATGGGTAAAATTCCCTAAAATTCCATCCTGATCCTAACCCTGATAACTGTTTATGGGTATAATTTTTATTTTTATGTAAAAGTCATCCTTATTTCAAGTCAAGGTGGATTTGGTGGATTTAGGTTTGTGGAATTTGGTTTATTTTTTAAATCAACAAGCAAGATTCAATGTTCACAGAATACGCTTGTCTGATTACCACATCTACTACTGTGATTTCTGGGTGCGTTCTACTCTTGCGCGTTACAACTAAAAAATCCAATAAATCATGAAATTGGATCAATTTTAAACGTGGCCTGATCACACCCTTTGGTTGTAATCGATTGCACACTCCCCTAATATTAGAGAATCCGACGGACATGGACACCCTCCATTTTTTTTTTGACTGTTCTCATGTTCATAATATTCAGAGAATCTTTAATCAATTTAACCTCACCAGTTGTAATGTGAAGTTTGGATAATTGAAATGATTTAACCAGTCGAGGAGAACCATCAACGCTAGTAGCTCTACACACTTTGACTTCCTCTCTACATTCTTTGTTTCCATTTCTCTTAGTTCTATGATTGAATAACGCCGCGAAGGTTTTCCATAGAAAACTAGGGGTTTGAGTAAAGGATTTTTCGTATTCCATTTATTTCTTTTGGTTAAAAACTATACATATGAATTTATTACGTCGCCATAATTCACATTATATATCAGATTTATCTGCATAGCCTAGTCAATTAATTTATTAGAACGCAGAATGATGTGATTTGAAAGGGTGCAAATGAGTTATGAAATGAAATTATTGTTCGAGAATGAGCATATAAATGGCGATAATCCATCTAAACCACACACATATTCCAGATTCATATTGGGACGCTTTTTGCCCAACGATTTCAAAATGGCTGCAGATCCAGAGAAGTATAAGCTTTTACAAATTAGGAGTACTGATGAGAATTTGGAGGTATTGAAGACAAATTTAATTTAATTCTTATATGTTGATATCGATCCATAAGAATTTCACTAAAACTCTTATCGGTCATGCGCAGGAGGAGTTTTTAAATTATTTCCAGAGATGGTTTTGTAACGAGATACACATGGATACCCACTGAGCCCTAGGCGCCCATTTTTTAAAGAACTTAGAGATAATTTACGATCGTAAAGAATCTGATGTTTTTCATGGTTCTTAGGCTCTTTCTGAGATGGATCGCAAGGGTGCATATAATTTCATTAAGAGAAATCAAAACCAAAACAATTTTTTGTTGTAAACCCTCAAAACATCCTGAAAAAATTATATGATCTTCTTTCATCAATATCCTTGTGATGCCAATAGGCGTCCTTATTTCAACTCATGGTGGATATAGGCGTGTGGAATTTGAATTTATTTTGTAAATCAATGAACGAGATTCAATGTTCACGAAAAATGCTTTGTTTGATTACCACATTTACGGATGCTATTTCTGGGAGCACTCTCCTCTAGCGGGTTACAAATTAAAAAAATGAATCATGAAATTGGATCAATCTTAAACGCGACCCAATTGCCCCTGCTACTGGTAACATGGTAGTTCAATTAATTGAAACAATTTAATCGGTTGAGGAGATCTGCAAACTTTGAATTTTTCTATGCATTCTTTGTTTGCATTTCTCTTGAGTCTATGATTGAATAACACCTAGAAGGTTTGGCAAAGAGTCCCAAGGGTTTTTGTTGGAAATAATAATCCCAACCACCGCAATAAATAGCTGGACAGCAGCCATATATGTCAAACGCTTTTGCAGCCCTACTTGTCAGACATTTTTGCAGCTTGTGTCTCAGCCTGAAGATAGAAGGCCTGAAGTTAGACACGAACCATTCAGAAACCCAACAAAGGCATTTAAAGAATTTATGTACTTAGTTAAACAGATATGGGCAAGCATTAATTCAAGAATCTTGCCCACACTACAGAAACACCTGAGAGACTCTAATCACACTCAACAACAACATCAAAATTAATTTTGCTCTGGTGGAGCAATTTTTGGTGGGGGCATGAAAACTACAGTTACTCTATTTTACTGTGTGTTATTCTATTTTTCATTTTTAAGAAATGAATACTAAGTTTTAGTGTGTTGCTCCAAACTTATTTTGTTATTTTCGCTATGAATATTCATTAAGTCTCTGGAATAGTTTCGCCGTGGGCGAAATCCAAGTTTGGCGGTGGGCGGAATCCAAGTTTGGGAAATAGCCTCCCAGTGTGGGAAGATAGCTCCCCGAAATCTACTTCCCGGTGCTAGAACCTAGTTTCGCCAAAGTAGCTTAGCGAAAGTCATAACTCTCTGCCTCTCCCCTCTGCAAAAATGAAAATTAAATTCGCCAAATATTTCTAACATGGTATCAGAGCAGGTTAAACATTGTTATTGTAAAAACAAGTGTTTTTACTAACAGTGAAAATTGTTTTCAACGTTCATTGTTTTTTAGCATATTTACCAACAGGTGAAAAGTTTGTTTTTACCCTCAGAAATGGAAACATCAGGCACAAGCTTGACTAATCCTCAAATACCTCAGTTTAATGGAAAAAATTATGATTATTGGGCTATTACAATGAAGGCCCTGTTTTCTTCTCAAGACGTTTGGGATTTGGTGGAGAATGGTTTTCAAGAACCAGCAGATGCAGCGGCATACAATGCCTTATCTCAACTAGAAAGAGATGTGTTAAGGGACAACAGGAAGAAGGATTCAAAAGCCCTGTTTTATATCTTTCAAGTAGTTCATGAAAGTATTTTCCCAAGGGTTGCAGCAGCAACGAAGTCCAAGCAAACATGGGACATCCTCGAGACAACCTATCAAGGCATGGCAAAAGTCAAGACATCAAAGCTGCAAATGTTGAGGAGAGATTTTGAAACACTTTGTATGAAAGAGTCTGATAATATAGACTTGTTTTTTACACATGTAAGTGGGTTGGTTACTCAAATAAGGTCTCATGGTGAGACACTTGAGGAAAGAAGAATAGTTGAGAAGTTTTGAGAAGTCTGCCAGCAAGGTTTGAGGCCATTGTTGTGGCCATAGAAGAGACAAAGGATCTTTCACAGTTCACATTGGATGAGCTTAATGCATTACTAATTTCTCATGAACATAAACTGAATAGAGCAGCAAGCTCCTCATTCGAGCATGTCTTCAAGGCACAAGTATCATTTGGTCAAGGTTGAGGCAGAGGAAAATCATATGCTATAGGAAGAGGAAGAAGCCCACACAGAAGTGGAAGAAGCAGTGCTTCAAGCTCAAATGGAAGAGGTAGCAATCCAAGTCAAGGCCCAAGCCAAAATCAAGCACAAGGTAAGAGGTATGATAAATCTCAAGTTCAATGTCATTACTATAAGAAGTATGGTCATTATGCAAATGAATGTAGAATGAAGCAATATGATATTAGTAACAAACCAAGTGTAAATTTAACAAGAGAAAATCAGAACCATGATAGCATGTTTCTAGCTTGTAATGTAGCACAAGAAAAACAGAGTGATATATGGTATCTAGATTTAGGGTGTAGCAACCACATGTCAGGAAACATAGAAATGTTTTCTGATCTAGATGAAAGTGTGAAATCTGAAGTGACATTAGGGACTGATAGAAAAGTCTCTGTCACGGGAAAAGGAAGAGTTAATATCCTAAAAAAGAAGGGGGAGAAGAAATACATCTCTGATGTTTACTTTGTCCCCGGTCTGAAACATAATCTCATGAACATTGGAGAGCTCATGCAAAAAGGATACAATTTCTTCTTCAAAAATGATGTGTGCACAATTTTGGATAGGCCTCCAAGCAGACAGTTGATTGCAAAGGTTCAAATGACAGACAATAGAATGTTTCCCCTGAAATAAGATCATATTTGCAGAAAGGTGCACAAGCACAACTATCTATGAACTCACAAGAAAATGGAAGAAAATGGGTAGCGATCACACAAGTAAACTTTCAAGTAGAGGTAAAAGATGAAAACTGGTTATGGCACTTGAGATTTGGACATCTCAACTTTGGAGGTTTGAATTTGCTGCATAGGAAAGGTATGGTGAAGGGTTTAGCACTCATAGAAAAACCAGACAACATGTGTGAAGGATGTATCTTGGGCAAGCAACATAGAGAGACATTTCCAGCAGGAAAGTCAGTGAGGGCAAAGGCACCTTTGGAGATTGTCCACTCAGATTTATGTGGACCAATGTAGACGCCATCAATTGGTGGCAGTCACTATGTATTGACCTTCATAGATGACTACACAAGGAAGACATGGGTCTTTCTCCTAAAATAGAAAAGTGAAGTGTTTGAGCACTTTCGCTAATAGAAGGATCTTGTTGAGAAGAAAAATGGATACTACATCAAAATCCTCAGGACTGACAGAGGTGGAGAATACATCTCAAGTGACTTCCTTCGATTTTGCAGGGAGCATGGAATTCATAAGCAATTTACAACAAGATATACACCGCAGCAAAATGGTGTGGCAGAAAGGAAGAATAGGACCATTATGGAGATGGCAAGGAGTATGTTGAAGGCAAAGAATTTGCCAAATGACTATTTGGCTGAAGCTGTCGCTTGTGCAGCATATATCTTGAATAGATGTCCAACCAAAAGCATCCACAAAATTGTTCCTGAAGAGGCATGGAGTGGAAGAAAACAAAGTGTCACTCACATGAGAGTTTTTGGATGTGTGGCTTATGCACATGTCCCAGATGAGTTGAGAAAGAAGTTTGACAGCAAGGAGGAGAATTGCATATTTTTTGGATACATTGATGAATCCAAGGCATACAAACTCTACAATCTATTAACCAAGAAGGTCATAATCAACAGAGATGTGCAGTTCATAGAAGAGGAAACATGGGATGGAAGTTTAGAAAAGACAATCAATGTCAAAGCATGCATACCACATGAGGACAGAGAGGAATTAATAGCAGCAAGTAATTCCTCAACAGTGACTCCCTCTACTCCTATTCAAGCGTAGAAAAGCAGGCAGCAAGCAATGCCATCAACAAATAATATGACAATTTCGTGTAGCCAAGCAAGTGCTTCTCCAAGCACACCACGAAGCGCGACACCAAGTGGCATATCAAGTCCATCTTCAGCAAGCATAAGAAGGCAAAATTTCAGAAATTTAAATGAAATTTATGAGCAAGATGAAGTTGATAGTGGCGCGGGTCTAAATTTCTTATTTTCGTTATTTTTCCATGTAGATGACCCAATCCACTTTGAAGATGTAGTCAAAGAAGAAAAATGGGTTGCAGAAATGGAGGAAGAAATAGAAGCAATAGAAAGGAATGATACATGGGAGTTAGTGAGCCTTCCGAAAGGAAAACATGTTATTGGAGTGAAGTGGGTCTGCAAGACCAAAAGTAACATTGAGGGAAAGATTGAAAGGCACAAAACAAGGCTAGTTGTCAAAGGATACAAGCAGCAGCATGGAAGAGATTACACAAAGACATTTGCGCTAGTTGTGCGGATGGAGACAGTGTGCGCAGTTGTGGCGATTGCCACACAGCATAAATGGACAGTGTATCAGATGGATGTAAAGTCAACGTTCTTGAATGGAGTGCTGAAAGAGGAAGTGTATGTCATGCAACCACCTGGTTATGAGATTGAAGGAAAAGAAGACAAAGTATATCGGTTGAAGAAAGCTCTTTATGGATTGAAGCAAGCACTGCACGCATGGTACAACAGGATAGATGCTTACTTGTTGAACAATGGTTTCGACAAATGTGACGGTGAGCCTACTCTCTACATCAAAGAGAGCGAAGGTAAGATTCTCATTGTCATCTTATATGTAGATGATTTGATTTTTACAGGCAGTCATGATTTCCTTATCGCTGATTTCAAGCAAGTCATGAAGAATGAGATTGAAGTGACTAACTTGGGATTGCTAAGATATTTTTTGGGCATAGAAGTGAAACAAACAGAAAATGGCATTTTTATCTCTCAAGCAAAGTATGTGGTGGAAATTTTGGAGAGGTTTAAAATGTAGAACAACAAGTCCGCACCAACTCCAACTGTCACAGGGATGAAGTTAAGCAAAGAAGATTGTAGTAGCAATGTCAATTTGACATTATACAAAAGCATGATAGGCAGCCTGATGTATTTGACTTCCACTAGGCTAGATATAATGTATGCAGTAAGTTTAGTGTCAAGGTTCATGGAGACACCCAAGGAGACACATTGGCAAGTACTAAAAATGATTCTAAGGTATGTCAATGGGACAAAACAGTATGGCGTTTTGTACACAGCAACCAGTGATTTCAGGATGGTTGGTTACACTGATAGTGATTTGGCAGGCAGTGTCGATAATAGAAAGTGCACATCAGGATATGTTTTTCATTTGAGTTCTGGAGCCATTTCATGGGCCTCCAAGAAGCAGCCAATAGTGTCACTGTGAACAGCAGAAGCTGAATATGTCACAACAATAGCAGCAGTGTGTTAGGAAGTTTGGATGAGAAGGATGTTGAGGGATCTTCGTCATGACCAAGAGGGTGCGACAACTACTTTCTGCGACAATACCTTAGCAATTGCTGATCCGAATTGGATCCATGAAGAAGAGTTATCAGAGAACCATGACTGTATCAGGTCAGGACATGCTTCAAAGAATTAAGAACAACGATCAGAAACACCTCTAAACAGTGGCAGTTAGTAGCCAGCGTGGAATGACGAGGACCTCGGTCAAAGCGTGCTGACCGAGGCCCATGGAGACTGCGTAGGAGGCGGAACTAGCCCCTGAGAAGCCTAGATCGGGAAAAGGAGGCAGTTTTTGATGCGCGATTAGCGCTAATCACGCATTGCTAGGCAAAACCCCTCAAGAAGGAGAGGCCCCAAGTGCTCGGTTGCATGAGAGTTAGGAAAACCATGGGGAAAAGGCTAAAGGCTAAGGCAGGACCCGTGCTTCGAAAACTGGCAGTAATTATTGGGGGCACCCTTGGGCGATAAGCAGTTTTGGCAAAAAAGGAATGATTCCACTCAGTGTCGGACGCATGGCAAGCGGAGGAGAGAGAAAACCGCCGCTCATCGCGTGCTAACAGTCTAACAAGTCAACCATGTGAAATGACCGAATGGCATCGGATCTAGCGGCTCCAGATCTAACGGCTGAGATCATGCCTGATGGAAAAGTCGAAATCGACAGGGGATAAAGCCACGATATATAGGAATTTGATGTCCAATTTGACCGCCAAGGTGGCAAATGACTCATTCCACGACGTAACTGAAAAATCAAACTGATGAAGCAAGCTGGCATAGTCGTAGGAGGACAAGTGGCCACTCCCTGTGAGCCTGATGATGACGCCAAGACAGGGAACTCCAAGCGAAGTTATAGCAGGCGATCTGACGGAAGTGGAAGAGGAATCGAACAACCATGAGATCGAATGGTTTAAATCCATGAACAGACAAAGAAGAAGACACCGAACACACAGAGGAAGACGGAAAAGAAAAGGAAGAAAATAGAGAAAATGAAGACAGTGAAGCAAAAAGCAGAAAGAAGATAGAGGACTGAGCTGACCAAAAGCAGCATCGAGCACTAGAGAGATTGAGAGATTCAAGCCATCCCTAAGAGGATCTGTCAGGATTGAGCACCACACTGGGCTCCTTCCATTAAAGACCAGAGAGGTCGAAGAGCTGGTGAGGAAAAGATTTTGTGCACTCTAGTGGCTTGGGGAATCCAAGAACCACCCTGCCAAGCAAATTCTGTTTCAGGAGAATCACATTGAGTTCCTTCATTGTAATTCTCTGCTTTAAGACACAATAAAAGAAGGCCACCAATGAGATTTGGACCGGAGATGTAGCTTTGGAGGATAGGGTGAACTCCTTATTAAATTCTTGTGTTCTTATATTTGCTTCCTGTATTTCTCTGTTGTTTTTCATTTCAAGTGTGTGTATTTGCAATCTGATCGATCCATTACCTAAATTACATAGACACACACCAGCACATGAGTCCCTATATCTTCAATTAATAATTCTTAACTGAGATCACTCATTGGGTGATTTTCAGATCAAGTGGTATCAGAGCTTTAGGCTGTAAGGTTAGACAAGCTTGTGCTAGTTTATTTGTTGAATGCTCACTAGATCAAAGCTCAAATTAGGAGAAGGAGAGTTGGTTGAAACTAATCCAGAAATTTGGAGTCTATCCTCGGAAGAAAATGTCAGAGGAAGGTTATGTGGGGCCAGACCCTCAATTCATAGAAGGTTTCCTAGCTGTAAAGTCCATGGTAGAATAAATGTATAGGGACTTTAGAAAGCATAAGGATGAAGATTCATCTAGTTCTAAAGAAGACAAAGAAGAAGATGAGTCTCACTTCCATGACCACTCCAAAGGAAAAGGGAAAGAGGAAAGCTTCCTCACCCCTCCTAATAGCCCTGTGCATAACAAGAAATCATCTTTGATCAAACTAGATGTTAAATTCGGTTTGCCTGTATATGATGGAGAGCTAAATGCTGAAAAGTTGGACAATTGGATTAGACAAATTGATGTTTATTGTAGAGTATAGAACATCGATTCAGACAAGAGCAAGATTCAGTTGGCAAGCCTACGCCTAGAAGGCACTGCCTTGGTTTGGTGGGAAGGCAAAACCCAAGTTGACATGAAAAGACATGGTGAGACCCTCTTTGTCTAGAGTGAATTTTTTTCTGCATTCAAAAAGCAGTTCTATCCATTGGCCTACATGCAACAATCCATGATGAGTTGGCAAACTCTTCGGCAGTTGAAAGGGAAAAGTGTGCAAAGGTACACTCAGGAATTTCGAAAGAGAGCATTGATTCTAGGAATCTCATTAGACTCACCAGAGACTCTATTGAAGTACATTGGTGGTCTACACAGCTACATGAGGCATACCATCCTCATGTTTAATCCCACTAGTATAGATGAGGTATCTGTACAAGCTACTCATCTAGAAGCTAGAGGAAAGAATGGAAATCTAGAAGTTAGGGGAACCTCCCAACCCACTGTAAGCAAGAGCAAGGAGAAAAGAAAGTAGAAGTGGAAAGCAAGGAAGGTTAACGCTGCACAGAAAAGCAAAGCTTCATGCACTCACTGTAAAAAGGATGGGCATGATGATGAGCATTGTTGGATTCTGCATCCAGAGCTGAGACCTAAGAAGCTCAAGGGCAAGAAGAAGAAGACTGTTGTAGCTATTCAGAAATATTTGGGGTCAGACTCAGGAGATAAAACAACCATTGCAACCACAGGTATAAAAGGTTGTCTACTTTAGAGAATGTTGAAATCAAGAAGCAGGTGGAGGAGTTGCTCGAGAAAGGGTTCATCAGGCCTAGCACATCACCATGTGGCTCACCAATCGTTTTGGTGAGAAAGAAAGATGGCTCATGGAGAATGTGCATTGACTACTGAGCACTGAATAAGATAACCATAAAAAATCGTTATCCCTTTCCTCGCATAGATGATATTTTAGATCAATTGAAGGAAGTTGTTTATTTCACCAAGCTAGACTTGCACAGTGGATACCATCAGGTCAGAGTTGCAGAACAAGATGCATGGAAGACTGCTTTCAAAACAAAGTAGGGATTGTATGAGTGGTTGGTTATGCCTTTTGGCTTAACTAATGCTCCTGCTACTTTCATGTGATTAATGAATATGTACTTAGACCTTTTCTTGATGATTTTGTTATTGTGTATCTGGATGACATTCTGATTTTTAGTAACACGTGGGAAGAACTCTTAAAGCATGTTAAGCAGACATTAGATGTTTTGAGAAGAGAAAAACTTCATGTTAAACTCTCAACATGTGAATTTGGAAAAACATCTCTAAATTATTTGGGTCATATAGTAGGGGGTGGTGAATTGAACATAGATCCCTCTAAGGTGGCAGTCACTGTAAACTGGCCTAAACCCAAGTCTGTTATAGAAGTGAGAAGCTTCTTAGGAGTAGCATAGTATTGGAGGAAGTTCATTTCTAACTTTTCCTTAATTGCAGCTCCCTTACATGCTTTAACAAGATTGAACAAGGTGTTTCAGTGGGGAGGCAAACATCAGAAATCCTTCGACACCTTGAAAGAAAAGATTAGCACAACACCTGTGCTAGCACTACCTGATCTGCAAAGACCATTTGAGCCAACCAGATGCCAGTGACTATGCCATGGTAGCAGTGTTGACATAGCACGGTAAACCCATATGTTATCATTTTGAGTCTTTTAATCCTACAGTAGTTAATTATCCTACATATGATAAAGAATTGTATGCATTAGTTTAGAGTGTGAAAAAGTGGAAAAAATACTTAATGGGCAAAGAGACAGTAATACATATTGATCATCAACCACTTCAATATCTACACTCCCAAACTAAGTTGCAGCAATCAAGACATTACATATGGATGGGTTTTCTACAACAATTTCATTTAGTCATCAGATATAAAAAGGGCATACATAATAAAGTTGCAGACATGTTATCTAGACCCATTATAAATGCATCTACTATACTTAAGCATAATTCTGTGCTACATGAAAGCTACATTGAACAATATGCTCAAGATATAGACTTTAGAGATGTATATGCAACTTTGAGTCAAGGCAAAAGAGTAGAAGAACTGGATTACCATGTGAAGGACCGACTCTTATACCATTGTGGGAAACTCTGCATTCCACAAACTTAGAGAGTAAGGATAATTAGAGAAGCACACAATTCTCTGATATCAGGTCACTTTGGGGTAGGTAAAATAGTTGCACAGCTGCAAAGATTTTGTTATTGACCGAAAATTAATGAGACAGTTTCTAGATATGTAAGAGGATGTACTATATGTGCTAAAAGCAAGCCCAACAACAAAAAACTAGGCTTCTACACTCCATTACCAATACCTTCTCACCCTTGGGAAAGTGTTTCCATGGATTTTGTTGGAGGACTACCTAAATCTAGGAAAGGTCATGATTATCTATATGTTGTTGTGGATAGGTTCAGCAAAATGTGTATATTGATACCTTGTAATAAATAGATTATAGCTAAACAGACTGCAAAATTGTTCTTTGAACATGTATGGGTTCATTTCAGATTACCCACTTCTATTGTATCTGATCGAGACACCCAATTTGTGGAGAAGTTTTGGTCAAGTCTGTGGGAACTGATGGACACCAAACTAAAGAAAAGCACAACTTTTCATCCACAAATTGATGGCCAGATAGAAGTAGTTAATAGGACAGTGATCCAGTTACTAAGAGGATATTGCAGCAAACATCCTAAGCTTTGGGATGAACACTTGTGTTATGTGCATCATGCTTACAACAGAGCAAAACATTCTTCTACACAGAGATCTCCTTTTGAGACTTGTTTTGGTTTCATACCAAGGTCTCCTTTGGATTTTTTCCTTGGTAAAGATACCACAGTTGAGGGACACAGTGATGTGGATAGGGCAATTAGGTTCATTGAACAAATCCAGGAGATCCACCAGGCAGTACAAGAACAACTGGAAAAGAGCCAAGCTAATTACAAGGCTAGGCAAGACAAGCATCGAATGGATCATAGTTTCCAAGTTGGTGACTAGGTCCGTCTGTATATCAGCAAGGATAGGATGCAAGGTGAAGGCAAGAAGCTAAAGCCTATCAGGTATGGACCTTTCAAAATAATTGAGAAGATTGGTGAGAATGCTTTTCGCCTTGATCTACCAGCTTACATGCACATCTACTCAATCATAAATGTAGATTGCTTGAGATTGTTTGAACTATCACTGATTGAGGATCCTGAAGAGCAAAGTCAGTTGCCTTCTATTGATGACTTGCTACCTGAATATCTTAATAAATTGCAGGAAGACACAGTGCTGGACAGGAAGGTGAGGATGACGCACAGGGGATATGTTGAGTACCTCAGGATTGGACTCAAAGGTTCAAAGCGAAGCAGTGCAAAGTGGATTGAGATTAGACAAATGAGAAAATAGTACCCTCACTTAGTCAATGCTTGAAAACCAACTTTTGGTGGTCCAAAAGCTTTTCAGTGGGAAGGTTGTGATTTGAATTGGATCCATGAAGAAGAGTTATCATAGAACCATGATTGTATCAAGTCGGCACAAGCTTCAAAGAATTAAGAACAATGATCAGAAACACCTCTAAACAGTGGAAGTTAGTAGCCAGCGTGGAACGACGAGGACCTTGGTTAAAGCGCGTTGACCGAGGCCCATGGAGACTGCGCAGGAGGCGAAACTAGCCCCTGGGAAGCCCGGATCAGGAAAAGGAGGCAGTTTTTGATGCGTGATTAGCTGGGCAAAACCCCTTGAGAAGGAGAGGCCCCGCGCACTCGATCGCATGAGAGCTGGGAAAACTGTGGGGAAAAGGCTAAAGGTTAAGGCGGGACCTGCACTTCGAAAACCGGTGGTAATTATCAGGGGCACCCTTGGGTAGTAAGCAATTTTGGAAAAAAAGGAGCGATTCCACTCAGCACCTGACGCGCGGCAAGCGGAGGAGACAAAAAACCACCGCTCATCACGCACTAACGGTCGAGCAAGTTAACCATGTGAAATGAGAGAATGGCATAGGATCTGGGGGCTCCAGATCTAATGGCTGATATTGCGCCTGATGGGAAAGCCGGAATCGACATGGGACAAAGCCGCGATCTATAAGAATTTGACGTCTAATTTGACCGCCAAGGTGGCGGATGACTCATCCCACGACGTAACTAAAAAAGTGAACTGACGAAGAAAGTTGGCACAGTCGTAGGAGGACAAGTGGCCACTCCTTGTGAACCTGATGATGACGCAAAGATAGGGAACTACAAGCGAAGCTGTAGCAGGTGATCTGACGAAAGTGGAAGAGGAATCAAACAACCATGAGCTCGAATGGTTTAAAGCCATGAACAGACAAAGTAGAAGACATCGAACACCAATAGGAAGAAGAAGAAGAAAAGGAAGAAAATAGAGAAAACGAAGATAGTGAAGCAAAAAGCAGAAAGAAGACAGAGGGCCGATCTGACCAAAAGCAGCATCGAGCACTAGAGAGCTTGAGAGATTCAAGCCATCCCTGAGAGGATCTATCAAGAATGAGCACCACATTGGGCTCCTTATATTAAAGACTTGAGAGGTCGAAGAGCTAGTGAGGAAAAGAGTTTGTGCACTCTAGTGGCTTGGGGAATCCAAAAACCACCCTGCCAAGCAAATTCTATTTCAGGAGACTCACATTGAGCTCCTTCATTGTAATTCTCTGCTTTAAGACACAATAAAAGAAGGCCACCATTGAGAGCTGGACCGGATATGTAGCCTTGGAGGATAGGGTGAACTCCTTATTAAATTCTTGTGTTCTTATATTTGATTCCTGTATTTCTCTGTTGTTTTCCATTTCAAGCGTCTGTGTATTTGTAATCTAATCGATTCATTGCCTAAATAACATAGACACACACTAGCACATGAGTTTGTAATACCTTCAATTAATAATTCTTAACTGATATCACTCATTGGGCGATTTTCAGATCAAGTGTTATTAGAGCTTTAGGCTATAAGGTTAGACAATCTTGTGTTGGTTTAGCTGTTGAATGCTCACTAGATCAAAGCTCAAATTAGGAGGAGGAGAGTTGGTCGAAACTAATCCTGAAATTGGGAGATTCTATCGTTGGAAGACAATGTCAGAGGAAGGTTCTGTGGGGCTAGACCCTCAATTCATAGAAGGTTTCCTAGCTATAAAGTCCATGGTAGAAGAAATGTATAGGGACTTTAGAAAGCATAAGGATGAAGATTCATCTAGTTCTAAAGAAGACAAAGAAGAAGATGAGTCTCACTTCCATAACCACTCCAAAGGAAAAGGGAAAGAGGAAAGCTTCCAACACAAACAAATACATTTCATTAAAGCAAGAGTAGAGATTAATTCGATTGAATAAGAAAATAGATCACTAGTATAAATTGGAAAAACTAAGAATATTTTAGATACAACTACTATGTAATGATTTAGCTCTTTCTGAAGATTAAATTCTCTGTGGCTTGGCATAACTATTTGTTGTTAGTGCATTTTAAAATCATATTGTTTTCATTCTGATATCAAAGAATAAGTAGTCAATGAATGATGGAAAAATAGAAAACTAGATAACCTCCTTTATATTCATACCTAAGTTGTTTTGTCACTTTTCTGGCAGAGGAACAAGAAACTTCAATCCAAGTCTTAAAAACAACGCACAGGTTTTAAGCGTAAAAGTCAAATAGAACAAAGCATGGAAATAATTTGTTGACATATTTTCTGACGCCAGACAGAATAGTGATTATTCTGTAGGCTGGTTTCTACCAACAATTTACAGGACAAAAACAAGAAAACGCCCAAAATACAGAGAAAACATCTCTGATACCAACGAAAATTATCAATTATCAGCATGCTGAACCCTAGCCCACAAGCCAGGCTATATAGCTAAAATGCATCACGCCAAAAATAGTCTGCTGAAAATCTGGCCCAAATCGGGTCCAAATCACTTCCTAAACAATAAACGAAAATTAACATAAAAGGAAAAGAAACTAAAATGGAGGATTCGGAAAAGAAAGCGGCAGAATTTGAGGCCGAAAATGATGGAGCACACTCAAACTTCCCCCAATTAGGGAAAAATCAACGTTTCCTTCCATCTTTGCACTGATCTGCCAGATCAAGGTGTCTCAGCGCCATCAACGTGCTATCAGACAGTTCATCATCCTCTGGCTCGGATCCTCTGCATCAGTCACCCCGGGTTGGAAAGAACTCGTCCTCGAGTTCACAGCAATGTCATCGAGATCCCCAGAACAAGGAATTTGGTGCTTCACATTAAATACGTCAGAAGTCCTCAAATGACTAGGGAGGCGCAACCTCTACGCGTTATCATTGATCTTCTGCAGTATCTCACAGGGTCCAATCTTCCACTCCTTAAGCTTATTACACTCCCCAACAGGAAAGCGATCACGCAATAATACTGTCCAAACAAAATCATCAACATCAAAAAGTACCTGACGACGATGACTGTCTGCTCGAGCCTTGTACTTGGCATTGCTCTCGTGAATGGCTAGTTTCACCTGCTCATGTATGCTCCTAAGATGTTCAGCCATCTCATATGCCTTAGGGTTCAAGCGACCTATTCGTGGAATAGGAGCTAATTCCAGCACCCCAGATGGATTCTGACGATAAACAATATCAAATGGGCTCAGTCTCGTGGTTTTGTTTTTCGACTAGTTATATGCAAACTCTACCTAAGGTAATGCCAAATCCCACTGCTTGGGCTTAGTTCCTGCCAAACATCTCAAAAGGTTGCCCAAACTCCGGTTGACCACCTCGGTTTGACCATCCATCTGGGGGTGGTAGGCAATGCTGAAATTCAACTATGTCCCCAGCATCCCCCACAAAATCCTCCAGAAATGACTAATAAACTTGGTGTCACAATCTGACATGACTGATCGAGGAACACCATGTAATCACACAATTTCCCTGAAGTAAAGATGGGTGATCCAGGCAACATCCATTGTCTTCCTACAAGCTACAAAATGGGCCATCTTGGAAAACCTATCAACCACAACCAAAATGGAATCTGAGGCCCATTGTGTACGGGGTAAACCCAGCACGAAGTCCATACTGACATCAAACCAAGGGCCTTCAAGAACATGTAAAGGAGTGTACAGGCCCGCATTGGTGAGAACTCCCTTGGACCGTTGACACACATAACATCACTCCACATAATGGGCCACATCACTGGTCAACTTGGGCCAATAGTAATTAGAAGATATCAAGGCCAAAGTCTTATCTCACCCAAAGTGACCCTCGTTGTGAAGTTCTCTGATAATCTACTGCCTGAGTGAGAAATCTAGAATGCATAACTGTAATCCTCGAAACAGATAACCATTATCCACAACAAAATCATGCCGTTTACCATCTGTTACCTCCTGAAATATCCTCCCGAAGGAAGGATCCGTTGCATACATATCAGTGAATGTCTCAAACCCTACAACTCTGGTGTTCATGGTGGTGAGGAGTAACGTGCGACGGCTCAGGGAATCTGTGACTTTGTTCAGGCTCTTAGCTTGGTGTCTCAGTGCAAATGTGAACTCCTGTAAGTACACCACCCACTTGGCATGCTGCTTACTCAGCTTGTGTTGGCCATTGATGTACTTTAGGGCCTCATGATCTGTGATAAGAATGAACTCCCTTTGTAATAGATAGTGATGCCAATGCTTCAGGGACTGAACTATGGCATAGAACTCCAGATCATAGGTGGAGTAATTCTTCTTTGATCCAGATAGCTTTTCACTGAAAAAATCTATGGGATGCCCTTCCTGACTTAGAACACCACCAATACCAATTCCAGATGCATCACAGTTTACCTCAAATACCTTCTCAAAATCTGGAAGTGCCAAAATTGGTGCCTCTGTCATCTTCTGCTTGACTAGTTGAAAACTAGCATCTGCCTCCTCAGACCACTGGAAATCACGACCCTTGAGGCACTCTGTGATAGGAGCAATCAGAGTGCTGAAATTTTTTATGAACCAGTGGTAGAAGGATGCCAATCCATGGAAACTTCTGACATCATGCAAGGTCTTTGGCTTGGGCCATTCCAAGACCACATCTATCTTCGACTGATCTGCCTGAACACCATCAGTAGACACCACAAAACCAAGGAAAGTGACAAAAGTAGTGAAGAAGGAACACTTCTTCTGATTGACAAATAGGCGCTCCATCCTTAGCATATCAAAAACTTCACGAAGGTGGTGAAAGTGTGACGCCCATGTCTGGCTGTAAATGAGGATATTGTTGAAGTAGACAACCACGAATTTCCCCATGAAAGGTCGTAGAACCTGATGCATAAACCTCATAAAAGTACTGGGCGCATTGGACAGTCCAAAAGGCATGACCATCCACTCGTACAACCCATGCTGCGTTTTGAACATTGTCTTCCACTCATCTCCAGGCCTGATTCTGATTTGGTGGTATCCGCTCTTAAGGTCAATTTTTTAGAAGACCTTAGAACCAGACAGCTGGTCTAACATATCATCCAAGCGGGGAATTGGAAACCTATACTTCACTGTAATTCTGTTGATGGCTCTGCTGTCTACACACATATGCCAGGAGCCATCCTTCTTTGGCACTAACAGGGCAGGAACTACACATGGGCTCATACTCCCACGGATGTAGCCCCTCTCCAACAACTCTTCCACTTGTCGCTGCAACTCTTCAGATTCCTTAGGACTGAGGTGGTATGCTGGTCGATTAGGCAGACTTGCTCCTAGGATAAGGTCTATCTGATGCTGAATATCTCTCATAGGTGGTAACCTAGGAGGGAGATCCTCTGGCATTAGGTTAGAAAACTCTGCTAGCAGCTGCTGCACCTCTGCTGGTAAATTTGTAGTCACGTCCGTTGTACTATTCCCACAAGGCAGTAATGCATAGATCATGTCTCCATGCTTCATCTCAACTAAGAACCTAGACATAGAAAGCAAGTGATTATTATTGGCCATCGAGGTTAGAGTGGTTCCTTCCTGTCGAGGTGCCAACACTATCTTCTTCCCTTTGATGCTAAGGGAATAAGTATTCTTCCGTCCATCATGCACAACACTACGATCATACTGCCATGGCCTACTTAACAATATATGACAAGCATCCATAGACACTACATTGCACCATGCATTATCAAAATATTTTCTACCGATCGAAAAAGACACTAAGCATTGCCTATCTACTTTTACCTCACTGTACTTATTCAGCAATGACAACTTGTACAACTTGGGATGGCGATCTGTCTTCAACTGTAGTTTCTGGACAGCCTCTTCAGACACCACATTCTCACAACTGCTACTGTCAATGATCATCTTGCAGAGTTTATCTGCAACTGTGCAAGTTGTGTGAAAAATATTGGTCCTCAACCAATCGTCCCCTGAATCATCCTTGAGAGTCAGTAGACTCTTGCGAATAACCAGAGTCTCATGTCCATCTCCATACAGTACATCACCCTCATCATCATCATCAAACACAGGCTCTCTAATCTCCTCAGTTTCGTCTACCATGTCATCCCCAATTAGGAGATTTTTTCCCTTCTGATTGGCAGGCTTCCTGCAATTAGTCGCTATATGTCCCTTTTCACCACATCTAAAACATTTAATACTAGGGTTAGAATTACCCTGCGGTGGTTGCTGGGTAGGACGGGCTTCTTGAGGGCAGACTAGTCGACTACTCTATTCGCTTCTGATCACTGGCCTCTTATTTTGATGTTTCTCCACAGCAAGTGCATGCTGATATGATTCAGAAACCATCCATAGTGAATGAAGGCTGAGGGCATCCTGCAGGGGCTGACGTAAACCCCCAAATACCATGCCACTGTCTGCTCTTCTGTCTCAAATAAATCGTTCTGGGCTATCAATTGATAGAACTCCTCCGTGTAATCATCAACTGATATTGGGCCCTATCTCAACGAATGAAGTCGATGGAACAAGGATTGGGTGTAGTCGAGAGGAAGGAAGTGATCCTTCAACTTCTTCTTCATCTTCTCCCAATCAGTAATCTTGGCCTTGCCCTACCTTTCCCATGAACGCCTCAACTGCTCCCACCACACAGATGCTCTGCCTTTGAGTTCGATGGCGACCAGTTTCAATTTTACATGATTTGGGACTTCTTTATAATCAAAAACACGTTCAACCTCATTCAGCCAATCAATGAATCCATCAGCCTGTAACGTACCAGAAAACTCGGGTAGATTCACTCTGAAACTGAGGTCTCCATGATGATCCTCCCAACCATGATTCTCCTAGAATAGGGCATGATTGTGATACGGGTTCACGAAACTGGAGTCAGAATAAGAATCGTGATCCTCCATCTCATGCTTACCGAATTCCTGTGCCACTAGACGCTGGGTTAACTCTGCAACTTGTCTCTGTAAATCCTTAATCATCACATCCTGAATTGTACGATCACGGTGCGAGACTTCCTCATTCAGAACCTACCCATGACGACCATGACCACGACCACCAGCCATTGAAACTGATGAACTCGCACCCCAGGAAGATGTTGAAGCTCTGATACCAACTGACGCTGGACAAAATAGTGATTATTCTGCAGGCTGGTCTCTACCAACAATTTACAGGACAAAAACAAGAAAATTCCCAAAATACAGAGAAAATGTCTCTAATACCAATGAAAATTATCAATTATTAGCATGCTGAACCCTAGCCCACAAGCCAGGCTATATAGCTAAAATGCATCACGCCAAAAAAAATAGTTTGTTGAAAATTTGGCCCAAATCGGGTCCAAATCACTTCCTAAACAATAAACAAAAATTAACATAAAAGGAAAAGAAACTAAAATGGAAGATTCAAAAAAGAAAGTGATGAAATTTGAGGCCGAAAATGACAGAGCACACTCAAACTTCCCCCAATTAGGGAAAAATCAATGTTTCCTTCCATCTTTATGCTGAGCTGCCAGATCAAGGTGTCTTAGCACCATCAATGTGCTATCAGACAGTTCATCATCCTCTGGCTCGGATCCTCTGCATCATTTTCCAAACTGCATATCCCCAATAATTTATTCTTCACAATGTATGTGTTAAACATTTTGGGGGATAAGAGGTCGTGTCCATGCAGAGAACAAATGCTCGACACGGTAATAAGGTTTGCACCAATATCATAACAATTGTATCTATAAAAACTGAAAAAATTATTAATTTTTTAATTAAATGCTTTATATAGATTTAAGATCTTTATAGTATAATCTATAAATATATATTTTATCCAAGGGCCTTCAAATTCTGTAAAGTTTGTTCAATTCTGCACAAAATGAAATATCATCAAAATATAAAATCAAATTGTCTATCTTTTGTATAAAACTGGCTAGATATAACTTTGTAATGTTAGTTCAACTTTGCACAAAATGAAATGTCACAACAAAATATGGAATTTCACTATTTATGAATGTTTTTTTACAATTTCACAAGCAGAAACATTGGAGGTGTATCGTTAATGTTTTGTTTATATTGTTCATTTTTAATCTTATTTTTTTTCTCTCTTTGTTTTTTATATGCGAAACCTCTAAACTTCGTTTTTTGTACTGTTCTCGTTTTTATTTCATTTCCGTTTCTAGTTTCTGATAACATTGGTGGATACAATGTCATCTATAGTTAAATATGGTCAAAAAATCTAGGCCACATATGTCAGAGATCAATTAACACAACTACAATAGTAAATATGATTGATATAAATAGATAAACAATATTTTGTACCTTTTATATTCCCATCAACATATAAAAATGATTTAAATTAATATATATCAATATAATTGTAATAGCATATAAAATTATTTATATATAAAGCTGCAAACTCTCGATATTTGATTCATGTAACATTTAAAAAAACAGCAAGCTTAATTTATATAAAAAAAAAAATATTCTAACCATTCATATCCATACTCAAATGTAAAATATACGTCAAAATAAACTTATGAGGCATATAAACATTGAGCAATGTGAACGAGATAGTCCTAATTTTTTTTTTTTGATTACACCAAATAACCGTTACATGACAATGATACCTGAGCTAACCTTTAAAAAAGTCCCATACACAACAAAATACCATGTCCTATGCAAGTATAGGAGTGCACTAGATAAACACACACCTCGTAATGAATCATTAACAAAAATTAAAATATATTGTTAATTTAAATTTTTATAAAAAAAAATTATGGGCTTTAGATCGACAGGCTCATCGGTTCAAATCTTCCGTCAATATTTATATATAAATTTTTTTATATAAATTATAAAAATAATTAACATAAAATTAAATTTATATATATTTAAAAAATATTGAATCATATTGATTATAAATTTTTAATTTGTAAATAAATTTTATTACTATAATATTTTTGATGTGACATATTTTTTAATTAAAAAAAACATAATTATTTTTTATTTTATTCAAAAGTAGTTGTATAAATTTTATTGATAAATTTTGTTAGAGAAAAATAAAATGATAAGACTTTTCGGTTAAGAAAAAGAAACATAATTATTTTTATTTTATTCCAAAGTAGTTGTATAAATATTATTGATTTTTTGATATGACATATTTTTTAATTAAAAAAAATATATGTAGTTGTATAAATATTATTGATTTTTTGATATGACATATTTTTTAATTAAAAAAATATATTTTTTATTTTATTCAAAAGTACTTGTATAAATTTTATTGATAAATTTTGTTAGAGAAAAATAAAATGATAAGACTTTTTGGTTAAGAAAAAAAAAACATAATTATTTTTATTTTATTCCAAAGTAGTTGTATAAATATTATTGATAAATTTTGTTAGAGAAATAAAATGATAAGAACTTTGTTGGTTAAGAAAAAGAAAAATCTATTTTATTTTTTTAAGATTTTGGTTATTTACAAGTAATGTGCAGAAGTCGGACAGCGACTCTGATCTACTTTAAAGTTCAATTCCTGGTAATAAAGTCAAAAAGAAAATATAGATAGAAATGTATTTAGTACCAACTTTATTAACAAATTAAATTCATTATGAAAAAAAATAGAAATATTTTATTAGAGTAAAGTCAAAAGGAAAATATAGATAGAAATGTATTTAGTACCAACTTTATTATGAAATTTCAAAAATCATGGAAACATAAGAGTGAGCCATGCTCGCTGAAACCATTACTGTAATGCCCTGGCGATTCGGGCAGAGGCGTGCCTTCACCTGACGGGCGACCCGGGTGGGCAACCCGTGGGCGACCCGTGCACGACGGGCGGGTGAACCGGGTAGGCGACCCGCGGGGGACCCGTGCACGACGGGCGAGTGCCCCGGGCGCGCGACCTGTGCACGGCAAGCAAAAGGCAGGTTCGGGCAAGCATGACAACCCGCGGACAAGGACGAGCTGCGGGCAGAATTGTAGCGGAGCCAAACGCGGGTGCAGCTACGAACCGGCGGACAGACTTCGATTAAGGCTCGGGTGAGCCGAAACGAAGAGCCGACCCAAGGTCGACCCACGCCCAACGGGCGGGCGACCCATGGGCGGTCCACACCCGAACAGCGAACAGCAAACATGGACGCAAGTTGGTGGACGCGGGCGTGGCAAGGTTGAGCGCGGTGATGCGGGCAAAGGGAGGGCGACCCGAGCGGGCGCCCCTCCATACAGCGGACGGGCAGAAACACGAACAGCAACCGGGCGTGCGACAGCGGACAACAATCGGGCGTGCGATAGCGGACAGCAACCGGGCGTGCGACAGCGAACAGCAAGGCGACAAGGGCAGCGTGCGACGTTCCCATGAGCCGACTGTAACGTTGGAGCACTTAAATAAAAATGGGAAATAATGCGATGAGGTCACAAGGCTTTATAAGGGCGTAGGGAGGCCTTGCCCTTAGGCAAGGGCTGACCTGCCCATAAGTAAAACAAGGGGCTTCAACGCATGTATTTCGGGGGTCGGCTTAAAGAGCTGATACCCCTTCATCTCAAAGTGAGTTGGCTATATATACATCGCATAGAAAGCTCATTTGGGGACAGCAAGCACTTCGCATTCCTCTTGGTCATCGAACTAGAGATAAGACGACGCAGAAGTGCACATCTCTCATGCGCATAAAGAGAATAAGTGCGCAGTTCAAACCGGGAATTGGAGCAGAGGACGACGGTTCACGGTATAATGCAGTTCGGTGCAGAGTTGATTCGGTGGAGTGTTAGAGGCTCAGGCGAGCTCGCACTTACTGTAGGTAATTGGTATCGGATTGTGAAAGGCGCTCTAGCCTTGTTGTAATATTCTTGAGTGTTGGCCGTGGGTATGCCCGGCACGCTTATGTAATTGTATTATTGAAAGAAGTTCATAATATATATTTGGGCGAACTCGTTCGGGAGTTGCCCCTCCCATTATCATCGTGTGCAATTGTTAAAGTGTTCGGTTTTACATTGCATATTGGTTATAATTATATGTGAAGATTAATGCCTTGTCTTAATTAAAGAGGATGAATTAAGCGTGTTAATGTGTAAGGCGTAGTCTACATGTATAAGTATTACGAAAAGAAAGTACATGGTAGTGCCGCACCCCGCCAGATAACGGTTGGAAGATCACTGTAGACTTGGGGGCGTGACAGGTGGTATCAGAGCTCGGTCAGAGCTGGTGGGCAGTTTACTAGTGGAAACTTGGACAAGGTTGTCTCGGTTGAAATTGAAGGTGAATCTGCTTGATCTATAGCAGGTGACTAAACAAATATGGAGAAGGCCGACAAGGCGGTAATGGTGGATGATGGCCATAGCGCAGTTAAGGCTCTCCGATATGAAATATTAGAACACATGAGTCGGTGGAGTTCCAACTGGGTTGCGATGCGAACTGAGAATATGAAGATTCGGGAAAGCTGTTCGGAACTACGGAGGGAACTTGAAGAACTCAGAAGCCAATGCGAAAGTACGACAAGTGTTGAACTCAATGAGTTTGATGAAGAAATCCATCAAGGCGAACTTGGTCTTCAAGAGCTCTTTGAGGAAAGAGCCCGATTGAGGAAAGAAAGTGCCAAAGTGGAGGCCGAGGTCAAGCGAATTGAGGAAGAAATAAGAAAGAAACTTCTTGGTAAGAAGCTGGTTGTGATCGAACAAGAGGAGCTCGACTATGTTGACAAGTTGGAAACTCACTACCGTGAACATCCAGAGGACATCCGGAAGTTTAGCTCTATGGACTTGGTTGATGAGCACATGGTTGGTGCGTTTGAACAGAACACGGTGGAGGAGAAGCTTGAGACAAGTCAAGCTAGACCAGGGCCGAGTTCCCCAGAAGGACCAAGCGAAGAAGTAAGGTATCTCAAAAGAAATGTCGAAAAGGAACATGAGTCTATTGACATTTCTGAGGCCGAATTTTTGAAGCAGGTTGCTGAGATAAGGCGCAAAACGAAGCCAACAAAGGAAGATGACTCCTTGAAGTTAAGTTTTGTGCAGGCAACCGTAAAAGGCAAAAGACTTGCAGCTTTGATTGATACGGGAGCCACTCACAGCTTCGTAAGTAGGAAGGCAGCAAGGTCTTTTGGAAGGAAAGCGAAGATGGAAGGGGAATGCAGTGCCTTCAAGGCGGTTAACTCTTCCATCAGAGCTGTTGATGGTGTGTTGAAAAACACTCCGGTAAAGGTTGGATCATGGTTCGGGAAGCTGGATTTGAGAGTCGTAGATATGGACGATCATTCTATGGTGTTGGGGTTGGACTTTATGAGGCTTGCCCAAGCCATACCGATGATGACCCGGACCTTCTCTTGATCACAGCTGAAGGAAAGAACGTGATGGTGCCGATGAATAGAAGAAGTTGCTTGGGATATAGACCAAGAATGGCTTCTATGACCTTGTATCCCAAAGATCCGAATGTGAGGCATGAAGATGCGGAACTAAGAGGACTTGGGAGTGTGGTCCAAACGACAAAGGAGAGGAAGCTTATCGATTTCGCTGCCAAAACCGGGAGAGAAAGCAAAGGAAGTAAGGAAAGAACCTCACGAACTTGGAAACACTTGTTGGGGACATATTCCACTAAAAATCTTCACAAAGAAGTTGCGAACGAAGTTAGCCCAAGTGCTACTTCAGAAGCAGTGATTGGTGAAGATTATGAGGGTAGAGATCCTGCCGGGATAGTGGACTTTTGCAGATATGCTATGGGCATATACGATTTCCAACTGACGAAAGACAAGCTAGGTGAACTTGGATGCACATGTGAAGAGGTTGAAGCTGTACACAAATACTTAAGGACGCAGTATCAATCTGACACATGGGTGGATGAAAGCCAGGGAGGGAGCTTCCTGGCTCTCCTATCTTCTTAGATGACATAGAAGATGGGGCTCATTGTTAAGCTGCTCATGGCAGTGAGCCCTCAAACTTGGTTGAGCAGGTATGGTGAACACAACGTGCTGCAGAAAGATGGGGTTTCCATGGACCTGGGCATGGGATCATGGAAGTAAGTGTTGGCACATGACTAGGATGTGTAACACTTGTTATACATGGGCAGTTGGCACATGGAGATGACTTGGTGGAGGCGGAGACCTTATATAGGTTGCAGAGGTGTTGCTTTATATGGGGGGAAGCCTACATCATGGTCGATATGAGTCTTGGTGAAATTCACTAAGATGGCATGTTGTCGGGACGACAACGTCTTCAGGTGGAGGAGAGTGTAACGCCCTGGCGATTCGGGCAGAGGCGCGCCTTCACCCGACGGGCGACCCGGGTGGGCAACCCGTGGGCGACCCGTGCACGACGGGCGGGTGAACCGGGTAGGCGACCCGCGGGCGACCCGTGCACGACAGGCGAGCGCCCTGGGCGCGCGACCTGTGCACGGCAAGCAAAAGGCAGGTTTGGGCAAGCATGACAACCGGTGGACAAGGACGAGCTGCGGGCAGAATTGTAGCGGAGCCAAACGCGGGGGCAGCTACCGAACCGGCGGACAGACTTCGATTAAGGCTCGGGTGAGCCGAAACGAAGAGCCGACCCAAGGTCGACCCACGCCCAACGGGCGGGCGACCCATGGGCGGTCCACACCCGAACAGCGAACAGCAAACATGGACACAAGCTGGTGGACGCGGGCGTGGCAAGGTTGAGCGCGGTGATGCGGGCAAAGGGAGGGCGACCCGGGCGGGCGCCCCTCCATACAGCGGACGGGCAGAAACGCGAACAGCAACCGGGCGTGCGACAGCGGACAGCAACCGGGCGTGCGACAGCGGACAGCAACCGGGCGTGCGACAGCGGACAGCAACCGGGCGTTGCGACAGCGAATAGCAAGGTGACAAGGGCAGCGTGCGACGTTCCCATGAGCCGACTGTAACGTTGGAGCACTTAAATAAAAATGGGAAATAATGCGATGAGGTCACAAGGCTTTATAAGGGCGTAGGGAGGCCTTGCCCTTAGGCAAGGGCCAACCTGCCCATAAGTAAAACAAGGGGCTTCAACCCATGTATTTCGGGGGTCGGCTTAAAGAGCTGACACCCCTTCATCTCAAAGTGAGTTGGCTATATATACATCGCATAGAAAGCTCATTTGGGGACAGCAAGCACTTCGCATTCCTCTTGGTCATCGAACTAGAGATAAGAGGACGCAGAAGTGCGCATCTCTCATGCGCATAAAGCGAATAAGTGCGCAGTTCAAACCGGGAATTGGAGCAGAGGACGACGGTTCACGGTATAACGCAGTTCGGTGCAGAGTTGATTCGGTGGAGTGTTAGAGGCTCGGGCGAGCTCGCACTTACCGTAGGTAATTGGTATCGGATTGTGAAAGGCGCTCTAGCCTTGTTGTAATATTCTTGAGTGTTGGCCGTGGGTATGCCCGGCACGCTTATGTAATTGTATTATTGAAAGAAGTTCATAATATATATTTGGGCGAACTCGTTCGAGAGTTGCCCCTCCCATTATCATCGTGTGCAATTGTTAAAGTGTTCGGTTTTACATTGCATATTGGTTATAATTATATGTGAAGATTAATGCCTTGTCTTAATTAAAGAGGATGAATTAAGCGTGTTAATGTGTAAGGCGTAGTCTACATGTATAAGTATTACGAAAAGAAAGTACATGGTAGTGCCGCACCCCGCCAGATAACGGTTGGAAGATCACCGTAGACTTGGGGGCGTGACAATTACGGTCTCTACGTTGTAACACTCCTGGATGCAAATCAACTTGGAGTTTAGGTTACTATCGGACTAAAGCCATTAACTGTAAGCTCATCTCAATTTATAACGTAGATTGGAAGTATATATTGTTCAGTTACTCGACACTATTATCTGGCTAGAGAGTAATTAAGTTTGCACTTCCAATTTTTTTAAAGTGTTTATAAGCGGTGAATTTAAGTTGATTGTAGATCTCTGGAATATTTAGCGACCACGCCGAATATTTCACGATTCGACCGATATAGATTCGGTCAAAAATTGACCACGCCATGTCTATCGCCCATATCGATCTGATCCCAAAATATTCGAAAAATCTGCGATCGACTTAAGCTCACGGCTTATAAGAGCCACGGTCAGTATGAATCCAAAATGCATAGCAAAGATGAAAAGATATAAGACAACACGAGCAATGGACAAAACCTTCTGAAACTTTATTACACACAAATTATCAACGTTATGATCTCAAAACATTATTTACCACAAGTTCACCGCAGCCATTACATTCACGTAATAAAATTCGACTAATCAAACAGTCTCCATTGACAGTTACAATATTACAGCTGTTTGGCTTTGATTGTCATAGCGTTAATTTCCTCCACCAGCATATTCTCCATAGCCAGATCCAGTGTGTTCATAACCTCCACCGCCTCCCATGTTTGAGCCGTAGGCATTACGATCATACTCACGAGAGCCAGGGTTGTAACTGTTACGAGCGAAGCTTCTATCGTAACCGGAATCCGCATTGTAGGTTGATTCGTAATCGTTGTTGCTTCCCGAGTGAACGCCATTCCCTGATGAGAATTCATGGTTCTGCTCGTAACGAGAAGTAGATCCGTAGACGGTACCCGACTCGTCCCGGGCACCGGCCCCACGGTAGGGCGTGGAATGTGAACTGTATCTATTCCCGAATCTGGCATCTTGATTTTCCTGATTCTTGGCATTTTCAAAGCTAGGCATGGTGTTGGTCGAAGCATCTCTATGGCTAGCGTCGGTACCTTCTTGACGAACCCTTTGTGCACCGGCTGCGCCATCAGAGTCAGCAAGGTGGGCATCATTAGGTTCCTCGTATGCAGTCCCGCTGCTAGAACCGTAGCCAACTCCACCACCGACACCGTCACCCGACTCTGAACCGAAGCCATTATTTACATCACGAATGCCATTGGCGCCATACTTACCTTTGTAACCCTTAACACCACTCTCTTCTCCATTAGGGCTATTCTCATTGCCAGGAAATCTACTAAAATACTTGCTTTCCCTCTCTTCCACTGCACAGTCAAGATTGATCAACAAACATAACGTAAGCAGAGCAAACCATATGATACTTGTAGTAGGAGACGTCATTTGTCTACAAGCAACTTGTGCAAAAGGGCTAAAAAGCACAGCTTCAACACCACCTTAAATCCTATTCAGTGATGCCTCAAACCCCCCTGGGATCCTAATAATGTGAAGACTACATTAAGCCATGTGACATTTTTCTACGTGTCAATCATTACATTTGCCACATAACCACATTAATGCCACGTGTCATATAATTTTCATCAAATCACCATATTAATTTTGTTGTTTTCATCTAACACGAGTCTCCCTTGGCTCCCCGTGTCATATTTATGCCATGTCACTGGATATGCCACATTATCTTGGACCTTGACAAATTTTCATTGGAGTGTCCTCAAATCGCCCATGAACTCCATGTTCGGAGCAAATCTCTGGCCCGAGATGGCTTGTGTTCACTGACATGTAAATTTCTATCTCGGATTTCGCGTGATCTTGGACAGTTAGAGCTCAACGCTTTCATTTTAGCTATTTCTCAAGAATCCGATGTCTGATAAAGTTTTCACATAAACATTGCCATCTATTGATAAATCGTTGAGGTAGCTATTGGATTAAGCCTTTCCTGGACGTGACTTTTAATACCGGTCGATCGTACTAAGTTGATGACGGTTGGAATTTGGAATTTTTTTTTTTAGGTTCTCATAATAAATTAATTTTTCATTAATAAAAGTGGATTAAAAAATTACTCTTTAATAATATAATTATGTGAAAAGTTGTTATATATTTATTATAAAGAACAAAATAAAATGATTATAATACACAAATAATTTGTTAAATTTTGTATTTTGATTTGAAATTACATGGAACACTCATAATAAAATCTTAGGACCCTAAAATTAAATGTCATGACCAAACATGCCATCTCATCTGTATATAGGATATATGACTAAGGAGATTTAATGGGACATATAAGATGGCCAACATAGTAAAACTATTAAACATTAGCAATAAAAACTTAGAATTAATATGGTTTAGATTATGATTTACAGAATCTAATATATATTATTAGATCTAAACATAAAGTATACATTTTATCATTTATTTTAGCATGTTTTGGGTCATTGGATATATTTTAATATTAACATGACTGAATGCATAGTATTTGAACCTTTTAAAAATTAAAAGACTAAACTTATAATAAATGGTTATTGCAGATCTCTTAGCATTATGTTATAGGATTATGTTATGATTTCCTCCATTATTACATTCTCAGAGAGCAAACACTTATAAGTATCAAATGTGGTAAAAGCATGCTCTCATCAAATCCTTTTATTTATCACCAAAAATTAGTAAAATTGATATAATATATATAAACAACTAAACTTTTATATATATATATATATATATATATATAACAAAGCCAATGTGTATGAAAGTAACATTAAATAAAATCACGTCAAACTCACTCTAAAATAGCTCCATATAGTATCTAACTAGTTTATTTTTTAGGCAAAAGAATTTCATTGAAAACTGAAAAATAATTTTCACCTTGGTGTATTATTTAGAGACTAAACCCTTTAATCTAACTAGTAGACATGTCAATGAAAAGTTAAATAAATTTAAATTATAATACTTTCACAACTATAATTGTGGAGGTTTCAATAAAATGTGTTGAACATTTGAAATATGTTTATTTTTCTTATTGAATGTATACAATCAGTCCTAGGTAAAGTACTTGATGGTTATCCATTGCATATCTTTAAAGTATCATTTAAAAACAACAATCTATATTATGCCACCTGAATATTTAGATGCCCAATAAGACTAAGTTCCATACAAATTCGAAGATAATTTCTGACATTATATAATATACAATTCGATACAAAATAGAAATATAGGGCACCCTAAAAGGGCACAATAACATACCACCAACATCTGTTTTTTAGATCCATCCAATAAGAGAAATGCATTTGACAACAAATTATTAATTGATACATATACATAGTATTCAAAATTATGGTTTACTCCAAAATCCAACTACACCAAACTAATGTCACAACTTACAATTTTCTAAATTCCATTGCTCCAATGGTAATGAAAACAACAGAATGCCTCAAATTGTATGGAATCTATGCATTAAAGCCAAACAAAAGAGGGGGATTGGATATATGTGCAAAATAATCTCCTCGTATTTAAATGCATCTTGAGAAGCATAAAGGGAGTGAAGCTATGTCATAGTAGAAAAGTGATCCAATCTGAATGCATCACATCTTTTACTGCATTTTTCAAAAGGTTGGTAAGTTGTGGCCATTTTTCAACCTTGATGGCATTTTTCATGTGTCATCAACCTATAAGAACAACACATGAAGGATCTTCCAAATGATATATTCAATTTCCTCTTATGGCAACCATAACCCATGTAACTATTAATGCTTGTATTCCAAATTCCATCAATATAAAAAGAACATTAAAATTCCTCATGAGAAATATAAATATAATAGAGGACAACAAAAGTCAAAAAAATTATGTGTAAATAAACTTTGTGCAAAGTAAAAAAAACATGTAACTTAATAATTGTTACATGTCAAAAAGTCTTCTTTCCTCTGCACCTTTGCCAAATCTCATAAACACGTTCCCATTCCACCTTGGTTGTGTTATGACCTATTAATGGTATGTGTATCAATTCATTAAGTGTGTTAATTGATAGTCTTGTTCTCCGTATATCTTTGATCATATTTTGCTTAGAGAGCCCTTGTTCACATGCAACAGTGCTCGTTGGTATGCCAAGCACTACTTGCCATAATTTTAGCATATTCAGATACCTAGAGTGCCAATATTCTATTTGAGAAAATACTTTCCATGCATCTTTCATTGAGAATATTTATCCATTAAAATAAACCACATCAATAAATTGATATAATTCTCTTTTACAAGCTGCAATATCAAACATTCGTACCTTTTCACCTTCATTACATGTTTTATGCTGCAAATGTGTAAGAACTATTTCAAGCCAATGTTTTGCATTATTTTCTCTCATGTGAATATCTAATGAATAATGACAAGGAATAAACAACCTTGTTGCATTAAAAATATGAAGATATGGAAATCTTCAGTTGAAACTCTCAATCAATGCCTGGATAATTTCTTGTAATATTTATGCAACTCTCGAGGGAACCATCAAAGCAAGTTGCCATTGGTTGTGACAATTGTTCATCATGGATTGGAATATACAACAAATAATGTATATGGGTAGTCCCCTCTTTGAAAACATTTTCAAGGAAACCATCTTTAGAGTCTTCCAAAAATTTAGTAAGATGTACAACATCTTCTACAAAAGAATCTGGTCTATAGAAATGTCTTTAAAGAGTATTTAATTCATGGACAATAGCTATTCCAAGAGATGTGAGATCCACATTATCTTCTTGGATTTTTTTTTAGATTATTCAACTCCAAAACATCACCAAACATATTCAAACAAAATTGAACTGAAAAAATCCTTGCCTTATGATACCATGAATTCTTTCTTTCTTTCTTCCACAAACTCAAAATAGTAGGCATCGATGTAAATAGTTTTTCCACCACTTGACCCCTAGAGAGCCATATAATCCCATGGATTTGAAGAACCTGCAAGGATTCTAATTCCATTATCTCTAATAAAGCAATGACTTCATTATTTCTCTTTGTCGAATTTCCAACCAATGAGTATACCTTGTTTTCTATTTTCTCAACATACAAAAACATTGGTATCTTCTTTGAAGCATTTGATGCTACAAGTGCTTCACATTGTGCAATGTGTAGATTTTAACCCTGTACAGAAATTACCTGCAAAGGAATTCTTGAAAATAGATAATATACAATGGCAAGAAACACAAAACAAATACATAGATATTTTCCCCTGGATCCCAAAAACCCGGGACTACCAGATTGATTTTTCATTATATTCTTTTCAATGTTATAATACATATATATACATGTCACAGAATCCATAAATCCCAATCAATTAACCCTAAATGTAATGCCCCACTTAAATCTTATCCTACAAATTTTGTTAATGTTTACATTATTTGAAAATATTGAGAAATATTGGTCTAATATAAAATTCATGATTTCCATTATTCAAATTCCCCATTTACCTTCTCAAATTGAATATTAGGTAGAATATGGTCTCCTTCCATTATTTCAAAAATATATGTAATTAAATCTCACATTCCCCAATGTACCCTCACATTTACTAAGGAGAAGACGTGGTCCTCTCCATGTAATTACATCTCACATTCCCCAATGTACCCTCACATTTATTTGGGAGAAGACATAGTCCTCTCCATATCATTATCAATATATATATCCATTTCACATTCCCAAATGTACCCTCACATTTACTAAGGAGAAGACATGGTCCTCTCCATGTAATTACATCTCACATTCCCCAATGTACCCTCACATTTACATTAATATATATATTCACCTCACATTCCCAAATGTACTTTTCAGATTTACTTGGGAGAAGACATGGTCCTTTCCCATTAAATTCTCAATTTTATATTCATATCACATTTCCAAATGTACTCCCAGCTTACTTGGGAGAAGAGAAGTCAATTGTAAGGATGGATGAGAAGTTAATGACATTAATGAGAGGTGGTTGAGATGGAGAAAGGAAGGAGGGTATAAAAGGGAAGGGGGAAGGGAGAAAAGGGGAGGTTGGGTCTTGCTTAGGATTGTGGGGTTGGTTGTGATTGTTTGGACTTGTTGTGTTTTTGGAGACCTTAGGAACGTGTGGAGGTTTCTTGGGTTGTTGAGAGGAGGGAAGTATTGTTATCTTGGTCTGAATCTTTCATTTGGACACACACACTACATCTGGTTGGACTTGGGCTCGAAGGGCTAGGGAACCTGTGGAGGTTTCCTTGGCTAGGGATTATTTCCTAGTTGGCCAGGAGGTAAATTCGGTTGGGTCCGTAAAGAGGAGAATTCAGTAGGAGCAACAAGACAAAGGTATCTCCATCAGCCATAAACTACTCTTGTAAAGTTAATTAGAATGAAATATTCACCTTAATTTATGTTGATTACATTTTAAATGATAAAATTTTATTTGTTGAAAGCAGTGTAAGTAGGTAAGTTAAAGCCTCTTATCACATTTAATTTCAGAAGAAGTTAGATCCGTTAGCAGACCCTAAGATAGGGCTCTTACACATGGTATCAGAGCCTGAGTTCAAAATCTGGACCCAAAGCCCACCTAGTAGCCTTGTCTTCCCATGGACACAGAAACCCAGCAAAGACACGAGGCTTGGATGCCTGATTTTGCTCATTAGTTCAACTTCACTTTGAAATCCATCATCTGCCTATTTTCTATTTTCATCTAGCATCTTGACAACAACACAAAAATCATCAGCGAACTCAGAAATGTTAGAATTTCCTTTCTTTTTCTCCCTTCACGACATTTATATCGGGTCTGATGTCTCTGATCGGAGTCCTTGTGCTATTCGAACTCTGCATCATGGAGGTTGGAGTCCAGCCTGGTCCATATCCTATGGATCAATCACAAGTGCTCCATTTGTACCTTAAGTTCCAGATTTTTATTCGTTATACATCCTTGGTTATCCATGGTTGGTTATCCCTAGTCAGATGTCCTTATTCTATCAGGTGGTTAGAGTCTGATTGGGAGATTATCCGGGTAAAATTGGAGGCAGCGCAAAGCTTGGCTGTATCCTGGAAACAATCCCCTTACGCACATATAGATGCATCATCATCTTCTGGATGATACAAAGGATTGCTAACATAACATTTTCTTGGAGTTAATGCAACATAACCCTGATTTGTTTTGGTATACCACCATAGAGCTGTAATTTCAAATTTTATGTCATTTGAAATTGGCATATGAAAATAGCTTGGCATCATATGTCGGTCTGCTATTGTGGAGACCGACTGTGCATTTGCTTCTCTAATCCTCAACATTTTGGAGAACTTCCTAAATGAGAGCACCGACGTGAGAACACAGTGGGATGAGTTTATCTTAGATTTATTAGGACCTTTGTTGACTGTACAAAAATTAATGCTAAGCTTGTTTATGGGGTGTGATTTCAGGATTTTCACACTGTTGAACCCGTAGAACTTGTCATGTATCCTCTTACAGGAGAAAATCCCTTCAAACATGAATCCAGCAGCCCTGTATCCCATAGGACTCACCTACTGCACTGTTAAGTAGATTCACTAAATATAACCAGCAACAAGACAATCTACATCAACAAGCTCTCTTGTTTAAGCAGGCTTCATGGCCTAACATTGTTAGAATCCCAAAGTATCACATCAACAAAATTTCAATAATCTTTCCAAAAAAAATCCAAATATGAAAAAAAAAACAGATTTAGTTGCCTAAAAGAAACACACATTCAAGAATCTCGGCACCATATTTGTTGTCTATCATTCTTAAGTCCCATGGTCAAGACATTTTTTTTGCAGATGTCTTCCAGAACATGCTAGTCTCTTGTCACTTGTATCCGTTGACTTCTGAACTGCCAAGTTATTTCCTTAATGTTAAATAAAGTATTTAAAAGATAATTTAAATCTATGTTCTATTGTTGCAACTAAAAACTCAGGTAGGTTTTTCTTCTATAAGCAAGTCTTACGACTTTCTATTTTATTCTACCATCAAAACCACTATAGTCTCAAAAGAGAATCATTATTTCTTACGTGATTTATTTTCGTTCCAGAAGGACTAAGGGATCACTGTCTGAGTTCTCAAAGCCTTTTATTGGTACTTCATGTTCTCTTCTTGTTTTGGTACCAGATTTTCCTTTTAGTTTTAAATCTTTTATTTCAAAAGACCCTTGAACCAAACCAATTCTTCATTATTAGAAGCTTCTTCTGATATTGCTTGTTTTTTTTTTGGTTTCACATAGTTTGGGAGTGGTTCCTCTGTTGCATCATTGACAAGTTCTGACACTGTTCCTTTCATTGGTTTTTCTTAATTTTGGTGTGTAGTTCATCCGTTACATCTTTGAAAAGAGGCCCATTCTCTCGTGGACATTACTTGAATTGTTGTTCTTCCATATTATCTTCATGTGAGGGTTTTTCTCTTTCCACCACTTGTCTTGTTTCAGGATAGAGGAACCAGACCAATTTTACTGTCTGAGAGATAGGGGTTGAACAAAGCAATCTATGTTCCCTTTGTTTTCCTCCATTTACCTACAATAAGGATTCCCCACAGGACTCTGAGTTGCATTGTTTGTTAACCTACTTCTTAACCTGTAACATTAACATCCATGTTCCCCATTTGGGCACATTATCTAGCTGTCCAAAGAATGACCCACACCCACGTTTTGAGGATTCTCTATAGTGTCCTTGAACAGATGTGTATGAGAGTTTGTCAGATTTCTTCACGTTGTTGTTTTATTAGAGTCTACGAGTAATTCAACCTTCTCAGCTTCATATCCACCAAGCGCCTGGCTGACAAAATATTCAACTATTTATCTTCTAAGGTCCAGAATTAGAGTGCCACTTATTTTCTTCATGCATTCAGGAGCAGATTGAGGTCCCTTAATACAATCCTTGATCCTTTAACTTGAATGTAATCTCCTGCTCTATTGTTTCTGTTGTTTGTGACCAACTATCCTTGTTTTTTTTTTAGGAATATATATATTTTGAAGATCTCTGAACCAATTCTCTATCATCTGTTGCCCCTTAGCCACTGTTCCTTTCCTTTGTTTCAAATATAGTAGCTAACATATAATTTACATCTATGTTCCAATATTACAGCAAAAACTTTTGCAACTTTCTTGTATAAACAATTCCAAGCTTTTTTTTGTTACTTGGTTTTGTTCCTGGAGGTTTGAAAAACACTCATCCTTAATTCTGTTTTATTTACAGCTACTCTTGTGAAAACTTGTTAGTCATACCATCTAGCAGTAAGCTATTAAGAAAAAAGGGTAGTACAGGCTTCTTTCATTCTACTCCTTCTCAATAGAGTGGCATGACTTCAGGAAGAGGGCAACTATCATTTTTTAATAAGCACCATCATTTTTTATATATAGCACCATCGGGCATTCATCCATTTCCAATGCTTCTTTTGAAAGCATATCCAGATTTCTCATTGGGCTCTCTAAGTACATGTTGAAACTTGTAAGGAAACCTCTTCAAACATACTCTATCAGCTTTGAACCTCTCAAATTTGCATATTAGTTATACCCCTGTCTGGTGTTGTTTTTAACAGCAACCGCAAAGCACATAAATCTGGTTTTTTTTTTTTTGAGTATTGACTAAAAATTGCTTTTTGTGTGATGAAATGGTTCTGAAAATATATATATATATAAATATTGCAGCAATAGGAATATGAGAGAGCTCCAAAACTTCTTGTTCTTTCCATACTAAATATCGTTAACTAAACTAGAAAACCAGAATTGAGTCCTCCCTCGTTACAAACGTCATGATCACGAGTAACAAACAGAATAGAGCTCTAACAACTGCGCTAAAATGATATTAGATTTACATCCTTGCAAATCAAAGTCACATCATATTAAGCAGGTACTGATTTATATCTAATGATATTCCTTGCTGAATAGTAAATATCACTGTGCTTATAAAACCACTGAACTCCAATATAGCACTTTGAAGGTTCTTCCAAAAAAAAAAATAGCCAATACTGTTTTGAAGAGACATTTTTCAAGCAACTGGCCAGAATAGACTAAAATGTTTGAACCATTATGGTAAAGACACCTGTTACCCAATTTATATTCCAAAATCCTTCCACATGTAAGAGAGCAATTTTCTATTTGTTTGCTATGGGCTGCACCTGTCATTTTTTTTCACAACATTAACCAATTCATACTCTACTAGCGACAAATTATTCTCTTCTTTAACTTTGGAGTTAGCATCTTCAGTAACTTCAACTCTTCCCCACTTGTCCACTGCCAGCCTCATTGAGCCCCTGAACATATCAATTTTTTGCATTGCGTGGAATTACAGCGGAGCCAGCCTTCATCAAGTCCACTAAAGGTAACATGGTTTGGGCTTATGCCCAAACATTCCATCTGTTGAAAGAGCCTAATGGCATCCTTGCCAAGGCCGTGCATGGCATATCCTACCATCATTGTATTCCAGGATACCACATCTCGCTGACGCATATTGTCAAACAAATTGCGTGCTTTCTCTATCTTCCCACATTTAGCATATATGTCTACGAGGGCACTATCCAAAACAACTGATTGACACCTACTTCTATTAATCTCCTCATGAAGTTCTTCTCCCTGCTCTAGGGCTACCAAGTTGGCGCACGCAGGAAGCACGCTAGCAAAGGCTTTGGGATCTGGCTTCACGCTTGAAGCTCACATTTCTCGAAAAAGCTCCAGAGCTTCCACACTGCGCCCACTATGTGCAAATTCTGCAATCATCACCGTCCAGGAGGCCACGTCTTTCTCCGGCACTTCCCTAAAGAACTCCAGAGCCTCGTCAACACGCCCATTCTGCAAACACCCCGCAATCATAATAGACCACGACATCGTGTCGAGCTGTCCCAAAAAAAATAAAAAAATTTAGAATATGAAAAAGGATTTCTTGTGTAAGTATGGACAGAAGAAACAGTTTAATATACTTATTGATTTGAAGGTATATTTTATTTGCATATAACACATTATATAGGTATATAGATTTGTATAAATCTTGTTTACTCTGTTTTCAATGATGTCCCATTGATCTTGTTTGGGGAATTAAGAGAACTCCCATTTCACTTTTCACTGGTCATCTTGAATTTTAAATTTGGGTAGATATGTTCTCATTAGGGCATCGTAATAGCAGGCCTTGTTGGTCTTTGGTATAATATCTACAGCATAGCCTACATTTTAACCTTCTTTAGCCTTCTTAAGAGTGGCATGTGTGAAACTGTTTTGCGGTTATTCATCCTTGATAACGTCTCTACATGATAGTTTACCTATTTAATATTTTTAATTCTTCCTGGGAGTAGTCCATGATAAACTGCGTTTGAGATTGATTTGCATTATATCAAATGTGATTTAACTGTACACATTTTGTGTGAAAGACATTTCTAATTTTATTGACCATATAGTGGATAATTTTCAAATGTATTCACATGCAAATTCATAATTTAACATTAATTAAATGTGACTTTTACATAATCATACAATGATGCTGATTATCATTAATCTTTGTTAAAAAGAAAAAAAAAATGGTTCATGAAAAAAAAATCACAATTTGATGATATCAAATATATCAATAGATAAACATTTGTTATTGCACACAAACATATAATAATATGCTATTAGCTATAACATCAAACCTTTGTTTCTCAAAATAAACCCTGATCATGCTAGTAGTTAGGACATCAAACCATGGTTTCTCAAAAATAAACTTGGTCATGTCAGTTGTTAGGGCATCAAAACTTGGCATAACTTGAATTGATCTATTGCTTGGTTTCTCTATGGACTATCTAAAGTGTGGTAGAAAATGTTAGGAATAGTGCTAGTAAGTCTTATATATCGTACAAGTTTTGAGCAAAACAAAATGGTGAGGATGCAAAGAAATCGAGGGCCTGGAGAGTCTTCACAAGGACCTCCTTCAAATAACCCATTACCTTCACCAGAATTGACTCTCATCCTGCGTTCCTTGGAAGAAATTAACAAAACCTTAAGAGGGCACCAAACAAATGAAATGGAAGGGGAACACCGTTCATCAGGGTTGGGGAACCCTGAGGGATCTAGAGATTATGATAGAAGACCTCTAGTTGAGGACATTACTAGGGAGCTCTAGAAGATTAAACTCCCAGAATTTGTAGGAGGTCGTGCCAGTGAGTGTGCAGAAGCCTGGTTAGAGGGAATGGGAAGGTGTTTCGCACTAAGGGATTACAATTCCAATTCCAAAGCCAAAATAGCAATATGCCAACTCAGAGATAGTGCTCTGAATTGGTGGGGTAACTTGGAACGTCAACTACACCTCGTTCTAGACACAGTTACTTGGGAATTGTTTGAGGAAAGGTTCAGGAAGAAGTACCTGCTAGCGTATTATGAAGAACAACAAGTAGGAGCCTTCCATGCCCTGATACAGGGAGGTCTTATTGTAGAACAATATGAAATTTGATTTATGGAATTGGTCAAGTATGTCTACTACATGGATACTGACCAGCGCCAAGCAGATCGATTTGTGTATGGATTGAGACCTAAGATTAGGGCAATGGTGCAGATGTGGAAACCATCCTCAGTTGCAGAAGTTATAGAACAGGCTCGTTATGTCAAAGAACACCTAGACTTAAACGGTGAAGGCAGAGCCATCTTTCCATGTCAAACAGGGTTTATGGGGAAGGCCCCTCATACCTTCCCAAGGGGGACGAGTCGGAGGCCACCACCATATGGAAACAGGGTTATAGCTAGAACACCAACAGTAGGAATTTCAATGGTTTCTAGTGCAGCGTCACCCACAGCTTCAAGGGCGCATACAAATCAAAGTCATAGGCGAGGAACAGTAAGTGGGGGCAGGGGTTCGAGGGGAAGAAACTCTTTCCAAAGAAATCCACAACATTCGGTTCAAGGTCAACCACGCATCACTTGTTGGGGATGTGGAGGACCTCATTACCAAAAAGACTGCCCTGACTTTCGAACCAGTAACAACAAAAGAGAGGAAAAAGAACCAATGGGTAGAGCAGGTAGCCACCACCGAATCTATGCTGCAATTGACAATCAGCAAGTTGAACACCAGTCTGCCATGGTAGAAACCTTAGGTATGATAAACAAAGTAAAAGTTAAATTTTTTTTTGACTCTGGTGCTACAAATAGTTTCATTTCACCAGTTGCATTAGAAAAAGGTGGGTTGGCAGCCTATGAGCACGATGACTTTAAACAAGTTGAGATGGCTTCTGGAATAAAACAAGCAGTAGGGCCTAGTGTTGACCAATGTCAGGTAAACCTCTGGGTGTGTATGACTAAGTTGAAGGCATACGTCACAGAATTGGGAACATATGATGTAATTGTTGGAATGGACTGGCTAGAAGATCATCGAGCTTTGGTAGACTGTTTCAAGAAGAAGGTGATTTGTTTAGATGATGAAGGTAGGCCAATTGAGATTTGTGGAATCAAGAGGGGAGTGTCCCTACGATTCATATCCATGATGAAGGTAAAATGTTGTCTCAAACAAGGTTGCAAACTGTAAGTGACCAGAAGGGACCTTCCCTGGATCAACATCCAGTTTTGGAAGAATTCAAGGATGTTTTTCCAGAGGAATTGCTTGGATTACCTCCTATAAGAGAGATTGATTTCACCAATGATTTGAAGCCAGGTGCAGAACCAATATCTAAGACACCCTATATGATGACAACTCCAGAGCTTTGTGAGTTGCAGATGTAGTCAAAGGAGCTCTTAGACTTGGGATTGATCAGACCTAGAATTTCCCCTTGGGGTGCACCAGTATTTTTTGTCAAGAAGAAGGATGGTTCCTTGCGGCTATGCATAGATTATAGAGACTTAAACAGAGCCACGATAAAGAATAGGTACCAAATACCTCAAATAGATGACTTATTTTATCAAATGAAGGGGTCAGCAGTCTTCTCAAAAATCGATCTACGATCTAGGTACCATCAATTGAGGATAAAGGAGGAAGACATCTCAAAAACTGTATTTCAAACTTGATTTGGGCACTATGAGTTCGTAGTTGTTCCATTTGATTTACCAATGCACCAGTAGTATTCATGAGCCTCATGAATGGTATGTTCAGGAAGTATTTGGACCAATTTGTGCAAGTCTTCCTTGATGACATTCTCATATATTCCAAGAATGAAAAGGAGCATGAAAAGCACCTAAGGGTAGTATTGACATGTTTAAGGGAAAATCAATTATATGGGAAATTGTCAAAGTGTTCCTTCTTTTAGAAGAAAGTCCATTACCTTGGGCACATCATCTCAGGAGAAGGGATTTCAGTTGACCTAGAAAAGGTGAAGGCCATAATGGATTGGCCAATACCAAAAAATGCCCATGAGGTACGTAGTTTTATGGGGCTAGCTGGGTATTATCACAGGTTTGTGGAAGGGTTTTCCAGGATTGCAAAACCCATCACCACATTATAGTGAAAGGGGGTTAGGTATGAATGGACAAATGAATGTGACACTTCATTCACAAAGCTGAAGAGGTTACTAACTAGTGCACCAATCCTTCAAGTACCAGACATGAGAAAAGACTTCACTGTCTGCACCGATGCTTCGGCGTGGGGATTGGGTGCAGTATTGATGCAAGAAGGCGGGTAATAGCTTATGCTTCTATAAAATTAAAGAAGCATGAAGAGTTATATGCTACCCATGACTTAGAATTCGCAACAGTAATGTTAGCCTTGAAGCTACGGATACACTACCTCATTGGGAGAAGATTTGAGTTAAGAACAGATCATCAAAGCCTAAAGCATCTCTTCACTGAAAGGGATTTGAACGCCAGACAAAGGTGATGGAGCGAATTCATGAGTGAGTATGATTTTGAAATGTCATACAACAAGGGAAAGGAGAATGTAGCGGTGGATGCACTAAGCAGGAGGCCACGAACTTTCTCCCTAGTAGCCTTAAAGGTAAATTTAAGGGAGAAGATATTGGAGAAACTCTTTGAAGATAGTTGGTATTTAAAAGTCATCTCAGCTATCCAGAATGGGAAACAGATAGAACCAAAGTTTGAAGGATACATCCTTGAACCAGATGGGCTATCGAGATTCCAAGGGAGAATGTACATACCTAAGGAAGGGGGTATAAGAGAAACCATCCTCGGAGAGTCTCATAGAGCACTCTATTGTGCATATCCTGGGGTAAAGAAGATGTACGCAGACATAAGGAAACTCTTCTTTTGGGTAGGCATGAAGCATGACATAGTCCAGTTTGTCGCCAAATGTCTTGAATGTCAGTGAGTGAAGGCTGATCATCACCATCCAGCAGGACTCCTACAACCTCATGACATCCCTACATCTAAATGGGAAGTAATTTCCATGGATTTTGTGGTGGGTTTGCCACTCAATTCCTAGAGGCACAATGCTATATTGGTTATAGTTTATAAATTGACCAAAAGTTCCCATTTGGGACACTTACGATGTTACGGATGTGGCACGAGTGTTCGTCAATGAAGTTATCTGACTACACGGATTGCCCACAAAGATCATTTCTGATAGAGACTCCCGATTTACATCTAGGTATTTGACAAGTTTGCAGTCAGCATTGGGAACTCAGTTAAACCTAAGCACTGCATATCATCCAGAAACAGATGGGCAGACTGAAAGAGTAAATCAGGTTCTGGAGGACATGCTTAGGATGTACGTCATGGATAATCAGACTCAGTGGGAAAGGTACTTACCATTGGTAGAGTTTTCCTATAATAATAGTTATCATAGTTCAATTGGGATGCCTCCTTATCAAGATCTGTATGGAAGACCTTGCAGGACGTCGTTGAGTTGGGAAAAGTTGGAGGACCGAGTGATAGTTGGTCCAGAATTAGTTCAAGAAATGAAGGAACAGGTAAAGCAGGTTCGGCAAAGGTTAAAGGAAGCACATGATAAACAAAAGAGTTATGCTGATTCACATAGGATTGATCACAATTATGAAGTAGGGGACCAAGTTTTTATTCGTATCCGACCTAACAAAAGCACCATCCGGTTTGGGAAGGGGACGAAATTGTCACCTCAGTTCATAGGACCTTTTAGGATCAAGGAGAAGATTGGACGAGTGACCTATCGTCTTGTACTACCACCCCATTTGCATAAAACTCATGATGTTTTTCATGTATCTGTTTTACGACATTATGTTTCTGATGAATCTCACAAACTGGATTGGCAAGACTTGCAGGTCTCGGACATGGGAACCGTAATGGTAGAACCATTACACATATTGGACCACAGGGTTCGACAGCTCAGACATTGCACGGTGGACCAAGTTAAGGTCTAGTGGGACAAGTATATCCCAGGATCTGCTACCTGGGAGGATGAAGAGACAATGCATCGTGACTACCCCTCACTTTTTGAGCATATGTGATGCCTATTTGACTTAGATAGCTACCTATGTTAAGGTTATATTTTGCAGTTCCATGTTATTTATTTATGAACATTATGTAATATTGATACATTTGGTTTGACACATAAAACTAATTATATGAGTCAGTTGATAGATTTGATATTGATGATAGAAATGGTTGATGAATGGACTACATGTATGACTCACTTAGTGATGGATTATCTAGTGCGTAACTTATCAGAATTATTTTGGTTCATATATAGCTCAAGTGGATATGATTTATTTAAATGAATGACTTAGTGAGAATTCCCAGATTGACACATGGATACTAGACTAAATAATGTGATGATTATATGTCTTCTTGTTATATAAATGCATGAATGGGAGCTAACTCGCAGGGGGAACAGAACTATATTATAGTTGAGATCTACTCTTCCATTGAGGGAAGGACAAGACATCTCATGACGAAGGTATAATGTACATTATTTTACTACATTTGGTATCTACTTAATATGCACTCTTATGACATGAGTAAAATGCAAATGATAGGTGGCAAGACGACCTGACTAGATTATTCGATGACAAGTCCAACTAGCTCTGTAGTGTGGTCCTCATTAGGGTATTGACCCTAGTTCTGTAGGAGGGGTGGAGGCATTTCCCAACATGTATCCTCCAAAACCTGGAATCGTGGGAGGGCAATGGTGGACACTCTCCCCTAGACATGTGATCACGATTGCCAGTTGCCTACTGGGGAAGTTAGGTCGATGTATTCGACGCTCCCACCATGTCGGTTTTATCAATGGTTAGTATGGCCCTTGCCACTGATAAAGCAGCAGAGGATGGATAGGGTGGGAATGGAAGTAGGCCAGGGTGGATAGGAGGATATAGATTAGTTGGAGATTCTTGATGGGAAGAAATGTTATTGTCGGACTTATTAGATTTTATTGTTATAACTCTCTCTGGTTGCTATGCTTTCAAACTCCTTACATCTTTTCCTTCTAACTTTAGGACGAAGTTTTCTGAAGGAGGGGTGTGTGTAATGCCCCACTTAAATTTTATCCTACAAATTTTGTTAATGTTTACATTATCTGAAAATATTGAGAAATATTGGTCTAATATAAAATTCATGATTTCCATTATTCAAATTCCCCACTTACCTTCTCAAATTGAATATTAGGTAGGATATGGTCTCCTTCCATTATTTCAAAAATATATGTAATTACATCTCACATTCCCCAATGTACCCTCACATTTACTAAGGAGAAGACATGGTCCTCTCCATGTAATTACATCTCACATTCCACAATGTACCCTCACATTTACTTGGGAGAAGACATAGTCCTCTCCATCTCATTATCAATATATTTATTCATTTCACATTCCCCAATATACCCTCACATTTACTAAGGAGAAGACATGGTCCTCTCCATGTAATTAATTCTCACATTTCCCAATGTACCCTCACATTTACTTGGGAGAAGACATAGTCCTCTCCATTTAATTATCAATATATATATTCACCTCACATTCCCAAATGTACTTTTCAGATTTACTTGGGAGAAAACATGGTCCTTTCCCATTAAATTCTCAATTTTATATTCATGTCACATTTCCAAATGTACTCCCAGCTTACTTGGGAGAAGAGAAGTCAATTGTAAGGATGGATGAGAAGTTAATGACATTAATGAGAGGTGGTTGAGATGGAGAAGGGAAGGAGGGTATAAAAGGGAAGGGGGAAGGGAGAAAAGGGGAGGTTGGGTCTTGCTTAGGATTGTGGGGTTGGTTGTGATTGTTTGGACTTGTTGTGTTTTTGGAGACCTTAGGAACCTGTGGAGGTTTCTTGGGTTGTTGAGAGGAGGGAAGTATTGTTATCTTGGTCTGAATCTTTCATTTGGACACACACACTACATCTGGTTGGACTTGGGCTCGGAGGGCTAGGGAACCTGTGGAGGTTTCCTGGGCTAGGGATTATTTCCTAGTTGGCTGGGAGGTAAATCTAGTTGGGTCTGTAAAGAGGAGCATTTAGCAGGAGCAGCAGGACAAAGGTATCTCCATCAGCCACTGGTACAGGTATTCCTCCATAGACTACTCTTGTAAAGTTAATTAGAATGAAATATTCACCTTAATTTATGTTGATTATAATTTAAATGATAAAATTTTATTTGTTGAAAGCAGTGTAAGTAGGTAAGTTAAAGCCTCTTATCGCATTTAATTTCAGAAGAAATTAGATTTGTTAACAGACCCTAGGATAGGGCTCTTACACATGGTATCAGAGCTTGAGTTCAAAATCTGGACCAAATGCCCATCTAGCAGCCTTGTCTTCCCATGGACACAGAAACCCAGCAAAGACATGAGGTTTGGATGCCTGATTTTGCTCATTAGTTCAACTTCACTCTGAAATTCATCATCTGCCTATTTTCTATTTTCATCTAGCATCTTGACCGCAACAAAAAAATCATCAGCGAACTCAACAATGTTAGAATTTCCTTTCTTTTTTCTCCCTTCATGGCATTTATATCGGGTCTGATGTCTCTGATCGAAGTCCTTGTGCTGTTCAAACTCTGTGTCGTGGAGGTTGGAGTCCAACCTGCTCCATATCCTCTGGATCAATCACAAGTGCTCCACTTGTACCTTAAGTTCCAGATTTTTATTCTTTATACATCCTTGGTTATCCATGGTTGGTTATCCCTAGTTGGATGTCCTTATTCTATCAGGCGGTTAGAGTCTGATTGGGAGATTATCCAGGTAAAATGGGAGGCAGCGCAAAGCTTGGCTGTATCTTAGAAGTTCATATCATGGAATATTAGAGGTCTAGGTAGTAAAAGAAAACAGAGAATGCTAAGTAATAGAATAAAACTAGCAATGCCGGACATAATCTTTATTCAAGAAACAAAATGCTCCATTCAGAAAATAAAATAAATCCATAACAAATGGCTCAATAAATTTGAGTTTCTAGAAGTCAAAGCAGAGAACACAGCATGAGGTATTCCCACCCTTTGGAACCCCCAAAAATTCAGCATTGTAGATGTGGAGGCGATAAGAAACTACTTATCAACTATCATTCAACCTATGGGAGTGTTGAGACCTTCCTGGTTACGAATGTATATGGTCCTCAGAAAATTGATGAGAAGCTTAGATTTATGAACTCCCTAGCAGATCTCAGAAGCAGACATGAAGAAATCCCTTGGGTCATTAGAGGAGACTTTAATATGATTAAATCTCTTTCAGAAAAAAAAAAAGGAGGCACCAGAATCCTCAGTAGTGACTCAGTAGGATTCCATTCTTTCACAGAAGACATGAAAATGGTTGACTCTAAAATGCATAATGGTCTTTTTACTTGGAACAACAAAAGAGGAGGCAATGCTCAGGTTGCCTCCAAATTAGACAGATTTTTGATCTCCGAGAAGCTGATGCTCACAAATTCAGAAATATCTACAATTATTCTCCCATTTGGAGGCTCAGATCACTGGCCGATTCAATTAGAAATCAAGGGAATTGATGCTCCCAGAAACAGACCCTTCATATTTGAGAATATTTGGCTCTCTCACCCGAACTTCATCAGCAACATTGAAAATGGTGGTCTGAAGATCTTCAGGTTCAGGGCTCCAAAATGTTCCTCCTCCATAAAAGACTAAAGCACATAAAAATCAAACTTAGGGAATGGAACAAGAAGGATTTTGATAACATTTTTGTAAACAAAAAATCAGTAAACATCAAACTGCAGGAATTACACCAAGCAATGATCACAGATGGTTTTTATAAAACCAAAACTGAGCAAGCTGAAAAACTCAACCTAGATTGGGAGAATTTATGCAAACAGGAGGAAATCTTTTGGAGACAAAAGTCAAGAGTGCAATGGCTCAAAGAAGGCGAGAAAAACACTAGTTTTTTCCACCATTCCACCATTGCCAATAGAACACACAATAGAATCTCCTCAATACCAAATGTTGATGGGGAGCTTTAGAGCTCTCACAAGAATATTGAAGGTGTGTTGGTTCAATATTTCAGAGGTATCACAAATGAAAATAATCCAAACAGAGACCAACACATCAAGGAAATTATAAAGAATATACCTAGGATGGTGTAAAAATAATATAACTTTAACCTGAACAAACTAGTTACCGAAGCAGAGGTCAGTATGGTAATCAAAGACATGCAAAATGGCAAAGTTCCAGGTCCAGTTGGTTTCAATGTTGATGTTTTCAAAGCTTCCTGGAGTGTGGTTAAATAGGACATCTTGGAAGTGATAGAGGACTCCAGAAGAAGTAAATCCATTCTAAAAGCCCTCAACAACTCCTTCATCTCCCTGTTCCCCAAATAGGACTCTGCCTTGACTCCTGATAAGTTCAGACCCATTGCTTTATGTAATGTTGTTTACAAAATTATTTCCAAAATCTTGGCCAACAAACTCAAACCTCTTCTTCCTTCTTTGATTTCTGGGGAGCAGTCTGGTTATGTTGAAGGAAGGCAAATCCTGGATAATATTATTTAGGCCCACGAGGTTGTTCACTCTCTCACTAGCAAAAGGCAGGCCGGTATGATCATACAACTAGACATTGCAAAAGCGTATGACAAGGTGAATTGGACTTACATCAAAAAGGTCCTTTCGGCTTTTGGATTTGATCATGACTAGATCAGATGGGCTATGGCTTTGGTTACTTCACCCGGCTTTTCAATTCTGGTGAATGGCTCGCCCTCAGAGATCTTCACACCGTCTAGAGGCCTCAGGTAGGGTGACACACTCTCTCCCTTCCTCTTCATTCTCATGATGGAAGGATTGGGCCGAACCATTAAAAAGGCCAAAGTCTTAGGGAATATCAAGGGTCTCCATTTAATGGAGAACGACCAAGCCTTGACTCATTAGCAATTTGTGGATGACACCATGCTGTAGGGCATCCCCATAGTCAAGGAAGCTATAACATACATGAAAATCTTAGATGACTTTGCCTCGGCTTCAGGTATCGAAGTCAATCTCTCCAAATCAATTTTTTTTTCTTAAACACTAACATTGCTATCCAAAGGAACATATCTAGAATTCTGGGCTTCCAAAGGGAGGTCCTCCCTACAGAATATTTTGGTATCCCCCTGATGGATAAATCAATGCACAAAAGTATCTGGGAACCGGTGCTCAATAAGATGCAAGAAAAGATCAAAAGATGGACTTATAGGGCGTTTAACCTTGCTGGCAGATTGATTTTAACGAAGGTAGTTCTTCAATCTATCCCTATTTTCTTCTTATCATCCCTGCCAGCTCCCAAAGGGGTCTTATAGCAATTCAGGAACATTCAAAGAAACTTTCTCTGTGGCAAGGAGGAAACCAGAAAGAAATGGGCCCTTGTGTCTTGGGATAAAATTTGCAAACCCAAAAGTCATGGAGGCCTAGGCTTAGATGATTGGGAGATTCTAAGTAATGTTTTAGGAGCTAAACTTTGGTGGAGATGGGTTAAAGAACCAGGGGCGCAATGGGCTAATACCTGGAAAGATAAATATGCAAGATCCTGGAAAACAAGTGAGCTCATCAGAATGTCAGGGAACATAAAAGGCTCTCACATCTGGAATAAAGCTTGGGAAAACAGAGGCCTAGTACAAAACAACAGCTTCTGGGAAATCAGAGCAGGAGATCAGGCTCTCTTCTGGGAAGATAAATGGCAGCAAGAACCGATGTTGTTAAGGGAGGACTTTCTGGGCATCAAGCAAGAAACTGATCTCCAAGGGCTAATAAAAGTCAGGGATTTCTGGAATCTTCCTTAGGACACTAAGAAATGGAGAAGCTGGAGGAAAATAGATTGCAGAGTGGACAACCCCATAAAAGCAAAAACAGAAGAACTCATGAACATATTGGAACAGAGGAAGATTCTGGTTATAGATGGGCAGGATCAATTAAGATGGGGCCAAAACAAAGAAGGAATCTTTAATATTAAGGAAGCTAAAAGAATTTCTCTTAACCTAGAGCCCTGCGTTTTGGCTAGGTCTTGGCAAAAGCTTTGGAATCACCAAGGATGGATGAAGATCAAACTATTTATGTGGTTAGTTCATCATAAGAAAATACTAACATGGGATAACATTCAGAAGAGGGGGTGATGGGGCCTTCTAGATGCCAATTATGTGAGGCTCAAGAGGAGACTATGGAGCATATTCTCAATAGCTGCACCTATACCTCTTGGTTGTGGGATTCTTTCAAAAGCATTTTTTAGCAGACAGACAGAGACAAAGGTAGCATTATTAACACCCTGAATGAGTGGAGAAAATACTTTGCAGAGAATGTGATCCTTAATTTGGCCTGGACCTTTACACCAAGCTTCATTATCTGGAATGCTTGGAAAGAAAGGAATAAAAGAATTTTCAAGGATGAAAAAACCACCCCTCTTTGCTTGATGGAATTGATCTTAAAGTAGATAAGACTGTGTCCACCACTCTGCACAGCTATCCCTCAAATCCTCCCACAGCACTTGAGTTGAGAACTCTCAAGCAGCTGGGAATGCATGAGATCATCCTCAATGGTCTGAGGAAAAAAGAAAGAATGTTGGAAAGGGAAGAGGAGTTCTGGCATCCTCCTCCAAATGGTTATCTAAAATGCAACATTGATGGGGCTTCAAAAAGCAACCCGGAGACTGCAGGTTATGGAGGTGTGTTAAGATATGAAGATGGAAAAATAATTTTTGCCTTCTACTGTCATTTAGGCCAAGCTACCAATAACATGGCTGAATTAATGGCTTTGGAACAATGTCTAGAGCTTCTTAAACTCAATCACAGCTCAAATGTTCTCATCGAAGCAGACTCCGAAATTTCTATAAATGCAGTCAAGAAAATCAGCTATGGTACAACACCTGAAAGAGTCTCAAAACAATGGAGACTAATACAAGTGTACTAGAGAATCCAGAAACATCTCCAAAGTCTACAAACGGTTAGCTTCAACCATGTTCGGTGGAAGGCCAACAAACTTGCAGATCTTCTGGCCAACCTAGGAGTGACTAATCCAGATTGCAAAATAGAAATGAAATGGCAGGAGATGCCTACAAGCAGGCTAAAAGCTCTCTGCGAGGCTCAAGCCATAGAGGAAAAAGAAATTTTCAATTGTTGGGCACGAGGTGTTGGCCAAGATTAAAGCTCTTTTTGCCTGTTATTTCTCAATTCAGCGGTCAACTCCTTGAAATAGGGCTTTCTCTGCAAAGGTGTTAACATCCTTAGGAGCATGGGACCTTATCTCCTTCATTCCTTGAGAGGTGACACAAGGTTTCCTCTGCAGTTTCAGAATGTTTCAGTAGCTAGCTTTTTGGTTGGGTTCAACAGGTGGAAAGGCTGGTCGACTCCCTCTATGATTTTCCCTTGGTTTTTTTCTTTTGGCATGGAAAACCAGGCTAGCAGCAGTTTTCTTTTGATTGCAAGGCTCCCGGATGGTAAGTGGTTTTCGCTCGTTGAGATCGATTCCACTCAGCTCTTTACACATGGCAGGGGGGGGGGTCTTAAAGCTACCCTTGATCGTGACTTAAAGACCTCGCATCTTAGCTCTCTGATATCTCTCCACGTCGTCCTTTTCTGGTGGGGGAAATCGACGGTCAGATCTCATCGGGCTAGTTGGTGGGGTCATACCTTAAAGACCTCGCATCTTAGCTCTCCAATATCTCTCTGCATCATCCTTTTCGAGCGGGGGAAATCGATGGTCAAATCTCATTGGGCTAGTTAGTGGGGTCACGCGTTTGTTAATTCTTTGTGAGTTTTGTATAGGAGGTGACGCGGACTTTGACCTTGGGTTTCCTTGTTGACGTGGGGACAGTGGGTTTGTTAGTTTGGACTTGAGTTGGTTTAGTGGGCCTCTTCTTTGTTTGTTCGTTCTCGATGGTTTGATAGGCACACAATTCTGCAGGCCTTTTGTACTTATTGTAACTATACTTTTGGGTTTTTGAAAAAGAAGGAAAGTATCTTGCTTGAACAAAAAGGAATGTTTGGACATGAAAAATTATTTGATCATAAATATTTGATGCTAAACGATATTGAAAAATGGAGTAGTGTTGTGACCTAATGACTAGCTGAAAACAAGTTTTAAGATGATCTTTGTTTGCTTGGCTCTTGTTAATTGTCATAGCACAAAACTCTTCTTGTGGTACTTATTCAAAATCTTGTATGCACAAGGGATCTTGTGATATACATGCTAGAAATTCTTCAAATTCTGGCTCTAATGTTTGATCTTCATTGCATGTGATCCATGACTCATTCACCTCCTCACAAAGATAGCTAGAAGAAAGTTATAGATTCTCTTCCTGTGGATCATCTTCATGGATGTTTTTTTCCTCTTCTAACTTCTAAAATGAAGATCCATCCCTAGTGAGCATTCTAAATTGTGGACAAGGATTTGAGGAGATCTTTGTGTTGGCGTACCCTTCTTCTCTAAATGACTTCTTTAACATCATTTTTTAGATCTTGTCTTGCAAATGGATTTTGTAGTTTGTTGTTGTTGTTGTTGGGGGTTTTGTTTTGAGAATCTACTTTTCTAATTTCTATGTCTAAACATAAATAACCATAATGAAAAGTGTTTTTGTTTTTTTTTAAACAATCTTCCTAATTGACTATATTGAAGTATGCTTTCCTGGCAACGATGCCAAAAATGTTGGGTCAATTTATTGAGTAAATTAACACAAGTATTTTATTATCAATCCAGGTTTGTAGAACTTAGAATCATGTCCAAAGTCTATGGATTCCAATGGTAGTCAATTTTAGAAGATGAATTAGAAAGATTAAAATAAATGCATATTACAAATTTAAACTCTAATTAAGTAATTTCTAATTCACTTAAATAATATGTGGGATGAGGCTCCTAACTTAGGAGAACCTGGTTGTCCTTCCCTACGATACTATTTCCATGAAGAGAAATACAAAAGAACTAATTAACAATGGTTTATGATGAAGAATATGTGAAACAAGAGGCTCCTAATTAAGGATGACCAGGTTGTCCTTCTTCACAATTCCTTGCTTCAAACCATAAATGCATAAATAACTTCAAATAAGAAAGGGAGAATGAAATTCAGTTTTAGTTCAAGATCAAATAGAAGGGGAATTTAACTTAAATTCCTGTGTGTCCCTTCATATGCAGATTATAATTAAACCAATATTGATTGAGCAATCATCACACATCTAAATACATTTGAAACAAGAATTAATTTATGAAAACTATGAAAATTTAACTAAGAAGTGCACTTAGCTTGGTATAAGGGTCCTCCACCCTCGCCTTGCACACTTGAATAAATCTCAGCTACAACAACTTCAGTAAATCAACGAAGCGTTGAACAACAACTTAAAATGAAACGGGTTCTTCAATTAACTTTCAGTCTTCAAAGAGTCTCAAAATCAGATTACATAAATTCTACATGCTTAAGCCTTAAATAGTCTTGGCTTAAATAGAGAAATGATAAAAAACTTGACTAAAAAGTCTCTAACAACATTATCTATGCTAATTCCATCTATCCTAGTTGAATCCACCCATTCAGTTACACAAAATTTGGAAAAATCCGAAAAATCACTAATTTTGGCCTATTTCCTAGGGATTTTCTAAACAACAGGTCATGTTTGATCAGAGTTGACCAGGCCTGTTTTAGCTCGATTTGAGCAAACCAATAGGTACACGTCCATTCTTAGTTCCAAAACTTTCGAGAAATGTTCTCAGCTCATGCCCAGGTGTCCTGCAAGTATGACTTCAATGGAGTCGTTACGAGAATATCTGATCGTGTCCAAAAATGCACTTAAAATCCAATTTTTGTAAAAACATCTAAAAATTGTAAAACTTAATTTATATACCTGGAAATGCATAAATTGGTCAAAATAGGGTGTATATGGATGGTAAATGGATGGATAACATGGAAATTAGGTGTATTTTAATAAGCAAAATTTGATAATAACAAGGGCCAACAGATATCAGAGTGGATCCTTTCAAGGAATGCATGTGCCCTATTGTCCTGATCATTGAAGGTGGATTTTGTGTACTTCCCCAATGTACACCCTTAGAATGTATCCCACTACTCTAGTTCTCCTTTCAGGAGGCCTATATAAGTATGGTACATGATATTCAAAGTGCCATGATGCAAATGGCCAAGTCTTCTATGTCATAATTCACTGACATCTCGACTCTGCACCTTCTTTACTTTTGTGCTCAATGTTGCACAGTCTTCCACATCTAATTTGTAGAGGTTCTGCAATCGAACCTTGGTCTGCTTCACTTGTCCCATGGTGATGTGTCTCAAGAAATCTTTCCTTTTGCTGAATATCATGTCGTAGCCATGGTCTTCCAACACAGCTATGGAAACTATATTCTTCTTCAGACACTGTACAAACATAACATCCTGGAGTGTGAGAGGGGAACCAAAATCCCTCTGAAAAGTAACTGTATAAATACCGGTCATGCTATACCTTCCATCATCTCCCATCTTGATGTGCATATGGAGATCCTTCTCCTTCAAGTCACTCAAAAATTCTTTGTTTCCCTTAATGTGAAAAGAGGCACAGCTGTCGAGATACCACACATTACCCATCACTATGCTTTACATGCACAAAATGAGGGTAAAATCAAGTTCAAACTATGAAGCCAAGGCCTCATCCACTGCTCCTCCTATGGTATTCTTTCTTACCTTGTTGTGTGGACACTTCGCTGCATAATGCCCGAATTCATGATAGTGAAAGAACTTGATTCTGGACAAGTATTTCTTCTTGCCCCATTGATTCTTTGGATTGGGATTTCTTCCCCTTCCATTTATTTTCCTTTCTAGCCAAGGAACATTTTTCCTCATCCTCACCCTTAGATGAGGTCTCATCTTTGGTTCTCCGCATTATCTCCTCCTGTACCAAATCAGACAAAAGGCATTCCCAATTTGATAGATTCTCCCTCCCGTTCACTGAATCTTGGTAGATGTTCCAACTCTTGGGAAGGCCTATAAGGGCTAGGCTCACCAAATCATCCTCTGATACAATAACACCAACTTTACCAAGTTCATCATGACACTATGTGAACCTGCTCAGGTACTGTGGAATGGTCTCATATCACTACATCTTGATATTTAAAAGAATTTCATTGAGTGCTAATTTCCTGTGGTCATTATTATTCTAGAACAAATCTATCAGTGCTTGACATATCACATATGGAGTCTCTTTCCCATGGATATTAGAGACAATATGGTCTCCTACTCCCTCTAACATGATCCTCTTCGCCTTGGAAACACACTTCTTCTAATATGCTAGATTCTAAGCATCAGATGTCGTTGGTTTAAAAATATCATTATCAAAGAATTCATTTAAACCCATTATCCTCTAGTACTACCTCCATCTAGTCCTTCCATGCAACATAATTTGAGATTCCCTCAGGGGCATACTCAAGCCTTAGTCCATTGAAAGTCATCTTCCCAATCCTGAAGAAAACCTGTAACCTGATTTGCAACCTCAAATCTCCTATAATGAAAACTTCAAAATCTCTACTCTAGGGTGATTCCAATTCTAATAACATATATAAATTAATGTGTAGATTCAATATTTCTCATGAAATTTACTAAATCACAAGACTTCAAGCTACTCTTCTAATCTGCAGAAGTTAATTCACCATCTAAAACAAGAATCATTGGCATGAAAAATGAAACATCACATGTACACATAGATTTATCTAGGGGAAAGAAACTACTCAAAACCTCTTACTATATGTATTGCATTAATCAGAGAATAAAGAAGAAATATAATGCTTGCTCAAGCCTGAGCACACCCTGCAAGTGTATAGTATATCCCTCTCCCTCACTAACTAAACTTGGACCAACACTTAGCCAATTTCAAGCCTTCCCAAGATTATATTTCCTTGTGTTTTTCCCTTTGGAAATCACCCCTACTTTTTAGGAATTTCACACTAAGGAATATCGTAATATCCTTAGGTCAATCTCTGACTGCATGCACCACTTGTACACATGGGAATATGCTACAACTGATAGTACATTGCATTAGAATCTCCGTCTCAAATGGGTAACTCGAATTCTTTGTATGTAATAATTATTTTTGGTTGATTGATCAGTTAACTAGTTGATCACTCAGTGTGGTTGAAGTTCCACACCCAAAACTTGACCTCCACTAGTTCTTTTGACTGTTAGAACTAGTTAAACTGATAATAACTCAAATTAACTGTAAAAAGTTGCTACAAATTAGCAATCAATCATGTAGAATTGAATTCAAGTGTCTCCAACTCAAGTTTACTAAGTTAAATGAGTGACAATAGCCATGTCACATCAGTTAACTACCTCCAAGTATTATGCTGAAATAGAAATTTGAATTTTTAGTCTAGTTTGAATAAGGCAAAGTCAGAACTAGATTTTTCTTGCTACATTTTCAACAAAATTCAGGGTATATTTAGTTTATACAATCACATAAGATTTGTAAATGATCGAAAATATGTGTATGTTGAATATTGACAATATGTATATGTTTGATATTACTTTGATTATTTGAAATTGACTCATTTTACTTAGTTCACCAAAAGTATATAGTATTATACATTATATTTGACTGATTTTTTAGTATAGTGACACAATTTGTAAATGGTTAACATATGCATGCATATCTTTAATATTAATTTAATCATTTTCTTTAGTTGGTTGAAAGTTCAAATATGATTATGGAGAAGATTCCATGCCAATCTATATTCTTCAATTTCTTATTATATAGACACATTTTGTAAATGATCAAAATTTTGTATATGAATATATTGGAGATGAATTTGATTATTTTAAATTTACTTTATTTCTTCAAAAAAAATTGTTGATAACATAGAGGATATTATAAGAAATATACTTTAAGAGTTAAAATTTGAAATTATAAAAAGTATACACTAAAATCAATGCGTTGATTTTATTATACATCTATATTTTTAATACATTGATTTCATTATAAATGTTAATTTCTATTGCTATTTCATTTTCCATTCAATTTTTAATGCATTGATTTTAACATAAATGTCACATTTTTTCTAATGAGTATATGTGTTGTACAAGTCAATTTTAAACACGTTCATTTTAATGTACAGATCCATTTTTATTTCTATTTAGTATAATTTCTATTTCTTTGTTATTTTTAACACAATGATTTCAATTTATTTGTAAATTTCTAAATACACTAATTTTTAATATATATATATATATATTTCTAATTCTAATTTTATTTTTAATTAAGACTTTGTGTGAAATTAAAATTATAAAATAAAATCCCATGTCATCCAAAAACATTTTCATTATAAAATTTAGTTTTGTGAATATATATATATATATATATATATATATATATATATATATATATATATATATATATGATAACATCATATTTACATTAATAAATAAAATATAATTTAATATTTAATATAAATATTTTTTAAGTTTGGTTTATGTACATAAATTTCATTAAAAGAGTGCAAAGAATAGCTAAATGAAGGTTATGCGATCATAATGTTTGAAACCAGGACAATACTGAGAGGGAGGGTGTGAATTAGTATTGTAGAACTTTTACCAATTTAAAATTCCTTTCATTTAGTGCAAGAACATTCACACATTATTAAGTATTTCAACAATTAATTGTAATAAGCATGACAATAAACAATATCAACAATCATAATGTAATACACAAAGAAAAAAAAATTATTCAAAATTATCTTTAATTGCTTAATAAGCCAAGCTAAAACTTCTTGTTAAAATTCTCTTGATACAAGCAGCAGGAAGCACGGGGGCTTCACTAGGGGAGCAATACCATACCACATGGGTTCATATTCGGGGATGTATATTGAGGAAAAAATTACATAATATATTCAGCGATATATAGGGGGTAAAGGGTTTTTATATTGGCAAGTATAAAAAATGGAGCTCAAAGTTAATTAAAAATATAAAGGGATATAAAAAATGTTAATGAAAAAATGGATACCTACAATATCTAGTGAAAGTAGGGGATTTTTAATTGTGAAGGTGGATCGGGTTCATATTGGTAGGGGGTTAAATAATGTGATTTTTAGAGTTAATTTCCAATATATCGTCAAATTAAGGGTATTGTTTAATATGCCACAAACACACATGATATGTCAAAGGTTCATTGAGTGAAGCCCCCACTGTAGGAGGCTACAACTCCTTGATTTATTAGCTACAACTCAATGGAGCTACAACCCCAAATATTTACCATCACCAAAAAAAGGAGCACCAACCCCTAATTTGCAATCTACAACTTGCTTGACACTCATTGATTCATCTTTCGTCTATTTCCATACTAAAACCAAGAATGCCCACTGTGCCTTCAAAATAAAATAACTTTCTCCTCATCACCAATACCTTGACCAATCTCTGATTATTGAAAACACCCACAACTTCACCTCACAAAGAAGTCCTGCAAAAAAACTCATGTGTAAACTACTTGCTCAAGTCTGCTTATAAATAATTTCTTGCTTGATATTTTTGGCCTCTTTGTTTTTCTTTTATTATTGCATGAATCCTTTTTTTTTTCCTTTGTCCTATTTATTTCAATACACTTAATGTGTTAACTAAGTGGTCAGACCTTTTCCATCCTTTTCTACAAGTTAATTTAACCTTTTTTCTTATTTTGGCAATTTTGGCCTTTTAACAGGTTTTAGCAGAGTTTCATTGTTTTTATCAACTTGTTAACTTTGGATTAACTAACAAATTTTTTGTCAAAATTGATAGTTCTATTGTTTTTAGCTTAAGCCCCTTTCATGCTAGCCCTTCCTTATTTTTCTTCCATAAGACCATTGCCTATGACCAAAAGCTAAGCACTTTAGGCACTAAGCTACTCTAGTTTGTCGGGGGCCTAATTCCTTTATTATTTTCTTTGCATCCTTGGTCTTATTTCTACATGAAATGACCAAATGTCAGCACTTATTAGTAGAGACCCTGCACCCGATGCCTCAATTTTTCTTTGTTAATAAACCTTTGGGCTCGTGCCCTCAAGGTGATCTTATATATGCCACTTGTCATCCTCTAATATGTTTTCATTGCCAACATGTCTATCCTTCGTGTCTCGACACCTTTTGTCCTGAAACTTCAATTAACTACGAAAATATCCTCTTCTAAGTACTCTTCTCTAAGCCTTTCTCTCATATGGTGCCCTCCTCACACCTTTTTCATTAGATGTCGTTATATGTTATCAATCTAATGTGTCCCATCTCTCGCTGCCTAGTGCTTCCTTTATTGCACCCTCATAAAACTCTCGAGGTCATATTGTCGAGTCAACATAACACTGATGTCACTAGGGAAAAATAGACCCTCAGGAGTGGTGACACATGTCACATGGAAATGACCCACTTGGGTACCTTAAAACTTTGAATTAGCATGACACATGTCCACATATGATTGGCCCTATGTTGATGTCATGCTCAACCATTAATAAGATTCCACTTGCCCTTTTGTCGGAGAGGAGAGAGAAGGGTCCTCAAACCTTGGTTTTGCAAGAAAATTATTTGTTAAATATTTTGAAGGGTCCCAATTTATTTCTTTTGTTTCACTCCAAAATCCTCTGGGCTGCCTCTTCTTGTATGTTGTTATGTTATCCCTTTGGGGGACCTTTCCAAAAAATAATTAGTGGGCTGATCAGTTAAGGTGGGGGTCTCCCACTCGCCTTTCCTCCAATCAATTATTTCCCTTTACATCGTGTTGCTTTCCAACGTGTCCCAATGCCCACCACCCGACACTTCCTCTTTGTGCACCTTAAGTTTCCTTCAGGGTGTTACCTCCAAGCTACCTTTGCTAGATGGGCTCCACCAATGTCCAATGGAAAACACTCCCATTGTTTCCTTATTTCTCTATGTTATCCCAATCCTCTTTTTCCCACTCTGCTATCATTTCCATTGGGTTTCACTGCTCCACCAACCTTGGTTATGTGCCAAGAGAGTCTCTAACCTCCTTATCTCTACAAATCTTGACTTTTGAGGTCCAAAGTTTTGATTGGCCCTATATTTTGATCCAAGAGTCGATTTTTCAAACTTCCACATATTACTAGAAAGATTTTTCCAAGCTCTTTCCGTCTAAGTGAGCTTCACCTATATTTGAGGTGATATGTTGCTCCAAAAATAGATCCAAAATATGTGCAAAATTATTGGTACCATGTTGATCTTGAACCTTCTTCTTATGCTCAGAAACTAATCTTCTCAGGCATCGCTTTGACACTTGTGCAATTTTTTGATACCATGTTGACATCAATGACAACATGTTTCCAACATTCTCCCCTTTTGGAACTAATGGAAACAGCAAAATCTGCTAGGTCCCTATAATACTAGTGATTCCCCCATTACTATTGTAGTTGTATCCCTTATTGTTACTGTTGTGCCCCTATTGTCCCAATATTGTTATTATTATGCCTTTATATTATTATTGTTAGGTCAACTTTGGTTGTATTGTGACCCCTTAGACTCCTATATATAGAAAGGAGGTTTTGTCATTTGAATCATCCAAGAATTGTTCATTTGTGTAATGTAAAAGAGGTTTCCCCCTCCAAGAGGTTGGTTTCTAAGGCATTGATCTATCTTTTCTATATTTTTGTGAGCTAATTTCATAATATTTGGTATCAGAGCTTTGGATTCTAGTGTTTTGCTACTCTAAATAGGTCATCGTGGAATTTTTGCTATAAATTTTTTCCTGTGACATTTGAAAATCTAAAAAAAAAAACATTTGAGATGAAATCTCACTGAACCTCAGGCCCGAATTTTAGATCTTGACTCGCTATAGTTTCAGAGATATAATCTGAGGAAGTTAGGGTTTTTACAAATCCCTAAATTACATTCCAAACAGGTGACCTTGGGAAAATTGTCATAGCTTTTGCTCTGAGCATCAGATTGAAGTTTCATAAGATGTTACACAAAGAGGACGGACTGTAGTTTTTTGGGTATCATTTTCAGAAACTAAGGTTGAAACAGTGACCCACGACACTTCATACAAGTTCGCTCTACTGAACCAATCTATACTCAGGTCATCGTGGGAGATTTGGCATAACTCTTCATTGGAGAATCCAATCTTGATCAGACTTGTGGGGTTAGAAAGATTACTTAGAGAGTTACCACAGGAAGAAATTTTAGACCTTGGAGATCCAAAATTATAGAGATACATCAGATTCAATATCGAGTGCCTACAAAGTGAAAAAAGGTGTGTAGTTCTTTTTAAATTTTTGCATAAGCTTGGATTTGAAAGTTAGTTTGAAGGAATTCAAAGGGCATAGTGAAGCATTATTATCGGTAATTGATGCCCCAAAGAGAGAAAATGGAAACACCTAGTAAGAAACCGGAAAGCTCTAGCATGACTCATGAAGAAGAGGAAGAAATGCAACATGATATATCAAAATTACGAGACCAAGTGCAACAAATTTCACTCGCACAAAAAGTAACAGAAGATAAGATGGATTGGTTTTAGAAAGATGTAGAAGCTAAGATGTATGGCATGGAAGCTAAGATAAATGGTCTAAATAAAGGCATGGAAGCTAAGATGAATGACGTGGAAGCTAAGATAGACGGCATGGAAGCTAAGATGGATGGCATGGAAGCTAAGATGGATGATTTAAAGAAATGCATGGAAGATTTGAAGACAAATTTGAAGATAGATTTGACAAATTTTCTACAAGAAATGCTTACTAATGGCAAAAGGGTAGTAAAGAAACTCATGATGAGAACAAAATAAATGTTAATCATGATTTCATAGACTTTAACATTGGATCGGAGAACCACCATGTTCCAAAGATCGATATGAGGAAGTTTGATGGCAAGGATCCGAAACATGGATACTATAGATGGAGCAATTTTTCGATCTCCATAATGTGCAAAACATACAAAAGGTATGCATTGCAACTTTATATTTGGAACCAAATCAGTTTGTATGGTATCGATGGCTTTTCTCTCATAAACAAATTGTCACTTGGTCTATTTTTATGGATGAAATGATAGCACATTATGAGGATACAAAAAGAAACATTTTTTTAGCCAATTGATAAATCTCAAACAAAAGGGTTCAATGATGCAGCACATTGAGGACTTCCAAAAATTGAATATAAATGTAAAAGATATTCCAGAGGAGCAAAGGATTGATGTGTTCATAGGGACTTTAAAAGATAACATCCAACATGAGGTTCGTCTTTGGGAACCAAATTCATTGGAGAAGGCATTCAAGTTGGAAAGAAGAATGGAAAGCAAAATTATGGAAACAAGGAAGCCTACCACTCACAATCATAAAGATGGAAGTGTTGTTGCCCCTAGCCATCCATAACCTACAAGCTTGACACTACAACAATTGGAAGAAAAAAGAGCAAAAGGGATTTGTTACAGTTGTGATAGCAAATATAGTAAAGGTCATAAGTGTACCGAGAATAAATTATTTTACATAGATTGTGAAGAGGAGGAAGAAAAGAAACAAGAAATGTCAAAAGAAGAGGATATACACCAGGAACAAACCCTAGAAAAAGAAGAAATGAATCCAACCATATCTTGTAATGCGTTGGTTGGAATTACCACTCCTCAAACTATCAAGATAGAAGGGCATATCAAGAAGAAATAGGTAATAGTGTTGATTGATTCAAGAAGTACCCATAATTTTATTCCTTATAAGATAGCCTAGGAATTGAATTGCTTCCTATATCTAGCACCAGAGTGTCAAGTGATAGTTGCAAGTGGAGGAACCATAAATTTCTCAGGAAAGTGTCATAATATCAAGCTATCCATGGGAGAATATGTATTGAATAGCCCAATGCTTTCCATTCCAATATGTGGTGTTGATGTTGTACTAGGAGTCCAATGGCTACAATCGTTGGGTACAATAGCTTTTAATTTTCAATAAATTTTCATGAAATTCTCTTTAGAATGAAAGGAAATTGAATTAAGGGGTATCGCAGGGAAACCGGGAAAGATAATCAGCTCTAACGGAATGACAAAGCTTCTAAAGAAAGAACAACGAGGCATAATTTCACAATTATGTTCACTAGAGGTTCCCACATCGAAATCACCCATTTCTCTAGATCTCCAAAAAGTATTGGACAACCATTCCAAGGTATTTGAGATTCCCAAAGGCCTCCCACCTATTCGTGATCATGATCATGCTATTAATTTGATTCCAGGAAGTGTTCCTCCAAACATCAAGCCTTACAGATATCCCTATGTCCATGAATGTATGGTTGCAGAAATGCTAAAGGAGGGTATAATTCAACCTAGTCAAAGTTCTTTCTCTGCTCTAGTAGTATTGGTTCACATGAAGGATGGATCATGGCACATGTGTCCAGATTATAGGGAGCTCAACAAGCTCACTATTAAAGATAAATTTCCCATTCTTGTCATTGATGATTATTGGATGAATTGCATGGATCAATTTACTTCACCAAGTTGGATCTTCATTCAGGATATCATCAAATCAGAATGAAGACTGAATTCATTCCAAAAACAACATCTAGAACTCATGAGGGTCATTATGAATTTTTGATCATGCCTTTTGGCCTTACTAATGCACCTTCTACATTTCAACGTTTGATGAATTCCATTTTCAAACCCTTCCTTAGAAAATTTGTGTTAGTATTTTTTGATGATATACTAATCTACAACAAGTCTTGGAAGGATCATGTCCAACATGTTGACATGGTGCTCAAACTATTGGAGGAGAAACAAATATATGCAAAAATCTCCAAATGTTTCTTTGGAGTACAAGAGGTGGAATATCTGGGTCATATTGTATCTCATGAAGGTGTTAAGGTAGACCTTAGAAAAATTAAAACCATTAAGGAATGGAAAATTCCCACATCCATAAAGCATCTACGAGGATTTCTCAGGTTGACAGGGTATTATCGCAAGTTTGTTAAGAATTGTGGGAGAATAGCAGCACCTCTAACAACATTATTGAAGAAAGAAGCATTTTCATGGACTCCAGAAGCAATGAAGGCCTTTGAACATCTTAAAGTGGAAATGTGCCAAGCACCAGTCTTAGCTACACCGGAATTCACAAAAACCTTTATTGTGTAATGTGATTCTCAGGAAATGGAATTGGTGTTGTTTTAATGCAAGAAGAAAGACCCATTGCTTTCGAAAGTTGTCCAATCAAAGGAAAGTATTTACACAAAGCTATTTATGAGAAGGAAATGTTGGCAATACTACATGCACTTAAGAAATGGTGACCCTACCTAATGGGAAGACACTTCAAGGTAAAAATAGACCATGATAGCCTTAAATACTTTTTAGAACTAAGATTATCTTCAAAAGAGCAGTAAAAATGGGTCACAAAGATGTTGGGTTATGACTTTGAAATCATCTACAAAAGGGGAAGCAAAATGTTGTGGGAGATGCACTCTCAAAAAAGGATGAGGATATGGAAGCATTTCATTGCACCATTTGTATTATCCAACCAAATTGGATAAAAGAAGCAAGGGATGAATGGAGGAATGACGAGGAAGTGTGGGCATCCATTCAAAAGATACAACAATATCCCAGTACATCTGATAAATTTAGCTGGAAAAATGATTCGTTATGGTACAAGGATCGGTTATACCTATGTAAGAATTCACAACTCAAACAAAATATTCTTAGGGAATCGCACACCTCTCCCTTAGGAGGGCACTCAAGATTTCTAAAGACCTACCACACGGTTAAGAAGGATTTTTTTTGGGATAGCCTTAAATCAGATATTCAAAAGTTTGACATGGCGGAATGTTTGGTTTTCCAAGAAAATAAATTTGAAACAATTAAGACCACATGACTATTACAACCTTTATCCATTCTAAGACAACGTTGGAAGGAGGTTTCAATGGATTTTATCATAGGTTTACCCAAGTCTGAAGGAAAGAGCGTTATCATGGTGGTAGTTGACAGACTTACCAAGTATGCACACTTTTGTGCATTATCTCATCCATTTAAAGCGAGTACAGTTTCTACTGCATTCATGGAGTCAATTGAAAATCTACATGGAAACCAAAAGATTATTGTAAGCGATAATGATCCCATTTTCACTGGAACTTTTTGAACAAAATTATTTTCTTGTCTTGGTACTCAGTTAGCTCATAGCTCATCTTATCATCCTCAATCTGATGAGCAAACTGAGATAGTAAACAAATGTTTGGAAGGATATATTCGTTTCTTTGTATCTGATAAACAGAGACAATGGGTCAAATGGTTGCCTCTGGCTGAATGGTGGTATAACACTTCCTTCCATACTACAACAAAAATGACCCCATTTATGGCACTTTATGGATATCATCCACCATCCATCACATCATATTTAAGAGAAAATTATAAGGTTCAAACAGTGGAAGATCACATCGAGCATCAACAACAAGTTCTCCAACTCTTAAAGGATAACCTCACTTTAGCGTAGAATAGAATGAAACAACAGGTAGATCAACATCGCAGCAAAAGAAGTTTTGATGTAGGTGATTGGGTATTCCTACGGCTACAACCATATAAACAAATGTCCCTCAAGCAAGCTAAGAAGGATAATAAATTATCACCAAACTATTATGGTCCCTACAAGGTGTTGTAAAAGATGGGTACTGTGGCATACACATTGGAGATTCCTGCGTCTTCTTGAGTGCACCCAGTTTTCCATGTTTCATGCTTAAAGAAGGTTATAGGTGACAAGCTTCTAGTTCAAAAAATATTGCCAAAACTTGACAAGGAAGTAAAAATCATATTGGAACTTGAAGCAGTCAAAGAAACAAGAACTCGACAGCTACGAATCGATCAATTTCAGAGTATCTCATCAATTGGAAGAACTTACCCATTAAAGATTCCACATGGGAGGATGAGAATTTTATACATAAGCATCCAGAACTACTCAAGCGTTGAGGACAACACTTTTTTGAAGGAGAGGGGCATGTTAGGTCCCTATAATACTAGTGATTTCCCCATTGCTATTGTCATTGTATCCCTTATTATTATTTTTGTGCCCCTATTGTCCCCATATTGTTATTATTTTGCCTTCATATTATTATTGTTAGGTCAGCTTTAGTTATATTGTGACCCCTTAGACTCCTATATATAGAAAGGAGGTTTGTCATTTGAATCATACAATAATTGTTCATTTGTGTAATGTAAAGGAGGTTGCCCCCTCGAAGAGGATCATTTTTAAGGTGTTGATCTATCTTTTCTATCTTTTTGTGAGCTGGTTTCATAACAAAATCAAAGAAAATATCTTTAGCAAAACATATCAACTTTGTTTGTCTCCATTGATTGTTGCTCCCCTTGAGATGCACTTCTCTTAGTTTTTTCTATTGTTGTGGTGTTGCTACTGTTGTTTTTGTTTGATTACTAACACCTCTCCTTCTACTTATTTGGCTTGATAACTATGTGTCTCTCCTCTATTCCTTATTTTGTTTTATCAACATGTATCTCCCCCACTTTGACATCAATGGAAAAGAAACCAACATGCTCCCCCTTTCACCATACTCCTTCTATCAATAATCTTTCTCTGTCATGTTGATCTGGTGGACCTGGAAACCTCATTTTGATATGCTAAAAATACAACCACTGCATCTCTTCCTCCTAAAGGAAGAGCTAGTGTAGGGAGGCAAGAGCGACAACTCCCAATATTTTCCTAAAATACTCAAAATTTTCTCTAGAAAGTGGCTTAGTGAAAATATGAGAAACTTGCTCTTTTTTAGTGACATACTCCAACATCACAATCTGATTGGAAACATGCTCTCTCAACAAAGGATACTTTATTGAAATATATGGTTTGTATTGGAGTGGAAGACTAGATTATTTGACATGTTTATGGCACTCGTAGCACAAATAATGGGAATAGATTGATCATAGAACACTTGTACATCCTGAAAGGTCTTCCTCATCCACAATAGTTGAGTGCAATAAGAGGTTGCTACAATGTACTCGATTTCTATTGTGGCTAAGGAAATGGAATCTTGTTTCTTGCTTAACCATGAAACTAGGCATTCTCTAAGCAAGAAAGCACTAACACTTGCGCTCTTTCTATCATCTACATAACCTACACAATCAGCATCAATATAAACAGTTAGTGATAAATCTTTGAGATGGACGATCATGGTGGCATGGTTCTGTAGGATTTGATCAACTTCCTATACTTTGGAACATTCGGGGATACAAGAAGATGGTAAAGGTGGGAGTTGGCCATACATTGCCTCATATGGAATCATCTTGGTAGCTTCATGATAGTTAGTATTATACAACCATTCAACTAAAGGCAACCATTGTACCCATTGAAGCTTCTTGTCTAAACTAAAGAACCGCAAATAGGTCTCCAAAAATTTGTTGACTGCTTCTATTTGACCATCTATTGGGGGATGATAAGTTATATCGAGTTGGAGTTGCATGCTCTGGAGCTCGAAAAGTTCCTTCCAAAATTTGTTGGTGAAAGTGGGGTCTTAATCAGACACAATGGAAGTCGACATACCATGTAGTTTGAATATTTCCTTGAAAAATTTAGCCACCATTATCGGGGAAAATGGGTGCAGTAGAGCGCAAAAAATGAGCATATTTGGAAATATTTTTGACAACCACCATGATTAATAACGAATTTAGACTTCTGTGATCCATAACATTGTTTAGATATCTTCGGCAAAATCACATAAACAATCTTTTGTCGACGCGTTTCGAACCAACCAGTGTGGTTCATCGTCAGGACAAGTTGAAGCACCAATCTGGATTATGCTTGATTAAATAGAGTGTGCAGAGACTCCAACAGCTATAATGCTAACGGCTAAATTTTGACCCAATGATCCTGGTCAACCACAAAATTCGATAATTAATATTTTTATAAATAGCTTAATTAGATATATTAATATCTCAAATCTTAAGGGAATCCAAATATTATTATTTAAATTATAATGGTCATTATATCTCATAACATATAATAAATAATCTATATTTAATATTATTTAAATTAATAAATCATTATTATTTTATAATTTAATTCTTTAAAATGTTTCTTATTAAATATAAAGGTTCATTAAAATAAAAATAATATATGTTTATTAAAAAATCTTAATAATTTATAATTTCAAACATCATTATTCCTAGAATTAAGATATATTAGGTAAAGCCCACTAGAATAACTAATATAGTTGGTACATCATAATTTAAAATAATGTTTCAATACTTTTTAATAGGAAAATTAAAGGTAAATAAGCCCTTAGGTAAATATATTATTACCTATAGGGTTGATAAAGCCCAAGATTTTTTACTAATAGTATAGCTAATTTTATCCTTTAAACCTAATGGTCAAATATCTATTAATAAACATTATCTAATCAGTATTCAATTATTTCAAAAAATATTAAAGTTCATTATGTTATTAATATATTATTATTTTAATTATAATGTTCGTTATATCTCATAATAAATAATAAATAATCTCTATTCGATATTATTCCAATACTATTTAGATACAAGGAATGATAATAAATTACTATTATTTTATAATTTAGTTACACTAGGAACTTGTGTAATAATCATTCAATGGTCCAATGGTAAGCTAGATCCCTCACTATTTAGTTCTTTAAAATATATCCTATTCCTTATTAAATATAAAGGTTCATTAAATTAATAAGTTATGTAAAATAATATATGTTTATAACAAATCTATATCTACTTAATAATTTATAATTTCAAACAAAACATTATTATTCTTAGAATTAAGATATACTAGGTAAAGTCCGATATTGATGGTCCAATATTTATTTATGTCATTAGGAAATATATTATTCTTTATAAGGTCTAAAAAGGGGTTTTTTTAGACAATAGTTAAAGGGAAGACACAATTCTAAGGCTATACTAGAAATAATAATAAATGTATAAATAATGAAATTATGGGAGAAATCAAATCAATGAAAACGGGTTAAGGATAATACATTAATTCACCCGAAACTAATTTCTAACTAATAAAAGACTAGAACGCTCCATAATAATGGACAAATTAGCCAAAAGAAAAATTGAAGGAAGGGGGAGACAGAAACCCTAAGACAAAGAAAAAAGGCTAGGAAGATAAGGCTGGGACCCAACAACTACTAATCTTCCAGCCATCATCCCTATTAAGATTGTTCGGCCTTTTCTCGATCTCCAGGGCCTCTCTAAATTTGCGATGGTGAAAATGCGCAACTTTGGCAATGACTTGAGCCTCCTCTATACATACATGATGCATAGTTTTCCCTGCATGCTCAGCCAGGGCAGAGGACTTGGTCCTACCATGTCTTAAGTCAGCCGAATGCTCGCTAATCCGCTGATTGATAGAGCGACCAGTCTCACCAATATAAGGGGTCCCACAGGAACAGGGAATGACATAGACCCCCTTCATGTCCTTAGGGTCAATCGGGTCTTTTACAGACCTGAGGGAGCCACGAATAGTCTTGAGAGGTCTAAAAGTTGTGGTAACACCATACTTCTTCAGAATCCTCGCAATCCTGTCCGTGGTTCCTTGGATGTAAGGGATGTTCACACCCATGATACGATCATTAGGAACCTTACAGATAGAAGGCTCCTTCTTGGCCCTGAGGAAGGTTTTTTGACCGAGGTGCCTATTGTAACCATTCTTCTCAAAGACTTCTAGGAGGTGAGCCTTCTCCTTCTCCAGGCTCTCCTTATCCGAAATTCTAACAGCACGGGTGGCAAGCGTGCTAAGAACCCCTAACTTCTGAGCAGGGAAATGATGCGACGAAGCATGCAAGTATTGCTCAGTATGCGTCTTCTTTCTATACACCTGATGAGAAAAGGAACCATCCACTTTCTTAGAGATGAGAACATCCAAGAACGGAAGACAGCCATTATCTTCTTTTTCCATTGTGAATTTAATGGCGGCGGATTGGTTATTGAGGTGATGGAAGAAACGATCCAGCTCGTCAGGACCATGAGACCAGACAACACCCGTGTCATCAACGAATCTCTTCCAAAGCTTTGGTAAGAGGCGAGAGGAGGCCAAAGCCTTAGACTCAAACTCCTCCATGAAGAGATTAGCCACGACAGGGGACAAGGGGGAGCCCATGGCAACTCCGCAAGTCTGCTCATAGAATTCTCCCTCGAAGCTGAAAAAGGTAGAGGTAAGGCAAAGCTCAACCAACTTAGCCGTATCAGGGTCAGTTAGCTTATTAATAACCTTCATTGCCTCATCGATAGGAATGCAAGTATAAAGAGAGACCACGTCGAAACTTACCAAAATGTCCTCGGGCTCAAGATTAATTTTCTTAAGATCCTCAATAAACGAAGCTGAGTCTTTTACAAAGGACTCAGTTTGCCCAACCAAGGGTCTCAACTTTGCAGCGAGGAACTTGGCCAGGAGGTAAGTCGGACCACCGATGGTATTGACAATGGGTCTCAGGGGACCCCATCCTTATGGATCTTAGGGAGGCCATAAATCCTAGGAGTGATGGGGTTACCCTCAATAAGTTTCTGGGCAAGAGGAATCGTGGAATTGCACGACTTGATCGCAAGAGCGACCGCTCTGGAAACCTTCTTGAGGGGATTCTTCGAAAGCTTCTTATAACTCCCACTATTACAAAGATGGTCAAGCATCTTACTTCTGTAATCCTTTCTATCCATGATAACGGCAGCCCCACCTTTATCCGCTTTCAAGACCACGACATCACGATTACCGTTCAAGCTCTTCAGAGCCTCAAACTCAGCCTTGCTGATATTGCTACGGGGAGGCTTAGCTCTCCTCAGGGTAACGGCACAATCTTGCCTAATCGTGTCTTTAATCTTATCAGGAAGGTTCTTAATACCATACTTTGGGAGAACTATAACGAAATCCATGGAAACATCCACCTAGATGAAAGTAGGGAGTGGAAATGGTTGTAAGCTTCCTAGTATCTTTATCATTTCACCTTTGTTGCATTGGCATACATTGCACTCAACACAAAAGTAAGAATGTTGTTCTTCATATGGGTCCAAAGAAAAAGTGGCATGATTGTGCATAAGTCTTATGTAGCCCTGAATATCCTACAATCTGAGAGGAGTGCAAGTCTTCGAAGGTGCAGGTTTTGAGGGTGGAGGTCGGGGATAACACTACTTGATCCTTGTAGCGAAGAACCTCATCCTTCCAAGAGTAGGCTTCCGAGGGATTATGATATTATCTTAAGTTATTAATGAGCTGGGACAAAGAGGGGTGTGAGAACCATTCATGGTGGGCCTCTTCAATCCAATATGGTATGGGTGGAGAGAGTGATAAAAGGTTGCCCTCATCCTCAAGTTTGCAGAATAAGGCATCAACCACTACATTTTCATGCCCCTTCTTGTAAATAGTCTCATAATCATATCCCAGTTTTTTTGCAAGCAATTTATTTTGTTTTGCTTATGATATACGCTTCTCTACAAAATATTTTAGGCTATGATGGTCAATGTGGATTTGGAAACATCACCCCAATACGCATGGTCACCAAGTGTCTACACATGTAAGAAGGCCATAATTTCTTTCGCATATGTAGATTGACCCAGATCTTTGGCACTGATTTTTTGACTGGTGAAAGCCAATGGTCTACCTTCCTACATTAATACTACACCAATGCTTGTACCTAAAACATCACCTTTAATCACAAAATATTTGGGGAAGTTTGGTAAGTACAATACTAGAGTGGAGCACATGGCTTGTTTGAGAGCTAAGAAGGCCCGTTGAGTTGTGTCAGTCTAGAGAAATGGTTTTTTCTTGAGAATATTAGTGAGGGGTTAGGTGATGCGTCTATAATTGCAAACAAATTTGTGATAGTAGCCCATGAGACGCAAGAATCCCCGCAAAATATTTAAGTTTTCTGGTTGGGGCCAATATTACACTGCCTAAATCTTTTTCGAATCAACCGTCACTTTGTCGCGACCCATAATATGTCCCAAATACTAAATTTTGCTATACAAAAGGAGCACTTGGATAATTTGACAAATAATTTTAGATCTTGGAGAAATTGCAATATCTAATCAACATGCTGAAGGTGTTTATCCCATGTTATGTTGTAGATGAGAATGTCATCAAAAACTACCAGGACAAATTTTCTGAGATATGGTTTCAAAAGGTGGTTCATGAGGCTCTAAAAAGTGGATGGATCATTATAGATAAAAAATGGCATGACCAAGAATTCATAATGGCCTTCATGAGTTCGGAAGGTTGTCTTGGGAATGTCAACTTCCTTCATGTGTATTTGGTGATAGCCTGAGTAGAGGTCTATCTTGGTAAAAAATTTAGCACCATGCAGTTCATCAAGCATATCATCAAATACTAGAATAGGAATTTTTTCCTTGATACTGAGCTTGTTAAGGGACCTAAACTCAAGACATGTGTGCCATTCTCCATATTTATTTAGAACCATGACCACTGGAGGTTAATAAGGGCTGGTGTTGGGATGAATAACATCGACTTCAAGGAGTTCCTTGATGATTTTTTCAATTTCATTCTTTTGTGCAAAAATATATTGATATGGGTAGAGATTTAGTGTTTGGGTGCCCGGGACCAAAGGGATTCTAGGATCATGTTCACCCCTAAAGGGTGGGAGATCCTTAGGTTTTTCAAGGATCCACTGGTAGCAATCTAATACCTGTTTCATATCAGGATGAATATGAGGAGGAGTGGATTCAATGTCCTAGATGGCATTAAATTGGGCTACTATCCCATGAAGGCCCTTTTTTAAAGCTTCTCGATTCGATGTGAGTTGATTATAGTAGAACCACCTTATTGGAGTCCACTCAATGTATGAGTGTTTCCGTTATGCTTAAAGATCATATATAACTCCTAGAAATCCATTGTGAAAGGGCCTAGTGTGCAGAGCCATTAGACATTAAGGAAAATGTCGTAGCCACCCATTTCAATGGCAAACATGTGGGTTTTGAGGTGATAATCCCTCATTTGAAGCTTAATATTTTCACAACGTCCTTCACATTTCATGGTCCCCCCATCAATGATAAGGACTTGGAAATTAGATACTTCCCATACAAAGCAATGAAAAACTTATGTTACTCTCTTATGGACAAAGTTATGAGTGCAACCATTATCAATCAACACCACTATTGGCCGACTTTTAATAAAGCCTCAGATTTTGAGAGTCTGAGGTGAAGAAATTCCAACCAAGGCATGTAGTGATATAACCGACTCATCTAGTGTAGATATGAGATCATTTTCTAGGTCAGCTTAGAGTTCACCCACGTCTTCCTTGGGAACTTTAGTGGATGGAGCTTCATCGATTGAACTGTTTTCAGTAGCATAAATTTGAAACAATTTTGTTTCCTTGCATTTATGTCTTGGGGAGTACTACTCATCACAGGACTAGCAAAGTCCTTGTTTCCTTATTTCGGTCATTTATGCCAATGACACCTTTTGAACCTTAGTTGTTTGGGTGGGTCCCATAGCCTGGGTGGGACGTGCCTTTGCGATGAAATTTTGATGGTTGGATTGGGAATTTAAAGCGACTTCAACCTCTAAGGCCTTGTAGAATGCATCCAACCAAGTAGTTGGGTGATGCATTTGGACATGGGCTTGGATGGCTTCCTTTAGGCAACTGATCAAACATTCCAAGTAAAAGTCATATCCTAGTCCTTCAGTTTTGATGGCCACATTTTCAAAAGATGCAATGTAGTGCCTTAGTATACCTATTTTCCTAGACTTAGTGAGACAACCCAAAAAGTGAGATTCCTGATCAAAGATGTCACAAATGGATTTTGAGAACATGTTCCGAATTGGCCTCCCTAGATAACATTTTTGATGCTACTTCTACCACTCCCATCTCTCTTGATCCAAGTAAATGGCTCCCACAAGTAGTTTAGTTCCATCCTTCCAGATATTATTAAGGAGGAAATATTGTTCCATTTGTGCCACCTATACTGCAGGGTTAGAGTCATCAAATTTGTACATGTCTAGCTTGGGTGTCTGATGGCTTGAAGATTTGTGATCTCCATGGAAATGAATGTGATGGATAGATTCTTCTTCTATGTGTACATCAACACTATGTTCTTCTTGCATGTGTTCGTGAGGCATCTTTATATCAACCAATACTTGTGTGAGCTAGGATGTAAGGGACTCCTAGAGGTCATTTAATTTTTTCTCAAGGTTGCCAACCTTCTCGACAAACCTTTCCATAGCCATAACTTGAGACCTGGTACTGATCATAGACTAGCCTCGGTCAAATGTTGACCTTAATTAAGAGTATTATTCTTGGAAAGAGAGAAATCTCAAGAGTTTAGTTATGTGGGTCACTTGAATTCGCACCAGGAAAAATTTTCCCTCACCTAAAAATTGGGGACTTATAAGTGAATGGTACCACTGCGACCAACTCGTCATCCTGAATCTTATGGGCCATGTCTCTTACAAACGTCCTAAGATGGACCCATACTTTTATTTTTTATTTTTTTTACTCTGAAAGGATTTTTGCTGCCAGCTTATCAATAGTGGAGTGGCTGAATTCTAGAAATCTTGATACTTCCAAATATCCTACGAAAATCGGGCCAAAACTGTAGTAACAGAAACCCCATGGTCTTAGTACTACAAAATGTGTTGCAATGATATGATATGGACTATGGTGGCCAAAACTCTCAATGCATAAAGAGTCTGACCTGTGCTATGAAAACCCCAACTTTTAAATATGATCTGTATGACAAAGAAAAAACTGCAACTATTGGATCTGGTCTAGACAACGGTAGTTGAACCCTAACAATTGGATCTGATCTAGACAAAAAGGTAGGGGAGATCTTCATATAGTTGAGTGAACTATGGTCTCAAAGGAGTGTGAGGTGCTACAGATCGCAATATATGCATGGGTCCAATAATAGTACTCAACCCAATCTTTTAGGGCACTAACTAAGGAGGATTGACCATACCCTTAACCTTACTACCCGAATACCCTATTGTACATGCGAGTAATCTCTCTGAATGTTGTTCTTAGTGTACTGTAGCAGCAATATGACCGAAAACTTATCTAAGGTTTAGTTTCAGGTGACCCTAGGGGGGATTCCAATATACCCAAGGGTACATGGAAGTGCAGTTTGTGTGTAGTTATGTCTAATGCGCTACTACTTGAAGGAGTACCCACAAGGGTTACAAGAGAGTCCAACAAGAATGACCACCTCTTGTAGTTCCTGTGTGCATGCCTCCCCAAATCTCCAAATTTATGTGCCCAATGGTTTAAAGAGGCCAGAACATGTCCCTAACCTATTTTTTTATTTGCAAAAATTGGAGGTATAATTGGCCCTGGAAAGTGCTCTAATACCAAAAGTTATGCACTTGACCTGCGAGAAAAACAGAGTACCATAAATATGAAATAATATAGCTGGAAACATAAAAATATGACATGAAATGAGACAAGTTAAAAATATTTTTTATTATTCAGAAGAAGAATACAATGTTCACTTGCCTCTTTAAGGGGGCAACCTCCAACAGATCAGGTCTCAATTACAATAAGACTCGATGATTCTTCCCTTACTATCTAAGACCATTTACAGCCTAATGACACCCAAAACCCTAACAACTAGTCGTCTCTTGCATAACATCATGGGTTAACCACTTCATTTAATAACTATGGACTATTTATAACTAATTTTCATCCCTTTTCTATGATACAAGTCAACCACTTACAATTATTATTAAAGCGGATAACCGCTTGCGAGCTTCTTTGACTCAACTAAATAACTATGACTCTAACTAGGCTTATTACATAAATAAAGGGGCTAGGTTTGGATCCTAATAATTTATTAGGAGGCTCAACTATCTATAACCCATAAGGTGTAGATGGAAATGATGCTTTATCAAAATCTCATCAAAAGAATCAAGAAAAAAAATATTATGAGTACTCGGGAAAATGGAAGGGTCTTCGTGTAGAAGAAGAAATATGGATGAATGAAGAAGAAATTCAGAAACATGGTAGCATTATTGCAAACCTCATGGATAGGAGTACATGAAATCTTCTATTATGAGGGAGTTTGATGTAGGAGCATCACTTCGCCTTTTATTTTTAAGAAAAAATTTCATGCAAATATTCCTTTCTATTTATATTTGTTTTCCTATGTGTCCCTTGAAGGAAAACTACACCCGTATGTTATTTTTATGTTTATTTATGTGTCTATTTGTTTGGATAGGTGGTAAGGTTTTTAGTAGAAATATTCTAGAGAAGCTGAACTATCGTTTTTAGGGAGGCTATTATTAGCCTACATCTCTATGTTCTATTGAAAGATATTCCTTTTCTTATGTATAAATATGTATGCATGATGACTTTGCGGTGGTGAAGGCTGGGGAAAGAAGAATGAAGTACTTTTTTTATGCCCTGTATGGTTGCACTACATGGTATACTATTGTTCAAATTTTTGGCTAAATATAGATTTTGTGTTTTATTTCTTTGAGTTACAAACCTCTATACCTAAGGTAATTACTAGTGAAGTGAGTCGAGGACAACAAGTGAGTTCCTTACTGATTGTTGAATTGGTCTAGGTTGATATTGGTAGCCACCCACCTATTCCACCTAGACCTCTAGTTGGTTTCATCTATTTCCTTGTTTATTGCAACATTTACTATTTTTAGCAGTTTTTTGGGTCCTGAACTTCCAGAGTAGTTTTGACCCCCTAAACGACGTTTTTTTGAGGTCTATAATAGGCCTGCATTCAAAGGAAGGCTTTTGCCACAAATCTTGTAGTAATTTGAGTGCTCTTTCCAACAAGGTACCATACATGCGAAACAAAGATAATATGACCAAGTTACGACCTCGGGAAGTTGGCTACCCAATTAACCCCAACAGGGCCCACAAACTCTTGGCATTCCATCTCCTGGTGTTAGGGTTTTGGTTGTTTAAGGTTTTGCATTATTTTTCAATAATAAATAGGCCCTTGAGCCTCATTGTAACATAGTTTCGAGGCATGTAGCTACCACATCTCTTCTCAGAGATAAGATACCATCACCGGAGCTAGTTTTATTTCCATTCTATTTGTAACCATCTTTCAGTATTTGATATTAATGAAACAAAGTGTTATTTCTGTAGCATATCTCTATTTATGGTTATATCTATAATTTTCATTATTGTTTAAGTTCGGACCAGTGGTATCAGAGCGGTTTTCTTTTTCTCTTTTTGCCTTTGCATGTCCCCAACGAGCTTAGGATTAAAGGAGGTAGGGATCGAACTGGTCAAACCTTGTAAGACCAGCCTCACAAATCCTGATGACCTCCCATGGTAGAAGAAAATAAAGATGAGGGGGTGAGGGATCCTTTCAAAATCTTGCTCGAAGAAGCCCTCGAGCGACAGAGGAATGGGATGATGGACAACTTTGCCCAGATCCTTCAACAGCTACCTAAGGGTGAGACATCTTCTTCCAGTAGCTACTCTAAAGCACCACACTCTTTAAGGTATAAGTTAACTTTACATCCCCATATTTGAAGGTCAAATAGATACGAACATTGTAGATAAATGATTAAATCTTCTAGAAGGATATTTTTGTTTTCATGATTTTTCCAGCCAGGAAAATATTAACTTTTTCACTTCTCAAAGGTGCCACCCACGTTAGGAACTGGTGGGATAGCTACTGTGAGAATGACGAAAGTAAACCTTCACTATCTTCAGCCACACCCACTTGGAATTCATTCCGGGATGCCATTAAGGAGTAGTACTGCCCTATTGGGATCTATGAGGATAAATACATAAAGTGGACCATGATGCGGTAAGGAAGGGACCAAGATGTGCCAAAGTTTACCAATGTTTTCCATACCCTTCGCACGAAGTTGGGTATCAAGGATTCTGAGCGACATTTGCTACTCAAGTACCATGGCTGCCTAAATAGATACATCTAGGATGATATGGAGTTCTTGGATATCTCCATAGGAGCTCCACTCACAACACAAGCGAGTGTTAGGCGAAACAGTTACTAGTGGCCCAGATGAAGGCTTCCGAATGAGATGCCTGTTCCGACTCAGAGTCAGAATCCGAGAAGGGGAATGAGAAATGGAAGTAGATCATTGATGCAAATACCAGTGCCACCATGGCCACCACCAATATTCAGAAGAATGATAATGAAGATCCAGAGGTTGAGGATGCCTCTTCCACTCATAGATGTGGATGAAGGGTTCTCTGCTGCAGTTCATTGTTGACAACGAGAGCGAAAATAACCTCATTTCAGTAGAGGTCATGAAGAGGTTGGGCCTACCGACTATAGAACATTTGCAATTGTACACCATCAGGTGGCTTAACTAAGGACGAGATCTCCGCATCAACCAACAGTGTCGCCTTCCTGGCAACATCAAGCCCTTCACGAATGAGGTATTGTGTGATGTTGCCCCTCTTGAAGTTTGTGAGGTGCTATTAGGAAAACCATACTTGTGGAAGAGACATGTTTTATATGAGTCTAGACCTCTCTCTATGATTATTACTTTGGGAAATAAGTTGTACAGGATAGCGGAGGTAGCCCTACCTACTGCCATCTCTTTGATCACTACAAAGCAATGTAGCAAGATCATTTCATAGAACAAGAAATTTGTTTTCCTTATTATTCTCCCTCACTGCAAGAAGACTATTTTTGCCACGACTTCTAGAGAAGTCTTCTCTACACATCAGCAGTAGATGGACAAGGTCGTGGAGGAGTACAGGGACATTTTCTCCTCACCTATGGGGGTGTCTCTGCACTTTCGGGTCAAGACAGCATCGATCTGACCCTGGGTGCACCGCTACCCAATGGACTGATCTATTGACACTATGTTCTAGAGAATGATGAGATCCAGAGGCAAATTCATGAGTTTTTGTAGAAAGGGCACATCAGGCAAAGCTCATCACCCTATTGGAGCCCAATTGTATTGGTATAGAAGAAGGATAGGACCTAGAGATTCTGTATTGACTATCGGGTGTTGAACAATATCACTGTACTGAATAGGTACCCAATCCCATGGATTGATGACCTTTTGGACTAGCTCAAGGGGTCCAAATATTTTAGAAAGATTTATTTGAAGTCTAGTTATCACCAAGTGCCTATCGAACTCTCTAATGTGTGGAAGACTTCCTTCAAATCCAAGGAGGGCCTTTTCAAATGGTTGGTCATGCCTTTCGATTTGACGAATGCCCCGACAACCTTCATGAGATTGATGGACGACATCTTACGACCCTTTACTAATGCATTCGTGGTGGTGTATTTCAATGACATCTTGATCTTCAACCAGAGTTGGGAAGAGCACCTCCACCAGATTCGACAAGTCCTCCAAACCCTGCGACAATACAAGTTGTGTGCTGATTCTAAGAAATGGACTTTTGGCATGGCTAGGTTCAATATCTAGGGTAAATCATTGATGAGAAGGGTGTGCATGTCGACCCATATCAGGTACAAGTCATTCGGGATTGTCCAACCCTTACCACTCTAACAGAGCTCTGCAACTTTTTGGGTCATGCCAATTTCTACCATAGGTTCTTGTTGGGGTTCTCTCATATCACTTGGCCTTTAAGCCAAGTCACCAAGGGCGAAGCGAAAGAAAAGTTATTTTGGTTTGAAATCCAATAGAAAGCGTTTTCTAAGTTAAAGCATCGCCTCTGCTCTGCACTGGTGCTCACATTATTAGAATTGAAACAACCATTTTAGATTGAGATAGTTGCCTCCGACTATGCTATTAGTGAACTTCTTACTGAGTAGGGGAATCTAGTGGCTTATTACAGTGAGACACTTTCAGACACAGTGCAAATATATCCCACCTATGACAAAGAAATGTACTCCATTGTGCAAGCCTGCCATCAATGGAAGCATTACATTATGGGGAAGGAAACATTCATCCACACAGACCACCGACCCTTGCAGTTCATACAAACACAAGTGAAGTTGCAAAAAAATCGCCATTAGAAATGGTCCACATACCTGCAACAGTTCCATTTGAACATTAAGTACAGAAGGGCAATACCAATAATGTTTCAGATTTCCTTTGCCGACCATCAGTCATGGCACTGATCATTGTGCTCGACTCCTGTGGGCATGAGACTTCAAGGTGGACGCATTGTTACAAGAGCGATCCCAAATTTGGAAGAACATACCAAACACTCCTGGAACGTAATCAAGTTCCAAATTTTCACTTCCAAGATGCATTGTTAGGTCACCTGGGATAGATCTATGTTCCTTAAAGTGAGTGTGCCAAGATGATTTTGGAGGTGCACTTCAGTCGGGTTGCTCGACATTTTGGAGTAGAGAAAATAGTGGCAGTATTGCAAAAGTATTTTTATTGGCTGAAACTTCGTTAGGACACTGGGAAGTACATTCGATCTTGCATTGCCTATGCCATTTCCAAACTAACCATCAAGGAGAAAGGCCTATAAACTCCTCTTCCTACTCCTAGTCGACCTTAAGAATCCATCCCCATGGATTACATGTTGGGTCTTCCTTCTGCTAAGCATGAAAATGAATATATTTTCATCCTCATCAATAGATTGTCTAAGATTGCCATTATGGCAACCTACAAGAAGAGTATCACAACAGAGACTACTACTAAGCTCTTCTTTGAGCGAGTGTGGGTACACTTTGGGATCCCACAGTCCATTGTCTCAAATCGGGAAAACATATTCCTAAGTAAATTTTGGTAAAGTCTTTAGTCGATGCTGGATATCAAGCTTACTAAGTCTATGACTTTCCACCCCCAAACTGATGGCCAAATAGAGGTCGTCACAGGATGATCATGGACATTCTACTCATATACAACTCGAAGAATCCATGCACATGGGATGAAGACCTCCCCTATGTCCAAAACAGCTACAACAGAGCTCTCCATAGCTCAATAGGCCACAACCCATTTCAGGTATGGCTGGGATTTGACCCATTATGTCCCATTAATGTGTTCATACCATTTGCAGCCACTCAAATAGATTTAGCTCACGTCCAGTCTGAAGCCGACAGGGCTAACAACTTCATTGAGCGCTTTTAGCACATCCACTAGTAGGTCCATGATATATTGGATAGAGCCAATGCTAAGTACAATAAGTTCCATGATCAGCATCAGATTCCGCAAAAGTTCTAGGTGGAAGACAAAGTTATGGCTAAATTTGGAGAAGGAGCGCCTTGCTAGACCCCACCACAAGCTTCACCCACTCTGATATGGGCCATAAACCATCACCAAGGCTGTAGGGGACAATGCCTTCGATCTCAACATTCCACCCTTCCTCATCCTGCACCTTGTGTTCAATCTAGACCACCTTTGGCCATACTTTCCAGCATTATCGGACACATTCGACATTGCAGAACAACTCACACCAACAAAGTTAAAACTAGACTACACGGAATCAACCACAATTGATCATATCATGGACACACAAATTAATAAAACTTGCCAAGAGAGGATCCAACTATATTGAGTTGTCAAGGAAGGTCAACTCCTTCACCAGGGCAAGTGATTCACTACGGACCAAGTGCAACAAAAATTTCCTTACCTCATGGAGGCTCTACACGCAATGAGGACCATTGCTTCCTAAGGAGGGAGGAATGATCCAGGTGGATATTGGTTGCCACCCACCTATTCCACATAGACCTCTAGTTGGTTTCATCCGTTTCCTTATTTATTGCAGTATTTACTATTTTTAGCATTTTTTAGGGTTCTGAATTTATGGAGTAGTGTTGACCCCCTAAATGACGTTTTTTTGAGGTTCGCAGCAGGCTTGCCACAAATCCTATAGTACTCGGAGAGATCTTTCAAACAAGATATTGTATGCGCCAAACAGAGATAATTTGACCAAGTTACGACCCTGGGAAGTTAGCTGCCCAACTAACCCCAATGGGGCCCACAAAGTCTTGGCATTCCTGGGGTTAGGTTTTTCGTTGTTCAGGGTTTTCCCTTGTTGTTCAATAATAAATAGGCCCTTGAGCCTCATTGTAACACAATTCAGAGGCATGTAGACTCCACATCTCTTCTTAAAGACAAGCTACCATCACTCGAGCTAGTTTTATTTCCATTTCGTTTGTATGCATATTTCAGTATTTAATATTAATGAAATGAAGTGTTATTTCTACTGCATATCTGTATTTATGGTTATATTTGTATTTTTTTGTGTTCCTGTTTAAGTTCGATCACGAATTGTGGTTGAAAATTGAAGTAGTGGGCTAGTAGTAAGATATCGTAAGTCAACCATCCATGCCTTTTTATTCCATGAACTCTCAAAATAGAGGAGTTTTGACCTCAGACAGAAGGGTCCTGTTGAACAGTCAGAGGCTGGTGTAATCGAGGCAACACCCAATTTGGTAAATGTTAAAAGCTTTCGACCTTGACCAACAAAAAGGTTTGACCCTGACTCTGTGTGAGCCTAGCAGGAGTAGTAGGCCTTGGCTCAAGGTGGAAATCAAGTATATTTGCTTTGGATGGTTGGTTTAACTCCTGACTTACCTTTAGTGAATGAGAGTGAGCTGCATAAATTAAAATTGTTTTAATTGAAAAAATTAAAGCAAAATAAGTAGCTTAGAGGCAAACCAAGGAAGAAGAAGGACTTATGCATGGAGGAAGAAGAAAGACTTATGCATGGAGGGAGATGAGAGAATAGGAAAAAAAAACATTGAGGTAATTTATTTTATATATAGTTTGCGGGTTTCGAAACGGGACTATTAAAATTTAAATATGGTAACCCCCAATTAATTGAATGTTAAGCTTAAGCAACCACCATTAACCAAGGTTAACTAAAGTGAAATGTAGTTAACCATGGTTAGTTTTAATGAACCATGATCAACCAAGGTTAAGCAATTTATTCCATAGGACATACAAAAACCATAGTAAAACATGATCATCCATGATCAAACATAACTAAATATGGTCAACCATAGTCAACCATGGTAAACCATAGTCAAAGTTAGACAACCATGGTAAACCATAGTCAAAGTTAGAAAACCATGGTCAACAATATTAATATATCATAAAAAATTCTATAATGCTCATTGGATTTTTAAATTCACAAATCTACCAATCCTCTCCACACACATTGGCCATCAACTATAACAACCACAAAATTAAAAGTAATTGATATACATAAATTGACAACATTCGCGTTTAGGTAAAAAGATTAAAAGAATTACTAGAATTGCAAATATTACTTCTTGAGATTGGGTAATTAAGGAACAACAATGGTTTTTCATGGGGCCAAATCTACTTATGGATTAAAAAATACAATTCAAGTAATGAAAATTTAAAATTTTATCTACAATTAGATAGTTGGATTTTAACTACGTAGGCCAACATAAGTTCTAAAAATAGAATATTTTATTTTATTTAACACTATTAATTACAAAAAGAATAAAATAGGCACCATTAATTACAAAATATAAATTATTGCTAATCAATGTATATAGCTACCTCGCTACCTTTGATTATACCAACATAGATCTATCTTAACCACATATCTATCAACTTGTAAGAGGAACAAATCTCTTGAGGTGCAAATATATTTTAGAGTACAAAACTTGAAAAAAGGTTTTCACCTAAGGAGATTCAAGCCCTCTAGGAGGTTCATAGATCTCTAGTTATATATGTATATACATATACAACATGTGCAATTTTTTATTGTTTAAATTGCATTTTTGAATAAATAAATAGATTCAATACCTTGAAAATCCTTTTAAACACTAGCAAAGCTTAAACTTACAACTCCAACAAATCTTTGGTGGATTTTTCCATGGACTTTTTATTTTATTTTAATTATTTTATCTTTATCTTTATAAGCTGATATAAAATTATGTTAAATAACATGGATATCAAAATGTTTTATTTATGGCTATAATGAAATATTTTTCCACATTTCCTAGATACTAAGTTGTAGTATCAAAACCATAGTGAAAGTGAGATTATTAATGTTTTATAATATTTTTTATCAAAACTAATCAAATATGTATATTCATTTTTGTTTATTCTATTATAACTAACATTATGTTTTTATTTAGAAAATATTTTATTTTTATTTAAAAAAAAACATGTCAATTTAAAATTACTTAAAAAAGTAATTACACCTTTCTGGAATACACCTATCAACCCAATAATTATACTTATTAAATATATTAATTCTAAATTTCATATAAAAATGTTCTCAAATATTTTCAAATAGGAACAATTTTTGAATCAAAGTCACTCGCAAAAACACACGTTTCTATGGGTTTCTTTTTCCCTTTCTTCTTCATCCTCCTCTTTTTTTGTACAAAACCAATGACCTCTAACTCTCTCCATAACCCGATCAATATTTATGAAGCTATAGCTTCATTAATACACTTTGACATTACATGCTAGCCATTAGTTTCGCTAACCATTACATTTAACTAAGTACAAAATCCAATAAATAGTATATACTACCCATACATATTAATTACATGTATTCCTTTTCCTCCATCAGTTCCGTGTGATCAATGAATGAAATTGACCCGTCACTTTGCAACCACTTGTTTTTCTTCACGCCAATTAAACTTCCACCCACTAACATCCATCAGAGTCAGTTAGCATCCTCAACTTGCCACCCAGCCACCGTGTGACCTAGGGTAGCTAAGGCCGTGGTTCCTTCATGTCGTAACTTCGTAAATATGTCGTGATCGCTCTTCCTGTTACTCGCGCGAAGTCCTTTCCATTATTGGTCTTCATGAGCGATCCAACGGCCTGTGACTGACTGTTGGAAGGGCAGACCGACTAGCGATTCCATTTCTATTCCCTCTTCTAATTCGCCATCCCGTCCCGTGTGATCATGCAACCAACGCCAATCACATCTCCGAAACCCTCAATGTTGTGCCCAACAGAGCTGAATTCCCTTAATATGATCTACGATCACTGATAAGCCAAAAATGCTTCTAATTCACACCCCAATACTGTGAGTGGACATCGACTACAATGCAAGCGAATAACGGTTTAATGTGACGGAGGTGAGGGTGATTTTATAAAAAAGCTATTGCCCACTTCAACAATATGGTCTGAACTATTTTTTTCCCAAAAAATTGATTTTCCCTTATTTATGTATAAGAATGTTCAACTAGATAATCATTTGGAAAAATAGATTATACTAAGATAGGTGTAAAGACTTAGAAATTCATGATCCTTATGTTGGGGTTGTAATGATGATCCTCTTCATAGATTTTACCACTTTTTAAAAAATAAACATCTAAACATTTATAGGATGTTAATTTTTGGTGGTCCCAGTCATTCAGTCTCAACAAACATTTAATCATTAGTCAGCAGATGAACTGTCTTTTCTTCTCTGCAATAGCTACCTAGTTAGAAGTCTCTCACTCCAAAGTTCAAGCATTTTCTTCCCGAAGTAGTTAGACAGAATATAATGCTCCCTACAAATTGCACTGTGCATTAAATTTTCCATTATTTGCATTTGCCAAAGATATTCCTTTCCTTTCTTTTTCTATCATCACAACTATTTAATTAAATCTTTGGGCCAAAAAATTACATGAACAACTGGTCATACTTGCAGACAAAAGAGAATAGAATCTACCGTGAGAACTATCTGTAATATTAATTAAATCATTGAACCAAAAAATTACATGAACCACCGGTCACACTTGCAGGCAAAAGAGGACAGAACTTAAAGTGAACAATCTGTCATATATGCAGACAAAATAGAATTAAATCTGCGTTGAGAGCTGTCAAATATCACGTTAAAAACACAGCTCAGATATCAGAATACCAAACACTAAAAAGTAACTAACAACAACTACCAGTTTTATCATTTTAACAACACAGCTCAGATATTAATAAACCAACATAAAGAGGACCCATCAACAACTATCACTTTTTATTAACAGAGGGCCCCGGTGTAACAAATTGCGTATCGAGAAAGACAGTAGCTCAGAGCAGGGCATGCTATAAATAATTATTTCTGCTGAAGCTTCAATTCATGCTCTCAGCGAACAGCCATAGATCGGTTTGGGACGTTCAATGGTGTGTTGAAGCTGTGGTTTTAGCCCTTCTGAAGAAGTTAGTTAAACTCTAATGGCGTCTCTTACAACAAGTATCATATGGTTTTCTCTGCTCACGTTGTGTTTGTTGATGAATCTTGACCGTGCAGTGGAAGCGAGAGAAAGCCTGTATTTTAGTAGATTTCAGGGCAATGAGAATAGCCCTAATGGAGGAAAGAGTGGTGTTAAGAATTACAAAGATAACTATGGTGCTGATGGCGTTCGTGATGTAAATAATGGCTTCGGTTCAGAGTCCGATGACGGTGTCGGTGGTGGAGTTGGCTACGGTTCTGGCAGCGGGACTGCATATGAAGAACCCAACAATGCCTACTTTGCTGGCTCTGACGGCGCATACGGTGCACAAAGGGTTCGGCAAGAAGGTACCGGTGCTAGCTATAGAGATGATTCGACCAACACCATGCCTAGCTTTCAAAATGCCGAGAATCAGGAAAATCAAGATGCCAGATTCGGGAATAGATACAGTTCACATTCCACTCCCTACCGTGGGGCCGGTGGTCGGGACGAGTCGGGTACCTACTACGGATCTGCTTCTCGTTACGAGCAGAACGATGAATTCTCATCAGGGTATAGAGATGATTCGACCAACACCATGCCTAGCTTTCAAAATGCCGAGAATCAGGAAAATCAAGATGCCAGATTCGGGAATAGATACAGTTCGCATTCCACGCCCTACCGTGGGGCCGGTGGTCGGGACGAGTCGGGTACCTACTACGGATCTGCTTCTCGTTACGAGCAGAACGATGAATTCTCATCAGGGTATGGCGTTCGGTCGGGGAGCAACAGTGGCTACGATTCAAGCTATAATGCGGATTCCGGTTACGATCGAAGCTTCGCTAGTAACAGTTACAACCCTGGCTCTCGTAAGTATGATCGTAATGCCTACAACTCAAACATGGGAGGCGGTGGAGGTTATGAACACACTGTGTCTGGCTATGGAGAATATGTTCCTGGAAGAAATTAACGCTATGACAATCGAAGGCAAGCAGTTGTAAATTGTAATATTGTAACTGACAATGAAGGTTGTTTGATTAGTCTAATTTTATTACCTGAATGTAAAGGCTGTACTTGTTCTCCTCGTGGCATAAAATAGCTGCGGTGAACTTGTGGTAAATAATGTTTTGAGGTCATAACGTTGATAACTTGTGTGTAATAAAATTTCCAAATGTTTTTTCCATTTCTTGTGTTGTGATGATCCTTTCATTTTTGCTATGCTCTTTGGAGGGATACAGTCTGTCGCTCTTTTGACGGGTGAGAGAAAATTCTGGCTCTTATAAATGAGTTCAAAAAATTGGAAAAACTGTCTCTCAAGCTACATAATAGTGTCCAGAAATATATACCTCCACATCTCCATTATAAATTGAGACGAGCTTACAGTTAATGGCTTGAGCGTCTTATCGCAATCTAAAGTTCTAAACTCCAACTTGATTTGCATCCATTTTTCTGGACGGCCACATGGAGTCCATTTTATCCCCACTGGCTACAAGAATGGAAACGGCCAGCTTTAGAATTCATGAGTCTGTCCACGTAGATGCCATAATGGGTTTCAGCCAGCATGGCCACAAAGCGTAAGTGAAGCGCAGTCTAACTCTTACATTTTTTTTCCCTGAAATTTGGTAATAAAATTTGATCTAAATTATTTTACACTACAGGCATTGTTTATGTAAATTATTTTATGCTACAGGCATTTGAACTTTGAATTTGGTTCTCCTTATTTACCCAATTTGATCTAAATTATTTTATACTAAAAGCATTTGAACTTTGAATTTGATTTCCTTGTTTTTTTAACTATTTTGAATCTTAGGATTTACATAATAATTTTCCGATTTAAACTTTAAATTTGATAATTTACCTACTATTTCAGTAATCAATTAAAGTATCTTTAAACTTTTCACAAACACTTATTATAAAAAACCAAATATATTTCTTTTAACATTTTACTTTTCTTAACAAAATTTATTAATCAAATTTAATCTAAAATGTAATTTTTCTTATACATTGTAATTTTTATCAACAAAATTTATCTATAAATTTTATACTACAACTTTAAAAAAAAATTTATACAATTTTTTTACATACAAGAAGCACTTACATGGTCACCAATTTAAAGGTTCCAAGACCCATAACTAACTTTAGAGGCTTTCTATCTTCTAATAAAAGTAGGACAACCACATTAATAAATGTGGTTGATAAGACCTATGATTATGATTATTAATTATATTACTATTATGATTAATTAACATTATTAGTTTAATTGTTAATTAAATTTAGTAACATTATTAACTAATAAAGATTAATAATAATTAATTCGTTCATGATAAATTAATTCATTAAATAATAAATTAAATAATTAAATAATGGTTGACCATGGTTGTCACAATGTGACATTCAACCATGGTTGGATATGATTGACCATGGTTAACCATGATTGTTATTATAAACCCAAGGGAATAATAAACCCAAGAGTTTAATACTAAAACCCTAAGGGATTGTGAATCCAAGATAATAATATTATAAAGCCAAGACATATAAACCCTAAGATAAATATTATAAACATGGTTGACTATGGTTGACCATGGTTCAGACAATCCTTGGACCATGGTTGACCATGCTTAACCATGGTTCATTTTCATATCAACACAATCTTTGTGACAATGCGACGTTTGACCATTGCTGACCATGTTTGATTTTAGAAAACATGGTTGACCATGAATGACCATGGTTGATCGTGGTTGATGATGATTATCATATTGGGTTAATCTTTGTGATAATCCGACATCAAACCATTGTTGAGACAATGATTGATTTTCATATTGGGACAATCTTTGTTAGAATGTTATGTTGGACCATGGTTGACCAAGATTAATTTTATATAACATGGTTGACCATGGTTGAATAATATTAAACCCAAGGGAGTAATATTATAAACCCAAGATATATAAACCCTAAGATAAATATTATAAACACTAAAATAAACATGGTTGAACATGGTTGACGATGGTTGATTTTCATATTAAGGAAATCCTTCTCAAAATGTGACATTGGACCATCATTGACTATGCTTGACCATGATTGATTTTCAAATCAACATAATCTTTATCACAATTTGACATAGGACCATGGTTGATTCTCATATTCATACAATATATGTCACAATGCGACATTGGACTATCAATCACCATGATTGAATTTATAAAACATGCTTGACTATGATCGATATTATAAACCCAAGGGAATAAAAAAGTCTAAGGATTAATACTTGTGGTAGTGTTTTTGTGGCAATGGTGTACCAAAAGACACCTCCTTAATAGTTGATTGTTCCTTGCAAATGATCACATACAAAATTGGTGTTGTTAGTGGATAAACTTAAATATACACAACATTGTAAATAGTGGAAACAATGCATATGTAAACATAAACTAAAACAAAGCGGTAAATGCACAACCAATTCTCAATGGAGCAAACAAGTCAATAAAATAATGGAATGTTGTCTTAAGGGGGCTTGGCCCATTCACGCCACCCAGCAAACCCCTAACTTCTAGCCCTTCCAGCAACAACTTGTGTAGCATATGCTGCAGTCTGACCTGAAGTAGTATTGGGGGATGCTAGAACCAAGTTTCTGCATCGAGAGGCTTGTGTAATGGTTTTCTTAAGGATATTATAGCTTAGATATGCCTTCATGTAGATCTATTCCTTTCGACTGTCAAATACAGCAACTCTATCAAACTGACCTTTAGACCTTCGCGAAGGTACTTGATTGTACTTAACATGAATAAATGATACATATTCACTACTTTTGTGTAATAAAATTTATATTTTGAAGCCCTTCTGGCTTAGATCATTCGTTGCGCAAATCTATCCTTTCCAAACAGCTAACTACTGCAAATCTATCTAATGACTTATCGATCTCCACAAAGGTGGTTAATTATACTTATTATGCATAAACATTACAGATCTACCCATTTCACATTGAAATGAGGCATTAATTCACATAAAACAGATCACAGAGTGAAGATACATAAAATTAACAGGACTAAATAAACAAGGCACAAATGCATAGATTCGGCTCAAAACAATCTTTATTAAGAATAAGCATTCAATTAATGAATTCTTGGGTCCGTGCAATTAGCTGCAGGGGCCTTCCCCTTTCGCCTAAGTACAGGAAACAAACTTTTCTTGCCTTAGCACCTTGCCCCTTACAATAACGTTCTATCAAATTTACCTCTTTAGACTCGCTATGACTCATATATATATATATATATCCTTTTCATTACAATACCATGGCCTGCAGACCATGGGTGAGTCTCAAAACCATCCTATCACCTACCCATACAAGGGACTAATGCCCCTTTTGACTCTTACTTAGCTTCGCATTGTACGTCCACATTTGGCAAATACTTTACATTCTTTAACAAAAATTATTACAAAAATTGACTTAAGTGACAAAAATTGACCCCAGAGATCCCATCCCAACAGGCCCCCAACACAGATATGTTGACTTTCCCTCTAGTCACTCAGCTAGCTTCTCCACTTTGTTGCAGAGGTCACTGAACTCCAGCTTCAATAGTTCGAGGTTCATTGTGATTTGTACCGCAATCCGCTAGACTTCTTCGACCAACTTCTCTTTAGTTGACCCCTCCACCGCGAGGCACATGGTCCTTTCTGTCTGTTGGAATGTCTTCAACTTTTCCTGGATTGTCAGAGTAATTTGGCTCGCTTCCTGTGTCCATGGTTGAATCCGAGCCTTCAAAACTGCTTCTTTGTGTTGTAGCTCCTCAACCTGTGACCGCAACATCTTCATATCTTGCAAGCGTGTGAAGAATTGGACTAGTGCCAAAGTGTGCGTAGTCGTCCTGATCTCATCAACTTGCTATTGTGACTCTCTTATATTTGTACGCAGTCGTTGTAGGTTTTAATCCTCCTACAACGTGGTCCATAGTGCCATTGTGTTTTCAAAAAGACCATTGGAACTCGATATTGCATTCTCCAAAGTAGTCATGTGTTCTCTAATGGCTATGCCACACTTCTCCCTAACATATCGTAGAGTAGTCGACTGCAATTGCAATTGCAGTTCCAAGATCTTCATCTGAAAATCAAAAGTAACTCAGCCTACCTCATCCTTATATTGTTGTACTGCAGTGGCCAATTTCTGAATCTTTGCTGAAGCTATTGTATCCTCTGGAATGTGTAGTTTTGGTACCAAATTGATTTCTTCTTCAAGGCTTTGGCTGCACCTTGCTAGCTCTTCTTTTTCCTTAATATCCTAAAACTTTTTGGCGAATATCTGCTCATTGTTCATTTTGACTTTAATAATTACCAATAGCACATGCTGCTCTCTAATTCGAAGCTCATCTGAGACCCCCTGATGAAGCACGTGGAGGGTCTGAAGAGGCAACGCGACTAAATTCATACCCACGCCTTTGATCTTTCTGAGCTAGGTGCTATCTTCCCTAAACTCTGCGCGCACTGTTCCTTCTGGCAAGGGAATGACTTTGAGGCCCAGAGTCTATTTCAGTTCCATTACGCTCACGCTCTCTTACTGTAGGCTCGCTTGAACCCTGCTCACTTGTCCCACGCTCAACTGAATTCTGCCTGCTTGAATTTACAGCTCGCGCAGATCCTTCTAAACGCTCCCCAATGTCTACATGTACTTCTGCTAAAATGTAGTCCACAACTCTGTTGTTGTGTGTTATGAAACCAGCTTAAGAAAAGATAGAAAAGATAGATCAACGCCTAGAATTCAGCCTCTTTGAGGGGGCAACCTCCTTTACATTACATAAATGAACAATTCTTGGATGATACAAATGACAAAACCTCCTTTCTATATATAGGAGTCTAAGGAGTCACAATATAATCCAGCCGACCTAACAATAATAATATAAAGCCACAAAAATAACAATAGAGGGATTCTATGGGGCACAGTACTAACAATATGGGGGCAATAGGGGCACAATAATATTAATAAGGGGTATAACTACAATAGTAATGGGGTAATCACTAGTATTATAGGGACCCAACATGCCCCTCTCCTTCAAAAAAGTGTTGTCCTCAACGCTTGAGTAGTTCTGGATACTTCTGCATAAAATTCTCATCCTCCCATGTGGAATCTTCAGCGGATAAGTTCTTCCACTTGATAAGATACTCTGAAATTGATCGATTTTGTAGCTGTTGAGTTCTTGTTTCTGTGACTGCTTCCGGTTCCAATATAATTTTTCCTTCCTCGTCAAGTTCTGGAAATATTGTTTGAACTGGGAGCTTGTCACCTATAACCTTCTTTAAACATGAAACATGGAAAACTGGGTGCAATCGAGAAGCTGCAGGAAGCTCCAATTTGTATGCCATAGTACCAATCTTTTGCAACACCTTGTACGGACCATAATACTTTGGTGATAATTTATTATCCTTCTTAGCTTGCTTGAGGGACATTTGCTTATATGGTTGTAGTCGTAGGAATACCCAATCACCTACATCAAAACTTCTTTCACTGCGATGTTGATTTGCCTATTGTTTCATTCTATTTTGGGCCAACACGAGGTTATCCTTTAAGAGTTGGAGGACTTGTTGTTGATGTTCGATGTGATGTTCCACTGCCTGAACCTTAGAATTTTCTCTTAAATATGATGTGATGGATGGTGGTTGATACCCATAAAGTGCCATAAATGGGGTCATTTTTGTTGTTGTATGGAAGGAAGTGTTATACCACCATTCAGCCAAAGGCAACCATTTGACCCATTGTGTCTGTTTATCAGATACAAAGCAACGAAGATATCCTTCCAAACATTTGTTTACTATCTCAGTTTGCCCATCAGATTGAGGATGATAAGATGAGCTATGAGCTAATTGAGTACCAAGACAACAAAATAATTCTGTCCAAAAATTTCCAGTGAAAATGGGATCTCTGTCACTTACAATAATCTTTGGGTTTCCATGTAGCTTTTGAATTGTTTCCATAAATGCAGTAGAAACTGTACTGGCTTTAAATGGATGTGATAATGCACAAAAGTGTGCATACTTGGTAAGTCTGTCAACTACCACCATGATGACACTCTTTCCCTTAGACTTGGGTAAACCTGTGATAAAATCCATTGAAACCTCCTCCCAACGTTGGCTTGGAATGGATAAAGGTTGTAATAGACCTGGTGTCTTAATTGTTTCAACTTTATTTTGTTGGCAAACCAAACATTCCGCCACAAACTTTTGAATATCTGATTTAAGGCCATCCCAAAAAAATTCCTTCCTAACCCTGTGGTAAGTTTTTAAAAATCCTGAGTGCCCTCCTAAGGGAGAAGTGTGCAATTCCATAAGAATATTTTGTTTTAGCTGGGAATTCTTACAGAGGTATAAGCGATCTTTGTACCATAACGAATCATTTTGCCAGCTAAATGTATCAGACATACTGGAATCTTGTTGTAACTTTCGAATAAGTGCCCACACTTCTTCATCATTCTTCCATTCCTCCCTTGCTTCGTTTATCCAATCTGGTTGGATAATAGAAATGGCGCACAACAATGCTTCCACATCCTCATCCTTTCTTGAGAGTGCATCTGCCACCACATTTTGCTTCCCTTTTTTGTAGATGATTTCAAAGTCATAACCCAACATCTTTGTGACCCACTTTTGTTGCTCTTCAGAGGATAATCTTTGTTCTAAAAAGTATTTAAGGCTATCATGATCCGTTTTTACCTTGAAGTGTCTTCCCATTAGGTAGGGTCGCCATTTCTTAAGTGCATGGAGTATTGCCAACATTTCCTTCTCATAAATAGCTTTGTGTAAAAACTTTCCCTTGATTGGACGACTTTCAAAAGCAATGGGTCTTTCATCTTGCATTAAAACAGCACCAATTCCATTTCCTGAAGCATCACATTCCACAATAAAGGTTTTTGTGAAGTCCAGTGTAGCTAAGACCGGTGCTTGGCACATTGCCTCTTTAAGATGTTCGAAGGCCTTTGTTGCTTCTGGAGTCCATGAAAATGCATCTTTCTTCAATAATGTTGTTAGAGGTGCTGCTATTCTCCCATAATTCTTAACAAACTTGCGATAATACCCTGTCAACCCGAGAAATCCTCGCAGATGCTTTATGGATGTGGGAATTTTCCATTCCTTAATGGCTTTAATTTTGCTAGGGTCTACCTTAACTCCTTCATGAGATACAATATGACCCAGATATTCCACCTCTTGTACTCCAAAGAAACATTTGGATCTTTTTGCATATAATTGTTTCTCCTCCAATAGTTGTAGCACCCTGTCAACATGTTCAACATGATCCTTCCAAGACTTGCTGTAGATTAGTATATCATCAAAAAATACTAACACAAATTTTCTAAGGAATGGTTTGAAAATTGAATTCATCAAACCTTGAAATGTTGAAGGTGCATTGGTAAGGCCAAAAGGCATGACCAAAAATTCATAATGACCCTCATGAGTTCTAAATGTTGTTTTCGAAATGTCTTCAATCTTCATTCTGATTTGATGATATCTCGAACGAAGATCCAACTTGGTGAAGTAAATTGATCCATGCAATTCATCCAGTAATTCATCAATGACAGGAATGGGAAACTTATCTTTAATAGTGAGCTTGTTGAGCTCCCTATAATCTGGACACATGCGCCATGATCCATCCTTCTTGTGCACCAATACTACTGGAGCAGAGAAAGAACTTTGACTTGGTTGAATTATACCAGCCTCTAGCATTTCTGCAACCATACGTTCAATTTCACTCTTTTGGGCATAGGGATATCTGTATGGCCTGATGTTTGGAGGAACATTTCCTGGAATCAGATGAATAGCATGATCATGATCACGAATAGGTGGGAGACCTTTGGGAGTCTCAAATACCTTGGAATGATTGTCCAAGACTTTTTGGAGATCTGGAGAAATAGATGATTCCAATGTGGAAACATCTAGCGAACATAATTGTGCAATTACACCTCTTTGTTCCTTTTTTAGAAGCTTTGTCATACCGTTAGAGCTGATTATCTTTCCTGGTTTCCCTGCAATACCCCTTAATTCAACTTCCTTTCCTTCCATAGAAAATTTCATGAAAAGTTCTTGAAAATTAAAAGCTATTGTACCCAAGGATTGTAGCCATTGGACTCCTAGTACAACATCAGCACCCCCCATTGGAATGGAAAGCATTGGGCTAGTCAATACATATTCTCCCATGGATAGCTTGATATTATGGCACTTTCCAGAGCAATTTATTGTTCCTCCATTTGCAACCATCACTTGACACTCTGGTGCTGGATATAAGAAGCAATTCAATTCTTTTGCTACCTTACAATGAATAAAATTGTGGGTACTTCCTGAATCAATCAACACTATTACCTTTTTCTTCTTGATTTGTCCTTCTATCTTGATGGTTTGAGGAGTGGTAATTCCCGCCAATGCATTACAAGATATGGTAGGATTCATTTCTTCTTTATCTAGGCTTTGTTCCTGGAGTATATCCTCTTCTTTTGACCTTTCTTGCTCCTTTTCTTCTTCCTCTTCACAATCTATGTAGAATAATTTCTTCTCAGCACACTTATGACCTTTAGTGTATTTGCTATCACAACTGTAACAAAGCCCTTTTGCTCTTTTTTCTTCCAATTGTTGTGGTGTCAACCTTATTGTTTGTGGAAGACTAGCGGCAACAACACTTCCGTCTTTATAGTTGTGAGTGGTATGCTTCCTGGTTGCCATAATTTTGCTTTCCATTTTTCTTGCTAACCTGAATGCCTTCTCTAATGAATCAGGTTCCCAAAGGCGAACATCATGTTGGATATTATCCTTTAAAGACCCTATGAACACATCAATCCTATGCCCCTTTGGAATATCTTTTACCCTTATGTTCAATTTTTGGAACTCCTCAATGTGCTCCATTATTGAACCCTTTTGTTTGAGACTTATCAATTGGCTAAAAAAAGTGTTGCTTTTTGTATCCTCATAATGTGCTATCAATTCTTCCGTAAAAATTGCCCAAGTGATAAATTGTTTACGAGAGCAAAGCCATTGATACCATACAAACTGATTTGGTTCCATATATAAAGTTGCCATACGTACCTTTTGTGTGTTTTGCACATTATTGAGATTGAAGAATTGCTCCATCTGTAATATCCATGTGGCGGGATCCTTGCCATCAAACTTCCTCATATCGATTTTTGGAATATGGTGAGTCTTCGATCCAACATTAGAGTCTATGGAATCATGATTAACATTTCTTTTGTTCTCATCATGAGTTTCCTTTAGTACCCTTTCACCCTTAGTGACCATTTTTTGTAGCAACTTATTCATATTTATCTTCAATTCTTCCATCTTATCATCCATGCCATCAATTTTAGTGTCCGTGCCATTCACCTTAGCTTCCATGCCATCCATCTTAGCTTCTACACCTTTCCTTAAACAATCCATCTTAGATTCTACACCCTTCTTTAAACCATCCATCTTAGCTTCTACATCTTTCCTTAAACCATCCATCTTAGATTCTGTTGCTTTTTGTGCAAGTGACACTTGTTGCACTTGTTCTTGTAATTTTGATATATCATATAGCATTTCTTCTTCTTCTTCATGAGTCATGCTAGATCTTTCAGGTTCCTTACTAGGTGTTTGCATTTTCTTTCCTCGGGGCATCAGTTACCGATAATAATTCTCTAATATGCCCTTTGAATTCCTTCAAAATAAATTTTCAAACCAAGCTTAAGCAAAAATTAAAGAAAATCTACACACCTTTTTTCACTTTGTAGGAGCTCGATATTGCCTCTGATGTATCTCTGTACTTTCTTATTATCTAGTTCTAAATTTGTGACCTATAGTAGCCCTCTGTGTCCTCTTTCCAATGCCACAAGTCTGACCCAAATTGGATTCTCCAAGGAAGAGTTATGCGAAATCTCCCACAGTGACTTGATTATAGACTAGTTCAGTAGAGCGAACGTGCCACGAGTCACTGTTTCAACCTTTGGATCTGAAAAACACCCACAAGAAACTACGATCTGTCCTCTTTCTGTACCTTCTTACGAAACTTCAATCTGATCCCCAGAGAGAAAGTTATGACGATTTTCCCCAGGTCACCTGTTTTGAATGTAATTCTGGAGTCTACAAAAGGACCAACTTCCTCAGATCATATCTCCACAAATATCGTGCGAAAAGCTCTGAAATTCAGACCCAAGGTTCAGCACGATTTCTTCTAAAATGGTTTTTTTTTGTGACTTCTGAAACGTCACAGAAAAAAAGTTATAGCGAAAATGCCACGATGACCTGTTTGGATCAGCGAAACCCTAGAATCCAAAGCTCTAATACCAAATGTTATGAAACTAGATTAAGAAAAGATAGAAAAGATAGATCAACGCCTAGAATTCAGCCTCTTTGAGGGGGCAACCTCCTTTACATTACATAAATGAACAATTCTTGGATGATACAAATGACAAAACCTCCGTTCTATATATAGGAGTCTAAGGAGTCACAATATAATCCAGCCGACCTAACAATAATAATATAAAGCCACAAAAATAACAATAGAGGGATTCTATGGGGCACAGTACTAACAATATGGGGGCAATAGGGGCACAACAATATTAATAATGGGTATAACTACAATATTAATGGGGTAATCACTAGTATTATAGGGACCCAACATTGTGTCTCTGACCTTATCCCCTATCTCATCCAAGTCCCCCTCAGTGAGGATCATTGGATTCGCGTGTGCATTCTTGTTTGATTTTTGCTTCTTCCCAGGTCCAAAAGTTGTCTCCTTGGTCTGCTTTTGCAATTTGAAGGGAGTGCTTTGCTCGTCATCCCTGCCTCCTTGTTGCTTGGATTAGTCCTGCTCTTCAGTATGCTGGGAATCTAATGATTCAACTTCTACTGTGGCCTCTTTTGCAATGCGCTCTTTATCAGCAGCTGCCTTAGCAATAGCTTCTTTCTTCTTCTAATTGGTCAACTCCTGGATTTTTTCCTGTGCTGCTTCTTTCCATTTCTTCAGAAATGTCGTCTATGGAGAAGAGCTTTCTCCGCCTTTGTTGGTACCTGTGCCAAGATCTGTCAGTTGTCGCCACTCTGCTGGCCATATCCCCACAATCTCTTATACATCGACCTCCGTAACTACGTATGGTAACTTGTGCCATATCTTCTTAGGGTCTCACCTCACACGAATGGATACATTATGAAGGCCAGCCTTAAGTTTTGTGTAGGCACGCAACTACTCCCAAAAGGTTGGAGACAACCTTAGCCTCTCACATGCCTCTGACTAATCACCATGCAGAGGTCCATTTCGACTGGTATCCAGAAGAATTATGATTATGTGATCCTCTCCAGATCCTTTGTCGCCCATAGCGAAGCGAAACTACGAAGGGAATTGAATATCCTTTGGAAGTCACCATGCAATGAGTACAATCAACAGCAAGATCCAGGCATAGTGAAATTCCTTTCTTTCATCCTGCGCTTCGTGACAATTTGCTAAGAATTGCTTGTAGAGGAAACATGCCCAGTTGTACTACACCCCCTTTGCGCATTGTGGAGCCAATGAAATTACTAGCCTTGACATTTTCTCATGCCTTGCTGACCAAAATCTGAGCAAAAAACCGCACCACTTGGTCTTTAATTGAGTGGATAGAGTATCTGCGCAACTTCTTGACCATCCCAAACTCATTTTACATTTTATATCCAAGTTTCTTCTCCTTTCTTTTGCCTCCAAAATCCTTGGCTAGATCCACACCTTTATGGGGAAATTGCGTAATTTTGTGGATCAGCATGTCTGTTATGGGGATGAGTTCACCTAACCACAAACACATTGTGCACCAGCACATGCAATTAGCGCATACAGATAATTTTGATAATTAACCTGTGAAAGTTTGGCACACACATCATATGTAGCAATCCAGCCTGCTCGATCCCTTTTACCCATTTCATTGGTTCCAGCTTTGTGACCCCAGTCTCTTCATAGTAAATCTTGGTCATGTACTTATTGGTGGCCAAATGTGGAAATTTATTGTGATCAACCAGATCCCAATCTTCTAGTTTTAACACAGAGATACGCACTAAGAGTGCACCTTCAAATACCACTTCTTTCGGCAGTAGCGGTGTAGAGATCATGAACTTGCTCGAATCTGGGCCCTTGGGAACCTTTGCTTTCCCTTTTTGTGGAGGGATATATGCCAGGAGCCTAGTGATAGGCTCTCCCTCCTCAGCATCCAATTCCTCAACTCCATCATGGAGTTCTTCTGCATCCAAATCCACAGGTTCATACGACTGCTTTTCCTTGTCCATCCTCCCTTTCTGCCAAACCTCCGTGGGGTTCTTCCTCGGTGACTACCTCACCGGTACAGGTTGTGGTCTCTTCTACTTCTCCTTAGTAGCATATTGCTTTGGCCTAGGCAACCATGGTGCCATAGGCATAGATGGTGTAGCTTCCCTTGATGCAATTTCAGGGCCTTTCACTTGAGAGAGAGCGGATTCAAAACTTACAGGCTTGGCAAACATCTCTTCCAGGATAATCTTCTTGTTCCACTAGGGAAGTATCACAAATCTCGGGCTTGAAACTAAATCCTCCCAAACCTGTTGATTCATAGAGCGAAAACAAGAGGGCTTATACGCAATTTGTAGAAGGCAAATTTTTCTATGGAAGACCAACATGCCAGATTTGTAGGCGATTTCGAATTCAAATTTGACTGTTTGCTCCATTTTCTGATCATAAATGCATCTCTGGTGGCGAATATCCAAATATTTTTGCCATACATGTCGTTTACCCATTCCCTCTAACGAGATTTTCACTATACAATCATGAAAAATGACTTCAACGTCTACCTTTGGACCCATCTGCGCAACACCATCCTCCATGGCGCAACCCTCCTGGTGCACCTCCTCCTGGTGCACTGCTTTCTTTCCTTCTGTAGCCCCCTTACTGCATTTTCCTCTTCTTCAAGCAGTGTAGTTTATAGTCCTACTCTCCCTTTCAGTTGCGTGGAGTGCTAAGACTATCCTTCTATCATGTAGTCATTGCGCAGGGGTAGGATTCCCTATATACAACTTCAACCGACTTCCATTCACCTTTCCAAGGAATAATTCACCATTCAACTTCACGAGTTGAATTGCGCCACCATCCATGATTTCCTTAACAACATACGGGCCCAACCAGTGCATTTGGAACTTTCCAAGAAACTTTGTAAAATTACTATCATAGAGCAAAACCAAATCATTCACTTTGAAAGTGCACAACTTAATATGCATATCATTCCAAGCCTTCTCATGTTCCTTTTGCTCTCGCTGGTGAAATATTGCAAGAAAGTAGTCTTCTTCCAACTCCATCAACTGCACAAACCATTCCTCCAAGGTCTCATGATCCGTCACCTCTGTCAAACACAAAATGCGTAGGCTTGACATAATATATTCCATTGGCATCACCACCTTGATCCCATAGACCAACCTAAATGGAGTTTGGACTGTCAACTTCTTGCACATCATCTTATATGCCCATAGGACTGCTCAGATGTGTACATCCCAATTGTTTCTCTTTGCGTTACAAACCTTTGTCAACACATTCTTCAGAATCTTATTGAATGCTTCCACTGTACCATTGGCTTTGGGATGATAGGGCGTACTCTTTTGATGGTAAACTTGGAATTCTTTGAGCATCACGTTGATTATTTGATTCAGGAAATCCTACCCCTATCACTCATCAATATCTTAGGGCACCCAAACCACATTAAGACATATTCAAATAGGAACTTCGCAACTATAACATTAGTACATTCCTTCACTGGTTGCATTTCTTCCCATCTAGTTAAGTACTCCATCGCAGTAATAATGTACCCCGTGCCTATCTTCCTTCTCGGTGGTTGTATCAGACATATAAAGTCAATTTCCCATTTGTCAAATACTTGTAATGAAATGTGAGGGTTTAAGGGAAATACGTCTCTTCACAAAGGCTTTCCCGTCCATTGACAAGCATCGCATGTTTTACAAAATGCCTTAGAACGTGTATGCAATGTTTGCCACCATAACCCTGCACGTAAAATATTCTGCGTAATCTCTCTACCTACATAGTGTCATCTCGCCACTCCTTCATGGGCCTCAATGAGGAGACTAACATGCTCAAACTCTCGAACATATCGAAGCAATATTTCATCTGTTCCCATCTTATACAAATGTCCCATTATAATAGAAAAATCAACTGTGCTGACCACTAATTCCTTTTTATATTGAGTAGAATAGCCTTTCGAGGCTCTACCCATGGTCAACAACTGAATGATATGAGCAAAGTGGTAATTCACAATGCGCATAGCAAAGAGCTACATATCCAGAAATCCTTCATCCAAATTGGTTGGTTCTTCAATGGTCTTGATTCGGCCTAGGTGATCCTGTCCTGCACTCAATTGTCCAGGCTTCACTATTACTTCAAAGTCATACTCTTGGAACTATAGGTTTGAACCCCATATAAAAATTACCTACATACAAATTCTAAAATATAGAAAATAAACAATGTGAGAGCATAACACATAAAACACACATACACAGATATTTTCCCCTGGATCCCAAAACTGAGACTACTAGCTTGATTTTTCATTATATTCCTTTCAATGTTATAATACATATTTATACATGCCGAAGCATCCACCATGGATCGAGAACCATCACGTCCAAAATAATGGATCGAAAACCATAGGTAGGTCCACCCAACCTAATATAGGGTCCAAAAAATAATTTCCCAAGGTGTTGCCTCGGACCTCGTAGACAAGGGCTACTCACCCCCCTCAAACCCCCATGTGACACCCCTACTGCGCAATCGGTGCAACGAAGGGGGGGCTCCCCCCCACTCTAACCCCTTGGTTAACTACATAGGTTAGTCGTGGAAAGAATATAACACAACCCAACATTCTCCCACTTGTTGTTTTCTTTCAACATGGGGCCACAGGAGAGCTTAGTCATTTTTCCAGCCCTGAAATTCCCATTGTTTCTCTACACCAGGAGAACTTCTCAGAGCTCATAGATTTTGTTAATGCATCTATAGTATTCTTCAAAGTGTCCACCTTTGTAGCAACACCTTTTTTTCTTTTATCATATCCCTCACAAAGTGATACTGAACATCAATGTGCTTTGTCTTTGAATGATAAGTAGGGTTCTTTGCCAAGAAAATTGCACTTTGCCTGTCACAGTATATCCTTATAGCTACCTATACTCATCCCATACTTGAACATAATCTCTACAACCAAACTGCTTCCTTGCTTGCATGAGTGGCTGCCATGTATTCTGCCTCTATAGTTGATAGTGCCACTACAGATTGTTTCTTACTCATCCAACAGACTGCACCTCCAAATAGGTTAAACACATACCCTCTTGTAGATCATCTTTGATCCAAATCTCTAGCCCAGTCTACATCAACAAAGCCATGGATATTCAAAAATCTATCCAATCCTGGTCTTCCTTGGTAGCACAAACCATAATCACTAGTGCCACACAAATACCTGAAAACCCGCTTCACTGCTGTCCAATGCTCCCTCCCTGCTTTTGACATAAACCTACTCAATATTCCCACTGCGTGTGCAATGTCTGGTATAGTATAGACCATTGCATACATTAGGCTACCGACTGCACTTGCATATGGAACACAGACATATCCTCTTCCTCTTCTTGTGTCTTGGGATACTGTTCAACAGATAACTTTACACCTAGAGGATTAGAAACCTTCACCGGTTTACTATCCTGCATATTAAACCTCTGCAGTATTGTCTCGACATACTTCATCTGGTTTAACCAGAGCTTCCTCTTTGCCCTATCTCTTTTAATTTCCATGCCCAAAATATAGTTTGCAACACCAATATCTTTCATGTTGAATTTGGAGGACAATTGGTTCTTCAAATCCTGGATAATTTCTTTGTCATTTCCAACAAGCAACACATCATCCACATACAAGAACAGATAAATAACACGTTCACCAATTAATTTAAAATACATACAGTGATCTCCTTTGCTTCTGGTGAAGCCAAGTCCCTGTATAAATGTATCCAATTTCTGATACAACCTCTTTGGTGACTGTTTTAACCCATACAGAGACTTCTTTAACTTGTATACCAGTTCTTTCTTACCCTTCACTACAAAGCCTTCAGGTTGCTTCATGTAGATCTCCTCTTCCAGATCCCCATGAAGAAACGTTGTCTTCACATCCATCTGTTCTACCCCAAAATCAAAAGCAACAACAACAAATAAAAGTAATCTAATAGAAGTTACCTTGGCAACAGGAGAACAAATATCACCAAAATCATTTCCCAGCACCTGGGAATAACCTTTTGCTACCAACCGAGCTTTATATTTCTCCACCTTTCCTTCTGCATTTGTCTTCTTCTTGAACACCCATTTTCTGCCAATGGGTTTCCTTCCAGCCAGAAACTCCACCATATCCCAAGCCTCATTTTTGTGCAAAGATGCCATTTCATCAACCATGGCCTCTTTCCAGAGTTTTCCATCCTTGGAATCTACTGCTTCCTTCACAGTTCTAGGATCATCGTCAGTAATAGATAAAAAAGGTTTGAACAGAAAGCAGATGGACTATACCTTTTTGGTTGCCTTCCTTCTTGAACTGATCTTCTTACACCCGGAGTTTGTGTCTCTTCATCTTTTGATTCCTCCTCTACTGTAGAGTCTGATTCCTCCTTCTTTAGCTCAAACTCTATCTTCTCAGGTTCCTTCGGTTGGACTTCATGTTTAATAACATCTTTCACCTCTCTGAACACCACATCTCAGTTGTACACAACCTTCCTTGTTACTAGGTTCCAAAGCTTATAACCCTTTAAACCCAATAAAGATACACTTTTCAGATTTACTATCCAACTTGGTTCATTTCTCCTTTGGAACATGTACATATGCATCACATCCAAATACCCTCAGATGTGAAGGAGAGGATTTCTTACCAGTCCATACGTCTTGTGGAGTCTTACCCTCCAATGTTGATGAAGGTGATTTGTTGACTAGGTAACATGCTATATCCACTGCCTCTACCTAGAATTCCTGTCCTAACCTGGCACCACTGAGCATGCTTCTTGCCCTTTCCATCAATGTCTTGTTCATTCCTTGTGCAACTCCAATTTGTTGAGGTATATATGGAGTAGTCTTTTGCTGCGCTATACCACACTTCTTATAGAATTCTTCAAATTCCTTACTGCAAAACTCTCTACTGGTTTTCTACCAAAGCCTTAAATTCTTTAAACCTATCAAAGACTTTAGATTTCTTTTTAAGTAAATATATCCATGTATTCCTTGAGAAGTAATCTATAAATGATACATAGTACACAGACTTACCCAGTGATGGAACCTTCACAAGTCCAAACACATCACTATGCACAAGCTCTAATATATGTTTCACTCTCTTACCACCAGAGGGGAAACTCACTCGATTCTACTTCCCATATACACAATTTTCACAGAAATCAAAATCTAGAGATCTATTACTCATACCTTCTACCATACCCTTACCATGAAGTATTCAAAGGCCCTTCTCTCCAATATGTCCAAGCCTTTGATGCCACAACATGGTCTTCTCTTCAGAGACCACTAGATCTTCTACTCCACTTTCAGGAACCATAGAACTGTTGCACACATCAACAACAATGCTACCTTGCAGCTTGTACAGAGTTCTAGTCCGAACTCCCTACATCAATACCAGTGCTCCTCGAACCATCCTACAGGTATCCTTCTAGAGCACTGTTTTGACACCTGCATCATCCAACTTACTTACAGAAATCAGATTTCTGGCTAATGCAGGAATATGTAGAACACTCGGAAGTGTTCTAACCCTTCCACTTTGCAACTTCAACTTTAATTTTCCATGACCAACGATTCTAGCCTTCTTGTCATCCCCTAAGAAGACATCACCACCATCGTATTTATCATACTCGCAAAACCACTCTCTATGGGGAGTGAAGTGAAAGGATGCACCTGAGTCAATCAACCATGCCTCATGATCTATATGTGTACTTGAAGAAGCCAAGTACACATCCCCACCTTCATCTGAGGTGGTTTTCGCCTCTGCAGAAGAAGCATCATCAGATCCCTTTCCTTTGTCAAGAACTTTAGATTTACAGTCCCTTTTGTAGTGCCCTTCATTTCCGCATTTCCAGCACATTGGTGGGCACCAGTATTGCAGCAATAATGCTGCAACTCCTGGGCTACCTTCTTTACTCTTATAAACCCGGTAGTTTGTAACAAACTTGGAAGCGACGGTGCTATATGCACAAGTACTAGTTCTTACTACAAGTTGTCACTTGGTCAGCCAATGCAAGATCACTAGGAGCTCAAGCCAACTGCTATGGATTCCAGAAGAAGCTCTAGTTGCGATGAAAGGAAAGAAAGATAGATGCTATTCTAATTGTAGAAAGGAGGAAGACTGAAATGTAAAGAAAACCAAGTAAATCCTACTTAACCAACTAATTCTACCTTTGCAGAAAGCACTATGAAAACCATGAAAAGAATTCCATTTATCTATTTAAGGAAGTAAACATCTAACTAAGCTATTTTTGGAAGTAAATGAGCATAAAACATCTTTTTGGAATTTTATGTATTTTTATGTGAATTTGACATGTATGCGATTTATTGTTTGTGAATGTGGCAGCAAATAGGTGGTGTTGAAGGGCAGTTTTGGGACTTGAGAGGATGTAGGATGGTGTGGTTGGGTCCTAGGAGGTCTCAGGTGGCCTTCTGGAGGCTTTTCCCACACTTGGCCTTCAAAAGAAAGCCTACAGGAAAATCTACAGGAGGACACAGGAAATCTACAAGAGGCCTACAGGAGGAGGCGGAGAGCAGTTTTGGCTATTTTGAAGGTGTGAGAATGGGTGAAAAAGGTGGATGAAGGTTGGAATGAAGTGTTAGGGAACCTAGGGTCTACCAAGAATCATTAGGAGAGAGAAAGATGATTGGATTTGCTCAAGGAGATAGGAAGGAATTCTATGAAAAATGCAGGAAACTGAGGCAGAATTGAGGGAGAAGTGGGAGACCTATAGGGCATTGATCAGATGGAGGATGGTATGGTTGATAAGCTGATATACTACATAGACAACTAACAATCAACCAATGAGATGAAGCAAGCGATGAAATAAGTGCATCTAGAAAAACAGAGTTTTGCATCAAACTAATCTAAATTGTGATCTATAAAAGGAAATGTTGATAATTGCTGCAAGCAGGAAAAGCATGGAAGAAGAGTATGATAAATGAAGAAGTGAACATGATGGAGAAGTTCTGAAGCAAAGCAAACTAAACTATTAACCAACAAGAAATCTGCAAACACTAGAAGTCCTATGAATGAGGAAAATCTGTGTTTTGGGGGCAGAAAGAGGGTCTTTGCCTCAAATCATTGTCCGAAAGGGAGGAAGAGAGGCCAAGGCATTGTTGCTAGCCTTTTGAATCTTCTCTTTATCACTGTTTAACCTGCTATAGAAAGCACAAATGGAAGAAAACTACTGAATCATCAAAAGCAACCTATTCTTAACCATAAAAGGAATACATCTAACAACAATCTAATCTACAACTGAAACAAAACATACAAATACAAGTAAAGAGGAGATTGGCTGCTTGGATTGGGCCCTAACCCAAGATCTTCAGCCCTCTAAGGTAACTCAGTGCTAACTCAAAAACGATTCCATCTTTATTTCCAAAATAATAACAAGATTACATGAAACTGTCAAAATAGTAAGCTCGAAGTTGAGCAAAGTTTACATAAGCAAAAGTACAACAAAACTCCAACAAAATTTTTGACCCTAGTGAGGCCCTAGGCCTCTCTACTTATACAAATGAAGCTACCAACAACTTCCTTAAAATCAGGGAGGCTTGGCTCCCAAAACTCGAGATAGTCAATAGTCATCCTCCACTTGCTCGGCTGCCTGCTAATACATGACTTGGATGCTTGTGCTCTGAGCTGCATGAAGGAGAATTCGAAGTGAGAAGTAATAAATGAGGGGGGATCCCTCCTATAAATACTCTCCTTTGTCCGCTTCGAGTTATTTTTGCCATTTGTCCACTGGATCCTTGACTTTGACCACAAAATTCATCAATAATATGCATTAAACACATATTAGACCACATGGTGTCATAAATAACTCAACTCACTCTATAAGCATAAATATAATTAGAAAATCATGCAAGAAGCTAAGAGAATGGTTGATTTGACTAGGTTTGGAGGTAAAATGAGCCCATATAATTACCCATTTATGAGGCTCATCATCACCCCCCTACTGAAAGTGTTGCTCATCATTTGAGCAACTTAGTCCATATCCTCATCTTTTATGGCCTTGGAGACCTCCCTAGCATCCCATGCTTCTGATGTGGTCTCCTCTTCTTTGTCATAGAATCCTACCCTTTTGTCTATTTCTTCCCACTACTCATGATCTTCTTCTTCTCTTCTCCCTTCCAACATGCCTGGCAGCAGTGGGGAACTCAATTTGAGGCCAATCCAACTGACCTTCAACCTCTGCATGGAGCGCTTATACATGGGCACTCTCCTTAATGCCTCCCTCATCCTCATTGGGGAATGATATTCCCTGATCTGTAGACTGTGTGGTAAGGTATTCCATCTCCTCATACAAGCATGTACACAGTCATCCCCAAGTAACCTTTCCATATCCTAAAAATGTGCAATGGCTTGTTCTTTATCACTAATGTATCTAGGGGAAATCTGAGGATTATGGGAAAGCAGGTTATGTGTGCTGATGAGTGCAATGGGGTCTGATGGCTCAGCTCAGATCATTAATGGCTCATTCTACTCCTTTATCATCAACCTTTCTAATTTCTACTGCCCTTAACTCTTCATGGTTCATCCATGAGGCCATGGCCATTAGTTGTAGGTCCCCTAGCATAGCATTGGGGTCCCACACATTCATGTCTGTGAGGGCCATGTTATGCAGGTATAATTCTGCCATCTTTGCCTTATCTTTTGATGTGCTTTGGTCACACAAGTCCATAAACTGCCTGTAATCTTGGAAAGGCATGGTTCCTCTTTGTGCCAAAGTCTTTATCAGAAATTGAAATCATTGGTCCTTGAGATACAAGCCATAAGATTTTTCTGGTTTCCTACATTACAATGCTTCCATGGACTAGCTGGCCATGCATGCCAGTTGGGTCTCTTTCTCTTGTAGCTATCTTCTTAACAATTTATTTTTAGTTTCAAGGTGGCTCCTTGTGATTTCTTTTCTGTGTCTGGCAGCACTTAACTCTCTGCCCATGTCTCTGAGTTTGTTCTCCATATGGCCAATATCATCAACCCCTTTGGATTTGGCTATTTGCATCCATCTATGGGTCCTTATCCTTTCCTTCTCTAATTCAAAGAATAGAGGGATTGCAAATTTTTGTGGAATTATTCTTCCCCCCTCAAGAAGACTATTGCATGAGCCAAGACTTGGCTGGGGATTAGGTCCTTGTAGCGTTGTTTCTTCCTCCTTTCCCTGTGGCTTTCCTTCTACCCTTTTCTCAAGATCTTAGGTCTCCTATAGTTTTGACAGGGTCTTCTGCAGAACTATCTGTGCCTCCTGTAGGATTGTTTTTTGGTCCTATAGTTCTACCTTTTCTTTCCATGTGGGGGATCTAGGAGTTCCCATTTCATATGTGATAGGTGCCTTGGAAGGGGATTCCTTTCCTTGGGTAGAGGGTGAATCTTCAATAACAATTGGCACTTTTGAAGAAGGCTGGGGTTTCCCTGATTTGATTCTTGTGCTCTTCCTAGCCTTGAAATACATTGAGGTCTGCCTCTTCCTCTTTTGTTTTGGCTTAATTGGTGTGCTGAGGGCAGTGAGGGTAGCTGCTGCCTCTCTTTCTAGAGTCTCAGGGGATACTTCTGTCTTTTCTGCCTCTCTTTCTGTCTCTGTTTGCTCTATTTCCTCTTGCTCTATTTTTTCAGCTTTCTCCTCCTCTATCCTGGTTTCTTCCTTCTTACCTTCTTGTTCTTCTAACTCACCAATTTCTTCACCTTCTCCCCCTTGTTGCTCTTCCTCTTCACTGCCAGTAGGAATGATATCATAGGTTAGGGTCTTTATGTCATCTTCAGCTGTCATGTTTCTGAAGATTTCCCATGCTATAGGGAGTGTAAATGTATGGAGGGCTTCTTCCACTAAAATTTTGATTAACCCATGGTGAGCTTACTTGATTATTTGGCAACTAACCTCATCCCAAGAATATGGTATGCTAGCCCTTATTATGCCATTTTTATCTTCTACAGGGGTTTCATTGTTTTGGAAGAAGTTTTTCTTAGCAGCTTGGCCAATTGGCTTCTCATCCTTGCTCCAAGGCAATCCAAGAGGAAGGGTAGTGACCCTACTGATAAATTCAGGGGTTACCTCCATGGAAAGGCTTCTAAAGGTGATAGTGGCATGTGTTCTGGTGTGAGGGATCAAAGAGTGGGCAACTTATTGAGCAATTTCCTCATCAAACCATCGGAATTTTTCAAAAAAGTTCATCCAATTTGCTCTCGTGAATATGTCCACTACTTGGGGATGTGCATGGAGCCTGGAGGAGTTGGTGGGCTCCTTCCTCATAAAACCTCCTGTCATTTTGTTTATGCTTCTTTGGAAAACCAAGTGAAGAGAAGGAGGAGACAATTTTTGAATAAAAACAAAGAAACAAAGAAATTGTGTTTTTTCAAGAAATAAGCAGAAATTTTGTTATGTATTTCCTCCACCTAAACGCTGTATTTCCTCTTCAAAATTTAACCACTTCTTGCATATTTTGATATTTAATGGGGGTATGCATAGAACCTACCTCCTCAGCCTGAGAATTGTGCTAAAACACATGTTTTCTCCCTTCGAAACCACTCACTGGCCCTCTTGTAGAACATTGTTGTCCCTCTTGTAGAATTCTTGTAGGTTCTCCTGTAGAACCTGTAACTGTCCTATAGACAAAGCCAAGAGTAGGAATATGGGAGAGATCGATGGAGAATGATGGTCATGAGGCTGTGCGGGCATGAGCAGATTGCAATAGCGGAGTTTCAAGGAGAGAATGAAGGAAAAGGTGGTGAGAGTGCTCGGGGAGGAGTACTTATTGCTGTTTATGGATATTTTCGGTGATGGAGGGTGAGCTGGCCAAGTGTACGTTGGCCATATTCAAACCATTGGTCCCCACCGGCCTTGTCATCATGACCCTTTCCTTGTAATCATCCTACATGATTGCATCAGAGTTCACACTTCCCCCACTACTTGTCCTTGACATCTTTCCTAAGTTGACTATGCGCACGTGTGGGTGACATCTTCGAATGAGTGGAGTCAACTAGCTGAAGGTGGCCAAGTTAACTGGCCAAATTTCCCTCGTTCAACCTCAACCATCTCATTGCTGTTGCATGCTTTCTAATTATACAAATGAAAATAGAGGATCGGGTTAGTTACTTACCTAAGATCCGAATGTATTTGCTATGCAAGCTGTGGCTCTTTCTCTCTGCTGCATGCCTTTGTTTCCTTTGATGCATGCTATCTGCTTGCTGATGTGTGGCTGTGCTTTGTGCAAGTTCCTCTCTAGTTGGATTTGATCTGTAGGTGTCTTCTTCAACCTTCATATTTGCACCCTCTTGCTGTTGATGTTGAATTTTAATGGGATCAACTGCTATAGGAATTCCTACAGGAACTCCTGTAGCTGCTTCTCCCTTTGAAAATTCAGCTTCTTTCTGTGCTTGGAGCTTTGAGGATAATGCCAAAGATGTATATAGAGATAGAGAGGTAATAGGTAGGCTTCAGGTGAGGTGGATGGTGTTGTTTCATTTCTTATTTTTGTTTTTTTTTCTTTTTCCAAAAAAACTGTTTTTCCTGTGTTTTTCCTGTGCAAGAAGAAGAATGAAGCTTGGGATGTGATGCGAGCTTGGAGATGATGGAAAGGAGGTTTGAAGACTACAAGAGGATTTATAGATCTTTTTTGAAGCTTCCCTGTCCCTCAAATTGCCTTTCATATCCATTTCTGGCTCTCTGTAATTCCTACAGGAGCCTGTTGTAGAAAACACAGTTTTTGAAAAAGAAGCACAGTGAGGTAAAAATAATGCCAAGAATTATGGAGAAAGGTGTGGGAAGGTAGGATAGGTGCTGGTATTGGTTTCAGGGCTCCCTTGGCATCTTATGCTACTTCCTGTAGTCCTCTTGCAAACCTGCAATGCAATTCGAAATTCATTTTTCTTTTCCTCTTTTTTTCTCCTTTTTTTTTTCTTGAAAACAACTAGGGCGCCTCAGGGAGGTTTTCACCCTAATTGCCTGCCCTAGGTGCCTCCAAGGGAGGTTTTCACCCAGGTATCTTATTCTTCTCTTTTCTTTTTTGGCATCACTGGGCCGCCTCGAAAGAGGTTTTCAACCAAATGATGGGACTCAAGCGCCTCATGGAGGTTTTCACTTGGGTCCTTATTTTTTTATTTTTTATTTTTTCAATGAGTGTATGAAATGGAGGCCAAGACATGCTCCACTACCATCACTATTTTATTCAAATTTTCAATGACATCTCACTTAGAGAGGGGTTTCTTGTAGACTTTCAATAGATGTCCATTGACAAGCATGGGGATGGCTTCATCATCAATGGTTCTGATCAGAACTGAACCATTGTCATTGCATTTCTCGATAGTGTAGGGTCCCGGCCATATTGTCCTTAGCTTACCCTTGAAATCTTTGTATCTTGAATCATAGAGTAGTGCCTAATATCCCTCTTGGAATTGCTTCTCCTTGATGCTTTTTTCATGCCATATCTTTCTTTGAACCTAAACTACCTCTATATGGAGAAGGCCCTGCATTCTGTGTTCATCCAATCCTTTGAGCTAGAGTAATCTTTCTTTCTGTGCATGGCTGAAGTCTAGGTCCAATCGAGTTGCCATCCTCAGGGTATTGAATTCAAATTCTATTAACAATAAAGCCTTCTTCCCATAGACCATATCATAGGGTGTGAACCCTGTAGTGGTCTTCCATGTTGTATTTGTAGGCCCAAGTGGCCTCAACTAATCTCTCCGCCCAGTCTTTTCTGCTGCTGCTCACTACCTTTGTCAGGATCCCTTCCAATTCTCTGTTAGTGACCTCCACCTTCCCATTGGCTTATGGATGGTAAGGGTTCGAAGTCCTGTGCTTGATTCTACGATGTGTGAGCAGGTCTTCAATCATATCGGAAGTAAACTGACTACCTTGATCTGTGACCAATTCTCTTGGATACCCAAACTTGTAGAATATGTTCTCTCTAAAAAATTCAACTACTTTTTCCTCTATTGCTGCTTTGATTGCTTTTGTCTCTGCCCACTTTGTCAGGTAATTGGTGCACATAATGATGTATTGCTTCTGCTTTGAAGGAGGGCTGATAGGACCCACAAAGTCCAGGCCCCACTTCTCGAATGGCTCAACGGTCACTTGAGGTTGCATGGGCATCTAATCCTTTGGAGTAGGTTTCCCCATCCTCTGGCACCAATCACACTGGCTGGTATATCTCCTCACATTCTAATGAAGAGTGGGCCAGTAGTAGCCTACTTGCAGTATCTTGAAGGCGGTTCTTTTTGCTGCAATATGACCTCCACAAGGCCCATCATGACAAGTCAAGAGGATGTCAAAGACTTCCTCCTCCTTGACACATCTTCTCAAGATCTGATTTGGGCCATGTTTGAAGAGAGTGCCCCCAATCTAGGTGAAAGGGGCGCTTTTCCTAACTATCTTTCTCTTCTCTTTTGAAGAAAAATGTGGTGGAAACTATGTTGAAACCAAGTAGTTTGCTATATCAGCAAACCATGGAGAGAGTACTGAGATAGAAAATAGGTGTTCATCTGGCATTTGGTCATCCACCATTCCTTCTTCACCTGTAGGAAAATTTACTCTAGATAACAAGTCAGCAACAACATTTTCTTTCCTAGGCTTATCAACAATGGTCAGATCAAACTACTGCAGTAAAAGTAACCATCTAATAATGTGAGCATTCATATTTGGTTTGTTCATTAAATATCTAATTGCAGCATGATCAGTGTGCACAAAAGTTTGATAGCCTGTGATATAATGTCTGAATTTGTTTAAAGAATGCACGACAACTAGGAGCTCCTTCTCGGTCACTGTATAATTTAACTCTGCCTTTGACAAAGTTTTGCTTATAAAGGATATGGCATAAGGTAACTTTTCATCAATTTGTCCCAAGGCTGCTCATGTTGCTTTGTTCGAGGCATCTATGTGAATGTGGAAAGGTAGGGCCCAGTTTGGGCCTCTCAGAATTGGGATAGTCACGAGCTTTCTTTTCAAGGTATCTAAGTCTTCTTGACAGTTTTATGACCATATAAACTTGACATCTTTACCTAAAAGGCCAAACAAAGGAGAGGCTAGCTTGCTAAAATATTTAATGAATCTTTGGTAATACCTTGCTAAGCCTAGGAAACTTCTGACATCTCTCACCCTTTGAGGAGGTGGGACCCCTTGGATGATGGCAATTTTGTTGGTGTCCACCTGTAGTCCTTGTTGAGATATTTCATGACCTAGCACGGTCCCTTCAGTCATAAAAAATTCACATTTTTCTAGACCGAGGGACAGGTTCATCTCAATAAATTTTTCGACTTTTCCTAGATTAGATAAGGCTTCCTGAAAGTGAGAGCCATAAGGATTAAAGTCATTCATGTATATCTCTAGTGCATCATGAACTAATTCAGAGAATATACTCAATACCACTCTTTGGAAAGTGGTGGAAGCGTTACACAAACCAAAAGGAAGGACCCGGTATACAAAGGTACCCCAAGGGCAAGTGAAAGTGGTCTTATCTTGGTCTTCCGGGCTGATCTGAATCTGATTGTACTCGCTAAACCTATCTAGGAAAGAAAAAAACCTTTTCCCTGCCAGACCGTCTAACACTTGATCTATGAAAGGTAAAGGGAAATTGTCCTTTTTAGTGGCTTTGTTCAATTCCTGATAGTCTACACAAATTCTCCACTTACCATCTTTCTTTGGTACTAGCACCAAAGGAGAGACCCATTCATTGTCAGAGATGGGATAGATGATCCTACATCAAGCAATTTCTGTAGTTCTTCCTTACCAATATCTTTGAGTGCTGGATTCATTCTCCTTTGAGGCTTCCTGACTGGTTTACAATCCTCCTTGATGTATATATGATGAGCACATACTAAAGAGTGCACTCCCTTCATCTCCTTATAACTCCAGGCGAAGGCATCTAGGTGGTTTCTTAGCAAGCTACATAGTTCCTTCTCCTGGGAAGTGGATAGGGATGGATTGATCTTCAAGGTTCTTTCTGGGCCGAACTCTATATTCTTAACACGGAGAGAGGTGGAGTCAGCCGCACAGAGATTAGTTGAGGGGTTGGCCTGGGTTTCTCTTATTATGCCCTCTAATGGTGATACACTGGGAGGTGGATTTTGAATCAGATTTTCAATCATATCATCCTCATCTTGTTGTTTCCCCCCTATGGTGATTCCTAATGCACAAAGTGGTGCAGAATAGACTTCATCCTCATCTTTCTCCTCCAACCAGAGAGGTAAATCATGTTCTAGCAAGGGTTGGGCAGGAGGATATAGGAGTAACTGCTTGGACATATGCCCATTCTTTATGGTCTTGTTCCCAGCTCAACAGTTGATGTAGGCATCAGCGGTAGCCAACTAGGGTCTTCCCAGAATGAGAGGATACCCAGCGAGCTTTGCCTTTGGCTAGAGAACTAAGAAATTAGCAGGGTACTCCCAAGAATCAATGGAGACCATCACATCTTCCACAATCCCCTCAGGGATCACGGTGGAGTGGTCTGCAAGTTGTAGCATGGTTGTGGTCTTCCTCAAGGAGCCCTGGAGGTTGAGTTTGAGCATTATGTCCTTTGTCATCACATTAATGGCAGCTCCCATATCAATCAAGGTGTGTGGGATCATGGTGCCATTGACGTGGATATCAACTACTGGGCTTCTAGCGTCCAGATATTTTGGACAGATTACCTACCCTAACATCAGGTCGAATAGTTGTCCTATGACATTGATGGTTCGGGCATCTCTCTTGTGCCTTCCTGGATGCCTAAAGAACTTCTCTTTGATCAACCTATTGTATATAGCCACATCTTTTATGGCTTGGAGAAGTGGTATATTCACACATAAATGTTTCAATTCTCCCAGGAGTTCAGTTTCTTCTGGGGTAGGCTGGACTGTTGCGGATAGTCTCTCAAGATAGGGTGGAATTGCTTTAGGTTCACTTTCCTCTTTATCTTCCTCAACCTCCCTGGGTGGAGAATGGCTATCTGGGAGAACTTTCCCAGATCGCAAGTTAATTTCCTGAATCTCCACAACAAAAGTCGAGCATGATGGTTCCCCACTATATACCTGTTGAGCCTGTCTGTTGTTCGGGTTCGGATTTGGCTGGGTAGGCATCTGGGGTTTCTTTGGTGGAGCAAGAGGTAAAAGTTGTAGTTGGGCAGGTGGTGGAGGCAAAAGAGCGAGAGGAGAGTTTTATTGGGGCCTCCACCCTTTATGAGATACATTCCACTGAGGCTATGGCGAAGCATAGGATTGAAATGAATGGGTGGTTGGTTAGGGATGATATGGAGATGTGAAGGACCAAGGAGGAGGTGTGGACCAGGAAGGATGAGTAGAGGGCCCCCAAGAAGGTATGGAAGTGACTTGGTTGGGGTTGTAGTATGCCTGAGATGTCTGTTGCATTCCCTGCTGATATGGTCTAGGTCCATGCGACTTCCTTTGGTTTATGTAATAGAGTTGTTCAGTGACTCCCTTAGCCCCTTGATATACAACTTTAAGTTTGGGTAAGGAAGGATACTTGTCCGTAGAATGATTTTCTTCACAGACTAAACAAACTTCTATAGAGTTCAATGGACATTCATTCCGAGGATGCCTCATGGTGCATCTAGGGTAAAAAATGGCCAAAGCCCTCCTCTCCTTCCTCTTGTTTCTTTTTGATATGTAAGATATCCATTTGCATGGCAAGAGTCTGCAGCATCTCACTCTTGAAGTCTTCCAGCATGTTTCTAATTTCTCCTTTAATGGATGAGCTAGAGGAAGAGGTATTGGCTATGGGTTGACTCCCCCTACCTTTCTTTCTGGCTGCTCTAGAATGGTTTCTAAAAATAGTTTTTATGTCCTCATAGGATAGTTGGTAGATGTCTCCCCCAGCCAGTAGATGGAGGGTGTCTAAAAGGTCTTCCCAAATTCCCCTGAGCAGAACCAGCTTCAGAGACTCAAGGTCGAGTGTACACCTGGCCCTTTTGTAACTGAGCTAGAACCTCTCTTTGTAGTCCTCCAAGGACTCATCACTTCCTATGGTCATTCGAAAGATTTCTTCTTTAGTATCTTTTGACCTACAATAGTATTGATACTTGTTAAAGGCTTACTGCATCTGAGCCCAGGTTGTGATGCTATTACCAAGTAATCCCATGAACCAGTGCAAGGCTGCATCCTTAAGAGTAGAAGGGAATAGTTTCAACTTTTACTCATCTTCAGCATAGTCATAGGTTCGACAAATAACATAAAAATCAAACAAAAAGGTGTGAGGATCTTCTGTAGTCTGACCATGGAAATGAGGTAGGGCGGAAAGGCTTATATTCTTCATTCTGGTGTCCCCATTGGTCTTCCAAATGGGAAAGGTTCCCTCTATTCTTTCTTCATTCTCCCTAACATTTTTGTGTTCAACCATTGGCTCCAAAGGAATGTTTTCTTCTTCTTCTTCCCCTATAAGTTCTTCAAATATGTCATGTTGTTCGCCTAACGGTTCTTCTTGATCACAACCACTGAAGAAGAAAGAAGGTTGGTTGTGTGAAGCAGTGGGGGTGTTGGGAAAATATTTTCCCAAATTATCTCTATTCCTATGAGGCATGAAAGGAAATCTTTTTGGTTGGCTTTTGTTTCTTTTTTCCCCCACTGATAATACCTGCAAAACTGAAATCGATTGAACAAAACAAATTGCAACTAACTGAAATGAACTTGCTGAAAGGAAATTTGCAGAATTGAAAAGGAAAACAAGGAAATGCAAAACTTGAAAAGAAAGGAAATGACTATTCTACTCTTGCTGGAATGAAATTTGCAAAATTGAAAAGGAAAGCAAGGAAATGCAGAATTGAAGGAAAAGAAAGGACTAGTCTAATTTTGCTGAAATAAAGTATTAGCAGAATATTGCAAGAAGAAAATAGAAGAAAGCAGTAATCACAGAATACTCTGAAGCTTCCCTAGAAACGGTGCCAAAAAGATGGTGGGCACCAGTATTGCAGCAATAATGCTGCAACTCCTGGGATGCCTTCTTTACTTTTATCAACCCAGTAGTTTGTAACAAACTTGGAAGCGACGACGTTGTATGCACAAGTACTAGTTCTTACTGTAGGCTGTCACTTGGTCAGTTGACGTAAGATCACTAGGAGGGCAAGCCAACTTCTATGGATTCCAAAAGAAGCTCTAGATGTGATGAAAGGAAAGAAAGATAGATGCTATTCTAATTGCAGAAAGGAGGAAGACTGAAATGTAAAGCAAACCAAGTAAATCCTACTTAACCAACTAATCCTAATTTTGCAGAAAGCACTATGAAAACCATGAAAAGAATTCCATTTATCTATTCAAGGAAGTAAACAACATCTAACTAAGCTATTTCTGGAAGTAAATGAGCAGAAAACATCTTTTTGGACTTTTATGTATTTTTATGTCAATTTGACATGTATGCGATTTATTGTTTGTGAATGTGGCAGTGAATAGGTGGTGTTGAAAGGCGGTTTTGGGACTTGAGAGGATGTAGGATGGTGTGGTTGGGTCCTAGGAGGTCTCATGTGGCCTTCTCGAGGCTTTTCCCACATTCAGCCTTCAAAAGAAAGCCTACAAGAAAATTTACAGGAGGACACAGGAAATCTACAAGAGGCTTACAAGAGGAGGCCAAGAGAAATTATGGCTGTTTTGAAGGTGTGAGAGTGGGTGGAAAAGGTGGATGAAGGTTGTTATGAAGTGTTAGGGCACCTAGGGTCTACCAAGAATCATTAGGAGAGAGATAGATGATTGGATTTACTCAAGGAGAGAGGAAGGAATTCTATGGAAAATGCTGGAAACTAAGGCAGAATTGAGGGGAGACTTGGGCGACCTGTAGAGCATGGATCAGATGGAGGATGGGATGGCTGATAAGTTGATCTGGTGTAGAGACAACTGACAGTCAACCAATGAGATGAATAAAGCGATGAAATAAGTGCATCTAGAAAAACAGAGTTTTGCATCAAACTAATCTAAATTGTGATCTATGAAAGGAAATGTTGATAACTATTGCAAGAAGGAAAAGCATGGAAGAAGACTATGGTAAATGAAGAAGTGAACACAATGGAGAAGTTCTGAAGCAAAGCAAACTAAACTATTAACCAACTAGAAAGCTGCAAACACTAGAAGTCCTATGAATGAGGAAAATATAAGTTTTTGGGGTAGCAAGAGGGTCTTTGCCTCAAATCATGGTCCCAAAGGGAGGAAGAGAGGCCAAGGCACTATTGCTAGCCTTTTGAATCTTCTCTTTATCACTACTTAACCTACTATAGAAAGCACAAATTGAAGCAAACTACTAAATCATCAAAAGCAACCTATTCTTAACCATAAAAGAAATACATCTAACAACAATCTAATCTACAACTGAAACAAAACATACAAATACAAGTAAAGAGGAGCTTGGCTGCTTGGATTGGGACCTAACCCAAGAGCTTCAGCCCTCTGAGTTAACTCAGGGCTAACTCAAAAAGGATTCCATCTTTGTTTCCAAAATAATAATAAGATTACATGAAACTGTCAAAATAATAAGCTCGAAGTTGAGCAGAGTTTACATAATCAAAAGTACAACAAAACTCCAACAAAAAATCCAACCCTAGTGAGGCCCTAGGCCTCTCTACTTATACAAATGAAGCTACCAGCAACTTCCTTAAAATTAGGGAGGCTTGGCTCCCAAAACTCGAGATAGTCATCAGTCATCCTCCACTTGCTCGGCTGCCTGCTAATACATGACTTGGATGCTTGTGCTCTGAGCTGCATGAAGGAGAATTCGAAGTGAGGAGTAATAAATGAGGGGGGCTTCCTCCTATAAATCCTCTCCTTTGTCCACTTTGAGTTATTGCTGCCATTTGTCCACTGGATCCTTGACATTGACCATAAAATTCATCAATGATCTGCATTAAGCACATATTAGACCACATAGCATCATAACTAACTCAACTCACTCTATACGCATAAATATAATTAGAAAATCATGCAATAAGCTAAGAGAATGGTTGATTTGACTAGGTTTGGAGGTAAAATGAACCCATATAATTACCCATTTATGAGGCTCATCACACACCACCTTTACAGGTTTTCCTGTAGATTTAGATATCCCTCTAGATTTAGATCTCCCACTCAATGAATTATTTTTTTTTCTTTTCTGGGACCGTCCTCATACAAACAAGGAATCACCATTCTGGCTCTCCATATTTTTCCGTCTCATCTCCTTCGTCAGCAAGGATGAGACTATTTCATCAAATTGCAAGGCAGTTGCATTGCCACCTATAGCAATAACCAGACTATCCCACGAGTCTGGTAGAGAACACAACAAATTGATGCACTTATCTTCATCTGAAATTTTAATATCAATAGATAATAACTGACTTACCACAGTGTTAAATGCATTTAGATTCTCTGTCACCGAGTCTCCATCTTTCAACCTCAGGTTATACAACGTTTTTCGTAGGAACAGTTTATTCACAAGAGTTTTAGATTGGTACAAAGTCCCTAACTTGTCCCACAAAGACTTCGCTGTAGCTTCCCCTGATACATTCAACAATACTAAATCTGAGACACACAATCATATTGTGCTCTTTGCCTTCCTATACAACTTATTACATTCTTCATCGGACACTCCCGTTGGTTTAGTACTTGGATCTACCGCGATCCATCGATCTTTACCCACCAACAGATCCTCCTTCTTGAGTTTCCATAACTCAAAACTCTGACCATTAAATTTATCGATCTCTATCTTTCCACTGCTTGCCATCTTCTTTCACCACCAAAATCGATCCCATAGATCTCCCACTGAACAAGGTCTACCACAGGCCCAAGCAAAACCACTAAGCAACAAAGGCATCCCCTTGAAACCAAAATAGCTCTGATACCAAATGTAGGTTTGAACCCTGTACAGAAATTACCTGTATACGAATTCTAAAATACAGAAAATAAACAATGCGAGAGCATAACACATTAAACACATATACACAAATATTTTCCCCTGGATCCCAAAACCGAGACTACCAGCTTGATTTTTCATTATATTCCTTTCAACGTTACAATACATATTTATACATGCTGAAGCATCCAATACCATGGACCAAAAACCATCTTGTCCAAAATATGGACCAAAAACCATAGGTAGGTCTACCCAACCTAATATAGGGTCCAAAAAAAAAAATCTAGGGCAGTGTAGAGGGGGCTACCGGCTCCCCTCAAACCCCTCGGGTAGGGGGGATCCCACCCCCACTGTGACCCCCCCATTGCACAATTAGCGCAATGAAGGGGGGGCTCCGCCGCCCCCTAACTCCCCAGTTAACTAGGTAGGTTAGTCGTGGAAAGAATATAACACAACCTAATAGGAACAACATCAACCATCTACATATTCTCCCCCCCCCCCCACCCCCCATCATAGGCTTTTTGACAAGGTACTTGAGAGCGGAGTGATCTGTATACATCTTGAAATGTGTGCCCAACAAATAATGTCGAAACTTCTGCAGCGCGTAGACCATCGCCAAACCTTCGTTCTCTGTAGTGGAATAGTTCTTTTTGGCTTTTGACATCTTCTAACTTGCAAAGGCTATTGGATGATCAATATCACCTTCGCCAAGCTTGGTAAATACTGCACCCAATGCATTACATGAGGCATCTACATGCACATGGAATTCCTTCTTCCAATCTAGAAATACTAAGATGGGAGCAATCACCATCTTGTCCTTTAACACATGAAGACTCTGTTGACACTCCTCATCCTAACAAAAATTCACATCCTTCTCTAATAGTTTCTCCATCGGCGCAGTTTTTTGGGCATCAGATTTGATAAAATTCCTATAGTAGCCTGTGTGGCCCAGCGTTGTGTGCAGTTGCTTAACATTATTGGGAGCTTCTAAATTCATAATCACTGCGATCTTTGTAGTGTACACCATCAAGACCTGCTTACATACTACATGGTCTAGCAAAATTCCAAAAGGCACATAGAATATACGCTTCTTCAAGTTCAGCGCGATCTGGTATTTGTGACATGTATCCAGCATGAAGCATAGACTTGCAACATGGCGCTTCACCAATCCAAACACAATCCAATCATTAAAATATACCTCCAATAATTTATGAATGAACTCCTTAAACGCCACCATTACTACCCTGGAGAAGATTGCAGGCGCATTCTTTTGCCCGAATGGCATTACTGTATACTGAAAGCAACCCCACTCAGTCGTGAAGGTTGTCCTGCTACGATCCTTTGGTGTGATCTCAATCTGATGGTACCCTCAGAACCCATCAATGAATGAATAAGCCTCCTATTCACCAACATTCTCTAAAACTTCATTTGTAAAAGGTGTGGGAAATGGATCATGTAAACATGCATCATTCAACTTTCTCATATCTATGCATATTCTGATTTCACCTCGCTGCTTCTTTTCTTGAACCCCCATAGGGCTCACCCAATCAGATTCTTATACTCGTTCAATGATTCTGGCTTCCAACATTTTGTGAAGTTCTTTGCGCACCTTTTCTTTATACTTCAGAGTGAGTCGATAAGGTCTTTGCCGTACAGGCTTCACATCAGGTTTCAAAGTAATTTTCATTATGCCCAAATATCCTACAGTACCATTTAGGTTCAAGAACTTCATTGGGAATAGATCCTAGTATTCACATAGCAGTTCGGCCACCTTATCGACTATATCTTCGTCCAAATAGTCTCCTATCTTCACGAACTTAGGTTCCGCATCAGATCCAATATTTACTTGCCGGTTTTTCAGTGACTCTGTTACATCAAGGTTCTCTATCTTGGGACCTTCAACCTCATGCTGACCTTTAGTTTCTGGAATGATGATTTTTATTGGATCATATTGTTATTCTTCAATGATCACATTGTGGCATTCTAGCGTGTCACACAACTGTGTACTCCAGTCGGTTGAACCCATTCTATCGGTTCTTCAAGTCTTCGAAAGATAGTGGCCTTAATCTCCTGGAGTACTTCATAAATGCACTCAAAACCATCCTCAAAGCTACAAGTTAATAAGAAGCTTTCCCTCAAGATATCCCATTCAATTGTTCGTGGCGTAGCTTTATTTCTAAATACCAATTCATGGGAATAGTATCTAAGGTGTGACAAAAGATATGCACTGACTCCAGAGATGGCTCTTCTCCCTAAGGAAAGTGTTTCCCTGCATAATCCTTCCCACTATATTTATCAGTCATTCAGGTATTAGCATATCCAAACTGTAGCTTCATAATCCGCTTGTATTCCTTCCAATGAGTGAAGTTTTCCTTATGCGTACCCCACCAATGGGCAGGTGTAGCACACAGTGCTAATTAAAGTGGTTGGAATCGATGTTCCTCAGGCACTTCCATTTCAAATTCATCCCAAAAGAGATTAACATCATTCAAACCATCATAATGCAAAAGTTTTCTTACCTCCGTAGATACGCACCGCAATGATTTATTCATCATATTACAACAAAGCATAGATACCTCATGCCACCGATTCTACCAGTGCTCAAGCTCTTCATCTAAGTCTGAGGTACAGGAGCTGTCTCTATCCCACGTGATATGCTTGTCTGTAGTGGGATTAATCCAATCTCCTTCATATGCAGTAATCTTGTCGATTTGCTCCAAATCATCGTCCTCCTCATAGTCGCGAACTGGTTTAGTGTAGCACACTCCTTCAGCAGGGTCTAGTGGCACAATAACTCTAAGCGCCTTCTTCTTAAATGTCATTCTTTGATTCTTTATATTAATTGCCACATCCATGTCGAAGGCCCAATCAATTCATAGTAGCACATGGTAAGGATTGTTGTCATCCACTATTTCAGTTACTTCAAAATCAGCCAACGTGCAGACTCCTTCAATGTCCACTATTACCCGATACAAACATCCCATAGGAATGATCTTCTGCTGATTGCCCATGCGTAGCTGTATAGGAGACGATTGTAGCACAGGTATCCCCATCCTCTGCCATGTCTACTTAGGTAGTACATTTGCATCAGAACCCAAATCCAGGAGGACTTGGGTGATTTCATACTCTTTGATCTGTGTGGTTAACCTCATCTCATGCCTAGTTTGCTTCTTATGTCTACCTAATTTCCTCATGGTGCATTGTTCTATAGGAATCTTATTTCTTCCCTCACAATTTTCAATAAGCACTTAGAGCCCTTATACTGCCTTCTGATCTCTCAACAACTTCATACATGTTTTAAAAAAAGTAGCTAATAGCAAAGGATCCACATCTTTCATTTCTCTATTCCCCAATGATTTCTCATAACACCCTGATGTAGAATCTTCAACGAAGTTCTTCTTAGCTTCCATAAAATTTTCTTTAGCTCAGTTGAGGTCAAACCCGACTTCCTTTTCAACAACCTTGTGCACCCATCCTTAGGTTTCTAATTTCTTTCCCTTGTCTTCCCTTGTGGTTATACCACTGTGTGTTACAATATTAACAGTGTGATCTTCTTCGCAAGGCACCATCCTCATCAACTAGATATTTTGCATAGGTTGTTGGGCTTATGTATTATTTTCTTGCATCGTTGCTATAAGAATTGGGCAATATTATATCACATGATTGAATTGTCTGCAATATTGATAAGATGGATGCGTTGGGTTCAGACAAATCACGCGTAAAATGTCCAAGTTCACCACAGTTATAATAAATAACTTGTTTGCGACCTCTGCCAGCCCCTCCTCTTCATCTTCTTTGGCCTTGGAATAATCCTCGTGTTGCACCCACACCCGGATTCAGAGGTCAATTTTTCACCTCCATTCTATAGGTAGGGGTTGTATCCATCATTAATTAATAACTTCGACAATGGCACTCATCATGTCCTACAGATTTATAGAAATTGAAAAAAAATTGCTAAGGGGTCTGTACAAACTTCTATAGTAGATGACAATTGTTCGTCACATGGTGTCCTGTAACTTGATAGATAACACACCATGGCGCTACTCCTATTCTTGGCCCAATGGTATTTTATGGCTTTATGGGGACAAACCCCCCCCCCCCCCCCCCACAATAAGATAGTTCTAATAAACCAGGAAATGTTCCTTATCATGCCCATGGCCCTTTCATTTCAATAACCAAACTTCAATGCACACCTTAGGCTAGGCTTCCTTTCCCTTCTTCAAGCTCTGCAACTCCAGGTGCAAACTTGCCAGTTGCAAGTGAATTTGTTGTACTCTAATGTTTGTATTTTTTATTGGAAAGGCTTCTGACCTCATCACGATCTCCACATCTTCTTCTTGAATTTCTATCTTCTGCTGTGATAATGGTAATCTAAAGTGGGGCAAAAACAAAGCAATGTACCAATATTTGTGTTGTTCATCTGTGATGTTCATATTAGCCTGTCGGATCAAACATTTTGACCTCTGATTGAAATCCCACGAGGAATCATTCACCACTTGCTTTATCTCCTTAAACTCTGTAACAGAATGCACCTGATATTTAGGCTTCTTAAACTAGTGGCTCAACTCTTGCTGAGTATCTGCCAACGTCGCACTAGGGTGATCTTGACAATACTTGATATACCAGGTAATCGCTCTATCTTGCAGCATTATGACCATATGTGCTTCCTTTAGATTATCATTAGTGATCTTCTACACTGTCCACACAACATCTCCAACGAACTAAAACTATTCAAGGCCTTCTCCTCGTACCCCTTTGAAGATCGGCATCTTCATTGCGTCTGCCATGTTGAAGGGTGGAGGTGGAGGCAGAGGTGGAGGTGAAGGTGTAGGTCTATGCGTTGGAGGTGGAGGTGGAGGCGTAGTGAATAGATGAGGTATCTGCGGGATACCCTGACTTACCGACTGCAGTGCACTTCGCAATGTATTCAGAATTGTTTCTTCGTCATTGCTTGACGAGGATCCCAATAGTGGACTATATTTAGAGCCTAATTCTCTGTTCCTTCTAAAGGGATTTCCACTTCACATAGTCCCAAACATCAAGGTAATGGAATAACCTGTTTTTTGCACAATAACATCATAATCCAAGTTTTTAAATATTTTAAATACTTACCTCATGGTCTGTTAAAGGGATTGCACTATGCTTCCCTATAATTGATGGATATATCAATCACAAGCTCAGTGACAAATCCTCCTATGATACGGTCAATCTGGTGATCAACAACCCACACGATGTTGTTTTTAGAAGCTTCCAAGCACCTCATCAGTTTTGGAGTCCACACAATAGGACTATCAAGTCTCCACGTACCTTGGATGTCTGCCAATCTAGATAGCCACTCGTGCAATTCGAAATGGAAGAAAGATCAAAATGTTTGGTTTCGTCTAAGTATAGGTATTTATTCAAAAAATATTATTTAGATAACTACGGATTTCTATTTTCCTGAGCTGCAAACGCATGTTCCTTTCGATCGAGCCACTTCTCAATTTATTTCTTAGCAGGGAACCACTTATTCGACATCACACATTCCTCAAATAGATCCCAATCTCAGTAACAGAACCATTTGTTGGCTTAAGGGGGCCTAACCTAGGTTCAAAATTATTTGCAGCAACCATTAAAACCCTAACTGCTGGCCCTTTCAGAAACAACCAGTGTAGCGCATGCTACAGTCTCACCCGAATCATTATTGGGGGATGCTAGAATCATATTACTGCATCTAGAGGCATGTGTGATGGTCTTCCTAAGGATATTATAGCTTAGATCTGCCTTCACGTAAATCTATTCCTTCCGACTGTCAACTACTGCAACTCTATCGAACTGACCTTCAAACCTTGGTTAGGGCACTTGATTTTACTTAACATGCATAAAAGATACAAATTCACTACTTTCGCACAATAAAACTATATATTCTGAAGCCTTTATGACCTAGATCTGTCATCGCACAGATCTATCTGATGAATTCTCGATATATGCGAAGGTGGTTAATTATACTTATTATGCATAAACATTATAGATCTATCTGTTTCGCACAGAAATGAAGCATTAATTCACATAAAACAGATCATAGAGCAAAGATAGATAAACTTAACAGGAATAAATAAAAAAGGCATAAATGCATAGATTCATCTCAAAACAGTCTTTATTAGGAATAAGCATTCAATTACAAATTCTCCTCCCCATGCACTCAGCTACAGGGGCTCACGCACTTAGATTGCGGACTTACCAAGGTCTCCACACACTCAGCTGCAGGATCCTTCTGCTTTCGCCTAAGTACAGGGAACAGACTTTTCCTGCCTTAACACCTTTCCCCTTACAATAATTCTCTATCAAAGTTATCTCTTTATACTTGCTATGACTCCACTATATATAGCCTTTTCATTACAATACCATGGCTCGCAGACCATGGGTGAGTCTCAAAACCATCCTATCACCCACCCATACAAGGGACTAATGCCCCTTTTGACTCTTACTTAGCTTTGCACTCTTCTTCCACATATCATAGATACTTTACATTCTTTAACAAAAAATATTACAAAAATTGACCCCAGGGACCCCATCCCAACATGGAAAAGGGTTCATATATTGATTTTTGGTAGTAGAGGTTGAATACAGTAGATGAATCTTGGACACTTGAAGAGAATTATTTGAGTTATGGTGCTAAAAAATCCTTAGCAAGGGGGAGCTTTTCTGCAATCTCTTTGCAAGTTTCTCCTCTCTCTCAAAGAAAGTATGAAGACTCTCCAAAGGTGGATTCTTGTTTTCTCACTAAGATGATGGATTGCTTAGAAGAAATATGGTCAACATGTCAATGTTCTTTCCTTCTTTGTCTTCAAATATGGAATGGTGGTTTTTTGTGATAGCAATTTGACCAGGATGACAATGTCTCATATTTTTGGCTCTCCCATTTCCTGTTTATATAGAATTTTTGAATCCATCTTCCCCATCTTAGTTCATGCGTGATAATGACACATGAGTAAGACAAGATTATTCCACTGAGGGTTGTATATATTCAGGGTGACTCGAATTCAGTTGTCCTGGGCTAAGATCATGTCAAAGAACTAGCTCCAAGTGTGTGGATCGGTGTCAAATCACTGAGTCATCCATTTATGCAACCAAATGTCTTTTGAAGTGTATTACGTGCATGCATGGCTATCGAAGAAATAGTCACGACAACATCATTTTTTTATCTTTGTAAACTTTGGACCTTAGGAGAAACTAAATTTTTTAAACGTCATGATCTATTCAACTAGAAAATCTTCACCTATGCATTCTTCTTGACACATTTTAGCGTCTTCTAGATTGTGAAAACATCTATATGATTTTATGGTGTTAACAATACTATAAACCCTATGGATTATAATCCTAAGGAAATAATATTAAATACTAGGAATATGAACCCTTAGATTAATAAACCCAAGGGATTCATATTATATAACCATGATCTAAATGGAAATTCATCTATGGTGTTTAACCATTGTAATTTAACTAAAAGATATAAATAACTCACTCATGGTATTATCCGCCCATGGTATTTTTCCACTCATGGTATTTACCCATGGTAATGTAACTAAAAAAGGTTATAATATGAGCCTCTTTTTGTAAGAGGGAAGTGTTGTAACTTTTTGTGACAACTTTAAGAGTTACAATTTTTTTTGAAAATTTCCAAAATTCATCATGCCTTCCTTCAATCTTATCCTTGCCTTGGATAATTCCTTCCTTTAAATATCATTCCATTTAACTCTTTCCATTGCTAAAGGATGAATTGTCTCTGAGGTTTTTATAAATGTTTCTGAGTTATTTTTAATAGTTTTTATGTTTCAAATACTTAATTTTATTAAAAAATATAATTATTTATATCTTAAATTATTTATTTAAAATATTGAACTTACGTTAAAAATATCTAAATGTTTCTGAGTTATGTTTTAAAGTTTTTATGTTTTAAATATTATTTTTAATAGTTTTTATGTATTAAATACTTAATTTTATTAAAAAAATATAATTATATATTTTTAAAATTATTTATTTAAAATATTGAACTTACGTTAAAAATATCGAGTCAGCCCAATCTCTAAATATTGGAACCACATTTGTTACCATGTATTACAGGTGATCAAAAGTCAAAGTCAATGAGTCAAATCAAACCTATGTCCCCACCCCACATTTCACACATTAAAATACCATTATATAAATTAGCTCAAGATGTGTGAAGTAACAAATCTATCATCTACAAAGAGGGCTACCTATCCAACCTTTAACCTACCCCCCTCCCCTCTTCGCAAAGTTGTTTCACCTTTACTGCCTTTTAGATGTGTTATAATTTCATATATTGCGGACCCCCCTACCTAAACCATTTACCATCTACTAACCCTTAAGAACGTTGTAAAACTACTTTTTACATTGATTTGAATTTATAATATTAGGTGGGAAGGTCTACGAGGTATGCAAGAAAATATATATTATAAAGTTTGTAGGGAAGGAAATAATGGAGAGAAGAATTTTACAGTTGTATTTTTCTGAAATGAGCTTACATGTGAAAGATTGAAGGAAGAGGAGGCTAGGTCAACAATCAAAATATATCCTCATGCATGTAAAAATGAAGATACATATTTCATAAGTACATTTAAAAAACAAATCATTCCAATGTTAAAAAGAGATGTTTCCTCCTTGTGGAATAATTTTATAGAGGTAAAAACGAAATTTTACAGAGGAGAAACAATGTTTTATACTATGGATATAAAAATAAAAATAATTATACAGAGGAAAATTCCTGCAAAGAGAAAATTTGGAAAAATTCTTACCAAAGATTTTACAAAAGTAAAAAGGGAAACTAAAGGATATTTTACCAATCATGGAAAAACATGACATGGCTTTCAAAACCATGGGAAAGAAATCAGTGGATATTTTTATCAAATATGTTTATGAATCTTATTTATTCAAAAATATATAAATTCAAGAAAAACAAGACATGGATTTCAAACAATGGATGGTTTTACGGGATAAAATCATTTGAGGAAATATTTCAGGATTTGATTTATGAAATTCATGAGGAAAGGAATAGTAAAACAAGACATGATTTTATATTGAAGACATGGTTTCTCAAAAATCACAGGAAGGAGTTATTTTCATGGAAATATGAAAATATGATTTATAAATTTTTGGGAAATATTTTTATCAAAATATATTATTCCCAAAAATTTAAGATTTATATTTTTGAAAATTAAAGAGTGACAAAAAATCAATGATTTTGAAATCAATTTCAAATTTTTGAATAATGATTAAGAAGGATAATTAAAATAATTGAATTATCAAAGAATTTTATCAAAGGGCAGTGGATTAATCAATTCTATAAAAATGGATCAATCAACTAGATTATGGGCATATTAATTGATTTTTATGGAGAAACTTCAACAACCTACAGATTTTGAGTATCAACATGTAGAAGATTAAGGAAGATTTGTGACAAAAAATGGGCAACCAATTTCAATAATAAATGAAATCATTCAACAATCAGTGAGCCAATTTCCAGATTTGAGGGAAAAAAATCAATAGTAAGGCAATAATTTCCAAATTTATGATGAAGAATCTTAAAAACTTTAGATTTCTTAGCAAAAGAATCAGAAACAAAAGGATCAATCCCAAATTTGAAGGCATGAGACTTTCTGCCATTTCCATATTTTCTACAGAATATTTTATTTTCAGTTTAATTGATAGGATTTGTTTCCTATAGACTAGTGACAGTTTGAGGCACATGTTTTCCTATATATAATTTAATTTTCATTGTAAAAGGGTTGGATTTTGATTCCATAACCTAACATTTTTGTAAATACTTTTATTACAATAATTTAATTCAAGTATTATGCATTTAGTTTCATGACATAAATTATATTTCTTGTATGTCTTTCCCTATTATTCCATAATATGTTTCTGTATATGTTCAAGGTAACATAGGAGTTAGTGAAAGGCTAGGTTTGAGTATCAACCTCCTTGATAACCCATTGCAAAGTTATCATCTACAGTGAGATTAGCTAATTGAACAGTCTATTTGAAATAGCTCCTTTGAATCATTTAATTGTTGTCTTATGTCATCTCTTGAATGCATATCTATTTGGTTGTAGAATTATTCTACACACATCTACTATATTTGATTGATTAAGTATTCAGTATGAATATTTAATTATATGATTTCCCTTCCATTCCTCCACCAAAGTCTTTAAGCAATGTTTTCTCTCAAAATTAGACATTGGAACTTTGATTAAGTTTAAGCAAGAGAGGGATTTATTTCTAAGTAGAGCTTGGATAATAGTCATCATCCACCTATAAAAAATCATAGATCTATCCATTGTGTTTCAAAAGTTGTTGTCCAGTGACAATGAACAATGTTAAAAAAGCCTCATAACACTTGAGGGAGCACCCTTTGATTCGAGGGTTAGCTTGAACCTAAATTTTGGTCCAGTTGGTTCTCGGCACAGTTTCGCAGCCAAGAACTACCTTCGAGAAACAAGTACAACAAGTAGATTGTCTAGAAAAATGTAGTTGCAACGATCATTTTCTGATCTAATAAAAATTTATTTCCTGATTTATTTTATGGTTTGGTTTACTTTTGTTCTTTTCCTGATATGAAAATTACTCATATCTTGAGACCCTCTAAGACCCATATCAGTGGTTTCAGAGCAGGTTATGACTCTATGGGAATCATGGTTTTAAGGGTTTACAACATATGTAACCAATACTTTACTGTGAGATAATCAAGCTCATGCAGAGTTGTGACATCTTATTTTGTTTATTTTATTTTAATGATGGCATATGCCTCTATGTCGTTGGGAGAGTGCCAATTAGTAGGGGGCTAGGTTTTATGTGATTTGAAGTCCCATTTCAGTCATCATCTTTTTGTATTTGTTGTTCTATAGTGATGAACAATTTGCACAAATCTGATTATTTGAGGCTCACCCTCTCTCCGTGGGGGAAGTGCCACTCCTAAGATTCTAGAAGAGATCATTATATGTATTCCTCATGCACTAAAATCACCATCAATGGTATGTTTTGGAGGTGAACCACGATTTCACAAAGCGTGAACAAAGGGTCTCCTGAAAACCCTTCCTAGAGAGAAACACATATGTAGATCCATATACACAACAAAAAATTGTTGAGGAATGTGCACAAAATAATTATGATACATAGCCATGATAATGCAGCTAGAAAGCACAAAATATAAGTAGTTTGGAGTAGTAGACGGGCTCAAATATCTACGCATACAAGGTGCCATGGCACATATATGACATGAACTAGAGTGCTCACAAATATAAGAAGTACCGAATGGGGATAGTGAGTTTAGTGGATAACTACAAAAACATAGTGGAGATCATTTAGTTGGAAAATTAGAGGGACGACATCAAGGCTGACCCCATTATTTCATTCGAACATCCATACTATTAGAAAATTATATATTATGGAGCAATGGAACACATAAAATATTTGCAGAAATATAAACACAGAAAGCGCATAAAACAAGAGAGACACAGATATACGTGGTTCACCCAGTTTGGCTACGTCCACCCTGAACAGCCAGTTCTTCCTTTCTATTATCCATCAAAATGAAGAGACACAACCTATAGCAGATCCGCTATAATATCCTCTGTTTTCTCTCACAGTCTCACCTCTCCATTTCCCGCTCACCGAATACACATCTATCACACAACCTCAAATACAATGCCCTCATACAAAGAGAGGGGTTGCCTTCCAGGGCAAAAAACCCTAAACTAAACATAAGTTCTACCATCAGATCATCTGCCTAATGAATGGCCCAGATTGACTAGAAATTACTATACTTTTACAAGGCAATTTTACAGCTGTTTTTAGCTTCGGGGGCACTGCCCCCAAAACCCCCCGCCAGGGGGGGGCTCCCAAAGGTTGCAGCCGCCCCCCCCCCCTGGACTCCCCCTGCAGTGAATATTTTACGAGCGGCGTTGCCGCCCCCATTTCGAACTGGGGTCCAATGTGGCGATACCTTTGAATATAGAAGATAATCAGGCTCCACACCCAATAATCTCCCACTTGAAGACTGATTGTAGCAACTCCACCGCTGCTCCATTTGCTGGACAATGACTCCTCTTTGGACCTGGCTATTTCTCATCTTCATCGTCATCCTTGAAGACCAATTGAAACTGAGCATATTCTCAGTTTCGCCCTGGTTACAACTTTTGTTAACATATCTGCAGGATTTTGGCTAGTGTGTATCTTTTCCAGCTTGCACTCTCCATCTTCCAACACTGATCGTATGAAATGGTACTTGAGCTGTATGTGTTTAGTCCTGGAATGAAATGCTGAGTTCTTTGCAAGATGAATGGCACTTTAGCTATCACTGTATAACGTGCCCATATCATGCTACTTACCCAATTCACCCATAAACTTTTGTAACCAAATCATTTATTTACTAGCCTCTATAGCAGCAACATACTCTGCTTCTGTTGTTGAAAGTGCAACAACACTTTGGATTTTTGAAACCCAACTGACAGTTGTTCCTCCAACAGTAAATACATATCCTGTAGTGCTCCTCCTATTATCTCTGTCACCTGCCATATCTGCATCAACATATCCTTGTAGGGAGATGTTTGAACCACCAAAGCATAATGCTTGATTTGTGGTACCTTTCAAATATTTGAGAATGCATTTCACTGCCATCCAATGTTCCTTTCCTGGATTGTTCATGTACCTACTTACAACTCCCACTGCATATGCAATATCGGTCCTTGTGCAGACCATTGCATACATTAAGCTTCCAACTGCTTATGCATATGGAACTTTAGACATATAATCCATGTCTTCTTGGGTCTTTGGGCACATTTCCTTGCTAAGTTTGAAATGGCTAGCAAAAGGTGTACTAACTAGTTTTGCATTGTGCATGTTAAATCTTTTCAACACCTTTTTTATGTACTCATTCTGAGACAATATTAATTTACGATTTTTCCTGTCTCTAGTTATTCTCATACCAAGGATTTGTTTTGCAGCTCCCAAATCCTTCATTGCAAATGAATTTTCTAATTTTCTTTTGAGCACATTTATGTCCTGCATGTTAGATCTTGCAACAAGCATGTCATCTACATACAATAACAATATAATATAGTTGCCATCATTTTGCTTTTTCAAATAAACACAATGATCAGAGTGACATCTAGTATAACCTTGTTCAGACATAAACTTGTCAAATTTTAGATACCACTGCCTTGGAGCCTGTTTTAAGCCATACAAGCTCTTCTTCAACTTGCACACTAGTTTCTCCTTCCCTTTCACCTCATATCCTTGTGGCTACTGCATATATATCTCTTCCTCCAAATCCCCATGGAGAAAGGTTGTCTTTACATCTAACTGCTCAAGATGCAAATCTTCAGCTGCTACAAGACTTAAAATAGTTCTGATTGAAGTCATTTTAACAACAGGAGAAAATATTTCATCAAAATCAATACCTTTCTTCTGTGCAAACCCCTTCACCACAAGTCTATCTTTATACCTCTGTTTTCCTCCATCTTCTTCCTTCAGCCTGTAAACCCATTTATTCTTCGATGTAGTTTTTCCTACAGGCAACCTGACTAAATCCCAAGTCTGGTTATGCATTAAGGAGTCCATCTCTTCTTCCATGGCTACCTCCCACTTCTTCTTGCTTTCAACCTGCATTGCTTCTTCATAACATTCAGGTTCACCAGAATCAGTCAACAATAAATAATATAATGAAGGAGAGTATCGTTCAGGGGGTCTACTTATCCTGGTAGATCTTCTAACCCCACTTTCAGGTGTTTGGGGTGCCTATTGTTGTTGTGGTGGTTGCTGTTTTTGTGGTTGTTGATTATTATTATTTTCAAGCACCTTTACTTTTTCAGTGATTTCATCAAGAACTGCATATTCCTTGTTTTCCTTTTCATGTTTCTTTTCCTGCAACTGATTCTTATACAAGACCTTTTCATTGAATATTACATCTCTGCTCCTAATGATTTTGTGATTTTCGTAATCATATAAGCGATAACCAAAATCACTAACACCATATCCAATAAAGGTACATTTCTTTGACTTTGCCTCAAGCTTTGTTCTATTTTCTTTATCAATATGGACAAAGGCCTCACAACCAAAAGGCTTTAAAATAGAGTAGTTTACCTTTTTACCTGTCCATGCTTCCTCTGGAACACCACCATCCAAGGAACTTGAAGGCCCTCTATTTATTAGATAAACAACAGTATCTACAACATCTGCCCAAAACTGTAAAGGCAATCCTACATGCAATCTCATGCACCTTGCACACTCCATGATTGTTCTGTTCATCCTTTCTGACACACCATTTTCTTGTGGTGTTCTTGGAACTGTCTTCTCTCTGTGAATTCCATGCTCTGAACAGTACCTATCAAACTCTTTGCTGCAATATTCACCTCCATTGTCTGATCTAAGACACTTCAATTTCTTTCCTGTCTCAATCTCAACCAAAGCTTTCCATTTCTTGAAAGTATCAAATACATCAGATTTATTCTTAATACAATAAATCCAAGTTTTTCTAGTTGCATCATCAATAAAAGTAACATAATAACGAGAGCCACCGAGAGATGATACCTGAGCAGGTCCCCATACATATGTATGCACAAGCTCTAATTTTTCATTCTTCTTTTCTTTCCCAACTCTGAGAAATCTGACTCTCTTCTGTTTTCCATAAATGCAATTCTCACAGAAGTCCAAATCAACATTCTTCAAACCCGCAACAAATTCTTTGAGTGAAGAATCTTCATCCCCTTTTCACTCATGTGTCCGAGCCTATGATGCCATAATGCTGCATCTGCTCCTTTGGAAGTTAGAGCATTAACAGAGTTAGAAATACCATTGCATAAATACAATGTACCAACCTTTTCGCCTTTTGCTATTACCAAGGCTCCTTTGGTGACCTTCCAAGCTTTATCTGTGAAAGTTGTCACACAACCTTCACCGCCTAACTGCCCTATTGAAATCAGATTTTTCTTTAGATCTGGAACATGCCTTACCTCCTTTAATAGCCATTGGTTTCCATTCTGCTGTTTTACAAGAACCTTACCCATTCCAACGATTTTACAGGGTTTATCATCACCCAGACGAACTTGTCCAAAATCTCCTTGAACATAGTCATGAAAGTATTTCTTATCAGGTGTGGCATGGAATGAAGCCCCTGAATATACCACCCAGGAATCAATAATATTTTCGAAAGAAAGAATCAAAGCATCTTGTAACACCTCACCTGTCACATTTGCTTCATGATTGTTTTCTTGTTGTGCATCTCCTTCTTTTCCCTTCTGAGATCTACAGTCTTTCTTTAGGTGTCCTTTCTTTCCACATTTCCAGCACACTATCCCCGATCTGGACTTGGATCTACCTTTCCTTGATTTACTGCGATATCCTGAGCTCTTTCCTCTTTCCATTTTTCTTCCTCTAGACTCTGCACTCAAAGCATTTCCCGATGTCTCACCGGATCTTTTCCATCGCATTTCCTCGCTAAGGATAGCACCGACAACATCATCAAAATTTAAAGTACTAGATCCAGAAACGGAGTTACTAATGGCCATTACCAAACCATTCCAACTTTCTGGTAATGAGCACAATAATAACAGAGCTCTAACTTCATCATCAAAGTTTACCCCTACAGAACTTAACTGACTTGTAAGTGTATTAAAATCATTTAAATGGTCTGCAACAGATCCACCTTCCGACATCTTCATATTAAATAATCGTTTCATAAGAAATACCTTGTTTGAGGCCGAGGGTTTTTCATACAGTTTCGAAAACGTCTGAATCAAACCCTCTGTCGTGGTTTCCTTCGAAATGTTGAAGGTGACTGATGTAGCAAGGCACAACCATATTGTTCCGAGTGCCATTCTATCGAGAAGGTTCCATTCTTCGTCTGTCATACCCGTCAGCATCTTTGATTTTCCGCCCAATGGTGGGTATAGATCTTTCTTATACAGATAATCTTCCATCTGCATCTTCCACAGCGAGAAGTTTTGGCCGTTAAATTTCTCGACCCTAAACTTACCATCTTTCGCCATTGCTCCCACTCGAACCAGGAACCCTTCTTTCCTGCGAGTTTATCAGCCAAATAGACCTTCGGCTCTGATACCAGTTGTTAGAAAATTATATATTATGGAGCAATGGAACACATAAAATATTTGCAAAAATATAAACACAGAAAGCGCAGCGAATATTTTACGAGCGGCGTTGCCGCCCCCATTTCGAACTGGGGTCCAATGTGGCGATACCTTTGAATATAGAAGATAATCAGGATCCACACCCAACACATACCCACCCACTAAGATGATGTTCATACATGACAAAGAATGTGAAAAACCAGACCTCTTGGTCAACTCAGTCGATTATCTCCACATATGGCACATTTCTAATGATTGCGTTGAGGCAAAGAGCCTCTTGAACAATAAAAATAAAAGCAAGTTCTGCGACCCTCTTACTTCCTTCAATTGAAATGAGTATGAAACCAAGAGGATTGGCACTTCGAGAATTGACACCACCTGCACCATTTGGGACATCGACAATAAGGACGTCAATGTCGAGTTGATTACCCATGACAAGGAGGTATACGACATTTTGTCGAGGGTGTCGATGTTTTTTCCTATGTAAACGCATATGGATTTGTGAGGGTTATTTTTTTATGGAGAAGGAGAACTCTCAAATTATCTATGAGAGCTCTTAGCCTGATACTCCCCTAGTCATATTAGGTTGGAATAAGTAATACCCCAGATACATGTCTACCATCATCATGGAAATCCCGAAGGTTGTAGTCTTGGATATCATATATCCAACCCTAAATGTCACATAGCTCCAAAAGCACCAGGACAGTGCCAATGCCATTGCTTGGGCACCCCATAGCTCTTGCCACATATGCACTACTAAAGATGACTCGCAATCCATCACATGGGATATCTCCTCAATGAGAAAACCTTTAGATGACAACCTCGATCTTATTCTAGCTTATATTGTTGGGGTCAAGATCGAGTAGTTGTAGTGGTTGTCCTCTTAGCCTGATTAGGGTGACATAACCTTCTCTAGAAAGTTGTAGATCTTGAAGGTTTGAAAGGACATGTCACACCAGATTGGTATTTATTGGAAGGAGACAAGGGAATTTGATTTGTAGTTTAACTTTCTCCCGCTGAGATTCTATTTCCTGAGCAGCAAGGACACCATGCACAATTAAGAAAATGATATGTGGAAGTATACTTCCCAGAAATACAATGAGGATGAACTAAATCTGATGAAGATGCATATCTTGGTCATCACTAAGTCCTAATGTTAGGTATCCCAACACAAATTGAGTGTTTTTTTTTTCAACTGGAATTCACAGTAGAGGAAGACGTTGAGTTGAACGAGCAATCTTTATCAGCCATCAACAATCTTAGACTACTTCCCACGTTCGCTCATGTCATGGTTAAGCATTTTTCACATGGGGAATTACTAGACTAAGGAATAGTATCTGTTTTAAAGAATTGGTTGGAGCCCCTCCCTAACCAATCTCTGCCAAATGGGATGCTCCACACAAGTTTTCTCAACATCGTCACACATTTTTCTATTAACACTGACGACTATGAAAGGTGAGAAAAGCTTAAAAATAATGGTCTGGGGAGAGTGATAATGTTCTTATCGAAATCAAATGAAGAAAATGTTGGAAATATAACTCACCAACTAGAATTAATTTTCATCTTGTCACAAAAATTGGAATGCAAGGCTTTTTTTTTATGATTTCTTACCCAAAGATTCTACATTGATTCTTTCTTGAGAAAATCTTTTACATCTTTGTTGGCAATGGCTGGAGTTTTCTTACCTTTTCTTAAGTAGGTGGCACTGACTCCAAGGATCAAAGGATTTTAAATTTCCTAGTTCATTCTCCATGAACACTATTAATCTTATAGATCAAATCCAACAACATATTTTATTCCTATCTGGATGAGATGGCCTCATTCACACATGTGAAGGACAAATGGAAAAGATAAATGAAATCTAAGGTTCTTCTTTGAAGAATTACCAACAGGTATATAGATGCTTGGTATGGAGGGAATTGAAAATAGAAAATAATACAACATTTCTTGGTGAAAGAGCTTCCAAATCGCTAACAAAATAAAGAATTCCTTAGGCCATGGAAAAGGTATGTTTTTATCCTCATATTAGCTTAATTAATCATTTGCCTTTATGTGTTTATCTTCTTTTTAGGAGTAAATATAGAAGAAAAAATTGTAAGAGCTGGGTAAAATCGATCATTAAAGAATTAGGTAAATCTGGGCATGAAAAACTAACTTTCAATAGCTTTATATGTAGGAACACGAATTGAACAATTGATGTTCAAATGATGGAACAACAATGACCAAGAAAGGAACAAGGATGATATCTCGATTACGAAGGCCAGAAGAAGACTAGGAGAACCAAGTCTATTCTGCGATGAAATCAGATTGTCAGTTGTGAAATCCTCAAGATCTCCTGATCTTGAGGTTTTTCTTTTAAGGTTTCGTTTTTATCCATTTGTCTTTCCTAGGTTATATAAAGCCACTAGGCAAAATGAACAGCTAGTTAGAAATTTTGAGATTGTAACTATTCATTTTCGGACACAAAGTACTTTCATTACTGTGACATTGTAACTCTATTATCAAGTTTAATGAAGGAGACTATTTTTTACCTATAATCACATTCTGAGTGTCTTTCGGCAGTGACTTCTGGAGACTTTGGGCTCGGTCGATAGGCGGTTTACTACTTTAATTGTATCATATTTATTTTTGTTTATTCTTACAATTGTTTATTACTGTTAGTTCATGAAATTAGAATTATTCTGATTGTTGTGACTATTGATTATTATGATTTTATTTTTCCATTCAAACTAGATTCTAGATCTTGTGTTTTACATCTGCGTGTTAATCTTTATCGAATTTATCAAGCTAGTTTAAGTATTTGAGTGTTGTTCATTCTAAAGTAGTGCTACCTGAGATATTAAGCTTACAATTGATTGCTTTCTATGAGATGTTTGAATAGTTACCTTCTGTTCATTTGATGTAGCTTTCCTTCATGCTAAATGGATTATTGTTTACACTAGCTATATTTTCTAAGAGTGATTCCTTTTATTTGCATTCAAATTCAGTCCTACGCATAATAGGTTAAAGAAGATTTGAAAATTCATTAAAGATTTCTTTCAGAATTGTTTTGGATTGAACTTCAAGAATTATATGTTAATCATTGCAAAGATTCTAAATCATTTCATTATGAATTAGCCTCTGAATTCACTTGCATAGACAATGTTGAACACTCTTGAAATAAACAGACTTGCCCTAGTTTGATAACTAATGTAGGTATTAAGGTTGCTTTTAATAGTCATCTTAATGCACCAACATTTTGGTGCCGTTGTCGGGGAGAGTGTTTAAAAATGATTTCTTTTTATGTTGTAAAATAATTGTGTTTTAAAAATGGGAGGTAAGAACCTGCGTAACCAACAAGTAAATTGCTTTCTCATCAGCCCACTTTTCAGCAAATGCATAGAGGTTAAATAGGAGTAGGGGTCTTTTATGAATGAATAGGAATAAAAAGATATAAAAAAGATCAGAACACCCCCCCCCCCCCCCCCCCCCCCCCAAATCCGTAAAACCCAAGGGATCAGTGAACCTTAGGAGATCAAATTTTATAGATGAAATCAGGAAGCAGGCTCACCATCTGTAGCCTATGCTGAGATCCATAGCCAAATTACAGGATCTGAATAGAGCTTTTAAGTTATAAAAAATTTACATTATGATCCTTTACAAGAGGGACAATTGTGCAATCTAAGAGAAGGGGAGGGAGAAACCAGTGGAACTGTTAAGGTAGAGCCACAGTTGTCTGAGCTTGGATCTCCTGTGATCCCAGATCTGGGTAGTGCCGCAAAACCACCTCGAATTGAGAATACTCCACTTACTCAGATAGTATCCACTGAAGTCCTTAAGGGATATTGGTATATTTTTTACCAAATGGAAAACCAAGTACCTCAAGGTCAGACCTCGACATTGGAATACCCCATAGTCAACCCAGTAGCCAATGCCCTGATGAAAGCTATTCCCTTGCAAAACATCCCAACCTTTCATGGGATGACCACAAAGGATTTGGATGCTTTCTTATTCAAGTTTGATGTCCTATGTAGAGGATACAATTATACCGTTGACCCTCAAAAACTGAAGTTGTTCCCTTCTACCCTAAAAGGAGCAGCTTTGAGGTGGTTCATGGGTTTAGGTGGGCACACTATTAACTCTTGGGATGACATGAAAACTTCTTTTCTCACAAAATATCAGGACTATTGTAGGACTAGGGAATTAAAAGATGAAATATAAAGATGTCTGTAAAGGATAATGAAACTCTAGAGGAATATGTCGAACGATTTCACTACAATTTGCAGAGATCCCCTCACTCCACATTACCAAAATAAGTCCTGAAATCCATATTAATTAAAGGAATGAAAGATGAATGGATAGAAACTTTAAATTTGATGGGGAAGGGAGACATTTCTCAAGATAATTATGATGAAATCATTCGCTTGTGTATAAGGTGTTCACGAAGTAGTACATGCACTGAGTTAGGGAGCTGAGATCTTATGACTAAGGGAAGCAAACCACACAGTGGAGGCGTAATGAGAATGTAAATCGGTAACCTCCTGGAGGAATTCAAGATAGACATCCTGGGCACCCTTACAACATAGTTGGATGTCCTGCATGCCAAACAGAAACAAGCCTTAGAAAAATAGAACTTGGCCATTTTTTCCCACGCTGCCGGAAGAAGCACAGTGAACGAGAGTAACCATTGGACATGGTCAAAACATGCGCTATCTACACCAAGGACCATGCCACTAAGAAGTGTCCATTACTTCCAGCGCTGAAAGCAGTTTTTAGAGAAGCAGAAGAAGAGATAGAGCCAGTACACTTTATTAACCAGCAAAGATAGTGGCAAGGCCGACCCACAGGTATATCACAAGACCCATCTGAGTTCTTTCCTTCTTCGCTATTTAATCAACATCAGAATTCTAGAACAACATGGAAAGGTCAATCAACTTTCTAGAATTGGCATTCCCAACCATTTCCTATGTCACCTTTTCCAACTCAGTCCTTTCTAGGTAATGGTTGGGTGAATTCTCCTTGTACTTCTTTTTGGAAAAGTAATCCATGCCCATCCCAATGGCCTGCCTTTACTTCACAATCGAACTGGTCTCCAGATTTCCAACAACCTCTAGGGATAACTAATACACCTATGGGGAAAGGTCCTCAACCTCAAACTACATTATTAGCCTCATATCCATTACATCAAAATACTCAACCCCTTCTACATCCCCAACTACCCACTCAACCTAATCTAAACCCCAATAACAAACCGGTTCAACTGGTGCAAATTGTTGAAAACTCAGACTATGAGACTAAATAAAAAGAATGCAATGAACTTAGACTGAGGTCAGGACACATTATCACTCCTGAGGAAGACAGAGACCAACCACCAATTGAGTTAGAAACCCCACCTATACATACACCACTGACTATGACTAACACAAAAATAAAACAAGGAGAAGACACAATTGAGCATAAAGATCCTGAAAAACTCGTAGTTACTTCTCTGCCATTCCCTGAAAGATTAACAATACCTAAACTAGTTGTTTATCCAGACTTTGATCTCATAGGGGAACTGAAAAATATTTGAATTAAAATTCCTCTCCTCCAAGCCATCCATGATATTCCTATTTATGCTAAAATAATTAAAGAACTATGTGTGAAAAAACCTGTGAGGAAAGTAAAAGCTCCACCCACTATTCATGTTGTAGGGACCTTGTCTGATTTACCCTTGGCTAGAGAAACACCGATAAAAAATGAAGATCCTAGGAATCCCATAGTTACAGTCCAAATATATCATTGCTCCTTTCCAAACACACTAGTTGATTTGGGTTCATCCATTAACATCTTATCGCTGAAACTTCTAAGACACTTAGTATCACAACTCTAGAACCAACCACCACCCTGCTAGAACTCGTTGATTGTTCGGTGGTAAGACTAGAGGGAACTTTAGATGAAATTATGGTTTCTATTGATTCATGGGAGTTCCCAGTGGATTTTGTCGTCATAAACCCAAAAAATCGATTAGATGGGAACCCTTTAATCTTGGGCCGACCTTGGTTGGAAACAACTGATGCTTACATAGGTTGTCATGAGGGCAACATGGCCATTGCTAAGGGGGACGCTGTAAAAATATGGTTCTATACCCTCCTGCCAAACCAGGTCTACCCATTGTGAAAATACATAAACAACCATCCACATACTTGGAAGAAAGTATTCGTTCACCACTTAGAGCAGCAAAGGCACTTGAGTTCAAGAATCGGACTGAAGATGATGTGATCAATAACTTTATTAATGAGCCAATCACTATGAATAGTGTCAAATGTCAAATGTTAAAAGAAATTCTTGACAATGAAGCCTTGGAAGACCCATTGAAATATACTGATGATCAGCATATCCAGGCAACTGTCATTCATAACATCAAGCCTTTTGAAATTGAACCAGGCAAGCTTTTAAACATTAATGATAGTCTGGACAGTGACCAACAACAAAAGCTCATTCAAGTTCTACGAAAATATAAATGGGCTTTTTCTTGGAACTATCAAGACATGAAAGACATAGACCCACAATTATTTACGGATCATATCTACACCGAAAAGGATGCTCATCCTATCTGGAAACCTTCGCAAAGATTGAATCTGCATCTCAAAGGTATTGTAACATAAGAGCTACAGAATTTGCTGGATGTGAATTTTATTTATCCCATTTCAGATAGAAAGTGGGTCTCTCTGTTGGTAGTTGTCCCCAAGAAAAATGGGAAGTGGCACATCTGTGTGGATTATTGGGAATTGAACAAAGCCACACAGAAAGATCACTTCCCTCTTCCATTTATTGATCAAGTCCTTGATACACTACCAGGAAAACAATTCTTTTCCTTTCTGGATGGCTTCAATGGCTACAATCAGATCCAAATTTCCCTGAAGACCAAGACAAAACCACCTTTACCTGCTCGTGGGGTACATTCGCTTACAGAGTGTTACCGTTTTGATTATGCAATGCCCCAGCTACATTTCAGAGGTCCATACTCAGTATTTTTGTTGATATGATAAATGAAGAAACTGAAGTTTACATGGATGACTTTGATCAAGCGTTACGAACATTAGAGAAGGTTTTGGAACGATGCATCGCCACCAGGCTAGTTTAAGTAATGTCAAATGTCACATGATGATGACGGAAGGGGTAATCCTAGGACACTACATTTCTGCAGCTGGGATACAGGTACATTCATCAAAGATATAGGTAATTCTCCTACTACCTACACCCTGTACCAAGACGGAGGTACGTAGCTTCCTTAGATATGTAGGTTGTTATCGCAGCTTTATCAAAAAAAATTCACAAATTTTTGCACCTTTGTATGCTTTAACAGGAAATTTTCACTTTAAATGGTCTGATAAATGTGACACATCTTTTACAGATTTGAAGAAATTAGTTCGATGACACCAGTGTTGCATGGACCCAACTGGGAGCTGCCCTTTCACATCTCTACGAACACGTCAGATGCAGTAATAGGCATTCTCGTCAGCCAAGAGGATGACAGAAAGCCTTATGATATTTATTATATTAGCAAAAATCTTACTGCTACTGAACTTAATTATACAGTAACAGAAAAGGAATTCTTAGATGTCATTTATGCCATAAACAAATTTATACATTATATAACTGGCTATCAAGTTTTTCTCTATACTGATCATTTTGTCATTAGATACTTAGGTAACAAACCCATTACAAATTGTCAAGTGACACGTTGGTTGTTACTTTTGCAGGAGTTTGGTATCACCATTAAAGGCTGTATAGGGAAGGAAAACCCAGTCATGGATATTTTGTCTCAGATTCTAAAGATAAATGATTCGTTGGTAGTAGACGACCAGTTTCTAGATGAACAATTGTTTTCCATAGTAGTTAAAATGCCATGGTATGCATATGTAGCAAACTATTTGGTGTTAGGAAAGCTGCCCAGACACTTGATAGCAAGGGAAAGGAAACAAATTGTGCAGTGCAGCGCCCAATTTTCTTGGATTGGCAGATACCTTTTTCATACAGGATCTAATATATGCATACACAGATGCATTCATGAAGATGAAATCTATGAAATCTTGAAGGCTTGCCATGATGAGCCCTACGAAGGACACTTAGTGGATCACATAACAGGGCATAAGGTACTACAGATGGGCTATTATTGGCCCACCATTTTTAAAGACGCTAAGAAATATGTCCAAGCTTGTGATAACTACCAAAGGATGGGCCGTCCTAGTCAATATGATGAAATTTCGTTGTAGCCCCAATTGGTAATAGAACCTTTTGAATGATGGGCATTGGATTTTGTTGGCCCATTTCATCCGCCATAAAAAAAAAATATATATATATATTAATAATAATAATAATAAATAAATAAATAAATAATAAATAAAAATAAAAATAAAAAAATCCTACATACTAGTCGCTACAGAGTGTGTACCAAAGTGGGTAGAAACAATAGATTTTCCAAGAACTATAGAAGAAGTCGTAATTAATTTCATTTTTGGGTTATTTTTACAGTATGGTTTACCTAGGGAAGTCATAACAGATGGAGGGGGGAAATTTGTAGGACATAAGATTACAACCACTCTACGGAACCACCATATCACACACAGAGTCACTTCCCCGTATCACTCATAGGCGAACGGGCAGGTTGAAAGCAATTTTGACCAAGACAATTTCGACACATCAGCGAGACCGGGTTGCTAGACTGCCAGAGGACTTGTGGGCCTATCACACAACTTGACGAAATACTACTGGATATTATCTGTACCAACTTGTATTTGGAAAAGAACCTATCTTTCCTATTGAATTTTAAATAAATACTCTCATAACAACCTAGGAAGTGGGATTGGATCTAATGGAGGCCCAAACTAAACGACTTCAACAAATAAAGGAATTGGATGAGGCTCGACTACTTGCTCTACAACGCACCACAATTATTCAGTAGAAAAGGGAAAAGTGGCACGACAGTCCTATTAAAAAGAAGACATATTAGAAAGGAGACTGAGTACTCCTCTATGATTCCAGATTCCAAGACTTTCCAAGAAAGTGATAGATAAGGTGGCTTGGCCCTTATGAAATTCAAGAGGTACACAACAATGACACTCTCACTCTAACTACCATTGATGAGTCTAGCCATTCTTTCGGGGTGAATGGACATCGGCTGCGCCTTTATCATAAACCACTCACCAAAGAGTCTTTTTTCCAACAAGTACGCGATGATCCTACTATGCAAATTTTAGTTGCAGGGAGTGATAACCCAAGAACTTTACTTTTATATACCTTTCTTCAGCTGCAAATAATGTATATATTCTTTTTTACAGTTGGTTGCAATTTAGCTAAGGAATCACTATGTAAATACAAGGATTTCTCTTGGTTTTCAAGGTGTGTTTAACAATTCTTGTTCAATCAATTGAACAACTGCTATTCAGTCAATTGAACCGCTGTTGTTCAAACAAATGAACAACTCCAATTTTTCCCTTTTTGCATATTTTGTTGTTCAATCAATTGAACAGTTGCTGTTCAATCAATTTAACAACTCCGATTTATTCTTTTCGTGTGTTTTGTTGTTCAATCAATTGAACATCCCCGATTATTTTCATGTGTTTTGCTGTTCAATCAATTGAAAAAATCTGATTTCTTTTTGTGCATTTTGTTGTTCAATCAATTGAACAACACGAATTTATGTTTGTGTGTTTTGTTGTTCAATCAATTGAACATCTTTGATTTCTTTTTGTATGTTTTGTTGTTTAATCAATTGAACAGTTGTTGTTCAGTCAATTGAACAGTGGTTGTTCAATCAATTGAATAATACCGATTTCTTTTTGTGTGCTTTGTTGTTCAATCAATTGAACAACTGTTGTTCATTCAATTGAACAACTATTGTTCAATCAATTGAACAACTACTGTTCTGTCAATTGAGCAACTATTGTTCAATCAATTGAACAACACTGATTTCTTTTTATGTGTTTTCTATTCAATCAATTGAACATATGTTGTTTAGTGGAATGAACAACTGTGATCTTTTTTGTTGTTCTATCGCCGGCCATTCTTTTATCATATTGCCATTTTTCTCATCCATGTTTTCTTAGTAAAATCATCTGTTTGGATTCAGAATTTGTACTTGAGATAAAAGAAAAATAGCAATATTAATACCATTATGACTTGTAAAACCTTTGATGGTTATCTTTATTCCGAAATTGACCTAGTTCATCTATATAATGAATGGTTGAATATCTTCTCTTTGGACATATCATAAAATGATTTACTATCTTAATAGCATGCTAGTTTCTCTTTCATACTTTCAATTGACAATTCCCTTTGGTATGATGAGATAGGGATAGAAGAATAACTTTCATTGGAATTTTTTTTACTTCTCACGCCATCCCTAACTTTTAAGGAGTAAATGAGCCTCCCTCCCTTTACAATAAAATTATGAAAATATGAAAATACAACACACATCTTCTTAAAGAGGATAGGGGGTCCCATCACAAGCCAACCTACCATCATCATAAGGGTGTAACAAGTGACATTCCATTATGGCCACCACACCAAGGTAATGACCTTCTTGATAGTCAAAACTGTCATAAGGGCAGGAGGTCTCATCATGAGTCGGCCTGATCACTCTGTTATATCCTGGTAAATGGCACTATGATTATCTAGTTACCATGCCATTATAGTGGACTCTTTATAGCAATGAAAAGGAAAATCATCTAAATACTAAAAGGAGGACTCTGGCTCATTTTTGGGGTTAAAAAGAAACCATGTTGAGGCTATGAATGCCTGCTAGCAGTAGTGGCTCTGCTTGTGGTATTGAAGTGATATGTTACATTGCCAAATATTCTTTATTCCATTACTTCCTATTGACTCATTTATAAAGGTGAATTTACCATTTGAATAGTGTTTATAGCTAAATTAACCAACATGCATGGTAAACTATATCTTTATATGCATTATATCATTATTTTCCAATCAATTGATACCAACAGCCATTATCATTTATCGCCAGTCATGCATTTGTCACCTTTTCCACCTAAGGAAAATATCTCTTCACATAATGATTAGTCTCTGTTTTATTCCTTTTACGAGCATTTAAAATATTTTGCGACCTATACTGCTTTGACCATTTTTTCTATATTTACGCCGCTTTGATTTTTGTCTGTCTGCATTTATGAATCCCTGATGCCCTTTCCGTTTTTACCATGCTTTATGGTCATGGACACCATTTTCTGATTGGAGGGGGGAAGGCCTGCATTATGGATAGTATGTGTAATAATTATCGTTTTCTGATTGGAGGGGGGAAGGACTATGTTATGAATACGCGTGCGTAATAATTATTAAACCATTTTCTGATTGGAAGGGGGAAGTTAAGCATTATGGATAGCATGTGAATTAATTATTAAGTTGTGCTAAAAATTGTTGATGTGAAAAACAACACAATTGCCTTTAATATTAACTCTAAAACAATGTCTCTTCTTTGTTAATAACTTTAACGTTTTGTATACGGTTTACGGTGTTGTTCCAAACTGTGAAATTGTAAGAAGAGCGTATGAAAAGGTTCAATTGAACTAGCTATTGAGAAACAACAACCATGAGAGGAAAACCCATCCGCAATGAACCTATAGTACTCTGAGTATCAGAACAGGCTCACAAAATTCTTAAGCGCACAGGCTGGCTTCAATACCTAACCAAATTACAGGGATTCCATGAGGAAATAACACTTGAATTTTTGCAAAATCTACAAAATGGAAGCATGACAGTGAAGGGAAGAAACATAATAGTTGCTGAAGCAATTATAGCTGAAATCTCTGAACTTCCAGCAGAAGGCACAAGATGGATCAATAAACATGTTCTTCTGCATGACACAGTCACAGTATTCCAAGACCCAGATGAACAATTGGTACGCAAAGGTAAAGGCATTCACCCCACATATTTAAAGAAACCATGATAGGAATTAACAACCATTTTTTAGAGGTATATCACTTGTGACAAATGTCAAGATGTCGTAAAACCCCAACAACTCAAACTGTTAGCTATTCTGAAGCAGAAAATTACAATTAATTTTCCATTTTATTTAAATTATTTATTGCATGATGTTTCTATTCTAGTTAGGAAGGCTAAGGACCCACATTCTATCATCAGCCATCATGGTTTGATTAAGTTAATCGTCATTCATGCACTGCCCCCACAACAATTAACCTGGGATAACCTTGTAAATCTTGCCTTAACCCCTCCAGAAGAAAACCCAGCGACTGAAAAACAAAGGGTAAGAGTAACAGGTCCAAAAAGGACAAGAAAAAGAAGGAATCCTTCTTTGGCCTTGGGCCCAGCAAAGTGTAGGTGCTCTGCAAGGATAAAATCACAACAATGCACCCCAATTCAAACAAAATAAGTAGGATCATCTCACATGCCCTCTCCAAGCCCACAAGATGAATTTTCGGAGGAATATGAGGAAGAAATTGCTTGAGTATTGGACAATATGGTGACATACTATGAAGAAAGGGAGCCATATGAAAACTCTGAAGGGCAAAATCATGCCCTTAAGTAGTCTGCCTCTGCCGATAGTTTCGGCCATGCTGAAACTTTGCCATTTGCTAATAAATTTGAGGGTCATAGGGAATCAGTTCCCTCTACGAATGAGTCCCTTGAGAAAGAGGCCCATATATAGGAAACCATAGGGGATGGAAACCAACCAGAGGGTACTGTTCCATTGGAGTCCCCAGGGAAGGAAGCCCCTACAGAAGAAACCCTGGAGGATGAAAATCAACTAAGGGATATTGTTTTAATGAAGTCCCCAGAAGACAAGGCCCATGCAAAAGAAGAACCTAAAAATGAAAATCAATCAGGAGATATTGTTCCATTGGAGTCCCTTGAGAGAGAAGCCCATATAGAAGAAGACCTGGAAGATGAGAATCCATTGAGAGATATTGTTCCATTGAAACGTTATCTTGATATTGGCAGAGCTCCTCCTGAACCCAAAATAAACACAATTGTTCCACCTCCGATAAAAAACCCCACGATGAAGAAAACGTATAAGGATAGACTAAGGAAGTTTCTTAAGAAGTACAGGAAGTAGAAGAAAACAGTTAAGCAATTGAGAGAGTGGTTAAAGGAAGCAGTTAGGGTTTAGAAACTGAAAGTGGAATTGGAAACTGTAGGGACCCAAACAGAACATTGTTCTTTGGAGGATATTGAAACTCAGACTGAGAGTCCTTGTGTTTGTTCAAAAGGGACCCAAACAGAGCAATGTCCTTTGAAGAATATTGAGACTTAGACTGAAGGTCCTTGTGTTTGCTCAATGGAGACCCAAATTGACTATCCCACCATATATGTTTCTATCCAAACCAATTCTAATGAGAATACCCAGGAAGACTGCTGTATGCCCCAAGGAATAGTTGAAGTTGTTGTTCAAACTGATTTTGAAGGAAATTCCCAAGCAAATTGTTGTATGTCTCAAGAAGTAGCTGAAGTTGTTGTTCAAACTAATTCAATGATAACATAGGATGATGAAACTCAGATAGAGGAAACACCTCACTACATTCCTCTAGTAAGGGAAGTTGTTATCATAAAATTGCAAAATGAACTAACCAAGACCCAACAGGAGTTGGCTCAACATAAGGAAGAAGTAGTGCCATTACAGGTACACCAGGAATTACGGAAGAAATTCAAGGCACTTACTGTAACAGAAGACGAGACTTTCGATAATTTCAAAGATGAGAAGAAGAAATTAGAGAAAGCACAAGCCAAGCTGCAGAAGGCCAAGGAGAAAATTGAAACTATTTGTTCTCTTTACTCTGATGTTTTGTCTTGTCGATCACCTGCCACCAATTATGCACTATTCTTGTTAGAAAGATACCTCTTGCTGAAAGTTAAAGCTGTCAGGGCTGGTAAGTCAGCAGAATTCAAGACCACTCCAGACTTTGTCAAATGTTTTAAGGAACAAAATTAATAGGTACAATTCCTTATATGGGAATTATACATGCACAATTTTTTCTTGGAGGATGAACTGGATAGTAATCCTAGCCCCTTCATTGGGGTATTCAATTTCAAGATTTCTCTCTTTTACTACCAATCAGCTTAAATGGGCTAAAGCCTATAACACTTTTCAAGAAAGGGAATATGGTATAGATTTATGGGTAAGGGGAGAACCCACGAAACCCTTACATCTTTCTATCCAGCATAAACAGTTCATGAAACAAACAGGAGTCATGGCTCGATTAGGACCACTCCATACATATATCAAACAGGCAAGAAAGGAATGCTTTCAGGAAATTAAGGAGGAAGCTTTTTCAACAGCAAGAAAAATATGGGAAGCTTCCACTAATAATGTCAGGTATAGGATGCCATTTGGGTATAGAAATTTCAAAGCTGCTACTACTCGCCTACACAAATATAACAATATGGTCCTAAGAATGGGCCCTGACCGCATAAGATGCCGCTACATATGTCCTATTATATGGTACCCTCCTGCCGGGTATTACAGTGATTATAATTTTCCAGATTATTGTGTAAACTAGGCTTTTGCAATACTTAAACAAAAAAATAGTTTTAGGCTATACAAGGAAGAAGTTTATCCTTCTTATTCCTTGACACAACTGCACCTCAATCATCTTATTGCATGAGGACATGCAAAAAGGTAAGAAGGGGAGTATGTTGGGCCATGGAAAAGGTATGTTTTATCCTCATATTAGCTTAATTAGTAATTTTCCTTTATGTGTTTATCTTCATTTCAGGAGTAAATATAGCAGAAACAATTGTAGAGGCTGGGTAAAATCGATCATTAAAGAATTGGGTAAATCTGGGCATGAAAAACTAACTTTTGGTATCTTTATATGCAGGAACATGAATTGAATGATTGATGTTCAAATGATGGAAGAACAACGACCAAGAAAGGAAAAAGGACAATGTCTCGATTATGAAGGCCAGCGAAAGACTAGGAGAAGTGATCTGAAATGGGATACTAAATTAAGGAGGAAAGGTATTATAGACTCATGTGCAGGAATGCCTATATTATTTAGTGCAACGGATCGAAAATATTGCGAATAATATAGACAATGAATAGTGATAAAACATAATACACATACATGAACACAGTCAAAATAATAAAGGAGTTCACCAGACCCCCTAGCTACGTCTCCTAGTCTAGCTTTCAGTGTCGACCTCTATATTATGTCTTCAAGAATAGAGTTTACAGGTGTGAGCTCAATCAGAGCCATAACACAACAACAGTGATGTTACACAGGAATTTCACTTGAAAGCCTCGAGTCTAAAGAGTGCACAGACTCTCCCTCTTAGTGCCTATGATCAACTGTTCGTAGTTGTGAGTTTTCTTTGACTTTCTGTCTCTCCTCTATCTCTGAACTCTGACTTGTTGTTTTTTTGTTCTGTTATGGGATGGATTTTTAAGCCTATCGGTCCCTGTCTGTTCGCATTCCCTCTTCGGGATCTCCGTCTTCCTCTTCTGTCTGTTCACCTCCCTGCTGAGTATTAAACAATCATTGTAAAATGCTCAAGGCATTATGGCCAACTATTTGCAAATGGAAAGGGCCATTGGTATGAGTGAAATACCTGGGAATATGCTTCCATGTTTACGTAGAGAAATACATGGAAATACATTCAAACAGTGGAAAATCCAACCGAAGTGCCAAAGCCGAACTTCAAACAATATCAAGCCCACCCTATAATCCTCTCGGGTCCGTGTTTTGTTGCTGTCGCAAGCCCACCATTGATCTGCCTCCAATCTGATGGTTCACATCCAACTCGAAATGCCAAGTGTTCTGCTCAATCTCCATTGTTGATTCATGATCTCTTAATCCAACGGCTGACAGCCATTTCTAGTGGCCTACTTGCACGAATATTACCCGCCCGAAAAAATTGTTTTCTCTCTCCTGCAGCGTGCTATGTGTCGACCAGTGTATGGAATCGGGCGGAGCCATTCCAATACCACTTACCACCTGAAGCCCACCTGATATACCATTTACTACAGAACTCAAAAAGGTTTGTTGTTTCATTTATAAATTTGTTGGGTCTACCTGTGTTAAGTCCTGCCTTTAGGGATCTACGATTTAATCTCCGCCATTGATCTCTTTCGCCTATCCGATGGCTGTGATGCGATATTGGTTGTTGATCTGGAGCGTTGATCTGCACGCTCGATCAACGGTTCACGTTGTTTCACTGGATCACAGTTGCATTTCTCTTAGGTCTACCTCCTATACACTCCGCTAGCCTCCGCCGATGCAATATCGCCAATTTAATCTGGGCCGTTGATCTAGCGATCTGATGGCTCCAGTGTAGCATTACTCTATTTTCCACCATTCCTTAGTGTTTTCCTCTGCGATAGTGTTTTTCGATAGTTTATATATATATATATGAAGACTTAGACTTAGAGGTTTGATACAAGATCTATTTTGGATCACGCCTTCCCACTGAAAAGATTTTGGACCACCAAAAGTTGGTTTTTAGGCATCGATCAAGTGAGGATATAGTTCCCTCACTTGTCCAGTTTCTATCCATCATGCCTTGCTTGGATTTGAACCTTTGAGTCCTATTCTCAGGTACTCAACATCCCCTTGATGCGTAGTTCTTACCTTCCTGTCTAGAACTGTGTCCTCCTGTAACTCATTGAGATAGTCAGGAAACAAATCCCTAATAGAAGGCAACTGACTTTGCTCTTCAGGATCTTCAATTAATGAAGGTTCATACAATCTCAAGTTTTATGCATTAACAATTGAATAGATCTGCATATAAGCTGGCAAATCAAGGCGAAAAGAATTTTCACCAATTTTATCAGGTATATTGAAAGGTCCATACCTTATTGGTTTTAGCTTCTTACCTTCACCCTACATTCTATGTTTCCTGATGTATAGCCAGACTTGATCACCAACTTGGAAACTATTCTCAACTTGATGCTTGTTATGTCTTGCCTTATACTTGGCTTGACTTCTTTCGAGTTTTTCCTATACTGCCTGGTGAATTTCCTGGATTTGTTCAATGAACTTGGTTGCTTTGTCCACATCACTATGTCCATCAACTGCTATGTCTTTACCAAATACAAAATCCAAGGGAGACATTGGTATAAAACCAAAACAAGTCTCAAAAGGAGATTTCTGAGTAGAAGAGTGCTTGGCATAGTTGTAAGCATGATGCACATAACACAAATGCTCATCACAAAGTTTGGGATGCTTGCTGCAAGAACCTTTGGGCAACTGGATTACTGTCCTATTGACCACTTCTATCTGACCATCTGTTTGTGGATGAAATTTTGTGCTCTTATTCAACCTGGTGTCCATCAATTCCCATAAACTTGAGCAAAACTTCCCAACAAATTGAGAATCTCGATAAGATACAATAGAGGTGTGTAACCCAAAATGAACCCATACATTCTGAAAGTACAAATTTTTTGTTTGTTCAGTTGTAACCTGCTTGTTACATGGTATCAAAATACACATTTTGTTGAACCTATCCACAACAACATACAAATAGTCATGACCTTTCCTAGATTTTGGCAATTCCCCAACAAAATCCATGGAAACACTTTCCCAAGTGTTATCTCAAAATCAGATCCTGATAGGCTGCTGGACAGGTTGACTCTAAGTAACTATTTCAAACCGACTTTAGGCTGAGGCTTAGCCTCCTCAACCTGAGAGGGCTCTCTCTTGATGGATTAATGATTTTGATTAAAGATAAGATGGCTAACTCTTATAGAACAACTGTGAAAAATATGAATGGTGGAAACACATTAAACAAAACTATCCATTGGGCTTATGGAGTCAACAACACCTCAATATAACAATGAACTCAACCTTACATGGAAGTCAAGGCATTCAGCATTTAAACATTCAGAACATAAACTCATATGGGACCACACAGTTTATAAATGTATACAGGAAGTCAGAGCACATTCAGTGAATTCTGAGTGATTATACATCCATACCACTGTAAGAATTAAGAAAAGGACAACATCACATATTCTGAACATAAAAAATCCTTCATGAATCCTGAGAAGTAAAGTCCAGCATGTATATTACTGAGAATGAGTCTTACATAGGCCAAATACCAGCTTTTTCATAAAATTTCCAACCCTGATTACCTTGTTGTTTCAGCTATATATAGAGCTCTTATTCTAACTGATCGAGATTCCTCCTCCAGCATGAGGGGAATTCGAAAACTACTTCTATTACTGACATCTGTTTAGCTTTCAACTGCCTATATTGCCTATTTAATGTAACAAACTTCCACTAGACCTTTCTAGACATCTAAATCAAGTAGGACTCTAATTCCATAATAGCCTTGGTCTATAATCATCCTCGTTCTTTGACATTTGGTTCCCTTCTAGTTTAGTTGTGATGAGTCTTCAAGGTTCCATGTTTGTCTTCAATGTCACATGTTTTCCAATGCCCTGAAACATAGGAAACTACCCCTGTTTACTGGTCTTTAGTTTTCCTCAAAATATTCGAATCCAAAGAAGCATGTCCTTTATCCTTTAATTACCCAAAATGGAGTAGACTGCCACGTCCTTGATGTGCTGTAAGCCTTTCCCATGTACCTGTGTGATGACAAAACCTTTCAAAAAGATTTGCTGCTTTGTCAATCATAATTGATCAACTCAATTGTAACATGCAGCTACAGCAGTTTCGTAGCACGCTACGAAACTGCTGTGTAATTTCAAAAACACAGTCTTCCTTTCATAGCTAAATGATCGCCACTATTCATGGCTTAAGCACCTTACTCCCTTGATTATTTTGACAAGATTTGCTTGCAACTTTTCAAGAAACAGATATTTCTCCTGAGGAAAAGATGCAATGACACCAATAACACCATTCACTGTTCCAAATATAACTGTATGAATCTAGCTAGTACCTCACGTGCAAATGGTATAGGCATCTTCTCTTCAGGTGCAAGGGGATGTGCTAATATAGTTCCCTCTTGATTGCAACCAAAAACAGGGCTGGCAGCTATGAAATGATTCCTGCCAATATTAATTGCCACAGCCGCTAGCAACAAATTGCAAGACTTAGACAACAAACTTTGCAGCCACCTTAACTAGCCATTACTTGTATCAAAAAGAAATTCCAATGGCCATGAGCCTAGTGGATGTATAGCTTCACAACCAGAGATTTGACCCCAATTATCAACCTTTCAAGAGGCAGAACAGCAAATGTCAATGTAGTGATGGTAATTCTTCAATTACATTGAGGTTAATGTAGTTTCTCTTGACAAGAAATACGCCTGGAGAAGCCTTGGGAAAAAAAAATCAGGGCCGTGTGATAAAACTAAATACAGGATTGTAATGTAAAGAACATCTCGACGTGTATTAGCTAATTTAGCCATACCCTTGAAAATGAGACTGGAACACTGAATAACACAGCAAAAATCCTGATATATGATAAGATATGCAACTGATGGCTCAAATATCAACAAGATTTGCTCAGCAGATGGATATCCCAGTCTTCACATCATCCATAGAGGATAAACCATTGCTCACTTTCTCATTTGCATTAACATCTTTGGGCAATTTATCTTTTGGTGGAAAGTCGTGTATTGTTCGGAACTCCTCTGTAAGTAACCTTTCCAATTCTTGATGCTTTTTCAAAGGCCTGGCATCCTTCTTGCGATAATGATGAAATGCCCAATATTTTTCAAGACCATAGAGATTCCCCTTCTTGTAGAATTCAATGGTTAACTGTTCAAAATCCTCATAGAGACTTTCCTTAAATTTCTTCTCCAATCCATAGCTGTAGAACCTAAAAAGGCACTCCATGCCGTAATTATACTTTGCTGCTGCATCTTCCAGTGCTAATCTTCGGAACTCATTATACATGGAGCGGTTGAAATTATTTCTGAGGAAAAATGACCAAAATCTGTAGAGAGTATTCATTTCCTCACTGCAACCAGTACCAACTCTCTTGCGCTATAAACAAGAATAGCATTCTCCTTGTCATCTATAACCTGGCTGTAATAACTTCTGAGTTCATTGCGAGCTGCAACAAGCTTTGTAATAAACTGTAACATGTACTTCTCCTTTGATTATACAAAAATATCAGAATGCCACGTCTTTGTGTGCTGTCAACCTTTGTCCATGTGTGAAGACAAAAGCTCCTCCAAGCTGCCTGACATATTTTGGACTGTAGTAAATGTGTTCACTTTATGACAAAAGTTTAAAGTTGCATTCGAATACATGTTTCCTCCACCTGTATTAACTTTGCTGAAGATTGATAATTTTGCAGGATCCCTTGAAGATATTCCCTTTTCAACATTTCCACTTGCAGTTCACAACTAGTGACTGAGATTGGATTATTTAGCTTCAGCAGTTTCGTAGCGCGCTACGAAACTGCTGAGATTTAGTCATCACCGTCAGCAGTTTCGTAGCGCGCTACAAAACTGCTGAATTGTTTCAAAAATCACAGTTTCAACCCAAAACTTTGCTATTTAAGCACTTTACTGTTAAAACCTCCAAATCTGAATGGGAACGTTTGAAAAGATTAATACCAAGCAAAACCATCAAAACTCTGAAACATATCCTTACTTGAAGTGAAATTTCTTTATGGAGATTCTTTTAGTTGTCTCAACTGTATCTTTAAGTCTTCAATTTGTTTCTTCTTGCTTCTAATCCCAGCTCTCAGTTGCCTGTTAACCATTCTGATGTATCTCACCTCCTTTTTCTTGCATAATGGTAAGTGAAGATGACATGAGATATAAGCTTCTGTTCTGGCTGAAAAATAGGTCTTGGGACAGAGCATCAAACTAATGTGAGCAGTTTGGAAATTAGAATTCTTAAGTGATAACACCAAGGACGAGAAGGAATTGGAAGTGGAGTGTACAAGCCTAATTTCCTATTATTGGGCTTGCTTGTAGCACGCATAGTACACCCTTTGATATATCTAGAAACTGTCTCATGCATCTTTGGCCAATAACAAAATCTTTGCAATTGTGCAACTGTTTTACTTACACCAAAATGACCTGATATGAGAGAAGTATGTGCTTCTCGAATTATGTTAACTCTTTCAGTTTGTGGAATGCATAACTTTCCCAAATGATATAAGAGTTGGTCCTTTACATAATAATCCAAGTCTTCTACTTGCTTTCCAAGACTTAAAGTTGCATATACATCTTTAAAATCTACATCTTGAGCATATTGTTCAATGTAGCTTTCATGCATTACTGAGTTATGCTTAAGTGTTGTAGATGCATTTATGATTGGTCTTGATAACATGTCTGCAATCTTATTGTGTATGCCCTTCTTATATCTGATGACAAGATGAAATTGCTGTAGAAAACCCTTCCACCTATAATGTCTTGATTGCTGCAATTTAGTTTGTGAGTGTAAATATTGAAGTGGTTGATGATCTATATGTATGATTGTTTCTTTACCCATTAGGTAATGTTTCCACTTTTTCACACTTTGTACTAATGCATACAATTCTTTATCATATGTGGGATAATTAACTGCTACAGAAGTAAATGTCTCGGAATGATAGCATAGGGGTTTACCGTGTTGCATCAACACTGCTCCCATGGCATAGTCACTGGCATTTGTCTCAATCTCAAATGGATTTTGACGATCTAGCAGTGCTAGTACTGGTGTTGTACTGATTTTTTCTTTTAAGGTGTTGAAGGCTTTTTGTTGTTTTCCTCCCCACTTAAACACCTGTTTCAATCCTGTTAAAGCATGTAATGGAGCTGCAATCAATGAGAAGTTAGCAATAAACTTTCTCCAAAATATGAAATATAATGAAATATGCTATCAAAAGAAATGATGAATCATAACTATAATATTTCAAAATCTCATATTTATATTTAATTAATAAATAGATAAAAACTTGATATTTATAATAACATTTCTTTATACATAATTTATTATATGCATTTCCATATTAGAAAACAAAATTTAAAATATGTCAAAACAAAATGCCATGAGTAGACGTTTATAGCTATAGGTGTGATTAACATAGATTCATTTCAACTCTGGATTTCCAAAATCTATGGAGATGTTATATATATATATATATATATATATATATATATATATATTCAACGTAAATAAATTTTCTATTTTTTCATTAAAAAAATTGCATTTTGAAAGATTTAAACTTAACTTAATAAATTTGAATTTGAAGTTAAAATAAATATTACTCACCATCACACTTCCTAGAAGTATTTATTGTGATAATGTTAATACCATGAACTACATACTATGTTCCCTAGGAACAAACAAATGTCAAATTAGATATTAATATTATAACCATGTCATGACATACAACAAATTATCGATCCAACAAAGTAATTATGAATCAATATGTTTAGTTACTTTTTGGAAAATAATATATATGAACATGAAGAAAGAAAAATAACTTCATTTCCTTGGTTTAGTAAATATTTGTTATTTAAATATAATTGTGCTCCAAAAACAATTTTAAAAATTATTATTGGAACACAATTATATTTAATTTTCCTAAATATAAATCCAACCAAACAAATAAAAAATCAAAATCATCCAATTATTTTAAATTTTACATATTTAATTTCATATAAATATTATGTCAACAAAAAAAATACTTATCATATATCCTTTTACCTATTTAATTCCATATATACATTTCAAACATATAAGCCATATTGTGGATAGAATGTAAACCCAATAAAAAAAAATAAAGCACGAGGATTAATGAATTGTTATATATATATATATATATATATATATATATATATTATATATATATATATATATATATATATATATATAACTTCGTAAAGATAATTCATTTAGTTTAAATTTTTATGTATTTAAAATCATATAAATAAAAATAAAATAAGATATTTCCCATATTCTTCCCACATAATCCTGTTAGGAAAAATACTGAGGGGAGGGGGTGAATCAGTAAATTAAAACTTACCCAACCTTCTAATTTTCTATTCAGATTTTTGTACACGACTTTAATGAAATAAACTTGCTTACTTACACTACTATTATGCAGACAACAAATGTATATCCAATTAACTATCTTTTTAATTAGTTCTTCATCATTTTAACTTGAACCAGTGTATCAGTGCTTCATTAGGCATTAATTAAACAGTAAAAAGGTGTAGGAAGAACATAATAAAGGATCACGCATAGTCAACGCATATGAACACTATGGATTTTAGGTGGAAACCCAATGTGGGAAAAAAACCACCGCTGTTGTCATCTTTGTCTTCTTCTTATAAAAAATATTCCTTACAATCTTGTACTAGTGCAGACTTATACAAGCATGAAATCACCCACCTGTAGAAGGATACAACCTTCTCTTGTTCTCCAACACCTATTGGAAGGGAGCTACAACCACATTTACTTCAATTCCTCGCCAATCACTTTTTAGAATGTTTCAAACATGATTCACCTGATCAACCTGTAGGCCACCTTTCATCAAATTTTCATACTAGACCCACTACCATCATCAAATCACTAAATCAAATAAAACTAATAAATCATTTAATATCATTGCAACCAATCAATATAAACTAGAAAAGATCATGTGAATGTACTGTTAATCATCAACCCATACGTTGTTACTAAAACCAACTGCTGCCATTACAAACCGTGATCAACAATATGTCAAAATATATACACTACTATTCTTAAGAATATCCACATATATACACACTTTTAATGAAACGTTCCTACATACAGATCCACAAACACTAAACCCTAAGACTGAATCACTCTTGTTGGTGCACTAAGATGTCTTTTTACAGGCAATCTTAATTCCTACATTAATTGTCAACCCAAGGTAAGTCTTTTTATCTCAAGAGTGTCAGCACAATCTATGCAGTGAATTCAGAGGTTAGATAAAGGTAAATCATTGCAATCACTAATAACTATCTCTTCAACTCAATTCACACAACTATTAATGAAATAAATAAGGAACTAATGACTCTGAAAGAACTCTTAACAAACTCTGCAATTCCGTCTACTTATTCCAAAATCAAATGAATGTGAATGTGAATACAAAGAATCACGCTTGGCAACCTTTAAATAGAATTAAAACTAACTAACTCGATCAAGAAAGAGAACTGTAGCAATTGAACAACAATGTTAATCTATAGCAAATCAAAATTGAATGGAAAATCCTAATTGAATGGCAAGCTCGATTGAACGACAAATCCTAATTGAATGGCAATCTCAATTGAATAGTAATTCCTAATTGAACAACAATCCTGATAGAACGACAATTCCTAATTGAACGACAATCCCGATTGAACAACAATTGAAAATTGAATAGCAATCAAGCAAATACGATAAATGATTTCTAAACAACAATTGTTCTCTATAAGAGGATTATGGAAATCAATTAACACTATCTCTAAGATATATGATATCATAACTCAGAATGAACAATAATCTACCGCTGAAACAAATATAACCAATAAAACTAAAGCATAACTCAAATACATCACACGACTAAGTATGAATCGAAATGATCAGCAATATGAATTGGAATCATCAATCCTCAAAATAAGCGAAGTAATATTAACTAAACATTAACAAAAAATAAAGATTCAAATGGAAAGATTATAACACAATAAAGCAATAGAACTTCTCTTGACCAGGCCCAGAGTCCCCAGAAGTCTTCGCTAAGGAATACTCAAAATATAAGTGAAGATCAAACACAGTCTTTCATTAATATAAGTAACCAGATTACAACATCATTGAGATAACAATAGTATATGTCTCAAAAAGAATAAGAATAAATTACATAAGTCTGAACTAAACTTCATTTCCCTTTCAGCATTATATATAATAGTAAAAGAGTAAACTAGATAAAAGCGAATCCTCAGGATCAAGGGATCCTGAGGATTTCACAATACATAATTTGATTTTGTCATGAAATAGTATTGGTCTGCCTGGTCTCTTGCTGCCTTGCCTGCTTCAGACGTTGTCTTTCCCTTTTACGACCTAGTGCTGCTCTATCAAGTGAACAACTATTGACCAATCCATGTCTTCTGCACACAAGGATAGTAAAAAGTTAGTTTCCTGTGCTAGATTTATCTAATTTGTTACCAAGTGCTTTCATCCAACTTTAATTGTAATTTCATTTATTTCAATTCATAAACAGAGATAATCGTGTAAGGATAAATATGAAATAAAGCAATTAATGAGGAGAAAATATACCTTTTTCTTGACCCAACATACTCCCCATCTTACCTTGTTGCATGTCCTCATGCAATTAAATAGTTGATGTGTAGCTGAGTTAGGGAGTAGGCAGAATATACCTCCTCCTTATAATGTCTGAAGCCATTTTTCTTCTTTAATATAGCAAAAGCCTAGGTAACATCTTGATCCTTCAAGGTGTAATCACAGCGATACTTATCTGGAGGATACCATATGATTGGAGTCCTATACCGACATCCTATCCATTCAAGTCCCATAGTCAAAATCATGTTACTGTATTTATAGAAACGAGAGGAGGCAGCTTTAAAGTTTCGATATCCAAACAGTTCTCAATTTCTAACAATAATGCTGGAGGCTTCCCACCTTTGTCTAGTTGTAGACAAGGCTTCCTCCTTAATCTCTTGGAAGTACTCCTTTCCAGCTTGTATAAAATCTGTATGAAATGGCCCCAGTTGGCCTATAACACCGTCTCGCTTCATGAATTGCTTGTGTTTACTCAAGAGCTGCAGGGGTTTGGTTGGTTGCCCTCTTACCCATAGGTCAATTCCTTCTTCACATCTCCCAAAAGTGTTGTGGGCCTTGGCCCACTTGAGTTGATTAGTAACGAAAGAGTGAAATGACTGGAGTTGTACATCCCCTATAAAGGGGCCAGGGTTGCTATCCCTATCGTCTTCCAGAAATAAATTGTGCATATAAAGCTCACAAAGGAGGCATTGTACCTGCTCGTTCTATTCTCTAAAGCATTTGACAAAATCCGGGGTTGTTTTTATTTCCACGGGCTTACCAGCCTTAGCAACTTTGATTTTCAGCAGGAGGAACCTTTCTAGGAGGTATAAGGCATAATTTGTAGCAGGGGCTCTACATGACAAGGTGTCTGAATAAAGAGAGTAGACAATTTCCAACTGCTCTTTAGCCTCCTGTAATTTCTCCCTTTTTTTCTCTACCCTTTTCTATTCAGCCCTAAACTGAGAAAAGGTTTCTTCCTAAGTTATGGTTAGTGCTGCAAACATTTTCTTTAATTCTTGATGTATCTTCAGGGGCACTACCTCCTCCTTGTACTAGGCTAATTTTTGTTACACCTTAAGTAATTCATTTTGCAGTCTACTAATAAATGCTTCCCTGATTAGGGGAATATAAGTAGGTTTTTCTTCTATTGGGTTTCTACTTCCTGGGTCTCCATGGGAAGGGTCTGAACAACAACTTCAGCTGCCTCTTGAACCATGCAGTGACAAATTGGAATGTTCTCTTCAACATCTATTTAAACAATAGTATCCATGATAGGGTGTTTTGTTTGGGTCTCTCATGAGAAAACACAGGGGTCCTCAATTTTAATTTCAGTGTCCTCTACAATGCACGACTCTATTTGAGTTTCCTTTGGACATGCCAAAATATACCCAGATTGGGTCTCAGCATCCCTTCCAAAACAATGTTGTGTCTGTGTTCCTGTGGTCTCTTTTTCTACTTTCAAATTCTTTGCTCTAATGACCTCCTTTAACCATTGCCTTAGTTGCCCAATTATTCGGCTCCACTTCCTATACTTCTTAAGCACTTTTCTGAGCTTGTCCTTGTAGGACTTCTTTATCATGGGACTTCCAACTGGTGATGGGTTAACTACATTATCCTCTGGTTCCTGTACAAGTGGTAATGTGTTAGCATCAGGGAGGGTTCCATCTGGAACTATATCTCTCGATGGAGCTTCACCTTCTAGCTCTGCTTTATCATGGATTTCTCTTTAAGGAAATCCCAATACAATGGTGTCTCCTGAACAATTGTCATTCTCCAAGTTTTCTTCTGGGTAGGCCTCGTCCTCAAGGGACTTATAAAAATAGTGTTACCTGGTTGATTTTCATCTACCAGGGTTTCATCTATAGGGTTTTCTTCAGCTGGGGGGTCCACTGGACCAGTGTCTGCTGCCCAATTTCCTCCTCTAGTGACATCTTCTTCATGTACCTCCGCTTCAAGGGGTTTTTCCACAGAAGGAATTAGTTCCCTCTGTTCTTCCACGGAATCAGTGAATGGTAGGGTTTTCTCACAACCAAGGCTATCAACAGGGGCAGACTAGTTGGGGGTGCAATTCTGTTCTTCAGCATTCTCGGATTGTTCTTTACCTTCTCCAAATATTCCCATGTTTTCCAATACCCTGGCCACTTCCTCCTCATAGTCTTGCAAAGGGGAATTTTGTGGACTTGTAGGTGGTGTGCGGGATGGTCCAGCCTCATCTGCTTGAATTGGGATACTTCACTGGGCTCTCACTCACACAAAGCGCCTACGTTTTTTTGGGTTCAGGGGCACAGAGGACTTCTTTCTTTTCAGTGTCCTTATTGGACTTGGGGTTTGTGGCCATTTTTGCTCTGTTACTTTGTTTGCTAGAGGTGGAGCCAAAGTACGATTTCCAACATTATCCCAAGTTAACTGTTATTGGGCCAATCTGTTCATAATAATTAATTTAATCAATCGATGATGACTGAATACTTTGTGTGGGTACTTGGCTGTCCTAACTCGACAAGCGAAATCATGTAAAAGGGAATTCAAATAAAACCGCAAATTAACTAAAATTTTCTCTTTTAAAATGGCTAGAAGTTTTAGTTGGCGAGGCTTTACCACATCATGTCGACCATCACAGGTAATGTATCTTTCCATGATGATGACCAATTCTTGCCACGACTTCCTTAACGCCGAAGGATGGATCCCTTTTCCTGTTCGCAGTAGTTTCTCTCTTGGATCCTGGAATACTTGAATCGCATTGTGCAGAAGGACATGTTTTTCTGTCTATTTGGTTCCTTCAACTGGAAGTCCAGTGACTTCAGCTATGACTGCTTTAGAAACTGTTATACTTCTACCTCTGACTGTGGTGTTGCCATTCTGCAAATTCTGTAGAAATTCCAACGTCAGCTCCTCATGAAAATCCTACAACCTATTCAGATATTGCAGCCATCCTACGCACTCAATAATTGAACGAGCTTGATCTGATACCATATGCATTAGCGGTTCATTCCGGATAGCTCGTCCTCCCATGGAATATGTACCTATAACTGGTTCTCTTGTATGCAATTGTTTTACACTTCCCTAATTCAGAACAATAACAGAAAACGTTACAGGAATTAACATAGAAATGACAATGTTTTGGGAATTAATATCATATTTGGTTAATTCATTGGTCCCGTCGACCACACTTAACGTAGGATCATGAGTCTGCATGCTAGCCATAATGGTTGTCGTCCTTTCCCCAATCAGAAATACTTGCTAATTATTACTCATTCATAATCATCATACAATCCTTCCCTAGAAGTTAATTCAAATGATTATCACACAATTGTTCGTAACTATCACACATGTCGTGTGTATGCAGGCCATCCCCCCTATGACGAGAAAAGGGCATCCACGTCCTTTCAGCATGTGAAAAACAAGTGAAATTATTAACAATACATAAATGCTGGAAACCAATCCCAAAAACAGCGTGTTAATCGATAAAGAAATTAAAGAAATACACGTTATCGAACGTTAAATGGCCGAAAATAAATTAAAACAGAGATTTTAATGTATTATGTCAAAATAATTTCACTGTAAGTAGTATTAATGACAAATCAAAATCGATGGTATATATTAATGATGGACGTAAAATGATTAGATAATTTAGAATATAATGAATATATGATAGAAGTTACCATGCAGATCGGCTTGTAAGAGTGTTGTTCAAATGGAAACTCTCTTTAGAAACAAATCCATAGGTGATAAGAGCTTAGAAAACATTTGGTAGTGTAAGATGATACCTCAATACCATAATCAAATCCGCTGCTACCAACAGGCGTTCATAGCCTCGATAGGGTTACTTTTTAACCACACAAATGAGCTAGAGTCCTCCTTTTAGGATGTATATGGTTCTTCTTTTTTCTTGTCATAAAGAGACCACTATGATGGCATGGTGACCAGATGACCATAGTGCCATTCACCGGGATATAACAAAGTGTTCAGGCTGGCTCGTGATGTGACCCCCTGCCTTTCTAACAATTTTAACCATGAATAAGGTCATTGCCTTGGTTTGGTAGCCAAATTGGAATGTCACTTGTTAGATCCTTATGATCATGGTAGGCTGGGTCTTGATGAGACCCCCTATCCTTTTTAAGATAATGTTTGAGTCATTTTCACATCTCATTATGTCCATTTTTCTAGTGGAATTTTTATTTGTTAAAAAGAGGGAGGTTCATTTGCTCCTTGAGAGTCAGGGATGGTGTAAGAAGTAAGAAGATGCCAATGAAAGTTTATACTCTTATCCCATATCATCATGTCAATGAGATTTATCCAGTTGACAGTGTAAAACATAAGCCAACATGGTTTGAAAATAATGAATCATTTTATGATGTGTCCAAAGAAGAGATGTTTAGTAAGTCATTATAAAGATACATTGTATTAGGTTTTGAACAAAGATAACCATTAAAAGGCATCATGAGTCATAATGGTATTATCATTACTGTTTTTCTCTTATATGAAGCACAAATCTATTCAAATGGTGTTTATTCACAATACAAAGTAGAAAAGAAAGAAAATATGGCATCATGACCGTTAAGAAAAATACACAATTTATTCTATTAAAAAAACAAAAAGTGATGTTCAATCAATTGAACAGCAATCATTTAATCATTTGAAGAGAAAAAATTGCAAACAAAAGTGTTGTTCAATCGATTGAACAACAATCGTTCAATCATTTGAATAGAAAAAATCGCAAACAAAAGTGTTGTTTAATCGATTGAACAACGATCGTTTAATCATTTAAATAACAAAAATCTCAAACAAAAGCATTGTTCAATCGATTGAACAACAATCATTCAATTGTTTGAACAACAAAAATCTGAAACAAAAGTGTTGTTCAATCAATTGAACAACAATCGTTCAATCGTTTGAACAACAATTATTCAATCGTTTGAACAACAAAAATAAAAATACGAAAGTGTTGTTCAATCGATTGAACATCAATCATTCAATCGTTTGAACAACAAAATCAAAATGCAAAAGTGTTGTTCAATCGATTGAACAACAATCATTCAATCATTTGAACAACAAAATCAAAAATAAAAAATGTGTTGTTCAATCGATTGAACGACAATAGTTTAATCGTTTGAACAAAAAAATAAAAGACGAAAATGTGATGTTCAATTAATTGAATGGCAATCGTTCAATCATTTGAACAACAAAATAAAAAAATGAAAATGTTTTGTCCAATTGATTGAATGGAAATCGTTCAATCGTTTGAACAACAACTTCAAAAAATGAAAATGTGTTATTCAATCGATTAAACGGCAATCATTCAATCGTTTGAACAACAAAATCAAAAAATGGAAATGCGTTGTTCAATTGATTTATTGACAATCGTTCAATTGTTTGAACAAAAAAATCAAAAACGAAAATGTGTTGTTCAATCGATTGAATGACAATCGTTCAATCATTTGAACAACACTTATCAAGCACCCAAAGCAATAAAAATTGTCATATTTACATGATAATGTCTACTCTTAATTTCAACCAATCAAAAAAGAGTATATACATTATTTACAATTTCTAACAAATTTTCAATTTTTTGAAAGAAAATATGTTGGGTCATCACTTCCTGCAGCTAAAATTTGCATGGAGGGGTCCTCGCGTACCTGCTCGCAGAAAGAATCCTTGGTGAGTGGTTTGTGATAGAGGCGTACTCGATGTCCGTTCACCTTAAAAGAATGGCTAGATCCATCAATGGTAGCTAAGGTAAGAGTACCATTGTTATGCACTTCTTGAATCTCATAATGGCCAAGCCATCTTGTTTGCAACTTGTCCGAGAAATCTTGGAATCTGGAGTCGTAAAGCAGTGCCAAATCCCCTTTTTCAAACTTTTTCTTCTTGATAAGGCTTTCATGCCATTTTTCCCTTTGTTGTTCAATAATTGCAGTTCGTTCCAAAGCAAGCAGTCAAGCCTCGTCTAGTTCATTAATCTGCTAGAGTTGCTTAGTCTAGGCTTCTGTTAGATCCAGTCCTACTTCCTGGGCCATCCTTAGAGTCTTTATTTCGAATTCGATCAGAAAAATAGGTTCTTTGTTGAACACGAGCTAGTATGGAGATTATCCAGTAGTATTCCTCCAAGTTGTGTGATAGGCCCACAAGGCATCTAGCAACCTAGTCTTGTCGATGTGTTGAGACATTCTTGGTCCGAGTTGCTTCAATGACCTTATTGGTGCGTTCGACCTGCACGTTCACCTGTGGGTGATATGGGGAAGTGATCCTGTGCGTAATATGATGATTCGTAAGAGTGACAATAATCTTATGTCCTGTAAATTTCCCTCCCCCATCTGTGATCACTTCTCGTGGTAACCCATACTGCACAAATAGTGCAAAAAAGAAGTTAATCACAACTTCCTCTGTGGCTCTTGGTAAATCTACTGTTTCCACCCATTTCATCACATAATCTGTGGCAACTAGTATGTAGGCCTTTTGATTGGATGGCGGATGGAATGGGCCAACAAAGTCTAAAGCCCACCTTTCGAAGGGTTCTATGACTAGTTGGGGTTGCAGAGGAATTTCATCAGATTGGCTAGGCCTGCCCATCCTTTGACAACTATCGCAAGCATGGGCATATTTCTTAGCATCCTTAAAAATAGTAGGCCAACAATACCTCATCTGTAATACCTTATGTCCTATCCTTCGATCTACAAAATGTCCCCCATAGCGCTCGTCATGGTAAACTTTCAGGATGTCATGAATCTCATCCTTGTGAATGCCTCTGCGTATACACATGTTGGCCCTTGTGTGAAAAATATATCCGCCTATCCAAGAGAATTGGGCGGTGTGCTGAACGATCAACTTCCTTTCTCTTGCTGTCAAATGCCTAGGTAGCTTCCCGAATGCCAAATAATTTGCCACAAATAGATGTTCATTCAGAAATTGGTCGTCTATTTCCAGTGGGTCATTCACCTTCGGGATTCATGATAGAAAGTCAGCAACAGGGTTTTCCTTCCCTAGATGATCCTTGATAGTAATATCGAACTCTTTCAAAAGAAATATCCATCATGTTACACGATCATTTTTTATAGGTTTATTAGCTAGATACCAAATGGCAGAGTGATCAATGTACAGAAAGACTGGGTAGCCAGTTATATAGTGTCTAAATTTGTATTGCATAGATAATAGCTAAGAATTATTTTCTGTCACAGTATAATTAAGTTCTACAAAAGTGATATTTTTGTTACTATAATATATAGCATAAGGTTTCTTATCCTCCTCCTCGCAAAGGATAGTGCCTATAGCTACATCTGATGCGTCCATGGATATGTGAAAAGGCAACTCCCAGTTTGGTCCATGTAATACTGGTGCTGTTGAGACTAGTTTCTTTAAACCTATAAAAGTTGTGTCACATTTGTCAGACCAACTGAAATCAACATTTCCAGTCAAAGCATATAGAGGCGCAGCAATTTGTGAAAAGTTTTTAATAAACCTACAATAATAGCATGCATATCCTAGGAAGCTACGTACCTCTGTTTGAGTGCAGGGGGTAGGTAGTAAAAGAATTACCTGAATTTTTGTTGGGTTTACCTGTATTCCTACTGCAGAGATATAATGTTCCAAGATTAAATATGCCCTCGGCCATCATCATGTGGCACTTGAAATTTCTTAAACATGACCTAGTAGCAATGCATCGTTCTAAGACTTTTTCTAATGTTTGTGATGCTTGGTTGAAGTCATCCCCATATGGAGTAAAATCAAACATATATACCTCAAGTCACTCATTTATTAAACTAGCAAAGATGCTGAGTATAGCCCTCTGGAATGTAGCTGGGGCATTAGACAAGCCAAATGGTAATATTCTCTATGCGAATGTACCCCAGGGATAGGTGAAGGTTGTTTTGTCCTAGTCTTTAGGGGCGATCTGAATCTGATTATAGCCATTGAAACTGTCTAAGAAGGAAAAGAACTGCTTCCTTGCCAAAGTATCAAGGACCTGATCGATGAATGGGAGGGGGAAATGATCTTTCTGTGTCACCTTGTTCAACTCCCTGTAGTCTACATAGATACACCACTTCCCATTTTTCTTAGGGATGACCACTAATGGAGAGACCCATTTACTGTCTGAGATAGGATAAATAAAGTTTACATCCAACAGTTTCTGTAACTCTTCTTTCACAACGTCCTTGAGATACGGATTCAATCTCCATTGAGGTTGCCAGATGGATCAAGCATCCTTCTCAATATAGATGTGGTGTGTACATAGCTGTGGGTCTATTCCTTTCATATTAGGATAATCCCATGCAAAAGCCCCTTTATATTTCTGTAGGACCTGTATGAGCTTTTGTTGCTGATTGCTATCCAGACCATCATTAATATTTAGAATTTTTCCAGGTTCGATCTCTACCAGTTTGCTGTTATGAACATTAGTCATCTAAATATGTTGATCGTCGGTATCCTTCAAAGGATCCTCCATGGCTTCATTATCCAGGATTGCTTTCAGCATTTGACACTTTACATTGCTCACATTAGCAGGCTGATTTATAAAATTATTGATAACATCATCTTCAATCTGATCTTTAAATTCCAGTGCCTATGCTACTGTGAGTGGCAGACGGATGCTTTCCTCCAGGTACACTGGTGGTTGTTTACATATTTTTACAATGGGCAGACTTGGCTTGGCAGGAGGATACAACACAAGATTTTTTACAGCATCCCCCTTTGCAATAGTCATGTTGCCTTCTCGACAGCCAATATAAGCATCAGTTGTCACAAGCCAAGGTCAACCCAAAATCAAAGGGTGCCCATCTAATCTATTCTTTGGGTTTATGACAAGAAAATATACTGGATATTCCCACGAATCAACAGAAATTGTGATATCCTGTAAGGTTCCTTCTGGCCTTACCACTGAACGATCAACAAGTTCTAATAAAGTGGTGGTTGGTTCCAGGGCTGTAATACCAAGTGCTTGATAGGTTTCTACTGTTAAAATATTAATGGCTACACCCAGATCAACTAGAGTATTGGGAAAAGAGTGGCCATATATCTGAACTGTCACTATGGGATTTCCAAGATCTTCATACTTTATTGGAGTTTCCCCTCCCAAGAGTAAATCAAATAAGGTCCCTACAACGTGAATGGTGGGTGAGGTTTTTGCTTTCCTCGCATGTTTCTTTACACATAGCTCTTTAATTGTTTTAGCATAGATGGGTATGTCTTGAATGGTCTAGAGGAGAGGGATTTTAATACAAAGATTTTTTAGTTCCCCTACAAGATTGAAATCTGGATAAATAATAGGTTTGGGTATCGTTAACCTTTTGAGGAACAGGGGAGAAGTGACTGTAAGTTTTTCATGGTCTTCATGTTGATCTATCTCTTCTCCTTGTTTTATTTCGATATTAATTACATGTGGTGGTATATGTATAGGTGGGGTTTCAATTTCGATTGAAGGCTGATCCCTATTTTCCTCAGGGGTGATGATACGGCCTAACCTCAATCTGAGTTCATTACATTCTTTCTGCTCAACCTCATAATCTGAGCTTTCAATAATCTGCACCAACTAGACCGGTCTGTTATTAGGATTTGGATTCGATTGAGCTGGAAATTGAGGCCGCAGAAGAGGTTGGGGATTTTGCTGTAATGTATACAGTGCTGATAGTGCAGGTTGAGGCTAAGGATATGCCCCCATAGGTGCATTAGATATCCCCAGAGGTTGTTGCCAATTTGTAGACCAATTCAGATTTTGAGAGGTGGAGGCAGGCCACTAGGATTGATAGGGATTTCCCTGCCAAACAGGAGTAAAAGGAGAATTTGGCCAGCCATTACCCAGAAAATATTACGTTGGCCAGGATGTCATAGGGAATGGTTGGGTTTGCCAATTTGGGTAGGATGATTGGCCTTGCCATGCTGTCCCAAGGTTTTGTTGTTGATTAAACTGGGAAGAAGGAAAGAACTGGGATGCGTCTTGTGACATACCTGTAGGTTTAGCCTACCACTGTCGGCACTGGTTCATCTAATATACCAGCTCTGTTTCTTCTTCTGCTTCCTTGAATACTGCTTTCAACCCCGACAATGATGGAAATTGTTCAGAGGCGTGCTCTTTAGTACACATAGCACATGTTTGCACCATGTCTAATATGCATTCCTGTTGGTTGTGCTTCATTCAACAACGTGGACAAAAGATGGCTAAGTTTTGTTCTACTAAGGCTTGTTTTTATTTAGCCTGTAAGATGATCAACTGCATTGTGAGAGTGCCCAGGATGTCCGTCTTAAAATCTTCCAGGAGGTTACCGATTTCCATCCACATTACACCTCCACTAGGTGGTTCGCTTCCCCTACTCATGGGATCTCGGCTTCATGTTCTTGTACATGTGCTTCCTCGCGAACACTTGATACACAAGTGAATGATTTCATCATAATATTCCTGAGAAATATCTCCTTTTCCCATTAAATTTAGAGTTTCTACCCATTCCTCTTTCATTCCTTTAATTAAGATAGCTCTTAGGACTTCTTTCAGTAAGACAGTGTGTGGAGACCTTTGCAAATTATAATTAAACCATTCTACATATTCTTCTAGTGTTTCATTATCTTTTGCAGTCATCTTAAAAATTTCATCTTTCAGTTCCCTAGTCTTACAAAAGTCTTGGTATCTTTTAAGGAAGGAGGTTTTCATCTCGTCCCTAGAATTAATAATTCACCCACCCGGACCCATGAACCATCTTAATATTGCTCCTTTTAGAGTGGAAGGGAACAAATTTATCTTTTGGGGGTCAATGGTGTAGTCATACCCTCTACAAAGCACATCAAACTAAAATAGGAAAGCATCGGGATCCTCTGTAATCATCCCATGGAAATTTGGGATGCTCTGCAGACGAATAGCCTTCATGGGGGCATTGGCCACTTGGTCAACTATGAGATAATCTAATGTTGAGGTTTGACCTTGGCGTGGCTAATCTACCATTTGGTCAAAGATGTGCCAATAATGTTCGAGGATTCCAGGGGGTGCTTTTTGAGTAAGCAGAGGATTAGCAACCCGAGTTGGCTTTGGAGCACTACCTAGATCTGGGATCACAGGATATACCTGTTATGACAGCTATGGTTCTACCTTAGCAGTCCCACTAGTTTCTCCTTCTCCTGCTCTTAAGTTACAAGATTTTTCCTCTTGTAGAGGATTAGAATGTAAACTTATTGTAGCTTGAAGACTATGTTCTGATTCTCCAACTTGGCTTTGAATCTTAGCGTAAGCTACAGATGGTGAGCCTGTTGCTTGAGGGATAATAGTAGAACTTTTTCCAAGTACTGCCTGGAATCCTAATGACGCTTGAGACTCTGCTTTTCTTACGATTTCGTCTATAAATGTCGTTCTCCCAAGGTTCACCGATCCTTTGGGTTTTGCAGATTTAGGTGGGGGGTTCTTCTCTTTTTCTATATTTCTATTCCTAGTCATTCATAAAAATCAATTCCTATTTAACCTTTAAGCTTTTGCTGAAAAATGGGCTAGTAAGAAAGCACTTTACTTCCTAGGTATGTAGGTTTTTACCTTATGTTTTTAAAACCCAATTCTTTCACAGCAAGATAAAAGGAAATCACTTGAAACACTCTCCCTAGCAACGACACCAAAATTTTGGTGCACTAAGATGTATTTTTACATGCAATCTTAATTCCTACATTAATTGTCAACCCAAGGTAAGTATTTTTATCTCAAGAGTGTCAGCACAAATCTATGTAGTGAATTCAGAGGTTAGCTAAAGGTAAATCGTTGCAATCCCTAATAACTATCTCTTCAACTCAATTCACACAACTTTTAAATAAATAACTAAGGAAGAAATGACTCTAAAAGAAATCTTAACACACTCTGCAATTCCATCTACTTATTCCAAAATGAAATGAATATGAATTCAAATGCAAAGAATCACGCTTGGCAACCTTCAAATAGAATTAAAACTAACTCACTCAATTAAGAAAGAGAATTGTAACATCTGAACAACAATGCTAATCTATAGCAAATCAAAATTGAATGGAAAATCATAATTGAATGAAAATCTCGATTAAACAACAGTTCCTAATTGAAAAACAATCACTATTGAACGACAATTCCTAATTGAACGGCAATCCCGATTGAACGGCAATTGAGAATTGAACAACAAGCAAGCAAATATGATAAATGATTTCTAAACAACAACTATTCTGTGTAAGTGGATTATGGAAATCAATTAACACTATCTCTAAGATCTATGATATCATAACTCAGAATGAACAACAATCTACTACTGAAACTAATATAACCAATCAAATTAAAGCATTACTTAGATACATCACACGACTAAGTATGATTCGAAATGATCAGCAATATGAATTGGAATCTCCAATCCTCACAATAAGAGAAATAATATTAACTCAACATTAACAATCCATAAAGATTCAAATGGAAATATTATAACACAAGAAAGCAGTAGAACTTCTCTTGACTGGGCCCAGAGTCACTAGAAGTCTCCACCAAGGAATACTCAAAATATAATTGAAGATCAAACGTCGTCTTTCATTAATATAAGTAACCAGATTATGACATCACTGAGATAACAGTAGTATATATATAAAAAAGAATAATTATAAATTACATAAGTCTGAAATGAACTTCATTTGCCTCTCAGCCTTATATATAATAGTAAAAGAGTAAAATAGATAAAAGTGAATCCTCGAGATCAGAGGATCCTAGGGATTTTGCAATACATAATCGGATTCTATTATGAAATAGTATTGTTCTGCCTAGTCTCTCACTGCCTTGCTTGCTTCAGACATTATCTTTCCCTTTTACAGCCTAGTGCTGCTCTATCAAGTGAATGGCTATTGACCAATCAGCGTCTTCTACACACAAGGATAGCAAAAAGTCAGTTTCATGTGCTAGATTTATGTAATTTGTTACCAAGTTATTTCATCCAACTATAACTATAATTTCCTTTATTTCAATTCATAAATAGAGATAATCGTGTAAGGATAAATACAAAATAAAGCAATTACTGAGGAAAAAAGATACCTTTTTCTTGACCCAACAATTGCACTACTGAAATCAATCACAAACACATATATCCTTCATCACAGATTTATGATCTACTTACAGATCATTCATACCAATTCAATATTTCATTCACAAATCATTTAACTTCATCAAAACTATAACATACATATTATGATCAAGAATAACTCATCAACGGACAATTGAAATCACAACAAGACTGATCGGAAATCATTGACTACACATACTTCAAAAACCCTAGCATATTTACATGACCCTTACAAAATACATCCCCCTGTGTATGTGCCTTTCACAAAGAATATCTGCGTACAGATATATCCGTCATGCACAATCTATACATGACTATATAGAGGTAGATTCACATATATACGTGCCTTTTCTGATACAAACTTGCGTAAAAATATGTAATTATTGACTTATTCTTCTGTTGCACAATAGAAATTTTGTCAAAACCAAATATCGTCACACCTAGTAAAAAACATATGTTAGAAAATTGTTATCACAAATCAACCCATAAGAAAATCATGTAGTCATTTCATATCTACAAGATCTGATCCCACATCACATTCCTTGTGCAACCTTATTTCATATTAAACAATTCATTAATAGCCCATTACTTGCACACTTGACACTTTGATCTTCATTTCCTTATATAGCTTAGGGCTTATCCAATACCACAAATCAAATCCTTACTAATGTCGATGGCATTCTTAGACGGGATCAAATATCCATTGTCACGCTCATTACTATGGTCCAATACCATGGTAAAGATCCCTGTTATTTAGGGTACCGTGGTGCGGAAACTATACGCATTTTTTCTTCACCATACCTGCATATGTACAAGACTTTTCTTCATAGAACCCGCGTGTATTTATCAAAACATCACCTTCACCATTCTTCTATCTATGGACTTCTATGTCTTTGTCCAAACTCTCTGTCACATCTGTACTAGTTTGTAAGAACATCATGTTACCATCATGTTGACAAACTTCATCAAGTATGTTTCCATTAAGGACAACTCTTTTCCATAATTCCAACAATCTCCTCCAGTGGACTTCTTGAAAACCATTTTCGTGTTTGGTTACTAATCATCTGTAACTATACCAAGCTGCTCTCTAAGAAATATTTCTTCAAACACCAAGCTACTATCCCCCTTTGACATCAAGGGAAAAGGGTTGACCAATGTTGAATTAAGTGTTGTAGATCATGGAATTAAGTGCTGCTAAATACTGATCACTAAATGTGGACCATGCTCCCCCTGAGCACATGTTGAATTTTATGAAGATATACAAAGAAGTAACCAGACATGACTTTTCCTATCACTAATAGTTGATATTGACCAATCTCCCAACAGAGTGGAGTTACATATTACATCAAATCCCCAACATGGGATGACATACCTAATTGACTTGACCCCAATGGTCCATTCGTGACTGAATATTGAAATTATTACATCATAGGTCTTTTCATGACCTTCACATCAAATGACATATATGGCATTTATAACCAAGACCAATGACCTCAATAGTGAGGTAGCAAGACCAAGATAGTGTTTAGTACTATATACCATATATGATATGTACTATAACCATCAGAAAAAAACACTATGAACCTCATCAAAAAGTAAGTTAGGAACATGTGTTTCTTCAAAAACATAATCAAGAAATCATAATGCCAACAATGTCCTATAGGAAGCAAAGAAAAATTCTCTCCTTGAACTTGTGCCAACTATTCGCTGCCATATTTTATTATATCAACTTATTCATCAGTCGGGTCATTAAAGAGACTTCATTCATTGAAGAATCAATGCCATGTTGGATAAAATCATAAACCTTAAGTAGTTGATCATTAGCAGACTGTATTTAACTAATATCAGAACCAACAAACAACACTTGTCAGAAACATATCATAATATTTCTTTGAGTTATATCTATTGATACTTCATCAAAAGGAAACATATGTGACTATAAGGAAACAAATTCACATATAAATGGTTTTGCTTTATCAAATTCACGTAAAGATAGTCAACTGCAATAAATTTCAATTTCATCTCCCCTTGAACTTGAAGGATTGGTCAACATGATTAACAGGGTAATGAATCTGAGACCACTCCTAATTTCTGTCTGAGATATTCAAAGGAATCATGTGGAAGAGGCTTTGTAAATATATCTGCAAGTTATTCTTTTGAGGGAACATACCCTAATTTGACCTTTTTTTCAAGAACCTGTTCTCTTATAAAGTGATATTTGGTTGGAGTACGCTTGGTTTTCCACTGCATGACCAAATTTTTAGAAATACTTATGGCACTAGTATTATCACATAGAATAAGAATAGGTGGACAACAGTTGATTTGAATATATTGTAATGTTTACATAATCCATAGAAGTAGTGTGAAGAAATATGCAACATTAAAATATTCATCTTCTATAGTAGATAAATCAATGGAGCTTTTTTTTATGCTCAACCATGATACCAAGTGGGGTCCCATGTATAATGCTCCTCCACTAGTTCTTTTTCGATCATCAACATTTCCTACCCAATCTGCATCTGTGTAATCATGAAGAGTAAGATCTACATCTTTTGGATACCATAAACCAAAGTCTTGAGTTCCTTGTAGATACTTAAATATTCTCTTGACTGCATGAAGATGAGTTTCTTTTGGATTTTCTTGAAATCGTCCAACAATTCCAACTGCATGCATGATATCTGGTCTTGTGCCTATAAGATAAAGTAATATTTCAATCATAGATCTGTATTCTAGTTGGTTGACTGGGGGAGAATCATCATGTGAACTGAGATTACATCATGTTACCATTGGAGTGCATACATGTTTGCAGCCTTCCATTACATATTTATTCAAAATCGGCTTCAGCTACATTGTCTGTGAGAGGAAGATACCATTTTTTGCTTGTTGTACTTGTAGAGCAAGAAAATATGTTAGTTCACCAAGTAGGGACATTTCAAATTCTTGTTGCATGATAAAAGCAAATTTTTTACTCATGGACTCTTCATGGTTGCCAAATATGATGTCATGTACGTAAACAACAACAATTAATATTTTACGATCATCCATCTTTATATATATGTTGATATCTATAGATCCATTAGTGAAGACTTGTTGATTAAGATACCTGTCAAGACGATAATACCATATATGAGGAGATTGTTTTAGCCCATATAATTCCTCCTTGAGTTTGCAAACAATATTTTTATCATTTCCTAGAACAAACCATTCAGATTGTTAAATCTAGACTTCTTCTTCTACATCCCCATTTAGAAATGCACATTTAACATCCATTTGATAGACTTTGAAATTATGAAAGATTGAAAAGGAAAGAAGCATTCTTATGGCTTCAAGTATGGCCACAAGTGAAAATGTTTCTTCAAAGTCTATTCCTTCTTGTTGGGTGTAGCATTTTCATACAAGTATTGCTTTGTTTCTAATTACCTCTCCATTTTCATTTAATTTATTTTTTAATACCCATTTTGTCCCAATAACATTTTTATCATGAGGTCTTCGTACTAATTCCCATATATGGTTCTTTTCTATTTGGTCAAGTTCTTCATTCATAGCGTTAACCCAACATTTATCTTTGCTAGCTTGATTTACATTTTGTGGTTCAATTGTGGATAGTAAGTCTAGATAACTAGAACTTCCAACAAGAGTTCTTCTAGTTTGTACTCCAACATCCTTATCACCTAGAATTTGAGATTTTGGATTATTTTTCTGAACATACGTTGATGGAGTCTTTTCTAATGCTTCTGTACTATAACTTCCTTCTTCTAATGCTTCATTGATTGTTTCTGAAAAATTCTTTTGGCTTGTTGTAGGAGTATCTTCATCATCTACTGGTGCTTCCTTTTTGGTACCTTTGGATGCTTCGTCAATCACAACATCAATGCATTCAAATATATTTTGCAATCTTTTATTGTAGCATTTATATCCTTTGCTTCTAGAGGATTATCCAAGGAGAATTCATTCATCAACTCTAGCTTCAAACGTTCCAAGTTTATAATCATTATTCTTTATGTAACATTTTCTTCCAAAAACTCTAAAACGCTTAACAGTTTGAGGTTTACCAAACCATAGTTCATAAGGAGTTTTGTCACTGTTTACCTGAACAAGAGCCTTGTTGAGGATAATTACTGTTGTATGTGTTGCTTCCCCCCAAAAAAGTATGAGGTGTTTCAGACTCATCAAGCATGCCATGTGCCATTTCTTGGATTGTTCTATTCATTCTTTCTGCCACTCCATTTTGTTGAGGAGTTTTAGCTATAGAAAACTGCCTCTTGACGCCATGTTGTTCATAAAAGTTGAAAAACTCATCTGATATCAATTCTCCTCCTCTATCAAATCTAATACATTTGATTTTGAAATCTATCTCATTTTTTACAAGAGCTTTGAAGACTTTAAATTTATCAAATGCTTCATCTTTATGTTTTAGTAAGTGAATCCAACACATGCAAATAAAATAATCAATCAAAAATATGAAGTATTGTTCCCCCCCCCCCCGAGGAGACTTATTTATCATAGGACCACACAAATCAATATGGATAAGTTCAAGTGGCTTACATGAAGTACCTTATTTGGCATTAAACTGCACCCTAGTTTGCTTACCTAATTGACATGATTTGCATATGGTACATTCTGGTAGAGAGATGTTAGGAATGTTGCAAAATGCTCCCATTCTATTTAAATTCTATAGTTGGCTGAAGTTTACGTGTCCCAATATTCTATGCTAAAGCCAAATTTCTTCTTATTTTATCAAGTAATAATGTTGTAAACCGCCTTCCAAGACATAGTTATTACTTTGAGTTCTCTATTGGCATTATGATACAAGTGTTGTCCTTGATGGCAACTCACTCACAGGTCAATTTGGTTTTTGATAAAAGGAAACTTACAGTATAATAGGTATATTGAGAGGTAATAGGGCAGTGGTACAGAAGGACAGGAAGATGGAACTAAGGTCTACTAATCAGAATAAAGAAGTTGAAGTAAAAGTTTGAAGTAAATCATTTTAAGAAGTCTAGCATGTCCACTTAATCAAAATAGTGTATACACATTTGTCCACAGAATAAAATGAGCGCATATGTATACATGCACTCTCACAAGTGGAAAAGCACGTACAGGTTGGAAAATCAAGAGTAGAGAATACCAGGGATCAATACCATGGTATTAGCCCACAATATTGAGCGGAGTAATGACTATTTGATCCGGCCCAAGAATACCATGAGTCACTAAGTGGTTTTGGTCCGAGGTATTGAGATAGGCAAAAAACTATATAAGGAGGAGAAGGTCATAAGGCCAAGTGTCCAAGTGAATGGGTTTCTAAGGAATACCTATGTCTAAAGTATATTTTATGTCGTAAGGGCTATATTGGTGATCTGATCTGAAATATTTATGTGCACCTTGAATTCAATCTTGGATCAAGATCATGAGACCTGAAATGACTTATCATTGAATGATCTGATATTGGTTGGGCTAGATATGATTATGTACACTTGTTTTATTCTTTAAATTTCATGATATGGGTTTGTCTGAAGTTTGAAATTGCAGCAAAGTTATGAGACAATATTTGTAGATATGTACGCTAGTTCGTCTTGATAAAAGCATGTGTACACGTAGGTTCTACTCTTCCAAGTAGTGTATACAAAAGAAAAGCCCTTCTTCTTCAGATCTAACCGATCTATCTAATAAATTCTATTTTTTTGCTATTGTTTGTCAATGAATTCTTCTTAGATCTGAATGTAAAACTGAACACATAAGGAGTTTGGTATCTGATTGGTTGATTGTATAAGTGAGAAGGGTGATCTCTACTACTTCCTGTGTAAAGCTCTATAAATAGATAGTAGATGGTTAGTATATTTTTCATTGATACATACTTGATTCATAAGTTTTATGTTTCAGTAGTTTTGAAGGTATACATGGGTTTGATTACAGGAAGTAGTGTATACATGCAAGTTGGGTTCGGTAAAGTAACGTATACATTTTGATGCATGATTTTTGAGACTACAGCTGGTTCTGAATGATGACGTAGGTTTATGGGTTCATCATAGTGCTCTGGTGACAGTGATCTGATTGTTCAGATTAACTGAATGTTGGTTGATGCAGATTAAGTTTCAAAGTCTGATGGGTCCGGTATGAAAATTTGATGAAACGAGGCTTTCATGTGTATTGTTGTGCACCAGGAGAATCCAGTCTGAAAATTTATGAAACGTGTTCCATCGAGGAAGAGAGAAGGTTGTAGCCTTCTATACAGCGCCTACGTACTAGTAATCACATTGGCTAGTACAAGAGCTAGGGGGTTGCAGTTCCCTTCCAGTAGAAGCTAGAAAAAAAGAGAAGGTTGTAGTCTTCTGCAGGTGGGTGCCTACGTACTAGTATGAGTCTACACTAGTACAAGATTGTAAACATATTTTTTTATTATTAAAATAAGACAGAGATGACAGAAGCACGTGGTTTTCACCCACATTGGGTTTCCACCTTAAATCTTGGTGTTCATGTGTGTTGCTTATGTGTGATGGCTTATTCTGATTTTACTACTCTGTTTAATAAGTTACTGATGAACTAGTTAAAGATCAACACATGATAAATTGTCTAAATCACAAGTTTTCTGGGTGTACGTTGGTTTCTCTAATCATAGTTGCATGTACACGCTAGTTCACTTCACAGAAGTAGTGTATATAAATCTATTTGAGAAAAGAAAAATTATTGATCAGAAAAATTATTGATCAGATAATATTGATTCACCCCCCTCTTAGTATTATTTTCAACAATTGGTGTCAGAAGCAGGTCCTTCTGAAGAAGCTTGATCACTTGAAGGAAGATATTTCAAGATGAATAATCACGAAGGCATGGGATCCATCAGACCACCAATCTTCAATGGGAGCAACCTAGTATATTGGAAAATAAGAACCAGAGCCTATCTACAATCACTTGGAGTAGATGTTTGGGAAATTGTAGAAGGAGGATATCAATTTCCAGCAGCAATACCTACAGACTCTACAGGTAAGAAGTTATATGAAACGAATGCCAAAGTTGTAAATACATTATTGGGAAGCCTATCAGAATTAGAATTTTTCAAAGTCATGCAGCTCAAGACAACCAAATAAATATGGGACAAAATCATTCAAAGCTACGAAGGAGACTCTTAGGTAAAACATGTTAAATTTCAAACTCTCATAATTCAGTATGAAACTCTTAAGATGCATAGTGATGAGAGTGTTGCTAGTTACTTCTTACGTATAGATGAGATTGTTAATTATATGAAGAATCTGGGTGAAGAGATAAAGGAAGTTACATTAGTGGAGAAAATTTTGAGATATTTGTCTTCTAAATTTGAGTCAAAAGTGTCTGCCATAGAGGAAAAACAAGATCTTCAAACTATTACAGTGACACAACTCCATGAAATCCTAATTTTCTTTGAAATGAGAAAAGGAGGTCCATCAAATATAAGAGAAGCCGCTTTTAAAGCATCAGTAAGGGGAAAAGAAAAGGAGGAGAACAATGAATCAAGGCACATTTCAGAAGAAGAGGATGAGGTAAATTTTGTCAAGAATCTTCAACGGGGTTCCAGAAGATTCACAGGTAAGCTACCTTTCAAATGCTTTACTTGTGGTAGAGTTGCCCACTATGCCGCCAAATGTCCTCATAAAGATAAATATGAAAAGGGAAAGGAATATGCTAAAGGAAATAGAAAACAAGTTGTGAATAAAAGGAATTACTATACACATGAAGATAGTGATGGTTTATATAATAGTAATGAAGATGAAACTGAACAAGATTATAGACTACTCATGGCCTATGACAATGATGATTTTTTGGATACATTAGAAGAGGAAGATTTTCTTGAAGAAATCACTAAACTCAAAATTTGTTTAGAAGAAAATAATACGATCATAGATACTTTGACACACCAACTTGCTGAAAGGGAAAAACACAATGAAAATCTAGAATGTGAAATTGTGGGTTTAAGAAAAGATCTTGAGAAAACAAAATCTCTTAATCTTAGATTTTCTAAAGGATCAGAAACTTTAAATGAAATCATCAAAGTTCATCATTCTCCTCTGATAAAGAGAGGTCTTGGATATACTAAAGAATCATCGCAATCACAAAAGCCGTAAACCTCCACCAGAAGCTATCTTGATGCAAAAAAAACCAGTGAACAATATGTCAATCGTCGGCAAAGGCCTAAAATTACTCATCAAGTAAATCATACTCAATTTACTCCAAGGATGAATATCAATAGAAGCCGCAACCAACAAGTAAACAATGACAAAAGATTCTATGATTGCAGAACCTTCTTGAATGGGCAATGTTTTTCATGTCATAACCTTGGGCACAAGGCTTCTTAATGTGTTTCTTACAAAACCATCATGAATAGAGAAGCACAAAATCAAAGGGATGTAACAGGAATCAAGAAAAGTTCATATAATAACTTTTCTCCTATTGAAAATGAAATATAATGCTCGATTTGTAACAACTTTGGTCATGAAGAATCTGAATGCAAGAGCAAATTTCGTCCAACACTTCAAAAGGAGCAAACACCATTAAATCCAAAGATATGGAGAAGGAAGGAATCTCAATCAGAAAGATGTGGTATAGATTTGTATGCAGAAGGACAAGAAAATCAGTGGTACATCGACAGTGGATGCTCCAAACACATGATAGGTGATAAAGAGAAACTTCATTCATATAATGCTTTAGAAAAGAAAAAGAATATCTCATTTGGAAATGACAATCCAGTTGTAATTAAAGGTAAAGGTTATGTTTTCTTGAAAGAAAAGGTTAAAGCTAGAAATGTCATGCACGTAGATGGTTTAAAGTGCAACCTATTGAGTGTCAGTCAAATGTGTGATCAAGGAAATGAAGTGGTGTTTCGATCAAACGGATGTGTCATTCGTGAGCTTGATATAGGAAAAATCGTGATCAAAGGTACAAGAACTCCAAACAACTTATACATACTCAAAGGAGGACAACAAAAATGCTATCTAAGAAAAACAAATGAAAATTGGTTGTGGCATAGAAGATTGGGACATCTAAGATTTTCTCAAATAAGAAAAGCATGCAGGCTCAAGGCAGTTCGTGATCTTCCAGATATTAGTATCCCAAAAAATACCATATGCAAACCATGTCAAATCGGTAAGCAAACCAAAGTTCACTTCATCGAAAAGGAAGGGTCAGCAAGTAAGCCTCTTGAACTCATCCATACTGATTTATGTGGACCAACAAGGAAAAAGTCTCCTCGAGGAGAAGAATACTTTATTTTGTTTATTGATGATTTTTCCAAGATGTGTTGGATAGGTCTTCTAAAGCATAAATATGAAGCATTTGAAAACTTTAAAGCCTTCAAATCTTTAGTAGAAAATGAATCAGATCGAAAAATCAAATGTCTTAGATCTGATCAAGAGGAGGATTCATATCAGCAGAATTCTTTGACTTTTGTGAACAACATGGAATAAGAAGGGAATTTTCCACCACAATAACTACTCAGCAAAATGGTGTGGTATAAAGGATGAAAAGAACAATTCAACAAATGGCTCGAGCTATGCTAGATGAATCTAAAACTCCTGCAACCTTTTGGAGTGAGGATGCATTTTCTGTCGTGACTATTCTCAACAAAGCAAATGTTCGGGTAAATAGCAATCAAACTCCATATCAACTTTGGTATGGTAAGCCTCCTACTGTAAAACACTTAAGAGTTTTTGGAAGCAAATGTTTTATCAAAAGGAGCGATGAAAAACTTGGTAAGTTTAAACCCAGAGAAGACGAAGGTATGATTCTTGGTTATTCATACAAAAGTAAAGGATACAAATGTTATAATAAAAGACTTCAGAAAATTGTTGAAAGCATTGATGTTGTAGTTGATGAAGCATGCAGAAATCTAGAACAGATGAAATCAACAAAGGAACATGACAATGAGGAAGATGGGGAATGCTTTCCTACATCAAATCAAAATGATATTGAAGAAGAAACCAATGAAGCACCAGAAGAAGATACAACAGACAGGGAAAAGACTCCATCCAGGTATGTTCAGAAGAATCATCCAAAATCTCAATTTCTAGGAGAAAAAGGGTCTGGAATACAGACAAGAAGAACTCTTACAGGGGCCTCAAGTTATGTAGCACTACTATCGTCCACAGAATCTCAGAATGTAAATGAAGCATGCAAAAATGAATGTTGGTTCAAGGCCATGGATGAAGAATTAGACCAAATTGAAAAGAATGATACTTTGGAATTAGTTCCTAGACCTCATGATAAAAATGTTATAGGAACAAAATGGATATTTAAGAGTAAGCTGAATGAAAATGGAGAAGTTATTAGAAACAAGGCAAGAATTGTTTGTAAAGGGTATGCTCAACAAGAAAGTATAGATTTTGAAGAAACCTTTGCACATGTTGCCAAACTTGAAGCTATAATGATGTTTCTTTCCCTTTCTAGTTTTCGAAAATTCAAAGTATATCAAATGGATGTAAAATAAACTTTCCTTAATGAAGATTTAGAAGAGGAAGTGTATATTGAACAACCAGAAGGATTCGTTCTTGGAAATGATTTAAAACTTGTATGTGAGCTCAAAAAGGCTCTCTATGGTCTGAAACAAGCTCCAAGGGCTTGGTATTACTGCCTTGACAAATATCTACAAAAACAAGGTTTCACAAAAGGTCCTGCGGATAGAAATGTATACACAAAGATTGAAAATGATAAACTGCTAATTATTGTTGTTTATGTTGATGATATCATCTTTGGTAGCAATGAAGAATCCATGAGTCAGAAGTTTTCTTCAATTATGCAACAAGAATTTGAAATGTCCTTAGTTGGTGAACTTACTTATTTTCTTGGTCTACAAGTACAACAAACAAAAGATGGTATCTTTCTTTCAAAAACCAAATATCTCAAGCAAATCTTGAAGAAGTACGAGATGGAAGATTCTAAACCAGTATGTACTCCAATGGTAACAGGATGCAGTCTCAGCTCTGACGATGTATCACCAGCAGTAAACCAACCATACGTTGGTTTCTCTAATCATAGTTGCGTGTACACCCTATTTCAATCCATTGAAGTAGCGTATATAAATTTGTTTGAGAAAAGAAAAATTATTGATAAGATAATACTTATTTACCCCGCTCTCAGTATTATTTCCAACATTCTCATTCCTTTTATTATGACTTTACCTGTATCGAGACTTTGAACCACACATTTCTTTGATCTGAAAATAATCTCACGCCCTTGGTCACGCATTTGACTAACACCCAAAAAGTTATGTTTCAATCCATCAACAAACAAAACATTCCCAACTTTAACTTTTTCTTTCAGCAAAACAGTTCCTTTTCCTTTGATAGCACCAATTGAATTATTTCCAAAGGTTACATTATTTTCTTTCTTTATTTCATTAAAGGACATAAAATTATATTTATCACTTGCCATATTCTTTGAGCATCCACTGTCAATGTACCATAGATTTTCTTGAGCTTCTGCATATAAAGCTAGACCACAGTTTTCAGATTCCATGGTCTTCTTTTTCCACACTTAGATGTTGTTGACTTGTGTTCATTATGAGGTGTCATCGCATTTTTATCCTCCATTCAAATTATTTATAACCAAATTTATAGAAAATGTAACATTTAGTTTCATCTTGAGGAGGTGAGAAATTATTGTAAGAGTATTTCTTTACCCCAATCTCATTCTTTTTCTTTCTTGCTTCTCTAGTCATGATATTTTTGTAAGCAACACACTGAGCAATGTTATGACCAAAATTATGACAAGTGAAGCATTGACCATTAATGTAGGCGTTTGTGGGAGTATAGTACCTTCTTGTGTAGTTTTCCCTTTGATTGTAGCAAGGGAGATTTACGTGAGAAGTGTTTGATCCTTTATTCTTTTGCTAATGGCTAGAGTTTCTTTGGTTGCTTCCTTTTACTGCATTGCGATAGTTTCATGTACCTTTTTTAGAAGGATTTATAATATTTGATGATTCTCCACTATATCCAAGACCTATTTTTATGAGAGGAAAGCATTACACTTTAATGTTTTCATCTAAGGTTTCAGATCCTTTAGCAAACCTAAGATTTATACCTTTTGTTTTGTCAAGTTCCTTCTGTGGGCTAATTATTTCTAGTTCTAAATTTTCATTATGCTTCTTCTTTTGTAGGATTTGTTTCTTTAGATTTTATTCTTCTAGTTTAGCTTCATCCATGAATTTTATGTTGAATTATTTCTTCAATAAAATTATCCTTATCTTCTAGGGCATCCATGAAAACATCATCAGTCTCATCAATACATTTATCTTCAAATTCCATAAGTAATTAATATTCTTGATCAGACTAGCCTTCTTCACCATTCAAAATGCCATCACTATCTCTGTGAGTGTATAAGATTCCTTTTTTTTTTAGCTTTCCTCCAAACTTTTCTTTTGCTGAACTCTTACCTTTCTCGCGATTTTCTCTGTAAGGACATTTGGTAGCATAGTGACCAACTCTTCCACAAGAAAAACATTTGAAAGGAAGCTTACCTCTGAATTTTGTAATACCTACTTGAAGTTTCCTTACGAAATTTGCCTCTTCTTCATCTGATACATAACATGTGTAACACCCTCCAGGGTAAATGTGCATATAACAACATAATAGTAACAAAAATACAATAAACATATCAGCCATCAAAATCCATATATACATGAGTACATTGCACATGAAAATCAAGGGAATGAATTTTTTCATTAATAAATTAAATGAACCAACCGTTGATGGGACTACCACGTTCCACCCAACCATAGATTGGCTAAGCCAAGTCTCTCTTCAACCAATCACCCCCATGCCATATTCCAAGCATGAATGTGGAATCTCAGAGAACACATCAACCAAAAATCATATAGGGCTTCAAGAGGCCACCCACCTCAACCCATCAAACAGTGATTCCACCTCATGGTCAAACATCACAAAAACCATCATCAGATTGGTCTCCAACCAAGCCTTCCAGGGCTTCCAGAACTAGTAACTCAACCCACAAATTATACAGGGCTTCCAAAGAATTTGTCCAACCAAGGGCTTCCACGACATTTGTCCAACCAGGGCTTCTAGGACTAGTAACTCAACCCAAGCTATTACAGGGCTTCCAGAGAATTTGTTCAACCAGGGCTTCCAGGACTAATAACTCAACCCAAGCTAAGGAAACATGAGAACCAACCAAAACAAACCAATGAAAGTAAACCCACAATCACCATGACTATATAGGAAATGGAAAGGCTAGACAATCCATTGTCGATCTAGCCAATCCTCCATGCCAATGAAAGATCACAACCAAGAAACCACATGCATGTGCCATGCATGCCAAAAATAGTGAGGAAAACTCTGTACCTGTAAGAAAATCTTATGTAGTTGTTAATCCCGAGGCCTTCTTGCACTTTCCTACTCTTTCTTTGCCTTCTTTCTCCAAGAATCCAAGTATGCCACACCCTCCAAGAGTGCTCGAAGAAAACTCTAAGTATCCAAGAGTATGAGAGAGCTCCCAAAACTAAACTAACAAAAGATTCACATTGAAAGGAAGAATCTTGCCAATTGATCCTCGTAAGCATTTTTATTAATGGGGCCTCTATTTTCTTCATTTTCCATTATTTTCCTTCACTTTTCTCCTCACATGAAACCTGTGACCTTTCACCTCCTTTTTCTCCTATTTTCCATTATTTTCATAAATAAATGTGCCAAAATACGTTTTTGCCTATTTAATTCCTTAGCCATTACCTTTGCCAATTTCCTTAACCATAAAAAATCAAATGAACACCCACTAGGATGTCCTACCCACCATTGAGCTTGGAATACGTTTCCCATCATCCGTGGTATTTATATATTTTACATGGAATTTTCACCAGGGTTGTTACAGAGCCCTCCCCCTTGGGGGAACACCATCCTCGGGGTTCGATGACACCTATAACCAACATGACTGTTGAAAACAAAACATACTACCCATGGAGCTTTATAACAAAACTCGTTGCAGTATTTACAATGAAATACCTACTCAAAATAAAAACATTGTGACAACATGACAACATGACAACATACTACATATTGGAGCTTTATAACACAGCTCATTACGATATTTACAATGATATACACATATACACATTTTCTTAACCAGCAAATAAAGGATACGATGCCCATATCAATCAATAAGGGAATCCAGAGGCTCACACCTCCACCCTCAAAGTAATACCAGGATTCACCTCCTTCCCAGGAAGTCTAGAATCCACTACAAAGTCAAATCTGCATCCAATCTTCAGTGCTATAATCGATTGCCACTTATCCTCTCAGCGAACAGTTACCGACTCGTTGTTCTAGGGTGCACCCCCAATGTGCATCTGATTACATTTAGCAATGCTAATGACCAAAATAAATCCATCCATGACCTTCCCTTCTCTACTACACAATCCCTCGGGAATCCGATCACCCCTTCCATGCAGTCACTCACCTTCCAAGTTTCGTTGGCACCCCCATGCTGGGCAGTCCATCCCTTGGAAAGGCTTCCTTGCATCGTAAGATACAAAAGCCAAGGCATATACCTGCCTCAACACATCATACTAGTCATATCATGCTCATGGAAATAAATGGACACAATTGGGTACCAGTGTCCCATAATGGCCCTGCTTTTGAAGTAATCTACCAGCACACTGCTGCATTTCTAATTTCTTTCACTATTGCTACTAACTCTTGCAGTCGATTTCAACCACCTAACTGGGCATGTTCATTCTTCCTATACCAAGAACATAACTTCCATTAGATTCAAAATAAATTGAAATAACTTCAAATCATACCTCATTAATAGTTCGTCAAACTAGCATCTTTGATGAAATCAACATGTATAAAAATATCACATCAGGTTAGCTCAAAACACAACCATCATATATCAAAATCATAAATCACATGTAACCATCATAAATCAGAATCATATATCATAAACCAGGGTCAGAGATCATAAATCATAATCATCATATACCAGAATCATAAATCACATGCATAATAAAAATGATATACAATACCGATACCTATCCTTCATCGATCCTTATGCTTTTTCCTTTTGTATAGATGCCAGATCGGTTGCCACACCCAGAAAACACCTAGTGCCTTATCCTCTACCAGGTGCACATACGCATAGTGTGAATCACACACATACAACCACACCTGACACACAACACCATGGAATACATGCACCTACACCTAACGTACAACGCATACACCTACATCCAGTGTACAACACAGTGCATCCATCTATATTCGATGTGCAATACCACCCAATACATGTACCCACATAGAGTACAACACAACAAGTACACATGTCACGATACCATGACTACACGATGCACATACATAATACCACATGCCCTCAACACAGCATGTATGACATGCACACAATACCACACGTGCACTAGTACCAATTTGTACAACATGTAAACAGTACCACCGGTACATCGCACCACCTGCACAACATGTGCATCACGTCACATATACATGGCGCCACCTACACAACATGTACACGATGCCACATGTACACCACACCACTTGTACAACGTGTACACAATACCACATGTACACAGTACCACACACACGACATGTACACGACACCACATGTACACAACACCACATGCAAGACATGTACACAACACCACCTACACATAGCACCACTTGTACAACATGTACATAGCACCACATGCACACAGCACCACTCGTACAATCATGCACACCACACCATATGTACATAGCACCACATGTACAACATGCACACAACACCAGTTGTACATAGCATTGCATTCCCACCATGTACATGGAATTATTTGTACACAACACTTCATATCCAACATGCACAGAGCACCATATGCACACACACCACATATACGTCATGAAGATAGTACAATATGTATACAACACCTTAGATGCAATATTCGAACAACCCTATTTGTACCATCCTATACATAACATTGCATAAATAACATGTACGCATGTTGTGTATACACATCACCATAAGTGCACACATCATCAATGCAACATATACAACATATGCATAATAATAGTACCACACATCTAGAACCACATTGTCCTTACCAAAAAACCTTGCTTCCTGTGTCTTATCCATGCTTGTCTTAGCATGCCACGGATCATGCTCCTTTCATTCCATTGGTGTATCCCTCCACACTACCTGTCATAACATAAATGTAGGCATAATACAATCATATAAATTCATATTCACATGACACTGACCTCATATATTTGCCGTGACTACTCTTCCCCATCGATTCCTTGTAAGACCAAGAAACTCTTCATGTCATTCACATACATAAGCAATCATTCCTCAACAAGAATGATCCTTGAAAACCCTGTCAGACAGTAACATAGATACATGGATACATACATACATATATAAACGCTAGCATAAAACAATTATGATCCTGTCACACAACGACATACATACATGCATGTATACATATATAAACTTGAACATAATCATGATCATAAAATAATTATCAGATAACATAAGGTCTAGGTTAAGAGAACTTCCTTATTTATGCACAGGCATTGAGAGAAACAATTCCCAACATAGCCAAATCATATGAAACCTCTGATCCATTTACTTTAGCTTTTCTAGTTAAATTACTTGTGTTCGCACTACTACTGTCCATTTACCACAATGGACCCAACCATTCCAACCAACTGTCATAGTCTTACCTTCCACTGTGCTTACTCATGCACAGAGCTTCATCTGAATCTTACAATACCTTTCAGATACCACACAACTCTCCCCAAGCTCTATCAAATTTCCTCTTTCCCAACCAATTCGCAAGACTCAAAATAATAAAAAATAAGCCAAGAAAAAAACCAAGAAGAATACCATGAAAGCCCATAACGATATTACACTACAACAAAGTGGAAAGGCCTTGCACTAGACATAAACAAACTGGAAATCAAGTTCAAAAAACCAAAATCACAAGACTGACACCATGACTCAATCCCCATGGTTCCTAAGGAAAGCTCAACCTGAGCTAGCTTGAAGATTTCATGGTAACCTCTCTTGCCATGCAAATCCCTGCATCATGCTGCCATAAACACATAACTATCAATGTATAATTAAGAATAATAATACACCAATTACCTCATCTAATTGTTCCAAGCACACTGCTTGCAAATGAACACATCCATTCTACCTCTCAAGATACTCCAATCCTTTAACAAATCCTCCTATAGCTAAAGAGTAGCTAATATACCTGTCAAGTGCATGTTCATGAATATAGAACATATCCACATAAAGTCAAACAAAATCAAGGTTAAGAATACTTCTTGTGTGCAAAGCACTCATTCGTTCGAAATTAGGGTTTCCAAACATAGACAAAGGAATTCTTGCCCAATTCCTTTCTTTTACCTTTTTACCTTGTTGGAATCAAGGCTTACTATATGTTGTCACGCCACCCAACCGTTAGTTATATAGACACATCAACTATTACCTTGTCATTCTAATACCAAGCATGTTACCCTGCAATTTCTCACACATGTCAACCACATGTTCCAAAGATCAAGAAAATCATATCTATTAATTTGAAATTAGTCGTTACCAAGACTAATAATCATGTCATAATCCATAGTCAACTCATAGTCATTAGTCATAATACTACAACTATCACCTAATATACTCACATACATATCAATTGTCTCAACACATATAGTTTAGTACAATCATCTTAAAACAAGATAATTTGAACACATGCTCATATTATGCAATTTATTAAACATTCACACCATGTTAAAGAAATCAACTAGGTGACATAATCAACAGTCAATCACCACATATATGGCATAATCAAAATCATGCCTTAATGTATCTCAGGGGAGGATATCTTGTCTGCACAGTCAAGATAGTTAGCATGATATAACTTCACAACATATAAATTCAAACATAAATCATGATATTTATAATAGTAACTAACTAATATGTTCACATCATAAGCTCATAAGCATTTGTCGTTCATGCATAACAATCACATATGTACAATCAATCTAGATTAGTACGACACCATATCAAAATATGTCGGCTCATACTTGAATATTGCAACCATAACCATCTGCATAGGTCAAACCAGGTTAACATAATACATATAACATCAAAATCTTCAATGTAATGAACATTACCATCACACATATGACCAATCCAAATTATAACATCAATATCTCAATGAAATGACCCTAATCATCAAGTTGATAGCATATAACAACAATAAGCAATATATCATACTCATCAACAACATACAAAATAATCATCAGGTTATCTAATATAAAACAACAATAGAAATGCATACAACTACAGATTACTATAATTCTTGACTATCTGACACATGTGCATATAACCACACTAATCATCTAACATCTATCATGAATGTAACCATAACATCAAATACATGTTCATAAACATAATGCATATAACCCTAATGCATATAATAATCCTTAGCTTACGTACTTGCATGCCAAACATACACTACCTGTATGACGATCTGCTCTTATCCCAATTCTACTACTGCAACCTCATTATGATGATCTCCATCGCTTGCTCTATCTCAACTAGCTCATTAGCATCATAACAACCAATAACATCATCATGACCTAAATTGCATACAATGACTTCACAAGGCATGTTTGACCTACTATACATGCATAATCATAGCCATGACCGTACATGCATAACAACAACCATTACTCCATTGTACACATTGCGACATGCAACCAACAATATGCATAAGCACTGCTAAATCAGCTGCACCTACGCATAAACGCATTTAGTCGAACATAAGCGATCAATTCTTGTAATCAACCTACAAGATTGATACATGTAATCAAAATATTCAAAAATGTAACCTAACATACAAGTATGTATGTAGGTGTCATGAAATCAACATGTAAGCAACATATAATTCATACATAGTCAATCAAATGTTCCAAAAATCAAGACATCGTGTCTATTAATTTGAAATCAAATTTCACGAATACTAACAACCTATAAGCATACCCCCTTACTATCCATGGTCCACACTAAGGTAGAAGGAGGAAGCTAATATAATGACCCGATTTCCAATGTCCAATTATGGAAATGAGATCTCCAAGCTCTACTGAATTTAACCACACTTGAAAAGAAATTGATTTTTATTTCTCATAAATTTGTATGAGACTAAGTCAAAACATTCCACTTATTCCACTTGTAACATAATAACTAAAAACATGCCACTTTTCCATTTCCTTACATGCAACTTTTTAAATTCCTTGCATGCAACCTTTCAAATTCCCTACATGCAACTCTTCAAATTCTTTGCATGAAAATAGGCATAGATCAACTACATCCATATTATGGTACTACAATACTATCCCATCCAAAAAAAAATAACATTTTCTTCAAACAATTACCATACTTTTACATTTTTCTTCAAACAACTACTATACTATTTCATTTGCATGTAAGCATTTCTTCAAACACTTTACATGAAAACTCATATAGCAAACTATTTGCACACAAGTAAGCATATATCAACTACAAAAATATTATTACAGATCAATACTATCCTCAACCACAAACAACATACTCATTGGGGAATTTTATCAAACAGTTGTATGCAATTAATCATTGAACAATTTAAATATTTCATCAAACACTTTGCATGCAAACTAATATAGCGAATGATTCAATTCATATATCCTAAATTGTAGTAGTACAAGTTATGGAAACTAAACCATATGATCAATGGTATTCTCCCTCACTATGGTTCAAGTTTCAACTTTTGAGATTTCATAGATGAAAAATTATAACAAAAATACCAACACAATCATATTTGGTGCACAATTCTAGGAGTATCTAAAAATCTCGACTTCCACTAGTCATATATCCTAAAATATAGCGAATAAATGTCTGAAATTTTTATGACAATATCAGTCAGATTTCCCCTCATTGTGGAAAAAATTTCAGCTCCTGAGAATGCCCAAAATAAAAGTTACAACAAAAATTTCAGCGTGACCTGTTTGAGGCTCGATTTTAGGAGCATTCAGAAGGCTTGACTCCCTCTACTCATATCTCCTAAAATATTGTGACCCAATATCTAAAATTTCTACTACATAATCAGTGGTGTGTCCCCGCAATGTGGACAACTTTTCAGTTTGAAAGCCTACAGAAGATAAGTTATTTCAGAAATTCCATCAGGACCTGTTTAAAGGTGCATTCGGGAAGGTCATCTTCCTTAGATCATAATTCCTAAAGTATTGTGAACCAATATCTCAAATTTTTACCACAATATCAATGGGATTTAGCTTCAATATCGAAAAAATTTAACTTCTAATATGCCACAGAAGAAAAGTTATAACAGATATGATAGAAAGGTCTAAAATTTAACCTTTGTTCTTCATTTCACCAATGATAGAGCCCATCCAGTCCAAGTGTTTGAACTAGCTCTGATACTACTTTGTAACACCCTTCGGGGTAAATGTGCATATAACAACATAATAGGAACAGAAATGAAATAAACATATCAGCCATCAAAATTGATATATACATCAATACATTTTCACATGAAAATCAAGGGAATGAATTTTTTCATTAATAAATGCAATGAACCAACCGGTGATGGGACTATCACGTTCCAGCAAACCATAGATTGGCTGAGCCAAGTCTCTCTTTAGTAAATCACCCCTGTGCCATATTTGAAGCATGAATGTGGGATCACAGAGAACACATCAATCAAAACTCATATAGGGATTCCAGAGGCCACCCACCTCAACCCATCAAACAATGATTCCACCTCACGATCATACATCACTAAAAACCATCATCAGATTGGTCTCCATCCAAGCCTTGCAAGGCTTCCAGAGTGTTTGTCCAACCAAGGCTTCCAGAACTAGTAACTCAACCCACATCTTATACAGGGCTTCCAAAGCATTTGTCCAACCAAGGCTTCTAAGACTAGTAACTCAACCCACCAAGGGCTTCCAGAGTGTTTTTCCAACTAGGGCTTCCAGGACTAGTAACTCAAGTCAAGCTGTTACAGGGCTTCCAGATGTTTGCTCAAACAGGGCTTCTAGGACTAATAACTCAACCCAAGATAACGAAACATGAGAACCAACCAAAACAAAGCAATGAAAGTAAACCCACAATCACCATGGACATCCAGAAAATGGCAAGGCTAGGAAATCCATTGTCAATCTAGGCAATCCTCCATGCCAATGACAGATCACAACCAAGAAACCAGGACTCTCTTCTATTCTTGTTACAGGGAACTAACTAGATCCTATTAAATATACAATGTTTTCAATTTTGACAATGTATTTTATATAAGGAAATGGTCAGCAGATTATTGCAGTTTTTCTATAGGGTAACCATACAAATAAATTATTTCACATATCACACTGACTATTGTGGCATATCCTCTGCCACAGAGTAACTGTATAAATAAAATTAAAATACCTGAGGATTTGATTTTGTCGAAACTAAAATATATGGTTATATTTAAATTCGATTTTGGATTTTGATTCCAAGTCGATAGGTGCGATAGATGAAGTAGGTCTCAAACAACTTCAAAGGAAAATAAACCAAAAATATTCTTTCTTAGTTGAAATACCTTCTAGTTGCTTATGAGAAGTTTGTATTGTACGACAAAGGTTAAAGTCGTGGCAAAAATAGACAGGAAATATGGTAGAAAGCTCTAATAATCTCGATCTTCCCTTATCTAGGTAAAGCATAAACATATTTTTGAAAATGTGTTCAGGAGCTATGAACTCAATTCTTGCATTAGTGTTCCCACTTCAATGCGGGGAGCCATCAAAGTTGACCAACACATACATTACGTTACAATTTTGTTGAGCCCAAAGGACTTACATTTCTAGTTACATTTGAAACCAAGGCTAACCAAGTCTTGCTTTCTTAGTTTTCACATACTTCAAAGGGTTGGTTCCGTCACATTTAGCCAAAATTCCCTTAACATTTTATCCTTTGGAATTTTTCGCAAATGCTTATGCTTTCACCTTGAGGAACAAATAAGGTCCTCCTTAACGTATTCATAGTGTTTCCTTTCCCCAATTCAAATATTGGACATGATTCCTCAATCGATCCCTTATCTCCATTCAACTTTATTCCTAAATCAGGTTTTCCTTCACCTGTTCAAAATGTTCTCTTGACTCGATTCTTAAATCAGGCCATTCTTCACTTGTTTGACTTGTTGCCTTGGTCTAATTTCAAGGATCAACATCAAGTTCCATTTCTCAAATTAGGTCCCTTCTCAATTAAGTTTGAATGTGTTCAAATGCATACATAAAATATTACACAAAATAATGTACGAACTATTGTCTTCCACATTCTCCCATTCCTCATATCGGCGTTTGTCTTCCACATTGTCCCATTCCCCATATCAACGTTTCTTTACACCTCTTGATGAAATTGCTAATTTATTTTTACAAGACTAGATTATTAAATGGACATTATAAAACACATGTGTTCTCCATTACACTAAGCACAATAGTGTTGTATTTTGTAGTGCCATTTTGCTTTTCAAATTATAATCGTTTCTCTTTTTATGGAAAATTGAATTAAGAATCACGCTATTTATTTTTAGCGCAGTGTTGTATATTTTGTATACCAATTTGCTTTTCAAATTATAACTTTTTGTGTTTTTACTATGCAAAATTCGATTAAGAATCACCAGAGTTTGATTTACTTCTTGTTCTTTAAATTAGGGAAGATTTATATTTTTTTACCATTAAATAGATCTTGAATTAATTTTTATATTTCCAACCCTTGAGTTCTCTAATTTTTTGACGAATATTTATATTTCAATAAATATAATTAACTATTACTAACTAATATTTTTATCTAACAATTTAAAATTAATTTTATTCTTATTAATTAATATATTTGAAATTATTTATTTATTTATGTATGTTATTTATTTTTTTGATTTATTTATTAATTTTACTTATTCTAATATATATTTCTAACCATTTTAAATTAATTTAGATTTATTAATATATTTAAAAATTAATATATTTGAAATTAATTTATTTTATGATTTAATTTTTATTATATTAATTTATTCTATATTAATAACCGAATTTTCTTTTATATAAAAAAATAATATAAATTAATATAATACCCTTTATCATGGTCAAACTAGCCATTATAACTAACTAATATTTTTATCTAACAATACAAAATTAATTTTATTCTTATTCTTATTAATTAATTTGAAATTATTTATTTATTTATTATTATTATTTTTTAATGATTTACTTATTATAAAATATTAATTTTACTTATTCTACTATATATTTCTAACAATTTTAAACTAATTTAGATTTATTTATATATTTAAAATTAATATATTTGAAATTAATTTATTTTATGATTTACTTATTATATTAATTTATTCTATATTAATAACCGGAATTTCTTTTATATAAATAAATAAATAAATAATATAAATTAATATAATACCCCTTATCATGGTCAAACTAGCGGGTTACCAGGTCAAATCGAGTTGTTGTCTTTTAGACGTTACCTTATCAAGAAATTTGAGTCATTGGATATTCTGCCCTATCTATTTAAAGTGCGTCTTTTTAGCCGTTACCTTATCGAGAAATTTGAGTCATTGGATATTCTGCCCTATCTATTTAAAGTGAATAGCCTGCTCATTCAACTTGTCCTGACGATGAACCACACTTGTTGGTTCGAAACACGTCGAGAAAAATTTCTCCATGTAATTTTCGCCAAAAAATTCTTAAAAAAAAAAAATCATTTCAAAAGCATTTAATAATGGAACATTATGTTAATGAGAATGAGAATTCAAACTAGATAGAGGGATTATCATTGAACTTTCTTAATCACCTGAAGTACAATCCACCGAACTAAAACAACTCACTAAAAATCAAAGGATTTGTAAACAATGGCTTTTATGTAAAGAAAATATTTTTTTAGTGATAATCATATAAAAGAAAATATTGTCCACCTTCTTCTAACTAATTACTTTAATTTCTCTTCCGAACAAAATGAAAAACCAGATCCTAACATTTACGAAAATAATACTTGACTAAAAATTAGATGCCACATGCCACTAATGGTGTGGTCTGGTCTATCATCAATACGATTGGACAATGTTGAGCGGATGGTTTCTTACCTTGATCATAAAATAGAATTGATTTCGTGAGAATTGCGTCCGAGAAACCAAAGACCTGCGTGCGCCATTTCTTTGTCGTCGTACGAAGCAGTCCCTGTAGATTTGGATCGGGCCGCGAAGCAACTCTCGCAGCCTATCCACAGCCATTTAATCCAACGAAGAACATCTTACTTGGGGTCGGCATATGTGGGAACCCTAAACAAGTTATTCACTTATCCTAGCTGTCAACTTATCCACTGCGAAATCCCTGTTTATCCAGTTATCCTAGCTGTCAACTTATCTACTGCGAAATCCTTGTTGGTGATCTTGTTGGAGTGTGTCTTTTATATATATATATATATAAATTACAAAAATTATGATGATGATGATGATGGTTAACGTCCGCTGAGACCAAATAATGATCTATCGGACCTAAAAAGACCAATGATTTATTTTGATTTAAGATTTTATTCCTATGCTCAAAAAGCTTGGAGAGAAGCCTCCCGAGTTCACTATAATTTTGGCATTGTAAAAGGCTAGGAAGGTCAGTATTGTAACAAAGGTTGTGAAATTGAGATCTAATGTGGTTGTATGCAGGGCACTCTAAGAGAAAGTGGTTTTTAGATGCTCCTATTCTCACAAATATGGCAGATCCTTTCTATCCATGGCGTTTTAGGAACTGCCCAGCGGCCAGTTTCACTATGGAGCTCATGAGAATTCGTTCTAATCTTTGCTATATTAATTTTCTTTTTTGAGCTAGTTAGAATAGAGAGATACTTTTGATCTTCAAGGGTGGGGTTGATGACCTTCTTATAATAACTTAATTTTCTTTTAGACGCTAAATCTTTCTCACACCACAATTTTTCTTTGAACTTAGAAGTAACAATATCTTTAATGTTATTTATGTTTTGCAAAGCATCATTCTCATTGATCTCCCAATAGTTTAACCAGGCCCTTGTGTCCTTATGCCATCCTCGGTTAAGCCTTAAGTGATTTTGGCTGGAATTTAAAGCTAGCTTAGGAAGTCTATGATTGTCTATGTTATTGAGCTTGTGCTTGTACATCAGAAACCTAAGCATAGCTAGGCTCTCAATAGAAGAAAGACCTGCTTCTATAAGGAGAATAGGATAGGGTGTATTACTTTTAATTTTCAGGTTATAAGTTATAAAATGCTTCTGGATTTGCTCAATCTTCCTCCATGATTCTCTGGAGATGCTGCAGCCCCAAACTTCACAGCCATATAAGATAACAGGAGTGACTAAAGTTTCAAAGAGGAACTTCTTTTTATCCCACATTACGAGGTTTGTTGTTTTACAATTATTTTCAAGACCAAAATAAGCTTTCCATCCCCCATTGATCCTTTTCTCAATGCTATGGTTCTAGTTGAGCTTGTGATGGATATCAATTCCTAGGTACTTGTAAGAATACACTTCCTCCAAGTTATTATTGTCATACGTAAAATTAGCGCAAGTGTCCTTCTTAGATTTGATAATCATAACTTTTGTTTTGTTTGTGTTAACAGTCATACCCATGGTAGAGCAGAAATCCTTAAGAAGCTTGAGTTGCTTATGAAGATCAGAAGGGCACCTTGCCAAAGGAACAATATCGTCAGCATAGAGAAGAAGGATAATGACTATCCCAGCTAAAATTGTGCCACCACATCCTGCTTCTTCTAAATAACCTTCGAGCTTATCAATGTAAATGCCAAATAGAGTAGGGGAGAGGGGGCAACCTTGTTTAACTCCGATGTTACACTTAATATCTTTTGACCACCCCTCATTGTTCTTTAGCTTGGCAATTACATTCTCGTATAGCCTTATAGCAGCAGCTCTTAACTCAAGAGGAACCTTTAGCTCTTCTAACCTCTTCCAAAGGTTATATCTAGGAACCGTATGGAAAGCCTTTCTAAAGTCTACAAAGCAGCAAAATAAATTGGATTTATCATTACGACATTCCTCCGCAATGATCCTTAGCGTAACAAGGTGGTCTGTTGTTGAGTGATGCCTTCTGAAACCTGCTTGGCCTTTAGCCCGCTTACCTTCACTTTCAAGCCATATGCTTAACTTTTTTTCCAGAATACTACCATATAATTTGGCTAAGAGAGGGCTTATCATAATTGTTCGATAATTAGAGGGGTTATTTGTATCTCCACTTTTAAAAATAGGGATAATGAGGCTCTCAGTCCAAGGTTTAGGGAACCCTTGCTTAACAGCTTGATTGAAAAGCTTGTGGATGTGGGGGATGAGGACAGGGCCTCCAATTTTTAAGATTTCTGCCTGGTAACCTTCAATGTCCTTAGCTTTTCCATTCGCGAGGCGATTAACCCCAAACTTAATGTCTTCTAAAGAGAAGACTTCTTTCGTTGTGAGCAGGGTTTCCAAATTATCCGCGACATTAGGAGATTCATAAAGCTTTTTAAGATAAGAATTCCAATCATGAAGAGCAATTTTATTATTATCCTTAGCCTTCCTAGTCAGAATCTGCCTCCAAAATTTCTTAGGAGCTACCTTAGAGAGGTGTAAGAGATTCTCCTGTCTTTGACGAATGTACTGCCTCTTTTTCCTTTTAATTAGGGCTTTGTATATTCTTATCTTGTCCATTTTAAGAGAATCATCAACAGCTTCCTTAATTGCTCTCCTCGCATTTTTACAATCTTTGTCATACCAAGGATTGGTTTTGCTATTTCTTTTATTATTTGAGACTTCAATTGAGAACTTTTTAATAGAATATGAGAGGGCTGTAGTAAAATTATGATATAGGTCTTCTATGTTATCTATACTAGATAAAGGAGGCAAATTAGTTTTTAATTCACTTAGAAAGAGGTCCTTTTTATTTTTATCAAATATTAAGTTCTTTTGGTTGTAAGTATTATTTTCTATGGGAACTCTATGCATGACAAAATTGAGGGTTATAAGTAAAGGCCTATGATCGGAGTCAGGCTTGTGGTCGTTTAAGATGTCAAAGTTTATCATTTCGTTGTATAAAGGAAGATCGGAAATAACATAGTCTACCGTCCATGGATGCAGGTCATCTTGCTGGAATTGGGCCACTTTTTTAGACCGTTGCAAATTATGAGATCCTGAGCACTACAGAGCTTGATAAGCTCTGACCCAAACAAATTTTCCCCGAGGTCTTTAGAGCTCCTTTTGTACCTACTAGCCAGGGTAGGGTCTTCGTCTAACCAAAGAGGATTAGGGTTGGAACGATTGCTTAAAATAATAGCTTGGTTGCTTGAAGTTCGGGCATTGAAATCACCTACTAAAAGGATATTACCATCATTCCTTAGGCTAGAAATATCGTTCTCTAAACTATTGTAAGGGTTAGTTTTATCTAGATTCTTCTTCTTATAGAAGTTAGAATTAATGGGGGGGAAATAACATATTGCTATGTAGGACTTTTTATTATTAATGTCTCTGATCTCTATCCAACTAAATTGGTTGTAAGGGTCGTTTTTATAAAGCCTAACATAGGGGGAGATGTTCTTCTTAATGTAACAAGCTATTCCCCCAATGCCTCTACGGGAGGATCGCTTGTTCCATGTAGACCATAGCGTAAAGCCATCTATGTTAGGGACCTTAGATTCTTCGTGCTCCCAAGTTTCAACAAGCAAAATAATATCAACATCATTTGAAATCCAACTTAGCTTGGGGCCTTTGTTCCATGGGAAGCCCCGACAGTTCCAAGAAAGGATCCGGAGCATGTTTAGTTGCTATTGATTACTATATTTTTGGTTTTTGTCCCGAATAAAGGCTTTTCTATTTCTGATTATTGCCCATTTTCTTTCCTTTCTAGCTTCTTTTACCTTTTGAACCTCCTTTCTTAATTCTGCTTGATCTTCTGGAATGAGATCTTCATTTATGAATATTCCCGTTCCTTTTAGACTTGAGGTTTTACTAAGTATGTTGTGCTTATGATCAGTAGAGCTCACCTTTATGCGGATTAATCTTCCTTTATTCTCGGTTAATTTCCCCAACCTTGTTGCTTCTGTGAGACACACTGTTTCAATTTGTAATCTATTATGTAATTCTGTCTGGACTAAGGCTAAAGTATCCTCATCTTCTTCCTCTTTTAAACCGAAGATTATAAGGTTTAAGGTCCTTTTGTTACGTTCGTGGTCTAATTCTATTAATTTTTTCATTTCGTCTTTAATTGGTTTAATATCTAACTTATCTACCACATTATTTAGAGTGAGGCGGCTATTAACTTTTTCTTCTAATTCTTTAATCATGTCTTTCATTTTAAGACCCTCTAAGGTATCAGTGTCTCCTTGCTAGGATGGTTGGTTAGTATCTTGGTTTTGTTTTTCTATAACATGCAATCTAGTCTCCATTGCCTCCATTTTATTCTCCAGTAGTTCTATTTTATTTTCTATTTGTTTCTGGATAGTGTTTTCAAGAGATGCAAATTTGTTTTCCAGCACGGCTTCTAACTCTTTTTGTAACTTGGCTTCTCTTTCTTCTCTGCGTTTCTCTAAAGACTCTATATACTCATAGAGGCCTTGTAGAGTAACTGTGCTAGGTCTGCCCTTGGTAATCTTTGGTAACTGTGGTGAAGTATTCATACTTGAAATTATATGAGCAAATATGTATTAAAAAAGAAAAAGATAAGGAATGTGTGCACCTGATATCCGAACCTGATGTGCGAGCCAAGATCTCCAAGCTTTGGATTGCGAGCTTTAAAACCAAGAGACTGTTTATATATCGCCGAGACGAGACTGTTTATATATCTTCCGAGACTGCTTATATATCACCGAGACTGTTTATATATCACCGAAACTGTGTATATCGCGAGACTGTTTATATATCACCGAGACTGTTTCGCGAGACTGTTTATATATCTTCCGAGACTGATATATAACCGGAACCGGGACAAGATCTATTTATAATATCACCGAGATCTGTTTATATATCACCGAAACCGGGACAAGATCACCCGGATCGAGAGTATATATGCGAGAGTATATACACACAAACAGATCTGTTTATATGCAACCGGAACTGTGTATATCGCGAGACTGTGTATATGCAATCGAAACTGTGTATATCACCTGAGACTGTTTATATATGTCACCGAGACTATATGCGAGAGTATATATGTCTCAAACCGAGATCTGTTTGTATATAACCGGAACCGGGACAAGATCTATTTATAATATCACCGAGATCTGTTTATATATATCACCGAAACCGGGACAAGATCACCCGGATCGAGAGTATATATGCGAGAGTATATACACACAAACAGATCTGTTTATATGCAACCGGAGCTGTGTATGCAACCGGAACTGTGTATATCGCGAGACTGTGTATATGCAATCGGAACTGTGTATATCGCGAGCCAAGATCACTGTTTATATGCAACCGGAGACTATATGCCAAATGCGTTTATAAGTGCGAGCCAAGATCACTGTTTATATGCAACCGGAGCTGTGTATGCCAAGATCATGCGAGATCTGTTTATATATCACCGAAACCCAAGATCATGCGAGATCTGTTTATATGCAACCGGAGCTGTGTATGCCAAGATCATGCGAGACTTCCGCATTCGGTGATCACTGTTTATATGCCAAGATCATGCGAGACTTCCGCATTCGGTGATCGCTGTTTATATGCCAAATGCGTTTATAAGTGCGAGCCAAGATCACTGTTTATATGTCAAATGCGTTTTATATATATATATATATATATATATATATATATATATATATATATATATATATATATATATAATTTTTGTAGATATAAAATTTATTAGTGTATTTATTTTTGAAACAAGATTTGTAAAATTTCCATTTAATTGTCACTAATAATAAAGAAGATATTAAGATTTAGCATATACCATATTTATAACAATATACATAAATTAAATTACATATATTTATGTTATTTTTATTTTTTTAATTAAATTAATTAATTAAAAATAAATAAATATAAATTATAGTTTTTGATATATTATATTAATATTTAATATCTCACTTCTTCACAAGTGTGAACATCAGCTGATGCAATGTGTGTTAAGTGGACTATTCAAAAATCATGAAAAATTAGTCAATTACTACCTCTCGTGGGAATGGTCATAGATGAATGACTTACTTAACCCAGTTGAATCCCAAAAATGATATCTAATATAATGCACTGTAAAAACCCCATACTTAAATTATATGGGGCCTTTCGTCATAAGTGTTATGTTCGAGATTCTTAACAGTTATACTAGGTGTTTTGCTTTGGAGAAACTTGGTGGAAAAAGGGCGGCTTTAACAATCACCCTCTAATGTTCGGACTCTCAAAATTTTGGGAGTCACTTGCAACAAAAGTGTGTCAATCTCATGACTCTCTATCAAAGATAGAATTTGATGGGTAAATTGCTCGTAAATAAGTGATTTGTCTCATTAAATATAATGATTTTTTTGTAAAATTGTTATTATTTTTTTAGAAATTATAAAAATAATAAAAAATGTAAAAATCTATGAATTTAATAAATAAATTTGTTTTGAAATTCCAACCCTGATTGTCAGTCTCTAATCCGGACTAGCAATTCCTATTTCCACCTCCATAGCAAAGTTAATGCTATGGAGGTACCCCTCTGACAGCCTCACAGAGCACGGCGACCACCATCCACCATGCATCATCCGTCCATACATCATCTGTCTCCGGCATCCCTCTCCGGCTGCCCATCGAAACCCCCGGCGACCCTGCCCGCCGCCACCTGCAGCCTCCCCTCAGATCGTATTGATGACATATTGATGCCGGACGGGAGCGCGTGGCCTCCACTCAGATCATATTAATGCCCGACGGGAGAGCTCATTTACCTCACGCACGAACGGGACCAACCTCCTCCGGCCTTCAAAGTCCCGGCCAGCTCATCTGCAAAACCATTCCTACTCCGCGGCGAACAGAACATTATCTGCAAAACCATTCGGCGAACAGAACGGAGGAGACATTCAATACCTAGAGGAGCTGGCCATTGGTTATCGAGATTTGCGGTTGGCAAGGTTAGTGCCCATGAAGCCTGCGAATTCTTGGTGAATTTTAACATCTATTTCCCTCCAAATTTCATTAAAAAGGAAGTTAATGATCTTATCTAGAAGTCAAGTAATATCTTTTTAAATCTATCTGAAAGCCAGGTAAACAAGTTTGATTTAGGATATGAATAATATCTTATGCGTTCTCTGTAAAATTTTCAAGACATAACATGGTTTGAGACTGCAACAAACACCCAACTTACAAGATAGGTGGCAAGATGTGTAAATTTGTTTTCCGTCGGTCACCATTGAAACTTACAAATGCAATTTGGATCAAGTTCGTCCTCAGTCTGATTCATATAGGTCTTTGTCTGCCGTGCTTCATCCATCTATAAGTCATGTTATATCTATTGACAAAAACCAATTGGATTTGCTTTAAACTTTCAATATGGAAAATATCTTTTGTGATCTCTATATAATTTTCAATAACATAACTACTATTACAGAAGGGGAAGCCGATCCCTGCTTCTGTTGCGTGGTGGCTTCGTCCATACACTAGTAGAACTCGTGTAAAATTCTCCGAGGGCCTCCATGGCGTGAACTTGCACTTCAAGATTCAGTATGTAGTCCGCGGTCTCCTGAAGAAGGGTATCAAAACCCATGCTTCTGCCACCGGGAACGAGCCTCTGCAGAGTCCCAAGTTTCCTTTCAATGGAGCCATCGTCATGGCTATCTGTCTTTATATCAATATTGGCCAATCTTTTTCTCCTTGCCAGCGTTACGCTACGGCTTCGACGGAGGGAGGATTTCTTCATCTTCAGCTTCGCCATCATCTTTTGTCTGCCCAAACGGTGATGGTTCAGAGCTCGACTCCATGCAGAACCCTTCTTCGCGGTTTGAGCCAAGCACATGTCGGCTACGCGCCGAATGGCTCGCTGGCGCTGCGTTAGGCTAGAGCGCCCTTTATGGATTTTTTGGAGACCGGGGAGAAGACGGGTAAAGTAGACCCCACAATCATCACCAGTCTCAAAATAGTGAAAAATCATTCCTGAACGAATTAGCAAGCCTTCGAGTTTAACTCCTGGATTTTGTTGATCCATACACTAGTGCTGCCAATTGGATGGATAAAAAATTTGAATACTGTAATTTACCAATTTTTCCTTCACCAATCCCAAAAACAAAAAAAATACTTCATGAATTAGCAAGCCTTCTTCTTTTCTCCTGGATTTTGTTGATCCATACCCTAGTGCTGACAGCTGGATACAAAAACAAACCTTTATGAATGCCCTAGTTTACTAGTCTTACTCTAAAATGAGATTAAGTGTGCCTAATGACAACTATTTCATGGACCTAGCTGGTTTATAAAAGAACATCACAAATCAATAGATAACAGATGCGTGCAGAAAGAATTCAAATATACACAAAAACAGAGCAAGTTTAGCATCTTTCATGAATTTTCAATAAAAATACATAGTAAATTAATTGGGTATATTTTAGGTGGTCATGAGGAATGATTGTTATCTTTCCTAATTAGATTCAATTCTCACAAGTGACATGATAAACTAATATTGAATATATTATTAAAATGCTTTCAAACCTTATTTTAAAATAGATTTAACCCCTCAAAAGTATTTTACCTTTACCTAAGAACAAAACACACCCAAAAAAAAAGCATTTCTATCTGCTTAGCATTATACTCAGAATTAATAACTCGATAGACTCATAAATAAGTCTAGACCCAAATAGACTATACAATAAGGACCTCGTTGCATTAAAAGAATACATCTGTGCGATTCGATAGCATTAAAATTTTCAAGTTCTTTGAGGATATGCGCACCACAACTAAGTCGAGGTTAGTTTACGGGTTAGTGTAAACTAAGAAAAGGTACAAATTCATTAAGAAAAAAAAATAAAAAAATTCGATGCATTTTAGTTTTAGATAAATAAAAATGGTGAAAGTTAAAAATAGTTTGATTTATTTGTATTGCGTTGTTTAATGAGAAATTGTTTAAATGATTAAAAGTGGTTTGGATTTGGGTAAAAAGTTCAAAAATTTTATTTTTGTAAATACAGTGTTTGAATTATATTTTTATAATAGAAATAAATTTAACACTGTCAAAAATTTGCAGTACACATAATTTTTATTTAGATTTACTAAAATCCCTGCAATTTTTTTCTTTCAAGAAATTCCAAAGAAAAAAACATAATCGTTAAACTAAAATCAGTTGATGAAAGCACTTACAGACTTTGTCCTTGCCGGATGTGCAACAGTGACCACAAAAAAATAGATATGAATATTGATTTTTATTTTAATGTGTTTTTATGATGTTTTTAACAACATTGTTGTTTACATATTCATTTATAAGGAAGTAAGAAAATGGAGGAAATTAGACATGAATGGGAGGTAACTATCAAAGGCACCAAGCAAGTGTTCACTTGTCTTGTTGGTGGTTGTGCGGGGAATTTGAGTCAATCTAAGCTATCTGGCCTTAATCATCATCGCGCTACCACCCACAATCTCCCACCAATTCCTCCACGTCAAAGAGGTCGAGCAAGAGATGCAAATGCTACATGGGCGGTCAAATCAACAAGTGCAGTTAAAAGGCAAAATGCCAAAATACAATATGACTTAGATGCAAGGCTATGTCGTGCACGACAACAAGCATATAAAAGATTTGTCAATGAAGAAATTCTTTCAGCTGTAAGTATTTATTAGTATTTATTTGTATATGATTTTTTATTAATATTGTCAATGAAGAAATTCTTTCAGCTGTAAGTATTTATTAGTATTTATCTGTATATGTTTTCTATTAATATTAGTTTATTGTCGTGGACTAAATTCATTGAAACTTGTTTTCACAGTCAGTTGCTACATTTGATCAACTTAATGACACTTCAAAGCAAAGGATTTGTGAAAAAATTCAACGTTGGGATCAGAGTCTACCTCGTAGATGCATGCAGACAATGAAGCGCATAGATATTGCTATAAAAGAGAAAGCAAGCACTGAGGTTCCCGATGATGTGGGGGAAGAAGGATCAGATGGGCACAACCATATATTAAACTTTGATGAAACCAATCAGGACAATGACAACACAGTTGAGTCCATTTTTTTGCATATATTAATTTTTTAGACATTTTAACATTAAATAATATTTATATTTATTATAATTGTATACTAATTTCTCATTGTTATTGATATGCATAGCCTAATCAACAAAATTCCCCAAATTCAAGCCACCAACCATTGCGACGCTCACCTAGATTTCAAGGTTTTCAAGGGGTTACTGGGCCAGTAAGTTTTTAATCCATATAACCTATTCCACCGAAAATATTAATATATAAATTGTTATGTTTTACCATAATGATGGGATGAGAAATGGATGTTCTGTATTATATATCCTTATCTTTGATTTTTTTTTTATTATGTGCGTGTGTGTTATTTCTTATTTATGGTGCAGGTGTTCCCTTTGGAACCATCACAATCAATGAAAACCCCTTGTAGAAGCCTTAAGAAGAATGGAAATGAAATGGTTCAAATGCTACAACCATCTTCATGTCCAATGTCACAATGCAAGGTAAGACTATATTTATTTATACTCTTATAATTTTATCATATTTTTACATTTAATTATTTTTTATTCACATACTTATATCTATGTATAATCTAATGTTCAGAGTAATGAATATACATCTCCTAAAACACCTTTGCACATGTATGATGGTGGACATGATACTCAGCAAAAATCACATTCTCCTCAACCATTGCGGCATTCACCTAGACTTCAAGATAAATTAGGAGAGGTAAGTTATATACTACATATCTTAGCTCATAATAACATTGACATATTTTTTTATGACTAGTTAATGCATTTTCTTTTCATATTCCTTACATGTTCACCATATTCTCATTATATCTATATAGATTTTGATATTTATTGATAGCTAGTCAATGAAATGTCTTTTCATATTCGTTACATGGTCAGCATATTTTCATTATATCTATGTGGATTTTGATATTTATTGATAATGTTTTAATTTCCACAGAAAACAAAAAAGATAAATGTTGATGCTATGGTTAAAAGGACCAAAATCACGCCAAAGGACTTGAAAGCACGTGGGTTCAAGTCACGCAAACAATACATAGAGCATATATGCTCAACTAGCATTGCTCTCACTAAACCCACTAGGTTTGCTACTTTGAAGGCTAAACATTCCAGCAAGTTTAAATGACTTAGGCTACAATAATATAACTTTAGCCATTGTTTTATCTATAAAGGGGCTACAAGGACAGTTTCAATATATGTAATCTCTGTATTTTTTAGACTTTTTAATACATCATTTTTTTTTCCAAAAATTGTTTCCAGGTGCTAAGTATGTCTTTAAAATGCCAACATCATAAAGATTTTAAATATATTTGCATGATATTCCTCTGAAGTACTGCCCTTCACTAGCTACGTTTGCCCTTATCTGTCCAACTTTATCCTAGCTGCTATCGCATCAATCCAAGAAACAGTGAATCCGTGACTTTAAAGGCGAAATAATGCACACAAATATATACAAAGGAATAAAAACAGGATAATATATTCCTGAACGATTCAGTGCTCAGTCTCCTGGCATCCTTATCAAAGCATAATTAACAAAATCTAATGTTATTAATTATTAATGCAGTAAACCGCTCCAAGACGTCATTATCTCCATATGTGACCGCATTTCTGAGCACCCATTTCAATCATCCCTCTGCTCACTTAGATAGTTTCTGGTTATGTTAATAGCTAAAAAATTATTCATCCAAAAACACGTTGTAAGAAGTGGACATAATTGTAGTAATAGTCATCTCTATTTATGAAGGGAATCAAACAACAATGTGAACACTTTTCATGATTTTTCACAAGGATTTTGACTAAATAGATATAAATATCAAGAACCTAAACGATTTAGTTTAAGTTCACCTAGAAAAGAAAGGTGCTCTTACACCCTTGGTGGAAGGGTCATTTCACATAAAGATGTATGCTTCTATGTTGACGATAGTTATTCAACAAAATTATTTTTGTGTAGTAGAAAAACACTCCCACATCAATGTCAAATTTTCAATTCATTTGAGAGATGAAAATCACAACACTTATTATGTTTACACTGAACTTACTTTCCATTTCCCTTATTGAAGGTAATGATAGCATAGTAAAGGATATTTATGGTCATCAAATGAGTTCATTAAGTGGATTTCCTTCACTAGTTAAGTTATGTCATTGCAAAATGGTGAGACTTATTTCTAACAAAAGGAACATGAAACTAAAACGTGTTGAGAATAATTGAAAATTATTTTATTATATTTTTAAATGCATAAACAAATTTGAAGAAATAATTAAAAATAACAATAAACTAAAAATAAAATTAAATATTTAAACCATCATATACCAATATTACCTCTATCAACTAAGCATATTAAATGTAGATTAATTTTTTTTTAAGTGTCTTCATGTCTTAATGAATAATAGTAAGTTACTGGGTGAAACTTGATGTTCATTTTCTCACTCATAGAGGATATCTACTACATTTTTGGATAGTTATTAAATCATTCACTTTGTAAGCATCAACTTCATTAATGAAAATATAATGTCTTTTGAAAGTCCTACTTCTCTAATATATTTCTAGAATCGAAAACTCCTCACTTACCCTTAATCAAATATATAATATGTGCTACACTTTATACACAATATTAAGATAAAATACCAAAAAAATAAAATAAATAAGTTATCAAATTTACTTAACAATCAACATATTAATCATAATTATAACAACTTTAACCTTAAACCTTTAACTAATATTAAAATCATTCTTAACCATGGACCAAAACAATGCACTATACTCCTTAACAATAACTTACATCATCTGTTATGATAAAGGAGTATATTTCCTTAGTTCGAAAACTATGTCAAAATTTTTCTTACTTTTACCTTCCAAGTACCTTTTATGTTAGCATTTAATTGAATGAAAACTTTATAGATAGAAGCCAACATTGGGAAAGGGTAAACGAACAATAACTCAAGTCCCATGGTCCCAACAACAACGAGATTGCTTCAAATCACATGGTCCAAAAATGTTGTTTGGAATGGAATGTAAAATCACCATCCAAAAGTCAAAAGTCCATTAAAGTGAAGTGGAAATTTAATTATTGAATCGGACTACAAGAAAGGCACTAACATTCCATGAATCTACTAAATACAAGATTGATTAACTTTCCAAGAGTTGGATGACTATCTTATCTTACCTAGGTGCATGATCATTGATCTTTTTTAAATGTGAAAATACATGATTATCTTAGTATTGGGCATCAATTCCTAGTTTTCTCAATCCTTGCAAAGACCAACTATTTTGGAATGCTACAGGGAGATTGAGAATGATTTGATTAAGATACTTTAGTTGTGGAAAATGGTTTTAAGTGATATTAAGATACTAGAGTTATTTTTGTTGGACTGGGAGAGACAACTAAGAGGTGTAGATGGGTCATTGGCTTTGTCTTTTACCTAGTCAACTATTGGTGAAGTTATTGGAGAATTATGTTAGTTATGATGAGTAGTTAGATGTCAAAGTAATGATAATTGTAACGAGATCGTAAGTTATTGGAGAATTATGTTAGTGATGGTTAGTGGTGAGATGTGAGAGTAATGATAATTATAAAGTGTATGGTTTTTTTTTTTTTTTAATAAAAAGCAAAATGTATATTTTGGAGAAATGTATTTAGTATTTTGTTGGTATGTAGGGTAAATCGATTCATCATAATTTTGATAATTTAATAATGGGTATTAAATAAAGTCCATTATTTTCGTATAAACAAATAGATTATGAACTTGATTTTGTGATATATGGGTTATAATTAATAATATTAAAGTATTCAAATTAATTTATGAAACATGATAACATCTGGTTTGTAATTCGCAATTCTCTCACTCAAATTAATTCATAAAACTTATTATATAATAACATTTAGTTTATAATTCATGACATGTAGTTACTCAAATTAATTTATTAAACTTATTAAAAGATATTTATATTTTTTTTGAAAATTAAATTTATGAAACATGATAACATCTGGTTGTAATTCGCAATTTTCTCACTCAAATTAATTCATAAAACTTATTTAAACTTATTATATAATAACATTTAGTTTATAATTCATTACATGTAATCACTCAAATTAATTTATTAAACTTATTAAAAGATATATATATATATATATATATATAGAAAATTAATCAGAGATATGAATTAATCAGAGATATGAAGTTTAAATTTTTATGTAATTTTATTTATAGGATAAATATGAAAATTAAATAGAATTTATAAATACATAATATAATATTTTGTAATTCTGTAATTTTGGTTTTTATATAGTGTAATTAATAAATGAAATGGTTTTTTTAAGAATATTTTTCTCGTTAATTTTAACCAAAATATGACTAAGACTTTTAAAAACTTGAGTTTAAATTGTTTAATATGTAGAATTTGAGTGCTCTAGAGTTTTTTTGGGGTGTTGAATCTATTTATGCATTCAAAAATATATTTTAAACAACAAAAAATCACAAATTTGCTTGAAATTGTATTGTCGGATTCCGGTGAAAAAATGTCATTTAATCTATAAGTTAGTCTACACCTTTTGACTTCTACTTTTAAACTACTTTAGCTTAAAATGCTAAATAAATATTTTTAATATAAAACTTTAGTGGAAAATGTGAAAATCCTTCTTGATTGAAATTGAATACAAAATGTATACATATAGTGAAATTAATCTTAAAATTCTTAAAATTCAAGTTGTGAATCTTTGTATGCCCATTACTATTTTAAAGTGCAAAAATATATCCACATTGTTTAAAATGTTATTTCCTATTCACTATTTAATGAGCTTACTTATTACCCATCAACTACCAAGTGGGTTTAATCTATTATTGTGTCCATAATACATTCATTACCCCTTTGTGTAGCACCCTAAATACTCCATATTATCCTTCTTGGGCACATTACATTCCACTATTATTCACTTGTTTCATCCCAAAACCATGAGAAGAAATCATATAATATGACTTGCTAACTAATTTAGCCAATTAACACCATGCATAAGCATCCATCCATCATAGTGAAAATGTGGATATGGGGTCCAACTATGGTATTTACTCCTTGCTCTTGATTCTAGCTAATTATTTTGTTCCATGTCTTTATTGTTCTACTTTGATACCCTTATGCATTTATTTTAGTTGTATATATTCCTCCTTATAGGGTGTCTTTTTGGTTCCATGTTAACACATAGTAATTTTTTTAACACTCACACCCTTGCCATGGTGATTATTGTTTCTTCAAGTGGTGTGGCTGGCAATATACAACAACCTTACTGATTGGTTCTTCTTTCTTTCCTTCTTCAACATGTGTTTACTTTGAGTCAATTTATCTCCTTAGCTTTCCCTTCCTTATAATTCCCTTCCTAGAGTTTTTCTTCATGTATTTATTCACTCTCAAACTTTTCATTTAATGTGTCATAAGGTATTGCAATTAGATACCTTGTAAGGACTTCTTTAAGTTCTCATGTGCGTTATTCTTTCTTAGCAAGAGAAATATCCTCCAATGTAATACTATTTTTCTTATATCAAAGTTTCAAAAACTTCTTTTGCACATTAATATTAATTGTAACAACTAAGTCCATCCAAAGATGTTACGGGAGCATTGTTTAATTTTATGGTTATATAAAGTCAATGTTCTCGATACTTCCCCTTGAGATTCACCGAAAAGTGCCTGGGAGGAGGTTAGAAGGTATAAGTTTGGACTATTTAAACCACTTTTAATCCTTTAGGCCTGCAATAAAATGATTTTCTACAAAGCTAAAAATTCATTATGAGGTCTTGGGGTCAAAACCCCTTGGGTACGCAACATAGAAATTTGTTTCAACAAAGTAATACATTTATAAAGGGTTGAAATAACTAAATCCATGCTATATTTTCAAGATATAAACTTAATAAATAAATCTAAGCTAAAACAAGGCAAATAAAAATATATTTGCTTGTAAAAGGGAGCTTTGTTGAATGAAAATATGCAAATGAAATTTAGCTACAGCTATATCTTCCTGCACATCTGCACACATAAACTAGATATACTCGTGTAAATGTGGCAAAATAATCTTAAAAATAGATATATCAATTCCTTGGCTGTGATAAATACTTAAGCTCTTTTTCTTCAAGGTTTACTAGCGCTATATATGATAGGTAAATTGCAGGAAGCTAGTAATAAAAATATAAAAGTAATTTTTTTAAAGAACTTTTAAATGATGAGATGGTTGAAGGGTGAGGTTTTACCTTTTCTGTTTAAGCTTACCGATTTGCAGAGTTGCGATCACAACTTTTTTTTTTTGTTGATTTTCCCTTTGAGACTAGAGATGAGTGGGGAGTTGGGGGCAAGATTATCCCCCTCTTTTAGCCTTGGACAACCTGCAAGAAAATTCAACCACACTAGGAGGATCTACTCCTTTGAGATCCCCCAACTATAATAGCAACACTAGTGTCAATAGCTCACAAATGTAAAGGGAGATTCCCCCCTAAGAGAGCTTGTCCAACACTTGGAAAAGAGTATTTTTGGCAACTAGCAAATTGTGAGGTGAAGACCTGGGCCTTGATCTCCCCTTCCACATGACCCTCTACAGACTGTTGTGATACTATTGTGATAGCTTAAGTATACCTGCAACTTAGTCCTTAAAAGCACAAGATTGTAGGAAAAAACCAAGAAGAAAAGGCATAGAAGATCAACTCAATGCATAAGAGAGTATTTTCACAAATAGTTTCTTTGTATTAATGCGTCAAAATCATCTCCTACTCAACAACACTTACTAGAGGAGAGACTAGCCTTTTGTAAAACTTTTCTTAATGGTTAGATAACGACTAGCTAATGGCTAGTTGGACTCTTCCTCTATAATATGTTTTTACTAGTCATCCACATGTTGAAGACTCAATAACTTTTAATTAAAACCAATTCATGAATTTTCCCACTAAGGGGTTGAATTGACTCAAGATTCCTTTGGAGGTCCAACAACTCCTTTGATTATGGCTTGGGAGTTGAAGAATGGTCAAAGATGATTCAACATTCCACTTGACATTCCAATAGGTGTGGTTTATTTCAGAGTAATTTCTAGTTATTCATGTCAATATCAACTATGCTCTTTGGTACACATATGACATTTAAAATTAGCCTACATTTCTATTTTCTTTCTTTTTCTTTTAAAAGGTTCTTAATAGTGTCACCTTGGAATTACGGAAGATGGGCATATACGGAAGATGGGCATATACGGAAGATGTGTGCATATACGGAAACTGGGCATATACGGAAGATGTGCGCATATACAGAAACTGGGCATATACGGAAGATGTGCGCATATACGGAAGATGTGCGCATATACGGAAACTAGGCATATATGGAAAATGTGGGCATATACGGAAACTAGGCATATACGGAAGATGTGCGCATATACGAAAACTGGGCATATACGGAAGATGTGGGCATATACGGAAGATGTGCGCATATACGGAACCTGGGCATATACGGAAGATGTGCGCATATACGGAACCTGGGCATATACGGAAGATGTGCGCATATACGGAAACTGGGCATATACGGAAGATGTGCGCATATACGGAAGATGTGGGCATATACGGAAACTGGGCATATACGGAAGATGTGCGCATATACGGAAACTGGGCATATACGGAAGATGTGCGCATATACGGAAGATGTAGGCATATACGGAAACTGGGCATATACGGAAGATGTGCGCATATACGGAAGATGTGCGCATATATGGAAACTGGGCATATACGGAAGATGTGCGCATATACGGAAACTGGGCATATACGGAAGATGTGCGCATATACGGAACCTGGGCATATACGGAAGATGTGCGCATATACGGAAACTAGGCATATACGGAAGATGTGCGCAGATACGGAAGATGTGCGCATATACGGAAACTAGGCATATACGGAAGATGTGCGCATATACGGAAGATGTACGCATATACAGAAACTGGGCATATACGGAAGATGTGCGCATATACGGAAGATGTGCGCATATACGGAAACTGGGCATATACGGAAGATGTGGGCATATACGGAAACTGGGCATATACGGAAGATGTGTGCATATACGGAAACTGGGCATATACGGAAGATGTGCGCATATACGGAAACTGGGCATATACGGAAGATGTGCGCATATACGGAAGATGTGGGCATATATGGAAATTGGGCATATACGGAAGATGTGCGCATATACGGAAGATGTGGACATATACAGAAACTGCGCATATACGGAAGATGTGCGCATATACCGAAACTGGGCATATACGGAAGATGTGGGCATATACGGAAACTGGGCATATACAGAAGAAGTGCGCATATACGGAAACTGGGCATATACGGAAGATGTGCGCATATACGGAAACTGGGCATATACGGAAAATGTGGGCATATACGGAAACTCGGCATATACGGAAGAGGTGCGCATATACGGAAGATGTGCGCATATACGGAAACTGGGCATATACGGAAGATGTGCGCATATACGAAAGATGTGCGCATATACGGAAACTGGGCATATACGGAAGATGTGCGCATATACGGAACCTGGGCATATACGGAAGATGTGCGCATATACGGAAACTGGGCATATGCGAACATCTTCCGTATATGCCCAGTTTCCGTATTTGCGTACATCTTCCGTATATGCCCACATCTTCCGTATATGCCCAGTTACCGTATATGCGGCACATCTTCCATATATGCCCAGGTTCCGTATATGCCCAGTTTCCGTATATGCGCACATCTTCCGTATATGCCCAGTTTCCGTATATGCGCACATCTTCCGTATATGCGCACATCTTCCGTATATGCCCAGTTTCCGTATATGCCCACATTTTCCGTATATGCCAAGTTTCCGTATATGCGCACATCTTCCGTATATGCCAGTTTCGTATTGCGCACATCTTCCGTATATGCGCACATCTTCCGTATATGCCCAGTTTTCGTATATGCCACATCTTCCGTATATGCCCAGTTTCCGTATATGCGCACATCTTCGTATATGCGCAGTTTCCGTATATGCCCACATCTTCCGTATATGCGCACATCTTCCGTATATGCCCAGTTTCCGTATATGCCCACATCTCCCGTATATGCCCAGTTTCCGTATATGCGCACATCTTCCGTATATGCCCAGTTTTCGTATATGCACACATCTTCCGTATATGCGCACATCTTCCGTATATGCCCAGTTTCCGTATATGCGCACATCTTCCGTATATGCCCAGGTTCCGTATATGCGCACATCTTCCGTATATGCCCAGTTTCCGTATATGCGGACATCTTCCGTATATGCGCACATCTTCTATATATGCCCAGTTTCCGTATATGCCCACATTTTCCGTATATGCCCAGTTTCTGTATATGCGCACATCTTCCGTATATGCCCAGTTTCCGTATATGCGCACATCTTCCGTATATGCGCACTTCTTCTGTATATGCCCAGTTTCCGTATATGCCCACATCTTCCGTATATGCCCATCTTCCGTATATGCGCACATCTTCCGTATATGCGCAGTTTCCGTATATGCCCACATCTTCCGTATATGCGCACATCTTCCGTATATGCCCAGTTTCCGTATATGCCCACATCTTCCGTATATGCGCACATCTTCGGCATATGCCCAGTTTCCGTATATGCGCACATCTTCCGTATATGCCCAGTTTCCGTATATGCACACATCTTCCGTATATGCCCAATTTCCGTATATGCCCACATCTTCCGTATATGTCCAGTTTCCGTATATACGCACATCTTCCATATATGCCCAGTTTCCGTATATGCCTACATCTTCCGTATATGCGCACATCTTCCGTATATGCCCAGTTTCCGTATATGCGCACATCTTCCGTATATGCGCACATCTTCCGTATATGCCCAGTTTCCGTATATGCCCACATCTTCCGTATATGCGCACATCTTCCGTATATGCCCAGTTTCCGTATATGCGCACATCTTCCGTATATGCCCAGGTTCTGTATATGCACACATCTTCCGTATATGCCCAGTTTCCGTATATGCGCACATCTTTCGTATATGCGCACATCTTTCGTATATGCCCACATCTTCCGTATATGCCCAGTTTCCGTATATGCCTACATCTTCCGTATATGCGCACATCTTCCGTATATGCACAGTTTCCGTATATGCGCACATCTTCCGTATATGCGCACATCTTCCGTATATGCCCAGTTTCCGTATATGCCCACATCTTCCGTATATGTGCACATCTTCCGTATATGCCCAGTTTCCGTATATGCGCACATCTTCCGTATATGCCCAGGTTCTGTATATGCGCACATCTTCCGTATATGCCCAGTTTCCGTATATGCACACATCTTCCGTATATGCCCACATCTTCCGTATATGCCCAGTTTCCGTATATGCGCACATCTTCCGTATATGCGCACATCTTCCGTATATGCCCAGTTTCTGTATATGCCCACATTTTCCGTATATGCCCAGTTTCCATATATGCGCACATCTTCCGTATATGCGCGCATCTTCCGTATATGCCCAGTTTCCGTATATGCGCACATCTTCCGTATATGCCCAGTTTCCGTATATGCACACATCTTCCGTATATGCACACATCTTCCGTATATGCCCATCTTCCGTAATTCCAAGGTGACACTATTAAGAACCTTTTAAAAGAAAAAGAAAGAAAATAGAAATGTAGGCTAATTTTAAATGTCATATATGTACCAAAGAGCATAGTTGGTATTGACATGAATAACTAGAAATTACTCTGAAATAAACCACACCTATTGGAATGTCAAGTGGAATGTTGAATCATCTTTGACCATTCTTCAACTCCCAAGCCATAAGCAAAGGAGTTGTTGGACCTCCAAAGGAATCTTGAGTCAATTCAACCCCTTAGTGGGAAAATTCATGAATTGGTTTTAATTAAAAGTTATTGAGTCTTCAACATGTGGATGACTAGTAAAAACATATTATAGAGGAAGAGTCCAACTAGCCATTAGCTAGTCGTTATCTAACCATTAAGAAAAGTTTTACAAAAGGCTAGTCTCTCCTCTAGTAAGTGTTGTTGTGTAGGAGATGATTTTGACGCATTAATACAAAGAAACTATTTGTGAAAATACTCTCTTATGCATTGAGTTGATCTTCTATGCCTTTTATTCTTGGTTTTTTCCTACAATCTTGTGCTTTTAAGGACTAAGTTGCAGGTATACTTAAGCTATCACAATAGTATCACAACAGTCTGTAGAGGGTCATGTGGAAGGGGAGATCAAGGCCCAGGTCTTCACCTCACAATTTGCTAGTTGCCAAAAATACTCTTTTCCAAGTGTTGGAAAAGCTCTCTTAGGGGGGAATCTCCCTTTACATTTGTGAGCTATTGACATTAGTGTTGCTATTATAGTTGGGGTATCTCAAAGGAGTAGATCCTCCTAGTGTGGTTGAATTTTCTTGCAGGTTTTCCAAGGCTAAAAGAGGGGGATAATCTTGCCCCCAACTCCCCACTCATCTCTAGTCTCAAAGGGAAAATCAACAAAAAAAAAAGGTTGTGATCGCAACTCTGCAAATCGGTAAGCTTAAACAGAAAAGGTAAAACCTCACCCTTCAACCATCTCATCATTTAAAAGTTCTTTAAAAAAATTCCTTTTATATTTTTATTACTAGCTTCCTGCAATTTACCTATCATATATAGCGCTAGTAAACCTTGAAGAAAAAGAGCTTAAGTATTTATCACAGCCAAGGAATTGATATATCTATTTTTAAGATTATTTTGCCACATTTACACGAGTATATCTAGTTTATGTGTGCAGATGTGCAGGAAGATATAGCTGTAGCTAACTTTCATTTGCATATTTTCACTCAACAAAGCTCCCTTTTACAAGCAAATATATTTTATTTGCCTTGTTTTAGCTCAGATTTATTTATTAAGTTTATATCTTGAAAATATAGCATGGATTTAGTTATTTCAACCCTTTATAAATGTATTACTTTGTTGAAACAAATTTCTATGTTGCGTACCCAAGGGGTTTTGACCCCAAGACCTCATAATGAATTTTCAGCTTTGTAGAAAATCATTTTATTGCAGGCCTAAAGGATTAAAAGTGGTTTAAATAGTCCAAACTTATACCTTCTAACCTCCTCCCAGGCACTTTTGGGTGAATCTCAAGGGGAAGTATCGAGAACATTGACTTTATATAACCATAAAATTAAACAATGCTCCCGTAACATCTTTGGATGGACTTAGTTGTTACAATTAATATTAATGTGCAAAAGAAGTTTTTGAAACTTTGATATAAGAAAAATAGTATTACATTGGAGGATATTTCTCTTGCTAAGAAAGAATAACGCACATGAGAACTTAAAGAAGTCCTTACAAGGTATCTAATTGCAATACCTTATGACACATTAAATGAAAAGTTTGAGAGTGAATAAATACATGAAGAAAAACTCTAGGAAGGGAATTATAAGGAAGGGAAAGCTAAGGAGATAAATTGACTCAAAGTAAACACATGTTGAAGAAGGAAAGAAAGAAGAACCAATCAGTAAGGTTGTTGTATATTGCCAGCCACACCACTCGAAGAAACAATAATCACCATGGCAAGGGTGTGAGTGTTAAAAAAATTACTATGTGTTAACATGGAACCAAAAAGACACCCTATAAGGAGGAATATATACAACTAAAATAAATGCATAAGGGTATCAAAGTAGAACAATAAAGACATGGAACAAAATAATTAGCTAGAATCAAGAGCAAGGAGTAAATACCATAGTCGGACCCCATATCCACATTTTCACTATGATGGATGGATGCTTATGCATGGTGTTAATTGGCTAAATTAGTTAGCAAGTCATATTATATGATTTCTTCTCATGGTTTTGGGATGAAACAAGTGAATAATAGTGGAATGTAATGTGCCCAAGAAGGATAATATGGAGTATTTAGGGTGCTACACAAAGGGGTAATGAATGTATTATGGACACAATGATAGATTAAACCCACTTGGTAGTTGATGGGTAATAAGTAAGCTCATTAAATAGTGAATAGGAAATAACATTTTAAACAATGTGGATATATTTTTGCACTTTAGAATAGTAATGGGCATACAAAGATTCACAACTTGAATTTTAAGAATTTTAAGATTAATTTCACTATATGTATACATTTTGTATTCAATTTCAATCAAGAAGGATTTTCACATTTTCCACTAAAGTTTTATATTAAAAATATTTATTTAGCATTTTAAGCTAAAGTAGTTTAAAAGTAGAAGTCAAAAGGTGTAGACTAACTTATAGATTAAATGACATTTTTTCACCGGAATCTGACAATACAATTTCAAGCAAATTTGTGATTTTTTGTTGTTTAAAATATATTTTTGAATGCATAAATAGATTCAACACCCAAAAAAACTCTAGAGCACTCAAATTCTACATATTAAACAATTTAAACTCAAGTTTTTAAAAGTCTTAGTCATATTTTGGTTAAAATTAACGAGAAAAATATTCTTAAAAAAACCATTTCATTTATTAATTACACTATATAAAAACCAAAATTACAGAATTACAAAATATTATATTATGTATTTATAAATTCTATTTAATTTTCATATTAATCCTATAAATAAAATTACATAAAAATTTAAACTTCATATCTCTGATTATATATATATATATATATATATATATATATATATATATATTTATATATATATATATATATATATATATATATATAAGTTTAATAAATTAATTTGATTGATTACATGTAATGAATTATAAACTAAATGTTATTATATAATAAGTTTAAATAAGTTTTATGAATTAATTTGAGTGAGAAAATTGCGAATTACAACCAGATGTTATCATGTTTCATAAATTTAATTTTCAAAAAAAATATAAATATCTTTTAATAAGTTTAATAAATTAATTTGAGTAACTACATGTCATGAATTATAAACTAAATGTTATTATATAATAAGTTTTATGAATTAATTTGAGTGAGAGAATTGCAAATTACAAACCAGATGTTATCATGTTTCATAAATTAATTTGAATACTTTAATATTATTAATAATAACCCATATATCACAAAATCAAGTTCATAATCTATTTGTTTATACGAAAATAATGGACTTTATTTAATACCCATTATTAAATTATCAAAATTATGATGAATCGATTTACCCTACATACCAACAAAATACTAAATACATTTCTCCAAAATATACATTTTGCTTTTTATTAAAAAAAAAAAAAAAACCATACACTTTATAATTATCATTACTCTCACATCTCACCACTAACCATCACTAACATAATTCTCCAATAACTTACGACCTCGTTACAATTATCATTACTTTGACATCTAACTACTCATCATAACTAACATAATTCTCCAATAACTTCACCAATAGTTAACTAGGTAAAAGACAAAGCCAATGACCCATCTACACCTCTTAGTTGTCTCTCCCAGTCCAACAAAAATAACTCTAGTATCTTAATATCACTTAAAACCATTTCCCACAACTAAAGTATCTTAATCAAATCATTCTCAATCTCCTTGTAGCATTCCAAAATAGTTGGTCTTTGCAAGGATTGAGAAAACTAGGAATTGATGCCCAATACTAAGATAATCATGTATTTTCACATTTAAAAAAGATCAATGATCATGCACCGAGGTAAGATAAGATAGTCATCCAACTCTTGGAAAGTTAATCAATCTTGTATTTAGTAGATTCATGGAATGTTAGTGCCTTTCTTGTAGTCCGATTCAATAATTGAATTTTCACTTCACTTTAATGGACTTTTGACTTTTGGATGGTGATTTTACATTCCATTCCAAACAACATTTTTGGACCATCTGATTTGAAGCAATCTCGTTGTTGTTGGGACCATGGGACTTGAGTTATTGTTCGTTTACCCTTTCCCAATGTTGGCTTCTATCTATAAAGTTTTCATTCAATTAAATGCTAACATAAAAGGTACTTGGAAGGTAAAAGTAAGAAAAATTTTGACATAGTTTTCGAACTAAGGAAATATACTCCTTTATCATAACAGATGATGTAAGTTATTGTTAAGGAGTATAGTGCATTGTTTTGGTCCATGGTTAAGAATGATTTTAATATTAGTTAAAGGTTTAAGGTTAAAGTTGTTATAATTATGATTAATATGTTGATTGTTAAGTAAATTTGATAATTTATTTATTTTATTTTTTTGGTATTTTATCTTAATATTGTGTATAAAGTGTAGCACATATTATATATTTGATTAAGGGTAAGTGAGGAGTTTTCGATTCTAGAAATATATTAGAGAAGTAGGACTTTCAAAAGACATTATATTTTCATTAATGAAGTTGATGCTTACAAAGTGAATGATTTAATAACTATCCAAAAATGTAGTAGATATCCTCTATGAGTGAGAAAATGAACATCAAGTTTCACCCATTAACTTACTATTATTCATTAAGACATGAAGACACTTAAAAAAAAATTAATCTACATTTAATATGCTTAGTTGATAGAGGTAATATTGGTATATGATGGTTTAAATATTTAATTTTATTTTTAGTTTATTGTTATTTTTAATTATTTCTTCAAATTTGTTTATGCATTTAAAATATATAATAAAATAATTTTCAATTATTCTCAACACGTTTTAGTTTCATGTTCCTTTTGTTAGAAATAAGTCTCACCATTTTGCAATGACATAACTTAACTAGTGAAGGAAATCCACTTAATGAACTCATTTGATGACCATAAATATCCTTTACTATGCTATCATTACCTTCAATAAGGGAAATGGAAAGTAAGTTCAGTGTAAACATAATAAGTGTTGTGATTTTCATCTCTCAAATGAATTGAAAATTTGACATTGATGTGGGAGTGTTTTTCTACTACACAAAAATAATTTTGTTGAATAACTATGGTCAACATAGAAGCATACATCTTTATGTGAAATGACCCTTCCACCAAGGGTGTAAGAGCACCTTTCTTTTCTAGGTGAACTTAAACTAAATCGTTTAGGTTCTTGATATTTATATCTATTTAGTCAAAATCCCTTGTGAAAAATCATGAAAAGTGTTCACATTGTTGTTTGATTCCCTTCATAAATAGAGATGACTATTACTACAATTATGTCCACTTCTTACAACGTGTTTTTGCTTGAATAATTTTTTAGCTATTAACATAACCAGAAACTATCTACGTGAGCAGAGGGATGATTGAAATGGGTGCTCAGAAATGCGGTCACATATGGAGATAATGACGTCTTGGAGCGGTTTACTGCATTAATAATTAATAACATTAGATTTTTTTAATTATGTTTTGATAAGGATGCCAGGAGACTGAGCACTGAATCGTTCAGGAATATATTATCCTGTTTTTATTCCTTTGTATATATTTGTGTGCATTATTTCGCCTTTAAAGTCACGGATTCACTGTTTCTTGGATTGATGCGATAGCAGCTAGGATAAAGTTGGACAGATAAGGGCAAACGTAGCTAGTGAAGGGCAGTACTTCAGATGAATATCATGCAAATATATTTAAAATCTTTATGATGTTGGCATTTTAAAGACATACTTAGCACCTGGAAACAATTTTTGGAAAAAAAAATGATGTATTAAAAAGTCTAAAAAATACAGAGATTACATATATTGAAACTGTCCTTGTAGCCCCTTTATAGATAAAACAATGGCTAAAGTTATATTATTGTAGCCTAAGTCATTTAAACTTGCTGGAATGTTTAGCCTTCAAAGTAGCAAACCTCGTGGGTTTAGTGAGAGCAATGCTAGTTGAGCATATATGCTCCATGTATTGTTTGTGTGACTTGAACCCACGTGCTTTCAAGTCCTTTGGCGTGATTTTGGTCCTTTTAACCATAGCATCAACATTTATCTTTTTCGTTTTCTGTGGAAATTAAAACACTATCAATAAATATCAAAATCCACATAGATATAATGAAAATATGCTGACCATGTAACGAATATGAAAAGACATTTCATTGACTAGCTATCAATAAATATCAAAATCTATATAGATATAATGAGAATATGGTGAACATGTAAGGAATATGAAAAGAAAATGCATTAACTAGTCATAAAAAAATATGTCAATGTTATTATGAGCTAAGATATGTAGTATATAACTTACCTCTCCTAATTTATCTTGAAGTCTAGGTGAATGCCGCAATGGTTGAGGAGAATGTGATTTTTGCTGAGTATCATGTCCACCATCATACATGTGCAAAGGTGTTTTAGGAGATGTATATTCATTACTCTGAACATTAGATTATACATAGATATAAGTATGTGAATCAAAAAGAATTAAATGTAAAAATATGATAAAATTATAAGAGTATAAATAAATATAGTCTTACCTTGCATTGTGACATTGGACATGAAGATGGTTGTAGCATTTGAACCATTTCATTTCCATTCTTCTTAAGGCTTCTACAAGGGGTTTTCATTGATTGTGATGGTTCCAAAGGGAACACCTGCACCATAAATAAGAAATAACACACACGCACATAATAAAAAAAAATCAAAGATAAGGATATATAATACAGAACATCCATTTCTCATCCCATCATTATGGTAAAACATAACAATTTATATATTAATATTTTCGGTGGAATAGGTTATATGGATTAAAAACTTACTGGCCCAGTAACCCCTTGAAAACCTTGAAATCTAGGTGAGCGTCGCAATGGTTGGTGGCTTGAATTTGGGGAATTTTGTTGATTAGGCTATGCATATCAATAACAATGAGAAATTAGTATACAATTATAATAAATATAAATATTATTTAATGTTAAAATGTCTAAAAAATTAATATATGCAAAAAAATGGACTCAACTGTGTTGTCATTGTCCTGATTGGTTTCATCAAAGTTTAATATATGGCTGTGCCCATCTGATCCTTCTTCCCCCACATCATCGGGAACCTCAGTGCTTGCTTTCTCTTTTATAGCAATATCTATGCGCTTCATTGTCTGCATGCGTCTACGAGGTAGACTCTGATCCCAACGTTGAATTTTTTCACAAATCCTTTGCTTTGAAGTGTCATTAAGCTGATCAAATGTAGCAACTGACTGTGAAAACAAGTTTCAATGAATTTAGTCCACGACAATAAACTAATATTAATAGAAAACATATACAGATAAATACTAATAAATACTTACAGCTGAAAGAATTTCTTCATTGACAATATTAATAAAAAATCATATACAAATAAATACTAATAAATACTTACAGCTGAAAGAATTTCTTCATTGACAAATCTTTTATATGCTTGTTGTCGTGCACGACATAGCCTTGCATCTAAGTCATATTGTATTTTGGCATTTTGCCTTTTAACTGCACTTGTTGATTTGACCGCCCATGTAGCATTTGCATCTCTTGCTCGACCTCTTTGACGTGGAGGAATTGGTGGGAGATTGTGGGTGGTAGCGCGATGATGATTAAGGCCAGATAGCTTAGATCGACTCAAATTCCCCGCACAGCCACCAACAAGACAAGTGAACACTTGCTTGGTGCCTTTGATAGTTACCTCCCATTCATGTCTAATTTCCTCCATTTTCTTACTTCCTTATAAATGAATATGTAAACAACAATGTTGTTAAAAACATCATAAAAACACATTAAAATAAAAATCAATATTCATATCTATTTTTTTGTGGTCACTGTTGCACATCCGGCAAGGACAAAGTCTGTAAGTGCTTTCATCAACTGATTTTAGTCTGATTTTAGTTTAACGATTATGTTTTTTTCTTTGGAATTTCTTGAAAGAAAAAAATTGCAGGGATTTTAGTAAATCTAAATAAAAATCACGTGTACTGCAAATTTTTGACAGTGTTAAATTTATTTCTATTATAAAAATATAATTCAAACACTGTATTTACAAAAATAAAATTTTTGAACTTTTTACCCAAATCCAAACCACTTTTAATCATTTAAACAATTTCTCATTAAACAACGCAATACAAATAAATCAAACTATTTTTAACTTTCACCATTTTTATTTATCTAAAACTAAAATGCATCGAATTTTTTTTTTTTTTTTTTCTTAATGAATTTGTACCTTTTCTTAGTTTACACTAACCCGTAAACTAACCTCGACTTAGTTGTGGTGCGCATATCCTCAAAGAACTTGAAAATTTTAATGCCATCGAATCGCACAGATGTATTCTTTTAATGCAAGGAGGTCCTTATTGTATAGTCTATTTGGGTCTAGACTTATTTATGAGTCTATCGAGTTATTAATTCTGAGTATAATGCTAAGGAGATAGAAATGCTTTTTTTTTGGGTGTGTTTTGTTCTTAGGTAAAGGTAAAATACTTTTGAGGGGTTAAATCTATTTTAAAATAAGGTTTGAAAGCATTTTAATAATATATTCAATATTAGTTTATCATGCCACTTGTGAGAATTGAATCTAATTAGGAAAGATAACAATCATTCCTCATGACCACCTAAAATATACCCAATTAATTTACTATGTATTTTTATTGAAAATTCATGAAAGATGCTAAACTTGCTCTGTTTTTGTGTATATTTGAATTCTTTCTGCACGCATCTGTTATCTCTTGATTTGTGATGTTCTTTTATAAACCAGCTAGGTCCATGAAATAGTTGTCATTAGGCACACTTAATCTCATTTTAGAGTAAGACTAGTAAACTAGGGCGTTCATAAAGGTTTGTTTTTGTATCCAGCTGTCAGCACTAGGGTATGGATCAACAAAATCCAGGAGAAAAGAAGAAGGCTTGCTAATTCATGAAGTATTTTTTTTGTTTTTGGGATTGGTGAAGGAAAAATTGGTAAATTACAGCATTCATAAATTTTTATCCATCCAATTGGCAGCACTAGTGTATGGATCAACAAAATCCAGGAGTTAAACTCGAAGGCTTGCTAATTTGTTCAGGAATGATTTTTCACTATTTTGAGACTGGTGATGATTGTGGGGTCTACTTTACCCGTCTTCTCCCCGGTCTCCAAAAGATCCATAAAGGGCGCTCTAGCCTAACGCAGCGCCAGCGAGCCATTCGGCGCGTAGCCGACATGTGCTTGGCTCAAACCGCGAAGAAGGGTTCTGCGTGGAGTCGAGCTCTGAACCATCACCGTTTGGGCAGAGAAAAGATGATGGCGAAGCTGAAGATGAAGAAATCCTCCCTCCGCCGAAGCCGTAGCGTAACGCTGGCAAGGAGAAAAAGATTGGCCAATATTGATATAAAGACAGATAGCCATGACGATGGCTCCATTGAAAGGAAACTTGGGACTCTGCAGAGGCTCGTTCCCGGTGGCAGAAGCATGGGTTTTGATACCCTTCTTCAGGAGACCGCGGACTACATACTGAATCTTGAAGTGCAAGTTCACGCCATGGAGGCCCTCGGAGAATTTTACACGAGTTCTACTAGTGTATGGACGAAGCCACCACGCAACAGAAGCAGGGATCAGCTTCCCCTTCTGTAATAGTAGTTATGTTATTGAAAATTATATAGAGATCACAGAAGATATTTTCCATATTGAAAGTTTAAAGCAAATCCAACTGGTTTTTGTCAAAAGATATAACATGACTTATAGATGGATCAAGCACGGCAGACAAAGACCTATATGAATCAGACCGAGGACGAACTTGATCCAAATTGCATTTGTAAGTTTCAATGGTGACCGACGGAAAACAAATTTACACATCTTGCCACCTGTCCTGTAAGTTGGGTGTATGTTGCAGTCTCAAACCATGTTATGTCTTGAAAATTTTACAGAGAACGCATAAGATATTATTCATATCCTAAATCAAACTTGTTTACCTGGCTTTCAGATAGATTTAAAAAGATATTACTTGACTTCTATTTGGAGGGAAATAGATGTTAAAATTCACCAAGAATTCGCAGGCTTCAGGGGCACTAACCTTGCCAACCGCAAATCTCGATAACCAATGGCCAGCTCCTCCAGGTATTGAACGTCTCCTCTGTTCTGTTCGCCGAATGGTTTTGCAGATAATGTTCTGTTCGCCGCGGAGTAGGAATGGTTTTGCAGATGAGCTGGCCGGGACTTTGAAGGCCGGAGGAGGTGGAAATTCCTATTTCCACCACTATAGGAAAGTTAATGCACCCTGACATGCAAGGGGAATAGTGGATGCCTTGCTGCTAACATGCCAAAGTCAACTTTGGCAGAAATATAAATGCAAGGCACCCACTATTCCCCTTGCATGTCAGGGTGCATTAACTTTCCTATAGTGGTGGAAATAGGAATTTCCGGAAGAGGTTGGTCCAGTTCGTGCGTGAGATAAATGAGCTCTCCCGTCGGGCATTAATATGATCTGAGTGGAGGCCACGCGCTCCCGTCCGGCATCAATATGTCATCAATACGATCTGAGGGGAGGCTGCGGGTGGCTGCGGGCAGGGTCGCCGGGGGTTTCGATGGGCAGCCGGAGAGGGATGCCGGAGACCGATGATGTATGGACGGATGATGCATGGTGGATGGTGGTCGCCGTGCTCTGTGAGGCTGTCAGAGGGGTACCTCCATAGCATTAACTTTGCTATGGAGGTGGAAATAGGAATTGCCATCCGGACTTGTGCAATCTGATGGCCTTGATCTGCTCGAGGTTCATCCATCATGCGTGCGTTGTGTTGGACCCAAAATTTAAAAGATCCAGGGGATAAATAAATAACAATTAAATAGGCGTACAATTCTTTTATATTAGATTTTGATAGTTGATTGAAGTCGGTAAGAATGGGCCGAAATTTATTTAAAACAGGAAGGTCATTGAAGGTTGAATAAACGTACAACTATTTCCAATTAACTTTTGCTTTAATTGATAGTGATGGGTAAGACCACAAATTTATTTCACACATGGAGGCCATTGAAGTTTGGCAGTATGAATTATTTGTATGAGATTTTGTTTTGTTTCTCAGCAATAAGGGAGGACCAGAAGTACGGTTAGAGAAGCGTCAGAAATAGGGCGAAGAAGAAAGGGTATGAAGTGGATAAAAAGATAGAACCGAGGTTAAAAAAAAAAAAAAATGCGAACGAGAAGGGCAAAAGAGAAGACAAAGAGAGATTTTATGGATCAAAATGATTTTGATTTATTAACCGAATTACTATAGTTATTTGAAGGTGTAAAGATATAAATAATGTAGTTACTGATCTGAAGGTTAACAAGTGTTACATAGTAATTAAAGTCTCGTAAAAATATTGAATTTAATTTAGCTTTAAAGTTTAAAATATAGTAAATTTAGAATTTACTGATTAGTAAATGGAAATAATTTTGTTAAGTTTTAAAAATATATTAGATTTTTTATAAATTCTTATATATTTTGCAAAATCAAATAACTATAAAAATAGAAAAATTTGCAAAAAAAAATGTATAGTTTCACATTCTTAGATTGAAAATTATTTAACATGTTTAACCAAATTAATAGATAGTCGGCTTAAAACCCATTGTGATAAACATAATAATATAAATTAATTTATAATTTGAATTAAAGTACTCTGGTTGAAATGTTACAGATTAAAACCATTTCCAAAGAAAAAAATTACATAAAATACTTTTTTTGGGAAAATAAAATAAGATTCAATGCAGAAAGATACTTGTGTTCATATATATATTTGAAGATGCAAAAAACTATTACATAAAACAAATTTTAAATAAAATAAAGCAAACCTTAGAGTAGGTAGCCCTTAAAATACTTTTTTTGGGAAAATAAAATAAGATTCAATGCAGAAAGATACTTGTGTTCATATATATATTTGAAGATGCAAAAAACTATTACATAAAACAAATTTTAAATAAAATAAAGCAAACCTTAGAGTAGGTAGCCCTTAAATATAGTTGAATAGATTAGAAAACTATAAAAATATAAAGATTTCATTAATAATAAAAATTACAATTATGTAATTTTTATTTATTTAATATTAGTTTTTTAATTATTAATAATAAAAATATTATAAAATAATAATTATAATGTTTCAATTAATAAATACATTTAAATAAAAAATAATAAGACAATAATTTTTTTAAATATTTAAAGCATTATATAACATTGCTTTCAACCTGAAATTTATTATTAAAAGTAGATACTTATGTCTTAAGCTATTTGAATGGTTTGATAGCTTATATGTCATTTGGCGTTAACCTTGATCTCTATTGAAACTATATTATTTTCCTGTAATATTGATATGTAATTTTAAATTGAGAAAGTTTGTGAAGAATCATATTGTCCTATTGAGTTTTGGAGAATTACTTGAAATGACAAAGTTAAAATATATTTGGACCAACAATGTGAGAACTCCATTTTTAGAATGGCAAAACTTATGAAATTACCATATTGATAACCATAATAAAATGTTATAGCATAAATTAGGTTGGTATAATTGGAGTTAATGCGTATAAAAAAATCTATTTTATATGCTTGAGATTGAGATTCAAACCATTCAAATATCTTATTATAATGAATTTAAAATTTAATCTAGGCATATGAATCATGCTTTCAGTGTTCAACATCAATGTTATTTAATGAATCTAAGTAGCCAAATAACATGTTTATATTTACAGCCAATAGCATTAGAGATAAATTCTAATAAGAAAATTGCAAAAAATTGCAAAAATATTTTGTAAAGTTCCATTTTGTTAATATGAAAATTATTTAACATATTTGACTAAGTGGTCAGCCTAAAACCCAATGCATAATACCTACTCAGGGGTAATAATAAAAATGTTGGATGCTAATTAAAAACTAGAGAGGGGGAATGTTTTTGAAACATTTAACATTACAAATTATTGGAAAAGGTTTTCCTAATTTCTTTATTAAAGTGAGGTTGAAAAATAAAATAATTAAATCACATTGACCATGAAAAATGCGTACAGAAGTGTGTCCCAAAATTATGATAAGCACATAATTTTTTTTTCAAAAAATTTAAATGTAAAATAATCTTTTATTAAAATATGGTCTTATTATTTTTAAATATATATAATTTTATTAGAACTTTTGGTATTGAGAATTAGATGTAGGTAATAATTTAAGATATTATTTAATTTAGAAGATTTTTTAAAAATAGATTTTATTGATTAAGAGTCCAAGAAGAAAATATTGATTAAAAATTAATTTTGAATGAAAAATTTTCCAAAACCATGTAAATAAAATAATCTACTTGATTATTGTCCACCAACTAATTATCCAAATTTTATTAAAAAAAAATCTGATTACAACCAACCAACAAATTATTTCAAATGATCATATCGACGATAATATTACAAGTGATATTTATTTATTTATTATTATTATTATTATTATTTATGTATTTATTTATTTATTTTTATTTTTTTAGTTAAGACTAAGCTAAGTACCCACGTGGGATTTGACCTATCGCGAGTGCCTTAACAACACACCCATTCACCCTATCACAAGAAGTGCCTTAACAGCGCACCCATTCACCGTCAATCCAAAGCCCATGGGCTATATTACAAGTGATATTAGTGCACATAAAATTTTGAAATTATATTAATATTCGACAATAAGCTGAATCATATTGAAATTATATTAATGTTCGACAATAACCCAAATCATAGCAAACTTTTTCTTGCTCGAGCAAAACCTATGGATTCTTGTTCCTACAACAATAAAACACAACTTGCAAAACCGAGCTATCCTGAGTCTAATTCATCATTCCTTTTTTAAACAAGTGATATTACTGCACATAAAGTTTTGAAATTATATTGGTGTTCGATAATAACGCAGATCATAGCAGACTTTTTCTTACTGGAGCAAAACATGTTGATTCCGGATTCTATAACAATAAAACACAACACGACTGGCAAAACTGAGCGACCCTCGTGTCTAATCTGATCTGTTTTTTTTGTTAAAAAAACCCTACTGCTCTAGCCGCTAATCGATTGAGTAGATTTACAGAGTTAACATGGAAACTAATGAAAATTAATGAATGTTCATTGCATGCAATTTATACACGTTTTTATTTCAACAAAATGGAAATAAGCTCTGTTACAGGGGAATCACTACCCAGAGGTGGGAAACCCATTCTAGTGGTTCCCGCGCTCCCAGAAGCTTTGGAATTGTATGGGAACGTTCCTTTTTCTGTGGGAGCTGCAACGGGAACTTGGGAAAGTTTCGGGAGCTTTGAAGACTGTTTTTTTTGGAGTTCCTATGTTCCCTAGGGTTGGGGAATACAAAGCATGTAGACAAATATGTTGAACTGCCCACAAAACATGAGGCTTTGTTGAAACCTTTGTAGGAAGAAAGGCCAAAGACATCCTTAACACCGATATCCTTAATTGAGAAACTGAAGCAATCTCTTCATGGGTTAAGGAAGCGTGTGACACCTCAATGTAAGGGCAATATCCGGATGTCATGCTAATGAGTATTTATTTTTTTTGTTTATGTATATGTATCGCAGAAGATTGTGTGCATATTGTAAGTGGCAGTCAATGCTTAATCTCTTGATGGGTTAAGGAAGCGTGTGACACCTCAATGTAAGGGCAATATCCGGATGTCATGCTAATGAGTATTTATTTTTTTTGTTTATGTATATGTATCGCAGAAGATTGTGTGCATATTGTAAGTGGCAGTCAATGCTTAACCATTAGAGTCGCTTTACCTTTTCTCATAAAAATAACTAGAGAAACATAGGTAAACTTGTTCCTTTGTATTTTTAAGGCAGATTGTTTCACATCCTATGTGTCAGATAATGAACTTGACATTTTAATATTTTATATATATAAAAGGGAGAGACTCAGATATATTTATATATAAGAGAGATTATATATTTAAATTGATTTTAATATTTGAATATTTTGATTTAATATTAGTTTTGATTATTATATAATTATATATTTTTTATTTTTTATTTTTTATTATATAATATTACTGTTCCCGATTAGCCATTTCCTATAAATTTGGGGAAACCTCTAGCCATTCCTGACACCCATACCCAAGTTCCCAATGTGCCCACGTTTTAGAAACTCATGCAACATAGGAAATACGAGAATCACTGCAAAGAATTTTATTTAAAAATTGACCTGTGTATTAATTGTATCATAAATATCATATCACCAAAATAATATGTTTATATTTACAGCTAATAATATTAGAGACAAATATTAATAAAAAATTTGTAAAAAAATATATTTTGTAAAGTTTCACTTTGTTAATATGAAAACTATTTGACATATTTGATTAAATTAATAGATATTCAACCTAAAACCCAATCCATAATACTTGCTAAGGCAAGGCTAATAAAAGCATCTGGTGAGAATTTGAAGTGCTTGTGTGTGCTTCCGTTGTGTCTATATTTTCAAATTTTCGATGTGTGCTTTGTTCTGTTTAATTTTCATTTTCATAATTTAAATGGTTCAAACTTGATAATAGAGCATAAATACCTTGAAGCACTTCCGTTGTGTCTATATTTTCAAATTTTCGATGTGTGCTTTACTGTGTTTAATTTTCATTTCCATAATTTAAATTGTTCAAACTTGATAATAGAGCATGAATACCTTAAAGCAGAGTGATTTCAGTTTGAAAAACGTAATTGGTAGAATTGTTTTGAAGTGTTGGAAATTCTATCAAAGATATTTCACTAGGGAGAAGTATGAGACTAGAAATTTATGTAAAAGCATTAGCATGGCCAGCAAAAGAGGAGGATGTATGCAATGGAGAGTTTGATGGCATCATGGCAGTGCTCCAAATGGGATGACATCCATTAAGGGATATGCAAGTTAGGTTGAAGCCATAAAGACAATTTAGAGAATGGGAGTTGCAACAAAAACTAATGATGTAAGTGATGATGAAATAAAGTTGTTGAAGCAATTTTAGTTTTAGTAGAAAGAATTATTAAGACATTGATAAATTATAGGGGAAAGTTAGAATTAGAAACCCTTTACCTCTTCAAGGAGTTTGAACCAATAAGAATTAATTTACTAGAGAAGGGATATAGAGAAACTCTTTAATAGTAAGAAAGTTAAGACTTTTTAAGACTAAAGATAGTGTGTATGAAGTTGAAAGGACATGCAACCTTATGGTGAGACAATGCATTATCAACAAGGAGACAACAGGGCAAAGATGAAATTAATACCTATTTTGGAATGGATGCTAAATTCAATTCAAAAGTAAGTTTATGCTTCTTGTTTATACCTTAAATTTGTATAAGAAGTTGTAGGACCTTAGGTAGAAGGATATGACTATAAATAAATAAACAAAAAAGTTTTATAAACTTTCCATTACGACCAAGTCTACTGATGAGTGAGAGGAATTTGTGGCAATTAGTATATCGATCTTTTGAGCTATGCCACTCAATATGTGTTGCTCCTAATGAAGATTTGGTTAGTTGGAGCAACATATCAATTTACACTAAATGATAAGGAGAAATTTTCAAGGAAACAACCTAACATTCATGGAATGATAATAAGAAATAGATGAAGAAATGTGATTGGAAGAGGACAAAGAAGTTAAACTAAGGATGAAGTGGGTAGATGTATAAATCTTGTAGACTGAAAATTTGGGAGAAGCAATGAAACCTTTAGAGGTAGAGGATTTTTTCTAGGAAAATGTAACCTTAGTGGTAGAGGAGCTCAAAGGTCTATTGTAATCAGCTACAAATGTCAAACTTTGAGGGTGCAAGTCCTTTGAATGTCCACAAAATTTACATAATAACAAGAGGTGGGAGAGTAAATCTCATGTTGTTCAAGAGAATAGTGAAATATGGTAGTAGAGATAAATCATAATATTGATGAAATGTCACTAGAGCAAGGAGAAAATTTAATGTTTAGAAGAACATTATTAAAGCCACAGAACTAGCTAGAATTAAGGAACCTAGAATAAATGAAGTACATCTTGAAGAAATTTAAACCATAGCTATGTCTTGTTTTTTAATTATAGTTGATGGTAATGGAGAGAACTTTGTGTCTACAAAGGTTGTAGAAGAACTAAATTTGAAGTGCATACCACATCCAAATGCATGTTAATAAGGTATCATGGTTACAAAAAGCACATCACATTAATACTTTTAAATAGTGTTTGATAAGTTTTCACATTCAAATCTATCTTGATAAAGTATTGTGTGTCATTGTGTCAATGAATACATAACCTTTACTATTGGGTAGGCCTTAGAAATATGATACGAAAATTGTTCATTATGGACTTAAGAATACCTTTCTATTAGAAAAGGATGGAACACATATTAGATTTTGTCCTACTGAGGAAAAATGGGGTAGTAGTGGTAATTATAATAATAATTGTAGTAGTAGGAAAGTTATGCTATGTTCAACAAAATAATTTTTAAAGAGGAAAACAAGTGAAGTGTTTCTTTACTGATATTCCAAATAGTCCAAGTCCAAAAGTGAAGTGAATTGAAATTCCAACAAAAGTGAAAGAGCTATTGATTGAGCTAATGGATTTTATTTTAGAAGGGATACACAAGGGATTGCTACATATTAGGAGCGTCTTCCATCAAATATACTTTATTCTAGGATTTAGCTTACTTGATAAAACCCTATATAGGATGATACCTATTCAAAATAACAAGTTGAATAAAAAAAGTGCATGAATTATTAGAGATATTTTGAATTAGAGAATGTTTGCACCTATGTGCATTACCTATTGTATTTGTATAAACGATAAGTGGAATATGGAGAAGGTGCATTAATTCTAGTGCTATTGATTTAATGTATCTTTTAAGTGGAGCATGATGTTTATAATGATTGATTTAAAAAATGGGTATAATAAAATTGGGATTCTTCAATGACATGAATGGAAAACTACATTTAAGAGTGAGGAGGAGCTTTATGAATAATTTGTGATGCAAGAAACTTCATCGGGCTACTAAAAAGGCTTGTTGGCGGAAAAGAAATGCTTGTTATTCCTTGAGTGACTCTATCAAAGTACTAAAGAGGACTGTTGGCACTAGAGAAATCCTTGTTATTCCTTGAGTGATTCCGCCATGGTAGTAAATAGGCTTGCTGGCAGCAGAGCAACATCAAAAAATCACTTTAAATTTCTAAATACAATAAGCCCTCTGTCATGTTCTATGCATCATTATTAAACACTTACATGAGTGTGCTCTTGCTTTAATGTGTAAACATTGAGATGACCTAGCTCAGGAGACAGAGGAAGGGAATATTTGTAAAAGGTCAAAGTAACTCAATGAGCACCCATAGTGTATATTCAATACTTCCTTGCATCATTCATGAGACTCTATCTATTGAAGGGACATAAGCAAGGATGCAAGATTCTACCAGTGGTTCACCATTTGTTGTAGTTGTTACAACACCCAAAATTTCTAACCAGTGTATTTAAATTTTGGGTCCCCCTATTCCTTTCAAGATCTTAATGAAAATCCTTATGGATAATAATGGTCAAAACGCTTTAATAACATAGCCATCATTGAAGTTACAGTTGTTGTATGATTCATGATGCAGTGGTCTAAGCTTACTTTTTCTACTTCATCTCCGACATTAAGGCTTTGGAAATTTTACATATGTTCATTGCCAAGGATATTACAACAATGTTCCTCCATGTTTGTTTATTTGAGTGGAATGTATCTTATTTCAGTACTTATGTGTGCCTTTTTGTATGTCTAGGGTTTCGAATGAAATTGCAATCATAATACAAGACTCGCTACCACTAGAAACAACACTTAATGGGAATCAAATATCATTATGTCAAGGTTTCCAAGATGCGTCATAAGCCATCTATGGTTCAATGTTGGGATATCGGCATAGCCTTGGGTTAACCAGGCTTCATCAACACCTGAGTCCACATGCAATAATGAGTTTGAACTCCCCTCCATTTGGAATATCCCAAGGATCCTTTCTCTATGATCTCTTAGAGTGTGACTCCTTATTTGACCTATCTAGGGTTTATGTGGGATCTATAAAATGTAACCCTAAAGTTTTCTAACTTCGGTTTTTTCACATAGTCGTAGTTTGCATTTATAGTTTGTAATGTCAGTCTCACTGACAACTAAAATTGCAGTTTACAACCTCCTAAGAGCAACATTAGTCACAATTGCAGTGTTATAGGCCATTTTGTTGCATATGTTCAATAGGCCTACAAAATGGATAAATCATCATTCGTGAACATGTTGTCATCATCCCAACATAAAGCCCTAACCATGACCTTTCCAAATTTTTTGAGTTTCTAGGACTAACTGCTCAAAATCAAGCTTTTAATCCCCAACACACTCTGCCCCTTTAAAGACCTGCACTTAATGTTGGTTGCTTCCTTCTACACCAGTGCTGGTCTGCAAGAACATTCTCCTTGCTGGGGGTGAGCTAATTCTAGAAATTTCAGAAAATACAAAATATTTTCGAAGATTCCTCTCTTAGAAGCTTCTAGGGTTTGTTGTAAGGATTTAACATGGATAACAATCTCAAGTCCTATCTAATCCTACCTTAGAGACTTCACCTCTTATCCCTTGAGATCATCCTCCCATCATAAGTGATCTCAAGTTCAATATGGTAAATCCTAAACTAGCATCCCTCTCCTATAAATTTACTGCCATGTGCAACATCAGGGTTGGCTTTAGGAGACTGACCATGCCCTCATGTTATTTCCTTGAATCTATGAGATTCATCGTCTTCATGCATTAGGATGACATTGAGGTGCACTTTGTAACAAGGAAGGATAAGTCAACTTGGGGGTATCTCTACAATATCAACTACTATTTTTGGTTGTAAACTCTCTCCCATTTCTATTAATACAAAGAGTATCTTGTTTTCCTATATGTGTTCTGATATATTTACATTCATATATTTCATTTCCTTGTTGATTCATTAAATAGAGTAATTTAATTATGCTACGTAGATGTTGTGGATCCTTGGTTTGTTTTGGTTGTATGTGAAGGTTCTAATTATAGAAATCAGAGCCACGATTACGACTTAAAAGCCGGGAGGAAAGTAAATCTTGCGATGGATTCCACGTAAGCCTCTTTCCATTCTTCAATTATTTAATGAAAAATCTATATTCTTTTCTTTCTGTAGTTCTAGGCCAATGCATTGGGAAGATACTTTTATCGCAATCATAAATTCCACATAACAAATTGGCAACTCCACTGGGGATCGTTTCTTTCCCTTAGTGATTTCCTTAACCTTAGCACTTGTTTCACCTCTTGAACCAACCTTCATTGCCTCACTCAGATCTGGATTGATCCTAGGGGTAACCTTTTCTGATCTTGATTTTATTTTTTGTGTTGTAATTTGGTCAGATCTACATTAGAGCTCCCCCTGGTCTAGAAACATAGTGCTCCAGTGCAACCTAGCCTTCTCTGCACCTATGATGCAGAGAATTGATTCCCTTTTTGCACCTATGCTTATCCCTGTTATATGCAAACAATTTCCTCTTGTTCCTTTCTCTCTAATCTTCTCGGTTCTAGTTAGTTTTCCTTTTGTCCCTAAGCGTGTCTTGGTCTCTGAAAAGCGTTCACTTTGTTTGATTTTGATTTTAGAAACCTTTGATAAGAATTTGTTTGGATTTTTCTTTTTTTCTTATCAATTAGGTCATTAGAAAAATGTTTCTTGATCATTGATTGTTTGAAAGAATTGATATTACAGTCATCATTCTATATATTTTCTTTTAAGAGTGATTCCACAAGCATCTTACTTTTAATTTCATTTGACAATTAAGTTGATTGAAAAGAAAAATCTCATGTTTTGAATTTTGCATTGCATTTAGGGTTTTGTGTGTGAAATTGGAAATTGGAACAGTTGTGTTAGGGGAATTGAATTTAAAAAAAATTGTTCTTTACATTTTGTATGTTCCAATACTCTTTGTTTTCTACATTACTATGAAGGTTATGAAGGTTTTCTTTACATTTTGTATGTTCCAAGGCTATGAAGGTTTCAAATCTAAGGCAAAAAATCTGTCCATTTTCTATATAACTTGTGTTCGGTTTTATAATACTACCATACCTGCAGTACTGAACTCCCCTGAAAAAGAATCTGGTACCATTACTCTCATACAATATGACTCTGCCTGCAACCCTGTTGCTCCCGTCTATGTTTCTCGAAGGGCACTCACCCCTCCTGATGATTGGGTCACTAATTGAAAAAACCAACTCTTAAACCTGTTGCTGCTGCCCAATCCATAATCACTGAGACAGCTGATCAAGTCATTACCAGATTCCCCAGAGTTCAGCCAGTCCAGCGTGGTGGACCCTCTGTCACGATTATTCCTACATCCGTCCCTACAAATCAATTACACCCTGTACAGTCTCCACAGCAAATTGTAATTGATCCAGTAGTCTATGAGTCACTTCGAAAACTTTTTGTACAACCAAATCCAAATCCAGTTTTCAGCTCTGTCTGTGACCATCCACACTGCTCAAAGACTTTTTGTCAGTTTTCTTCAGATCCTCCTACTCCGCACGGAGAATCTTCAGATCACCATCGTGTAAATATGATCAGATTTGTACCATCATCTGATTCTTCTGAACAAAGTTATAAAAAAGTTTCTTTCTTTAATGTTCAAGAAGAACTTCTTATAGACTCTGTCTCCTCGACTACCTCTCGTGGTCTTGGTTTTGTAAATACCTCTGCTATTCCTTCCTACAGAAGAAGTCCAATTGATAAGATTCCCAAATCTGTTGAAATTCCCTCTGACTCAGAAATCATTGCCTTCTTAAAAATATTCAAGGGAATTGGGCCATATGACCCAGAAGATGCATGGAAGAAGAAGATGTTCAATTGGGACATCTATATGCATGAAAAGGAACACTTATACATGCAAGAAATACTTCTTCTAGAAAGAGGAGATAGGAAAAAATTCAATCAGCAGAATGATGTTGCATGGAAAGCTTGGATGCAAGCTCAGAATCAGTGGATATCATTCTATGAATGGTATTACCCTTCTATAAATCAGGTAGAAGATTCTTTGATTAAACAATTCAGAAATGAGGCAAAACAAAAGAGAATACTAGAACCTGAAAAATTTATTGAAGAAAAATTAGAAAAAAACAGAGTAATTATTCCATCTCCTCTGCAAGCTCCAGTCTTTCATCCTAAAATCTAGCATATGCTATCCAAACCAAATATTCCAAAGTCATTGGTAGTAGTAAGGGTGAAAGGAGAAAATTTAATCAGAGACATATGCTTGCAGTTTAATGTAAATATGATTAGGACTGGAAATCCTAGCAAGCATAAGTGGGAACTCATGGATGGTTCTGTACTTGAAACAGAAACATAATTTCCTCCATGGAAAAATTTTGTAATAAGACAGCAAGATGGAAAAATGTACAAATTACTTCCTTCCCATCTTGATGACCCTTCTTTGTCTGCTAAAGAATCAATAGCAGCCACAAACTGGACAAATTTGGCATTGTCTAGTTTAGAAAAATATCTCAGAAAAGAATTTGCTTCAATAGAAACTGCATGTTCAGAAATGAAAACAATGCTCGGCAGAGTTCTCCAGAAGCAAGATTACAACACTGTCTGTCTAAATGAAAGCATCAAAACCTTGGCAGAAAATGATCAGACAATTGCTCAAAGTCTAGACAAACTCTCACTGCAAACAGAAAAGAAAATACATGAAGCAGCTGTTGCTCATGGAAAAGAAATTGTTAAGGTTAACAACAGCCTTGACGTAATTAAGAAACAAGTTTGGATTGTTTCTTCAGGAGTAGACTCTCTAAAGAAAAAGCCTAGTGCAGAGGCTTATAAATCTTCTACTCTATTTTCAGATCCGAAAACTTCAGTCCCATACTCCATAACTTCATCAGTGGAAAGTTTGATTAAAGCACCAAGTTCGATAAACTTTCCTCCACCAAGCTCTACTTTCCGATACTCACCTTTTGCTAATCCTAGTTTCTTTGGAAAAATCCAGAAAGAACCAGAAGAACAAACTAGGAGTAGCCTCTCTGAATTTTTGTTTGGTGAAGAAGATGCTGAAGCTTCTAAAACAAAAGATGATCATGATACTGGTATTCATAAGATAGAACTTTCTCCTGAATTAGAAGATCTTGAAGCATGTATAAATAATTTTTCTACTCAGGACAAAGAACATTTTGGTATCATAAATTCTGATGATCTTGCTGACACCCAAGTCAATGCTACTTCATCAAGATCCAAATGGACTAGCACTTGGAATCCTGACCTAGATCGTCGAGATCTGATGAAATCAGAGTATCATAAGGACTGGTCAGCTAACTCCACTTATTCATGGAACATAGACAATTGTACAGAGGCCGAAGTAATGTCTGTGTTACATTCAATGTTAGTTTGCTACAGAACCTATCTAGCTGATGATATTGGTCCTGTAAATGCCACCAGGAGAATCATTGGTGGATTTGAAGGAACCTTGGATGCCTGGTTAAAAGCCGAAACATTGAAAGAGCCAAATTTGCTTCCATCATGGGAACAATCAGTCGTCACAAATGACGATGGAAGCACTTACATGGATCCAGTCACACATCTTCCTGTTAACAATATGATAGGAAGACTTTTGTATGGTATCACTGTTAATTTTATTGGTTTCCCTCAGATAACCAATGAAATTACTACAATTACTTTGTTGGCCATGAAGCTGCACAATATGCAGCATTTTGATGAGTATTTTAATGAATTTCTTCATCGGCTCCATACTCTATCCCCAGACCTCATTTTGGAGCCAAAGTGGAAAGAAATTTTTGTCTCCTCTCTTCCACATTGGGTCTCTTCAGCAATTGTAAGTAAACTCCCTGGAAAAATTGGAGATTACAAGTTTGGAGTCATTTGACAAGCTGTAAAAGCTGTCATTGTGGAACTCTGTTCCCAAATGAAAATTGCCCGTGCTGCTACAAATCCCAAAAAACCACATGGTTACCAGCAGCTTTGTAAGCAATGGCATCTCGGAAAGCCTGGCAATTCTGAGGGGCGAAGACGAAAGCATAAGCATTCAAAAAAGAATTCCCAGTCATCCCGAATCCCACAGAAAAAACATTTCAAGAAAAAGCCGTATAAACATACTGAAATGTTTTCCAAAGAAAAAGAGATCATCTGCTACAACTGCAATGAAAAGGGACACACTGCAAACCATTGCCCTAAAAAGAAGAAAGAGACTTCAAAGAAAAAGCTCTCTTACAGAAACAAAAAAGGAAAAATCAATTTCTTTGATTTACCCAGCAGTTGTGATGAGTTACTATCTTCTGATACAGAATCAGAAAATGATTTGAATTTTGCTGATTATTCTTCATCTTCTGAAGAAGAACTATGCAGGGATCCTCATTGTACAGAATGTAAAGATTGTGATTGCAGTGATCCTGATGTTTGTCAATGCAATGCAGTAAGAATGATGAAGGATGATTATGAAGAAACAAGCAGGAACTACTTCACTCAAATGATGGCAGCAACAGATCCGCAGATAAAAGAAATGTACAAATCCTTGCTGATGAATCATTTGAAGTAGACACCCCTAATCTCAAAGAATCTTCCAAATAAAGGGTATGTTCCTCCTGCATCTCTGTTCTCAGTTGAAGCTTTAACTAGGCAATATAAGAATGAAGAATTTGGTGAAGATCTACCCCAGACCTTGCCTAGTATTCACCAAGCAATTAAAGAACTGAGAAAAACAGTAAAAGAAAACAAGAAGCTATGCATAGAAAACCATAAGGATTTATCTGTTAGACTAATGCATGCACAGGAAGCTTCTACTTCTCAGAATTCTCCCATATCAGGAAAATTAGAAAATTGGACGTTTCATGCTAATCCAATTAGTGAGCAGATAAATCAGACAAAAAAGGAGAAGATGATTCTGATAATGAATCAGAAAGGACTGGTCTGGGATGTAATATACTTAACAAAGATGTTATGTATTGTGTCAAGATGAAAGTCAGGATCGGATCACAGTATGAATACTGGAAGGTACTAATGGATACTGGATCCCATTTGAACATTGTAAATAACACAGTTGTCAGTACACATCTAAGAAGGCCAACTTCTTGTCCAAGGGTAACAACAGCCAACGACGACATTACAACTGTGTCAGAAGTTGAAGTTGATGTGTTCCTGACTGATGAAACTGGTGTTCGTCTTGTTTGTCCGATAGTTCCAGGTATGGACTGTGCAATGTACCTAGGAACACCATTCTTCCAAAATTTTGAAAAGCATGGAGCCAAGCTAGACAGTTCCAGTCAAAGGTATGGATATTTTGTCAGCCTGAACAATAAAGAAATCTTTTTCCCATTCATTAATGCTAATTCTCCAAATAGGCTGAAAAGGATAGAAAGAATGGAAAATCTATTGGAAAAAATGGAAATCAAAAAGGAGATATTAAAAACTGAAGAACATCTTGATAATGGAAAATATGCCAGAGAAATTGCAGATATCACTGCTAAATTCAAAGAATGTTGTTCTGATGATCCCAATGCATTCTGGCATGTCAATAAACAGGAAGTTGAACTTCCTCTTAAAACTGATTTCAGTGGCAAATTAAGAAGATCAAAAGCTATTGCCATGAATTTAGAACAATTGAAACTTTGCAAAGCAGAAATCAAAGATCTATTGAAGAAAGGGCTTATAAGGAAAAGCAAAAGTCCTATTGCCTGCTTTGCCTTCTATGTAAATAAGCATTTAGAGATAGCCAGAGGTAAACCCAGACTTGTTGTAAACTATAAGCCTCTGAATAGTATCCTTGACTATGATGCCTATCCGCTACCAAAACCTTCCACCATACTTGCCCAGATTTCTAAATCTAAAGTATTTTCAAAGTTTGATCTTAAATCTGGATTTTGGCAAGTAGGAATAAAAGAAGCAGATAAATGGAAGACCGCCTTCTCGGTACCAGAAGGCCATTATGAATGGAATATCATGCCATTTGGCTTGATAAATGCACCCTCTGCATTTCAAAGAATCATGGATGAAACTTTTGAAGGAATGGATGATTTTCTCAAAAAATATATTGATGATTTGTTGATTCATTCAGATAATATTCCTGACCATATTAAACACTTGAAGATCTTTCTGCAAAGAGTTAAAGAAAAAGGGATAGTCTTATCTGAATCAAAAATGAAATTGTTCAGATCCATGATAGATTTTCTAGGATATAATATCCAGTATGGGTCATACAGTGTAATTCAAAGGAGTCTTAATTTTGTGGATCATTTTCCTGATGAGATCCAAGACAAGGTTCAACTCCAAAGGTTTCTTGGAAGTCTGAACTATATTTCAAAATTCCTGAAACATTGTGCTCAGGAAAGAAAATTGTTGAATAAAAGGCTTCAAAAGGCTCCCATTCCATGGAATGATGAATGTACCCAAGCTGTAAGAAGAATAAAAGACAGAGTGAGAAAAGTTCAGCCTCTATCTCCCATACAAGAAGGATGGGATAAGATTATTATGACAGATGCAAGTCATATTGGCTGGGGTGCAGTTTTGTGTCAGAAAAATCCCAGCAATAAAAAAGAAATTGAAGTCTGCCAATATGCTTCAGGACTATGGGCCAAGAATCAGTTAAATTGGGCAAGTTTGAAAAAGGAACTAAGAGCAGTATGTCTTGGTATTGCAAAGTTTAAGGATTTTGTCATTTATACCAAGTTTACTGTAAAAACTGATTGCCAAGCCTTGAAGTATGCCATTCAAAAATGTGAATTTGAAGATGCGGCTATGGTTAGATGGGTGATGCAGCTGAGCCAGTACAACTTTGACATCGAGTTTATACCTGGAGACAAGAACAGCTTTGCTGATATGCTAAGCCGTGAATTTCTATCTGAACACTCAATCCTCTCTTTATCTTGTAATTTCATCAGAAGGGATGAAGACTCAGTCCAGATAGAAACCCCACAGGATGGATTAGTTATGATTTGGAAATCCCATTAATAGTCCATGATGAACATTGGTTCCCCATAAAGGAAATCAGATATAGAATGGGAATTCCTTATTTGTGGAATGAAAGAATGCAGGACGAGATGAACAGTGAAGCCATAGAAGCCCTGGATTATTTAGAGCATATTGGAAGTATCTCTTATGTGCTTCAAAAAAGTGATGATGATGAAGACTTGATTGAAAGTTGCCACATAACTTTCAGACGGTTTAACAACCATCTCAACAGAAATAACTTTGATGAAAACCAGCAGAAAGAAGCATTCTACGCAGGTATGAATTTACAAAACTATTCTTCTAACTTGTTTTATTCCATGCAGTTCTCTTTTCTCTATGAAGGTTGGACGGTTGATATGATGGAAGAAGCGGATCCTACTCCGGATTGGTTCATTGAATGGTGGAAAATCTATGGCCTGTCTGCTCTTGTCATAAAGCCATATTCTCTAAATCTGCTAAAGATCTATGGATTCAGTGAACCGACAGCACATCAATCCGGAATATTGTACAAATCTGTAAAAGATATTGCTGATATTGAAGATCTCCATTTCCTCCATGGGGCCAGAAGGTGTGGTCATGTCAGATGGTTTGTCACCAATCACTACAAAGCCAGGACAATCGCCACTAGCACTAATGATGCTCATTCCAGCTATGATAATTTCCACAATCAAGTGGATCCAGAATCAAATCCTTTTGAGTACATAAATTTCTTGGAGCCACCTGATAGTCATGCTTCACAGATTTGGGAATCCGAAAAAGATGTACAAGTGCAGTACTTTTCAAATTACTTGATTGAAAGATTCTGGTACCAGCACTACTCACATCCCCAAATCGAATACTATGTCTTATGATTGTGTTGTCTTTCCAATCGACATTGGTATTGGATAGGCTTTAGTGGGTTCACCTATTTCTGAATCTCCACTGTGTAACTTTAAGTACAATAATACAGAAATCACATGTCTGTGATTCTCCTTTAGGTACAATAATAGAGCTCTAGTGGGATCACATGTTTTGATTCCCCACTTTTTTTGCTTTTGCTTTTGTCCTTAGATTCGGTCCCCATATGCCTTTGGCTTTCCGAAAGGAAAAGGGACGAGATAATGTGAGTCATCCGCTCACACCCGAATCTAGTTTTGTACATATTTTACTTTAGAGTCAGAAAACCGAGGCTTCAAGGATGTTTGTCCCCCTTCATGCTATAAGAGGAAGGTAAGGCTCATCTGAGAGGAGGAGGTTAGAGGGTGTAAGGGTTTTGAGTCCAAAGTTTCTAGACTTAGTCTGCTTGTATGCCAGGTAGCCTACAGGGTTTCTTATGCTTTGCTAAGATACTACTATTAAATGCTGTAGCAGTCCATCTGAGGAAGAACTTCCTTGAGTCCTTTGAGTCTGTAACACTTTCTTCATTTAATAAAGACTGGATATTCCACATTCTATACTTGATATTCCGCATTCTATACTTGAAGGTCCTGTAAATGGTTTCTAGACTCGGTCTGCTTGTATGCCAGGTAGCCTACGGGGTTTCTTATGCTTTACTAAGATACTACTATTAAATGCTGCAGCAGTCCATCTGAGGAAGAACTTCCTTGAGTCCTTTGAGTTTGTAATACTTTCTTCATTTAATAAAGACTGGATATTCCGCATTCTATACTTGATATTTCGCATTCTATACTTAAAGGTCCTGTAAATGGTATCAGAGCCAAGTTATTGTATGAGTGGATTTTACTTGTGAAATATTGTTTGAGTGGATCGCGAGTTTGCTTGATGTCCTGAATAGCGTTTGTAGCCTGTGTTGCCGTGTTGGCGTTGAAGGTGTTGAAGACGTTGGACTAGAACTCATACTTCGGTACACGAGGAAGCCGCAATATTTTCAGTAAAAGGAAGCCGCAATACTTCTTGATAGCATTCTGCAAGATCTAAATTGGTATTTATCTCTTTCAGTCTTTCTCAATGGATTCATCTTTTTCTGCATCTACTTCTATGGGTCGCTTTGGTTCAAAGCATTTTGATGAATTAGAAACAGAAGAACATTTAAGATCAGGCTTAGATCCTTTATGCCAGTCTGAAGATAAAGATGTAAACTCTGCATGTTTAAATGTTGAAGAACCCAACCCCCATGTGAACTGGAAACTTCCTCCCGTCTCTCCATCTAATGTCTATAAAGGAGTTTCCCCATTTCATCTCAAAGCCCTCAGTCAAATCAAAATCAAAGAAAAATCTCTTAAGACTGAACTAAATCTTAATGCCATGATGACAATTCCACTTCTCGAGCCCCGACATATCCAGGCCACCCTTAAGTCTGGTTACCAGTATGTCCATCTCGGGATGGTGAGAGTAGGCCTTAATGCATTACATAGAAAAGGCCAACAAACTTTTGTGTTTTCTGCATTACTAGATAATAGATGGACATCCTTTACGCAAGCCTTAATAGGAGGAATTGAGACTAGCCTGTCTGATGGCCCAGTCCAGTATGATGTATATCCAGATTTCTCCGTTGCACTTGATGACCCCCACATTCTGAAGTGTCTCACTTTAGGAGTGCAGACACTTCAGAATGTGGGGGTCATCAAGTGCAACGGAGAAATCTGGATATACGTCATACTGGATTGGGCCATTAGACAGGCTAGTCTCGATTCCTCCTATTAAGGCTTGCGTAAAGGATGTCCATCTATTATCTAGTAATGCAGAAAACACAAAATCGTAAATAAATTTTCATTTGAAAGAAAAAGTCATTCTCTCATGCTAGATTGCATCTTTAGGATATTATGGTGAAATTCAAGGTGAGCCTTGGAAACTGAAACATAATTCAAGATAAAATTTAAATTTGTTGAATCAATCTCAACGAGAATTTGAAACATGAAATCAAACATCTAGAGGTCAAGTCTAGAGATGTGTTCTGAATTCCATAAACATAGGACTTGTCATTTTTTTCTAGCATTGCATTCTTGTTGGGTTGTGTTATATTCTTTCTATGGCTAGCCCACGTAGTTAACCAGGGGGTTAGGAGGGGGGTGGAGCCCCCCCTTTGTTGCACCAATTTCGTAGCGGGGGGAGTCACAGGGGGTTTGAGGGGTGCAAGTAACCCCACTCTATGGGGTCTGAGGCAGCGCCACGGAAAATTTTGGTTTTGGACCCTATGTTAGGTTGGGCGAACCTACCTATGGTTTTGTGCATGATTTTCGCACATGGTTTTGAACGCGATGGTTTTTGGTCCATGGTTTTGGATGCGATGGTTTTCGATCCATGGTATTGGATGCTTTGGCATGTACAAATGTGTATTGTAACATTGCAAGGAACATAATGAAAAAAAAATCAAGCTGGTAGTCCGCGTTTTGGGATCCAGGGGAAAATCTTTGTGTATATGTGTTTTACGTGTTATGCTCTCTCATGGTTTATTTTTTGTGTTTTAGAATTTTCATGCAGGTAATTTCTGTATGGCGTTAAAACCTACATTTGGTATCAGAGTTGTTTTGGCTTCAAGGGGACACCTTTGTTGCTGAGGGGTTTCGCTCAGGCCTGTGGTAGACCCTATTTAGTGGGAGATCTGCGAGATCGATTCTAGTGGTGAAAGAATATGGAGAGCAATGGAAAGATAGAGATCGAAAAATTTAATGGTCAGAGTTTTGAGTTGTGGAAACTCAAGATGGAGGATCTGTTGGTAGATAAAGATCAGTGGATCGCGGTAGATCTGGGTACTAAACCAACGGGAGTGTCCAATGAAGAATGGAAGAAGTTGGATCGGAAGGCAAAGAGCACAATATGATTGTGTGTCTCAGATTCAGTATTGCTGAATGTATTAGGGAAAGCTATGGCAAAGGCTTTGTGGGACAAGTTAGGGACTTTGTACCAATCTAACTCTCTAGTGAATAAACTGTTCTTGTGGAAAACGCTGTATAACCTAAGGATGAAAGATGGAGACTCAGTGACAGAGCATCTGAATATGTTTAATACTGTGGTAAGTCAGTTATCGTCTATTGATATCAAAATTTCAGATGAAGATAAGTGCATTAGTTTGTTGTGTTCTCTACCAGATTCATGGGATAGTCTGGTTATTGCAATAGGTAGCAATGCAACTGCCTTATAGTTTGATGAAATAGTATCATCCTTGCTGACGGAGGAGATGAGATGGAAAAATATGGAGAGCCAAAATGGTGATGCCTTGTCTGTACGAGGATGGTCCCAGAACAAAAACAAAAATAATTCATCGAGTGGGAGATCTAAATCTAGAGAGAGATCTAAATCTCCAGGAAAACCTGTAAAGGTAGTGTGCTGGAAATGCGGAAAGGAAGGGTGCTACAAAAGGGAGTGTAAATCTAAAGCTCCTGATAAAGGAAAGGGATCTGATGATGCTCCTTTCGTAGAGGTGAAAACAACCTCAGATGAAGGTGGGGATTTGTACTTGGCTTCTTCAAGTATGCATGTAGATCATGAGGCATGGTTGATTGACTAAGGTGCATCCTTTCACTTCACTCCACATAGAGAGTGGTTCTACGAGTATGAGAAATATGATGGTGGTGATGTCTTCTTAGGGGATGATTGGAAGGCTAGAATCATTGGTCGCGGAAAAGTAAAGTTGAAGTTGCATGGTGGAAGGGTTAGAACACTTCCGGGTGTTCTGCATATTCCTGCATTGGCAAAAATTATGATTTCTGTAAGCAAGCTGGATGATGAAGGTGTAAAAAAGGTGTTTGAGAAGGATACCTGCAAGATGGTTAGGGAAGCACTGGTATTGATGCGGGGAGTTCGGATTGGAACTTTGTACAAACTACAAGGTATCACTTTTGCTAATGGGTGCAACAATTCTGTGGTTTTTGAAAGTGGAGCAGAAAATCTAGTGGTCTCTGGAGAGAAGACCATGTTGTAGCATCAAAGACTTGGACATATTGGAGAGAAGGGCCTTCGAATACTTCATGGTAAAGGTATGGTAGAAGGTATGAGTAATAGCTCTCTAGATTTTGATTTCTGTGAAAATTGTGTATATGGGAAGCAGACTCGGGTGAGTTTCCCCTCTGGTGGTAAGAGGGTGAAACAGATATTAGAGCTTGTGCACAGTGATGTGTTTGGACCTATGAAGGTTCCATCATTGGGTAAGTCTGTGTAATATGTATCATTTATAGATGACCTCTCAAGGAATACATGGATATATTTCCTTAAGAAGAAATCTGAAGTATTTGACAGGTTTAAAGAATTTAAGGCTCTAGTGGAAAATGAGACAGAGAAGAAGATAAAGGTGTTGAGGACAGATAATGGTGGAGAGTTTTGCAGTAAGGAATTTGAAGAATTCTGTAAGAAGTGTGGTATAGCATGGTAGAAGACTACTCCATATACACCTCAGCAAAATGGAGTTGCAGAAATAATGAACAAGACGTTGATGGAAAGGGAAAGAAGCATGCTCAGTGGTGCTGGGTTAGGATAGGAATTCTGGGCAGAGGCGGTGGAGACTGCATATTACCTGGTCAACAGATCACCTTCATCAGCGTTGGAGGATAAGACTCCACAAGAGGTATGGACTGGTAAGAAACCCTCTCTTTCACATCTGAGGGTATTTGGATGTGATGCATATGTACATGTTCCAAAGGAGAAAAGAACCAAGTTGGATAGTAAATCTGAAAAGTGCATCTTTATTGGGTATAAGGATGGTTTAAGGGGTTATAAGCTTTGGAACCCAGTAATAAGGAAGGTTGTGTACATCCGAGATGTGGTGTTCAAAGAGGTGAAAGATGTTATTAAACATGAAGTCCAACCAAAGGAACCTGAGAAAATAGAGTTTGAGCTAAAGGAGGAAGAATCTGACTCTACAGCAGAGGAGGAATCAGAAGATGAAGAGCCACAAACTCTGAGTGTGAGAAGATCAGTTCGAGAAAGAAGGTAGCCAGAAAGTTATAGTCCATCTGCGTTCTATTCAAATTTTTATTTATCTATTACTGATGATGTTCCTAGAATTGTGAAGGAAGCAGTAGATTCAGAGGATGGAAAACTCTGGAAAGAGGCCATGGTTGATGAAATGGCATCTTTGCACAAAAATGAGGCTTGGGATCTGGTGGACTTGCCGACTCGAAGGAAACCCATTGGCAGCAAATGGGTGTTCAAGAATAAGACAAATGTAGAAGGAAAGGTGGAGAAATACAAAGCTCAGTTGGTAGAAAAAGGTTATTCCCAAGTGCCGGGAATTGATTTTGGTGATATTTTTTCTCCTGTTGCCAACGTAGCTTCTATTAGATTACTTTTATCTATTGTTGTTTCTTTTGATTTTGAGGTAGAACAGATGGATGTGAAGACAAGATTTCTTCATGGGGATCTGGAAAAGGAGATCAACATGAAGCAACCTAAAGGCTTTGCAATGAAGGGTAAGAAAGAACTGGTATGCAAGTTAAAGAAATCTCTTTATGGGTTAAAACAGTAACCAAGGATGTGGTATCAGAAATTTGATACATTTATACGGGGACTTGGCTTCACCAGAAGCAAAGAAGATCATTGTGTGTATTTTAAATTAATTGGTGACTGTGTTATTTATCTAGTCTTGTATGTGGATGATATGTTGCTGGTTGGAAATGACAAAGAAATTATCTAGGATTTGAAGACCCAATTGTCCTCCAAATTCGACATGAAATATCTGTTGGCATTATAGCACAGGTTTGGAGCTATGGCACAGGTGTTGTCCTTGATGGCAACTCACTTTGGTGATAGATCTCATTTCAGGATCTCAGAATGAAGGAAAAGATATATACGTAGGTTAACCTAGACGAAGGCGTGTATACATGCGGGTTAGACGTTACAAAGGTGCGTATGCGTATACACGCACTTTCACGCAAGGAAAAGCACGTACATGTTGGAGAATTTACTTTTGGTCCATGATATTTAGTCCTTGGTAATTGAACCTATGGTTTTGGGCCATGGTATCTCGTCAAGAGTGTTGATCCCAAGTATTGGGTCCATGGTATTGTTTTGTTATGGTTTTGGACCGTGGTATTGTGGAAGGCCTAAGACTATAAAAGAGGAAGGAGATCATTTAGCAAAGCATGATCTAATTTATTGAATATCTGATAAAGTGCTAAATCTGAAATATTTGTGATTGGGTTATGGTGCAGATCTGGATCTGAATAAAGGAGGAACCTTAGCACAAAAAGAAGGATAAGTTCTATTGATGGGTCATAATCTTAAGGCTTGAATAATAGTATCTTTGTATGATTTTGATCCATTATATGTGGTGCATGCTTGATCTATAAATTTGGTAATCTGGGTTAATTAAGGTCTGAATATTTGAAATTATCCTTTATAGATCTGTACGCAGGTTCAGTGAAGTGAAGGTACGTATACACGCTGGTTCTGTGAGTAAAAACAACGTATACGTAGGTTGGTCCAAACACAGAAGCGTATGCACGCAAGTTTCTGGTTATTGAAGTAGCGTACATCTCTTGAGTTGTGTTCTAGCTGCTTCTGTTTATTGCTGCAGTGTTCTCAGTTCAGAATTTGGTGTGTGGTTATTGTTACTGTGCTCTAGGTATAGATTTCAGAGAAGTGTCTACTTGATTCAGTTCTAATTGGTGAAAAGGAGATTGTTTGATTCTTGATGATTGATTGATGTTCATGGATCCAATCTGAAAATTTATGAAACGTGGTCCCTGGAAGAAAGAGAAAGTTGTAGCCTTCTGTAGGCCAGCACCTACGTACTAGTATCTTGGCTAGTGCAAGAACTAAGGGGGTTGTAGCTGCCTTCCAGGAGAAGCTGGAGAATGAGAGAGGGTTGTAGCTCTCTGCAGGTTGCAGCCTGCATACTGGTAAATGACTGCACTAGTACATAATCATTGTAAAAAGAAGTTTCTAATTAAAAGGAAGACAGAGGCGAATTGCAGCAGGTGGTTTTCACCCACATTGGGTTTCCACTTTATATCTTGTGTTCTTGTGTGTGATTGTCTTCTGCTTTGTTTCACTGTTTCTGGTTACTGTTTATTTGATTCAGATACATAGATTAATAATCAACATCTGTAAGATAAAGTAAATTATAAGTTTGCATGGTATACGTGGGTTTCCTCATACATAGTTGCGTATATATGTGGTTTTAACTAACTAAAGTAGTGTATATGATCTGGATTTGAAAAATGGAATAATTGACGTGATAATATTGATTCACCCCCCCCCCCCCCCCCCCAATATTATTTCCAACAATTGGTATCAGAGCAAGTCGTTCTGAAGAAGCTTGATCGCTTGAAGGAAGATCCATCATCATGAGCAACTATGAGAGAGAAGCATCTATCAGGCCACCAATTTTTTATGGGACCAACTTCATCTATTGGAAGGTAAGAGTTACAACCTATCTTTAATCTCTTGGTGTAGAAGTATGGGATATCATAGATACAAGGTACACTTTTCCATCCACAACTCCTACAGATTCAGCTGGTAAGAAGCAATATGAAACAAATGCAAAGACTGTTAATACTCTATTAGGATGTCTATCTCAATAAGAATTCGTCAAGGTTATGCAGTATAAATCTGCAAAAGAAATATGGGACAAGATTGTTCTGAGCTATGAAGGAGATGAACAGGTAAAACGAGCAAAACTTCAAACCCTCAGAATTTAGTATGAAAATCTCAGAATGCACAATGATGAAAGTGTGGCTAACTATTTCCTTCGTGTAGATGAGATTGTTAATTGTATGAAAAACTTGGGTGAAGAAATAAAAGAGGTTGTTATAGTTGAAAAGGTTCTAAGATCTTTGTCCTCTAAGTTTGAATCTAAAGTTTCTGCAATAGAAGAAAAGGAGAATCTACGGAACCTTACCATGTCACAGCTGCACGGAATTCTGACTGCTTACGAAATGAGGAAAGGAGGACCATCAGACAGGAGAGAAGCTGCTTTCAAGGCTTCAGGCAAAGGAGATTACTATGAGTCAGAAGAAGAGGAAGAATCAAATTTTGTCAAGAACCTTCAACGAGGTGCTAGAAGATTCAGAGGTAAGTTACCTTTCAAATGCTTTGCTTGTGGAAGAGTCGGTCACTATGCTGCCAAATGTCCTCATAAAGATAAGCTTGACAAGGGTAAGGAACCTGTTAGATGGAACAAGAAACAGAATGTAAATAAGAAAAGCTATTACACTCATGAAGATAGTGATGGACTTTCAAATAGTGATGAAGATGAACAAGGTTGTAATTATAAACTTTTAATGGCTTTTGAAGATGATGATTTTGTGGATGCTATAGATGAAGAAGGTCTTTATGAAGAGATTTCTAGACTCAAAATTTGTTTAGAAGAGAAGAATGTGATCATAGATACTCTTCAATTCCAACTTGCTGAAAAGGAAAAACATCATGAAAAGTTAGAATGTGAAATTGTGGGACTTAGAAAAGAGATGGAGAAAACAAAAGCTCTTAATCTTAGATTTGTTAAAGGATCTGACACTTTAGATGAGATTATCAAAATGTAGCGTTCTCCACTAATCAAGACAGGTCTGGGATATAATGAAGAAACAACTCAAGAGCAGAAACCATCTACCTCCAAAAGTTATCTTGATGCAGCAAGGAGAAGTGAACAAAGACCCAATGGAAATCACCAGGTAAATCAGGGACAATCTACCTCAAGAATGAACAAATACTACCAGGTAAATTGGGGCCAATCTAATTTAAGGACAAATAGAAGCTACAACTAGCCACAGGTACAACCTTCTCAATTTGCCTCAAGAATGGATGTCAATAGAAACTACAATCATTTGGCTGCTAGATTTGATGATCACAAGAGTTTCTTCAATGGCCAATGTTTCTCTTGTCATAACTTTGGTCACAAAGTAGCTCAATGTGTTTCCTATAAGACAATCATGACTAGAGAAGCTCAAAAACAGAGGAGTATGACTGGGATCATGAAAAGAATCTACAATAACTTTTCTTCTCTTGAAAATGAGATAGAATGTTCTATTTGTAACAATTTCGGTCATGAAGATTCTGAATGCAGGAGCAGGTCTTGACAGACAACTCAGGAGGAGCAAGCCTCAAGTGCCAAAACATGGAGAATGAAGGAACCACGACCAAAGAGATGTGGTATAGCTTTATATGCGGTAGGGAAGGAAAATCAATGGTACATCGACAGTGGATGTTCAAAACATATGACGGGTGATAAAGAAAAACTTCAGTCATATTGTGCCTTAGAGAAGGAGAAGAAGGTATCATTTGGAAATGAAACCCCTGCGTTCATAAAAGGTAAAGGTTCTGTTTAGTTGAAAGAAAGGGTCAAAGCTAGAAATGTTATGTATGTTGATGGCTTAAAGCATAATCTACTGAGTGTCAGTCAGATCTGTGATCAAGGAACTGAGGTTATATTTCGATCAAATGGATGTAGTGTTCGTGATCTTGATACAGGAAATACATTGATCAAAGGCGTAAGAACTCCAAATAATTTATACATATTTAAAGAAGGACAACATCAATGCTATCTAAGCAAGAATGATGAACACTCGCTATGGCACAGAAGATTGGGGCATCTTAGTTTCTCATAGATAAGGAAAACATGCAAATACCTGGCAGTTCGTGGTCTTCCAGACATCAGAATTCCAGACAATACAATATGCAAATCGTGTCAGTTTGGTAAGCAAACTGGAACTAACTTCCCTGAGAAGGAAGGATCAGCTAGCAAGCCACTTGAACTTTTCCATACTGATGTATGTGGTCCATCTAGGAAAAGGTCACCCCGAGGAGAAGAATATTTTATATTATTCATTGATGATTTTTCCAGGATGTGTTGGATAGGACTTATGAAGCACAAAGACGAAGCCTTTGAAAAATTCAAATCATTCAAAGCCTTTGTGGAGAACGAATCAGATCACAGAATCAAATGCCTTAGGTCTGATCGAGGAGGAGAATTTACCTCGAATGAATTTTTAGATTTTTGTGAAGAACATGGAATAAGAAGGGAATTCTCTACAGCTAGGACTCCTCAGAAAAATAGAGTAGTGGAAAGGATGAACAGAACGGTTCAACAAATGGCTTGTGCTATGCTTGATGAATCTGGAACTCCCGCAACCTTCTGGGGTGAAGCCGCATTTGCTGCAGTTGTTATTCTCAACAAGACAAATGTCCGGGTGAACATCACTCAAACTCCTCATGAGCTCTGGTATGGTGAGACTCCTTCGGTAAAATATTTCAAAATTTTTGGAAGCAAACGCTATATCAAAAATACTGATGAAAATCTTGGCAAGTTTGAACCTAGAGCAGATGAAGGCATTCTCCTTGGTTACTCTCCCCACATCAAAGCTTACAAGTGTTACAATAAAAGGCTTGGAAAAATTGTTGAAAGCATTGATGTAGTGGTTGATGAAGAAGGAAACATTCCTAGGCAAGTGAATTCCGAAGATTTCGAAGATGATGAAGACTATCCTTTAACATCAAATTAGACTTATGATGAATAAGAAGCTCAAGAGGCACCAGAAGAACATGTAAGGATAGAAGATAAGACTCCATCCAGGTATGTTCAGAAGAATCATCCAGAATCTCAAATTTTGGGGTAGAAAGAGGCAGGTATACAAACAAGAAGAACAATTGCAGAAGCTTCAAGCTATTTGGCATTGCTCTCCTCCACTGAACCACAAAATGTAAAAGAGGCATGCAAAGATGAATGCTAGGTCAAGGCAATGGATGAAGAACTTGAGCAAATTGAGAAGAATAACTCTTGGGAGTTGGTTCCTAGACCAAAAGATAAGAATGTCATAGGGACAAAATGGATATTCAAAAACAAGTTGAATGAAAATGGGGAAGTTATTAGAAACAAGGCCAGACTTGTTTGTAAAGGGTATGCTCAACAAGAAGGAATAGACTTCGAAGAAACTTTTGCTCCCATTGCTTGACTTGAGGCCATCTGAATGTTCCTTGCTCTCTCAAGCTTTCAGAAGTTCAAAGTATTTCAAATGGACGTGAAATCAACTTTTCTGAATGGAGACTTAGAAGGAGAAGTGTATATTGAACAACCAGATGGATTCATCCTTGGAAATGATCCAAAACTTGTATGCAGACTTAAGAAGGCTCTCTATGGTCTTAAACAAGCTCCAAGGGCTTGGTATTGTCGTCTGGACAAATATCTTCATCAACAAGGTTTCTCAAAAGGATCAGCAGATAGCAATCTTTAAATAAAAATTGAAAATAACAAATTGCTAATACTTGTTGTGTATGTTGATGATATCATCTTTGGTAGCAATGAAGAAGCTATGAGTCAAAACTTTGCCTTGGTGATGCAGGAAGAATTCAAAATGTCCTTTCTTAGAGAACTGACATATTTTCTTGGATTACAAATCCAAAAAAATGAAGGCGGTATCTTTTTACATCAAACCAAGTACCTCAAGCAGATTTTGAAGAAGTATGGCATGGAAGATTCAAAACCAGTATGTACCCCTATGGTTACAGGATGTAGCCTCAGTGCAAATGATGAATCAGCAGCAGTGCATCAACCAACTTATAGATCCATGATTGGAAGTCTTCTCTATTTAACAGGTACCCGACCAGACATCATGCATGCAGTGGGAATGGTTGGAAGATTTCAGGCAAATCCTAAGGAAACTAATCTTCAGGCAGTAAAGAGAATTTTCAAGTATCTTCAAGGAACTCAAAACTATGGCCTATGGTATCCTAGAGATACAAATCTCACTCTTCATGCTTATACGGATGCAGATTGGGTTGGAAGCGTGGATGACAGGAAAAGCACTAGTGGTGGTGCATTCTTTATGGGTTCCAGATTAGTATCTTGGTTCAGCAAGAAGCAGAGTTTGATTTCTTTATCTACAGCTAAAGCAAAATATGTGGTTGCCGCATCTTGTTGCACACAACTCCTTTGGATGATGCAAACTTTGCAAGAGTTTCAAATCACTTGTACTCCACCTATATCCATCTTTTGTGATAATGCAAGTGCTATCAGTATCTCAAAGAATCTTGTCATGCACTCAAAGACTAAACACATACCGATCAACTATCACTTTCTCTGGGAACAAGTGTTGGAACAAAAGGTCAAGTTGGAGTATGTTCCCTCTAAGGAACAAGTTGCTAATATTCTCACCAAACCACTGCCCAGAGAAACTTTTGAATACCTCAGACAGAAGCTGAGAGTAGTTGATGCATCATCTTGCTATTGAAACTTGTCTATTTCAGAGAAAAGTCGGTGTACGCATGTTGCCTGAGGAGGATCCGCGTACATACGTCGGTTTATGCATAGACAGTTGCATATATGGTAGTTTGAAAGAAATCAGTGGGGATAGACTCTAGTTGAAGAGAGTCTGATATGGGTCTGACAGAGACCATCTGGCACAGGTTTAGGGGGAGCAGATAATCTTCTAATAATGCATTGTTGGCATTATCTTAGAAGCTTTTGGTTCAAGTTCACAGCTGATGTTGATTTCAGGTACAGAAGGAGAAAAGAAGGAGAACATGGTTGCTGATCTGAATAGTGATTGACAGATGCTGCTGATAGTAGTTATTAATGACTTTCATAGTCTTTCTCTAGATATTTCGTCTCTTTGTCATGTATATCTTCTTTTTATCAAGGTCATGTAACGGCCTATTTTGGTTTCCCCACTATGCCTGGGATGAATGATGTAATGTACTTGGTTGTCATATGTAAATTTCTGATGTATCCCCACTTGGTTGGGTGGATGATCCCCACTTGGTTGGGTGATGTATGTATAGAGTCTTTTGGTGATAGGAAGGTCTTTTATGATGTATAAGTCATGATTCTTCTTGAAGAACATCTTTTTGCAGATTTTGCCTACAGTTGGGGGGGCATGGTTAGCACAACAAAGCAGAGATTTCAGCATGTACTCAGGGGGAGAACCACCCTTTGCCCTTGATGACAAAGGGGGAGAATGACTTTGAGGATCTTGGGGTTGCCATCAATTCCAAAGGGGAAGATTGTTGGCATTATGGCACAGGTTTGGAGCTATGGCACAGGTGTTGTCCTTGATGGCAACTCACTTTGGTGACAGATCTCAGTTCAGGCTCTCAGAATGAAGGAAAAGATATATACACAGGTTCACCTAGACGAAGGCGCGTATACACGTGGGTTAGACGTTACAAAGGCGCGTATGCGTATACACACACTTTCATGCAAGGAAAAGCACATACATGTTGGAGAATTTACTTTTGGTCCGTGATATTTAGTCCTTGGTAATTGAACCTATGGTTTTGGGCCATGGTATCTCGTCAAGAGTGTTGATCCCAGGTATTGGGTCCATGGTATTATTTTGTTATGGTTTTGGACCGTGGTATTGTGGAAGGCCTAAGACTATAAAAGAGGAAGGAGATCATCTGGCAAAGCATGATCTAATTTACTGAATATCTGATAAAGTGCTAAATCTGAAATATTGGTGATTGGGTTATGGTGCAGATCTGGATCTGAATAAAGGAGGAACCTTAGCGCAAAAAGAAGGATAAGTTATATTGATGGGTCATAATCTTAAGGCTTGAATAATAGTATCTTTGTATGATTTTGATCCGTTATATGTGGTGCATGCTTGATCTATAAATCTGGTAATCTGGGTTAATTAAGGTCTGAATATTTGAAATTATCCTTTATAGATCTGTACGCAGGTTCAGTGAAGTGAAGGTGCGTATACACGCTGGTTCTGTGAGTAAAAACAACGTATACACAGGTTGGTCCAAACACAGAAGCGTATGCACGCAAGTTTCTGGTTATTGAAGTAGCGTACATCTCTTGAGTTGTGTTCTAGCTGCTTCTGTTTATTGCTGCAGTGTTCTGGGTTCAGAATTTGGTGTGTGGTTATTGTTACTGTGCTCTGGGTACAGTTGTCAGAGAAGTGTCTACTTGATTCAATTCTAATTGGTGAAAAGGAGATTGTTTGATTCTTGATGATTGATTGATGTTCATGGATCAAATCTGAAAATTTATGAAACGTGGTCCCTGGAAGAAAGAGAAGGTTGTAGCCTTCTGTAGGCCAGAACCTACGTACTAGTATCTTGGCTAGTGCAAGAGCTAAGGGGGTTGTAGCTCCCTTCCAGGAGAAGCTGGAGAACGAGAGAGGGTTGTAGCTCTCTGCAGGTTGCAGCTTGCGTACTGGTAAAGGACTGCACCAGCACATAATCATTGTAAAAAAGAAGTTTCTAATTAAAAGGAAGATAGAGGCGAATTGCAGCAGGTGGTTTTCACCCACATTGGGTTTCCACCTTATATCTTGTGTTCTTGTGTGTGATTGTCTTCTACTCTGTTTCACTGTTTCTGGTTACTGTTTATTTGATTCAGATACATAGATTAATAATCAACATCTGTAAGATAAAGTAAATTGTAAGTTTGCATGGTATACACGGGTTTCCTCATACATAGTTGCGTATATACGCGGTTTTAACTAACTGAAGTAGCGTATATGATCTGGATTTGAAAAAGGGAATAATTGACTTGATAATACTGATTCACCCCCCCCCCCCCCCTCTCAGTATTATTTCCAACAATATCTTGGTGCTGCAAACTATATTTTGGGCATGGAAATTAAAAGAGATTGGGCAAAGAGGAAGCTCTGGTTAAACTAGAGGAAGTATGTCGAGACAATATTGCAAAGGTTTAATATGCAGGATAGTAAACTGGTGAAGGTTCCTATTCCTGTAGGTGTAAAGTTATTTGTTGAACAGTGTCCCAAGACACAAGAAGAGGAAGAGGATATGTCCCGTGTTCCATATGCAAGTGCAGTCAGTAGCCTGATGTATGCGATGGTCTGTACTAGACCAAACATTGCACATGCAGTGGGAGTATTGAGCAGGTTTATGTCAAAACCAGGGAAGGAGCATTGGACAACAGTGAAGTGGGTTTTCAGGTATTTGTGTGGCACTAGTGATTATGGTTTGTGCTACCAAGGAAGACCAGGATTGGAAAGAGTTTTGGATATCCATGGCTTTGTTGATGCGGACTGGGCTAGAGATCTGGATCAAAGAAGATCTATAAGTGGGTATGTGTTTAGCCTATTTGGAGGTGCAGTCAGTTGGATGAGTAAGAAACAATCTGTAGTGGCACTATCAACTACAGAGGCAGAATACATGGCAGCCACTCATGCAAGCAAGGAAGCAGTTTGGTTGGAGAGATTGTGTTCAAGTATGGGGTTAGTACAAGGAGCTATAAGGATAGACTATGACAGCCAAAGTGCAATTTTCTTGGCAAAGAACCGTGCTTACCATTCAAAGACAAAGCACATTGATGTTCAGTATCACTTTGTGAGGGATATGATAGAAGACAAATTGTATTGTTGGTAATGGTGGACACTTTCAAGAATATTGTAGATGCATTGACAAAATCTGTGAGCTCTGAGAAGTTCTCTTGGTGTAGAGAAACAATGGGTGTTGCAGGGCTGGATAAATGACTAATCTCTCTTGTGGCCCCTTGTGGAAAGAAAACAACAAGTGGGAGAATGTTGGGTTGTGTTATATTCTTTCCATGGCTAGCCCACGTAGTTAACCGGGGCGTTAGGAGGGGGGTGGAGCCCCCCTTCGTTGCACCGATTGCGTAGCGTGGGGAGTCACAGGGGGTTTGAGGGGTGCAAGTAACCCCACTCTATGGGATCCAGGGCAGCACCCTGGAAAACTTTGGTTTTGGACCCTATGTTAGGTTAGACGGACTTACCTATGGTTTTGTGCATGATTTTCCCACATGGTTTTGGACGCAATGGTTTTTGGTCCATGGTTTTGGATGCGATGGTTTTTGGTCCATGGTTTTGGACGCGATGGTTTTCGGTCCATGGTATTGGATGCTTCGGCATTTATAAATGTGTATTGTAACATTGAAAGGAACATAATGAAAAAAAAATCAAGTTGGTAGTTCTGGTTTTGGGATCCAGGGGAAAATCTTTGTGTATATGTGTTTTATGTGTTATGCTCTCACATTGTTTATTTTCTGTGTTTTAGAATTCGTATGCAAGTAATTTCTATACGGGGTTAAAACCTACAATTCTGAGGATGATATGTCGTTCCACGTATATAAGTGTATTAGACTCTTCTCCATGTACCTTCCTATATATTGGATGGCGCACCATGCATGAAAAGTATATGGGAGCGCTCTCATCGCATAGTTACACATTATACAACACTAACACAGACTGTGCTTCCATGTACCATCGAGTATATTTTGGATGTCAATCATAAGTTTCTATCCTCACCTTAGGTAACCAAGTCGGTTTCCTTGTACACTGTGATTCACTGAACAAAACATTCAAGGAGTTTGCCTACCCATACGTAAATCCTTGCTTCTCAAAGGTGGTATATTGTAGTCATAGTTGCTTGATAAACCTTTATACCTAGATTACCCTTTTTGATTTATTTATAATTGTTAAAATTTATTAAACCAATTTGGAAGAATAACACCCTCCACTTTTTTGTTCATGTAAAATGGGAAATAAGCTTCCTCTTCCACCTGAGGCAATTCCTGGTCTTTGTTAGAAGAATAAAAAGATGTAGACTACCGAATCTAGTACTTTGTGAGCTACTACTTCTCGTCCTCCACCTGAAATAGATCCACCAAAATCATCCTTTCTTGTGAGTACTAAACCTGAGATTACTTTTTCATTTACTTGTGAGTCCAACACAATCAAAACAGAATCACCTGAGATTTCATTACCTGAGGTTATTGAACCTGACTATATTAAATAAAAAACAACACAACCTGAGGTTATACAACATGAGTTACCTCAATAATCTACATCTGTTACTCCAGGACCTTCTTCTTCTCTTTATCTATCTCAAACCAAACCACAACCAATATATCTTGGACCCGACGATGAACCTCTTCCACTTGGTCTTGTGAGCATTAAAGAGATTCCTTAGGAAGAGCCTTGACCCTCCTCTCCTATCCATTTGGGAGGGACTCATTTTTATCAGGCCCATCCTTTTCCTTCTCCTCATACTCCATCACAAGCTCCTTTATCTGGTTCATTCCTTTCAACTCACCCTTGAGTTTCCCTCAGAAATCCTCTTTGGGATAGTTAACCATGACTGAATCTTCTATGGTTTCTCAACATGTATCTATAACTATGACTGAGACAACCCATGTTGCAACTTCATCCATGTTTGTAACATCACCAAAGACACATTTGTATGGTGGCCTATCCATACAACTTGGTTACCAATCATTATCTAGTACCTTTTTTGGCGTATCATCTAGTCCATTCACTTCTCCCATGTCATCCTCTTCTAGAATCCTATCTGGTACTTCTTTGATGAGCGCTACACATTATGATCTTTCTCCTCCATATACACCTATAATTCAATAATAGCCTGGTCCTTATGTCAGTGGATATGGACACCTACAACAACCCAATCCAATTCCTATTGGGAACCCTCATCTTGGGGGGCAGTTGCCTCTATATTACCCTCCTCTTTCAGCAGGGGGAAAGTTGTTGTAGGATTATTTCCATCTCCTCATAAAATATCACAAGTTAGTTCTCAACCTTATTCAAGTCTTCCACATTCAAGAATGGCTCTCAATTTTTGGAAAGCCACATTTCCCTTACAACCTAGTTTAGTTATGTATTCATCTCTAATCTCTCCACCTATTCCATCTATACCTCAGATTCCTACTCGCCAACCAATACCCTAACTTGTTCAAGCTCTCAAATTATTGTAATCCAACCTTTGCAGGTTGCATCTTTAACCCAACATATTCTACCAGTATCTGGCGCCTCTCAAGCCCCATTTACCTAGCCTCTTCAAGGTATCTTACTACCTTCATTGCTAAAGGAGAAGTTGTGACTGAAGAGCAAGTAATTGCTCGTGCCCAATGTTTGGATCTTATTTATACCCAATCTAGCATGCTCTATGATAAAATACCAAATGCTCCACAACTTTCCAATATTGTTCCTCAACTTCCTGGTAAAGAATCACATGTCGCTAATGGCATGATAGGTTCTGCTAGCCAGAAGATGGAAAGTAAACCATTTGGTTTGACTCTTCTTGTGGCTACCCAAAACCCTCCATCCACTCCTCCAGCTTCTACTTCCACAATCAATGTCATTCAATCCTCCAAAGGAAAATCTCAACAACCAGGAAGTAAGAATAAAGGAAAAGGTAAAAAAATAAAGATAAACCTCCATAAGATAAACAATATAATCAGTATTATGAAGAAAAGTGATTTTTTTTTATCCATGCTTGATTTGTAATTAGGGGCATTTCACTCGTGACTTTCCACATCGGGTGGAAGTAAATCCGTTCATCAAGTCATTTGTTGCACCTATTGTATTGAAAAATTCATTTCCAAATCAGGAAACTAATATGGCTTCTCAGGATCCTACTTCCTCTAACTCGTTTATGACGCTTTCCTCCACTAACCTGAAAATTGATGTTATGTTGGTCACCAGGAATATAGAATATGGTAACGAAAATCCTTCAACTGGTTAGGCTACTGATCAACTTGGTAGTTTTATCGCTTCTCCATCAAATCTTATTCCAAATGATTTTCCTATAGAATTGAAAATTAAGCTTCCTAAAGGTGTTATCCATAAATATGCATTCAACCCTCATGCGAGAGCTACTCAGAATTATAACATAGTTGAGGATCTGACTCAGACTCTTTTAGCTATGTTAACTCTCAACGTGTTACAAGATTGTCTCGCTGAGAAGAAGGCTTTTCTTTCCACAATTGGAGGTGTTAATCCCTTGGATTCCAACCCTGTAGTTTTTAACCGTGATAATTATATTCCTTGAATTCCAACCCAATTAACGTTCATGATTCAGGTTGTTGTTCCCAATAAGAATATCCATCATTCCATTGTGGATGAAGGGATTCAAACTGTATCATGACACTTTCTTATTGGAAGGTCATTGGTTCTCTCCAATTGAATCAATCACTAACTAATCTAAAGGATTTTGATGGAAGAGGCTTGAAGCCTTGTGGAATTCTAAATTATCTACAAGTAGAATTAGGAGGAAATATAATGTCGGTAGAAGTCAAAGTTATCAATGAACTGTTAGCTTATAACCTTCTACTAGGTCGTTCATGGGTTTATGCTATTGTTGTTTTTGTTTCAACATATTTCAGAATGATCACATTCCCTCATAAGGGAGGTATAGTAGCCATTGATCAGCTCACTTTATTTGCCACCAATTCTCAAGTTACTGGAAGCATCCCTGTTGTGGGAGAAACCCCACATCCATATCAACATGTCGAGGTGGGATTTCTTAAGGATTATTCCCTTATAAGAACCTTGTCTCTTCCTCCTCCTTCTCTTGACAACCCTAATCCTATTTCCTATGTCAACATTAAATGTTATCGTACTACCCAATATGACCCTTATATAGTGCCAGATGAATCAAATATTGAAACTTTTCGTGACTGCATTTTTCTCAGTCTCATTAAGCTTGACTATGAAGCCATTTATTCGGCCTGTGCGATGCATTCTACTCTCTCCTCTACGATAAATTGTTTTGATCGATCCGTAGATTATGGCACATACTCTCATCCATTCTCTCGTACATGTTGTTACTTATGAGAGCATCATGGAGATCATGATGTCAAATGATGCATTGTGGGACGATCATCCCCATCGTTCCTTGTTGCCAGATTCCTTTAAGGATAATCTTAGTGAAATCTATTGGCCCAATGTCATTTATATGTCTACGAATTTCGTATCCATCCATGATATCAATTTTGAGAATAATTTGTTGAATATTTAAGAGACTATCCCTCTCGATATTTTGATCAAACCAAGTATTGTCAAGAATGTACATATCAATGAATCTTGATCTTCCAATGAGATCAAAAGTTATAAAGCCCTTTTCTAGTAGTTTAGAGACATTTTCGACTCATCTTATGAAGAGTTTCCAATTATTGACCTAAAAATTGTTGTACGTTAAATCAAGACATATCTTGATGTGAAGCCAATTTGGAAATTCCTCCTTCCTTTCCATCCCAAGAAGGTTGTCGCTATTAAAGCCAAAGTTGAAAAACTTCTATGCGTTGGTTTCATCTATCCAGTACCTCTAATAGATTGGGTCTCCAACATTGTTCCTGTCATGAAGAAACAATGAATAATTTGTGTATGTGTCGATTACTGGGATATTAATCGTGCTTGTCCTAAGGACAATTATCCTACCCCGTTCATTGACCATATTTTTGATGATTATGCTAGTTGTGAAATATTTTCGTTTATGGATGGATTTTTTTGCTACAATTAGATAAAAATTCTCCCAGCAGACGAACATAAAACAAAATTTATTTGTCCATCAGGCACATTTTCATATCGAAAGCTCCCTTTCGGATTGAAAATGTTAGGGCAAAATTTCAAAGATCAATGAATTATGCCTTCCATGACATCATACACATTGTACAACCATATCTGGATGACCTACCTTCTCACCCGAAAGATCAGGTTGATCATCTGATGCATCTTAGGGCTATATTTTTATGTTTTCAACACTATAAAATTAGGCTCAATCCACACAAGTATGTGTTTTGTGTAAAGTCCAGTAGAATTTTTGGTTTTGTTGTATAAAAACATGGAATTCATGTTGAGTCTTGACCCATTGAAATTCTAAGCAATCCTAGATCTTTTGTCTCCTTCTTCTCTTCTTTAGCTTCAATGACTCCAAGGGAAGGCTAACTTTATACAGAGATTCATTCCCAAGTACGCCGAATTGACTAAGGGATTTAATTACTTGTAAAAGAAATGGGTTCCCTTCCATTGGCACGACACTGCCCAAAATGCATTTGATGTCTTGAAAAATGTTCTAATTCTAGCATCCTTGTTGTATCCCCCAGATTACCAACACGATTACTTCTTGTACCATGTCACTGCAGTTACTACCATCTCTATGGTATTGGTCCAAGAGGATGATGTAGGGACCAAACATCCTATATATTATCTGAGTCGGAACCTAAATGATACCAATATCAAATATACTCACGTCAAAAATTTAGCTTTGGTGACTATCCAAGTTGTCCAAAGGTTTCATCACAATAGCCTATTTCGACATACTATGGTTTTTTCTGACTATGACCCCACGACATACACCATGTCACGACAATTGTTCGGGGGGGAAGTAATCCAAATGGATTTTCATACTCGAGGAGTTCGATTTGGATTTCATAAAATCAAATTCAAAGAAATCCTTAGCTTTTGTTGAGCTAATCTACGACCTTCCCACTACCGATATTGAAACAACGTATGATAATTCTATTCCAAATGAGTTTTTGTTCTTGATCATGTCATCTGACCCATGTTATGGAGAAATTATCTTATATCTCCAAATCAAGAATTTCCAGTACGATAGCTCTTACTCTAACCAGTGACATATCCGATATCAAGTTAAAATTATATTATAATCAACGACACCCTTTATCGTCATGGTATCGATACGAATTTTTGAAGGTTCCTCACCCATGAGGAGGCCAAGAAAGCCATGAATGAATGCCATGTTGAGGCATGTGGAGGTCATATGTCTGGTGATTCCACCACATAGAATATTTTTTGTGTTGGTTACTTTTGGCCTACTATGTTTCGCGACTACATCCTTGTGGTAAAAAGGTGCCATGTCTGCAAGATATACAATCATAAAACATGTGCTCCAATAGCTCCTTTCCAACTTGTTATTGTCGTTGGTCCTTTCGTGAAATGGGGCATTGACTTCATGACATGTAACCCTCACTTAGCCATGGGGACTAGATACATCATTGTGGCAATAGGCTATTTTACCAAGTGGGTCGAGGCAATGCCTACACACAATCACATCGGTGAAACAACTTCTCTCTTCCTTTTCAATGATGTCATTGCAAGGTTTGGTGTACCACAAGCTATAACTAGAGAGCATGGGAAACATATCCATAACTACATGATGTTTGAACTCGTGGCTAAGTTGGGCCTCTCCCATGAGATTTATCCTCTCTACTACCCTCATGTGAATGGGCAAGTTGAGGCCATCAACAAATTTCTGAAAAAAATGCTTCGACACATGATAGGGATCAATAAATCAAATTAGCATCTTATTCTTTATCAAGCCTTGTGGAAATATTGAACTTCTATTTGGACTGCTATTGGGTTCACACCATTCCAGTTGGTATATGGTCTCGAAGCAATCCTTCCTATCGAGTGTGAAATTCCATATTTGAAACTTGTTATCGAGTTCCTCCTTACCACTTCCATAAAAGAAGAGTATCTCTTACATCTGACGTGCTTAGATGAAACTTGACATGATGTTACGATGGCTAATGAAGCCCATATAAAATGTATTAAGGCACAATACGACAAGAATTTCAAGCCTCGTGTCTTCGCAGAAGGTGATCTGCCTTGTTTTATGATCAAGATTTTGAAAAGTTAGGATCAGGGAAGTTTGAACCAATCTGGCTAGGCCCATACATTGTTAAACACATTCTTGATAAAGGGGCCTACGAGCTTGTTGATTTTGATGGAGCACCATTGGTGCAACCTAGGAATGGGTTGTACCTTAAAAAATACTATGCTTATGTTATTTTTGTGCAGTTCATTGTGTACATGTTCTATATAGGTGTGTTGAGTGTGTTTGCAGTGTGTTGCCTTCAGAGGTTCTTATAGTTTCTGTTAATCCTTTTTACATTTGGTTTTCAAATGTTGGCATCCCTTCAACCATATGTTGGTTATGATGATGGTGCTAGTCATAGCACTCAGAACTTTTCTTCTACAGCATGGGGTATATATGCTCTAAATGGTGAGTTAGTGAGTCTACAAGGGATTTGTATCGATCCCTCTATAAATAATATCGATAAGTATAGTGAGTGATCGAACTATTTTATGTTTCTATTTGTCATGGTATATGTCATAGAGTTATCATACCTGACTCACAACTTGTAGTACTATAGTTTACTAGTATCTATTTAGTTAGAATTCCAAGTCTACTTCGTATGTTCTCGAGGGTTAAATTAAATTCACATCACATATATTGAATGAGGTAATAGAATGCATAAGAAACACCAATAGGTCGATAGCTATATATAGATATAAAAGTTTGGTTTTACAAAAAAATGTGTCTGAGACACATATGGTCAGATGACCTATCATATCAAAAAAATATACATGTAGTCAAAATATGGACGTATAACCTTGTATTAGACTAATCCTGATGATGCTCATGATAACAAGAAACTGTGCGAACCATCTTGGATAGTAGCTCGTTAATATGAACAGGTATGCCAATAATATAATGTTGCAGTGTCATAGCGATCTGGTTGACCCTAGTCTCAATTACGCCATGGGTCAATCCCTCCATGTGATGCTCAACCTTTACAAGAGTCTCAACCACATTGAGATCATGTAGTACCACTCATCCCCCTGCAACAACCTGTACTCCAACTAGTGCATGTTTTGGGTCTCCTACACATTGAGGATAGGATGAAACCACAAGTCAAATGGGTCCAACATCTGCATGTAAAAATCGATAGTTAGTCTCAGATACATAAAAAATATCAAAAAAATTGTAAAACTTAAAACTCAAAAAATGATCAAAATGATTTTGTTTTACCTATGGCACCCCATCACTCACCATCAAGAAGCATGAGCTCTGGGTCTCTATGAAAATCCATCCCTATGTATGGATAGTCTTCAATCATAATGAGCTTCATATGAAACCATCAGAAGAAGACTGGTGTGAAACTCATAGATGACGAACCTGCATGTCTAGACATGAGATCCACCCATCTCCTCATCTGTGGGACCGTTAGATGTGAGGGCTCAAGTGTGATATGTTGTGGTCAGAGTAATGGAATCTGCTCCAAGGAAAATGAAATCAAAATCGAACCATACCCAAATTTCTTCAACCGTCCATCCTTTTCCTTGGTAAGTTATTCTTTCATGTTTGCTAGTACTCCCTCACTCCAGTTGAATACTGTCGAATCTATGAAATCTAGAGCATACTGCATTTGGGACCTATTGGCCAAATGCAAGGTAGCACTGCCAGCTAATATAGCAATGATAAATAGGATTTTCCTCAAAGTTAAAATACCACATCCTTTATCTCGATTTTCCCATCCTTGGTCGGTTGTGATCGAGGTCTATAGTGTGTACTTATATAATCATTGATTGTCTCTCCACCCCTCAAACCAGATAAAGAGATAGGTGAACCTCTCATCAATAAAATTGTCAGTAAATATATGTCTTCCACCTGTATACTAATCATATGTGTTCCAAGCCTTAAAGCATGTTCCTGAACATCCCATTCTCTAATAAGATTCTCTGATAGCTCCATTTGTTGCCTCATTCCAGGGAACCAAAATAATCTCAAAAGCCAAGAATTTCTTAATTCCTGGACAGTGGTTGGATCATTATTTGCATTCATATATTTTTCCTCATGTTCTCTTTTGCTCCATATCGAAGCCATTTTGTTTTGATGGAAACTGTTATGAAACCAGCTCAAGAAAAGCTAGAAAAGATAGATCAACACGTTAGAATTCAGCCTCTTCGAGGGGGAAACCTCCTTTACATTACATAAATGAACAATTCTTGGATGAGACAAATGAAAAGACCTCCTTTCTATATATAGGAGTCTAAGGGGTTATAACATAATCAGAGCCGACATAACAATAATAATGTAAGGGCACAATAATAACAATAGTGGGCTTCTATGGGGCACAACAGTAACAATATGGGCACTACATCGATACATCAATATAATAAGTGGGTTATACTAATAACAATAAGGGGTTACACTAGTAGTATAGGGGCCTAACATGCCCCTCTCCTTCAAAAAGCGTTGTCCTCAACGCTTGAGTAGTTCTTGATGCTTCTGTATATGCTCGATGTGATCTTTCTCTGCTTGAACCTTTTTCTTCTTGATATGTCCTTCTATCTTTTGAGGAGTGGTAATTTCTTCCAGTCCTTTACAAGATATGGTCGAATTCATTTCTTGATGCTCGATGTGATCTTTCACTTCTTGAACATTTTTCTTCTTGATGTGTCCTTCTATCTTGATAGTTTGAGGAGTGGTAATTTCGTCCATTGAATTACAAGATATGGTTGGATTCATTTCTTCTTTCTCGATGTGATCTTTCACTTCTTGCACCGTTTTCTTCTTGATATGTCCTTCTATCTTGAGAGTTTGAGGAGTGGTAATTCTTGCCAATGCTTTACAAGATATGGTCTGATTCATTTCTTCTTTCTCTGGGGTGGTGTCCTGGCGTATATCCTCTTCTTTTGATGTTTCTTGATCCTTTTCTTCCTCCTCTTCATATTCTATGTAAAATAATTTCTTCTCAGCACACCTATTACCTTTAGTGCATTTGCTATCACAATTGTAACAAAGCCCTTTTTCTCTTTTTTCTTCCAATTGTTGTGGTGTAACCCTTGTAGGTTGTGGAAGGCTGGGAGAAACAACACTTCCATATTTATAGTTGTGAGGGGTATGCTTCCTGGTTTCCATAATTTTGCTTTCCATTATGTCACAAAGCCCTTTTACTCTTTCCAATTGTTGTGGTGTTGCTCTAAAGAAGGTGTTGTTCTTTGTATCCTCATAATGTGCTATCATTTCCTCCGTGAAAATTGACCACGTAACAAGTTTTTTACGAGAACAAAGCCCTTCATACCATAAAAATTGATCTGGTTCTAAATATGAAGATGCAATACATACCTTTTGTAACAGTTGTACACCATGTAGATCAAAATATTGCTCCATCTGAAGTATCCAATTTACCGGATCCTTGCCATCAAACTTCCTCATCTTGCTTTTTCTTGATTTTAGGAGCTCGACCTTGGAACGACTATAACTCTGTACTTTCAGATCTTTAAGTTCTGAAATTGTGAACGATAGTATCCCTCTGTGTCCTCTTTCCAATGCCATCAGTCTGATCCAAATTGGATTCTCTAACAAAGATTTATGCACAATCTCCCAAGATGACCTAATTATAGACCTTTCCAGAAGAGTGAAAGTGTATGAAGTGCCACGTGTCACTATTTCAACCTTTGGATCTTAAAAATGTACACAAGAAACTACAGTCTATCCTCTTTCTGTACCTTCTTACGAAATTTCAATCCGATCTCTAGAGAGAAAGTTATGACGATTTTCCCCAGGTCACCTGTTTTGAATGTAATTCAGGATTCTGCAAAAAGACCAACTTCCTTAGATCATATCTCCGCGAATATCGGGTGCAAAGCTCTGAAATTCGGACCCAAGGTTCAGCGTGATTTCTTATCAAATGGGTTTTTTTTGCAACTTCTAAAACGTCACAGAAACAAAGTTATAGCGAAAATTCCATGATGACCTGTTTGGAGCAGCGAAACCCTAGAATCCAAAGCTCTGATACCAAATGTTATGAAACCAGCTCAAGAAAAGTTAGAAAAGATAGATCAACGCCTTAGAATTCAGCCTATTCGAGGGGGCAAGCTCCTTTACATTACATAAATGAACAATTCTTGGATGATACAAATGAAAAGACCTCCTTTCTATATATAGGAGTCTAAGGGGTTATAACATAATCAGAGCCGACATAACAATAATAATGTAAGGGCACAATAATAACAATAGTGGGCTTCTATGGGGCACAACAGTAACAATATGGGCACTACATCGGTACATCAATATAATAAGTGGGTTATACTAATAACAATAAGGGGTTACACTAGTAGTATAGGGGCCTAACAGAAACCTGGAAAATGAAAAGAAGAATTATTAGAGTGAATCTCATGCAAAAATTGGGAGAAATTTGAGTGAAACAAGATTTTATTTTTTTTGAAATCCACCAAGCACACCATACCAAAGGGAGACAGTGTGCTGCAGTGCCCTTCATAGTTCAATTTTTTCTTTCCCTATGCACCTTTTGACACTACTACGGTGCATTGGGGTTAGGGTGAAAGATTAAAGCCCTAGGTCACCCAAAACCAGAAAACACGTGCATGAAATGTAAAACTAGAACTGTAGAATGAAAGATTAACGTGATATCTCCTACCTAGAAGTGATAGTACTCAAAATGATCCACTGGATTGGATGTAATCAACTGCAGAAGATTGGGGGAAAAAAGCAGTGAGAGCTCACTCACCAAGAGGTAAAATGTAAAATGGTAAAAATGAATTACTTATTGTCTATTTATAGTCATTTTCATGATTTTTGTATTAATATTTTAATATTTTAACCTAAATATAACCTAATGTTATCACGAGTTAGGTATTTTTAATATATTGATCATGTTCTCGATAAGTTGATAGCTATTTGATGGATTTGATGATGTCCGAATTGAAACATATCATTTTAACCAAAGAGAATACTTTTATCACTTTTTCAAGCTTTGTAAACTTACAAAAAGGAACCCCCTCGAGTCCTCTTTCAACTCTTTTCATACTCACAAAACATGAAAAAATTGTCGAGTACTTATCTTTTCGAACTCATTAAAGTAAATGAAAAGAAGTCTACTCAATATAATTTTAACCCTTTTTCGGACCAAGATAGACTATTTACAAAAAAGGAATACCTTATTCAAGCATGACTAAGAGGTTCTTCTTAGTAGCATTTTGTGCCTTATTGTACTGAAGAGACTAATTTATGAAACAAAACCTTTGGAGTTTTCCTTTTCACCTCTTTTTCAAGCTCTCTAAATGTTGAAAAGGAGTTGACTTTCAGCTTCGTTGGACTCGTAAAAACATCAAAGAATGATGGACTTGTTGAACACGACGGTGTTGGAAATACTGAGGGGGGTGAATCAATATTTCTTTTCAATTATTCATTTTTCCAGTTAAATTATTCATAATTATAATCAGAAATGAATAATAATAACTTTATTAAGAGAGGACTCAAATCCTCTTTTCAAATAATTGAGTACAATAATAATTTGAGGGCACCAACTGTTTAATGTTCAAGGCACCAACTTGTAGCCAAGCACTGACTTGGACTTTGATGAGGCTTCGACCCTATCTTTTCTAAGGCTCGAACCTTGGGTTTAGGAGAACCAACTCCAAGGACACCAATGATGTTGTCTTGTTTTATTAGACAATGTAAATTGTACTTACTTGACTGTCATCAATGAAACTATTCAGTGTATTCTTCGTTTGATTACTCTCAAAATTACTTCACTTTACTTCATCAATCCCGCTACCCAAGAAAGGGTTCTTTTCATTTTCAAAAGTACTATGCCATTGTTCAAAAGACATTACAGTCTATTGTCACCTATTCCAAATGCTAAGAGACTCCTTTTCTAATGATAATTATTGCACCACCATGCCACAGTCTGATATCTAGGTTTATTATAATAACAATCCAAATTACATTTCTTTATCTCACCAAAAAGGTCTGAGTTTTGTTAGGAATACATGTCCACCGGTACATGTAGAAAAGGTTATCTGATCTGGAGATGTAGACATAGTCCGAGTATACAAGAATCACAATCGAAGAGTATAGATGAAGACCTGTAGTTTAGAGCTAAGGTATAGTGTCTTAGATCCACCCTTGTCACTGTAACTACCTATAATAAAGCCTAAGAGATAGTTTTGTAATGAGGCTAAGGTGCATTCCTAAAATGAGGTTGAGAAAAAGAATGGTCCTACAATGAGGTCAAGGTGCAGTCTTGTAATGAGGATGAAAAAGGACAGTCCTGTAATGAGGCCAAGAATCCTCGAATCAAGCTAATATGAGGGACAGTTCAACATGAGACAGTTCTCCAAGCTAATCCGAAATACAATCCACCATTATGGGCTAGAAAATGATCCAAGAGATAGTATTCAAATGAGTTGGACACCGAAATATGGAACTTCTTCTTCTTCCTGAAGGTTCACAAGATGTGAACATGTAGCTTGTTGTATCTTCATTGTATTCGAGCTAATGATTTGAAAATAGATAGCTGAGTTTCTTTTTATAGGTATTTTCAAGGTAGAAATGAAAAGACACATCTCCTCAAGAAGGCCGGCATAAGTAGGCTATATATAGGTCGGCTCACAGTAAAAATATAATTTTTATATCTTGAAAATTTAGTTTCTCACTAACCATTGGGAGTTTGGAGGCGAGTAAGGACTCATTGGAAAGAGGAAAAAATTATGTTTCAGATGGCATGGAAATTATTATGAAGAGATGCATCTAAAGTGGTGATTTCTTTTTCTTTGTGACTGCCCCTGGATTATTTAGTGCAGACAGTGATAAGGACAGTATGGCTTCTTTCTCATCATCATAGTGACAATGCAATTATAGCATAGCATTCATTAGGAGAGCTCATCACTTATATTTAATCAATGAAAATTATTTGGCAACAATCTCCCCCTTTGTCATTGATGGAAATATTTATCCATTCTCTCCCCCTTTGACATCAACGGAAAATGGGGTGCCCAAGTACTCCCCCAATCAAATTGTTTCCTTTGGCATGTTTCTCCTCTTGGCATGTCACACCTACCCTTATGAAGATGATTATTTAATGTGATGCAAGAGTAATAACCCCCATCTTTTGGCGAACATGTTCAAATTCGTCTCGTGGAAGAGGCTTTGTGAAGATATCTACAATTTGTTCTTTCATATTGATATATTCCAATTTTATGTTTTGTTAAGCGACCTATTCACAGAGGAAGTGATATTTCATTGGAATATGTTTTGTCTTTGAGTGCAATACTAGATTCTTTGAGAGACTGATGGTGCTAGTGTTGTCACAATAGATGGTGATTGGTTGTTTAGTTTCTATTTTGACATCCTTCAAAGCTTCCTTCATCCATAGTATTTGTGTACAACAATCCGCAGAAGCTTTATATTTGGCTTCAGCTGTGGAAAGAGATATAAAGGATTTATTTTTGTTGAGCCAAGATACTAGACAATCTCCCATGAAGAATGCATTTTAAATGGTACTTTCTTTATCATCCACGCTTTCATCCCAATTAGCATTTGTGTAAGTTGGCATTGTAAGAGTTGTGCTTTTGGGATACCAAAGATCAAAGTTAGGGGTTCCTTTCAAGTATCTGAGAATTCTTTTCACAACCAAAAAATGGAATTTCTTAGGAGTTGATTGAAATCTTCCCACCATTCCTACTACTTGCATAATATTGGGACTTGTCACAGTTAAGTATAGGAGAGCTCCAATTATTTACTTGTAAAGAGTTGCATCTACCAAGGGGGAATCATCATCTTTGCTCAATTTGTAATATGTGTTCATCGGTGTGCTCATAGGTGCACATTCTTCCATCCCATATCATTTAAGCATGTCCTTAAGATGTTTTTCTTGAGATATGAACATGCTTGCCCTGGTTTGAGATACTTGTAGTCCAAGGAAGTAAGATAACTCACCAATCATCGACATTTCTAACTATTTTGACTTATTTTGAGAAACTTCATGGCCCATCTCATCATCATTTCTAACAAAAATTAGATCATCAACATATACAAGAGTGACTAGTAATTTATCCTTAACCATATTCATGTAGATATTACTTCCTTACACCCCCTTTTTGAAGCCTTGTTGTTGTAGATAGTGATCCAATATTACATACCAAACTATAGTAGCTTGTTTCAACCCATATAGTTCCTTTTTCAACTTACACACAAAGTCTCTTCCTTCTGCTAGGTCAAACCCTTCTAGTTTCTCCATGTAGACTTCTTCCTTGAGTTCCCCATTCATAAATGTTGATTTTATGTCCATTTGATAGAATTTGAATCCTTTTGAGCAAGAAAATGCCAAAAAAATCCTTATAGCCTCCATATGAGATATCAATGCAAAGGTTCCTTCAAAGTCGATTCCTTCAATTTGTGAATAGCCTTTACAAACAAGTTTTTCCTTATTTCTGATGATTTTTCCATCTTCATTCATTTTTTTTGGAACACCCACTTGGTTCCAATTATATTTGTATCTTTTGGACAAGGTACCAGCTCCCATGTCTCATTCTTCTCGATTTGAGACATTTCTTCTTCCATGGTTTCTATCCAATGAGGATGCTTACTTGCTTGCGTAAATTTTTCTTGTTCTATCATATATAAGAGAGCAACACAATCTTTCCTTCGTGTACTTGCAATCCTTCTTTGGGTTTGTATTCCCTCATCTAAATTACCAATAATATGCCTTCCGGATGATGTTTTTGGAGGAATTTCACTTTTGAGGAAGTTTGAGATGGTTCTTTTTGAGTTTCTTGATATTTTTCCTCTTTTGTAGGTTTTTCTTCTTTGAAATATTCAAGGATGGGATCTTCTTCATGGAATTCTTTTTTTGGAAGAGCTTCATCAATTTTTACATCAATGCTTTCTACTACTTTTTGTAGTAGATTATTTTAACATTTGTAAGCTTTGCGTCTTGTAGAATATCCAAGGAGTATTCCTTCATTGACCTGACAACCAAATTTTCTTGGTGAGTCATCATTGATATTCATAAAACATTTGCTTCCAAATATTCTAAAGTACTTTACTGAAGCACGTCTCCCTTTCCATAGTTCGTATGGTGTCTTGTCATTATTTGGTCTTAGTTGAGTTCGATTCAAGGTATAAACTGATGTCCCAAATACTTCTTTCCAAAATTTGGGCTGCAAATAAGCTTGTAGGAGCATTGTTCTTGCCATCTCTTGTACAATTCGGTTTCTTCTTTCTACTACTCCATTTTGTTTGTGAGGTGACTTCTCTTATTTTGGATGACTAGAAAGAATGTTAGCATAGATTCTTTGGTTTTCCTCATTCACGTTGTCCTTTGTACTTAATGATTCTTCTTTGAAACCGATCCCATATTTGTCATATTGAGGTATTTGAGTATTAAGGATGATATAAAGTGTTTGAGACCTTTTCCAAGTCCTTTTTAACTTGATCCAATTATTTTCTTAACGAAACAATTACAGCTTCACGTTTTTCACAAATCTCTTCTTTCTCTTTTAGTTTTTTGTTCAAGAAACCTTCCCTCCTTTTTGCTTCCTCCTTTTCTAATTTGAGAGAAATGATATTCTTTTGTAATTTCTCATTTTATTCAATGGAAATCATTTGTAATTCATCCATATTTCCTTCGCCTTCGTGTTCGAAGTCATCATCATTTGTAATTGCCATGAATAATACTTCTCTGCTTCCAGCATAGCCATTTTCCTCATCTGACTCATCATCATTTCTTTTGTGAAAAGTGATATTTTTAGTTGATTTCTTCTTGGTGAACAAGAATTGAAATTCATCAGAATCATTTTGTTTGGAGAATAAGTTCTTCATGTTAAATCCTTTCTTTTTGAACATCCCCTTTTTATATTCCTCGTCATCATCACTATCATATTTATGAGGACATTTTGTAGCATAGTGACCTATCCTTCCACATTTAAAACAAATGAGAGGATACTTACCTTTTAGCTTGGATCCTTTTCTTAGATTTTGTACAAACTGTGCAAGTTCAGATTCTGTATCAGAGTCATCACTGCTGGTATTCCAATTCTTCTCCTTATTTTTTGATTTTGAAGCTTTGAATGCTTCTTCCTTAGAATTTGGGATCCCTTTTCTCATTTCATAAGAATTGATAATTCCATGAATTTAATCCATTTTTAAAGTATCCAAATCCTTCATTTATTCTATGGCACTTTGATCCAAAATGGATCCTAAAAAACCCTCTAAGTCTTCAAAAATAAAAAAAAACTATCTCATGAGAAAAACCTTTAAAAATGGCAGAAAACACTATTGGGAAGGAAAAACAAGAAGAAATGGTGAAAACAGAGTCTATCGGAGGCTTAAGAAAATTCTCACAGGAGCTGTCAAATTTGGCCGCTCAAAGGTCCAAATCTAATTGGTGGCAAGTAGAATCCATCGGAAGCAGCCTTATGGGAAATCGTGATAGTGATCGGCGCTATTAAACGAGAGTTGTTGATCTATGTGCGCAGATCAATGGTCCTATTCTACTCGCACCATCGCATCGCCAATACACACACAGAAGGACTACAGGGGTCCGAGGACTATGCGATATGTGATTGCGATATCACATCATGACAATAAAGAGGAGCGGGGCCAATACACATGCGACTTGCAATAAATTCGGACCCAATGAGTCTTATGGGTACAAATATACATATTTTGAGTTCCATAAAAAGGAGTTTCTTTATGTAAAGTCGCATTTTCGTTAAATAAACGAAAATCAAAGGAAATGCGAATGGAGCAATAAAACGGACCCGAAAGGGTTTATACATGCCGCAATATATATTTTGAGTTCCGTAATGAACGATATTTTGGGTGGACCTTAGGCAATAAGTGGTATTGGCCAGGCTACACCCGAGCCCATACACTGGCCGACATGTGGCTAGGTGTCGGAGAGAGAAGACCACCTTTTTGGGCGAGTAATCTCCATGTGCATAAGGCACCTGAAATCAATAGAAAATGTTGGATCAATGATCACTTGCGATAGCACCCGAAGATGGATCTGAAGGGATTATAGGGAAGAATTAATGATATTTCAGGTCCGATAAACAGTAGTTTGGCGGATTTTCCCATGTTTTTGTGTATTTCTCTGTGTAAATAGAGAATGACTATTTTGGGGATTTCAAAGGCGCCGATGGTCCCTTTCGTTTCATAATAGGTGGCCACCATACCTAAAGATGTTACACCACGATTAGTTAATGTTCAAAGGGGATTTGAATGGACAGAGGTCGGAAGCTAGAGAGCCCGAAAGGGAAAATAAACAGACAAGTGCCAATTGGCTTAAAAGCCACAAAATGATAGAGATAGAGGCAGGTAGTGCTGAGATAGAGAGAAACAGAGATAGAGAGTGAGAAGGAGAGTCTGTGTACTCAAAAAGACTTGAGGGATTCAAGTAAACTCCTATTGTTTTGTGTCTATTGTGTTGATACTCAATTTGAGCTTACATTTTGTAAAACTCTACTCTTGAAGACATAATAGAGAGAACACCACTAAACGCTAGACCAGGAGACGTAGCCCAAGAGTTTTGTTTGAATTCCTTGATTATTTGGCTATGTTATGTGTGTATGTCTATTATGTTTCTTTAACTTCTCATTGTCTATATTATTCACAATCTTATCAATCCGTTGCACTAAGTAATATAGGAAAATCAATGCATATGAGTTTGTAATACCTTAAAAGTAATCTAAGATCTTCATTTTCAGATCAAGTGGTATCAGAGCTTTAGGTTTGCTAAGTTTAGACAAACTTGTGTTGGATTCTTGAATGCTAACTAGGTCAAAGCTTAAACTAGGAGAAGGAGAACTTGTTGAGACTAATCCAAAGATTGGAAGAGTCTATTCTCATAGGAGAATGGCTAGATAAGTCCCATTGGAATCAGAATCTCAGTTCATGGACAACTTTATGGCCATGCGATCCATGGTGGAAGAGATGTATAGGGAATTTAAGAAGGGTCGAGGTGAAAGCACCTCAACACCCAAACAAGACAAAGGAGCAGAAGAACCTTCTCTAGATGCCCCAAAGGGCAAAGGGAAAGGGGAAAAGCCTCCTCCATCATCTCCTCCACCATCACCTCCATCATCCTCATCTCCTAGCCCTGACAAGAAAAAGAAGAAAACATCTTTGATTAAATTAGATGTAAAGTTTAATTTGCCAATCTATGACGGAGAATTAAATGAAGAAAAGCTAGATAACTGGATTAGACATATTGATGTATATTGCAGGGTGTAGAACATTGATTTAGAAAGGAGAAAAATTCAGCTCGCTAGCCTTCGCCTTGGAGGAACTGCACTAGTGTGTTGGGAAGGAAAGACACAAGATGATTTGAAGAAGCATGATAAATTTCTTTCTACCTGGAATGAATTTGTTTCTGTCTTTAAAAAAAAATTCTATCCACTAGCTTATATGCAGCAAGCAATGATGAGTTGGAAAACTCTTCGCCAATTAAAGGGCCAAAGTGTACAAAGTTATACCCAGGAATTTAGAAAAAGAGCTTTAACTCTAGGCATTTCTCTAGACTCACTGGAACTTTGTTGAAGTACATAGGTGGTCTACATAGCTATTTGAAGCACACCATTCTCATGTTTAACCCCACTAGCCTAGATGATGTATCAGTTTAGGCTACGCATCTAGAAGCTAGAGGCAAGAATGTGAACCCATAGATTGGGGGATCATCAAAACCCTCTTCAAGCAAGAACAAGGAAAAGAAGAAGCAGAAATGGAAGGAGACGAAGGCAAATGCTGTATAGAAGGAAAAACCTTCATGCACTCATTGCAAGAAGGATGGACACGATGATGAACACTGTTGGTATTTGCATCCGGAGCTGAAACCTAAGAAGTTCGGTGGTAAGAAGAAGAAGGCTGCTACTGCTATTTAGAAAGACTTGGGGTCAAACTCAGGTGATGAAACAACAGTCACAGGCACAGGTATAAAAGGTAAAAATTCTGAACCATCTACAAGTAATTCTGCACAATCTATTGATAACGAAGATAATGAGAGGAAAAGACATTAGCTTTTTCATATTAGAGTTATTTCCAAGCACCAAAAGATTGATACTTTATTTGATAGTGGATCACAAGTAAGCTTGATTTCTGAAATAATTGTAAAGAAGTTGGGCTTACTAACAACACCTCACAAGAAGCCATATCCATTAGGTTGGGTATGTGATAAAGCAAAGCTACAAGTGACTAGATAATGTAAACTTAGGTTTTCTATTGGGTCAACATTTGTAGATGAGGTTGAGTTAGATATAGTTCCCTTGGATATATGTGGTATTGTTTTAGGAAGTCCCTACTTATATGATAGAAAAGCCATTTTCTATAGAGCTGAAAATAAGTATCAACTCACTAAAGATGGAATAGAATATATTGTAAGAGCTCATAAACTCAAAAATAACTACCCTCTCATAAACTCATGGTAGATGAAAAGAATTGTAAATTCATGCAAGCAATTTTTACTAATGGTTCTAAAGGAAAAGAACCCTAATAAAACCAATGTATTTGAAGGTTGTGATGCTAAACATAAAGCTGATTTAGATAAAGTTGTTTCAGAATATGATATCCTATTTCAAGAACCTAAAGGTCTGTCACCCAAAAAGGAAATAGTACATGATATTCATTTGTAGCAAGATTCTCCATTACCTAACATCGGAATGTACAGGTTATCCGCTTTAGAGAATGTAGAGATAAACAAGCAGGTACAAGAGCTACTCGACAAAGGGTTCATAAGGCCAAGCACATCACCATGTGGAATCCAATCGTACTGGTGAGAAAGAAAGATGGTTCATGGAGGATGTGCATTGATTACAGAGCACTAAATAAAATAACGATTAAGAATCGTTATCCTCTTCCTCGCATTGATGATCTATTAGATCAGTTGAAAGAATCAGTTTACTTTTCCAAGTTGGACTTGCGTAGTGGCTATCTTAAGGTCAGAGTTGCAGAACAAGATGCATGAAAGACTACTTTCAAGACAAAGCAAGGGCTGTATGAATGGCTGGTTATGCCTTTTGTCTTAACTAATGCTCCTGCCACTTTCATGAGAGTTATGAATGATGTACTCCAACCTTTTATTGATGATTTTGTAATTGTATATTTAGATGACATTCTTGTTTTCAGTAAAACATGGGAAGAACATTTGAAGCATGTAAAGCAGACTTTAGATGCTTTGAAAAGAGAAAATCCCTAGGTGAAGTTATCAAAATGTGAATTTGGCAAAACATCTTTAAATTATTTGGGTCATATTGTAGGGGCTGGTGAATTGAAGATAGATCCCTCTAAGGTTGAAGTCATTGTGAACTGGCCTAAACCCAAATCTACTATAAAAGTTAGGAGTTTCCTAGGAGCAACACAATATTGGAGAAAGTTTATTGCTAACTTTTCCTTGATTGCAGCTCCCTTACATGCTTTAACAGGATTGAACAAGGTGTTTCAGTGGGGAGGCAAATAGCAGAAAGCCTTCAACACCTTAAAAGAAAAAATTAGTACAGCACCAGTACTAGCACTACCAGATTTTCAATGACCATTTGAGATCGAAACAGATGCCAGTGACTATGCCATGGGAGCAGTGTTGATACAACACAGTAAACCCATATGTTATCGTTCTGAGACATTTACTTCTGCATTGGTTAATTATCCCACATATGATAAAGAATTGTATGCATTAGTACAGAGTGTGAAAAAGTGGAAACATTACCTAATGGGCAAAGAAACAATCATACATACAGATCATCAACCACTTCAATATTTACACTCACAAACTAAATTGCAGCAATCAAGACATTATAGGTGGATGGGTTTTCTATAGCAATTTCATCTTATCATCATATATAAGAAAAGCATACATAATAAGGTTGCAGATATGATATCAAGACCAATCATAAATGAATCTACTATACTTAAGCATAACTCAGTATTGCATGAAAGCTACATTGAACAATATTCTCAAGATGTAGATAAAGATGTATATGCAACTTTAAGTCATGGAAAACAAGTAGAAGAATTGGATTATCATGTTAAGGACCAACTCTTATATCATTTGGGAAAGTTATGCATTCCTCAAACTAAAAGAGTTAACATAATCTGAGAAGCACATACTTCTCTAATATCAGGTCATTTTGGTGTAAGTAAAATAGTTGCACAGTTGCAAAGGTTCTTTTATTGGCCAAGAATGCATGAAACAGTTTCTAGATATATTAAAGGGTGTACCATGTGTGCTATAAGCAAGCCCAGTAATGGAAAATTAGGCTCGTACACTCCACTTCCAGTTCCTTCTCATCCTTGGGAAAGTGTTTCCATGGACTTTGTTGGGGGATTGCCAAAATCTAGAAAAGGTCATGATTATTTATATGTTATTGTGGACAGGTTCAATAAAATGTGTATTTTAGTACCTTGTAACAAGCAGATTATAGTTGAACAAACAACGAAGTTGTTCTTTCATCATGGATGGGCTCATTTTGGGTTACCCACTTCCATTGTACCTGACTGAGATTCCCGATTTGTTGGAAAGTTTTGGTCAAGTCTATGGGAGTTGATGGACACTAGATTGAAGAAGAGCACAACATTTCATCCACAAACAGATGGTCAAATAGAGGTGGTCAACAGGATAGTGATCCAGTTGCTCAGAGGCTATTGCAACAAGCATCCCAAGCTTTGGGATGAACATTTGTGTTATGTGCAACATGCTTACAACCGTGCCAAGCACTCTTCTACTTAGAGATCTCCTTTTGAGACTTGTTTTGGTTTTACACCAAAGTCTCCCTTGGATTTTGTCTTTAGTAAAGACATAGCAGTTGATGGACACAGTGATGTGGACAAAGAAACCAAGTTCATTGAACAGATCCAAGAAATTCACCAGGCAGTACAAGAACAACTGGAAAGAAGCCAGGCCAAGTACAAGGCAAGACATGACAAGCATCGAATTAAGCATAGCTTCCAAGTTGGTGATCAAGTTTGGTTGTACATCAGAAAAGATAGAATGCAAGGTGAAGGTAAGAAGCTGAAACCAATAAGGTATGGGCCTTTCAAGATACTTGAGAAAAATGGTGAAAACACTTTTTGCCTTGATTTTCCAGCCTACATGCATATCTATTCAGTCATTAATGCAGAGAACTTGAGACTATATGAACCTTCCTTGATTGAAGATCCTGAAGAGAAAATTCAGTTGCCTTCTATTGATGATCTATTCCCTGGATATCTCAATGAGTTACAGGAAGAACAGTTCTGGATAAGAAGGTGAGAACTACGCGCAGAGGGGATGTTGAGTACCTGAGAATCGAACTCAAAGGTTCAAAACCAAGAAGTGAAAGATGGATAGAGATTGGACAAGTGAGGAAGCTGTATCCTCACTTGATCGATGCTTAAAAAAAAACTTTTGGTGGTCCAAAATCTTTTTCAGTGGGAAGGCGTTATCCAAAATGGATCCTAAAAACCCTCTAAGTCTTCAAAAATAAAAAACTATCACATGAGAAAAGCCCTTAAAAATGGCGGAAAACACTATCGAGAAGGAAAAACAAGAAGAAATGGTGAAAACAGAGTCTATCGGAGGCTTAAGCAACTTTGCACAGGAGCCGTCAGATCTGGCCGATCAACGGTCCAGATCTAATCGGCGTATCGCAGTCGGCGGTGGCAAGCGAAGTCCATCGGAAGTAGCCTTATGGGAAATCATGATAGCGATTGACACAATTAAATGAGAGCCATTGATCTATGTGTGCAGATCAACGATCCAGATCTACTTGTGCCATCGCATCGCCAATACACACACAGAAGGACTACCGGGGCTCGACGACTATGCATTATGTGATTGCAATATCGCATCGCGACAATACAGATGAGCAGGGTCAATACATATGCGACTTGCGATAAATTCGAACCCGAAGAGTCTTATGGGTACAAATATATGTATTCTGAGTTCCGTAAAAAGGAGTTTTTCTATGTAAAGTTTCATTTTCGTTAAATAATTGAAAATCAAAGGAAATGTGAATGGAGCGATAAAACGGACACGAAAGGGTTTATACATGCTGCGATATATATTTTGAGTTCCGTAATGAGCGGGGATTCGGGCAAGCCTTAGGTGGTAAATGGTATTGGCCGGGCTCGGCCTGAGCCCATACATTGGCCGACACGTGGCTAGGTGCCGAAGAGAGAAAACCGCCTTTTTGGGCGGGTAATCTTCGTGCGTATAAGCCACCCGAAATCAATAGAAATTGTTGGATCAACGATCACTTGCGATAGCACCCGCAGATGGATCTGAAAGGATTATAGGGCATAATTAATGATATTTCAAGTTTGATAAATGGAAGTTTGGCAGATTTTCTCATGTTTTTGTGTATTGCTCTGTGTAAATAGAGAATGACTATTTTGGGGATTTCAAAGGCATCGATCGTCCCTTCCGTTTCATAATAGGTGGCCACCATACCTGAAGACATTACACCATGATTGGTTAACGTTCAGAGGGGACATGAACAGATAGAGGCCGGAAGCTAGAGAGACCGAAAGGGAAAATGAACAGACAAGTGTTGATTGGCTTAAAAGCCACAAAATGACAGAGACAAAGGAAGGCAGTGTTGAGACAGAGAGAAATAGAGATAGAGAGCGAGAGGGAGAGTCTGTGTACTCAAAAAGACTTGAGGGATTCAAGTAAACTCCTGCTATTTTGTATCTGTTGTGTTGAGACTCAATTTGAGCTCACATTTTGTAAAACTCTACTCTTGAAGACATAATAGAGAGGTCACCACTGAAGGTTGGACTAGGAGATGTAGCCCAGGAGTTTTGGGTGAACTCCTTGATTATTTGGCTGTGTTATGTGTGTATGTCTATTATGTTTCTTTAACTACTCATTGTCTATATTATTCGCAATCTTATCAATCCGTTGCACTAAGTAATATAGGCAAATCCATGCACATGAGTCTGTAATACCTTAAAAGTAATCTAAGATCTTCATTTTCATATCACACTTACTTTGGAGTTGAATCTATCTGGAAGAGATCTCAGGACCTTTTGAGCTATTGTGCTTTCTTCAATATTTTATTCTAAGCCTTTAAGTGAGTTGATGACTTCTGCTACTCGGAGAAAGAATGATGCAATATTTTTTCATAATCCATTTTAAGACTCTCAAATTTCCTTCTATGAGTTTCAAGCTCTACCTTCTTAACTTTGGAATCCTTGTCATATAAAGCAATGAGTTTGTCCCACATTTGTTTGCATAATCACAAACCATGACTTTTGTGAATTCAGAGTCAAAGATTCCACTAGTTACATAATTTAATGCTTTGGCATTGCAATGTAAGCTTTCCTTCCGTCTTGATCAATCGGAAGAGTGGGAGGAGATTTGTACTCATCCAAAATAGATTTCCATACTTTAGGTCCAAGGGACATTAAATAGTAGGACATCCTCTTCTTCCAAAACCAAATTTTGTACCATCAAACAAGGGAATATTTCATGTAATTTCATGATTCTTCATTATGACCTATGAATCCTTCTTCCAATTGTTAGGCTGATAATGAAGAAGTTGTCTTTGGTACCAATTGTTGGAAATACTGAGAGGGGGGTGAATCAATATTTATTTTCAATTGTTATTTTTTCCAGTCAAATTCTTCACAATTATAATCAGAAATGAATAATAATAAATTTATTAAGAGAGGACTCAAATCCTCTTTTCAAATGGTTGCATATAATAATAATCTGAGGGCACCAACCCTTTAATGTTCCAGGCACAAACTTGGACTTCGATGAGGCTTCGACCTCTAGGGCTTCAACCCTATCTTTTCCAAGGATCCAACTTTGTGTTTAGGAGCACTAACTCCAAGGAAACCAATATTGTTTTCTTCTTTTATTAGAGAATGTAAATTGTACTTACTTGACTGTCATCAATGAAAATTTTCATTGTCTTCTTCGTTTGATTACCCTCAAAATTACTTCACATGACTGCATCAATACCACTACCCAAGAGAGGGTTCTTTTCCTTTTCAATGGTATTGTGCCACTGTTAAAATGACACTATAGTCTACTGTCACCTATTCTGAATGTTGAGAGACTCCTTTGCTGCTAATAATTATTGCACCCCCATGCCACAGTTTGAGATCTAAATTTATTGTAATAACAATCTGAATCACTGTTCTCTGTCTCACCAAAAAGGTCAGAGTTTTGTTAGTAATACATGACCACCAGTACATCTAGAAAAGGCTTCCTCTTGTGGAGATGTAGACACAATCCAAGTGTACAAGAATCACAGTCGGAGAGTATAGATGAAGACCTATATTTTAGAGTCGAGTTATAGTGTCTTAGATATGACCTTGTCATTGTAATTGTCTATAGTAAAGCCCAAGAGATAGTCTTGTAATGAGGTCGAGGTGCAGTCCTGAAATGAGGCCAAGAAAAATAAAAACCCTACAATGAGGTCAAGGTCTAGTCCTGTAATAAGGCTGAGCTGCAATCCTCTAATGAGGCTGAGAAAGAACAGTCCTTTAATGAGGCCGTGAATCCTCAAATCAAGCTAATCCAAGGGATAGTTCACCATGAGACAATTCTCCAAGCGAATCCGAAAGGCCATCCACCATTTTTGGCTAGACACCAATCCGAGAGATATTTTATTCGAACGAGTTCGACATGAGAATATGAGACTTCTCCTTCTTCGTGAATGTTCACGAGATGTGAACCTATAGCTTGTTGTATCTTCTTTGATAGTCGAGGTAATGATTTGAAAACAGAGAGATGAGTTTTTTATAGGTATTTTCAAGGTAGAAACGAAAAAACATGTCTCCTAAAGAAGAATGACATAAGTAGGCTAGATATAGTTGGCTCAGAGTAAAAATATAAGTTTTATATCTTGAAAATTTAGTTTCTCACTAACCATTGGGAGTTTGGAGGTGAGTAAGGACTCATTGGAAAGAGGAAAAAATTGTCTTTCAGATGGCATGGAAATTATTATGAAGAGATGCCTTTAAAGTGGTGAAAAACATTTTTCTTTGTGACTTCCCATTAATTATTTAATGTAGACACCGATAAGGACAATATGGCTTCCTTCTCATCATCATAGTGACAATGCAGTGATATTGTAGAATTCATTACAAGAGCTCATCAAGTATATTTCATCAATGACAATTATTGGCCAATAGATGGGACTGAAGTAATCCTTCTCAGGGTTCGTTAAAAATACTCAGAGGGATTCATCTAAAGGATGAGCTTATAGATCAGGCATATGTTAACCTCCTCAAGCTTATTAAAAAATAAAGAGGTACTAACCAAAAGTGGTTGGGGAAATTGGGAAATAGGGTACTCCCCATATTAATGGTAGTGAGTTGATCTTGAACATGACACTCTTCCACTTCATCTCCGTGGTTGTTGGGTTGGGAAACCTGCTTGTCTTTTTCGTTCATTACACCATATCAAAGCCTCTGCTTTTGGTTTTAGTTCAATGTTTCCAGCTCCATTAACTCTCACTAATATGTTCAAGAAAATTTATTTAGTTGATATCTGCTATGATACTCTTAAGCCTTCATTCATGTCTAGTATTCCTGAACCAGTTCCACATCAACATCATTCTATCTCAAATCATGATAATCATTTCATGTCATTGATGGGGAATACATCAAGGCCCTATTGTGACAGGTCGCTTCGTGTCGACATCCACCCATTATCCAGGAAGTTTACTTAGAAACTCTCCCTTCAATGCCTTGGGGCTTGCATATATCAATGTCAAGTTTCCTCGCTCTCAGTGACAGGTTTTCATCATTGGCCTTTGGCCGACATATTCTGTGTGGTGTTTGACTTCAACTCATTTATTCACACCATACAGATTTTACTAATACAGGTTGGTAATTAGATGGTGTCTACCATGTTTTACTCCAGCTCCTTTATTCTCATGGTTAGACTCATACATTGGATGATTGAGTGAATAAGAGAGAAGACCCTGAATCTAGTTCCATCCATCTAGGTTGCACATTCAATATTAATACAAGATTACAAAATATGATGGTTATGATCATACAAGACAATCATCCAAACATGTGTCCACTCTTTTTATTAGTAGACACGACTTCTTGACCATTGCACATGTAATGTTAGCTTATGTGTTAAGCATGGGTATGCCTCCCTCAAAAAAGATATCATGATGAAAATTTATTGTAACAGATAATGGTCTCGACTCATTATTATTAATCCAAACTTTTCACAAGGTAAATCACTTCAATCATTAGCTATTGTTTCTGACTTTGTACTTTATGCAGCAATCTATTATAGGCCATTTTATCGGATTTGGTCAATAGGCCTATAAGCCACATCAATCCTCATTCATGAACATGTTGTCAGTATCCCTACATAAATCCCTAAGCATGACCTTTCCAAAAAGTTTGAGTTTCTAGGAATAACTATTCAAAATCAAGATTTTAAGCCCCAACACACTCTGCCCCTTTAGAGACATGTGTTCAATGATAGTTTCTTCCATCTGCACCACTGTTGGTCATCAAAAACTTGCTCCTTGCTTGAGGTGCCTTGATTCTAGAAATTTACGAAAATTAAAAATATTTCTGAAGCTTCCTCTTTCAAAAGATTCCAGCCATTGCTTTAACCATTTACCTTGGATAAGAAGCTCGAGTCCTATCTGATAATACCTTGGAGACTTCACTTCTTATCCCTTGAGCTCATCCTCCCATCATAAGTGGATCTCAGGCTCAATATGGTAAATCCTAAACTACCATCCCTCTCTTATAAATTTACTGCCATCTACAACATTAGGGTTGGCTTTTGGAGACTCGTAATGCTCTCATGTTGTTACCTTGAATCTAAGATAGTCATCATCTTCATGCATTAGGGTGACATTGAGGTGTGATTTGAGACATGGACAAGTTAGCTTGGGGAGATCTCTACAATATCATCTACTATTTTTGGTTGTAAACTCTCTCCTATTTCTATTAATACAAAGATTATCTTGTTTTCCTATATGTGTTATGTCACATTTACATTCATGTATTTAAATGCATTATTGATTCATTGAATAGAGCAATTGAATTATGCTACATAGAGGTTATGAATCCTTGGCTTGTTTTGGTTGTATGTGCAAGTTCTAATTATAAAAATTAGAGAGATACGATTGGAGCTTACAAGTTGGGAGGAAACTAAAGCTTGTGACATATTCCAGGTAGGCTTATTTCCATTCTTTAATTTCTCTAAGGAAAAGTATATATTGTTTTCTTTTTTCTGTTTTTGACTAGTCCATTAGGTCCAGGGAATATACTTTTATCTGCAATCATAAATTATGCATAACAACAGTATGAGATTACATTGGTTCCTCATTGTGATATGATATCATGACTTTAGAGCTCCTCTAAGAACCCCTCACAGGAAATAGCAAGTCACATTTAGAGTTAGCATTGGTTTGTTGTTGCCATCTCTAATCATGACCTGCAACCCCTAATAAGTGCTTCACACGTGATAGATTCAGTGCACAAGTCCTAACTGTGATCTCCTCAATAGCAACTAAACTTGCAACCTATGACTAACCACTAAAATTTTGATTTGCGACTTACATTGAACAACTCCTTCCCTCTAGTTGCAAATAACATTTCGAGTTCACAGTTGTTTTGCAATGTCATCTAAAAGTGTAACCTGCAAACAGACTTTTCTTAGCGCATGTGATAAACACATCACACACATTTGAATTGCGACTATCTTATCTAGCCTTTACTGATGCAATTTGCGAATAGTCACTAAACCTGTGACCTGCAAATAGTAACTAGATTTGTGATTTTTGGCCTCACTATTCTTGCATATTGCAATTGAATTCTATTTCTATGTCTCTTCATATTTTTATCGCTTCACCTTCCCTAACCCTTTGTCTTCCCTAAACCTCAGTTCTATATATATTTCTCCTATGTATTTTACACTTAGACTTTATCCTTCTTCATCCTTTGAATATCCCACTTATGCCCTCACCCTTAAAGGTGTCCTTTCCACACAATCATTACACTTCTAACACAACATGCATTTGCTTCTCAGACTTGAACCTTCACCCTTCTCCACTACCAGCCCTATATCTTATAACCTGCAACTGGACTTGGCCTTCTTTCTCCTTCAAGTCACAAGTCACACTTTTAATCACTAGCACTATGACTTGAAGATGTGACCAACACTATAAATAGGAAATACGACCAACGCTGTAAAGAGGAAATGTGACCAACACTACAAAGAGGATATGTGACTACTACTTTGAAGAGGATTTGTGACCAACATTATGACTTGAAGATGCGACTAGCCTCTAATGTTGTGATTTAAAACTAGCCTATGCTATTTTGATTTACAACTTACTCACTACCATCTATAAATGTGACTTGTGACTAAGAATTTCCTCATCGCATGCAAGAAATACAAGTCACACTTTGAAACACCAATTAACACTAGAAACTGTGATTGCAACTACAACATACCACTATCACTAGAAATTGCAATTGCAACTACAAGGGTGATTACAACTAAGAAGTGTGACTGTGACCACAAGGAATAAGAAAGGTTATAGGGAAGGTGAAAATCCACCTCCACGTTTGTATAAATATACCCTCATGCCTCATTTATAGGTGTCTTTAGCACTTGTGCTAGGACTAGCATTAGATAGATGATTTGCACCTAAGGAGCTAGAGGAACTCAACTCTTGGCAGCTAGTAGGGTGAGCTGTGGTGAGGTTAGGGTTTTGCTTTAGATGATGGTATGAATAACCCATGCTCCACTATGTTGTGGCCACCAACAACCCCCCTCTTTATTTAGTATTAGCAATAACACTAGGTAAGTGGGGACCATACTGGGGAGAACAAATTGTTTGTTGATTGATGTGTTTGTTTCATAAGTCTTAGACGGAGCCTGAAGTTATGCCAGGTAGCCTTCGAAAATGCTCTTGCTTTGCATCAGCGCAAGTAGATAAACGCTGCTTCAGTCCATCTCCGTGAGCTTGTGAATACAGCACTTCATTTTCATTTTATCCCCAGTACATGTATCAAGTTCAGATCTGATTGTTGATGGTGGACAATGATCAGACACTTGAAAGGCTGAAATCATTCACTTGGCGACTCTAAATCATTTTCAAGATCAGATCCAAAGACTCCACTGGAGGATGATCCTGACCAGCAAAAACATGAAAGGACAATATGGACAGATCAGGTACTCAAGTTGGAATTTCATCCAAGACATTTTGTTCTTTGTCATAAATTATTTCTTCTCTTTTCCCAAGAATGTCAAGACTGCGTTGCAAAGTATACTATGTTTGAGAAGAGATCCTCGGCCTGCAGTTGATTCTTTCCCTTTGAAGATTGTGAATAACAAAGATTTGCATACCTTTGAGCTTGATCAAGACCTTTCTTCTAAATTTTGTGATGACCATCTTCAAATTGATGAGCCCCAAGCAACCAAGACCGATTGTATACCTGCTATACATACACCTACACCTTGTAAAATTCCAGATCGGTATAAACCTCTTGTTTTACCTTCTGTTCTTCATGCTTTCCCCAAAAATTATGATCTATACTTGCCGAGGTTTGATGGTGAATGTAAGAATGTCAATGCCGAGCAACATGTGCAGAATTTTGAGAATTTTCTAGATCTTTTTGAAGTTGATGAAGAAGATGTTAGTATAAGGCTTTTTGCTCTTTCTTTGCAAGCCAAAGTGAAGAGTTGGTTCAAAGCCCTGCCCGATGCAAGCATCTAAGATTTCCAGCAGTTTTTCAAAGTTTTTCTCGACAGGTAGATGATCGGGAAGAACCTTTTCTTGATTGTAGAAGAGTATAACCAGCTGAAAAGATTGCCAGGGGAGACAGTACAACAGTTTTCAGCCAGATTTAACCAAGTTTATTATTCGATGCCAGTTGATATAAGGCCTCCTCCTAGATCGGCTCTCTTGCACTATCCGGGTGCCTTTGATCCGGAGATGGAGTTTCAGCTGAGAGAAAGGGATATTGCAACACTTCACGAGATGCAAAACAGTGCAGTAAATGTAGAGGCTCATCTGTTGATCCGAAGGGCAAGGATGAAGGAAGAAGAGATGAAAAACATAGATCCGGCCGAATCAACATCTCTAGAGGTGAAGCTTGACATTTTGGTAAGTGCAGTGGAAAAGATGATGGACAAGATCAACACAAGGAATGATTATGATGTTCATGGCGCGCTGATTGAAGAAGAACAAGTTGCTGATCCAAAACATTTTGTTTCTTATCCTAGTTGTCATAGATCTGATAATGATTGTTTTGTAGATCATCTTGGCGAAGAAAGAACTGTTGATATGACCTGCATGCTTGATGATATGTTTTATACTGATGATTTGCCTCGGTTTGATCAGTATGATGATGATTATGTTCTCCAAAAAGAAGCTAATCTTGCAGACGAACAAGCAGCTAGTTTGTGGGAGGAAAAAGTTCATTTTCAGCAGCTTGAATACAATGTTCAGCCATCACATATCAGCTATAACATTGACGAGAAAAGTGCAGCAAAATTTGAAGTAAGTGAAGGATCTTTGCCTTTTTGTTTTGATTCGTTTCAGTTCATCAGAGATAACTACCATGCAATCAGAAATCAAATGTCAATAAGTCTTGATTTGAATCATCTTGAGAGCAATGAAGATTTTGTTCAAGACTTCTCATATTCAGATTTGCAACCCCCGAAAGCCATTGATCGTCAAGTTGCAGTTGAAGACTTGGAAGGGGACACACATGATTTAATGATTCAAGGTGAATCCGTACCATTCTGTTTTGAATCATTTCAGTTTTCAAAGGGTAGATTGCATAGTAAATCTTCAAATGAACAGCCTATAACAAATCAACAATCTCTCAATGTTAATGTTGAGGATGAGATAGATAACAAAATTCTTGAGCAACCTATAGCATCAAATTTGCAGCCACCAAATGAAATTGAAGGGCAGATTACAGATGAAGTTGTGGAAGATGAAATACATGATTCGAGGATGCAGGAAGATTCTATACCCTTTTGTTTCGAAGCATTTCAGTTTATAAGGCAGAATCTTTGTAAAATCTCTCAAGAAAAAGATGAACAGCTAGAAGGATGTCATACATTTTCAATGGAGCAGCAGTCTTTTCGAGTTTTTCATGATCCAATAGCTGATGTTTTGGATGAGGTTTGTAGTCAAAGTCTTTTTCCATCGACTATATGTGAGCTTGAAACGTGTGTTGATATGAATTTGATCCGGCAGCCGGTTTCTTTATCATTTTCAGCAGAGGTCTCGTCACAAGGCTCAGATCAAAGTTTGTATTCATGGTACGAGGAAAAGAGAAGTAATCCATTGGATGAGCTAAGTTCCAGTGTGCTTGAATTTCAAGATCCTTATGCAGTGTTTTTGGAGGCGGATAGAGAATTCATATCATTCAACGGATCCGTTTCTAAGTTATCATGGGAGTTGCCGTTCAGTAGTTCTCTCTTGCTGTTCATAAGTGAGCACTTGCGGAGACTTCAACCAGCAGACGGGATACTTACTTGGTTGCATTGGTTGTTTCATTTCACTTGATCAGGTGATGAATGAAACTGTTAGAGTAGGTTTTGATGAATAAGCTCCACTTTGAGCATCATTTCTAGTTTGTCGGTTGTGTTTAAGTATTGAGTCAGTTTTTAGTTGAGTAAGAGTCAATTTGTGTTGTCAAGTCATCAGTTTTCAGTCATGCATTTCAGCTTGAGTTTATGACTCCATCGCCCAATGGATGAAGGCACTGTCTAGCTCTTACAGAGATCTGTGGTTCTTGGCACCTCCAAGGAGCTACCATCCCCATTGGAGCCAATGTTAGTGTCAGTCTTTACAGCCTTCCTCCAGTGATCAAATATGCTCTTACAAAGTGATTTTGAAGTGTCAAGGTCAAATTTTGTCATTTCAGTGAGTCTTCAAGCAAAATTTGGTCACTAGGCATTAGGTCTAGGGTTTGCTTTCACTCCTTCTAAAGTTGTCCAAATGTCGGTCCAAGTCACTATTCAGCTGATTCTATCATCATTCATAGGGTTTTCATTATCATGTCAGTGTCTAATGAGTCATTTTACACCTCGTTCATGCTTCAGTTGCGCCCAGGCAAGGTCATTTCCCTCTCCTAGGGTTTTGAAGGCAATATCTCTTGGACGGTCAAATCATTAGCAAAACTTGTTTCCTGATGTTCATACACCTTCCCCTATCCTTCATGTACATTATTAAACACTTTCCATCACTAAGATCCCCCAAATTCCTCATTTTTGCACAAACCCTAGTTTCTAGCTACAACCTGGCAATTTTCTAGGTTGGGCCTGTGTTTTGCCCTTTTGGACCCCTTCCCCTCACTCGATCTCTGCGATTCCACTTTCCCCTGCTTCCTAACATCCCTCCCTACTTCCAAAAATTTCCTCAAGAATTTAGAAGCCCCTTATCCCCTTCATTTCGCTTCATTTCGACAAAATTCCTTGTTTCACACATCGGGATAAGTTTCACTCAAAAGATGTTTTAGGGAAATAAAAGATGAATTTTGGAAAACGGAGAGAGGTTTTTGTCCACACCATGCCAAAGAAGAAAAAAGGCATTCACTTTTGGCACAGGTGTCATGGTTTGAGAGAAATGTCAAGAATACCATTGCCTCAGGAGAATCAAAGACACCTCTGAAGTGACCTTGGGAAAATCAAGTTTTCTCCTAGCTTGGTTGGCCAAATGATTTTCTTGATAGGTAAAATGATCACTAGAAATGAAGATATTTCCAATGAGATATCATGAGCTCAATTTTGGGTTGAGGAAGGCATTCAAAAGTTGACTGCAACAGCACTCTTCCTTGAGGCAGCCTCGTTTGGCACTTTTTGACCAGTCTTGGGAGATTTGATTTTTGATAGGTAAAATGAACTCAAAATTGAAAAATTATAGTTGGGTTGGAAAGTATACTCAAAGTCCTTTCCAACGAGCTATCCTGCACCCGATTCTGACACTGGGAAGGCCTCCAAAAGCCTCCTGCAAAAGCACGCGACCCATTGAGACTGGCGCGCGACCCGTTGGGCGAGCGCGACCCATCAGGCTGCTCGTTCCAGTTCAGAAATTACACAGGCGCGACCCGTTGAGGGCGCGCGACCCGTTGGGCAGTGCGCGTGACCCGTTGGGAATTCCTCCGCCAAATTTCGCCAGTAAGCTGCTAAATAACCCCGGATTGCTTCAAGGTTGCAGGTAGGCCTCTCCTTATGAAAATACATTGTTTGCCAAAGCTTGAAAAGCATGAGAATGTTGTTTAAAGCCATCATTTTGAAATAATGAATCCAATGCATATTTGCTCAAGAAGGTCAAATTGTTGGTTGAGCTAGGGTTTGTCTTGTTGTTTTCAAGTTTATCCTTTTCACACTCAATTTTCCCTACATCCTATTTTCACCTCCCTCATCATTTTACTCATTCTCCCTACCAAAAAATATCAAAAGCCCTAAACCCTACCCCTATCCCTAAAAATCAAGAAACTAAACCTAAACCCTACCTCTCATAAAGCCTTTGCAAATCATAAATATGTGATGGGGTATATATCATGATTCCTTCCCTTAACTCTCTATTTCATATGTTTTTCCCAATTTCCCTTCAAAATCTCCCTTCCCTAACATTTCCCTTGTGCTATTTGTCCCCTTGAAACAGCATCTCGAACAGTTGAAACAGCATTTAAACAGTCAAAACAGCAGGGTATCCCATGGGAGGATTTTATCTCTCGAGAGGCTATGCTTCTCCAGGTCAATGCTCATTTGGAGAGGTTGCTCGCCAAGGCCAACCAAGATAAGGACCTACTCCGGAACATGAAAAATCACTATTGGGCCCGAATGCACGTATGCAAGGCAAGAATGAAGGTGCTCCAAAGAAGGCTGGCCAAAGCAAAAAAACGAAGGAAAAGGCCCGACCCCCTCCATATCTTGGCTAAGGCTTCTTTGAAGGAGCATGATACTAAATAACTCAACTCCAACACAAATTTCAAAAAAATTTGAGCATTTTGGGTCATTTGTGATTTTTCTGGCAAAAAACAGGTTTTCTTCACCAATGGGTCGCGCGCCGCGCACGACCCTTTCGTTTGGCAACTCCATTTTGGAAAAACTCAGCATTTCTAGATTTTTCATGGAAAGTTACACCTGCTCAGCCATTACCAAGAAATTTCACCAAGTTTTGGGCCTCCAGAAAGTCAAAAAAAAGCAAAAAATGACTTTCTGCCACATTTTTGACACACAGAAAGCAGTCTTGGTAGATTGCAATTTTGGAGGGGCAAATGACAACCAAATTCAGAAATTCCACTTGAGTTGGAAAGTAGACATCCAGACCTTTCCAACAAGCCCACTTTTGCCTCATTTGGACACCTGGAAGTGCCTCCAAATGTGCGCGACCCGTATAGGAATTGCGCGCGACCCATCAGGCAGTTTGCACAGGAAATCAACCTACAGCTCAGCAAAGCATAGTTTGACTGGATTTGACTTTTTGGGAGTTGATTTTCATCCTCCTTGCCGTAAATAATGTAATTTTATGATGTTTAGGCACTTATTTATCTCTTCTAGAAGATTCATTCATGAAATAGCAAACATTTAATGAATGAATTGGTTTCCTAGCTTATAGAGGCAAGTTGTTTTGACTGCCTAGATTTTAGTGCTCAGTTTAGAATTGGTTGAAACAGATCCTAGAAGGATGAGCTCGACCCCTAGAGGCAAGGGAAGAGGTTGGCTTGCCTATATTATGTATTTTCTCAATCATTTTCAGAGGTTGGAGAGGTTGGACTCTTGAGGGAGAAACTCTTATTGTATTACTCACTGTATCTCTGCAATTTTTGGCAAAGGAAGACCAGGGTTTTGCAGTCCTTTTTGGGATTCTTGTGGTCACATGTGTTGATGGTGTGTTTCTCTTTGTTCTTGTAAGTGTGTTATGTGAATCATTTCCTTACTTTTCCTTCTGTAAATTAGGCAAATGAAGTGTTAAAGTAGAATTCATGACTGTCATGCTCTGCTTTTAAGTTTGCTTAATATCAATGTTTTCAACTGTTTAAGGGGAATTCAAGGTTATTGCTTGCTCTCCTTAACTCCTCACCGGTCATTCTCATCCATCCACCTCTATCAAAGGCATCAATACTGTTTCCTACCTCGCCCCAAAGAACCCCCTGCAGAAACTGTGTCCAATCCCCGCACCGAAATTTGTCTTTCCCCAACTTTCCACCAAAACCCTAAAAATCCCAAATTAAACCTTTTGATCAGTTTACTAGCCTAAAATCAGTGTTTCCTCATTGGCTATCTCGCCCGTTGAAGATCTTTACCGAGATAGACCGGAGAGAGCCCTCTCCTGCCCCGTAGGGCTAGCTACGAGGCTAAGTGGTTTGATGTTGCCTTGGAGTTTACCTTTTTCAGCCTGAGGTGAAATTTCAAGCGCTAACATATTGGCGACCATACTGGGGAGAACAAATTGTTTGTTGATTGATGTGTTTGTTTCATAAGTCTTAGACGGAGCCTGAAGTTATGCTAGGTAGCCTTCGAAAACGCTCTTGCTTTGCATCAGCGCAAGTAGATAAACGCTGCTTCAGTCCATCTCCGTGAGCTTGTGAATACAGAACTTCATTTTCATTTTATCCCCAATACATGTATCAAGTTCAGATCTGATTGTTGATGGTGGACAATGATCAGACACTTGAAAGGCTGAAATCATTCACTTGGCGACTCTAAATCATTTTCAAGATCAGATCCAAAGATTCCACTGGAGGATGATCCTGACCAGCAAAAACATGAAAGGACAATATGGACAGATCAGGTACTCAAGTTGGAATTTCATCCAAGACATTTTGTTCTTTGTCATAAATTATTTCTTCTCTTTTCCCAAGAATGTCAAGACTGCGTTGCAAAGTATACTATGTTTGAGAAGAGATCCTCGGCCTGCAGTTGATTCTTTCCCTTTGAAGATTGTGAATACCAAAGATTTTCATACCTTTGAGCTTGATCAAGACCTTTCTTCTAAATTTTGTGATGACCATCTTCAAATTGATGAGCCCCAAGCAACCAAGACTGATTGTATACCTGTTGTACATACACCTACACCTTGTAAAATTCCAGATCGGTATAAACCTCTTGTTTTACCATCTGTTCTTCATGCTTTCCCCAAAAATTACGATCTATACTTGCCGAGGTTTGATGGTGAATGTAAGAATGTCAATGCCGAGCAACATATGCAGAATTTTGAGAATTTTCTAGATCTTTTTGAAGTTGATGAAGAAGATGTTAGTATAAGGCTTTTTGCTCTTTCTTTGCAAGCCAAAGTGAAGAGTTGGTTCAAAGCCCTGCCCGATGCAAGCATCTCATATTTCCAGCAGTTTGTCAAAGTTTTTCTCGACAGGTGGATGATCGGGAAGAACCTTTTCTTGATTGTAGAAGAGTATAACCAGCTGAAAAGATTGCCAGGGGAGACAGTACAACAGTTTTCAACCAGATTTAACCAAGTTTATTATTCGATGCCAGTTGATATAAGGCCTCCTCCTAGATCGGCTCTCTTGCACTATTCGGGTGCCTTTGATCCGGAGATGGAGTTTTAGCTGAGAGAAAGGGATATTGCAACACTTCACGAGATGCAAAACAGTGCAGTAAATGTAGAGGCTCATCTACTGATCCGAAGGGCAAGGATGAAGGTAGAAGAGATAAAAAACATAGATCCGGCCGAATCAACATCTCTAGAGGTGAAGCTTGACATTTTGGTAAGTGCAGTGGAAAAGATGATGGACAAGATCAACACAAGGAATGATTATGATGTTCATGGCACGCTGATTGAAGAAGAACAAGTTGTTGATCCAAAACATTTTGTTTCTTATCCTAGTTGTCATAGATCTGATAATGATTGTTTTGTAGATCATCTTGGTGAAGAAAGAACTGTTGATATGACCTGCATGCTTGATGATATGTTTTATACTGATGATTTGCCTCGGTTTGATCAGTATGATGATGATTATGTTCTTCAAAAAGAAGCTAATCTCGCAGACGAACAAGTAGCTAGTTTGTGGGAGGAAAAAGTTCATTTTCAGCAGCTTGAATACAATGTTCAGCCATCACATATCAGCTATAACATTGACGAGAAAAGTGCAGCAAAATTTGAAGTAAGTGAATGATCTTTGCCTTTTTGTTTTGATTCGTTTCAGTTCATCAGAGATAACTACCATGCAATCAGAAATCAAATGTCAACAAGTCTTGATTTGAATCATCTTGAGAGCAATGAAGATTTTGTTCAAGAGTTCTCATATTCAAATTTGCAACCCCCGAAAGCCATTGATTTTCAAGTTGCAGTTGAAGACTTGGAAGGGGACACACATGATTTAATGATTCAAGGTGAATCCGTACCATTCTATTTTGAATCATTTCAGTTTTCAAAGGGTAGATTGCATAGTAAATCTTCAAATGAACAACCTATAACAAATCAGCAATCTCTCAGTGTTAATGTTGAGGATGAGATAGATAACAAAATTCTTGAGCAGCCTATAGCATCAAATTTGCAGCCACCAAATGAAATTGAAGGGCAGATTACCGATGAAGTTGTGGAAGACGAAATACATGATTCGAGGATGCAGGAAGATTCTATACCCTTTTGTTTCGAAGAATTTCAGTTTATAAGGCAGAATCTTTGTAAAATCTCTCAAGAAAAAGATGAATAGCTAGAAGGATGTCATACATTTTCAATGGATACATTGCAGCAGTCTTTTCGAGTTTTTCATGATCCAATAACTGATGTTTTGGATGAGGTTTGCAGTCAAAGTCTTTTTCCATCGACTATATGTGAGCTTGAAACGTGTGTTGATATGAATTTGATCCGGCAGCCGGTTTCTTTATCATTTTCAGCAGAGGTCTCGTCACAAGGCTCAGAGCAAAGTTTGTATTCATGGTATGAGGAAAAGAGAAGTAATCCATTGGATGAGCTAAGTTCCAGTGTGCTTGAATTTCAAGATCCTTATGCAGTGTTTTTGGAGGCGGATAGAGAATTCATATCATTCAACGGATCCGTTTCTAAGTTATCATGGGAGTTGCTGTTCAGTAGTTCTCTCTTGCTGTTCATAAGTGAGCACTTGCGGAGACTTCAACCAGCAGACGGGATACTTACTTGGTTGCATTGGTTGTTTCATTTCACTTGATCAGGTGATGAATGAAACTGTTAGAGTAGGTTTTGATGAATAAGCTCCACTTTGAGCATCATTTCTAGTTTGTCGGTTGTGTTTAAGTATTGAGTCAGTTTTTAGTTGAGTAAGAGTCAATTTGTGTTGTCAAGTCATCAGTTTTCGGTCATGCATTTCAGCTTGAGTTTATGACTCCATCGCCCAATGGATGAAGGCACTGTCTAGCTCTTACAGAGATCTGTGGTTCTTGGCACCTCCAAGGAGCTACCATCCCCATTGGAGCCAATGTTAGTGTCAGTCTTTCCAACCTTCCTCCAGTGATCAAATATGCTCTTACAAAGTGATTTTGAAGTGTCAAGGTCAAATTTTGTCATTTCAGTGAGTCTTCAAGCAAAATTTGGTCACTAGGCATTAGGTCTAGGGTTTGCTTTCACTCCTTCTAAAGTTGTCCAAATGTCGGTCCAAGTCACTATTCAGCTGAGTCTATCATCATTCATAGGGTTTTCATTATCATGTCAGTGTCTAATGAGTCATTTTACACCTTGTTCATGCTTCAGTTGCGCCCAGGCAAGGTCATTTCCCTCTCCTAGGGTTTTGAAGGCAATATCTCTTGGACGGTCAAATCATTAGCAAAACTTGTTTCCTGATGTTCATACACCTTCCCCTATCCTTCATGTACCTTATTAAACACTTTCCATCACTAAGATCCCCCAAATTCCTCATTTTTGCACAAACCCTAGTTTCTAGCTACAACCTGGCAATTTTCTAGGTTGGGCCTGTGTTTTGCCCTTTTGGACCCCTTCCCCTCACTCGATCTCCATGATTCCACTTTCCCCTGCTTCCTAACATCCCTCCCTACTTCCAAAAATTTCCTCAAGAATTTAGAAGTGCCTTATCCCCTTCATTTCGCTTCATTTCGACAAAATTCCTTGTTTCACACATCGGGATAAGTTTCACTCAAAAGATGTTTTAGAAAAATAAAAGATGAATTTTGGAAAATTGAGAGAGGTTTTTGTCCACACCATGCCAAAGAAGAAAAACCTCCTTCACTTTTGGCACAGGTGTCATGGTTTGAGATAAATGTGAAGACTACCGTTGCCTCAGGAGAATCAAAGACACCTCTAAAGTGACCTTGGGAAAATCAAGTTTTCTCGTAGCTTGGTTGGCCAAATGATTTTCTTGATGAGTAAAATGATCACTAGACACAAATAGATTTCCAATGAGCTATCATGAGCTCAATTTTGGGTTGAGGAAGGCATTCAAAAGTTGACTGTAACAGCACTCATCCTTGAGGCAGCCTCGTTTGGCACTTTTTGACCAGTCTTCGGAGATTTGAGTTTTGATAGGTCAAATGAACTCCAAATTGAAAAATTCTAGTTGGGTTGGAAATTAGACTCAAGGACCTTTTCAACGAGCTATCCTGCACCCAATTCCGACACTAGGAAGGCCTCCAAAATCCTCCTACAAAAGCGCGCGACCCATTGAGACTGACGCGCGACCCATTGGGCGAGCGCGACCCATCAGGCTGCCCGTTCCAGTTCAGAAATTACACAGGCGTGACCCATTGAGGGCACACGACCCGTTGAGGGTGCGCGACCCGTTGGGCAGTGCACGCGACCCGTTGGGAATTCCTCCGCCAAATTTCGCCAGTAAGCTGCTAAATAACCCCGGATTGCTTCAAGGTTGCAGGTAGGCCTCTCCTTATGAAAATACATTGTTTGCCAAAGCTTTAAAAGCATGAGAATGTTGTTTAAAGCCATCATTTTGAAATAATTAATCCAATGCATATTTTCTCAAGAAGGTCAAAGTGTTGGTTGAGCTAGGGTTTGTCTTGTTGTTTTCAAGGTTATCCTTTTCACCCCCAATTTTCCCTACATCCTATTTTCACCTCCCTCATCATTTTACTCATTCTCCCTACCAAAAAATATCAGAAGCCCTAAACCCTACCCCTATCCCTAAAAATCAAGAAACTAAACCTAAACCCTACCTCTCATAAAGCCTTTGCAAATCATAAATATGTGATGGGGTATATATCATGATTCCTTCCCTTAACTCCCTATTTCATATGTTTTTCCCAATTTCCCTTCAAAGTCTCCCTTCCCTAAAATTTCCCTTGTGTTATTTGTCCCCTTGAAACAGCATCTCGAACAGTTGAAACAACATTTAAACAGTCAAAACAGCAGGGTATCCCATGGGAGGATTTTATCTCTCGAGAGGCTATGCTTCTCCGGGTCAATGCTCATTTGGAGAGGTTGCTGGCCAAGGCCAACCAAGATAAGGACCTACTCCGGAACATGAAAAATCACTATTGGGCCCGAATGCACGTATGCAAGGCAAGAATGAAGGTGCTCCAAAGACGGCTGGCCAAAGCACAAAAACGAAGGAAAAGGCCCGACCCCCTCCATATCTTGGCTGAGGCTTCTTTGAAGGAGCATGATACTAAATAACTCAACTCCAACACAAATTTCAAAAAATTTTGAGCATTTTGGGTCATTTGTGATTTTTCTGGCAAAAAACAGGTTTTCTTCACCAATGGGTCGCGCGCCGCGCGCGACCCTTTCGTTTGGCAACTCCATTTTGGAAAAACTCAGCATTTCTGGATTTGTCATGGAAAGTTACACTTGCTCAGCCATTGCCAAGAAATTTCACCATGTTTTGGGCCTCCAGAAAGTCAAAAAACAAGCAAAAAATGATTTTCTGCCACATTTTTGACACACAGAAAGCAGTCTTGGGAGATTGCAATTTTGGAGGGGCAAATCACAACCAAATTTAGAAATTCCACTTGGGTTGGAAAGTAGACATCCAGACCTTTCCAACAAACCCACTTTTGCCTCATTTGGACACCTAGAAGTGCCTCCAAAGGCGCGCGACCCGTCCAGGAATTGTGCGTGACCCATCAGGCAGTTTGCACAAGAAATCAACCTACAGCTCAGCAAAGCGCAGTTTGACTGGATTTGACTTTTTGGGAGTTGATTTTTATCCTCCTTGCCGTAAATAATGTAATTTTATGATGTTTAGGCACTTATTTATCTCTTCTAGAAGATTCATTCATGAAATAGCAAACATTTAATGAATGAATTGGTTTCCTAGCTTATAGAGGCAAGTTGTTTTGACTGCCTAGATTTTAGTGCTCAGTTTAGAATTGGTTGAAACAGCTGCTAGAAGGATGAGCTCGACCCCTAGAGGCAAGGGAAGAGGTTGGCTTGCCTATATTATGTATTTTCTCAATCATTTTCAGAGGTTGGAGAGGTTGGACTCTTGAGGGAGAAACTCTTATTGTATTACTCACTGTATCTCTGCAATTTTTGGCAAAGGAAGACCAGGGTTTTGCAGTCCTTTTTGGGATTCTTGTGGTCACATGTGTTGATGGTGTGTTTCTCTTTGTACTTGTAAGTGTGTTATGTGAATCATTTCCTTACTTTTCCTTCTGTAAATTAGGCAAATGAAGTGTTAAAGTAGAATTCATGACTGTCATGCTCTGCTTTTAAGTTTGCTTAATATCAATGTTTTCAACTGTTTAAGGGGAATTCAAGGTTATTGCTTGCTCTCCTTAACTCCTCACCGGTCATTCTCATCCATCCACCTCTATCAAAGGCATCAATACTGTTTCCTACCTCGCCCCAAAGAACCCCCTGCAGAAACTGTGTCCAATCCCCGCACCAAAATTTGCCCTTCCCCAACTTTCCACCAAAACCCTAAAAATCCCAAATTAAACCTTTTGATCAGTTTACTAGCCTAAAATCAGTGTTTCCTCATTGGCTATCTCGCCCATTGAAGATCTTTACCGAGATAGACCAAGGAGAGCCCTCTCCTGCCCCGTAGGGCTAGCTACGATGCTAAGTGGTTTGATGTTGCCTTGGAGTTTACCTTTTTCAACCTGAGGTGAAATTTCAAGCGCTAACAGGTAGCTTATTGTGAGGTGATTTGTAATTAACCTCTAACACTTTCCTATTCATGTATGTCTAACATGGTTTTAGCTTAATACTCCTTCTTGTGGCATGATTATTCTTGTTCTTTTGTTTTTATATCCTTGTATCTCAATCTGTAGGTTATCAATCGTGGGTTGACTTCATTCCCACTATCTGAGAATTTCTTTCTTTCTCTTGTTCTAACATCTCCACATTTAACAACTAGGAGTGAAACTTACATGATGGCAGTCGGTACTAGTGTGAATCCTATCCACACTAGTGTTAGGTCTAATTGGGACTTCATATCGCAGAGGTATATATATTACTATCCTTGTTTCTAAGAAGAACTAATTTTGAAAAAGTTCAAATGGTTCACTTGGTAAATGTGAATTGCTGTGAAACAAAACAAAGCTTCAAACCTAGATTTACTATTAAAATTTTGGGGTTATATCTAACAATAAATCACCTTTAACAAAAACCCTTCAATAATATGCCTAAATGGTTAAGTTTTTTCATGTCTTAAACATGTGTTTGGGTGAGATTGAAGAGAGATTATTGTTCATGGGACTAGATTACTTAGGAAATAGGTATATTGACTTTGAAAATATTTTACAAATCGCATACCTTCAACTGGTTTTCAAATTTATTATCCTTTACATGAGGGTTCCTCTATTAAGTGTTCTCAATTATGGCATCCCTTGAAGTTAAATCATTATTTATGCATAAGCCACAATTTTGATATATTTCAATTTCTTGGTTCCATTAAATTTATTTGTTCATATGCTTAATCTATAATGGTTTCATGTGACTCTGATTTGTTCTAGCCATCAACGTTTATAAGTTGAGTAAATATTAAGAAAATGCATATTAATTTAGGTAATTATACATATATTTGAAAGGTTATTTTGGAATATTTAATTAAATCAAGTTATGTAATTCAATTAAGTTGGTAATGAAAATACAATGTTTCCCAAAGCACTAGTTTCCCATCTCCCTATATGCTCACATAACATAATTTCGAAAAGTAAGTGGCCCATTATCCACACATCTTTTCCTTTGCAAGGAACAAACATCATATAGTGTAATTAGGGGAATTTTATTAAATTATCAGTGCATATCAACATGCTTGCAATTCAAACACTTGTATGTGCACTATTCAACTTGCACACACCAGCACTAGTAACCAATTTTCTTTGCTAACCATTTACAAGTAGAGTAATTGCTTATATTTTACTTGAAAATTTGCACACAAACATAAATTAAAACTGGGATGAAATTAAGTGGTCTTAATCCACATATATTTTTTAATTTTGCTTCTCATTCCAATTCACACCACACCTGTCTTAACTACAAGGAAAGTAAGTGGCCTTAACTACACACATTTTTTTTACTTGTTTTCTAACTAAAGACACTATTTCATTTTATTTTGAGACAAGGATTTTAATTAGTAAAGGAAGAAATAAGAAACTTCCCCCCTTCCACCCTTGTTGTAAACCTATGGTGGTATCTCAAATATTTCTCAAAGAACTAATATTTCCATCTCCCTATATGCCAGCACATAACATAATTAGGCAATAGTGACTGAGCCACTATCCACACATATTTTATTTTCTTGAAAGGAACAAACATGGCATAATGTAATTAGGGGAATTTTAAAGGATCATCACATGTCCACATTATTGCAATTCACACTTTTTATATTCACAATTTCACTTGCACACACCTTCACTCCAAACACTAAGCTCACTTAAACATGGTATAAAGGGTATCCTCTTTTGGAATCTTTGTACTTAGATTATTTGAGCTTACAGTTTTTGCACGCACTAAGTGAAACAAATACTTTCTAAAAACAAAGTTAACTTAAACACATTAAATTCCCCACAAAGGCCACAAGATAATTTATAGTTTAGGTTACGATCACGAGGATAGGCAAGACATAAGTCATCTTGGTTGCTTTCATCTTAAAACACAGAAGTTTTCTTTTAGGGTGGTTAAAATCCTACGTCATCAAGTGACAAAAATGATAATGAGAAGAAACTCATGAAGGGGGTAAAGCTTAGGTGGAACATTGTCATAAACCTCTTTGTTTTCTGCCAACACTTGGTAGGGTTTTTGGATCCAAAACTAACAACCAAAATTTGAGACTCACTCATTCCCACTGGACATAGGTAACTTAGTCTCCAAATTTTAGGGCATATTTCCCTATAGGTAGCGGGTGTGGGAGCACGAGCCACGTGAGGCGATTTTTTTCATGCTATTGGAAGTGTCGCCAACTCTTTTGGAACATAGCCATAGTACCTCCTACTATAACCCTCTCTATACATTCGTTAGTTTTTTGTTATTGGCATCGTCACCAGTGACATTCATGGCATGGCTCAAATAAACTACTATAAAATATTAGCAATGCCTAGTTACTACTTAAGCGGAAGGACGTTAGGTCTTTTTAAGAATTTTTCTCATACACAAACCTCACAAAACTTTTTTTGTTGATTGTTTTATACATTAGAACTAAAGAGCAAATTAACCATTTATTTTTCACTTTCTCCTATGTGTGTGATTCACTTGGTTTTCCTAAGGAAAATACTCCTCACCATATTTTCCCATAAACTTAATAGGGAACCATAGGGGACCCAAGGGTTACCCATCACTCAAGGACCTACAAGATCTCCCACCATTACCAGGAGAAGTGCATGGTCTCTCACCAATATAACACATAATATAGGACCAAGCAAATTGTTTGGCACATCCATTCTTGGAGGCAACATATTGGGATCTAACTCCTCTCAAGGAACCCCCACTAGCAACCCTTAGGGAAATAAAAAAACTGCCACACTGGGTCCTCCAACCAACCCCACCTCATAGGTTTCCCCAACCAATACTACCCTACAGGGTACACCAACACAGAAGGTCATTATATCATGGCTAACACCAACAAGATACCCTTTGTTGCTTCTTTAAATCTCCCAGATTTGATGAAACTCACAAATGATCCCATTTCCCATAATTAGCAATGCCCCCCATGCCAGCAAAGTTTCCATAAAATATCCCTAAATTCAAAGGAAAACAATGTAAATACACTACCAATCATAGCATGACCTTCCACCTAAGGTGATTTATTTAAGAAACATGTGTAGATATACTATTAAATACTTATTATTCACTTGATCTACAAGTAAATTTTGTATTCCACTACGTAAGGATGGAAACTGATCAACCACATGAGGAACATGAAGTGCCCTATCAAGTTGATCAACCACATGATGAATAATATGTGCCCTATCAAGTTGATCAATCACTAGAGGAAAAAGATGTTCCCTATCAATTTGATCAACCACTAGAGGAAAATGATGTGCCCTATCAAGTTAATCAACTATCACTAGGGGAACAAGATGTTCCCTATCAATCTAATCAACCACTAGAGGAGAATGATGTACCCTATAGGGTTGATCAACCACTAAAAGAATAGGTTGTGCCCTCTCAAGTTGATAGGATAATAGGGCGTTGTAGTGGTTTGGAAAGTGGTGGAAGGTTTGTAGAAAATTTGGATGTAAGCACAATAGAGGACCTTGGGGAGCTTATTCCTATGTTGACAGTGTTAGAAATCCATCAACTAAAGTGTCTCCCTAGTATGATGTACCAAATAAACCTCACACCATTTGGAGTAGCAACCCCATTCGGAGTATCGACCCAGCCACCATAACTATAAGGTTCACCTTGGCTACAATGTACAACATAAGAGATTACATACATGTCCTTTGAAATGAGCAAGTAAATTGACAATATGCAACACAAATTCCAATGTGTAAAAGGAGATTTTCATGAGGGGAGGAAAAAGCGAGTCTCTAGGAATAAAGTTATAGTACCATCCTCGAAGTGACACATAAGATCGATGAAAGATTTGTTAGTTATCTAGAAAAATAGTTTGCATAGACACCAGTATAATTAAAACACATATAACACACATTAAACAAGATAAGTACCAAAAATGAAGTAGTTCAATTTCCTTAGTAGATGTGAAAAAAACACATACCGCAAACATATAAAGAACAGTCTTACAAGATTCACGATACATGCATAATAATGTGTTGGCTCAACGAGCTTTTGATATTAAGTGAAAGATACAAGTACAAAGTTACATTGGTGAGACATTAGCTAAAATAATTGAACATTAAGTCACTTTTTTATTCTCCAAAGAATGATCTTCTCTCCTACACCAAGCTAGAGAATCCAAGGCTAGCTCTCCAAATCCTAATACTCTAAAATCCATTTGCTTGAGTTATGAGGGTGTATTTATAACAAGAGGAATGTAATTTCATATCCCCATGACTCTTAAGCTTCCATCATGACTCTTGGACTCCTAAGTGACCTTTAAAAATATATTGATTGTTGGCTCTACATATGTATTATGACTTTTCATATCCCACATGTGACTCTTGGATTTCCACATATTTACATTTTGTCATTTTTTAAAATACATAATTACACTCTGCATCATGTGGCAAGACCCATTGACACATATGATTTTGTGATGACACTTGTAAAATCCATGACTTGAAAAAAAGTGACTTGGATCTTCATTGTGATGTATCAATGCGAAACTTCTGTTCTTGTTGCCTCCTTGATGTCTTCATAACTAATCTTGCATGTGCTTCATCTTCATCCTCCCAGAAGTTGATTGATATGGAGTCTTTATATGATCTTGATATTTAATATTCTACCATATTCTAGCACCCCTTCATCTTCTTACTTGATGTCTCTTCATGGTTCTAGCTCCACGGGTATCTTGTAGCATAGTCTCATTCTCCTCCTCTGTGAGCACCATCCTGTCATGTGAAGATATAGTAATTTTAAGTGAAATTCACTCATGACAAGATGACCTTAGTCTAGAAATCCCCTAGAATAATGTTCTTCATGAAATTCATTGATTGACCTAGAACTAAGTATTGGACAAGGACGAAGGCTTAAGGATTGTGTGGTGCACAATTCTAGAGGATAAGAGTGAGGGACTAAGGTTTGCAATTACTCAATGCACAACAAATAGAGGGATGAGAAGTAGTATTGCACAATCGAGGGTCACAGTGAGGCAGGCTTGCCCAATGTAACTATGTAATGCACAATTCTAGATGGTGACTAAGTAGTTGGATTGATAAATTACGGAGTTCAAGGAGCCATGGGACATACTAGAGACTAGAATTGTGCAATGCGTGGAGGAGGACTGACTAGGAGACAAGGTTGCATAAGTTTGAGGGGCATGAGGTAACATTTGAGAACTATGAATGTGCAATGCATAGTCCTTGGAGGTAGTGACTGTGAATTGTGCATTTCCACGGGTGGGATAGGCTAACTGAGGCATGAGACTTTATAATGCGCAATTCAGGGAGGTTGTTCAGAAGGAGGTTGATCAGAGAAGGATTATTTGCAGAAAATGACTAAGCGTGGGTTCCAAGATGCTAAGAGATGGACCTAAGAAATTACTTTAACATAACCACACACTCATAGATGATCAACCACTCGAAAATGAAGCATTTTTCATCCAAAATAAACATGTCCTCATTGAAACAATAGTAGAAAAATACTTACCTCCAAGTGGACACTTAAGATACACTTTGTGACACATGTGACGACACCAACAAAACAGTGTTAAAGACATGGAGAATGAGTCTAATTCATATCCCCATAATATATAGAACACATTACTGCTATACAATGCATCAAAGTTTACCTTCAAGAATGTACAAATGACTCCCTTTTACTAAGTGCTACACTGCCCTTACCAGAATACAGCACTTGCGACTGTAAGAAAAAGTGAAAATGACACTTGTAAAAGATAAAGAAAGTGAAAGCAACACATTCAATAGTGAATAGAACACAAAAGTGTCACATGTATAAGTGAAAGCAAGAAAAAATTATTGTCACAAAGTGAAAGCGACACTTATGAAAACAAATGTGTGCAAATGTGATAGTTGAGAAAACTTAGTGGAATGACGAGACAAATGCAACCAAAAGTGAAAGGAAGACTGCCAATGGAGATAGCACACTAAATTTTGACATAGGTTGCGTAGTTAATTGTGTTAGGAATTGCATAAGCAATATTCCTAGAGATTATGCAAGCCTTACTTCCAGGAACTACACAATGCTTATGTTAACTTGCATTGAAGGCAATGAAATTGTGATTCTTCAAAAAATGAGTATGTGTAAGAAAGTGAAATTGACACTTAGAATATAAGGAAGAATTAACTTAACATGGAGAAACTATGAAAAATCAAGGAACAACATATCCTAGCATCACAAGTAGGCTCTAAAATTAAAGTGTAAGAAAAAATTTGGAGGGTGTTTTTTGCAATGACAACACCCTGCTTGCAATGTTAGAGATCATGTTAGGAACACATTTCAAAAATATTTTAAGAAACATTTAGTTGTTGCACAAGCTCATACAATATATGGGTTGATAAAATGTAAGAAAATAAAACATGCCACAAAGATTTTTTGTATTCAAAATGCTAAAAGCAGGAAGACACGTATGAATGTCACTGAAAATATATCAAAGGAATTATCTATGTTTGGAAAATCAAGAAAACTTGATGTTTGAGTTGCTCATGTGGAAATTACAATTGCTATTCTTCCACCAAGTACATCAAGACAACAAAAGTTGGCAAAAATGTCAAAATTACTCCATGTCTTGTGAAAAACATTGTACAAGCATACCAAATTTAGGGTTCTAGTAAATGAAAAGGATGAATCTGTTGTTGGGCACTTATCACTAGGAAACCCTATCAAGACAAGCTTACAACAAGAATCAAAGAACTTGTGGGAGAGTTTTGGGAGAGTCATTCCTGTACTATTACATATAGAGAGCATGTCATATAGAATTGTATAGCTAAAGGTGAGTATGTATATCTTGCTAAGCATGTTTTAGAAATGACAACAGTTGCACTATTTGAGGAACCTTGGGAAATAAATCACCATGTGAAGATATCCATAAGGATGTTTCATAAATTGAAGCCATGGGTTATTAGGCCTAATAAAATCCATGACACAAGTTTTTGTTGATATCGTGTTGAATTCTAGCTTCATTATGACACTTTCCAAGAATTTTGCAGAGTTGTCATAGAGACCCTCCTCCTTCTACAATGTGTGATTTTTTCATCAATCTTGTGTAGAAGGGAGCCAAAAGAGTTATTTTACAATAAAATATGTATATGTCGGAGAGGATTCAACTAATGTGGTGATTTAGCATTGTTCCATAGGAACTTTCCTATTGATTCCAACTACTCTGGGATATCAAATATCACTGTTACATGGAAGCGATATCAGTATACCATAAACATCAACCATATTATTCAGCTCTAGTGCCTAAGAGGATCAACTATGTTGAGGATGAGATTATTATTTCACAATTCATGGGGGCATTTGAGAACCAGATATGTAAATATGTCAAACACTCGCATAGGTCCAGGTGGCAAGCTTCTGAATTTAAGCATTCTTGCGAAGTATTCTATCCAGGTATAATATTATAGATAGTAGACTTTTCCGAGAATTACACATTTGATCCTCGTACATAGATCAAGAGTGAGTGCTATTACTCAAACCAAGTGTCCATATGCATACATGTTCTATACATACATGCACAATTAAATGTTTATGGTAGGGATAACACTAATGAGTCATGTGATGTGATTAAGGAATATCACTTCTACATCAACGATGATCGTGAAAATGACACATTGTTCTTGCAACATTTATTTGACCTAATTATGAATCATGAGAAAAAATGACATGTCCTTAAGAAATCATTAGATATGGGTAGATGGTTATGCATGTTCGTTCATGTCAACATGAAATTTTTATTGGTTTAGCCAGTTACATAAGAAAACAAAAATTCAATATACTTTGACCTACATTGAAACGGGACATGAAAAGGCTAGGAATGATGGTCTAGGTGCTTGTGTGAAGTGAGAAATTAGGAGGTACCAAACTATTCATGATGAAAATTAACTCAAATTCACTAGAGTTGGTCAGCTGGTGCAGATCCCATTTAGGACATGAAGGTCACAAATCTATTAGGATTTTGTGTAAGTTCTTTTGGAATGTTGAACTTGGTGATGTGAATAGACCCATTCCTTGTTATTTTAATAATATATAAGGAACAAGGGAACTACACTCGGTGCATAGTAAAGGAATGGGGGAAATATTTACCATTGAGACAAGAAAAATCACATATTTTTATGAGTTTTGCATTGGTGCTGATATATGTAGACTTGATCAATGTGAAAAACATGGGTACGTGAATGGATAGAAATATGTCCCTCTTAATCAAAAGGCACCTCATCCAATTTTGACATGGAAAGTGATGAAATATAAAGAGGCCATCACTTCAATTGATCATGATCAAGTCTATGATGTTTTAAGGGAAGGTATGTGTCGTCTATAATTGACAATTTCATCTATTAATTAAAATATTGAACGTATAACAAATACATGTTTATATTGGTTGTAGGTGATGTCTTTGCTGTCACTTCCCCCTAAGTAAACAAAGAGAACATGGCCTACTATTTGATGTCATTCACGCGAGTGAAAAGCGGGTTTGTGTGACCATATGAAGAGGAACAATTCACATACTAAATTGGTGACATGGTTATGATGGGTTATCCTTTTGAAAAGGTTAAAAAAAAGGTGGTCACATCACTATAGATATTTTATGCTTGAATATATATCTTTCCAATACAATCATCTAGTCATAGTAGTTCATATCAGTGTGATCAAAATCAAAACAAAAATAGGTGAACTGAGGAGATGTAAGATGATAGAATCTCACCATGAACACATTATGGAGACTTGCATCCTATCACACATTGGATAGATGAGTAGATAATGCAAATACAAAACCTTGAAGCCAAGTATATAGAATTCAAGTGTAATATGATATGGTATAAGAGATTAACATATGAATTTTGTAATTTAGAAATGTTATAGAATCCCACCATGAACACATTATGGAGACTTGCATTCCTATCACACATTGGATAGATGAGTATATAATGCAAATAGAAAACCTTGAAGCCAAGTATATAGCATTCAAGTGTAATTTGATATGGTATAAGAGATTAACATATGAATTTTGTAATTTAGAAATGTTATGGTTGAATACTTTCATAATTTTGCAATTTTGAATGCATGTTCCCCTTCTATCTAGGATATATTCATAATGGTGTATATATGTTATATACAATTTAGGTTTTTTGAGGTGCCTAAGTTTCTAAAATTTTCCAAATTTCAAGGAGATTTTATTTTTATAGATGTATCCTTATGTTAACCCCGTAGATTTAAAGTAACGAAAGATCTAAAATTTAATTAAAATTTAGAATCAATAGGTCTTTATATTTAGATTTAATTAAATTTTTTGATTTTAATTTTTTTTAAATGTCATGTATAGTATTCATGTTAAACATGGAATAAATTTTATAGATATACATCATGATGGGTTCCATAAAATCCATTTTAGTGTCTAACAACGAAGTTGATATAATATTATTTTACTTAAAATGGAAATTCAACTATCTAGGTTATGAACAACATTGAAATAATTTTATGCTATTAATAAATTCCATGTGTTAGGCGATGTAAAGCATGGAAAGAGTTACACACATGCTTCATATTGGATTGTAAAAAGTTCAAAACACAAACACACACATTATGTTATGACTAAGATCTTCTAGATAACCTCAAAAGAAATAAAATCGAATAAAACTTTGTTCAATGTTATTTGAGTTTTTTAATTGAAGCTTAAGATAAGGAATTGATTGAAATACTTGGATAACCAAGTAAATTTAGGAAAGGCCATAACATTGAATAAAATTATAGAAATGTTATCATATATTGTTTTTTGGTATATTAATTCCAATACATATGACTTATATCATGTTATGACTAAGCTCTTGTAGATAATCTAAAAAAAATATATTGAATAAAGCTTATTTGTCATTTACAATGCATCTTTTAAAATTGAATAAAACTTATTTTGATCTTAGTTGTGTTTTTCAATTTATTATTGAGATAGAGAATTGATTGAAATGCTTAAAATAATTGACCATGCAGTGGTATATGGGTGGATCACAAAAACTTATATATATATATATATATATATATATATATATATATATATATATATATATATATATATGACTTTAGAATTTATCATTAAAATCATTGCAATAATATACATTGATTGCACTAAAAGGCACTTTCTACAAGTATATATGAAGCATATTTGTTATTATTTCCATGCTCAATATTAAATTGATACATGATATATTTTAGTTCATTTTAAGTATCAAATTGACTTGCATCGTAGTAAGATTGTACTTATTTTGTTATTCTAGGAAACTAGAAAGATTCAAAATTGTTATTTTAAAATAAAATTACTTCTTGAATGTTCATAATGGAATGTCTTAAGATAAGTAATTGATTGAACTACTTAGATAGTTAATTAAATCTAACAAAGTTCATCGAATTATAGAAACATATCATTAATTTTTTTGGTATATTAAATTCCAATAGATATGACTTATATCATGTTATGACTTAGCTCTTGTAGATGACCTCAAAAGAAATAAAATTGAATATAACTTGACTGTTTTTTTGAAAAAGCATATTTTAAAATTGAATGAAACTTATTTCAATCCTATTTCTATTTTATAATTGAACCTTGAGAAAAGGAATTGATTGAAATACTTGTATATCCAATTAAATTTAGGAAAGATCATAAAATTATAGAAACATATCATTAATTGTTTAAAGTAGCATACATTCATTGCATTACAAGACACTTTCTACAAGCCAATATGAAGCATATTTGTAGTTATTTCCATGTTTAGTATTAAATTGATGTACTTGATATATTTTAGTTCATTTTAAGTACCAAATTTACTTGCATCATAATAAGATTGTACTTATTTTCTTAGTATATGAAAGTAGAAATCAAAATTATTATTTTGTAAAATTTTACTTCTTGAATATTCTTAATCGAAGGTCTTAAGATAAGGAATTCATTGAAATACTTGGATTATCAAGTAAATTTAGGAAATTTCATAAACTTACATAAAATTATAGAAACATACCATTAATTGTTTAAATTAACATGCATTGATTGCACTAAAAGACACTTTCTACAAGACAATATGAAGTATATTTGTAATTATTTTCATGTTCAATATTAAATTGATGTACATGATATATATTAGTTCATTTTAAGTATCAAAGTGACTTTCATCATAGTAAGATTTTACTTATTTTCTTAGTCTATGAAACTAGAAATCAAAATTGGTATTCTGTAAAATTTTACTTCTTGAATGTTCTTAATTGAAGGTCTTAAGATAAGGAATTGACTGAAATATTTGGATAGCCAAGTAAATTTAGGAAAATTAGGAAAATTATAGAAACATATCACTGATTTTTTTTGGTATATTAAATTCCAATACGTATGACTTATATCATGTTATGACTAAGCTCTTGTAGATGATATCAAAAGAAATAAAATTGAATACAACTTATTTGTTGTTTACCAGACATATTTTAGAATTGAATTTAAAATTTATTTCAATCCTATTTGTGTTTTTTAATTGAACTATGATATATTATAGCTCATTTTAAATATCAAAGTTACTTGCACCATAGTAATATTGTACTCACTTTATTAGTCTATGAAACTAGAAATCAAAATTGCTATATTTTTTAATAAAAGTTATACTATAGTTTTTTTTTTAAACTAGCGAAATAATTAATAGATCCTTGAACTAAAATTTAATGAACATCCATAAACAAGATTAATAAACATTTGGAAACTAAAATTTAATGAATGTATCAATAAAATGTCCATATGAAAATATACAAAAATTAAATTACATGAACATCCCTAAACTTAGATAATAAGCATCCATTAACTAAAAATAATGTTCATGTATCCATAAATTGTCCATGTATGAAAATATACAAAGTATGTACCACATGTGAATGTGCCATATGAAATGGGCCTGAAAATATGCAAAGTATCCACTCTAAGTACAAATAGAACTCCTATGTGAGTTTTGTTGCGCAAAGGAAGTGTCCAAAATCGGTTACTGTAATATAATACATTCAAATAAAAGTCAATTAGATAATTATTTGTACAGAATAAATGATTTGGAAATAAATTATTTTGAACCATATTTAATTACATATATGAATATACTAACCTCACTTGAGTCCAAATGGAATTGAAGTAGGATGGGGGTCTGATGAGTCTAGGTTTGGTGGTCCCCTTCTTGTGGCTCAAAGATTGGAGCCTACATTGTTGAACCCACATCGCCAATGCCTCCATACCCAGCATCTCAATCATGCATCCACATAACTATGAAATCAACACCTCTCTGCATGTAGGCATGTGTACACAATGACAAAGACAAATTATAATTAGTCTACGAATTAATTATCACGCATGTAACTTAGAAGAAGAAAATTTTGAAACCTTAGAAATATTTTTTTTTTACCTCAATTGTTGGTCCATGTTGTTGTACATAGTGACTCTTCTCCACATGAGCGTTATGAGGTGGAGGTGGAGGAAAATCCACGCAAACATACAATAGTGGAGGTTGCTCTGGCTAATCAACTGCTCGCTCATATGACCTCATAATCTCATCCATATAATCAAGTTGTGTATACATGTTATCAAGAACTTATTAATATACATGCAATCAAATATGAACCTATTAATATAAATAATGTATAATTTGATGATAAGAGTCAAAATTTTCATTTATAGGTACCTGGCTTGTGTCACGCAGTTCATGCACCCTCCAAGTGTCATGGATGGTATCATGACACATACATGAATATGACAAAAGTTAGCCAACGGGTAGACTCTCGAGATATGAATCATCATATAATGGAACTAGCGGTTTGTGAGGAAGCAATGGTGGTATGATCATCACTCTATGCAATGTAACCTTTGCAGTAGCTAATCTAGTCTGCATGTTATCTGTAATGATATGCATGGTCTTGGCGTCGAGATACAATGGGTCAAGCTCTATCGAACATACCTGTTGTAGCAGATACAACAACCTTCCAAAATTTTTCCTTAACTTTGTTTTGGAGCCTCCCTACCAACATTTCACAGCAATATGTCTTGATTCATCAAGTACACAAGCTTCAGTGATTTTCTTGCAGAAAGAAAGCTTGTTGCATTACCCTCACAGGCTATTTCTCCAGACTTGGTTCAGCTGCAGGTTGAGCAGCTCCCTCAAGGAATTGCACAATTCTGGAGGGCAACCAGTCTTCCCTCCAGAAATTGCGCAATTATGTCTGGTAGCCTGCTAGGCTCCAGAATTGCCCAAATCTGCCAATCAAGCTTCATCCACAAAATTGCGCAATTCCTCCTAGTAGGGCTGCTTAGCCTAGGAATTGCGCAAATATCCTAGGCAGCGATCCCAGTTCCCTCCCAAAAATGCGCATTTTTTTCCTAGCAATTGAACAGGGTCTTCCATGTGCAGTTGGTTTGACCGGTTCCACCTAGAACCAAGGAAAATTGACTTGCATGCATAGACTGCTTTTTCCCGGAGTAGAAAAATCAACATGAAAAAAGCATATCGAGATTTTAGGGAGCTATTTTTAGCAGCTAGATGTTACATGCAAAGATTGTTTTAGAATCTTTCCTCCAAGTGTCTATTTTTCCTAAATTTGTGGCATGTGCATCATGAGATTCAAAATTATTTATTTGACACATCAGAGCTCATTTCTGCAAATTGATCTTGGAGCTATGACATCCCACAACACATCCAGGACTCTTTGACACATCCAACTTAGTTATTCATGGGTAAGTGGTCTCAACTTGCTTTTTGTAGCATTTTTGTCGCTTTTTGTGTTTTTTTCTTGTGTGAGAGCTATTTGTTTGATTTCTTTTAACACTTATTGTCGTTTACATGCATACTAGCGTGTACTAGCACCATTTCAGTTTCTGTTAGCATCTCATTTTTGTTGCATGCATGAAACTATTTTGCATGAACGGTCACCGATTCAGTGACCCGCTTCACCCACATGCATGTTGTTCCATTTTCTAAATCATTCATTCACTGTTTTCATGCATGATCATTCACTTCTACTTACACTCAATATCACCATGCATTCACTTTCACATTTGCTTTCAGTTTCTCGTCAGAAGGTCTAGGCAACCTTGGCCTGGACTCTACTTCATGAAGACAGCATTGTGCAATCCTAAGAAGGAAGGCTCTGTCTTCCTCTCAGGAAATGTGCATTTCTGCTCAAGAGTTGTCCTCTAGGATTGCATTGTGTAATTCTGAGGGATAGTGATTGTTGGCCCAGAAAATTGCGTAATGCATTCATTAAGCCTGCAACCATTCCCTACTGAAATTGTGCATTGTGCAATTCCAACAACTAATAGGCTAACCTGGATTGCACATTGTGCAAATCTAACAACTAGTCAGCCTCCCCAGATAACCCAGACTACCTTTTTCATAGTTATGGTAGCCAGTTAGCCAACCTCCCAGAAGAAATTGCGTGATCCTTGCCTATCAATCATCAGGAATGTTGCATGTCTTTCCTCAAGTTTTCTTTGGTTTTCGCTAACAAATTTCTTGCCATTCATGTCACTTTATCTCTAGATTTCACAGGATCAATGGCCTCCAATAGAGCAGGATCAAAGGAAATAGATGGAAGTGCAACTGGAGTAATAGTTGAGCGAGTGTCTGCAGGTCTATCGATCTATGAAGATACCAAGCTGATTATAAACAAGGACATCAAGTTGAAATGGCAAGAGGTTAATGATGCTTTCATAAGCACATTTGTGGAAGACCTCAAAGACCTCCAGGTATATGAGAACATCCACAAGTCTGGCTTGTACCGAATTGCATGCAGGTATCTCGTGCTCCCATACGCGAACATGATACATTAGATCGTCTCACACACTAATCCCCAAGACCATGACATTGAGTAGTGTTAGCAGGATGAAGATTTCTACCTTCAAGGCATAGGATTATGATGAGATGTATCAGATGTTGGAGCCTGTGACCATCATGGAGACTCCCTTCAGCTTACCCAGCAACAATGCCAACTCCAAAGACATTTTGAAGAACTAGGTGAAGGAGCCAGCCCAATTCAGGATGACACCCAACCATGTCTACAAGACGAACATACTGTAGAAGGCGTATCAATACTTGGTCATCTATGCATGCTGATTGTATGGCCAAGAAAGCACGGAAACCTTCCCACAAAGTTGGGTGATCGCGTTGGACCAATTGGCCAAAGAGGGAAACGCATGTAACTCGTCCATCATGTTGGCTCATGAGTTGAAGGAATAGGTAACAAGGGCTTGACAGCCACCAAAAGGTATGCAAGAAGAGATCTACATGTTTTCCTACATCTTGGATGCAATTTGCGCTTGATAGGAGTTCCCAGGCTTGAAGTGGGCATGGACACCGATAGAGACTACTGTGAACACATATTGTAAGATGTTGTCCAAATGTAGCTTCAGAGGAGTAGTCACATGGTTTTCTGATCATTTTTTCACCCCTTTTTATATGATGATATTTGAATAGGAGCCACCCTACATGCTGAAGGCAGCAATGGAGGCACTGATAGACATTCCTAATTAGTATTCCTCACAATCCGACACCTTCATACGGATGTATAGCATGGAGAAGCCTTTGCATGTTATACTGAAGTTTTCCTTGGACATACTTATCATGCAGGAAGTAGCATATCACATCTCGACAGGATTGAAAGCTAGGCTACACTGGAAGAAGAAGGCACCTTGGCCCGCTCTTCCATTGTGCATTGGGTTATATGATATCTGGAGTTTCAAGCATGCGGATGTCGAAGGAGAACATATGTAGATGTATCCATTCGACCTCTGAATTTATAATCTGTATGACGTACATTGTCTTATGAAAGATCACTACGCGAGAGTATAGTTCAACTGGATCCACAGGGCATGTCATTGGGGGGAGGAGGATCCATGGAGATATTGTTACAACTCCTCCAGACTCAATTAACCGGTCGGCTTGGTTAGCGAAGAAAAGTGAAGCAACATCCCGAAGAGCACCAAAAGAAGCAGTAGTAGCATAGTTGAACATACAAGTGTGCGACAAGGGCAAGAGGAAGATTGTCAATCACATGGAGGAACAGAAAAGCTACAAATTCAGAGAAGATCCACTTATCAAGAACGAAGCTATGGCTATAGAGGCGAAGAGGCAACAACATGACAAGCGGAACATAAAAAGGCAGAGAGAGAAATAGAGAATGAAGGAAATAGAGAAGGATTTGCATGAGTTGAAGGAGCAACTCCATAAGGAACAGGAGTTGTGCAGATAGGAGAAGGAAGCGTAACAAGAACAGGTACAGAAGGGGGCGCATCTTGTGCAGACAGATGAAACAACACCCATATAGGTAGTGGAGTCATCAGAACAGCTGGCATGAGGCAAATTGGTTGAGCCATTGCAGGAGCAGGACTTTGCTCAAGAGATAGAGTGATCACTTGAACAGATGGATACAGATATCGAATGGAAAGAATTAGGGCAAGACATTGACGTCATGCCTCACAACCAAGAGGTCGATCCATCAGCTTCACTGCATCCAGAAGACGAGCAAGTCCTTAGTGACCAAGGAAACACTAAGATCCTTGGATATCAGCAAGATGGAGAGATGCATAACATCTCATTCAACAAGTCTCAACATAGAGTTGTGCAATATCGCAGAGTGTCGACATCAGAAGATCACACATATCCTACGCAGTATGAGGAATGAGTGACCGTGTTTTACGTGTGCAAACATTTAGCAGCATTGGCCGATGCTACTGAGCTTATGCCAAAGCCACTAGCTCGAGTGTTCACTATCTGATTGCTGAGAATGAGCGAATGACGAAGGAACTACAGACAGACAAGCAGGGAGGAGAATTGGTTACAATATTCGCCCGAGAAGAATTGAAGAAGGCAATACTAGATGAAGTTGTATCCCTTGACACTACCATGTGGGTGTTGTATTCCAAGTTTAGTATTGTGCATAAGGCAGTCGTCCATCTCAACGGATGGCAGCAACAATGTGGTAGAAGAGAACGTATCTTGTCAAATGTGCATGACGTTGTTGATTACATGAAAACATGCACGATGATATACAAGGGAGCCCCACTTCAATTTCCTTAGATGATCATGAAGCTGAGAGTGGTTAAGCTGAAGGCATGCATCGAGAGTCAGATCCAGAACTATGAAGAGCTCCCGCAACTCGTCACCAGTCTACAGGATTCCCAGCACATGTAGTCAAGAGTATGGATGTTATGGTGCGCGTACATGTGATCCCATCTAGTGGGACTCTCACCCAGGCGAAGACAAAGGCATAGGTATGACTAGAGCTTGACTCGTAATTTGACGAGTTGATGCGCACAACCACCAGCCCACACTTTCCAATCAGTGCACATATCATGCACAAGTATGTTTCTGGTCTAGCCGCGTTGAAGACAATGATGCTCATGATATTAGATGAATTGGACAAAGGAACCCAAGTAGTGTACCCGGATGCTATGGAGGCAAGAGTCAGGTTCCATAAATATGTCACCTTGGAGTACACAGACACTATTGCAGACTACCGATCTTGGCATCAATTCACTATTGTTGATCATCAAGAGGATGTCGAAGTACTAGTACAAAATGACTAATTAGTTACTAAAAAACAACTAAAATATGCATATAAACGACCATTTTTCAGTCGGTGACCAATAGTAGATAATTTACAGTATCTTATAACGCAACTAACTTTTAGTCATTTTTAGCTTAGTCATTAATTGGTTTCTTCATTTTTACCATGTAGTAGTATATTTAGTCATAAATTTGGTCATTAAATTTTCATTAGTTTAGTCATTAATTGTCACAATTAATGACCAAATATACAACAAAATATATTATTATATGAATCCTCGAGAAAACCAATTAATGACCAAAGAAATATGACCAAAATGTTGGTCGTGTTATAAGATACTGTAAATTAGCTACTAATAGTCATATATATGCAAATTTTAGTCATCATTTGAAACCAATTAATGACCAAAGAAATATGACTAAATTTTATTCGTGTTATAAGATATTAAAAATTAGCTACTAATAGTTGTATATATGCAAAATTTAGTCATCATTTTAATAATAAAAAAATTATCATTTGCATTATTCATTTATCTTTTTTTCGTATTTTCATATTTGTTATATAAATCACTGATTTAGTAGTTTCTACTCATTTTATTTAATTTAATTCATAATCATTATAAACGACTAATTTAATCATATATTCATTTTATTCGTGTTCATCATTAATTAATATAAACTACTAATTCAGTAGTTTTAGATTGATTTTATGTGTTCATTATTAATCAACATAAATTAATGAGTATGATTTTGTGACTAAATTTTTAAAAAATGCCATACAATGTGCATGTTTATCTACTATGGTAACACAAAGTCACATATGTTTATTACAAAAATGAATAGTATCAAGTGCAAATAAAAATAATTTCAACCATATAAATTTTATTATATATAATATCAAGTATTACAATATGAGTTTCCAACTTAATATTGGTTGGACTACAATTTACCCATGAAATATTGTTTCATCATTTCAAAACATTATCACTATGTTGCCAAAACATTACAAGTGAATTCACCAACTCTGAAGGCTTTACCATCAGTCTCTATGAGAGTGTCTTATGCAAGATATTGGCTCTAAGGGTATCACTGGACAGATTCTCTTCTCTCTCTCATTTCGCATTTGTCGCTCCAATGTTATTTTTCTCCTCTTTCTTCAATTACTGCTTCTTACCATCAATATTGAGTTTCTCTCCTGAAAATGAAAGAAGATACAATGCAGAGTATAAGACATGAAAGACAATGAATACTTGAATATAAAATAAAGTAGACTATAAAATATTTATACGACATATACCTCAACATTCGATAATGGCCACTATGCGGCTAGATGACCTATATAAACAAAGCAAATAAAACGTCACCATAGAAAATAACACCTTAGGAACTTAGTATTCAACCTTCAAAAAAACCTTAGGCACAATCATACCAACTAAGTTACATGTTAAAAATATCAAGCAATAGATAACTTGTGAAAACAAATGGAAAAAAGAATATCAGTGTTAAAACTATCTTTATTGCTTGTTCTAAAAGAGTCATGTTCCTTAAATTTGGATATTCTTTTGCCCACAGTAAAAGTTCCTCGCTATTATGACCTATGTTTTTAGGATCATGATATTGATCCAACATCATATTGGATTGTGGAGACAAAATGATTCAACTTTCCAAGATGAGTACCTCACTTGGTTGAATGAAGTTGTTAGCTATGAGTAGTGTCAAAACCTTAGGGAAGAAGAATTCTAAGGCCTAAGAAAATATATTAGCACTTGTCCACTGAAAGAAAAAAAATTCAATCCCACAATGGCCTCTTGGAGTACATTTCAGTGGATGGATATCACACTCCGAGAGATGATTGTATAATACACTGAGAAGTGTACATATATTGTCACAATGCCCCTCACAGTCAGACCCTATAGTTGTGTCATATAATATTAATCATATTATACTTTTTAATTATAAATTACGACTATCAGATAATTATTAGTTTGAATAATTAGTCTGAAATTGTGTTTTTAGTATTTCTATATACGTGAAAATATTCGAAAAAAAAGAAGGTAATTTTTTTGACTAGTTAATTTCGAGTGAATCTAAATACACAAGAAATTATGGTGCCTCGGTGTTTCTCTAGTGGTTATCTGCTCATTGTACCAATGTCTCCGATGTCCTCTATTGCTTTTGGTGAATTCCTCTTTGATGATGTCCAATGCCAATGTAATGGACATTTATCCTTGATTATTTTATGAGCCAAAGGGAAACTCCACAAGTCATAACCAAAAATTAGCCTCAAATATATTATTGGGGGCCAAAATGCAATAATTATATGACAAGCCAAGAAACACTCCATGTTAGTCATCTTCCCTTTAATATTGATTAATAATTTTTTTGCATGATCATGTAATACTAAAGTGTCAAGTAGGGACATTTAAAGTTAGTCATCCATCAAAATCACCTTTGAGATTGCTTAGTAGTTAATACTTCCTATTACACACAGTAGATCACCAACGTCAAGGATAGCAATATAAACACAACAAAATCAAATTTAAAGAAATGCTAGGAAGTGAAATGTGACTAATCTTTGGTCAAGAAAATACCAAGCCCTTCACATTAGCAAGGCATTCTTAGGCACTAAAATAGAAAATCCATCCATTGCATCATTTTCACCTTTTCTTTGATTTCTTTAATTGAGAACATAAATTAAAAAAAAAACAAAAAACAAACATTGAAAAAAGTCTCAAAATCCTAATAAATGCTCGAGTGATTTTCGTATCAAAAAAATAGAAAAGCAATCTTTCAATATGATTTTAACTTGCGGAATATATTGAAGAATATGAATTTTTTTCATCCCTTGCTCCTAATTAAATTGTAATCCGTGGGTTCCAATCAAGTTATCAACTTCCCTCCAAGATAGTTAAAAGATCACTTTGGAGAAAGACTTCTAGAAGAATTGGGATAGTAGAAATGGAATTGACCAAGAGGAAAATGAAGCACTTTAGTGGGTGCTCCAAAATATTTGAACGTAACTAAAAATGATTTTACACTCCCTCCACACATTTTAAAACAGAAACCATTGAGCTGCATCTCATTTATTTTCCACCTTTATGTAATATGTAATTATTTGAGAAATAATATTGGTAAGCATAACTTAAAAGACAAGCACAAATCATAATATTAACTGAAATGAGTGACTTCTTTGGGCCTTGAAATGATACTTTAGAAGACTACATGTAATTATGATTTTGGAGAAAATTTTAAAATTTGTTGCTTCAAGCACTGGAGAAATGAATCGGATAGAAATGCATTCAAACATGACAACAGGACAAGCAATATCAGAACTTGTGGAAACAAATGATCTATGACAAGTGAAAATCACTTCATTAACCAAAGATGGGAAGTGGGTTTGGGTCAACGCGAAACATTATCGGGGAATTTTAGAGTGAAGACTAGTCCATCTAAAATGGGAGAAGACAAGGAAAAAGGGGTCCCAAAGGGAACCAGTTAGAGAGTAAAACCATGATGAAACTAACATACGGGTTGTACACCAAAAAAGGAATCAAAATGAATCTATAATAGTCTCAATTTCGGAACAAATTGCTACGGGGTCAAATGAATAAACTACACATCCCATAGAGGTGGTCTTTTCTAGGCCTGGTCTTCATGGATCCTACATTAATTTTGGATATTCATTAATGGACTCTGATTTGTGGAAGGATCCTCCTAGATTGAGCTGAGGGGTTGGGGTTCTATCGGTATGATGGAAGTTGAGAGTTTGTGGAAGTGAAGGAATTCTCTGTACCCGATGGCATGGTGCGGGGACAACCTTTGCCTGGGAATTAGGTATGAATACATTATTATGAAAACTTTAACTAGAGCCTTCTTCAAGCTCTTCTCTTGTGGAAGAAGTGTTCCCCCTCTTGTTATGTCCCTTCCCTCTTAATAGCTTCTCCTAGGCAAGGTAGTCCCCTTTCAAATTCACTTTTCTTGTGCTCTCTAAAAGTTTTTCCATTTTATAATATCAACATGGATTCTTAACGTGATTGGATGTATATTATTGCTTAATAAATGAGGCATACATATTCATCATAACTGAAAATTCCATAGCCACTTCCTAGTCCTGTATCCACATTGTAAATTCATTTCCTCATGCATGTAGGCGTTTAGTAAAAAAAGTAACTTCTCTATTCATGTCCAAAGCTCCCACCACTACCTTACACACTATGAATTTTACTTCTGTAGCTTCTTCGATAGAGTAAAAATAATGGCTTTAGAAAACTTATTTGTAGAGTTGTACATAATGATTTCCTTCCATAATCAGGGTTAACAACTCTATCTACTAACCTAATACTAGTTACGAATTTTAAGTTTTGAGCCTTGGAACACCACTATATACTAGTTCTTATACTCAGTTCAATATAGAATGAGAGAACATATAAGGATCCCTCGCATGTACACTCTATAAAATCAAGCCATCTTATATCATACAATTACCAAAAGATCCTTTTTATTCACACTATGTTCCTAAGATGGTGTTGCAATGATCATTGGCCTATTAAATTCATTCAATGTTAGTATGTTGTTGTTATGACCAAAGGGTGGAAGGAGACTGTCTCGTAAACAACATAACTCAACATTATAGACCAGACATTGTTGACAAGTATTGTCACAAAAAAGAAACACAAAAACACATTGTACTCCCTTTTTTGCTCTTAGGAAATGGAATTTGGTTCTATGAAACATTTGGCACTAGAATTTTCAATTTTTTGTTTTATTTCATCCTAAAACTGTGAATGGACTAGTAACAAGTACCGAGTGGTCATTTAAAATCTAGAACACATGTTGTGTAAGACTCACATGGTGTCACTTTGGGCCAACAATGTCACTTTGGGTCAACTTAGGGTTGTTGGCACTGTCACCTGATCAACGAATCCTCTCACTTTGGATTACTTATTGAACCTTGGGGGTATCCCAAAAGCATAAATTTATGGGGTCCTTTATATGAATAGATCACTAGCACTGAAAACCATCTTTACATTGGATGGTTCAACATCTTTAGGATCATTATCCTACTGACCACAACTTTTTCATTCATTATTTCTTTAATTGCAACACCTCTAGTAGATATTTATGGTGTTCATGAGCCTATTCCCGATTATCTTCTTTATGGAAACTATATCATCTCCAATGCCATTATTCCTACCTTTGAAACTATCGATTTTCACTTCTACCCCATTGGGGAAGTAGCTTTCGTCGATGAATGGGTTTCATAGATACCCAACCTATGACAACGAGCTACATTCTATTTTCGAAGCCTGTAAGCAGTGGAAGAATTATATTCTACCAAAGGAAATGGCCATCCACACTAGTTGTAGGCCTTTTCCTACTCTAGATAATCCTTGGGAGTTAGTGCCCTTGGATTTTATATCATGTTTTCCCTCAACCAAGCATGGTAACGGATGTGTTTTTGTTGTTGTTGATTGCTTCCTTAGGATGGGAATTTTGGCACCTTGTAAGAATATTGTTGCAACAAAATCCACTCATACATTCTTCTTCGAGCATATTTTGGTTCATTTTGGGTTTCCAAAGGCCATATTTCTTGATAGGGATAGTAGGTTCCTTAGTATTTTTTGGTTTAACCTTTGGTCCATGATGGACATCAAGCTTGACCAAATCCACTACCTTCCATCCCTAGATTGATAAATAAAAAGTAGTCAATATGATTATTATAGATGTCTTTAGAGTATACAATTGTGAGCATCCACATACACGTGTTGAAATCTTTCCATATTTTCAACAGAAATTTGACATAGCTCTTCATATTTCTATTAGCCACAAGCCTTTTCAGGTGTGCTTGGGGTCCCAACAATTGGCACAAATTGATGTAGCTATATTCATGGTATAACACATGAAGATACCTCCTATACTTGGAACGAGGTAAGTAAAGAAACCAATTTTGAGGAACGTATCTGACAAATTCAACAATGAGTTCATGATATTTTGTATAAAGTTTCCAACTCCAAATACAAATAAATAAACAATCCATTTGGTTCCACATAAGTTTCAGTTTGGTGACAAGCTATGGTTGAACTTGCATAAAGTGAAATTAACAAACTCCTATAAAAAGCTCAATCACTTTGACACGAGCCTTACACCACTGCTAAGACTATGAGTGATAATTCTTTTGAGGATAGCCATAGGATGATTTATATTAATTCAAAGGTATATTCTACTATATTTTATGCTTGATGGGATTCATGCCATAAGATAGCCATAGGAAAATGTTCTTTAAAAAAAAAAAAAAAATGGTCACACCATTACATGCTCCAGCTTTGAGAGCTTGAGAAGACAATTGCAAGTGTGACATATCTCTGCCTTGCTTTTTTTACAGTCCTCTCTACCTCGGATTTCCATAACCCAAAATGTTTTTATGTCCATTTGGGGGATGAAATTGCCTCCACCAATGCGGGGGGAGGGCAGGGCAGGGGGAGACGCATGGTTGAACCTACGACTCTTGCAATCGAGCTATATCTTAGACCATACCCAGATGCAAGCACATATGAATATGATGATTCCCACATTGACAACAATTTAGGATCGAATTCGTACCTAACCATAATGGATATTGTGATGGTGTTGTTGCAAGAGTTAGGGAAAAAATGTTAATCGAGATGGACTGAAGAAAACTCCATTGCATGTTGACGAGGCGTTCAGGGATGGAACAAGAGGTATGCATTCAATATGCATGTTTCTTTGTACTTTTCTACATGCTTTTTGGGTAGTTATATATAATACCATTTCTACCCCCATTGTTGAACATTTGATGTAGGTACAAAAGGGGTGTGTTTTATCATTGTAAACATTGTACCCATCGAATTTGGTATGATGCTGTAAAAAAATTCAAAATGACAAGTCCTTTTCCCTTTTTGGGACATAATGACTCATTCATCAGGATATTTGATCATACATCAAGTGTAAAAATTTCGATTCAATCCATATTTTTTGATATGGATGTTCATCTGATTGAAAGTGAGATCAACTCCATGTTCCTCAAATGCTGAAACAAACTTTGGAGTAAGCTTAGCCAACATAATTTGGAAATCAAACAAGCTTGTGTTTTGAGGATTAGCTCTGCCATGCATTTCCATTATTGCCTCTGGATGTTCACCTTGTTTGATAGGAAATGGATTTTCATTGTCCTTTTTAAAGGCATCTTCAATTATAGGTTTCTGAGTATCTTCATCAATTTGTAAACTCCACATCAATTCCAAATTTATTTTAAAATAAAAGTTGGTCTAATTTTTCTTAGCTGAATTTTCATTGAAATGATATGTCAAACCAAGAGTAGAGGTATTTATTTCACATATGTTCCTCATGCCAGCTAGTGTAAACATCATTTGTGAAATCTAGATTGTACTTCTATAATTGAGTAGAGACTTTCTCTTTTTTATAGCTAGGTTGCTCATCAATGTTCTTGGTGTATCTGTGATTTTCAAAGGCCAAAATTTTATTATCATATAATGAGTTTTGCAAGGAGGCTTCTTTGTTGGAACACATTTCCTTGTCATAATGATTATGATTGTCATACAGGGGAGAACCTTCAAAATGCACCATATATGATTTAAATATGTTTCTTTCCAATTTCAAGTAATGGTTTCAATGCCTTCATCATCAAGGGAGTCAGTGTAGTAACCATATTATTTAATACATAATCAAGTTCAGTCAATTCTATTAATGAGAGAGACCTAACACCCCTCAACACTCTTGGCACACCTTGACATGCTTTAGCACACACTAACATTCCTTGGCACCTCACATGTCTTCGAACATCTTTGTACCTAGAACATCTTGCCATGACTATGATTTCCAAGCACATGTTGGCATGCCTTAGCACAACATAACACTCCCCTAGCATGCATTGGCATGCCCTGTAGTCCCTAGCATGCCCTGGAACACCTTGCCATGCATTGAAATACATTAGTATTGTTGGAAATAATACTGAGAGGGGGAGGTGGGGGTGAATCAGTATTATCAAATCAATATAAATTTTTCATTTCCATATTCAGATTCATATACGCTACTTCAGTTAAGGAAAACCGCGTGTATATGCAACTGTGTTTATGCAACAAGCGTATATCCAGTAAACTTATGATTCAGTTAGTTGATCCTTAATGAGTGCATCAAAACATTATTAACCATGTGAACAGTAAACAAGAGAAATAAATCAAAACAGATCATCACACACAAGAAGCACACATGAACACCATGACATAAGGTGGAAACCCAATGTGGGTGAAAACCACCTGCTGCAAGTTGTCTCTATCTTCTTTTAATAAGAAACTTCTTTTTACAATATTTCTGTATTGGTGCAGTCTTATACCAGTACACAGGCTTCTACCTACAGAAGGCTACAACCTTCTCTCGTTCTCCAGCTTCTCCTAGAAGGGAGCTGCAACCCCCTTTGCTCTTGTACTAGCCGATCCTTTTACTAGTACGTAGGTTCCGACCAACTGAATGCCCCATCCTTCACTCATTTTCGAGCTGCTACTAGAAGGGAGCTACCACCCCCTTAGCTCTTGTACTAGTACGTAGGTGCCGACCTATAGAAGGCTACAACCTTCTCTTTCTTCCTCCAGGCACCGCGATTTTCAGACTGGATACTCCTGAAGCACAACACCATAATATGAAGGCCATGTTTCATCCAATTTTCATACTAGACCCATCAATATCCTTGAAGCACACAATCAATCAACATTAGCATCATCAATCTCTGAATCACCCAATACTGAATCACTGAAACCCTGTCAACAAACTGCAATCACCAGAGCACAGAGCAGAACACAGAGCTCTGCAACAATGTTCAGATCTAATTGTATCATCAAAAATCATGCATCAGAGTGCATACACTACTTGGAAGAGCCGAACCAGCGTGTATACAAAACTTCACCAAAGAGAACTATCATATATGCCATTAATTACTTACTTATGTCTTTGATGCACTTCCTGACTTCGGACATAACCAGATCATTACATATACAAGGATAATACGCATGTTAGAAACCAGATCTAGTCCATCAGATCACATAAAGATAAGTCATTATGATCCTAATCCATTATAGATCTCATCCACCAACACTGAAGCTAAACATAATCAACCAATCTAAATGTGCAGAACACTGACACCATAAACAGTCACCAGAACACAGACTTTGCATCAACTACCAGAACCACCTGTAACTTCAAATATGATAGTGTATATGGTATACACTACTTAGATGTATATAACCTGTGTATGTACGTGCTTTTATCAAAGTCAACCAACGTATACATCTGTAAATATTCATTCATGAGTTGCAGCTATTTCAAACTTAAGTTATACCCAGATCAGAACATTACATGCGTCAGTATCCAGATCTAGCATAATCAAACCATATAGAGATGATTAATTCCAAAAAATTTGATCCCGATCTATCCTTAGATCTTGTTCTCCATCAACCGATGAGATTCCTCCTTAGCTCAGATCAAGCAAAGCATCATGAACCCATAACCTGCATACTAGATCTCATACTTCATCAGATATTCAAGACTTTCTGAATACCTTTGCCTAATGATCTCCTTCCCCTTTTATAGTCTTAGGCCTTACTCAATACCATGGTCCAAAACCATTTAGAACCAATACTAGGGACCCAATACCTGGGTTCAACACTTTGGACGCAATACCAAGGTCCAAAACCATAGGTATAAATACCACGGACCCAAAAATAAGCTTTCCCACATGTACGCGCTTTTTCGTGCATGAAAGTGCGTGCATACACATATGTGACTTTTGATCAAAAATCCCATGTGTATACGCGCCTTTGTATATAGTGAACCTGTGTGTATAACCTGTGTGTATACACTACTTGGTATATAGTGAACCTGCGTATATATGCGACTTGGTATATAGTGAACCTGCGTGTGTACACGACTTGGTATATAGTGAACCTGTGTATATACTTTTCTTTCTTCATTCTTTGTAGTCTGATCATCAATTCTTTGCTACTGACCTGCTGCACTATGATCTGTCATCTATGTGAGTTGCCATCAAGGACAACACTTGTATCATAATTCCAACTATCTCCCCCTTTGGACTTGATGGCAAAGCTAACTTGTCATACTGAGAACTATCATCTTAATGAGTTGTCATTGTTCATTACATCTGAACTGATTCCTTTGAGCTGTCCTACATCCCATGTATTCTGTCACATCTAATATCTCTTCTGTAGATTCATCTAGTTATATATAAGTGAGTTGTAATTCTACGAGTGGGTTGCCATCAAGTACAACCTGCATGTGTACACGACTTGGTATATAGTGAACCTGCGTATATACTTTTCTTCCTTCATTCTTTGTAGTCTGATCATCAATTCTTTGCTACTGACCTGCTACAATATGATCTGTCATCTGTGTGAGTTGACATCAAGGACAACACTTGTATCATAATGCCAACAATCTCCCCCTTTGGACTTGATGGCAAAGCTAACTTGTCATACTGAGAACTATCATCTTAATGAGTTGTCATTGTTCATTACATCTGAACTAATTCCTTTGAGCTGTCCTACATCCCATGTATTCTGTCACATCTGATATCTCTTCTGTAGATTCATCTAGTTATATATAAGTGAGTTGTTCTTCTACGAGTGGGTTGCCATCAAGTACAACACATGCATCATAATGCCAACAATCTCCCCCTTTGGACTTGATGGCAATAACACCTAATCACTCTCCCCCTTTGACATCAAGGGCAAAGGGCGGACCAAGATATTCTCTTTCCTTGATAAACATTCCGCTATCCATACTCCCCCTGAGTACCTGCTAAAATCGCTGACTGAGCTCCCCCTTTGTATATGACAAGGTGTACCAATCTATCCATGATCCCTCTGAGTACATGCTGAAAACTCTGCTCTACTGAAGTGTGTTGTTCATGCTCCCCCGACTGTAAGCAAGGTCTACAAAAAGATGTTCTACAAGAAGAACATGACTCTATCACAAATGACCGTCCTATCACCAAAGACTCATACATACATCCATCTCCCGACCCAGTGGGGATATACCAATATTGACTCATCCACCAAACCAAGTGGGGATATGCCAGATACCAAATGTTTTTACATGATTGAAATATTACATCATCCTTCCCATGCATAGTGGGGGTACAAATTACATCATATGACCAAAAGGGATTCATCAAATGACTACAATACATAGAGACAAACTATTACATCATGAGCCTTGATATGACCTTTACATGACATTTATAACAGAGACCAAACATCTAAATAAGATCATTATAGTCATCAACTACTATCATACACAATGTATGATCTGCTCCCTAAGCATTTGTCAACAGCATCTAGACCAACAACTTGTATATGTTCATTAGTGTATAAGTCATCAACCTATAACAAGGTATGTCTGCATCAACTCATCCTTTTGAATAGAATTCTGCATATGACATATAGAATCATTCACATTATATCATATGTGAAAGACACCATAGCCATCTCATCAACATCAAGATCTGCATGATCCAAGTATCATCACTTGGGAACATCTGCATCAATCAACATATGTAAGTATCAACCTATCATCATATAGGTAAGAACTCATCATCATCATGTCTCCAACAATGCAACTTTGAGTAATCATCCATGTATCCAGCACTATGTATCTTGAGCTCAAGATCATTTGTTAAGATTTCTTGATATCATCAACAGCAACAATCCTCATCCACATGAGCGCCAAGAACTATAGGAATCCTGCATCATAACTATGTTATATGTCGACAGCAGCATATGAGTGACTCATCATCAAGTAATGAAGTTGTGTATTCAAGCTTTGTACTTCTCCTTATCCTTATGTAGATCACCATGTGAGCACCATATATGCATCATCAGATAATCAACCATAAATCTGATCTGAACACCAACTATGTAACCCCAAGAATCATATGAGATTTTATCATGGATAACTCATAACCATACCATAGCAAGATGTATCATTTAGCCATATAAACATCATCACCAAGGACTACTAACCATAATGCCAACAATGCATTATTAAAAGTATATGCTCCCCCTGAACTTGTGCCATCTTGTTTACTGTTAGATCTGATCATGCATATATCAGCAAGAAGTATCAAGGCATCATCATCATCAAGTTAGGATCAAAACACTTCTAAACATCTTACAAGTATCAAGACATTTCCACACATCATCAACAGATTGTAACCATTATCAAACAGAGAAAATAATGGACTAAATCATATCAGACCCTTTTCCTAAGCCTGTCCCACTGCTTTTCTCAAACTGACATATACGCAACTGTTCACTGTCTAACTCACGTATATACGCGACTTCTCTTTATGAAACTTGCGTATGAGATTGAGAACACTGAAGTTTTACACTTTCAGCTTCCTCTAAGTCTGTTATGTCTGTACATTGTGCTGTGCCACATCTTTCTGACTATACTTCCTTCTTCTTCCATATCTTTAGGTGTGTTGATGTTTTCTCCTTTTGGTATGGTGCCCGTACTTTGTTCTTGCATTCCTTTGCTATATGTCCCAGCTTGTTACATGCATAACATCTTACATGTTTCATATTCCTTCTATAGCAATCAACAGCTTTGTGACCAAACATATTGCAAGAAAAACAATATCCCTTAAAGTACCTGGAACATGATGATCTTTCTGTGTGATGGTCTTGAACCATTCTACTTCTGCATCTGGCTGCAACATGTCCAAGATTATGACATACATAACATTCAACATTATTCATCGGAGGAGTAAAATATTTTCTTTGAAGAATTTCTTTCCTTGGTTGTTGATGGGATTGACCTCTCATTTCCTTGTGAAGTATTTCAGATTGTGCATTAGAGTTCCTTGTCTTATTTTGTGAACTAGATTCACCTTCAATAGATTCATGAAAACCAAGACCAGTTTTGATAGCAGGAGACCTTTGACTACTAAGAATATCATCCAAGATCTTAGTACTATCTTGAAATCGTAAGAGCTTATCCTTTTCTTCTAAGTTGTCTTTTAGAATATTTACCTCAACCTGATGTTTCTCTTCCTTTTCACGATACTGCTTTTTCATGTTTTCTTCAGCTTTTCTTCCTTCTTCCAATTGATGTCTTAATTCAAGAACTTTGTTTTCTTGTTTTTCAAGAGCTTGGAGTAGTTCTTTATTCTTCTTATTTGATTCTTCAAGATCTTCTTTTAGCGAGAGGATCGTAGCTTCAAGACTTTCATAGTAACTGGATCTTTCTCTGAGTTTCTTGATTGTTGTGCTCCTTTCATTTACTTCATTTCCTAATGATGTCACTTCATCCTGCAACTTTTAACATTGATCTTCCTTTTCCTTGAATAGATTCCTTACCTTGTTTCCTTCCTCTAGTTGAGATTTTAGTTTGGTAACTTCTTCTTTGGAGATACGTTCCATTTTGTGCAATAGATCTTTTTGATCTTTAATTTTGTCTGTAAGTCTTTTAAATTTTGCCTCTATTTGATATCTTTCTTTCTCACCCATAAGAGCAAATTCAGTTGTTTCACTATCACTTTCATCATCTTCAAATGGATGGATAAATGTATCACCAGAGGATAACAAATTCATACCTGATAGTTATTTTGCTTGTTCATCTTCATTCTAAAGTGATTCTGAATCTGAAGTACTTCTTCCACATATTCCCCAATTGATTCTCCCACTGTCATAATTCTTCTAAGATGTCTTCTTTTTCTTAGGCGCTTTCTTCTTAAGCTTCTTTCTCATTGTTCTACAGATCTCCTTCAAGCGATCAAGCTTCTACCAAAGGACCTGCTATGATTCCAATTGTTGGAAATAATACTGAGAGGGGGGGGGTGAATCAGTATTATCAAATCAATATAAATTTTTCATTTCCATATTCAGATTCATATACGCTACTTCAGTTAAGGAAAACCGCATGTATACGCAATTGTGTTTAATGCAATAAGCGTATATCCAATAAACTTATGATTCAGTTAGTTGATCCCTAATGAGTGCATCAGAACATTATTAACCATATGAACAGTAAACAGGAGTAGTAAAATAGAACAGATCATCACACACAAGAAGCACACATGAACACCATGATATAAGGTGGAAACCCAATGTGGGTTGTTAGAGCCTAGATTTGTCTCAGGCTAAAAAGACAAGGTTCTAGGTCCACATAAAACCACGCTTAGCCTCATAGCTAGCCCTACGAGGACAGGAGAGGGCTCTCTCCAGGTTGATCTCGGCAAAAGACAAGCGATGGGGCTCGAGATGACTGAAATAAAAGCTAATCTTAGGCTAGGTATGAAGTACAAAGGATTTGATTTGAGTTTTGGGGTTTTTGTGTTGGAACAAGGAAAGACAAATTTGGGTCCAGGGATGAGGCATAGTTTCTGCAGAGTTATGATTGGGGCAAGGAAGGCAATCATTTTGATGCTTTAAATTGAGTGAATGGATAGATCAGACTGGTGAGGAGCTAAGGAGAGCAATAGAGTCTCAAGAATTCTCCTTAAACAGATGAAAACATGGAAATTTAAACAGATTCAAAGGCAGAGCATAACAATTAATGGATTCCACCTTAATCACTCATTATTCAAATTCAGAAGAAGAGAGGCAAATGATATACATAACAATAATGAACTTACAATTAGTCAGAGAAGAGCACCATCAAAACATAAAGCCACATGGATCCCAAATAGTGCTGCGAAACCCTGGTCTTTCCTTAGCCAAAAATGCAGAGATAGAATGTACAATGATATGCCAAAGCAATCCCAAGTGTCCAACCCTGAAAATGACTTAGAAATTACATAATATAGGCAAGCCAAACCTATTTCCTTGCCTCTAGGGGTCGAGCTCATCATTATAGGAGTTGTTTCAACCAATTCTAAACAAAGCACTAAAATCTAGGCTGTCAAAACAACTTGCCTCTATAAGGTAGGAAACTGATTCATTCATTAAATGTTCACTTTTTAGTGAATGAATCCTCTAGAACAAGTAAATAAGTGCCAAAATTGCATCATGTTTATCCAATTACATCAAGATAGATCAAAAATTACATCACAAAGCAAAACTAGTCAAACTGGCCGAATTTCTGCGCTAGAAGGTGAAAAATTGAGCAAAAATCCTTTGTGCGCCACGCCAATTTCTCTGTGCGTTGCACCACTTTGAGGCTGAGTTTGAGGCACTTCCCAAAGTCCAAATTGAGCCCAAGTTTTCTTTTTGGAAAGCCCTTTCTGTCTACTTTCCAACCCAAGTGGAATTTTCGAATTTGGTGCCCATTTGCCTCTCCAAAACTTCAATCTCCAAAGACTGCTTCATGTGTGTCAAAATAGGGGCAGAAAAGTCATTTTTGAGTGTTTTTTGACCTCCTGAGGACTCAAAACTTGCCCAAACTTCTTGGCCATGCACCAGCAGTCATGATTTTTCATGAAAAATCCAAAAATATAAACTTTTTTCCATTTGGAGCTTCCTATCGAAAGCATGCGCCATGTGGCGCGGCGCACAGGGAGAAAAACTTTGTTTTTTGTACAAAAAATTTCCAAAATGTCAAAAATGCCCCAAATTTCTTGAAATTTGGGCTGGAGCTTCCTCATCAAGGGAAATGGTGGGCCAAGGATGCCTCGGCCAAAATCTGGAGTCGATCATGCTCTTTTTTCCTCTTTTGTCTTTATCCTGGACCTGTGGCATTGATGTGTCAAACTGTGTTGGACTGTCTTAATGATTGTGCAAACTCTGCCACCAAGGAAAAATAGTGAAATAAGGAAGGGGAGGGAAAATCAGTGAGCGATTAGGGACTATTGGGACTATAGGAATTAGGGAAATGTAGGAGGGTTTTGAGGGATTTGATGAATAGGGTTAGGAATTGTTGTGTAGGGTATGAGGTGTGGGGTTTGAGAATTTGGGAAAGGGAATATAGGAGAAGGAATTGATGAACTTAGGGAATGATGAAATCAAAAGACAAATGAGATGAGGGAGTGAAATTGGTGACAAAACAGTGATTTGAAATCCTAGCAACAAGTTTCCTTGAGGTATTTTAAAAGATAGGGTTTGATGTTTTTATTTTAACCATTACCATCCATCAACCGCCCTACCCTAGCATAAAATTTGATGAAACACACAAATGGAGGCTCTACCTACTTTTTGAAAGAAGAATTTTCAATTTGGAGGAATATTTCAATGAATTTCAGGCCTTTCAACCCAGTGCGTCGCGCCAGTATAAATTTACACTGGAAAATTTCTCCCAGTGCGCTGTGCCTTTTTGAGGCCTTCCCAGTGTCAAAATTTGGCTTAGGATAGCGCGTTGGAAATTTCCTTCAATATAATTTCTAACCCAACAGGAATTGTTCAATTTGGAGTTCGTTTTCCCTGTCAAAAGTCAAATGTCCCAAGACTGGTCAAAATGTGCCAAATGAGGCTGCCTAAAGGCAGAGTGCTGTTATAGTCAACTTTTTAATGCCTTCCTCAACTCCAAATTGAGCTCATGATAACTCATTGGAAATATCTTTGTGTCTAGTTATCATTTGACTCATCAAGCAAGTAATTTGGCCAACCAAGCTAGGAGAAAACTTGATTTTCCCAAGCTCACTTCAGAGGTGCATCAATTCTCCTGAGGCAGTTGTATTTTTGACATTTCTCTAAAACCATGACACCTGTGCAAAACGTGAAGGAGGTTTTTCTTCCTTGGCCTATTTGGGACAAAAACCTCTCTCAGTTTTCAAAAATGCATCTTTTATTTCTCAAAAACATCATTGGAGTAAAACCTATCCCGATGTGTGGAACAAGAGATTTGTCGAAATGAAGCGAAATGAAGGGGATAAGGGGCTTCTAAATTCTTGAGAAAATTTTGGGAAGTAGGGAGGTATGTTAAGAAGTAGGGGAAAGTGGAATCTCAGAAATTGAGTGAGGGGAAGGGGTCCAAAAGGGCGAAACACAGGCCTAACCTAGAAAATTGTTAAGTTGTAGCAAGAAACTAGGGTTTGTGCAAAAATGAGGAATTCGGGGGATCTCAGTGATGGGAAATGTTTAATAAGGTACATTAAGCATAGGGGAAGGCGTATGAACATCTGGATACAAGTTTTGCTGATGATTTGACCATCCAAGAGAAATTGCCTTCAAAACCCTAGGAGAGGGAAATGAACCTTACCTAGGCACGACTGAAGCATGAACAAGGTGTAAAATGACCCATTAGACCCTGACATGATGATGAAAACCCTCTGAATGATGGTAGACTCAGCTGAATAGTGACATAGACCGACATTTGGACAACTTTGAAATGAGTGAAAGCAAACCCTAGACCTAATGCCTATTGACCAAATTTTACTTGAAGACTCACTGAAATGATAAAATTTGACCTTGACACCTCAAAATCACTTTGTAAGAGCATGTTTGATCACTGGAGGAAGGTTGGAAATAATAAAATTAACATTGGCTCCAATGGGGATGGTAACTCCTTGGAGGTGCCAAGAACTACAGATCTTTCGATGAGCAGACAGTGCCTTCGTCCATTGGGCAATGGAGTCAAAACTCAAGCTGAAATGCATGATTGAAAACTGATGACTCGAAGACACAAATTGACTCTTACTCAACTAAAAACTGACTCGATACTTAAACACAACTGGCAAACTGGAAATGATGCTCAAGGTTGAGCTTATTCATCAAACCCTACTCTAACAGTTTCATTCATCACCTGATCAAGTGAAATGAAACAACCAATGCAACCAAGTAAGTATTTCGTCTGCTGGTTGAATTCTCCACAAGTGCTCGCTTATGAACAACAAGAGAGAACTAGTGAAAGGCAACTCCCATTACAACTTGGAAATAGATCCATTGAATGCTATGGATTCTCTATCCGCCTCCAAAAACACTGCATAAGGATCTTGAAATTCATGGACACTGGGACTTAGCTCAACCAATGGATTACTTCTCTTCTCTTCATACCATGAATGAAAACCCTGATCTGAGCTTTGTGACGAGACTCCTGCTGAAAATGACAAAGAAAACAGCTGCCGGGTCAAGTTTATATCAGTGCAGGTTTTAGGCTCACATGTAGTCAATGGAGAAAGACTTTGACTACAAACCTCATCCAAAACATCAGCTATTGAATCATGAAAAACTTGAAAAACTTGCAACCCATTTTCTATTGGTTCCAATGTGATTACATGATTGCCTACATGCTGCTCATTCTTCACTGAAGATGTACTATGCAATTTTCCCTTCAAAAACTGAAATGATTCGAAACAAAATGGTATGGAATCATCTTGCATCATCTGAGCATATGTTCCAGCTTCCAAGTCTTTATTTTCAACTTGACAATCAAAGGCATTCGGGGGCTGCAAATCTAGATATGAAAAGTCTTGAACAAGGTTTTCATTGCCCTCAAGATGGTCCAAATCAAGACTTGTTGACAGCTGATTTCTAATTGCATGGAAGTTGTCTCTGATGAACTGACATGAATCAAAACAAAAAGGCAAAGATCCTTCACTTACTTCAAAATTTGTTGCACTTTCCTTGTCATTGTCATAGCTGATTTGCATCGGTTGATCATTGTATTAGAGCTACTGAAAGTGGACCTCTTCCTCCCACAAACTAGCTGTTGATTTGTCTGCAAGATTAGCTTCTGTTTGGAGAACATAATTATCATCATACTGATCAAACTGAGGCAAATCATTAGTATAAAAGACATCATCAAGCATACATGTCATATCAACAGATCCCTCTTCTCCAAGATGATTAATAACACAATCATTATTAGATCTATAACAATTGGTATAAGAAATAAGATGGTTTGGATCAGCAGCTTGTTCTTCTTCAATCAGCGAGCCATGGGCTTGAACATTATTCTCATTCCTTGTGGTGATCCTCTGCATCATCTCTTCCACTACACTTACCAAAATATCAAGCTTTACCTCTAGAGATTTCGATTCCTCTGGATCTATGTTTCCCATCTCTTCTTCCTTCAACCTTGCCCTTCGGATCAGCAGATGAACCTCTACATTCACTGCCCTGTTCTGCATCTCTTCAAGTGTTGCAACATTCCTTTCTCTCAGCTGAAACTCCATTTCCGGATCAAAGGCACCCGGATAATCCAAGAGAGCAGATCTAGGAGGAGGCCTTATATCAACTGGCATCGAATAATAAACTTGGTTAAATCTGGCAGAAAATTGTCGTATTGTCTCCCCTGGAATTCTTTTCAGCTGGTTATACTCTTCTATAATCAAGAAAAGGTTATGTCCGATCATCCACCTGTCGAGAAAAACTTTGATGAACTGTCGGAAATCTGAGATGCTCGCATCAGGTAGGGCTTTGAACCAACTCTTCACTTTAGCTTGCAAAGAAAGAGAAAAAAGCCTAATACTAACATCCTCTTCATCAACTTCAAAAAGGTCAAGAAAATACTCAAAATTCTGCACATGTTGCTCAGCGTTGACATTCTTACTTTCACCATCAAACCCCGGCAAGTATAGATCATATTTTTTGGGGAAAGCATGAAGAACAGAAGGTAAAACAAGAGGTTTATACCTATCTGGGACCATAAAAGGTGTAGGACTATATACAAGCGCTACGGGGTCAGTTTTGGTCTCTTGAGGTTCATCAGTTTTAAGACGGTCATCACAAGATTTAGAAGAAAGGTCTTGATCAAGCTCAAGGGCATGCAAATCTTTGGTATTTACCATCTTCAAAGGGAAGGAATCAAATTCAGGCCTGGGATATTTTCTGAAGCATAGTACACTTTGCAAAGCCTTGTTAACATTCTCGGGAAAAGAGAAGAAATAATTTACAACAAAGAACAAAATGTCTTGGATGAAATTCCAACTTGAATACCTGATCTGTCCATATTGTCCTTTCATGTTTCTGCTGGTCAGGATCATCCTCCAGTGGAGTCTTTAGATCTAATCTCAAAACTAATTTAGAGTCGCCAAGTGAATGATTTCAGCCTTGCCAGTGTCTGATCGTTGTCCACCATCAACCATCAGATCTGAACTTGATACATGTACTGGGGTGATCATTTAGATCAGATGTTCAGTTTATAAACTAGACCGGAGATTGACTGAAGTAGCTTTTATCTACTTGCACTAATGCAAAGCAAAAGCGTTTAAAATGCTACCTAGCTAATCTTCAAGCTCCATCTGTAGTCTACAAAGCCAAACAATGAAAATAAACTTTCTTCCCCAGTATGGTCGCCACTATGTTAGAGCCTAGATTTTTCTCAGGCTGAAAAGATAAGGTTCTAGGTCCACATCAAACCATGCTCAGCCTCGTAGCTAGCCCTACGAGGACAGGAGAGGGCTCTCTCTGGGTCGATCTCGGCAAAATACAAGCGATGGGGCTCGAGATGACTGAAATAAAAGCTAATCTTAGGCTAGGTATGAAGTACAAAGGATTTGATTTGAGTTTTGGGGTTTTTGTGTTGGAATAGGGAAAGGCAAATTTGGGTTCGGGGATGAGGCACAGTTTCTTCAGAGTTCTGATTGGGGCAAGGAATGATGGGGGGGTGAATCAGTATTATCACATCAATAAAACTTTTTCATTTCCATATTCAGATTCATATATGCTACTTCCACAATTTCTTATGATTCAGTTAGTTGATCCTTAATGAGTGCATTAGAACATTATCAACCATATTAGCAGTAAACAGGTGTAGTAAAATAGAACAGATCATCACACATAAGCCACACACATGAACACCATGATATAAGGTGGAAACCCAATGTGGGAGAAAACCACCTGCTACAAGTCATCTCAATCTTCTTCTTAATAAGAAAATCCTTCTACAATATTTCTGTACTGGTGCAGTCTTATACCAGTACGTGGGCTTCTACCTGCAGAGAGCTACAACCCTCTCTCATTCTCCAGTCTCTCCTGGAAGGGAGCTACAACCCCCATAGTTCTTGTACTAGTCGATCCATTTACTAACACGCAGGCTGTTACCTGCTACAATGCTCCAAAGTTTTCAACTGCTACTAGAAGGGAGCTACCACCCCCTTAGCTCTTGTACTAGCTAAGATACTAGTACGTAGGCACCAGCCTACAATCTTCTCTCCTCCAGGTACCACGTTTCATACATTTTCATACTGGACCCATTAATATCATTGAAGCACATAATCAATCAATCTTCTGAATCACCCAAACACCAGATCAATACATATACAAGGATAATATATGTGTTAGCACCCAGATCTAGTCCATCAGATCACATAAATATGAGTCATTATGATCCTGATCCAATATTAGTTCTCATCCATCAATACTGAAGCTAAACACACTCAACCAAATAGGATATGCAGAATACTGACACCTTTAAACTGTCATCAGAACCCATCAACAAATAGAACCACCTGTGACTTCAAATATCATAGCTCAAATTGTATACGCTACTACAATGAACCAAACCTGCATACATACGCGCTTACACCAAAGCCAACCCGCATACAGATCTATAAATATTCAAACATGACTTGCAGTGATTTCAAACTTAAGTTATACCCAGTTCAGATCATTACAAGAGTCAGTATCCAGATCTAGAATAAGAATAATCAAATATATAGAGATAGTTCATTTCAAACCATTTGATCCCGATCTATCCTTAGATCTTGTTCTCCATCAACCAGTGAGATCCCTCTTTAGCTCAGATCCAGATCTGCACCATAACCCAATCACAGTATTCCAGATCTAGCACTTTATCAGATATTCAATAATTCAGATGATGCTTTGCCAAATGATCTCCTTCCTCTTTTATAGTCTTAGGCCTTTCACAATACCACGGTCCAAAACCATAATAACACAATACCACGGACCCAATACTTGGGATCAACACTTTTGGATGCAATACCACGGACCAAAACCATAGGATCAAAAACTGTCGGACTAATACCATGAGCCAACCATGAAAGTGCGTGAACTTTTCTCTTCATGAAAGGAACTTTTCTCTGCATGAAAGTGCGTGAACGTTTCTCTATATGAAATAAAATTTTCTCTACATGAAAGTGTGTGAACTTTTATCTACATGAAAGAAACTTTTCTCTGCATGAAAGTGCGTGAACTTTTCTCTACATGAAAGAAACTTTTCTCTGCATGAAAGTGCGTGAACTTTTCTCTACATGAAAGAAACTTTTCTCTTCATGAAAGTGTGTGAACTTTTCTCTACATGAAAGAAACGTTTCTCTGCATGAAAGTGCGTGAACTTGAAAATAAATTTGTTGTACTATAATTTATCATCTGAGTGATTTTCCATCAAGGACAACACTTGTCTCATAATGCCAACAATCTCCCCCTTTGGACTTGATGGCAAAGCTAACTTGTCACACGTAGAACTATCATCTGATTCCTTTGAGCTGTCCTGCACCCCAGGTATTCAGTCACATCTGATATCTCTTCTTGAAGATTCATCTAGTTATAACTAAGTGAGATGTTCTTCTATGAGTGGGTTGCCATCAAGTACAACACATGCATCATAATGCCAACAAGGAAGGCAATCGTTTTGATGCTTTAAATTGAGTGAATGGATAGATCAGACTGGTGAGGAGCTAAGGAGAGCAAGAGAGTCTCAAGAATTATCCTTAAACAGATGAAAACATGGAAATTTAAACAAATTCAAAGGCAGAGCATAACAGTTAATGGATTCCACCTTAATCACTCATTTGTTCAAATTCAGAAGAAGAGAGGAAAATGATATACATAACAATAATGAACTCACAATTACTCAGAGAAGCACACCATCAAAACATAAAGCCACATGGATCCCAAATAGTGCTGCAAAACCCTGGTCTTTCCTTAGCCAAAAATGCAGAGATAGAATGTACAATGATATGCCAAAGAAATCCCAAGTGTCCAACCCTGAAAATGACTTAGAAATTACATAATATAGGCAAGCCAAACCTATTTCCTTGCCTCTAGGGGTCGAGCTCATCATTCTAAGAGCTGTTTCAACTAATTCTAAACAAAGCACTAAAATCTAGGCAATCAAAACAACTTGCCTCTATAAGGTAGGAAACTAATTCATTCATTAAATGTTCACTTTTTAGTGAATTAATCCTCTAGAACAAGTAAATAAGTGCCAAAATTACATCATTTTTATCCAATTACATCAAGATAGATCAGAAATTACATCACAAAGCAAAACTAGTCAAACTGGCCGAATTTCTGAGCTGGAAGGTGAAAAATTGAGCAAAAATCCTTTGTGCACCGCGCCAATTTCTCTGTGTGTCGCGCCACTTTGAGGCTGAGTTTGAGGCACTTCCCGAAGTCCAAATTGAGCCCAAGTGTGCTTGTTGGAAATCCCTGCCTGTCTACTTTCTAACCCAAGTGGAATTTCTGAATTTGGTGCCCATTTGCCCCTCCAAAACTTCAATCTCCCAAGACTGCTTCCTATGTGTCAAAATAGGGGCAGAAAGGTCATGTTTGAGTGTTTTTTGACCTCCCGGGGAGTCAAAACTTGCCCAAACTTCTTGGAAATGCACCAGCAGTCATGATTTTTCATGAAAAATCCAAAAATATAAACTTTTTTCCATTTGGAGCTTAATATCAAAAGCGCGCGCCACGTGGCATGGCGCACAGGGAGAAAAACCCTGTTTTTTGTATAAAAAATTCCCAAAATGTCAAAAATGCCCCAAATTTCTTGAAATTTGGGCTAGAGCTTCTTCATCAAGGGAAATGGTGGGCCAAGGATGTCTCGGCCAATATCTGGAGTCGATCATGCTCTTTTTGCCTCTTTTGTCTTTATCCTGGACCTATGGCGTTGATGTGTCAAACTGTGTTGGACTATCTTAATGATTGTGCAACCTCTGCCACCAAGGAAAAATAGTGAAATAAGGAATGGGAGGGAAAAGTAATGAGGGATTAGGGACTATTGGGACTATAGGAATTAGGCAAATTTAGGAGGTTTTTGAGGGATTTGATGAATAGGGTTAGGAATTGTTGTGTAGGGTATGAGGTGTGGGGTTTGAGAATTTGGGAAAGGGAATATAGGAGAAGGAATTGATGAACTTAGGGAGATAGGGGAACTTAGGGAATGATGAAATAAAAAGAAAAATGAGATGAGGGAGTGAAATTGGTGACAAAACAATGATTTTAAATCCTAGCAACAAGTTTCCTTGAGGTATTTTAAAAGATATGGTTTGATGTTTTTGTTTTAACCATTACCATCCATCAACCACCCTACCCTAGCATAAACTTGGATGAAACACACAAATGGAGGCTCTACCTACTTGTCGAAAGAAGAATTTTCAATTTAAAGGAAGATTTCAATGAATTTCAGGCCTTTTAGCCCAATGCGCCGCGCCTCCCCAGTGCGTCGCGCCAGTGTAAATTTACACTGGAAAATTTCTCCCAGTGTGCCGCGCCTCCCCAGTGCGCCGTGCCTTTTTGCAGGAGCCTTTTGGAGGCCTTCCCGGTGTCCAAATTGGACATAGGATAGCTCGTTGGAAATTTATTTGAGTCTACTTTCTAACCCAAATGGAATTTTTCAATTTGGAGTTCATTTGCCCTGTAAAAAGTCAAATTTCCCAAGACTGGTCAAAATGTGCCAAATGAGGCTGCCTAAAGGCAGAGTTCTGTTATAGTCAACATTTTAATGCCTTCCTCAACTCCAAATTGAGCTCATGATAGCTAATTGGAAATATCTTTGTGTCTAGTTATCATTTGACTCATCAAGCAAGTCATTTGGCCAACCATGCTAGGAGAAAACTTGATTTTCCCAAGGTCATTTCAGAGGTACATCAATTCTCCCGAGGCAATTGTATTTTTGACATTTCTCTAAACCCATGATACCTGTGCAAAAAGTGAATGCATTTTTTCTTCCTAAGCCCGTTTTGGACAAAAACCTCTCTCAGTTTTAAAAAATTCATCTTTTATTGCTCAGAAACATCATTGGAGTAAAACCTATCCCGATGTGTGGAACAAGGGATTTGTCGAAATGAAGCGAAATGAAGGGGATAAGGGGCTTCTAAATTCTTGAGAAAATTTTGGGAAGTAGGGAGGGATGTTAAGAAGTAGGGGAAAGTGGAATCTCAAAAATTGAGTGAGGGGAAGGGGTCCAAAAGGGCGAAACACAGGCCTAACCTAGAAAATTGTCAAGTTGTAGCAAGAAACTAGGGTTTGTGCAAAAATGAGGAATTCGGGGGATCTCAGTGATGGGAAGTGTTTAATAAGGTACATTAAGGATAGGGGAAGGTGTATGAACATCCAGATACAAGTTTTGCTAATGATTTGACCGTCCAAGAGAAATTTCCTTCAAAACCCTAGGAGAGGGAAATGAACCTTACCTAGGCACAACTGAAGCATGAACAAGGTGTAAAATGACCCATTAGACCCCGACATGATGATGACAACCCTCTGAATGATGGTAGACTCAGCTAAATAGTGATATAGACCGACATTTGGATGTCAACTTTGAAAGGAGTGAAAGCAAACCCTAGACCTAATGCCTAGTGACCAAATTTTACTTGAAGACTCACTGAAATGATAAAATTTGACCTTGACACCATAAAATCACTTTGTAAGAGCATGTTTGATCACTGGAGGAAGGTTTGAAAGATTGACACTAACATGGGTGAAAACCACCTACTGCAAGTCATCTCTATCTTCTTTATTTAAGAAACTTATTTTTACAATATTTCTATACTGGTGCAGTCTTATACCAGTACAAAGGCTTCTACCTACAGAAGGCTACAACCTTCTCTCATTCTCCAGCTTCTCCTGGAAGGGAGCTGCAACCCCCTTTTCTCTTGTATTAGCTGATCCTTTTACTAGTACGTAGATGTCGGCCTATTGAATGCTCCAACCTTCACTCGTTTTCCAACTGCTACTGGAAGGGAGCTACCACCCCCTTAGCTCTTGTACTAGCTGATGTACTAGTACGTAGGTGCTGACCTACAGAAGTCTACAACATTCTCTTTCTTCCTCCAGGTACCACGTTTCATAAATTTTCAGACTAGATACTCCTGAAGCACAACACCATAAACTGAAGGCCATGTTTCATCCAATTTTCATGCTGGACCCATCAATATCATTGAAGCACACAATCAATCAACATTAGCATCATCAATCTCTGAATCACCCAATACTGAATCACTGAAACCCTATCAACAAATTGCAATCACCGGAGCACAGAGCAGAACACAGATCTCTGCAACAATGTTCAGATCTAACTGTATCATCAAAAATCATGCATCAGAGTGCATACACTACTTGGAAGAGTTGAACCAGCGTGTATACACAACCTCACCAAAGAGATACCATGTATATGTCAATAATTACTTACTTATGTCTTTGATGCACTTCCTGACTTCAGACATAACTATATCATTACATATACAAGGATAATACGCATGTTAGCAACCAGATCTAGTCCATCAGTTCACATAAAGATAAGTCATTATGATCCTAATCCATTATAGATCTCATCCACCAACACTGAAGCTAAACATAATCAACCAATCTAAATGTGCAGAATGCTGACACCAATAAATAGTCACCAGAACTCAGACTTTGCATCAACTACCAGAACCACCTGTAACTTCAAATATGATAGTGTATATGGTATACGCTACTTATATGTATATAACCTGCGTATGTACGTGCTTTTATCAAATTCAAGTAGCGTATACATCTGTAAATATTCATTCATGAGTTGCAGCTATTTCAAACTTAAGTTATACCCAGATCAGAATATTACATGCGTCAGTATACAGATCCAGCATAATCAAACCATATAGAGATGATTCATTCCAAACCATTTGATCTCGATCTATCCTTAGATCTTGTTCTCCATCAACTAGTGAGATTCCTCCTTAGCTCAGATCAAGCAAAGCATCATGAACCCATAACCTGCATACTAGATCTCATACTTCATCAGATATTCAAGACTTTCTGAATACCTTTGCCTAATGATCTCCTTCCCCTTTTATAGTCTTAGGCCTTACTCAATACCATGGTCCAAAACCATTTAGAACCAATACTAGGGACCCAATACCTGGGTTCAACACTTCGGATGCAATACCAAGGTCCAAAACCATAGGTCTAAATACCATGGACCCAAAAATAAGCTTTCCCACATGTATGCGCTTTTCCGTGCATGAAAGTGCGTGCATACGCATATGTGACTTTTGATCAGAAATCCCGCGTGTAAATACGCCTTTGTATATAGTGAACCTGCATGTATACACTACTTGGTATATAGAGAACCTGCGTATATACGCGACTTGGTATATAGTGAACCTGCGTGTGTACATGACTTGGTATATAGTGAACTTGCGTATATACTTTTCTTTCTTCATTCTTTGTAGTCTGATCATCAATTCTTTGCTACTGACCTGTTGCACTATGATCTGTCATCTGTGTGAGTTGCCATAAAGGACAACACTTTTATCATAATGCCAACAATCTCCCCCTTTGGACTTGATGGCAAAGCTAATTTGCCATACTAAGAACTGTCATCTTAATGAGTTGTCATTGTTCATTACATCTGAACTGATTCCTTTGAGCTGTCTTGCATCCCATGTATTCTGTCACATCTAATATCTCTTCTGTAGATTCATCTAGTTATATATAAGTGAGTTTTTCTTCTATGAGTGGGTTGCCATCAAGTACAACCTGCGTGTGTACACGACTTGGTATATAGTGAACCTGTGTATATACTTTTCTTTCTTCATTATTTGTAGTCTGATCATCAATTCTTTGCTATTGACCTGCTATACTATGATCTATCATCTGTGTGAGTTGACATCAAGGACAACACTTGTATCATAATGCCAAAAATCTCCCCCTTTGGACTTGATGGCAAAGCTAACTTGCCATACTAAGAACTGTCATCTTAATGAGTTGTCATTGTTCATTACATCTGAACTGATTCCTTTGAGTTGTCTTTCATCCCATGTATTCTATCACATATGATATCTCTTTTGTAGATTCATCTAGTTATATATAAGTGAGTTGTTCTTCTACGAGTGGGTTGCCATCAAGTACAACCTGTGTGTGTACACGACTTGGTATATAGTGAACCTGTGTATATACTTTTCTTTCTTCATTCTTTGTAGTCTGATCTTCAATTCTTTGCTACTGACCTGTTGCACTATGATTTGTCATCTATATGAGTTTCCATCAAGGACAACACTTGTATCATAATGCCAACAATCTCCCCCTTTGGACTTGATGGTAAAGCTAACTTTTCATACTGAGAACTGTCATCTTAATGAGTTTTCATTGTTCATTACATCTGAACTGATTCCCTTGAGCTGTCCTGCATCCCATGTATTCTGTCACATCTTATATCTCTTCTATAGATTCATCTAGTTATATATAAGTGAGTTGTTCTTCTACGAGTGGGTTGCCATCAAGTACAACACATGCATCATAATTCCAACAAGTATTTCGCACACATTGGCACTTAGCATGTATTGGAACCTATTGTTAGTGTGCCTAGCATGCTCCTTTTGAAAAAGGTAAATTATTTACTTATTAATCCTCTTATGCATTCATTTCCTTGCATTTTAGCTTGGTTAACCCTTTTGTTGCCTTGAAACTCCTTGACACATGTTGGTACACCCTAGCACCCTACACATCTTGGAATTCCTTAGCACCTTGCATGTCTTGGCATGCCTTGACACTATTTGGCACATGTTAGCACACTCTGGTACTTCTTGACATGCCTTAGTATTCCCTAGCATGCCTTAGTATTCCATAGAATGCCTTAACACTACCTAACATTCCTTGGCACACCTGTCTCTCACTGACACTTGATGACACACGATCATATTCATTCATTTCCATGAATTTTGACCTAGTGCTCCCTTGTGTTTCCCTAGTACTCCCTAACACTCCTTGGTATGCATTGGCTCTCTCTGGCACACCTTAACACTCATTGACATGCCCTGCCACTCCATAGCATGTGTAACACTCCTTGACACACATTGGCACTTGGCACATGTTGGCACTTGGAAAGTATTAGCATGCATTGAGATGCCTTGGTATGCTTTGGCATGTGTTGGCATGGTTTGGCATGGTTTAAGATTAAAGTTATTTGAGATCAAAGGAGATGGCTCAAACAAAGCTGCAAATTTAGCATTCTATGCAAGCTCCAATGACTGGTGACTTCTCTGTAATTTTGGTATGATTGGCTAGGGCATAAACACAATCTGTTTCGACCCCTATTCACTACCTTCTAGACCTTCTATTGACTGTGACTTCCCTTCAGACTATCCCTCTAGATACACAATGCCCTTAGGCATCAAAAACAAATTGTACAACCTCTTGATGAGGCATAACTTACTGCAGCTTCCTAGCTGAAGATTCTCGACCTCCAAAACAGGGTACTTAAGGCCTGTGGCCTTGCTGTAGGTGACCCAAACAAATGTGGCTTGCTTCAAGGATAGATTTACCATAAATATCACGCCCAAAACATCCGTAGATCAACCTTTGTACACAGTGATGACTTCAACTCAAACCTCGTACCTATAATAGAAGATAAGAAGGCTCAGAATAATCCACATATAGGCCTACACTTGTCCCAAGGAGGTTTTATCTTTTGGATAAAAAATTTAGCCCATCAAACAACCCTGCCAAGACGATAACCTAGCCCTTCCTCCTTCATTTGAAACACCTTTCTCCTGTAGCTATTTCAGAGAGTAAATATTGTGAGATAGATGTGTGAAATGAGGTAATAGGCACTTCTATATATACTATTTGTCTGGGTTGAAGGGACGTGACTATTGGGCTTGATGAGACGACATAAAGGAGAGGCCAACCTTGATAATTTATATGTGAGAGAAAATAAATTCAAAATTCCATTTCTCCTTATCCAAATTTGATGATCTTTAGGTCAATTCTGGTCCTCTCGAAAGGAGGAATTAAATTCCACAATTATCTTCCCCAAAGGAGTTGTCCAAAGTGGAATTTGGCCCTAGTTTCCATTTTTAACACTCACTCTCAACTAGGGATAATTCCACCTGTCAAACCATTAGCCATTGTCACCGATCATTATGCCATTATGTCATCATGAACCATCTCTACACCTCATCTCATCTCTGTTGAACACTAATATAGGTAATGAAGAAGAATTGATGAAGAGTGAGTCAAAAGACCTTACCACTCTCCACTGACAACAGTGAGTCCACATAACCAAGGGTCAAACCCCAATTGGTCTTGATCCCAAGTGATAAAGTTGTTGAACATCATACATCCTAGACATAGGGAGTATGATAGTACATGATGCATCCATCAGTAGTGCTATGGTCCCTATCCACTTTTCCCAACTCATTAGCCAGATGAGAGGTACTTCCCATGTGTCTCAGACTAGATGGGTAGGATGATATTGGAGAAATAGTAGGGAAAGAATAAAATGCATCCTGCTTACAACCACACATAGGGAAAGGATGAACCACATTCTACAGTCACATATTACAGCCATCATAGGGAAAGTATAAACCGCATCCTAGACGCATGCAAATCATTGATACGATAGGGAAAAGATGAACCACGTCCTACATGCATGCCAACCAGTAATTGTAGGAAGGATCCTACATGTGGGGAAAGGGCGAACCACATGCCAACGATGTGTCAAGCATCGATTGAAGGGAATGAACATCATACATGTGGGAAAGGATGAATCACGTCGCACCGACATGTCCATATGTGACAACAAGCATATGCCTATATGCATCTCTCGTTGGGGTATACGCAGGAGAATGTAAACCACTCATCCTGCTCATATGCCATAGAATAAGGTGAACCACTCATCCTATGCATACCTCATCAATTTTAGGGGAAGGTGAACCACTCACCCTACACACATGACAACCACCATAGAGGAAGGTGAACCACTCACCCTATGTGTCATGTATCATCATGAGGTATCACAGGGGAAGATGAACCACTCACCCTGTACCTAGTGTACCTATAGGGGAAGGTGAACCACTCACCCTATGGTTGCTCATAACATTAAGAAGTAACTCAGACCCCTAGGAGCTCCCAGAGCTCAATGTCCAACTCAAGCGGGACCCTCTTAATAGGGTCTATCCATGACTCCCAACCTCTCTTTGAAGGAAGATAATTTTTTCCTTACCAAGAGGTTATGCACAGATGACAGTAACCTTCACATTCAACCATAAATAATAGAGATTGATTGATTTCCTCTGTACCATATCAAAATAGAGGTATCCAATATAAGGAGTTGTCGTGGGTTCTTTAAAAGATGAATCACAATATACAACAATATTTACCAGCATGTGCTCAAATGGCTTATTGAAGAGCTTCCTCAACCAACTAGCTTCATAATCATGCATGTTGTTTTATATATTCAACCTCAATGGTGCTCTTAGAGCAACAGTCTTCAGTCTTTGATTCATCCATGAGATAAAGGTGGCTTCCAGGAGATCCAACATTTAGATGTGTTATTTCCATTCTTCACATAGACAACTCAAATTCCAGGTAAAGTACATCAAGGCATAGATAGATAGGCAGCCCTAAATTATAGCAAGCTATATCTATATATATATATATATATATATATATATATATATATATATATATATATATATATATGTATGTATGTATATGATCAGGTGTTTAATCAAAACACCAGAATCCCCACAAATCATCTATGTTAAGGAAGAAGTGCATCAAGTCTAGGACTTTGACTTTAAAAATCATCTCCCTCTCATTTTGATAAATGAGAGGATCATCATCTGTTAATGGTTGCATCTGTGACCATGGCTTCCTCTAAGTATTGAGTTGTCTGCAACCTACTATCTTTCCTGCCATTATTCCTATGGTCCATTTGCCAAGATTGTTCTTTTAGTTAATGAATCATAATGCAACTTTGGAGATATAGCTAGACATTTTGCCAGGGATTTCTTAGCTCCCTCTGAAGTCTTGTTTTAGCTGGACATCAAGCCTTCATTAATCTACCCCTCAATTTTAATATGAAGATTTATCATACAACAATTGCATTTGTAAATCTCTTTACTCCAAATCAGAGAGAAAATTAGTATCATGGTCCTTCTTAACCCAGGGTGAAGAAGTCCTCCCATGAGATCATCCAATCAACGAGATGATTCATGATGGCTACCAATCCATCATACAGAGGTCCTTCTCATCTAAGAATTTTAATCCATGCCACCATTTTTAATGAAGTCATTGATCCTCCCATTGTTCTTTATGATTATAGAGGTTGCTGCAAGGGACTGATCCATGTCCTTAAAAAGGAAAGAAACTTCCAAGGTTACAACCTTCATTAGAATATTTGATTGTTTCAAGACTTCCTTCTTACCTGAATGCAAACAAATATCTCGTAGATCTTTCCAGATTATTTATAGGACATACTGATGTAGACAACTTCAAATTTGATTATGACATGGCTTTTGATCCAGAGTCCCGATCTAACATCTTTAGCCATACTCTAGAATTTGATATTGGATGATGAATGATTATAGTTGCCAAGAATCAGAGATATGGAGATAGTACAATTGTTGACTTATTTCTCAATTCAATGAACGATCTAAACTAATTTATTTAGTTTATGAAGAGAATTATTTTGTATCATTATTGGCATCATAAGCTCATAATCAGAAATTTAACCATATGTGATGACTTGATGATGTACTCTTGTAATCCCTAAAGATGTCTACTCATGAGGAATGTACCACTAAAGATGCCCGCCAAGAATAACGTCCACAATACTGTTGATTCATACTTCACTGTCAACAAATACACATCTTTGCCACAACTATACAAGCCTAAGATGATCTTTCAGGATTTCTTCTTTCAATGAGGTTGATATAGGGCTTCAAGATGAATTTAAAAAATGATTCCAGTGTCTGAAGCTTTCCTTTTTTCCAACGTAAACAAATATTCACTGATGTGAACAACCTAGGGTTTTGGTAGAAGCTCTTACTTAATCACAGTATTGTCATTGTAAATCAAAATCCTCCACAGGCTCAAGTAGACCAAACTATGTATATATATATGCTGAAGTCATTGTTCTTATTTCACTGAGACTCATACTCTCTCCACAGGTCAACAAATACTCTTCATACTATAGGAGACTGAGAGCAAGGTGATGAGATTTTTGTTGTGAGATGATAAGCCTTATTTCATAAACCTGAGATGGCATAAAACAAGACAATAGTGATATCCTTTACTGTTGATTCCATTGAAATATTTTGAAATGTTAGAGTCAGATTTACCACAGAATTTTCATGCAGACAAATCTTGGCACATCAGATTAGGAGTAGAAAGTTTTGTTCTTCAGGAGGGTAGAATGAATTTTTCAAGACAGTATCTCAAATGAGTGTTGTCTACTTCACCCCTCTATTCAGAGCTGCTATGTTTCAAACATGCTTTCATATTGTTTAAGGATCATATCAATCCAATGACTCACTGCCTTCTCTATTATAGTTCTTTTCTTTTGAATTAGAATGTTCCTTAGAAAGTCACCCTTACCAAGCACTTACAAAGACTGATCTGAGGTCCTAGGAGGCTCCTTCAATTACTAATTTATGCTTAGATTAGGGCTCAATATTACCATCATTTCAAAAACTAGAACTCACATTGCCCCACAGTCTAGGGCACAGATTTTCATTCGATGTAGATGTCATGAATGAATGTTCAAACACTGTCCAAACATTGTATTTACAATTGACTAAAATTTTGTCCAATCTTCATTACACACATGAACCTTTGATATAAGACATCATAAACAATTTTCTATCCCTAGAAAAAATACCAAAATTTCTTAATATACCTTTTGGGTCATAGTTCCAAGTCTCTTTTCTGATGAATCTCGGCAGCATAGGTAATACTCTTGACCCTAGTTATTGAAACTACCTTGCTAATGGCCTTACTCTAGCTATATGATTGGTGTTTTGTCCCTTCAAAACAAGTACTACAACTCTTCAAGCAAGATACCACAGTGGCTTGACCCTAAAGTCATGGAAGATTTCGACCTAAAAAATAGAATATCCTTCCACAGACAAATTCACATGAGTGTCTCTGAATTTGGCTAGAAATAAGGAATTAGACTTTCAAAATGAGCACAAATTTGACTTACTCATCGTAACTATGCCCAGAAATTTGATTTAATGCCACAAGGAGCTCGGCCTAGGAATGCCTCTGACTTTTGATGTGATGGGGATTTGTCAAAAAGTTTCTTAGTGATTGCATTCTCTCTTTCTTGGGATTGTCCTCACCTGGCTTTGATACCACGTTAACTCAAGGATATGGCTCAAGCTAGGGAAAAACCCCAAGATGGGGAAAATCCTTTGTCAATTCTTCTTATCATTAACATCAAATGTTCAACAGAGAGAGAGAAAAAACAATAACTCAAAGTCAAAATGACTTTTAAATGTGAAGGTCTAATACCACTTCCCTTAGACAAGGAGATGGCTCAAACAAAGTTGTAAATATGGCATTTTGTGCAAGCTCCAACGACTTGTGACTTATCAGAAATTCTGGTATGAATGGATAGGGCATAAACATAGTCTGTTACAACCCCTATTAATTGCCTTCTAGACCTTCTATTGACTGTGACTTCCCTTCGGACAGTCTCTCTAGATACACGATGCCCTTAGGCTTCAAAAACCAACTGTACAACCTCCTGATGAGGCATAACTAACTGCGACTTCCTAGCTGAAGACTATTGGCCTCCAGAATAGGGTACTTAAGTCCTGCGGCCTGGTTTTAGGTGACCCAAAAAGATGTTGATTGCTTCAAGGACAGATTTACCCTAAAGATCACACCCAAAACATCCTTAGATTAACCTTTATACACAAAGGCATCTTCAGCTCAAACCTTAGACCTGCAATAGAAGATAAGGGGGCCTAAAACAGTCCATATTGTATACATAGGCCCACACTTGTGCCAAGGAGGTTCAGTCTTCTGATTAAATAATTTATCCTTTAAACAACCCTGCCAAGACAATAACCTAGCCCTTCCTCCTTCACTGGAGACACCTTTCTCCTACGGCTATTTCAAAGAGTAAATGTTGTGAGATAGATATGTGAAATGAGGTAGTAGGCACTTCTACATATACTAGCCATTGGGTTTGAAGGGACGCGACTATTGGGATTGATGAGTTGACATAAAGGAGAGATCAGACTTGATAATTTATATGTGAGAGAACATAAATCCAGAAATCCATTTCTCCTTATCCAAATTTGATGATATTTAGGTCAATTTTGGTCCCCTAGAAAAGAGGAATTCAATGCCACAATTATCTTCCCCAAAGGAGCTATCCAAAGTGGAATTTGGCCCAAGTTTCCATTTTTAACACATACAAGTCTACAATCTTTCTCAAAGGTTTTGTCCACAACATGCTCAAAATAACATTCAAATACCCTTAGTTTTCTCCAAGTCTATTCGAAACTCAAGGGTATTTATTCCAAAATAGTTAATCAACAAGATTCTCCAAGCTAATACCAATGTTTCATATTTTAAGTCAGATTACTCAGAATTACAAGAGTTTATATGAACTAATCAACAACAATCTTTACTTTTCTTAAGCGTTCACATGTCAACAACACAAATGTGTGTTTATTCATTTATTTACAGATTTATCACCTTGATCATGTAGTTAAACATTTGATGTGTCTTTACCACTTCAAAAGCACCACCTATATAGCTCAACATTGTATAAATCGAAGTTCTAATTCCAAATATATGATGCAAAACATAACACTTTTCAATTTAGTAGTCTTTTATTCCATGCATCCTTGAAATTGGTTTCTGGTGGGTCTGGAGCGCATTTCTGGAACCCAGAAACCACCTTGGAATCGTTTTTGAGATGTTGTGCATCTTTTACATTCAAAGAATATTTTTAAAATGTCCTAAAAAGTTTGCACTAACCCTAACATATCAAAACAAAAGCCTTGATGGTGAAAAAGCTATCACAAAAGAGAGGAAAGACTTATGTCCTTACAAAATAGAGAAGCAAACCAGCCAAATAAAGCACTTTAACAGGGCTTATTGGGCAACTTTCCCACAACAGGAGGAAAAATGTCACATTCCCACAATTCGGGCTTTTTCTAATAATTCTCTTCCTTTGCTCATATACCCTCCAATAATGTGAGTGAGTGGGAAACATATCATATCCCTGCTTCAACAATATAGAGTATCCTTAACACCGAGTCAGCTAGCCTATACCATCTTTTAATGTTTCAACCATTACATGACATTAAGGACACCATCAAGTCCCTTATCACTCAAATATTGAAGATGCAAGACCTATGCAGTAGCTTAGACCTTTAAAAAGGGCCAAAATCAGTGAATTCAACCCCCTCAGTGTAAATGCCCTAAGTTTCACCTGCCACTAGTTGCCACCAAGATCACTGGTTTTGCTTCCAAACCAGTGTAGCCCACACTAGACAAGCCTCAAAATTTCAACTACCACTAGCTGCCACCAAGGTCACTGTTTTTGCTTCCAGTGAAGATGCAAAACCTATGCAGCAACTTAGAACTTTAAAAAATGGCCAAAATTAGTGAATTCAGCCCCCTCAGTGTCAATACCCTTAGTTTCAGCTGCCACCAAGGTCACTGGTTTTGCATCCAAACCAGTGTGGCCCACACTGGACAAGCCTCAAAAAATTTCACCTACCACCAGCTACCACCAAGGTCACAGGTTTTTCTTCCAAAACAGTGTGACCCAGATTGGACAAGCCTCAAAATTGACATGGCAACATGTAGACAACCAAAGCAGAAAATCACACACAAGGCTACCTTTCTTTCAAGCTTTTTAGAATGATGCACCTTAGAAGGTTGCATGGAGGATGGAGGGGCCTCCCAAGCCCCAAAATTTATAAAGTATACACTCAGTGAATCCATTAAACACCTTTTGGAGAGAGAAGCATTTTTTTATTTCGTTGCAAAAAGAACCTTTAACAGCAAGGTTGTGCGGAAAAATTATTGAGAGAACTTAAGTGATTGACCCTCTTTGACCCCTGCCAAAGGAAGGAATGTTGTTGGTTGAAGACCAAGGACTTGTAGAAGTCCAAGAGAAGACCAAAAAGTTAAAAATTGAAGAAAGAGGATTTAGGAAGCCACCTCTCCATAGGTGAAATCGTATTTGTACCTCTCTTAATTTATCAATACAATCTCTGCTTTCCTCCCTGTGGCGCATTACCTTGGGTATTTGGTTGCACCTCATCCCTCAGTCTACGTCCAATGATGTTGGGATTATTGAATTTTCATTTATAGACAATTCATTTACAATTTAAGCTCTTCATGATGGCTACTGAATCTCATTCAAATTGAAGATTGGTTGTACAGAACCTTATTTAGAATCAACACTTCTATTATCTATTGCAATGTGAGCCTGAGCATATTTTCATTTGAAAGTAGTTTTGTAAAAACTCTTCCCTGTGATTCCTTTGTTGCAGTTTGACTCAAACTTCAAAAATTCATTTCGAAAGCTCCTTAGAATTCAAAAATGCATTTAGAAAGCTCAATGTTCAACCAATTTATTCAAAATTAGTCATTAATTCAACATAGTCAAGACATGTTTGAAAATTAGGGAGAATCAAAGCTGTGTAGATTGTTATTCTGAACTGCAGATTTAAATGCTAGAAAATGAATGATTATTATTACAATTTTGATTTCATTTTCTGTTTTGAATTGACATTTCTAGATATTCCAAGCAGGAAATTTGGTCTCACTTATGAAATGAACTTCATATCTGAGTCTTCAAATAAATGTTATACCTTGCTACAGAGTTTTGAATGAGGTTCGGAGTCAGATTTCCATTGATTGCTTTAGTCACATGATCTATGTTTCTTATTAATATTTAATGAGCTCCATTGCTCTGATGTGGAACTTATTTAATGTATATATAATCATGAGTCTATCTGTGACATCAATATCCAGAATTTTGGTGTTTGACAGATTAGCAAGGACTTGGCATTGAAAACATATGAGAGTATGGTAACTCTTCAAGTTATGGACACCATATTTTATGAACCACAGAGGAAAATCATAATTCCTTTCTATCTTACGAGTAATGGAGAAGAGGCCATCAATATTTCATCAGCAACAACTTTGACTATTGATGATGTGGTATTTGCCTAGGTACATAGTTTGATCAAGATGTGCTAGTTTAGAAATTGAGAATAAAAATGTTTTCCGAGACATTATCTTAATTGGATTCTTCAGTGCTAAAGACCTTAGCTGAGAATGGAATCTTAACTTGTATGGTTGTTCTAAAGCAAGAGCTAGCCTACCAAATTCCTATACATTGTGGTTTTAACTTTTGCAGTATTTTCATATAGATAACAATACCACTTTTAAACCAATCCTAGCACCCCACTAGGGTTATGAATTATTTCATTAACAAGCACCTTCAAGTCTATATTATTCTTCTAGAAGGATTTTATAGATGGTGGAATGTACTACCAAAATAATTAATACTATAGTAAGCTTAACTGAAAGCGCTGATATTTTTAATGTGTGTAGTATCGAGAAACAAGAGTCTTTACTTAGTGCAGTTTCGTGATGCAAAAATTTGCAAATGAGTGCTTGGGAATCATGTTGATTATGGAAAAGGGAGTTAGATTCCTATCCATTATTGATTCAATGCATTGAATTACTTCACTATATCATCCCCTATAGCATAAGGGTCTCCTCCACTTGAATGGTTGTTATCTTTATGAATTTACCTATCAGGTATATTGTTCTTTGGGTTTATTTTGTTAAAAATATTTTGGGTTGTTTGCGAGTTCTTACTGCATTCCATGTATCCTATGCATATTCCAGGACAAAACTTCCTCATTCAATAGGTGTAGCATATTCCCTAAAATTGGACAAGAGGAAAGCTTATGCAATAACCTTTTTGGTGATGGTGGCATGAGTGAGGTCAGTCTCAGCTCACAACCATCACATTTTTTATTGGCACGATTCCTAATGTCAATTCCAAATGTCTATTTCTTTTAACGGATCCATTTTTCCCTTTCTATATGAGGGATATTTTCATGCTACCTTAAACTTTGCAGTAGTTATGGATGGGAATTGGAAAACCTTCCCCTCTGTTCTCCAAGTTGAGAGGTGGAAGGGTTCCTCTCCATCAAGAACTCAAATTGGAAGGGATCCTTCTCTATCAAGTGTTGGAGGCAAGAGTGATCCTATGGCATCATCAAGAATTGGATTTGGAAGGACTCCTTCTCCATCAAGGATTGTTGGAAGGCTGAATGGCAAGAAAGTAGAGTAGGATAATGGGTGGGAATGTTTTTGGGGTGGAAAAGTTAATGAAGATTACCTCAGACAACTTGACACTACTAATACAAGTGTAGCATATGGTTCAAGTAATGGCTATGACTAGAGGCATCATCCAATACATGGTACTCTCACTGATTCATATGGAAATTAGAAGGGAAAGAGATCTTCACGTGGACTACTTTCACTTGTAAAGCTACCTTAGGAAATTGATATAATAAGCAATAGAATGGTGACTAGAAACTGGTGAAATTTAGAGGAAGAAGAATACTTTGAGAGGATATGAGCCCAAGATTGGAGAATCATGGTAGAGGAAGTGATAACTCAAGGAAATATGATTATTTTCCTAGTGACCTAAAGAAGTGGTCAGGCTTAGAGAGAGAGAAAAGAATGGGTCTGGAACTTGCTCTTCCTAACAGTGATTGGCAGATGCATGGACCCTTGTCTCATATGGATAGACCTATGATGAGTGAGTAGAGATGACCTCCTAGAAGGGTAGGCTTCCTTTCTCCTTGTTGTCTTTTTTGATCTAATTAGTTTGATGAAAAATATTCCCCATTTCCTTTTTTCCTTCTTGGTTTTTTAGTGATTTCCTTAGCATGTAAAGATAAAGGATGTCTGACAGAATTATATTTTTCTTAATGTAGGAGTCTAAAGAGAACCAACCATCTTCTCTTCTTCAATCAGGTATTGTGTCTCAAAATATCAGAGATACTTCTACTGAGACATCGTCTTTGCTGTAAAGTAGTCAATGTGCATTAAGTCATTGACCTGTAATGGGTCGGCCTCCTCACCTAACACATCAAAATGATAGCTCAAATTCACAATCAAGGCTAAGAATACTTCAATTTTTTGTTCCTGGACATAGAAATTCAAGTTATGGCTTGTCATCTTCATTCAATTTAACTCATTCTGTTGGTCACCCTATGACTTAAGTGAATGACTCTAGGTCATCAGGTACAAAAATGCCATTAGGAATGGTACCAAAATATCAGGCCAATGTGGGTTCTTCCCTTGGCTCTGATCCCCCGACCTTTGAATTCCTATCACCTGTGACACCATCATCGAGCAGCATTCCTTTCTCACAAAAGGAAACAATCACAAAGACTCACTTCTATGTCTCCTATCAAACAATTTGTACAACCTTCTATGCAAACTCTGCTACCTCCACCTCCATTTGCACCACCCCTTCAACATCAACAATTTCAACGACTAAACCATCAACATCAGACTAATTTCATGAATCCTGGAGCCTGGAAAAACACAAGTTCAACTTCTTTCTCTCCATTCCCAAGGTCATTCTTCATAGTCCTTTCAACATTCTCCACTTCAATCGCAACTTGTTCAATAAATTCCTCAACAACTACCACAGTTACAATAGTTAGAATCTGTGGGAGCTTCATTTGTAGATTTTGAAGAGAATGAACAGGTAAGAAGTTTTAAAGGACATCTAATTTTTCTTTTCATTTCCTTTTTTTCTATTTACTATTTTTGATGTTTATTATAACATGTATTCATAGTATATAAATAGCAACATGCAATGTTGTTATAAAGATATTCTGGGGAATGTGATCACATTAATTATTCCCTTGAAAGTATAATTATGTGCTTGAACTCTTTCTCTCCTTAGTCTCCTCTATCCAAAATGCTTTGGGTTGTTGTTCTATGTCTTCCTATGCATTATCTTGGATCAGCAAGGCTTGGTTTTGGTTTTGTGCTCTGAGATGATATTTTACCTATTCTAGCCCTATACATTTTAGTCACTTGTTGCATTTGCAAATAGTGTATTAATGTTTCTTTTATCATTTCTTGATTTTTTGGCTTGGATCATGAAGTCTTGACACTAACAGGTATTCTATGATATTTTTCTTGTAAATTTTGACAATGTCTAGCAAGAATCACAGCTAGTAGGATGTTCATACAACACTTCATAATTTCAAGAAGGGCATCCATACCAAGTCCATACAACAAAGCATCTGTGTTGTTATGATTTATCCATTCTACAAGACTATATTGAAAATATTTAATGTAAACTCGGATGGTAGGGCCTTCATGTCAAGGACTGCACAACAAGATGTCCATATGGAAAAATATTTTCTCACTACAACATGTCATCAAGGACATCATCCAAGATCATAGCACATACAATAGAGTATCCATATTGAAAGGCCTCTGTACTATTGACATTTGTACTCTCCTGATGTTGATGTCATTTCTTCCATGCATTTCATTCCTTTTTTTCCAATGCCATTTTTTATCATCAAGGAAATCCATTTCAAGATGGTAGCATCATCCTTTGCCACATAGGTCATCTTTATTCCTTTTTAACTACTTTTCTACACATGGGATATCCATTATGTCCATGAACCTGCAAATCCATGGAGAAGTGGTATAATAAGCATGGATTTGTATTTAAGTTTTGAACCTAGCATAAAATTAAAAATTAAAAAATCATGTGCTAATGTAATCCCAAGTTGTTTTTCTTCATGCTTCTTCCATGAAAACATCAATATTATAGCCTATGCAAGTTATTCCTTGGAAAACTATTTTTTGTAACTTCAGTATTTCCTAACGAAATTTACTGTGCAACTGAAAAAGATAATCAGTGCATTTTCACCTCCATGTGATTAGGTAGTAAGTGAAGCCTCAACTCAAAACTGTAACTTGTAAGAACTTATTCGTTGATCAGAAAGCCTCTTGTCCACATATTTTGCTGGTAGTTGACCTGCCATTCATTTGGAAATTCTGGAGAAGATGGGGAGGTTCTCCCCAAAGCTATTTTTCAGGAAAAAATGAGTCATATCTATGAATAAGCATAAATATGGTATTTTTTTACTTGAAATTACATAAGATACCATTGTACTTGACATTACATAAGATGTCTAACAACATATAATGTTATTGGTAAGAGTCATCATTAACATGGAGGATTCGAGGTGGGATTTTTTTTTTAATTATTCAACAGTAGATCCTTGTGCACAGTATCATGTCTTTAAGCTCCATTCTTCTTGAATCTTACATGGAATTTTTTATGTGTGGATTTGATGATGAATACTCTAGCCATTTTTTTAAATTGTCCATTAACTATCAAATCTTGGAGAATAGTTCTTGAGAATCCAGAAATGCATGAGGTAAGGGGAACCACAAACTCGAGTACTCTCTTATGGGCCTAGAATTACGCTTGGCTATTTTTACTCAAAGAAAAACATAACAAGCTAGAAATAAATTGCTTTTTGGTGACATGGAACCAACTCACAGAATCATAGCCCAAGTAGTTGCCCTTCTAAGAGCATTGTTAAAATCTAATTTTAAAAGGAATATATAGGTATGTATTCTCTAAAGACTTCAAATGCATGATTATCTCCAAGGCCACAAGGCTTGGGGTATTCCATGTCCCTCCAAATAAAGTTGTTACAATCTAATTTTTAATGGAGAAAGACAAGTCTGTGGAATCTGAAGCCTGCAAATGTGATATTATATCCAAACAACCCAATTTTTAATGGGGAAAGATAGGTTTGTGGAATCTAAAGCCTGAAAATGAGAGATTGGCTCCAAATCCCCACAACTTTGTATCTCTTGTGTCCCTCCTAGAAGTCATTTTATCCATACCCTTCAGGAACTGCTTTTTGATGGAATGTCCAAGGGGAACATAGGACCTGGAGGTGACAGGTGCACAAATTACAACCTATCTAGAAATTCCATCCATAATTTATCTTAAGGATGATAAAGGACAACAAACAAAATTGTTGAACCTACTGCTATCTTCTAGGGGCTTATCCTTTTCCAAAAGATTAACAAAAATCAGATTAATTATGTGTGGGATTCTCTACCAATTGTCTCCACCCTTTAAAGTGTCTCAGTAAGAAAACTTTGTGTGTGGACGATGAGGATTATGCTTCTTTATAATCATTTGATGGTTTAGGCATGATGCAAGGAATTATATCTGGGTAAAGGATTTATAAGGACTGAACGGTGGTAGAGGTAGAAATTTATCCTTCCACTTCCATGAATTCATTAGGAAATATTAGTAGATGGAAGAGATAGAGTGGGTGTTTACACCCCTTACAAAGAACATTAGAGGGAGAACACAACCCTATGACGATAAAAGGAAATCTTCTCATGATTAAATCATGTCATGACCATGATAAGACATGGGAAAACTAAAGAAGAGACATCCATAACCAATTCTAGTCTCCCTATTGTTCCATCCATTAAGGTGTGTTAGATGACTTGCCTAGATCGCGATAAACATTTCCCTCAAATCCATTTAGTAGTACCTAAGTTTTCCCAGATGGAGGTCCAACACCATTTTGATGGCAGAAGGTTTCTTAGAGAAAGTGTCCGCATGGATTTATCTTGTGAGGGTAACTATCCATTAAAGAGTGCACACTAAAGGGTTGATTTAAAAAATTATATATAAATCACCACATTATCCCTCCTCAAGCATTATTCTTGTTGAATATTTCTTTTCTTGGGGCTTGTATATATTATTCTATTGGAGGAACCAATGGCTGTGAACAATTAACTAACATGCTTAGTTTGACAATGTGAAAAGGGAAGATAGATGTCATTTGGTATAGAATCTTCAATACATTGTTTCACTAAGTGGGAAAAATACAACAAACTACGTCCCTCACGTAAAATCCTTTCAGTTGTGTTACGGTTATCAACTGACAACAACCATCAGGAAGTGGCCTTGAGACAGATAAACTCAAAAATATGGATGGGGTAGAGGATCATGTATGGTGGTTGGATTAGCATTTCCCTCTATTCCTTCCACATCTGTTATTCTCATTGAAGATTACTCTCTCTGAGGTCATATTTATTATTCAATTTTAAGGACCTGTCCATAAAATAAGTAACCTACTTGCCCATCAAGATCCACAGATAAAAATAACATAGTGGTAATTCAACATAGACTCTTTATAGTGAAAGGTGAACATTGTTTCCTCAAGGGAAAAGTAGAGTAGACTACAACCATCACCCATGTTGCTTCCAATGGTATTAAGGTTTATATATTAGGTGGAATTATCTTGCCAGATAAACTTGGGGCCAGGTGGGTTGGAGGATGATGTGCAGTAGTAGCTGGAACAATGTCTATGTGAAGTCATTCACCATATCCTATTCTTTGAACATTGCATAGATAGGAGGATAAGTGAATAACAATATCGTGTCTTCTGAATTTTAGACACATTTTTTGCAAGGGATGAGTCTATTGTAACTGAAACCCCTAAGAGCATCAGCTTTGATTAAGAATCTTCCCATGGAAGTAGCACTGTGAGACCACACTAGGATATGAATAAGGTAATGGACCTGGAAGACCACATCAAGAGATGAGAAAATAAGTAGACTTATGAATGTAAAGGCCTAATGGGAATGCTTGGATGCTCTCTGTTATTAGATGTGTTCTATTCTAACACATTTGGAGTTCTTCAAGTACATAGGAATGTTGGTGGTCTAAATTTCTAAGTAAGATGGCATTCAATCATCTATTTTTGCATTGTATATCACAGTTTCTTGAAAACTAACAGAATTCCTTGTTTAAACTCTATGTGTGTGTGTGTGTGATCATAGGTTTAAACGAGATGTGATAGGAAGGATGGAGGAGAAAGAGGAAAAAACCCTTGCAACAAATAGCCTATGGAGGATGATCAAACTAGAAGGGCTTGAGAAGTAAGTAATGCATACCAAATACATCATTTCTCTTTCCATAGAAGATTGGATAAAATTTCCAATAAAACCTACATAATGCTTCTATCATTTAGAGAGCACTAGTCTTGGCATTCCCCATTGCAGAGAATTGGTTATGTTGGAAAGTTGGAAATGGGAGAAGTATTTTATTTGAGTATAGAGCCTTGGGTGGGATGTAATGGCCAACACAAATTGTCAGAATATTTGATTTAGTTTCTGAGGAAAGTTGCAACAAGATATTATAATCTTAGAAGATGTAGCTACTAACAGTTCTAGGTCACAATTAATTATGGCAGCAATGTGGGAATAATGAGGGATTTCTAGATTTAGATGGACATAAAGCTGAGCAATGGAATCTCTTCATTCAATAATTTTAGAGTAGTTTTATGAGGTTGAGTCTGAAAATCGATACATTGATATGGTCCAAAATTCCTGCTAATGGAGACTGCACAACCAACACTAGGTATTCAATAAGCTTTTTAGAATAGCAAGGAGAAGCCTGTTGGTGGTGGAAGGCACTCTTTTATCTACATGGCACATTTTTATGGATTTCTCCTTCATTAAAGAATTATGGGAAAACAATTGTTATCTCATTTGGAAGTAAGTGGAAATGGGAAGAATCATCTCTGCTTACTTCAGTGTGTATGAATCATTAAGAATGTCAATCTATTTGAAGGGAAGCTTTTCTCACCACTAGAAATTTGGCATAAAATTAAATATGTTGATGATGTTAAGTCATCTCCAAATGCCAAACTTGTGAGAAAAAATAGGTCATTAGAGATAATCAGGTTTCTTTGATGGTGCTAGCTAATGGATATCTTTGGAGGTGTGGTGCTAGAGTTGCCCTATTTATTTCAGGTTCAAATAATATTTATTTTAAATTGGGCCTTGGGAGAGGTTATAATAATTGGGCAAAGTTGAAATCTATGGTATCTTTGACTAGGATTGCAGTGGAAATGGGTATAATATTATCTCTACGTAGTGTCCCTTAGATAATTTTGAACGTGGCTATTATGAGAGATCAAATATTTGTCTTCCTTTAATAAAGAAGCTATATAATTTTGGCTATAAGGGGAGAAATTTATTTACCCACAATTTTTGGAAGTTGATATTCTTCATGAGAGCTCCAGAAATCCATAGTTTGGCAATTATGCTATAAATTTCTTTATCGTGTTCTTCTTTGTAAAGACAGAGTCCTTTTGCATTAGGGTTGCCTCAGGGATGGATTGAAGATTTTAACTTCCAAGACTTCTAAAATTTTCCTCACAAAGCAATCATTATTATGTCTAGGATGAGTTCCATGTGATGAGACCTCATTATGAGGGCTAGGATCACCAATGCTTTCATGTTCAAAACTTGAATATGTTGGAGATGCCATGGCGGTGACAAAAAAATCTTGGTTTGGCACTTGATCATTGGTGTGGAAATCATAGCCACATGTGGTACCTTGCCCTCTTTCCATCTAAATATTTTTAGTTTATTGATTCACATTCTTTCTTTTTTCCAAGTAAGATCTCATAGGAAAACCATCGGGTACTTCCTTGCATTTCATAAATGGTATCCAACATAAACCTATTGGTGCTAATTAGGGTGCTTGATCTAGTAGGAATATTAAGGCACACAACAAAGGTAACCAACCTAAGGAATTGATCCCAAGATTTCTTACATGAAGCTCAAAGCATTCAACCATTAGAGCAGTGCACTGGGTTATTAATTCTTCTTTTTTATTCAAAAACATAATTAAAAAATTCTTGAATATTTATCAAGAGTGTAAGAAGGAACTATGGAAAGTGTAGGTGAAGATTAAAGTCCTTTTTTGAAATGAATTATTTTGTGTTACAATGCCAAGTGGGCCTCATATTTCCAAGGGTAGATGCATTCTGATGATTGAAAATTGCACCTTGAATAACTTAGTAATGGACAAATTTCCTTGTTTTCATATCTTCTGAAATGTCTCCTACATTTTGAGATTCATCATAGTGTTGATTCATCCATAGGCAGTGGCATGACTCAAAATTTTCCAGTCTATACTTCCAATGATAGCCTCCTTAAAGAAATTTATGCTCTTAAGCCAAAAGTTTGATGGAGTTATGGTAAACTAGATTTTTACTGGAAAGGAGGTGGCAGGGGTGTAATCTATGATTTCATATTAGTTCCATATCCAATGGCATCACTCAAAATTTTTCATTCTACACTTTTGATGATAGCCACCTCAAATAAATTTAAGCTCTTAATCTCAAACTTTAATGAAGTTATGGGGATCTAGATTTTCCTAGAAAGGAGGGGTCAAGGTGGAATATATAATTTATGAATAGTTGTAATTACATTTTCTACATTAGGAAAGATTGATAAACAACAAAGAGATCCTATATAATTTATTTGAACAAAATATCCAACAAAAATTATTGAAGCACTTGTGTCTCATAGGGTCATTATTTACTTTTGTGAATATTAATTGTTCTTTTTCAGGATAGTACTAGCTATCAAATGTCACTGGTTCTTGAGATTGAAGCACGATTGAAAACTAAATGTGACAAGCTTTCTGATGCCTTTCAAATGGATGAAATTGGTAAGAAATCTATTTTTAAAGAATTGGATATAGAAGGAATGACGTTTTCAGTTTATTTATGAACTATGATATCATCAATTTTATTTTTGGTCTTGTTAATTACAATCACATTCCATACCTCAAATGTGATAGGAGTCAATTCTCCTTAGATCTTGCACCTTCCAGAAAGGTCAATTTCATTGGAAGTGTGCTATCATTTTATAATATGCTTGTTGTGAGCTCAACATGTCACTTATGGAAATTGAAATTGGGTGGGAAGGATAACAATCATTCCTCACAACCACCAGAGATAAACTCAATTGACAACTTTCTTTGTGGAACTTATAACTAATATCATGATGAACACACTTTTTTTTGTAGCAATTTCACTCTACTCTTTGAATAATTTAAAGCACATTATTTTAACAAGGCTAGGAGATAGGTATGGATAACCAGGAAAGGAAGGTTTGGGATTGTCTGGGCCATTTCGATTCTCATCTTTATATTTCAATTCTTTAGATAAAATTATATATTCAAATATGAATTCAATTCAAATCAAACTAATATATAGAACCCTAATTATGAAGATATTTATGTCTCCACTACCTTGTGATTTCGTTATTTTTTTTAATTATACTTGAATTTCACTGGTAATACCATGGATTTATATATTTATTTTAACACAAAATTGAAATCAAGGTAAACATACAAATACCCTATTAAGTATGACATAAAGATGGTTAAAAAAATCTCAGCTTTAGCCCATGCACGTGGAAGAGTAATTTTTGAGGTGTGAAGTTTTATTAGAGGCACTATTTGTTTGTTTGTTTTGGTTAGAAAAAGGGTTTTCTCTTGGTTTTATATGAATTTCAATTTATCATTTGTAACATGTTGAGAAATGGAAAATAATAATGTGTGCCATTTATATTGCAGAAATTGATGTTAAATGAAAGGATATAGAGTTTAACCAAGCTACAATCTACTTTGGTAAAGGCAGAAGAACATCTTAAAAATATGCCTATGAATACACCATATACAAAGTTTGAACACAAGTAATATATGGATTTTTATTTTGCAGATATGTTATTTTTTCTTCCCAAGATATCACAACAAGAAAAATATTGATATTGTATGAATTGTTTGAGGACCTCATTAAGGTTGTTTTTTTGATGTCCTACTTGATTGACACCTTCTCATGACAGGAAGGATTTAAATATGAATTAATATGTTCCTAAAACAAATCTGATTCAAATTTTATAGATATAAAAGATAAAAAAAATGTAAATGCCTTTGTTTGATTGTTACTTGACTCTGGTGTGGGCAGGTTACAGGAAATGGCATTGGGTAGGTTACAGGAAATGGGATTGGAAAAAGGATGGGAAGACAATGCAGAGCATGTCTTGAATATGATTCATTTGTTGTTGGAGATCCTTCTGGCACCTGAGCCATCAAATTTGGAGAAGTTTCTAGTAGGGATTCCTATGGTTTTTAATGTTGTGATTCTTTCACCTCATGGTTATTATGGGCAAGCAAATGTTTTAGGAATGCTAGACAAGACACTGGTGGACAGGTAAACAAATTTCTTATAATTGCAATGCTCATTCCATGATATCCTCTCTTTATTGTTTGATTGTATTTTGAATGTTTCTTTTGATTTTGATTTGTCTTTTAACTATGAAATTGAAAGTACTTGGTATCATGTCCATTTAAAAAACATCCAAAGCTTGAAGATGAGTTTAGTATTACACGATATTAATTGAAATCCTTTTAGTTGTTTTGTGTTAAAATATTTTCATGGCTATTAAAAAAGTTTACTTTCATGTTGTTATTTGAGCACAGGTTGTCTATATACTTGACAAAGTTCATGCGTTAGAGAATGAAATGTTTCTGCAAATAAAATGACAAGGGTTAAACATCACACCTTAGATTATTTGTTTTAACAAGGTATCTACAACTTGATATTTTTAACATGTAACTTAGTTGGCATGATTGTGCCTAAGCTTTCTCTAAAGGTTGAATATAACTAAGTTACTAAGGTGTTCTCTTCTATGGTGATGTTTTATTTTCTTTATTTATACAGGTCATTTGGCCACATTATGACCACTATCCCCAACTGAAGAAAACTTGTTCGATTTTCTTGCTTTTATGGGGGAAAATGATAATTGACATTGCTGATGTTGAGGTATATGTCGTATAAATATTTTATAGTCTAATTTAGTTTATATTCAAGTATTCATTGTCTTTCATGTCTTATACTTCGCATTGTATCTTCTTTTACTTTCAGCAGAGGAACTCAATATTGATGGTAAGAAGCAGGAATTGAAGAAAGAGGAGAACAATAAAACTAGAGCAATAAATGAAAAATGAGAGAGAGAAGAGAACCGGTATAATGATACCCTTAAATCCAATATCTTGCATAAGATACACACATAGAGACTGATGGTCAAATCTTCACAGTTGGTTAATTCACTTGAAATGCCTTGGAAACACAGTGATAATGTTTTGAAATGATCAAACAATATTTCATGTGTAAATTGTAGTCCAACCAATATTATGTCGGAAACTCATATTGTAATACTTGACATTTTATATAGTAAAATTTTGTGGTTGAAATTATTTTTATTTACACTTTATATTATTTAGTCTTGTAATTAGTATATGTAACTTTGCGCTATCATATTAGATGAACATGCACATTGTATGACAATTTTGTTTCATTTTAGTCGCAAAATCATACTAATTAATTTATGTTGATTAATAATAAACACATAAAATCGATCTAAAACTACTAAATTATTATTTTATATTGATTAATGGTGAACACAGATAAAATGAATATATGATTAAATTAGTCGTTTATAATGATTATGAATGAAATTAAATGAAATGAATAGAAACTACTAAATTAGTTGTTTATACAATGAATATGAAACTATATAAATGACTACTGCAAATGATAAATTTGTGATTATAAATGATGACTAAATTTTGCATATATACGACTATTAGTAGCTAATTTATAATATCTTATAAAATGACTAAAATTTGGTCATTAATTAGTTTCAAAGGATGACTAAAATTTGCATATATATGACTATTAGTAGCTAATTTATAGTATCTTATAACACGACCAACATTTTGGTCATTAATTGGTTTTCTCGGGTAATCATATAATAGTATATTTGTGGTATATTTGGTCATTAATTGTGGAAATTAATGACTAAATTAATGACCAAAGTAGTGACTAAATATACTACTAGATGATAAAATTGAGACAACCACTTAATGACTAAGCTAAAAACGACTAAAAGTTGGTCGCATTATAAGATATTGTAAATTAGCTACTATTGGTCACCGACTGAAAAATGGTCATTTATATGCAAATTTTAGTCGTTCTGTTGTAGCAGCTACAACCACCCTCAAAAATTTTTCCCTATCTTCATTTTGGAGCCTCCCTTCCAACCTTCACAACAACTTTCCTTGCTTCGTCAAGATCACAAGTTTCAGTGTTTTTCTTGCAAAAAGGTAGCCTGTCGATCACAACTTGATCCATTCCCCTCACAGGATGTTCACCCAGACTTGGTCCATCTACAGGCTGAGCAGCTTCCCTAAGAAAATTGCGCATTTATGGAGGGAAAGCATCCTTCCCTCCAGAAATTGTGCAATCCTGTCTGGCAGCCTGCTGGGCTCCAAGATTGTGCAATTTTGTCAGTCAACACTCCCAACAGGAATTGCACAATTTTCTGCAGCAGGGCTGCTCAGCCCAGAATTTGCACAAATCTAGGTAGCAGTCAGCTACTCTACCCTGAAATTGCACAAATCTCTTGGGCAGTCAACCCAGCTCCTAGCCAGAAATGTGCATTTCCTTCAAGCAGTCGAGCAGTCTCTTGCATGTGCAGCTGAGTTGACCAGTTCCCTCCGAGACCGAGAAAAATAGACTTGCATGCATGGGCTGCTTCTCCCAAGGCAGCATGCAAAGGCATCCCTTGTTACAGGGATCTATTTTTAGTAGTTTTAGGTTACATGCAACGATCATTTTGGAAACCTCCCACTAAGTGTCGTTTTCCCTAGACTTGTGGCATGCGTGTCACAACCTCGATGTTATCAAAACTCATGAACCGGACGCTGCAAAGCTCATTCCTCACATCAACCTGGAAGCTCTGACATCCCACATCACATCTAGGAGCAATCGGCACATTCGACTCAATTGTTTTGGGGCGAGCCTGCTTTCCATGCCTTGTGCTGCATTTCTATCACTTTTTGTGTTTTCGCTTATATGAGTATTGTTTTCTTGATCTCTTTGAACGCTTTCTTTTGTTTACATGTATACTAGCTTGTCCTAGAATTGTTTTAGTTTTTGTTGCTATCTCACTGTTGTCGCATGCATGAAACTGTTTTTCACAAACGATCGTCAATTCGGCGACTCGCTTCACCCACATGCATGTTGTTCCATTTTCTGAATCTATCATTTTCCGTGTGCATGCATTATCATTCACTCACGCTTACACTTAGTATCACCATGCATTCGCACTCACATTCACTTTCAATTTCCCATCAGCGAGTCTCGGCAGCCTTGGCTCAAACTCTGCCTCACCAAGAGCCTCACCAAGACAGCATTACGCAATGCTGAGAGGGAAGGATATTCCTTCCTCTCCAGAAATGCGCATTTCTGCCCAGCAACTATTCCCCAGGTAGGCTTTGTGCAATCCTAAGGGACAGTGACTGCTAGCCCAGAAAATTGTGCAATGCAGTCACTGAGCCTACAGTCATTGCCAGCTGAAATTGCGCATTGCACAATTCCAATAGTCAATAGTCAGGCTGGACTATGCATTGCATAGTTCCAGCAGCCAGTCAGCCTCCTAACAACCCAAACTGTGCCTTGCACATTCTTAGAATTCAGTCTCCCGACCTCTTGTCGGAAATTGCGCAATGTTCATGATCAGTCACGCAGGTATGTTGCAAGTGAGTGCTCAAGTTCATTTTGGTTTTTGATAGACAAGTTGCTTGCCATGAGTATTGTCATGTCTCTAGGTATCACAGGTGTTCATTTGCCTCTCAGCAGCAAAGGTACAATGTTTCCAGGAGAGCAAATTCAAGGACATCGTTCAGAGCACACTTGGGGATGCATTCAATCAAGTGTCTATGAGCTTGCCTACTCACGAAGGCATCAAGTTGTTTATAGGCAAGGACATCAAAATATGACAGCAGCAACATCATAGTGAGAAGCATCATGAATAGTAATTGAAGGCAGCGTACCGAATGCAACGAATGCAAGAGGAAGGTTTTGGACAACACAAAGGTAGAACAAAGTTGCGAGCTCAAGTAGATCCTCTTATGATGAAAGCAACTAAGGAGACATGGGATATGAGGTTACGGCGTGACATTAAAATCATGCAAAGATAGAGAATTGAACAAAGAAGGAGTTGCATGTGTTGAAGAAGCAACTCAAGGAAGAACATGAAGCTGCACAGATAGACGAACATGTTACGCCATGATCAGGAACAACAGTGGGCGCAACGTGCACTCACGGATGAAACTGCGCATGTACAATTTAAAGATCCATCCCAGAAACTAACATGGAGCATATATGGTCAGCAATGTTGTTGATCGAATGCAAGGGATCTAGTAGCATGCATGTCCTTGCGCGCACACATGCAATCCAACCCATTCAACACACTCACCAAGGCCAAGACAAGAAGCAAGTCCAACTAGACCTGAACATGTACTTCAGAAACTTGATGCACATGACCACCAGAACACACTTCAAGATTAGCATGGACACTATGCATTGGTGTGTTTCCAGTTTAGCCACATGAAGAAGATCATGTGCATGTTAGCAAACGAGTTGGATGAAGGGGCCAAACTAATGCACCGGTTGCAATGGAGGCAAGAGATCGCTTCGGCAAAATGTCACCATGAGTGTTGAAGGACAAAGTCCCGTAGGGTCTTGGGTCAATACCCTAGCAGATCGGAGGTTATCTACAATGAAAAACAAGCATTCCACACAGCCATGATGCTAATATAAGCAAACTACACGAAGAGAGGTGTACCTAGGGGTCCTTCGTTTGGGTAGATCCAGCCAGTGTCCAAACCCTCTTGGACTTCCTTTCGATCACTCAACCTGCAAAACAACCAATTCAAATAAGCATAGCAGTATATGGACCAAGCATCATAAAGAAATCAACTTCATAACATATTGAAAGGTAGTTAGTTATACAATTGAAACAACTATTCATATGCAAATCATAACATTAATATCATAAGCATGAAGAAGATTAATATCAGGAACGAGACTAGTGTTTCTTTATTGTAGATAACTAAAATACAGTAATGAATGATTTCACCTGAGTCTTCCTCTCACTGGCTCCAAGCGGAACCATCCTCCGAGTCCGACCAATCTCAAGCCTTCAACAAACTCCTTCCATGACTCATACGATAGTATCTCAACTAGTGAAATAACATCAAAGCTCGAGGAAACAAGGGTTTCCTATAATGGGGGGAAGTGCTGGAAGCACAAGGATCTTCAGACCTGATCAGGGATAATCTCAGCAGAGTGATTTTTCTCTCCCTTCTGTCCTCCCTTAGGCCTTCCCATTGAAGCCTTTTTATACTTCTCCCAAAGTATTGTTTTAGATGGGAATTCATTGGGAATAGTTGGGCCACGGGCACTAACAGGTAATCAACAAATAAAACTTGTGATATCCGCCCGAAATTAAGGAGATTTAATTTTTTTTAAGTGTTTTAAGACATATACGTGGCTTGGGTATACACAAACCCACGTACACATGCGTTTAGCTCAGGACAATGTCGCATATAGGGAGTAAAACATTGTTTTTTAAGTATTTGGACCAGGTCTGGAAGGAGGGGTTGCCCTAGGCCATGAGTGCAGCATCACAGACATTAAGAGTGAGATTTGGAGCTATAACAGATGCCCCCTAATATATGAGGTCAGAAGGGGTATATGATGGCCAAAATTTATTGAGTGCATGCATGGAAAGGAAACCTGTCAAAAACTAAGAAGGACTTCACCAGAGTTCAACCTGCCAAGCCACGAAAGGAGATCAAAAGGAAACACTATCTGAGGCAAGCATACCCATGCTCAGAGAAAGTAAAGCATGTCCGCATATCAAGTACAAGAGGATCCACTAAGTATACAAGTATAGAAGACTGGAAAATACATAATGGATCATCCGATCACGATCGAACAAGTACATGTCTGAATATCACATATAAAAATGTCAATGATGTTGAAGGATGGAGCTGATCACTGATATCAAAGACTGATACCAAAAGTACCAAATGAACATGATAGAGTAAGATGGTACTACACTACAAACTCAGGTACCAGCATATAAAATGTCACCATGAATGACTGCAACATATAAGGTGGAGTGGTATCAACTAGCAGTAACTGGAGAAATTGTCAAGTGAACCAATAAATGCTGATGCAACCTAAGGTCTTCACCGACCGCCATGGTACATTTCTAAACCATGGGAATAAATGATCTGAGGTCAACCATGTGAGAAATCGTTTGATTACTGGTCATTGATGTATATCATTAACAAACGCGAGACTACTCACCGATAATGATAATGAGTGTCAAGGTACCCACTACAATCTAACAAGTGTTAATAGATGAGCTGGAGTGGAATGCCTATAAGAATCTATCAATTAGGAGACAATGATGGTTTCTCACTGTCAATAATGAAGGATTTGCCACTAATGATTGCAAACCCAAAGGTATTGCCAAATGGACTCTAGACCTTTTCCCTAGAGCAATGAGTCGTAGTCGAGAGGGAAAGATCTGCTATAAGGAAGCCATTAATGCATCATTCATCAATCTAGTGCAAGTGTAACCCGTAGGCCAATAATGTGGAAGGAATCAGACGAAAAAGATGTAGTAACCTGACCAAAGCACGTTTCCGGTGTACACAAGATGTGGCTAGTGCATGACAGAAACCTTCTAAACCAACCAATAATGAAAGCTGACACAGAGGGGAGGTATCCACCAATAGGGTCAAATGGAAACCAAGGTACTGCACGAATCCCAATGTGTGATAGTATAGGCTGATGTCGAACACAAGGGAAACCACTTAGTCAAAGACCCAGGACACTGATCGAAGCTGAGCACAAGGTGACCTATCAATAATGAAAATAGGGCCAAGGTGTGGCTCTAGGCCTATCCTTAGAGCAAGATGTCATCGTTGATAAGGACAAGACCCACCAGCAAGAAGTCAATGGGGACCTTCTCAAACCAGCATGAGTAAAGGACCAATATAGATGATGTGATGATAGACAAGACACTGACAACCAAGGATGGCCGACTAAAAAATGAGTCAAGAGACACTGCAGAGAGGTCGACTCAGGCTAACCTCCCTTGAACAAAAGCACGACTCAATGATGACTATGTGGCAGCATATGATGACTCTATATAAGCTCCTCGTGTAGGAGGCACGAACGAACCCTCCATATAATTGGAAGAGATAACCAATCGGGGGAGAACTGACTCAATAACAAGGTTATGGCATACCTAAGTCAAACTAAATATTGCCCAAATGGAGGAAACTTTGTTTTGAGTGCTTTGTTCAAGGGCGACACGACTGACTCTAGCTGCCAACAATAAGTGGAAATATTGTCCCGTTCCCGCTCTTTTTTGGAATATATAACTTTTTTGTCTTTTTTCTTTAAGCTAGAAAAAAATAAAAGAATGCTATAGTATAGTGGAAAGAACGAGTGTCAGTGAAATAGATGATCTAGTTCCTGGGATTGGAACAATCCTATGCTCAATGCAGAAAGGTGAAAACTGGTCAAAGACACACAAAGGTGTGTTCCTTCCACGAATCAGGGTGTGTCAAGTTGCAGAAGTCAAGGGGATGCAAGTTTGATTTTGCAAATGTCATGGTCAAAAGTTAGCTTAAACATGAGTCCAAGTGAAGTCGTCTCAAGGCCAAAAAGTGCAAATGGTCAAAACGCAATGCAGTAGTACAACTCAACAAACAGGAGCCTCTAGGGTATAAGGCCAGAACGAAGCGAAGAAGCAAAGAGGAATGAGTCTTCATCGCATAAGTCATGGTGGGACTACAGAGGACTCCCGAGTCTACTCAAATCGACGAAGCATGGGCAACAAATGTCAATGAAGTACTAACTATGATGCCCATGAAAAGGATGGCTCTACCATCGTGTCATGATTTAAAAATTGGCGAGTGAAGATGGTTTACAAACCATAACACGATGGGATCGACCCTATGGCAAGCGTATCGACAAATGGAGGCGGGTATGTATAATGCAATGGAAAAATGGCTTCCCTAACCTATATGCCAGTGAGAAAATGATACCTGCCATGACGGGTTAGCAGTCATGGAACTGTCTCGAAACTGTCGAAAAAGTGTCTAAAATGTCCTGAAAATCAAACCATTCTCGACATTCCAAGCTCCCAAGTTAAAAGTTACGTGAAACAAAACAAAATCAAGTTTTGAAAAAATTTGACATTTTCAAAGCTTATAAAATAGTTTTTCGACTTACCATTATCATCGTTTGAGTTGAGAGCACAAGGAGTGAAGAAAAGAAGCAAGCTTTGCCATTCGCCAAATTCGACCATTCAAATCTTCCCAAAATCACCAGGTAACCCTTAAACTCATCTTGCATTCATTTGTGATTGGTTTTAAAATTTTTAATTCGAGTTTCACCGTTGAATATATTTCAAAAAAATTATCGCGGTGTATACATGGGTTGGTTATGTGCAACCCGCATATACACAGGCCCTAGACGCGACTATGTATGAAACGGACCCGCGTATACACCGCGAGAACTTCAAAACAAAAAATCTAACGGTCCAAACTTTTTTTTCAGGATGCCAGTCACTTGGAGGGAAAGAGAGCATGCCTTAGTGGATGATGAGGTTATGAACGATCCTAATGCCCTGGAAGCCTTAAGAGGATGTGGTTTGCTAAAGTTCTTCAAAATACCAAACATGAAAGCAAACACACGCTTGCTCAAAATGCTTTTTCACTACTAGAGCATCGAGGATGACTCATTTATGATTGATCAAATGCCACTCAAGATAGAGGCTGAGGATATTTATTTCATCACAGACCTTTCCCGAAGGGGAGAGGTAGTACATTCCACAGACAAATCATGAGGCAGTCTCTCTATCGAGGACTACGTGCATATATATTGCACGGGTCATCCAGAAAAGGTTGGAAGTCAAATTCCAATCAAGCATGTGGAGAGTTTATCATTGAGGATCATCTTGTTCACTATAGCCAAAGTGAACAAATCAACTTCCTTACACCAGGCTTCACATCTTGCCATGAGCTTGGCGGTAGACTACCTCACCACTCTATTTGATTCGTGTACTCATCTTCTCGCCAACTTAAAGAGCCAGCTTACTTCTATTAAAAAGGGCCAGACCAAAAACTTCGGGTATGGAACTATTTTGTGCTCTTTCTTCTTTGAGAGGGTCCTAGCACTCCATCCTAGAGTATCAATTTCGATCAGCACCTCACGAGATCTACGGATGGGCAGGTGGGCTGACTTGATGAAACAACTAGGAGGTGGGGACGTTCCATGGACTGCTTTCGATGATGACTTCTTCTCCTGGTGGGAGCATAAGATCATCACAGTGGATGATTACCATTATTCCGGTTTGGACATCTAAGGAGATCTTAATCTAGCTTACCACCAGACACGGCATGGGGAAATATAGGTAACAAATGTTTTTGATTTTACGATTTTATGATTTTTTTATGATTTTTCAAATTTAAAAATGAATTTGAAAAATATTTTTGATAGGATTCAAATGACTAATATGATGATTATGTTCTAGATATTGGGCCAGTACGACCAGATGGGTTCCCATGCCATGGACGTCGCGGCCAAGGTACCGAAGAGGCGGCTACTAACACAGTGTTATAGATCTGATATGAAAATATAAGACAATGCAAATAAACCCAGAAATAACAAGATCTAAATAGATAGAATTGCTTCTCTTTATTGATCAAACCCTTAAGGTAGGGCAACACCATACATTCACTCCTTAAGGAAGGAGGACACTCCACAAGCCATATGCCTGTTCATACAATAATCCTTAACACCTCTCACTATGGAGCCTCTAGCCTCTATATAGGCCTCATACATACAATACCATGGATCATTACCATGGTTCCCTCAATACCATCTATCTAATACCATGGGCCCATTACATTATTACTAACTACTTGTGGTTCCTTACATGATACGGGTTAACCACCTTATTTATTACTATGGCCCATCCCATTATTACACTATTCCCTTGGGTACCTCTCTTTTTACCCCATATTATCCCCCCTAGATATATAACATTCCACCCCCTTTAGCATGTTTCATCCCCGAAACATGGGAAGAACACAAATAATAAGATCTACTCAAAAGAGTAGTCCACTGGTACCATGCACATGCATCTAGCCATCCTAGAGAAAGGTGAACTCTCGATCTCGTTGGTGCCTCGCTCGCTTGAGATGGAAGTTGACCGTGGCAGCTCTTCTGTGTTGATGTGTAGTAGGTGGATCTTCGCTCCTCTCTATCTGTCATGTGGGGGTTGTTGTCCTTGTGGCTAATTGGTTGCCATCTTGTTGGTTGTTGTCTTGCGGGGTGATGTGGGTGATGATATGTTGAAGTTTTAACCCACGATATCTTTTTCTTTAATTCACCCCTTACTGGAGCCTGACTGTTATCTGGTGCATGTTGTGGTGCCTATTGTGGTGTCTTATCTTCCAATATCACTTCAACCACTGAGCCCTCATCTGATGTATCAGCACCTGTAACTTTTTTTTCTTTAGCCTCTGTTTGTGTTTGATTGTCAATCATCACTAGCTCATCATCTGATATGTCAGTCCTTGGAAAATATTATGCTTCAACCTCTGTGGACTCTACCTGTTTATTGATGGAAATATGATATAATGTAATTTTCTTCTTTTTATACCAGAGCTTCAGGAATTTCTTTTGCACATTAATATTAATAGTACCCACGGATTCCATCCAAGGATATCCCAAAACAACATCCATGTTATCCATATCTGAAGTATAAAAGTCACCATGCAACACATACTTATCCATAGAAAGCTTCAAATCCTTATAAATGTGAACATCCTCATCATCAACTTATGTGTTTTCAATGTGTTTGGCTGGAACTTGCAATTTTTTTGCCAAATTAACATTGATAAAATTATGCTTGCAGCTAGGATTTATAGACACAATGATCTTCTCCTTCTGAATCAATCCATGAACCTGCAATAAGGAGATACCAGTAGGAAATAACCCCACATGTTTCTCATTATCTTGTTTTCTGGCATGAGACCATTTTTTTAAAAGGAATTTTTCAAATTCTTCATCGAGCAAGTTGGAACACTTCTTTTGGTTAAGTAATTTCCACCATGTGGCTGTCTCATCTTTAAATTTAGTCACTACCCAAAATTTCCAATGTTCTGGCCATAATGACTTTTGTATTTTTATGTGTTCTTCAATAGTAGGACCATTATCTTTTCCTGTAAAATATGGAGTCGCCATAAAAAATAAAAAATTCACTTACTTGGCGAAAATTTGAAATTGTCACAGTTTAGTCAATATTGCTCAGAATCCCTATTATGACCTATTTTTGGAAATGGAACAACTATTCTGCATCTACTCATGTGATAGAAAACCCGATCCAAACATTGAAATTTCATATCTGCACTGCAACTCTCCCGCCGTCACCAAAAATTGCTGAAAAATAGCTGATTTTAAATCAGTGATATCTCCCTCATACGGACTCCGATTCAACTGATTTTTTTTTTGAAATCAGGTATTTTTTCACAAAGAATTTAGATATGCAATTATATTCTATAGATCTTGCACCAGGACGTCCAGATTTGTGCCGCAAACTCACTTCCCTGAAAAATTGTCTGCAACCCCACTGATTTTTAGATCAGTGATATCTCCTTCATCCAGACTCCAATTCGGCCGAATATTTTTTTGAAATTGGGTATTTTTTCACCAAAAACCAATATCTACAATTATATTTTGTAGATTCTGCACCAAAACGTACATACCTGATCTGAAAACTCGTCGCCCCGAAAAATGTCTGCATCACCACTGATTTTTTAGATCAGCAATATCTCCTTCATCCGGACTCTAATTCGGCCGATTTTTTTTTGAAATCAAGTATTTTTTCACAAATAATTCAAATATACAATTAGATTTTGTTGTTTGCCCCAAAATTGACATGTCTAATCTGCAAACTCGCCGCCCCAGAAAGTTCCTGCAAAAAATTAAAAAATCTCTCCACTTTTGCCCAAGAAAGTGCTCTGATACCACTTGTTATATCTCTGATTCCACTTGTTATAGATCTGACCTAAAAATATATGAGAATACAAATTACCCAGAAATAATAAGATAGAATAGATAGAAATGCTTCTTTATTGATCAAACCCTTAAGGTAGGGCAACACCATATATTCACTCCTTAAGGAAGGAGGACACTCCACAAGCCATATGTCTGTTCATACAATATTCCTTGACACCCTCAATGTGGCGTCTCTAGCCTCTTTATAGGCCTCATACATACAATACCATGGGTCATTACCATGGTTCCCTCAATACCATCTATCTAATACCATGGGCCCATTACATTATTACTAACTACTTGTGGTCCCTTACATGATATGGGTTAACCACCTTATTTATTACTATGGCCCATCCCATTATTACATTATTCCCTTGGGTACCTCTTTGTACCCCATATTATCCCCCCTAGGTATATAACACACATAGCGACTCCTACACACCGTTCAGCGGCACTTGGTGAGACTAACTCATTGAGTACCGATGGAAGCTGTAGAGGATCTCCCTATAGAAATGCAGTGTCATGTGATTGGCATGCCACGACACTGGGTTCGCACTCTTAGGCATGTGGCCAAAGCAATAATCGCATACTTAGCCACTCATCCTGAACCAGGGCATTAGACGTACTAGACATGATTATGGGCATTTGAGTCCCAATTTTTGTATATTATTTTGGACACACTTATGTACGCTCGAGATATTTTATGATATATATATATATATATATATATCTATATCTATATATATATATATATATATATATATATATATATAGTTTCGACTTTTTGATGCTTGATTTTATTGTGACGAATGAATGATGTGCCAGTATAATACTTGATTAGTGATAGAATCAGCTAACCAATTATGAGATCATGGAATGTGTAAATAATTAATGTAAGTAAATGATCTTTGTAACAACCTCCCCCTTAAATATTGGCGATATAAACATGGATCCCTTACCTGATAAATGTTATTCAATTGTGACACTTTCAGTTGTGAATCAAGATAGACTACCAAAGAATTGATTCCATAAGAAATTGCTTCAGATAGTAAATTAATGACGACAGTATACTCAGCCATATTATTTGAAGCGAGACCAATGCATACTCCCCTTGATACCATCAACTGACCAGTTGGATAGTAGATTACCCAAGCCACGGAAGCGAGGTTCTGAGTGTGCCAACTAGCACTATCAGTGAATCCAAAATAGACCAAGTAATCCATCAACACCTACCACAGCAGACCAAAAAGTGTCGATATCAAAAACTCCTGATGAGATTTGTACAAAAATACAAAATGTACAAAGAAGCCATTGCCTAGTTGCTACTTAAGCAAAGTACTTCTTGAGGTAGAGCCCATTTCGAGGCTCTGCCAACTTGTTTCCTTCAAAATCGACTAACTCATACGCCCCTTTTTCTAAAACTCGTTTAATTATAAAGGGACCATACCACATATGCTTGAACTTTCCTACCCCCAGGGTGTCCTTATCTTGGTCATAGACCAAGACAAGGTCACCTTCATAAAAGACTCAAGGATGGATAGCTTTATCATACTGAGTTTTAACCCTTTTCTTATGAGCCTCATTGATTTTGGCGGCATCTTGATGCTGCTCATCGAGATGTTCCAAATGAAGGAGGTGCTCTTTGAGACTGGAGGTCTTTGGGAGAAGCTCAATAGCTAACTTAAGAGATGGAATTTCACATTCAACAGGAAAGATAGATTCCATCCCATAAACTAACTGAAAAGGTGTAAAACCTGTCGCAGTCTTTACGGAGGTTCAGTATGCCCAAAGAGTCGAATACAACATAAGATGCCAATTGGATCGATTTTTGTCTATCGTCCTTTGTAGGATCGTCTTAAGGGTTTTGTTCACTGCCTTGACCTATCCATTGGCCTGAGGATAATATGGAGACGAGTGCTCCTGTTGGAAACCCAATTTAAGAGCCAATTCAAACACTAGTTGGTTCTGGAAATGACTGCCATGGTCAGTGACAATCTCTCTCGGGATACCGAACCTTAAGATAATCTGATTAAAAAGGAACAATGCCGCTATTTCACTATCGTTTTTATAAGTGGGCATGGCCTCAGCCCACTTCGTGAAGTAGTCTACGACCATGATAATGAACTTGTGATTCACTACTGAAGGTAGATTACAAGTTGTAAAATCAATACCCCACTTAGTAAAAGGACCGACAGTGTGTTGTGGTCACCAACAACCCCCCTCTTTGTTTGATATTAGCAATAACATCAAGCAAAGGGGGACCCTTAACAAAAAATCCCAAAAACATTTTTATCAAAATTTTTGTATTTAACTCCCTAAAAGCTATATCGCATTGCAAAGAGAGAGTGAAGCGTTTTCCTATGCGCATAAATAAACTGCAAAGAAGCGATGCGAAATTCATCGCATCGCATATTTTGAAAGCGCCCTTAAAAGGAAACCTAAGCAATCGCAACGTCGCATAAACAGCGCACAGCGATCAAATGAAAAATGCGATCTTGCGATTTGCGATCTGCGATCTTACAAACTGCGATCTTGCGATCTGCGATCTGCGATGAATGAGACTATTAATTGCTATGATGCGAATCGCAGAAACTACTCATCGCAAAGTTTCTTAGGCATGATCTGTAAGCCCAAAATTAAGCGCGCACCTTAAGGGAAATTAATGATTGCACGCCTGAGTATCCAAAGATGATCGTGTTGCGTTTTTCGAAGAGTCAAGTCATTATGAGTGTCATGATTATGCATTCATTAGAACTTAAAGCTTTCATGTCGATCTTTTCGTCATTTCTCTTTTCCTTTGCGTAAATTGTAAGGCAGCAACTAATATAAATCTATATGCAGGAAACATATAAGGAAAAGGGGAAAGCGCCAATACTAGAAGAACAGAGAGGAGATGCCTTCGCAAATGGATGCCGCATGCAGTAGGGCCGCGGATTCCAAAGTATCACTCAACAGAAACTGATGAAAATAGACTATCCAAGACTCAGAGTCAAAGGCGCACAAAAGCAGCATGTTTGCAAAAGATCCTGAAGCTCAGACTGGGTAAAGCAAAAAGAAAAACGCTAAAGAGGGAGGATGCTCCAGAAAAGCCTGGAATAAAGAACGGAAGCAATTTTCAATACGGAAGATTGTTCAGGCAACGAAATCCCTAACTCATTGAGTCATTCGCACGGCCGGAAACCAAAATAGAAACAACACAATCAGTTTGAAAGAAATCTGGGTTATACTAAGTATACACACAGCAAATACACCCAGCCAGAGGAAGATTTTCAAAAATATCTTCTAGTTTGTCAGAAAGAGGTGCCAGCTTTTGTTGTTTCTACTTTTATCGCTCGAACAAAAGAAAAAGACAACCAGCCGACTCTTTCCAGGCGAACCTTGCATTGCTTACAGCACTAAGGAGCAGATACAGAAACGGTTAGAAATTAGATTCAATTTTTAGAAATAAATTTGTTTTAGTAAAAGGGCAGTCATTTGAAGCCGCTTCCTAAATTCGTGTAATTAAGATTAGTTAGTTAATAGTATTTAACCCTTCTGATGGCATTTGGAGAAGGGTCCGGAAATTTGTCAAAAAACTTGTCCTCAGAACATGCACTTTTGCACCCTCGGAGGGGGTTTTTGATTAATGGATGGATCGAGATTTATTTATGTTTACATTTTAATGTCTGCTACTGATGTTGCACTTCTGTACTCTTAGTAGATGTTAGAAGTAAGTAGAGATAAATCGTTATTGCTTGAAGTTTGTGAGTGAAATCAGTCATAAATGGTACTTTTATCTCTTGATTAATTTCTGCTTATATTCTTAGAGTGATATACAGCTGAATTGTTTATATGTTAATGTACGAATGTGTGGGTTACCATTTGGCACTTTTGTACGGTGGAGTCATTTGTTTGTGCTTGACATATGAATAACTTATTATGCGATATGCTGTTCACAACTGTTTTGCCTAACTTCTTATGCAGAATGGTTTATCTTAATTGATTTATATTCTTATGATAGCTGAATGATCTTTATTACCAGTTATTGTATGAAATCTTTTTAGATCGCATGATGAAAGAATTCTACCCCGGGTTAGTATAGATTAGATGTGTTGTTTTTGTTAGATTACAGTAGTATAGAGTTAGTTTAGAGTTTAGAATTAAATTAGCTTAAAATTACCTCTAGATTAGCATCATCAAAATCTACACACACACACATCCTTTAGATTGGGAAGCTGGTCCCATTATCCCCAGTCGGACCCGCTACACCAAACGGGCAAGGAGCCGCCAACCAGGTTTCGGACCGGGTGGGTATCCCCCTTGTTGTTGACCCGATTTTAGGGCCCTCAACATATTTGGCGCTAGAAGGAGGGCACGAACTATGAATGGCAACTAAGTCAAAATCCAAATACCATTCTGAGAGTAAATCACCCTCATCAACTCCCCCGACTTCTCCAATACGGTTAAACCCGGAGTTAGAAGTCGCTCGAGTATCCACCGCTGCTACCTACCCTAATATATCAGACCAACTCATCATTGAACCCCCGGAAATCCAAACTTTGATTCGTAAACTCCAGGGATTCTCTATTTTTTCTCAGAGGTCTGATAAATCACACAGCAGCGTGACTTCGCAGTACAATCCTGCTCATCCCCTGACCAGATTGAAGAGTGAAAAATTTGGTATTCAACCAAGTGAACTCCCTCTCCCTACTAGGAAAAGAGCAAGGAAAACACCATTAGAGTCTAACAGTGAGACTCTTTCATCTACTTCGTCCATTTCAACCCCCTCACCACGAAGTCAACCACCCACATCCTCATCCCAAATCACTCATCCATCTTCCACAACCCTTCCTCTTCAATCATTAAAGATTATAATATCTTCATCTTCTCAGCATCAAGGATCATCTTCTGCACTTTCATTAACTAGCGGCTCAACGATGGCCCAGTCTCCATGGAACAACCCTGGGGCGGTTTTAATGCCTCCACCCCTGAGCCCAATACCGGCCCATCCTGAGAAATGGCTACCTAAATTCAATCCAGAAACAGGCATGCTAGCTGAAGAGCATATCAATAATTTCATGCTTTCTGTTAATCTCAACGGAGTTACCAACGAGGATGCTGTCGTCTGGCTTTTTCCTTATACAATGCAAGGAACAGCCGGGTCATGGTACTTTTCGTTACCTTCCGGGTCCATCACAAGTTGGGACATTTTTCAAAGTCAATTCCTCACTAATTTTGGCAATGACAGATCAACAGCGACATTGATCAATGACCTATCTAATCTTAAAGCTGAGGCTAGAGAACCCATTAAGGATTTCAATTTACGGTTCAATAAGATCCTCAACAAAATTCCCGCTGCTTCTCAACCCAGCGAGGAAGTAAGATGTGAATGGTATATCACGGCCTTACCATCAAACTTGGCTATCTTCGTAGATAGGGCAAACAAGACGACCTTAGTTGAAAACTTGACAGAAGCGCTAGCAGTAGAAAAGCGCGTAGTTGCCCTAGAAAAGAGATCTGTAATAGAAGAACGCAAATCTAAGAAAATCTCTTTCAAAGAAGACACCAAGAAGAAGCAAACGAAAGATCCTTTCGATATGGAAGGATTACAAAAAGTGTTAAAGGCCATGTCCAATGAGATGATTGACATAAGAAAACAAGTAGCAGAAACTTCTTCAAAAAAGCCCTACAAATCTTTTAAAAGAAATCCTCCCATGGAGGTGAAACCACCCAATGCTGTCTCAAACGTCGAATCTGAAGAAGAAGAAGAAGAAGAGAATACCACTGAAGGGCAGACCGATGATGAAGAAGTTGTGGAACTACAAGGAATGTGGGATTTCATCCTCCCACAAGAAGAAGATCAAGAAGCATTTCCGGTTAGCACACGAAGCAAAAATCAACTTGATCCTCCCCGAACTACCCCTAAACAGAAGGGCGCAAGCCCTGCAACAAAAGATAAGGTCGCAACAAAGAAAGCAACCGCTAGAGCGACCTAATTTAGCCCAGTCCAATCAGATCAAGCACCTCCAACCAACATCATCGATGAAATGGAGTATAACATTATCGATGACATGAAAAAGACTACGGCTAATATCACTCTTTACGAATTGAGCAAATTGAAACATCAACAGAAAATAATGATGAAAGAATTACATGCCGTGCCTACTACGTCTTTACCTACAGCTGTAGCTTCCCACAACATGGGAAGACCTCCAACCAACATGATCAATAAGATTGATCCGAATGACATTGCCTTGATCGGAGGAAGATCAATATCCCATACTCCTCCTTTTCTTCTCACTTATGAAATTTTCAATAAAAACGTGCACAATTGCTTGGTTGATTCTGGTGCTTCAACGAATATTTTACCCAGATCAATATGTGCCAAATTGAATGTTCAGCCACAAAAATCCGCAGTGCGCATAGTTCAACTTGATCGATCTCAAGTCGAAGTGATTGGTGAACTTAACCAGGTGACCATAAGATTGTCGTCTAACCCGAAAGTATGCCAGGTTATCGACATTTTAGTAGCTGATATCCCTGAATTCTATGGTTTAATTCTTAGCAGGGATTGGTCCGAAAAACTCCACGGATATTTCTCAACCGACTAGTCGCACATGTGGTTACCCTACAATGGTAAACCCAATCAAATAAAGGTTGAACGAGAGTTGCACCAAAAGTACATAGTGACTGAATTGGAAGGAGAGAATGAAGCAATAGCATACAACAGCAGTATCATAGGCAATTACTCGGTAGATTCTTTCCTTGGCAATTTCAATGCTCATACCTCACCTTACTTAGAAAATTCAGTTTTGTCCCAAGTTGAAATTTTTTCCCAAACTGATGATTCAAAGTGTTTTAATTTTTTAGATAACTCTGTAAATACATCTTTGTTTTGGAAATTATATTTTGATGGCTCTAAATCTAACGAGGGAGCAGGAGCAGGATGCGTTCTGATTAGCCCAGATGGAAACAAGATCATGCTTACATGCAGACTTGAGTTCGATTGCACAAACAATACAGCGGAGTACGAAGCCTTGGTGCAAGGCCTATACAAAGCAATCGGGTTGAATGTTAAGTATCTTCAAGTCTTTGGAGATTCTGAAATTGTCGTCAAACAGGTACGTAACACCATACATTGCCTGTCAAGTCATTTAAATCACTACCAATCTTTAGTACAAGATCTGACTTCACATTTCATAGCATTCAATATTTCGTCAATCCCAAGACTCCAAAATGGGAGCGCAGACATGTTAGCTAACGTAGCCTCTAGACTTATTCCCTCCGAAGATTTTAGTCCCGATAGGTTCTCAATAGAATTAATCTTTAGACCATCCATCCCTGACAACATAACCAACTGGAGAGTATTCAACGACGATCCTGACATTGTAAATTTCCTCACTTCTGAAGGATCCTACTCAAATCAAATAATTGACGAAGACCATCATGATCACCAAATACACCAAACTAGCACTGATAATGCTATACCTAAATCGGTGGTTAAGTTAGAAGATTTATATGATTTAAAAAGTCGGTTTAAAAGGTCTGCCAATTCTAAACTCTACAGTTCAACTCTGAATTTTGAATTAGTAAACCTAGGAACCGATCAGAAGCCGCAAAACGTTAATCTAGGCCATGGCCTGGCCCCTGAAGAAAAATCAGCATATATTCGTCTTCTGAGACAATACAAAAACGTTTTTGCATGGAATTACGATGAGCTGAAGACATACAACACTTCTATCATTCAACACACTATCCCTATTATTGACAATGAAAAACCTGTCCAGCAGAAGCTTAGAAAAATCCACCCCAACTTAGAAAATCAGATAAAGACTGAGCTAAATAAACTGTTGAAAGCCAGAATAATTTTCCCCATCAGACATTCCAAATGGGTATCCAATATGGTGCCCGTTAGAAAGAAAAACGGAGATATCAGGATCTGTATTGATTTCTGGAATCTCAACAAAGCCTGTCAGAAAGATAATTTTCCCCTCCCACCTATGGAGCAAATACTACAGGCAGTAGCGGGCTCAAAATTAATGTCTTTCCTGGATGGATTTTCAGGATACAATCAAGTGCTGGTACATCCCGATGATTAGTTGAAAACCACATTTCGAACCAAATGGGGCACATACGCATATCGCAAGATGCCAATTGGTCTGATCAATGCTGGCGCTACCTTTCAGAGAGCCATGGGCATCGCGTTTAAAGGTTTAGTCAATAAATCGTTAGTGATTTACCTGGATGATATAACAGTGTACTCCAAGAAGTGAAGCGACCATCTCAAAGACTTGAAACAAATCTTTCAAAGATGTTTAAGGTATGGGATTTCACTTAACCCAAAGAAATCTTTTTTCGCATTAAGTGAAGGGAAATTGCTAGGATTCATAGTGTCAAAATCTGGTATTCACATTGAACCTGACAGAATCAAAGAAATTTCCGAAATATCCATGCCCCATAACAAAAAGGCCATGCAATCTTTCGTTGGACAAATCAATTTTGTAAAAAGATTTGTCCCGGATTTTTCACGTATCGTTTCTCCTTTACAAAATATGATAAAAAAGAATTCAAATTTTAAATGGGGTCTAGACGAGCATGAAGCATTCAACTTGATCAAGCAAGCAATCATTAACGCTCCATCTTTAGCGACCCCAAATTTTTCAGAATCTTTTACCTTATACACATTTGCCTCAGAGAAATCTTATGCCGCGATTTTAACTCAAACAAATCAAGAGAAGGCGGAAGCTCCAATCGCATTCTTTAGCTCAAACTTACAAGGTGTTAAGCTCAATTATTCAGACGTGGAGAAACATGCATATGCTGTTTTCAAAGCGATCAAATATTTCAGACCTTTCTTACTTAAAGCCCATACCAAAGTCGTAGTACCCTTTCCAGCGGTAAGAAACCTACTAGTACATAAGGATGTGGGCAAAAAGAGAGCAAATTGGATTACCGCTTTACAAGAATGTGATCTTGAGATCAAGCCAGCAAACATCGTAAGAGGTCAAGGCTTCTGCAAGATGTTAGCTGGAGCATCGCAAATTCCTGAGAACTCATCTGAAGAGGTACATACATATGAGGTAAGCCTAAACGACGCAAAATCATTATATGCGGACACCATTTATTATCTTAAGAACGGGTATGCTCCATCACATCTGGATCACACCAAGAAAAGAGCTCTGAGATTGAAAGCTAAACAATACCAGCTCATAAATGATGTTCTGTTTAAAAGGAATTACGATTCTGTACTTCTTAGGTGTCTTGAGAAAACTAAAGCCGAAAAGGTTTTGCAGGAACTCCACGATGGACCAGCAAGTGGACACTATGCTGGAGAAGCTACTGCGCATAAGATCTTACGTGCAACATATTATTGGCCCACGCTATTCAAAGACTCATACAATTACATAAGGAAATGCCAAATCTGCCAGACTGCTGCAGGGAAACAAAAGAAATCGTCCATGCCACTACAGCCGGTTAACATCGAGCAACCATTCAGCCAATGGGGCTTGGACATAATAGGTGAGATCATTCCTCACTCTTCTAAGCAGCATAGGTATATCCTCACGACAACAGATTATTTTACTAAATGGGTCGAAGCAGTTCCTCTCAAGACAGTTAATTCTGAAAACGTTATTGAATTCATAAATAAATTTATCATCACTAGGTTTGGATTGCCAATGGCCTTAATGTTTGATAATGCATCATACTTTTCTGGAAATGCAATGACTGAGTTTGCACTTAAAAGAGGGTTCAAACTGAAGTATTCTGCCAACTACTATCCGCAAGGTAATGGGTTGGCTGAATCAACAAACAAAAACCTAATCAGGATTATTAAAAGAACAGTCGACCAAAACCAAAAGAATTGGCACAAAGCGCTGGTAAATGCTTTATGGGCAGATAGAATTATGAAGAAAGCTTCAATCGGCACTTCTCCCTTTAATTTAGTTTATGGGAAAGAAGTGGTTCTTCCAACACACTTAGTCATTCCCTCTTTGTCTTTAGTACAACACATCGATGAAGTATCTACTTCCTCTTTACAATTGAGACAAATGGAGATAATCAAACTAGAAGAACGATGAGAACAAGCTAAGAAAACCCATTCTCACCACCAAGCGCTAATAAAATCCTCTTTTGACTCAAGCATAATGACCAGAAAAAGCTTTCAGATGGGAGATTTAGTTTTGAAATGGGATAAGGCTCATGAAGAAAAGGGCAAGCATATGAAATTTCAGAAGCTGTGGCTTGGTCCTTTTCAGATTGTAGAAGTCATAGGCCCATCGACGTTTGTGTTGCAGGATTTGGCAGGTAGAAGAGATTCTTTGCCTGTGAATGGACAGATTCTTAAAATGTATTTTCCATAGAAGATCATTCTTCTATTTTTGTAGGATAGTTTTAGTTTTTTTATTATTTTGTTTTTCTCTTTCTTATAAATAAAACCGGTTGTGAATGATCATTGAAAAGGATTCATGAAAGAGCACACCAACTCTCTATCAGATTTTGATTTCACTTGTACAAATAGCAAAACTTTTCGAAAAATCTGATTTTTATTATTGACAAATAGAGTTAACTTTAACCTGAATTTGATATTAGTTTCAACCTCTCAAAAAACTTTGATGAAAGCAACCTTTGGTAAAAAATTGTTTTATGTCAGCACAATGAAAGGTATCATCAATAATAAAATAAATATTCTCTGTAAAGCTGTTGTTTTCAAACTCTATTATTGTTGTCCAGAGCTTTCTTAAGGAAAAACAATGACTTCCTCCCTGCTAAAGGAAACCGCAGCATTCAGAGAAAAATCTGAGAAAACACTATATCTCAAAGAATAAGAGGTCTCATCACGAGCCGGCTTATCATGATCACAGATATTATAACTTGCTGACTTTGCCAATACTGTTTATCAAAACAGGGCAACGACTCAAGATTGCTGCAATCAAAAGACAAGGGGTCTCATCACGAGCCAGCTTGTTCAACAAAAGTGTAAATCAAGTGAATGACTGTGTCATAATTTGGCCACCAAACCAAGACATTGTTCTTTAGAGAATAAAAAAAGGAAAAAGTGTCAAAAAGGATTTTTCTCTGGAATGTTGTAAATAACCTCAAGCAGGAAAAAGGATCATTGCTGGATAACATGGTAACCCTGTCGAGGCTATGGACGCTTGCGGGCAGCAAAGGCTCTACCTACGACAAATGAGCATATTTCAAAGCCAGTACGCAGAGAAGACCTTATTTTATCTTAAGGAAAGACCAAGTAATGTCTGGTGTGAATGCAAGAACTAAGCTTAAGGAAGCAGACAATTGGAATAAAAGAAAGGTTGAGACGAAGTATCATTGACAGGATAAGGGGTAATCTACTCTATCTGTCCATAACAAAATTTAGACATATGAAAATTTTTCTGTTTCGGAAGTGGAAATGTCAATAGAAAAGCAGAGATAACTGGTTCTTCACAGTGAATCGCCATTGTTGTGGTCACCAACAACCCCCCTCTTTGTTTGATATTAGCAATAACATCAAGCAAAGGGGGACCCTTAACAAAAAATCCCAAAAACATTTTTATCAAAATTTTTGTATTTAACTCCCTAAAAGCTATATCGCATCGCAAAGAGAGAGTGAAGCGTTTTCCTATGCGCATAAATAAACTGCAAAGAAGCGATGCGAAATTCATCGCATCGCATATTTTGAAAGCGCCCTTAAAAGGAAACCTAAGGAATCGCAACGTCGCATAAACAGCGCACAGCGATCAAATGAAAAATGCGATCTTGCGATTTGCGATCTGCGATCTTACAAACTGCGATCTTGCGATCTGCGATCTGCGATGAATGAGACTATTAATTGCTATGATGCGAATCACAGAAACTACTCATCGCAAAGTTTCTTAGGCATGATCTGTAAACCCAAAATTAAGCGCGCACCTTAAGGGAAATTAATGATTGCACGCCTGAGTATCCAAAGATGATCGTGTTGCGTTTTTCGAAGAGTCAAGTCATTATGAGTGTCATGATTATGCATTCATTAGAACTTAAAGCTTTCATGTCGATCTTTTCGTCATTTCTCTTTTCCTTTGCGTAAATTGTAAGGCAGCAACTAATATAAATCTATATGCAGGAAACATATAAGGAAAAGGGGAAAGCGCCAATACTAGAAGAACAGAGAGGAGATGCCTTCGCAAATGGATGCCGCATGCAGTAGGGCCGCGGATTCCAAAGTATCACTCAACAGACACTGATGAAAATAGACTATCCAAGACTCAGAGTCAAAGGCGCACAAAAGCAGCATGTTTGCAAAAGATCCTGAAGCTCAGACTGGGTAAAGCAAAAAGAAAAACGCTAAAGAGGGAGGACGCTCCAGAAAAACCTGGAACAAAGAACGGAAGCAATTTTCAATACGGAAGATTTTTCAGGCAACGAAATCCCTAACTCATTGAGTCATTCGCACGGCCGGAAACCAAAATAGCAACAGCACAATCAGTTTGAAAGAAATCTGGGTTATACTAAGTATACACACAGCAAATACACCCAGCCAGAGGAAGATTTTCAAAAATATCTTCTAGTTTGTCAGAAAGAGGTGCCAGCTTTTGTTATTTCTACTTTTATCGCTCGAACAAAAGAAAAAGACAACCAGCCGACTCTTTCCAGGCGAACCTTGCATTGCTTACAGCACTAAGGAGCAGATACAGAAACGGTTAGAAATTAGATTCAATTTTTAGAAATAAATTTGTTTTAGTAAAAGGGCGGTCATTTGAAGCTGCTTCCTAAATTTGTGTAATTAAGATTAGTTAGTTAGTAGTATTTAACCCTTCTCATGGCATTTGGAGAAGGGTCCGGAAATTTGTCAAAAAACTTGTCCTCAGAACATGCACTTTTGCACCCTCGGAGGGGGTTTTTGATTAATGGATGGATCGAGATTTATTTATGTTTACATTTTAATGTCTGCTACTGATGTTGCACTTCTGTACTCTTAGTAGATGTTAGAAGTAAGTAGAGATAAATCGTTATTGCTTGAAGTTTGTGAGTGAAATCAGTCATAAATGGTACTTTTATCTCTTGATTAATTTCTGCTTATATTCTTAGAGTGATATACAGCTGAATTGTTTATATGTTAATGTACGAATGTGTGGGTTACCATTTGGCACTTTTGTACAGTGGAGTCATTTGTTTGTGCTTGACATATGAATAACTTATTATGCGATATGCTGTTCACAACTGTTTTGCCTAACTTCTTATGCAGAATGGTTTATCTTAATTGATTTATATTCTTATAATAGCTGAATGATCTTTATTACCAGTTATTGTATGAAATCTTTTTAGATCGCATGATGAAAGAATTCTACCCCGGGTTAGTATAGATTAGATGTGCTGTTTTTGTTAGATTACAGTAGTATAGAGTCAGTTTAGAGTTTAGAATTAAATTAGCTTAAAATTACCTCTAGATTAGCATCATCAAAATCTACACACACACATCCTTTAGATTGGGAAGCTGGTCCCATTATCCCCAGTCGGACCCGCTACACCAAACGGGCAAGGAGCCGCCAACCAGGTTCCGGACCGGGTGGGTATCCCCCTTGTTGTTGACCCGATTTTAGGGCCCTCAACACAGTGACAATGGGAAAAAGAGGAGTTGGATGTGCGTGCATCTTTTGAATATAAACTTGACAAGGGTGACAGCATTTGACCGCTTCAACACAACCTTTAAAGAGTGAAGGCCAAAAGTAACTAGCACGCAAGATATGCTGGGCTATAGCAAGCCCTGAAAGATGACCACCACAAGCTCCATTGAGCACTGAATCTGCTTCCTCTAAGGTTAAACAACGTCGAAGGATTGAATCAACCCCTTGACAATATAATTTATCACCAATGATGACATAGTTCTTAGCCAGGTGACGTAATTTTCGGCGTTCATCCTTAGAGAAAGTAGAGGGAAACTTCGAAGTCTGGAGATAGAAAATGATATCTCCATACCAAGGGTCGAGTGAAGAGATGAGGAATAGATGTTCGTCAGGAAAACTTTCCTCATAAATAGTATCCTCTCCACAAGGCAGCTCGAAAATTAACTCCGCAAAAACCATAGATTTCTTAGACTTGGCGGACAAGAAATTGAGATCAAATTCTTGTAAAATGACTATCCATCGATTATATTTGCCCCCAATCACTCACCTACTGAGGACAAATTGGAACGGATTGACCGCTACTAAGACAAAAGTTTTGCGTAGTAAGATAGGCAGAGCCACTGGACAACATGGACAGCTACCAAAGCCAACTTCTCGACAGGAGAATAGCGAAGTTCAGGACCTACCAAGCCTCAACTCAAGTAATAAATCACATGCTCCATGAGAGCATCATCTTCCTGAACGAGAACCATACCTATGGTTGATTCTGTAGTAGCGAGATATAAAAGGAAATCCCTACCATAATTCGGTGGACTCAAAAGCGTGGCAGAGACTAATGCCTTTTTCAAGGCATCAAATGATCGCTACGCAAAGTCATCCCATACATATGGAACCCTTTTCCGTAGCAAATGCATAAACCCTTTAGTGATCTCAGCATAATTCACTATAAACCTTCTTAAGAAATTAGCCTTCCCTTGAAGACTTTGAAGTTGTCGAATTGAGGATGGGGGAGGCAACTGAATTATTGCCTCTACCTTGAAGGGATCAACTCGAATCCCTTCAGTTGACACTATGAACCCTAATAACCGACCAAATGTAACCGCGAAAACACACTTATTGGGATTCAACCAGATCTTGTAAAATTGACATCGCTCAAAAACCAATCGAAGGTGACTAGGATGATTAGTTCTCTTTCAAGAACGAGCAGCTAAATCATCCAAGTATGCTTCAATGATATGTTTAATGTCATGGAAAGCGTATGACATGGCCCGCTGGAAGGTAGCTCCAGCATTTTTAAGACCAAAAGGCATCTTTCTATATGCAAAGGTACCCCAAGGACATATAAAATATGTCTTATGTTGATCTTCAAGATGGATAGAAATCTGATTATAACGGAAGAAACTGTCCATGAAGGAGAAAATCTCATTACCCACACACTCATCAATAATCTGATCAATAAAAGGCGTGGGGTAATTATCTTCGGGACAAGCTTTGTTTAGGTCTCTAAATTCAAAGCATACTCGGATTGTTCCTTGCTTTTTATCTACTAGGACTAGATTAGAAACCCAATCCATAAGAGGAACAAGGTATATAAATCCCACCTTGAGCAACTTTTCAACTTCATCTTTAATAGTTGTTGCTTTCCTAGGATTAACCGGCCAAAGTTTCTGACGAATCGGCTTAGCGTTTTCATATGTCTTGATCTCATGTTGAACTATGGATGGATCAATGCCAGGCATTTCTTCATAAGACCAAGCGAATACATCTTGAAACTCCTTAAAAAGGTCGATATAAATTTGAATTTCTTCAGAGAAACATTCAGCTCCGATGAAGAGATTCTCGATCACGTTAGGGTTCCTAGAGATGTTTATAGATATCGTTTTTGAAATCACCGACATATTACCTTCGGCACGAAAGTGTGCTGGAGCCAAAGGATTTGATACCATACAAACATCACTAGTAAACAGCTCAGAGAACCTAGATTCTACTTCTTGCAATGGAGGAAGAAAATATGAACGATGGTGTAAGTCTTCCCAAGGTCAATCTACACCCATCATTACTTCTAGGATTGCTTCTTCAGATGGTAAAACTGTATCTAAGCAGTCCATAGTGAAGGTAGAATCAAGGGTCCAAGCTAGGGCCACATCACCATCTAACTCCTCCTCAGAGAAAGGAGTAGAATGGTTGTCTGCAGAGTTGATGATAGACTGATATCTAAGCTCTGCTGCAGACATAGGAAATGCCATTCCACCAACTTTTCCTTCATCTAATGTGGTCGTAGGTGAAGGAAAGGTCCAAGGGTCTGAAAAATAATGAGTTCGAAAGAACTCTTCCCGTGAAGACTCCTTGGATGATGAAACAACATTGATTCTAGCAATAGGAGAGGGAAAATCAAATGTACCCATCAATGAAGAATACATCCCAACTCCCAGATTCTCAGTAGGTGGATGAGGGTTATCCACTAAGGGAACAGTAGAGTCCGAAGTTGCTCGAGGATCAACTGGAGAATAATCCAATTGATCAACCTTAACAATTTTCCCCTCATGAGGAAAGCAAATGACACGAAACAGAGTCGAAACAATGGCATCCATTTCATATACCCAATTCCTTCCTAAGAGGAGATTGTAATCTAGGTTAGCATCAATGACTTCTACTTCGATATTGACGACCTTTCCCCCAACACATATGGGAAAGGCCAGGATAATCCCATGCGGCTTATGAGAATGCCCGTCAAATGTTGTCAGGAGGGTAGGTGAAGGAACAGCCGAAGGTGATCCAATGGCCTTCCAGCATGACATCAACATGATGCACGTGGAAGCTCCTTCATCAATAACGATTCGAAAAATGTTAATTTTCTGGTATGTAGACTTTATTTGAAAAGCCATGTGATGAGGGAGTCGCTTTTTGACATTAAGCATGTTGAAAGTGAGCACTAAAGAGTTATTTGGATCAACTGCCCCTATCGCCGAAAGCAAAGCACTTCGTTGAGTTGGACACGACTAGAGGACCTCTAAAGCGGACATAGTGCATGGACTTTGAGCCAGATCCTCAACAATGGAGTAATTCTGGGTAGCCCTATCATTAGGATTGATAATCGCGCGTTTAGTGGAACCTTTCGGTATTTGTGGTATATTCTCGATAGAGGTTCACTCAATATGAAGGTCAGTCGTTCCGGAAGCAGTTTTGTCCTTAGATGTTTCAGTTTCACCATAATCACGTGACCGAGTGGCCACATGGACGTTAGAACCCATCATGAAAACATTTGATGATTTCTCCCCTTCCTGGTTGCCCCCTGCAGAGGTACTAAGATTTGAACTCACGCTAGCAAGTATCTGTTGCCCTTGGGGAAAAGGGTTGGTTAACACGGCTTGAGAACTAGAAGTCCCTTGCTACCCTAACAAGCACTGAGCATCTTGAATTTTTGGGCAGAGATGAGTTAAATGGTCTCCACTGCATAGCTTGCATGGAAACTTGACTTTCTTTCTAGACTCATTTCCACCACCACCAGCATTATTGTCAGGTTTATTTGCGTCATTCTTCCCATCTTGACTCTTTTTCTTACCTCGTCCTTTCTTTTCCCCATTGGAATTTTTATTTCCTTTGGGGTTGGAAGATTGGACGGCATTACTAGAAGAGGGTTGAGAAGACGAAGGGTTAAACGATGTGACCTGGTTGGTAGGAGCGGTTTGTAAAGACAATTGCTGCAAATGGCTCAACAGGTTCACCACATTTGTGTCTATGGATCCAACGATACCATCTGCATGGGGACTTGGGTTCGACTTGGCTATATCAACCTTAATCCCAAGAGCATAGGGCAAGATTTTTTGTAGAATCCCAGACTGATAGTAAATAATTCTAACTGTCGGGCCCTAAAAATAGCTTGCTCTTCAGAATAGACTCCAGACAAAGAGACATCCTTAGAGATCTCTGGTTGTAAAGATTTTAAAAACCATTTGAGATGGTATTCAGGAGGAATTTCAGCTTTAATGAGCCTCTTTCTCCATCTCCATTCCTGAATATGATCAGAAATGTGAGTTGCCTTATCCTGACGAAAATTGACGAGAAGTTCAGTTCCAACATCATAACGGACATGCAACTGGAAATGATTTAGGAAAATGTTAGCCAAATCGGCGAAGGATGTAAAGATGCCCCCTAGAAACTCTATATCTCGCTTGGCCGCATTGCCAGTTAAGGTGCATTGAAAAAGTCTCAACCTAATCGAGTAATCGATGAGGGAGTTCGATGAGCACCACAAATGGAATGTGGTTACATGGCCGCCCAGGTCTTCACCGCCCTTCCCCTCGAACTTTGGAATGTCCGAAGGGAGTTTGGTTGGGACCGAAGGCCAAGCTGGATTGTATTTGATAGGATCATTTGTTAATTTCATGAGATCTGTCAAATTCAATGTTGCCAGAAAAGGAAGCCTAGGAGGACCTTGGGGATTCCACCCGGACTTGGCAAAGTTCCCAAAGTTCTGAAAAGATTGGCCTCGATTTTGGAAGGCACCAGGCTGCCCGAAGTAACCAGCAGAACTAGCTGAACCAAAAGGTAAACCTTGTGATCCAACAAAACTCAGAGTTTGACCAACTCCGACCGAAAAACCTCCATAACCAGCGAAGCTCCCTCCCAAAGGATTATAAGGAGTTGATAACCTCTGATAAGGATTCCAAGCATAAGCTAAGGGAGGAATACTTCGAAATGAACTAACTATGGAGTATGGCATATTCCCTTGTTGGCCGAAAAATGGATTCTCAGTTCCTATGCCACTAATCGCAGAGTTAGTCCAACCTTGAAAGGGATTGCTGCCTTGTCCTGTAGAAGAAAAAGGCATAGATCCTATCGTCGAGTTGGAATGTGGTATATGACCACTTCCAAAAGGAAAACCCTGAAATGAAGTCGACCCACTCATCATGGATGTGGAGGCACTAAATGGAACTAACAAAATACCCTGTGAATGGGTGCCAAATGGGAAAAATCCAAAACCAGATGCATTGGCTTGGGAATTTCCACTCGTAAAAGGAATGGAGGTAGACCCAACTAAGGATGTGCTATCGAAAGACCCAAATAAAGATGCAAATGGGATGGAAATAGTTCCTCCTCCTTGTACTGATGTTGGAGTCTGTATGGTTGTAGCACTTGTGGTAGAAGCCATGCTTCCAGTGGTGGTCATCGATGGTAAGTGTGTAATATGACCTGGACTTGATGGTCTATGCGTCGAAGTCCCAACGTATTGTAACACGTCTAGATGATTAGAACGTAGAGGAGAATTCAGAGCCGCTAACGACTCTAGGAGTTCTTCTACCTCAATGTTATCTTTTGATTGAAAGAGAACTCGAGAAATAACTGGGGTGTTCCTTTCTAATTCTGCGGAAGTACCAGGCCTATCCTGAACACTAATGCCTCCGGGGGGAGGATCAATCCCCGATGCATCAGCTGCCACGGGATGAAACCCACCGGCAGTATTGCCTCTACGCCTTATAGGAGAAGGCTTTAAACTTGGTGGTGAAAGTCCACGAAGTCTTCGAGACCATATAGACGATCAGTCATCCACTTTGAATTTTTTATTAAGATCTAATTAAAGACTCAAGAAAAAATGAAAGCTAGGCCAACTAAGAGCTCAGAGCACACACTAAAAAGTCCCTAAAATATGTCAACCAGTCAAACAACTTTCAAGTATTTCCGCTGCGGGTGATGAGGACCGGACATCAAAATACAAGAAAGTGAAGTAAGGGGCCTTCCAAAGATAGTCTGGGATAATGACGGCCCAGTCCTACCAACAAAGGTAATAGAGGAAGTTACGCTGACCTCCTAACAATAGCCTGTGCCGGTGCAAACCCCCAAGCTTCGCAAGGGTGCCCTCCAGAAGTACCGTTGAGAGTGATACAACGTCGACCTCAGGTGCCATGGGATTCCCCTCCACAGCCACCTGTGTAGATCCCTAGGAGAAGCAACTAAGGTTACCAAGTCATGTCAGAAGCCAGGTGGAACAGTCTTGAGGTAAGATCCCACAAGTAGGAGAGGGGGTATCTCTCTTCCTTATCTTCAAAAACCCTCGTGTTTAACTCCCAGATCCGGAGCTTCCCTGGTCTCCCTAATGCTATTGGATTTGCACTCGCTATTCAAACTTCTATGTTTGACAATTTAAAATGGCCTTGGAGAGTTTTCTCTCCACACACCTAATCCAAGGCCATAAAATATCCTGAAACTTGTTGGTGTGTCTAAATTGATGATATATAAAAAAGTTCTAGTATATTTTAGTTAGCGCTCGTTTTTAAACGCGTTGTTCTTAAGTCAAGGGATAAGCAGAAATGAAACTTGTGGTGTTTTTCGACACAAAAGAAATTAATAAAAACCAAACTATATGCAAATGCACTCATTTTGTTCTTCGATGAAAGAAATTTCCACTAGGTTCTAAGGAACTTCTAAGAAAGCAATAAATTTTTCTTTTTTCTTCTTTTATTCAACCTTCACATTCACAAAAATTAACAAAACTATGGATGTTCTAAAAGATGCACAAGTTTATCCTAATGCAATGAGTATATGCTGATGCAAAACTTAAGACTACTCTAAATCAAAGAATGAAAATAACTTTCTTATCAATTCTAATTAGCCACTTAAGATGTTTAGATATAATATAAGTTGCTAATGCTCATTTTCGTCCAAACACTAAAAGCAAATCACAAGAGAAACAAAAATGCACTTTCACTTGCAAAAAAGAAACTAAATCAAAAAAAGGCCAAAGAAAGCAAAAACCAAGTTTTCAAGAAGTTTTCTTCAAAAGAAAAAACAAAAATGACTTTTCAAAAGTGCTCTAAATACTATTGAAAACTTTGAGACCGAAGAATAAACAACCAAAACACTTTGCAAGTTATCAACTCAAAATGGGTGAAAACTCAACAAAATAGGTGTTTCAAGATGCTCTCAAAAATCAAAAAGAAGCAAAAAGAGATTGGTGACAATGATCAAAAGATCAAGAAAGAAAACTCTCAAAATCGTCACTCAACAATTTTCAAAAAGCAAGAAAAGTAAATGGCCACAAGGTGCAGTTTTGACACAAAGCAAGAAGATCGCAAAGATAAAGCTTGTCACAAAGATTGAAAACAATCTTTCTACCTTGGAAGACCAAAATAGCCAAGATTCTCAGAGAGAAATCTCATGTGCTCAAACACAAATGATGACTCTTGCAACAAAGCAAAACAAGACCAAAACATTCCACAAATAGAGAGAATTTGAAACTAGAAACTTGTTGTAAATACAAAGACTGACAACCAAACTTGACTGCTCAGGAAGTACTCAGACCAGCAAACAAATTTACTGAACAAGAAAGATTTGCAAAAATCTTGGAAAATTAGGGTATACGCGATTGTGTCAATGCACAGCTGCCTATATACTCGATTAAGCCCAAAGAAACCTGCGTATACACAGGTTAATATGGGGAAAATTGCGTATATATGCTTATGTAACCTGGAAAAGATGTGTATATAATAGTTCACAAGAAAAAGAAAATAAAGGGTCTGAAGAAAATGTTCAGACTTAAAGTCTGAGTTTCTATAGGAACATACAACTCAGTCACAGCAAGAAAATCAAAGGCTAAGCCCTGATTGGCTTAAATTAACCCAAACTAGGAACAACAATAATGTTGTCCCCAACGGAGTTGCCAATTCTGTTGAGGGACAAAGTCCCCTAGGGTCTTGGGTCAATACCCTAGTAGAGCAAGGGTTATCTACAATGAAAAATAAGCATTCCACACAGCCATGATGCTAATATAAGCAAACTACACGAAGAGAGGTGTACCTGGGGGTCCTTCGTTTGGGTAGATCCAGCTAGGGTCCAAACCCTCTTGGAGTTCCTTTCGATCCTTCAACCTGCAAAACAACCAATTCAAAGAAGCATAGCAGTATATGGACCAAGCATCATAAAGAAATCAACTTCATAGCATATTGAAAGGTAGTTAGTTATACAATTGAAACAACTATTCATATGCAAATCATAACATTAATATCATAAGCATGAAGAAGATTAATTTCAGGAATGAGACAAGTGTTTCTTTATTGCAGATAACTAAAATACAGTAAGGAATGATTTCACCTGAGTCTTCCTCTCGCTAGCTCCAAGCGGAACCATCCTCCAAGTTTGTCCAATCTCAAGCCTTCAACAAACTCCTTCCATGACTCATACCAAAGTATCTCAACTAGTGAAATAACATCAAAGCTCAAGGAAACAAGGGTTTCCTATAATGGGGGGAAGTGCTGGAAGCACAAGGATCTTCAGACCTGATCAAGGATAATCTCAACAGAGTGATTTTTCTCTCTATTCTCTCCTCCCTTAGGCCTTCCCATTGAAGCCTTTCTATACTTCTCCCAAAGAAGTTTTTTAGTTGGGAATTCGTTGGGAATAGTTGGGCCACGGGCACTAACAGGTAATCAGCAGGTAAAACCCGTGATATCCACCTGAAATTAAGGAGATTTAATTTTTTTAAAGTGTTTTAAGAAATATACGCGGGTTGGGTATACACGGACCCGCATACACACGTGTTTAGCTTAGGGCAATGTCGCGTATAGGGAGTAAAACATTGTTTTTTAAGTATTTGGACCAAGTCTGGAAGGAGAGGTTGCCCTAGGCCATGAGTGCAGCATCACAGACATCAAGAGTGAGATTTGGAGCTATAACAATAAGGTGCATGCACACCATCATGGACGACCAAGCATGGCATCAGCTCACCACTTTCACCATCATAAGCATGTCAAAGAGTTGGTCTCATCATAGTGGACTGAGTGTCAGTGATGTCTTGAAAGGCTTTCTCAAGCCATGTTCTCTCACATGAGTACATGTGCATTATAATGCTGAGTCATGTCAAGTGCAAGTCAAGTGTCAATAGTTAGATGTAATAGTCATAGAGTAGGTGAAGAGTCATGAGGGTAGTTAAACTGTAACAAAGGGGGAATGTCAATGGTCACCCCACCTGTTGCTATAAATAGTCCCTCATAACTCATTGTAGAGGCTTTTAGTCAACCAAGCTTCTAATAAGACTATCTTAGAAAGAGCTTGGACAATACTGTAACACGCCTTGGCTTCTCCACTACACGGAGCTAGTTCATCTCTTTGAAGGAGCAGGCGGATGTGGCTGTAATGTTCCACTGTTGGGGCTAGCGATTTTACATGGATGTATTTTATGATTGGAACTTACACTTATTTATATGATAAGAGCCAACATGTTTTCTCACATGTATATGTTGTAAGACTGATCTTTAACATTTGTAATGCTTGTTTATTTATCTTATGTTCTACATCTGAACTAATTCATTTGTTGTAATGAATAATCTATTAATGGAAATTTGTTGTATATGCTACTAATGTTGTCCCATCTGTGTCAACTACTCTGCCAGAAATTAGACAAACCTTTCGCATGAACCTTGCTATAACAACCATTGCACTCGTTCGGATTGATTCATGAGTGTTGTATGTGTTATCTTACCTTGTATGGTGTGACTACCGCATCCAAGTGGACTTCTCCACCGGAAGCTATCTATGTCCTGTGTGTTGTGTGTTTTGTTGGTTGATAAAAGGTGTCTTTAAAAACTCCTAATTACCCCACATTAATCATCAACCGAAGCAAGTCTTTTTATTTCAAGAGTGTACACAATATGTGCATGCTATGAATCTAGAGAGTAATGTTTCTTAAAATGAAGTATAGACCTTTGATACAAGAGTAAATGGATGCATCTAATAAACTCAAATTGCAATCATTAAAGGAAATATGACATCTAAGCTTCAAGACTCAATCCTCTACTGAAATCGTAATCAAATCTCACACAAGCAATTCAATTAACAATAGCATCAGCCGAGAGCACAGTAGCAATAACTCATCTCTTCTTAGCTGATTCAATCTAAATCATACTCAATCTTTACAAAGCAATCCAAATGGAAATGATATCAATCTGAGAGTTCAATAGCAATAACCAAACGCTTACAGTTGATTAAATCAATACGATTCACTATCTAAATAATTGAATCTAGAATAAGCATAAATCGAATCAAATGACAGTGTTGTAAAACATGTAAAGGAAATGTACTACTTCAATACAGGAAAGCGGTAAATAGCGAATAAGATAAACTCACAGAAAATGGGAAAATTAACAAACCAATCAAACTTGTGAGAATCAGAAATATATAACACAAGGAAGCAGTTTAATCCACCAGAGGTCGGGCCCTTAGCCACCAGCGAACACTGCTGAGCTACTTCAGAGAATACGAATGAACAACAACTTCAATTATATATTAATCATTGAACTTAAGTAGCATTACAATATGGTCGTGTTCTCCAACAGCACAAGTCTGTAAATTAAAATTACAATTTGAAATAACAGAGATTGATCCCCTTTCTTCCTACAATCATTTTCTTTTATAGTCAGAAAGAGGTAAAAGATAAATGCAATCCCTCAGGATCTCCCGATCCTGAGGGATTCGCAACTGATTGCTATCTTCAAACACCTTTCCTATTTCACGCTGATCCTCCTGATTCATCCTCCACCCTGTTCGCAACCGACGCGTTCCATCCTTCGTTTGTTGGTTTATGTTGTTCCATCATTAGGGAGCAGCAACTATTCCTTTTGTTGTTTTTCTGCATAAAGAGGGGTAAAAGTTAGTTATGATGGCTAAATCTTTACTGCGAGTAATTCATCAGTTTCTTATCATAATCCATCGATATGTTATCGTATTAAGATATGAAAGAGATAAGAAAAGAGGAAAAGAGTGATAGAATTAAGAGTAAATACATACCCATTTCATAACTCAACATACTCCCCTGCTTACCCTATTTCATGTCCTCATGAAAAGTAAGTAATTCTTATGTAGTGCAATTAAAGAGCAGGCTCAAGAAGGAGCATCCAAAATTGGTCTAAAACCATGATGTTGAGCCAAGAGCACAAAGGCGAGCCCTTCCTTTCCTTCAAGAAATTTGTAGATATCCCGATAACCTTTAGGAGGATACCAAATAATGGGGCTCCGAAACTGACATCCTAACCAATAAGGTCCTTCTCTCAAAATAAGATTGATATAGGTGACAAAACGGGCCACAACTGCTTTAAAATTTCTGTAATTAAATGGCTCCCTATCCTGCACACTACTAGTGGAGACCGTCCACCTGAGCTTAGATGCAGCCAGAGAGCTTTCTTGAATGGGGAGGAAATATGATACTCCATTCTGTACAATCTCCTTATGAATGGGCCCTAGATTTTAATCACCCCTTCTCATGTCATTAGACTCTTATGGTTGGCAAGCATTTGTAAAGGGTGCTTGGGTTCACTTCTTACCCAAAGATCCAATCCATGTTCCTGTCTTTGGAATGCGTTATGACCTTTAAACCATTTGAGTTGGTTAACTGCAAACGAGATAAAGGCCTAGAATTGAACATCTCCCACAAAAGGGTTAGGGTTCTTTTCCACCTCATTCTCTAATACAAAATTGTGCAGGTAAAACTCAAAAAGAATCCTTTGAACCTTTATACCATGTTGTTTGCAGCAATTTATAAAATCTTCAATTGTTCTTAATTCAATTGGTTTTCCAACTCTCACGGCTTTAATTTTCAACAACAGGTATCGTTCTAACAAAAACAAGGCATAATTGGTGGCGGGAGACTTGCATGCCAAGACATGCGTATATAGTAAGCAAATGGTGTTTGTCTGCCCTATGACCCTATCTAGTTTGAGCTTGATCTTATCTATTTCCTCTTCTACCTTTCTGCATCTGTTGAAAGTCTCGCTCTCTGTTGCATTCATTTCCCGAAGCTATCTTTGCAGCTCTTGATATTTCTACTGGGAAACAATTTCTTGTTCAAGTCGTTCCAATGCGAGCCGAGCTTGTGATAATTCTTCCTGAAGATTCAATCTAATGGGGTCATTGTGTGTCATGATGTCCTTGGCTTGTATGCCTGTCTAAGTGTTAATGCTATGAGAAGGGGTATCTTTTGTCTGTGTTTCTTTATTATGGGAGGTCCAAGCCTTCGTCTGAGTAGCCATGTTATAAGAGGGTACATCCTCTGTCTGAGTAGCTAAGTCTACTAAAATTACATGTTGTTCCTCTTGAGTGATGACTGGTTGAGTAGGTATGGACTCAATTTGAGTTCTTGTAGCCCTCTCTTCATATAATTCTATTTGTACGACCGCATTTACTATCTCCATGGTATTGTCCAGAACCTTTCCCGTTGTGATTTCTTTTATTTTTCTTCTAAGCCTCTTCACTGTTTTGCGAAGCTTCTGCTATTCTTCTCTTAGCTTCTTCAATTTGGCTCTATACCTTTTCCGAGGAGTAACTATTCTGCTGACAGTCTTGTTAATAGCTTATGTTCCTTAAGAACTTGGCTATTCACCTTGGCTCTGTTCTAATAAGACAGTGTCTCCAGATTCATTATCAGCTTCCGGAATAATCTTTGTCTCTGTGTCTTCTTCTTGGTCTGTGTTTTCTGTGTTTAGGCATACCTAGCCGTTTTCCACTAGGAGCGTGTCACCAGATTGGTTCTCTACTTCCTGAATGGCCTCTGCATCTGTTTTCGCTTCGCGGCTTGCATCTTTTGAGGGAGATAGAATTCTGGTATAGCCAGAATTCCTAGGAGATTGGGTTTCTCCTAAGTTAAGATTGAGCAGTCCTTCAGGCTGCATGTAGACATTCATGTTGGCCAGGACCTGGGCCATCTCGAAATCATGCAACAAATCATTTTGGGGGCTCATATTTGGTGTTGGGAGAGGTCCCAATTCATTTCTTTGTTCATCTTTAGAATGCCCTGTTCCTTCCTCAAGTTCTGATTCAGGGTTATCTTGTCCTTCTAACTCTAGCTGCAAGTATTGTTCACTTACTGGGCTAGATAATTCTATGGGTTGACTAGCACTACCTTGAGGATTTTCAAACGCTCCCTATTTTGACCTCAACCTTGTGGATCGTCTGCGTTTGTGAGGTATTCTTCCTAAAAGATCAGTCCTCTTTCTTTTTGGAACAGGGTTAGGTGTTGGCAGGGCTACACCTCTTTCAAGGGTCAATATTAGATCATCCTAGGTTGTTTTTTGATGGGCAAGGTTATAGCTAACTATTAACCTGATCAGACAATGATGACTAACTATTGTTTTTATGTGTTGGGACTGTCTCAGCCTCTCGACAGTGTCATGAAATAATGAATTCAACAGTGCAGGCAAATTAACAGAGCATTTTTGTTTTAAAACTGCTAAAAATTTGAGTTTTCACGGCCTTACCACGTCTTTACACCCATCGCAGGTAATATAGTTCTGGACAATTCATGCCAATTCTCCCCATGGCTCTCCAAGAGAAGATGGCCGAATGACTTTGCCCTTCTTGTTTAGCTCCTGTCCTTCATCCCTAAAAGCCTCAATAGCATCATGCATCTTTAATCGCTTGCCAGCCCATACTGGCCCTTTTTCCGGCAACCCGGACACTTATGCTATCACAGCGTCTGTTACAGTGATCTGTCTACCTCTTACCATAGATTGTCCATTTTGTAGATTCCGTAAAAATTCGATGGCGATTTCCTCATTAGGGGGTTGAAATCTTGTAAAATACACTATCCATCCTGCGCGAGCTAGAACTTCCCTGGCTTCATCGGAGATAACCAGTGTTAAAGGCTCTCGTCGCACTGTTCTTCCTCCCATGATGCTTGAATTCTGAAAACGATTAGTGTAGCGGGGAAAGCACAGCAACGAACAGAGTCGAGTGATGGAACAACAAATGGTTGTAATGGCTCTATCAGGTGATACTTTATAAACATAAATACTGTTATCGAGGACTGTTATAATGCCACATGCTCTATGATCATGGGATGTCATATTGTTCTGCAAAATCAAATGAAAAGATGACAGCGCATGCATAAGTATACTGGAGGTCCTCACCCCCCTTCAAAATAATAGGTCGCTTATGACTGAATGAATGAAAGGATAACGCGCTGGCAATGAAGTACATGGGTGATGGATTGGATAATGAAAGTGGCAAGCTACACATATTGATGAAAGGATCATAAAGTATATTGGAGTGATGAAAACAAGGCGTGTAATGAGAATTATCAATAAGTGATAAGATGTCGTGAGGTGATGCGATAGAGAAAAAGGATAGCATATGCAGGAAATAATACTTTACCATTGTTATTCCACTTAAAATTTTTGTGATTGATTTAAAAATATTAACTCATGCATAAAGGTTCAAGGTAAGTTAGGGACATAATCTCTTAATAGAAAAGATAATAACATAAGAAGAGGGCATTATAATAATTATTGATGAAAAATAAAACTTCAATACCATCAGCAGAGCTTCTGTTGCCTGCAGGCATCCATAGCCACGACAAAGTTGCTTTCTAACCCTTGGGAACCATCGTCCTCTATGTATAATTGGGGAAGTGCATTATGATATCCATAGTAGAGACCAATGTGTTGGCATGTTAACCAGATGAACACATTGCCATTCACTGGGAAGTAACAAAAATGGTCAGGCTGGCTCGTGATGAGACCCCCTATCCTCCATCTTTGGAAAGCAATCATAAAATTGTTAGTGAATATATATATATATATTAACACTCCCCATTTTATATATAGAGGGTGGCTTAGCACTCCTTAAGAGTAGGGATGGCGGAAGAATTTTGAACATATCAATAGAAAAAAAATGCCCATAATATTATTGGTAATAAACAGAGAGAATTATACGGGACAGGGGGGAACCATCATGGTACAGATAATCAATCAATTTAATTTATAATGGAAATGAGGACAGTGAAATGATATAGATAATTGTGTCCTTTTTTTTCGATCATCACCAAGCAATATTTGTTAAAGATGATAATATTCAAGATATTTTCCTATTCCAGTAGACTCCATACTTGTTGTCCTTAAATATGTATTGTAATTTTATGCCATAAAGAGGATCATAAAGAGTGAACTGGGATGGTCTAGGGATGATCATGCAAGGGAGAGAAAGGGTGTTCTCAAAAATACTCACAAGGTGTTGTTCCCTAAAGGGAACAGCAAAAGAAAACACACACAAAAAGTGATGTTCCCTATAGGGAACAGCAGCTGTTCCCTATAGGGAATAGCAAAGAAAAACACGCAAAAAAAAATGTTGTTCCTTATAGGTAACAACAACTATTCCCTGTAGGGAACAACAAAGAAAAATATACGCAGAAAAGTGTTGTTCCCTGTAGGGAACAGCAAAGAAAAACACACACAAAAAAGTGTTGTTCCCTATAGGGAATAGCAGCTATTCCCTGTAGGGAACAACAGTTATTCCCTGTAGGGAACAGCAAAGAGAATACACACGAAAATTGTTGTTTCCTATAGGGAACAACAACTATTCCCTGTAGGGAACAGCAAAGAAAAATGCACGCAAAGAGTGGTGTTCCTTATAGGGAACAACAGTTGTTCCCTATAGGGAATAGCAAAGGAAAATGCACACGAAAAATGTTGTTCCCTAGTTGTTCCATATAGGGAACAACAGTTGTTCCATGTGGGGAACAACAGTTGTTCCATGTGGGGAACAACAGTTGTTCCATGTGGGGAACAACAAAGGAAAATTCTCACGAAAGTTGTTGTTCCTTATAGGGAACAACAACTGTTCCCTATAGGGGACAGCAAAGGAAAATAGGACAAAACTAATAAACAATCATCTCTACTGTTCTAAGAAAATCTAATAAAATAGAAGGGAAAAAGAAAAGCAATTTTATGTACAGGTTTCAAAAAATAAATTCTTCACTTGACTGGTGTTGTTGAAGAGTTGCCCTCTTCAGCGAGAATTTGTATCGTAGAATCTTCACGTATCTGTTGGCAAAAGGATTCCCTTGTAAGCAGTTTGTGGTAGAGGCATACTCGATGTCCATTTGCTTTAAAATAGTAACTAGACCCATCAATGGTGGCTAATGTAAGGGTGCCATTATCGTGCACCTCTTGTATATCGTAGGGACCTAACCATCTAGTCTAGAGTTTGCCCAGGAAATCCTGGAACCTAGAATCGTACAGAAGTGCCCAATCACCTTCATGGAATATCTTTTTCTTGATGAGGGCATCATGCCATTTTTCTCCTTATTGTTGAATCAATGTAGTATGTTGAAGAGCTGATAGCCAGATTTCATCCAATTCATTGATTTGATGTAGTCTGTTAACTTATACTTCATTCAAATCCAGCCCTACTTCTTAGGCTATCCTCAATGTCTGAATTTCAAATTCTAATGGGAAGATAGGTTCTTTGCGAAACACTAGATGATATGGGGAGTATCATGTGGTATTCCTTGAAGTCGTGTGACATGCCCACAGGGCTTCCAGCAATCGGGTAGCCCAGTCACGTCTACGCGAGGCGACTGTCTTTGTTAGGATGGCCTTGATTACTTTGTTGGTACTTTCTACCTAGCCGTTTACCTGCAAGTGGTATGGAAATGTGATTCTGTGCAAAATGTGATGATTTTTTAATGTAGCAGCAATCTTATGGCATACAAACTGTGGCCCTCCATCCGTAATTATTTCTCTGGGAAAGCCATACCGCACGAAAATTTGGAAAATAAAATGGATTACTATGTCCTCTATTTCCCTTGGTAATGCTTCTGCCTCCACCCATTTGGTCAAATATTCCGTTGCAACCAATATATATGTCTTTTGATTAGACAATGGGTTTATTGGGACAATGAAATCTAATGCCCAGGATTCAAAAGGCTCGATGACTACTTGTGGATGTAGGGGCATCTCGTCAAACTGGACAGGGCGAGCCATTCTTTGGTAGCTATCACATGCCTGGACAAATTTATTGGCATCCTTAAAAATGGTGGGCCGATAATAGCCCATCTATAAGACTTTATGTCCAGTCCTACGGTCTTCAAAGTTTCCACCGCAAGGTCCATCGTGGCAGGCTTTTAGGATATCGTAGATTTCATCTTCCCTGACACACCTGCAGATATGCATATCGGCTCCTGTGTGAAAGAGGTATCCTTCGATCTGGAAGAACCGAGTGTTGTGTTGCACTATTAATTTTCTTTCTCTGGGCATCAAGTGCTTGGGTAATTTTCCCACTGCTAGGTAATTCGTGACTTTTGCATACCACAATGTTTTCACAGTTACAACAAATAGGTGCTCATCGAGGAACTGGTCTTCTACTACCACTGCATCACCTGTCTTTGACACACGTGAGAGGAAGTCTGCCACCAGATTTTCCTTTCCTGGTCGATCCTTGATTGTTATGTCAAATTCCTGCAAAAGGATTAACCATCGTGTCACTCTTCCATTCATAATAGGTTTATTAGCTAAATATTTGATAGCAGAGTGATCAATATACAAAACCACAAGGTATCCTGTTATATAGTGTCTGAATTTGTTAATAGCATAGATTATAGCTAGAAACTCTTTCTCGGTCATGGTGTATTTCAACTCATTAGGAGTTAAATTTTTGTTGATGTAGTATATCGCATAAGGTTTCTTATCTTCCTCTTGGCCGAGAACTGCTCCAATGGTTGTATCTGATGCATCAGATGAAATTTGGAATGGTAAATCCCAGTTTGGGCCCCATAATACTGGGGCTGTTGATACTAGCCGTTTTAATTCTTCAAAGGCAATGTCACATTTGTCAGTCCATATAAAATCGATATTTCCTGTCAAATCATATAATGGTGCAGCAATTTTGGAGAAGTTATTTATAAATCTTCGATAATACCAAGAAAATCCCAAAAAACTACGTACCTCAGTATGAGTGTAGGGGGTAGGTATTAAGAGGATTATCTGAATTTTTGCTAGATCTACCTGAATTCTAGTTGCTGAGATGTAATGACCCAGGATCAGGGCTTTGGTCATCATCGTGTGCATTTCTCGTGGCTTAAGCAGATCCTAGTAGCAATGCATCTTTGCAGGACTTTCACTAGTGTCTGTAATGCCTGCTCGAAGTCATCTCCATAGGGTGTAAAATTGTCCATGTACACCTCGAGTCCCTCATTTATCAAGTCTACAAAAATGATGAGTATTGCTCTCTGGAATGTGGCAGGTGCATTGCACAGTCCAAAAGGTAATACCCTGTAAGCAAACGTCCCCCAGGGGCAGGTGAAGGTAGTCTTATCCTAGTCTTTAGGGGCAATTTGGATTTGGTTGTAGCCACTAAAGCCGTCTAGGAAAGAGAAGAATTTTTTACCTTCCAATGTATCTAGAACCTGGTCGATGAATGGGAGGGGAAAATGATCTTTTTGCGTTGCTTTATTAAGCTCTCTATAATTTAGACATTTACGCCACGTCCCATTCTTTTTATGGACCACAACTAATGGAGAAACCCATTTGCTATCAGATATAGGATAGATGAAATTTACATATAACAGTTTCTGTAGTTCGTCTTTAACAACATCCTTTAGGTGAGGGCTTAATCTTCGTTGAGGTTGTCGAATGGGTTCCGCATCTTTCTCAGTATAGATGTGGTGCATACATAATTGGGGGTCAATCCCTTTCATATCTGGGTAATCCCAAGTGAAAGCCTGTTTATATTTTCTAAGGAGTTGTATAAGCCTCTGCTACTGGTCATCAGTCAGGTTTTTGTTAATGTTTAGGACTTTTCCTGGCTCAATTTCAATGGGTTTGTTGTTATAAACAGTTGTTGTTGGTATTGTTTGGTCATTGATATCTTTTAATGGATATTTTTCAATTTCGTTATCCAGGGTTGCTTCAATCATGTGACATTTTAGATTAGATACGACAGCTGGGTGGTTAATTTAAGTGTTAATAATGACATCTTCTGTTTGATTCTCAAACTCAAGAGCATCAGCTACAGTTAGTTGTGATCAAATATTTTCAGTTAAATATGCTACAGGTTGTTTCCTAGTTTTTATTATAGTTAGGCTTGGCTGAGCTGGAATATAAAGCTAGGTTCTTCACATTACTTCCTCTTGCTATAGTCATACTGCCTATTTGACAACTTATATAAGCATCTGCGGTCACTAGCCAAGGTCTTCCTAATATTAGAGGATGTCCATCTAGCCGGTTTCTAGGATTAATAATCAAGAAATCTGCTGGCCATTCCCAAGAATCTAAAGACACCGTTACATCCTATAATGTCCCTTCTGGTTTGACAACTGATCAGCCAACAAGTTCCAGCAAGGTCATAGTTGGATCTAAGGCTGTGATGCCAAGTCTCTCACAGGTTGTTTTTGTGAGAATATTAATGGTTGCCCCTAGATCGACTAATGCATTGGGAAAGGAACATCCATTTATTTGTACTGTGACTATAGGGTTTCCTAGGTCCTCTTATTTCACTGGTGTTTCTCTGCCTAATAATAAATCAGACAAAGTTCCTACTACGTGGACAGTTGGTGTTGCTTTTATTTTCCTCATAGGAATTTTGGTACACAATTCCTTAATGGTTTTTGCATAGATTGGAATGTCCTGAATAGCCTGGAGGAGGGGTATTTTTACATGAAGATTTTTTAATTCTCCCAGGAGATCAAAATCGGGATATTCGATTGGGCGAGGTATAATCAATCTTTCTGGGAATGGTGGAGAAGAGGTAATAGTTTGTTCATGCATTTTCGGTTTAACTGTATTCTCTTTTTGAGGTGTTTGTTCTACAGGTAGTGGTTCTTCTATTTGTATATTTTTATCCTCCTCTGACTCAATTATTCATCCAGACCTCAATTTGAGTTCATTATACTCTCTCAACTCAGTTTCCGGATCCAGCCCTTCAATAATTTGTACCGACTGGACTGGTCTATTGTTAGGATTCGGGTTGGGCTGGGCTAGGAGCTGTGGTTGTAGATTGGGTTGAGGATTCTGATGCAACGTGTAAGCTGTTGGTAGCATAGGTTGAGACAGGGGGATTGTTCCTGCTGGCTGGTTTGTAGGTATTTTCCAACTTGACTGCCAGTTTTGGTTTTGTGAAGTGCAAGGGGGCCATTGAGATGGATATGGATTGTTCTGCCAAAATGGTGGAAAGTAAGAAGAATTTGGCCAACTATTGTTTGGATTTGATTGATTGGACCAAGGTGGCATAGAAAATGCTTGTGGTGACCAATTAGGAAAAGGTGGTTGGTTCTACCATGTAGCTCCTGTGTATTGCTGAGAATTATATTGTGAGGGCTGAAAGAATGAAGATGGGTCGGTAGGCATACCTGTTTGTCGTGCTTGCCATTGGTGACGCTGATTTAACAGGTAGACTGGTTTCATTTCTTCCTCTGCCTCTTTGAAGACTGCTTTTAATCTTGGGAGCGATGGGAAATTTTCTGTGGCATGTTCTTTAGTGCATATGGCACAGGTTTGTACCATATCCAGTGGACATTCTTTATGACTATGTTTCTTCCTGCATCGAGGGAAAAAAATAACCAGGTTCTATTCTGCTTCGGCCTGCTTCTGCTTGGCTTGCATGATGTCTAATTGTGTTGTCAAGGTTCCCAGGATATCCGTTTTGAAATCTTCCAGCAGGTTGCCAATTTCAGTACGAGTAATGCTTCTGCCAGAGATTTTGTTGTCCCTGGTGATCATATCACGTTCAGCTGGTTTTAGTCTTGTACTACCCCTCAAGCACCTGATACACAAATTAATAATGTTAGCATATTCTTCTTGATAGATATCACCTTTACCCGTAATATTTAATGTCTCTATCCACTGGTCTTTCATCCCCTTAATCAGCGTGGTTTTTAGCACATTATCAGGTAGACGCAGATTTGCATAGCGAGACCTTTCGAGATTATATTGGAAATGCTCCACATACTCTTCCAAAATTTCACTAGGTCTTGCTACCATTTGGAATATCTCATCTTTTAGTTCTCTAGATCTGCAATAATCCTTATATTTTTTAAGGAAAGCAGTTTTCATTTGGTCCCAATCATTTATGGTGCCCCCACCTAGTCCCATAAACCAATGCAAGGCTGCTCCCTTTAAAGTGGAGGGAAATAGTTTTAGTTTTTGTGGATCGGTGGTGTAATCATAACCCCGACATAGGACATCAAATTCAAATAGGAACGCATCTGGATCTTCTGAAGTGAGTCCATGAAATATGGGAATATTTTGTAGAGGGATAGATTTCATGGGGGCATTAACAACTATGTCAACAATAGGATACTGTAATGTAGAGGTCTGGGGTGCTTGTGGATTATTGGCCATTTGATCAAAGATATGCCAGTACCCTTCCAGGATTTCTGGAGCTAGAGAGTTATCCCTGGGATGTCTAGAAGAGATGGGAATGATCCTAACAACACTCCCTTGATCTGGGACACTGGGTGTCTGCTGCTCAAGTACTACCTTAGGGGATCTTGGTTCTTCTATTTCCTTTGTTTCTCCTCCCCCTTCACGAATGTGGCAAGAATTCCCTTCTTGTGAGGGAATTGGTCATGAATTTTCAATGTCTTTAAAACTCTGCTCAGTCCCTTCAGTTTTGCTGTGGACCACAACGTAGGCTACAGATGGTGAGCATGTGGCCTGAAGGGAGACAATAGGTTGTCTAGAAGCAACGGTTCGGGGACCTACTGATGGCTGAGATTCAACTTTTCTAAAGATGTCGTCGATAAATGTTGATCGTCCAAGGGTCACCAGTCCCTTAGATTTTTCAGGTTTCGGATGTGGAATTGTATTGTTTTTTGGTATTTTCTTCTTAGTCATTCATGCAAAAATTCAAATGTTTATTTCTACCTTAAGTTCCTAGCAATTTTGCTGGAAAGCAGGTGAGGAGCAGGAATTTTACTTGCTCCATACGTAGGCTCTTACCTTTCGTTTTTAATATCCAATTCTCTCTCAACAGACAAACATGAAAATAATTGGTTTGGTAACGTTGAAATTTGTAATTCCAATCTACCAACCGACCGATGAACATGACGAGGGCCGGGCTCTGAATTACAACAATGCATCTTCCGTGTACAGTCATCGAGCATCAATGGTCGTCCAAAAGCATTTACCAAGCCACTACTTTTTACTAAAACAGACCACACTTTTCTCAATGGATAATTCATCATTAAGTGATGAATAGTTCTCGTAAATTCGGGAATGGAATTTGCTCACCACGTGTCCATAAAGATACGTGTTTTGATATTAAAGTTATTAACTACTTTAATGTGTTTGTTGCAATCATTCAATTATAAATTTAATAGTTTGTTGTGATCACTAAATTTGATTTGACGGGTTGTTTGAATTTCAAATCCAAATTTGATGGGTAGTTTGAATTTCAAATCCAAATTTGATGGGTAGTTTGAACAATGCGAATACGTGAGCAGCATAAGTAGGGCAGTAACGATTTGGCCTTTTCTTATGATCCTTCGACAGAGTCAGGCGACTCAAATTCAGCCAAATCGGTAAAAATCTTTGATCTTAATTGCGCAGATAATTCGTAAGTAACAAACAACGGATCAACTCAAATTCATGATTTCATTATAAAAGAATCAAATTGTCGGCATGGAGAAAAACGTTTGTATTGAGTTGTGTAAAAATCGGAGGCAGGAAAATGGAGAATCATCCGGTGTTTATCACACGCGCACCATAAAAGCATGGCACAGTTCATATTTTATCAATCAAGCACATATTTGTTACTGACGTAGTTGTTGTAACCAAGTTCATATTACAAAGAAGCTAAGATTATATTTTATCAATTGAGTCTCGACTAAAGTTTATAATGAGTTGTAGAATAAGTCTCTCAACTAAATGAAGAGGGAGATAAAGATATAGATGAGAGATGTAGAGAGGGAAGAAAAGAGAGATAGGGAGAGGGAGGGAGAGAGGAAGAAAAGAGAGATAGGGAGAGAGGGAGAAATAGATATGGAGAGTGAAAGCATGTGTGTTTGGTGGGAATGAAATAGAGAGACAATGAATGAGAAATAGAGGGAGATATCGATATAGATTGAGAGGGAAAAGAGGGAATAATATTTATTACATTAGATGCAATGATTTTAGTGTAGATGATGATTTCTAATCCTATTTTATTGCTTACACTAGATGCATTGCTTTGAGTGTCGATATTGATTTCTAATTGTACTTTATTTCTTGCACTAGATGAATTGATTTCAATGTAGATGTTGATTTCTAATCTTATTTGATTATTTACTCTAAATGCATTGATTTCAATGTAGATGGTGATTTCTAATCATATTTGATTGTTTACACTAGATGCATTGATTTCAGTGTAGATATGCATTTCCAATCCTATTTGATTGTTTGCACTAAATGCATTAATTTCCGTGTAAATATTACAAATTAAAATTAATTAATGAACTATTAAAAAATAATAGAATTACTATCTATTGTTTTTGAAATTGAAATTATTTTTCAGTAATAAAATAGCAATAATTTCTTAATAACCTATTGTTAAAATTTCCTAATAACCAATTAAATAAATAATAGATCAAAAACCATATAACATGTTTCCCGTCGTCTAAAAACCATATAATTTATTTTCCCAAAAAAAAAAAAAAAAATTAAATTCAAACCAATCTTATTACAAACTTACCTTGAACCCTCTTTATTTAGTTTCACTTCCTGTCCCGGGCAATAGTATAAAATTATGTTTTGATCATTCAATGTTCTTAAACGCCGACTTTAAAAAAAATCAAACGCCACACCGACAGTCTCTTTTATTATATTTTCTCCTCTCTGAACACGCCTTGAGGCAAAGCATCACAGATCGTCTGGACTTGCAGATTTTAAATAGTTCTGGCAGTTTTTAAATAGTCAAACAGTGGAGGAAATTGACGTCAGGAAAATGGAGGATGACTTGCCCCGTAAATAACAACCTGCAAAAAAAATTAACGAATTTGTTCAGAGACCATAGTGCGCAACGAATCGAATATTAACGGATTACGGACGAATCGGAAGGAACGGCTGAATTTTCGAATCTTTAGATGGATCAGGCCGAATTGGTATCTATGGTTACAGAACAAGCTGAATCAAGTAATTCCAATATTAAAACTGATATTGGAGATTTTGTGAATCATTTACACCTGAACCAAGTAATTTTATTATTAAAATTGGTAATGGAGATTTTGTGGCTTAGGAACTAACAACGGAGCCTAGGCAATGGCCTTCCATGGACTTCTCATCTTCTGCATTTTTTTTTTGGGAATTAGCTCAATACAGATTTATGGGGACTCAAAAGTCATTATAGAGCATGTCACTGGAAAACTTTTTATAAGTAGTGACTCTCTTATGGGATAGATGAACAGAATTGTTGTTCTCTGGAATCCATCTCGCTTCCCCATATCACACATCAAGCGCCTGCAAAATTTGGAGGCAGATGAACTCTCTAAAAAAGGTTTGCAATCCTCTCCAGGTATGTGGCACCTGTGCATTTCTGTGGATTCCATTACATTCTGCCCACATCCCTTCAAAATGCCCGGCATATAGTGTTGATACATCTGGTATGTTTTTCTTTTTTGTTTCTGCCTCAAATCTGATTTCCTGTCAAAAGGAACTATCTCTCTGCTTTTTTCTACTGTCTTAGAATATTTATGGGACTCCAAAAGCAGTTTTGTCCAGTATAATGTTGTATCTCTCTATGTTGCTATCTCGCTGAAAAGACTCAGCTGGTCTGTCCATATACTCAAATCTCAGCATGTACTGAAATTTTTTTGACTCATATAATACAATATATACAGCTTTTTCTCCAGAAAAAAAAAAGTGTTGTATTTATCATAGTATTATTATAGATATATATTAAGTATCAGTTTAACAGAGAGGGATCAATTTTTTTTGGGTGTAAATTTTTGTTAGAGTACAAAGTACAGTGTGTGATTTTTCATTTTTTTTAATTATATAATTGATAATGGAAATTTTGTGAATGGTAAGTGTTGTATTTATCATAGTACTAGTATCAGTCTAACAGTGAGGGATCAAATTTTTCATGTGCAAATTTTTATTAGAGTACAAAGTACAATTTGTTATTTTTATTTTTTAAATTATATTTTTGAATGCTAAATAGAGAATATATAAGATCAAATAAAATTTTACCCTAAAAACTTAATTTTTTTTCTATATAAATATATATGAAATTGATATCAACATAAATTAGTTAACATAGATCTTCAAATAGTTTATTTAAATCTCTGGTTGAAATATTTTTGAAAAGTATAAGATTTAAACATATGATTCAAACATTTTTTTTTTATGTTTAGTTACTTTAAATATATTCATTTTTTTACTTCTAATTACTTTAAATATATTCATTTTTTTTAATTCTAATTAGTTTAAAGTATATTCATTTTTTTTTATTATTGCTGACATTATTTTTCTACGAGTGATTGGAGAGTTCCACAGTTACTCATATTGTTATAGATTTCACGAAGTACCCTATGTAATATATGTGATCTGCCTAATTTTTTGGACGGGAACTTCATCCATCATCATGGACCAAAGAGGCTCTCTCTTTGGTTCCTGATGATTGATGATTAATGAAATTCTCATCAGAAACATTAGACAGATCACATATATTACACAGTGTCCTTCACTAAATTTATAGCAATTATTTTTCTACTTAAAATATTATTTTTATTTTAAAAGAGCACTAACATATGGACTGACAAACTTACAAATCTTTTTATACTCTACTGTAAACTGAACTTTTCATATGAAAAAGCAAGCACGGACTGATGGACAAATTTGTAGATCCATAATACTGAGATGTAAAATGGTCCTCTCTGCTCATAGAATAAAAACTTATAATTCGTATGTGGTTAGTAATCTATTTATATATAATGCGTTATTAAAGGAATTGCAATCGGAATTGATAGCAATTTGAACATGCTACTGCAACGGGGCTTTGTTATACAAATAACTCGACTTTAAATCTAATTTATGTCGTGATTGGCTCCAAACTAATCCATTTAAAACAAACTAAATTAAACGGATTTTCCATAGACATCATAAACTGTTACCAGATTACACTTGATAGCATTGGAATCTAGATACCAAATTCCGAAAGCAGATACATCGAAAGCTTGCTATGTTATCAGTACAACTGAAATGAAACCCAAATAGTCATATACACAACTTCAAGAGGCCTTATTACCAAAGTCCTGAATATGTGTTTAAGGAGTCTGCTTATAATAACCATTGTCGGCAACATATTCTGCGTTGCCACTGCCAGAGCCCGCTTCGTAGCCATTACGGTTACCGGAACCGGTAACATAGCCACCACCATAACCTGAACGATACGCGCCATTGCTTTCCGAACGTCCAGCGTAGCCCGAGTCGTACTGATCACCACCTGGGCCATAGCGGGTATAAGGGCCATGCCAATCGGAGCCAGCGCCGTAACCATAAGCTTCACTACGGTACCCTGAGCCAGCACCCTTACCGGAGTTCTTTTTGTATCTGGCACCCACGTCGTTCCCGACCCCCGTATTTTCTGAATAGTACTTACCAGCTCAGCTGACCCGGGACGATACCCGCTCCCGGCTTCTCCATAGCGGGCTTCGCTCCCAGAACCAGCGCGGGAAGCCTCGCTGTTGCCATATAGAAGCCATCACCGTTTTCCTGGCCTCGGTACGAACCGTAGCCATTAGCGAAACCGGTTCCGAAAGCATTATCTACACTGCTGCTGGTGTAACATTCTCCGTACCCGACAGTATTTGATCCACTAGCAGGGTTGTCGTAAGCAGGCTCTTTGTCAAAGAATCTGCTCTCCCTCGCCTCCATGTTGAAGAGAAACAGACTCAATACAAGCACATGGAGGCATAGAACTTTAGTGCTAGGCTCCATTATCGATTCTATCTTCGATACTAAGCTCAGTCAGAGCTAGATTAGCTACTGAGCAGACGAGAACAAGAGCTAGAAAGATCTAAAGGGTTTTTATCAGGGGTTAAATTTGACGGGTAACCCTACCCATCAGAGAAATTTTTTACGACGGTTTTATTTTTAAATAGCCTTTCACATGACTTTTAATATTTATTTTTACCCTGCATAATATTTTTCCTATATTTTTACTCAGCTGTTTCCCACGGAAAATGTGGATGACGGCAGATTGCTCGAGGGGCTGAAACCTATGCAAATCGATTCTGATTATTCAAGAGACGGTGCTGCCTCTTCATCTTCAGTGTCTGGTAGTCATTACTTTAACAATAAGGTATTCCTACAAGAAGGTATTTAATGTGTGGCAATTTTGGATTAAGTTATTCTGGGCTTTCCATCGAAAATTTGTCCCATTAATGTACAGGATAACAAAAAAAATGAACCATTAAAGTACTATGCAACTTTACATTAGCTAAATTTCCATATTTTTATTAACGTTGTTTAGAGCTTCATTTTAAGAATGCTAACACTTTTCGATTATCTTGGCCCGTTTTGAAGAATTTCTGATGGTTATCGACCATGGTTTCTTTTTCTTAAAACTTAATTTTCGGGTTTTCTTGGGAATAATCAAGCTTAATATAGTTCTCGGGAATAATCAGCCTTAATAGTTCGTTGTATAGGTTAAATATAACTATTTTACATTTCGGGCTTTTGCATCTGGTGATATAATTTTTGCTTAAATTATAACTTCATAATTTTTAATTATTTAAATTACGCTTTTAATATAAAATATATTCAATACTTACATATATAAATTTTGTTGCTAAAATGATCAAAATAGAAATCAAGAAAAAACATGTGTCCGTCGTAGTTGCGGGTCATGCGGAGCATCGGGTTAAGTGCATGGGAGTGAGGAAATAACTACAAATTGGTGGACAAGAAATGATGAAAACTGTAATCGTGGCGGGACTAAAGCAATCAATGCACCAACCTAGGTCAACTACCCTCCCATAACATGTGTCATATATAAATTGAAACTTTTAAATTTTTTATATGCCCGTCAAAATGACGGTTTTATAAAAAATCAGCAAGTTAAGAATTACGTGTTTATTTTGCAATAAACCGTATTTTACAGGTAAAAAGGCAAAAAACCGATAAACCGGCGTCAATTTTAAAGCCTGGTTCTTATTTATAGATCGAAATTTCTTCCCTCAATTATGGTTAAAGCCTTGAAATGTCTGTTAGTCTTTCCATGGTGCGCTCCCATGAATTGTCTGTTAGTCTTTGCATAGTGCGCTCCCACTTTTATGTAGATTTGACATGCCCCACGAGCTGAAATTGTTTTGCATTTATTTTTTCTTGACGTAGACATGGCCTCCAATTTATGCTTTCAACTTCAACAAACACGGGATGTAGATATGGCAAGGTAAAGTGTCAACGTAGAACCGTGGTGTCAACAAGTGTATTTGCATGAACGGGGTTTGTTTTGTTTTATGATGAAGGAAAATTACTTGAAAGTATACGAAAAGCCATCTAAGTCCAGTGACAGCTAGCTAATTGCTGGTTTATAGAGCGGCTAATTGAAATTGGCGTGGTACTGCGGCGGAGGATTTGTGGGTTAGAATTTGGGTAAAAAAATTAAGAAATTTTATATTGGTAGTGTTTCATTATGTTTTTGATGGTGGAAATGGATTCAACACCATCAAAATCTAACATGATGGTGGAAATGGATTCAACACCGTCAAAATCTTGCGGGGCACCCAAAATTTTGAAGTTTGACAGCGATAACTTAGATTTACAAAAATCCGTGCCAGATTTTATCAAACCAGAATTTCCATGTTTTTCAGGGCAAAAAAACACTCTGGTTAGACCACTGCATTGAGATTGGTTGACAGTGCCGGATTTTATCAAAATATTGCAAGAATTTCCATGGTTTTCAGGGCAAGAAAACACTCTGGTTAGACCACTGCATTGAGATTGGCGTGGTAAAGCATGGTCTACCCACGATGCAAAGGATTTCTACATGGCCAAAGTGGCTGAAATCTGGGCCAGACAAAAAAATTTCAAGAAATCTTACAGTGGTAGTGTTTGAATCATGTTTTTGATAGTGGAAATGGATTCAGCGCCATCAAAACCCTCGAAGGCACTCAAAATCTTGAAGTTTGACAGCTATAACTCAGATTTTATCAAAATCTTGACAAAATTTCCATAACTTTAAAATAAAAAACAATCCAATTACACTACTACATTGAGATTGGTTTCGTCTACAAAAACTAAGGATTTGCCTAAATAGTCTATCAAGCTGAGGATTTGCCCATATAATCGTTTAGTCTCGCTCCATAAACTGCAGAACTCTTATTATTTGAAACGCAAATTGCATCTACTCATTCGTAACGTTGTTCATATAATAGAAAGGCACAACATTATCTCGTTGTTGTGTAATGAGGAGTAGAATCATTAGAAACGTTGTTCATATAATAGAAAGGCACAACATTATCTCGTTGTTGTGTAAGGAGGAGTAGAATCATTAGAATTGAGAAAGTAAATTAAATGGGTTCACAAATATAATTGGAGATGTTTTTAGTGTGATTTTTTGGATTTTCAGTTACTGGAATTTGGATTTGGATTAAGGTGAAATCTTGATTTGTGTTATTTAAAATGTTTTTTTGATTACATATATATAGATTCAGCGCTCTCAAAAACTTTGGGGCATTTAGATTGTGGAGAAATTACCCATCAAACTTGCGATTTAAATAAATTCTTGCCAAAATTTAAAAATATTAAAAAAAAAACAACCACCCAAAAAAATTCCAAAAAATTACTCTAAAAACAACTGGAATATAATTTGATCCGTAACATAGAAATAATTGGTTTGGTAACGTTGAAATTTGTAATTCCAATGTACCAACCGGCCGGTGAAGATGACGAGGGCCCGGGCTCTGAATTACAACAATGCAGCTTTCGTGTACATCCATGGCGCATCAATGGTCGTCCAAAAGCATTTACCAAGCCACTACTTTTTACTAAAACAGGCAACACTTTTGTCAATGGATAGTTCATCATTAACTGCTAATAGTTCTCGTAAATTCGGTAATGGAATTTGCTCGCCACGTGTCCGTAAAATAGGTTTGGACATTAAAGTTATTACTTATTGTAATATGTTTGTTGCGAGCATTCAATTATTACTTTAATAGTTTGTCACGATCAGTAAATTTGATTTGATCGGTAGTTTTAAATTCAAATCCAAATTTGATTTCATTGGTGATCTGAGTTTCAAAATCAAAGAAAGTTTTTTTTTAATATTTTACTTGTGATAATTAAAGTTGATTTGATGGGTAAATTGATTTTAAAAGTCAAATTTAATTTTATTGGATAAAAAGGTTTTTGAATTAATATGTTATTGTGACCCATAAAGTTGATTTGATTAATAAATTCATTTTTAAAATATAAATTATATTTAATTAATAGCATAGATATTTATGAATATTTTTAGTTAGGTTGGAGTTATGAGATAATCATTTATGACAGTAATTACCAAAAATAAAATAAATATCAAATTTAAAAAATTGCCGTCTCTTTCTTTAATTATGAATTTTCCAAATAAACCAAAATATTTTATAACACCCTCATTATCATCTAACATTGTTTCATATATATTTTGTCCATCGGTTAAGGTAAATATTTTATGAGGATTATTATTACTTTTATATGGTAAGACTATTTTATATTTATTTTGTCGATCACTAAATAAAATGTATTAGATTTTGTTATAAATATTAATATAATGTTTATTGTAAATATAAAAATAGTTCCTATATAATATAAAATTATTGTAAAATTGTATTTTACATTTTATATTTTTGTAAAAGTATTTTAATTTTGTATTGAGTTTTGTTTTTTTGTTTTTTTGTTTTTATATATATATATATATATATTTAAGTTTTGAGTTCTTTTTTATTCTATTTTAAAAAATCAATTTAAGTTTTACATCTATATCTAACAAGGTCACATGGCTTCAACTTGCCCACGAGGTTTGTTGGTCATTTGACTGCATTGTAAGCCATCCAAAATTTAAAAAGTCTAAGACTGTCTAGCAATGCTATATAAGTCTGATTGTCTTTAATTTTCCTATTGGCTATGTAGCTATAACAAAACCTCAAAGTCTGTAAAGTAGTTATGTATACATCTCAAAATTAAAAAACATAACTATGTTGATCATCAGCTTACTCTTCAAAGTCTATGGGTGTCTTGACAATTCGGATTGTGGGAGGCAATGAATGTATTTCTTGATGCGACTAAGGCGAGCATTTTGTTGTTGGATCTAACATTAAATGAGTTGAATTTCCAACATATTTGTGTCTGGCTTAGCTGAGCCAGCAAATGAGGTCATCATAGCTTTAGCCACGATGTTATTCATTATCCAATATAGATATACAATTTGTTGCAATTGAGTATACCAACCTCTAGAATGGCTTGGGTCTTGGACTATGGTCTGTCAATTCACCAAGTCTAGGTCAGTTTTGTCAACCTGTTGTTTTAAATCTAACTCCCACCCAGAAATCACATTTCAGACCTATGGAGGTGTGTTTAATTGATATGTCTAGGTGGCCTCCCATGTCATCCTTGTGATATTGTGTAGCCTCCTACCCCTAAACTGACTTGGCTAAAATTGTCGACCACCTCGACCCCGACCACTACTCTGACTCTAGTCTTCACCCCTCGACCTATGCTTCCTTTGTGCGAGGAGGATCATTCTATGAGGTTGTATTGCAGACCACATAGGAATATGCAAGACTAGTATCTGAGTACCACAAACACTCCTGCACAGGAACCCAACCAAACCGGAAACAAACTTGTAGACAGACGGCCTTGCGCAGTAGCCTTAAGAAACCAGAAGAAATGCAACCTTATAAAGTAAAATGGCATAATACAGTAGGATAATATGCAAGAGACCTATGAAATAAAGCATTCATCACAGAGTAGATCCAACCCCCAATGCAACGGGCCACCATCTTCTGCCCTCGGTACACAGAACCCCTTTGAGGTCGGGACTATTAACCATTCATGGGATTTCCTTTGCTGATTTCCCCATATCATCCCAAGCAGATGTTTTATCTCAAAGATAACTAATTGAGAGAAAACCCATAAATAAGAGATGCAGACTAAAGTCCCATAATCATTCGAAGAATGCATAGACATTAAAGAAAGCAGAATGTTGTAATAAACAAAGAGACTACGGAAGTGCTTAAACCATTTATCAAAATCAAAATTTCTTGCCTCCCATACATCCCGGGAGTCATCGTGACTTTCTCGTATCACCATCTTAGAAACATCCATCCGAAGAATTAAGAGGTAAAAATTAACCATAACACAAAAAGGTGTCCCTAGAGCAAACGAAGAAGACATACCCATAACAATCGCTCGAAGGGTGAGAGGCGAAGCCGAGTTGAAGCATTCCTTTTACAGTCACCCTTGAGGTTTCAAAGAAGCAATTTATAGCAAGACCAAACCAAACTAGATATTGTGAGCCACACCCTAAAGGTGTTCTTTCTGTTCGAAGCCTGCACCCCACAATTACTCTATTAATGTTCCTTGCCACCGTCTACATGTAGAAAAATAATAGAAAGCCTTTATCTAACCACCCACCATTATATTTCATAATTGTTTTGCTCATGTCTGGAATCCCACCCATACCAATTTACCAACCTTCACTCTGATTAGAAATTATTGAAAAATTAGTTTGATAAAACAAATCATACACTTAAAAAAACAATTTTTATTTATTCTTAAACTTTATTATTTTATATGAAAAACAATATTACAATGCATGCAATGATACCAAAGGAACTGCAATTTATAAAGAAGGAAAAAAATGCTTCGAAATTTAGTTCAGAATTAACTTACATGTACTTATATTTCAGAAACTATTAAACATGAAAAAAAATAAAACAAAAAAAATGTTAAACATTCAATAAAATACAATCACAACTGGTAAAGAAATTAATTACTAATTATGTAAGACCGTAAACGAACCAAAAAAAATGTTAAACATTTAATGTGGTGTAAAATCACAACTGGTAAATAAATTAATTACTAATTATGTGAGACTTCACACTTTTCATGAAAATCAACGTGACATAGAATAATTTACATCGTTCATTTTAACTAAATCTATATAAAAATGGTCATAATGAATTTCCATTTATTATGAATAAAAATAATATTCATACTTAAAAAGAATTTTAAATTTTTATTATTTTTCTTTAAATAAAATAAAATAGTTAAAATTTATAAAAAAATTATACAATTATATATATATATCATAACCTTTCGCATGCTTTACTATATTAACATTGAGGCTAAATTTTCAATAAATTAAAATATACAATAATGAAAATTACACAATAAATTTTATTTATATGTGAATACTTTATAAGTAAATTTAAACGCTTTTTAAAAATTAAGCGACCTCCAACAATGGGTGTGTGACCAGTTAAAAAAAAGATAAATAAATAATACCCATCACATATATTCACTCCGGCCTACCTATCTTTGTCGTGAGTGACCGACGTCCACTTCTAGTCGATAACGATGCTTTCCTTGTTGTGAACATTATTGACCCTTCTTGTCGTTTACTTCGTCGGCATAGGCCATCTCCCTATGGGCATCCATCACTGATATTTTTATCAATGTAGGATATAATCGGATCAAATGAATATGGATTAAATCAATATGTAAATATTGCTAATTAATGTGTTTTGTTTTATGGTGTATATTCTCATTTTTTATTTATGAAAAAACAAAAATAAATTTAAAAACGTAAATTAGTTAATATTTGAAATTAAATCCATTGATGTAGATGAGAATAATAGAATATGTTATTATTTTTCATTTATGATTATAAGGTAGAGATCTAGATTATAAGAGAGATTAATCTACTAGAGAATGCTTGGTGTAATTAAGTCCCATGTAATAAGTTAATGATTGACTTATTACATTTTTCTTCTTGTCTACCACATTATTTTTATTTAACATACAAGATCAAATAACAATAAAGTAATGATCGAGTTATTATATATTGCTGAATATTTACCAAAACTTATCATCATCGCTATCAACCATGTCTTCCTCACCCTAACTCGTCAATGATATCATATAGTGCCAGACTCATGGCCATTTGCCTTATGTTAATGATCTTCTCATCTAGCATATGTTTCTTGGTTTTTGCAGTTTATGGTAGCATACAACTTTTTTTAAGAAATCCATATTTCCATGTTTATTATGGGAATTTTGAGGTAAAAAGTGGGCTTTGAAACAAAAAATGTACTAATTAAATTAGCTTTTAAAAACTATTAACATTCAAGATGATGTTGTCATCCTTAGGGTTAGGAAAATAAGAAAACTATTTTTTTAATTGTATATTTTGTTTATCTATTTGTAATATTACACAAATGTCAAGTGTAGACATTTGTTGAGTGCTGAATTAAATTCCACATCCAACAAGTACCTGCTGTGCATTTTTCGGTTAACCCACATATTAAAAAAATGAAAATGCATGAAAAATGTATTCAACATGCATTTTCCATATATTTTAATTTTTTATGTGCATCTACTCATAAAAATTTAAGTGAGTACTCGTTGAACATTTGTCTACACTTACAATCCAATAATTATATAGAAATAAAAAAAAAGATACAATAAAAAATTAAAATTTTCATTTTCTTTAAAAAAAAAATTCACCACTCTTATTTTACTATTTTAACTCTAATTTTATAATTTCATTAATAATCCAATTTTAGACATCGAAATTCTCTTAATACTCGAGGATGAATAAATACAAATGTATTAGTTGATGCATACTCGAGGATGAATAAATACAAATGTATTAGTTGATGTGCTTGCATTTGTAGGTTACTTTCTTAATATCATTGTTTATTTCCATTTATTGTGTTTAATTAGTTTTTTCCTTCCAATGTTTATGCATCTTTATTAATGATATTAAAGATTTTGGCATCGCTTTTTATAAGGTAGAGGTGTAGAAACCTATTTTAGACAAATGTTAATTTAGTGGTCCATTTATGATTATTAATCATATTAAAGGTTTCTTTTTAGACATCGAAATTCTCTTAATACTCGAGCATAAATAAATAAAAATGTATATATTGATGTGTTTGCATTTGTATGTTACTTTCTTATTATCATTGTTTACTTCCATTTATTGTGTGTTTAGTTAGTTTTTTCCTTCAGATGTTTATGCATCTTTATTAATGATATTAAATATTTTGGCATCGCTTTCTATAAGGTAGAGGTGTAGAATTTATTTTAGACCAATGCTACTTTAGTGGTCCATTTATGCTTATTAATCATATTAAAGGTTTCTTTTTAGACATCGAAATTATCTTAATACTCGAGCATAAATAAATAGAAATGTATTAGTTGAGGTGTTTGCATTTGTATGTTACTTTCTTAATATCATTGTTTATTTCCATTTATTGTGTGTTTAATTAGTTTTTTCCTTCAAATGTTTATGCATCTTTATTAATGATATTAAATATTTTGGCATCGCTTTTTATAAAGTAGAGGGGTAGAATCTATTCTAAACAAATGTTACTTTAGTGGTTCATTTTATGCTTATTAATCATATTGAAGGTTTCTTTTTAGTCCCTGCCATTTGGCAATGGCCAGGAAAATTGTGAGATAGCATTAGTTCTAGTTGGTCATTTTCATGCATAACCTAACTTTATCCAAACTCTGTAAGGATCATTATGTAGTTTTATAAGGTTATCTGTTTAATCATCTTATTTAGCCTCTTCCCGAGGCGGGGAGGCTATAAGTACCTAAAATCATATCATATATTAGTATGTTCCTGTCGCATTTTTGAGAATTTTTGAGAGAGGTAAACTAATTCTAGTATTAGTTTAAAGCATTAAATGTTATGGATATCCACCAGTACATGTAACTATATTATCCACCACTGCACCGCCACTGCATGCACCGCCACTGCATCTACGCCTGCCACCACTTCGTTTACACCTAAACATGTGTCATATATGTGTCGTACATTCGAAAGTTGACAACACTGCGTCAAACACATGGTTAACAGGTTAACAAGTAGGATAGCAGGAAGGCAGAAGCCAAGCATAATAGGAAGGAAAAAACCAGGCAGGCATAACAGGAAGGCAGAAGCCTAGTTAGCATAACAGGAAGGCAGAAACCAGGCAGACGGTTAGCATAACAGGAAAGCAGAAACCAGGCAGACGGTTAGCACATAACATGTCATCTATCAAAGGCGTTTCCTTGGCACAACATCATGGTGGATCAGTGAATCAGCAGGGAATGACATCTCCTGTTAGAGGATCTCCATTAACATCCTTCAAACTGCATCAACGTCGTGATCCTAGTGGGAGAACTGTGAAAGGCATTTTAGTAAATAAGGACTTTCAGCAACCTCAGTCACTTGCAAACTTGCAATCTGAGCAGCAAAATCAAGTGTCATATGCACAAAAAGGTATGCAACATTCTAGGTGTCTTGTTATTTGATTAATCTGAAATACTAGTCTAATTTTCTCAGCAGTTCCCTAATGACTAATCAATGAGATTTCTCTGATATAAATACTAAACAATTTTTAGATGAGAAGCTGGCTACAATTGATTTGCATGTTGTTGCAAATATAGCTGAAAAACATGATAGACGGATGAGGAATAAGGACAGGCCTGATCGCCCCGTTTGGACTCCTCGTCGACGCTCTGATGGAGCTTTCGGTGCAGATGAATCTCAGCCATATATTTCTTCTGACTGCACACAGTTGTCATCCGATGTGGTAGTGCCCATAAACTGAATTTGTGATTTTTTTTACCAAATATGTGATTTAGACAACTCTGGTTTGCTTTTTTTCTGATTTCCTTGAAATCTTTAGCATTTAATTGCCCTTCTCTTAAAACATCACTAGACTTCTTGGCCTGCGGCAAAGTTCCTCCGTTGTCTGCTAAATTTAGCCATCTTTTTGCTCTAACAACCTCGTCGTTGGGCTTGAGATCCTTACCTTGTTTGAAAACCTTCACAGGAGTGGAAATCTCGTCGGTGGAATGCAATCTTTTCCTCGGCCTGTCTTTCTCTTGTTTCACGGTGAAAACTCCGCGGAGCACCAACTCCAAATCGTGGAAAATGGCGTCCCTGAACCGAAATTGCTTGATCGAGAGCCGATTTGCCTCAAATCAAGAAGCGAGATACTTCTTTTATGAGCCTGAAATGTTTTCAAACTTTTGCAAGAACTGAGCTCCATATGCTGGAGATTTGTCGGATTCCACAGGCAATCTGGAAGCATATTCGAATTTTGGCAGCATAATCAAGTGTCATATGCACAAAAAGGTATGCAACATTCTAGGTGTCTTGTTATTTGATTAATCTGAAATACTAGTGTAATTTTCTCAGCAGTTCCCTTTGAAAATGCCTAGAGTTTTAGATGATAAGGTTTAAAACTTAATGACTAATCAATGAGATTTCTCTGATATAAATACTAAACAATTTTTAGATGAGAAGCTGGCTACAATTGATTTGCATGCTGTTGCAAATATAGCTGAAAAACATGATAGACGGATGAGGAATCAGGACAGGCCTGATCGCCCCGTTTGGACTCCTCGTCGATGCTCTGATGGAGCTTTCGGTGCAGATGAATCTCAGCCATATATTTCTTCTGACTGCACACAATTGTCATCCGATGTGGTAGTGCCCATAAACTAAATTTGTGAATTTTTTTACCAAATATGTGATTTAGACAACTCTGCTTTGCTTTTTTTTCTTCTGATTTCCCTGAAATCTTTAGCATTTAATTGCCCTTCGCTTAAAACATCACTAGACTTCTTGACCTGCGGCAAAGATCCTCCGTTGTCCGCTAAATTTAGCCGTCTTTTTGCTCTAACAACCTCATCGTTGGGCTTGAGATCCTTACCTTGTTTGAAAACCTTCACAGGAGTGGAAATCTCGTCGGCGGAATGCAATCTTTTCCTCAGCCTGTCTTTCTCTTGTTTCACGGCGAGAACTCCGCGGAGCACTGACTCCAAATCGCGGAAAATGGCGTCCCTGGACCGAAATTGCTCGATCGAGAGCCGATTTGCCTCAAAATTGAGCCTTCTCTTGATTCTAGGGTTGGTGAGTCCGTTCTTGGCAGGATTCCGATGCAGAACAGCTGTTTTCGTCTCCATTTCGAGGCTTCCTCTGTTGTTGCTGCAATAATCTGAACTGTAACCTTCCTCTAAGAAAGAACTAGTTAGCTTACAGCCAAGCTAACCTTTGTTCCACCGCCTACTACCGAGATGATTTGAGCTCTTTATCGATAAATTTAAAAGCTCTCAGATGTGACTCCTTCCATATGGCAAACATTTGTGATTCATCCTTGCAAGAACCAGAATCATCTTTTAATTTGCTTTCACTCTCTTTGTCAGGATCCTCCAACAAGTCCCCCTCGGGAAAGCTAGATTCCTCTGAAATAAGCTCGTGCCATTGATCTATTAGTGTTGAAGGTAATGAGTCTCGCTGCCACAGAGAATGAGTCCCTCACCTCCCTGCTGCCTCAGAGCATTGATCTGCTGTCTCAGGTTTCGCTATGACGCCTGCGTTACCCAACATATGTTTTACACAGGCCAACACATGTAATGTATGCGGCGAGTCTAGAGTGTATGATAATGGCACACACAAGCACATGGCTTGCATGCAATGCACGTGGTAAGGGAGAGAGAAAGTGGCTGGTCCTCATAAGTTGTCCAATACTAACGGACTTTTATAATGACTTTAATAAGTTTGGTTCCGTTTATGACTGTCCAGCATTCGAAGTAATGCTGTATCTCTCCCTCGAAGTGTTGTTATGATATTATATTGTATAACGCATTAGATATTTTTTTTACTCATTGCTATATTGCCATATTAAGCTGCGGAGCATCTCTTTGGCGTTCTATATATTATGAAGAAAATAATTGTTTTATAAATTTTTATTTTGATATTAAACATGAATCTTAAACTTCTAATAAATAATAATAATTAGTGTCTTAGCTTAATGTCTCACTTGACATTGCTGAATTTGCAAATGAAAATTAATTAACTAGAAAAGCAATGTCTTGATTTCTATGGTTTTATCCTTAATCAAAATTCGCTACAGACTTACAAGTTAAGATCAACAGTCGTCTCATTTCGTTTCATCGACTTGGAATTCACTAAATATGTGTTGATTTTAGGTAGAGGCAGATCAAATACACATTGTGAAGCGCACTGCGTTAAGAAATGGACTTTTCCTCTCTTTGCCAGGCGAGTGCAGTTTAAGTTACCAACTCTCCTCTGCGTAAAAAGAGCAGAAAGAAGACATGGACAAGTATAAATTTATACATAAACTCGGGGAGGGAACATACGGGAATGTCGTCAAGGCGAATGTGAGGGAAACTGGTCAGATTGTGGCTATCAAGAAAAGTCGTGCAGATATTACGGAGGAAGGATTTCCTACCAGTTCTTTCAGAGAAATCACAACTCTCAATATGCTCTCTCGTTGTAAACACATTATCAAGTACGAATATATTTCTAATTTTCACAGGGCAGTTCATATCGCTGCTTTTCTGTTCTATCAGTCTACAACAGATGATGCGCTAAAATGCTGAAAGAACTCTCTGCTCCGCTCTTTTATTTTTTTTATATATGTCGTAGTTTGCTGGCTGTGGAGATCGAACGGATTGAAGGTCGAAAGCTTTCTCTCTACCTGGTGTTTGAATATCAAAACTTATAGTGCAATGTCAAAACTTATATATCAAAGGCTTCTTGCCTCAGTCTTCTGTCACCCTGACTCCAAGGAAATAAGAAATCTAACGCTGGCTGGAAAGAATCACTCGTTATCCAGGACCAGGAACCAGGTCTCTTCTACTGGCCTAATGAGCAGGCCTAATTTGTGATTGAGTCAGTGTTTGCTAGGGGTACTGGGTCTTTAGCGGTAACGTCAGTCGCCAACTCAACCCTTCCTCAGCCTGTTTGAGTTCCTCCAGCTTAGGGCAAGGACTAGCTGCCCCGCAGCACCTCTTATTAGACATTGAAATGCTCTTAATACTCAAGGATAACTAAATAGAAATGTATTAGTTGATGTGTTTGCATTTTATGTTACTTTCTTAATATCATTGTTTATTTTCATTTATTGTGTGTTTGATTAGTTTTTTTCCTTCAAATGTTTATGCATCTTTATTAATGATATTAAAGATTTTGGTGTCCCTTTTATAAGGTAGAGGTGTAGAATCTATTTTAGACCAATGTTACTTTAGTGGTCCATTTATGCTTATTATTCATATTAAAGGTTTCTATGTTCCTCTATACGGTGTAGAATCTATTTTAGACCAATGTTACTTTAATGGTCCATTTATGCTTATTATTCATATTAATGGTTTCTATGTTCCTTCTCATAAGGTAGAGGCGTGGGAAGCTTTTCTAAACAAATGATTTATATTATTATTTTTTTCAAGAGAAATATTTATGTTATTATTTTTTTCAAAGGAGATAAATATTATTTGATATAATTGTGTTTAGACAAATGAGTGGTCCATTTATGCTTATTAATCATGTAAAAGGTTTTTATATTCCTTTCTCATAAGGTAGATGCGTCGGAAGCTTTTTTAAACAAATGATTCATGTTATTATTTTTTTCAGGGAAATAAATATTATTTGATATAATTATGCTTAAAGGTAGTAAGTTTTATAATGTAGAAGGATAAATATGTTAAGTATGTAATTATGTTGATATTTATATAAATAATAAGTGTGTTTATTTAAGATTTTTATAATTGTAATTTAATTATACATAATTATTAGACGGATGATATAAAGTTAATTTTCATAAAATATTTTAGAATATTTTTAGTTTTTTTTGGCATGTGGTATTAGTAATTCATGGTATTTTAATAAATTTTATTTAGAGCCTAAGAATTTATGGGTGAAATATTCATGGTTAAAAATATTGTTATATATTTTTTCTAAATTGTACATATGTTTGACTTTTATATTCATTTTGTATATATTTAACCAAAATAATAATAATAAATTAAAATAAAATTATAATTTAGTTATTTTTTATGATTTTTTAATCTTAGCAATGTGAGATGTATTATTACATTATTTAATATTATAGGAGTGAAAGTATATTGTGTTAGAGAGATTTGATATATATACCTAGGATAAAACAATTATATAAGGAAATTAAAATAGATACATAAGTCAAAGTGTTGTGGGGAAAAATGCTTATGCAGGACGATCCTATCCACCTAAGGTGTGACAGTGCCTTAGCAACAAACAGAGACAGCTATTCTGGTTTCTTCCTTTATGAAATAGGAAAGAAGAGAGATCAATGGACTTACCGGTGTCTTCCGTTTGTCCCTCGATCTAGATCCTCTTCTCTTTGGGTGTTCACAGCTACTTGCCTCCTCGCAAAACCACAAGAGAACAGCTACTTGCCTTCCTGCAAGATCACAAGAGAACAACTACTTGTGACAAGAGAACAGCTACTTGAGACAAGAGAAGAACACAACACAAAGGCAGATATTCATATTCATAAATGATTCAGGATTAGAAATAAATCAAATACACTAATGCAATCATACATCAAAGATACATCAGTATATAGGAGAAAACCAAGATAGCTTTATTGATAAATAACAAGGTTCAGGAAGAGATACAACCCAGAGGGCTCCAATAATCCAGCATCTCCTTCCCAACAGAATGGAATTTCTCCTTCCCAGCAGAATGGAATTCCTATCTTCACCTCCCTTCAAAGCATTAAGCACCCAATGATTCCAGTCTCAAACCAACAGCAATTCTTTGCAATAACAAAATTCCAGCCTCTGGATCTCATGGAGGAGAGATCCATATATAGATGTTTGGAGAGAGGATGAGTCATCTTGAGATCTGACTAGTGTCCTCTCCCTCTGTCAGTTCTTGATTCCACTTGGAGGTTCTTACTTCCACTTGGAGATTTGGAACCTCTTACTCATCACCAGTCGAATTCCCTGAGGCATGTGTCATTTTGGAAGCTTCCTGGGTTTTGACACCTTGAGGAATGAGCCTGCCACATGTCCAATCTCGCTCAGCGCAGGTAGCCAGTGTTGGAGTTGACATTCAGCGCAGGTAGCCAGTGTAGCCATTGACATTCAGCGCAGATGGTCAGTGGAGCAGTTGACATGATCCTGAATTGACTTGTTTTTTAAGCAGTTTCAGGTGGAGAACTTCTGTGAATTGCTATGGTTTGTTAGCCTTGTTCCTCTAGGGGTAGGAACAACATGTTTAGGGACTTTGGATCCCTTAGATTATGGACATTTCATGCTCAATGCTGTAAGGCACAAAAATGTCTATAACAGTTGCCCCCTAAAGTATGAGGCCGTTTATCGGGTGAAATGCTTTATCCAGGAGGGTCCGAAGTTCATCCATTTGCTGGGAGGAGACCTGTAATAAGATACAATACAATACATTATTTTTCATACTGCTTTCATGATCTAGCTGAGGCGGGCATTCCCATGCTCAGCTTTATAAATTCATTTCTGTACATAGAACAGACAATTGTCTGATGGTAGACTGATAATTTGGTGAAATTATCATCCTTTGAGTAGGATGATCATCTGCTGCAATGATGTACATGTCAAATGTCTTTATTTTTCCTGAATATATATCGCAGCCCGGATGGATGAAACTAGATCCGGGGTCTTCAAACTCGTTCGATCTTCACTCTAAGTACAAGTCGATCCATGTGAGAATTGTTCTGAAGTCGAACATGGAAAGACATCGCTTGATTACCGGTCAATGATGTAAACCGTTAACAAGCGCGAGAGGAATCACCGATAATGATAATGACCCTCAAGGTACTGCAGTACAATTCACGTGGTGTGAATAAAGGACTTGGCGTCGAACACCATGCAAAATCTTTCGGTCGAAGGTCATTGACGTATACCTGTTGTCGAAAGTGAGAAACTTGCCATTGAGGCATGCAAGCTTCAAAGTACTGAAGGGGTTGTTCCTAGATCAACTTCTTGGATAATGAGCTGATGTCGACAAGAAGCGATCCGTCAAAGGAGGGCTTTAATGAATCCCACATCAGTGACACGGAACAGAGCTAATGATTTTGATGGAGGTGAAAACGATCTGTGACATATGATTCAGGGTGGCGGTCATGAATGGATGAAGGATAATGTATGGCAGTGGATGGGACCCGGTTGACTCTTTTCTGAACGACTTCTCTTGAACATATGGCGACACTGATGCGATGGATTGGTAGCATTACCCAAAATATGGATGGTATGGCGAGACCATGGTGATGTGACCGGTGAATGAAACAACCCAACCCGATTGTGGTACGGAGGAAAAGTGTCATGTTCAAGAGCGACTTGCTACCATCAAAGTTTTCTTTAGTTTCTCCCAATTTTTCCCCAGTCATTGCTGACCAGTACCTCTTTATTTTTGTCAAGCTTGAGGAGGATAACATATGCTTGTTCTATAACCTGCCCTTCGGGCAAGCCCATCGCTATGTTTTAACGAGCCTAGCGATAGTGAAACTCATTCTTGTCTAAAGACAAGTTTGTCGCTATTTAATGATTTTAACGAGTCTAACGACAAATATAACTCGGTCCTTTTCATTTTTAGAGAGTCTGAAAAGGTACATAAAGTTAACTCCAAAATTCCTTTTTCGTCATCTAATCCCTTAAGTCCGAAAAAGTATAAAACAATACAGAAGGGATGAGTTTTCGATCGTTTTAACGAGCCGAACAAAACAAGCGCTCGATCTTTTTGTGCAATAATCCCTCAGGTCCAAAAAGATTAAAATCTAGAGGAGGGATAGCACTTCCGGTTGCTTTAACGAGCTGGAAGGCCAAAACTCGGCAATCTTTTCATATTTTGCGAGTCAGTTGAAAAGAGCTTAAAGAAGACTCGTCTTTTGAGGAACGAGTGATAAACAGGGTTAGCAGCTGATTCCAGGTACAGGTTGGAATTTTCCAATCACGGCAGTGTCACAAGGATGGCTAGGTGAAATCACTCTTCGCAGCTGTTCCTAAAAATGGGTAAACAATCATATGGAGGTGAACGATCGGCCAAATGAAAAGTGGAGGTGACGGTGCAAACACGACCAAGGCTTTGATGGCTGATGATATTACATTCACAGTAGTTATTTACCGGGTGGCGCTTATGTTTATTTTTTAACGAGCATGAATTCCGTGTTAAAACTGCTCGGACCTTGCGTTTATTTTTTAACGAGCATGAACTTTATGCTAAAACTGCTCATTCTTATGTTTATTTTTTAACGAGCATGAACTATGCGCTAAAACTGCTTGGATCTTGCGTTTATTTTTTAACGAGCATGAACTGTGTGCCAAAACTGCTCGATGATAAGTTTGCATGCCCCCAGCATAACAATGCAAATCGAGGTGCATGCCCCCCAAGCTTTATTGCATTCAACTTGGTGGTTGGAATGAAGGTTTACCTTTGAGATTTGGAAAGGGGATTTGTTTCATTTTTTGATGAGGTTGACACAGTAAAAGAACTATCCTCATGACTCCTTGTTTCATTTTTTAACGAGGTTGACACGAGATAAGAACCGTCCTCGGAGCCCACTGTATTTACAGTATTTCTATTAGGGCGATGATCCAAGCTGACAAAATGTTTAGGAATCTTCCGAATCCATTAGATATAGAAGATTTCATATTGTAGGTTTCCACTGTGGCCACTTCCGCCAGATTACTTGCAGGCGGTAGGGAAAAAGTACCCATTAAGGCAGGGTCTTTTAGGAGACCTACTCCAATATTTTGAAGCGAATGATTGCTTCCATGGATCATTGGAATGCTTCCCGTAACTTGTGAACTGTCGGGGAGGAAAGCTTGTTGGTCGACGGCTGTAATTCCTCCTTGAAAGGGAAATGCAATCTTCCTGAAGTAGGTCGACACAACTGCGGCCATGGCATATATCCAGGGCCTTCCCAGTAGGATGTTGTAATCAAGGTTTCCATCAATTACTTCAACATCAATTCCTACTGTTTTGCCCCCTAGTTCAACTTGCAAGTTACTTAAAATCCCGTATGGAGTGTATGATCGTCCATCAAATGCTTTTAACATCGTTGACGATCTCGACAAGGGTGGTGAGCCTAAATTCTTCCAGCAACTCATCGACATAATACACGTAGATGCCCCCTCATCAATAATTGTTCGATGAACAGTTTTGTTGAGGGCTTTCACTTGAATAAGGAAAGCTAGTTGAGCTGGTAACTGAGGGTCATATCCTTTATGATCAAAGGCCACAAGATTGGAGTCCATTGGGTCAATTTCACTTATTGCTGATAATAAAGCTTGCTCTTGGGAGAGGCAATTTTGTGGTACCTCAAGCGTCGACATAGCGGACAGCGATTGGGCCAGGTCCTCTATTATATTATAATTCTGTGCTATTTTTGCACGAGGATTAAATGTCGACTTGTACACTACTCCCTTTGGCGACTTTATCATTTGTTCAGGAATGGTGGGTGGCACAACTTTGGTCAAAGTTGTTGTCGAACTACTAGGTTGTTCATTAGCCTTGTTATTCGACACCTGTGGATTCCCGTAATCTTTATTCCTTGCCAAAGCATCATTTTGCTGCTTTGAGATAGACAACATAAGAACTTGGGATCGGGAAGCATTTTGATTAGCAACCAGTTTGGTACCCGGGCTTGGAAACGGATCAGTCAATACTGCTGAGGCTTTTGAACTCTTAAAGAGTTTCTTAACTTCAGCTATATGTGGACAATCTCTCGTCCAATGATCCTCATCGCATATATGACACCCCGCAGGGGGTTTCCTTTTTCTCCCTTTCTTTTTCTTCTTGCCCCCTGGTTGCTTCAATTGTTTGCCCTTGTCGGTTGACGCAACATTTACTTCCGAGGCAAGAAGTTCCTCATTTGCATTTTGACTAGAAATCTTACGGGCCCTTGTAGATGTAGCCTTTGTCGATTTCGTGTCTGTCGTGCCAATCACGCCATCGATGGCATGAGAGTCATTGTTTGATTTAGGAGGAGGAGGAATTGAGAATTCCGGTCTAGGGGCGTCAGGTATTTTGTCGTAGAGCGTGCCAGACTGAGTATAGACCAAGTCCAGATATTGCGCACGAGCGATGACTTGCTCTTCCGTTACGACTCCCCCCTTTGCCACATCTTCCGTGATTGTAGGAAGTAAGGATTTGATAAACCATTCAGCTAATACCTGATCGGGAACGTACGTTTTTACCATCCTACGACGACGTCGCCACTCATGTATATGATCAGATATGTGAGTGGCCGTTGTCTGTTTGAAGTTGGTTAGGAGTTCCGTTCCCCTTTCATACCTTATCGGTAATTGAAAATGGGTTAAGAAAGTCGTGGCTAAGGTACTGAAGTTGTTGAATGAAGCTCTAGGCAATTCAATATACCATTTTGCCGCTGGACCAGTTAACGTCCTCTGAAAAAGGCGAAGCCTAATCGAATCATCGTTTAGGGTGTTTGATGAACACCACAGATGAAATGTCATCACATGATTCGACGGATCTTCACCCGGATTTCCATTAAATTTAGGAATATCTGACGGAAGTTTATGCGGAATCGCTGGCCACCAAGGGGCATAAGCAATTGGATCATTCGTCAGTCGGTTTAGATCTGGTAATTCTAGAGTTGCTACAAAGGGCAACTGTTGATTCAGGTTAGGCGAAGCATACCCAGGATAAGATGGAATCGCCTGAGCAGTGGGCCTTTGCATACCAGCATAATGTATTTGATGCTAGAAACTTTGACAAGGTTGATGGGCATAACCATTATAATATGGTTGTTGATTACCGCTTTGGAAATGCGATTGCCCATTATTTACAAAGACTTGTTGCTCAGGTCCTTGATATGATTGCTGGAATGGGGGTTGTTGAGTTTGAACCAGCTCTGGTTGTTGAACCATTTGCTGTTGACCAATACTGGATGATTGACCAAGATGAGGAGTCACAGTACTTGTTTGATCCTGAGTCGCTCCAGATAAGGAGGCACTAACCTGAGGTTGTGATTGAGTCGTTGAGACAAGAGGCTGTTGTATTGCAACCTGAGAAACTTGGGGTTGACATACAACAGGTAGCGCTTGTACTTGCGACGTAGTCACCATAGCAGGTATAGCAGGAATATTCGACACAGGGTGGACTGGTTGCGTTGAATATACAACCCTTGGTTGCTGAGGCAGTATTGGTACCCAACCGCTGGATGTAATTCCAGTTTGACCTGAACTTTGTTGAAAACTCCCATATGTTTGTTCTCCGGGGGGGAACAATGAAAAGGCATACTGCCCTCCATATGGTAGCAATCCGGTACTTAAAGGGTAGATTGGCCTTTGAAGACACATTGGATCAATTTGTTGAGTTTCAACGTAAGAAATACCAGATGATAATCCGGATGAAGAAATAGGAACTAACCATGTTGTCGAAGCAGTCCCTGATGGGACTTTGGCTTGTTGTTGATAACTTGCCGGGACAGATGGTATACCATTGAACATCGTTGGAGTAGCAGCAGGAGGTTCTGCTGCTGCTGTGTCGGATGACACAGTCCTAGATGTCGATGGTTGTTCAGACATATTTAGTCTATGCAAAAGATTTTCTAGCGATTCTACAAGAACTTGCGATGAAAAGAGACTAACTTCGAAGACCAACGAGGGAATGGTCATGATTATTCCGTTTAAAATAAATTTTAACGACGCTTAGACACAACTTGCTTTTTCAATTTTAAAGAGTCGAGAAAAAGCTAAAGATGACTCTAGTCTCCTTCGATGTTTTAACGAGCCCGAAGTGACAAATGCTCGGATGGACTTTTTCTGTTATAGAGTCTGAAAAAGGCCAAAAGAAACTGCCCTAGAGTTCTAGGCAGAGGGTGTGCCAAACTTTTCGCAAAACCGCAGAATATTTTTTAGGGTACGGGCGGTCGATCTTCCTGAATGCTGTGTTCAGTGCATTGCGATCAGTAGGGCGGCCGACACGGCTTCCTAAGGATAAAGGATATATTCCTATAGGGGTCTCCCAATATATACGCGACGATACGTGGGAGCACAATCCGTACTAGCGCTATCGTCCCTCAGGAGGAATCACCCACCTTCCACGAGATCGACAGTCACTAGGCTTAACGACGCCGGAACACGTCTCTAGCCTAGACCTCTATGTTGTGCGTTATGTTGCAAAGAGTTGTTAAGTTCATTCAGTTTATTTTAAGTTGATCTTTTTAGAAGTTTGCCTTTCTGGATCACCACGAGATGTATGGTACAATTCCTAAATGCAGGCTAAGATGATAAGCAAGCTTTATATCTTTTCAACTTTGAAAATCCTAGCTACTAAGGGAAAAGAAAGACACCATCTTTTCTCAAAGAGCAATCAGCACACTCTAATGCATTGTTCCTAAATCAAGCATGCAAACTTATCAAAATGCAAATGCACAATGCAGGTGTTTGTTTTCCGCTTTCTTAGTATTGATGCCTACAAAGAAATCTTTTTGTACAACTTTGAATTTGCTTTTAAATGACAGATACAAACAAGTTTACTTTTTCGAAATCAACAAGGGTAGAAGAGATTACAACACTTTTCGACTTTCGAAATGAACACTTGTTTCGACACTTAAAAGAGACAAACTCAAACCAATAAGCAAAAGAAAATGTATAATCAACTGTAAACAGCCAATGAACTCTCTCCTAAGATCACAATCAACAGATCTGAATCAAGGGCTACAGGATGATTATTTCACTCATGCAAAGGAAAACTGTAAATGATGCCACAAACACATAAAAACACTCACAGTCTTTTTGTACAAAAGGAGGCAGAATTTAAGCAGAGAAAAGGAGTTATCTGACTGGTACCTATGTTGGTTACAGGCTGCAAAAAACAGAGATCAAAACAGGGCAACAGAGAGCAGAGAACCCCAGCTGCATAAGGCCAAACTGGTTCAGCGCAACGTCAACACTGTGGTTTTGACATTCAGCGCAGGTAGCCTTCACGGGACCTGCGTTGAAATGCAGAATGCCTTCACAGCAGTTGCGCTGAAGGAGAAACTCTCGTTTCTCACTGGGTTCTGGGTCACAGATTGCTCAATAATCAACGGTTTCAAGCCAAATTAGAAACACAAGCAAGGTACAATCAAAGGGATGCTTTGAGAGGGTACTAAGATCTATCACAAAGGATCATCAAATCATTTGTGAGTCCATTGTTCAGATCATAGACAAAATCCAGTGAAGGATCAAGGCAACAACTGTCTACTTTGCAACTGAGAATAGCAGAAGCAGTTCGATTGTTGTTGTTGAGTCTATGAGGTAAACAATGATAGAAACACAAATAAAATGACTAAAACAAATCTCCCCAGTGGAGTCACCAATTTGTTGTGGGGAAAAATGCCTATGCAGGACGATCCTATCCACCTAAGGTGTGACAGTGCCTTAGCAACAAACAGAGACAGCTATTCTGGTTTCTTCCTTTATGAAATAGGAAAGAAGAGAGATCAATGGACTTACCGGTGTCTTCTGTTTGTCCCTCGATCTAGATCCTCTTCTCTTTGGGTGTTCACAGCTACTTGCCTCCTTGCAAAACCACAAGAGAACAGCTACTTGCCTTCCTGCAAGATCACAAGAGAACAGCTACTTGCGACAAGAGAACAGCTACTTGAGACAAGAGAAGAACACAACACAAAGGCAGATATTCATATTCATAACTGATTCAGGATTAGAAATAAATCAAATACACTAATGCAATCATACATCAAAGATACATCAGTATATAGGAGAAAACCAAGATAGCTTTATTGATAAATAACAAGGTTCAGGAAGAGATACAACCCAGAGGGCTCCAATCTAGCATCTCCTTCCCAGTAGAATGGAATTCCTATCTTCACCTCCCTTCAAAGCATTAAGCACCCAATGATTCCAGTCTCAAACCAACAGCGATTCTTTGCAATAACAAAATTCCAGCCTCTGGATCTCATGGAGGAGAGATCCATATATAGATGTTTGGAGAGAGGATGAGTCAGCTTGAGATCTGACTAGTGTCCTCTCCCTCTGTCAGTTCTTGATTCCACTTGGAGGTTCTTACTTCCACTTGGAGATTTGGAACCTCTTACTCATCACCAGTCGAATTCCCTGAGGCATGTGTCATTTTGGAAGCTTCCTGGGTTTTGACACCTTGAGGAATGAGCCTGCCACATGTCCAATCTCGCTCAGCGCAGGTAGCCAGTGTTGGAGTTGACATTTAGCGCAGGTAGCCAGTGTAGCCATTGACATTCAGCGCAGATGGTCAGTGGAGCAGTTGACATGATCCTGAATTGACTTGTTTTTTAAGCAGTTTCAGGTGGAGAACTTCTGTGAATTGCTGTGGTTTGTTAGCCTTGTTCCTCTAGGGGTAGGAACAACATGTTTAGGGACTTTGGATCCCTTAGATTATGGACATTTCATGCTCAATGCTGTAAGGCACAAAAATGTCTATAACAAAAAGTACAATAGGTATGATAGCTACATAGAAATATGGATATAATGCAAATATAAACACCGTGACAATAACGGAAAATATATTTTTGCATATCCATATTTGTAAAATTTTTGAGCATTAAGTTCTATTGAGTTGAGTGAGTCCATAAATAGTCTATATAAATATAGGGTTAACATAACATATACTATTATAAAAACAATAGAGTAAAATATCCCACTGAGTTGTTACTCCAAGAATCCCTTTAGAGGAGATTATAAAAGGATGATTGATTTGTTCATATTATATAATGAATTCCCATTACCATGAGTCTATCTTCATCAAATATTTTCCTCCAAATGACATACACCATTAAATTTATTAGTAGCTTTAGAATTAATCCTATTTGAAGGAAAGATAGATGCATATGCATTACAAAAGTGACTTTGCATCTCACCTTGGACACTATCACTTTAACTCTCAACCCAATAGCTTCTAGTACACAATTACCCACTCAACCAAATAGTCATTTGAATCACCAAATCTATTTCCCCCCTTAGCCAAACCAACCCAAGAGGAGAGTTTTCTTCTCTACAACTAGAGTCCTTCAGGCTAACTCCCTCTACTAGAGTTCTAATGCATGTTGGTTAGGAAAATTTCTATGTTGGAACGTTAGGAATGTTTCTATGGAAATTTTACAGTATTTTCCATGTAATTAAGTTATGTATCATGTCCCGCTTCCTATCTTGGTTAGTAATACAAAAATCGGTATACTTGAATCAAATACGCCGCTTTCCCAACAAATGAATAAATGAATTCTTTGGTCCACTTTCCTAAATATGCAACCTTTGCAAGTACGCAACTTTTCATTTGGCACAAAGAGAAATATTTTCCAAATTACTTGGAATAGCTCCCCAAAGTTATTCTTCTTTAAGGTTAAGGTATTATAAATGTAACATCCCCGGGTATACCTCATACAAAATACAAATGATTAAATTTTTTAAAATATTTTCCAGCATGTAGCATCCTAGGAATGAATTGTCACACACTCTTAAATTGATCATAAAATGATATAATCACAATCATTAAGTGAAGCAACCATAGAAATGGAATAGTTATTTATGTAACGGGATAATTATTAGCACAACTTGTTAACATAATGCATTCTCTTGCAACTTTTCATGATTAACATCATTCAATTAATCAAGGTTTATTAAAAACATGATGAATGATATAATTACTTGTCTTTCTTTGATTTGATGGGGAAATATATCTTAGAGGTGCTTGAATATTCTAAAAGAAGGGTTTTTTTTTTCCTATAAATATTAATGCCACTTTCCTTGATTTAATTCCTAAGATGGTGTTGCATAAGTCTTTTAATGACTTTAAGTTGACAAACCTATGCAAATCTCTATACAAGATAATATCAAAGTTGATTGTTAATGGATTGAAGGTTGGTATATCAAATCATATGTCCTCATATCAGTTTGTTTTGGTCTACAATAGGCAGATTCATGATGCATGCGAAACATCACAAGAGGTCATTCATACAATCAAGGCTCAAAATTTTCTAGCTTTGGTGATGAATATTGATTTGAAAAAAACATATGATAGAGTGGACTGGTATTTCTTAAGATTGGTTTTAATACAAATTGGTTTAAAATTTGAAGTTGTGTCTTGGATCTTGGGTTGTATTTGATTTGCTAATTATATTGTTCTTATCAATGGTGAGCCTTCTGAATTCTTCAGGACATCAAGGGGAATAAGGCAGGGATGCCCCTTATCTCCTTTTCTATTTTTTGTCACTATTGAAGGCTTAAGCAGGTTAATAATGGAAGCAAAGGAGAATGACATAATTAAAGGAGTGGATGTTGGCCTTCATGTGGCGATAAAAAACATATCATTTATTGATGTTATGTTATTAGTTGGTGAGGGGAATGTGGATGAATGGAATATTTAAAAAAAAAAAAAAAATTATTGTTTTTGTAATGCCTTAGGCATGGAAGTAAGACTTGATAAATCGATTGGTCTTAGCAGTAACTAGTAGGAGGAGAATATAGATTTTATTAAGGGTATTTTTCCCATCAATTTTGGAATGTTATATTATTGTTTTAAATATCTTGGATATTTACTTAAACCAAATAATTATAGAGTAGCTTATTGGTTCTGGACTCTCAGGAAAGTGGAAAAACACAAATTTAATCTTTGAGATAATTGATGGCTCTCTTTAGGAGGTTGATTGATTCTAGTGAAATCTATTATATAGAGAAATTCCCAAAGGTAATTTAATTTTTATAAGGAAATTAAGTGATCAATTTTTATAGAATGGAAAGAATAACAAAAGAGGACTCTCTCTAGTGAAGTGGGAAAGATTCACAATTCCAAAAGAGATCGGAGACTAGGGCTTGTTAAATACAGATTTGTTCTCTTTAGCCCTTGCTGAAAAAGGTGGATGGTGGATGATTTTTGAAAACAACTTGTTGAGCTCAATGAAAATGTTAAAATACTTAAAAGATAATTCAATGGAAATATGGTTAATACAACAGTAAAAATCAACTCAAGGTGGGTCAATGATTTGGAGAAATTTGGTTTGAGGGGTACATGTAATGGAAAAATGGATCACACGAAAATTGGTAATAGAAGGAATGTATTCATTGGATGAGATCCATGGTTTGGGTGTGAAGGTAAGCATAGACTACCTGTGGATCTAGTAGAGTTTTTAAGTTAGTTGACTCAATGGATGTTGATAATCAAGTTTGGGCTTCTGTTCAATATTTACAGATCCCACTGTGTTTTATAGGTGAATGGAATATTTTTTTGATGACTTTAGGGAAAGTGTGCACTTTTTAAATAAGGATGAAGACGAGAATCATTCTTGGTCTGAAAAAGAAATGTGGGGTTATTTCAACATAGGAGGGTCACAATGCTTTAATACAACCAAATTTGACCTATTAATCAAAATGTTTGTTTAATTTAGTTTGGAATGGTCAAGGGCCACTGAAATGTCTTGTAACACCCCTCCTCCCACATTTACCCAATTTCATTGGCCTGCATGTAACCACCCCTCCCACATTTACCCAATTTCACTTCCCTGTTAGGGTAACCATAATAGGAAGAGTTAATATGACATGAACCAACCTACCAGATCCAGTTAAGGAAGTGGGGCCTAGTACTGACCACAAATTGACAACTCATAACATCCCTCGGGGCTATAGCAACACTCAAGGGCCCAAGAACTACCCCAGGTGACCAAACCTTGAGCTAGGGATCCTTTTCACTAGCCTAGGCTCCCAATCACATGCATGACGAGGCCCCAGTACATTTGAAGGCCTCCAATCGCATGCACAACACTATCTGACTATGATTATGATGCAACTTGCCCAGTTCATAGGGTAGGGTCTCAAGATTTGAACCATAATCATAGGTAGGCCTCCAGATCACTACCTGCAATTGTTTGATACTTTCCATAATCATAATAGACATGAAAACAAAGATAATCATTCAAACTTGAATCATAAACTTGACCTAGACTACCTAGAACACATTATATTTTTTGTCAAACACATGGAAAACATGTAAGCTACAAGTCATGAATTTGTATATGATCATAAGAGTTTGAGATTCATTTGAGAATAACCAAGAAGGATCTATTCCCTCTCCACATAGTTGCAACAACACTAGTTATTCCATGCATTCATCAACCATTCATATATTCATCAAAACATGTCAAGAGCCATAGGTAAAATACATCATATAACTACCATATAAATATCAAGTAACTAAGATAGAAACCATTGAAACTTAGCCATAATATCACCAAAATAATCACTACAAGTATACATGAATCAAAGTAGAGAAATAACTCCTGTTAACTTATGAAAATACCAACCAAGTCAAGGATTTACATGTCCCACCCGACCATACATTGGGCTTAACTGAATATCTCTTTCAGTCAATCACCATTGTGCCATATTCCAAGCGTGAATGTGGGACCTCATGGAATAAAACAAGACAAAACCAAACCAAGGCTTTCAAAATACTAAGCCACCTCAACCCTCAACCATAGTGATTCCACCTTTATGGTCAAACATCACCAACACCAACTAGATACTTTTATACCCAAGTTTTCCAGGGCTCCAAGAACTAATAATTCAACACATAACGTTCCAGGACTCCATAGAGTTTGTCCAAATCGACTCTACGAACTAGTCACTCAACCCACCAAGGGCTCCACAACGTTTGTCCCAACCTAGGCTCCAGGACTGGTAAATCAACCCAAGTTGCTCCAAGGCTCCAAAAGTGTTTGCTCCAACCTATATCCATAAGGAATTATGTGCACCAATTGGAAAATAATTAAGTGGAAAAACCCATAACATCATGGCTAACCAGGAAATGGCAAGGAAAGGCTAAAACCACAATCACTCCAGGAAATCTTTTATTCGAATGACAAGACATAACCAGAAAATCACATGCATATACCATGCATCCATAAATCGGCAAGGAAATCACACATGTAACCTATTACTTGCAAAGATACATGGTTGTAGCTATCAATACACATGTTCCCTTGTTCTTTCCTTCTTTCCTTTGCCTTCTTTCTCCAATCCAAGTGAAAATTAGAGTGCTCCAAGCATGCTACAATAATGCTTTAAGTGTGCAAGAGTATGAGAGAGTTAGTGAATAGAAGAGAGCTCCAAAACTGAACTAAGAAAAGGTTGTGAACTGATGCTCATAAGCCATTTTATCATTGAGGCCACTATTTTCTTCATTTTCCTTCATTTTTCCTTCAATTTCCTTAGTATGCAAATATGTCTCCCTTCACCTTCCTTTTCTCCTATTTTCCTTTATTTTCATAAATAAATTCCAATTAATGCCCCTTTTCCTTCGCCAATTCCTTTTCGAATTTCTGTAGCCATTTATTAAGCACCAGTCTGTTGTGGTCACCAACAACCCCCCTCTTCATTTGATATTAGTAATAACATCAAACAAAGGGGGACCCTTAGCCAAAAATCCAAAAAATATTTTTTGTTTAAAAAATTCTTTTGTATCAGCTCCCTAAAAGCTATATCGCGTCGCAACGGAAAAAGGAGCACTTGCCCAAAGCGCATAAATACACTAAAAAGGAGCGACGCGAGAACCCATCGCATCGCGCGCATTAAGAGCGTTTGAAAAAGGAGAACCTAAAGAAACGCCGACGGCCGATATGTGACGTCGCACGTCGCAATGCCACACGAGCAGCACAAAATGACAAAGTGAAAACCTTGCGATGTTGCGATCTGCGATCTGCGACCATGCAAAGCTGCGATCTGCGATATTAGCGATCTGCGATATTAGCGATCTGCGACCATGCAAAGCTGCGATCTGCGATATTAGCGATCTGCGATATCTGCGATCTACGATAACACTTAATAACGTCGCAGCCATCGATACTGTGATACCAATCGCAGAAAAAAAAACTCATCGCAAGAATTCTCCGACATACACGGTAGATCCAAATTTGAAAGCGCGCCTTAAGGGAAATTAATGACCGCATGCTCGAATATCCAGAAATGATTGCATCACATTTATCGAAGAGTCAAGTTGTGATGAATGTCATTAATTTCGCATTCATTATAATTTAATGCTTTCATGTCAATCTTTTCGTCATTTCCCTTCTTCTTTGCGTAAACTGCAAGACATGCAACTGATATAAATCTATATGCAGGAAACATCTAAGGAGAAGGGAAGAGCGCCAATAATACAACAGAGAGAAGATGCCTCCGCAATTGGATGCCGCATGCAGCAGAACCGCGGATTCCAGAGTATCGCCCAACAGGCACTGATGAAAATAGACTGTCCAAGACTCAGAGTCAAAGGCGCACAAAAGCAGCGTGTTTACAAAAGATCCTGAAGCTCAGACTTGGTAAAGCAGAGAAAGAAGCGCAAGAGAAGAAAGACGCTCTAGAAAAGCCTGGAACAAAGAACGGAAACAGTTCTCGAAACAGGGGATTGTCCATACAACGTGACTTCTAACTCATTGAGTCATTCGCACGACCAGAAACCGAAATAGCAACAGCAAAATCAGTTCGAAAAGAAACTGGGTTGTACTAAGTGTGCGCACAGCGAATACACCCAGCTAGAGAAAGGTTTTCGAAAATATCTTCTAATCTAATAGAAAGAGGTGCCAGTGCTTGTTGTTTCTAATTTTCAAGCTCGAACAAAAGGAAAGGACAACCAGCCGACTCTTTCAGGGTGAACAGCGCATTGCTTACAGCACTAAGGAACAGATACAGAAACGGTTAGAAATTAGATTCAGTTTTTAGAAATAAATTTGTTTTTAGTAAAAGGGCGGTCATTTGAAGCCGTTCCCTGAATTTGTGTAAAGTAAAATTAGTCGGTTACTAGTATTTAACCCTTCTCGTTGCATTGGAGAAGGGTCCGAAATTTTGTCAAAAAACTTGTCCTCAGAACATGCACTTTTGCACCCTCGGAGGGGGTTTTTGATGAATGGATGGATCAAGATTTATTTATGTTTGCATTTTAATACCTGCTACTGATGTTGCACTTCTGTACTCTTAGTAGGCATTAGAAGCAAGTAGAAATAGATCATTATTGCTTAAGGTCTGTAAGTTTAAAATCAGTCATAAATGGTACTTTTATCTCTTGACTAGTTTCTGCTTGCATTCTTAGAGTAATATACAGCTGATGTTATTTATATGTTAACGTATGAATGAGTGGACTACCATTTGGCACTTTTGTACGGTGGAGTCATTGATTTGTGCTTAATACATGAATAGCTGATTATGCAATACGCTGTTCACAACCGTTTTGCTTAACTTCTTACGCAAGATGGTTCATCTTAATTGATTTATATTCTCATGATAGCTAAATAATCTTCATTACCAGTTATTCTGTGAAATCTTTCTAGATTGCATAATGGAAAAATTCTGTCCCGGGTTAGTGTAGATTAGATGTATTGTTTTTTGTTAGATTAAAGTAGTATAAAGTCATTTCAGAATTTAGAATTAGATTAGTTCAGGAATAATTACAGATTTTCTACTATCATTTTCTACACACACACATCAACATTTTCTACACACACACACACCCCTTAGAACGGGAAGCTGGTCCCGTCATCCCCAGTCGGACCCGCTACACCAAACGGGCACGGAGCCGCCAACCAAGTTCCCGACCGGGTGGGTATCCCCCTTGTTGTTGACTCGACTTCGGGGCCCTCAACATATTTGGCGCTAGAAGGAGGGCACGAACTATGAATGGCATCTAAAGCAATATCCAAATACCATTCTGAGAGTAATACACCCTCATCAACTCCCTCGACTTCTCCAACACGGTTAAACCCGGAATTTGAAGTCGCTAGAGTATCCACCACTGCTACATATTCGAATATATCAGACCAATCTATTATTGAACCCCCTGAAATTCAAAATTTGATCCGTAAACTCCAGGGATTCTCCATTTTTAACCAGAAGTCTGATAAATCTAAAAGCAGCGTGACTTCGCAGTACAACCCTGCTCATCCCCTTACCAGATTAAAGAGTGAAAAATTTGGCATACAACCAAGTGAACTCCCTCTTCCTACCAGAAAAAGAGCAAGGAAAACACCTCAAGAGTCTGACGGAGAGACTCTCTCATCCACTTCGTCCATATCAACTCCCTCACCGCGAAGTCAACCACCCACTTTTCCATTCCAACTCACTCACCCGTCTTCCACAAACCTTCCTCTTCGAACATCAAAGATCCTGATTTCTTCACCTTCTCAGCATCAGGGGTCAGTTTATGCACTTCCATTAGCTAGCAGCTCCACGATGGCCCAGTCTCCATGGAACAATCCTGGGGCGGTTTTAATGCCTCCACCCTTGAGACCTATACCGGCCCATCCAGAGAAGTGGCTACCTAAATTCAACCTAGAAGCAGGTATGCTAGCCGAAGAACATATCAATAATTTCATGCTTTCTGTTAATCTCAACGGAGTTACTAACGAAGACGTTGTTTTCCGGCTCTTCCCTTATACAATGCAAGGAACGGCCAGGTCATGGTACTTTTCGTTACCTTCCGGATCCATCACAAGCTGGGACATTTTTCAAAGTCAGTTCCTCACTAAGTTTGGTGATGACCGATCTACGGCGACATTGATTAATGACCTATCTAATCTTAAGGCTGAGGCTAGAGAACCCATTAAAGACTTTAACTTACGGTTCAATAAGATCCTCAACAAAATCCCTGCTGCTTCACAACCCAGCGAGGAAGTAAGATGTGAATGGTACATCACGGCTTTACCTCCAAAGTTGGCTATCTTCGTAGATAGGGCAAACAAGACCACATTAGTTGACAACTTGACAGAAGCGTTAGCAGTGGAAAGATGCGTGGTAGCCCTAGAAAAGAGATCTGCTATAGAAGAACGCAAATCAAAGAAGATCTCTTTCAAAGAAGACACCAAGAAGAAGCAAACGAAAGATCCTTTCGATTTGGAAGGGTTACAAAAAGTGTTGAAAGCCATGTCCAATGAGATGGTCGATATCAAGAAACAAGTAGCAGAAACTTCTTCGAAAAAGCCCTTTAGGACTTTTAAAAGAAATCCTCCTATGGAGGTAAAACCACCCAGTGTTGTCTCAAACGTTGAGTCTGAAGAAGACGAAGAAGAAGAGAATACCACTGAAGGGCAGACCGACGAGGAAGAAGTTGTAGAACTTCAAGGAATGTGGGATTTCATCCTCCCACAGGAAGAGGATCATGAAGCATTTCCTGTTAGCACGAGAAACAAAAATCAGCTTGATCCTCCCCAAACTACCCCAAAACAAAAGGGCGCAAGCCCTGCAACAAAAGAAAAGGTCGTAACCAAAAAGACTACTGCTAAAGCGACTCAGTTTAGCCCAGTCCAATCTGAACAAGCACCTCCATCAAGAACACTAATAGTGTCAGATGAAATGGATTATAACATCATTGACGACATGAAGAAGACTAGGGCTAATATCACTCTGTATGAATTGAGTAAATTGAAACACCAGCAGAAAATCATGATGAAAGAATTACATGTTGTGCCTACTACATCTTTACCTACAGCTGTGGCTTCCCACAATCTGGGAAGACCTCCAACCAATACGATAAATAAAATTGATCCAAATGACATTGCCTTGATTGGAGGAAGATCAAGGTCTCATACTCCTCCTTTTCTTCTCACATATTAAATCTTCAACAAAAACGTGCACAATTGCTTGGTCGATTCTGGTGCTTCAACGAATATTTTACCCAGGTCAATATGTGCCAAATTGAATGTGCAACCTCAAAAATCTGGAGTACGTATAGTTCAACTTGATCGATCCCAGGTCGAAGTGATTGGTGAACTTAATCAGGTGACCATAAGATTGTCGTCTAACCCAAAAGTGTGTCAGGTTATCGACATTCTAGTAGCCGATATCCCTGAGTTCTATGGCTTGATTCTTAGCAGGGATTGGTCGGAGAAACTCCACGGATATTTCTCAACCGACTGGTCGCACATGTGGTTACCATCCAACGGTAAACCAAATCAGATAAAGGTTGAACGAGAGTTGCACCAAAAATACATAGTGACAGAACGAGAAGGAGAAAATGAAGCCATCACATACAATAGCAGCATTGTAGGCAATTACGCAATAGATTCTTTCCTAGGCAATTTCAGTGCTCATATTTTGCCATACTTAGAGAATTCAGTTTTATCCCAAGTTGAAAATTTCTCCCAAACTGATGACTCAAAATGTTTTAGTTTTTTAGATAATTCTGTAAATACGTCTTTATTTTGGAAATTATATTTTGACGGATCTAAATCCAACGAGGGGGCAGGAGCAGGATGCGTTCTGATCAACCCAGATGGGAACAAGATTATGCTCACATGCAGACTTGAGTTCGATTGCACGAACAACACAGCGGAGTACGAAGCCTTGGTTCAAGGCCTATACAAAGCAATCGGATTGAATGTTAAGTATCTTCAAGTCTTTGGAGATTCTGAGATCGTCGTAAAACAGGTACGTAACACCATACATTGCCTGTCTAGTCATTTAAAGCATTATCAATCGTTAGTGCAAGATCTCACTGCACATTTCATAGCATTTAACATCTCGTCAATTCCAAGAATTCAAAACGCAAGCGCAGACCTGTTAGCTAACGTAGCCTCTCGACTTATCCCTTCCGAAGATTTTAGTCCTGATAGGTTTTCAATAGAATTAATTTTTAAACCTTCCATTCCTGACAATATCACCAACTGGAGAGTGTTCAACGACGACCCAGACATCGTAAGTTTCCTCACCTCTGAAGGATCCTACACAAACCAGATAATTGACGAAGACTGTCATGATCACCAAACACAACAAAGTAGCACTGATAATGCTATACCCAAATCGGTGGTCAAATTAGAAGACTTATATGACTTGAAAAGTCGGTTCAAAAGGTCGGCTAATGCCAAGCTTTATAGTTCAACTCTGAACTACGAATCAGTCAACCTAGGAACCGACGAAAAGCCACAAAATGTTAATCTAGGCCAGGGCTTAGCCCCTGAAGAAAAATCAGCATATATCCGCCTTCTGAGACAGTACAAAAACGTTTTTGCCTGGAACTACGATGAGCTGAAGACTTACAACACTTCCATCATTCAACATGTTATCCCTATGACTGACAACGAGAAACCTGTCCAGCAGAAGCTCAGAAAAATACACCCTAACCTAGAAAACCAGATAAAAACTGAGCTTAATAAGTTGTTGAGAGCCAGAATAATCTTCCTCGTTAGGCATTCCAAATGGGTATCCAATATGGTGCCCGTTAGGAAGAAAAACGGAGACATTAGAATCTGTATCGACTTCCGAAATCTCAACAAAGCCTGTCAGAAAGATAACTTTCCCCTCCCACCTATGGAGCAAATTCTACAGGCAGTAGCAGGCTCAGAATTAATGTCATTCCTGGATGGATTTTCAGGATACAATCAAGTACTGGTGCATCCCGATGATCAGTTAAAGACTACGTTCCGAACCAAGTGGGGCACTTATGCATATCGGAGGATGCCATTTGGTCTGATCAACGCCGGAGCTACCTTTCAGAGAGCCATGGACATCGCGTTTAAAGGATTGGTCAATAAATCAGTAGTGATTTATCTGGATGATATAACAGTGTACTCCAAAAAACGGAAAAACCATCTCCAAGATTTGAAGCAAATCTTTCAAAGATGCTTGAGGTATGGGATCTCGCTCAATCCAAAGAAATCTTTCTTTGCATTAAGCGAAGGGAAATTGCTCGGATTCATAGTATCGAAATCTGGTATTCACATAGAACCCGACAGAATCAAGGAAATTTCCGAAATATCCATACCTCATAACAAGAAAGCCATGCAATCCTTCCTTGGACAGATCAATTTTGTCAAAAGATTTGTCCCGGATTTTTCACGTATTATTTCCCCCTTACAAAATATGATAAAAAAGAATTCAAATTTCAAATGGGGTCTAGACGAGCACGAAGCATTCAACTTAATCAAACAAGCCATCATCAACGCTCCATCTTTGGCTACCCCAAATTTTTCAGAACCTTTCATCTTATACACGTTTGCCTCAGAAAAATCTTATGCTGCGATTTTAACTCAAGCAAATCACGAAAAGGTAGAAGCCCCAATCGCATTCTTTAGCTCGAACTTACAAGGTGCTGAACTCAATTATTCTGACGTTGAGAAACAGGCATATGCCGTTTTCAAAGCAATCAAATATTTCAGACCTTTCTTGCTAAAAGCCCATACCAAAGTCATAGTACCGTTTCCAGCGGTAAGAAACCTCCTGATACAGAAGGATGTGGGCGAGAAGAGAGCGAATTGGATCACCGCCTTACAAGAATACGACCTTGAGATCAAATTGGCACACATCGTAAGAGGCCAAGGCTTCTGCAAGATGTTAGCTGGAGCATCGCAAATCCCTGAGAACTCGTCTGAAGAGGTACACGCGTATGAGGTAAGCCTAAACGACTCAGAATCATTATATGCTGACACCATTTATTTTCTTAAGAACGGGTATGCTCCATCACGTCTGGATCATACCAAGAAAAGAGCTCTGAGATTAAAAGCTAAGCAATACCAGCTCATAAATGATGTCCTGTTTAAAAGGAATTATGATTCTGTACTTCTTAGGTGTCTTGAGAAAACTGAAGCCAAAAAGGTTTTGCAGGAACTTCATGATGGACCAGCAGGTGGACACTATGCCGGAGATGCGACTGCACACAAAATCTTGCGTGCAGGATATTATTGGCCCACACTGTTCAAAGATTCATACAATCACGTAAGGAAATGCCAGGTCTGCCAGACTGCTGCAGGAAAACAAAGGAAAGCGTCCATGCCGCTACAACCGGTCAACATCGACCAACCATTTAGTCAATGGGGCTTGGACATAATAGGTGAGATCGTTCCTCACTCTTCTAAGCATCATAAGTATATCCTTACGGCAACTGATTATTTTACCAAATGGGTAGAAGCAGTTCCTCTCAAGACAGTTCATTCTGAAAAGATTATTGAATTCATAGACCAATTTATCATAACTAGGTTTGGATTGCCAACGGCCTTAATGTTTGATAACGCTTCATATATTTCTGGAAATGCTATCACTGAGTTTGCGCTCAAAAGAGGGTTCAAACTGAAATATTCTGCCAACTACTATCCGCAAGGTAATGGATTGGCTGAATCAACAAACAAGAACCTAATCAGAATTATCAAAAGAACAGTCGACCAAAACCAAAAGAATTGGCACAAAGCGCTGGTAAATGCTTTATGGGCTGATAGAATCACAAAGAAAGCTTCGATCGGCACTTCTCCCTTTAATTTAGTTTACGGGAGGGAAGTGGTTCTTCTGACTCACTTAGTCATTCCCTCTTTGTCTTTAGTGCAGTACATCGATGAAGTACCTACTTCCTCATTACAATTAAGACAAATGGAAATAATCAAACTAGAAGAACAAAGAGAACAAGCTAGGAAAACCCATGCACATCACCAAGCGCTAATAAAATCTTCTTTTGACTCAAGCATCATAACCAGAAAAAACTTTCAGATGGGTGATTTAGTTTTGAAATGGGATAAGGCACATGAAGAAAAGGGCAAACATACGAAATTCCAGAAGCTGTGGCTTGGCCCTTTTCAGATTGTAGAAGTCGTAGGCCCGTCCACATTCGTGTTGCAGGATCTAGCAGGTAGGAGAGATTCTTTACCTGTCAATGGATTGATTCTTAAATTATATTTTCCATAGAAGAGAAATTCTTCTAATTTTTGTAGGATAGATTTAGTTTTTATATTTCATTTTGTTTTGTTTTTCTCTTTTTGATGAATAAAACCCGTTGTAGATAATCATGTGAAAGGATTCATGAAAAGAGCACGCCAATTCTCTATCAGATTTTGATTTCGCTTGTACAAATAGCAAAATTTTTGAAAAATCTGAATTTTATTATTAACAAATAGAGTTAACTTCACCTTGATTACGATATTAGTTTCAACCTCAAAGAACTTTGACGAAGGCAACCTTTGGTGAAAAAATTGTTTTGTATCAGCACCATGAAAGGTATCATCAATAATAAAATAAGTACTCTCTGCAAAGCTGTTGTTTTCGAAAAACTCTATTATTGTCGTCCAGAGCTTTCTTAAGGAAAAACAATGACTTCCTCCCTGCTAAAAGGGAATTGCAGCATTCAGAGAAATAATCCAAGCAAAACACTATATCTCAAAGAATAAGAGGTCTCATCACGAGCCAGCTTATCATGATCACAGATATTATAACTTGCTGACTTTGCCAATACTGTCTATCAAAACAGGGCAACGACTTAAGATTGTTGCAATCAAAAGACAAGAGGTCTCATCACGAGCCGGCTTGTTCAGCAAAAGTGTAAATCAAGTGAATGACTGTGTCATAATTTGGCCACCAAACCAAGACATTGTTCTTTAGAGAATTAAAAAAGGAAAAGTGTGTCAAAAAGGATTTTTCTCTGGAATGTTGCGAGTAACCTCAAGCAGGAAAAAGGATCATTGCTGGATAACATGGTAACCCTGTCGAGGCTATGGACGCTTGCGGGAAGCAGAGGCTCTACCTACGACAAATGAGTATACTTTTAAGCCAGTACGCAAAGAAGACCTTATTTTATCTTTAATCAAGACCAAGTAATGTCTGGTGCAAATGCAAGAAAAAGCATGAGGAAGCAAGCAATTGAGATTAAAAAAGGTTGAGACAAAGTATCGTTGACAAGGTGAGGGGTAGTCTACTCTATCTGTTCATAACAAAATTTAGACATATAAGAATTTTTCTGTTTCAGAAGAGAACGGTCAATAGAAATGCAGAGATAACTGGTTCTTCACAGTGAATCGCCATTGTTGTGGTCACCAACAACCCCCCTCTTCGTTTGATATTAGTAATAACATCAAACAAAGGGGGACCCTTAGCCAAAAATCCAAAAAATATTTTTTGTTTAAAAAATTCTTTTGTATCAGCTCCCTAAAAGCTATATCGCGTCGCAACGGAAAAAGGAGCGCTTGCCCAAAGCGCATAAATACACTAAAAAGGAGCGACGCGAGAACCCATCGCATCGCGCGCATTAAGAGCGTTTGAAAAAGGAGAACCTAAAGAAACGCCGACGGCCGATATGCGACGTCGCACGTCGCAATGCCACACGAGCAGCACAAAATGACAAAGTGAAAACCTTGCGATGTTGCGATCTGCGATCTGCGACCATGCAAAGCTGCGATCTGCGATATTAGCAATCTGCGACCATGCAAAGCTGCGATCTGCGATATTAGCTATCTGCGATCTACGATAACACTTAATAACGTCGCAGCCATCGATACTGTGATACCAATCGCAGAAAAAAAACTCATCGCAAGAATTCTCCGACATACACGGTAGATCCAAATTTGAAAGCGCGCCTTAAGGGAAATTAATGACTGCATGCTCGAATATCCAGAAATGATTGCATCGCATTTATCGAAGAGTCAAGTTGTGATGAATGTCATTAATTTCGCATTCATTAGAATTTAATGCTTTCATGTCAATCTTTTCGTCATTTCCCTTCTTCTTTGCGTAAACTGCAAGACATGCAACTGATATAAATCTATATGCAGGAAACATCTAAGGAGAAGGGAAGAGCGCCAATAATACAACAGAGAGAAGATGCCTCCGCAATTGGATGCCGCATGCAGTAGAACCGCGGATTCCAGAGTATCACCCAACAGGCACTGATGAAAATAGACTGTCCAAGACTCAGAGTCAAAGGCGCACAAAAGCAGCGTGTTTACAAAAGATCCTGAAGCTCAGACTTGGTAAAGCAGAGAAAGAAGCGCAAGAGAAGAAAGACGCTCCAGAAAATCCTGGAACAAAGAATGGAAACAGTTCTCGAAATAGGGGATTGTCCATACAGTGTGACTTCTAACTCATTGAGTCATTCGCACGATCGGAAACCGAAATAGCAACAACAAAATCAGTTCGAAAAGAAACTGGGTTGTACTAAGTGTGCGCACAGCGAATACACCCAGCTAGAGAAAGGTTTTCGAAAGTATCTTCTAATCTAATAGAAAGAGGTGCCAGTGCTTGTTGTTTCTAATTTTCAAGCTCGAACAAAAGGAAAGGACAACCAGCCGACTCTTTCAGGGCGAACAGCGCATTGCTTACAGCACTAAGGAACAGATATAGAAACGGTTAGAAATTAGATTCAGTTTTTAGAAATAAATTTGTTTTTAGTAAAAGGGCGGTCATTTGAAGCCGTTCCCTGAATTTGTGTAAAGTAAAATTAGTCGGTTACTAGTATTTAACCCTTCTCGTTGCATTGGAGAAGGGTCCGAAATTTTGTCAAAAAACTTGTCCTCAGAACATGCACTTTTGCACCCTCGGAGGGGGTTTTTGATGAATGGATGGATCAAGATTTATTTATGTTTGCATTTTAATACCTGCTACTGATGTTGCACTTCTGTACTCTTAGTAGGCATTAGAAGCAAGTAGAAATAGATCATTATTGCTTAAGGTCTATAAGTTTAAAATCAGTCATAAATGGTACTTTTATCTCTTGACTATTTTTTGCTTGCATTCTTAGAGTAATATACAGCTGATGTTATTTATATGTTAACGTATGAATGAGTGGACTACCATTTGGCACTTTTGTACGGTGGAGTCATTGATTTGTGCTTAATACATGAATAGCTGATTATGCAATACGCTGTTCACAACCGTTTTGCTTAACTTCTTACGCAAGATGGTTCATCTTAATTGATTTATATTCTCATGATAGCTGAATAATCTTCATTACCAGTTATTCTGTGAAATCTTTCTAGATTGCATAATGGAAAAATTCTGTCCCGGGTTAGTGTAGATTAGATGTATTGTTTTTTGTTAGATTAAAGTAGTATAAAGTCATTTCAGAATTTAGAATTAGATTAGTTCAGGAATAATTACAGATTTTCTACTATCATTTTCTACACACACACATCACCATTTTCTACACACACACACACCCCTTAGAACGGGAAGCTGGTCCCGTCATCCCCAGTCGGACCCGCTACACCAAATGGGCACGGAGCCGCCAACCAGGTTCTCGACCGGGTGGGTATCCCCCTTGTTGTTGACCCGATTTCGGGGCCCTCAACACAGTCATACCCATCACTATGTTTTACCCAACATTCAACTTGGAATACATGTCCCATGACATTGGTCTTATTTTAGTTACATAGGAAATCAACAACACGTTGTTACACTGCCAGGGTAAACATGTGATAAAGGGTTACTATGACATGACGTGACCTCCAAGCTCCAGTTAAGGAAGTGGGGCATACAAGCTAACTACAAACTGAACACTCACACCCCTAAGGGCTATAAGACACTCATGGGCCAAAGGACCACCCCAGGTTACCAAACCTTGAGTTAGGGCTCTTTTCACTCACTTAGACTCCCAACTACATGTATGACAAGGCTTGGTTGTGGTTATAGGGCTCCAAAAGTATGCACAACACTGTCTCCATGTGGTTGTTACCTAAATTTCCCAATTCAGAGGGTACAGTCGTGAGTTCTGAGACACAATTCCAAGCCAACCTCTAGATCACTACACAGAAATGTCTAAAACTTTCCAAAATCATTATTAACATGAGGAAAAAGCTAAACATTCAAACTCGAATCAAGAACTTGTCCTAGACTACCTAGAACACACTAGACATTTCGTCAAACACATGGAAAACATGTAAGCTACATGTCATAAATGTATATCTGATCATAATAGTCTAAGATTCATATGAGAATCACCAAAACGTCCCTATTCACTCTCCACATAGTTTAAAAAACACTTATTAGTCAATAATTTCATCTACTAATCAATATCTAAACAATTCATAACAAGAGTCGTAGATGGTTTAGTCATATAACCAACATAAAACTAGAAAATAATCAGCATAGAAACCATGGAAACTTAACCATAATATCACCAATGTAATCACTACAAATTCTTATCAATTAAAATAAGGAAATGTCTCATATTAACATATGAAAATACCAACCAAGTCAGGGACTTCTACGTACCACATGACCATACATTGGGTTGAACCAAATCTCTTTTTCAAACAATCACCCTTGTGCCATATTCCAACCATGAATATGGGATCTCATGGAATAAACCAAGACAAAACCAAAACATGATTCCATAGGCCAACCATCTCAACACTCAACTAATGTTTCCACCTCTATGATCAGATATCACTAACACCAACCAAATCGGTCTCTACCCAAGCTATCCAAAGCTCTAGGAACTAGTAACTCAACCCACAACCTTATAGTGCTCCAGAGCATTTGTCCAACCCTGTTATAGGGACTAGTAACTCAATCCACCAATCGATCTAAAGTGTTTTTCCAACTTAGGCTCCAGGACTAGTAGCTCAACCCAAGTTGTTCCATGGCTTCTAGAGCATTTGTTTCAACCCACAACCATAAGAAATTATGAGCACCAATAAGGAAATAATCAAGTGGAAAAACCAGCAACACCATAGTTATCTAGGAAATGGCAAGGCAAAGCTAAAACCATTATCAATTTAGGAAAATATCCATGCTAATGACATCACATAACTAGAAAATCACACACATTTACCATGCATCCATAAATTAAAAATGAAGTCACACATGCAACCTATTACATGCCAAGCAATCTAGCTTTAGCTACTAATCCACATGTTCCCTTGTGCTTTCCTACTTTCTGTTGCCTTCTTTCTCCAAACCCAATGTATGTCAAAGTGCTCCAAGAATGATCCAAGAACACTCTAAGTGTGCAAGAGAATGAGAGAGTAGAAGAGAACTCCATCCAAAACTATTAAAAGGCTAAAACCAACAAAATTTCAATTGACAAAAACTTAACAACAAAAAGTCATGAACTAATCCTCAGAAACCTTTTTATCATTGAGGCCTCTATTTTCTTCATTTTCCATCATTTCTCCTTCAATTTCCCTTTCATGCAAATTTGTGTCTCTTCACCTTCCTTTTCTCCTATTTTCTTTTATTTCATAAATAAAATGTCAATTATTGCCTCTTTGCCTTTGTCAAATTTTATAGTTATTAATTAATCACCAATGATACCAATCACTATGTTTTTCCCAACATTCAACTTGGAATACATGTCCCATGATCTTGGTCATATGTTTTTTCTTTTACATAAAAAATCAACCAGGGGCTGTTACAAACCCCTCCCCCTTGGGGGAACATCGTCCACAGTGTTCTATGACACCTATGACCAACAACCATTGAAAACAAAACATACTCGCTATGGATATTTATAATGTAACTTGATGCAACATTTACAATAACATCCTACAAACCATGACCATCATAAAAAACATGACAATCATACTGTTTATTCGAGCTTTATAACACAACTCGTTGTGGTATCTACAATAACATCCATATACATATACATATACTAAAAACTCATTTGATTTTTCTAGAAAATAATGAAGGATACATAGCTCGCTTTTGATCAATCATCTACCATGTAGCTTCATCGGGCCTGTAACAACCTTGGTGAAAATTCCATGTAAAAATATATAAATACCACGGCCGATGGGACACTTATTCCAAGCTAAATGTTGGGAAAGACATCCTAGGGGGTGTTGATTTAGTTTATTATGGCTAAGGGAATTGGCAAAGGCAATGGCTAAGGCTTTGGAAAGGGAAAATGGCATTTTTGGCATATTTATTTATGAAATTAATGGAAATGAGGAGAAAAGGAAGGTAAAAGTTCACAGGTTGCATATGTGGAGGAAATTGAAAGAAAATGATGGAAGATTAAGAAAATAGAGGCCTCATTGATAAAAAGGCTTATGAGGATCATTTGGTAACCTTGATCAGTTCAATTTTGGATATCTCTCATTATTCCCTCTCTCTCTCTCACTCTTGTACACTTAGAGTTTTCTTGGACATTTTGGCATGGAGCAAGAAAGCCAAAGAAAGCAAGAGGAAGCAAAGATAAAGTAGGGAAAGGCAGGATCAAGTAGCTATAGTAGGCTTCATTGCAAGTAACGGATTGCATGTGTATTTCCCTTGCTAGATTTGACATGAATGGGATTGCATGTGTTTCTTTTCTACCATGAGATGGGTTTTTCTAGGTGTGATAGTATTTTCAACCTAACCTTGCCATTTCATGATAGATCTAATAATATGGGTTCTCTCATTCGGTTTATGTGGGATGGCTGGATTAGATTCGAAGTTGAATGGGGCGGATCTTCGAATTGGAAAACACATGGTTTGAGTGGTCCCTTAACTGGACTGAGGATCACGAAGCCACTAGCCTAGTAACCTATGAACTAGATTGTGGGTTGCGGTAAAAGCCAAATTATATACCTCGATGGGCCTAGGAATCCTTGCTGGTGAATGGCAGGATATATGGTAGAGCCAAGAGGTGGATTTCTCTTCATTGGGTCTAGTTATCCCATGATGGTATGCATGGTAAAGCCTGGAGAGTATGTCTCTGTGTAGGGCCTAGTGATCCCTGGATCAAACTCTGGATGCACAGGTAAAGCTTGAGAGGCTAGGAGGCAATCAATTTCCTCACGGTGTATGCAGAGAACTCCAGTGGAATCCATGATGATTGGTGTTTTTTATGTGTTCTATGAGTCCCACATTCATGCTGGAATATGGCACGGGGGTGTTTGGCTGAAGAGAGACTTGGCTCATCCAATCTATTGTCGGGTGGAACATGGCAGTCCCATCTCCGGTTGGTTCGTTGCATTCATTAATGAAAAATTCATTCACTTGATTTTCATGTGTAAATGTATTAATGTATATGTGGATTTTTATGGTTGATATGTTTATGGTATTCATGTTCCTAGTATGTTGGTTATATGTGCATTTTATGACAGCAACTATGTAAGGCTCTCAACATGTTTTTACTTGTATATGAATGGATAATGTGTATATGACCTAATAGAGGATAATGCAACAATTGACATGAGGGAAAAATGGTTCATAGCTATTCTCATATAGGTATGAGATCCCTACACTTAATTTTGTTGTTTACACCTGTAGGTTACATGTTGGTGATGTGTTTGACTGAATTCCTGTCATGGATAGTAGGGGTCTGGTTATGGTCTTGTTCAGTTTATTGCTTTTACTTCATTATTTCCTTGTATTTTTAATGATTCTAAGCTATCACTCCATTCTGGGCAGTGGTCTAGGCTCTGGGCATGAAAAAGTAGCTTAAATCCCGGGGTCGTCAGCACAAAATTGGCAATTGTGGTCTTTGGTCACTGGCAAGCAAGGTTGTGAGAGCCACTTTAGGTTTTTGGTCGCTCCCTTGCCCATAGCATGAGAGAAATTATGGCCTAAGAGATCCAGAACAACAGTGGGACCCAGTGATAAGCTGTCTAAGTGGCAGACATGTCTTCTAAGGATTCTAAGATGATGTTAGATGATTGTGTGTGATGTTTCCATCGATTTCACTTCCTTAAGGTTACATAGGAGGCCTAATCTAATCATAATAGCCTCTCGTCTCATGTTACCCCAGTTGGCATGGTTACTTGGGTAGATGTGGGAGGAGGGTGTTACAGAGTGGTATCAAAGCATGGTTCACCCCTTGGACTAGATGGGTGGTTTGTGTTGGTCATGTATACATGTCAGTTGCATGTGTGTCTCTTACACTTGCATTCCATGTGCTTGTTACATTTTCTTGCTGATTGGTTATGGTTGTAGTAGGGTTGTCATGAAGAATTTGATGATTGATTTGGTGGAATGCATTTTTCATGAGTATATGACTGGTTATATATTGTTACATGCCACTTACATGTTGATTATATGTTGCCTACTTGCATCCTTGTATGTTAGGCTGTATTCTTGTAGGTTTGATTACATGTATCAATCTTGTAGGTTGGTTACAAGTATTGTTCGCTTATGTTTGACTACATGTGTTTATGCATATGTGTAGTTGATTAGGCATTTATTATGCATGTTGTTGGTTCTATGTGGAAATGTGTACAACGGAGTAATGGTTGTTGTCATGCATGAGTTCATAGCATGCATTGTTGATATGGTCATGCATTAATGACTGGACTCTAGCTAAAATGATGTGTATATGGTTTGGTACTCATTTGTTATATCTCTATATGCAGTGATTATGCATGTATGCTATTGGTTATATTTATGCATGAATATTAGGTAAAACATGCCTTATGAAGTCATGGTATGAAATTTAGGTCATCATGGTGCTATTGGTATGTTATGATGCTAATGTGTCAAACGAGGTAAAGCGGGAGATGCACATCATCAAAGTGAAGTTGCAGCATTGGACCTCGAGGTAAGAACATGTTTTCATACAGGTTTATATGTTGGGCATGCAGGTATGTACGTTAAGGATTTTTATATGCATTAGGGTTATATACATTAGGTTTATGTACATGTATTTTGATGTTATGGTTACGTACATGATAGATGATAGTTGATTAGCATAGTCATATGCGCGTGTGTCGGATATCCAAGAATGATGGTAACATGTGGTTGTATGAATTGCTATTATTGCTTTGTTATATAACTTTATGATTAGGTTAAATGTTTTTGATGAGCATGATATACAGCTTATTGTTGTTATATGCTATTAACTTGGTGATTAGGGCTATTTCATTGAGATCTTGATGTTGTAATTAGATTGTTCATATGCATGATGGTTATGTTCATTGCATTGAAGATATTGATGCTATATGTATTGTGTTAATCTATTTTGACCTATGCAGATGGTTATGGTTGCGATATTCAAATATGATCCGACATATTTGTGATATGGTGTCGTACTAATATAAATTGATCATACATATGTGATTGTTATGCATGAACAAAAAATGCTTATCAGCTTATGACGTGAACATGTTAGTTAGTTACTGTTATGGATATCATTATTTATGTTGGAGTTGATATTTTGTAAAGTTGTATCATGCTAACCTAGGTTTATTATGCAGACAAGATAGCCTTCCCTGAAATACACTAAGGTGTGAGTTTTCTTATGCAGTATATTGGGTGCTTGTTTGAATGTTTGATTAATTGCATGATATGGGTATGAGTCTATAGGGATTCATGAAGAAATGATCTTGTTTTAAGATGATTATACTAATACATATGTGTCGAGACAATTGTTTTAAGATGATTATACTAATACATATGTGTCGAGACAATTGATATGTACTTGCGTGTAAGTAGGTGATAGTTGTAGCATTAGGTCTAATGACTATGAATTGACTATGGATTATGACATAATTGTTTGTAAATGTTGATTTCAAATTGATAGATATGATTGTCTTGATATTTGGAACATGTGGTTGACATGGGTGAGCAGTTGCAGGAAGCATGTTTATATTAGCTTGACAAAGGAAAAGTTGATGTGTTTACATAACTAATAGACGAGTGATGTGATAGTGCATAGTAATACTCAATTGCAACAAGGAAAAGGTCAAAGAAATGAATTGGGCAATAATTCCTTTGGCTATGTTTAGAAACCCTAATTCCAAACAAATGAGTGCTTTTCCTAGAGGAAGTCTTCTTAACCTTAATCTTATTTGACATTATGTGGATACATGTTATATTCATGAACATGTACTTGATAAGTATATTAGCTAGTATTTAGTTACAGGTGGATCCGTCAAAATATTGGAGTCCCTTGAGAGACGGCGTGGATGTGTTCAGTTGCAAGCAATGTGCTTGACACAACAAGCTAAGGTAACTAGTATGTTGTTATGTTTAATTATGCATTGATAGTTATGTGTTTATGGTAGTATGATGTAGGGGATTGCATGGCAAAGAGACTTCCATGAAATCTTGAAGAAGACTCTAGTTGAGATTTCCCTTAGAAGCATTGGGAACCATGGGATTGAGTCATGGTGTTTGTTGCTAGTCTTGTGCTTTTGGTATTTCATGCTTTTTTGTTCTTAATTAGTGGCTTTGTTTATGTCTAGTGTATGGCCATACCACCTTGTTTGCAGAGTCGTGTTGTTATTGGTTTTCATGGTTTTCTTCTTATTTTTTTCTTGTGCTTGCATTTTAACTTTATAGTCTTGGGAATTGGTTGGGAAAGAGGAAAGTTAATGGAGCTCAGGGAGAGATGTGTGGTACCCAATAGGTAATGTAAGACATGGATGAAACTCGGTGCATGAGTAAGCGCGACACAAGGTAAGACTATGACAGTCAGTTGGACTGACTGGTCCATTGTGGTAAATGGATGGTGGCAGTAAAGTCATGAGAAAGGTAACCAAAAAGGTAAAGTAAAATGATTTGAGGCATGAGATTGCTTGGCTATGTTGGGAATGACTATTCTTAATGTTGTGCACGTGTTGCATGAATAAAGGAAGTTCTATTAAAGCTTGAACTTGATATCTAGTAATTATGTTATGATTATGATTATGCTTATGTTTATATATGTATACATGTAGGTGTGTATGTATGTCAAATTTGACAGGGTCGTCATGGATCATGATTATTAACGCTATCATTTACGTGTATATATATGTATGTATGCATATCGTTGTCTGATAAGATCGTGATTGTTTATGCTAATGTTTACGTATATGTATGTATGTATCCATGTATCTATGTCATTGTCCGACAGATCATCGAGAATCATTCCTGTGGAGGAATGATTTCTTATGTAGGTGGATGACATGAAGAATTTCCTAGCTATGAGGAATCAAGTGGGAAGAGTAGTCATGACAAATATATGATGTTAGTATCTTGTGAACATGAATTTATATTGTATGCTTGTATTATGCCTATGCTTATGTTATGGACAAGTTATACCGAGGGATACATCAGAAAAATGAAAGAAGTGTGGTCTACGACATGCTAGGATAAGCATAGATAAGACACTGGAAGCAAGGTTTCTTGGTAAGGATAGTGTGGTTTTGGATGTGTGGTACTACTATTGTGCATATTGATGTGTGCACATGTGGGGTTGTGTATATATAGTTTGTGTACATGTTGTTTATGTAGTGTTATGTACAGGATGGGATAGATAGTGTTGTGTGAATATTGCATATGGTATTATGTGCATGATTGGATGTGCAGTGCTATGTACAGATGATGCTATTTACACTTTGGATATGCAGTGCTATGTACATGTTGTGTTATGTGCATGGTGTACATGTGATGCTATGTACATATGGTGTTGTGTGCATGATTATACAGGTGGTGTTGTGTACATGTCGTGCATGTGGCGTTGTGTACATATGGTGTTGCGTAGCTATCGTGTGCATGGTACTGTGTACATTTGGTACTTTGTACATGTTGTATAGTGGTGCAGTCTACATGAGGTGTTGTGTACACATTGTTCATGTGGTGTCGTGTACATGTGATTTTGTGCACACGATGTGTAGGTGGTGCTTTGTACATTTGGTACTAGTGTACATGTGGGATTGAGTGCATGTCGTACATGTTGTGTCGTGGGCATGTGGTACTATGTATGCGCATTATGTAGTCATGGTATTGTGACATATGAATTCATTGTGTTGCACTCTATATACATATTTGTGTTGTGTTGTACATCGAGTGTAGGTGTATGTGTTGTATGTCAGGTATAGGTGCATGTATTGCATGGTGTTGTATGTAGTGTGTGATTGTATGTGTGTGATGCACGCGCTGTGTATGTGCACATGGTTTAGGAGAAGGAACTGGGTGTTTGTTTGGTGTGGCAACTGATGCAGAGTGTGTACAAAATAAATACAAAGGTAGAAGGTAAGGATTGATGAAAGGATAAGTATCAACATTTTATTTAGTTTTATGCATTTGATTTATGATTATGGTATGTGATGATTATATGTGATCTATGATTCTGGTTTATGATGGTTACATGTGATTTATGAAGTTGGTCTATGATGGTTGTGTTTGAGCTAACCTAATGTGATATGTTTATACATGATGATTTGGTCAAAGATGCTCATTTGACTTGTTGTGATAGGAGGTAAACAAGATTGCAAGTATACCTTATCAACAAGCCACCAATGAGGTATGATTTGAAGTTATTTCAATTCATTTTAAATCCAATGGAAGTTATATTCTTGGAACAAGAATACATGAACATGCCCAGTTGGATGGTTGAAATTGACTGCAAGAATTAGCAGCAACAGTGAAAGAAATTGGAACAACCAACAGTATGATGGTAAAGAACTTCAGGAGAAGGGCCATTGTTGGACACTGGTACCCAATAGTGTCCATTGATTTCCACGAGCATGCTATGACCGATATGATGGTTTTGAGGCAGGTATATGCCTTGTTTGTTTGACCTTCCGATGCGAGGAAGCCTTGCCAAGGGATGTATCACCCAGAACAGGGGATGTCGAGGAACTTGGAAGGTAAGTGACTTCATGGAAGAGGTGACCGGATTGCCCGAGGTATTGTGTAGCAGAGAAGGGAAGGTCGGAGATATTTTTGTTTTGGTCATGAGCATTTCCAGATGGAATCGGATGCACATTGGGAGTGCACCTTTCAACAATGAGCTGGTAACTATTCGCTAAGAGGACAAGTGGCATAGGATTATAGTGTTGGACATTGGATGCATATTTAACTTTATACTGGATTCTAAAGTTCTTGGGAAGGAGGTGAATCCTGGTATTACTTTGAGGGTAGAGGTGTGATCCTATGGATTCCCTTGTTGATTGATACAGGCATCGTATTTTTTTATTTTCTGGTTTAATAAGTGTGCATATATGTATATGTGATTATTGTAAATACTATAATGAGTTGTGTTATAAATCTCCATTATGCGGTATGGTCGTTATCTAGTCATGTTGACATGATGTTTTTCTTTTGAGCAAGTCATTCATTGTAAATATTGCAATGAGCTGTGTTATAAAGCTCCATGGGCAATATGTTTTGTTTTCATCGGTCTTGTTGGTTATAGGTTTCATTGAACACCGAGGATGGTGTTTCCCAAGGGGAAGGGTTCTGTAACAGACCTAGTGAAAATTCCATGTAAAAATATATAAATACCATGGTCGATGGGACACTTATTCCAAGTTGAATGTTGGGTAACACATCCCAGGGGGTGTTGATTTGGTTTATTATGGCTAAGGGAATTGGCAAAGACAATGGCTAAGTATTTGGAAAGGAAAAATGACATTTTTGGCACATTTATTTATGAAAATAATTGAAATGAGGAGAAAAGGAAAGTGAAAGGTCACAGGTTGCATGTGAGGAGGAAACTGAAAAAAAAAAAAAAAAAAAAAAATGATGGAAAATGAAGAAAATAGAGGCCTCATTGGTAAAAAAAAAGGCTTATGAGGATCAACTGGTAGGCTTGATTAGTTCAATTTTGGATCTTTCTCATTATTCTCTCTCTCTCTTTCACTCTTGGACACAGAGTTTTCTTGGAGAATTTTGGAATTGGAGCAAGAAAGGAAAAGAAGGCAAGAGGAAGTAAATATGAAGTTGGGAAAGGAAGGATCAAGTAACTACAACAGGCTTAATTGCAGGTATATACTTGCACGTGTATTTTCCTTGCTAGATTCGGAATGCATGGGATTGCATGTGCTTCTTTTCTACCATGGCATGGGTTTTTCCAGCTGTGACAATATTTTCAGCCTATCCTTTCCATTTCCTAATATCTTTGATGAGTTTGGTTCTCTCATTCAATTTATGTGGGATGGGCAGATTAGATTCGAAGCTGAGTGGGGTGGATCTTCAAATTAACAAACACATGGTCTGAGTGGCCCCTAAACCAGACTGTGGATCACAAAGCCACTGGCCTAGTAACCCATGAACTTGACTGTGGGTTGCCGTAAAGCCAAATTGTGTGCCTCGGTGGACCTAAGAATCCTTGTCAATGAATGGAGAGATATACAACAAAACCAAGAGGTGGATTTCTCTCTGTTGGGCCTATTGATCCTGGGATGGGATGCACGATAAATCCTAGAGAATATATATCAGTGTAGGGCCTAGTGATCCCTAAATCAGATTGTGGATGCACGGTAAAGCCTAAAGAATATGTATCGGTGTAGGACCTAGTGATCCCTAAATCAGATTGTGGATGCATGGTAAATCCTGAGAGACTAAGAGGCACTCAAATTCCTCACGTTGTAGGCGGAGAACTCCAATGGAATCCATGTTCATTTGTGTTTTTGATGTGTTCTATGAATCCCAATTCATGCTTGGAATATGGCACAGGGGTGATTGGATGAAGATAAACTTGCATCAACCAATCTATGGTCAGGTGGAACATGGTAGTCCCATCTCCGGTTGGTTCATTGCATTCATTAATGAGAAATTCATTCCCTTGATTTTCATGTGTAAATGTATTTATGTATATGTGGATGTTGATGGCTAATATGTTTATGGTATTTATGTTCCTATTATGTTGGTTATATGTACATTTTATGACAACAACTATGTAAGGATATCAACATGTTTTTACTTGTATATGAATGGATAATGTGTCTATGACCTAATAAAGGATAATGTAGCAATTGGCATGAGGGAACAATGGTTCATAGCTATTCTCAGATAAATATGAGATCCCTACACTTAATTTTGTTGTATACACCTTTAGGTTCCATGTTGGTGACGTGTTTGACTAAATGCTTGTCATGGCTAGTAGGGTTTTGGTTTTGGTATTGTTCATTTTATTGATTTTTCATCATTTTTTCCCTTATATTTTTACTAATTCTAAGCTATCATTCCATTCAGGGTAGTGGCCTTGGATTTGGTCCTGAAAAGGTGATTTAAATCCCGAGGTCACTGGCACAACTGAAAATTTTGGTCTATGGTCATTGCCAGGGAAGCCTGTGACAATGACTTTGGGTTTCTAGTTGCTCCCTTGTCCACAGCATGAGAGCGACTATGGACTAAGAGATCTTGAACAATAGTGGGACATAGGGACATGCTATCTGAGTGGTTGACATGTCTTTTGAGGATTCTGAAGCTGATATTGGATGACTGTGTGTGATGTTTCCATCGATTCCACTTCCTTAAGGTTACATAGGAGGTCAAATCAGAGCATGGTATCCTCTCATCTCATTTTTACCCTAGTTGTCATGGTTACTTGTCCAGATGTGGGAGGAGGGTGTTACAGGGCCCAAAGTGCTTCCACTGCACTTTAACCTACTCGATTGCTCTATTACGAAGCATTGGGTTTTTCCACTGCAATATGTATTGTGGTTCTCGCTGGAATTATCCCTCTAGTTCCACCTACAATACAAACCAATCAATAACATGATCAACATCGTGGAAATAATTCTTAAGCAATGAAACATGGAAAACATTGTGGAATTTCACTGTCGGAGGCAGTGCAAGTCTATAGACCACTGGTCAAATCCTCTCAAGGATCTCAAAAGGTCTGCAATACCGATGTGCCAACTTTGCACACTATCCAATCCTCAAGGAGCTCCTATTGTGCTTGATGTAAAGGTACACATGCTCCTCAACCTGAAACTCCTTAAATATCTAGTCCTAATCTACATAACTCTCATGTTTGTCTTGTGTTGCCTTTATATTCCTTTTAATAACCTTCATTTCATGTTCCATATCTGGTCTAATCAATACTCTGTTCACTATATCACTCCAATTGATAGGAGTATTACAACTCCACCCATAAAGTGCCTCACAAAGACTCATCTTCAAAGATTCCTAATACCCATTAATTTATTCAAAATCTACAAGTGGAAGACATTCTTCCCACTTCTATTGTTGATGCATGATGTACATCCTCAACATGTCCTCAAGAATTCTATTAACCCTCTCTGTCTATCCATCTATCTCTAGATGATAAATTGTACTGAAATCCAACTCTATCCCCAAGCTTCTAGACACCTCCTTCCAAAAACTGGAAGTGAACTTGGCATCTCTATCAGATACAATCTTCTTAGGAACACCATGCAATCTCAATATCTCCCTGATGAAAATATGAGCTACCTCGGTATCTGAATTCATAGAATTAAATCAAATGAAGTGCACTACATTACTTAACATTTCAACCACAACAATAATAGAATCATCTTGCTTCGATGTTCTCGAAAACCCTGTAATGAAGTCCATGGAAATTACCTCCCATTTCCACTCTGGAATCAGAATTGACTGCAATAAACCACTTGGATTCTTACACTTTGCTTTTACCTACTGACATTCCAAACATCTTGCAACAAACTCAGCCACCTCTTTCTTCAAGTTTGGTGAATGATATAGTTTTCTAACTACTTTTAATGTCTTTTGATATCCTGAATGACTTGAATATAGCTTGACATAAAATGTCATCAAGGTAAGCTTCTTGAGCTCACTATCATCCGACACATAAATCATTTTCTAAATTTGACCAAGCCATCTGCTATGAGATGAGAATCCACATCTTAATCACATGTACCTTGTTATTGTAACATGTGCCTCAATTGCTGATAAATATCATCTTAGTTTCCTGCCTACAAGATCTGCTCCTGCAAGTGTGTCTCATAAGAACTCACTGCTGCAATGTGATTCACCTACACTCTTCTACTAATATCATCTGCAACCTTTTTCTTTTTTCCTTTGATGTACTTGATCTTGAAGTCAAACTCACTGAAAGTAGCTAACCATCTAGATTGTCTCACATTCATATTAAGTTGATCAAAGAAGTACCTTAGTTCACCTTTATTTCTCATTAAGATGAATCTCCTTCCAAGAAGATAGTGTCTCTACATCTTCAAACACATGGATTAGATCTACCAACTCGAGATCATGAGCCACATAGTTATGTTCATGCTCATTCAACTTTCTTGACAAATAGCATACCACCTATCATTCTTGCATTAGGACTCCACCAAGCCCTCTCTTGCAAGCATTTGTACATACCACAAACTCTTTGTTTTGATCTACAATCTTCAACAATGAATATTTTGTAAGCAATTTCTTCAAATGCTCAAAACTAGTTGCATATTCCCCATTCCATTCAAATTTATTCACTTTTCATTGCAAAGATGTAATATTATAGACAATTCGTGAGAAGTTCTTGGTGAACCTCTTGTAATAACCTGCAAGTCCCATGAATGATCTAACCTCATCCACATTCCTAGGAGTTGTTGATTCCATCATAGCTCTGATATTTTCCTAGTCCACTCTTATGCCTTCCTTGGAAACATGCCCTAGGTAATGAACTTTTTTCTTAAAGAAACCACACTTACCAATTTTGGAATAAAATTGATGCTCTCTCAACAATTTTAACACTACTATTAGATGTTCTGCATGCTCTTCCTCATTCTTAGATTATATCAGTATGTCATCAATGAATACTATCACAAACTTTTCCAGATAAGGACACAACACATTATTCATCAAACACATGAAAGTAGTTGAAGCATTAGTAAGACCAAAAGGAACTACTACAAACTCATAATTCCCAGACCTAGTATGGAATGCAGTTTTGTAAATTTCCTCTTCCTTGATGTGTACTTGATGATATCCTTATCTCAAGTAAATACTCAAGAACAACGTTGCTCCCATTAACTCATCAAACAAGTTATTAATCCATGGAAAATGATACATGTTCTTGATAGTCACCTTGTTCAATTGTCTGTAACCAATACACAACCTAAGAGTACCATCCTTCATCTTCAAAAACACCCCAATGTGACATTCTTGGTCTAATATATCCCTTATCAGTCATTTCCTTAAGCTGCAACTTAAATTACACCAATTCTAGAGTGTTCATCTTGTACTATGCCTTAGATGTTGGCGCTAATCCTAGCATCAACTGAATAGAAAATTCCACTTCCCTATGAGGCGGTAACTCTGACATTTCTGTTGGAAATACATCCTGAAAATATTTCAAAACTAGATACCTCTTTAAGACATCAGTTTTTGAAAATTGGCAACAAGAAATTGCTAAAAATAGAATTGCTAAAAATAACACTGCTAAAAATAGTAGTTTGGGTACCAGTGTTGGATTGGGCAACAAGGAATGAAAAATGGAAGTGCTAAAAATAGAAGTTCTATTTTTAGCAGTTTAGTGTGGATTCCTATTTTAGTCAGTCCCTGGACTAGAAATAGGAAGTAAAATTCAAATTTGATATTAACAATAGTTTGTAAATTAATTAATTAATTCAGTTTGAGTTAATTAGTTAAGGAATTATGAACTTGAAGTCTATGTGAGGACATGCAACAGTTTCTCCTTTGATTGAGGGATTTAACCATTAGTTAAAGGATGAGGATGAGTTGTAATTAGTTGGCTCAGTTAACTGAGTCAAGTCCAGTTAGATTAATTTAACAAGTTGTTAAATTAATGAGATTCAATTTGTTAATGCTTGCATGCATGTAACAACTTGTATTTTGAGATAACTGAATATTATAGCTTAAATAACTCATGCATGTCAGTTCAGATAGAGATCCAGTTGAGATCAGATAAGGGATAACGTACTATCAGTTGGATGAATATTTTTCCTATAAAGGAAGCTCATCCATGATGAGGATTCATCTCCTTCAGGTTTTTGCAGTTAGATCAGAGGTTAGTGAGTGTGTAAAGAGGCCAATTCACACAGGTTGTAGCACTGGATCCCAAGGAAACTGCATAAGGAAATAGGAGGCTTGGAGGGTAGAGGAGAAGGTTTGTGAGAAGCCTTTGACTATTTATGAGCAGCAGAGGGATTGTACTGAGAGCTGGATAGCTTCCCAGCTAAGGCTTTATGTAATCCGGACTATATTTCCACTTGTATGATAATACAGAGTTGGGGTTTTAGGTTGAGGCTTTCCCTAGGTAAATTCTTCTGTGTTATGTGTGTTTGATTTCTCCATATCAGTTATATGTGTTCTTAATGATGTTGCTCATGTTCGATTAAGCTTCCGCTAAATTGTTTGTAGAAGTAGATCAAGTGTTTTGCTTTAGTACATTGCATTACTAGGTGATCTATAGGTGGGAAAGTTCTACATGGTATCAGAGCTAGCTGATTTGTAGAAAAATTATATGAAATTTCTACATGGTATCGGAGCTAGCTGATTTGTAGAAAAGGTTCTACATGGTATCAAAGCTAGCTGATTTGTAGAAAATTCTACAAAATTCTACATGGTATCAGAGCACAGGTGATCAAGGAAGAACCGTATACTGAGAGGAGATTTCAAAGTTTTGAGTTTTGGCCCGAGAGTTTGTAGAGCACATAGGAAAAATTTTGTACAAAATTTTCAGAAATAAATAGTAGATTTGGATTCCTTGCGGAAAAATACCCAAAATTTAAAAAAAAAATTGGTTGAATTGGAGTTCGGGTGAGGGAGATATCACTAATTTAAAATCAACTCTTTTTCTAAAAAATTTCGTGACAGCAGGAAAGTGGAAATAGATTGGTGTGCTAGCCAAGAACTTGTATGCACTTGAGGTACAAGATGCATGCAAAGGCTTGAGGAGCAAGGCAAAGGTTAGATACTTGGTGGTTGAGAGGGAGAGTAAATTACCTCTCAACATCCAGCGCCATAAGAAGTCTCAGACAATTGTCGAAGAGCCACGTTTGGTGCAGCAGCTTTAGGAGGTTGTGGAGCAGCCACAACTAGAGAAGTTGAGAGGATATCGAGTAGAGAAATTTACTCATGCAGAGACCTCTAGTAGGGGGAAACTTCAAGCCAGGTGGGCAGAGGGATCACATGCAGCCATACCTCCAAGTAGGAGGTGGGGCGATGTGGAGTGATTGTCCAATAGAGGCTGATATGGGGGCAGGATCCTTGAAGTACCCAACCTCTTTGATTCTACTTTACTATGGGAGCCCCGATGAGGAGTAGCAAAAATAACTGATTGGGTAGAGACAGATGCGGATGGAATAGCAGAGAGAGCTACAATGCAGGGAATCCTAGGACAACGCAGAGCTAGCAAGCTGAAGCAATGCGAGAGGCACAAGTGTGTTGCACCAGTGCAAGGTAGCCCAGAGAGGTGTGCAACAGTGCGAGATGCATGGAGATGTTGTAGTAGCACAGAGGTCAGAGAGGGAGCACTTGTTAGCAGCATGTAGAGCTTCAACATCAGAGTATGTTTCTAGCCCAACAGAGAGGTCAATTGGGAGTTTTCTTTGTTCCAAGAGTTGCTGGAGCAACCACACTTGGTAGATGTGTTGCATGTAGAACATTCTAGAGGTACAGGATCAAGTTCGAGAGGAAGCCTTTCTTGTTGAGAGGGAGTGTTGAAAATTGGCAACAAGAAATTGCTAAAAATAGAAGTGCTAAAAATAGCAGTTTGGGTACCAGTGCTGGATTGGGCAATAGGGAATGAAAAATGGAAGTGCTAAAAATAGAAGTTCTATTTTTAGTAGTTAAGTGTGGATTCCTATTTTAGTCAGTCCCTGGACTAGAAATAGGAAGTAAAATTTGAATTTGATACTAACATCAGTTTGTAAATTAATCAATTAATTCAGTTTGAGTTAATTAGTTAAGAAATTATGAACTTGAAGTCTATGTGAGGACATGCAACAATTTCTCCTTTGATTGAGGGATTTAACCATTAGTTAAAGGATGAGGATGAGTTGCAATTAAGTGACTCAGTTAACTGAGTCAAGTCCAGTTAGATTAATTTAACAAGTTGTTAAATTAATGAGATTCAGTTTGTTAATGCTTGCATGCATGTAATAACTGTATTTTCAGATAACTGAATATTATAGCTTAATTAACTCATGCATGTCATTTCATACAGAGACCCAATTGAGATCAGAGAAGGGAAAATGTACTATCAGTTGGATGAATATTTTTCCTATAAAAGAAGCTCATCCATGATGAGGATTCATCTCCTTTAGGTTTGTGCAGTTAGATCAGAGGTTAGTGAGTGTGTGAAGAGGCCAATTCACACAGGTGGCAGCACTGGACCCCAAGGAAACTGCACAAGGAAATAGGAGGCTTGGAGGGTAGAGGAGAAGGTTTGTGAGAAGCCTTTGACTACCTATTAGCAGCAGAGGGATTTTACTGAGAGTTGGATAGCTTCTGAGCTAAGGTTTTGTGTAATCCGAACTATATTTCCACTTGTATGGTAATACAGAGTTGGGGTTTTAGGCTGAGGCTTTCCTCGGGTAAATTCTTCTGTGTTATGTGTGTTTGATTTCTCCATATCAGTTATATGTGTTCTTATTGATGTTGCTCATGTTCAATTAAGCTTCTGCTAAGTTGTTTGTAGAAGTAGATCAAGTGTTTTGCTTTAGTACATTGCATTACTAGGTGATCTATAGGTGGGAAAGTTCTACATGGTATCAGAGCTAGCTAATTTGTAGAAAAATTCTACGAAATTTCTACATCAGCATCCTCAAAATCATTCCATTTATCACTGGAAACACACCCATTCCTACTACTTTGTTTGCCTACATAGTTGTAACCATTCCCAATAATGTAGGTTTCTTCTTGCCTTGCAATATTCTCATCTCCCCATCATCATCTAGACACTCAAAAACCTTATCATAATAATCTACCTTTATCCTATGAATGTACAACCAATCCATACCCAACAATAGATTGTATGATCCCAATGAAGGTACATTTAAATGCACTGATGTAGACATACCATTTAGCTCAAATGCACAAGATCTCACCCAATGATGAACTCTTTTCTTAGTACTTGTAGCCAATTGTAACCAACCAAGACTCTGTATGCACTTATTTATTCAAGAAACACTTATCCACTAGGGCAGGACTGATATAACTATAGTTCGATTGAGGGTCAATAGAAAAAAAACAACTGGATCACAAAGCTTACCCTCCATCTCGATAATAGATGCCTGATGATCAACTTTCCTATTATCCAATGCTGCATAAATCTAAGGAATACCATGTCCAACATCCCCAACTGTTTGTACCTCCTGAGCACTGTAAATATGAGGTCTGCCACCCTAATGTTGTAGAAAATTTATTCTGTGATGATACTTGCCATAAGTTCAACACTAGAAAGGCTTCCTACTCTCACTCTTGTTTAACTCCTCAGACTAAAAACTCTATCATTTGTCAATTGCATTGAATTTCTTGTATGCCCCTGCATTATCCTTGTTACCTACATCCCAAGGTCTTACTCGCTTGTTAAACCATTTTCCTTTAGTATGTACATTACCTTTCCAACCCTTCTTAGGTTCCAACTTACACTTAAACTGCTCATAACAATGTTACAATTTCTCAATTACTTCCTCCAATGTATGAGTCTCATGAGACTCAATCTGATCCTTAAATGTCAATGGAAATCCACTAAAAAAAATTCGAACCGTCATTTTGTCATCCTTAAGATATGGTACATACTTTAATAACTCCATAAACTTGGTCATATACTCTTCATCTATCATAGATCTCATCTTCAATTCGTAGAACTCCTTAGGCTTACCATCATAGTATCTCTTGGACAAGTAATTCTTTCTGAAACGTCTTTTGAATTCATACCAACTGAACTCCTCTGTATGATGCCTCTAACATGCTTCAAATCTTCCCACAAGATGTTTTCTTTCCATTTGAGATTGAAAATAGATATCTTATCTTTCATATTCTCTGTATAATCATGCAACTCGAATAATTTAATCATCCCAAGAAACCATGCTTCTGCATCTTCTAATTTCTTCATCTCTCCATCAAATGTAGGAGGTTTGGCTTTCTTAAACTCACCTCAAAAGTATTACTTTTCACTCTTCCTGTAAGGATGATAACAATGATGACCATGAAACCTACCTGAGCTAGGACTAGAATAGAACCCATAACCACTACCTCTACTTTCAGGTGTATCCATCCATCCACCACGTTTTACTATGTCATCCATGTCTGACATGTGTCCTCCATGATACCTACTTCGATACACCATGTTAGTCCTTTCTTCCTATCCATAACTGATATGTGGTTGTCCTTGTCTCTACAAATATGGCAAGCTCTATAGGATCATTGTATTAACCTCTAATTTATTTTCTCGTGTTCTAGCAAGTATTTCCTGTGGCTCAATGATTATGTCATTATCTTCTTTGCAAATTTTGATATTTTCCTTTAAACTTCTCAATGTATCTGGTATATCGAGGGAATACTCATCTCTATGTTGCTCATATATAAGGAGAGTCACGTGAACTGTAATTCACCATTTTTCTTTTCATCTTTTATATTCTTTGTACGCCCAACATACCATGTCAGATAAACCAAATATAAATATGATCAAACATACCTAAGTGAAGTTCAGGGGAAACTCTCTCGTTTGCATAGTCAATCTGGATTAGCACAACATATGTATATATAATGAAATCAACATATTAATTGTCTCAACATCAACATCGTCAATCTCAACATGACGATACAACTGGAACAATTACCATCACAATGCATACCTAACAAACACAGCAACAACTAACATGCATGCATAACAATCACATCTCACCCATATAGTCCAAGTGTTTGAACCTGGAAGCTTTGATACCAACCTATAATAACCCCTCCCACATTTACCTAATTTCAACCACCTATTAGGGTAAACATGAGACAAAGATTTAATATGACATGATCTGACCGCCAAACTCCAGTTAAGGAAGTGGGGCCTACAAACTAACCACAAACTAACAACTCACAATATAACTTAGGGCTACATGACACTTAGGGGCCAAAGGACCACCCCAAGTGACCAAACCTTGAGCTAGGGCTCTTTTCACTGACCTAGACTCCCAACTGCATGCATGACAAGGCCTGGGTGTGGTTATAGGCTTCCAATCGCATGCACAACACTACTTCCATGCGGTTTCTACCCAACTTTTCCAATTCAGAGGGTGTGGTCCTGATATCCGAGTCACAATTTGAAGCCAACCTCTAGACCATTACCCAAAACTTCCTAATATTTTCTAAAATCATTATCGACATGAGGAAAAAGCTAAAAATTCAAACTCGAATCAAGAACTTAACCTAGACTTCCTAGAACGCACTGGACATTTTGTTAAATACATGGAAAACATATAAGCTATAGTTCATGAATGCATATCTAATCATAATAGTTTGAGATTCATATGAGAATCACCAATAAGGCCCTATGCCCTCTCCACATAGCTGAAACAACACTTATTAGTCCATACATTCATCAACCAATCAATAGCTAAACAATTCATGACAAGAGCCATACATGGTACACATCATATAACCAACATATAAACCATGACAACTTAGCCACCACCAACATAATTGCTACAAATTATTATAGATCACAGTAAGTAAATGTCTCATATTAACATATGAAAATATCAACTAAGTAAGGGACTTCCACGTACCACCCCACCATAGATCACGTTGAACAAAATATCTCTTTCATCCAATCACCCCTGTGCCATATTCCAAGCATGAATGAGGGATCTCATGGAATATACCAAGAAAAAACCAAACCAGGTCTTCCAGAGGCCAACCACCTAAACCCTCAACTAGTGATTCCACCTCTACAGTTGGACATCACTAACACCAATCAGATTGGTCTCTACCCAAGTTTTATAGGGCTCAAGGAACTAGTAACACAACCCACAACCATCTAGGGATCCATATAATTTGTCTAACCTAGCTCCAGGCACTAGTAACTCAACTCAACAAAGTCTCTAGAGAGTTTGTACCAACCTAGGCTCCAAGAATAGTAACTCAACCCAAGTTATTCCAAGGCTTTCAAAGTGTTTGTTCCAACCCATATCCATACGAAATTATGAGCAACAATAAAAAAACAATCAAGTTTAAAAACCCACAACACCATGGCTATTCAAGAAATGTTAAGGCAAGGATAAAACCACTATCAATTTAGGCAAATATCCATGCCAATGACAACACATAACTAGAAAATCATATGCATATACCATACATCTTGAAATTAACAAGCAAGCCACACATGCAATACGTTACCTACCAAACAATCCAGTTGTAGTTGTTGATCCACCTATTCCGTTGCCCTTTCCTTGTTTCTTTTTCCTTCTTTCTCCAAATATAATCTTTGCCAAAGTTCTCCAAGAATACTCTAACTATGCAAAAGTATGAGAAAATGAGAGAGTAGAAGTGAGTTCCACCCAAATTGTCAAAAGGCTAAAACTAGCAAAAAACTCAACTGACAAAAACGTAGTAGCCAAAAGTTGTGAATTGATCCTCAAAATTCTTTTTATCACTGGGACTTCGATTTTCTTCATTTTCCTTCATTTTTCCTTCAACTTCCCTCTCATGAAAATCTGCATCTCTTCACCTTCCCTTTCTCCTATTTTTTTTTTTTTTTATTTGATAAATAAAATGTCAATTATTGCCACTTTTCCTTTGCAAATTTCCATATCCATTAATTAATCACCAATGATACCGATTACTATGTTTTTTCCAATATTCAACTTGGAATATGTGTCCCGTGACCTTGGTCTTAGATTATGTTTTTTATGTAAAAAAATCAACCAGGGGTTGTTACATGTTGTCTTTTCTATGGCTTCTCCTTGAGACGAAAATTCTCACTTGGGATGTTTAAGCAAAAAAGGATGGAAGCATCATTTATTATGTGTTTTATGTTGTCAAAATAGTGAATCTCTTGACAATTTATTCGTTTTTTCCATTTTGTGAAGAATGTTTGGGAGATTTTGTTAGCCCTAAAAATAAAAGGTTTGGGAACTTTGTTGAAGAAAGGTTATGTCTTTTGGTTTAGAGATTTAGCTTTTCCTCTTTTCAATTTTTCCTAGGGTTTGTGATGTAGGGCATTTGGTTAGGGATAATTAAAGTTATTTATCAAAATGATGTTGTATGCTCAACAATAATTGCACATAATTTTAGTGTTACTTTTTTATAATAGTCAAGCCCTTGAAATCGAAGAAGACAAGAATTGTAAGGCAGTTAGTGCTATCTGAAGGAAATGTATGGGGTGTCTTTGGTGGTGCATGTCAAAGGGAGACTTGTGGGGCTGGTGTTGTCATTATATTCACTCATAATGTGGTTGTAAAATGTAATTTGGGAATTGGAAATGGTACTAGATTTGTTGTTCATTTGATTCCTTTTTGGTGTGCCTTGAAGTTAACTTGTTTGACTCAAGTGAAGGTTTTTAAACTGATTGGCGATTCCAAAATAATAGCGGACTATTGAATGGAAAGGTGGATCTTAGAATCCTTCATTTGGAATCGTGGAAAAGGAATATTTGACAACTACAACAACATTTTGACGATATTCAGATCCTTCACCATTGTAAGGAGCATAATATTATTTCAATTATGCTCTCAAAAGAAGCTTTACTTTTGTATGTTGGCATTTGTACCTATTAAGAATTCTACAATGGTGTTTCATCATCAATGTTTTACTTTAATCTCTTTAATTTTTCTTTTCCAATAACAAGTTTTTCTTCTTTATACATAACTTAAACATATTTTAGATGGTAATATAAAATGTCTCTTATGAAATAAAGTAAGCTACTATAAAACCACGAGAATATGCTTTCTAATTTCTATTCTAAAAATATAAAAATATGCTTCGTTGATTTAAAAAAGTAGCAAACAAATAAACAAAACATTACCTTCATTACTAACCATATCATGGTTTTCAGCACTCAGTTTTTTCATCAAGCTTCATTGGGAATGGGCATTGTGAGTGACTGCACCTGCGAAGCAAGAAACATTGACAGTGTATGCCGATCAAATAACACGAAAGGGTCACACTGTAAATTCAGCAACACACGTACAAAATGTGCAGGTCGAATGTTATGCTATTGACCTGCGAGAAGATGCCAGAATACCAAACATACGAAGAAAAACAACCCAGAACATAGAAAAAAATGAGAAATAACAGCATGTATTTTATTATTTAGAGATGAAAGCAATGTTCACTTGCCTCTTCGAGGGGGCGACCTCCAGTAGAGCAGGGCTCAATTACAAAATAAGACACTACGCTCCTCAATGGGGAGTCTCCATCCTTTATATAGGATTCATACATGCAATACCATGGGTCATTACCATGGTTCTCTTAATACCATCTATCTAATACCATGGCCCGTTTGCAACTAACTGTGGTCCCTTTCTTTAAATGCGGGTCAACCACTTAAAATTATTAATATGGGCTTTATTGACTCTTTAACTAACTATAACTATGACTCGACCCTATTACATAAATAAGGGGGTTAGGGTTGGACCCTAACATGCCCTCCCCCATAAAAACAACCTTGTCCTCAAGGCTAAAGCTACAAAAATTACTAAAGAATAGTGGCTGGTTCCCAGGTCGCATCTTCTGGAGAGGTGTCTTTCCACTTGACGAGGACTTCCTTGATCATGCGGCCGCACAGATGTCGTTCTCGCGTGTCAAGGACCTATTCAGGTTAGAGCTAGATTGAACCTTCTTCATCCAATTCAGGTAGACTGGTTTGAATTCTGCAATTGTTCCCCACCACTTTCTTGAGGCATGATACATGGAAGACGGGATGGATTTTTGCAGTGGGTGGCAGGGCTAGCTTGTAGGCTACTTCGCCAATGCACTGAAGTATTCGATAAGGTCCGTAGAATTTTGGAGATAATTTCTGACGGCCCTTGTCTTTAAGTGATGTTTGCTTGTATGGTTACAGACTCAAGAATACCTGATCCCCTTCTTGAAATATGCCCTCTGAACGATGTTGGTCTGCCTATTACTTCATGCGACTCTGAGCTTGATGGAGATTATCTTTAAGATGGGCTAGCATGGTTGCACGGTTCTATAGGAGTTGATCCACTGCTTACACCTTAGAGCATCCAGGGATATAAGAAGTGGGTGAAGGGGGGAGCTGACCATAAAATGATTCATATGGAGTCATCTTGGTGGCAGCATGATAGTTAGTATTATACCACCATTCAGCTAGAGGTAACTATTGTACCCATTGATGTTGCTTTTCTGAAGTGAAGCACCTGAGGTAGGTCTCCAGACATTTGTTGACTGCTTCAGTGTGACCATTAGCTTGGGGATGATAGGAAGTACTTAGTTGGAGTTGGGTGCCTTGTAGCTGGAAAATTTCCTGCCAAAAGTTACTGGTGAAGAGTGGGTCACGATCAGACACAATGGAAGTGGGCATGCCATGCAGTTTTAAGATCTAGTCCATGAAATATTGAGCCACCAAAGTGGGGGTAAATGGGTGGGGTAGGGTGCAAAATGAGCATACTTTGAAAGTATGTCCACAACCACCATGATGACTGACTTGTTGCTTGACTTCGAAAGAAAAGTAATGAAATCCATAGAAACATCCATCCAGATTGAGGCAGGGATGGGAAATGGTTATAAAGTGCCTGGGGACTTGGCTCTTTCTCCTTTGTGGCGCTGACACACATCACATTCAGATACAAAAGTAAGAATGTTAGTTTTCATTCCTATCCAAAAGAAGAAGCGACGAGTGCGAGCATAAGTCTTCTGAAAGCTTGCATGACTTGTAGTGGGAGATGAGTGCAACTCTACCAAAATGCGTGTTTTGAGGGTGGATGTCGGTGATATCACTACTCTATCCTTGTATTGAAGAATATCATCCTTCCAAGCGTAGAACACTATGGAAAGGGATCTGCTCACAATTTATTAATGAGTTGGGAGAGAGAAGTATGTGAAAACCATTCCTTGCGGGCTTCTTCAATCCAATGTGGAATGGGAAGAGAGATTGCTAGCAGGGTGTTGTCCTCCTCAAATTGGCGTGATAAAGCATCCACTACAACATTTTTGTGCCATTTCTTGTAAATTATCTCATAATCATATCCAAACATTTTGGTTAGCCATCTATTTTGTTGTGGCGAGGATACCCGTTTCTCCAGAAAATATTTGAGGCTTTGATGGTCTATGCAGTTTTGGGAACACCGCCCCGATAAGTATGGGTGCCAGGTATCCACTGCATGTAAGATGGCCATCATCTCCTTCTCATAAGTAGATTGTCCCAGATGTTTCCCACTTAGTTTTTAGCTAGTGAAGGCCAAGGGTCGACCTTCCTGCATTAAGACAACCCCAATACCCATACTTGAAGCATCACATTCAATCACAAAATATTTTTGAAGTCGGGTAGTGCCAATGCGGGAGTGGAACACATGGCTTGTTTGAAAGCCATAAACGACTGTTGTGCTTCATTGGTCGAGAGGAATGAATTTCTCTTGAGAAGGTGAGTGAGGGGTCTAGCAATGCGACCATAATTGCAAACAAATTTGCAATAGTAGTTAGTGAGACCCAAGAATCCTCTCAAGCTCTTCAAGGTCTTTGGTTGGGGCCAATCCTGCATTGCCTAGATCTTTTTGGGATCCACCATGACACCTTCATGCACCATAATGTGGCCCAAATACTTGACTTCTTCCATACCAAAAGAGCACTTGGACAATTTGACAAATAATTTATGTTTCCAGAGCAGTTGCAAGAGCAGGTCTACATGCTGAAGATGTTTTTCCCAGGTGAGGCTATAGATGAGAATGTCATCAAAGAAAATGAGGACAAGTTTTATGAGATATGGTCTGAGCAGGTGATTCATGAGGCTCGAAAAAGTGGATGGGGCATTACAGAGACCAAATGGCATGACCATGAATCATAATGGCCTTCATGAGTTCGGAAAGCAGTCTTGGGAATGTCTACTTCTTTCATGTGTATTTGGTGATAGCCCAAGTGAAGATCTAGTTTAGAAAAGAATTGAGCACCATTTAGTTCATCCAACAAATCATCAACAACCGGGATAGGAAATTCATCTTTGACCGCGAGCTTGTTGAGGGCCTTGAAGTCTGGACACATGCACCATTCCCCATCTTTCTTGAGCACCATGACCACCGGTGATGAATAAGGACTAATGCTAGGACGAATGACACCGACTTCCAGGGTTTCCTTCATGATTTTTTTAATTTCATTCTTTTGGGAGAAAGGGTATCTATATGGGCACAAATTCGGTGGTTGTGCCCCTGGGACCAAAGTGATGCTATGATCAGGTTCCCCTCTAGAGGGTGGAAGCTCGTGAGGTTTGTCAAAGACCCATGGGTGGTTGTTTAAGACTTGTTACATCTCAAGATGAAAATGAAGAGTAGTGGGCTCGATGGCCTAGATGGCATTAAATTGGGCGATAACTCCATGATGGCCCCTTTTTAACAACTTTTCCATTCGATGCAAGTTGATGATAGAAGGAGTGCCTTCTTGAAGACCACGGAGGGTATGTGTGTGTTCATTCTACTCAAAGCTCATATATAACTCCTGGAAATCCATTGTGATTGGTCCTAGTGTGCGGAGCCATTCAGCACCCAAGAAAATGTCACAACCACCCATGTTGATGGCAAACATGTGGGTCTTTAGGTGGTAATCTCCCATATGAAGTTTGATATTTTCACAGCGGACTTCACATTTCATTGTCCCCCCATTTGTGACTCTCTGATGGATAAAGTTATGTGTGCTACCACTATCAATCAATACTACTACCAGGCGATGTTTATTAAAACCTCTGATTTTCAGAGTTTGGGGAGAAGAAATGCCTACCAAAGCATGGAGCGAGATGACTGGTTCTTCTGGTGTAGCTGGGAGCTCATTCTCCTATTGGTTGTCCTCATCTTCCTCCTCTGGTCCCTTAAATGGTGGGGCTTCCTCAGATGAACTGTGATTAGTAGCATCAATTTGAAAGAATTTGGGTTCCTTGAATTTATGCCCCAGGGAGTATTTGTCATCACAGTAGTAACACAATCCTTGCTTTCTTCTTTCAACCATTTTTGTGGGGGACACCTTTTGAACCTTAAGTGTTTGGGTAGTGCCCTAAGCCTAGGTGGGGCGTCCCTTGGCTATGAAATTTGGACGAGGCAACTAGGCTGCTAAAGCATGTTCCACTTTGATAGCCTTTGTGCAAGCTTCCATCCATGTGGCTGGGTGGTGCATCCAGACATGGGCTTGGATGGCTTCTTTGAGACCACTTATAAAACATTCCAACTAGAATTCATCTCCCAGACCTATTGTGTGGAAGGCCAATGTATCAAAGGTTGTAATATAGTCGTTTACTGTGCCTATCTATCTTAACGTAGTAAGACGAACCAAAAAATTAGATTCACGGTCAAAGCGGTCACAAATGGATTTTGCGAACACCGGCCAAGTAATTGTCCTTGGATAGTAGTTCTGATGCCACTGCCACCATTGCCATCTTTCTTGGTCCAAGTAAAGGCCTCCCACACGTTGTTTAGTTTCATTATCTACAATGTGATTTAGAGTGAAATATTGTTCCATTTGTGCTACCCAGATTGCCGATTAGAGTCATCAAATTTGTACATGTCCAACTTGGGTGGTCGAGGGTGGGAATGTTGGTGATTTCCTTGGAAGTGAATATGATGGCTAGATTCTCCTTCCAGGTCTTCATCACTACCATGTGCCTCTCGATGCAACCTTGACCAGCTCGGTTTTAATTGGTCCATGAATTGCTGCATCTTGTCTATTAGGCTCTAGAATGTATCCAACCTCTATTCAAGGCACTCGATCTTCTCGTTGGCCATGAATTGAGCTCTAGTTTCTACCATACATAGATCTTGGTCACTTTTCATCACTTTGAAAAAAATTGGGACTGCCTAAAAGTTGAAGTTGACAAGTGAATGGTACTATCGCGCTTAGCTCGTTGTCCTGATTCACATGGGTTGTCTCTTATAAGCATCCCGAGAGGGCCTCAGATTTTTATTTTTTATTTTTTATTTTTTTATTTATTATTATTTTTATTTATTTTTACTTCAGAAGCAGTTTTACTCCCTGCTTATCAATACTGCAGTGGCCAATTTCCAAAAAAGTTAATCTTGCCCAATGTCCTGTGAGAATCGCCCCGGGGTATAGGAGACACAAGCCTCCCTCCACAAATGGTAAAATCTATCTGTGAAACCCTCAACTACTGAACATGAGTTGGACTTCTACGGTGACAGAACCCCAGCTACTAGATCTGAATGGTACTATGGTAGTAGACCTTGAACTGGTGGATTTGATTGTTGCGACGACGACCGAACCCCAACTACTAGATCTGATCTAGAAAAGAAGATAATGGGCAACCTTTAGAGAGACAAAGGAAATATGGTCTCAAGGAGTGTCAGGTGCTACAGATCGCAATATACATAAGGGTCTATCAGTAGTACTTGGCCCAATCTTTCAGGGCACTAACTAAGGAGGATCAATCGTACCCTTAGCCGTACTACCCGACCACCCTATCGTGCGTGCGATTAATCTACCTAAGTGTTGTTCTCAGTGTACTGAAGCAGCAAGAAGACCGACGTTTTATCTACGATGAGGTTTTAGGTGAACCTATGGGGCTTCCTATATACCCAGAGGGTACGTGGAAGACAGTCCGTGTGTGATTCTGTCTAATGCGCTACTACTCGAAGGGGTACCCACAAGGGTTACAAGGGAGTCCAAAAAGCATGACCACCTCTTGTATTTCCTATGTACATGTCTCCCCAAATCCGCAAGTTTATGTGCTCAGTGACAGATCCCGTGGTTTAAAGACGATGGAACAAGTCTCTAGCCAAAAAGAAAATCTGCTAAAAATGGAGATACCAACGGCCCTGGAAAGTGCTCTGATACCACTTGTTATGCTCTTGACCTGCGAGAATATGCTAGAATACCAAATATATGAAGAAATACAACCCAGAACACAGAACAAAATGAGAAATAACAACATGTATTTTATTATTCAGAGATGAAAGCAATGTTTACTTGCCTCTTTGAGGGGTAAACCTCCAATAGAGCAGGGCTCGATTATAAAATAAGACACAACGCTCCTCAATGGGGAGTCTCTATCCTTTATATAGGATTCATACATGCAATACCATGGGTCATTACCGTGGTTCTCTTAATACCATCTATCTGATACCATGGCCCGTTTGTAACTAACTGTGGTCCCTTTCTTTAAATGCGGGTCAACCACTTACAATTATTAATACGGGTTGTATTGACTCTTTAACTAAATATAACTATGACTCGACCCTATTACATAAATAAGAGGGTTAGGGTTGGGCTCTAACATCGAAGCTATATTGGGCTTCAATGTGAATACAAGAGAAGGATAAGTAAGGTACTAACGATTTGGATTTTTCTTATGATCCTTCCATAGAGTCGAGAAACTCAAATTCAGCGAAATTAATCAAAATCTTTGATCTTAATTGCACATATTATTTGTAAGTAAAAAACCACAGATCACCTCAAATTCATGATTTCATTGAGATGAGAGGCTCATTCTACAACCCAGTATAAGGGGATGTGTAAGTTTGTCCGTAAAGTTGACACTTTCTCTAAATAGAAAAATAATGTCGGCTATAATTTAAAAAAATCAATATGTTGTAAAGTAATTAGAAGCTAAAATAAATGTGTGAGTAAGATGTTTAAAACTTATACTTTTAAAAAATATTTCAGTAGAAGATTTAAATAAACTATTTAAAATCTATGTTTACTAATTTGATAAAATGTCTCTTGGTACATGTTATGTAGAATATTTTAATGTCAATTATGTATATATTGTATATAATTTTAAAAACGATTATGTAGATATTATGAAAAAATAAGTTTTATGGTTAAAATGTTTATTTGGTTACATATATACTCTATATAGCATTTAAAAATATAATTTAAACAATGAAAAATTACACATTCTATTTTTCACTATCAAGAAGTTTGCACGTGAAGAAATTTGGTCTCTCTCTACTCATATTAGATGTGTATTTAAGATGGATCTATGTTGGTTATAACATAATCAAATTGTCGGCATGAAAAGTGTTTGTATTGTTGTCCTGAAGATGGATCATAGTTTATTACGCACACAATAGAAGCATGTCACAGTTGATATTTTATCAATCGAAGCAAATATTTGTTACTGACTTCTCTATTGTAACCCAAGTTCATATTTTATCAATTGAAGCATAGATTTTTTATTGACTTCTCTATTGTAACCCAACTTATATTTCAATAGTGCGGGTTCTCGCAAAAATTGAGGGATGAGGAGAGAGAGATTGTGCACACAATAAATCACATACTATGTTTTATTTATCACATAAAGAAGTTACATATATAAGAATTAGGTCACCAACTTCTAGATGACAAGATACGAAGAAGGTAGATCTATGACTCATAAAAAACTCACACACATAGGGAAATAACAACTTCTAGATTGAATCCTTGGGACTCACAATTACAACTCATGATAACACAAGGAAGCATTACTTCCAACACCCTCCCTTAATGCTTACATGGAAAACATTGAAAACACATATTAAACCAACAAGGATAATTTAAGTCTAACTAGTCTTCATCAACACTCACATCCATTTTGGAATCTTGCAAACATCACTCTTTCACCACCACATCTTCGAGCTATCACTTGACCTCCAATTAAAACGTACCCACCTCTGAACATCGTTAATGAACTTTGCAAGATCAATAATATTGACAAGTTGGCTCGTTTGGGCTTATGTGATAAGAGTTGTCAAGTAATGAACAATCCTATGGACCAACCACCATATGTCGAATATTTCTCTCTCTGTTATCTGTTAGTTTATAGGATGGAGGTCTAGATACTTAATGTGTTCAAAAGTTGATCAAACAACATGACCTTACAAGAATTGATGTTTCAGGCACCGAAGCTTCTAGTTTAAGAACCACCAATCCTTTTTTATAATGAATAAAAACACACATGAATTGGTGTTTTGGTCACCGGGGCTTCCAGTTTAAGAACCACCAACACTATTTTATAACTAGATTTGAAAAAATAGAAAACTACTACAACTCACACCACAAACATACAAACTAGATAAAAAAATATTTTATGACTTTAGATCTAGAATGTGAACAAAAGCCTTCCAATTTCCTATAGTAGCTCACATCCTTATTCATGGGTAGCATTTATGTGTGATATGAAACTCTTTTGGAATAAATTTAATAGTAATTGGCTCCCCCACAGAATTTTGAAAAAGAACTACCATTGCAGAAAAACAGTCCTCTCACTTTCCAGCTCTCAGCCTTCCAGTCTACGTCACCAAACTCTTCAACTTTGAGCATTTTCAGCTGGTTTCATTACTGTGGACACCTCATTCCACAAATAACGATGCACTGTGTTGTAGCATCCATTTTTATTCAAGTTTTATTTTTAGTTTTATCACAAAATGAAAGAAAAATAAAAAAATGAAAAAAATCAAACCATTGTCTAAATCTCATGCAGGTTCAATAGGCACGATCAAGCGACAGCTTGATTAGTATGTTGAGGTGTGCTGCAAGGAAGCAATGAGAACGGAGATTAATTAAAGCTCAACCCCCGCAGTTGACCTTGACATTAGCATGGTTGACCACAATGTGTGCCCTGAAATTACTGCGGGGTTTCAACCTTGTTGAAGCTCTCGTACATTCTTTACCCCCGCAAAGTTTAAAATAAATAACTTATTTTATTTGATTGACAACTTTTGAATGTGAGAAACTCGCGGGGAGATTTGTGTCTTCCGATCAACAGGCCACATATCTGACGGTAATCGCACGGTTAACTAGAAGAAGGTTTATTTCAAAGATCGGACGTGATGTTGTATGAAATACAGTTTAATTTGCTGAAGTCCGAGCCAATTGCAGCTGTCCTTCGAAAGAGACAGGATCCGACGGATATTGGGTGGAAAAGTAATCAGGTTTTATCTTTAAAATGGGACCCGATAAATAATTAATGAGCAGTTTTTATTTTCTATCGGGTTCGTATGGGAATCAAATGTGAGTTGAAAAAGCGGACACGATAAGGTTTAGTTCAAACAGGTTTAAAATTTCATGAGTTCCGAAGGATCGGACTGTTTATTGAATGTGTGATCAGATAGTGATCGCGCACATCTCAGGCAGACGCTACAGGTTTATGATCTAGAATCTAAATCCTTTTCAGTTCCGTGGTAAACTATGTTCCGTGTAAATTAGCCAATTCCACTGTTTAAGCAAAATAACCAAAGTTAGAGGGAGATGATGAAAACTTCAAAGGGATGGTGATTGGTCAGGTTTCCTTGTGTTTTAGCTAATCACAACACTTCCGATATGCACATGGGCCCATAACCCCCAAGTCCACGCACAGGGTTTTGTCAAATACATTTTTTTGTGTTAAAACAATTTAACCATTATCAAAGCATATATAGAGAAACTTTATTAGCAGCCAAGCAACAGATCTAAAAAGTGAACAACCATCATCATTTTTCTAAATTCTGTCACTTCTTCTTATTTTATTTTCTTGAGAACAAGGTGTCTTTTACCCTCTATGTAATATTTTGTAATAACATTTACTTTAGATAGTTAGGAGAATAGTTAAGTAATTTGACAGTTTTGGTGATTACCAACTATCTCGTAATGTATAAAAAGAGGAAAATTTACAGAGAAGAGGTTCGAACTTTGGAGAACCTGAAGACTAGGCCATTGTATTCCTGATACAACTGTTGATTAATGAAAGAATCAGAAGTTTTCCGTACATTGTTGGGTATGATTTTGTGACTTCTCCATTATGTGTCATCAAATTTTTTCTTCCTTTAAGTGTGGTAGTGAAGCTGCGGATATTTATTTTGTTATGTAAATGAAGTTAAAATCCCTTAAAAGAGTGCTCCTATACTTGAAGTTCCCACCTCTGCAATTCTTCTAACTTATAGATAGTAGTTTCTATGTAAGACAACATATTATCTTTAACTTCTCCAAGTGTCACAGATAGTAGATTCTGTGTAAAACAGTATATTGTCTATGAATTTTTCAAGCTTTCTTCATTCATCATTTATATTCGGCAATCAAATGACATTCTAAGATTTTCATGTCACCTAAATATTGAGGGTTTAAAACCAAGTCTTTCGGGTCCTTCATTTAAGAATACAACATCAATTAAGTGACAAGCAAGTGACAGTAATTATAAACATTAATGTCTTAATCACAATTTCTACACAGCCAGGAAATTGGTTTCTTAAGGTACAACACTCTAGATGCTCTTCAACTTTCCACAACTGCGAGATCTCAGATACAACAACCAATTATCAAATCTAAATCAATGTTTTCACACTGCGCAAGTCAATTTCACCTCAAGTTTGATCTATCGACCTTTCACTCAAAAGAAAAAAGTGATGGGCTCAATCCCTTGACAAGAAGCATCCCTATCAGCGATGGCCAGAAATTGAAGTCCGAACTGTGTGGACACCTGACTTCTCAGTGATCTCTTTTCATGGAGATCCCATTCACAAGGGAGATTTGGAGATTTGCACTGCCACTTACCCTCAAGGATAGAATATGACACGAGACGAAGATTCAACCATTCTGCGAAAGAAAATATCTTGTTCTCCCATCAACCGTCGTCCAGAATGATGTTGGATTTTGCACTTGCACTCCATGGCTTTCCCTTGATGCAAAGTTCGGGCACAATGACCCGAGGAATAAAATGAAATAGAGAACGATATTGTGATATAAATTTTTAAGCTGCTAGAACTAAAAGACCTCTTCTTTGGGTTCTGATGATTTTCTTCCATAACATGGTCCTTGTACACATTCGTTACAGGTGAATTAATTCATCGATGAGAACTTCATGTTGCAACGCTTGTATAGATAACGTCTGTCTCCTTCATATCTCACAATCAAAACCAACAATTTTTCTTGGATTCCAGATCTACACAACAAACTCATAGAGATTCCAGATCCTACACAAATCTACATGCATAAACGCAAACAAAAATACTAAACTAATCTATGTACAAAACATTAGCTCTCACGGTTCTTACATCTTCCTGTCCTTCCCATGAGTGTGTTAGCCCAACACAGGGTCTGATACCACTTGTTAGAATCAAGATTATCATTACAGCAAAACTCGTAGGTAGTAGTAAATAAATGCATCACCATAGTTAATGGATCCATGAGAGGAGGTTAAGCACATGTCACAAAACACACAGGGAGCGCTGGTTTATCTAATTTCCAACAATCTTACCCCCAACATGAGTTGGGTGTGATTCAAACTCAAGACCTTTGGCTCTCATACCATGACAGAAATTGAGAGATGAGGAGAGAGAGTTTGTGCATACAACAAATCACACACTCTGTTTTATTGATCAGATAACGCAGTTACATATATAAGAATTAGATCACCGACTTCTAGATTATAAGATCCGAAGATGGTAGATCTATGACTCATAGACAACTCACATACATGGGGAAATAACAACTTCTAGATTGACACCTTTGGATTCACAATTACAACTCATGATAACATATAGAGGCATTACTTCCAATATGTTCTAGGTTCCAATAGTTATAGAAGTTGCAAATAAAATTAGATGTTGAGATTAGTAGAAAAAAATCTTAAAATGAAAGAAATGGAATGAGGAAAACAAATCAAATATTTAAAGTTCTTAATTGGTCAACCAATAGATAGTAATAAAATTGTTTTTAAGATTGAAATTGTTTGTTTTTAGTTAGTAAACCAATAAATAGTAATGAAATAATTTTTAAAATTAAAATTGTTTTGAGATTATTTTTTAATAATACTATGAGTAATTTCCTAATAACAAATTAAATAAAAAATAAATTAAAAACCATATAATCTATTTCCCAACCTCTAAAAACTATACAATTTATTTTTCCAACAAAATTCTAAAAAACATAAAAAAAAATTCCAACCAATCTTATTACAAATAAATTTAAGCAAATCTTATTCAAAATAAACAATTAAATATCATTTATGGTGCTCCCACTTAATAATGTCGTCTAAAAGAAGAATATTAAAGATATATAAAAGAAGGATATCAATACTTAAAAAGTGGGCAAAAACTACGTCAATTCATAAAATTATATCAATACAATTGGCCAAGATATGAGAATGACTTTTTAAATATTTCACTGCTACTTTGTTTAATTTTTAGATTTTTTTTTTTCAATTTGTTTTAATAAAATACTTCTTAAACCTTTTTTATTTCATTTCACTTCCTTATCCCCTTTTCTTCATTTTTACGTTCTCTTTTTTCCCAATATGTTTTTAATAAAATACTCCTTGAACCCATTTTATTTCATTTCACTTCACTTCATTGTCTTTTTTTTCATAATTTTTATATTATGTTTTTTAATAATTTTTACATATCATTTTTTAGTAAAAAATAACTTGATTTTCAATTAGTTTTGAAATTTTTATATAAATTTTATAAAGTTAATTAAAGTTCTAAAAAAATTAAATATTTTAAAAATCAAAAATAAATTTTGAAATTTGAAATTCTATTTTCTGATTGGCTCATTTACATGAAATGACTAATTTCATGGTATTTAAAATCGAATTTTCAGAAGAAAAATAATTTATTTAAAAATAAAAATAAGAAATATCTTATATCCAACTAAGTGTCATACCATTTAATTAAAAGTACACCTACCAAATCTAAATATTTATGAAAATGAATTGTCATTTTATGAAGTACGAAACCAAGTGTCATAACAATTAATAAAGAATACACCAATCAAATCCATTTTAATATTTATTTTTACTATATAGTTTTATTAATAAAAATACGAAAGACAATAAATGTAATCATTAATATATATTATATATTATATTTTTTAATCTTTTAACTAATAATTGGATGATGAATTTAATATAAAATAAAATAAAAACTACATATTTTTTAATTGCAATAGTTATTTAAATTAATTTATTTGGATAGTATTTGCATAAATTATTTAGATTTATTTTTAAATATAATTTATTTATAATTAATATATTTTGACAAATCTTTAATTTATTTAGTTTTTATGTTTTTAATATGAATGATGTTGTATTTCAAAATTTATATATTTATAATTGTTAATACATTTTTTACATAAGAATAAGGATAACAATAATTTATTTTCAAGAGATATAAATATAATATTGTTATTATAATTTAATTTTAAGAGATATAGATATAATATTATATATACATGTAAGGTTATTTTAAATTGAGGTTTATGATTACTATATAACATAATTTCTATATACATGATTTTGGAGGTTTTTAACTCTATAGATATTTAAATTAATTTAAAGTGGCTATCAATTTATTTTTGCATAATAAGAAGGTATTAGGCAACAACGTTGTATATTACACTTATTTAATTTCACTTCCTTGTCTCTTTTTCTTCAATATTGAGCAGTAGTATAAAATTATGTTTCGATTATTAAATGTTCTTAAACACCTACTTAAAAAAATAAATCAAAGGCCACACTGACACTATCTTTCTATTATATTTTTCTCTCTTAACACGCCTCGAGGCAAAGTCTGACAGATCATCAGGACTTGCAGTTTTTAAATAGTCAGACATTGGACAAAATTGACTCTGAGAAAATGGAGGATGACGTACCCTGTAAATAACAACCTACAAAAAAATTTAACCAATTGATTCTGAGATCATAGTGCGTAACAAATCGAATTTTAATGTATTATGGATTGAATTGAACAATTTTTTTTTGAATCTACAGCTCGATTTGGCCAAATTTGGTAACTATGGTTAGAAGTAGCACAATCACATTTACCAATGTGGTTGATGTATGCCGATAGGCGCATATCAACAACATTAATAGTTATTATATGTACTTTTTTAAAGACCAACTATTTATAGTTATTATATTAATATTATATTATATATTAAAATAATATTAAATTACTGTATAATATTTTACTTAATATTATTTAATTTTAAATTATCTAATATAATTTAAATATTTAATAATAATATTAACTGGCAATAATAGCAATAATATTAATCAACAATAATAATCTTAATAAATATAATTATTTAGTAATAACAATAATTATTTTAGTAAATGTGGTTGATATACGCATAAGGCTCCATTTGTATCTATGACACAAACCATTGAATAATAATAATAATAATAGCTAATTAATTAATTATTATTAAACAATAATAATATTTTTTAATAAAAATTGTTAAATAATAACAATTATTATTAATTAAATAATAATAATTAATTCTTTGTCACAATGTAACGTTGGACCATGGATGATCATGGTTGATTTTCATATTGAGACAATATTTGTCACAAAGTGACATTTGAGCATGGTTGACCATTATTGGCTATGATTCACTATGTTTGACCCAAATGAATAACAAATCATTGGGATTAATACTAAAAACCCAAGAACTATAAACCTAAGGGAATAATATTAAACCCTAGGAATGTGAACCCTTAGATAAAAAACCCTAAGGCACTGTATTATTAATGAAAGAGAATAATAAACAGAGGGGATAAAAATCACAAACTCAATGCATATAAACCCTAACATAAGTATTATAAACCCTAAAATAAACATGGTTGACCATGGTTGATTTCCATATAGAGACAATCCTTGTCACAATGCAACGTTGGACTATGGTTAACCATGGTTGATTGTAATTGATTTTCATATCGAGACAATCTTTGTCAAAACGCGACGTTGGACCATAATTGACCATGGTTGATTTCCATATCCATATGGTTTGACCATGGTTGATTTCCATATCCATATGGTTTGACCATGGGTGAACATGGTTGGCTATGATCGACCATAGGTGACCATGATTAATATTATAAACCCAAGGGAATTATCAACCGAATGGACTAATATTATAAACCCAACATATATAAACCTTAAGATAAATATTATAAACACTAAAATAAGCATGGTTGACCATGGCTCATTTTCATATTGAGACAATCCTTATCACAATTCCATGTTTAACCATGGTTGATTTTCATATTGAGAAAATATTTATCACAATCCGACATTGGACCATGGCTAATTTTCATATCGAGACAATATTTATCACATTGCGACGCTTGACCATGGTTGACAATGATTGACCATGGTTGACCATGTTTGATTCTATAAAACATGGTTGACCATTATCAACCATGGCTAACCATGGTTGACCATGATTGTCCATGATTTTTATATTGAGACAATTTTTGTCACAATGTGACATTTGACCACAATTGACCATGGTTGACCATGGTTGGTTATGGTTTACCATGATTGATATTATAAACCCAAGGGATTGATATTATGAACCTAAGGGGAAAATAAACCCAAGGGATTAATACTAAAGCCCCATTATTTACCATGGTTGACAATGGGTGACCATGATTGATATTATAAACCTAAGGGAATAATAAACCCAAGGGATTGATATTATAAACTGATCTGAAATGGGGGTTTGACATCTTGTCATAATTACAAGAACCTCCCACTCCAAAGCTTAACAAATAATGATCTAGCTTAGGTTGACAAATGTAGAATTAAGTACTTGAAATAGGTGTATGTCTTTGTTTTAACTATTTAAGTGCTTATTTTCTCATGCTGATATTAAACACATATAACAGTTAATGCAACAAATAGGCAATCACACAACAATATAATCTAGTAGTTCACCCTGATATCATGGGCTACGTCCCGTTGAGATCTTGTCAACTTGACTTGGCTCTTTGGGATTATGGTAAAAATTCTTTTACAAGTTCTATACTCAACTCCAAAGGTTTCTGAACTGAACCAATGGGTTTAGAATACCATCTTATCCCTGGCTGTCCTTACTCTGCAAACAGATTTGAGCTTCCTTGGACTTGATTCCTTCAATTAGTACACTGAGCTGACTTGAGCTTCTGGATGGCACTAACTCCCTTAGAATTCTTCAACTATCTATGGAACTCCTTCTTCTGTCTTCAGCACACATCAGACACCAACAACAGACTTGATCATCTGATCATTTTCTTCCTAAAACTTCATTCATGGCTTATTGGCCCTTAAAGGTCTTCATATGCTTTTGAAAATCCCTGCAATGGATTCAGAAGGTCCTTCACAGTTAGAATTGATTGTTGGTTCACTGAAAATGAGCTTTGGCAGCTCCTGCAACTGCCTCCAACCTCTGGTGGCTTCTGAACTCCAGAATCAATCTTCTTGGATGGAATTATCGATGAAGATGACTTCTTCAGCTTCTATGGACTATTCCATCAACTTCAGAATTCTCTAATTAGTCTAGCAAGCCTCTTGGCTCATTCTCGGGCTCTACCTCTGTTTCTCTGGAAAACTCTGTCTCCTCTGGACTCTACCTTTAAAACTACTCTGTTAGTGCTTTTATATGATGTCTCCACCAAAATTAGCAACTGCACCTGACTTCCACTCAACTTAGCACTTCCACTAAACATTAGCCACTCCGCCAGGCTAACCGTCAGAGGTAGCCATTTAACATTACTGCAACTATTGGGTGCACATATGTCTGATATAACCCTGGCGGTTAGGGACATTCAACCATAAAGCTTTTGTGATCGGGTTAATCCCGAACCGTCAATCTATCTTGACAATCCAAGGGCTATCGTTTCGTCCGCTGGTCAACTTGCCCAAATGATCTCTATCGTAGATGTGACCCCGCTCAATCCAATAGACATCGCTCAATCTCGTGCAGATTTCCTGCACGAATGATATCTGACCAAGGGCACGCAAGAAAAGCAGTTTTTCTCTGCTACGTGTCGCCTGCTGAATGGAATCATGTGCTTTGGGTTCATTACCACTTCCAGCCTTTCACCCGCGCGATATACCATTTACTACTTGGTCGATACTACCCACGTGCTTTATTCGGAATTAATGAAAAAGGCACTTTATAAAGGTTTAGCGCTTTAACAAAGGTTTCTGCACTTAACAAAGGTTTTTGCGCTTTAGGCCAAATTTAACCTTTTAACCTCTTAACCTTTATTCTTTACCTTTGGTTCTTGACTGCGGTTAAAGTCCTGGATCATTTTCTGGTCACTCCTCCCCATTGAGAATCTTTTGGACCCCAAAAGACTGATATACTAATCTGAACAGTAGATGAGAGTACGACACCCTCTTCTTTCAGTCTCCATACACTTGTCTTACATGGCAAGTGCCTCTGAACCAAAACTCTGAAGGTAGTCAACACTTTCCTTCCTAAATGCGCTTGTCCTCCTGTTAAAATGTCTTCCTTGAATTCATGCAGAACTTCTGCTTAGAAGGTTACAGAAGGTAGTTGAACCTATTTTCCTTGATCTTTAATCCAAGGTGGCTCAACAAATGTGAAATTACATCTTCTTCAGAAAAATTTACATTTGTTCCAATTACAGTATGTTTTTCTGACATATTGTCAAAAACAACATAATACAAGAAGACAACTGGATGGCCTAAACTCTTGCTTCATCAAAAGAAACAGATTTCACATCCTGTGAATCATCATCATGTCTTTACATCTTGTGTACAAATGATTGACTAGATACCAAGCCAACAAAAACATGCCTTTACAAACAATTGACCCTTCAAGTCAAGCATGTACAAAAAGAACTTTAAGGATTCTTTTTCAAAGATGAAACACTTCATCATTATCTCCCTTTTACAATCTTGGAGACCAAATCAACTTTTCCCAAGTCAAGAAGACAATACATGCATGTTTAAAACAAGCAATCAACCATCAAGTTAATTACACATACATGTTTAATTACAAAGACAACATCAACATCCGTGTGTTCATGCATATCATGCTCATGCATGTATTCCATCCTTCAACTTTCTCTTAAGCACACCGTGCTTACAAAGATGAAATGAATATAATTTGGCTGCAATAAAGTGAGTCTGTCACTGAACTTTTCCATTCACGTTATTGGTAAAACCCTGCAACTTGCATCTAATTAGAAAAGAAATGCATCAAATCAAAAGACACATGCAACCTTAATTGGATAAGAACTCTAACCATTTCTTACCAATCCATTTCAAAGGTGCTTCCTTTGTCTACACATTGATATCAACCTGTGAATCATCCTGCAGCACATCAATTATGGAAACTTCCTTTCCATTCTTGCCATTCTCTCTTTCCACCTTCTTCAAATTTCATGGAAGCATTGTTGGATTCAGAGTCCAACACTTTTCAGCAATATGTCCTTGCTTATGGCAATAAGTGCAATGCATGTGCATCTTCTTAACAACATGATTTTCCTTGTCCAATGGACCTTTGGCTTCCTGTCTCCTTTCCTTCAATAGTTTCCTATATGTGGCCATTCTCTTCCAACATCTAGAAACACTATGGTTATCCAAACCACAAAAGGAACATGCAATTCTTTTCCCATGCTTATGTGGAAATTTATCATGCTTTACATAATCAAAAGGAATATGATTGAAATCAGATCTATACCTTTCTCTGTCACCTTTGTTACCTTCATGAGGAGGTGAATCGAATGAAGAAGTGGCTCCCTTTGGAACACCATCAATCTCTTCAATGCTTTCAGAGCTTTTACAACTCTCTGGTTCAAGTACCTGCTTATGAACACCTTCTTCCTGCAAAGTATGTTTCAAACTATTGCATTTCCCAAGAATACAATCTTTACACTCTTGAGGTAGAAGACTTGACATGAAACTCCTTTTAGGAACTGTTTCATTTGTCTTCATGGTTGTTTTGGAACTTTCTCCTTCAGCTTGTCCATAGCCAAGACCCAAATACTTAGGCCTTTCCTCAATCATTATTGGCTCAACAATTCCCTGTGCATGTTTTCCCAATCCTTTTCCTTCACAGCCCATCCTTGACATCAACTTGGACCCTATGCCTCTTGTATGCTTTTCAAAAGAACCAAAATAATCATTTGTAGACGAAATTGAAGAAAAACTAGAATTGTTTACCTCTTCTTCAAGCTGATATTTGACTAAGACTTCTTTGGAAATAAAGAGATGTGTCTCCAACTCACGCATCCTTTCCAGGTTCATATTTGCAATATGAAGTTGGCTTTCCATTTCCTGCAATTTTTCAGAAAGCAATTGCTTCTCTTCCTTCATTGAATTCAATTGCTCTAGAAATTTGTTGCTCTTCCTTTCATCCTCATACATTTCTCTCACCATATCCATCATGATGAACATGTATTGCTTGAAGTCTTCATCAAAGGATCTTGTGAAGGAGGAGGATTTTGAGAACTCACTTGTAGAAGTTGTCATTATAACAATGAACAAAAATAACTTCAAAAAAATTCACAAAGAGCTTATTCAAGCAGCTTTTTACACACAAACCTCTTGTGCTTCAAGGATTGCCTTGAGGTCCTTGGGGTAAGGAGAATGCCTTCAGCCCTTCTTTCTTCTTGTCCTCTCCTAGACTTAGCTATCAGTAGCTTTCCCTTCACCTTTGCAAACTCAAACAATAGTCAGTTTACAACAATCAAACAGCCAAATCCCTTGTATTGTTTAAACACCTTTCAAGTCAAACAAGCAATCTATTTCTCTGTCAATCAAGCAACTATGCTTTGTCAATTAAGCAGCTAGCTCTGATACCACCTGATCTGAAATGGGGGTTTGACATCTTGTCATACTTACAAGAACCTCCCACTCCAAAGCTTAACAAATAATGATCTAGCTTAGGTTGACAAATGCAAAATTAAGTACTTGAAATAGGTGTATGTCTTTGTTTTAACTGTTTAAGTGCTTATTTGTTCATGCTGATATTAAACACATATAACAGTAAATGCAACAAATAGACAATCACATATAACAATAATATAATCTAGGAGTTCACCTTGATATCATGGGCTACGTCTCCTTGAGCTCTTGTCAACTTGACTTGGCTCTTTGGGATTATGGTAAAACTTCTTTTACAAGTTCTATAATCAACTGAAAAGGTTTCTGAACTGAACCAATGGGTTTAGAATACCGTCTTATCCCTCATTGTCCTTACTCTGTAGACAGACCTGAGCTTCCTTGTAATTTATTCCTTCAATTAGTACACTGAGTTGACTTGAGCTTCTGGATGGCACTAACTCCCTCAGAATTCTTCAACTGTCTCTGGAACTCCTTCTTCTGTCTTCAACACACATCAGACACCAACAACAGACTTGATCATTTGATCATTTGCTGCCTAAAACTTCCTTCATGGCTTCTTGGCCCTTATAAGTCTTCAGATGCTTATGAAAATCCCTGCAATGGATTTAGAAGGTCCTTTATAGTCAGAATTGACTGTTGGTTCACTAAAAATGAGCTCTGGTAGCTCCTGCAATTGCCTCCAACCTCTGGTGGCTTCTGAACTCCAGAATCAATCTTCTTGGATGGAATTATCCATGAAGATGACTTCTTCAGCTTCTATGGACTATTCCATCAGCTTCAGAATTCTCTAATTAGTCTAGCGAGCCTCTTGGCTCACTCTCGGGCTCTGCCTCTGTTTCTCTGGAAAACTCTCCTTTGGAATCTGCGTTTAAAACTACTTTGTTAGTTCTTTTATATGATGTCTCCACCAAAATTAGCAACTTCACCTGACTTCCACTAAACTTATCACTTCCACTAAACTTTAGCCAGTTTGCTAGGCTGACTGTTGGAGGTAGCCATTTAGCATTACCGCAACTGTTGGGCGCACATATGTACGATATAACCACGAAAGTTAGTGACATTCAGACATAGGTCTTTTGTGAGCAGGTTAATCCTAAACCATCGATCTATCCCGACCATCCAATGACTGTCATGTCATCCACTAGCCAAATTGCTTGGACAATCTCCATCGTAGATGTGACCCTGCTCAATCCAATGGACATCGCTCAATCTCACACAGATTTCCTCCACGAATGATATATGAATGAAGACACGTGAGAAGAGAAATTTTGCTCTGCTACGTGTCGCCTGCTAAATGGAATCACGTGCTTTGCGTTCATTACTGCTTCCAGCCTTTCACCTGTGCGATATACCATTTACTACTTGGCCAATACTTCCCATGTGCTTTATTCGGATTTAATAAAAAAGGCACTTTAGCGCTTTAACAAATGTTTCTGTGCTTTAACAAATGTTTCCGCGTTTAACAAAGGTTTTGCGCTTAACGAAGGTTTTTGTGCTTTAGGCCAAATTTAACCTTTTAACCTCTTAATCTTTATTTTTACCTTTGGTTCTTGACTGCAGTTAAAGTCCTGGATCATTTTCTGATCATAAACCCAAAGGAATAATAAACCCTAGGGATTAGTACTAAAACCCCAAGGGATTATGAACCCAAGTGAATAATATTATACCAAAGGGACTAATACTATCAACCCAAGGTATAAAAACCCTAAGATAAATATTAAAAATACTAAAATAAATATGGTTTGGTGTGGTTGATTTTCATATTGAGGCAATCCTTTTCACAATGCAACATTGGACCATGGTTGACCATGGTTGAACATGGATGATTATGGTTGACCATTGTTGAATAATATTAAACCCTAGGAATATGAACCCTTAGATCAATAAACCCAAGGGACTGATATTATAAACCCAAGGAAATAATAAACCTAAGGGATAAAAGTTATAAAGCCAAGGTATATAAACCCTAACATGAATATTATAAACCCTAAAATAAACATGGTTGACCATGTTTGACCATGATTGATTTCCATATATAGACAATCTTTGTCAGAACGTGACATTGGACCATTGTTGACCATGGTTGATTTCCATATCCATATGGTTTGACCATGGTTGAACTTGGTTGACTATGATTAACCATGGTTGACCATGATTAATATTATAAAGCCAATGGATTGACATTATAAACCTAAGGGATTAATACTAAAACCCCAAGGGATTATGGATCCAAGGGAATAATGTTAAAACCAAGGGACTAATATTATAAACCCAACGTATATAAACCCTAAGATAAATATTATAAACAATAAAATAAACATGGTTGACCATGGTTGATTTTCATATTGAGACAATCCTTATCACAATGCCATGTTAGACCATGGTTGATTTTCATATCGAGACAATCTTTGTCACAATGCGACGTTGGACCATGGTTTTTGACCATGGTTAATTTTCCTATCGATACAATCTTTGTCACAATGTGTCGTTTGACCATGTTTGACCATGTTTGATTCTATAAAACATGGTTGACCATGAGTGTTCATGATTTTCCATGATTTTTATATAGAGACAATTTTTGTCTTAATGCGACATCTGACCATGATTGACCATGGTTGACCATGGTTGGTTATATTTGACCATGCTTAATATTATAAACCCAAGGGATTAATATTAAAACCCCAAGGGATTATCAACCCAATGGAATAATATTAAACATAACAAACTAATATTATAAACCCAAGGTATAAAAACTCTAGATAAATATTAAAAATACTAAAATAAACATGGTTGAGCACGGTTTATTTTCATATTGAGACAATTCTTGTCACAATGTGATGTTGGACCATGGTTCCATTGTTGAATAATATTAAACCCTAGGAATATGAACCCTTAGATCAATAAACCCAAGGGATTGATATTATAAACCCGAGGGAATAATAAACCTAAGGGATAAAAATTATAAACCGAAGGTATATAAACCATAGCATGACTATTATAAACCCTAAAATAAACATGGGTTACCATGGTTAATTTCCATATTAGATTAATCTATTGTGATATTGATATAGTCATAAATAATTGGACTAATATTTAACCTTTAATATTGGGGTTTTATAAAACCAAGGGATTAGTAATATTATAAATACAAGAGATCATTAAACCCAAGGCATTATTAATATTACAAACCCAAGGTATTAATATTATAAAAACAAATTATTAATAAACCCAAGGAATTAATAAACCCAACAAATTAATATTAAAAACACAAACGATTAATAAACCTTAGGAATTAACATTTTAAACTCAAGGGATTAATAAACCCAACGAATTAAATAATAAACCAAAGGAATTATTGACATTATAGACTTAAAGAACGAAAAAACTCAAGCATGTAATGTTATAAACCCAAGCAATCAAAAAACGCAAGGGATCAATATTAAAAACAAAAGGGATTGATAAAGCTTAGAAATTAATATTTTAAACCCAAAGGATTGATAAACCCAGATGACTATGAATATTATAAACCCAAGGGATCAATAAACCCTAGGCATTTTTAATATTATAAACCCAACATGTTAATAAACCAAAGGGATAAACATTGTAAACCTAAGGGATTAATATTAAACCTTAGAACTATTATTTAACCCTTAATATTGAGGATTAATGAACCCAAGGGATTAAATGATAAACCCAAGGAATTATTAATATTATAAACTTAAAGAAAAAAATAAACGCAAGCGTTTAATATTATAAACCAAAGGAAATAGTAAACCCAAGTGATTAATATTATAAATACAAAGGATTAATAAATCCAAGCGATTAATAAACCCGATGAATCAATAAACCCAAAAAACTAATATAAAAGCCCCAAGAGATTAATAAACCACGAGAATTAATATTTTAAACTCAAGGGATTAATAAACCCAAGGAATTTTTAATATTATAAACCCAAGGAACTAATAAACTCAGTGATTTAATATTATAAACCCAAGGAATTAGTGAACCCAAGGGATAAATAATAAAAACCTAAATGATCAATATTAAAAACACAAGAGATTAATAAATCCTGTGAATTAATATTCTAAACATAAAGGATTGATAAACTCGCATGATTATTAATATTATAAACCCAAGCGATCAATAAACCTTAGAGATTATTAGTATTATAAACCCAATGAATAAATAAACTAAAGGGATAAACATTATAAACCTAACAGATTAATATTAAACCCTAGAACTAATATTTAGCCCTTAATATTAGAGTCTAATATACCCAACCAATTATTAATATTAAAAATCTAAGGGATTAATATTACCAACCCAAATAATTAAAAAACAAAGGATTAATATTAAACCATAGGACTAATATTTAACCCTTAATATTGGGGTTTAATATTTAACCATTAATATGGAGGTTCTATAAAACCAAGGGGTTCTTAATATTATAAATACAAGAGATCAATAAACCCAAGGAATTATTAATATTATAAACCCAAGGCATTAGTATTATTAAAACAAATGATTAATAAACCCAAGGAATCAACAAACCCAACAAACTAATATTAAAAATCCAAACGATTAATAAACCTTATGAATTAATATTTTAAACTCAAGGGATTAATAAACCCAAGTGATTAAATGATAAAGCGCAAGGGATTAATATTAAAAACAAAAGGGATTAATAAAGCCTAGGAATTAATATTTTAAACTTAAAAGATTCATAAACCCACATGACTATAAATATTATAAACCAAAGGGATCAATAAACCCTAGGGATTGGTAATATTATAAACTCAACAGGTTAATAATTCGAAGGGATAGACATTATAACTTAATGGATTAATATTAAACCTTAGGACTAATATTTAACCCTTAAGATTAGGGTTTAATAATTCCTAAGGGTTAATATTACCAACTCAAAGAATTAGAAAACTCAAGTGATTAATGTTATAAACTCAACATATTAATATTATAAATACAAAGGATTAAACAACCCAAGTGATTAATAAACCCAAGGAATCAATAAACCCAAGAAACTAATATGAAAAACCCTAGAGATTAAAAAACCCTAAGAAATAATATTTTAAACTCAAGGGATTGATAAACCTAATGGATTATTAATATGATAAAGCCAAGTAACTAATAAACCCAAGGGTTTAATATTATAAACGCAAGGGATAAATGTTAAAAACACAAGACATTAATAAAGCCTAGGAATTAATATTATAAACACAAAGGATTGATAAACTCACATGATTATTAATATTATAAACCCAAGCGATCAATAAACCTTAGGGATTGTTAATATTATAAACCCAACGAATTAATAAACTAAAGGGATAAACATTATAAATCTAACAAATTAATATTAAACCCTAGGACTAATATTTAACCCTTAATATTAGGGTCTAATAAACCCAACCAATTATTAATATTAAAAACTCAAGGGATTAATATTACCAACCCAAAGAATTAGAAAACAAGGGATTAATATTAAACCCTAGGACAAATATTTAACCCTTAATATTGGGGTTTAATAAACCCAAGGGATTATTATTATTATAAATTCAAGGGATTATTAATATTATAAATACAAGGGATGAATAAACCCAATGCATGATAAATACTATAAACCTAAGGCATTAATATTATAAAAACAAATGATTAATAAACCCAAGCAATCAATAAACCCAACAAACTAATATTAAAAACCCAAACGATTAATAAACCCTAGCAAATAATATTTTAAAGTCAAGGGGTTAATAAACCCAAGGGATAAAATGATAAAGCAAAGGAATTATTAATATTATAAACTTAAGGAACAAATAAACCCAAGCGTTTAACATTATAAAACCAAGGAATTATTAAAACCCAAGAGAAAATATTATAAACCTAAGGGATCAAACAATGCAAGGGATCAATATTAAAAACAGAAGGGATTAATAAAGGCTAGGAATTCATATTTTAAACCCAACAGATTGATATTTTAAGCCCAATTGATTAATACTATAAACCCAAGTTGTTTAAACCCCAAGATAAATATTATAAATTGAAAAATAAACATCAATGGCCATGCTTAACCATCGTTGATTTTAGTCAATCCTTATTACACTACGACATTGGACCATGGTTGACCATGATTTGCCATGGTTAATTATGGATTTCATCTGAAGACAATCTGCGTTATAACACAACGTTCGACAAGGCTCATGATGATTGGTTTTGAAAATGGGAGGATCTAGGTGATATTAAATAATTTAAACCCCCTAAGCCCTAAATCTGTGGCATCAATATTATAAACATAAATAATACAATAATACAAAACAATAATAATAAGCATAAACCACAAGCAGTATAATAACCACATTGTAAAACATTAATACATCGATACAGAAATTTAATATGAATACATTAAAATAATACACATAAACCATTAAAACATGATAAATCATCAACACATTTATATCACTACATTATAAACAATTAATAAATTTTAAAGCGTAAATACATTAATATCAATACATGAATATATTAGTAATACATATATCAAGAATATTGATATAAATAACAAAAACATGATGACCCAACAATAATATTATAAACCTCAATAATATTTTCATTTATGAAAGACATGAACAAAGCAAAGGGACCCATAAAAAAAATCAAAACAATTACAAATGCAAGAGAAAAAAATGAAATAGTAACACCCCCATTGGAGCAAAGGAACATAAATGCAAAACATTGAACAATATGTATTTTGAGAGAACATAAAGTCAAAACAAGAAATGAAAAAACACATCTAAATTGCACACGATATGACATTTTAAGACCATCGATATACAATTTTCTACATAACAACAAGGAGGAAAAAATCAATTTCACCAACATTGCAACAAGAGAAAGAACATTGAACTTAGCATATATTTTTTGTTTTGTTTACATCAAATAATTCGCCTATAAAATTGAATTTGAAACACTCCATGAAAATTCATCTATGGAATAACCTCTTTCAAAACACAACAAGATCGATGACAAAAGCTACACCAATTCAAATCAACTGGATAATGATCACGATACTTAACGCTTTCCAACCAATCCATTCTTATTCTCCTCCCAGACTCCCTCTGGTGTACATGTAATAAGCATTTTACATTTTTTTCCGTTTCATCTAGCACACAAATACACTCGTCAATAAAAGCAGGATGGAACCCATGTTTTTTTATCAAACTTGTTCTGAAAATACGAAATAAAACTTATTGCTCCAACAATATTGCGCATTGTTTTGGCATAATAGATGACATCATTATTGTCCATATCTACATTTAAAAAAAAAACAACAAAAGAAAAATTAATACACACAAACACCAACAAATAAGCATACACACACACACACACAGATACATAAAACATAGCACCCCATTTTTATTTATGTTAAAAATCTTAATCTTATAAACCTTGTGCTACAAAATAATATAATGTTACATGAACCGAATGATATAAAAAATTCTACAAATATAAACCTCATTAGAAAAACATATTGTACACAGGAAATGAGTGATACGACTGTTATTACAATAGTCAACAAAAATTTCCAATTTTGTAAAATTAATGTTTAAAACCCAACATTATTATGTTAGTAAGACTATATTTATATGTAAATTAATGTTAATGTTTATATTAATATTTTTGTTTAATACTAATATCAATGTTTTTCTTCGATATAAATATTAACATTAAACTCATTTTTATTATTATTAAAAAACATAATCTTATAAACCTCATGTTATCAAATAACCTAATGTTACGTGAACCAAGTGACATAAAACTCTCTAAAAATATAAAGCTCATTCCATTGAAGATAAACAAACCTAAAGTTATTAAATATAATATTCAATCAAAACACTTACACCGATGTCTAATGCTAATGTTCATATTAATGTATAGACACATCATTTGTTTAATATTAATATTAAACATCATTAATATTAATATTAATATTCATTAATAGACATATTAATAGACATACTTGTTACCAATATTAATATTGATAATTTTCGGTATGGTGGCCAAATAGTTCATTAATATTTGATATCATTGGTAATATTAATATTAATATCATATAACTGGTTGTTTATGTGTGAATGGTTTGTTGTAAACAAAAGAACAATAGCCACTTAAAAAAATAAAAAAATTGGAAAATATGAAAAATGATGTTAACAATTTTCTCAAAATATCTGAGTTTATCCATAGATCAGATTGCTGAGGCCAATCATTGAACCATAGTTGTCTTTGCCCCCAAGCCTGGGTAAACCTCCTCGCTACCTCACACACAGAATTTGTTGGTCCCCAGTTCATAATTGATAGGATATTTCCATCATTTAATCGTTTAGTCGGTTGGGCACCCCCGCATGACCCAGATCACCAAATTCTTGTACGACACAACTACTCAAATTGAGGCTGGCATAGTCGGTGGGCTTATTTCTAGTTAGGCCAAGCGACTGGATGTATCGAGCTAATCTGTGGATGAATCAGACAGACATTACCAAGTTATTTCGTTTCAAGAAGAGAATGAATGGAAAGGAGGGAAAGAGCTGATATATATAAATAGCGGGAGAAATGCAAGAAGGCGCAGCTCCTTCGGGTGAAGAATGGAACCCTCTTATATAACCATAGTGCCCTTACTTATCTATTTATAAGATTTTGTAGGGCATATGTATCTGCCCTGATCTCTCTCTAATTAAGGCTCTCGAACTTCTTTCTAATAAGGATGGACCAAATGAATCAATAGTATGGCTATCAGATCAACAAGGTGGGGTGGATTTACTTTGGTGGTTAGTGCTTGCTACAGTATGGTCAACCAATTCCCAAAACCCATACCTAGCTATCGGAACTATTGGGTGAGCCCTGCCTATTATTCATTAGCAACTACCACCTATGGTAAGGAAGGGTTGGGTGAGGGATATGTCATCTATACCAATATACCTGGTCAACCGGTGCTATTACAATCTACCCACTTCTCTTTCCCACCTAGCTACTTCAAGTTCTAGCGTAACAACATTTCTAGCCCAACTTGAAAGATAATGAACACTCATATTCTTCCTTCTTTAGTCCAGAATGAAAGTGATTCATTCGAGTGACATGTGATTGACCCAAGTCATCCTCAATATTTGATCTGTGAGTAACACTTACATGTGGGTTACGAGCAATGCGACATAGAGAACCTTTGGTACATGCGGTGTATGGTCGCTATTAGGATGCGAAATTTGCAAGGAACTACTAGATGAGGGTTGAGTTTCATCACGCTTCACTAGATTTTGCTCGGTGTAACTATATGTCTGGTTACATGTTTGAAGGTGTACATCTAACGAGTTCATGCAGATATTATGATAGGATGGATCTCCTAGTTGGGAAGGATTAAAAGGATGGCAATATTTTGAATGGTGGGAGGAAATAACGGTCTCTTGTTGGTTAACTACTACCCTAGTTTGAGGACAGGGGTTTTGTATCACTGCAGGCTAGGGAATCTTTTGAGGATGGAAATTTATCTTGAAGTTTAGAAATGTTGGTGAATCTTGTAGTCTATCATATGCAATCTATAAAATGTTTAACAATATTTTGTAAAAATATTCAAATTTCTAATAATTTTATATAGTATTTATATAAAATTTTGCCAATTTTTAAGGTGAAATAATTCTATACTATAGAACTTGGGTGAATTATTTTTATAAAAAATGGAAATTAGTGAACCTTGTTTTTGGAAAAAGCATGGAAAACTAGCCCACCTGCGAATATTAGCCCCTGAAATTTTCCTTGATGCAGGCTGTAAAGCATTAGGGTGTTGTTGTTGACGGTTACGATTTCCTTGTGGGGGATTAGTACCAAAGCTACTTGCTAGTTTCTTAAACCTCTAAAATTCACTTATTTTAGGGTAGTAATGAATGTCATGGCCACATTCATAGCAAAGTACGTAAGGGAAGTTGGTCCTGAGCTGATTGTTCTTTCCTTGCTTGGGTTGATTGATAGGGCCAAAAATATGGTTTTGGTTTGTGATATTATGGTTGCCTCCATTGTTATTGGTTGGATTGGGTACATTCCCCCTAGCCCTTAAGGATGGTTTTGGATTTTCTTCTTCCCTTTATTCTTCCCCTTGTTTTGTGGATTCTAGGGATTTGTCGTGTTTAGCTGTTCAAATGCTTGTGTTTGTTAGGCTGACAAAGGTTGGACAAAGTTGACACTTACTTGAGGCAAGGAGGGTTAGAGGGCTGAGAGCCTAGGTGGAGGCCTAGGGAAAGGGTAATAAGGATTCTAGGGAAAGGGTAATAAGGATTCTCATGTGGAGTTGCACCATAATAACCGCTTAACCCATATGATGAAGATGTGATGCCATTGCAATTTTGACTTGTGAATGAAGGGTTGTGTACATGTTGTGAGTTATGGGTTCCAGAGTTGGATGTACTGGCACCACTATATGAGGGTCATGACCTGCCATAATGATTATTGGGGATGGGGTGAGGAATATTGTTTTTCCTGTATGTGGGTTGACCATCTGAAGTTTGGCTCAATGATAGGAAGAGCTAGAGAGATAAGCCAACGAAAAGAAAAGTTGTAATGAAGCAAAGCGAGGTTCGTTAGCTTTATAAGTGTAGTGGAAAGAGAAGGGCCTCGTTTCTATCCTTATTCTCTCTCTAGTTACCGCATTACTTACCATCGTAGATTCAGAGTAATATAAGGATAAAGACAACACAACACCATATAAACGACAATACATGGAGCATTATAAACAATAGGACCACTCAAACAATGTATTGTTCTCGTAACGATGAAGGAAACAATTTTCCCTTTTAGCAGTGCTATGGAAAAGAATTTAGCGGGTAGGTAGATGAACGTACTTACAGTAGTTGTTGACTTGGGAAAATTTTTCATAGCTTACAAATTCATTCAATCATCCAAGGGATTGCTTACCCCAAACGTAGACCAAGACAAAATCTCTGGGATTTCCTACAGGCGTCTTGCACAAATCTCATCCATTCTGAAAGATGGTTGATTTTGCTTTGTGCCTATGCATAGGGTTTGATCTGGTCAAGCATGTCTCCTTTTGCTTTGGGGCACGAGAGCAGTTTTACCGAGATTTGAGGAAATAATTGGCAGAGAAGACAGGTTCCAGGGCAGCATACGACAAATCTATGTGGGGAAAAACTCGAAATACTACTTACCTTGACAAGAAAGAAATGTAGCCTTGTAGGGCACAAAGCGTTAACATTATTATTTTCTATCCGTTTCTCCTCTCATTAGGGAGTCGGTTGTTCTTAGAATGCACAAAATGACTAATGGATACTAGTCTGCTATAGTTAAATGCTAAACACTTGATGCATTATTGGCTATTATAGAATAAGAAGCTCTTATTAGATACCATGCTATTATGGGTAAATAGGCTATAGCTACAAAGTAACTAATTCTTATGGTAGAGTAGCCTAGATAGTCTCAGTGGCGCTAACATATCTTTGGTTGGGGTATTAAGGTATAACAAAACTAGCTTAAATGATAAGAGGTTGGATCAATATATTTACAAGCTAAATTGGCATGCAAGGATATAGAGTCATTTGGGGTTCAAATATAATAACTTTAGATTATATAACCAAAATGTAACTAAGTGTATAAATATTGCCTCATGGGCATAGTATTCAATGGAGATTGTTGAGGAACCTATTGAAGGATCATAATATGATGGGGAGCCATTTCTTAATGAGAGACTAATTAAGTGCCTATATTTCATTGAGCATGAGTAACTAGTGTGAGTGGAAAAATGATAATGGAGATTCTGTGAATCGTAAGTGTTGCACTCATCGTAGCACCATCATAGATCCATATTAAGTACCGCTCTAACAGAAAGGGAAAAAATTCTTCACATGCAAACTTTTTTACAGTGCAAAGTACAATGTGTGATTTTTCATTGTTTAAATTCTATTTTTTAATGCTACATAGAGTATATATAGAACCAAATAAAATTTTAACGCTAAAAACTTATTTCCTTTTCTATATAAATATATATGAAGTTGATATCAACATAAATTAGTTAACATAGATCTTCAAATAGTTTATTTAAATCTTTGGTTGAATTTTTTTGAAAATTATAATATTTAAATTCACACATTTTTATTACTTCTAATTACTTTAAAGTATATTCATTTTTTTACTTCTAATTACTTTAAAGTATATTCTTTTTTTTTTATTATAGCTGATATTATTTTTCTATGAGTGATTGGAGACTTCCACAGTTATTCGTATTGTTATATATTTTCAGAAGGGCACTGTGCAATATATGTGATCTGTCCAACTTTTTGGATGGGAACCCCATCCATCATCTTGGATGGGAATTCCATTCATCATCAAGGACCAAAAAGGCTCTCTTTGGTCCCTGATGATGAATGGAATTCTAGTCCGAAACATTGGATAGATCACATATATTACACAGTGCCCTTCGGGAAATTTATAACAACTATTTTTCTATTTAAAACATCATTTTTATTTTTTATTTTTATTTTAAAACGACACTGACATACGGATGAACAAACTTATGGATCCCCTCATACTAGGCTGTAGGCTGAGCCTTTCAACTCAATAAAGGGACACGAACTGACAGAAAAACTTACAGATCCCCTAATACTGCGATGTAAAATGCGCCTCTCCACTCAATAAATATAGAGTAAAAGATTATAATTTGGGTGTGGTTGGTAATCTATATATATATATATATATATATATATATATATATATATATAGTGCGTTATAGCGTGCTAAAGGAATTGTAATCGAAATGATTACAATTTGAACATGCCACTGCAACAAGCTTTGTTATACAAATAAATCGACTTTAAATCTAATTTATGTTGTGATTAGCTCCAAACTAATCCATTTAAAACAAACTAAATTAAGTGGATTTTCCATAGACATCATAAAATGTTATGAGATTACACTTGATAGCATTGGAATCTAAATACCAAATTTTGAAAGTAGATACATCGAAACCTTGCTATGTTATCAATACAATTGAAATGAAACCCAAATAGTCATATACATTAATAGATAACTTTAAGAGGCCTTATTACCAAAGTCCTGAATATGTGTTTAAGGAGTCTACTTATAATAACCACTTTTCGGAAACATATTTTGTGTTGCCAATGCCAGAGTTTGCTTCATAGCCATTACGATTACAGGAATCGGTAACATAGCCACCACCATAACCTGAACAATAGGCGCCATTACTTTTTGAATGTCCACCGTAGCCCGAATCGTATTGATCACCACCTTGCTCGTAGCCTGTATAACGGCCATGCCAATCGGAGCCAACTCCTAAACCATAAGCTTCACTGTGATATCTAGAGTGCTCCTTATATCTGACACCTATGTCATTCCCAACCCCCAAATTTTCTGAATAATACTCACTAGCTCTAGCTGACCCGGGACGATACCCACTCCCGGCTTCTCCATAGCAGGCTTTACTCCCAGAAACCAACACGAGAAGTTAAAATAAGATAATTACTCCTGCATGAGTAGTTGGCTAAACATAGAGAGTCAGTTAATGGAGTGATTGAGTGGTTGAGTGTTTGAGTGTTGAATCAAGTCGAGTTAAGTGATAGACGACTTTGAGTGTGTGGTTGCACATCACGATTTTTTAGGCAAGTAGCTAGTTGGAAAAGGATAAATACCCTTCACCAGGTTCATTGTAAGAATAATGTTTTGTGTGATCAATAAAAGAGAAACAACTCGTGTCTTATGTGTAAATTCATGTTTTGTCTTCTATGTCTCTCCAACAAGTGGTATCAGCGCAAGGTTAAGCCAAAGCTTTGAAACATCCTGAGTATCAGAGTAGTGGAGCCGCAGTTTATAGAGAAAGTTAATTGTTTATTATTAGAGTTAGAGGAGCCATGTTGTGTGAGCATATCTCGCAGGAGATATTCGTGCGTGTGTGAAGTCGCAGCCTCAGCCTGCATAGCCACGCTGTGTGAGCATCAATCACAACCAATAGTCGCAATTTTTTCGGCAGCTGCAGCTGTCGTTAACAACCATCCTCGAGTACGAGGTAGTGAGTCCCCATTGCTAATTAAAGAGAGTCGCACCTGTTGTAGCCGGTACAAGAAGGAACGAGAGAAAAGTTGCATCAAAACAAAAATTAAGAGCACACAGAAAGTCTTTTTTAAAGACCAAGCCAACCTTGGTGGAATGCAATTCGAAGGAGTCAAAACTATTGCCAGTCACGTGGGGCAAGTGGGGCAAGTATAAGTAAAAATTTTCTTTTGGTATTCAAAAGTCTATAAAAACCATAAATAAAAGGTTATATGTTACGTGGAGTTTAAGTGGGCCTTTTAATTTTATGGTGAGAAAGGTTTTTTTTATTAAAGTTTTCAAAAAGGTTTTTTTTGAAAAAGTTTTTTCTAAAGTTTATATATATATATATATATATATATATATATATATATATAAAAAAACTTAAGAGAAATTTTTTCTTGAAAATAAATTTTTGGAGAAAGATGGCTTTCTCAAATTCCCAGCCCTAGTTCCCACCGTTTATAGGGAAATATTATGATTTGTGGTCCATTAAGATGGTGACCACATTGTAGGATCATGATGTTTTGGATTATGTCAAGTTTGGCTTTTCACAACCTAATGATGAAGCAACAGAACGAGCTCTCAACAATAAAGAGAGGGAATAATGGAAGAAAAACAAGAAGAATAATGCACAAGCGTTGCAACTTTTTTAGCAGGGAGTGGATCGAGCAGTGTTCCAGAAGATTATGATCACGTCTTCAGAAAAAGTAGCATGGGATACTTTGGCGAAAAACTATACATGTATGGCAAAAGTCAGTATTGTTAAGTTGCAGAATACTATGAGAGATTTTGAAAGTCTGCAGATGAAGGAGACATAGGACATCGATTCCATGAATCGGGTCATAATTGTCATAAATCAGTTAAATATTTATGGTGAAGATATTAAAGATCAAATAGTGGTTGAGAAGGTCCTCATATCTTTGTCTACCAAATTTGATGTTGTGGTAGCATCTATAGAAGAAGCCAAGGATTTGGCATCATTGACATTTGATGAGTTGACTGGATCACTTCTATCACATGAGGCAAGGATAGACATAAATAAGGATTCCACTTTAGAGTCCGCTTTCAAAAATCAGGTTTCTATTTCAAGAGACAGAGGTTGAGGCAGAAGTAGATCGAGAGGTAGAGGACAAAGCGGAAGATATGGTGGTCAAAGAGATGACCCATTAGGGGATTTTTGAGGTCTAAAATGGGCCTCCTAAGAAAAATGTACAACCAAAATAAACTTTATAAGAACCAATAGGATTAAAGATGATGATGTCAATCATGGGGCATGAGTCGCCATTTTTGGAATAAAAAAGTAAAAAGGTTAAAAAATAATAAAATAATAAAACTACTTTTTAATCTCGTATTTTCAACTTATCTCCCTAAGGTTTTACTCAAATTTCAAGCAGGAGCATTTGTTGGACGCAAAATTTAATTCCTCATCCAAAGAGTACCCATAATTTCATTACTCATCCAAGGAGTACCTATGTCGCATACTTTCGATGGACCTTGCTACACAAAAAAATTAGAATACATGAAAAACGTGATTGCAATCATGTTTTTCATGTATTTCTCATTTGCGTGTAGCAGGGTCGATCAAAAGTATGCAACATGGGTACTCCTTGAATGAGTAATGAAATTATGCATCCAACAAGTGTTTCCGCTCAAAATTTGAGTAAATCCGTAGGGAGATAAGTTGAAAATACGAGTTGAAAAAATAGTTTTTTCTTTTTTCCCTCTAAAATTTGATGATGTCACCTAATCTTATTTTATTATTTCCACTATTATTTTATAATTTCCTTAGGAGGCCCATTTTAGACCTCAAAACTTCCCTAATGGAGAAGAGCATGAACATGAAAATTAAAACAACTATAAAAGCTTCAACAATAATCAAAGAGTTGACAAATCAAAGGTGAGATGTTATTATTGCAATAAATTTAGTCACTATGCTTGTGATTGCATGAAGAAGATAGCTGATCAAGGGAACCAAAGATCTAATGTCACAACATAGAGTACTAACTCCATGTTCCTAGCTTCCCACACTATGCATGAACCTTCTGCTAGTGTGTGGATATTAGACAGTGGTTGCAATAACACATGACATACATCAATAATTTAGTTGCAAATTTCGATAAATCTATGAAAACAGAGGTAAAGTTGGGCACTGACAAGACTGTGGAAGTAGATGACAAAGCAGTGGTCAAAATTTTGACCAAGCAGGGGGAGACGAAGACAATATCGGAGGTATATTATGTTCCTAGTCTCAAATATAATTTGTTAAGTGTTGGTCAATTGACACAGAAAGGATACAAAGTTATCTTTCAAGGTCAAGAATAATTTATATATGACAAGCCCCCAAGCAAGTAGCTTATAGAAAAGGTGCAGATGATGAGAAACATACTCTTTCTTCTAATTAGGAATTAGAATGGTCAAGTGAGTTATTTTATAGTTGCATGTTCTGATGATTATTGGTTATGACACTTTCGATTTGGACACTTGCACTTTTTTGGTTTAAGATTGTTGTAGCAGAAACATACGGTCAGAGGATTACCTCCCATCAAAGAACCTACAAGTACTTGTGAGTGTTGCATCTTGGGAAAGTAACACCGTGAAAGTTTTCCAAAGGGAGTTCCATACAGAGCAAAGCAACCTCTTGAGCTAGTGCATACAGACTTGTGTGGACCTATGAGGACACAGTCGATTGGTGGAAGTTGTTATTTCTTCACTTTCATTAATGACTACAACAGAAAGACTTGGGTTTACTTCTTGAATCAAAAGTCTAAAAATTTTGCAAAGTTCAAGGAATTCAAACCTTTAGGAGAGAAACAAAGTGATCAACAAATCAAGGTATTGAGGTCAGACCATGGTGGAGAATATGATTCAAACGCATTCCATGATTATTGCGAATAACATGGAATTAGAAGAAAATTTACAACCAGCCACACACCACAACAGAATGGTGTAGCATAGAGAAAGAACAAGACAATTATGAACATGGTAAGAAGCATGTTGAAAGGAAGAAACTTGTCTAATGAGTATTGGCGAAAGCAGTTGCATGATTTATGTGATCAATAGATCTCCTACAAAGAGTGTGATGAACAAAGTACAATAAAAATCATGGTCATGTATGTTTTGTGGTGTATCTCATCTCAGAGTATTTGGATGTGTAGTTTGAAGTTTATGCACATATGCCTAAGAAGCAAAGAGGCAAGTTGGATGATAAAAGTGAAAAATGCATATTCACTGGTTATAGTGAGTAATCAAAAGCTTACAAATTGTATAACCCTGTCACATAGAAGACCATAATTAGTAGAGATATTGTGTTCAAAGAACAAGAGTCATGAAATGGAACTGTAGACAAAAATGTGGATGCATAAGTGCCACCGATGGAAGAAGATGATGTAGCAGAAAATGAGCAACAAGAATCACACGTGAAGACACCAAACAGAGAGACACCATCAAGGACTCCAATATTTTCTAAGGAGCATGGATCTGCTTGAAGATCAACAGATCGAGATTCTCCCAGCCATCAATTAGGTGACGAATCAAGCAATGGTAAAAGAAATATGAGAAGTCTGAAATATATTTATGATGATTTGGATGTTAGTTCAAATTTTGCATTGTTGTCATTCCAACCTTCTTCGTTTGAAGAAATTGAAGCTATTGAAAAGAATTATACATGGGATTTGGTTGATTTACCAAAGGACAAAAATTCCATTGGTGTAAAGTGGGTGTACAAGACAAAGTTGAATGAGAAAGATGAAATTAACAGATTTAAAGCTAGACTTGTAGCAAAAGGATTCTCGCAACAACCGGGAATATATTTTGGATAAATGTTTGCTCCGGTAGCCAGATTCGATACTGTAAGAGAAGTTCAAGCCACAATAGCTCAAAACAAGTGGAAAATATATCAGATGGATCTGAAATCAGCCTTCTTGAATGAAATTCTAGAAGAATAAATTTATGTGTAGCAGCCTCTAGGATATGAAGTTGAGAGTAATGAAGAGAAAAATTATAGGTTGAAGAAAACGCTCTACGGATTGAAGAAGTGCCAAGAGCTTGGTATAGCAAAATCAACATCTACATGATTAGGAATGGATTTTGTAGAAGCAACATTGAGAATACCTTATACACAAAGGGAAATGAGCATGGACAATTTTTGATTGTTTGGTTATATGTTGATGACATGATTTTTATAGGTGCTTTTGAGATAGATGAATTTAAAGCAGCATGATGAAATAATTTGAGATGACAGATCTTGGCCTTATGAAATATTTTCTTGGTATAGAAGTTGAGAAATCTGAAAAAAGAAATTTTTATTTCTCAAATAAAGATGCCAAAGATTTGTTGAAAAGATTCAGGGTGGAAAATTGCAAACTTTTCCCTACACCAGTTGCAACAGGTACAAAGTTAAGCAAGGATGATGAAGGATCAGATGTCAATCCAACCCTATTCAAAAGATTGGTTGGCAGCCTCATGTATCTCACAGCTACAAGACCGGATATCAGTGCGGGGAAAAGAATCCTGAGATACATAGCTGGAACTAGAGATTGTGACATAATGTATGCAAGCACAAAAAATAAAGATTTGATTGGATACAAAGATAATGATTTTGTAGGCAGTTTGGATGACAGGAACATCACTTTTGGTTATGTGTTCCATCTTGGTTCAAGTGTGATTTCATGGGCATCTAAGAAGAAGAATTGTGACACTTTCGTCAGCAAAAGCAGAATATGTAGCAACAACATCAGTAGCATGTCAATCAATGTGGTTAAGAAGAGTATTTGATGGAGTCAAGTAGAAACAACAAAGATCAACAATAATATATTGTGACATCATCTTAGGATTGCACTATCCAAGAATAGTTTGTTTGATCAGAAGAGCAAACATATTGATACTAGATATCAGTTTATTAAAAAACTTGTGAGCAATGGAGAAGTTCACTTGAAACTTTGTAAATCTAGTGATCAATTGACTCATATATCTACTAAGTCATTAGCAAAAGATGTGTTTGAGTTTCATAGAAGAAACTTGGGTGTTGTAAGCCTAGCTGAGACATAGACCAGCAGGCATGTTTGAGTTGTCATGAGTAATGTTTTAGTTTAGTGGTCGTAATTAAAGGGGAGTGTTAAAATAAGTTGTCATGATTAATGTTTTAGTTTAATGGTCCAGGAATGTTAAAATAAGATAATTACTCATGAATGAGGAGTTGGCTAAACATAGAGAGTCAGTGAATGATTGAGTGTTTGAATTTTGAGTCAAGTTGCATTAATTGATAGATGACTTTGAATGTGTGGTTGTGTGTCAAAATATTTTAGGCAAGTAGCTAGTTGGAAAAGTATAAATACCCTTCACTGGATTTATTGTAAGCATTATGTTTTATGTGATCAATAAAAAACAATTCATATCTTATGTGTGAATTCATGTCTTTTCTTCTCTATCTCTCCCACACGAAAAGCCTCGCTTTTGTCATATACATAACCATCACCGTTTACTTGGCCTCGGTGGAAACCATAGCCATAGCCATTACCGGAACCGGTTCCCAAAGCATTATCTACACGGCTCCTGGTGTAACCTTCTCCGTACCCGACAGTGTTTGATCCCCCAGCGGGGTTGTAGTAAGCGGGCTTTTTGTCAAAGAATCTGCTCTCCCTCGCTTCCATGTTGCACGCAAACAGACTCAATGCAAGCACATGGAGGGACAGAACTTTAGTGCTAGGCTCCATTGTCGATTCTATCTTCGATATTAAGCTCAGTCAGAAGTAAATTAGCTCAGCACACGAGAACACGAGCTACAAAGATGTAAATGATTCATATTTATAGATCGAAATTTCTTCCGTCATTTATTGTTAAAGCCATGAACTGTCCGTTAGGTTAGGTTTTGCATGGCACGCTCCCATGAATTGTCTATTAGTCTTTCCATGGTGCGGTCCCATGAATTGTCTATTAGTCTTTCCATGGAGCGCTCCCATGAATTGTCGGTTAGTCTTTGCAGGGTGCGCTCCCACTTATATAAATTTGACATTCCCCACCAGCTGGAATTGCTCTGCATTTATTTTCTCTTAACGTACACATGGCCTCCAATTTATCTTTTCAACTTCAACCGACACAAGATGTGAATATTGCGATGTTCACGACTGAAAGTGTCCACGTAGAACCGTGGTGTCCCATCCGTTAGGCCCACACGGATGAAGCGTACTTGTGTCTCATCCTTACACTGTATTGAAGCTTGTGGGCATACGCCTACCGAATTATTTTTCAGCCCATTTAAATTTCATGATTTTTTTAATATTTTGACAATCAGTATTGGAAACAATCTGCTGCGCTTAGATTTAGCTTTGTATTGCTGTGATGCATTTAGATTCTAGCTAACTTCGGATCCATCGTGGAATTTTTCGCCATTATCGACCTACGGATTGAAAATGTTTGAATGATTGGCATGATATTTTATATTGTCATATGCGGCATTCCGTCATGCGTTTGTACTTGCATGACGAGCAGCGAAAGTTATAATTTTTTTTTATGCTGAAAAGATTATTTGTCAAATTACTGATTTCAATTAATCTTTTTAAGATTTTACACCAATTAAATTTAAAAATTTAATAGAAATTTTTTCAAAAAAATCACACTTAAAACTATTTGTGAAAGTATATTAAAAATCATCTAAAATCCAATAATAATTGGCTAATTGATCATTTATAAAGTTGTTACATAAACTACTTATTTGAAAGACAAATTGCCTCTACAGTTTTGGACAGAATTCTAGCCCAAATTTCATACAAAATTTTATGGCCAAAATTGATTTGTGTTGTTTAAATTAATTTTTTGACTATATGAATTGAATACTCAAAAACCCTAGTGACATTTATATCAAACTTTCTGATTTGAATAAATACTTACAGAATCCAAAAAAATTAGATAAATCTAGAAAAATTAGATAAAAAAATAAACCAAAAAACACACATAAAAACTGTTCATTAATATATATAAAAAACCATCTAAAATGTAATGTGACAGCTGGCTAATTGAAAATTTATAAACGTTATTAATGGATTTAATCTCCATGCATAAACTGCAGAACTCTAATTATTTGAAACGCAATTGCCTCTACTGGTTCATAACGTCTCTGATATAATAGAAATGCACAACATTATCTTGCTGTTGTGTAATCAGGAGCAGAATCCATTAGAATTTAAAAGGTAAATATGCTGTAGTCAATTTAATTAATTGGGTTCGCAAATATAATTTGATCTGTACAATAGAAATAATTGGTTTGGTAACGTTGAAATTTGTAATTCCAATCTACCAACCGACCGATGAATATGACGAGGGCCGGGCTTTGAATTACAACGATGCATCTATCGTGTACAGTCATCGGGCATCAATGGTCGTCCAAAAGCATTTAACAAGCCACTACTTTTTACTAAAACAGACCACACTTTTCTCAATGGATAATTCATCATTAAGTGATGAATAGTTCTCGTAAATTCGGGAATGGAATTTGCTCACCAAGTGTCCATAAAGATACGTGTTTTGATATTAGAGTTATTAACTACTCTAATGTTTTTGTTGCAATCATTCAATTATAAATTTAATAGTTTGTTGTGATCACTAAATTTGATTTGGTGGGTTGTTTGAATTTCAAATCCAAATTTGATGGGTAGTATGAAACTATATTGGGCTTCAATGCGAATACGGGAGCAGCATAAGTAGGGCACTAACGATTTGGCCTTTTCTTATGATCCTTCGACAGAGTCAGGCGACTCAAATTCAGCCAAATCGGTAAAAATCTTTGATCTTAATTGCGCAGATAATTCGTAAGTAACAAACAACGGATCAACTCAAATTCATGATTTCATTATAACAGAATCAAATTGTCGGCATGGAGAAACGTTTGTATTGAGTTGTGTAAAAATCGGAGGCAGGAAAATGGAAAATCATCCGCTGTTTATCACGCGCGCACCATAAAAGCATGGCACAGTTCATATTTTATCAATCAAGCACAGATTTGTTACTGACGTAGTTGTTGTAACCAAGTTCATATTACAAGAAGTTAATATTATATTTTATCAATTGAGTCTGGACTAAAGTTTATAATGCGTTGGACTAAAGTTTGTAATGCAGTGTAGAATAAGTCTCTCAACTAAATGAAGAGGGAGATAAAGCTATAGATGAGAGGTGAAGAGGGAAGGAGGGAGAGGGAAGGAGAAAAGAAGAAAAGAGAGATAGGGAGAGGGAGGGAGAAAGGGAGAGAGAAATAGATATGGAGAGTGAAAGCATGTGCGTTCCGGGGTGAAATAGAGAGACAATGAATGAGAAATAGAGGGAGATATCGATATAGATTGAGAGGGAAAAGAGGGAATAATATTTATTACACTAGATGCAATGATTTTAGTGTAGATGATGATTTCTAATCCTATTTTATTGCTTACACTAGATGCATTGCTTTCAGTGTCCATATTGATTTCTAATTATACTTTATTTTTTGCACTAGATGAATTGATTTCAATGTAGATGTTGATTTCTAATCTTATTTGATTATTTACTCTAAATGCATTGATTTCAATGTAGATGGTGATTTCTAATCATATTTGATTGCTTACACTAGATGCATTGATTTCAGTGTAAATATGCATTTCCAATCATATTTGATTGTTTGCACTAAATGTATTGATTTCCATGTAGATATTACAAATTAAAATTAATTAATGAACTATTAAAAAATAATAAAATTACTATCTATTGTTTTTGAAATTAAAATTATTTTTTAGTAATAAAATATCAATAATTTCTTAATAACCAATTGTTAAAATTTCCTAATAACCAATTAAATAAATAATAAATCAAAAACCATATAACATATTTCCCGTCATCTAAAAACCATATAATTTATTTTCCCAACAAAATTAAAAAAAAAAAATTAAGTTCAAATCAATCTTATTACGAACTTATTACGAATAAATCTTATTCAAAATAAACAATTAAATATCATTTATGGTGCTCCCTAGTAAGTAATGTCTATTAATGATATATAAAAGAAGCATATGAATTGCACATGAGCGCATGATGTAATAGTCGGGGCTGTCTGTTTACAAGTTCCCAGCCAGTATCGAGTCTTGCGGCGCTGGGCTGCAGCGTATTTGGGCCATGGCCAATGATGTATGTACTATGTACAGAATGTATTTGACAATATATAGCTTCTTCTGCGTGACCCCGCTCCCTTGAAAACAACGAAACATATGAATATTTAAAAAATAAATAAAAACTATGTCAATTCATAAAATAATATCCAAATAATTCTCAGGGTAGGTATGAGGATGACTTTTTAAATATTTCACTGCTACATTGTTTCATTTTTACGTTGTCTTTTTTCACTTTTTTTAATAAAATAGCCCTGCAACCCTCTTTATTTCATTTGACTTCCTTGTCCCCCTTTTATTTCATTTGACTTCTGTGTCCCCTCTTCATTTTTACATTCTGTATTTTTTTTCAATAATTTTTTAATAAAATACACCTTGGACCCTCTTTATTTAGTTTCACTTCCTGTCCCCTTTTCTTCAATATTGGCCATAGTATAAAATTATGTTTTGATCATAGAATGCCGACTTTAAAAAAATTCAAACGCCACACCGACAGTCGCTTTTATTATGTTTTCTCCTCCCTGAACACGCCTTGAGGCAAAGTATCACAGATCATCTGGACTTGCAGATTTTAAATAGTTCTGGCAGTTTTTAAATAGTCAGACAGTGGAGGAAATTGACGCCAGGAAAATGGAGGATGACTTGCCCCGTGGGCCGTAAATAACAACCTGCAAAAAAAATTAACGAATTTGTTCAGAGACCATAGTGCGCAACGAATCGAATATTAACGTATTACGGACGAATCGGAAGGACCAGCTGAATTTTCGAATCTTGAGATCGATTAGGCCGAATTGGTATCTATGGTTACAGAACAAGCTGAATCAAGCAATTCCAATATTAAAACTGATATTGGAGATTCCGTGAATCATTTACACCTGAATCAAGTAATTTTACTCTTAATATTGGTAATGGAGATTTTGTGAATGGTAAGTGTTGTATTTATCATTAAGAACAGTGACTATCCTTATATACTGCCTCAACAATTCGCTCCTATGATCTGAAGCTATCTTTCTGCTGTTCTCTCACAGCTATCCTATGATCTGAACCTATCTTTCTGCTGTTCTCACACAGCTATGTACATGTATTTTGACTCTATATTTTCTTAATATACTATCCCAATTTTCTTTCTGAAAAAAGTGTTGTATTTATCATAGCATTATATAGATCTATATTAAGTATCAGTTTAATAGAGAGGGATTAATTTTTTTACCATGTAAATTTTTGTTAGAGTACAAAATATAATGTGTGAGTTTTTATTTTTTAAATTATATAATTAATAATGGAAATTTTGTGAATGGTAAGTGTTGCATAGTACTAGTATCAGTCTAACAGTGAGAGATCAAATTTTTTGATGTGTAAATTTTTGTTAGAGTACAAAGTACAATTTGTTATTTTCATTTTTTAAATTATATTTTTGAATGTTAAATAGAGAATATATAAGATCAAATAAAATTTTAACCCTAAAAACTTAATTTTTTTCTATATAAATATATATGAAGTTGATATCAAAATAAATTAGTTAACATAAATCTTCAAATAGTTTATTTAAATTTCTGGTTGAAATATTTTTGAAAAGTATAAAATTTAAACATATGATTCACACATTTTTTTTAATTTTTAGTTACTTTAAATATATTCATTTTTTTACTTCTAATTATTTTTTATATATTCATTTTTTTTACTTTTAATTAGTTTAAAGTATATTCATTTTTTTTTTATTATAGCTAACATTATTTTTCTATGAATGATTGGAGAGTTCCATAGTTATTCATATTGTTATAGATTTCAGGAAGTGCAATATGTAATATATGTGATCTGCCCAATTTTTTGGATGGGAACTCCATCCATCATCACTGACTAAAAAAGAGCTCTCTCTTTGATCTCTGATGATTGATGATTAATGAAATTCTCATCAAAAATATTGGACAGATCACATATATTACACAGTGTCCTTCACTAAATTTATAACAATTATTTTTCTATTTAAAATATTATTTTTATTTTAAAAAAGCACATAGACGACAAACTTACAAATCTACCTTTCATCTCAATGAAAAGGAAGCATGGACTGATGGACAAATTTTTAGATCCCTAATACTAAAATGTAAAATGGTCTTCTCCGCTCTTAGAATAAAAACTTATAATTCGTATGTGGTTAGTAATCTATTTATATATAATGCGTTATTAAAGGAATTGCAATCGGAATTGATAGGAATTTGAACATGCTACTGCAACGGGGCTTTGTTATACAAATAACTCGAATTTAAATCTAATTTATGTCGTGATTGGCTCCAAACTAATCCATTTAAAACAAACTAAATTAAATGGATTTTACATAGACCTCATAAACTGTTACCAGATTACACTTGATAGCATTGGAATCTAGATACCAAATTCCGAAAGTAGATACATCGAAAAGCTTGCTATGTTATCAGTACAACTGAAATGAAACCCAAATAGTCATATACACAACTTTAAGAGGCCTTATTACGAAAGTCCTGAATATCTGTTTAAGGAGTCTGCTTATAATAACCATGGTCGGCAACATATTCTGCGTTGCCAATGCCAGAGCCCGCTTCGTAGCCATTACGGTTACCGGAACCGGTAACATAGCCACCACCATAACCTGAACGATACGCGCCATTGCTTTCCGAACGTCCAGCGTAGCCCGAGTCGTACTGATCACCACCTTGCCCATAGCCGGTATAAGGGCCATGCCAATCGGAGCCAGCGCCGGAACCATAAGCTTCACTGCGGTACCCTGAGCCAGCACCCTTACCGGAGTTCTTTTTGTATCTGGCACCCACGTCGTTCCCGACCCCCGTATTTTCTGAATAGTACTCACCAGCTCTACCTGACCCGGGACGATACCCGCTCCCGGCTTCTCCATAGCGGGCTTCGCTCGCAGAACCAGCGCGGGAAGCCTCGCTGTCGCCATACACATAACCATCAGCGTTTTCCTGGCCTCGGTAGGAACCGTAGCCATTACCGGAACCGGTTCCGAAAGCATTATCTACACCGGTCCTGGTGTAACCTTCTCCGTACCCAACAGTATTTGATCCACCAGCAGAGTTGTAGTAAGCAGGCTCTTTGTCAAAGAATCTGCTCTCCCTCGCCTCCGTGTTGAAGAGAAACAGACTCAATACAAGCACATGGAGGCACAGAACTTTAGTGCTAGGCTCCATTATCGATTCTATCTTCGATATTAAGCTCAGTCACAGCTAGATTAGCTACTGAGCAGACGAGAGCACGAACTAGAAAGATCTAAAGGGTTCTTACTTATAGATCGAAATTTCTTCCCTCAATTATGGTTAAAGCCTTGAATTGTCTGTCAGTCTTTCCATGGTGCGCTCCCATGAATTATCTGTTAGTCTTTGCATGGTGCGCTCCCACTTTTATGTAGATTTGACATGCCCCACTAGCTGAAATTGTTTTGCATTTATTTTTTCTTTACGTACACATGGCCTCACATTTATCCTTTCACCTTCAACAAACACAAGATGTGGATATGGCGAGGTAAAGTGTCAACGTAGAACCTTGGTGTCAACAAGTGTATTTGCATGAATGGGGCCAAAATTACTTGAAAGTATACGGAAAGCCATCTAAGTCCAGTGACAGCTAGCTAATTGATTGTTTATGTTTTATGATGAAGGAAATTACTTGAAAGTATACGAAAAGCCATCTAAGTCCAGTGACAGCTAGCTAATTGATTGTGTATACAGCTGCTAAATGAAATTGGCGTCGTACCCACGTGGAGGATTTGCTAGTTAGGTAAAATAAATTTAAGAAATTTTATGGTGGTAGTAGTGTTTCAATCATGTTTTTGATGGTGGAAATGGATTCAACACCATCAAAATCTTGTCAGGCACCCAAAATCTTGAAGTTTGACAGCGATAACTTTGATTTACAAAAATCGGTCCCGGATTTTATCAAAATATTGCTGGAATTTCCATGCTTTTCAGGGCAAAAAAACACTCTAGCTAGACCATTGCATTGAGATTGGTGTGGTCTACCCAGGCCAAGGACAGTGCGGATTTTATCAAAATATTACTAGAATTTCCATGATTTTCAGGGAAAAAAACAGTGATGTTAGACCATTGCATTGAGATTGGCTTGGTAAAGCGTGGTCTACGGTCTACCCACTAGGCAGAGGATTTCTACAAGGCCAAAGTGGCAATACGGGGCAAAAAAATTTCAAAAAGTCTTACACTCGCAGTGTTTGAATCATGTTTTTGATAATTTCTAAAAATCTTACACTGTGTTTGAATCATGTTTTTGATGGTGGAAATGGATTCAGCACCATCAAAACCTTCAGAGGCACTCAAAATCTTGAAATTTGACAGCAATAACCCAGATTTTATCAAAATATTGCCAAAATTTCCATAATTTTCAAAACAAAAAGACAATCCAATTACACTACTACATTGAGATTGGCGTCGTCTACCAAAGTTGAGGATTTTCCCAAATAATCGTTTAGTCTCTGTACATAAACGCAAATTGCCTCTACTTATTCACAGCGTAGTGTTGTTGATATAATAGAAAGGCACAACATTATCTTATTGTTGTGTAATGAGGAGCAGAATCCATTAGAATTGAGAAAGTAAATAAAATGGGTTCACAAATATAATTGAAATTGTTTTTAGTGTGATTTTTTGGATTTTCAATTGAGGTGAACTTTTGATTTGTGTTATTCAAAATGATTTTTTGACTACATATATAAATTCAGCGCTCTCAAAAACCCCTAAGGCACTTAGATTGTGAAGGGATTACCCATCAAACTTGTGATTTCAATAAATTCTTGCCAGATTTTAAAAATATTAGCAAAAAAAACCTAAAAAAATCCGTGTAAAACAACTCGAATATAATTTGCTCCGTAACATAGAAATAATTGGTTTGGTAACGTTGAAATTTGTAATTCCAATGTACCAACCGGCCGGTGAATATGACGAGGGCCCGGCGTCTGAATTACAACAATGTACCTTTCGTGTACATTCATGGCGCATCAATGGTCGTCCAAAAGCATTTACCAAGCCACTACTTTTTACTAAAACAGGCAACACTTTTGTCAATGGATAATTCATAATTAAGTGATGAATAGTTCTCGTAAATTCGGGAATGGAATTTGCTCGCCACGTGTCCGTAAAAATACGTTTGAACATTAAAGTTATTAATTACTTTAATGTGTTTGTTGCGAGCATTCAATTATTACTTTAATAGTTTGTTGCGATCAGTAAATTTGATTTGATCGGTAGTTTGAATTTCAATTCCAAATTTGATTTCATCAGCGATCTGTGTTTCAAAATCAAAGAAAAGTTTTTTTTTAATATTTTAGTTGTGATAATTAAAGTTGATTTGTAAATTGATTTTAAAAGTCAAATTTAATTTTATTGGTAAAAAGGTTTTTGTATTAATATGTTATCTTGACCGATAAAGTTGATTTGATTAATAATTTCAATTTTAAAATATAAATTATATAGCATGGATATTAATAATTTCAATTTTAAAATATAAATTATATAGCATGGATATTTTAGTTAGGTTGGAGTTATGAGATAATAATTTATGACATAGTAATTACCAAAAATAAAATAAATATTTATTTCATTATAATTTATACCACAATAATTTACAAAGATAAAATAAATATCAAATTTAAATAATTGCCGTTTCTTTATTTAATTATGATTTTTCTTAATAAACCAAAAAAGTTTATAACACCCTCATTATCATCATCATCTAACTAAAAATTTGAATTGCAATAGCCCTTCCATCCGTTAAAGTAGGTATTTTATGATTATTATTATTACTTTTATATTGTAGCACTATTTTATATTTATTTTGTCCATCGGTTAAGGTAATATTTTATGAGGATTATTATTACTTTTATATGGTAAGACTATTTTATATCTATTTTGGCCATCACTTAAATATAATGTATTACATTTGGTTATAAATATTAATATAATGTTTATTATAAATATAAAAATAGTTCATATATAATACATAATTATTGTAAAATTGTATTTTACACAATTTTATATTACACTCTACCTAAGTTTATATTTTTTTAAAAGTATTTCAATTTTGTATTGAGTTTTTTTAAGCTTTGCAATATTTTTCTATTTTATTTTAAAAAATCAATTTAAGTTTTAGTTTTACATCTATATCCAATAAGGTTAGATGGCCTTAACTTGCCCATTAGAAAACGAGGTTTGTTGGCCATCTAACTGCATTGTGAGCCATCCAAAATTTGAAAAGTCTAAGACCATCTATCAACACTATATAAGTTTGATTTCCTTTAATTTTCCTATTGGCTATGTAGCTATAACAAAACCTCAAAGTATGTAAAGAAGTCATGTATACATCTCAAAATTTATAAAACATAACCATCTTGATCATCAAATTACTCATCAGAGGAGTCTATGGGCGTAAGATCTTTAGCACTAGACCTTAACAATTCGAATTGTGGGAGGCAATGACTGTATTTCTTGATGCGACCAAGGCGGGCATTTTGTTGTTGGATATGACGTTGAATGATTTGAATTTCCCTGTGAGTTTCCTACATATCTGTGTCTGGCTTAGTTGAGCTAGCAAATGAGGTCACATAGCTTTAGCCACGATGTTCTTCATTATCCAATATAGATATACAATTTGCTGCAATTGAGTATACTGAACTCTAAAATGGCTTAGGTCCTAGACTATGGTCTGCTAATCCGCCAAGTCTAGGTCAATATTCCAAACCTGTTGTTTTAAATCCGACTCCTACCCTAAAATCACATGGCATACCTATGGAGGTGTGCTGACTTGATATGTTTGGGTGGCCTCCCATGTCATCCTTGTGATCTTTTGTAATCCCCTACCCCTAGACTGAATTGGCTGAAATTGTCGACCACCTCGACCCCGACCACTACGTTGACTCTAGTCTTTGCCCCCCGACCTGTGCTTCTTTGCGTGAGGATGGTCATTCCATGAGGTTGTATTATAGACCACATAGGAACACACTAAACTATAATCTGAGTACCACAAACACTCCTGCACATAAACCCACCCGACTTAAAACTAACTTGTAGACAGACGACCTAGCGTAGTAGCCTTAAGAAACCAGAAGAAATGCATCCTTGTAAAGTAAAATGACATAATACAGTAGGATAATATGCAAGAGATCCATGAAACAGAGCATTCATCACAGAGTAGACCCAACCCCCGATGCAACAGGGCACCATCTTTTGCCCTTGATACACAAAACCCCTTTGAGGTTGGGATTATTAACCATTCATGGGATTTCCTCTTCTGATTTCCCCATGTCATCCCAAGCATATGTTTTATCTCAAAGATAACTAATTGAGAGAAAACCCATAAATAAGAAACGTAGACTAAAGCCCCATAATCATTCGGAGAATGCAAAGACATCAAATAACGCATAATGCCATAATAAACAGAGAGACTATAGAAGTGTGCAAACCATTTATCAAAATCAAAATTTCTTGCCTCCCATGCATCCTAGGAATCATTGCAACTTTCCCGTTTCACCATCTTAGAAACGCCCATCCAAAGAATTAGAGGTAAAAGTTAATGGGTGTCCTTAGAGCAACCGAAGAGGACATACCCGCAACAATCACTTGTAGACTGAGAGGCAGAGCCGGGTTGGAGTGTTCATTTCGCAGTCACCGTTGAGGTTTCAGAGAAGCAATTTATAGTGACACGAGAACAAACTATATATTTTGAGCCAGACCTTAGAGGTGTTCTTTATGTTTGAAGCCCGCGCCCATAATTACTCTATTAACGTTCTTTTCCACCTTATGCATGTAGAGAAATAATGAAGTGCCTCTATCCGGCCACCCACCATTATGTTTCATAATTTCTTTGCTCATGGCTCGGATTCTACCCATGCCAATTTACCTACCCTCGCCCTGATTAGAAATTATTACAAAATTATTTTGATAAAATAACTAATATACAATTTAACTTTTAAAAAATAGCTTTTTATTAATTTAAAACTTTATTATTTCTATATGAAAAGCAATAATACAATGCATACAATGATACCAAAGGAACTACAATTTATAAAGGAAAAAAATTTGCTTCGAAATTTAGTTTAGTATTAACTTGTAGTTATATTTCAAAGACTATTAAACATGAAAAAATAAATGAACAAAAAAATGTTAAACATTCAATGGAGTAAAATCACAATTTGTAAACAAATTAATTACTAAAAAGTGTTAAACATTTAATAGAGTAAAATCACAACTGGTAAATAAATTGATTACTAATTGGGTGAGATTTTATAGTTTTCATGAAAATAACGTGACATAAAATAATTTAAAATGGTTCATTTTAGCTAATTCTATATAAAAATGGTTATAATGAATTTTCATTTATTATGAATGAAAATAATGTTCATACTTAAAAAATATATATATATATATTATTTTTTCAAAATAAAATAAAATAATTTTATTATAAAAAATAAATTAAAATTTATAAAATAAAAAAGTTATACAGTTATATACATATCATAGTATATATATCATAACCTTTCAAATGCTTTACATATCATAACCTTTCAAATGCTTTACTAAATTAACATTAATGCTAAATTTTCAATAAATGAAAATATACAATAATGGAAATTACACAATAAATGTTATTTATATGTGAATATTTATAAATTTCCAATTTATAAGTAAATTTAAACGCTTTATAAAAATTAAGCAACCTTCAACCATGGGTGTGTGACAAGCTAAAAAAAAAGATAAATACCCAGCCTTTAGCCCGTTGGGAACTACCTGCAATAGCTCCCTTAGAAGTGTATAGTGATTTGTCTGCTTTTCATTTAATAGCCGCCACTAGAATAAGCATTAAAGAGTCTGTAAGCCAGATCCAGAAGAATTCAGATAATATACAGACTATATCTTTGTTAAACCCCAAAGAACTACAGGCAGAGGCAAAGAAACTAAAGACAAATTATTTGCACCTAGGATGCATTTGAGTAGGGATCAATGCCTTAACCCACAAAGGCCTAAAGATGCACAACAAGTATACAGATTCCCTAATAGGCGAGATTGTTGCTCCTCTATCTGATGGCCCAGTCTACTTCGACTGTTACCATAATTTCTCTGTGTACACCTTTGATGAAACCATAGATCAAATTCTACAATTACAGATTCAAACAACTGGTTTCGACATGAAGAAAAAGAGACATAATATTGCCATCCAGACCAAGGGTTGTTTTCGTCATACCAATACCCTTTGGTCAGCCATCCACCATACACCCAGCAGAGACTCAAAGTCAAGTATAGTCGTCCTCACTGATGCTAAAAATAAAAAAATTGAGCATCAGACTATCCGATGGGAAGACTTAACATTTCCAGAACACTGGGTTGTAAATAATCCTAAGCCTCTTATTCCTAAAGCTATAACCTCTGCTGCTATCACAGAACATCCATCTTCTGCAGTTATCTCTTTCCCTAGAAGATCTACCATTGATCGAAGACGAATAGAGTCAGCCTGTAAACAATCCAAATATTACAGAGATCCTTGTACAGTTGATACTGCTTGTTCTACTTCATCTTTTTGTAAGCATAATCCTTTGTATGAATTAGCCCAGCTTGTAAATTATTGTTCTTTAGAAGTTAAATGTCCAGATTGTCAAGAATCAGTAAATCTGCTTACTCTGGTAGAGTCTGACATCCATACAAACCATAATCCCAGAACTGGTATAGCTCCTCCTTCCACTTCTGTGAATTCATGCCCAAATCCAAAATGCTCAGACATCCCCTTCCCTCATGAACCGGATGCTGATCATGTACTCATGATGCATGAAATTGTTACCATAGAAGGAGAAGATCCTAGAATGACTGAAATGATGTGTTCAATGAGACTAGCTAAGCCCAGATATGGTTTGGGATACCTTGAGCAGGCAAATGGCCTGATTCCAGATTGCAGATTTCGCCCTGTTCCTTCTGACTGCAAAAAGCCTGCAGTAATGGAAATGCATAAATTCTTCTCTCTCATGAATGGATGCTTGAAGTCTGAAATTAGTGCCCAGTGGATAAAAGCCATGTTAAATTGGGATCTGTACACTAATCCTCAAGTAGATGAATTTGACCAGAACTATACTTTAGTAGAGAAGAAACAATTTGCTGTGCTCTGCATCTGCAGACATTCTGTCTGATCTGCTTGCAACACGAGAAGAACTCAAGTCCTTAGGTGATTTGGGAGCCTGCGCATCAGTGTGCTCGGCACTGGTGAGAACCTAAAGTGGTCGAATCAATTAGAGAGTCTTCCAGTCTGCAAATGAGGTGTGTCATAATCTGAGGCAAAGCCTATCTTTTGCCAGGTAGCCTTCGGTATTGCTTGTTCCTTGAGAATGACATAAAGTCTGATAAATGCGAAGATAGTCAACCTCTGTAAGGATCTCTCTGTAAAAAGCATTATCCATTCTGAAATAAAATGAGTATACCATTCTGTATCTGAATACTTTGCGCTTACATAAAGTCTGTTGTGTAGTAGTTGTCCCTGAAGCTTACATTCGAAGTTCGCAGGAAGTTCGCCAAAGGAACGAAGGGACGCCAAGGCCTTTGTTAGGCGAAAAAGCCGTTGTTATGGCCATGAGAGTGTGAAAGTTCTGAGTAGGTTCACCACTGGTTCACCAGAAGTAAACAATCAGAGATAATCGAAGAGACACAGCAAGGTCAGCAGAAAAGTGACAGCATCATAGCACGTGGAGTGCGCGGTACTGTAGCAACAACAAGCTTGTAACCAGAAGCCCCTGCTGGAAAATTGGTATCAAAGCCAGTAACGTCTGGTTCAGAGGTCGGTATTCTAAAAATCCTATACTCATTAAAAAGAATGGATCCTGCCCGGAAATCAATTTCTTTCCGAGATTTAGAAGAAAGAGATTCTCAGGCTGAAGAGAACCCTTTACAGGATATGTTTGCTGCTAGTTCTAGTAGAGTATTAAATTCTGTTGAACTTTCATATGAAGAATCCCAGCCTTTAGCCCGTTGGGAACTACCTGCAATAGCTCCCTCAGAAGTGTATAGTGATCTGTCTGCTTTTCATTTAATAGCTGCCACTAGAATAAGCATTAAAGAGTCTGTAAGCCAGATCCAGGAGAATTCAGATAATATACAGACTATATCTCTGTTAAACCCCAAAGAATTACAGGCAGAGGCAAAGAAACTAAAGACAAATTATTTGCACCTAGGATGCATTCGAGTAGGGATCAATGCCTTAACCCACAAAGGCCTAAATACTTTTGTGCTTGCTACTGTCAGAGATATGACGCACAACAAGTATACAGATTCCCTAATAGGCGGGATTGTTGCTCCTCTATCTGATGGCCCAGTCTACTTTGACTGTTACCCTAATTTCTCTGTGTACACCTTTGACGAAACCATAGATCAGATTCTGCAATTGCAGATTCAAACAACTGGTTTCGACATGAAGAAAAAGAGACATAATATTGCCATCCAGACCAAGGGTTGTTTCCGACATACCAATACCCTTTGGCCAGCCATCCGCCATACACCCAGCAGAGACTCAAAGTCAAGTATAGTCGTCCTCACTGATGCTAAAAATAAAAAAATTGAGCATCAGACTATCCGATGGGAAGACTTAACATTTCCAGAACACTGGGTTGTAAATAATCCTAAGCCTCTTATTCCTAAAGCTATAACCTCTGCTGCTATCATAGAACATCCGTCTTCTGCAATTATCTCTTTCCCTAGAAGATCTACTATTGATCGAAGACGAATAGAGTCAGTTTGTAAACAATCCAAATATTACAGAGATCCTTGTATAGTTGATATTGCTTGTTCTACTTCATCTTTTTGTAAACATAATCCTTTGTATGATTTAGCCCAGCTTGTAAATTATTGTTCTTTAGAAGTTAAATGTCCAGATTTTCAAGAATCAGTAAATCTGCTTACTCTGGTAGAGTCTGACATCCATACAAACCATAATCCCAGAACTGGTATAGCTCCTCCTTCCACTTTTGTGAATTCATGCCCAAATCCAAAATGCTCAGACATCCCCTTCCCTCATGAACCGGATGCTGATCATGTACTCATGATGCATGAAATTGTTACCATAGAAGGAGAAGATCCTAGAATGACTGAAATGATGTGTTCAATGAGACCAGTTAAGCCCAGATATGGTTTGGGATACCTTGAGCAGGCAAATGGCTTGATTCCAGATTGCAGATTTCGCCCTGTTCCTTCTGACTGCAAAAAGCCCGCAGTAATGGAAATGCATAAATTCTTCTCTCTCATGAATGGATGCTTGAAGTCTGAAATTAGTGCCCAGTGGATAAAAGCCATGTTAAATTGGGATCTGTACACTAATCCTCAAGCAGATGAATTTGACCAGAACTATACTTCAGTAGAGAAGAAACAATTTGCTGAAGATTGGAAGCACTATATGGAAATGAATAACACTTGGATATCTTTCTATTCATGGAAAGATAATATTGCTCCATTAAATGTCTTCACTGGTTCAACCAGTACCTTAGCAAGTAAGCATGCTTGGACTGCACTAGATGGATCAAAAGTTGAAACCCCTACAACTTTTCCTCCTTATAAAGGAATTGTCATAGGAGAAAATCAAAATGCAGCCAAAGCCATCCCACTTGTCCAGAAAGATGACACTGCTTTAGGCATTGATGGTCGAATACAGAAAGCCAGTGAACAAATAAACTGGACAAATACTGCAGTAAAAGGCTTGGAAATGAATGTTGCAAAATCAGTACAAGTTAAGGAAGAAATTGATACTGTCCAAGTATCAATTAATGGTGTAAATAAATGTTTGAACAATGTACAGTTTGAATCTAGTATGCTTCGTTCTTATGCTAGAGATTCTTTGACAAAGATAGAAGGAGTTGAAGAAAAATTAGTTGATCATTTAGATGCAACTAAACATATTATAACTGGTTTAACAGACAAACTTGAAAAGATGAATATGTAAAAAATTGACAAACCAGTCCCAAACTCTTTTCTTGTAAAAAGAAGAATAAGAATTCAAGATCTTGTGAAATCTGTAGATAGATTTCCAGCATTATTTCCTAAAGAGGTAGCCATATCATCAGACTCTGAGGCTACAAATAAAATCACCATTCACTCATATTTTTATCAATGTAGGATATAATTGGATTAAATGAATATGGATTAAATCAATATCGAAATATTGCAAATTAATGTGTTTTGTTTTTTTCTTTTATGTATTTTTATGGTGTATATTGTAATTTTTTATTTATGAAAAAATAAAAATAAATTTAGAAATGTAAATAGTTAATATTTGAAATTGAATCTATTGATGTAGAATGAGAATAAGAGAATATGTCAATATTTTTCATTTATGATTATAAGATAAAGATTTAGATTAAAAGAGATATTTATCTATTAGTAGAGAAAATGTTTGGCGTAATTAAGTTTCATGTAGTCACTTAATGATTGACTGATTACATTTTTCTTCTTGTCTACCACATTATTCTTATTTAACATACAAGATCAAATAACAATAAAGTAATGATCGAACTATTATATAGTGCTTAATATGTACAAATTTTATGATCATCGCTATCAACAACGTCTTCCTCACCTTAACTCGTCAATGATATCATATAGTGCCAAAATCATGGCCATTTGCCTTATGTCAATGATCTTCTCATCTAGCATATGTTTCTCGGTTTTTGCAGTTTATCATAACATACAACCTTCTTTTAAGAAATCGATATTGCCATGTTTATTATGGGAATTTTGAGGTAAAAAATGGGCTTTGAAACAAAGAAATGTACTAATTAAATTAGCTTTTAAAAAACTATCAACATTCAAGATAATATTGTCATCTTTAGGGTTAAATATTTTCAAGGAAAATAAGAAAACTGTTTTTTTAATTGTATATTTTGTTTATCTATCTGTAATATTACTCAAATGTCAAGTGTAGACATTTGTTGGGTACTGAATTAAATTTCACATTCAACGAGTACCCCAAGTAGACCCACATATTAAAAAAAATGAAAATGCATGATTAACACGTTCAACATGCGTTTTTCATGTATTTTCATTTTTTTTATGTGCATCTACTTATAAGAACAAGTGAGTGCGTTTTTCATGTATTTTCATTTTTTTTATGTGCATCTACTTATAAGAGCAAGTAAGTACTCATTAAACATCTATCTACACTTACAATTTTATAATTATGAAAAACAAATAAATATTTATTAAACTTTTGTGTACACTTGATAATCAAATAATTATATATAAATATAAGAAAAAAAATACAATAAATTTTGTTTTTTGTTTTCAATTTCCTTAAAAATTCATCACTCTTATTTTACTATTTTAATTATAATTTCATTAATAATCCAATTTTAGACATCGAAATTCTCTTAATAGTGGAGGATAAATAAATACAAATGTATTATAATTATAATTTCATTAATAATCCAATTTTAGACATCGAAATTCTCTTAATAGTGGAGGATAAATAAATACAAATGTATTAGTTGATGTGTTTGCATTTGTATGTTACTTTCTTAATATCAGTGTTTACTTACATTTATTGTGTGTTTAAATAGGTTTTTCCTTCAAACGTTTATGCATCTTTATTAATGATATTAAAGATTTTGACGTCCCTTTTTCATAAGGGAGAGGTGTAGAATCTATTTTAGACAAATGTTACTTTAGTGGGCCATTTATGCTTATTAATCATATTAAAGGTTTCTATGTTCCTTCTCATAAGGTAGAGGCGTGGGAAGCTTTTCTAAACAAATGAGTTATGGAAATAAATATTATTTGATATAATTGTGTTTGAAGGTAAAAATTTTAATAATGTAGAAGGATAAACATGTTATTATGTATGCAATTATGTTGTTACTTACATTGATAATAACTGTGTTTATTTAAGATTTTTATAATTGAAATTTAATTATAAATAATTATTAGATGGAGGGTATAGAGCTAATTTTCATAAAATATTTTAGAATATTTTTAGGTTTTTTTTGGCATGTGGTATTAGTAATCTATGGTATTGTAATAAATTTTATTTAGAGCTTAAGAATTTCCGGGTAAAATGAGGGTGAAATATTCATGATTAAAAATATTGTTATATACCTTTTCTAAATTGTACATATGTTTGATTTTTATATTCATTTTGTATATAATTAACAATAATAAATTAAAATAAAATTATATTTTAGTTATTTTTTATGACTTTTTAATCTTAGCAATGTGAGATGTATTATTACATTAGTTAATATTATAGGAGTGAAAATATTTTTGTGTTAGAGAGATTTGATATGTACACCTAGTATAAAAACAATTATATAAGGAAATTAAAATAGATAACATAAGTAAAAGTACAATAGGTATGATAGCTACATAGAAATATTGATATAATGCAAGTATAAATACCGTGACAATAACGGAAAATATATTTTTTCATATCCATATTTCTAAAAGTTTTGAGTACTAAGTTCTATTGAGTTGAGTGAGTCTATAAGTAGCCTAGATAAATCTAGGGCTAACATAACATGTACTATTATAAAAACAATAGAGTAAAATATCCCATTGAGTTGTTACTCCAAGAATCCCTTTAGAGGAGATTATAAAAGGATGATTGAATTGTTCATATCATATAAGGAATTCCCATTACCATGAGTCTATCTTCATCAAATATTTTCCTCAAAATGACATACACCAATAAATTTATTAGTAGCTTTAGAATTAAACTTATTTGAAGGAAAGATAGATGCATATGCATTACAAAAGTGACTTTGCATCTCACCTTGGACACTATCACTTTAAATCTCAACCCAATAGCCTCTTGTACACAATTACCCACTCAACCAAATAGTAATTTGAATCGCCAAATCTATTTTCCCCTCATCCAAACCAACCGAAGAGGAGAGTCTGCTTCTCTACAACTAGAGTCCTTTAGGCTAACTCCCTCTGCTAGTGTTCTAATGCATGTTGGTCAGGAAAATTCTATGTTGGAACATTAGGGATGTTTCTATCAAAATTTTACAGTTTTTTCCATGTAATTAAGTTATGTATCATGTCCCCCTTCCTATCTTAGTTAGTAATACAAAAATTGGTATACTTGAATCAAATACTTCCCTTTCCCAACGAATGAATAAATGAATTCTTCAGTCTACTTTCCTAAAGATGCGACCTTTGCAAGTATGTAACATTCCATTTGGCACAAAGAGAAATATTTTCCAAATTACTTGGAATAACTCCCCAAAATTATTCTTCTTTAAGGTTAAGGTATTATAAGTGTAACATCCCTTGGTATACCTCATACAAAATACAAATGATTAAATTTTTTTAAATATTTTCCAGCATGTAGCATCCCATAAATGATTTGTCACATACTCTGAAATTGATCATCAAATGATATAATCACAATCATTAAGTGAAGCAACAAGAGAAATGGAATAGCTATTTATGTAACAGGATAATTATTAGCACAACCTGTTAACATAATGCATTCTCTTGCAACTTTTAATCATTAACACCATTTAATTAATCAGGGTTCATTAAAAACATGATGAATGATATAATTACTTGTCTTTCTTTGATTTGATTGGGAAAGATATCTTAGAGGTGCTTGAATATTCTAAAAGAAGGGTTTTTTTATAAATCTTAATGGCACTTTCCTTGATTTAATTCCTAAGATGGTGGTGCATAAGTCTTTTAATGATTTTATGTTGACAGACCTATGCAAATCTCTATACAAGATAATATCAAAGTTGATTGCTAGTGGATTGAAGGTTGGTATATAAAATCACATGTCCTCATCTCAGTTCGGTTTGCTCTACAATAGGAAGATTCATGATGCAATCGAGACATCAAAAGAGGTCATTCATACAATCAAGACTCAAAATTTTCTAGCTTTGGTGATGAATATTGCTTTAAAAGAAACACATGAGAGAGGAGACTGGTATTTCTTAAGATTTTTTTTAATACAAATTGGTTTAAAGTTTTGCCTTGGATCTTGTGTTGTATTTGATCTACTAATTATGTTGTTCTTATCAATGGTCAGTCTTCTCAATTCCTCAGGACATCAAGGGGAATAAGTCAGGGATGGCCCCTATCTCATTTCCTGTTTTTTCTCACTATTGAAGGCTTAAGTAGGTTAATAATGGAAACAAAGGAGAATGACATAATTAAAGGAGTGGATGTTGTCCCTCATGTGGCAATAAAAATGTATTATTTATTGATGTTATGTTATTAGTTGGTGAGGGGAATGTGGATGAATGGAATATATTTAAAGAAAATGTATTGTTTTTGTAATGCCTTAGGCATGGAGTAAGCCTTGATAAATTGATTGGTCTTAGCAGTAACCACTAAGAGGAGAATATGGATTCCATTAAGGGTATTTCTCCCATCAGTTTTGGAATGTTATATAATTATTATTTTTTTCAATATCTTGGATATTTACTTAAACCAAATAATTATAGAGTATCTTATTGGTTCTGGATTCTCAGGAGAGTGGAAAAACACAAATTTAATCTTTGAGATAATCGATGGCTCTCTTTAGGAGGTTGATTGATTCTAGTGAAATCTATTATATAGAGCAATTGCCAAAGGCAATTTAATGTTTATAAGGAAATTAAGTGATCAATTTTTATAGAATGGAAAGAATAACAAAAGAGGACTCTCTCTCGTGAAGTGGGAAAGATTCGCAATTCCAAAAAAGATTGGAGGCTAGGGCTTGCTAAATACAGAGTTGTTCTCTTTAGCCCTCGCTGAAAAATGTGGATGGTGGATGCTTTTTGAAACCAACTTGTTGAGGTCGATGAAAAGGTTAAAATACTTAAAATATAATTCGGTGGAAATATGGTTAATACAACAGTAAAAATCAACTCAAGGTGGGTCAATGATTTGGAGAAATGTGGTTTGAGGGGTACATTTAATGGAAAAATGGATCACATCAAAAATTGATAATAGAAGGAATGTATTAAATGGATGAGATCCATGGTTTGGGTGTGAAGGTAAGCATAGACTGCCTGTGGATCTAGTAGAGTTTTTAAGTTAGATGACTCAATGGTGTTGATAATCAAGTTTGGGCTTCTATTCAAGATTTACAAATCCCACTAGCTTTTATATGAAAATGGAATCTTTTTTTTGATGGCTTTAGGGAAAGTCTGCACTTTTAAAATAAGGATGAAGATGATAATCATTCTTGGTCTAAAAAATAAATGTGGGGTTATTCAAACATAGGAGGGTTACAATACTTTGATACAACCAAATTTTACCATGAATCAAAATGTTTGTTTAATTTAGTTTGGAACAGTCAAGGGCCCTTGAAATTTCTTGTAAGACCCATCCTCCCACATTTACCCAATTTCATTGGCCTGTGTGTAACCACCCATCCCACATTTACCCAATTTCACCTCCCTGTCAAGGCAAACATGAGGCGAAGAATTAATCTAACATGACCCAACCTCCTAGATCTAGTTAAGGAGGTGGGGCCTAGTATTGGCCATAAATTGACAACTCACAACATCCCTCAGGGCTGCAAGAACACTCAAGGGCCCAAGAACTAGCCCAAGTGACCAAACCTTGAGCTAGGGTTCCTTTTCACTGGCCTAGGCTCCTAATCCCATGCATGAAAAGGCCCGAGTACATTTGAAGGCCTACAACCGCATGCACAACACTGTCTGACTGTGATTATGATGGAACTTGCCCAGTTCAGAGTGTGCGGTCTCAAGATTTGAACCATAATTATAGGTCGGCCTCCAGATCACTACCCATAGTTGTTTGATACTTTCCATAATCATAGTAGACATGAAATAAAATATAATCATTCAAACTTGAATAAAAACTTGACATAGACTGCCTAGAACACACTAGAATTTTTGTCAAACACATGGAAAACATGTAAGCTACAAGTCAAGAATTCATAGATGATCATAATATTTTGAGATTCATTTGAGACTAACCAGGAAGGATCTATTCCCTCTCCACATAGTTGCAATAACACTAGTTATTCCATGCATTCATCAACCATTCATATATTCATCAAAACATGTCAAGAGCCATAGCTAAAATACATCATATAACTACCATATAACTAGCAAGTAACCAAGATAGAAACCATGGAAACTTAGCCATAATATCACCAAAATAATCACTACAAGTATACATGAATCAAAGTAGAGAAATAGCTCCTGTTAACATATGAAAATACCAAACAAGTCAAGTATTTACACATCCCACCCGACCATAGATTGGGCTTAGCCAAATCTCTCTTTCAGTCAATCACCCTCATGCCATATTCCAAGCGTGAATGTGGGACCTCATGGAATAAACCAAGAAAAACAAAAAAAAAGGTTTTCAAATAATACTAAACCACCTCAACCCTCAATCATAGTCATTCCACCTCTGCGGTTGGACATCACCAACACCAACTAGATCATTCTATACCCAAGTTTTACCAGGCTCTAGGAACTAATAATTCAACCCATAATGTTCCATGACTCCATAGAGTTTGTCCAAATCGACTCTAGGAACTATTCACTCAACCCACCAAGGGCTCCAGAGCATTTGTCCCAACCTAGGCTCCGGGACTAGTAAATCAACCCAAGTTGTTCCAAGGCTTCCAAAGTGTTTGCTCCAACCTATATCCATAAGGAATTATGAGCACCAATTGGAAAATAATCAAGTGGAAAAACCCATAACACCATGGCTATCAAGAAATGGCAAAGAAAGGCTAAAACCATGGTCACTCCAAGCAATCCTTTATTCCAATGACAACATATAACCAGAAAATCACATGCATATACCATGCATCCATAAATCAGCAAGGAAATCACACATGCAACCTATTACCTACAAAGATACTTGGTTGTAGCTAATGATCCACATGTTACCTTGTTCTTTCCTTCTTTCCTTTGCCTTATTTCTCCAATCCAAGTGAAAATTAGAGTGCTCCAAGCATGCTCCAATAATGCTTTAAGTGTGCAAGAGTATGAGAGAATTAGTGAATAGAAGAGAGCTCCAAAATTGAACTGTAAAAAGGATGTGAACAGATCCTCATAAGCCTTTTTATCATTGAGGCCTCTATTTTCTTCATTTTCCTTCATTTTTCCTTCAATTTCCTTAGCATGCAAATATGTGTCCCTTCACCTTCCTTTTCTCCTATTTTCCTTTATTTTCATAAATAAATTCCAATTAATGCCCCTTTTCCTTCACCAATTCCTTTTCGAATTTCTATAGCCATTTATTAAGCACCAGTGATACCAATAAATATGTAGGATGAGAATAAGAGAATATGTCAATATTTTTCATTTATGGCTATAAGGTAAAGATTTAGATTACAAGAGAGATTAATCTACTAGTACAAAAAATGTTTAGTGTAATTAAGTTTCATGTAGTCAGTTAATGATTGACTTATTACATTTTTCTTCTTGTCTACCACATTATTCTTATTTAACATACAAGATCAAATAACAATAAAGTAATGATCGAGTTATTATATAGTGCTTAATATTTACAAAATTTTATGGTCATCGCTATCAACAATGTCTTCCTCACCTTAACTCGTCAATGATATCATATAGTGCCAAACTCATGGCCATTTGCCTTATGTCAATGATCTTCTCATCTAGCATATGTTTCTCGATTTTTGTAGTTTATCGTAACATACAACCTTCTTTTAAGAAATCCATATTGCCATGTTTATTATGGGAATTTTGAGGTAAAAAATGGGCATTGAAACAAAAAAATGCACTAATTAAATTAGCTTTTAAAAAACTATTAACATTCAAGATGATGTTGTCATCCTTAGGGTTAAATATTTTTCAAGGAAAATAAGAAAACTTTTTTTTTAATTGTATATTTTGTTTATCTATCTGTAATATTACTCAAATGTCAAGTGTAGACATTTATTGGGTGTTGAATTAAATTTCACATCCAACAAGTACCCCAAGTAGACCCACATATTAAAAAATGAAAAGGCATAAAAAACATGTTCAACATGCATTTTTGATGTATTTTCATTTTTTTTTATGTGCATCTACTTATAAGAATAAGTGAGTACTCGTTGAACATCTATCTACACTTAAAATTGAATAATTATGAAAAAACAAATAAATATTTATTAAACATTTGTCTACACTTGATAATCAAATAATTATATATAAAGATAAGAAAAGAAATACAATAAAAATATATATATATTTTTCATTTTCTTTAAAAATTCATCACTCTTATTTTACTATTTTAATTATAATTTCATTAATAATCCAATTTTAAACATCGAAATTCTCTTAATACTCGAGGATAAATAAATACAAATGTATTAGTTGATGTGTTTGCATTTGTATGTTACTTTCTTAATATCATTGTTTACTTCCATTTATTGTGTGTTTAATTAGTTTTTTCTTCAAACGTTTATGCATCTTTATTAATGATATTAAAGATTTTGGCGTCCCTTTTTTTATAAGGGAGACTTGTAGAATCTATTTTAGACAAATGTTACTTTAGTGGTCCGTTTAGACTTATTAATCATATTAAAGGGTTCTATGTTCCTTCTCATAAGGTAGAGGCGTGGGAAGCTTTTCTAAACGAATGATCTATGTTAATATTTTTTTCAGAAGGATAAACATGTTGTTATGTATGCAATTATGTTGATATTTACATTGATAATATGTGTTTATTTAAGATTTTTATAATTGTAATTTAATTATAGATAATTATTAGATGGAGAGTATAAATATTTTAGAATATTTTTAGGTTTTTTTGGCATGTGGTATTAGTAATCCATGGTATTGTAATAAATTTTATTTAGAGCTTAAGAATTTTTGGGTAAAATGAGGGTCAAATATTCATGATTAAAATATTGATATATGCTTTTTCTAAATTGTACATATGTTTGATTTTCATATTCATTTTGTATATAATTAACAATAATAATAGTAATAATAAATCAAAATAAAATTATAATTTAGTTATTTTTATGATTTTTTAATCTTAGCAATATGAGATGTACTATTACATTAGTTAATATTATAGGAGTGAAAATATTTTTGTGTTAGAGAGATTTGATAGGTACACCTAGTATAAAAACCATTATATAAGGAAATTAAAATAGATAACATAAGTAAAAGTACAATAGGTATGATAACTACATAGAAATATTGATATAATGCAAGTATAAATACCGTGACAACATTCCAAAATATATTTTTTCATATCCATATTTCTAAAAGTTTTGAGTACTAAGTTCTATTGAGTTGAGTGAGTCCATAAGTAGCCTAGATAAATGTAAGGCTAACATAACATATACTATTATAAAACAATAGAGTAAAATATCCCATTGCGTTGTTACTCCAAGAATCCCTTTAGAGGAGATTACAAAAGGATGATTGATTTGTTCATATTATATAATGAAATCCCATTACCATGAGTATATCTTCAACAAATATTTTCCTCAAAATAACATACACCATTAAATTTATTAGTAGCTTTAGAATTAAACTTATTTGAAAGAAAGATAGATGCATATGCATTACAAAATTGACTTTGCATCTCACCTTGGAAACTATCACTTTAACTCTCAACCCAATAGCCTCTAGTATACAATTACCCACTCAACCAAATAGTCATTTGAATCACCAAATCTATTTTCCCCCTCAGCCAAACCAACCGAAGAGGAGAGTCTGCTTCTCTACAACTAGAGTCCTTTAGGCTAACTCCCTCTACTAGTGTTCTAATGCATGTTGGTTAGGAAAATTTCTATGATGGAACATTAGGGAGGCTTCTATGGAAATTTTACAATGTTTTCCATGTAATTAAGTTATGTATCATGTCCCCCTTTCTATCTTAGTTAGTAATACAAAAATTGGTATACTTGAATCAAATACATCCATTTCCAAACGAATGAATAAATGAATTCTTCAGTCTACTTTACTAAAGATGCAACCTTTGCAAGTATGTAACTTTCCATTTGGCACAAAGAGAAATATTTTCCAAATTACTTGGAATAACTCCCCAAAGTTATTCTTCTTTAAGGTTAAGGTATTATAAATGTAACATCCCTTGGTATACCTCATAAAAAATACAAATTATTAAATTTTTTAAAATATTTTCCAGTATATAGCATCCCACGAATGAATTGTCACATGCTCTTAAATTGATCATCAAATGATATAATCACAATCATTAAGCAACCATAGAAATGGAATATCTATTTAGGTAACAGGATAATTATTAGCATAACTTGTTAACATAATGCATTCTCTTGCAACTTTTCATCATTAACATCATTCAATTAATCAGGGTTTATTAAAAACATGATGAATGATACAATTACTTGTATTTCTTTTATTTGATTGGGAAAGATATCTTAGAGGTGCTTGAATATTCTAAAAGAAGGGTTTTTTTTTCCTATAAATCTTAATGCCACTTTCCTTGATTTAATTCCTAAGATGGTGGTGCATAAGTCTTTTAATGATTTTAAGTTGACAAACCTATTCAAATCTCTATACAAGATAATATCAAAGTTGATTGCTAATGGATTGAAGGTTGGTATATCAAATCATATGTCCTCATCTCATTTCAGTTTGCTCTACAATAGGCAGATTCATGATGAAATTGAGACATCAAAAGAGGTCATTCATACAATCAAGGATCAAAATTTTCTAGATTTGGTGATGAATATTGCTTTGAAAGAAACATATGAGAGAGGGGACTGGTATTTCTTAAGATTTGTTTTAATAAAAACTGGTTTAAAATTTAAATTTTTGTCTTGGATCTTGCGCTGTATTCGATCTGCTAATTATGTTGTTCTTATCAATGTTGAGTCTTCTCAATTCTTCAGGACATCAAGGGGAATAAGTCAGGGATGGCCCCTATCTCATTCCCTGTTTTTTCTCACTATTAGCGGCTTAAGCAAGTTAATAATGGAAGCAAAGGAGAATGACATAATTAAAGGAGTGGATGTTGGCCCTCATGTGGCGATAAAAAATATATTATTTATTGATGTTATGTTATTAGTTGGTGAGGGGAATGTGGATGAATGGAATATATTTAAAAAAAAAATGTATTGTTTTTGTAATGCCTTAGGCATGGAAGTAAGCCTTGATAAATTGATTGGTCTTAGCAGTAACCAACAGGAGGAGAATATGGATTCCATTAAGGGTATTTTTCCCATCAATTCTGGAATGTTATATTATTGTTTTCAATATCTTGGATATTTACTTAAACCAAATAATTATAGAGTATCTTATTGGTTCTGGATTCTCAGGAGAGTCGAAAACACAAATTTATTCTTTGAGATAATCGATGGCTCTCTTTAGGAGGTTGATTGATTCTAGTGAATCTATTATATAGAGAAATTCCCAAAGGTAATTTAATGTTTATAAGGAAATTAAGTGATCAATTTTTATAGAATAGAAATAATAGAAAAAGAGGACTCTCTCATGTGAAGTGGGAAAGATTCACAATTCCAAAAAATATTGGTGGCTAGGGCTTGCTAAATACAAAGTTGTTCTCTTTAGCCCTCACTGAAAAAAGTGGATGGTGGATGCTTTTTGAAAACAGCTTGTTGAGGTCAATGAAAAGGTTAAAATAATTAAAAGATAATTCAGTGGAAATATGGTTAATACAAAAATAAAAATAATCTCAAGGTGGGTCAATGATTTGGAGAAATGTGGTTTGAGGGGTACATGTAATTGAAAAATGGATCACATCAAAAATTGGCAATAGAAGGAATGTATTAATTGGATGAGATCTATGGTTTGGTTGTGAAGGTAAGCATAGACTACCTGTGGATATAGTAGAGTTTTTAAGTTAGATGACTTAATGGATGTTGATAATCAAGTTTGGGCTTTTATTCAAGATTTACAAATCCCACTAGCTTTTATAAGAAAATGGAATCTTTTTTTGATGACTTTAGGGAAAGTGTGCACTTTTTAAATAAGGACAAAGACGACAATCATTCTTGGTCTAAAAAAATAAATGTGGGGTTATTTCAACATAGGAGGGTTACAATGCTTTGATACAACCAAATTTGACCTATGAACCAAAATTTTTGTTTAATTTAGTTTGGAATGGTCAATGGCCCTTGAAATGTCTTGTAACACCCTTCCTCCCACATTTACCCAATTTCATTGGCTTGCGTGTAACCACCCATCCCACATTTACCCAATTTCACCTCCTTGTCAGGGTAACCATGAGACGAAGAGTTAATATGACATGACCCAACCTCCTAGATCTAGTTAAGGAAGTGGGGTCTAGTATTGACCATAAATTGACAACTCACAACATCCCTCAGGGCTATAGGAATACTCAAGGGCCCAATAACTAGCCCAAGTGACCAAACCTTGAGCTAGGGATCCTTTTCAGTAGCCTAGGCTCCCAATCACATGCACGACAAGGCCCGAGTACATTTGAAGGCCTCCAACCACATGCACAACATTGTCTGACTGTGATTATGATGGAACTTGCCAAGTTCAAAGGGTGTTGTCTCAAGATTTGAACCATAATTATAGGTCGGCCTCTAGATCACTACCCATAATTGTTTGATACTTTCCATAATCATAATAGACATGAAAACAAAGACAATCATTCAAACTTGAATTAGAAACTTGACATAGACTACTTAGAACACACTAGAATTTTTTTCAAACACATGGAACACATGTAAGCTACAAGTCATGAATTCATATATGATCATTATATTTTGAGATTCATTTGATAATATCCAATAAGGATCTATTACCTCTCCACATGGTTGCAACAACACTAGTTATTCCATGCATTCATCAACCATTCATATATTCATCAAAACATTTCAAGAGCCATAGCTAAAATACATCATAGAACTAGCAAGTAACCAAGACAGAAACCATGGAAACTTAGCCATAATATCACCAAAATAATCACTACAAGTATACATGAATCAAAGTAGAGAAATATATCCTATTAACATATGAAAATACCAAACAAGTCAAGTATTTACACGTCCCACCCGACCATAGATTGGGCTTAAGCGTGAATGTGGGACCTCATGGAATAAACCAAGAAAAACCCAAACCAAGGCTTTTAAAATACTAAACCACCTAAACCCTCAACCACAGTGATTCCACCTCTACAGTCAGACATCACCAACACCAAGTAGATCCTTCTATACCCAAGTTTTCCAGGGCTCCAAGAACTAATAATTCAACCCATAATATTCCAGGACTCCATAGATTTTGTCCAAATCGACTCTAGGAACTATTCACTCAACCCACCAAGGGCTCCAGAGCATTTATCCCAACCTAGGCTCCATGAATAGTAAATCAACCCAAGTTGTTCCAAGGCTTCCAAAGTGTTTGCTCCAACCTATATCCATAAGGAATTATGAGAACCAATTAGAAAATAATCAAGTGGAAAAACCCATAACACCATGGCTATCAGGAAATGGCAAGGAAAGGCTAAAACCACAGTCACTCCAGGAAATCTTTTATTCCAATGATAACACATAACCAGAAAATCACATGCATATACCATGCATCCATAAATCAGCAAGGAAATCACACATGAAACCTATTACCTGCAAAGATACTTGGTTGTAGCTATTGATCCACATGTTCCCTTGTTCTTTCCTTCTTTCCTTTGCCTTATTTCTCTAATCCAAGTGAAAATTAGAGTGCTCCAAGCATGATCAAATAATGCTTTAAGTGTGAAAGAGTATGAGAGAATTAGTTAATAGAAGAGAGCTCCAAAACTTAACTGAAAAAAGGTTGTGAATTGATGCTTATAAGCCTTTTTATCATTGAGGCCTCTATTTTCTTCATTTTTCCTTCAATTTCCTTAACATGCAAATATGTGTCCCTTTACCTTCCTTTTCTCCTATTTTCCTTTATTTTCATAAATAAATTCCAATTAATGCCCCTTTTTCTTCGCCAATTCCTTTTAGAAATTCTATAGCCATTTATTAAGTACCAGTGATACACATCACTATGTTTTACCCAACATTCAACTTGGAATATGTGTCCCATGACATTGGTCTTATTTTATTTACATAGGAAATCAACAACACGTTGTTACACTGTGAGAGTAAACGTGTGATAAAGAGTTACTGTGACATGACCTGACCTCCAAGCTCTAGTTAAGGAAGTGGGGCATACAAACTAACTACAAACTGAACACTCACACCCCTAAGGGATATAAAACACTCATGGGCCAAAGGACCACCCCAGGTTACGAAACCTTGAGTTGGGGCTCTTTTCACTCACTTAGACTCCAAACTACATGTATGACAAGGCTTGGTTGTGGTTATATGCCTCCAATAGTATGCACAATACTGCCTCCATGTGGTTATTACCTAAATTTCCTAATTCAGAGGGTATGGTCGTGAGATCTGAGCCACAATTCCAAGCTAATCTCTAGACCACTACCCATAAATGTCTGAGACTTTCCAAAACCACTATTAACATGAGGAAAGAGCTAAACATTCAAACTTGAATCAAGAACTTGTCCTATACTGCCTAGAACACACTAGACGTTTCGTCAAACACATGGAAAGCATGTAAGCTACAGGTCATAAATGCATACCTGATCATAATAGTCTAAGATTCATATGAGAATCGCCAAAACGTCCCTATTCCCTCTCCACATAGCTAAAAGAAACTTATTAGTCAATAAATTCATCTACTAATCAATATCTAAACAATTTATAACAAGATCCATAGATGGTTTACGTCATATAACCAACATAAAACTAGAAAATAACCAACATAGAAACCATGGAAAATTAACCATAATATCACCAATGTAATCACTACAAATGATTATAGATCAAAATAAGGAAATGTCTCATATTAACATATGAAAATACCAACCAAGTCAGGGACTTCTACGTGTCACATGACCATACATTGGGTTGAACCAAATCTCTTTTTCAACCAATCACGCTCGTGTCATATTCCAACCATGAAAGTGGGATCTCATGGAATAAATTATGACAAAACCAAAACATGGATTCTTGAGGCCAACCATCTCAACCCTCAACCAACGTTTCCACCTCTAAGATCGAATATCACTAACACAAACCATATCGGTCTCTACCCAAGCTATCCAAAGCTCTAGGAACTAGTAACTCAACCCACAACCTTCTAGTGCTCCAGAGCATTTGTCCAACCCTGTTGTAAGGACTAGTAACTCAATCCACCAATGGATCTAAAGTATTTGTCCAAACTTAGGCTCTAGGACTAGTAGCTCGCTTCTAGAGCATTTGTTTCAACCCACAACCATAAGGAATTATGAGCACCAATCAAGAAATAATCAAGTGGAAAAAATGACAACACCATAGCTTTCTAGTACATGGCAAGGAAAATCTAAAACCATTATCAATCTAGGCAAATATCAATGCTAATGACATCATAGAAAATCACACACATTTACCATGCATCCATAAATTAATAAAGAAGTCACACATGCAACCTGTTACATGCCAAGCAATCCAACTTTAGCTACTGATCCACATGTTCCCTTGTGCTTTCCTGTTTTTTGTTGCCTTCTTTCTCCAAACCCAATGTATGTCAAAGTGCTCCAAGAATTCTCCAAGAATAATCTAAGTGTGCAAGAGAATTAGAGAGTAGAAGAGAGCTCCATCCAAAACTGTCAAAAGGCTAAAACCAGAAAAATTTCAGCTGACAAAAACTTAACAACGAAAAGTCGTGAAATAATCCTCAGAAGCCTTTTTATCATTGAGGCCTCTATTTTCTTCAATTTCCATCATTTCTCCTTCAATTTCCCTTTCATGCAAATTTGTATATCTTCACCTTCCTTTTCTCCTATTTTCTTTTATTTCATAAATAAAATGCCAATTATTGCCTCTTTTCCTTTGTCAATTTTTATAGTCACTAATTAATCACCAATGATACCCATCACTAAGTTTTTCCCAACATTCAACATGGAATACATGTCCCATGACCTTGGTCTTATGTTTTTTCTTTTATGTATAAAATCAACCAGGGGCTGTTATAAACCCCTGCCCCTTACGGGAACATTTTTGCATAATTTTCTATGACACCTATGACCAACAACTGCTGAAAACAAAACATACTCGCTATGGAGCTTTATAACATAACTTGATGTAGTATTTACAATAACATCCTAAAAACCATGACCATCATAAAAAACATGACAATCATACTACTTATTGGAGCTTTATAACACAACTCGTTGTGGTATCTACCAATGTTGCATTAATCGTTATTGGGATATTATCGGCGAGGGGAAAAAATCAGAAAAAAATCGTAAAAATCGGGAAAAAATCGTAATATACAAAAATATTCATCTTTTTTCAATTTTTTTAATATCTAAAGCATCTACAACATAAAATAAATACATTGACACATAAATATGATAAAAGAACTAGTATATAAGATGTGTAATATTATTTCTAGTGTTACATCACACATAATAGTGAATCATGTCCTGAATAGTAGGTCCTGACTCCTGAGTTGCAAGTTAGCCTCAAAATATCAACAAAAAATATAATAATGTATCTCATATCATGAGTCATAATGTCATATACAATGAAATGAACCAAATAACTAAAGTCTAATACCACTGATTTCGTCTGCCCCTCTAGATGTAGATGTCGGTGGAGTTGGCAATGGACTCTGTTGTGCTCTAGAAGCTAAAGAACTAGGAGCTACAGGAGGTAGACCACGTCCTCTACTGGTGATAGGGGTAGCTTGGGTAGGTTGTGTCACCTCCTCCTCCTCATCTATATATATATATATATATATATATATATATATATATATATATATATATAATGTTTTATTTTTTATTTTTATTTATTTATTTTTTCCGCGACTTTTTCCCAAAAATCATGATTTTTATGAAAAAATCGTGATTTTTTCCAAAAAATTGCCGAAAAAAATTTGTTTTATTTATCGAGTGATAATATCGTCGGTTTTAAAAAACCGCTATAAAACCGTGAGTAGTGCAACACTAGTATCTACAACAACATCCATAGACATATACATATACCAAAAAATCATTTGATTGTTCTAGAAAATAATGAAGGATACATAGCTCACTTCTGATCAATCATCTCTCATGTAGATTCATCGGGCTTGTAACAACCCTGGTGAAAATTCCATGTAAAAATATATAAATACCATGATCGATGGGACACTTATTCTAAGATGAATGTTGGGAAAGACATCCTAGGGGGTGTTTATTTGGTTTATTATGGCAAAGGGAATTGACAAAGGCAATGGCTAAGGCTTTGGAAAGGAAAAATGGCATTTTTGGCATATTTATTTATGAAAATAATGGAAATGAGGAGAAAAGGAAGGTGAAAGGTCACAGGTTGCATGTGAGGAGGAAATTGAAGGAAAATGATGGAAAATGAAGAAAATAGAGGCCTCATTGATAAAAAGGCTTATGAGGATCATTTGGCAGCCTTGATCAGTTCAATTTTGGATCTCTCTCATTATTTACTCTCTCTCTGTGTGTTCTCTCTCACTCTTGTACACTTGAAGATTTCTTGAAGCATTTTGGCATTAGAGCAAGAAAGGCAAAGAAAGGAAGAGGAAGCAAAGATCAAGTAGGGAAAGGTAGGATCAAGCAGGTACAGTAGGCTTCATTGCAAATATCAAATTGCATGTGTATTTCCCTTGCTAGATTTGACATGCATGGGATTGCATGTCTTTCTTTTCTACCATGGGAAGGGTTTTTCTAGGTGCGACAGTATTTTCAACCTAGCCTTGCCATTTTCTAATAGCTTTGATAAGATGGGTTCTCTCATTCGGTTTATGTGGGATGGCCAGATTGGATTTGAAGTTGAATGGGGTGGATCTTCAAATTGTCAAACACATGGTCTGAGTGGTCCCTTAACTGGACTGAGGATCACGAAGCCACTAGCCTAGTAACCCCTGAACTGGACTGTGGGTTGTGGTAAAGCCAAATTATGTACCTCGGTGGGCCTAGGAATCCTTGTCGGTGAATGGAGGGATATACGGTAGAGCCAAGAGGTGGATTTCTATTCATTGGGCCTAGTGATCCCACGATGGTATGCATGGTAAAGCTTGGAGAGTATGTCTTTGTGTAGGACCTAGTGATGCTTGGATTGGACTCTGGCTGCATAGGTAAAACTTGAGAGACTAGGAGGCACTCAAATTCCCCACGGTGTATGCAAAGAACTCCAGTGGCATCCATGATGATTAGTGTTTTTGATGTGTTTTATGAGTCCCACATTCATGCTTGGAATATGGCATGAGGGTGATTGGCTAAAAAGAGACTTGGCTCAACCAATCTATTGTCGGGTGGAACATGGCAGTCCCATCTCTTGTTGGTTCATTGCTTTCATTTATGAAAAATTCATTCCCTTGATTTTCATGTGTAAATGTATTGATGTATATGTGGATTTTGATGGCTGATACGTTTATGGTATTTATGTTCCTAGTATGTTGGTTATATGTACATTTTATGACAACATCTATGTAAGGCTCTCAACATGTTTTTACTTGTATATGAATGGATAATGTGTATATGAACTAATAGAGGATAATTAAGCAATTGACATGAGGGAACAATGGTTCATAGCGATTCTCATATAAGTATGAGATCCATACAATTAATTATGTTGTTTACACCTATAGGTTACATGTTGGTGATGTGTTTAACGAAATGCCTATCATGGCTAGTAGGGGTCTAGTTATGGTCTTGTTCAGTTTATTGCTTTTGCATCATTGTTTCCTTGTATTTTTATTGAGTATAATCTATCACTCCATTTGGGGCAGCCGTCTGGGCTCTGGGCATGAAAAAGTGGCTTAAATCCCAGGGTCGCTAGCACAAAACTGGCAATTTTGATCTCTAGTCGCTGGCAGGCAAGCCTATGAGAGCCACTTTGGGTTTTTGGTCTCTCTCTTTCCCATGGAATGAGAGAAATTGTGGCCTAAGAGATCCAGAAAAAAAGTGGGACCTAGGGATAAGCTGTCTGAGTGGATGACATGTCTTCTAAGGATTCTAAAGATGATGTTAGATGACTGTGTGTCATGTTTCCATCGATTCCACTTCCTTAGGTTACATAGGAGGCCAAATCTGATCATAGTAGCCTCTCGTCTCATGTTTACCCAAGTTGGCATGGTTACTTAGGTAGATGTGGGAGGAGGGTGTTACAAAATGGTATCAAAGCATGGTTCACCCCTCAGACTAGATGGGCAGCGTGTGTTGGTCATGCATGCATGTCAGTTGCATGTGTGTCTCTTACACTTGCATTCCATGTGCTTGTTACATTTTCTTGTTGATTGATTATGGTTGTAGTAAGGTTGTCATGAGGAATTTGATGATTGATTTTGTGGAATGCATTTTTCGTGAGTATATGACTACCTTGGAAATTTTTAGGGGCTAATGTTCGCCCAATGGGCTAATTTTCTATGATTTTTCCACAAAAAAGATTCACTAATATTCAATTTTTGTAAAAGACAATTTGCCCAAATTTTAGAATATAAAATTATTTTACATTAAAAATAGCCAACATTATATAAGGACTATATATAAAATCATTATAAATTTGAATAATTTTACAAATATATCAATAATTTTTTTTATAGTTTGCATATTATGGATTAGTGAGATTCATCAATGTTTTTAAACTTTAAGAAAATTTTCCATCCTTAAAATTTTCCTTGATGACTGGTTACATATTGTTACATGTCACTTACATGTTGATTATATGTCTCCTACTTACATCCTTGTATGTTAGGCTACATTCTTGTAGGTATGATTACATGTATCAGTCTTGTAGGTTGGTTATAAGTATTGTTTGCTTATGCTCGACTACATGCGTTTATGCATATGTGTAGTTGATTAGGCATTGCTTATGCATGTTGTTGGTTGCATGTGGCAATGTGTACAATGGAGTAATGGTTTTTTTCGTGCATGAGTTGATAGAATGCATTGTTGATATGGTCATGCATTGATGACTGGACTCTAGCTAAAATGATGTGTACATGGTTTGGTACTCATTTGTTATATGTCTATATGCAGTCATTATGCATGTATGGTCTTGGTTATATTTATGCATGAATATTAGGTAAAACATGCCTTATGAAGTCATGGTATGAAATTTAGGTCATCATGGTGCTATTGGTATGTTATGATGCTAATGTGTCGAACGAGGTAAAGCAGGAGATGCACATCATCAAAGTGAAGTTGCAGCATTCGACCTCGAGGTAAGAACATGTTGTCATATAGGTTTATATGTTGGGCATGCAGGTATGTAGGTTAAGGATTTTTATATGCATTAGGGTTATATACATTAGGTTTATGTACATGTATTTTGATGTTACAGTTACGTACATGATAGATGATAGTTGTTTAGCATAGTCATATGCACGTGTGTCAGATAGTCAAGAATGATGGTAACATGTGGTTGAATTAATTTCTATTGTTGTTCTATGTTAGATAACTTTATGATTATGTTATATGTTGTTGATGAGCATGATATATAGCTTATTGTTGTTATATGCTATTAACTTGATGATTAGGTCTATTTCATTGAGATCTTGATGCTGTAATTGGATTATTCATATGCATGATGGTTATGTTCATTGTGTTGAAGATGTTGATGATATATGTATTGTGTTAATCTGGTTTGACCTATGCAGATGGTTATGGTTGCGATATTCAGGTATGAGCCGACATATTTTTGATATGGTGCTGTCCTAATATAAACTAATTGTACATATGTGATTGCTATGCATGAACAAAAAATCTTATGAGCTTATGATGTAAACATGTTAGTTAGTTACTGTTATGGATATCATGATTTATGTTGGAGTTGATATGTTGTGAAGTTGTATCATGCTAACCTAGGCTGATTATGCAGACAAGATAGCCTCCCATGAAATACACTAAGGTATGAGTTTTCTTATGCAGTATATTGGGTGCTTCATTGTTGATTATGTCGTCTATTTGGTGTTTGAGTGTTTGGTGTCTATTGTGTCATCTAGTTGATTTATTTGACATGGTGCATTGATAGATTGCCTAAATGTTTGATTAATTTCATGATATGGGTATGAGTCTATAGGGATGCATGAAGAAATGATATTGTTTTAATATGATTATACTAATACATATGTGTCGAGACAGTTGATATGTACTTGCATGTAAGTAGGTGATAGTTGTAGCATTATGTCTAATGACTATGAATTGACTATGGATTATGACATGATTGTTTGTAAATGTTGATTTCATATTGATAGATATGATTTTCTTGATATTTGGAACATGTGGTTGACATGGGTGAGTAGTTGTAGGAAGCATGTTTGTATTAGCCTGACAAGGGAAAAGTTGATGTGTTTACATAACTAATAGTTGGGTGATGTGACAATGCATAGTAACACTCAATTGCAGCAAGGAAAAGGTCAAATAAATGAATTAGGCAAGAATTCCTCTGGCTATGTTTGGAAACCCTAATCACAAACAAATGAGTGTTTTGCCTACAATAAGTCTTCTTAACCTTAATCTTATCCAAAATTATGTCGATACATGTTATATTCATGAACATGTACTTGATAGGTATATTAGCTAGTATGTAGTTATAGGTGGATCCATCAAAATATTGGAGTCCCTTGCGAGACGACGTGGATGTATTCAGTTGCAAGCAATGTGCTTGGCACAACAAGATAAGGTAACTAGTATGTTGTTATGTTTAATTTTGCACTGACAGTTATGTGTTTATGGTAGTATGATGCAAGGGATTGCATGGAAAGGAGACCACCATGAAATCTTGAAGAAGACTCTGGTTGAGATTTCCCTTGGAAGCACTGGGAACAATGGGATTGAGGCATGGTGTTTGTTTCTAGTCTTGTGCTTTTGGTATTTTGTGATTTGTTGTTCTTAATTAGCGACTTTGTTAATGTCTAGTGTATGGCCATACCACTTTGTTTGTGGAGTCATGTTGTTATTTGTTTTCATGGTTTTCTTCTTATTTGTTTCTTGCACTTGCATTTTAAGTTTATAATCTTGAGAATTGGTTGGGAAAGAGGAAAGTTAATGGAGCTCAGGGAGAGATGTGTGGTACGCAATAGGTAATGTAAGACATGGATGAAGTTCGGTGCATGAGTAATCACAACGCAAGGTAAGACTATGATAGTCAGTTGGACTGACTGGTCCATTGTGGTAAATGGACGGTGGCATTAAAGTCATGAGAAAGTTAACCAAAAGGTAAAGTAAATTGATTTGAGGCATGAGATTTCTTGGTTATGTTGGGAACGACTATTCTTAATGTTGTGCATGTGTTGCTTGAATAAAGGAAGTTCTATTAAACCTTGACCTTGATATCTAGTAACCATGTTATGATTATGATTATGCTTATGTTTATATATGTATACAAGTAGGTGTGTATGTATGTCACGTCTAATAGGGTCGTCATGGATCATGATTATTAACGTTATCATTTATGTGTATATATATGTATGTATGCATATCGTTGTCTAACAAGATCATGATTGTTTATGCTAATGTTTAAGTATATGTATGTATGTATCCATGTATCTATGTCACTGTTCGATAGATCATAAAGAATCATTCCTGTGGAGGAATGTTATTAAACCAACTCACAAAAAGATAGAAAATATAGATCAACACCTTAGAATCCAGCCTCTTCGAGGGGGAAACCTCCTTTACATTACACAAATGAACAATTTTTCCATGATTCAAATGACATTACCTCCTTTCTATATATAGGAGTCTAAGGGGTCATGATATAATCAGAGCCGACATAACAATAATAATGTAAGGGCATAGTAATAACAATAGTGGGCTTCTATGGGGCACAATAGTAACAATATGGGGACTACATGGGTACAAAAATATAATATGGGGGTTGTACTAATAACAATAAGGGGTTACACTAGTAGTATATGGGCCTAACATGCCCCTCTTCTTCAAAAAGTGTTTTCCTCAACGCTTGAGTATTTCTTGATGCTTTTGTATAAAATTCTTGTCCTCCCATGTGGAATCTTTAGCAGGTAAGTTCTTCCACTTGATGAGATACTCTGAAATTGATCGATTTCGTAGCTGCCGGGTTCTTGTTTCTGTGACTGCTTCAGGTTCCAATATGATTTTTCCTTCCTCTTCAAGTTCTAGAAATATTGTTGGAACTGGGATATTCGAAAATTTTTGAATGATTTCCCACCCTGCTTCGCCATTCTTCCATTCATACCTTCCTTTGTTTATCAAATTTGGTTGGATAATTGTACCAACCTCTACCATTTCTGCAACCATATGTTCAATTTCACTCCTTTGGGCATATGGATATTTATAAGGCTTGACGTTTGGAGGAACACATCCTGGAATAAAATGAATAGCATGATCATTATCATGAATACGTGGGAAACCTCTAGGAGTCTCAAATACCTTGGAATGATTGTCCAAGACTTTTTGGAGATCTGGAGAAATACATGATTTCGATGTGCGAATAGTTAGTGAACATAATTGTGCAATTACGCCTCGTTGTTCTTTCTTTAAAAGCTCTGTCATTCTGCCAGAGTTGATTATCTTTCCTGGTTTCCTTGTGATACCCCTTAATTCCACTTCCTTTCCTTCTAAAGAAAATTTCATAAAAAGTTCTTGAAAATTAAAAGCTATTGTACCCAAGGAATGTAGCCATTGGACTCCTAGTACAACATCAACACCACCCATTGGAATGGAAAACATTGGGCTATTCAATACATATTCTCCCATGGATAGCTTGATATTATGGCACTTTCCAGAGAAATTTATGGTTCCTCCACTTAGAACCGTCACTTGACACTCTGGTGTTGGATCTAGGAAGCAATTCAAGTCCTTGGCTATCTTACAATTAATAAAATTATGGGTACTACCCGAATCAATCAACACTATTACCTTTTTCTTCTTGATATGTCCTTCTATCTTTACCATTTGAGGAGTGGTAATTCCGATGAACGCATTACAAGATATGGTCGGATTCATTTCTTATTTCTTTGGGGGTGGTTCCTCGTGAATATCCTTTTCTTTTGATGTTTCTTGATAATTTTCTTCCTGATATTTCACTGTTTGAACCTTCTTCTTCTTGATATCTCCTTCTATCTTGAGAGTTTGGGGAGTGGTAATTTCTTCCAATGCTTTACAAGATATGGTTGGATTCATTTCTTCTTGCTCTGGGGTTTGGTCCTAGTGCATATCCTCTTCTTTTGATGTTTCTTGATCCTTTTCTTCCTCCTCTTCATACTCTATGTAAAATAATTTCTTCTCAGCACACTTATGACCTTTAGTGCATTTGCTATCACAATTGTAACGAAGCCCTTTTTTTCCTTTTTCTTCCAATTGTTGTGGTGTAACCCTTGTGGGTTGTGGAAGGCTAGGAGAAACAACACTTCCATTATTATAGTTGTGAGGGGTAGACTTCCTTGTTGCCATAATTTTACTTTCAACTTTGTAACAAAGCCCTTTTTCTCTTTCCAATTGTTGGGGTGTTGCTCTAAAGAAGGTGTTGCTCTTTGTATCCTCATAATGTGCTATCATTTCCTCTGTGAAAATTGACCACATAACAAGTTGTTTACGAGAACAAAGCCCTTTATACCATAAAAATTGATCCAGTTCTAAATATGAAGATGTAATACATACCTTTCGTAACAGTGGTACACCATGTAGATCAAAATATTGCTCCATCTGAAGTATCCAATTTACCGGATCCTTGCCATCAAACTTCCTCATATTGCCTTTTCTTGATTTTAGGAGCTCGATCTTGAAACAACTATAACTCTGTAATTTCTGTTCTTCCAGTTCTGAAATTGCGATCTATAATAGCCCTCTGCGTCCTCTTTCCGATGCCACCAGTCTGATCGAATTTAGATTCTAAAAGAAAGAGTTATGCACAATCTCCCAAGATGACCTGATTATATACCTTTTCAGAAGAGCGAACTTGTATGAAGTGCCACGTGTCATTTTTTTGACCTTAGGATCTGAAAAATATCCACAAGAAACTACAGTCCGTTCGATTTCTGTAGCTTCTTATGAAATTTCAATCTGATGCTCAAAACAAAAGTTATGACTATTTTCCCCAGGTCACCTGTTTGGAATGTAATTCAGGGGTTTGCAAAAAGGCCAACTTCCTTAGATCATATCTCCGTAAATATAGCGCAAAAAGCTATGAAATGCGGACCCGAAATTCAGAATGATTTCAGCCCAAATGGGTTTTTTTTAGAGTCTGAAATGTTGCAGACAAAAAGTTATAGTGAAAATGCCACGATGACCTATTTGGAGAAGTGAAACCTTAGAATCCAAAGCTCTGATACCAAATGTTATGAAACCAACTCGCAAAAAGATAGAAAAGATAGATCAACGCCTTAGAATTCAGCCTCTTCGAGGGGGAAACCTCCTTTACATTACACAAATGAACAACTCTTACATGATTCAAATGACATTACCTCCTTTCTATATATAGGAGTCTAAGGGGTCATAGTATAATCAGAGCTGACATAACAATAATAATGTAAAGGCACAATAATAACAATAGTGGGCTTCTATGGGACACAATAGTAACAATATGGGGACTACATGGGTACAAAAATATAATAAGGGGGTTGTACTAATAACAATAAGGGGTTACACTAGTAGTATAGGGGCCTAACAAGGAATGATTGCTTATGCAGGCGGATGGCAAGAAGAAGTTCCTAGCTATGAGGAATCAAGTGGGAAGAGTAGTCATGACAAATATATGACGCCAGTATCATGTGAACATGATTTATATTGTATGCTTGTATTATGCCTATGCTTATGTTATGGACAGGTTATACCGAGGGATACATCAGAAAAATGAAAGAAGTGTGGTCTGCGACATGCTAGGATAAGCATGGATAAGACACTGGAAGCAAGGTTTCTTGGTAAGGACAGTGTGGTTTTGGATGTGTGGTACTATTGTTGTGCATATGCTATATATGTTGTACATGTTGCATCTATGATGTGTGCACATGTGGTGTTGTGTATATATAGTGTGTGTACATGTTGTTTATGTAGTGTTATGTACAGGATGGTACATATAGTGTTGTGTGAATATTGCATATGGTATTGTGTGCATGATTGGATTTTCACTGCTGTGTATAGATGATGCTTTTTACATGTTGGATATGCAGTGCTATGTACATGTCATTTTGTGTGCATGTTGTACATGTGGTGATATGTACATATGGTGTTGTGTGCATGATTGTACAAGTGGTGTTGTGTACATGTCGTGCATGTGGCGTTATGTACATATGGTGTCGCGTAGCTGTCGTGCGTGTGGTACTATGTACATGTGGTATTTTGTACATGTTGTATAGTAGTGTAGTGTACATGAGGTGTTGTGTACACATTGCGCATGTGGTGCCGTGTACATGTGATGTTATGCACAAGATGTGTAGGTGGTGCTTTGTACATTTGGTACTGGTGTACATGTGGGATTGAGTGCATGTCATACATGTTGTGTTGTGGGCATGTGGTACTATGTATGTGCATTGTGTAGTCATGGTATCGTGACATATGCATTCATTATGTTGCACTCTATATACATATTTGTGTTGTGTTGTACATCGGGTGTAGGTGTATGTATTATATCTTAGGTATAGGTGCATGTATTGTGTGGTATTGCATGTAGTGTGTGATGCACACATTGTGTATGTGCACATGGTTTAGGAGAAGGAATTGGGTGTTTGTTTGGTGTGGCAACTGATGCAGAGAGTGTACAAAATAAAGACAAAGGTAGAAGCTAAGGATTGATGAAAGGATAAGTATCAACATTTTATTTAGTTTTATTATGCATGTGATTTATGATTATGGTATATGATGATTATATGTGATCTATGATTCTGGTTTATGATGGTTACATGTGATTTATGATGTTGATCTATTATGGTTGTGTTTGAGCTAACCTGATGTGATATGTTTATACATGATGATTTGGTCAAATATTCTTGTTTGACTTGTTGTGATGGGAAGTAAACAAGATTGCAAGTATACCTTATTAACAAGCCACCAATGACGTATGATTTGAAGTCATTTCAATTCATTTTAAATCTAATGGAAGTTATGTGCTTGGAACAGGAATACATGAACATGCCCAGTGGGATGGTTGAAATCGACTGCAAGAATTAGCAACAAAAATGAAAGAAATTGGAACAACCAACAATATGATGGTAAAGCACTTCAGGAGAAGGGTCGTTGTTGGACACTCATACCCAATATTGTCCATTGATTTACATGAGCATGTTATGACCGATATGATGGTTTTGAGGCAGGTATATGTGTTGTTTGTTTGACCTTCCGATGTGAGGAAGCCTTGCCAAGGGATGGATCGCCTAGGATGGAACTTGGAAGGTGAGTGATTGCACGGAAGGGGTGGCCGGATCGCCCGAGGTACTGTGTAGCAGAGAAGGGAAGGTTGGGGATATTTTTGTTTTGGTCATCAGAATTGCCAGATGGAATCAGATGCACATTGGGACTGCATCCTAGAACAATGAGCTGGTAACTGTTCACTAAGAGGACAAGTGGCACAGGATTATAGCGTTGGATATTGGATGCATATTTAACTTTGTAGTGCATTCTAGACTTCCTGGGAAGGAGGTGAATCCTAGTATTACTTTGAGGGCAGAGGTGTGATCCTATGGATTCCCTTGTTGATTGACATAGGCATCGTATTCTTTTATTTGCTGGTTTAGAAAATGTGCATATGTGTATATGTGATTATTGTAAATATCGTAATGAGTTGTGTTATAAATCTCCATTATGCAGTATGGTTGCTATCTAGTCATGTTGACATGATGTTTTTCTTTTGAGTGGGTCATTCATTGTAAATATTGCAACAAGCTATGTTATAAAGCTCCACGGGTAGTATGTTTTATTTTCATTAGTCTTGTTGGTTATAGGTGTCATTAAACACCGAGGACGGTGTTTCCCAAAGGGGGAGGGTTCTGTAATAGCCCTGGTGAAAATTACATGTAAAAATATATAAATACCACGGTTGATGGGACACTTATTCCAAGTTGAATGTTGGGTAAGACATCCTAGGGGGTGTTGATTTGGTTTATTATGGATAAGGGAATTGGCAAAGGCAATGGCTAAGTCTTTGGAAAAGCAAAAAGACAAATTTGGCACATTTATTTATGAAAATAATGGAAATGAGGAGAAAAGGAAGGTGAAAGGTCACAAGTTTCTTGTGAGGAGGAAATTGAAGGAAAATGATGGAAAATGAAGAAAATAGAGGCCTCATTGATAAAAAGGCTTATGAGGATCAACTGGAAGGCTTGATCAGTTAAATTTTGGTTCTCTCTCATTCTCTCTCTCTTTCACTCTTGGACACTGAAGCTTTAGCTCTCTAGAGGGGACTGACAAAAGACAACCAGGGAGTCGTTGTACTCAGGTGAGGTGGCTGACTGGCCCTGAGCTTATTTACTTGGTTGGGTTGGGGGTAAGTTTGGTAGCTAAAGCTAGATATCTTTTAACAAGGCCCTATAATTAGTCCCTCATATATTTTATGATAACCGACACTACACATTCTAGTTGCTATTATACACATATCTAAAGAATCTCTCAATTGCGGAGCTACACTAACTGCGGTAAGTCTCAAGAGCGGTCATCCCATAGCAGAAGAGTTTTCTTGGAGCATTTTGGCATTTGAGCAAGAAAGGAAAAGAAGGCAATAGGAAGCAAAGATGAAGCAGGGAAAGGTAGGATTAAGCAACTACAACAGGCTTAACTGCAAGTATCGACTTGCATGTGCATTTTCCTTGCTAGATTTGGCATGCATGGGATTGCATATGTTTCTTTTCTACCATGGCATGGGTTTTTCTAGGTGTGACAATATTTTCAACCTAGCCTTTCCATTTCCTGATAGCTTTGATGAGTTGGGTTCTCTCATTCAGTTTATGTGGGATGGGCGGATTGGATTCGAAGCTATGTGGGGTGGATCTCCAAATTGACAAACACATGGTATGAGTGGTCCCTGAACCAGACTGGGGATCACAAATCCACTGGTCTAGTAACCCTGAATTGAACTGTGGGTTGCGGTAAATCCAAATTGTGTGCCTTGGTGGGCCTAAGAATCCTTGTCAGTGAATGGAGGGATATATAGTAAAACCAAGAGGTGGATTTCTCTCTATTGGGCCTATTGATCCTGGGATGGGATGCACAATAAAGCTTGGAGAGTATGTATCAGCATAGGGCCTAGTGATCCCTAAATCACACTGTGGATGCACAGTAAATCCTGAGAGACTAGGAGGCACTCAAATTCCTCACAGTATAGGTAGAGAGCTCCAATGGAATCCATGTTCATTGGTGTTTTTGATGTGTTCTATGATTCCCAATTCATGTTTGGAATATGGCATGGGGGTGATTGGATGAAGAGAGACTTGGCTTAGCTAATTTATTGTTAGGTGGAACGTGGTAGTCCCATCTCTGGTTGGTTCATTGCATTCATTAATGAGAAATTCATTCCCTTGATTTTCATGTGTAAATGTATTGATGTATATGTGGATTTTGATGGCTGATATGTTTATGGTATTTATGTTCCTATTATGCTGGTTAGATGTACATTTATGACAACAACTATGTAAGGATGTTAGCATGTTTTTACTTGTATATGAATGGATAATGTGTCTATGACTTAATAGAGGATAATGCAGCAATTGGCATGAGGGAACAATGGTTCATAGCTATTCTCAGATATGTATGAGATCCCTAGACTTAATTATGTTGTATACACCTTTAGGTTACATGTTGGTGACGTGTTTGACTAAATCCCTGTCATGGCTAGTAGGGTTTTGGTTATGGTATTGTTCAATTTATTCATTTTTCATCATCGTTTCCCTGCATTTTTACTAATTATAAGCTAGCATTCATTCGGGGCAGTGGCCTTGGATTTGGGCCTAAAAATTTGATTTAAATCCCGAGGTCACTAGCACAGAACTGGAAATTTTGGTCTCTGGTCATTGCCAGGCAACCCTGTGACAACGAATTTGGGTTTCAATGATCCGAATTTAAACAAAAATGCAAAAATGCAAAAATGCAAAAATATATAGATATAACCATACATACAAAGATGTAGCAGAAATAATACTTGATTTTTTCCATTACTATAAAATACTGAAATATGCTTACAAACATAAATGGAAATAAACTAGCTAGGGTGATGGTAGCGTATCTTTGAGAAGAGATGCGGTGGCTACATGCCTCTGAGCTGTCTTACAATGAGGCTCAAAGGCCTATTTATTGTTGAGAAACAATGGAAAACCCTAAACATCCAAAAACCTAACCCTAGGAGATGAAGCACCATACTATGGGCCCCGTTTTGGGTAAATTGGTACATCAACTTCCCGGGGTCGTAACTTTGGCATACAATCTATGTTTGACGTGCACCATAGCTCGTTAGAAAGACCTATCTGAGGAATACAACTTTGGGAAGAGAAAATTTGGTCTATGGAACCATGTTTGGCATACAATCTATGTTTGACATGCACCATAGCTCGTTAGAAAGACCTATCTGAGGAATACAACTTTGGAAGAGAAAATTTGGTCTATGGAACCATGTTGCTCCCAGTTTTCTCAAAAAACGTTGTTTAGGGCCTCAAAATGGCTCCGGAAGTTCAAGACTCGAAAAACTGCTAAAAATAGTAAATTGTGCTACAATTAAGGAAACTGAAAAACTAAAAGAGATAGTTGTGGGGGTCCAAGTGGGATAGGTGGGTGGCCACCAAAATCCACCTAGATCACTCCTCCCCCATTAGGAAGCAATGGTCCCCAATGCGTTGAGTTCCTCCTTGAGATGAGGAAACTTCTGTTGAACTGGGTCCCTGTTGAGCTGTTCTGCAACCTCTGATGTGTCCAGGAATGGTGGGAATCATGGTTGAGGGTAGTACACATCGAACACTCGGTGCAAGCGAAGGACTAGGGAAATGTTGTGCTCTAAAGCATTGTTTCCCACAACCTTGGTATGGGCTCTTGTAAGGCATTCTTTTTGCAGATGCAACCAGACTTTGTCGCGCACTTGAAACTTGTGTGGTACCTGATGCTGATCATGTCACTACTTGTACTTGGCATTTTATAGAATGGAGCGGAGATATATCGACCCATTGGGTAGAGATGCTCTAGGAGTCAGATCAAATGAATTCTTGACTTGATAGTGCAACGGTGTCCCTGTGGGTGAGGAGAAGATGTTATTGTTTGCTTTCATGGCCGTATCCATCTACTGCTACTGTTGTGTGGAGGAATCCTTCGTGGGGTTCACAAATGTGGTGATGATCTTCCCCTTACTTTGGGAGCGAACCAGACAGAAAATGAATTTCCTAGTCTAGGAGATGAGCTTGCTGCATTTCTTAGCAGTGATCAAAGAGGTGGCGATAGGTGGGGCTACCTCTGTATCCTGTATACTGAATTACCCAAAGAAATAACAATAGCATGAGGGCTTGACTCATACACAACATGTCGCCTCCATAAGTACGGTTGGCCTAATAGTACATCACAAATATCAAGAGGTACAACAACACACAATACCTCATCTGTGAAGGGCTTGATGCTGTAGGGAAGGTGACACTACTGGCGGACTCAGAGATCTCATCCTTGGTGAAGCCACCCAATATTGTATGGTTGTAGGTGTGGTGTAGTCGGTAGGCCCAACCACTTCATGAACTCTACTGAAATGAGGTTCTTTTGGCTCCCATTGTTAATAATGATTTGTAGTGGTGAACCCTTCACCCACATTTGTGAGTGGAAAATATGCTCCCCCTCCTATGGATCTTCAGGCTCATTCTTCTGGATCTTGGCGGTGGAAATAGTGGCATTGGGCTTCGCATCAATGATTCACTTCCCTTTGTTATTCCCCTTGCCGGGTTCTGACTCAGGGTCGGAACATGCATCTGATTTGGAAGCCTTCAACTCGGCCATCAACGACTGCTTGGTTTGACACTCACTTGTGTTGTGAGTGGGGCTCTTATGGAACTCACACCACTTTTCTGAGTCCTTCTTTGGCTTCTTGGTGTTGTTCTTTTTGTGTGGCTTCGATGGGTTGTCTTGGGTCACCCCACCTTGGCTTTTTCCTTTGTTCTGCGGTTTGGGGGCACCTTTCCCTCTCTTCGGATTTGCAGATCCAAAGTCTTGCTTCTTCTGTTTAAAATTTTTCTCGATCTTGAAGGCATATCAGTATGCCATGCCGAGCGAGGAGATGTTCAGGAATTCTATTTCATCCTGGATGTACCTGTGTAGGTAGCCACACTATTTGAGTACCAAATGTTGCTCTGAATCCCTGATACCCAACTTTGTGCGAAGGGTATGGAAAATATTGGTAAACTCTGGCACGTCTTTGTCCCTTCCGCAACATGGTCAACTTTATGTATTGATCCTCATAGCTTCTGACGGGGTAGTACTTCTCCTTGATGGCAGCCTGGAATGAATTCCAAGTGGGTGAGGCTAAAAATAGCGAGGCCATACTTTCATCCTTCTGCTCACAGTAGGTTTCCCATGTTTAAAATAATACTGAGAGGGGGGTGAATCAGTATTATCAGATCAATAATTTTATTTCCAAAACAGATTTATATATGCTACTTCAGTGAAGTGAACTAGCATGTATACACGACTGTGCTTAAAGAAACCAACATATATGCAGAGAACTTGTGATTTAGACAATTTATCATGTGTTGAGCTTAAACCAATATATCAGATATTTATTAGACAGTGCAGTAAAAGTAGAATAAAGCATCACACATAAGCAACACACATGAACACCAATATTTAAGGTGGAAACCCAATATGGGTAAAAACCACCTGTTGTTGTCGTCTCTGTCTTCTTTTAATAATAAGAAAATCTGTTTACAATCTTGTATTGGTGCATACTCATACCAGTACACAGGCTTCTACCTGCAGAAGGTTACAACCTTCTCTCATTCTCCAGCTTCTACTGGAAGGGAGCTACAACCCCCTAGCTCTTGTACTAGCCAATATGTTTACTAGTACATAGGTGCCAGCCTACAGAAAACTCCACTCTTCCACCAAGGACCACGTTTCATGAATTTTCAGACTGGATACTCTTGGATCACAACACCAAAAATAGAAGGCCACGTTTCATCAAATTTTCATACTGGATCCATCAAAGCTTTTAAACTTAAACTACATTTAACACATATTTCATTCAATTTGGAATTAAACAGTGGATCTAGAATTTCATAATAACCAAAAGAATCGTTTCAAGTGATGTCCATGTAATAAAAACATTCTAAATTTAGTGAAATATGTGTTATTAACCAATATTCAGTTAATCTGAACAATCAGATCACTGACACCAGAACACTGTACTGAACCCAGAACCCTGCATCATCATTCAGAACCAGTTGTAACCTCAAAAATCATGCATTAGAATGTATATGCTACTTGGCTGCACCCAAACTGCATGTGTATGCTACTTCCATTAATTGAACCTATGTATACCTTTAAAACTACTGCAAACATAAACTTTTGAATCAAGTCTGTACCAACTATCAATATTTTGAATATCTACTATCAACTTTCAGAGCTTTACACAGGCAGGGACAGAGATCACTTCTTCTCACTTATATAATCAATCAATCAAATGCCAGCCTCCTTATGCATTCAATTTTACATTGAGATCTAAGAAGACTTCACTGACATACAACAATAAAATAACAGAATTTTATCAGATATATCAATCAGATTTGAAAAGAATCTTTTCTTTAGTATACTCTACTTGAAGGAACTGAAACTGCGTGTATACGCTCAATGGCTGAGAAGAACCTGCATACAGATATGCAAATATTGACTTAGAATTTTGCTGCAATTCCAGAATTCAGAAAAACCCAGATCATGATAGGTAACGAATATAACAGGCGCAAAACATCAGATCTAGTCTAAACCAATATCAGATCATTCAAGAATAAGTCATTTCAAGTTTCATGATTCCTGATCCAATATTGAACTCAAGGTGCACATGAATATTTCAGGTCTAGTCCCAAACATAACCTTGCAACATAAAATATACTTCAAATAGAAGTATTCCTTAGAATCTTATTTCTTGCACGCTGGTCTAATGATCTTCTACTCCTTATATACTCTTATGCCTTCCTCAATACCTTGGACCAAAACCACTTAGGACCAATACCTTGGACCAAATACCTAGGGTCAATACCTTGGACCAAATACCTCGGACCAAATATCTTGGATCAACACCTTGGATCAAAATACCTTGGACCAAAAAAACTTGGTTTTCCAACATGTACGCGCTTTTCTTCTTGTGAAAGTGCGTGTATGCATTATATGCTCCTTTTGTTCTATTAACCTGTGTGTATATGCTTCTTGGACAAGGTGAACCAGCATATACCTCTCTTTCTTCATTCTTTGTAGTCTGATCTGTAATCCTTTGCTATTGACCTATTGTACTGTGAACTGTCATCTGAGTGAGTTGCCATCAAGGACAACACATGTATCATAATGCCAACAATCTCCCCCTTTGGACTTGATGGCAACAACAACACCAAGACACTCTCCCCCTTTGACATCAAGGGCAAAGGGCAAACCAAGATATTCTCTCCCTTTGACATACATTATGTTGTCCATGCTCCCCCTGAGTACATGTTGAATTCTTTGCTTGAGCTCCCCTTTTTTCATGCTGAGATGCACTGAAATTGTCCATGCTCCCCCTAAGCACATGTAGAGTCTGCAAAAATATTCTCCAAAAGAATAACATGATTCTATAACTCAACTATGCGAGTATGACCTTCCTATCACCAATGACTCATACATATGGGGATAAACCAAATTTGACTCATGCACCCAACCAAGTGGGGATATACCAATTGTTTGTACATGACAGAAATAATAAATATTACATCATCCATCCCATGTAAAGTGGGGATACAAATTACATCATTTGTCTAAGAGGGCTCATTCAAATGTATGAGAAGACATGTCACGCCCTAGACTTTTACATGACTTAAGGAACAAATGGTATAAATATTGGAAGCCATGGTTGGAGTCAGCAACCATAATGCCAACAATGCTAAATGTATGTGAAGGCTAATGCTCCTCCAGAACCTGTGCTACCTGTGCATTGTTAACAAGTCAATGATCAAGGCGTCTTTGTCAGTCAGATAAAAATTAATGAACAAAGCATATCGATAGACAATAATCATCAACATTAGACAGAGCACCCATATCAGAGCCTGCACCACTGTTTTTCCTATCTGAAAAACATATATGCTCCTTGACCCACAGAAACCCGCATGTGTATGCTACTATACTTCATGAAACACGCGTATAATAACCTTTCTCTGAAAAAATTGGATTTAACAGCAGGATGATGAAGCAAGTACTCTCAGTTTTCGTCTGAGATATTCAAATGTTTCTTTGGGCAGTGGTTTAGTGAATATATCAGCAACCTATTCTTTGGAGGGAACATTCTCCAATTTGACCTTTTGTTCAAGCACTTGTTCACGTAGAAAATGGTACTTGATGGGTATGTGCTTGGTCTTGGAGTGCATGACTGGATTCTTTGAAATACTGATGGCACTTGTATTATCACATAGAATGGAGATAGGTGGAGTACATGTGATTTGAATGTCTTGCAAAGTTTGCATCATCCAAAGTAGTTGTGTGTAGCAAGATGCAACAGCCACATATTCTGCTTCAGCTATTGATAAAGCAATTTAACTTTGTTTCTTGTTGAACCAAGACACTAAACTGGAATGCATAAAGAATGCACCACCACTAGTGCTTTTTCTATCATCAACACTTCTTGCCCAATCTGCATCTGTGTATGCATGAAGAGTAAGATCTGTATCTCTAGGATACCATAAACCAAAGTCTTGATTTCCTTGAAGATATTTGAAAATTATTTTCACTTCCTAAAGGTGTGATTCCTTTGGATTTGCTTGGAATCTTCCAACTATTCCTACTACATGCACGATGTCAGGTCGGGTACCTGTTAGATAAAGCAGACTGCCAATCATGGATCTATAAGTTGGTTGATGTACTGTTACTGATTCATCATTTGAGCTGAGACTACATCCTGTTAACATTGGGGTACATACAGGTTTAGAATATTCCATTCCATACCCTTTCAAGATCTATTTGAGATATTTGGTTTGTGACAGAAATATACTATCTTTAGTTTGTTGAACTTGTAGACCAAGAAAATAGGTAAGTTCACCAAGCAAAGACATTTCAAATTCTTGCTGCATTACTGAAACAAAATTCTAATTCATGGATTCTTCATTGCCACCAAAAATGACATCATCAACATAAACAATAATAATTAGCAATTTATCAGTTTCAATCTTTGTATATAGAATGCTATCTACAGAACCTTTCATAAAACCTTGTTGGTGTAGATATTTGTCAAGGCAGTAATATCATGCCCTTGGAGCTTTTTTCAGACCATAGAGAGCCTTTTTGAGTCTGCATACAAGTTTTGCATCATTTCCAAGAATGAATCCTTTTGGTTGTTCAATATACACTTCTTCTTCTAAATCTCCGTTAAGGAAGGTTGATTTTACATCCATTTGGTATATTTTGAATTTCTGAAAGCTAGAGAGAGCAAGAAACATCCTTATGGCTTCAAGTATGACAACAGGTGCAAAGGTTTCTTTAAAATCTATACCTTCTTGTTGAGCATACCCTTTACAAACAATTCTAGCCTTGTTTCTGATGACATCTCCATTTTCATTCAACTTGTTTTTGAATATCCATTTAGTTCCATTTATGACAGCAGGAGTGCCATCTCCAAATGAGACATTCTTTTCCTTTTCCAAGGCATTATATGAGTGAAGTTTTTCTTTGTCACTTGTCATGTGTTTTGAGCATCCACTATCGATGTACCACTCATTTTCTTGTCCTTTAGCATACAAGGATATACCACATCTTTCTGTTTGAGATTCTTTCCTTCTCAATACCTTGGGATTTAATGGCATTTGCTCCTTTTGAGATGTTTGCCAAAATTTTCTCCTGCATTGAGATTCTTCATGACCAAAGTTATTACAGATTGAGCATTCTATTTCATTTTCAAGAGGAGAAAAGTTATTATAGGAACTTCTCTTGATCCCTATTACATTCCTTTGATTTCGTGCTTCTCTAGTCATGATGGTTTTGTAAGCAACGAATTGAGAAGCTTTGTGCCCAAAAATATGACATGAAAAACATTGCCCATTAAAGAAGTTCTTGTGACTATCGAATCTATTTACCTAGTGATTGAAGTTTCTATTGATATTCATCTTTGGAGCAAATTGAGTATGATTTGCCTGAGGTTTGTTGCGGCTTCTATTCATCCTTGGAGTAAATTAAGTATGATTTTCCTGGTGATATGCTTTATGCCCTTGCTAATGATTGTCATACTGTTCACTGGTCTTTGCTGCATTAAGATAGCTTTTGGTGGAGGTAGACGACTCCTGTGATTGAGATGCTTCTTCAGTATATCCAAGACCTGTCTTTATCAGAGGAGAACACTGAACTTTCATAATTTCATTTAAAGTTTCTGATCCTTTAGCAAATCTAAGATTGAGAGATTTCGTTTTCTCAAGATCCTTTCTTAGACCCACAATTTCACATTCTAGTTTTTCATTATGTTTTTCATTTTCAGCAAGTTGGTATGTCAAGGTATCTATAATCATATTCTTTTCTTCCAAACAGATTTTGAGTTTAGATATTTCTTCATGAAGGTCTTCCTCTTCTAAAGCATCCCAAAAATTATCATCGTCATAAGCCATGAGAGGACTATAATCATCACTAATAGATAAACCATAACTATCCTCTTCTAAACTATCCGAAAAATCATTGCCATCATAAGCCATGAGAAGTCTGTAATCTTGTCCAGTTTCATCTTCATCACTATTAGATAAACCATCGCTATCTTCATGAGTATAATAACTCCTTTTATTCACAACTTGTTTTCTATTCCCTTTTTCATATGCCTTTCCTTTTTCATATTTATCTTTATGAGGACATTTGACAACATAATGACCAACTCTGCCACAAGCAAAGAATTTGAAAGGTAACTTACCTCTAAATCTTCCAGAACCCCGTTGAAACTTCTCGACAAAGTTTACCTCATCTTCCTCTTCTGAAATATGTCCTGATTCATTGTGTTTTTCCTTTCCTTTTGCTAAAGCTTTAAATGCGACTTCTCTCATATCTGATGGTAGTCCTTTTCTCATCTTTAAGGCAGTTAAGATTCCGTGAAGATGTGTCATAGTGATATTCTGCAGATCCTGTTTTTCTTCTATGGTAGACAATTTGGATCCAAATTTAGCAGACAAGGATCTCAAAACTTTCTAAACTAAGGTAGCTTCCTTTATTTCTTCACCTAGATTCTTCATACAATTAACAACCTTGTCTATACGCAAGAAGTAACTAGTTATACTTTCATCACTATGCATCTTAAGAGTTTCATACTGAATTCTGAGAGTTTGAAGCTTAACACGTTTTACCTGAGAGTCTCCTTCATAGCTCAGAACGATTTTGTCCCATATTTCTTTGGCTGATTTGAGTTGCATGACTTTGACAAACTCTGATTGTGATAGACTTCCCAATAAAGTATTGACAGCTTTGGTGGTTTCATATTGCTTTTTACCTTTCGCATTTGTAGGAATTGCTATTGGAAATGTATATCCTCCTTCAAAAATTTCCTAGACATCTGCTCCAAGCGATTGTAGATAGGCTGAGGTTCTTATTTTACAATAAACAAAGTTGCTCCCATCGAACATTGGCACTCTGATGGATCCCATGCTTTCATGATTATTCATGTTGATGGATCTCCCTTCAAGCGATGAAGCTTCTTTTGAAGGACCTGCTTTGATACCAATTGTTGGAAATAATACTGAGAAGGGGGTGAATCAGTTTTATCAGATCAATAATTTTATTTCCTAAACAGATTTATATACACTACTTCAGTGAAGTGAACTAGTGTATATACACGATTGTGCTTAAAGAAACCAATGTACATGCAGAGGACTTGTGATTTAGACAGTTTATCATGTGTTGAGCTTAAAACAGTATATTAGAGATTTATTAGATAGTGCAGTAAAAGAAGAATAAAGCATCGCACATAAGCAACACACGAAAACCAAGATTTAAGGTGGAAACCCAATGTGGGTAAAAACAACTTGTTGTTGTCATCTCTGTCTTCTTTTAGTAATAAGAAAATCTGTTTACAATCTTGTACTGGTGTTATAGACAATTTTGTGCCTTGCAGCATCAGGCATGAATTGTCAATAATCCAAGGGATCCAAAGTCCCTAAACATGATGTTCCTACCCCTAGAGGAACAAGGTCAGCAAACCAACAGCTCTCAGATCAGTTCTCCACCTGAAAACACTCAAAAACAAGCAATCCTGAAATCAAAGCAAGTGCTCCACTAGGCTTCTGCGCTGAAACTCAACTCCTCCATGGTGTACCTGCGTTGCAAAGCAGGTAGAACAAAGGCCACCTGCGCTGAGCGAGATGGGACAAGTGGCACACTGAGTCATTGCTCTGGAATCTTCCAAAAATGACACTTGGATCAGGGATTTCGCCTTGTGATGAGTCAGAGGCTCTGTTTCTCCAAGTGGAAGCAAGGTTCTCCAAGTGGACTCAAGAACTGAAGATCAACTGAAGAGAGAGAGGACACAAGGCAGCTACACATTAGTTGCAAGCTGACTCATCCTTTCTCAATTCATCTATATATTGAGCTCTCTCCTATGAGCTCAGGAGGCTGGAATTTGTGCAAAGTAATGATATGCTGTTGGTTTCACTATAGAACTATTGGGTGATTGCTTGAAGGAGGTGAAGAGGAGAAATTCTTTCTGCTGGGAGGTGTTGCTGGATTGGGGCCTTCAATGGTTGTAACCTTCTCAGAACTTTACTTCTTCCATTAATAAAAGCTATTGAGGTTCTTATATATGCATTTGTTTCAATGATGTATTGCAATGATTGTGTATTTGATTTATGCTAATCCTTGAATCAGTTATGAATGCATGCTTCTTGTAGTTTCCTTCTTTGTTATTTTGCAGGATCTCATTGTAGCTGGGCCAGCAAAAGAGAAAAGAGCTAGGAGCAAGCAGCAAAGAGAAGAGATTGGAGCAAATATTAAGCGCAAGGCAACGATTAGTGCATTTCTTCATTCTCTCTTGCTTTCATAAAGAAGTAAACCTTAAGTAGTTTTGTTTACAGTTGTTGCTGAGGTACTATCACCCTTAGAGTGGGATAGGGTCATCCGAATCGGATACTTTTCCCTACAACAAACTGGCGACTCCGCTGGGGATCGTATCTGTTTGATTGTTTGTAGTATTTTGCTATTCATTTCCTGAACAAAAGAGTACCAAATCGAAAAGCTTTTGACTATATCAAAAGCGAAGTAGAGGGCAGCTACTCTAGCTCATTTCTGAGCATGTTCATGATTTGAAGAGCTGATCTACAAGGATCCTTGTAAGCTCTTAGTGATAGCTTTTCATCTTCCTTGTCATCCCTTAGTGTGTGCTTGACTGATAGCTTCTGATTTGAGCAAAAACTGTGAATTTTTGAGAAAATTGTGACCCGAAAACTGAGAAAACGCAACTTTCGTTTTCCAAAGCAGGTAGTACACAGGCTACCTGCTTTGCAACGCAGGTCCCGAAGGGGCTACCTGCGCTGAGAGCCAGACTGGCTGTGCAGCACCTGCGTTGGCCCAATTTTGCCTTATGCATTTGGGGTTTCCTCCCTTTTTCTTGCCTGTTTTCACTATAGATTTTGCAGCCAGTTACCAGTCTTGTACCTGTTCTGAAACCAACCTTACTTGCCATCATTCCGCCTCTGTTATATAACGAAATTGTACTTGTTCTTTTGTATTTCTTACATCATTTACAATTTCCCATAACGAAAGTGAACTAGTCTTGCTTTGGCCTCTTAGATCTGAACCTGTGTTAGGCATTTTGCTGGTCTAAAGAGTTAGCTTGTTTGCTGTCCATAGCTGATTAGTCTTTTTTACTTTCGTCATTATGGTTTGATTTCATGTATTTCCAGTGATTAAACAAGTAAATCTTAAGGTGTCTTTTGATTTTGGACAAGCTTGTTTGTTTTCGCTTTAAATCGAAATCAAAGTTAAATAACAACTTTCTTTTTGTAATACATCAACATTAAGAAAGGGAAAAGAAAATACATGCATTGTGCATTTTGCATTTGAAAAAGTTTGCATGATGATTTAGGGAAAATTGCTTTAGTGTGTGCTCTATGATCTGTGTGAAAAGATTTGCCTTTCTTCTCCTCAGTAGTTAAGATTTTTCAAAGTTGAAAGATTGAAAAGTTTGCTTCTCATCTTAGACTGCATTCAGGAATTTGTTACATACATCTCGTGGTGATCCTTAAAGGCAAACTGCTAAACAAGATCAACATTAAAATAAATTCAATTTACATAACAACGCTTTGTAACATAACGCAAACACATAGAGGTCTAGGTAGAGACGTGTTCCGGCGTCGTTAAACATAGTGACTGTCGATCTCTACGAAGGTGGGTGATTCCTCCTGAGAGTCGGTGGCACTAATACGGACTTGTGCTCCCACGTACCGTCGCGTATATATTGGGAGACCCCTATAGGAACAAAGCCTTTATCCATAGGAAGCCATGTCGGTCGCCCTACTGATCGCGATGCAGTGAACACAGCATTCACGAAGATCGACCACCCGTACCGTAAAACGTATTCTGTGGTTTCGCGAAAAGTTTGGCACACCCTCTGCCTAGAACTCCAGAGTAGTTTCTTTTGGCCTTTTTCAAACTCTATAACTGAAAAAGTCCATCTGAGCATTTGTCACTTCGGGCTCGTTAAAACATCGAAGGAGACTAGAGTCATCTTTAGCTTTTTCTCAACTCTTAAAACATGAAAAAGCAAAGTTGTGTCTAAAGCGTCGTTAATAAAATTTATTTTAATCGGAACATAATCACCTGTTATTCCCACGTTGATCTTTCAGTTGAAAAGTATGGAGCCCACCAACCAAGGAAGTCACCTTGGTGGAAGTCCCAATCCCTTCTCCTCTTGGGGAGATGTTGGTGCGCCTCATATGGCCACATTGTCACTTCCAGGATTGACAATTGGCCTACCTGTATGGCTCTTTTCAACTAATGTAGTTCAGATCACTACTAATCCTGAGCAGTCGAATCAACAGTCAGACCAGTCTAGAGCTACCCTCCAGCCTTCCACTTCTTACAATTCTTCCTCTGATCCTTCATCTTCGCAAGGTAGAGCCGGCAAAAGTCAGCCTCCCATGGAGAAGAAGGAGAAGAAGAAGAAAGAAAAGAAGCAGAAGGAGCCTAAGGCGAAGGCGACTGGGGGCAAGCAAAAGACATCTGACAAAAGTCCACACACTGCACCGACCGGGCCTAAATCGCCATGTGTCATTTGCAAAGGGACCCACTTCCACTGTGACTGTCCTTGTATTCCCCGGATACTAAGGGACTGGTCCCCCAGGTTGCACAATCCGGTAGCATCAACCTCTGATAGACATGTTGATTGCATTCTGTCAACTAGCGAGAGTGAAGGACAAAGAGGGAGACCAAGATCACCCTGCAGACTGTGTGAAGGCGATCACGCCATCCACTGTTGTCCATTCTTAGATGAGGCGAAGAGAGTTTTGGAAGATCGTCCGGTTTCACCGTTACGACTTCCTCCTGGATACCAAAAACTCGTGCCAAGTCCCTCGATAGTTGAAAATCCAGCTGGCCTGATCAAGTGGTCAGCTGAAGTGTCGGTCATTGAGAATGAACCTACTGAATCCAGACCAGACGAAAGTCTAAAGGTCGAAACGGCAGTTGACCCGGTTCTTCCTTCAGAGGTTTCATCCTCAAATGACACCGTCGTTGAAGATTCATCTTCAAATGACACCCTCACTGAAGAGAACAAGGATGACACCATCCAGATTCTTTTCATCAACACAGACTCTGATGAGCATCAGGGCAACGCGCCCATTCCTTTATCGCAGGAAGGAACATCGTCAGGGTCGTATCCGGCCGTGTATTCGGTCCCACCACCAAGCAACCTGGTTGTGTCCTTTGATTGGAATCAACTAGGCAAACCCCGGTTACCAGCCAGTATCCCATTCAGAATCATCGTCCAAATCTACATAATGGTGATGGCTGGAACTATCATTGATGAAGGGGCATCTGTGAGTATCCTTTCCTCTATTGCTTGGAAAGCACTGGGTTCCCCGGCGCTTTTACCTGAGATGAGAAATCTATCAGGTTTTGATAAAGGAACCAGTCGCCCGTTAGGGATTCTCCCCAATGTTCCCGTTACATTGAAGGGGAAGACAGTTCATATGAACATCATGGTCGTCCAGGGACCCTTGGTGTATAACTTACTCCTCGGACGAGACTATATATATTGCATGGAGGCGATAGTGTCCTCACTCTTCAGAGTTATGTGTTTTCCGCACGAAGGAAGAATGGTCAAGCTCGTAGACCAACTTTCATTTCCAGGATCACGCATCGCAAATAGTCAAATACCATCCCTTAACGGTTTATTCACTCAAGGAATGCCTCCACCCCGGTTCTACTTCCCGATGAATGCGAGTGATTCGGGAGAAAGAACTGGGACCCAGGGGGCATGCACCCTGGCCTGCCTTAGGCAGAGAAAACCTTGGGTATAAAGTTAATTTCCGCAGAAGAATATGACTAGTCCGTACCCCGTCCGGCATGGAAGAGAGGGTTTTTCTAGGATAAAGTTCTTTTGTCAAAGTTATGTGAGTGAGATAATCAGCTTCTCGCTCCCCTTGTCTAGGTAAGTAGGATGCCGAGGGAGGAGATCCATTTGTGGCGGCAAGTAGCCACCATCTTTGAAGGCAAGCCTCACCCATTAAAACATATGTTTTGAAGGATAAGTAGGGGCAGCCTCCAAAGAAAGAGATGAAATTGCTGCAACAAGTGGTCACCATCTTTAGTAACCTAGTAATAGACATCGCCGGAAAAAAGAGTTTAGTTTGCGGCAGCGAACAAAACCATTCTTCGGATAATAAGTAAGAGGCAAACCTCTCTCCGTAACGCCAATGTTTTATCTGTTGCGATCTTGCAAAAATCAAAAAGTGAACTGATGGGAAGACAACTACCGTCGGCACCGAAAAATAACGAGAAGACAAGTATCGTTAAAAATATAGCAAGATGACAAGTAGGAAAACAGAGGTGGGACAGAGGAGGGGTAGCCTTGAAATTATACTTTATACCTGGGGGCATGCGAACCTTTTGGAGTGTAAGCACGGGACGACTATTTATTTTTTTAAATTTTTAGGTCCTCCCTTTAAACCTGTAGGTCTAACTTGTTAAACTCGTAGGATTAGCCGTTTCCAGCTTGCATAAAGAAAGGATGTGGAGCAAAAGTTAAAACTTGCCAAATTGGAGTAACTAGTGAGGTATAGCTCCTTAAATATGACTACCTCACCTGAGGCGTTCCTTGTATTAAGACTGGTATAATCGAGCAGTTTTAGCACACAGTTCATGCTCGTTAAAAAATAAATGCAAGATTCGAGCAGTTTTAGCACACAGTTCATGCTCGTTAAAAAATAAACGCAAGATTCGAGCAGTTTTAGCACACAGTTCATGCTCGTTAAAAAATAAACGCAAGATCCGAGCAGTTTTAGCACATAGTTCATGCTCGTTAAAAAATAAACATAAGTTGTGAGCAATCTTCCCCTAGAGTTCAAGCTCACCCAGAAAAAATGAACCGGTAAATAACCTTGGTAAATGTAACCTTTGACAGCCATATTAAAGCCCTTGGTCATGTTCTTGCAGTCTCACCTCCATCCGTTCATTTGGCCAATCGTTCATCTCCATATGTTTGTTTACCCATTTTGAGGAACAGCTGTGAAGAGTGATTTCACTTAGCCATCCTTGTGACACTGCCGTGATTGGAAAATTCCAACCTGCACCTGGAATCTGCTGCTATCCCTGTTTATCACTCGTTCCTCAAAAGACGAGTCTTCTTTGAGCTCTTTTCTCCTGACTCGTAAAATATGAAAAGTTTGCCGAGTTTTGGCCTTCCAGCTCGTTAAACGACCGGAAGAGCTATCCCTCCTCTAGATTTTAATCTTTTTGGACCTGAGGGATTATTGCACAAAAAGATCGAGCGCTTGTTTTGTTCGGCTCGTTAAAAGCAATCAAAAATTCATCCCTTCTGTATTGTTTTATACTTTTTTGGACTTAAGGGATTAGATGACGAAAAAGGAATTCTGGAGTTGACTTTATGTACCTTTTCAGACTCTCTAAAAATGAAAAGGACCGAGTTATCCTTGTCGTTAGACTCGTTAAATTCATTAAATAGCGACAAACTTGTCTTTAGACGAGAACGAGTTTCCCTATCGCTAGGCTCGTTAAAACATAGCGATGGGCTTGCCCGAAGGGCAGGTTATAGAACAAGCATATGTTATCCTCCTCAAGCTTGACAAAAATAAAGAGGTACTGGTCAGCAATGACTGGGGAAAAATTGGGAGAACCTCACAGCTTTAATGGTAGCAAGTCGTTCTTGAACATGACACTTTGTCCTCCGTATCACATCGGGTTGGGTTGTTTCATTCACCGGTCTCATCACCATGGTCCTCGCCACACCATCCACATTTTGGGTAATGCTACCGATCCATCACATCAGTGTCGTTATATGTTCAAGAGATGTTGTTCTGCAAAGAGTCAACCATGTCCCATCCACTCCCATACATTGTCCTTCATCCATTTCATGACCGCCACCATGAATCATACATCACAGTTTGTTTTCACCTCATCACAATCACTAGCTTCGTTCCGTGTCACTGATGTGGGATTCATTAAGGCCCTCCTTTGACGGATCGCTCCTTGTCGACATCAGCTCATTATCCAAGGAGTTGATCTAGGAACAACCCCTTCAGTACTTTGAAGCTTGCATGCCTTAATGGCAAGTTTCTCACTTCCGGCGACAGGTATACATCAATGACCTTCGACCAGAAGATTTTGCATGGTGGTCGACGCCAAGTCCCTTATTCCCACCATGTGAATTGTACTGCTGTACCTTGAGGGTCATCATCCTTATCGGTGATTCCTCTCGCGCTTGTTAACGGTTTACATCATTGACCGGTAATCAAGCGATGTCTTTCCATGTTCGACTTCAAGAAACTCTCACATGGATCGACTTGTACATCGAGTGAAGATCGGAAGAGATTGAAGACCCCGGATCTAGTTTCATCCATCCGGGCTGCGATATATATTCAGGATATAAAGACATTTGATATGTACATCATTGCAGCAGATGATCATCCTTCTCAAAGGATGATAATTTCAACAGAGAATTATCAGTCTACCGTCAGACGATCGTCTGTTCTATGTACCAAAATGAATTTATAAAGATGAGCATGGGAATACCCGCCTTAGCTAGATCATGAAAAAGTATGAAAAGTAATGTATTGTATTGTATCTTATTACAGGACACTTCTCAGCAGATTGAATGAACTTCGGATCCTCCTAATAAAGCATTTCACCCGATAAACGACCTCATACTTTAGGGGGCATCTGTTATAGACAATTTTGTGCCTTGCAGCATCAGGCATGAATTGTCAATAATCCAAGGGATCCAAAGTCCCTAAACATGATGTTCCTACCCCTAGAGGAACAAGGTCAGCAAACCAACAGCTCTCAGATCAGTTCTCCACCTGAAAACACTAAAAAACAAGCAATCCTGAAATCAAAGCAGGTGCTCCACTAGGCTTCTGCGCTGAAACTCAACTCCTCCATGGTGTACCTGCGTTGCAAAGCAGGTAGAACAAAGGCCACCTGCACTGAGCGAGATGGGACAAGTGGCACACTGAGTCATTGCTCTGGAATCTTCCAAAAATGACACTTGGATCAGGGATTTCGCCTTGTGATGAGTCAGAGGCTCTGTTTCTCCAAGTGGAAGCAAGGTTCTCCAAGTAGACTCAAGAACTGAAGATCAACTGAAGAGAGAGAGGACACAAGGTAGCTACACATTAGTTGCAAGCTGACTCATCCTTTCTCAATTCATCTATATATTGAGCTCTCTCCTATGAGCTCAGGAGGCTGGAATTTTGTGCAAAGTAATGATATGTTGTTGGTTTCACTATAGAACTATTGGGTGATTGCTTGAAGGAGGTGAAGAGGAGAAATTCTTTCTGCTGGGAGGTGTTGCTGGATTGGGGCCTTCAATGGTTGTAACCTTCTCAGAACGTTACTTCTTCCATTAATAAAAGCTATTGAGGTTCTTCTATATGCATTTGTTTCAATGATGTATTGCAATGATTGTGTATTTGATTTATGCTAATCCTTGAATCAGTTATGAATGCATGCTTCTTGTAGTTTCCTTCTTTGTTATTTTGCAGGATCTCATTGTAGCTGGGCCAGCAAAAGAGCAAAGAGCTAGGAGCAAGCAGCAAAGAGAAGAGATTGGAGAAAATATTAAGCGCAAGGCAACGGTTAGTGCATTTCTTCATTCTCTCTTGCTTTCATAAAGAAGTAAACCTTAAGTAGTTTTGTTTACAGTTGTTGCTGAGGTACTATCACCCTTAGAGTGGGATAGGGTCATCTGAATCGGATACTTTTCCCTACAACAACTGGTGCAGACTCATACCAGTATGCAGGCTTCTACCTGTAGAAGGTTACAATCTTCACTCATTCTCCAGCTTCTACTGGAAGGGAGCTACAACCCCCTAGTTCTTGTACTAGTCAATATGTTTACTAGTACATAGGTGTCAGCCTACAGAAAACTCCACTCTTCCACTAGGGACCACATTTCATGAATTTTCAGACTAGATACTCCTGGATCACAACACCACAAAATGAAGGCCATGTTTCATCAAATTTTCATACTGGACCCATCAAAGCTTTTAAACTTAAACTACATCAACCAATATTCAGATAATCTTAACAATCAGATCACTAACACCAGAAAATTGTATTGAACCCAGAACCCTGTATCATCATTCAAAACCAGCTATAACCTCAAAAATCATGCATTAGAATGTATACGCTTCTTGGCTGCACCCAAACTGTGTGTGTACGCTACTTTCGTTAATTGAACCTGTGTATACCTTTAAAATTACTGCAAACATAAACTTTTGAATCAAGTATGTACCGACTATCAATATTCTGAATATCTACTATCAACTTTTAGAGCTTTACACAGGCAAGGAAAGAGGTCACTTCTTCTCACTTATACAATTAATCAATCAAATGCCAGCCTCCTTATGCATTCAGTTTTACATTAAGATCTAAAAAGACTTCATTGAGAGACATCAGTAAAATAACAAAATTTTATCAGATAGATCAATCAGATCTAAAAAGAAGCTTTTCTTTAGTATACGCTACTTGAAGGAACCAAACCTACATGTATATGCTCTTTGGCTGAGACGAACCTGTGTATAGATCTGCAAATATTGACTTATAATTTTGCTACGATTCCAGACTTCAGACAAACCCAGATCATGATAGGTAATGAATAGAATAGGCGCAAGACATCAGGTCTAGTCTCACCCAATATCAGATCATTCAAGAATAAGTCATTTCAAGTCTCATGATTCCTAATCCAACATTGAACTCAAGGTGCACATGAATATTTCAGATCTAGTCCCAAACATAACCCTACAACATAAAATATACTTCAGATAGAAGTATTCCTTATAATCTTATTGCTTGCACACTGGCCTGATGATCTTCTCTTCCTTATATACTCTTAGGCCTTCCTCAATACCTTGGACCAAAACCACTTAGGACCAATACCTTGGACCAAATACCTAGGGTCAATACCTTGGACCAAATATCTCGGACCAAATACCTTGGATCAATACCTTGGATCAAAATACCTTGGACAAAAAAAAACTCGGTTTTCCAACATGTACACACTTTTCTTCTTGTGAAAATGCGTGTTTACGTTATACGCTCCTTTTGTTTTGTTAACCCGCATGTATACGCTTCTTGGACAAAGAAAACTAGCGTATACCTCTCTTTCTTCATTCTTTGTAGTATGATCTGTAATCCTTTTTTGTTGACCTGTTGTACTGTGAATTATCATCTGAGTGAGTTTCCATCAAAGACAACACCTGTATCATAATGCCAACATCCCACCAGTCCTTGACGTGGGGGGTAGCTTTGAGAAGAGCGAAAGTAATCTTTTCCCAGCTGGAAAAATCATGAACAAAAAAATACCCTTCTAGCATATTTAACCATTTATCTATGATGTCTGCATCTATCTGACCCTCAAAGTTAACTTGTACCTTAAAGGGTGTGGCGCTTCTAGAGTAGCTGTTGGAAGTAGATGTGTCGTCCCTGGGTAGCCGTTGAAGGATTTGGGAAAAGTTGTCCATCATTGCGTTCCTTTGTCGCTTGAGGGCCTCTTTGAGCAAGATTTTGATAGGATCTCCTGCCCCCCCATCTTTCTTTTCATCTGCCATGGGAGGTCATTGGGATTTGTGAGGCTGGTCTTGCAAAGGTTCAACCAGTTCAAGCCCTAACTCCTTATATCTTGACCTCGTTGGGGACATCCAATGAAAGACAGTGAAAGAGTAGACCGCTCTGATACCATTGATCCAGTTTTAAATAGGAACAAAACAAATTACAGATATAACCATACATACAGAGATGCAGCAGAAATAATACCTCATTTCATTACTGTAAAACACTGAAATATGCTTACAAACAGAAATGGAAATAAATTAGCTAGGGCGATGGTAGCTTATCTCGGAGAAGAGATGTGCCGACTACATGCCTCTGAACTGTCTTACAATGAGGCTCAAAGACATATTTATTGTTGAGAAACAATGGAAAACTATAAACATCCAAAAGCCTAACCCTAGGAGATGAAGCGCCACATTATGGGCACTGTTTTGGGTAAATTGGTACATCAACTTCCCAGGGTTGTATGTTAGGGTCCAACCCTAACCCCCTTATTTATGTAATAGGGTTGAGTCATAATTATAGTTAAGTAAAGAGTCAATAAAACCCATATTAATAAGTGTAAGTGGTTGACCCACATTTAAAGAAGGGACCACAATTAGTTGCAAATGGGCCATCGTATTAGATAGATGGTATTAATAAGAACCATGGTATTGCATGTATGAATCCTATATAAAGGATAGAGACTCCCCTTGAGGAGCATCGTGTCTTATTTTGTAATTGAGCTCAGTTCTATTGGAGGTTGTCCCCTCGAAGAGGCAAGTGAAAATTGCTTTCCATTTCAGAATAATAAAATACTTGTTGTCACTTCTTATTGTTCTATGTTCTGGGTATATTTCTTCGCATATTTGGTATTCTGGTATATTCTCACAGGTCATGAACATAGCAAGTGGTATCAGAGCACTTTCCAGGGTTGGTGGGATCTCCATTCTGTTTAGTCAATTTAGTGTTCCTAAATTGATGTCATTAATTGTCAACCCGGGGCTCGTAAGCTGATGAAGTGAAGGTGTACTATATGTACTTAAGCAACCTCTTAGAGATTTTTGTCGTTTGGGGTGTTGTTTGTGGTTAATTTATCTTCCTAAGATGGAGTGGTGATTTATAAACAGATGAGTGATGGTGTGTGTAAGGTGAGTTCTAGATGAGTGAGAGTGTGTGATTAGTGGTTTCTAACTACTTGCCGAAAAGGAAAAGCTTTGAAAGAAATAAATAAAAAATGAACTGAAAGCAAAGAACCACTTTCTAATGGCATTAGACACCATTCATGCTGCTGCAAATAAAAGGTAAGAAAATCACTTAAAAGACCAATGATAAAGTTTATCTCTTCCTAACTCTCTGCCTCTAACACATAGTACTGTGTAAGACACGATTAGGAAGTAACTAAAGATAAGTCTAAGAAATGATAAAAATGAGAAAAATCTACTTTAAAGACTAGTTATGATGTTCAGCTCTCTCTAACTCTCTGCCTCTAACACATAGTACTGTGTAAGACACGATTAGAAAGTAGTTAAGGATTGGTCTAAAAAGCACCCAAAGCCAGCTGCAAGTTATTAATATTCTGATCTCTAAAAGATAGACAATTTATGATAAAGAGATCATTCATATGTTAGCAAACCACTTTGAGAAATAAAACTAAAAATCAGCTATGAAAATAAAGTAAAGGCAGCAACTTGAATCTGTCAACTGAAACTACCACTAGATATTTAAGCAAATACACAAACACAAAATCAATCCCGGGCTTAAAAACCTACAAAAGAACAATGTTGATCAGCTAAAAAGAAAGGCTGGAAATGAAATAACAAGAAAGTAAATTACGCTGTACATGTTTCAACTAAGAGAAATGCTGAATAGAAATAAGGAAATACTGCATATAAAATACATAAAATACTTTACAAGGCTAACATGAACAGGGGCCCTCCATTCATATCATCCAAAAGAGACTCAAGGAATTGGAAACTTCAAAACATCACTGTTTCTATTACTCCATGTGTAGAAAAATACAGTCCAGAGTGCTAGAACAGCACTATAAAAACAGAGTCTTCGAATGCTCTAAATTAACAACAAGTTTATAAAATGCAACAACTAAAAAGTAACCTTCAGCGTATGCAAACGCTAGTTTTATAGGCATCTGAAAGACGGCCTAATGCGTACAGCTAAAACTGGAAAACTAACTAACTGTCATGCGTAATTAAGGATCAAAACACGTCATAAGTCTGCGTGGATGAGCTGGAGGTTCTGGTCGTTATGGGCATTGAATCCAGAGTTGGATTATGTCCCCCACGGCCTGCATAAGACGGACAAGTCACCATTTGAACTGACGTGACCCAACAGCTTACGTATCACCGTTAAGCTGCCTTTATTGACCGTAACTTGACCCTTGTTGACCGGAGGTACAGATGACGTGGATGGCTGAACAGATAGCACAGGAACCTCGAGCACCTTGATTCCTAAGTGCCCATGTGGCTCATTTGGCAAAATGACACGTGGAACCTTGAGATTAACAAAAAGGCTGCGGGATCATCAGATGGCTGCGGAATCAGGAGATGGCTGCGGAATCAGCAGATGGCTGCGGAATGCCTGTAAGTATGTCAAAATCTAAACAAAACAGTCACACATTAGCAAAATCCCTAAATCATGCTTAATGTCATCATATGTAATGATCTGGGTGAGTTTATGCAGCAAAATAGAGCAAAAGGGAGAGATGAGTGAGGGAAAACTGTAGGAAATGATGGATAACCAAGTGTAAAGTGGAGACTCTACATACCCCCACTGCGAGGGTATTGCATGTCCTCATGCAATCAAAAACATGGTTCAGTCCACCTGCTGGGATGCCTCTGCTAGAACATCCAGCCTTCTCTTCTTTCTTTGTGTGGCCACATTGACCCTTGGTCTTTTCATCAAACACCTGAATTTCAGATTGATTAAAGCTCTATTTAATTTTCTGCATCTCTTCTTGAGCTTTTTGTTTTCCTTTTGCCACAAGCCCATATGAAGCATGGTGTTATCTTGGACCATCTTGTCTACATTGCCCTATATCTTCAGTTTTTCATTTTCTTGTTTGATGTGGCGATTTAGTACCTCTAGTTCAAATATTTCCTGCTTCAGTGATTGGACTTGCTGCTCCAAAGGTTGAGCAGTACTTGGCCCATCAACTGCTTGTTCTAGCGTCTCCAGGTAATTATAAACTTTCTGCTGCTCAGGGTCAACCTCTGGTGAACGCTTTGAGCTAGGCTCATACTGAAATTCGGATCCATGTTCATATTCAGGTTCATGCTCAAAAGGACTTTCCTCACGTGGAGGACTGGTGTCAACATACTCAGCGTGTGGAGAGCTTTTCTCAAAGTCCGGACTTGTAGCAACCTTTTCAGGTGTGCTCAAGTCAATGATGAGTGATTTACCCTTTGTGGCCCCCACTTTTCTTTGTAACCTGCTGCTCCTTCTCACGGTGGTGGTGCTCTGTTTTTCTTTTTGTGCTTTTTGCTTTTGTTTTTCCACCTTCTTTGAAAGGGCAGTTTCATGGAGTTTGGCCATTCTTTGTGCTAAGGGCTGAGTATCTTCTTCACTAGAGTTCTCAGGAGTAGCATAAGTTTCTTGAGCTACAGCTTTGCCTTTATCTTTCTTTTGTTTCATCCTACTCTCTTTTCTCTTTTGAGCAACTTTTTGGGCAAGTTCTGAAAGGGTTTCTGTGATGATTCCTTGAGCTGTTTGATCAACGTCCACAGCAGGCTCAGGATCAATTTCATGTTCAGAATGATGTACATCAGTTTCTTCTACAATCTGCTCTTGGACAGTTTCCTCTTGGACAACAGTTTCAGGGGTAGCCTCTTTTCTTTTTCTTCTACTCTTTCTAGGCACAGATGTTTCTCTTGCTTCTTCAAAATGGTTTCTCACAAGAAATTTCTCCCAGGTATCTATTTTTGCTTTCAACTGTTCCTCAACTAGCATTTTAACAAGACCATGATGACATAGATGTGATTCAATGTTTGTTGGGTTCTTTTGGGCCATTGAACACATTTTTCTAAGACTTGAGAGTAGAAAATATGGAAGGTTAATATCATCTCCTAAGAAATGCATCATGACTTTGGCATGGTAAACATATAAGACTCCAAACCTTCCCTCACAAGTAAAGAATTTTTGCACTAGTAACAGTAAAGTTGTCCATTCTTCCTTGAAATAAGTAACAGGAATCCCTTTTGTAAAAATGCTGGTATCCATACCTGGGTTCTTCAAGATTTGCTTCCACTGTTGGTCTTGTACTGATCGGTTTTTAAACCATCTTTCTCCAGTTTGTGGAAGTGAGGTAGCTTGTGCTATGCTGCTCTCAGTGACTGTGAACTTTAAATCCCCTGTAGGCTACGTCACTTAGGTACGAAAGCCTTAATGAAAGAAGCAGCCGCAAGTGAATTTCAAAATCGTGGTAATCAAGGACTGATAGATTTGGGAAATACGTGGATGTATGGTCGCATGATAGGGGAAACTGGTAATCATTACATGTAGTGGCAAAAAAAAAAAATAACCCAGAAAACTTTGCAAAATGAGATAACCGTAAGTTTAGGATTTAAATCATACCTCAGATCCGTGCTTGGATTTGCTTTTGATGATTTGCCACTAACCCTTTATTGATTTATTGTTGTTGCATGACTCTTTCCCATTTATTGTTGATGACTTCTGAACTGTAATTTTTTTTTTTTTTCAAACAGACTGTGTTTTTCTTATGCAGGTGTAGAGGGCTGCGGAATGGCTGAATGGATGCAGAATTGCCAAACAGCTGCGGAAACTGCAGTGGTAACCTCCGGCTGCAGAAAAACAACTTTAGCTATCTAAAAATGACTTTATTGATGGAATGGAATGTAGTGAACGGATGGATGGATGAAAAAATGAAGTGGAGTGAAAATGAATGAAATGGTGGATGAAATGGTGGTAATGATGAAAATGAGATGGAATAAGGAGAGAAAGAGAATTTTTTTCTTTTGGAAAACATGAGGTGTCAGGTGACCCTGATTTTCACCTCAGGTTTTCTGCATGAGACTGCCAATCAGAGATTGGTTTTCAGGCTCATACATTTATTCTTATTTTTTTTTCTTTTTTTTTTTTATTCAAAAACCAAAGATTAGGCTGATGGAGGAGAAGAATCCTTCTCCACCAACCTGATTGCAGAATCTTCTTTAAACAACTTGACAAACTCTTCTTTTGTGAATGGCTTTTGGTAGATTTTCAAGCGATGGCCATTCACAATAAGAGGAGTATGAAATTCATCAATAGTTTTCACTCGAACTGCTCCATTGCTAAAGACTTCATCAATCTCATATGGCCCAAGCCAATGAGTTTGAAACTTTCCTTTGAAGTCTTTGAACTTTGAATCAAACAATAGAGCCCAATCTCCTTTCTGAAACTTTCTTTCTTTGATATGACGATCATGCCATTTAGATCTTTGGTGCTGAACTAGATCGGTCCTTAGAATTGCATCTTGTCTTATTTCATCTAGCTCATTTAGCTGGTCCATTCTGTGTCTTTGAGCTTCTGAGAGGCTCATTCCCAATTGGACTGCCATCTTGAAGGTCTTGATTTGGAACTCAATGGGGAGCAGGACTTCCTTCCCATAAACAAGTTCATAGGGAGAATGTCCTGTTGTGTTCTTCCATGTAGTCCTATAGGCCCATAAGGCTTCAGGGAGCCTTTCCGCCCAATCTCTTCTATGAAGATGAATAGTCTTGGTGATAATGCCTTCAAGAACTTTATTGGTAGATTCCACTTGGCCATTTGACTGCGGATGGTATGGAGTAGATGTTCTGTGCTTGATCTTATATTCCTCCATCAGCTTCTCCATCAATTTAGATGTGAACTGGCTACCCTGATCTGTTACAATTTCCCTTGGGACACCAAAACGAGTGAAAATATCCTCAAAAAGAAATTGAACAACTGAATTTTCAGTGGCAAAAGGCAATGCTTTTGCTTCTACCCACTTAGTAACATAATCAGTACAAATCAGTATATACTTCTTTTGCTTTGATGGAGGATTAATTGGTCCAACAAAATCTAGAGCCCATTTCTCAAAGGGTTCGATGCATACCTGAGGCTGTAGAGGCATTTCATTTGAAGGAGTTGGTTTCCCAACTCTTTGGCAGCTGTCACACCTTTTAACATACTGCTTTGCATCTTTAAAGAGAGAAGGCCAATAATATCCTAGAGAAAGGATTTTATAGGCTGTCCTCTTGTCAGCAAAGTGCCTGCCGCATGGTTCATCATGACATGCCTTAAGGATGTCAGGCATTTCATCTTCCCGAACACACCTTCTGATTATACAATCTGGCCCTGTTTTGAACAATTCATTAGAAATCCAAGAATAATGTGCACTCTCCTGAATGATTTTCCTTTTCTCATTAGGAAATAAGTGTAGAGGAAGCTTCCCTGTAACAAGATAATTAGCCATATCTGCATACCAAGGAGTCTTGGTAGTCACTGCAAACAAGTATTCATCTGGAAACTTATCTTCTACTGGAGAATCTTCATTAGTGTTTTGGATTCTAGATAAGAAATCAGCTACTATGTTTTGTTTTCCAGGTCTATCTGACACAGTAATGTTGAATTCTTGTAAAAGTAAAAGCCATCTTGTAACTCTACCATTAGTGACAGGTTTGTTCATTAAATATCTTATGGCAGAGTGATCAGTATGGACAAAGGTTTCATAGCCGGTTATGTAGTGTCTAAACTTGTTGATTGCATGTACCACAGCTAAGAACTCTTTTTCTGTAACAGTATAATTTAACTCAGTGGGAGTCAAATTTTTACTTGTGTAATAAATGGCATAAGGGATCAAATCCTTTTGTCCCAAAACAGCTCCTAGAGCTGTATCTGAAGCATCAGTAGAAATGTGGAAAGGGAGTTTCCAATTTGGCCCCCTTAAGATGGGTGCTTCAGATATTCTAGTCTTTAAATCTTCAAAGGCAGATTGACACTCAGGATCCCATTTGAACTCACAGTCCTTGGTAAGCAATTTGAAAAGAGGGGATGCTATCTTAGTGAAGTTTTCAATAAATCTTCTGTAATACCCAGTAAACCCAAGAAAACTCCTAACATCCTTTTGGCAATTTGGAACAGGTAACTTAGAGATGACTTCAACTTTGGATCTATCAACCTTAATCCCATCTCCTGAAATATGATATCCTAAAACAATACCTTCAGTAAACATCATAAAACACTTTTCATGACTTAAAGAAAGATTTGTTTCCTTACATCTTACCAGTACTTTTTCCAAATTTTCCAAAGCTTCTTCAAATGTATTACCATAAATTGTGAAATCGTCCATGTATACCTCTACACAATCATGAATCAGATCTAAAAAGATTCCTAATACAGCCCTTTGAAATGTAGCGGGTGCATTGCACAATCCAAAAGGGAGTACTCGGTAGGTAAAAGTTCCCCAAGGACAAGTAAATGTGGTTTTGTCTTGATCTTCAGGTGCTACCTGAATTTGATTATACCCACTAAAACCATCCAAGAATGAGAAATACTTTTTACCTGCTAAAGTGTCTAGTACCTGATCAATAAAAGGTAGAGGGAAATGATCCTTTAAGGTTGCCTTGTTCAATTCTCGATAATCAATGCAAACTCTCCATTTACCATTCTTTTTGGGCACTATAACCAAGGGAGAAACCCATTGGCTATCTGAAATGGGGTAAATGAAGTTTACCTTGAGCAATTTCTGGAGTTCTTCTTTCACGATTTCCCTAAGGTTTGGATTCATCCTTCTTTGTGGTTGCCTAATAGGTCTGTGTTTTCTTCAATATAGATGTGATGAATACAAGTCTTAGGATCGATTCCTTTCATTTCAGTGTATTCCCATGCAAAGGCAGTGGAATGTTTTTGCAACAGTTTAGTTAATTCTTCTTGTTGTGGTCTTCCCAAGTTTTTGTTAATGTTCAATGTTTTTCCTGGAAGGATTTCAACTGTAGAACTACCAAACTCTTCCATTGAGAAGAGAGACATCTGTCTAGAGGAAAGATATTCAATGTCTGCATCTAACTGAAACTGTGTAGAGTCATATTCTAAAGGTATTTCAAAATTTTCTAATGTATTTAGAATTTGACTATCCTCACTGATTTCAGAGATGGTTAGAACAGGTTGAATAGTATCTTCATCCTCTACCCATTCATCTTCTCCTATTTCTGTTATTGCCTTTGCTAGAGGATACAAGTTGAATTTCTTGGTGGAATTACCATCTGATATATACATGTCCCCAGACCTACAGCTTATGAAAGCATCAGCTGTGGCCAGCCAAGGTCTTCCTAAAATAAGAGGATGTCCTCCTAGATTATTCTTGGGAGTTAAAATCATAAAATCAACTGGATATTCCCAAGAATCTAGAGAGACTGGAATATCTTCCAATACACCATCAGGTTTAATGATTGATCTATCTGCAAGTTGCAGCAAAGTAGGTGTAAAGAGAAGGTTAGGAAGCTTTAACTGATCCATGGTCTGTCTACTCATGATGTTGATCGCGGCTCCTAAGTCAATCAGAGTATTTGGGATTTCAACCACATTAATATGAGTTTTGACAATAGGGCTACCGGGATCTACATATTTTTGCATGGTAATCTTACCCATCATTATGTCTGCAATTTTTCCAACTAGATGTATCCTTTTAGTATCTCTGGTTCTTTTTCCTGTTTTCTTCAAACTCAACTCCTTTATTGTCTTCGCTAGAATGGGAATTTCTTTAATGGCTTGTAACAAGGGGATCTTGATACAGACATTCTTCAATTCATCTAGGAAATTATAGTCAGGCACCCATATCTGCTTTTCCACTCCTTTGTCAATTTGTAACCTTTCAGGAAAAGGAGGTGTAGCTAAAGATGTAGGTTGCTCAACTATGGGAGTTGTAGAGGTTGATTCTTTTTCTTTTTCTTTTTGGATATTTTGGTTTTGAAGTGATACTTCAGAACCTTTATTGACTTTGAGAGATTCTTCCTCAGAAATGCTTGGTTGTTGAACACTTGTGGAAGGTTGATCTAAGATTCTACTTGATCTGAGTTGTACTTCATTGAGAGGAACAACCATATAGGTAGGGAATGGTTGACCTTCCATCATGTAAGCATTTTGAGGGTTCCTATTATTTGGATTTGGTAATGGCTGAGAGGGAAGTTGATTTGATTTCTGCTGGGATTGAAGCGATAGTTGAGAATTTTGATTTTGTGGAGGAGGTTGTTGTTGTTGAGGGTATGGCAATGATAGTTGTTGACCTTGATTTGGAAGTTGTGGAGCTTGATGATTCTGAAATGATGGAGGATATTGATAGAATTGAGCAAGTCTCGCATAAGGATTTTGCATGCTTTGCATCCATGCTTGAAAAGCATTTTGAGGTTGAGGCCAAGGTTGTTGCCAAGGATTCCAATTTGGTTGGGATTGAGAATTCATAGAGTTGTTAAACCCTTGATTCTGTTGTCCTTGCCAAGGTCTCCTTGCAATAAAACATAGAGATTCAAGTGTATCTGGATCCTCTTGAAAGACTGCTTTGAGGCCAGGAATTGAAGGACAATCCTTGGTCTCATCAGTTTCTGAGCAAATTACACATGTTTCTACAACGTGTGCATCTAAGGGACATTCCCTTAAAGCATGTTTCTTTCTACACTTCGGGCAAAAGATAGCCAAAGCTTCAGCTTCTGCTTTTTGTTTATTGTGAATCTTAAGGGTATCAAGTTGTTCACTAAGACTCCCTAAGATGTCAGTTTTAAATTCATCAAGCATATTGCCGATTTCAGCCCTACTTACTGATCCTGTTGCAGATTTATTTGCCCTAAGGAGAGAAGGATCTCTAGGCCCTTTTTGAGTTTTTGATTTGCCCCTTGAGAGATGGATACAGAATTCTGCTATATCATTGAGTGAAAGTTGAGAAATATCCCCTTTCCCCATCATGTTTAAGATGTCTATCCATTCATCCCTAATGGCTTTTAATAAGAGGGCTTTTAAGGTCTCTTCATCCAAGGTACTCATTTTTTCTCTCTTCAAGTTATATTGAAATCTTTCAAGTAAATCTTCTAAGCTCTCATCTTCTCTTTGTATCATTTTAAAAACTTCGTCCTTGTGATTAGTAGGCATACAATAATCCAAATACCTATCCAAAAATGTCTGTTTCATTTCATCCCAAGTCCTAATGGATTGAGTGAGTAACCCCATGAACCATTTCAAGGCTTGATCCTTCAGTGTTGAAGGGAACAATTTGAGTTTCTGAGAGTCATCCAGGTAGTCATAAGTTCGACATACCACTTCAAACTCAAATAAGAATGCTTCAGGGTCCTCAGTCCTTAACCCATGGAAGTTAGGGAGGACAGATGGTGATATGTTTTTCATGGTAGCTCGGGAATCCTCATTAACAATGGGAAATCCAAATGAATTATCCCCATCTCTATTTCCTCCTCCAAGGGGACCTCTTTCTCCATTATTGTTATTGTTATTTCCTCCTCCTCCTCTACCTCTACCTCTACCCCTACCACCTCCTTCTTCTTCTGCCATGATGATTCTCCTAGGGATTTCAAAATCTTCTGGTTCTTCTACAAAAGGTGAATGAGAAGAGATTTCTCCTTCTTCTTCAGATGATTCCAATTCCTCAATTACAATTGGTCTTCCTGTAGGAGAAAGAGAAGAGTCTCTTCCTGGTTCAAACTCAATAGAAGGTGTAGGAGAGTCAACTCTTGGCTCTTGAATTTCAGGAATTCTAGGACTAGAGTTTCGGTTGGAGATAAGGGGGGTGTCTCTTGTCTATCCCTTGAAGCAGATGGACTTGTAGAAATTGAACTTCGAGCTCTAGCTAAAAACCTTCCCCTAGAATCTCTAGCTCTATGCATGTCATTTTTTATTATTTTTTCTTCAAGTCAAGTTAATAGTTCTTTTTCTGATCTTCCAGTTCACTCTAGGTGCAAGAAGAGAGCATACTCAAGAAACTACCAAATCAATAACTTTCTCTTTTCTGATCCTCCAGATCACCTTGCAGTGCAAGAGGAGAGCATACTTTGATAGGTTATCAACTTCCTTCCTTGAATTTTTTTTGTTTTTTTTTCTAAGAATATGGCTACTTAATTTCACTTCCCCGGCAACGGCGCCAAAATGTTTAGTCAATTTAGTGTTCCTAAATTGATGTCATTAATTGTCAACCCGGGGCTCGTAAGCTGATGAAGTGAAGGTGTACTATATGTACTTAAGCAACCTCTTAGAGCTTTTTGTCGTTTGGGGTGTTGTTTGTGGTTAATTTATCTTCCTAAGATGGAGTGGTGATTTATAAACAGATGAGTGATGGTGTGTGTAAGGTGAGTTCTAGATGAGTGAGAGTGTGTGATTAGTGGTTTCTAACTACTTGCTGAAAAGGAAAAGCTTTGAAAGAAATAAATAAAAAATGAACTGAAAGCAAAGAACCACTTTCTAATGGCATTAGACACCATTCATGCTGTTGCAAATAAAAGGTAAGAAAATCACTTAAAAGACCAATGATAAAGTTTATCTCTTCCTAACTCTCTGCCTCTAACACATAGTACTGTGTAAGACATGATTAGGAAGTAGCTAAAGATAAGTCTAAGAAATGATAAAAATGAGAAAAATCTACTTTAAAGACTAGTTATGATGTTCAACTCTCTCTAACTCTCTGCCTCTAACACATAGTACTGTGTAAGACACGATTAGAAAGTAGTTAAGGATTAGTCTAAAAAGCACCCAAAGCCAGCTGCAAGTTATTAATATTCTGATCTCTAAAAGATAGACAATTTATGATAAAGAGATCATTCATATGTTAGCAAACCACTTTGAGAAATAAAACTAAAAATCAGCTATGAAAATAAAGTAAAGGCAGCAACTTGAATCTGTCAACTGAAACTACCACTAGATATTTAAGCAAATACACAAACACAAAATCAATCCCGGGCTTAAAAACCTGCAAAAGAACAATGCTGATCAGCTAAAAAGAAAGGCTGGAAATGAAATAACAAGAAAGTAAATTACGCTATACATGTTTCAACTAAGAGAAATGCTGAATAGAAATAAGGAAATATTGCATATAAAATACATAAAATACTTTACAAGGCTAACATGAACAGGGGCCCTCCATTCATATCATCCAAAAGAGACTCAAGGAATTGGAAACTTCAAAACAGCACTGTTTCTATTACTCCATGTGCAGAAAAATACAGTCCAGAGTGCTAGAACAACACTATAAAAACAGAGTCTTCGAATGCTCTAAATTAACAACAAGTTTATAAAATGCAGCAACTAAAAAGTAACCTTCAGTGTATGCAAACGCTAGTTTTATAGGCATCTGAAAGACGGCCTAATGCGTACAGCTAAAACTGGAAAACTAACTAACTGTCATGCGTAATTAAGGATCAAAACACGTCATAAGTCTGCGTGGATGAGCTGGAGGTTCTGGTCGTTATGGGCATTGAATCTAGAGTTGGATTATGTCCCCCACGGCCTGCATAAGACGGACAAGTCACCATTTGAACTGACGTGACCCAACAGCTTACGTATCACTGTTAAGCTGCCTTTATTGACCGTAACTTGACCCTCGTTGACCGGAGGTACAGATGACGTGGATGGCTGAACAGATAGCACAGGAACCTCGAGCACCTTGATTCCTAAGTGCCCATGTGGCTCATTTGGCAAAATGACACGTGGAACCTTGAGATTAACAAAAAGGCTGCGGGATCATCAGATGGCTGCGGAATCAGCAGATGGCTGCGGAATCAGCAGATGGCTGCGGAATGCCTGTAAGTATGTCAAAATCTAAACAAAACAGTCACACATTAGCAAAATCCCTAAATCATGCTTAATGCCATCATATGTAATGATCTGGGTGAGTTTATGCAGTAAAATAGAGCAAAAGGGAGAGATGAGTGAGGGAAAACTGTAGGAAATGATGGATAACCAAGTGTAAAGTGGAGACTCTACACATTCTTAGCAGATTATTTTTTTTTTGGCTAGAGAGGTGTTCTGGCATCTTTAAACCACAATATTTGTCGTTGAGCGCATAAACCTGCAGATTTGGGAAGGCATGCACGCAGGAAATACAAGAGGTGGTCATGCTTGTTAGACTCCCTTCTAACCCCCGTGGGTATTGTTATAGACATTTTTGTGCCCTGCAACCCCAAGCATGAAATGTCCATAAACCAAGGGCTCCTAAGTCCCTAAAAGTGTTGTTCTAACCACTAAAGGAACAAGGTCAACATATTACAGCTTCTCCCAGAAGTTCTCCATGAGAAACTACTTAGAATTGGTCAAAACAGGATCATTGCAGCTGCTCCACTGGCTAAGTGCGTTGCATCTCACCTAAATACACTGTGAGGGTGCGTTGCATTTCAAAAGTCCCTTCTGTGGGGTGCGATGGGCGAGAAATGACAAGTGGAAGTGTCATTCCGCGAGGTGGAGAGGCAATGGAAGCTTCTAGAATCTTCTCCTGTGACACTTGCCTCACTGAATTCGACCAAGGATGAGTAAGAGGCCCTCAGCCTCCAAGTGGAAGCAAGAACTGTCAGAGAGAAGACACTAATCAAATCACAAGCTGACTCATCCCCCTTACAGATATCTATATATGGATCCCTCATCCCAGAGATCCAGGGGCTGGAATTTTGCATATTGTAAGGAATTGTTGTTGGTTTCTAGAGACAAACATCAGATTGTTGGGTGATCTAAGCTTTGTTTGAGGTGAAGAGGGGCTTCTTTGCTGGGAGGTTGATGCTGGGTCGGAACAACTGGTTGTAACTCCTCCTGGATCTTTTCTTGTTTATCAATAAAAGCTATTTGAGTTTTCCTCCATGCTTTTGTATCATTGATGCTTGTTACATTTATATGGTCAATTTACATCTGATCCTAGATTGTTTATGATTATAGATCCAATGTCTTTGTATAGTGCTATGCTTATGTGATCTTACAGGTACTTTGTGAAGCTGGGCGTGCAAGGGAGCAAGTAGCTGAGGACTATCAAAGAAGAGAGGGATCGAATCGAAGGACTAGCGCAAGACAGAGGTTGGTCTTTCTGTTCCTCTCTATCTATAATTCATAAAGGAAAAACAAAAGTAGTTTTTCTCAGTTTGTTTCTAAGGCAGCTGTCACACCTTAGTGGGATAGAGCAGTTCTAAATACACACTTTTCCCTGTAACAAAATGGCGACTCCACTGGGGAGCTAATTAGTTTGTTTGTTTATCATTCTTTGTTGTTTGTTTCATAAACTTACAAGTAGCATTCGAATTGCATTTGCCATAACAAATGCAAAGAGACAACTGCTACTTCAATCCATCTACTGGATCTGTTTATCATTTAAACAACTGATTCACAAACTATCTGATTGCCCTTGTGATAGCTATTAGATCCTCCTTAGATCTACCCCTGATTGTTGCATTACTGATTGCTTTTTACTTGGCCAAAACCCAAGAACTGAACTGCAAACTGTGACCCGGAACCCGAACAGAGTCTCATTTCTGGCCCAGCGCAGGTACTGTTCAGAGATTCTGAATTTCAGCGCACTTCCTGAGTGGACAACCTGCGCTGTATTTCAGATTCTTTGTGTTATAGGTGCGCTGATCAGACTAGCTCTGTGTAGGTGTGGCTTCTGTGATTCATTCTTTCCAGTTCTATTCCTGAATTTTGCTGCCTATGATCAGTATATGTCTGTTTGAAACCCCTTTTCCTTACTGTTATTCCGCCTCCTTTGTACAAAAGAACTATAGATGTTTTTGTTTGTTTGTTGAGTCATTTACAGTTCTCCTTTGCAAAAGTAGCATAGTCGTACTGTCGTCCTTTGATTTGAATCTGTCGCAAGTGTCGATTCTGATCGTAGGAAAAAGTTTGATTGCTGTTGACGGTTGATTATCCTGTTACTATTGCTTTTGGTCTGAATTTGTAATTTTCTAGCGTCAAGAACAAGTATTCAGTTCAAAATCGTAAGGTGTTGTAATCGTCTCCATTTTTTGATTTCGAAAAGAAGCTTGTTGATATTCGTCGCTTGAAAAGAAATTCAGATTTGTGCATCAACTTTCTTTTTAGCATCCATATACTAAGAAAGTCGAAAACAAATACATGCATGTGCATTTGCATATAGACAGTCTGTTTGGCTTGATTTAGGAAAGTGCATTTAGAGTGTGCTCTTTGCTCCTTGTGAAAAGATTCTGTCTTTCTTTTCCCTAGTAGCTAGGATTTTCATTGCATAAAGAAGATAAAAAGTTTGTTTATCATCTTATATTGCATTTTAGGAATTACATCTACATCTCGTGGTGAACCCGAAAGGAAAACTTCATAAACAAGATCAACTTAAAATAAATTCAATGAATCTAACAACGCTTTGGAACTTAACGCACAACATTTAGAAGTCTAGGCTAGAGACGTATTCCAACGTCGTAAAGCCTGGTAACTGTTGTTCTCACTGATGGTTCGGTGATTCCTCCACTTTGAGACGATAAGTGCCAGTACGGACTTGTGCTCCCACGTACCGTCGAGTATATTTTGGGAGACCCCAATAGGCTTAATCCTTTATCCATAGGAAGCCGTGTCTGCCGCCCTATCGATCGCAATGCACTGAACACAACATTCGGGAAGATTGACTGCCGTACCGTAAAAAGTATTCTGCAGTTTTGCGATTGGTTTGGTACTCCCTCTACCTAGACTTCCAGAGTAGTCCCTTTCGTTCCTTTTAAGACTCTTTAACTTAAAAGGTCCATCTGAGCACTTGTCACTTCAGGCTCATTAAAAATCGAAGGAGACTAGAGTCATCTTTTGTTTTTTCTCGACTCTTAAAAACTGAAAAAACGAGTTGTGTCAAAGCGTCTAAAATTTATTTTAAACGGAATATTCATTACCCTTTCCTACGTTGATCTTAGGTTGAGAAAATGGAATCCACCAACCAAGGGATTCCCCTTGGAGGAAATCCTAGTCCCTTCTCCTCTTGGGGAGATGTTGGTGCACCCCATATGGCCACATTGTCGCTTCCAGGACTGACAATTGGTTTACCTGTATGGCTCTTCTCAACCTCTGTCGTTCAGAACACCGCAATTCCTGAACAATCAAATCAGCAATTAGATGAGTCCAGAGTTACCCACCAACCTTCTACTTCTTCTAATTCTTCCTCTCCTCCTTCCTCTTCGCTTGATGGGGCTGGTAAAGCCAAAAGTCAAGTACCTAAAGAGAAGAAGGAAAAGAAGAAGAAAGAGAAGAAGAAGAAGGAGCCAAAAGCGAATGGGGGCAAACGAGTGTCATCTAGCGAAAATCCACACACTGCACCGACCAGGCCTAAATCGCCATGTGTCATTTGCAAAGGAGACCACTATCACAGAGATTGTCCTTGCATCCCTCGGATCTTAAGGGACTGGTCTCCTCGTTTGAACAACCTGGTGTCGTCAACCTCTGATGATCATGTTGAAAACACACCATCAACTAGTGAAAGTGAAGCCCCTCTGATGATCATGCCGTCCACCGTTGTCCCTTCTTAAACGAAGCTAAAAGAGTTTTGGACAATCGTTCGGTTTCACCGTTACGACTTCCTCCTGGATATAAAAAACTCTTGCCGAGTCCGTCACTAGTTGAAAATCCGGCTGGCTCGCTCAGGTGGTCGGACGAAGCATCTATCATTGAAGATAAACCATTTAAACCCATACCAGACGAAAGTCAAAAGGTCGAGGCGGCAGTTGATCCGGTCTTGCCTTCAGAGGTTCCATCTTCAGATGATACAGTCACTGAAGAGAACAAGGATGACACCGTCCAAATTCTTTTCATAAGCACAGACTCCAACGAACATGGGGGCAATTTACCCGTTCCTTTACTGTAGGAAGGAAGTTCGTTAGAGTCGTACCTGGCCGTCTATTTGGTCCCACCTCCAAGCAACCTAGTTGTCTCCTTTGACTGGAATCAATTAGGCAGACCCCATTTACCAGCTAGTGTACCATTCTGAATCATTGTTCAAATATATAGAATGGTTATGGCTGGTACCATCATAGATTAGGGGGCTTCTGTGAGTATCCTTTCCTCGACTGCTTGGAAAGCACTTGGTTCGCCATCACTTTTGCCTGAGATGAGAAATCTAACAGGTTTTGATAAAGGAACCAGTCGACCGTTAGGGATCCTTCCCAATGTGCCCATAACATTGAGAGGGAAAACCGTTCACATGAATGTTATGGTAGTTCAAGGACCCCTGGATTACAATCTACTCCTTGGACGAGACTATATTTATTGCATGAGAGCCATCGTCTCATCACTCTTTAGAGTGATGTGTTTTCCGCACGAAGGAAAAGTGGTCAAGCTCGTAGACCAGCTTTCATTTCCCGGATCACACAGAGCAAATAGTCATATACCATCCCTGAATGGTCTTTTCATGCAAGAAATGTCTCAATCTCTAGTCTGTCCTCCCGATGAGCACGAGTGATTCGTGGGGACATGACTGAAACCCAGGGGGCATGCGTCATGGTCTGCTTCGGCAGGAAAACTTCTGGTATAGGGTAGGTTTCCGTGAGAAAATATGACTAGTCTATACTCCCGTCCGTGATTGGAAGAGGAGGTTATTCTAGAACAAGATTCTCTTGTCAAAGTTACGTGAGTGGAGTAACCTCCTCTACTCACCTTTGTCTATTTCGATAGACATCGCCGAAGAAGTGTTTTGTTTGCGCTGTGAATAGAGCAATCTTTGGGTAGCCTGAAAGAGGTATACCTTTCCTTATAAAACAAATGTTTTGTCAGCTCAAACAGAAGGTGACCTTGAAACTTTGTTTTATACTTGGGGGCATGAAAACCTTTTGGCGTGCAAGCGAAGAGCGACTATTTATTTTTTTAAATTTGTAGGTCCTCTAACCCTTTAAACTCGTAGGATTGGTCGTTTCCTAACTTGCATAAAGAAAGGATGTGGGGCAAAACTCTAAAAATTGTTGTTTTATATGAGACATTCTTATCACACGACTGGATTAATCGAGCAGTGTTACCGCAAGGTTCAAGCTCGTTAAAAAATAAACCCGCATCGAGCAGTTTTAGCACATAGTTCAAGCTCGTTAAAAAATAAACATAAGACATGAGCAAATGTTTCCCCCCGCGTTTAAGCTCATTAAAAAATGAACTATTCCCCGGTAAATAACCATCGTGAATGTAGTACTTCAGCCGTTAAAGCCTTGGTCGTGTTTGCACCGTCACCTCCACTTTTTCATTGGCCGATCATTCACCTCCATTTGATTGTTTACCCATTTTGAGGAACAGCTGCGAAGAGTGATTTCACTAGCCATCCTTGTGACACTACCGTGATTGGAAAATTCCAAACCTTACCTGGAATCAGCTGCTACCCGTTTTATCACTCGTTCCTCAAAAGAGGAGTCTCCTTTAAGCTCTTTTCAACTGACTCGTAAAATATGAAAAGATTGCCGAGCCATTGGCCTCTCCAACTCGTTAAAGGGACAGGAAGTGCTATCCCTCCTCTAGATTTTAATCTTTTTGGACCTGAAGGATTATTACACAAAAAGATCGAGCGCTTGTTTTGTTCGGCTCATTAAAAGTATCGAAAATTCATCCCTTCTGTATTGTTTTATACTTTTTTAGACTTAAGGGATTAGATGACGAAAAAGGAATTTTGGAGTTACCTTTACGTTCCTTTTCAGACTCTCTAAAATTGAAAAGGACCGAGTTATCTTTGTCGTTGAACTCGTTAAAAAGATTAATAGCGACAAAATTGTCTATAGACGAGAACGAGTTTCACTATCGCTAGGCTCGTTAAAACATAGCGATGGGTTTGCCCGAAGGGAAAATTATAGAACAAGCATATGTTATCCTCCTAAATCTTGATAAAAATAAAGAGGTACTAGTCAGCAATGACTGGGGAAAAATTGGGAAGAAAACTCAAAGAAACTTTGTTGGTAGCAAGTCACTCTTGAACATGACACTTCCACTCCGTGTCCGAGTCGGGTTGGGTTGTTTCATTCACTGGTCACATCACCATGGTCACGCCATACCATCCACATTTGGGGTTAATGCTACCAATCCATCACATCAGTGTCGCCGATATGTTCAAGAGAAGTCATTCAGAGAATTCACCTGTGTCTCACCCACTACCATACATTATACTCCATTCTTTCATGACCACCACCCTGAACCTTATCTCACCCGATCGTTTTCACCTCCATTAAAATCATTTGCTCCGTTCCGTGTCATTGATGTGGGATTCATCAAGGCCCTCATGTGACGGATCACTTCTTGTCGACATCAGCTCATTATCCAAGAAGTTGATCTAGGAACACCCCATTCAGTACTTTGAAGCTTGCATGCCTCAATGGCAAGTTTCTCACTTCCGGCGACAGGTTTACATCAATGGCCTTTGATCGAAAGATTTTGCGTGGTGTTCGACACCAAGTCCTTTATTCACACCACGTGAATTGTACTGCAGTACCATGAGGGTCATTATCATTATCGGTGATTCCTCTCGCGCTTGTTAACAGTTTACAACATTGACTGGTAATCAAGCGATGTCTTTCCATGTTCGACTTCAGAACATTTCTCACATGGAACGACTTGTACTTCGAGTGAAGATCGGACGAGATTGAAGACCCCGGATCTAGTTTCATCCATCCGAGCTGCGATATATATTCAGGGAAATAAAGACATTAAATGTACATCATTGCCGCACAGATAATCATCCACTCAAAAGGATGATGGCTCTATCGGAATCATCAGTCTACACTTAGACGATTGTCTGTCCTATGTACATGAAAATGAATTTATAAAGCGGAGCATGGGAATGCCCGCCTCAGCTAGATCATGAAAATATTATGAAGATAATGTATTGTATTGTATCTTATTGTAGGTCTCCTCCCAGCATTGAAAGAACTTCGGATCCTCATAATAAAGCATTTCACCCGACACCAAAAGGTTAACGGCCTCATACTTTAGGGGGCAACTGTTATAGACATTTTTGTGCCCTGCAACCCCAAGCATGAAATGTCCATAAACCAAGGGCTCCTAAGTCCCTAAAAGTGTTGTTATAACCCCTAAAAGAACAAGGTCAACAGATTACAGCTTCCCCCAGAAGTTCTCCATGAGAAACTACTCAGAATTGGTCAAAACAGGATCATTGCAGCTGCTCCACTGGCTAAGTACGTTGCATCTCACCTAAATACACTGTGAGGGTGCATTGCATTTCAAAAGTCCCTTCTGTGGGGTGCGATGGGCAAGAAATGACAAATGGCAGTGTCATTCCGCAAGGTGGAGAGGCAATGGAAGCTTCTAGAATCTTCTCCTGTGACACTTGCCTCACTGAATTCGACCAAGGATGAGTAAGAGGCCCTCAGCCTCCAAGTGGAAGCAAGAACTATCAGAGAGAAGACACTAATCAAATCACAAGCTTACTCATCCCCCTTACAGATATCTATATATGGATCCCTCATCCCAGAGATCCAGAGGCTGGAATTTTGCATATTGTAAGGAATTGCTGTTGGTTTCTAGAGACAAACATCAGATTGTTGGGTGATCTAAGCTTTGTTTGAGGTGAAGAGGGGCTTCTTTGCTGGGAGGTTGATGCTGGGTCAGAACAACTGGTTGTAACTCCTCCTGGATCTTTTCTTGTTTATCAATAAAAACTATTTGAGTTTTCATCCATGCTTTTGTATCATTGATGCTTGTTACATTTGTATGGTCAATTTACATCTGATCCTAGATTGTTTATGATTATAGATCCATGTCTTTGTATAGTGCTATGCTTCTGTGATCTTACAGGTACTTTGTGAAGTTGGGCGTGCAAGGGAGCAGGTGGCTGAGGACTATCAGGAAAGGTATACCTCTTTCAGGCTACCCAAAGATTGCTCTATTCACAATGCAAACAAAACACTTCTTCGGCGATGTCTATCGAAATAGACAAAGGTGAGTAGAGGAGGTTACTCCACTCACGTAACTTTGACAAGAGAATCTTGTTCTAGAATAACCCCCTCTTCCAATCATGGACGGGAGTACAGACTAGTCATATTTTCTCGCAGAAACCTACCCTATACCTGAAGTTTTCCTGCTGAAGCAGACCAGGACGCATGCCCCCTGGGTTTCAGTCATGTACCCCCGAATCACTCACGATCATCGGGAGGACTGGCTGGAGATTGAGACATTTCTTGCGTGAAAAGACCATTCAGGGATGGTATATGACTATTTGCTCTGTGTGATACGGGAAATGAAAGCTGGTCTACGAGCTTGACCACTCTTCCTTCGTGCGGAAAACACATCACTCTAAAGAGTGATGAGATGATGGCTCTCATGCAATAAATGTAGTCTCGTCCAAGGAGTAGATTGTAATCCATGGGTCCTTGAACTACCATAACGTTCATGTGAACAATTTTCCCTCTCAATGTTATGGGCACATTGGGAAGGATCCCTAACGGTCGACTGGTTCCTTTATCAAAACCTGTTAGATTTCTCATCTCAGGCAAAAGCGATGGCAAACCAAGCACTTTCCAAGCAGTCGAGGAAAGGATACTCACAGAAGCCCCCTCATCTGTGATGGTACCAGCCATAACCATTCTATATATTTGAACAATGATTCAGAATGGTACACTAGCTGGTAAACGGGGTCTGCCTAGTTGATTCCAGTCAAAGGAGACAACTAGGTTGCTTGGAGGTGGGACCGAATAGATGGCCGGGTACGACTTTGACAAACTTCCTTCCTGCAGTAAAGGAACGGGTAAATTTCCCCCATGTTCGTTGGAGTCTGTGCTTATGAAAAGAATTTGGACAGTGTCATCCTTGTTCTCTTCAGTGACTGTATCATCTGAAGATGGAACCTCTGAAGGCAAGACTGGGTCAACTGCCGCCTTGACCTTTTGACTTTCATCTGGTATGGGTTCAGATGGTTTAACTTCAATGATAGATGCTTCGGCCGACCACCTGAGCGGGCCAGCTGGATTTTCAACTAGTGACGAACTCGACAAGAGTTTTTTATATCCAGGAGGAAGTCGTAATGGTGAAACCGGACTATCATCCAAAACTCTTTTAGCTTCATCTAAGAAGGGACAACGGTGGACGGCATGATCGCCTTTGCACAGTTTACAAGGAAATATATATTTTCCTTTTTGTCCTAGGGCTTCACTTTCACTAGTTGACGGTGTGTTTTCAACATGATCATCAGAGGTTGACGACACCGAGTTGTGCAAACGATGAGACCAGTCCCTTAAGATCCGAGGGATGGAAGGACAATCTCTGTGATAGTGGTCTCCTTTGCAAATGACACATGGCGATTTAGGCCTGGTCGGTGCAGTGTGTGGATTTTCGCTAGACGACACTCGTTTGCCCCCATTCACTTTTGGCTCCTTCTTCTTCTTTTCCTTCTTCTCTTTAGGTACTTGACTTTTGGCTTTACCAGCCCCATCAAGCGAAGAGGAAGGAGGAGAGGAAGAATTAGAGGAAGTAGAAGGTTGGTAGGTAACTCTGGACTCATCTAATTGCTGATTTGATTGTTCAGGAATTGCGGTGGTCTGAACGACAGAGGTTGAGAAGAGCCATACAGGTAAACCAATTGTCAGTCCTGGAAGCGACAATGTGGCCATATGGGGTGCACCAACATCTCCCCAAGAGGAGAAGGGACTAGGATTTCCTCCAAGGGGAATCCCTTGGTTGGTGGATTCCATTTTCTCAACCCAAGATCAACGTAGGAAAGGGTAATGAATATTCCGTTTAAAATAAATTTTAGACGCTTTGACACAACTCATTTTTTCATTTTTTAAGAGTCGAGAAAAAACAAAAGATGACTCTAGTCTCCTTCGATTTTTAATGAGCCTGAAGTGACAAGTGCTCAGATGGACCTTTTCCGTTAAGGAGTCTGAAAAGGAACGAAAGGGACTACTCTGGAAGTCTAGGTAGAGGGAGTACCAAACCAATCGCAAAACTGCAGAATACTTTTTACGGTACGACAGTCAATCTTCCCGAATGCTGTGTTTAGTGCATTGCGATTGATAGGGTGGCAGACACGACTTCCTATGGATAAAGGATTAAGCCTATTGGGGTCTCCCAAAATATACTCAACGGTACATGGGAGCACAAGTCCGTACTGGCACTTATCGTCTCAAAGTGGAGGAATCACCCAACCATCAGTGAGAACAACAGTTACCAGGCTTTACGACGTCGGAATACGTCTCTAGCCTAGACCTCTAAATGTTGTGCGTTAAGTTCCAAAGCATTGTTAGATTCATTGAATTTATTTTAAGTTGATCTTGTTTATGAAGTTTGCCTTTCGGGTTCACCACGAGATGTAGATGTAATTCCTAAAATGCAATCTAAGATGATAAACAAACTTTTTATCTTCTTTATGCAATGAAAATCCTAGCTACTAGGGAAAAGAAACACAGAATCTTTTCACAAAGAGCAAAGAGCACACTCTAAATGCACTTTCCTAAATCAAGCCAAACAGACTATCTATATGCAAATTCACATGCATGTATTTGTTTTCGACTTTCTTAGTATATGGATGTAAACCTGTCGCCGGAAGTGAGAAACATGCCATTGAGGCATGCAAGCTTCAAAGTACTGAATGGGGTGTTCCTAGATAAACTTCTTGGATAATGAGCTGATGTCGACAAGAAGTGATCCGTCACAGGAGGGCCTTACTGAATCCCACATCAATGACACGGAACGGAGCAAATCATTTTAATGGAGGTGAAAACGGTCTGGTGATATAAAGTTCAAAGTGGCGGTCATGAAAGAATGGAGTATAATGTATGGTAGTGGGTGAGACACAGGCGAATTCTCTGAATGAATTCTCTTGAACATATCGACGACACTGATGTGATGGATCGGTAACATTAACCCCAAATGTGGATGGTATAGCGTGACCATGGTGATGTGACCGGTGAATGAAACAACCCAACCCGACTCGGACACGGAGTGGAAGTGTCATGTTCAAGAGCGACTTGCTACCAACAAAGTTTCTTTGAGTTTTCTTCCCAATTTTCCCCAGTCATTGCTGACCAGTACCTCTTTATTTTTGTCAAGCTTGAGGAGGATAACATATGCTTGTTCTATAATTTTCCCTTTGGGCAAACCCATCGCTATGTTTTAACGAGCCTAGCGATAATGAAACTCGTTCTCGTCTATAGACAAGTTTGTCGCTATTAATCTTTTTAACGAGTTTAACGACAAAGATAACTCGGTCCTTTTCAATTTTAGAGAGTCTGAAAAGGAACGTAAAGGTAACACCAAAATTCCTTTTTCGTCATCTAATCCCTTAAGTCCGAAAAAGTATAAAACAATACAGAAGGGATGAATTTTCGATACTTTTAACGAGACGAACAAAACAAGCGCTCGATATTTTTGTGTAATAATCCTTCAGGTCCAAAAAGATTAAAATCTAGAGGGGGGATAGCACTTCCTGTCCCTTTAACGAGCTGGAGAGGCCAATGGCTCGGCAATCTTTTCATATTTTACGAGTCAGTTGAAAAGAGCTTAAAGGAGACTCGTCTTTTGAGGAACGAGTGATAAAACGGGTAGCAGCTGATTCCAAGTAAGGTTTGGAATTTTCCAATCACGGCAGTGTCACAAGGATGGCTAGTGAAATCACTCTTCGCAGCTGTTCCTCAAAATGGGTAAACAATCAAATGGAGGTGAATGATCGACCAATGAAAAAGTGGAGGTGACGGTGCAAACACGACCAAGACTTTAACGGCTGAAGTACTACATTCACGATGGTTATTTACCAGGGAATAGTTCATTTTTTAACGAGATTAAATGCGGGGGGAATCATTTGCTCATGTCTTATGTTTATTTTGTTACAGGGAAAGTGTCTATTTAGAACCGATCTATCCCACTAAGGTGTGACAGCTGCCTTAGAAACAAATAGAGAAAAACTACTTTTGTTTTTCCTTTATGAATTATAGATAGAGAGGAACAGAAAGACCAACCTCTATCTTGCGTTAGTCCTTCGATTCAATCCCTCTCTTCTTTGATAGTCCTCAGCTACCTGCTCCCTTACACGCCCAACTTCACAAAGTACCTATAAGATCACAAAAGCATAGCACTATACAAAGACATGGATCTATAATCATAAACAATCTAGGATCAGATGTAAATTGACCATACAAATGTAACAAGCATCAATGATACAAAAGCATGGAGGAAGACTCAAATAGATTTTATTGATAAACAAGAAAAGATCCAGGAGGAGTTACAACCAGTTGTTCCGATCCAGCATCAACCTCCCAGCAAAGAAGCCCCTCTTCACCTCAAACAAAGCTTAGATCACCCAACAATCTGATGTTTGTCTCTAGAAACCAACAACAATTCCTTACAATATGCAAAATTCCAGCCTCTGGATCTTTGGGATGAGGGATCCATATATAGATATCTGTAAGGGGGATGAGTCAGCTTGTGATTTGATTAGTGTCTTCTCTCTGACAGTTCTTGCTTCCACTTGGAGGCTGAGGACTTCTTACTCATCCTTGGTCAAATTCAGTGAGGCAAGTGTCACAGGAGAAGATTCTGGAAGCTTCCATTGCCTCTCCACCTCGCGGAATGACACTGCCATTTGTCATTTCTCGCCCATCGCACCCCACAGAAGGGACTTTTGAAATGAAATGCACCCTCACAGTGTATTTAGGTGAGATGCAACGCACTTAGCCAGTGGAGCAGCTGCAATGATCTTGTTTTGACCAATTCTGAGTAGTTTCTCATGGAGAACTTCTGGGAGAAGCTGTAATCTGTTGACCTTGTTCCTTTAGGGGTTGGAACAACACTTTTAGGGACTTAGAGCCCTTGGTTTATGGACATTTCATGCTTGGGGTTGCAGGGCAAAAAAATGTCTATAACAGTGTTGATGCACAAATCTGAATTTCTTTTCAAGCGACGAATATCAACAAGCTTCTTTTCGAAATCAAAAAATGGAGACGATTAAAACACCTTACGATTTTGAACTGAATACTTGTTCTTGACGCTAGAAAATTACAAATTCAGACCAAAAGCAATAGTAATTGGATAATCGACCATCAACAACAATCAAACTCTTTCCTAGGACTGAAATCTACACTTGCGACAGATTCAAATCAAAGGACGACAGTAGGACTATGCTACTTTTGCAAAGGAGATCTGTAAATGACTCAACAAACACACAAAAACATCTGCAGTTCTTTTGTACAAAGGAGGCAGAATAACAGTAAGGAAAAGGGGTTTCAAACAAACATATACTGATCACAGGCAGCAAAATTCAGGAATAGAACTGGAAAGAATGAATCACAGAAGACACAGCTGCACAGAGCTAGTCTGATCAGCGCACCTGTAACACAGAGAATCTGAAATGCAGCGCAGGTTGTCCACGCGAGAAGTGCGCTGAAATTCAGAATCTCTGAACAGTACCTGCGGTGGGCCAGAAACGAGACTCTGTTCGGGTTCCGGGTCACAGTTTGCAGTTCAGTTCTTGGGTTTTGGCCGAGTAAAAAGCAATCAGTAATGCAACAATCAGGGGTAGATCTAAGGAGGATCTAAGAGCTATCACAAGGGCAATCAGATAGTTTGTGAATCAGTTGTTTAAATCATAAACAGATCCAGTAGATGGATTGAAGTAGCAGTTGTCTACTTGGCATTTGTTATGGCAAATGCAGTTCGAATGCTACTTGTAAGTTTATGAAACAAACAACAAAGAATGATAAACAAACAAACTAATTAGCTCCCTAGCGGAGTCGCCATTTTGTTACAGGGAAAAGTGTCTATTTAGAACTGCTCTATCCCACTAAGGTGTGACAGCTGCCTTAGAAACAAACAGAGAAAAACTACTTTTGTTTTTCCTTTATGAATTATAGATAGAGAGGAACAGAAAGACCAACCTCTATCTTGCGCTAGTCCTTCGATTCGATCTCTCTCTTCTTTGATAGTCCTCAGCTACCTGCTCCCTTGCATGCCCAGCTTCACAAAGTACCTGTAAGATCACGGGAGCATAGCACTATACAAAGACATGGATCTATAATCATAAACAATCTAGGATCAGATGTAAATTGACCATACAAATGTAACAAGCATCAATGATACAAAAGCATGGAGGAAAACTCAAATAGTTTTTATTGATAAACAAGAAAAGATCCAGGAGGAGTTACAACCAGTTGTTCTGACCCAACATCAACCTCCCAGCAAAGAAGCCCCTCTTCACCTCAAACAAAGCTTAGATCACCCAACAATCTGATGTTTGTCTCTAGAAACCAACAGTAATTCCTTACAATATGCAAAATTCCAGCCTCTGGATCTCTGGGATGAGGGATCCATATATAGATATCTGTAAGGGGGATGAGTCAGCTTGTGATTTGATTAGTGTCTTCTCTCTGACAGTTCTTGCTTCCACTTGGAGGTTGAGGGCCTCTTACTCATCCTTGGTTGAATTCAGTGAGGCAAGTGTCACAGGAGAAGATTCTGGAAGCTTCCATTGCCTCTCCACCTCGCGGAATGACACTGCCATTTGTCATTTCTCACCCATCGTACCCCACAGAAGGGACTTTTGAAATGCAACGCACCCTCACAGTGTATTTAGGTGAGATGCAACGCACTTAGCCAGTGGAGCAGCTGTAATGATCCTGTTTTGACCAATTCTGAGTAGTTTCTCATGGAGAACTTCTGGGAGAAGCTGTAATATGTTGACCTTGTTCCTTTAGGGGTTAGAACAACACTTTTAGGGACTTAGGAGCCCTTGGTTTATGGACATTTCATGCTTGGGGTTGCAGGGCACAAAAATGTCTATAACAGGTATCCCTTCGAGTAATAGCGCATTAGACAGAACCGCACACGGACTGTCTTCCAAGTACCCTCTAGGTATATTGGAAGCCCCCTAGGATTTCTTGAAACCTCGCCATAGATAAACTGTTGGCCATCTTGTTGCTACAGTGCACCAAGAATAGCACTCAGGGAATCACGCGTACGATAGGGTAGTCGGGTTGTACAACTAAGGGTATGGTTGATCCTCCTTGGTTAGTGCCCTGAAAGATTGGGCCGAGTACTACTGTTAGACCCTTATGCATATTGCAATCTATAACACCTTACACTCCTTGAGACCATAGTTCCCTTGTCTCTCTCTCGATCACGCATCATCTTTTCCAGATCAGATCTAGTAGGTGGGGTTCTGGCGCAGTAGCAGCAATCAGTTTCGCGATTCAGATCTATCAGATCCACCATTCAAATCTATAATATCCACCAATCAGATATATCTGATCCACCATCCAGATATAGTAGTTTGGGTTCTGTAGCAGTAGAAACAATTAGATCCACCATTCAGATCTAGTAACAAGGGTTCGATCATTGCCACATTCCTACTCATACTCTACAGTTGAGGGTTCGCTGACAGATCTGACTACTTGTGTGGGCTCCAATACCTAGGTGTGATTCTCATAGGACATTGGGTAGAATTTACTTTTCTGGGATTCGGTTACTGCAGTATTCCTAAGCAAGGAGTAAAACTCCTTTCGGAGTAAAAAAAAAGTTTGAGACCCTCCTGGGACACTTATAGGAGACTTAGCCCATAAGAATTAGGTCGATGAGCTAAGAAAGGTGGTACCATTCACTTGTTAGCATAAAAAAATTCGGGTGGTCCAAAATTTTATTTATTTCGCAGTAACCATCAGTGCACTGGATTGGTGCATGGTACAAACCAGAGCTCAAGCTATGGCCAATGAGAAGATCGACACCCTTGAAAAAAAGTTGGACGCATTATTGACATCGATCCAGACCTTAGCTGACACAATCACAAAGGGCAAGTCGGGGGAACAATTGGAGGCATATGCTTTTAATGAAAATAGTGAGGGCGAGTCTAGCCATTCTCTTCACCTCTTTGGAAACCACCAACAGTCCCAGTCGTGATCACCCAAGTTGGACATGTATAAAGTTGATGGCTCTCATCCAACCACATGGCTAGCACAAATGGAGCAATATTTCACATTGAATCACATCAGAGATGATGTGACTCAGCTAAGTGTGGGTAGCATGTACTTGGACAATGAAATATGGTAATGGTGGCAATGACATCAACGTTGCTATGGAGGACCCATGACTTGACAGGTATTCTCAAAAGCCCTTACATATCACTTCGACAATGAATCTAATTTTTTGGGTCGTCTTACTAAGCTCCGAAAGACAGGAACAGTGTAAGAATATATTACAGCCTTTGAAGCCTTAGCATTCTGCACAGGAGCTCTACGAGATGAGCCCTACTTGGAATGTTTTGTTAGTGATCTCAAAGAAGCCATACAAACCCACGTCCGACTGAAACACCCAATCTCATGGTTGGATGCTTGCAGGATAGCTCATGAAGTAGAACGTGTGTTAGCGGCTCAGTCAAATCGTCCAAATTTCATAGCCAAGGGTCGCCCCACCCAGGCTCCAAGCACTACCCAAACACTTAAGGTTCAAAAGGTGTCACCAGCAGAAATGGCGAAAAGAAGAAAGTAGGGATTGTGTTACTACTGTGATGAGATTTACTCCCTGGGGTATAAATGCAAGGAACCCAAATTCTTTCAAATTGATGCTATTGATCTCAGTTCATCGGAGGAAGCCCCACCATTTGAGGAACTAGAGAAGGAAGATGAGGATCACCAGCCGAAAAATACACTCCCAGCTACACCTGACGAACCAGTTATCTCGCTTCATGCTTTGGCAGGGATTTCTTCTCCCCAAACTCTCAAAATCAGAGGCTTTATTAAGCATCGCCCAACAGTAGTCTTGATTAATAGTGGTATTATGCATAACTTTATCCATCAAAGAGTCGTTGAAGCAGTGCATTGTTTTGTTAGAGAAGTCTCTAATTTCCAGGTCCAAATTACTGATGGGGGGACAATGAAATGTGAAGGCCGTTGTGAAAATGTCAAACTTCAAATGGGGGATTATCAGTTAAAGACCCACATGTTTTCCATACACGTGGGAGGGTGTGACATTGTCTTGGGTGCTGAATGGCTCCGAACACTCGGCCCAATCACAATGGATTTCCAGGAGATATATATGAGCTTTAAGCAGAACAACCACACACATACCCTCTGCGGACTCCAGACGAGTGCACCCTCTATCATCAGCTCGCATATGATGGAAAAATTGTTAAAAAAGGGCCACCATGGAGTTATAGCCCAATTTAATGCCATCTAGGTCTTCGAACCCACTTCCCTCTTCATATTCATCCTGAGATGCAACAAATCTTAAACAACCATCTGCCGGTCTTTGACAAGCCTCATGAGCTTCCACCCTCGAGAGGGGAACATGATCATAGCAAAACTTTGGTCCCTGGGGCCCAACCACCAAATGTGCACCCATATAGATATCCGTTCACCCAAAAGAATGAAATTGAAAAAATCATCAAGGAACTCCTGGAAGCAGGTGTCATTTGTCCTAGCATTAGTCCTTATTCATCGCCTGTGGTCATGGTGCTCAAGAAAGATGGGGAATGACGTATGTGTCTAGACTTCAGGGCTGTCAACAAGTTGATGGTCAAAGATAAATTTCCCATCCCGGTTGTCGATGATTTCCTGGATGAACTAAATGGGGCTCAATTCTTTACTAAGCTCGACCTTCGCTCGGGCTATCACCAAATTCACATGAAAGAAGTAGACATTCCAAAGACTGCTTTCCGAACTCATGAAGGTCATTATGACTTCCTGGTCATGCCATTTGGTCTTTGTAATGCCCCATCCACTTTTTAGAGCCTCATGAACCACCTGCTCAAACCATATCTTAGAAAATTTGTCTTTCCTTTCTTTGATGACATCCTCATCTACAACCGCACCTAGGCCACACATCTTCAACATGTAGATTTGCTCTTGCAACTTGTTATGAAACCAGCTCACAAAAAGATAGAAAAGATAGATCAACGCCTTATAATTCAACCTCTTCGAGGGGGAAACCTCCTTTACATTAAACAAATGAACAATTCTTAGATGATACAAATGAAAATACCTCCTTTCTATACATAGGAGTCTTAAGGGGTCATAATATAATTAGAGCTGACATAAAAATAATAATATAAGGGCATAATAATAACAATAGTGGGCTTCTATGGGACACAATATTAACAATATGGAGACTACATGGGTACAACAATATAATAAGGGGGTTGTACTAATAACAATAAGGGGTTACAGTAGTAGTATAGGGGCCTAACATGCCCCTCTCCTTCAAAAAGTGTTGTCCTCAATGCTTGAGTAGTTTTTGATGCATCTGTATAAAATTTTTGTCCTCCCATGTGGAATCTTCAGCGGGTAAGTTCTTCCACTTGATGAGATACTCTGAAATTGATCAATTTCCTACCTATTGGGTTCTTGTTTCTATGGCTGCTCCATGTTCCAATATGATTTTTCCTTCCTCTTCAAGTTCTAGCAATATTGTTTGAATTGGGATATTATGCAACTTTTGAATGAGTGGCCACACTTCTTTGTCCTTCTTCCATTCATCCCTTGCTTTGTTTATCCAATTTGGTTGGATAATAGAAATAACACAAAAAAATGCTTCCACATCCTCATCCTTCTTGAGAGTGCATCTGCAACAAAAAATTTCTTCCCTTTTCTGTATATGATGTCAAAGTCATAACCGAACATATTTGTGACCCATTTTTTATGTTCTTCTAATGATAATATTTGTTCTAAAATGTATTTAAGACTAGATCATGATCCATTTTTACCTTGAAGTGTCTTCCCATTGGGTAAGGTCGCCATTTCTTAAGTGCATGTAATATTTCCAACATTTCCTTCTCATAAATAGCTTGCTTGAGATGTAACCCTAAAAGTACACAATCACCTACATCAAAACATTTTTCACTGCGATGTTGATCTACCTGTTTTTTCATTCGATTCTACACCAAAGTGGTGTTATCCTTTAAAAGTTGGAGAACTTATTGTTGATGCTCGATGTGATCTTTCACTGCTTGAACATTTTTCTTCTTTATATTTCCTTCTATCTTGAGAGTTTGAGGAGTGGTAATTTCTTCCAATGCTTTACAAGATATGGTCGGATTCATTTCTTGATGCTCACTGTGATCTTTCACTTCTTGAACATTTTTCTTTTTGATATGTCCTTCTATCTTGATAGTTTGAGAAGTATTAATTACGGCCAATGCAGTACAAGATATGGTTGGATTCATTTCTTCTTTCTCGATGTGATCTTTCACTTCTTGAACCTTTTTCTTCTTCATATGTCCTTATATCATGAGAGTTTGAGTGGTAATTCTTGTTAATGCTTTACAAGATATGGTTGGATTCACTTCTTCTTTCTCTGGGGTTGGGTCCTGGCATATATCCTCTTCTTTTGATGTTTCTTGATCTTTTTCTTCCTCCTCTTCATACTCTATGTAAAATAGTTTCTTCTCGGCACACTTATGACTTTTAGTGCATTTTCTATCACAATTGTAACAAATCCTTTTTCTTTTTTTTCTTCCAATTGTTGTGGTGTAAGCCTTGTAGGTTGTGGAAGGCTAGGAGAAGAAACACTTCCATAATTATAGTCATGAGTGGTGGGATTGCTTGTTTTCATAATTTTGCTTTCAATTTTTCTTGTGAACTTGAATGCCTCCTCCAATGAATCAGGTTCCCCAAAGCGAACCTCATGTTGAACGTTATCCTTTAAAGTCCCTATGAAGACATCAATCTTTTCTTCTCTGGAATATAGTTTACTTTTCTATTCAATTTTTGAAAGTCTTCAATGTGCTCTTCCATTAAACACTTTTGTTTAAGATTTATCAATTGGCTAAAGAAGGAGTTTCTCTTTGTATCCTCATAATGTGCTATCATTTCCTCCATGAAAATTGACCACGTGACAAGTGGTTTACAAGAACAAAGCTCTTTATACCATAAATATTGATTCAGTTCTAAATAATTAGATGCAATACATACCTTTTTTAATAGTGGTACACCATGTAGATCAAAATATTTCTCCATCTGTAGTATCCAATTTACCGAATCCTTGCCATCAAACTTCCTCATCTCGCTTTTTCTTGATTTTAGGAGCTCGATCTTGAAATGACTGTAACTCTGTAATTTCAGATCTTCCAGTTCTGAAATCACGATTTGTAGTAGCCCTTTGCATCCTCTTTCCAATGCTACTAGTTTGATCCAAATTGGATTCTCCAAGGAAGAGTTATGCCAAATCTCCCATGGTGACCTGATTATAGACTAGTTCAGCAGGGTGAACTTGTACCACATGCCACGTGTCACTGTTTTGACCTATGGACCTAAAAAATATACACAAGAAACTATAGTATGTCCTCTTTCTATAACTTCTTATGAAATTTCAATCCGATGCTCAGAGAGAAAGTTATGACGATTTTTGCCAGGTCACCTGTTTGGAATGTAATTCGGTAGTTTGCAAAAACCATAACTTCCTTAGACTATATCTCCAAAAATATAGCGATATAGGATTTGAAATTTGGAGCCAATGTTCAGACCGATTTTTTCTCAAATGGGTTTTTTTCTTAGCTTCTGAAACTTCATAGAGAAATAGTTATAGTGAAAATCCCACGATGGCTTGTTTGGAGCCGTGAAACCCTAGAATCCACAGCTCCGATACCAAATGTTATGAAACCAACTCACAAAAAGATAGAAAAGACAGATCAATGCCTTATAATTTAGCCTCTTCGAGGGGGCAACCTCCTTTACATTAAACAAATGATCAATTATTAGATGATACAAATGAAAATACCTCCTTTCTATACATAGGAGTCTTAAGGGGTCATAATATAATTAGAGCCGACATAACAATAATAATGTAAGGGCATAATAATAACAATAGTGGGCTTCTATGGGGCACAATATTAACAATATGGGGACTACATGGGTACAACAATATAATAAGGGGCTTGTACTAATAACAACAAGGGGTTACACTAGTAGTATAGGGGCCTAACACAACTGCTCCGGAAGCATAAATTATTTGTCAAGATGTCCAAGTGCTCTTTTGGCATGGAAGAAGTTGAGTATTTGGGCCACATTGTGGGGCGTGAAGGTGTTAGGGTGGACACCAAAAAAATCTAGGCAATGCAGGATTGGCCTCAACCAAAGACCTTGAAGAGCTTGAGAGGATTTTTGGGTCTCACAGGCTATTATCGCAAATTTGTCCACAATTATGGTTGCATTGCTAGACCCCTCACTCACCTTCTCAAGAAAAATTCATTTCTCTAGAATGATGAAGCGCAACAGGGATTTGTAGCTCTCAAACATGCCATGTGTTCCACTCCCATATTGGCACTTCCCGACTTCACCAAATCTTTTGTGATTGAATGTGATGCTTTAGGTATAGATATTGGGGCGGTCTTAATGCTGGAAGGTTGACCCTTGGCCTTCACTAGCCAACAACTAAGTGGGACAAATCTGGGACAATCTACCTATGAGAAGGAGATGATGGCCATCTTACATGCAGTCGATACCTAGTGACCATACTTATTGGGACGACGTTTCCAAATCCGCACAAACCATCAAAGCCTTAAATATTTTTTGGAGCAACGCCTATCCTCGGCACAACAAAATAAATGGCTCGCCAAAATGTTAGGATATTATTATGAGATAATTTACAAGAAAGGGCACAAAAATGTCGTAGCAAAGCATTATCACACCAATTTGAGGACGAAAGCACCCTTCTCGTAATGTCCCTTCCCATTCTAGAATGGATTGAAGAAGCTCGCAAGGAATGGTTTTCACATCCTTTGCTCTCCCAACTCATCAATAAATTGCAAAGGGATCCAAATTCCACAGCGGGCTACTCTTGGTAGGATGAGATTCTTCGCTACAAGGACAGAGTCATGATATCACCAACATCCACCCTCGAAAGTCACATTTTGGCGGAGTTGCACTCATCTCCTACTATAGGCCATTCAGGCTTTCAGAAGACTTATGCTCGCACTCGATGTTCATTCTTTTGGACAAGCATGAAAAAGGACATTCTTACTTTTGTAGCTGAGTGCGACATATGTCAGCGCCACGAAGGAGAAACAGTCAAATCCCCAGGAACATTACAACCATTGCCCATCCCGGCCTCAATCTGGATGAAGGTTTCTATGGACTTCATTACAGGTCTTCCGAAGTCACGCAACAAGTCAGTCATCATGGTGGTTGTGGACAAACTTTCTAAGTATGCTCATTTTTGCGCCCTACCCCACCCTTTTACACTGAATTTGGTAGCTCAATCTTTCATGGACTAGATCTTCAAATTGCATGGCGTGCCCACTTCCATCGTGTCTGATCGTGACCTAATCTTCACTAGTAACTTTTGGCAGGAACTTTTCAAGCTACCAGGTACCCAACTACAACTCAGTACTTCCTATCATCCCTAAACTAATGGTCAAACTAAAGCAGTCAACAAATGTTTAGAGACCTACCTTAGGTGTTTCACTTCAGAAAACCAACATCTATGGGTACAGTGGTTACCTCTAGCCGAATGGTGGTATAACACTAACTATCATGCCACCACCAAAATGACTCCCTATGAAGTAGTTTATGGTCAAATCCCTCCTTCCCCTACTTCTTATATCAAGGGATGCTCGAAGGTACAAGCAGTGGATCAACTCCTACAGAACTGCACAACCATGCTGGCCCACCTCAGAGAGAATCTCCATCAAGCTCAAAACCGCATGAAGCAACAGGAAGATCAACATCGTTCAGAACACCAATTTCAAGAAGGGGATCAGGTATTTTTGAGGCTGCAACCATATAAGAAAACATCACTCAAAGATAAGGGTTGTCAGAAATTATCTCCAAAATTCTACGGACCATATCAAGTACTTCAGCGCATCAGAGAAGTCTCCTACAAGCTAGCTTTTCCACCCACTACAAAAATCCATCCAGTCTTCCATGTCTCATGCCTCAAGAAAGTGATTGGGAACCATTGTTGAATTCAAACCAGTCTACCAGAATTGGATGAAGAAGGTTCAATCTGGCTTCAACTTGAATAGGTTCTTGACACACAAGAATGGCACCTGTGCGGCTGCACGATCAAGGAAGTCCTTGTCAAGTGGAAAGACACCTCTCCAGAAGATGCGACCTAGGAACCAGCCACTGTCCTTCAGCAGTTTCCGTAGCTTCAGCCTTGAGGAAAAGGCTATTCTTATTGGGGAGGGCATGTTAGGGTCCAACCCTAACCCCCTTATTTATGTAATAGGGTCGAGTCATAGTTATAGTTAAGTAAAGAGTCAATAAAGCCCATATTAATAACTGTAAGTTGTTGACCCACTTTTAAAGAAGGGACCACAGTTAGTTACAAATGGGCCATGGTATTAGATAGATGGTATTAATAAGAACCATGCATGACCCATGGTGTTGCATGTATGAATCCTATATAAAGGATAGAGACTCCCCTCGAGGAGCATCGTGTCTTATTTTGTAATTGAGCTTAGCTCTATTGGAGGTTTCCCCCTCAAAGAGGCAAGTGAACATTGCTTTCCTTTTCTGAATAATAAAATACTTGCCGTTATTTCTTATTGCTCTGTGTTCTGGGTATATTTCTTTGCATATTTGGTATTCTGGTATCTTTTCGCAGGTCAAGAGCATAATATCGTAACTTTGGAATACAATCTCTGTTTGACGCGCACCATAGCTCGTTAGAAAGATCTATATGATAAATACAACTTTTGGAAGAGCAACATCGATCCATGGACCCATGTTGCTCCCATGTTTCACAGAAAAAACTGTTTAGGGCCTCAAAACGACTCTAAAAGTTCAAGACCTGAAAAACTGCTAAAAATAGTAAAATGTGCTACAATTAAGGAAACTAAAAAACTAAAAGAGACAGTTGTGGGGGTCCAAGTGGGATAGGTGGGTGGCCACCAACATCCACTTGGATCATTCTAGTCGCTCCCTTGCCCATAGCATGAGAGCGACTATGGCCTAAGAGATCCCGAACAATAGTGGGACACAGGGACATGCTATCTGAGTGGCTGACATGTCTTATGAGCATTCTGAAGCTGATGTTGGATGATCATGTGTGATGTTTCCAATGATTACACTTCCTTAAGGTTACATAGGAGGTTGAATCAGATCATAGTATCCTCTCGTCTCATGTTTACCCTAGTTGTCATGGTTACTTGGCCAGATGTGGGAGGAGGGTGTTACAGGGCCCAAAGTGCTTCCATTGCACTTTAACCTACTTGATTAATCTGTTCCAGAGCATTTGGTTTTTCTGATGCAATATGCATTGTGGTTCTCATTGGAATTCTCACTCTAGTTCCACCTCAATACAAACCAATCAATAACATGATCAACTTCCTGGAAATAATTCTTAAGCAATGAAACATGGAAAACATCATGGAATTTCACTGTCAGAAGCAGTGCAAGTCTATAGGCCACTGATCGAATCCTCTCAAGGACCTAAAAATGTCTGTAATACTGAGGTGTCAACTTGGCACATTATCCAATCCTTAAGGAGCTCCTCTTGGGCTTGATGTAGAAGTACACATGCTCCCCAACTTGAAACTCCTTAAATATCTAGTGCTAATCTACATAACTCTCATGTTTGTCTTGTGTTGCCTTTATATTCCTTTTAATGACCTTCATTTCATGTTCCATCTCTACCAATATATCTAGTCCAATCAATACTTTTTTCACTATATCACTCCAACTGATAGGAGTATTACAACTCCACCCATAAAGTGCCTCAAATATACTCATCTTCAAAGATTCCCGATACCCATTAATTTATTCAAAATCTACAAGTGGAAGACACTCTTCCCACTTTTGTTGTTGATGCATGATGTACATCCTCAACATGTCCCCAAGAATTCTATTAGCCCTCTCTGTCTATCCATCTATCTCTAGATGATAAGTTGTACTAAAATCCAACTCTATCCCCAAGCTTCTAGACACCTCTTCCCAAAACCTGGAAGTGAACTTGGCATCTCTATCGGATACAATCTTCTTAAGAACACCATGCAATCTCAATATCTCCCTGATCAAAATATGAGCTACCTCAGTATCTAAATTCATAGAATTAACTCCAATGAAGTGTGCTACATTACTTAACATGTCAACCACAACAATAATAGAATCATGTTTCTTCACTGTCCTCAAAAACCTTGTAATGAAGTCCATGGAAATGACCTCCCATTTCCAGTCTAGAATCAGAATTGACTGTAATAAACCACTTGGATTCTTACACTCTGATTTTACCTACTGACTTTCCAAACATCTTGCAAAAAACTCAACCACCTCTTTCTTCAAGTTCGGCGAATGATATTAGTTCCTAACTACTTTTAATGTCTTTTGATATCCTGAATGACTTGAATATAGATTGACATAAAACACCATCAAGGTAAGCTTCTTGAGCTCACTATCATCTGACACATAAATCATATTCTAAATTTGACCAAGCCATTTGCTATGAGATGAGAATCCACATCCTAATCACATGTACCCTGCTATTGTAACATGTGCCTCAATTGCTAATAAATATCATGTTATTTCCTTTCCTACAAGATCTGCTCCTACAAGTTTGTCTCATAAGAACTCACTGCTGCAATGTGATTCACCTGCACTCTTCTACTAATATCATTTGCAACCTTTTTCTCTTTTCCCTTGATGTAATTGATCTCGAAGTAAAACTCACTGAGAGTAGCTAAACATCTAGATTGTATCGCATTCATATTAAGTTGATCAAATAAGTACCTTAGTTCACCTTTATTTCTCATCAAGATGAACCTCCTTCCAAGAAGATAGTGTCTCAAAATCTTCAACACATGGATGAGATCTGCCAACTCGAGATCATGAGCCACATAGTTATGTTCATGCTCATTCAACTTTCTTAACTCATAGCATACCACCTATAATTCTTGCATTAGGACTCCAGCAAGTCCTCTATTGCAAGAATTTGTACATACCACAAACTCTTTTTCTGGATCTACAATCTTCAACAATGAATCTTTTGTAAGCAGTTGCTTCAAATGCTCAAAACTAGTTGTATATTCCCCATTCAACTCAAATTTATTCACTTTTCATTGCAAAGATGTAATATGATAGACAATTCGTGAGAAGTTCTTGATGAACCTCCTGTAATAACCTACAAGTCCCACGAATGATCTAACCTCATCCACATTTCTAGGAGTTTTCGATTCCATGCTAGCTCTCATCTTTTCCTTGTCCATTGTTATGCCTTCCTTGGAAACATGCCCTAAGTAATGAATTTTTCTCTCAAAAAGAAACTACACTTACTAATTTTGGAATACAATTGATGCTCTCTCAACAATTTTAACACTATTGTTAGATGTTTTGCGTGCTCTTCCTCATTCTTACATTATATCAGTATGTCATCAATGAATACTATCACAAACTTGTCCAGATAAGGATACAACACACTATTCATCAAACATATGAAAGTAGTTGAAGCATTAGTAAGACCAAATGGAACTACTACAAACTCATAATTCCCATACCTAGTACGGAATGCGGTTTTATAAATTTCCTCTTCATTGATGTGTACTTGATGATATCCTTATCTCAAGTAAATATTCAAGAACATTGTTGCTCCCTTCAACTGATCAAACAAATTATTAATCCATGGAAAATGATACATGTTCTTGATAGTCATGTTGTTCAATTGTCTGTAACTAATACACAACCTGAGAGTACCATCTTTCATCTTCAAAAACACCCCAATGCGACATTCTTGGTCTTATATATCTCTTATCAATAATTTCCTTAAGCTACAACTTAAATTCCACCAATTCTGGAGTGTTCATCTTGTACTATGCCTTAGATGTTGGCACTACTTCCAGCATCAACTCAATAGAAAATTCCACTTCCCTATGAGGCGGTAACTCTCAAATTTCTATTGGAAATACATCCTAAAACTACTGCAAAACCAGATACCTCCTTAAGACTTCAACATCCTCAACATCATTCCATTTATCACTAGAAAGACACCCATTCCTACTACTTTGTTTGCCTGCATAGTTGTAACCATTACCGCTGATGTAGGTTTCTTCTTGCCTTGCAATATTCTCATCTATCCATCATCATCTAGACACTCAATAACCTTATCATAATAATCTACCTTTATCCTATGAATGTACAACCAATCCATACCAAACAACATATTGTATGATCCCAATGAAAGTACATTTAAATGCACTGATGTAGACATACCATTTAGCTCAAATGCACAAGATCTCACCCAATGATGAACTCTTTTCTTAGTATTTGTAGCCAACTATACCAACCAAGACTCTGCATGCACTTATTTATTCAAGAAACACTTATCCACCAAGTCAGGACTAATATAACTATAGTTAGATTGAGGGTCAATAAAAATAGAAACAACTTGATCACAAAGCTTACCCTCCATCTCAATAATAGATGTCTGATGATCAACTTTCCTACTATCCAATGCTACATAAATATGAGGAATACTCTGTCTAACAGCCCCAACTATTTGTACCTCTTAAGCATTGTAAATATGAGGTCAGCCACCCTAATGTTGTAGAAATTCTATTCTATGATGATACCTGCCACAAGTTCAACACTGGAAATTCTTCCTACCCTCACTCTTGTTTAACTCCTCAAATTGAAAACCCTATCCTTTGTCAACTACATTGAATTTCTTGTATGACCTTGCATTCTCCTTGTTACCTACATCTTGAGGTCTTCCTCGCTTCTTAAACCATTTTCCTTTAGTATGTACATTACATTTCCAACCCTTCTTAGGTTCCAACTTACGCTTAGACTGCTCATAACAATGTTACAATTTCTCAATTACTTCATCCAATGTATGAGTCTCATGAGACTCAATCTTATCCTTAAATGCTAATGGAAATCCATTAACAAAACTTCGAACCATCATTTTTTCATCCTTAAGATATGGTACATACCTCAATAACTCCATAAACTTAGTCATATACTCTTCATCTATCATAGATCTCATCTTCAATTTGTAGAACTCCTTAGGCTTACCATCATAATATCTATTGGACAAGTAATTCTTTATGAAAAGTCTTTTCAATTCATGCCGATCAACTCCTATGTTTGATGCCTCTAACATGCTTCAAATCTTCCCACAAGATGTTTGCTTTCCCTTTGAGATTGAAAATAGCTATCTTATCTTTCATATTCTCTGTATAATCATGCAAATCGAATAATTTCTTCATCCCAAGAAACCATGCTTCTGCATCTTCTGACTTCTTTACCTCTCCATCAAATGTAGGAGGTTTGTTTTTCTTAAACTCACCTCGAAAGTATTGCTTCTCACTCTTCCTGTAAGGATGATAATGATGATGACCATGATACCTATCTGAGCCAGAATTAGAATAGAACCCATAACCACTACCTCTGCTTTCAGGTGTATCCATCCATCCACCGCTTTTGACTGTGTCATCCATGTCTGACCTGTGTTGTCCATGAGACCTACTTCGATATGCCATGTTAGTCCTTTCTTCCTATCCATAACTAATCTATGGTTTTCCTTGTCTCTGCAAATCTAGCAAGCTCTGTGGGATCACTATATTAACCTCTGATTTCTTTTCTCATGTTCTAGCAAGTCTTTCCTGTGACTCAATGATTATGTCATTATCTTCTTTGAAAATTCTAATATTTTCCTCTAAAATTCTCAATGTATCTGGTATATCAAGGGAGTACTCATCTATGTGCTGCTCATCTATAAGGAGAGTCACATGAACTGTAATTCACCATTTTTCTTTTCATCTTTTATATTATTAGTACATCCAACATACCATGTCAGATAAACCAAATATAAATATGATCAAACATACCTCAGTGAAGTTTAGGGGCAACTCATCTGCATAGTCAACCTGGATTAGCACAACCTATGTATGTATAATGAAATCAACATATTAAGTATCTCAACATTAGCATTGTCAAACTCAACATGACGATACAACTGGAACAATTACCATGAAAATGCATACCTAACAAACACACCAAAAACTAACATGCATGCATAACAATCACATCTCGCCCATCTAGTCCAAGTGTTTGAACCCGGAAGCTTTGATACCAACCTATAATAACCACCTCCCACATTTACCTAATTTCAACCACCTATTAGGGTAAACATGAGACAAAGATTTAATATGACATGATCTGACCACCAAGCTCTAGTTAAGGAAGTGGGGCCTACAAACTAATGACAAATTGACAACTCACAATATAACTCAAGGCTATATGACACTTAGGGGCCAAAGGACCACCCTAAGTGACTAAACCTTGAGCTGGAGCTCTTTTCACTGACCTAGACTCCCAACTGCATACATGCCAAGCCCTGGGTGTGGTTATAGGCTTCCAACCACATGAACAACAGTACTTCCATGCGGTTGCTATCCAAATTTTCCAATTCAGAGGGTGTGGTCCCGATATCTGAGTCACAATTCTAGGCCAACCTCTAGACCATTACCCAAAACTTCCTGAGATTTTCCAGAATCATTATCGACATGGGGAAAAAGCTAAAAATGCAAACTCGAATCAAGAACTTGACCTAGACTTCCTAGAAAACACTAGACATTTTGTTAAACACATGGAAAACATATAAGCTACAAGTCATGAATGCATATATGATCATAATAGTATGAGATTCATATGATAATCACCAATAAGGCCATACGCCCTCTCCACATAGCTGAAACAACACTTATTAGTCCATACATTCATCATCCAATCAATAGCTAAATAATTCATGACAAGAGCCATAGATGGTACACATCATATAACCAACATATAAATAGAAAATAACCAACATAGAAACCATGGAAACTTAGCCATAATATCACCAACATAATTGCTACAAATTATTATAGATCACAATAAGGAAATGTCTCATATTAACATATGAAAATATCAACTAAGGGACTTCCACATACCACCCCACCTTAGATCACACTAAACCAAATATCTCTTTCATCTAATCACCCATGTGCCATATTCCAAGCTTAAATGTGGGATCTCATGGAATAAACCAAGAAAAAACTAAACCATGGCTTCCATAGGCCAACCACATAAACCCTCAACTAGTGATTCCACCTCTACAGTCGGACATCACTAACACCAATCAGATCGGTCTCTACCCAGGTTTTACAGGGCTCGAGGAACTAGTAACACAACCCACAACCATCTAGGGATCCATATAATTTGTCTAACCTGGCTCCAGACATTAGTAACTCAACTCACCAAAGGCTCTAGAGAGTTTGTACCAACCTAGGCTCCAAGACTAGTAACTCAACCCAAGTTGTTCCAGGGCTTTCAAAGTGTTTGTTCCAACCCATATCCATAAGGAATTATGAGCAACAAATAGAAAAAAATCAAGTGGAAAATCCCACAACACCATGGTTATTCAAGAAATGTTAAGGCAAGGATAAAACCACTATCAATTTATGAAAATCTCCATGCCAATGACATCACATAACCAGAAAATTGAATGCATATACAATGCATCTAGAAATCAACAAGCAAGCCACACATGCAATCCGTTACCTGTCAAACAGTCTAGTTGTAGTTGTTGATCCACCTGTTCTGTTGCCCTTTCCTTCTTTCTCCAAATATAATATATTCCAAATTTCTCCAAGAATTCTCCAAGAATACTCTAAGTATGCAATAGTATGTGAAAATGAGAGAGTAGAAGTAAGTTCCACCCAAATTGTCAAAAGGCTAAAACTAGCAAAAAACTCCACTAACAAAAACGTAGTAGTCAAAAGCTGTGAATTGATCCTAAAAATCCTTTTTATCACTAAGACCTCATTTTTCTTCATTTTCCCTTCAATTTCCCTCGCATGCAAATCTACATCTCTTCACCTTCCCTTTCTTCTATTTTTCTTTATTTGATAAATAAAATGTTAGTTATTGCCACTTTTCCTTTGCAAATTTCCATAGCGATTAATTAATCGCCAGTGATAGCCATTACTATGTTTTTTCCAACATTCAACTTGGAATATGTGTCCCATGTCCTTGGTCTTATATATATATATATATATCTATATATATATTTTAATGTAAAAAAATCAACCGGGGTTCGTTACATGTTGTCTTTTCTATTGCTTCTCCTTGAGAGGAAAATTCTCACTTGGGATGTTTAAGAAAAAAAGGATGGAAACGTGATTTATTATGTGTTTTATATCATCAAAATAGTGAATATCTTGACATTTATTCATTTTTTCCATTTTGTGAAGAAAGTTTGGGAGATTTTGTTAGCCCTAAAAATAAAAGGTTTGGGAACTTTATTGAAGAAAGGTTGGGGCTTTTGGTTTAGAGATTTAGTTTTTCCTCTTTTCAATTTTTCCTATGGTTTGTGTTGTGGGGAATTTGGTTAGGGATAATTAAAGCTATTTATCAAAATGATGTTGTATCCTCAACAATAATTGCACATAATTTTAATGTTACTTTTCTATAATAGTCAAGCCCTTGAAATCGAAGAAGACAAGAATTATAAGGGAGTTGGTGCTATCTCAAGGAAATGTATGGGGTTTCTTTGATGGTGCATGTCAAAGGGAGAATTGTGGGGCTAGTGTTGTCATTATATTCTTTTTTTTTTCTTGTTAAGACTAACCTACGCACCCACGGGGATTTGAACCGATGACCTATTGCAAGGAGTGCCTTAACAACGCACCCATTCATCGTCAATCCAAAGCCCCGTGGGCAGTGTTGTCATTATATTCACTCATAATGTGGTTGTAAAATGTAAGTTGGGCATTTGAAATGGTACTAGATTTGTTGTTCATTTGATTCCTTTATGGTGTGCCTTGAAGTTAACTTTTTGGACTCAAGGTAGGATTTTAAACTGATTGGTGATTCCAAAATAATAGTGCACTAGTTGAATGGAAAGGTGGATCTTAGAATCCTTCATTTAGAATCATGGAAAAGGAATATTTGACAACTACAACAACATTTTGATGAGATTCATATCCTTCACCATTATAAGGAGCATAATATTATTTCAAAGATGCTCTCAAAAGAAGCTTTACTTTTGTATGTTGGAATTTGTACTTGTTAAGAATTCTGCAATGGTGTTTCATCATCAATGTTTTACTTTAATCTCTTTAATTTTTCTTTTCCAATAACAATTTTTTCTTCTTTTTGCATAACTTAAACATATTTTAGATGGTAATATAAAATGTCTCTTATGAAATAAAGTAAGCTACTATACAACCAAGAGATTATGCTTCCTAATTTCTATTCTAAAAATATAAAAATATGTTTTTTTGATTTAAAAAATAACAAACAAATAAACAAAACATTACCTTCATTACTAACCATATCCTGGTTTTTGGCGCTCAGTTTTTGCATCAAGCTTCATTGGGAATGGGCATTATGAGTGACCGCACCTGCGAAGCAAGAAATATTGATAGTGTATGTTGATCAAATAACACGAACGAGTCACACTGTAAATTTAGCAACGCACATGTACAAAATGTGCATGTCGAAACTATATTGGGCTTCAATGCAAATACAAGAGTAGGATAATTAGGGTACTAACGATTTGGATTTTTCTTATGATCCTTCGGTAGAGTCGGGAAACTCAAATTTAGCTAGATCAATCAAAATCTTTAATCTTAATTGTGCATATTATTTGTAAGTAACAAACCACAGATCACCTCAAATTCATGATTTCATTGAGATGAGAGTCTCATTCTACAACCCAGTATAAGGGGATGTGTAAGTTTGTCTGTAAAGTTGACACTTTCTCTTAATAGAAAAATAATGTCGGCTATAATTAAAAAAAATCAATATGTTGTAAAGTAATTAGAAGTTAAAAAAATGTGTGAGTAAGATGTTTAAAGCTTATACTTTAAAAAAATATTTCAATAGAAGATTTAAATAAACTATTTAAAATCTATGTTTACTAATTTGATAAAATGTCTCTTTGTACATGTTATGTAATATATTTTAATGTCAATTATGTATACATTATATATCATTTTCAAAGCGATTATTTATATATTATGAAAAAATAAGTTTTACAGTTAAAATGTTTATTTGGTTCCATATATACTCTATATGGCATTTAAAAATACAACTTAAACAATGAAAAATTACACATTCTATTTTGCACTATAAAGAAGTTTGCATGTGAAGAAATTTGGTCTCTCTCTACTCATATTAGATCCGTATTTAAGATGGATCTATGTTGGTTATAACATAATCAAATTGTCGGCATGAAAAACGTTTGTATTGAGTTACGTAAAATGGAAAAGCATCCATTGTTTATCACACACACAATAGAAGCATGACAAATTTCATATTTTATCAATCAAAGCACATATTTGTTACTGACTTCTCTATTGTAACCCAAGTTCATATTTTATCAATTGAAGCATAGATTTGTTATTGACGTCTCTATTGTAACCCAACCTAGATTTTAATAGTGTGGGTTTTGGTAGAAATTGAGGGATGAGGAGAGAGAGATTGTGCACACAATAAATCACACATTATGTTTTATTGATCACATAAAGCAGTTACATATATAAGAATTAGATCACCAACTTATAGATGAAAAGATACAAAGAAGGTAGATCTATGATTCATAGAAAACTCACACACACAGGGAAATAACAACTTCTAGATTGAATCCTTGGGACTCACAATTACAACTCATGATAACACATGGAAGCATTACTTCCAACACCCTCCCTTAATGTTTACATGGAAAACATTGAAAACACATATTAAACCAACAAGGATAATTTATGTCTGACTAGTCTTCATCAACACTCACATCCACTCTAGAATCTTGCAAACATTGCTCTTTCACCACCACATCTTCGAGCTATCACTTGACCTCCAATTAAAACATACCCACCTTTGAACATCGTTAATGAACTTTGCAAGATCAATAATATTGACAACTTGGCTAGTCTGGGCTTCTACGATAAGAGTTGTCAAGTAATGAACAATTCTATGGACCAACCACCATCTGTCAAATATTTAACTCTCAGATATCCGTCAGTTTATAGGATGGAGGTCTGGATACTGAATGTGTTCAAAAGCTGATCAAACAACATGATCTTACAAGAATTAATGTTTCAGGCACCGAAGCTTCCAGTTTAAGAACCACCAATCCTTTTTTATAACGAATAAAAACATGTTTTGGACACTGGGGCTCCTAGTTTAAGAACCACTAGCCCTATTTTATAACTAGATCTGAAAAATTATAAAACTAATACAATTCACACCACAAACATACAAACTAGATAAAAAAATATTTTATGACTTTAGATCTAGAATGTGAACACAAGCCTTCCAATTTCCTGTAGTAGCTCACATCCTTGTTCATGGGCAACATTTCTATGCGACATGGAACACTTTTGGAATAAATTTAACAGTAATTGGCTCCCCCACAGATTTTTGCAAAAAAACTACCATTGCAGAAGAATAGTCCTCTCACTTTCCATCTCTCAGCCTTCCAGTCTATGTCACCAAACTCTTTGACTTTGACCATTGTCGGCTGGTGTCATTACTGTGGACACCTCATTCCACAAATAATTATGCTCTGGATGCTCTTCAACTTTCCACAACTAGATCTCAGATACAACAACCAATTATCAGATCTAAATCAATGGTTTCACACTGCGCAGGTCGATTTCACCTCAAGTCCAATCCGTCGGCCTTTCATTCAAAAAAAAAAAGTGATGGGCTTAGTCCCTTGATAAGAAGCATCCCTTTCAGTGATGGCCATAAATCGAAGCCCGATTTGTGTGGACACCTGGCTTCTCAGTGATGTCTTTTCATGGAGATCCCATCAACTGTCATCCAGAATGATGCTGGATTTTGCACCTATACTCCATGGCTTTCCCTTGATGTAAAGTTCGGGCACAATGACCCAAGGAATAAAATGAAATAGAGAGCAATATCATGATAGAAATTTTTAAGCTTCTGAAACTAAAATACCTCCTCTCTGTGTTCTGATGATTTTCATCCATAACATGGTCCTTGCACACATTCGTTACAGGATAATTAATTCACCGACAAGAACTTCATGCTGCAACACTTGTATAGATAACGTCCGTCTCCTTCATATCTCACAATCAAAACCAGCAAATTTTCTTGGATTCCAAATCTACACAAATCTACACACATAAACACAAACAAAAATACTAAACTAATCTATGTACAAAACATTAGCCCTCACAGTTCTCACATCTTCCCGTCCTTCCCGTGAGGGTGTTAGCCCAACGCAGGCTCTGATACCACTTGTTAGAATCACGATTGTCATTATACACCAAAACCCACAGGTAGTAGTAAACAAATGCATCACTAGAGTTAACAGATCCATGAGAGGCGGTTAAGCACATGTCACAAAACACACAGGGAGCACTAGTTTATCTAATAACAATCTTGCCCCTAACATGAGCCAGGAGTGATTCAAACTCAAGACCTTTGGCTCTCATACCACGGCAGAAATTGAGAGATGAGGAGAGAGAGTTTGTGCACACAACAAATCACACACTCAGTTTTATTGATCACATTAACGCAGTTACATATATAAGAATTAGATCACCGACTTCTAGATTATAAGATCCGAAGAAGGTAGATCCATGACTCATAGACAACTCACATACATAATGAAATAACAACTTCTAGATTGACTCCTTTGGATTCACAATTGCAACTCATGATAACGCATGGAAGCATTACTTCCAATAGGTTCTAGGTTCCGATAGTTATAGAAGTTGCAAATAAAATTAGATGTTGAGTTTAGTAGAAAAAATTCTAAAGATGAATAAGGAAAACAATTCAGATCTTTAAAATTCTTAATTGGTCAACCAATAGATAGTAATGAAGTTGTTTTTAAGATTGAAATTGTTTATTCTTAGTTAGTCAACCAATAAATAGTAATGAAATAATTTTTAAGATTAAATTTTTTAATAATACATTATGAGTAATTTCCTAATAACTAATTAAATAAAGAATAAATTAAAAACCATATAATCTATTTCCCACCATCTAAGAACTATACAATTTATTTTTCCAACAAAATTCTAAAAAAAAAATTCCAACCTATCTTATTACAAATAAATTTCAGCAAATCTTATTCAAAATAAACAATTAAATATCATTTATGGTGCTCCCTACTTAATAATGTCGTCTAAAAGAAGAATATTAAAGATATATAAAAGAAGGATACCAATACTTAAAAAGTGGGTAAAAAATACGTCTATTCATAGAATTATATCCATATAATTGGCCAGGATATGAGAATGGATTTTTAAATATTTCACTGCTACTTTGTTTAATTTTTAGATTTTTCTCTTTTTTCAATTTGTTTTAATAAAATACTTCTTGAACCTTTTTTATTTCATTTCACTTCTTTGTCCCCCTTTTCTTCATTTTCACATTCTGTTTTTTTTCAATATATTTTTAATAAAATACTCATTGAACCCATTCTATTTAACTTCACTTCACTTTAATGTCTCTTTTTCATCATTTTTATAACATTTTTCTTAATAATTTTTATATTTCATTATATCATTTTTGTTTTTAATAAAAAAAAATTGATTTTCAATTAGCTTTGAAATTTTTATATAGATTTTATAAAGTTCATTAAAGTTTCGAAAAAATTAAATATTTTGAAATTCAAAACTAAATTTTGAAATTTGAAATTTTATTTTTTGATTGGCTCATTTACATGAAATGACTAATTTCATGGTATTTAAAATCAAATTTTTAGAAGAAGAAAAAAATTATTTAATATATATATATATATATATACATCATATATGCAACCAAGTGTCATAACAATTAATTAAAAATACACCTACCCAAATCTAAATATATATGAAAATGAATTATCATTGTATGAAGTACGAAACCAAGTGCCATAACAACTAATAAAGAATACACCAATCAAATCCATTTTAATATTTATTTTTACTATATAATTTTATAAAGATATATATATATATATATATATATATATATATATATATATATAAAATGTTATATTATATTTTTTAATCTTTTAATTAATAATTGGATAATGAATTTAATATAAAATAAAAAACTATATATTTTTTAATTACAATAGTTATTTAAATTAATTTATTTGGATAGTATTTGCATAAATTATTTAGATTTATTTTTAAATATAATTTATTTATAATTAATATATTTAGACAATTTTTTAATTTATTTAGTTTTTATGTTTTTTTATATGAATGATGTATTTCAAAATTTATATATTTATAATTGTTAATACAATTTTTTACATAATAATAATAATAACGATAATTTGATTTTAAGATATATAAATATAATATTATATATACATGTAAGGCTATTTTAAATTGAGGTTTATGATTAATATATAACATATTTTCTATACACGGTTTTGGAGGTTTTTAACTCTATAAATATTTAAATTAATTTAAAGTGGCTATCAATTTATTTTTGCATAATAAGAAGGTATTAAGCAACAACATTGTATATTACACTTATTTAATTTCACTTCCTTGTCTCTTTTTCTTCAATATTGAGTAGTAGTATTAAATTATGTTTTGTTTATTAAATTTTCTTAAATGCCTACTTAAAAAAAAATCAAATGCTACACTCACACTATCTTTCTATTATATTTTTCCTCTCTTAACATGCCTTGAGGCAAAGTTTCATAGATCATCTGGACTTGCAGTTTTTAAATAGTCAGACATTGGATGAAATTGACTCAAGGAAAATGGAGGATGACCTGCCCTGTAAATAACAACCTGGAAAAAAATTTAACCAATTGATTCCAAGATCATAGTGCATAAAAAATCGAATTTTAACATATTATGGATTGAATCGAACAAAAAATTTCAAATCTACAACTTGATTCGGCCAAATTTGGTAACTATGGTTAGAACAAGTTGATTCAGCTGAATTTGTTAACTATGGTTAGAAGTAGCACAATCACATTTACCAATGTGGTTGATATATGTTGATAGGCGCATATCAACCACATTAATAGTTATTATGTGTATTTTTTTAAAGACCAACTATTTATAATTATTATATTAATATTATATTATATATTAAAATAATATTAAGTTATTGTATAATATTTTATTTAATATTATTTAATTTCAAATTATCTAATATAATTTAAATATTTAATAATAATATTAACTGATAATAATAGTAGTAATATTATTAACAAGAATAATCTTAATAAATATAATTATTTAGTAATAACAATAATTATTTTAGTAAATGTGGTTGATATATGCATAAGGCTTCATTTGTATCTATAACACAAACCATTTAATAATAATAATAATAATAATAGTAGTTAATTAATTAATTATTATTAAACAACAACAACAATAATAATAATATTAATTAAATAAATAATAATAATTAATTCTTTGTCACAATGTGACGTTGGACCATGGAAGATCGTGGTTGACCATGGTTGATTTTCATATTGAGACAATATTTGTCACAAAGCGACATTTGAGCATGGTTGACCATGGCTGGCTATGATTCACTATGTTTGACCCAAAGGAATAACAAACCATTGGGATTAATACTAAAAACCCAAGAAATATAAACCTAAGGGAATAATATTAAACCCTGGGAATGTGAATCCTTAGATAAAAAACCCAAGGCATTGATATTATAAACAAAAGGGAATAATAAACCGAAGGGATAAAAATTATAAACCCAACGCATATAAAACCTAACATAAATATTATAAACCCTAAAATAAACATGGTTGACCATGTTTGATTTCCATATAGAGACAATCCTTGTCACAATGTAACGTTGGACTATGGTTAACCATGGTTGACCATGATTGATTTTCATATCGAGACAATCTTTGTCAAAATGCGATGTTGGACCACAATTGACTATGGTTGAACATGGTTGGGTATGATTGACCATTGTTGACCATGAATAATATTATAAAACTAAGGGAATAATCAACACAATGGACTAATATTATAAACCCAACATATATAAACCTTAAGATAAATATTATAAACACTAAAATAAGCATGGTTGACCATGACTCATTTTCATATTGAGACAATCCTTATCACAATGCCATGTTGGACCATGGTTGATTTTCATATCGCGAAAATCTTTATCACAATGCCATGTTGGACCATGGTTGATTTTCATATCGAGAAAATCTTTATCATAATGTGATGTTGGACCATGGTTGATTTTCATATCGAGACAATATTTGTCACATTGCGACTCTTGACCATGGTTGACCATATTTGATTCTATAAAACATGGTCGACCATTATCAACCATGGCCGACCATGATTGTCCATGATTTTTATATGGAGACAATTTTTGTCACAATGCGACATCTGACCACGATTGCCCATGGTTGACTATGGTTGGTTATGGTTGACCATGATTGATATTATAAACCCGTGTTAATAATAAACCCAAGGGATTAATATTAAAACCCCATGATTGACCATGGTTGACAATGGTTGACCATGATTGATATTATAAACCTAAGGGAATAATAAACCTAAGGGATTGATATTATAAACCCAAAGGAATAATAAACCCTAGGGATTAGTACTAAAACCACAAGGGATTATGAACCCAAGTGAATAATATTATACCAAAGGGACTAATATTATAAACCCAAGGTATAAAAACCCTAAGATAAATATTAAAAATACTAAAATAAATATGGTTGGGCATGATTGATTTTCATATTAAGGCAATCCTTTGGACAATGTGACACTGGACCATGGTTGACCATGGTTGAACATGGATGATTATGGTTGACCATTGTTGAATAATATTAAACCCTAGGAACATGAACCCTTAGATCAATAAACCCAAGGGATTGATATTATAAACCCAAGGGAATAATAAAACTAAGGGATAAAAGTTATAAACCCAAGGTATATAAACCCTAACATGAATATTATAAACCCTAAAATAAACATGGTTGAACATGTTTGACAATGGTTGATTTCCATATAGAGATAATCCTTGTCATAATGCAACGTTGGACCATGGTTAACCATGGTTGACCACGATTTATTTTCATATCGAGACAATATTTGTGAGAACGTGACATTGGACCATGGTTGACCACGGTTGATTTCCATATCCATATGGTTTGACCATGGTTGAACTTGGTTGACTATGATTAACCATGGTTGAACTTGGTTGACTATGATTAACCATGGTTGACCATGATTAATATTATAAACCCAATGGATTGCTATTATAAACCCAAGGGAATAATAAACCCAAGGGACAAATACTAAAACCCCAAGGGATTATGGACCTAAGGGAATAATATTAAACCCAAGGGACTAATATTATAAACCCAACGTATATAAACCCTAAGATAAATATTATAAACAATAAAATAAATATGGTTGACCTTGGTTGATTTTCATATTGAGACAATCCTTATCACAATGCCATGTTAGACCATGGTTTATTTTCATATTGAGACAATCTTTGTCACAATGTGACATTGGACCATGGTTGATAATGGTTGATTTTCCTATCGAGACAATCTTTGTCACAATGCGTCATTCAACCATGTTTGACCAAGATTGACCATGGTTGATTCTATAAAACATGGTTGACTATGATCAAACGTGGTTGACCATGATTGTTCATGATTGTCCATGATTTTTGTATGGAGACAATTTTTGTCTCAATGCGACATCTGGCCATGATTGACCATGGTTAATATTATAAACCCAAGGGATTGATATTATGAACCCAAGGGAAAAATAAACCCAAGGGAATAATACTAAAACCACAAGGGATTATGAACCCAAGTGAATAATATTAAACGCAAGGGACTAATATTATAAACCCAACATTGGTAAACCCTAATATAAATATTGCAAACACTAAAATAAAAATGGTTTACTTTCATGGTAAGACAATCCTTGGCACAATGTGACACTCAACCATGGTTGACCATGGTTGATTATGATTGACAATGGTTGACCATGATTGATATTATAAACCTAAGGGAATAATAAACCCAAAGGATTGATATTATAAACCCAAAGGAATAATAAACCCAAGGGATTAATACTAAAACTCCAAGGGATTATCAACCCAAGGGAATAATATTAAACCCAATAGACTAATATTATAAACCCAAGGTATAAAAACCCTAGATAAATATTAAAATACTAAAATAAACATGGTTGAGCACGGTTGATTTTCATATTGAGACAATCCTTGACACAATGTGACGTTGGACCAGGGTTGAATATGGTTGATTTGGGTTTACCATTGTTGAATAATATTAAACCCTAGGAATATGAACCCTTAGATCAATAAACCCAAGGGATTGATATTATAAACCCAAGAGAATAATAAACCTAAGGGATAAAAATTATAAACCCAAGGTATATAAACCATAACATGACTATTATAAACCCTAAAATAAACATGGTTGACCATGGTTAATTTCCATATTAGATTAATCTATTATGATATTGATATAATCATAAATAATTAGACTAATATTTAACCCTTAATATTGGGGTTTTATAAAACCAAGGGATTATTAATATTATAAATACAAGACATCATTAAACCCAAGGCAGTATTAATATTACAAAGCCAGGGCATTAATATTATAAAAACAAATTATTAATAAACCCAAGGAATCAATAAACCCAACAAGCTAATATTAAAAGCACAAAGGATTAATAAAACTTAGGAATTAATATTTTAAACCCAAGGGATTAATAAACCCAAGGGATTAAATGATAAATCAAAGGAATTATTGACATTATAAACTTAAAGAACTAAAAACCCCAAGCATTTAATATTATAAACTCAAGGGATAAAAAAACACAATGGATCAATATTAAAAATAGAAGGGATTAATAAAGCTTAGGAATTAATATTTTAAACTCAAAGGATTGATAAATCCACATAACTATGAATATTATAAACCCAAGGGATCAATAAACCCTAGGGATTGTTAATATTATAAGCCCAACAGGTTAATAAACCAAAGGGATAAACATTGTAAACCTAAGGGATTAATATTAAACCTTAGAACTATTATTTAACCCTTAATATTGAGGATTAATAAACCCAAGGGATTAAATAATTAACCCAAGGAATTATTAATATTATAAACTTAAAGAAAAAATAAACCCAAGGGTTTAATATTATAAACCAAAGGAAATAGTAAATCCAACCAATTAATATTATAAATACAAAGGATTAATAAATCTAAGCGATTAATAAACTCGAGGAATCAATAAACCCAACCAACTAATATAGAAAACCCACGACATTAATAAACCACGAGAATTAATATTTTAAACTCAAGGGATTAATAAACCCAAAGATTTAATATTATAAACCCAAGGAATTAGTGAACCCAAGGGATAAATATTAAAAACCTAAGGGATCAAGAAGCCCAAGGGATCAATATTAAAAACACAAGAGATTAATAAAGCCTAGGAATTAATATTCTAAACATAAAGGATTGATAAACTCGCATGATTATTAATATTATAAACCCAAGCGATCAATAAACCTTAGAGATTGTTAGTATAATAAACCCAATGAATAAATAAACTAAAGGGATAAACATTATAAACCTAACATATTAATATTAAACCCTAGGACTAATATTTAGCCCTTAATATTAGAATCTAATATACCCAACCAATTATTAATATTAAAAACCTAAGGGTTTAATACTACCAACCCAAATAATTAGAAGAAAGGACTAATATTAAACAATAGGACTAGTATTTAACCCTTAATATTGGGGTTTAATATTTAACCGTTAATATGTAGGTTTTATAAAACCAAGTGGTTATTAATATTATAAATACAAGAGATCAATAAACCCAAGGAATTATTAATATTATAAACCCAAAGGAATTATTAATATTATAAACCCAAGGCATTAATATTATTTAAAAAAATGATTAATAAACCCAAGGAATCAACAAACCCAACAAACTAATATTAAAAACCCAAACTATTAATAAACCTTAGGAATTAATATTTTAAACTCAAGGGATTAATAAACCCAAGTGATTAAATGATAAAATGCAAGGGATCAATATTAAAAATAGAAGGGATTAATAAAGTCAATGAATAATATTTTGAACCCAAAGGATTAATACACCCACATGACTATAAATATTATAAACTCAAAGGATCAATAAACCCTAGGGATTGATAATCTTATAAACCTTAGGGCTAATATTTAACCCTTAAGATTGGCGTTTAATAAACCTTAAAGTTTACTATTACCAACCCAAAGAATTAGAAAAGTCAAGGGATTAATCTTATAAACTCAACATATTAATATTATAAATACAAAGGATTAAACAACCCAAGTGATTAATAAACCCAAGGAATCAATAAACCCAACAAACTAATATGAAAGACCCTAGAGATTAAAAACCCTAAAAATAATATTTTAAACTCAATGGATTGATAAACCTAATGGATTACTAATATTATAAAGCCAAGTAACTAATAAACCCAATGAATTAGTCAACCTAAGGGATAAATATTAAAAACACAAGAAATTAATAAAGCCTAGGAATTAATATTATAAACACAAGGATTGATAAATTCACATGATTATTAATATTATAAACTCAAGAGATTAATAAACCTTAGGGATTGTTAATATTATAAACCAAACGAATTAATATACTAAAGGGATAAACATTATAAATCTAACGGATTAATATTAAACCCTAGGACTAATATTTAACCCTTTATGTTAGGTTCTAATAAACCCAAACAATTATTAATATTAAAAACCCAAGGGATTAATATTACCAACCCAAAGAATTAGAAAACAAGGGATTAATATTAAACCCTAGGACTAATATTTAACCCTTAATATTGGGGTTTAATAAACCCAAGTGATTATTATTATTATAAACCCAAGGGATTATTATTATTATAAATTCAAGGGATTATTAATATTATAAATACAAGGGATGAATAAACCCAATGCATTATTAATATTATAAACCCAAGGCATTAATATTATAAAAACAAATGATTAATAAACAAGCAATCAATAAACCCAACAAAATAATATTAAAAACCCAAACGATTAATAAACCCTAGCAATTAATATTTTAAAGTCAAGGGATTAATAAACCCAAGGGATAAAATGATAAACCAAAGGAATTATTAATATTATAAACTTAAAGAACAAATAAACCCATACCCTTAGTATTATAAAACCAAGGAATTATTAAACCCAAGAGAAAAATATTATAAACCTAAGGGATCAATATTAAAAATGGAAGGGATTAATAAAGGCTAGGAATTAATGTTTTGACGTAGGCGGAAACAATGGCTTCAGAAATCTTAACAATCACCCCGTGGTTCACCCTTTCTTCACAATTCTGCCTTTTCCTTTAGAACCAGAATGCCTTTAGAACAAGGCCAAAACATTGATTTTCCCTTTTAAATTAGAAGCGCTTGACGGTACACTGTATATCACAGTCTAAATGAACCAATGGTCCAGATTAAGTCGCAAGTCACCATTTGCAAATCGCTAATGTAATGTTCCCCTTTTTAAAAGTCCCGATGCGATTTATCGCGTCGATCGCATATCAGTGATCGCTGCTTTCCTTGGCTTAAGGCCATATCACTCCCACTCAAATGCTCCGATGTGATATATCGGCAGCCATGTGTCACAATGTTTCAATGGTGGGTCCTTTACCATGCACCACTCCACTATTGCAATGCGATATTTCGAGAGTCACTAATCGCAACTCTTGAAGGCTTGGGGTCCGCCTTCCTCTTAAATAAACTTGCGATGTGATATGTAATGATCCACAGACCTGATAAAGTTAGAAAAACTCTATGTATAACATTTAATGTCTGGATTTCGGATCTGCTCTAAGTTTTGCGTTGATTCTTAGTGTAAATTGGATTTTCGCTTGTGGGATCAAAACCATGTAAATAAACTTTGCCAATCCGATATCGGTGATCCAACAACTGGAATTAAAGCGGCATCAACCAATGATAATTCTATAAAAGGCCTTTGACTTCTATCAATCTTGTGATTTAAGCGTGAAACATAATAAAAAAAAACAAAGGAATAATCACTCTGCCCCGAATACAAAGAATCTCAAAGCATAACAAGGATTTCCGCAGGCTTGATAATTAATCACACGCACAACATCATTTATTCACAATAAAAGTAGTTACAGATTCTCGACCTTGGCCCGTTTACACAAATAAAATACCTTTGTTTTAAAATACAATCCACACACTATTCTTGCTCTCGCTCCACTCAATCCTCCTTCCCTCATTATATTTTTTCTTCTTCTTATCAATTGAATATCACTCTATTTTGTGCCTAACAACTCAATCCTTATTTTTTAATCAATCTAATAGCAAATCTCTAATTCATAGCCCTACCACAAACCTATGCTAACAACTTATCTTTGAATCTAAAATAACACAATTTCCTAACTTATTACAATAAATGAAATACAACTCATTTATTGAGAGATCCAACCCTCTTGGTAAAACTAACTTTTGACCAATCAGGTCAATGAAATTCAACTTGTTTAGCCACAACATGTGAACAAACTTTCACATCGCTAGCTAAGTCTAGATGCTCTTGCATCAAACTCCCGAGGAAGAAAAGAATCATCCTTCAAACTTTCAGGACTTACTCCATACTTCTGCAATTCTGCTGTTGTCAACCAGCTAGCATCCTCCACTGACTATCCTTTCCATTTGACTAGATATTGGAAATAAGTCTGTCCTTTGGTTCTTTTGGATACTCTTTTCTCCAAAATAACTTCCACTTCTTTCTTAGCTGTCTTTGGCATTTGTTCTTCCCAGTTCACAGTTTGAACTTCATCTCCTGTATTTTCCTCCTGTAGCTCTTTCTCTGCCTCTTTATATGGATACAAATCTGCAATATTGAAAATAGGCGATATTCCAATCCCTTCTGGAAATTCAATTTCATATGCATTAGCTGAAAACTTTCTTACAATTCTACATGGTCCTATCTTTTTCATTTTCAGTTTATTGTAAGTTTTAGCAGGAAATCTTTCTCTTCTCAAATACACCATCACTAAATCTCCCACTTGGAATTCTTTCTCTCTTCTTTTCATATCTACCCTCTACTTGTATTTGCTGATACTTTCCTACAATCTGCCTTTGACATCTTCTTGTAGTCTCTGCATCTGCTCTACAAACTCTTCAAATTTTTCACTTCTTGTCTCCTGTTTACCCATATTTCCAAGCTCATACACACCTCTTGGATTTATTCAAAAAACAATATGAAATGGACTCATTCTAGTACTTCGGTTTGGAGTATCATTATAAGAAAATTTAGCCTAAGCTAGTGCTAAATCCCACTACTTAGGATTTTGATACACTAAACTTCTCAATATGTTTCCCAAGCTCTTGTTTACTACTTCGGTCTATCCATCTATTTGAGGATGGTATGCTGAACTAAAACTGAGGTTAGCTCCCAATTTCTTCCAAAGAGTTCTCTAGAAATTCCCTACAAACTTTGTATCTCAATCAGGCACAATACTTATAGGTAATTCGTGTAGTCGTACAATTTCTGAAAAGAATAGATTAGCTATGTGTGTTGCATCACTAGTTTTCTTACAAGCAATGAAACGTTCCATCTTAGAAAATCTATGTACTACAACATAAATGGAATTATTCCCTCTCTAGGTTTTTGGTAATCGCAAAACAAAATCCATGCTAACTACATCCCATGATCAGTCTGGTATTGGCAATGTTTGATATAATCCTGTATTCTCGATCCTTCCTTTAGCATGTTGACATATCCTGCATGTCTCAACAAATTTCTTAACCTCAGTTTGCATTTTTGGCCAGTAATAAAAAGCATTCACCTGAGCAAAGGTTTTATCTTGTCCAAACTGACCAGATAATCCTCCACTATGTTTCTCCTTTATTATGTCTTCCCTCATAGAATAATTGGGAATACACAACTTATTGCTTTTAAAGAATAAGCCTCCTTGAATGAGATAATCCAACCACTAACTTCTGTTATGAACTTTTGGATTCTGAACTATTGTATAGATATCTTTGAAATCTACATCATCTTTGTACATTTCAATCATTTCCTCAAATCCTACAACACCCACTTTAAATTCTTGCACAATAAAACTTACCCTACTCAATGCATCAACGACTTTATTTGACTTACCACTCTTTTGTTTCATCACAAAAGTAAAGATTTGCAAAAATTCTACCCACTTGGCATGTTTTTGGTTCAGTTTCGACTAGTTATTGATGAACTGTAAGGCACGATTGCCCGAATACAATATGAATTCTTTTGGTAGCAAATAATGTCTCCATTTTTTCAAGGCTTGTAAAATAACTTAAAACTCTTTATCGTAAGAAGAATATTTCTTCTTTACTTCATTCAATTTCTCATGGAAGTACACTATCAGTCTTTGTTCTTGATTCAGAACTACGCCCACTGCAACTCCACTAGCATCTTTATCAACTTGAAATACATTTTCAAAATCAGGCAAAGCTAAAATTGGTTCCTTTGTGATTTTCTTCTTCAGCAATTTAAAATTCTTGTCTGCTGCTTCTATCCACTTAAACGACTGATTGATCTCCTTAATTGTTTCAAGAATTGGTGCACAAATCTGACTAAAGCCTTTGATAAACATTCTGTAAAAACTTGCAAGACCATGGAAGCTCCTTACGTCAAATATATTTCTTGGAATAGGCCAATTCCAAATTACTTGGACTTTCCCTAGATCCATTTTCAACCCTTCTTTAGAAACTACAAATCTCAAGTAAATTAATTCTTCCTTCATTAAACTACATTTCTTCAGATTTATCAGTAGTTTCTCTTTCTGCAGAGTTCTTAAAACCAATTTAAGATGCTCTAGATCTTCTTCTTTGCTTTAAACAATAACATACTTGCCTACATATTCCTTCAAGACTTCATTCATTAATCTCATGAATGTGCTAGGTGCATTAGTGAGTCCAAAAGGCATCACTAACCACTCATACAACCCACTGTTTGTTTTAAATGCAGTCTTCCATTCATTGCCTTCTCGAATTCTTATTTGATGATGTCCACTCTTCAAATCTATTTTAGTAAAATATTTTGATCCACTCAAACAATCCATTAAATCATCCATGTGTGGCAAAGGAAATATATACCTGATAGTGATCTTGTTTACGGCTTTGGAATATGTGGACATACGCCATTCTCCTCCTTTCTTTGGACCGAGTACTGTTGGTATAGCACATGGACTAAGACTTTCTCTAATTAGCCCCTTATCCATTAGCTCCTGCACTTGTCTTCCAACTTCTGCGTTCTCTTGAGGAGTTAATTTGTACGCTGCTTTATTTGGAAAACTCGCTCTTGGTATTAGATCAATATGATGACTAATACTCCTGATTGGTGGCAATGCATTGGCAACTCATCCACAATAATATCAATGAAATCATCTAACAGAATTTTAACTCCTTCAGGAAAATCATCCAAGTTTGCGGAAGTTAAATTACCTTTTGTCTTCCCACAATAGCAAAATGCAACTCCTCGTTTTTCACTACCTCCTGTAGCAACTCCTTTTTGCTTATCAGCATAATACTACTTCCAGGTGTTCCTTTGTCAGCGTTGTCATTCAATGGTAGCAATGTATGTTTAGTTACATCCTTCTCCAGAGAATAAGTGTTTCTCCTCCCATCATGAAAAACCTTCTGATCAAATTGCCACAGTCTTTCCAGTAATACATGGCATACATCCATGGGCATTACATCGCATAATATCACATTTTTATATGTACCAATTTGTATCTCAACCTTGCATTGTTCTGTCACAACAATCTGATGTTCTTTCTATAACCATGACACGTTGTAAGGAGTAGGGTGTATTGTCTTTGCTAGTCGGAGCTTGTCCACCATCTCTATAGAAACAAGGTTGTCAGTGCTCCCATTATCAATTATTACTTTACAACACTTACCTTTGGATTTATAGGTAGTTCTAAATAAATTCTTCCTCTGCACTGGTTCTTCAATCTCCTTCTCTGTTTTAAGCAAAGTCCTTCTCAATAATAGGGATTCTCCTACTTCAGGGGTTTCTTCCTTTTCCATAAGTCGAGGTGGTTCTCGTTTTGCCTTAGCCACATTCGAATTCCTCTAACTTGCTGATTTATTATGAGGATAGTCCCACAACACATGTCCCCATTATCCACATGTATAACACCGAACATCTCTTCCTTGGCCTCTTCCTCTAGGCACAAATCTTCCTCTGTTAAATTCTCCCCTCTGTGGTGGTCTGATACTTGAAATTCCTGCTTCATGCTGATGTTGTTGTCCCCTTGGCCTGGTAGTTCCTTTACCTCTTACTGAGCTTCTTCCTCTATTCCTTTGATTCTGTTTTCTCAATATCTTCTCTTTTTCCTTCAAACTTGCTTGATAGGCATCCTCAATAGTCTTTAGACTTAACAAGCTAATCTCTTCTTGTATGTCGTACCTTAAGCCATTGATATATCTAGCTACCTTTTCCATGTCATCTTCTACATGTCCTGCTCTAATACTCAATCTATAAAACTCTTCAATGTATTCTTTAATAGACATTCATTTTTGCCTTAAATTTTGCAATTGTTTAAAAAGATTTAACTGATAGTAATTATGCATAAATTTGGCTTTCATTTTACTTACCATTTTGTCCCATTGCTTGATCTTGGACTTTCCTTTACTCGTTCTCGATGTCTGTAGCTCATCCCACCAGATAGCTGCCTGACCCCTCAATCTGGTAACTGCAAACCTCACCATTTTCTTGTCATCAACCTCTTCATAATCAAAGTATTTGTCTAAGGACCTAATCTAATCCATTAGCTCTTCTGCGTTTAGACTCCCTTCATACGTAGGAATTTCCACCTTTGGTTTTCCTCCTACTTTTGCCAACATCTTGATGACTTTGGTAGTTTCATTTTCTTCTTCTCCTTCCTCCTCAGAAGATTCTTCTGCAACACTATCATCTCCTTCATCAGGTGCTCTTCTCTGGGCAATCTCCATAGTGTCCATCCTTGTACGCAGACTTCGAATCTCCTCTAACAGAATTGCATTTGCTTTAGGTCTTCCTCGACCAATGCCAACTCCCCTCCTTGGCGGAATTTTTGCTACAATCAACCTTAACTTTTGCTCTGATACCACACATGATGCAGGCGAAAATAGTGGCTTCAGAAATCTCAACAATCACCTCATGGTTCATCCTCTCTTCACAATTCTGTGTTGGGTCCCTATAATACTAGTGATTACCCCATTACTATTGTAGTTGTATTCCTTATTAATATTGTTGTGCCCCTATTTTCCGCATATTGTTATTACTGTGCCCCATAGAATCCCTCTATTGTTATTTTTGTGGCTTTATATTATTATTGTTAGGTTGGCTGGGTTATATTGTGACTCCTTAGACTCCTATATATAGAAAGGAGGTTTTGTCATTTGAATCATTCAAGAATTGTTCATTTGTGTAATGTAAAGGAGGTTGGCCCCTTGAAGAGGCTTAAGTCTAAGGCGTTGATCTCTCTTTTCTATCTTTTTGTGAGTTGGTTTCATAACATTTGGTTTCAGAGCTTTGGATTCTAGGGTTTCGCTGCTCCAAATAGGTTATCGTGGAATTTTCGCTATAACTTTTTTTCTGCGACGTTTCAGATGCTAAAAAAGAAACCCATTTGATAAGAAATCATGCTGAATCTTGGGTTCGAATTTTAGAGCTTATCACACTATATTTGCAAAGATATGATCTGAGGAAGTTGGTCTTTTTGCAGACTCCTGAATTACATTCCAAATAGGTGACCTGGGGAAAATCGTCATAACTTTCTCTCTGAGCATCAGATTGAAATTTCGTAAGAAGGTACAGAAATAGGACGGACTGTAGTTTCTTGCATATATTTTTTAGAGAAAGTTCGAAACAGTGACTCGTGGCATGTCGTACAAGTTCGCTCTACTGAACTAGTCTATAATTAGGTCATCTTGGGAGATTGTGCATAACTCTTCCTTGGAGAATCCAATTTGGATCAGATTGGTGGCATTGGAAAAAGGACAAAGAGGGCTACTACAGGTCGCAATTTCAGAACTGGATGATCCAAAATTAAAGAGATACATCAGATTCAATATAAAGCTTCTACAAAGTGAAAAAAGGTGTGTAGTTTTTTTAAATTTTTTGCATAAGCTTGGTTTGAAAAATTAGTTTGAATCGGTAATTGATGCCCCAATGAAAGAAAATGCAAACACCTAGTAAGCAACCTGAAATCTCTAGCATCACTCATGAAGAAGAGGAAGAAATGCAACATGATATATCAAAATTACGAGACCAAGTGCAACAAGTGTCACTTGCACAAAAAGCAACAGAATCTAAGATGGATGGTTTAAGGAAAGATGTAGAAGCTAAGATGGATGGTTTAAAGAAAGGTGTAGAAGCTAAGATGGATTTCTTAAAGAAAGGAGTATAAGCTAAGATGGATGGCATGGAAGCTAAGATGAATGGCATGGATACTAAAATTGACGACATGGATGATAAGATGGAAGAATTGAAGATAAATATGAATAAGTTGCTACAAGAAATGGTCACTAATGGTGAAAGGGTAGTAAAGGAAACTCATGATGAGAAAAAAAGAAATGTTAATCATGATTCCATAGACTCTAATGTTGGATCGAAGACCCACCATATTCCAAAAATCGATATGAGGAAGTTTGATGGCAAGGATCCCGCAACATGGATATTATAGATGGAGTAATTTTTCGATCTCAATAATGTGCAAAACACACAGAAGGTACGTATTGCAACTTTATATTTGGAACCAAATCAGTTTGTATGGTATCCATGACTTTGCTCTCGTAAACAAATTATCACTTGGGCAATTTTTACAGAAGAATTGACAGCACATTATGAGGATACAAAAAGCAACACTTTTTTTAGCCAATTGATAAGTCTCAAACAAAAGGGTTTAATAATGGGCACATTGAGGAGTTCCAAAAATTGAACATAAGGGTAAAAAATATTCCAGAGGAGCATAGGATTGATGTGTTCATGGGGACTTTAAAGGATAATATCCAACATGATGTTCTCCTTTGGGAACCTAATTCATTAGAGAAGGCATTCAGGTTAGCAAGAAAAATGGAAAGCAAAATTATGGCAACCAGGAAGCATACCACTCACAACTATAAAGATGGAAGTGTTGTTGCCCCTAGTCTTCCACAACCTATAAGGTTGACACCACAACAATTGGAAGAATAAAGAGAAAAAGGGCTTTGTTACAGTTGTGATAGCAAATACAATAAAGGTCATAAGTGTGCTAAGAAGAAATTATTCTACATAGATTGTGAAGAGGAAGAAGAAAAGGAGCAAGAAAGGTCAAAAGAAGAGGATATACTCCAGGAACAAAGCTTAGATAAAGAAGAAATGAATCCGACCATATCTTGTAATGCATTGGTGGGAATTACCACTCCTCAAACCATCAAGATAGAAGGACAAATCAAGAAGAAAAAGGTAATAGTGTTGATTGATTCAAGAAGTGCCCACAATCTTATTCATTGTAAGGTAGCAAAAGAATTGAATTGCTTCTTATCTCCAACACCAGAGTGTCAAGTGATGGTTACAAATGGAGGAACAATAAATTTCTTTGGAAAGTACCATAATATCAAGCTATCCATGGGATAATATGTATTGACTAGCCCAATGCTTTCCATTCCAATGGGAGGTGCTGATGTTGTACTAGGAGTCCAATGGCTACAATCCTTGGGTACAATAGCTTTTAATTTTCAAGAAATTTTCATGAAATTTTCTGTGGAAGGAAAGGAAGTTGAATTAAGGGGTATTGTAGGGAAACTGGGAAAGATAATCAGCTCTAACGGTATGAAAAAGCTTCTAAAAAAGGAACAAAGAGGTGTAATTGCACAATTATGTTCGCTAGATGTTTCCACATTGGAATCATCTATTTCTCCAGATCTCCAAAAAGTCTTGGACAATCATTCCAAGGTATTTGAGACTCCCAAAGGTCTCCCACCTATTCATGATCGTGATCATGCTATTCATCTGATTCTAGGAAGTGTTCCTCCAAACATCAGGCCGTAGAGATATCCCTATGCCCAAAAGAGTGAAACTGAATGTATGGTTGCAGAAATGCTAGAGGCTGGTATAATTCAACCGAGTCAAAGTTCTTTCTCTACTCCAGTAGTATTGGTGCACAAGAAGGATGGATCATGGCGCATGTGTTTGGATTATAGGGAGCTCAACAAGCTCACTATTAAGGATAAGTTTCCCATTCTTGTCATTGATGAATTACTAGAAGAATTGAATGGATCAATTTACTTCACCAAGTTGGATCTTCGTTCAGGATATCATCAAATTAGAATGAAGACTGAAGACATTCCGAAAATAGCATTTAGACTCATGAGGGTCATTATGAATTTTTGGTCATGCCTTTTGGCCTTACCAATGCACCTTCAACATTTCAAGGTTTGATGAATTCCATTTTCAAACCATTCCTTAGAAAATTTTTGTTAGTATTTTTTGATGATATACTAATCTACAACAAGTCTTGGAAGGATCATGTTGAACATGTTGACAAGGTGCTACAACTATTGGAGGAGAAACAATTATATGCAAAAAGATCCAAATGTTTCTTTGGAGTACAAGAGGTGGAATATCTAGGTCATATTGTATCTCATGAAGGAGTTAAGGTAGACTCTAGAAAAATTAAAGCCATTAAGGAAGGGAAAATCCCCACATCCATAAAGCATCTGCGAGGATTTCTCGGGTTGACAGGGTATTATCGCAAGTATGTTAAGAATTATGGGAGAATAGCAGCACCTCTAACAACATTATTGAAGAAAGATGCATTTTCATGGACTCCAGAAGCAACAAAGGCCTTCGAGCATCTTAAAGTGGCAATGTGCCAAGCACCGGTCTTAGCTACACCAGACTTCACAAAAACCTTTATTGTGGAATGTGATGCTTTAGGAAATGGAATTGGTGTTGTTTTAATGCAAGATGAAAGACCCATTGCTTTTGAAAGTCGTCCAATCAAGGGAAAGTTTTTACACAAAGCTATTTATGAGAAGCAAATGTTGGCAATACTCCATGCACTTAAGAAATGGCGACCCTACCTAATGGGAAGACACTTCAAGGTAAAAACGGATCATGATAGCCTTAAATAATTTTTAGAACAAAGATTATCCTCTGAAGAGCAACAAAAGTGGGTCAAAAAGATGTTGGGTTATGACTTTGAAATCATCTACAAAAAAGGGAAGAAAAATGTGGTGGCAGATGCACTCTCAAGAAAGGATGAGGGTGTGGAAGCATTGTTGTGCACCATTTCTATTATCCAACCAGATTGGATAAACGAAGCAAGGGAGGAATAGAAGAATGACGAAGAAGTGTGGGCACTTATTCGAAAGTTACAACAAGACTCGAGTACGTCTGATACATTTACCTGGAAAAATGATTCGTTATTGTACAAAGATCACTTATACCTCTGTAAGAATTCCCAGCTAAAACAAAAGATTCTTATGGAATTGCACACTTCTCCCTTAGGAGGGCACTTAGGATTTTTAAAAACTTACCACAGGGTTAAGAAGGAATTTTTCTGGGAGGGTCTTAAATCAAATATTCAAAATTTTGTGGCAGAATGTTTGGTTTGCCAACAAAATAAAGTTGAAACAATTAAGACACCGGGTCTATTACAACCTTTATCCATTCCAAGCCAACATTGGGAGGAGGTTTCAATGGATTTTATCACAGGTTTACCAAAGTCTGAGGGAAAGAGTATCATCATGGTGGTAGTTGACAGACTTACCAAGTATGCACACTTTTGTGCATTATCACATCCATTTAAAGCCAGTATAGTTTCTACTGCATGTATGGAAACAATTCAAAAGCTACATGGAAACCCAAAGATTATTGTAAGGGACAAAGATCCCATTTTCACTGGAAATTTTTGGACAGAATTATTTTCTTGTCTTGGTACTCAGTTAGCTCATAGCTCATCTTATCATCCTCAATCTGATGGGAAAACTGATATAGTAAACAAATGTTTGAAAGGATATCTTCGTTGCTTTGTATCTGATAAATAGACACAATGGGTCAAATGGTTGCCTCTAGTTGAATGGTGGTATAACACTTCATTCCATATAGCAACAAAAATGACCCCATTTATGGCACTTTATGGATATCAGCCACCATCCATCACACATATTTAAGCGAAAATTCTAAGGTTCAAGCAGTGGAACATCACATCGAACATCAACAACAAGTACTCCAACTCTTAAAGGATAACCTCGTGTTGGCACAGAATAGAATGAAACAACAGGCATATCAACATTGCAGTGAAAGAAGTTTTGATGTAGGTGATTGGGTATTCCTACGGCTACAACCATATAAGCAAATATCTCTCAAGCAAGCTAGGAAGGATAATAAATTATCACCAAAGTATTATGGTCCGTACAAGGTGTTGCAAAGATTGGTACTATGGCATACAAATTGGAGCTTCCTGTAGCTTCTCGATTGCACCCAGTTTTCCATGTTTCATGTTTAAAGATGGTTATAGACGACAAGCTCCCAGTTCAAACAATATTTCCAAAACTTGACGAGGAAGGAAAAATTATATTGAACCAGAAGTAGTCATAGAAACAAGAACTCGACAGTTACGAATCGATCAATTTCAGAGTATCTTATCAAGTGGAAGAACTTATCCGTTGAAGATTCCACATGGGAGGATGAGAATTTTGTACAGAAGCATCTAGAACTACTCAATCATTGAGGACAACACTTTTTTGAAGGAGAGGGGCATGTTGGGTCCCTATAATACTAGTGATTACCCCATTACTATTGTAGTTGTATCCCTTATTAATATCGTTGTGCCCCTATTGTCCCCATATTGTTATTATTGTGCCCCATAGAATCCCTCTATTGTTATTTTTGTGGCTTTATATTATTATTGTTAGGTCGGTTGGGTTATATTGTGACTCCTTAGACTCCTATATATAGAAAGGAGGTTTTGTCATTTGAATCATCCAAGAATTGCTCATTTATGTAATATAAAGGAGGTTACCCCCTCGAAGAGGCTGAATTCTAAGGCGTTGATCTCTCTTTTCTATATTTTTGTGAGCTGGTTTCATAAAATTCTGCCTTTTCCTTTAGAACCAAAATGCCTTTGGAACAAGGCCAAAATAATGATTTTCCCTTTTAAATTAGAAGTGCTCAACAGTACACCGTAGATTACGATCTAAATGAACCAATGGTCCAGATTAAGTCGCATCATTGCAAGTCGCAAGTCACCAGTTGCAAATTGCCGATGTAATGTTCCCCTTTTTAAAAGTCCAGATGTGATTTATCACGTCGATCGCATATCGGCAATTGCTTCTTTCCCTAGCCTAAGGCCTTGTCGCTCCCACTCAAATGCTTTGATGCGATATATCGGCAGTCGCATGTCGCAATGTTTCAATGGTGGGGCCTTTACCATGCGCCACTCCACTATTGCGATGCGATATTTCTGGAGTCGCTAATCACAACTCTTGAAGACTTGGGGTCCGCCTTCCTCTTAAATAAACTTGCGATGAAATATGTAATGATCCACAGACCCGATAAAGTTACAAAAACTCTTTGTATAAGATTTCAAGTCTAGATTTCGGATCCGCTCTGAGTTTTGCACTGATTCTTAGTGTAAATTGGATTTTCGCTTGCAGGATCAAAACCATATAAATAAACTTCACCGATCCAATATTGGTGATCCAATGGCTGGGATTAAAGCGACATCAACCAATTATAATTCTATAAAAAGCTTCTGACTTCTATCAATCCTGTGATTTAAGCGTGAAACATAAAAAAAACAAAGGAATAATCACTCTTCCCCGAATACAAAGAATTTGAAAGCATAACAAGGATTTCCACAGGCTTGACAATTAATCACACGCACAACATCATTTATTCACAATAAAAATAGTTACAGAGTCTCGACCTTGGCCCGATTACATAAATAAAAGACCTTTGTTTCAAAATACAATCCACACACTATTCTTGCTCTCGCTCCACTCGATCCTCCTTCCCTCATTACATTTTTTCTTCTTTTTATCAATTAAATATCATTCTATTTTGTGCCTAACAACTCAATCCCTATTTTTTAATCAATCTAACAACAAATCTCTAATTCCTAGCCCTACCACACACCTATGCTAACAACTTATATTTGAATATAAAATAAGACAATTTCCTAACTTATTACAATAAATGAAATACAACTCATTTATTGAGAGATCCAACCCTCTCGGTAAAACTAACTTTTTACCAATTAGGTCAATGAAATTCAACTTGTTTAGCCACAACATGTGAACAATTTTTCACATTGCTAGCTAAGTCCAGATGCTCCTGCATCATATTTTAAACCCAACAAATTGATATTTAAACTCCAATCGCTTAATATTATAAACCCAAGTTGTTTAAACCCTAAGATAAATATTATAAATCAAAAAATAAACTTCAATGACCATGCTTAACCATCATTGATTTTCATATTGAGATAATCTTTGTTACAATGCGACGTTGGACCATGGTTGACCATGATTTTCCATGGTTGATTATGGTTTTCATCTGAAGACAATCTTTGTTATAACACAACGTTCAACAAGGATCATGATGATTGGTTTTGAAAATGAGAGAATCTATGTGATATCAAATAATTTAAACCTCCTAAGCCCTAAATCCCTGACATCAATATTAACCATAAATAATACAATAATACAAAACAATAATAATAAACATAAACCCAATAAATATAATAACCACATTGTAAACCATTAAGACATCAATACAAAAAATTAATATGAATACATTAATAATAATACACAGAAACCATTAAAACATGATAAATCATCAACACATTAATAACAACACATTTATATCACTACATTATAGACAATTAATAAATTTTAAAGCATAAATACATTAATGTCAATACATGAATATATTAATAGTATATATATCAAGAATATTGATATAAACAACAAGAACATGAAGGCCCAACAATAATATTATAAACCTCAATAATATTTTCATTTATGAAAGACATGAACAAAGCAAAGGGACCCATACAAAAAACCAAAACAATTACAAATGCAAGAGAAAAAAATAAAATAGTAACACCGCCATTGGAGCAAAGGAGTATAAATGCAAAACATTGAGCAATATGTATTTTGAAAGAACACAAAGTCGGAACAGGAAAGGAATAAACACATCTAAATTGCACATGATATGACATTTTAAGACCAACGATATATAATTTTCTACATAACAACAACAACGAGAAAAAAAATCAATTTCACCAACATTGCAACAAGGAAAGAACATTGAAATTAACATATATTTTTTGTTTTATTTACATCAAATAATTCCAGTACAAAATTGAATTTGAAACACTTCATAAAATTCATCTATGGAATAGCCTCTTCCAAAACACAACTAGATCGATGACTGTTACACTAAAAAATGTCACCATGACTATTTACAGTTAGTATGGCTCTATCAACAGTCATGCTATCCTCTTAGGCAAGTCTTATGCCTCTGCTCTCCATGTCAAACTCCAAAAAGAGAGAAAGTCTTTATAAATGTATTTATCTCTGGGTACGCAGGTTCTCTCAACCTTACCTGCAGGTATGCACCCAATGTTCACAAAAGTTGCGTACTTGTACGCTCTGTATGTAAAGGGGCAGGTGCGTCCCCCTGTAAAGGTCAAAATGCGCAAGTTTCATCTTTAAAAAGTTACTTGTGGTCATTTCTAGAGCATTCTAGAAGGTTGTTCGACGTGTATTGAGCGCCTCCAGATGGTTCATGTACCCCTACCAAAGAGGAACTTATCCCATCAATAAGGGAGCTATCCCATCCAAAGAGGGGATTATCCCATTGATGGTGGACCTGATTAACTTCCTCTTGAGCACTATAAATACAGGCATTGGGCCAGAAGGAGGGGAGGTTGAAAGCTAAACATTTCTAAGGGTAGATGCTGCAGGAATTAGGACTCCCATTTAGAAGCTTGTGAGGAGAGATTGTCATCTTTGCTTGTTCTATTTGGAGTGGGTGAGCTTTGTCAAAGTAAAGGAGAACTCTTGATGGACCCTGGGAGGGACTTGCACAACACCAAGGCTCAGGTTGTAATTGTTCCTTTTGTTTCCTATTAATGCAAATGAGTCCATTCTTCTCAGTAACTTGTTATTTATGAGTTGTTTCATGTACTCCTTGGTCTATGTGTTAAATATGTTTTATTCTATGAGATTATCAAGTGCTATTTAATCGTTTGATTGTTAGTGAACGTAGGTTTCAAAGTGAAGGAGGAGCTCATCCGGATCAGCGAGGCTGGACTGCTACAACAGCGTTGGACTACAGGTAGGATCTAAACACTTGATTTCTTATATAGTAAATGCATGTTTAGAGAAGGATTGCTCTTGTTTGTCTTGTTTGTCACTAGAGAGTCTTAGGCTCCTAGGGAGGTTGATTTGTGTCCGCACTATCGACTCTTTCCGCCTGACAAAATGGCGACCATACTAGGGAATCCATTGATGTGAAAGTCTTTTCCTTTGTATGCAACTTTGATCTGAGAAAAGTCATTTATTTTCTGTTTTTTGGCTCTGTGACTTTGTGTTTGGGTGGGTTAGCTTAGGGTTAGATTCATTTTGGTTTTTCTTGGTTTTTTCAGTAGGACGCACCCTCTGAGTATTGCACAGTGCGTACTTGTACGCACTGTTGCTGTGTGCACAGAGCGGGCCCGCACCTGGCTTAATCGGTTGCCTGCGTCCCCTGCTAAAAATTAAGAAATTTCCATTTTTTGCATTTTTTCTCTTAGATTTTGCTTTTTATTAGTTTTTACTGCCCAGATCCATTAGTCTCTTGTCAAAGATCTTCACCTGAACTTGGTTCGATAGCATTGAGTGTTTTAGTGGATTTCATTGAAGTTTAAGTCCTAGGGTTTGATTTTTGAGTAGGTCTTGTAGTGACTTTGGCGGTAGAAGTTGTCAAGCCTTAGATCTCTCTGGTTTTGTCAGCCTTTCTTAGAAGTCGGACCTGTCATAAAGTCTACCTATGAGAGCAGCTTACTTTTGAGTGGTCTCTTTGGCAAATTTCGAAGTGCTTGTTGATTGAGTATTGAATTCCATTTTAAAAAAGAACAAAAAGATTTGAGTTTTGTTTTGACTGGTCTTTTGATTCTGCATTAGCTGGTCCTTGACTTGATTGTGGTCAAGTAAAACAACCTAGAATCATCCTTGTAGGCTTTTGCCTCGTTAGGTTTGCTTAGAGTAAATTTCTTTTTGATTTGCTTGTGAGTCAAGTTTTCATAGATTTTATAGCTTTTGAAATTGATTTTTGTTAAAATAGATTTATATGCTTTATTAAATAAGAGAAAATATAAAAATATCTCCTTTGAAAGTTTTGTTTCAAGTAGCTTTGAGTCATTTTGAGAGAAAAAGAATTTTTTCGTGCACGTAAGGAGTGGTCATGTTTGTATGCTTGGAAAGATAAAGAGAATTGTTTCTTTGATTGTCTTTACTAAGAAAGTTGTTTTCTATAAAATTTGCATTTCTCAACTCTCTTAGTTAGGAATTTCATTGAAAAAGGAAAGTAGCGTAAATCATCCTAGGTGCATTTTTGTAGTGGTTTGAGTCGAGTCTACACACCATTGGTTTCACTTCCGCTACCTTTTGTCTTTAAGAAAAACCATAAAATTAACGCTTAAAGTAAAATCAACGTAGTAACTTTTATTTACTAGGGCTCTAAAACACCAATTTAGATCAAGCTAGTGTCTTGGAGTAGGAGAGTAATTAACTCTCCAAGACAACAAAACCAAACAAGTAGCTTATCTTGTGATAGAATAAATCCAATTGTCTCATTTGTACTCTGGGAAAACTCCTCTTAAAGGAGAAGCATGAGCTCGTGTTCGAACCAGTGAGGGGATCAATCCTCCCTCGTTGGGAACGCCGCCAGACACGCACGTATTACAAACGGTAAACCTCGGATTAACCATTGTCGAGGAGCCGGGGGTCACTTGTCGGTAAACCTTGGATTATTGTCAAGGAACCGGCAAGGGGATTGAGCTTGATACTCTGCCCTTGCGTGCTGTCGGAGTGTAGACTGTTCCCCCAGGTGCATTTGTTGCGGTTGGTAACCTTAGTGACCATTATCTTTAGGATTCTACCGAGGTGACGGTGGAGGGAAGATCCCACTGTACCTGGAGCAGACGTCGGCTAGACTCACTTGGATTTTCCGGGGGTTCACTTCACTCGAGACGGTTAAAGTGAAGGAACTTGTGCCGGTCTATTCATTAAGCAGGTTGCCGGGGTAACTGTTCCACCCGCCACTTCTGTACTGAATCCGGCGATGTTGGGTTTCATCTCCAACTAGCGTTTTCGGTCTGGAAGGCTACTGTTTGTGCTTGGTTAGATGCCCTAGATTCTTTAGGCGTGTGATTCAAATTTGTTTGGTTCTTTAGCGACTTTAGGTGGTTTGATTTGAGATTTTACTTTGTTTTCGTGTGTAGTAGTTAAAAGTTTTTAGCTGTGGCGGAATTACCGAGACAGTCCCGTAGACTTCGGGGCAAGTCACCTGAGATTGTTACCGGAACTGATTTGTTGATGAAACTCCGTAGATCACGGGGTGGATCTCCTGAAGACGTCCCGGGTCAGTACGAAGGATTGAAGGTCCTTGTAACTCCTCCTAGTGGCAGTAAAGTAGGTTCACCTAAAGAAGGAGAATCTTCCTTGGTAGTCCATCCAGATTACCAAAGTCTAGAGACAGGTTATAATCCCGAAGTTGTTACAGTTTCTGAGCTTGCTGGTAGTTTTTCGTCTACTAGTGATATAGGCGAAGAACCTGAAATATCTGAACCTGTTACTCCGACTTCTAGTGTTCCAGATTCACCAAGGATAGAACGAGTTATCACTGAAAATCTTCCTACTGGTTTGATTGCTATTGAAGAACTTGCTCCAGAGGAAGAAATAGGCGTCTCTAACCTTGAAGATCAACTTACTATTGAGCTCAGGGAGCGTGAATCTATCTTTTACAGTCCTCCTAGAAGTACTACTTGGTACCTTTCGTTAACTAATTATTTAGACAACTCAGGGATAGGTTTTTCTCCACCTCGTACTCCTTTTCCACCTGGAGGTATTTATACTCCTGTAAATATGTCTGGTCAGTCGTTCGTGTTTACTAAAACTCCTGAATCTTTCTTACACGGCGGTCCTTCTATTCCCACTGGGTATCAGTCGCTTTCTGGTACCTTTGCGGGGGCATCTCCTCAACCCGTCGATCATGGGTTATTAGCTGGAAACAATGGTAATAGACCGTTGGGTGTAGGGGACATTTACATGATGTCAGGATCAGTTCCCGTTTCTCAACCTCAAGGTGGCCAATTACTGCCTGGGGGGCAACCTCAAGGTACACAAATTGTGTTTGGGGGGCAACCTCAAGGCCAGTATGTACCTATGGTACAATACATGCCTCAAGGTCAACCCCAGCCTCAATATGTACCCCAGGGTCAACCTCAGTATCAATATCAACCTCAAGGGTATCAACCTCAAGGTCAAGGTCAACCCCAGTATCAGTATTTACCCCAAGGTTATCAATCTCAAGGTCAATACTCGAGTCAAGGTTATCAACCACCTCAGGGTCAGTCTTATGTTCAAGGTCCGGGAAATGTACCTTTCAATTATCAACCCTACCCTCAACCTGGTTATGGATCTCAGTATCCTCAACCTGTTACGGGTCAATACCCTGGAATGATAGTGTGGGATCCATCCCAAGGTCAACAGGTGTTGCAGCCAAGTATACAGTTGTTACCTCAAGCTGGACAACCCGTAGTTTCTGGTTCACCCCAGCAACCGCAACCTGTCCAGTCAAATGTTCAAACTTCTGTAACTTCGGTAGTTACTCAGCCGCCAATTGCACCTAGTACTCCATCTCAAACGGATGCTGCAACTACCGCTACATCTGCCGCACTTACTTCTGGAGTATCGACAGCTCCGGTTTCTACTGTCTCTGCAACCACTCCTCAGGCATCTTTACCGTTGTCTGGATCTACGATTCAAACCACGGTCCAGATGCCTATATGTCAGCCTGGTATAAGTACGGTTGTCACTACCCAACCTCAATTTGTTCAACAACCGTACCAGGGACAGTACCAACAAGGGCAAGCTGTCCAACAGCCGGTTTACCAGTATAAACCGTATCCTGGGTACACTTATCAACAACCTCAACAACCCCAGTACGGTCCGGTTAATCCTGGTTTTCCAGGAGGATATAATATCCCTAATGCGATTCCTGTTCCTAGTTATCCTGGATATCCTCCTCCTGGGACTGGTCTTGTGACCCAAAGTTTTAGAGATCCTAACCGACAATTACCGTTTATCGCAACTTTGGATTTACCAGATTTGACGCGCCTAACGAATGATCCAATTCAATATCTTCAGTTCTGGCCGCCAATGCCAAATAAGTTGCCCAGTGATATACCCAAGTTCGAAGGTAAGCCTGGAGAGGACCCGTCGAATCATGTGATGACTTACCACCTCTGGTGTGCTTCAAATTCTATCTCGGATGATTCGATCTGCTTATGTCTTTTCCAGCGTACACTAATTGGTCTCGCGGCCAAGTAGTACATTGAGTTGCCACGGGCCTCTTTTTACAATTTTAGCCAGTTAGCCACCTCGTTCTTAACTCACTTTCAGTTGCCGGTCAGATACGATAACGACACGGAATTATTAACTTCACTAAAACAATCGACGTCCACATATATTTCTGATCACATTCATGAGTGGAGACGTCGAAGGAGGTTAGTGAAAGTTTTTATTCCGGACCAAATCTTAGCTGAATGGTTTGTTAAATCATTGTTACCGAAGATTACTGAAGATGTAGCTAAGGCCGGAGTAGTTACTGAGGAGCAAGTCATTGCTCAGGTGCAGTACCTTGACTTAGTTTATACTCAGTCAGGTACGTTACAGGAGAAGATCCCAGATCTTCCAAAATCGAATCAAATCGTTGCTGCTCCTTCGGGATCTCATGCCGCTGATGGTATGATTGGTACGGTGAACACAAAGAGTAAGAAGAAGTCTTCCAAGAGTTCTACTACTCCTATAATCACCCTGCCTGATTCCCCGACAGGAGAGTCTTCTCCTGAACTTTCCACCGATATTCACGCTGTAGAGTCATCTACGGCCAAATCAAAAAATGGTGGAAAGAAGAAAGGGAAGAAGAAGGCTAAAGCAGACAAGGCTCCGAAGGAGAAAACAGAAAAGTCGGAAACCAATGACGAAAAGCGCAAACCTCGATATCCTTGTCTTATTTGTGAAGAGGATCATTTTACAAGAGATTGCCCTCATCAGGCCGAGGTTGTAAAAATAGTCAAAGGTTCTCCCACTCCTGCTGTGTTGAAAGATCCATTTCCAAAGCAGGAGAGTAAGATGATAGGTTCTTCCTCGACTGCCAGTGAAGAACCCATTTTGATGATGTCTCATGTGAGGATTGCGACTCGGTCGCAAGATTATGGTAGTAAGAATCCTGTTGATGGTAAGGAAGCAGAATCTTCTCATTCTAACCCATCAACCTCAGCTCCTGGTTTCGATCCACTACAGATCGAAAAACCTAACCCGGACTTAGTAATCAAACCGCCCGCCAAGGGTGTACTTCGAAGGTCTGCTTTCAATCCACATGCGAGAGTGGCCCAGAATTACAACATTGTTGAGGACTTAGCTGTTTCACCCTCAGCAATGTCGGCTTTAGAAGTGCTGCAATCATGCCCAGCACAACGGAAATTACTTTTGTCGGCTATCGGAGCTGTTGATGTTCAGGACCCGAATCTGATAATCTTCGATCTAGAAAATAGTACACCGCGTCTACCCCATCAAATGGCTTTCCAAATTCCAGTGATAGTAAAAAACAGGCCTATTCATCGGACTGTGATTGATGAGGGAGCTTCTACGTGTATTATGTCGATTCAGTGTTGGAGATCGCTTGGTTCTCCTTCGCTGAACCAATCCCCGACCATCCTTAAGGCCTTTGATGGCCGTGGGTTCCGTCCGTTTGGTATTCTACAGGAATTGCCTATAGGGGTAGAAGGTAAAACCGTTAGTCTGGATGTGGAAGTGGTTGATGCCCCTCTAGACTACAACCTTCTTTTGGGTCGAAGTTGGTCATATGCTATGACAGCGGTCGTTTCATCGTCGGTCTTCAGAGTAATAAAGTTTCCACATAACGGTAAGATCGTGACAATTGATCAGCTGACATACTTTTCATCCGACCCAGCCTCTTCAGAGAGTATCCAGCATGTCGGTAAGACGACAATCCCTTATAGGGACGTTGGTGTAGGTTTAGTTAAAGATTCCGGTTTACTGGGAACTTTTCCTTTCCCTCCAATCAACGCAGACCCTTCATTTGCATCAATTCATATGATTACATCAGACACCATTATTTACGATGATCCTTGGATTGTCCCATCTGAATCTGAGATAGACTCATTCGGTGATGCTATGCCTTTGAGTCCATATGAAATTGCTTATGAAGCCGTCATGTCTTTTACCGACTCGCGTTCAACCCAAATCGACCAAATGAATGTGGTCAGTGAAGAGTAACTTTTCACATCATCCTTAGAACGGATAGCGTTTCCTGAAGTCGTGTCATCTGACGAGAAACTTCGTGAAATCCTAAGTGTAGACGATCTACCATGGGAAGATCTTCATCATAGATCTTCGTTTTTACCTGAGGATGATGCTCTTGAAAATGATTTTTCATCTATCTTTACCGCTGAATATGTCAAAGACGCTCAGAATCCAACGAAACATCCTGATTCAGAGTTGAATTTAGGGAATATTTCTCGCACTATTCCCATTGACATTTTAGTGAAGGCCGGAATTGAGGAAAACATTCATATAGGTGCCTCATGTACAGAAGATGAAATTCAGATTTACAAGGCCCTATTCCAAGAATTCCGCGATGTGTTTGCCTGGTCTTACGAGGAAATGCTAGGAATCGACCCTGCCATTGTTGTTCATGAAATAAAGACCTACCCGGATGCTAAACCCGTCCGGCAACGGTTGCGTCAGATTCACCCTCGGAAAGCGGCTGTGATTAAAGCAGAAGTCGAGAAGATGTTGAAAGCAGGTTTCATTTATCCGATCCCGTTAACGGATTGGGTATCGAATATTGTTCCGGTTAACAAGAAACAAGGAACAATAAGAATCTGTATCGATTATAGGGATATAAATCGAGCTTGTCCAAAAGACAACTATCCAACGCCTTATATCGATCAAATAATTGATGATTGTGCCGGAAGTGAAATGTTTTCCTTTATGGATGGTTTTTCGGGCTATAATCAAATCAATATTCTACCTGCCGATCAACCAAAAACGGCATTCATTTGTCCATGGGGGACATTTTCTTACTGCAAATTACCTTTTGGGCTTAAGAATGCCGGAGCCACTTTTCAACGGGCGATGTCTTATGCATTTCATGACATCAGGCACATTGTGCAACCGTACCTCGATGATTTTCCTGCTCATTCTTTACATCGAGCTGATCACCTTGTCCACTTACGAGCCATCTTTATGAGGTGTAGGCATTATCGAATTCGGTTGAATCCCCACAAGTGTGTTTTCTGTATAGAAGCGGGTCGATTGCTGGGATTTGTTGTTTCAAAAGCCGGCATTCGCGTCGATCCCTCGAAGGTCGAAGCCATCATCAAATTGCCTCCTCCTTCGAGTTTGCGCCAACTCCAAAGTTTGCAAGGGAAAGCAAACTTTTTACGCCGATTCATCCCAAACTACGCCGAGGTCACTAAGGGTTTTACATGGTTGTTGAAACAGAACGCTCAATTCTTTTGGGACGAGATTGCCCAACAATCTTTTGATGCACTTAAACATGCATTGACCCATGCACCGTTGTTGCATCCTCCCAACTACAACCAGGACTACTTCTTATACCTCGCAGCTTCGTATTCCACTATTGGAATGGTGTTAGTCCAAGAAGATGAATTCGGAACGGAACATGTGATATATTATCTTAGTAGGACGTTAAACCCCACTGAGCTAAAATATTCGCATGTGGAGAAATTGGCCCTGGCAGCCGTTCAAGCTGTCCAGTGTTTTCGTCACTACATTCTTCTTCGTAAAACTACAGTTATTTCGGATTGCAACCCTATGATTTATATTTTGACAAAACAACTGCTAGGGGGCAAGTACTCTAAATGGATCATTATCCTGCAAGAGTTCGACTTGGAGTTTGAGAAGTCAAAATCTAAGAAATCCTTAGTTTTTGTGGAATTGATGTGTGATTTCCCGCGCACTGACACAGAAACTGTGGCAGAGGAGTCCATTGTGGACAAATATTTGTTTCTTATCAGTACTTTAGATCCGTGGTATGGGGATATAATCATCTATCTCCAAACTCAAACCTTTCGGCCTGAAGCTTCAAAGTCGGAACGTTGAAAAATTCGGTTTCAATCCCAGCAATACAAGATTATTGGAGATACACTTTACCGCCGGGGGGCAGACTTAGTTTTTCGACGTTGTTTAACTCACGAAGAGGCTGAGAGGGTTTTGAATGATTGTCACTCTGGAGCATGTGGCGGTCATATGTCTGGGTATGCCACAGCTCAGAAGGTGTTGCGCGCTGGCTATTTCTGGCTGTCCATGTTTAAAGATTGTATCATTGCGGTCCGAAAATGCCACAACTGTCAAGTGTTTGATCGCAAGATGTGCGCACCACCTGCTCCTCTCCATCCTATAATTTCCGTTGGTCCTTTCGCCAAATGGGGTATCGATTTTATTACTTGTAACCCTCACTCGGCCGGGGGCATGCGTATATCATCCTCGCGTTGATTATTTTACTAAATGGGCCGAGGCGATGCCTACATTCGACGCAAGCGGCAAAACAGCTGCAGTTTTCGTATTCAATCATATTATAACTAGGTTTGGTGTCCCACAAGCAATCATCACTGACCATGGGAGCCATTTTCGAAACATCATGATGACTGAGCTTACAAGCCAGCTTGGTTTGCGCCACGATAGCTCTACTCCTTATTATCCGCAAGCCAACGGTTTGGTTGAGTCTATCAACAAAGTTCTGGTTATCATGATCCGACGAACCATTGGTATTCATCGGTCGAATTGGCACAACATGTTATTTTCAGCGCTATGGGCATACCGAACCTCAGTGAAAACTTCAACAGGGTTCACTCCTTTCCAGCTAGTTTATGGCTTGGAAGCTGTGTTACCCATTGAATGCGAAATCCCATCACTTCAAATGGCTGTCGAATTACTCCCAGCTACTTCCGAAGAGGAGAAACGTTTATTATACTTAGCTCAGTTAGATGAGACTCGACGTGACGCTGCATTGGCAATCGAGACTCACGCAAAGCGAATGAAAGCTCAGTATGATAGAAATGTGACCCCTCGAAGTTTTTCGGAGGGAGACCTAGTGCTATTATATGATCAAGCTAACGATAAGCTAGGTGCTGGAAAATTCGTTCCTATGTGGCATGGACCCTACATTGTAAAGCGAAAGCTAGCAAAAGGGGCCTATGAGTTGGTAGATTTTGATGGGGACTCTTTGGGTAAACCCAGAAATGGACTTTACCTTAAGAGGTATTATGCTTAAATGATGGGTATGGAGAATTTTAGTTAGGTTAGGTTTTCTTTCTAGCTAGTATGTTTGTTAGTTTAGATAGTGTGCTTAGCTTAGAGAGTGTGTTTTTAGTCGTTATTCTGGCTTATCTTGGTTTTACTCTTGATATTGCAGATGTCGACGCCTCTCCAAACATACATTGGATTTGCTGATGGTGCTTGTCGTAGTACAAGGAATATCTCTTCCGCAGCTTGGGTTATCTATTCGCCCTCTGACGAGTTAGTTTCTATGCATGGGGTAAGCCTCGGTCAAACGACGAACAACATTGCAGAATACAGTGCAGTGGTTGAATTATTGTCTGAATCTATTTCATTTGGAATTCGACGTTTGATAGTGAGGTTAGATTCTGAACTCGTTGTATTACAGCTTAATAGAGTATATGCCATTAGAAATCCTGTGTTATTAAGGTTGTTTTTGAGAGTGCGTCTCTTGGAACGTGAATTTGATTACATTGAATATCAGCATATTCCAAGGTCTTTAAATACATTAGCAGATGCAATTGCTTCTCGAATGTTGGACAGACATTTGCGATAATCATGCAAGTAAATTTAAAAACATTTCATCACATATGTTAAACAAGATAAGCCGGTAATAATGATATATATATATAAGTAGGAGTGTGTCAAAAAATATACATCGTCTTCGATCATAGGTTGAAAAACACCTTATGATCGGCAAAATGATAAGTACAAAAAACCAAAATGACATATGTGTCTACAAAGTGACTAGCCAATCACTGGTGGTGCTCTCTATACGAGACCACTGCCCGCGCTACCCTACACAGGAACCCTCTGATAGGTCCTGGGACTGCAACCACATAGCGCTGAAGTCGAATAGGAATGTCATCTATGGTGGTCTCTGGTATATCCGCCGTCAGACGCTCTAGATCTCGTTCCAGCTCGACTAAGGCCTCTGCGGCCGCATCCTGTGGGGCGGGCGCTGGTACAGCTGGTACTCTCCTCTCAAAAGCCCGGAGGTTGGCTGGACGCCGTGGACCTACATCTGCATTTTGAAAATTTGTGCTGTCAGTTTTGAGACGATATAAAAAAAAAAAAAATAGATAACTTAAAACTTGTGAAAAATAAAGTACCTCTGTCATCCCATTGTTCTCCCTGTGGAAGAACCATGTCCGGATCACCTCGAAAATCTACTCCGGCATACAGAAAGTCCTGGATCGCAAAAACCTGGTCCTCTAACCAGTGAAAATAACCAGCAGGGAATCGAACAACTGCCGTGCCCTCGTCAGGATGCCGGGCCATCACCGTAACCCATCGTATCAGCTTTGGCTCCCGAGGACCCAAGATATCAACAGTGAGATGCTGAGGGATCAGCATCGGAACTCTCTCTAAGGCAAAGCTCACAACTAGAGGCCCATATCCAAAGGTCTTCAGTTGTCCGTTCTTTGCCCTAGTCAGTTGGGCCTTCATATTGGCCGACACAGCATCGCACCAGTTGAAGATGGTGCCTCGGAAATAGTCAATCGCCATCCGCATTTGGGACCCGGTGGCAATATGTAAAGTGGCTGCACCGCAAATTCTGGTAACCGTGAAAGCTATAACCTTGAGTTCACGCCCAGAGATGTATTTTATTTCTACACCTTTGGCATGGTTTTGATTGGGTATGCACCAATCTGCCTGGAGACTAGCAAGGGATTGGCCACCCGGCCTGGTCCCGGCTAGATTGAGTTGCTCGCCCCTATTTGGCAAGCCAGTGAGAAAGTATATGTCAGAGGGCTCTATCTCGAGCTGGTGCCCTCCGATGTAAAAGCATTGCTCATGAATGTTCCATCTCTCAACCAGCCACTCCAAGAATCTCACCTGAGCCCTCATGCCAGGTATGGCCCAGTATTTATATAGTCCGCATGCTTTTAGGGCATCAATGGAAGGTTGATGATTGATTGCGGCTAAATCAACGTCCTCGTGCTCTCTTTCTCTCCAATCCAACATGGTGAGTGCCCTACACACCAAGAAATAAAGATTAGAATTAATTTGGGAAAATTCAAATGGTTATTTTTGGGGTTTGGGGTTTCAAATTCCGCCTTTCGTGGGGGACGCACCCCGCGTTTAGGACACAGAGCGTCAGGACGCAGCTGGCCTGAAGGTGGGCTGCGTACCCCGACCTTTTTCCTGTATAGTAAAAGGTCGGGGGACGCAGGTCACCCTTGGGGCACCTGCGTACCTCGCAGAGCGGTTTTTGAAACCTAAAACCCCCCAAAAACCAAAACTAAAACCTAAAACAAAATTTTAATCGGATGAAATTGAAGAGGAGGATGTTGTAAAATACCTGGAAGAGACGGCGTTCGACTCTGACGGTCGGATTCTCCGCAATGACCACGGGAAGTTTCTTGCCAAAAGCCCTTTTCTCAACCTCAACAGTAAAATGGTAAAAATGACATGGTAAAAAGTCTTTTTATAGGTTTTTTGGATGAATGAATGCTAGGTTTGTTTATTTTTCACCATGGAAGGATATTTTTCAATGTATTTTTGCCTATCTTAAACAGGTATGAGTAATGTGTCGTTTTTGTGCAGGACAAAGGGATTTAGAGGGAAAATTGTCATTTTTCACGAACCAAAATATCAGAGTCATCTTTTAAGCCCTTTTCTGACTCCTAAAATATGAAAAGATTGCCGAGCGTTTCTTTTACACTCGTTAAAACGGAATTAAAAGACGGTCCCCTTATAGCCCTTTTCTGACCATAAAAACATGAAAAGGTTGCCGGGTTTTTGTCGTTTCAAACTCGATATTGGAAATAAAACGACGTGTCCTTGATCGCTTTTTACTTTTCAGGTCAGAGACACTAATCATGAAAGTACTCCTTGGTCACAAGATCAAGCGGTTCTCCCAGGTATTATTTTATACTTTTTCGGGCTTGGGGGACACAAATTTACGAAAAAGTTCAACCTGGAATCTTCTTAAGTTTTTCAGACTCTCTAAAATTGAAAAACGCCGAGTTTCTCCTATACTGGGCTCGTTAAAATTTCACAGTAAAGGACCTGTTCAATTACAAACAGGAACGAACCACTCCTTCCTAGGGTTCGAATCAAAACTAGGTTGGACTCATCCGAAGGATGAGCTTATAATCAAGCATATGTTATCCTCCTCAAGCTTGTTAAAAATAAAGGGGTACTTGCCAGAAATGGTGGGGGAAAAGAGAGAAGAATGAGCCTATTTGTTATCCTTTGTCTCAGAAGAAACTTTATTACCACTCTTGAACACGACACTTTTCATTCACCTGGGTTGGGAAATCCTTTACCTCACAATTGATCAAACCACATTGAAAGTCTTCAGCCGGGTTCCGGGGATTAACTTTGAGTCGTTTATCACCAAGCCATCTGTTGTGTCGTTATGTGTTCAAGAGGTCTGCAAGCAAAACTTTCATCTGCAAAATACTTGTCATCCATTTGACCATCCCTGAGTCAGTCCTTACAGCAACATTTCTTCAACTTGAACAATGATTTCGTGTTGTGTGCTTGCCTGCAACGGGTCGCTTTCTATCGACATCAGCACATTATCTAGAGAGATGACTTAGAAATCGTCAGTACCTTGAAGTCTGCATGCATCAATGGCAAGTTTCTCGCCTTTGACGTCAGTTTACATCATTGACTTTCGATCAAAGGATTCCGTGAAATGTTCGACATCAACTCATTCATTCACATCTCATGGATTGTACTGGGTACTTTGAGAACCATTGACATTACTGGTGGTCTCTCTCACACTTGTTAACAGTTTACATCATCGACTGGTAATCAAGTGGTTTCTACCATGTTCGACATCAACTCATTTATTCGCATGGCTAGAATCGTACCAATTCGGGAAGTAGAAATGAAGACCCTGGATCTAGTTTCCACCATCCAGGCTGCGAGGAGTTTTGTATTCATTATCTAAGTAGACTAATCATAAACAGATGGCTGTGCCCATACTGTGTCTACAAAAGTCTACGATTATGATGTACTACAAGATCATTCCTGTATCAGAGTAGTTAGTCAGTTAGTTAAAGTTTTGATCTGAGTATGGGAATGCCTACCTCAGTGATGATATAATCTTATACATGTATTTTGTGTTGAAAATTGCAGGTTCTGACCAGGCTCTCCACGAGATAATCCTTGAAATGATAAAGTGCTTCTATGTGTTAAATATGTTTTATTCTATGAGATTATCAAGTGCTATTTAATCGTTTGATTGTTAGTGAACGCAGGTTTCAAAGTGAAGGAGGAGCTCATCCGGATCAGCGAAGCTGGACTACTACAACAGCGTTGGACTACAGGTAGGATCTAAACACTTGATTTCTTATATAGTAAATGCATGTTTAGAGAAGGATTGCTCTTGTTTGTCTTGTTTGTCACTAGAGTCTTAGGCTCCTAGGGAGGTTGATTTGTGTCCGCACTATTGACTCTTTCCGCCTGACAATGACAAAAGCTGCATCAATTCAAATCAACCAGATAATGATCATGATACTTAACGCTTTCCAACCAATCCTTTCTTATTCTCCTCCCAAACTTCGTTTGTTGTACATGTAACAAGTATTTTACATTTTTTTCATTTCATTTAGCACACAAATATGCTCATCAATAAAAGCAGGATGGAACCCATGTTTTTTATCAAACTTGTTCCGAAGATACAAAAGAAAACTTGTCGCTCCAGCGATATTGCACATTGTTTTTGCATAATAGATAACATAATTATTGTCCATATCTATATTTGAAAGAAAAACGACAAAAGAAAAATTAACACACACACAGATATACATAAAACATAATACCCCATTTTTATTTATGTTAAAAGCTCAATCTTATAAATTTCATGCTACAAAATAATCTCATGTTATATGAACTGAATGATATAAAAAATTCTACAAATATAAACCTCGTTAGCAAAACATAATGTACACAGGAAATGAGTGATATGACCGTTATTACAATAGTCAACAAAATTTTCCAATTTTGTAAAGTTAATGTTTAAAACCAAATATTATTAATGTTATTAAGCTTATATTTGTATGTAATTTAATGTTAATGTTTATATTAATATTTGTGTTTAATATTAATATCAATGTTTTTCTTTGATATAAATATTAACATTAAACTCATTTTTATTAATATTAAAAAACATAATCTTATAAACCTCACGCTATAAAATAACCTAATGCTACATGAACCAAGTGATATAAAACTCTCTAAAAATATAACCCTCATTCCATTGAAGCTAAATAAACCTAAAGTTATTAAAAATAATCTTTAATCAAAACACTTACACCGATGTCTAATGCTAATGTTCATATTAATGTATATACACACTATTTGCTTAATATTAATATTAAACATCATTAATATTAATATTCATATTCATTAATAGACATATCAATAGACATACTAGTTACCAATATTAATATTGATAATTTTCGATATGGTGGCCAAATAGTTCATTAATATTCGATATCATTGGTAATATTAATATTAATATCATATAATTGGTTGTTTATGTGTGAATAGTTTGTTGTAAACAAAAGAACAATAGCCACTTAAAAAAAATAAAAAAATTGAACAATATGAAAAATGAGGTTAACAATTTTCTCAGATATTACTATGAATATGATGAAATTATTACTATACTAAAAGTAAATGAATAGGACAATAAAAGAAATTCAAAAAACATTTTATAAATAAGTCACAATGTTATTAGTTGTATTTCATAGCGATATGGACTTCAATAGCTCCTCTTCTTTCTTCCTAATTGTAACATATGCACTATCTTTCATCTTGGCATAATGCTGATATGGACTTCAATAACTCCTCTTCTTTCTTCCTAATTGTAACATATGCACTATCTTTAATCTTGGCATAACACTGAAAAGAGAAAGGTCATGCAATGCATAAACCATCTATTGATTTCACTCTTGATATGGTTGTGAAGGTTAGGCCTTGCTTCTCTTTATTCCTGATATCAACTAAACGCTGTTCTAGAGTCAATCCCTGTGACTTGTGGATTATAAGGGCCCATCCCATCATCAAAAGAATTTGTTTTTGATTTCCTCTTATCACTGGTGTGATAGGCACAATGTTTAGATTGATTGCACCAAATGGAACACCAACATACTTATCCAAAACAATAGTTGTGAACATTGGAAGCTGAAGTGGCTTAGAGATACGGGTATAAAATCTATTCTTAACATAACCAAGTGCACCATTCACCAAGCCAGCGTCAACCCACAAATTACATGTCAACATAACACGCTGACCATGACACAAAAAAACTTCACGATCCAATAATTTATGAATACTTTGAATGCTCAACAATACATTGCGCAATTGGAAAATTTAATGATTTTAACATATCTTATTATGAAAGGAGACCAAATGTTATAGCTCCAAATATCACTCTTGGTATTTATGATGCTTGGTTAATGGACTACGACAACTCCTCCTTCTAGACTTGGTCCAAATATTTAAAAAACAATGTTTTACACCTTGTACGTGACTTTGCCCTATGTTAAATGCGTGTACATGCGATTCAGTATACACCCAATCCACGTATATGTGTTAAAAAACTTAAAAAAATTAAATTTCTTTAACTATGGGCGGAGATCATGGGTTTTACCTATTGATTACCTATTGTGCCTGTGGCCCAACTGTTCCCAACTGTTTCCCATCTAAAAAACTGCTTTGGGAGAAGTATAAAAAGACTTCAATGGGAAGGCCTTAAGGAGGAGAGAAAAGTATAGAAATACTCTGCTGAGATTATCCCCTGATCAAGTTTGAAGATCCATGTGCTTCAAGCACTTCCCCAAGTTCAAGAAACCCTTGATTCCTTGAGAGTTGATATCCTTTCACTTGTTGGAGATATCCTAGTATTGGTTATGGAAGGAGCCTGTTGAAGACCGAGACTGGACGGACCTAGAGGACGGTTTCGCTTGGAGCCGGAAGAGGAAGACTCAGGTGAACTCTTTCTATGTTTTATTATAGTTTTCTGCAATAAAAAGAAACATTGTCTTATTCTTGATATCAAGTTTGTTTACGCATTAAATGTTATTATTATGGTTTATACCTGAATGACTATTTCAATATATAACTAACCATCTACTTATATGTTATAAAGTTGATTTCACTATAATGCTTTATCTATATGCTGCTACGCATCTTTGAATCGGTTGTTTTGTAGGATTCAAAGATCGTTAGGAGTTGCAGAGGGTTTGGACCCTTGTTGGAACTACTCGAACAAAGGACCCCCGAGTATGTACATCCTCGCATAGTTAGTTCGTTTAAGCATTTTTCCTGAGTTGAATGCTTGTTTCTTGTTTTAGATTACTCCTGCTTTGCTAGGGTTCTAACCCAAAGCCCTAGGGGACTTATTCCCTTAACAAAATTGGCAACTCTACTAGGGATAACAATCTTGTTATTCCTAGTTTGGGTTATTTAGTGCCAATCAGGGCTCAAGTCTCAGTCTGCTTGCTATGACATTACTGCTTTCTCCTGTAGGAACTCAGACTTCAAGTCTGATCTTTTTCATCAGGCCTCATTTTTTATTTTTCTTGTAAAACTTTATATAAACACCTTTGTATGGTTACAGAAGCATATACACGCTAGTTTCTGTGAACTGAAACCGTGTATATGCGAGTTTCTTTTGACTAAAGCACGTGTACACGCAGCTGTGTAGAGACACAGTCACGTATACCTTTTTTTGCATGATTTTTTCAAGTCTTTTTATCTAGAAATATTTGTTTCTTGGCCTATGTGCTTCCTGAGTGGTCAATTTTTGTTTTCAGATTTTAGTTTTTCAGTAAGTTTACTGTTTCGAGCTCTCTCCTGCTTTGAAGAGTTTTTGGTCTCGATTTTCTTTACAGTGAGTTTATCATTTATATTTGAACACACAAGGCTTCTTGTTCTTGATTGTTCTAGTCTTTCAGAACAGAATATTGCTTGCAATCTTTGTATCAAACTTCATTTTTATGGTTTGCTTGCTTTGCTTCCCATCAACTTTGTGGCCATTTACTTTTTCTTGCTTTTCGAAAGTTTCTTGTTGATGAATCTGAAAATGTGTCTTTCCTGATTTCTTGATCAGTTTCTCAAAGCTCTTTTGTTGCTTTTGGATCGTTTAGTGCATGTTGAAACACCTATTTTGTTCAAGTTTTCATTCGTGTTGGATTGATAACTTGCAAAGTTTCCTTGTCATTTGCTTTCGGTCTTTGAGTCTTTGGTAGCATTTTGAGTAATTTTGAAAAGTTGCTTTTATTTCTTTTTGAAAAAGAAAAGTCCTTCAAAAACAATGTTTTTGCATTCTTTACCAAATTTGAGTTTGGTTTCTTTTGGTTTTTGAGAGTGATTTGGGATCTTTGTCATTAGTCCTTCTTGCTTAGGAAAGATTTTGTGTTCAAAACTCATATTCTTTTCAAAACACTTAAGTTGGCTTACAAACAAATTGCTTTCATGTTTTTTAGAGTAATCTAGAATTTTGCATTATCATATACACCTTGCATTAGGGTAGTTTTGCATCATTTAGAGCAGCAATAGTCTTTTTTAGTTTTTGTGAGTGTGAAGTCTGTTACAAGAAAAAAAAAAGAAAAAAGTTTTTTGCTTTAATAGAAGTTTCTTAGAACCCAAGTAGAAGTTGCTTTTCATCGAAGAACGAACAAGTGCATTGCATATAAGTTAGTTTTTCATTAATTTCTTTTGTGTCATAAGAACACCATCAGTTTCACTTCCGTATTGTCCCTTTGACTTAAAAAGAACAGCCACTTAAAATCAAGCGCTTAATAAAATAAACTAGAACTTTTATATTGTCAATAGGAACACCAACAAGTTTTAGGTTTATTTAGGGCCTTGGATTAGGCGAGAGGAGAGTAAACTCTCCAAGGCCACTCTAAATTGTAAAAAATAGAAGTCTGAATAAAGAATGAAATCCAGTAGTGGTAGGGAGGCTGGGAAAGCTCCGTGACTGGGAGTTAAGCACGAGGGTTTTTGAAGATAAGGACGAGAGATACCCTCTCTCTTACTTGTCAGATCTTACCTCACCACTGTTCCGTTCGGCTTCTGATACAAGTTGGTGCCTTTAGTTGCCAATCTTAGGGATCTACACAAGTGGCTATGGAGGGGAATCTCGTGGCACCTGAGGTTGATGTTGGATCACTTTCAGAGGTACTTCTGGAGGGCACCCTTGCGAAGCATGGGGACTTGCACCGGCAAAGGTTGTTGTTTGGAGGTCAACGTAACTACCTCTGATACCTTTGCTAGTAGAACTGTGGTGTAATTACCCCAGTATATTTTCAAAAGGCCCTTATTATTCACTCTCTTGTATTTTGGTGTCTGGTCTTAATCACCCAGAGAATAAATACTTGGAAGTTGTTTGACTGCTGAATTATTTAGGGACATTTTTAGTTTGTGTTCTGTGCTCCTAGTCGGCCTAGCTTTCAATTTTCTCGAGCCTTTAAGTAGATCTTATTAAAATAATTCAAAGTGGCTAACTGATCACTTAGATGGTCCTGTAGACTTCGTGGGCTTTCACCTGCAAGTCCAAAGACTTCTCCTAGAAGGCGTAGGAGCGATTCTGCCAATGGGTTTCACCCTGTGGCAGCTGGCACATCGGAGATTGATCCTTCGCTTAGGGGCATGAGTGTACAATGTAGGCCTGGTACTACCACAGAGTTAGAGAGCAACACACCAGTTCTTTCTCGAGTACTCTTCCAGTCAGAAGATTATATTGAGGTCGAATCTCTCAGAATCAATTGTGGCTCTAAATTCTCCTCTTCCTTCTGATCATCCCAGCGTATTGTTATACGTCAGAACTCCAACACATAGGCTTTCAAGCCCAGGTCCACACACATACATCCCTTCGATGACCACTACTGGAAGCATGGCATCCACCACGAGTGCTACGAGTATGCGGATTCCTATATCTATGAAAGGGGAAGGGACAATTTTCATCCCTTCTAATACTCCCAGCCCATCCTTATTTGGGTCTACTTCCATTCCATCAATGAGTGGAAGTTACCAAGCTAATGCATCTAGTTTTGGATTTTTCCCTTTTGGAATGCCCTCTCAAGGTATTCCTTCAACTCTATTTAACGTACCATTAACTGCCTCCACATCCATGATGAGTGGATAAGCTTCTTTTCAGGGTTTTCCTTTTGGGAGTGGTCATATACCACATTCAAATCTAACAGTAGGATCTATTCCTTTTTCTTTCATGAGTCAAGGCAGCAATCCCTTTCAGGGTTGGACTAACTCTGCGGTTAGTGGCATAGGAGCTGGGAATCTGTTTTTTGGCCAACAAGGGAATGTGTCGTACTCCTCAGCCAATTCATTTCAAAGTTTTCCATCCTTAGCTAACGCTTGGAACCCTTACCAAGGACTGTCAACTCCTTACAATGCTTTGTTAGGAGGAAACTTTGCCGGATACGGAGGTTTTTTGGTTGGAGTTGGTCAAACTCCAGGTTTTGCTGGACCACAAGGGTCACCCTCTGGTTCAGTAGGTTCTACCAGTTACTTCGGGCAACCTAGTGCCTTTCAAAATCCAGGCCATTCTTTTCAGAATTTTGGGAACCCTACCTAATCTTGGTGGAATTCCCAAGGTCCTCCGAGACTTCCTTTTCCGGTCACGCTTAATCTACCAAACTTGGCTAAGTTGATAAACGATTCAATTAGATACAATCCGGCCTGACCTCCAGTCCCAACCAAACTTCCATCGGACATTCCAAAGTTTGAAGAGAAGGGTGGAGAAGACCCAGGCGACCATGTAACCACATTATATTTATGGTGCTCATCTAACTCCCTGATCGATGATTCGATTTGGTTGAGATTATTTCAACGCACCTTAACAGGGAATGCAGCTAAGTGGTATATAGAGTTGCCAGTGGGCACCTTTACGTCTTTAACCGATTTGGCTAATATTTTCTTAAACCATTTTCAATTGCATGTCCGTTACGAAGCCGGAACTGAACTTCTGGCCAATTTTCATCAGGACACGGCCACTCACATTTCGGATCATATCCAGGAATGGATATGGAGGAAGAGGCTCGTTAAAGCCGAAATTCCACTTGAATTTCATCTCGAATGGTTTTTAAAATCATTAAAACTTGAGATCTCCAAGAATGTTTCTATGTCTGGAGTTTATTCTAAAGAGCAGGCTATATTTCGCACCCAGCAGTTAGAACTCATATATTCTCAGTCTGGAACTTTTCAACAAATCTTGCCTGATGCTTCTAGATCCACGGTTGATGTAGCCAAACCGAAGCCAAGCTCGCATGCAGACAGTATTGTTGGATCGATTTATGTGAATGTCGTGAACCTTTTGAACCAATCGCAGTAGTTGTCTCTACAAACTGCTTCTTCCAATCAGGCTGCACCATCTACTCCTTCACCTTCTCAACCTTCTTCAGTAAATGCCGTTCAGGTTTCTAACCACAAAGAAAATCAAAATCACGATGGGAAGAAGAAGGGACGAGGTAAAAAGAAGAATCAGGATGGGAAGGGTAATGCGAACAAACCCGAAAATAATGCTGGTGAGGGTGGAAAAGAGTCTAAGAAGAAAGTTAAGTTTCCATGCAAGTTATGCAGTGGAGACCATTTGACTCATCTCTGCCCGAAAATTCAAGATGCTCAACGCTTGTTAATGCAGCAAGGGTCTGCTAGCTCCCAAGCTGTCTTAACTAACCCTTTCCCCAAAGGGCAGCAGTTTCTTGCTGGCATGAACTCAAACCCTGGTACCTCTGCTAGGGCCAACCAGGAGGGGGACAATTCCTCAAATTTTTTCATGATGGGTTCTCACATCGATGTGGCCACACGATCACATGATTATGGTGAAGCTAAAACATCCAAGGATAAATCTACTCTTGGAACTACGGATCCACTTCATATTAAGCAACCCTTTGTCGAGTCTATACCTCGGATACTGAAAGGTTCCGCCAAACGTGCAAATATCAACTCTAATGCTAGGCTAGCCCAGAATTACTCCATTGTAGAAGATCTGGCTCAAATTCCGTGCGCTATGTCTACTTTAGAGGTACTCTAGTCGTGTCTAGCTCAACGAAGTGCTTTTCTTTCAGCAATTGGGGCAGTTGATCCAAAAAATTCTTTAGTACTCACTTTTGATATGCTCAATGTCAAAGAGTGACTCCCTCATTATATGGCTTTTCAAAAGTCTACTTACCAGAAAACTAATATGTTTAGAACAGTTATAGATGAGGGAGCTTTCACATGCATAATGTCTATGTCATGTTGGAAGGCCATTGGATTGCCTTCGGCTATTCCTTCACCCACTCTCTTGACAACATTTGACAGGCATTCTCATAGGTCACACGGGATTATCCTGGCATTTCCTATATGTGTTGGAGGAAAGGTCGTTAATATAGAAGTAGAAATCGTTGACGCCAACCTAGATTACAATATCCTCTTAGGACGGAATTGGATTTATGAAATGGATGGGGTAGTTTTGACTCTGTTTCGGGTCCTTTATTTTCCTCATGAGGGGAAAATTGTTAAGGTTGATCAATTGGATTATTCTCCAGTTGATCCTCGTGCAACTTCGGATTCTAATATTCCGTTAGTGGATAACCCCCGTCAACCTATCGAGAATCTAGGAGTCGTGATGTATTTTCATTGATGGGTACATTTGATCTTCCCCCTCCTATAGCTAGAATCAATGCCATTTCATCCTCCAAAGAATCTTCAAGAGAAGAGTTCTTGCGAACTATTATTTTTTGGATCCTTGGACCTTGCCTTCACCTACAACCACATTAGATAAAGGACAAGTTGGTGGAATGGCATTCCCTATGTCTGCAACAGAGCTTAGATATCAGTCGATCGTTACCTCTGCAAATGACCAACCTACTCCTTTCTCAGAAGAAGAGTTAGTTGGTGATGTGGCCTTAGCTTGGACCCTTGACTCTACTTCTGCTATGGATTTCTTAGACATGGTTTTACCATTTGAGGAGGCAATCTTAGAAGCAATGACAGGTGTAGATCGACCTTGGGAAGATTTACATCATCATTCATATTTTCTTCCTCCATTGCAGGAAGTCGAGTCCAGGTTTTCCAACCTACATACTAGTGATGTTTGTACAGTTCCAAACCCTTTGGCTCCAGCATGCATACATGTCAAAGGTAATATGTTAGTGATTTCAAAAACCGTACCGATAAACATCTCTAGAAACCCTAATGTGATAGAAAATGTCTTCATCAGAGCTGAGTGTTCCCCTGAAGAGATTCAAATTTACACTGAGATTTTTAAGGAGTTTCGGGATGTATTTGCTTGGTCTTATGAAGAAATGCCTAGGATTGATCCATCCATCGTTTAGCATGAGATCAAGACGTATGAAAACGTTAAGCCAATTCGTCAGAAGCTTCAGCCGGTTAATCCTAGGAAAGCATCAGCTATTAAAGTTGAAGTAGAAAAGCTGCTCAAGGTGGGTTTCATATAACCCGTTCCTCTAACGGATTGGGTTTCTAATCTAGTCCCTATTGATAAAAAATAAGGAATGATCCGAGTATGCATTGATTTTAGGGATTTTAACAAAGCTTGTTTGAAAGACAATTACCCCACATCGTTCATTGATCAGATAATTGATGAATGTGTGGGTAATGAGATTTTTTCCTTCATGGACGGTTTCTCCGGTTATAATCAGATATCTATTCATCCAGAAGACCAGTATAATACAACTTTCATTTGTTCTCGGGGTACCTTTGCATATAAAAATATGCCTTTTGCTCTTAAAAATGCTAGAGCTACGTTTTAGCAGGCCATGCCATATGTTTTCCATGACATCAAGCATGTCATCGAAGCATACTTGGATGATTTAGCTACTCGTTCTCGAAAGAGAATCGATCATCCTAGTCACCTTCAGTTGGTTTTCGAGAGATGTCGATTTTACAAGATCCGGTTGAATCCCAATAAGTGTGTTTTCGCGGTTACATCTGATCGGTTATTAGGGTTCATTGTGTCAACTGAAGGGATTTGAGTTGATCCCTTCAAGATAGAGGCAATAATTCAGTTGCCTCTCCCGTATTCCATCTAACAACTTCAAAGTCTTCAGGGGAAGGCGAATTTCTTGAGACGGTTTATAGTGAATTATGCTGAGATAACTAAAGGGTTTATGCGTTTGCTCAGGAAAGGAGTTCCATTTGTGTGGGACGACTTTGCGCAATTATCTTTTGATGCTTTGAAGTAGGCATTAATCTCTACCCTGCTTTTGAGTCCATCGGATTATGGTAGAGATTTCATTTTATATCTTGCAGTGGCAGAATCAACCATAGGTATGGTTATCGTTCAGGAAGATGATGCTCTTGTAGAGCATGTGATTTACTACTTGAGTTGAGGCTTGGTAGGCCCTGAACTACACTATTCTCTGGTTGAGAAATTGGCCTTTGCAGTTGTTCATGCTGTCCAGCGGCTTCGTCATTATATTTTGCTATGCAAAACATTTGCCTTAGTGGCGGTCAATCCTTTCTAATTTGTCCTAAGTAGGTGAGTGATTGGGGGCAAATACAATCAATGGATTGTTATTTTACAAGAATTCGATCTCAAGTTCTTGTTGGCCAAGTCTAAGAAATATTTTGTTTTTGCGGAGTTAATTTCTGAGCTGCCTTGTGGAGAAGATACTGTTTATGAGGAGAGTTTTCCCAACAAACATCTGTTCCTCATCTCTTCACAAGATCCCTGGTATGGAGATATCATTATCTATCTCCAGACTTCGAAGTTCCCCCCTGCTTTCTCCAAGGATGAACGTCGAAAATTACGTCACCTGGCTAAGAAATATGTCATCATTGGTGATACATTTTATCGCTGAGGGGTTGATTTAATACTTAGGCATTGCTTAACCTTAGAGGAAGCAGAGTCTGTGCTTAATGATTGCCATAGTGGAGCTTGTGGTGGTCATCTTTCAGGGCTTGCTACAGCCCAGAAAATCTTGTGTGCCGGCTACTTTTGGCCTTCGCTTTTCAAAGATTGTGTTGAAGCGGTCAAACATTGCCACCCTTGTCAAGTCTATACTCGAAAGATGCGTGCGCATCTAGCTCCTCTTTTCCCTGTTATCACTGTCAGTCCTTTTACAAAGTGGGGTATTGACTTTACTACTTATAATCCACCTTCAGTAGCGAATCACAAGTACATTATAGTGGCCGTAGACTACTTCACGAAGTGGTTTGAGGCCATGCCCACTTTAATAAAAATGATAGTAAAACAATGACATTGTTCCTCTTCAATTAGAGTATATCACGGTTCGGTATCTCGAGAGAGATTGTCACTGACCATGGCAGTCATTTCCATAATAAACTGTTGTCCGAATTAGCTCTTAAATTGGGTTTCTGGCAGGAGCATTCGTCTCCGTATTATCCTCAGGCCAATGGACAGGTCAAGGCTGTGAATAAATCCCTCAAGATGATCCTGCAGAGGAAAATCGACAAAAATCGCTCCAATTGGTATCTCATGTTGTATCCGGCTCTTTAGGCATACCGAACCTTAGTAAAGACTACCACCGATTTTACACCTTTTTAGTTGGTGTACGGGCTGGAATCTTTTTTTCGTATTGAGTGCGAAATTCCATCCCTTAAGCTGGCTGTTAAGATTCTTCCAAAGACCTCTAGTCTCGAAGAGTGCCTCTTTCATTTGGAACATCTCAATGAGCAGCGTTGAGATGCCGCCATAATTAATGAGGCTCATAAGCAAAGGGTTAAAACTCAGTATGACAAAGTTGTTCATCCTCAAGTCTTTTCTGAAGGCGACCTTGTCCTAGTCTATGACTAAGATAAAGACGCCTTGGGGTTAGGCAAATTCAAGTGTATGTGGTATGGTCCTTTTATAGTGAAACGAGTTTTAGGAAAACGGGCTTATGAATTAATCGATTTTGAAGGGAACAAGTTGGCGGAGCCTTGAAATGGGCTCTACTTCAAGAAGTACTTTGCTTAGGTTACGGTCGAGCAATGGCTTCTTTTTATATTTTGTATTTTTGTACATATCTTATTGGGAGTTTTTATGATATCGACACTTTTTTGATCTGCTTTGGCAGGTGTTGATGGATGACTTGGTCTATTTCGGATTTGCCGATGGTGCTAATCGACACACTCGAAACCTCGCTTACGCAGCTTGGGTGATTTATTATCCAACTAGTCAGTTGATGGTGTCAAGGGGAGTATGTATTGGTTCTGCATCAAATAATATTGCCGAATATACTACCGTCATTAATTTATTATCCGAAGCTATTTCTTATGGAATCAATTCATTAGTAGTGTATCTTGACTCACAGCTAGTAGTGTCGCAATTAAATAATATTTATAGGGTTCGAGATCCTTAATTATATCGCCAATCTTTTAGAGTGAGGGTGTTGCAAAGATCATTTGTTTACATTACTTATTTGCATATTCCATGATCTGACAATTCGTTAGCAGATTCTATCGCTAATCAAGCATTAGATTAGGACGTCATTCATTCATCAAGATAAAAACAAACATCAAAAAGGTGGAACTATATATATATATATATATATATATATATATATATATATATATATATATATATATATATATCATAAAACCGCCCAGGTGTACATAAAGTGTTTCAAAAATAATATACAAAATCGGGACTAAAATGCCCATAATCATGTTTAGTCTATCTATGACCCGGCTCAAGATGAGCAGCTAAATATGTGACTACAGTGTTAGCCACACATCGAAAAGTGCGAACCTAGTCTCGTGGCACTCCTACCACACAACACTGCATATCCTCAAGTAGGTCTTCTACGGCAACCATCGGTACCTGGTGAGTCAATTTCACCAAGTTTTGTTGGACTGCGTATAAGACCCTCTCTGTCTCTGCGGTTGCCTCTTCAACACCTCTGCTACGGCGCCCGTGCCACGGAAATCTGTCTGGTCGTACCAGACCTACATCTAGAACATGATCATTATATAAATATTTTAATCCTATCAGAAATATTTTTAAGCTCATTTTCATATTTGAAAAACATAAAAAAATCATAAAAATTGATAAAACTTAAAAAAGGTTACCTATCTCTCCCCATGCTGCGTCTGTTGGCAGCGCCAAATCTGGATCCCCTCTGAAATCCATGCCAACATAGGTATAGTTGTCCACAGTGATGATTTGTTGCTCCCACAAGGAGAAGAAATCATCATCAAAAGCAGTGCTCGGTATGTCTCCGCCTCCAAGGCATTTCATCAAGTCGGCCCACCTACCCATTCATGGATCTCGAGGACTACTGATAGGAACTGATACTCTGGGACGTAGCCTTGGAACCTTCTCAAAGAAGAAGGAGCATAAAATGGTTGCATATCCGAAGTTTTTGGTCTGTCCTTTCTAAATGGAGGATAACTGGCTCTTCATATTCGTAAGAAGAGGTGTACACCAGTCAAAAACAGTAGTGAGACAATCCACGACCAAGCTCATGGATAGTCATGACGCTTGGTGCAATGAGGCTTATTCGTTTATCTTGGATATGGTGAACAATATGATCCTCAGGGACAGGCTCTCTACGTGTTTGATTGGAATTTGGCTTCCAATCTTCTCCGGATGCCCCAAACAGTATATGTGTACGTAGTCTTTCATTGAAAGACTACCTCGTGACCGGCCAATCAAATGTACAACTTCTCCTCTCCGGGAGAGACCAATGATAAAGTAAATATCTTCTACCTCTATCCTCAAAGGCATTTGATCAATCATAAATGCATCATCTTCGATACTCCAATAGTAGATTAACATTTCAAGCAAGCGGGTGTTTGCTTTCATATTTGGCATTTTGAAAATTTTTAATAAACCGCATCCCCTCAATGCATCTAAGACCTGCTGATCATTCATAACTTCATCATCAACGTAGCATGCTCCCTTTCTCTCCAGGTAATTGTCATCTTGAAAGAAAATTAAGTTTTAACCATTAGTTTCTTATGTTTCAATTTCAAACCGTGTATACGCAAGTCCATTTCATACACAGTCATGTGTAGGGCTTGCGTATACACGAGTTTCATATATCCAACCTACATATACGCCGCGTTGAAATTTTTAACATAAATTCCAATGGTAAAAATGAATGCAAGCTAGATTTTGGGGTTACCTAATGATTTTGAGCCAATTTGAGCGGTCGAATTATTTGGGGGGAAAGTTTGTTCTTTTTTCTCCACAGATTTTGCTCTCAACACAAATGGTAAAAATGGTGAGTCAAAAAATCATTTTATAGGCTTTGAAAATGTCATATTTTTTCAAAACATGATTTTTTTTTTTTTTTCGTCTCATGAATCTTGTAACTTGTGAGCTTGGATTGTTGGGAATAGGTTGTTTTTCAGGAATTTTTGGATGCTTCTTCGGAGATTTCACGTTGGTTACATGACTGCTAACCCATCATGGCAAGTATCGTTTACTCACTGGCATATAGGTTAGGGAATCCATTTTTCCATTTCATTTTGCATACTAGCCTCCATCTGTCGATACACTTACCATAGGGTCGATCCCATCGTGTTATAGTCAGTAAACCATCTTCACTCACTGACTTTTAAATCATGACATGATGGTAGAGCTATCCTTTACATGGGCATCGTAGTTAGCACCTCACTAACATTGGTTGCCCATGCTATTTCATTGAGTAGGCTCGGGAATTCTCTCTAGTCCCGTTGTGACTTATGCGTTGAAGACTCATTCCTCTTTGCTTCCTCGCTTCGTTTTGGCCTTATATCTCGGAGGCTCCTTTGTCTTGAGTTGTACTACTGCATTGCATGTTGACTATTTGCACCTTTTGGCCTTGAGCCGACTTCACTTGGACTCGTGTTTAAGCTACTTTTTGGCCATATCTTCTACAAAATAAAACTTGCAATCCCTTAGCTTCTGCAACTTGACACACCCTCAGACCCGTGGAAGGAAAATGACTTTGAGTGTCCTTGACCAGTTTCACCTCCCTACATTGAGCATAAGATTGTTCCCACCCCAGGAACTAGATCACCTGTTTCATTGACACTCGTTCTTTCCACTGTACTATAACATTCTTTTATTCTTTTTCAAGCTTAAAGAAAAAAGATAAAAAAATTATATATTCCAAAAAGAGCGGGAACAGGACAACATTTCCATTTATTGTTGGCAGCTAGAGTCAGTGGTGTCTCCCTTGAACAAAGCACTCGAAAGAAAGTCTCTCCCCCATTTGGGTGGGCATTAGTTTGACTTCGGTACGCCTTAACCTTGTTATTGAGTCAGTTCTCCTTCGATTGGTTATCTCTTCCAATCATATGGAGAGTTTTTTCATGCCTCCTGCATGACAAATCTATAAAGAGTTATTATATGCTGCCACATAGTCATCATTTGAGTCGTGCTTTTGTTCAAGGGAAGTAAGCCTGAGTCGACCTCTCTGCAATGTCTCTTTACCTACTTTTCAGTCAACCATCCCTAGTTATTAGTATCTTGTTTGTTATCACATCAGTTATATTTGTCCTTTACTCATGCTCGTTTGAGAAGGTCTCCATTGACTTCTTGCTGGCGGGTCTTGCCCTTATCGACGACGACATATTGCTCTGAGGACAGGCCTAGAGCCGCACCCTGGCCCTATTTTCATTATTGATAGGTCACCTTGTGGTTAGCGTCGATCAATATCATGGGTCTTTCACTGAGTGGTTTCCCTTATGTTCGACATCCGCTTTCATTATCACACATTGGGATTCGTGCAGTGCCTTGGTTTCCATTTGACCCTATTGGTGGATTCCTCGCCTCTATGTCAACTTTCATTATTGGTTGGTTCAGAGGGTTTCTATCGTGTGCTAGCTACATCTTGTGTACACCGGAAACGTGCTTCGGTCAGGTTACTACATCTTTTTTAATCCGATTCCTTCCACATTATTGGCCTACGAGTTACACTCGCGCTAGATTGATGAAGGATGCCTTAATGCCTTCCTTCTAGCAAATCTTTCCCTATCAACTATGGCTCATTGCTCTAGGGCAAAGGTCTAGAGTCCATTTGGCAGTACCTTGGGGTTTGCAGTCATCAGTTGCAGATCCTTCGCTATCGACAGTGGGAAACCATCATTGTCTCCTGATTAATAGATTCTTCCAGCTGTTCAACTTTAGATCATCTATTCACACTTTTTAGATTGTATTGGGTACCTTGACTCTCATTATCATTATCAGTAAGTAGTCTCGTGTTTGTTAATGGTATACATCAATGACTGGTAATCAAATGATTTCTCACATGGTTGACTTTAGTTCATTTATTCCCATTATGTAGAAATGTACCACGGCGGTCGGTGAAGACCTCGGGTTGCATCAACATTTTTTGGTTCACTTGTCAGTGGCTCCTGTTGCTGCTAGTTGACACCATTCCACATTATATGTCGCAGTCCTTCATAGCGACATCCTATATGCTGGCGTCCGAGTTGTGATATAGTATCATCTTATTCCATCATGTTCATTTGGTACTATTTGGATTAGTTTTTTGACATCAGTGATCAGCTTCATTGATCATCTTCTTATATGTGATATTTAGACATGTACTTGTTTAATCATGATCAGATGATCCATCATGTACTTTCAATTCTTTATACTTGTATATGTAGTGGATCCGCTTGTACTTGATATGCGGACATGCTTTACTTTCTCTGAGCATGGGTATGCTCGCCTCAGACAATTGTTTCTTTCTAATCTTCTTATGTTGGCTTGGTAGGCTGAAATCTCGTGAAGTCCTTCTTAGTTTTTGAGATGTTTCTTCTCCATATACTTAATACATTTCGGCCATCATGTACCCATTATGACCTCATATATTAGGGGGCATTTGTTATAGCTCTAAATATCACTGTTCGTATTTGTGATGCTTGGTTTATGGCTTAGGGCAACCCCTCCTTCCAGACTTGATCCAAATATTTAAAAAACAGTGTTTTACTCCCTATACGCGACTTTACCCTGTGTTAAACGCGTGTACACGTGGGTCAGTATACACCCAACTTGCGTATATGCGTTAAAACACTTAAAACAATTAAATTTCCTTAACTATGGGTGGAAATCACGGGTTTTACTTGTTGATTACCTATTAGTGCCTGTGGCCCAATTGTTCCTAAATGTTTTCCAACTAAAAAACTACTCTAGGAGAAGTATAAAAAGACTTCAATGGGAAGGCCTTAAGGAGGAGAGAAAAAGTATAGAAATACTCTGCTCAGATTATCCCCTAATCAAGTGTGAAGATTTATGTGCTTCAAGCACTTCTCCAAGTTCAAGAAACCCTTGCTTTCTTGAGAGTTGATATTCTTTCACTTGTTGGAGATATCTTAGTATTGGTTATGGAAAGAGCCTTGGTTATGGAAAGAGCCTGCTGAAGACCAGGACTAGATGGACCTAGAGGATGGTTCCATTTGGAGTCGGGAGAGGAAGACTCAGGGGAACTCTTTCTATGTTTTATTATAGTTTTCTGCAATAAAAAGAAACACTGCCTTGTTCCTGATATCAACTTTGTTTACGCATTAAATGTTATTGTAATGATTTATATCTGAATGACTATTTCAATATATAACTAACCATCTACTTTTATGTTATAAAGTTGATTTCACTATAATGCTTTATCTATATGCTCTTGCTTTATCTATATGCTCTTGTGCGTCTTTCAATTGGTTGTTTTGCAGGATTCAAAGATCGTTAGGAGTTGCAGAGGGTTTGGACCCTGACTAGAACTACCCGAACGAAGGACCCCTGGGTATGTACATTCTCACATAGTTAGTTCGTTTAAGTATTTTGCCTGAGTTGAATGCTTGTTTCTTAGTGTAGATTACTCCTGCTCTATTAGGGTTCTAACCCAAAGCTCTAGAAGACTTATTCCCTTTGCCAAAGCTCTAGAAGACTTATTCCCTTAACAGCAAATTATTTACTTATTCCCTTTGCCAAAGCTCTAGAAGACTTATTCCCTTAACAGCAAATTATTTATTGGAAAAGCTCTAGAAGACTTATTCCCTTAACAGCAAATTATTTATTGGAAACATGTGAACTGATACATTAAATAAATCCCTTTCTGCAAGCTGTCTATGCTTGTTTCTTAGTGTAGATTACTCCTGCTCTATTAGGGTTCTAACCCAAAGCTCTAGAAGACTTGTTCCCTTAACAGCAAATTATTTATTGGAAACATGTGAACTGATACATTAAATAAATCCCTTTCTGCAAGCTGTCACTAGAACACGCTGAATCAAGTAATTGGAATTTGGTAACTATGGTTAGAACAAGCTGAATCAAGTAATTCAAATATTAAAACTGGCATTGGAGATTTTGTGAATCAATTACAGCTGAATCAAGGAATTCTAATATTAAAACTGGTAATGGAGATTCAGTGAATCGTAACTGTTGCGGTCATCGTAACATAAATATGCAGTCGACGTTTATAATTCGTGTCTTAGTTGATAATCACTATAAAATACGTTATATATTAAAACTGATAATGGAGATTCCGTTGATAATCACTATAAAATGCGTTATAAAGTGGAATTGGAATCCATATGATCGCAATTTGAACATGCTACCGCAGTGGGGCTTTGTTATATAAATAACTCGACTTTAAACCTAATTTATGTTTTGAAAGGCTCCAAACTAATCCATTTAAAACAAACTAAATTGAGTGGATTTTCCATACGAGGTTACAGTTGATAGCATTGGAATTTAAATACCAAATTCTGAAAGCAGATACACCGAAACCTTGCTATGCTATCAGGATTCAGTACACGTCAAATGAAACACAAATAGGCAGGTACATGAAGAAAGAACTTTTACAAGGCCTTGTTACCAAAGTCCGGAATATTTGTTTAGGGAGTTTGCTCATAATGACCATTGTCAGCAACATATTCTGAGTTGCCAATGCCAGAGACCGCTTCGTAGCCATTACGGTTACCGGAACCCGTAACATAGCCACCATAACCCGAACCACCCTGAGCTTAAGTTAGCCACCATAACCCGAACCACTCTGAGCTTAAGTTGATTGCTGATTCGAATATTTGATTGCTGATTCTCCCGATATTCGAGAATGGAAGGAGATGGGCGCGGTTTTTGTCGAGAATGGAAGGAGATGGGCGGTGGCAAAAACCGCGCCATGTCCGCGTACGATTCCGGAATATTTCAGAAATCAGCAATGGACTTAAGAATGTCCGCGTACGATTCCGGAATATTTCAGAAATCAGCAATGGACTTAATAATGCCGCAATGGACTTAAGAATGCCGCAACGCTGAACGAAATCAGCAATGGACTTAATAATGCCGCAATGGACTTAAGAATGCCGCAACGCTGAACGACCCGACCCTGAGCTTAAGTTGATTGCTGATTCTCCCAATATTCGAGAATGGAAAGAGTTGACCGTCGAATGGAAAGAGTTGACCGCGGCATGTCCGTACGATTCGGAATATTTTGGAAATCAGCAATCGACTTAAGAATGCCGCGAACCTGAACGATAGGCACCATTGGTTTCGGAACGTCCACCGTAGCACGAGTCGTATCGATAACCACCTTGCCCATAGCCGGTATAACGACCATGCCAATAGGAGCCAGCGCCCGAACCATATGGAGCCACTGCGGTACCCAGAGCCAGAACCCTTACTGGAGCTCTCTTTGTATCGGGCACCTACGGCGTTTCCGACCCCGGAAGAGTTGTACTCATCAGCTCTAGCTGACCCGGGAATCATATCCATTACCGGAACCTGTTCCGAAAGCATTATCTACACCGCTCCTGGTGTAACCTTCTCCATACCCGACAGTGTTTGATCCATCAGCGGGGTTGTCGTAAGCAGTCTCTTTGTCAAAGAATCTGCTCTCCCTCGCCTCCATGTTGCAGAGAAACAGACTCAATACAAGCACATGGAGGCACAGAACTTTAGTGCTGGGCTCCATTATCAATTCTATTTTCGATATTAAGCTCAGTCAGAACTAGATTAGCTCTTGAGCAGACGAGAACACGAGCTAGAAAGATGTAAAGGATTCATATTTATAGATCGAAATTTCTTCCCTCAATTATGGTTAAAGCCATGAATTGTCCGTTAGTCTTTCCGTGGTGAGCTTCCATGAATTGTCTGTTAATCTCTGCATGGTGAGCTCCGACTTTCATATAGATTTGACATTCCCCACCAGCTGAAATTGCTTTGCATTTATTTTTTCTTGACGTATACATGCCTCCAATTTATCCTTTCAACCTCAACAGACAGATGTGAATATGGCGAGATTTACAACAAGTGTCAACGTAGAACCGTGGTGTCAACGAGTGTATTTGCATGTGAATATGGCGAGATTTACAACAAGTGTCAACGTAGAACCGTGGTGTCAACGAGTGTATTTGCATGTGAATATGGCGAGATTTACAACAAGTGTCAACGTAGAACCGTGGTGTCAACGAACAAGTGTCAACGTAGAACCGTGGTGTCAACGAGTGTATTTGCATGTGAATATGGCGAGATTTACAACAAGTGTCAACGTAGAACCGTGGTGTCAACGAGTGTATTTGCATGACCGGTGGTTGTTTGGTTTTATGATAAAGTAAAGTTACATGAAAGTATACGAAAAGCCATCTAACTCTCGTGACAGCTAGCTAATTGATTGTTTATACAGCTGCTAATTGAAATTTATAATCGTTCAATCTCCGTACATAAACTGCACAACTCAAGTATTTGAAACGCAAATTGCCTCGACTCATTCATAGCGTTGTTGATATAATAGAAAGGCACAACGTTATCTTGCTGTTGTGTAAAGAGGAACTGAATCCATTAGAATTGAGAAGGTAAATATGTTGTAGTCAATCTAAGTAAATGGGTTCGCAAATATAATTTGATCTCTACATAGAAATAATTGGTTTGGTAACGTCGAAATTTATAATTCCAATCTATCAACCGACACATGAATATAACGAGGGCTCGGGCTCTGAATTACAACCATGCACCTTTCGTGTACATTCATCGCGCATCAATGGTCGTCCAAAACCATTTAGCAACCCACTACTTTTTGCTAAAACAGGCCACATTTTTTAACTGATGAATACTTCTCGTAAATTCGGGAATGTAATTTGCTGACCACGTGTGTCCGTGAAAATACGTTTTGATATTAAAGTTATTAACAACTTTAATTTATTTGTTGTGATCATTCAATTATTACTTTAGTAGTTTATTGTGATCACTAAATTTGATTTGATTGCTGGTTTGAATTTCAAATCCAAATTTGATTTCATTGGTGATCTGATTCTCAAAATCAAATAAAGGTTTGCTTTTTAATATATTTGTTGTGATCGTTGAAGTTGATTTGATAGGTAAATTTATTTTTAAAATTCATATTTAATTTTTATTAGAGAAAAAAGCTTTATGTTTATTGGGATCATTAAAGTTGATTCAATTAATAAATTTAATTTTAAAATATAATTGATAAATTTAATTTTAAAATATAAATGAAATTTAATTTAATTTAATTAATAAAATGTTTTTTTTATTAAATTGAGTTATGAAATTAGAACTTCCAATTTCATGATTTATATAATAATTCAAAATTTATATAATAACCAAAAATAAAATAAATATTAAATTTAAATAAAATTATATTCTTTTTCTTCTTTAAATTAGGATTGTTTTTTAATAAACCTAAATATTTTATAACAATGTCATTATCATCTAACTACAAATTTCCACCCGTTAAAGTAAATATTTTATAATTATTATTATTACTTTTATATTGTCATACTATTGTATATTTATTTTGTCCATCACTTGAATATAATATATTACATTTTGTTATATTTATTATAATAATGTTTTTAAAACATAATAATAATTCATATATCATATCAATTTATAATTATTATTATTACTTTTATATTGTCCTACTATTGTATATTTATTTTGTCCATCACTTGAATATAATATATTACATTTTGTTATATTTATTATAATAATGTTTTTAAAACATAATAATAATTCATATATCATATCAACACAATTTTATATTAATTATTGTAATATTACAATTTACATAATTTTGCATTATTTTAAAAGTATTTAAATTTTATATTGATAAATTATATTAAGAAAACAATAAAAGTATTTAAATTTTATATTGATAAATTATATTAAGAAAACAATTGGTGTATAGTTTAAATTTGAGAAAAAATGAGTGTTTTATTAATTTCTTAAATTTTATTATTTTATCGGAACAAAAGTGCGATGCATACAATGGTATCAAAATAATTAATTTAAGAAAGAAAGAAAAAGATTGTAAAATGATAAGACTTTCTTGCATATCACGGAGATCAAAATATTGTTCCATTTGTAATGTCCATGTTACTAGATCTTTGTCATCAAACTTTCTTATATCGATCTTTGGAATGTGGTTGGTCTTCAATTTTTAGGTAGAGTCTTTATAATCATTATTAACATTTTTTTTGGTCTCATCATGAGTTTCATGGGATATATTTTCACCATTACAAGGCATTTCTTGCAGAAACTTTGTCAAACATTCCTTCAAACCTTCCATGTCTTCTTTCAAACCATCCATCTTAGCTTCCATGTCTGCATTTAATCCATCCTTCAAACCTTCTATGTCTCCTTTAAACCATTCTTCAAACCATCCATCTTAGCTTCCATTTCATTTTTGGTTACGCTTTGCGAGAGAAAATTTTGTTGCACTTGGTCGCGGAATTTTGATATATCTTGTTGCATTTATTCCTCTTCCTCATGCGTCATAGTAGAGATTTTTGGTTGCTTACTAATTGTATCCATTTTTTTTCTTCGATGAATTTTGGAATCAAACAATGATATCTATATTTCACTATGCCCTTTGAATCACTTCAAAATAAAATTTCAAACAAAAGTTATGCAAATGTTTTAAAAAATGCACACATTTTTCGTGTTTTTAGGAGCTCCATATTGTAATTGTTCTATCTCTGTAATTTCATATCTCCAAGGTTTGAAATTTTGTCCCATGGTAGCCTTTTGAGTCTTCTTTCTAATGTCACAAGTCAGACCAATATTGGATTTTTCAAGAAAGAGTTATTTCTAATCTCCCATGATGACCTAGTTATAGACTAGTTTAGTAGAGAAAACATGTATGGAGTGCCATGTGTCATTGTTTCAACTTTTGGCCCTGAAAATGATATCCAGAAACTTATTGTCTGTGATATTTCAGTCACCTTTTACGAAATTCAAATCCTATGCTCAGAGAGAGTTATGATAATTTTCGTTAGGTCACCTATTTGAGATTGAATTATGGAGCCTATAGAATCCCTAACTTCATCGAATCATATCTCTGAAAGTATAGCAAACCAAGATATGAAATTTGTACACAAAGTTAACCAATATTTCAGTGCCACGTGGTTGTAATTTCAACTTCTGAAGCCTCATAGAAAAATGTTATAGTAAAATTTCAACATGACCTATTTGAAGAAGTGAAACCCTAGAATCCAAACCTATGATACCAAATGTTATGCAACTAACTCACAAAATAGAAGAAAAGATAGATCAACGACTTAAAAATTAGCCTCTTCAAGGGGGAAACCTCATTTACATTACATAAATCAACAATTCTTGGACGATACAAATGGTAAGACCTCCTTGGTTTATATAGGAGTCCAAGGGGTCACAATATAATCAAAGCCTACATAACAATAATAATGTAGGGGCATAATAATAAAAATAGTGAGATTCTTTGAGGCATAACAATAACAACATGGGGATACATGGATACAATAATAACAATAGGGGGACTACACTACCAATAAAAGGAATACACTAGTATTATAGGGACCTAACAATACTCATTCAACACATGTCTACACTTGACAATTGACAACTATATATGGAGATACACAAAAAATACAATAAAAAAATAGTTTTCTTTCATTTTTCTTAAAAACATCATCATTCTTATTTTATTATTTTAATTATTATTTTATAATTTTCCTTAATAAGCCTATTTTAAACATCAAAATTCCCTTAATACTTAACAATAAATAAATACATTAATTTCTTACCTATGTTTGATGTATTAGTATTTGTATGTTACTTTCTTAATATCATTGTTTCCTTTCATTTAGTGTGTGTTGGACACCTAATCCGCTAACGATTAAGATGTGGAAGTTGAACAGTCAAAGGGAGTCCAAGAGACCTTGGAATATGGAATCCAATGATTATGTAAAATTTATTATAAATGTATATCTTATGAATAGTAAATGCAACTCACGATTATCTTATTTGTTGTCCGTTTTATGTTCGTGTTTAACATGGTATTAGAGCGAACATATTCTAGACCTGCTCCAATTTGAGGAATTGTACTATTGTAATGCTTTTTGTGACTAGACTTGGGTGTTGTTCAAATCATTTCAAATTTTCACTAGACATGTCCTCCTCAATTATTGCATGCACTTATCCTTCTAGACCATTGTTTCTTTGAAGTGCTAAAAAAAGTTGTCTCACTCAGACCTATATCATTTGTTTCTCTACCAATTATTGGCTTATCACATCGGTTTCTCTGAGCTCTGACATGAACTCGATGATTTATTTTTGAAACCATAGTGCGTTGAAGGATTTAAATTAATTGTTTGAAAATTTTCCCAATGATACTTGTGCATTTCAATCATAGTTCATAACGTAGTTTGTTTTCGATATTCAACCATTCATGTGTCCATTCACCTACTCAATCCGGTCGATGATGTAGATGACACCAACATAAAAGATTGTGTTTTTCTGCTCTTGTATATGTGCAAACCCAAGAAGTTCAGTGTTTGAATATATGAGCTGTAGCCATAAGATTCGAAGGACCTATAGGAGAGAAAATTCATTCCACTAATTGCATGTGTCTGCAAGATCTCTGGTGCTCCCTTTCATGGTGTTTTCTATATACAAATAAAGAGAAGAAAAAAGTAAGATTCAAGAGATAATTTTATAATACTGTGTTGCAATTGCAACGAAAATGAGTAATGCGGGTGCTGGGGCTATGAATTCATCAGGGAACTCGATATTGAAATGAGGGCGATGCAATTATGGGCATAGATATAAAATGAATAATTTGGCTTTCGTACCACCAGTACAATGGTCACTGGATCAAAACCAGATAAGTTTAGTGTAAGGCTCTATTATCAACATTGTAATGCAATACGTTCAATATTTACGATGTGTTGGTTCAGGACGGTCACTTTCTTTTCCTTGGTATCTTATGTTATCCTCGCAAGAATACAGACTAGCTGTGTTTTTGCAGTTGTCATAAGAGCTATGTCTTTTATTTTTGATATGTTCCAGATGGGGTACGCATGTAATAACTCGCTCTAGTGGTTGCCATACATACATTATATACTCTTTCTTCGGCAGTGAAGGATCACATATTATTATGATATTTTATCTTTGAGACATGGGAATTTAATTCACACTTGTAATACATATGGCCCATGCATATCCATCTGGTTAGTATCTTCATTCCTACGAGTATTGCTTTTGCATTTAGAGTTTACATTGTTCCAATTGTATTCGTGCATGATATGTTCCTTGATAATTCCTCTCTCATTTTAATCCTAACAATGTGTTGGCTAAAATGATGGCTATCTACATTGAATATGTGTTGGAATACGGAAATGTGTTGTGTGTTTGAAGGCGAACAAGGTGAATTGTTGTTTATAATTTCGTGAGTAGTGATGTCATCCAAAATTTGTTTGATGCATTTCTTTTATATATGTCGAAGCCATATATATTTCTTGTGATGCTAATTAGTTTATATCGACAATGATATGTGCATTTTTTTCTATGTTTTGGTGAATGTAGCATATGCTTTGAAGGCCATGGTATGTATATGTTAGAGAGCACACAATCCATGGTACACTTTGCAAGTAGTATGTGGTATGGTGGCTTTCTCTTTGCATTAAGAATTTTACTAGTACGGAAAATGACAAATTATATGCTAGTTGAGTTATTTTTTAAGGTTGTGTGGTATATATATGCTAGTGTTTTCTCTACTTTGAATTATATACCATGAAACTTAAGTTGCGCTCTTTCCAAAACTAAAAGTTTCTTAGTTTATGCTAATGTGGACTTACTCAAATTTCCAACGATAAATGAAAGACTATTGACATTGTATTGTGAGTGGGTGTTGCTTCTTCTTCGCTTCTTCTTCATTTGTTCATAGTTGTGATCAAATGTTTTTTCAAGATATGTAGAAAATGGATCGAAGTGCTAAAGCATTAGAGTTTATGAAAAATATGATACATTCTAATGTTTATGAAACAATAAAAAACAATAAGGAAACATTTTTTGACATTCAAACTTGTTTGCAAAATGTACAAGAGAAAATCAATTTTTTGCAGCTTGAATCACAACTACAACAAAATGAGTTACAAAAAATATAACATATTGAACTTTCTTTTGTTCAAAGCAACCCCATTCTTGAGATTGAAGCTAACTCTAATCAACAACTATACATTGTTTAGATCTTTGAGACCAATGCAAGAGCACATTTGCATGCATAAGTAAAAAATTAATCTGTACTTCCCAAGTCCATGATCATACCCTGGGAAGAGATTGTCAACAACAAGCACCGAATGAGTCTTGGATATGACAAGGAGGTTTCCTTTCATACTTCGGACGTGATGGATTTCTTCATGAGAGTTTATTTTCACTTGTTCTTGCTCTTCCTCCATAAAAACCGATTGTTAAATGCCAACATTGTGACCTAGTTGGCAATGTGAAAGATCATTATTTTTATCTTAACCAGTGCAAGAATTATGGTCAACACACTCATCCTTCAAAAAAATATTCAAAATAAAACCTTCTGCAAGAACAAATATTCACCTTGGATGAATTTCTTCTTAGCAATGAACTTCAACTACTAAGAAAATATTTCAGTCATAGGTTAAAATTTCTTCTGGAGTATTTAAAATTATTGTAGTTGCGATCTCTTCATATTTTGACCTGTATCTGACAAGGGGGAATTGATGGTCATCTAAAATTTTCAAATATAAATCAAGCAAACCTGAGCTACAACTTGAACCTATGCTTGAGCCTACAACCAGACACAACCATACACATATTCAGAGTTGTAGCCAGAGACAAAGAAGCCCTTGAGCATGTCTTTTGGTTGGTGGCTTTCCTTAATCACTACAGGTTAAAACCTCTCTTTTTAGGTTTAGGTTCTCCTTTTTTCTATAGGTTGAAGAACTCCCTTTTCCAAGTCGATGGTCTCCATCTTTAGCATTAAGGAGAACTTTATTTAGTAGAAGACTTCAACTTCTTGACAATTTTAGCAGAGTTCTAGGAATCACACTATGCATTCCAGGTTGAGACCCAAAGGTCTCTCATTTCACAAAAGATGGGAGCAGTTCCTCTAATAGATGATATCAATTTCTGGCCAAAGTTGGAAGAGTTCGAGGAACTACACTGAGCATTCCAGTGTTGGTGGTCATCCTTAAGCCACTGACACTTGAGACCTTGAGTTCTCCCACCTTATACTATCATCTCATAGAACACATTCAACCATTGGTTATGACTATTAATAATATTATAGCTCTCTTCTTGGACTCATATATACCCCTTCGAATTAAGGGGGGAATATTGGACACGTGATCCACTAAGGATTAGGGTTTGGAATTTTAATAGTCAAAGGGAGTCCAAGAGACCTTAGAATATGGAATCCAATAATAATGTAAAATGTATTATAAATATATATCTTCTGAATAGTAAATTCAACTCATGATTATCTTATCTGTTGTCCATTTTATGTTTTTGTTTAACAATGTGTTTAGTTATTTTTTTTCTTCAAATGTTTAGTCGTATTTATTAATGATATTAAAGTCTTTTGCATCCCCTTTTATAAGGTAGAGGTGTAGAAGCTATTTTAGATAAATGACTTATGTTATTACTTTTCTTGTAAATTTATGCTTATTAATCATATTAAAGGTTTTTAGGTTCATTCTTATAAGGCAAAGGTGGCAGTGTAGAATCTTTTCCAATGAAATTATTTATGTTATTATTTGTTTTGAATTGAAATAAATATTTTTTGATATAGTTGTGTTTAAAGGCAATAATTTTTATAATGTACAAGGATAAACATGTTGTTAGACGTGTAATTATGTTGATGTTTATACCAATAAGTGTGTTAATTTAATCCTTTTAAATTTGTAATTTAATTATAGATAATTATTAGATGAATGGTACAAATTCAAACTTCACAAAATATTCTAGAATATTTTTATTGATTGTCACACATAAAAAGTTGAGATTTACCTAAAACATTTTCATGATCTTTTTATCCTTTTAATTTAATTGATTAATTAAAAAAATATTATATGAATATACTTATGGTTTTTTTGAACATTTGGTATTAGTAATCCATGGTATTTTAATAAATCTTATTTAGAGCTTAAGAATCTCCACGTAAAGTAAGGGTGAAATCTTCATGGTTAAGAATCTTGTTACATTTTTTTTTTTTAATTGTACATATGTTTAAATTTTATATTCATTTTGTTTATAATAATAATAATAATGATAGAAGTATAACTTAGTTACTTTTTATTATTTTTTTATTCTTGCAATGTGAGATGTATTACTACACTAGTTAACAATATAGGAGTAAAAATATTTTTGTGTTAGAGAGATTTGATATGTACACCTAGGATAAAACCAATGATAAGTAAATTAAAATAGATAACATAAGTAAAGGTACAATAGATATGATAGCTACGTAGGAATATTGATATAAAGCAAATATAAATACCTTAATAATAATGAAAAATATATTTTTCACATATCAATATTTGCAAAAAATTTTAGTACTAAGTTCTATTGAGTTGAGTGAGTCTACAAGTAGCCTAGAAATATCTAGGGTTAACATAATGTATACTATTTTTTATTTTTCCTGAGGAAATATCCAGGCAGATCCACCCAAAGGGATCACATCCTATCGACCTATTAGCAAAACCTAACCCCAAGGGCATCAAGGATAATTGAACCATTGACCTCCCATTAGTGAGGTGCTTTAGCGACTACATAATATATACTATTATAAAAGAACAGAGTAAATATCCCATTGAGTTGTTACTCCAAGAATCCCTTGAGGAAATTATAAAAGGATGATTAATTCCTTCATATTATATAATTAGTTCCCATTACCATGAGTCAATGCTCATTAAACTATTCCTCCAAAGGACATACACCATTAAATTTATTGGTAGCTTTAGAATTAAACCTATTTGAAGGAAATACAGATGCATATTCATTACAGAAGTGACTCTGGATCTCACCTAGGACTTTCTCACTTTAACTCTCAACCTAATAACCTCTAGTACACAATTACCCACTAAACCAACTAGTTATCCTAATCACCAAATCTATTCCCCCCCAGCTAAACCAGCCTAAAAGGAGAGCCTGCTTCTTTACAACTAGAGTCCTTCAGACTAACTCTGTCTACTAGTGTTCCAATGCATGTTGGAAAAGAAAATATCTTTGTTGGAAAACTAGAGATGCTTCTATAGAAATTTTATAATATTTTTCATTTGATTAAGTTAGATATCATGTCCCCCTGCCTATGTCTGTTTGTAATACAAATTGATATACTCGAATCAAATATGTCCCTTTCCCAATGAATGAAATTTGTAGTCTACTTTCTCAGATATGAAACCTTTGAAAGTATGTAACTTTCGATTTGGCACAAAGAGAAATGTTTTCCCAATTACTTGGCATAATTCCAAAAATTTAGTCTACTGTAAGGCTAAGGTAATATAAATTTAACATCCCTCAGTATACCTCATACAAAATACAAATGATTAAATTTTTTACAAGATTTTCCAACATGTAGCATCCCATGAATGACTGTCACATACTCTTAAACTGATCATCAAATGATATAACCATAATCGTTAAGTGAAGTAACCATATAAATGGAATGACTATTTGTGTAAAGGAATAATCATTATGCAACTTTTCATCATTAACATCATTGAATTAATCAGGTCTTATTAAAAACATGACGAATGATATAATTACAAATGTTATGCAAGGTGACAATAACATTGAGATAACCAAATAAGCAATCACACAAATGAACTTTGTCTAGGTTGAATTATACTAGCCTCTTGCATTTATGCAACCATACATTCAAGCAGAAAAAGAACTTTGGCTAGGTTGAATTATACTTTGGAGGAACACTTCCTGAATGGTAATATGCTTTGGGAGGATGAATATTTTATATAGAAACATAAAGAACTACTCAAGCATTGAGGACAACATTTTTTTGACGGAGAGGGGCATGCTAGGTCCCTATAATACTAGTGTAGCCTGCATATTTTTACTTTTGTTCCCCATAAAAGCCCACTGTTGTTATTATTGTGCCCCATACAAACCCACTATTTTTATTGTGTGCGCTTACATTATTAATGTTATGTATGCATGTTTTAAAATATGAATTCCATTTTCAAAAGATTCCGGAAAAAAATTGTGTTATAATTTTTTGATGATATACTAATCTACAACATGTCTTGGCAGGATCATATCAACATGTTGACAGGGTTCTCGAACTATTAGAGGAGAAACAATTGTATGAAAAAGCCTCTAAATATTTGTTTGGAGTACAAGAGGTGGAGTATTTGGGTCATACTGTATCTCATGCGGCTGTTAAGTTAGACCCTAACAAAATTAAATCCATGAAGGAATGGAAAATCCCCACAACTTTACGACACCTTCAATGATTTCTTGGGTTTTCAGGGTATTAACACAAGTTAGTAAGAATTATGGGAAAATAAAAACACCTCCAATGACATTATTAAAGAAAAAAACATTTTCTTGGACTCCAAAAGAAATTAAGGCCTTTGAAAATCTTAAAGAGGCAATGTGCCGAACTCCAGACTTAGCTACACCAGACTTCAAAAAAAACTTTTATTTTGGAATATGGAATTGGTGTTATTTTAATGAAATAAGTAAGACCCATTACCTTTGAAATTTATCCAATCAAGGGAAATAATATACACAAACTCATTTATAAGAAGGAAATGCTTGCAATTCTACATTCCTTGAAGCAATGGCACCCTTACCTAATTGGAAGACACTTCAATGTAAAATAAGATCATGATAGTATAAAATACTTCTTGGAACAAAGTTATTTTCAAAAGAGCAGCAAAAATGGGTCACAAAGTTGTTGGGTTATGAATATGAAATCATTTACAAGAAAAGGAAGAAAAATGTTATTACAGATGCACTATGAAGAAAATATGAGGATGTGGAGGCATTAGTCTGTGCCATTTCTATTATCCAACATGATTGATAAAGGATGCTGAGGATGGATGGAAGAATTATGAAGAGGTGTGGAAACTCGTTCAAAGTTGCAGCCACATCCCATTATAACTGATACTTTCATCTGGAAAAATGATTCACAATGGTACAAAGATCACTTATATTTATGTCAGAATTCCAAAATCAAACAAAAAGTTACTTTGGAATTGCACACCTCTCCTTTAGGAATGGACACATGATTTTTAAAAACTTGCCACAAGGTCAATAAGGATTTTTTTGGGGGATGGTATTAAATATAATGTTCAAAAGTTTGTTGATGATTTTTTAGCTTTTGAACCAAATAAAGTCGAGACAGTTAAAACCTTGGGTATTTTACAATCATTAGCCATTCCATGTTAGCATTGGGAGAAGGTCTCAATGGATTTTATCACAAGTGTACCCAAGTCTAAAGGAAAATGTATCATCATGGTGGCAGTTGATAGACTTACCAAGTACACACACTTTTGTATGTTATCTCATCCCTTCAAAGCCAATACAGTCGCTACTATATTTATGAAAAAATTTCAAAAGTAACATGGAAAACCAAATATTATTGTAAGTGAAAAAGATCCCATTTTCATTAGAAATTTTTGGACAAAATTATTTTATTTTCTTGGTATTCAATTCACTCATAGCTCATCTTATCATCCTCAACCTAATGGGAAAACTGAGCTAGTGAAAATATGTGTGACAGGTTGTATTTGTTTCTTTGTATCTCATAAAAAAGCATAATGGGTCAAGTGGTTACATCTAGCAGAATGTGGATATAAAACTTGCTTCCATACCATAAAAAAATGACCCCATCTATGGCGCTTTACAAATATCATCCACCATCCATCACATCATATCTAAAGGACACTTCTAAGGTTCAAGCAATTGAAGATCATATTAACCATCAATAAAAAGTTATCAAACTCTTAAAGGCTAATATAACTCTAGCACATAATATAATGAAGCAATAATCATATCAACATCGCAAAAAAAAAATGACGTAGGTAATTGGGTAGCTTTATGGATACAACCATACAAACAAATGTCACACATGCAAGCTAAGAAGGATAATAAATTATCACCCAAGTATTATGGCCCTTATAAGGTGTTCCAAAATATTGGTACTATGACATACAAATTGGATCTACCTAAATCTTTATGAATACACCCAATTTTCCATGTTTCATGTTTGAACAAGGTTATAGGTGACAAGCTTCTAGTTCAAACTATATTGCTAGAACTTGATGAGGAAGTAAAAATCATATTGGAGCTTGAAGCCTTCACAAAAATAAGAATCCGAGAGAGGCTCTATGGAATCAATAAATTCCAAAGTATCTCATTAAGTGGAAGAACTTACCCGTTAAATATTCCACATAGAAGTACGATTATTTTATACAGAAGCATCTAGAACTACTCAAGCAATGAGGACAACATTTTTGAAGGAGAGGAGCATGTTAGGTCCCTATAATATTATTGTAGCCACCATAGTGTTATTTTTATGCCCCATAGAATCCCACTATTGTTATTATTTTTCCCCATAACTACCAACTATTATTATTGTGTTCCCTTAGATTATTTTTGTTTTTTAGGCTGTAATTATAATTTGATCCTTTAGACTCTTATTTCTATCTGATTTATATTTTATAGGAAAACCAAACATGTTTCAAGATTAACACTAGAGAAACTTTGAGGTAAAAAATGGGTCTCAAAACAAAAGTGTACAAACAAAATCAACTTTATAAGTACCAATAGGATTCAAGATTATGATGTCAACCATGTGGGATGATTCACCAATTTTGGAGTAAAAAAGTATGAGGATTGAAAAAAAAAAACTACTTTTTGAACTCGTATTTTACACTTATCTCCTTACACTTTTACTCAAATTTCAAGTGGGGGCACTCATTGGATACATAATTTAATTACTCATCCGAGGAATACCCATGTTTCATACTCTCGATGGACCCTACTACACAAAAAATGAAAAATACATGAAAAATGTGATTGCATCCAACGAGTGCCCCCACTAGAAATTTGAATAAAAATGTAGGGAGACATGTTTAAAATATGAGTTGAAAAAATAGTTTTTTTCTTTTTCTTTTTCCCTCTAAAATTTGATGATGTAATGTAATATTATTTTATTATTTCCATTGTTATTTTATAAATTTCCTTAGGAGGCCCATTTTAGACCTCAAAAATTCTCTAATAACTAATCAACAAGCTGAAAATCAAGCTTTAAAAGGTGTGTATTTTTATATTTGCATAACTTTTGTTTGAAAAATTAGTTTGAGGTTATTCAAAGAGTAGAGTGAAGTGTTGTAATCTAGCGAAAATCATGTATTGTTACCTGTAGACATACTTCAAGAAATTATATAGTAAGAATATAAAGATATGATAAATATAGTAATGGAGAGATAGCCAAGATGCATAAATGTATTCTTTATTATGTGTCGAATCGACTTGTTACATTTCTATATATATATATATATATATATAGATACTAACAAGACAATTATGTAGATCTAGTTGTCTAACTAATCATGTTGGTTAATTTGTTCATTAGTTATAATTACATCACATTACAGACTGTTGACTTTAGAAGGTCTATTCAACTCAGTTGAATATCCCATTTCCATCAGACTAGTCAGTCAAACAGACTAGCTCCTCCAACATCTCCCCCACCCTCAAAGCCTTATTCGTACCAAAGAAAGGGAGAGTTAGAGTAAATAAAAGATAAAATACATTTTTTTGTTTACATATTCAAGTAGGTAGTTTCTAAAGATAAGTATTACAGTGAAGAAAAATTATGTTAAGACAATTAGTGGATTAGTGTCATGTGCCTCTGTTGTTGCATTCAGAACCTTTGAAGTTGGATGAGATGACTAATTCACTGCTTGGTCGACTTCTGCTTCAGGAGATAATTGCTTTTAAGTGGAAATAAATGTTGAAACACTAGGAGTGTAGAACTGATAGGCAGGCCATTGGGGATGCGGTGATGTCAAACGTGCTTATGGTGGTGGAAATGGGCCTAGGAAAGTAGTTTGGTAGATTAGTGGAGTAAGAATATGTAGGTGTTCATCAAAGATCAACCATTCTATAACTGCTACTCAATAATTCACACTGGACTCTGTAGGATTAGTTATATATTGTACATTTTCTTCCATAGATGTGTGCTCTGTTATCCTCTGACTTAAAGGCTTGGTTGCTTCAATACTAACAACTTGCTGAAGAATTTATTGCAGGAATTCAGACACATATGAAGATTTATGGTCAGACTTATTCCCTTCCCATAAACATTGGCGATATTGTTGGAGGAGTTGTCAGTGGCTTTCCCTTTCTTCTTCCAGTTTGTATTTAATTATCTATTGGGTTCCAGGATCTAAATATTTTTTGGTCGATATATCTCTAATAATAATCTCGTGAGCCCTTATCTTTGAATGAACAAAAGACAGGTAGGTATGCCAATTATTTAATGCAATAGTAATAGGAGCTCCTCTATCTAGTGCGGCTTCTAAAGTTTATTTTCCTGGTAAAAACTCACAATGGGACTTCTGCAATACCAGTGTGAAACTAGGATTTGCGAAAACTGTGAGTCGGGTTTGCATCTCTGAAACTTGTTCCGGAAGTGGGACATTTTGGTCAATCAATTGTTCTAACATCTATTGGTCAACAATGAGATGACCCTCAATCTTGGTTGAGGGTGGTATGTGTAATTTTTCTGCTTCCTAGCTTTAACATGCCAACCAAGTCTCCCTTTCTTGTTCTTGTAAATGTTGAAGGTTGTCAGTATCTTTCTTTCTCTTCTGCAACCATTTCTTGAAAACTTAAATAGACTATTCAATAGCTTGAAGGAGTTGTTGTCTCTTGAAAGTTTAATGTCAAAATACTTGGTAGTAATATCAAGAGGCTTATTTTTCTCTTTCGTTGCTTGAATGGATGTTATACCTGGTTCTGTAGTTATTTAAGTAGTCGAAATGGATTTCGTACCTAGATTATTTTCAATTATTGTATTGGTGACATGTAATTATTTTCCTTTCTCTTGTTGGTACTCAGTCGAAGTACCAGTTGTCTCTTGATTGTAGTCTCTGATAATTTTGTCAGATTGAGTCCTCTCGAAAAAAATATCTTTGATATTATGCTCTGAATTATTTTGAATATTTGATTGATTTAGTTCCGACCAATGGTCCTCCTACTGGGATTTCCCTAGTTGAGTTCACTCCGACTTGTTTTATTTTGATTGGTGTCTCTCAGACTATTAATTGTCAGAATTTTCTCTTTCCGACTTCTCTTCATAAGACTGCCATTTTTAGATTGTTCTTTGTCAGTTTACTCTTCTCCACAGTGCTCCCCTTCAAACTCCTCTTGGATGGATTTATTGTATTATTCTAAAATAGGGGTCAGAGAGTGGATAGGAGTATCATTTTTTAAGTTAATCTCTATGACTATAGCATACTGACCTGTGTACCATTAAGTTGGCATTGTAGTGACGAAGAGTCATCATTATGCATATATTTTTCAATTACTTCATCCATTTTGTGTTGGATGCCCTTAGTGAGAATGATTTTGGCATTTTATATGGCATCGGGGATTTACGTTTTGATGGATGGAGCTCTAGACCTGCAAGACTTATTTGTTGTTTTCTCTTCGGGATGTACTTTTTTAATGACCTCTTCCAACTGCTACTTCTTGTCAGGGCCATCCAGTCTAATTATCTAAAACACTATTTCCCATTGAGTTGACTTGGTTTTAGATGGAGTGGACTTGGGGCCAATGGATTCTTTATGGAAAAACTTGTGTGAGGACTCAAGAAATGGTATTGACAGTGTTGAAAGTAGCAACAAGAAATGCTAAATATGGAAGTGCTAAAAATAGCACTACTATAAATAGCATTTTAGGATACATTCCAATTTTAGTTAGTCTCTGAACTAAAATTCAGAATTAAAATTCGAATTTGATCTTAGCAGTTGTTTGAAAAATAATTAATTAATTCATCTGGAGTTAATTAGTTGAATAAAATCAAACATGAAGTCTATGTGAAGACATGCAACATTTTCCCCTTTTAATTGAGGAAGTTATCCCTTGATTAAGGAGACCAGGATGAGTTGTACTTTGAGTTGTAATTAGTTAGCACAGATAACTGAGTTAAGTTCCCAACAATTTGTGGCACTGATTGTGAGTTCAGTTAGTTAATGCATGCATGCATGTAACTGTTGTACTTCAGATAACTGAATATTCTTTCATAAATAACTCATACATGTTAGTTCAATCAGAGACCCAATTGAGATCAAATGATGGGACAGTGTACTATCAGTTGCAGGAATATTCCATTGAGGATATCTCTTGCATGCAGAAGGAACTTATTCCTTAGAGATTCCGTAGTTACTTCTGAGTTTGGTGAGTTGTGTGAGAGGCCAATTCACACAGGTGGCAGCCAGAGGATCCAAGAGAAAATGTGCAAGGAAATAGGAGTCTTGGAGGACTAAGGGAAGGCATATGTTGTGTCTATTCAATCTATGAGCAGCATTGAGGGATTGTACTGAGAGCTGGATAGCTTGTGAGCTAAAGCTTTGTGTAATACAGACATATTTCCACTTGTATGATAATATAGAGATCAGGGTTCTTAGCTGAGGCCTTCCCTAGAGTATTCTTTTGTGTTCATGTGCGATTGATTTCTCATTCTCTATTATATGTTTTCTATCTGATCTTGCTCAAAATCGATTAAGCTTCCGCAAGTTTGCTTGTAGAAGTAGATCAAGTATTTTGCTTTAGTATATTGCATTATCTGGTGATCTACAGTGGGAAATTCTACATGGTATCAGAGAAAAGGTGATCAAAGCAGAGAAAAATATACAAAGAAGGGGGAAGTTCAAAGTTTGAAGTTCCTGATTATAGAATTCGAATTCTTATCACATCTCAAATTTCACCAATGGCATTCAACAGTTTGAGACTCGAGTATGCCCTTGATGGCAGCTCGAATTATATAGCCTGGAAGGATCGCATGGAAGTGGTGTTAGAGGAGAACGGTTTGAAGGAATTCATTGATCAAGAAGTCCCCAAGCCAGTAGCTTCTAATACCCAAGAAATGGAAAAATGGAAGAAATGTGTGGCTAGAGCGAAGAGGATTCTTTTGGAGGAAGTTCAAGACCACATAGTCTCGAGTCTCCAAGGGAAGGAGACACCATTTTCAGTGTGGAAAACATTGAATGATCTATATCAGAACAACAATGATCAGAGGAAGCTTGCGCTGAAAGACAAGCTTCAGAAAATCAAGTGTGAAAAGGGCAACACGATCTCTACATATCTAAACAAGCTCACCACCTGCAAGGATGAGCTTGGAATTTTAGGGATCACGATAGCCGATGATGACATGGTGAGTCTTTCTCTCCTCGTTCTTCCTAAGAGCTAGCATATCTACCAAGACTCGGTAAATGGAAGAGAGAAACTGCCAGATTAAGAACGACTTTGGTCAGATGTGATGTAGGAGGAGATAATAATAAGCACCAGAGATGGATCTTCATCAAAGAAAGATGATGAAGAAAATCTAGCCTTAGCGAGTAAGGCGAGGAAAGGGAAATGGAAGGCGTCCCATTCCAAATCCAGTTCTTCCCATGGTGGAAAGAAGATTGACAAATCGAAAGTGGGATGCTTTCATTGTCATGAGATGGACCATTATGCTACGAATTGTCCACAGAAGAAATCTAAGAAGGGATCCTCGAATGGATCAGATGGTGAGGCACTAGCCTCACAGTTCGAATTGGATTTCATCGTCATCATATGCATGGTTTCATTGATGATGGGGTGTGTTTGGTACCTATACAATGGAGCCTCATTCCACATGACTGGTGACAAGAATGTATTCAGTACATTGGAGGAGAAGGACCTCCAGATGCGCATCGAGATGGGGAATGATGGAAAGTACCGTGTTTCAAGTGAAGGTATGCTTGTGTTTCAGAGGGAGCATGGAGCTCCTCTCACCCTGACTAATGTAAAGTATGTGCCTGGTTTGAAGAAGAATCTTGTATTCGTCACTATGCTGGAAGACAAAGGCTATGATGTAGTCTTTAGCAAAGGAAAGGCATTCCTGAGGCATATTGGCACTGGACAGACCAAGAGGATTTGGATTTGAGTAAAGAATCTCTATAAGCTGGATGTTGATGACTGTGCTACATTCAGTTCCAAAGATGAGTTGGTGCTGAGCCAAGATGTTGGTGAGCTATGGCATAGAAGATTGGGCCACTTACACCATGGGGCCTTGAAGATCATGCAGCAAATTTCTACCGGACTTCCCAAGGGAAAACTAGAGCAAATGGATACATGCAAAGGTTGTACCTTGGGTAAGTATGCAAAATATTCCTTTCAAGATCGAGACAGTAGAGCTGGAGAAATCCTAAAGCGAGTTCATACAGATGTGTGTGGACCATTCTCTACAGCCTCCACCACTAAACAAAGGTACTATGTTATTTTTATTGATGATTTTTCTTGTAGATGTTGGATCTACTTCATGCAGAATAAGGATCAAACCTTCTCAAGGTTTTGTGAGTTCAAAGCCTTGGCAGAGAAAGAATCTGGAAAGAAAATAAGGGCCTTGCATAGCGACAATGGAGGAGAGTATGTCTCCCAACAGTTTAAGGACTTTTGTGCAGCAGAAGGAATTAAATGGGCGTTGACAGCACCCCATAACCCATAGCGGAATGGGGTGGCCAAAAGGAAGAACAGATCGATTGTGGGAGTAGCTCAAGCAATGTTGCATGACCAAATCCTATCACTTCATTTGTGGGATGAGGCATGCAATACAACAATATACTTGTAGAATAGAAGCCCACATCGTATACTAGGGATGAAGACACCAGTGGAGGCCTTTTCCGAGAAGGGACCAGATGTGACTCACTTCAGCATATTTGGATCATTTTTTTATTTCCATGTGGCCAAAGATGCCCGGAAGAAGCTAGATCCAACAATTGAGTTAGGGATACTTGTGGGGTACACTGATATACCCCACAAATATCAGGTGTTCTTGCCTACCAGTCAGAGGACAGTGGTACATAGAGATCTGAAGTTTGATGAGCAGAAATCCATGCGAGTGTCCCTTGAGAGGGAGCTCAAGCTGCATGCAGAGGAGGAACTTTTAGTTCCTAAGGAGGAGGAGCCTCAGACTGATGCAGAGAAGTTGCATGTAGAGGATTCGAGAGTGGAGACATCCACTCATGTAGAGTCTTCCAGAGATGGGTGAAAATGCTCAAGGGAATCTGAAAAATTGATGCTGGATGCGAGAGAGAATGTGCGACAACCATCTTCTCAGCGCAGACAGAGGAGGTCACCTGATTGATACATTGGATACATGGCCCTAGTTGGGGAGTGTGTAGAGACTAAACCTTCTTCTTCTGAGGAAGCAGTGCAACAACCAATCTAGGTTGATGCAATGGTGGAGGAGTATGACTCCATCATTCAGAATAGTGTTTGGGATGTTGTCCCAAGACCAGAGGACAAGTCAATGGCTAGTTCCCAATGGCTTTACAAGGTAAAGCAAGCAGTTGATGGTAGTGATGAGAAACATAAGGCAAGGTTTGTTGCTCGTGGTTTCTCACAGGTCGAGGGGATTGACTACGATGAGGATTTTGCTCTTGTAGCGAGGTACTCATCTATCAGATCGATGTTGGCACTATCAGCTCAGTTGGGTTGGAAGATCCATCAAATGGATGTGAAGACTATGTTCCTCAATGGCAAGATTGAGGAAGAGGTGTACATTGAGCAGCCGGAAGGTTTTCAGACCTTCGATTGTGAGTTACATGTGTACCAATTCAAGAGATCTTTGTATGGGATGAAGTAAGCACCTCATTCTTGGTACACCAGGATCGATAGCTATTTCACTGGGATGGGCTTCACAAAGAGAGAAGCAGATGTGAACCTTTACCACATCATGGTAGAAGGTAAGCCATTGATCATTGTTCTTTATGTTGATGATCTGATATTGACATGTGATGATCAGTTGATCAAGTCTTGCAAGGAGGACCTTGCAAGAGAGTTCTAGATGAAAGACATGGGTCTTATGCACTACTTTCTAGGCATGGAAGGGTGTTAGATGGATGGGGAAGTGTTTGTGTCTCAAGGAAAGTATGCTAATGAGATACTCAGGCGATTCCACATGGAGAAGTACAAGCCCAAGTAGACTCCTCTAGCTGATAACTGGAGGAAGGAGGATGCTACTTCAAGTGAGGTAGTAGTTGCTACTGTTTATTGGCATCTTCTGGGTTCATTGATGTATTTAGTGAACACACGACTAGATTTGTGCTTTGCGGTGAATCAGATGAGTCAAGCTATGGTTCAGGCTACCAAGCTATTTTGGAAGGCAGTGAAGCATGTGCTGAGATACCTCAGAGGCACATCTCAGTATGGACTGTGGTACAGAAGGATAGAGGGAGTGAAACTTCAGGGCTTCACAGATGCATATTGGGTAGGGAGTCCATCAGACTAGAAGAGCACCTTAGGAGGAATTTTCAACCTTGGTTTAGCTGCAGTTTCTTGGTACAGTAGGAAATAGAGGCCAGTTGCACTTAGCTCAGTAGAGGTTGAATACATGGCTACCAGTCAAGCAGCATGTGAGGCCATTTAGATGCGGAAAATTCTATTTGGATTGTTTGGTCGGAGGATGGATCCAACTATGATCTATTGCGATAATCAAAGTTGTATCAAACTCTCTGAGAATCCAGTATTTCATGACAGGTCCAAGCACATCGATATCTGGTATCATCATCTTCGAGACTGTGTGGTGAAGAGGATCATGTTGTTGTTGTATGTTTCGACCGAGGAATAAGATGCAGATATTTTGACTAAGGCATTGTCAAAATGCAAGTTCGAGTTCCACAAAGACAAGATTGGGGTGACAGAAATCCCTTTCTTGTTGAGAGGGAGTGTTGAAAATAGCAACACAAAATGCTAAAAATAGCACTGCTATAAATAACATTTCCAGATACATTCCAATTTTAGTTAGTCCTTGAACTAAAATTGAGAATTAAAATTTGAAATTGATCTTAGCAGCTGTTTGAAAAATAGTTAATTAATTCATGTTGAGTTAATTAGTTGGAGAATATCAAACATGAAGTCTATGTAAAGACATGCAACAATTTCCCCTGTAATTGAGGAAGTTATCCATTGATTAAGGAGATCAGGATGAGTTGTACTTTCAGTTGTAATTAGTTAGCTTAGTTAACTGAGTTAAGTCCAGTTATATTAGTTCCAACAGTTTGTGGAAATGATTGTGAGTTCAGTTAGTTAATGGATGCATGCATGTAACTGTTGTACTTCAGATAACTGAATATTCTCTCATAAATAACTCATGCATGTCAGTTCAGTCATATACCCAGTTGAGATTAGATGTGTTGGGAAGTGGATCCCCCCATAGCCTGTTTTTGGGGTTTAAAGCCCGAGTTTTGGTCCATGTAATGTAAGGACTCTGCGAAATGCGGGTGTAGAGCGTGAAAGTCTAGGTTGAGTCAAAGGGTTGTCCGCCCTGAAATAATGTAATTTAATGTAAAGATGTGTCGACCTACCCATGGTCTGTAAACCATGGGATTTTATAAATAGAGCGAGGTTCTGTGTGGAAAGACAGTTCTAAGTTTTTGACAAGCAAGTAAGAAGATAGATGTGAAGGCATGGTTAGAGGCTAGGAGTGGATCTGAAGTGTATTAGGTTGTAGTAGTAGGAAGAGGCTCTGCAGCTGAGTGCACAGAGGCCTAGTAGAGTCTGCAGGTGAGTGCACAGACCCATACAGCTGAGTGCGCAGGGCAGAGTCGGGTCTGTACTGTACTGAGCTGGAAGAGAATTAGTAATAAAGATAAGTTGATTCAGCATATTGTGCATCTATTCTGTGGATCTGTATTTCTGTGTTTCGGGTAATCTTTACACATTTATCCTATTTATGGTTACGCACATGTATTTGTATGATGAATAAAGTAATAAGAACATTGGGATCACAAAAGTTAAGTTAAGTATTAACATAATAGCACAATACATAAAAGATCAGGGTAGAACATTATTTGTGCCTTATAGTGCTGCGCGAGGGTCGTGAAGGATAGACAGCTGCATGAAGCAGTGCGAGCGTGCAGAAACTTCATCAATACATCCCTAGGGTGCGGAAACCTAGTTCCAGCACCCTCCCATACTACCTCGGTGAGACCTCAATCCACGCTTCGCAAATTGTTGGTGAAAGGGTCGGTAGTTTCAGGATTTGTTCGACTAAAATCACTTCTAAACCTAGGTCAGGCTCTAAGTAGCCAACAAATGGTTTTGTTGTTGGGACCAAGATTTGCCTAAGGGATGTCTGATGTCATGCCACTAGAACCCAACAAAGAAGGAAGTTGAAGAGTGATTGGATCAGAAGATTCACGAGTTCGTGATACAGGAGAACAGAACCCCGCAAGTATCTGAGAAAAAGTGGCTGGATCGCTATGTGTATATGGAAATCCACGAGATTTTCTTTCCATCCTTTCCTTCTGAATAGTATGAGTGGATCGTGAGGTTAGCTGACAGCCAGGGAAGGTGTAGGCTTCACCAACTAATAGTGTGGACTTTGGAATTAGTGCATAGACTAGACGCATCAGAAGATAAGATTGCACAAGTTGTGGATCATTGGCTCTGTTAGCTTCACTGGAAAAAGGCCCACAAATGGATCTATATAGGATCTTGAAGTCTCCAAATTTGCTTCAAAACATGCTAATGGATCCATTAATGCCCTTGACATTTTAAATTTTGGCTCAAAGATCATCTAATGATCAAAATCGGTGCAGGAGGAAAGCGCTTGGAAGGGCTAAAAATCACTATCGGGAGGCTAAAATGCTTAAAAATCAGTAAAAACCCCTTAGTGCAGGCTTAATACCCAAGAATGCACTGCTGTCATTAGATCTAGCTGATCAACGGCCCAGATCTAAGCGGAAAATTGCAAATTGGCGGTCCCAAGAAGTGGCAATCAGAGCTGGACACCACCGATCAACGACCACCGATGATCGCCATCGCCGGAAGTATCGGTAGAGTATCGATGCAGGTTATATGGAGGTTGTGACTGCGATCAGTGATTAAATGTGGACCATTGATCATGTGGGCAGATCGACGACCAACGTTACATCATCAGATTGCTATCAGTGGAAACCAAAGGAGCGGGCCTATGCACATACAGATGAGCGACCTGATACCTGGGCCTGACCACGGTATATATGAGAATTCATATATACTTGAGATCCGCGCCCACACATATTTCAATGTTTTTTAATATATTTTCATTACTTTAATGAAAATACAAAGGGAGCTTAGACAACGCTGATAACGATAAACCTTGGACCCGATAAGTTATAAAATGAAATATTATAATATTTCAGGTTCAGGGAAAACCAATTTTCAATGATTTTTGTGTATTTTTCGTTGTTCCAAAAAAATACAAAGGGAGTCTAGATAGCGCCAATAGTGATAAACCCCAGACCCGATGGGTTATAAAGCGATATATTATAAAATTTTAGGTCCGGGGAAAGCCAATTTTCAATGGTTTTTGTGTATTTTTGTTGTTCCAACAACATACAAAGGAATCCTGGCAGCGCCGATAGCGATGAAACCGGGACCCGAAAGGGTCCGAGGAGTGGAATATATGAAATTTGAAGTCCGGAATGAATAGTAAACAGGCGGGATTTATCAATGTTACAGCGTTTTCACTGTTTGTGACCAAAACAGTCACTGTTTGCAAGGAAACATGGGGACAGGCTGAATGCAACTTGCGATAGCTACCCAAAGGTGGACCTGATGGATATATATCCCATTTTGGAGGACTTTTGAAGTTCGAAAAGGATAGGGAAGGTGGGATTTATCAATGATTACTATGTTTTCTTTTTATAACAGAAATATACATTTGTTTTCAACAAAGGTCCACCATAAGGCAGCGTTGTTCTGCTACAACAGAAGCATGCATCGTTAAAACATTGGAAGGGCCACAACACATTACAGCCTGAAACAGAAAGTGGTCATGGTGCAGATAGCAGAGCCTGCCCAAAACATCAGAAGCATCAACAACCCAACATTGCTCATCAAAACAAACATCGTGGGGCATCTCTGACACAAGAAATATCCCTACCAGCTCAGCAAACTACCCAAAATATCTGAATGCAATTATTCCTCTGTTAGGAGAAGAAAACCTCCGAGTCATGCTTGCCCATTCAGGGAATCAAATAGTTAAACAAGACAGAGGGATAGATTAAGACCTCTGAAGCCTCAAAAGGCTCAGCATCATTGTAAACAGGCTTTAAATAACTGAAAGTAAGATGTAATACAAGTTCAACTTCTGGAGACTGTTGCTACTTTGTTCCTTCAAGATCTTCATCTTTATTCTAGGAATACAAGCTTCTTTTGCCATCATTTGTTTAAAAATCTATTCTCTTTACTGTTCTATGCTTGCGCTTGAACAATATGTTCATGTTTCCTTTGTGTCTAAGTCTAGATGACTGTTATCTTATCTATGATTTGATAACTTAGACTTGCAATCTTCCTTACTGCCTGTAGCTAACCATTCATATGTGTTCATATATGCATTTTCCAGTACATTCAGTATTCTCTTTTGCTTCCTGTAGCTAGTCATTCATTTATGTTTATATATGCAATCTACTGATATAGTTAGTATAATTCTCCATCTATTCATTAAATCTACAAACTATTGAGCATTAGTGGTCTAAAGCCTTGTGTTGTTGAGAGTATTCATGCATGTTTTGAGTGAGAATAGGGCTGAAATGGTTATCTAACTTGATCCAAACCATCATCCATTCCAATAGTTCTGAGAACAATATTGAAGATTATATGTTACCAGGCATCTCTAAGCTGCGACCTAGGAGAGTTTCCTGGAGTTCTAACAGGCTCGACCGGATAATAGGGGATTTATCACTGAGTTTGCGGTAGACACGACCATGAGATATAGTGAAGCAGAACGATGTTTTCTCAAGGGACCGCGAGGTAAGTATATTAAATCTTTGAATACATAGATTAAGATGTTGTTATGTGAAAAGTGGGTTCTGCGAATACATTAATGTTTGGGAAAACATGGAGCGGAAAGATCTACAAAGGCAGCAAAGACTTAGAAAATAGTCCCTTAATTTCACCTTCACGAGAGAGCGAGGAAGAGCTCACTTGGGTCTCCTTGAGAAGCATGGTCAGTTTGATAAGGCAGCTCATTCTGCGGTTACAACCTCCACCTACGCCACCACCCGCTTCACCTCCCTCACCTCCCTCTCCACCCACTCCACCTCCACCACCACCCTGCTTCAGCATGGTGAGCGCGATCAAGCTACCAGTATTGAGAGGAGTAGAGGTTGAAGATCCAGACCAATTTTGGTTCATGGTAAGAGCAGTATGGGAAGCGCAAGGTGTCATAGATGACAATATTAAGAAGCCTACATTAGTAAGGGTGCTACAGGATCATGCCTTGACATGGTATATCAAGCACTCTAACGATCACCTAAACACGAGGATAGCAAAGATCTAGAATGCGTTGAACAAAGAATTTAGGAGGCCGAAATCAAACACATAATCGATCATCGGGTTTGAAGAGATTGCAATGCTCCTAGGAGAGACTCCCTGGGATCTAGATCAACGATTGATGAGTATGATCCGCAAAGCCAATATGACATTAACAGATGAACAACATAGCGTATGGTTTGTGGCATCTCTGACACTGCACTTGAGGAAGACACTGTCACAATAGAAACTTTCCACCCAGGCTGAAGCATTGGAAATTGCGATGAGGTTTAATGAGACCCTGATACAAGACCCTAGGTTGGGAGTTCAACAAATCCATGCGCAACTATAGAATTTATGCCTAGAAATGCAAAGTTTGAAGTAGGATAGGGCATTGGGGCCAGAAGCATGCGAGAAAGTATGGTGTATAAAATGCAAAGGCGAGGGCCATGACAATGATCACTTCCCAATATTTGTGAACTACTTGGCAGAAGGACGACCAATGCTATTGAGACCAGAGGCACAGGTAGGGTCGAGTACGACACCCACGTTATGGTGCACAATCTGTCATATTGGAGGAAAAAACATGCTAGATAATTGTCATTTGCTGCAGAAGTATACACAGACTCCCTAGCAGTTGTTTTGTAACTTCTGCAGATCAGTAAGCCACAACGAAAAAACTTGTCACAACTATGAGTTGATGATGGATTGGACCCCAGATTATAGGATGCATATAGAAACATGAGCCATCAACCCAGCTGCGAGAATGGTGCATGCTAGATTTCAGGGGCAAGGTCAAGGATGAGGAGGAATGGGACTAGGAAGGGGTCGCAGACAAGTTAATTTGTTATAATTGCAGAGGACCAAGGCATTATGCGCACGATTGTACCAACCCTATGAGGATATCTTGTTTGTATTGTGCTTAGTTTTATCATGAAATAGTAGATTGTCCTACATTGATCACCCAGATGTGTGAAAAAGGGGTACTCCGGGCTCCTCTGACTCAAAATATCCAAATGATGAGGTCTGAACCGTGCGAAGAAGACCCAAATGTGAACATCATGCTCAGAAGTAGTGCGACCACATGGGAAGATAAGGGGAAGCAGCCCGAGGAAGATACATGGATTTGCAAGGCTCCTATGAAGGAAACTGAGTTTGACTTAGAATTCATAAAGGAAATGGTAATGGAAACCAAGAAGAGCTTCATGGAGGCCTCCACTTTAGGTAGTAAGGATCAACCAGAGCCAGGAATGGATCCTTCAATGCTTACTACCTTTTTGGAGAAATGCATGAAATTGTTGCACAACAACAAGGCAGTTAAATGACTACAGGAATTGATCACTAGGTGCGCGGTGTCAGGGGAACCGCACGTCGTCTAGAAAATGGGGAAGAATGCATTGCATACTGGAAGAGAAATGAGGTTGATAGCACAGATTAGGGAATATTAGATGGATCAGGTAATCCTAGATCTGGGCTTGGACACAAATGTATTACTGAAGAAAACATGGGAATGTATGGGCAGGCCCATGTTATAGTGGTCCCCTATTCAATTACGAATGGTGAATCAACATAAGATTTTGCCCATGGGAAGGTTGCAAGGAGTAACAGTTGATATTGAAGGCGTGAGCACACAAATGGATTTTGAAGTGATAGAGATTGTCGATGACAGTAATCCCTATCATGCATTGTTTGGAATTAACTAGGCTACCGATATGAACAGAGTCATTAACCTCAAGAAGCGAAAACGATATTCGAGAAAAAAGTCCCTACACGTAGTAGTCCCGTTAGACCCAGCTAAAGGAGCACGCTACACTGAACCAGTGCGCGACAATGGAAGTGACGATGAGATGGATTGTATGTACCAGATAACTGCGCAAGACCAGGATTGGGTGAATCCGACTGCAGATGGAAGAATATCATGGGAGTGTGAAAGCTCTTGCACTTCGAATTCAAATGAAGAAGTAGAGTGCTGGCATAATCGGTTGAACGAAGTAACAATGCTAAATTGCAACATGATGATTAGACCACTACATTGTGTAATAGTACAGGCCCAATAAATGCCAAGATATGATGGATTAACAATGATGGATGAATTCTTGAGCAAGTTTGAAAGTGCAGTACCGGAACAACAACGATTCGATGCATTGAAGTGCGCGCTCCGCGCAACACTTGCGTAATGGTGGGGAACACATCAAGGAAATTTTGAGGACTAGCGCGGATGTTGAAGGATGATGCCCCTGTGATTTGGAAAATTGAAACTGCGGTTAGAAGAAAAATATGATGGACGATATGACCCGTGCGCCCACCTCGCGAAATGGACCAAGGCATATGGGGAAGAACCACAGCCTGAATGGGTACATTTATTCTACCATGCCCTGGATGTCATACCCAAGAACTAGTATACTGAAACGGAACTTCGACATGGTACGGGCGAATGGGATGTCTTGCGCGAGGGATTTTGTTAACATTCACATTTTAAGATCAATGGTTGGATATTGTTGACGATGCATTGCAAGCAGTAAAAGCCGCCATCTTCAAAATACCATAGGAGCCACTGGAAGTGATTCAACCAGCATGGGCGACTCAGTTAAGCAGTGCCCTAGAATGTTATAACATGCAAGTATTAGGAGGATGATGACAACCCCATAAATATTAATATTTGAGAAACCGAAGGCTGTTGTGAGGTTCGAGGACCATCAATTGAGGATCCCGACATCATTTCACCGCTAAAAACAAAGCAGGTAAACATTGGCATAGAAGCAGAGCCGAAGTATGCAACTCGTAGGGACTATTGGGATGATGCTATGGTAGATAAGGTCACCGAGTTACTCCATGAATGTCAACACTTGTTCCTGACCAAAAACATAGACTTGAAGGGGATCGTTGGCAACTTAGGGATGATGAAGATCACTTTGAAACCGGATGCAAAGCTTGTTAAGCAACAACCTTACTGCTTAAATCTAAAGTATAAAGAGAAGGTCCATGACAAATTAAACAAAATGCTCACAACCGAAATTATTGAACCAGTGGAAGAATCTGACTGGGTGAGTCCTATGGTAGTGCAGGAGAAAAAATAGAAGGGGAAAATTAGAATCTGCATGGACCTCAGGAAGCTTAATGATGCCTGTGTTCACGATCCATTCCCAACACCATTCACAAATAAATTATTAGAAAATGTTGGTGGTCAAGAAGCTTACTCATTCACGAATGGCTTCTGAAGGTACCATCAGATTAAGATCGCACCGGAAGATAGGCACAAGACAACCTTTGCAACAGAATGGGGCTACTTTCAATACATTGTGATGCCCTTTGGACTGAAGAATGCACCAACGATATTTTCGCGCATAGAGGTGGAAGCATTCAAAGAATATATCCACAAGTTCTTGGAGGTCTATCTGGACGATTGGACTGTTTTTGGGTTAGTTAAACACCATATAGCGAGCTTACGTTTGATGTTGGATACTTACCGCCGACACTAGATTGCAATTAACCTTAAAAAGTGCACCTTCCTTGTTCCCTTTGGAAACCTCCTAGGCCATGTGGTTTTCAAACAAGGCCTAATGGTGGACACTGTGAATATTGTTGTTATTTTAAATCTGTAAGCATCGTGAAGTGTTAAACAACTACGCGCTACTTTGGGGCACATTGGTTACTATAGGAAGTTTATCAAAAGCTATGCCCAAATAATAGCATCGATGGAGAAACTATTGAAGAAGGATGCTACATATTGTTGGAATGATGATTGCATGAAAAGTTTTGATGTCCTCAAGCAGAAATTTGCATCTATTCCCCTTCTAGTCTTTCCAAAATGGGATGTGGAAGTTCATGTACATGTTGACGCATCATGTATTGTGTTAGGAGCTATACTCATTCAAGAGCGGGTGGAAGGCGTAGATCACGATTGCGTTCGCAAGTCAGAGACTGTCCAAAGCCAAAAAGAACTACTCTACTACTGAGCACAAGGGGCTTGCAATGGTCTACGCGCTCCAAAAATTCTGACATTATTTACTTGGCGAACATTTCAAGATGTATACCAACCATTCCGTGTTGAAATACCTGGTGAACAATCCTGTGTTGGGGGGGCACATATGTAGATTTCTTCTATTGTTTCAAGAATATGATTTTGAAGTCATATTCAAGCCGGGACACCTAAATGCAGGACCTGATCACTTGTCACGAATAGAGACAGGCGAGGAACTGATGAATTTGGAGAAGGGACTATCGGATGCACAACTTTACACAGTACGTATCATGGATTGCCATTTCGAAGATATAATACAATTTTTAACCACAGGGACTATGTCGAAGGAATACACCATCCAGCAGAAGAAGGAATTGGTGGTATGCATGACAAACTTTTTTGTCATCATGGGGCACCTCTACAAAATGGGACACGATGAGATATTGCGAAGATATGTACCTAAATTTGAACAAGTGCAGATCCTTTCGGAAGCACATGGAGGTGCCACTAGAGGACACTATGCAGGATGCATGACTGCACAAAAGATTCTTCGCGCTGGGTTGTGGTGGCCAACCTTGCACCAGGATTCAAAAGCACGCTGTTAGGCTTGCGATATCTATCCAAGGACTAGAAAACCATCACGAGGGGACAAGATGCCACTTAATCCACAAATGACATTGCAGCTGTTCAAAAAATGGGCAATCAACTTTGTGGGACCGATCAAACCACAGGGAAATATGGGTGTGCGCTACATAATCACCGCGACAGAGTACTTAACACAGTGGGCAGAAGCACAACCAGTTAAGGATTGTACAGCTACTACAGCCGTGAAGTTTTTGTTCGATACTGTGTTGACATGATTTGGATGCAAAAATCTCAATGGGTGGCTGCGGAATGCACTTCTTGAACGAAACCATCAGCGTGCTCACCAAGGAATTCCAAGTATATCATCAGTAAAGTACATTGTACCATCCACAAGCTAATGGGACAATAGAAGCATTCAACAAAATACTAGAGACTATGCTGACCAAAGTATGTAACGCACAGTGAAACAACTAGGACCTTCACATACTTGTTGTCTTATGGACATATAGAACTACGTGCAAAAAATTGACCGGTCATACACCTTTTAAGTTAGTCTATGGCATGGAAGCTGCCATACCAATGGAATACATCGTACCTAGCTTGCAAATAGCTGCACTCATAGGCATGTTAGACCATGAAGCCTTGGAAGCGAGGCTCACACAATCAAAAGAACTCGAGGAATAATGATTTCTGGCAGGATTTCATGAGCAAGTAAAAAAACAGCGTGAAAAGGCTTGGCACGATCATCATATCAAGTCACACACCTTCAAAGTCAATGACTTAGTACTGTTGTACGAAAGTAAATTCAACAAGTTCCCTGGAAAGTTCCAAATGCACTGGTTGGGACCATATGTTGTAAAAGTGATCACAGACAGAGGCGCGATCCAACTAGTCAAACTGAATGGAGAACCCTTCCCAGGAAAGTAAACAGTAGTCACGTGAAGCCCTACATGGGTGGGCCGCCTATCTAACTAACCAACCAAGACATAGTCTTCATGACCCACAAAGCCAGACAGAGGTGTGGGACTATAAACGCAAGCACTAGCAGCCAGTACCAAAGAAGAGAATCGAGTCAGACGCAGATGATTCAGGAGCATAAATGGAGCAGATCAAGCAGACACCGGAACAATGTGCTACATACACCTAAGCTGCGTGAGAGCTGTTGGATGGACTTCGTACAAAGATCACCACACCAACCAAATGACTTGGGACGAGTCACGTTGATTGTGTTGGGTGTCTGTTGGGTATCGGATCCCCCCATAACATGTCTTTGGGGTTTAAAGCCTGAGTTTCAGTCCATGTAATGTAAATACTCCGCGAAATCGGGCACAGAGTGTGAAAGTCTAGGTTGATTCATAGGGTTGTCCGCCCTAAAACAATGCAATTTAATGAAAATATGTGTTGGCCTACCCATGGTTCGCGGATCATGGGATTATATAAATAGAGGTGAGGCTCTATGTGGAAAGACAGTTCTAGGTTTTTGACAAGCAAGTAAGAAGATAAATGTGAAGGCATGGTTAGAGGCTAGGATTCGATTTGAAGTGTATTGGGTCATAGTAATAGGAAGAGGCTTTGCAGCTGAGTGTGTAGAGGCCTAGTAGAGTCCACAGTTGAGTGCGCGGACACCTGAAGCTGAGTGTGCAGGGCAGAGTCGAGTCTATATTGAACTGAGCTGGAAGAGAATTAGTAATAAAGATAAGTTGACTCAGCATATTGTACATCTATTCCATGGATTTGTATTTTTGTGTTTCGGGTAATCTTTGCACATTTATCCTGTTTATGGTTATGCGCATGTATTTGTATGATGAATAAAGTAATAAGAACATTGGGCTCACACAAGTTAAGTTAAGCATTAATATAATAGCATAGTACATAAAGAGATAAGGGTGGAATGTTATTCGCACATTACAGAGCTGCGTGAGGGTAGTAGCATGGGTCATAAAGGATAGACAGTTGTGCGGAGTAGTGTGAGTGTGCAGAAAATTCATCAAAACATCCCTAGGGTGCGGAAACCTAGTTCCAGCACCCTCTCATACTACCTTGGGTGAGACTTCAGTCTGCGCTTTGCAAACTATTGTTGCAAGGGCCAGTAGTTTTGGGATTTGTTCAGCTAAAATCACTTCTGAACCTGGGTCAGGCTCCAAGTAGCCAACAAGATGATGGGACAATGTACTATCAGTTGCAGGAATATTCCACTGAGGATATCTCTTGCATGCATAAGGAATTCATTCCTTAGAGATTGCGTAGTTACTTCCGAGTTTGGTGAGTTGTGTGAGAGGTAAATTCACACAAGTGGCAGCTACAGGATCCAGGAGAACTGCACAAGGAAATAGGAGGCTTGGAGGACTGAGGGAAGGCATATGTTGTGTCTATTCAGTCTATGAGCAACATTGAGGGATTGTACTGAGATCTGGATAGCTTGTGAGCTAAAGCTTTGTGTAATCCGGACATATTTCCACTTGTATGATAATACAGAGATTGGGGTTTTTAGCTGAGGCTTTCCCTAGAGTATTCTTCTATGTTCATGTGTGATTGATTTCTCATTCTTTGTTATATGTGTTCTATTTGATCTTGCTCAAAATCGATTAAGCTTCCACAAGTTTTTATGTAGAAGTAGATCAAGTATTTTCCTTTAGTATATTGCATTATCTGGTAATCTATAGTGGGAAATTCTATAGACAAGTCAACTTTGAAAGGTTACAGGTACAAAACATCACAGACTTCCTCTTCGACTTTGACACCTCTTAAAGTGATGATGATATCATGGGATGGTTCAAAGACTAAAGGTGGAATCATGTATTTGGTGTTCAATTGACAACGTAATTCATCAAATATTTGGTCAACAGTAGGTTGATATGGGAGTTTTTGGGTGACCTAAGGTGAATTTTTATACCAAATTTAGTACAATCTAGGGAAAGTTGAATATGTGAACATCGGGGGAGGGCTCGAGGGATGTGTTGAGGTACTCTCCACTTATTAGAGATGTTTTTAATATTTAGTAGCCAATTCCTAAAATTTCATTGGGGCCTATAGATTAGGGTTTCCCCGACCATGTACTAGAAAATATTCTGAAATTAGAAATAAGGGGTGTATCTTTCTTTTTGAAGTTTGCTTCCCCAACTAGTGGGTTTAACCTCATAGCTATCTAGATTAACAAATAAGGAGAGCGAATAGCCTTATAAAAATTCTGATAGTTGTGACAATTAACTTTAATGAGATCAACTACATGATCTACCATTTGTATTAAATTCCAGACTTCGCTATTTCACTAATGGCTTCAAGCATTGTGAGCTTGATGTCCAAAGTTTGACCTGCTAAGGTAGGACATAAGGAGATAATTGTGCATATCCATCTAGAAACAAGGGATTAGACCTGACTGATGACCAAACCTTGTGAGTTCTTCTAAGACAAGCCTCCAATGAGCTTTGTGAGCCAATTATTTACAACATTTGTGGTCGGTACCTTGGTTCCTTTGTAGGGAATTCCAGTTGTCAGATGAATAGTAGTACCATAAATAGAATGTGGTTGATACAACCACAACATGCCATTCTGGTGCCTACTTATTAGGTATTTGGCATCCTCCTCTTTCATACCCTAGAAGTCTACAACTAACGAGGCACCTAAGATGTCTCAGATTTAGCTTTTTCTAATAGGTATGTTTGAGCATTCCACTAGTATCCTATCTTGACCCACTTACAGTAAGATTAAAAGTGCTTCTCTCACTCAAGCTCATCAACCTTCATCTGCTTGATATTTTTCATGTGAATCTCTAGCTCTTTTTTACCAGTGAGGTTAAAATGTGCTTTTGTTTGGGCCTCCACTATGATTTGTTCTTCTTACCTTCTGCTTCACCATAGAAAAATCATCCTAAAATTATTCTATTCGGAGGAAAACTAAGATCTCTAAATAAGAAATTATAGGGTTGGGAATATTGGGGATATCCTCCAAGTCATAGGGGATGTCACTTGGGATTTCAGGAAAGCTTTTTATAGAAGTGGATTTAAATTTTCCATCATTGTTGCTTGATTTCCTTCGTTGATAATGTCTCTTCAGTTTATGATTGATTTTGCGATCGTCATCTCACTCGTGCTTGCGATTAATTCTCCACCTTTCCCACAATGGGTAGCAATTATGGAATATATTGAAATGACATTTTTTTATCATCTGACAGAGGTGGTATGTGAAAAGTGTGCGAAGTGTGCGACGTGTCATATAGGGATGACAATACTTGGTTAGTCTGGCTTATGGATCCCTCCTTGTGTATTTTATGGAAAACTCTTCCACAGCCACATGTGAGGTATTTATGCATGATTGGTTTTCTTGAATTGCTTCCCAGTAAGTAGTCATCGTTCACTTCAGGGTTTCCTGATTTATGAAATCATACTTTTGTAGGTTTTAAACCTGTATAGAAATTCCCTGCATACGAATTCTAAAACATAGAAAATAAACAATGCGAGAGCATAACACATATACACAGAGATTTTCCCTGGATCCAAAAATTGGGACTACTGGCTTGATTTTTCATTATGTTCCTTTCAATGTTACAATACATATTTATACATGTAGAAGCATCCAATACCATGGAGTGAAAACCATTGCTTCCAAAACCATGTGTGAAAAATCATGCACAAAACCATAGGTAGGTCCGCCCAACCTAACATAGGGTCCAAAAACAAAATTTTCCGGGGCGCTGCCCTGGACCCCATAGAGTGGGGTTACCTGCACCCCTCAAACCCCATGTGACACCCCCCCAAGCCCCGCTACGCAATTAGTGCAATGAAGGGGGGGATCTACCCCCTTCTAACCCCCGGTTAACTACGTGGGCTAGTCATGGAAAGAATATAACACAACCCAACAACTTTGTGTGTCTGTTTTGTCGAATGTTTCTTCCAAGACACAAGTCATCTTCTTCCTTTGTATTATGTAACTTGATCATCTTTATGTTGCTGTCATTCTGAAATTTTCTTTGATCTTAAGAGGTTGTGAAGGTCAGCTACCACTCCATAACATTACTCGGTGTGGTTGCCTAATTTATCCCTGCAATTGGCTTTTTTTGGTATGTCGATTGTTATGTGAGTTATATTTGTAACTACTTTTTGTTAATTATTGATCTAATTTTTAATAGAAGAAAACGGAAAGAATATAAAAATTTAATAATTTTGTATTTATTCATATTATTAAGAAATTAATGTCTACATATTAATTGGTTAGATTTTTCTATTAATCAGTCGTGCAACTAACCTATAGTAATTATTTTTATGAGATGTATTTTTTTAAAATTGGAACCATTAACAAGAGACATGAAAAGGTGACCCTTTAATGTATTTAATTGAATTGCTCTAGATGGTTGAATGTCCTCAATGAAAAAAGGACTGAGTTCTGCATTCAAGTTTATTTAGTTTTCCTTTGACTCAACTGCTGTACAGTATGACTAAAGTATTGACTTGAACATGTTTAGCTTGAAGATTCTAGTCATGCCATGTTTTTTATTGGTCTTTGTTAATTTTTTGATGATATAATGCATTCGATCTTGCTTTAGTTGATGTAACTGCCTTATGCATTGTGCTTGTAACTTTGTGCTGCATTTGAGTATATTTGTCATGGTTTTTGTGTTTGTTGCACATTGGAATGACAAGACTCCTTCCTGTCCATAGACAAGCTTAAGTAGCATCAACCCCATTGACTTCTTGTATGTTGTATGATATGCACAAAAAATAGATGGGATTTTATCGTCCCGATCATCTTTGTCTATGTTACAAATTTTCAGTAATCCTTTATACAGAGTTTTATTGAACAATTCAACTGCACCATTTTCTTGAGGGTGATATGTCGTAGTTTTCCTATCTTCTATCATAAAAAAAAAATTAATAATTTAATTGTGCCATTAAGAAAATGTGTTCCCCTATTTCTAATGAGGACTAGCCCAGGGTAGCCAAAACGCGCCATTATATTTTTGTATATGAGTTTAGTTGACACTTATTTAGTACATGATGCTACAAGTTATTATTTTGCACACTATTCAATTGCAATTATAATGTATTTTGCACTTCTTCATTTAGCTCTTTTAGGAAATAGACTGACAAATTCGATAGCCCATATTTGAAATGGTAACGATGGGACTTCTCGAATGCAACGGAATTTAATTTTTTGGTAGAGGTTGACCTATTCTTTGGCATATATCACATTTTTGTACCTACTGTCAACAATCACAGAGTATTGTTGGCCTCAAGGGACCAACTTAAATTATTTTTAGAGCAGTTGTGTCTCCCTGATAATGGCCCCTATCTCTGCCCCTGTGGGATTTGTCTATAATAGTTTTCTTTCATGCTCTAGGATGAATCTTTGAAGTAAATTTTAAATTCCCAGTTTATATAATTGACCATTTATCAATGTATATGGTTCCACTTTGATTTCTAATACATTTTTTTTTATAATCATTCTAGTGCTTTGCCTGTATGTAGAAATTTTACTATTTCAGCAAGTTCAGCTAGGACTGCTTCAATTATGAATAGTTGCACTTCGTTCATATCATCATCAATGTCCTATGAATCCTCTTTCAATTCCAGTCGGGATAGATGATCAAGGACAACATTGCTTTTACTAGGTCAAACAACAACTTGAAATTCAAATCCCTGAAATAAAAGTAGGCATTGACAAATTCTTCCTTGACGAACTAGTTTGTTTACAAGGTAATTTAGCACTCCGTTGGCCATGTAAAATGTAAAGGGGTTTGACAAGAGGTAGTGCCAAAATTTATATAGGATGAATATCATTGCTAAAGCTTCACGTACTGTCTTTGAATAATTTATTTCTTCTTTATTGAGATGTTGACTGGCATATAAGTTTGGATGGTCTATTAATTCGTCATCAGGTTGTTCTAAGACTGCTCCAACTGCAACATTTGATGCATCAACCTGAACATGAAACATTTTAGGAAAGTCTATAAATTTGAGGATTGGTGCCCTGACCAACTTCTTTTTTAATAGTTGAAATGATTTGTCACATTCATAAATCCAAATGAAAGGAACATCTTTCTTTAAAAGTTTGTCAATTGGGAATGTTATATCCAAATAATTCCTGATAAATCTTCGATAGTATCCTGTATGTCCTATTTTATATTTTTTTTGGTTAATCAGAGGCTTTAAATCTAATTACCTTGATTTTTCCATATTGGCTTTAATTCCATCATTTGAAACAACATGACCCAACATTATTCCAATCGGTGTTGTGAAGATACATTTTTTAATATTGAGGGATAATCGCATCTATCTACATCTTTCAAGAATTAGTCTTAGCCATTGAATATGATCCTTTAGTAATGTTTACACTATCTAATCATCAAAATATATATCCATGGTTTTATAAATATATTCTTGAAACGCGTTGACAATGATTCTTTAGAATACTACAGGTACGTTATTTAGTCTGAATGGCATCACTTTGTACAAAAAAGAACCAAATTCAGTAACATGCGTTGTTTTTTCTCAATATTCTTCTACTATGGAGACTTGATTGTATCCTGAGAACCCATCTATAAAGGAGTAATATTCGTGACCTATGACTTCGTTGATAATATAATCGGTGAAGGGAGTTGGGAATAGATTAGCAACTGTAAATTTATTTAATCCTCAATAATCAACACAAATTCATAGCCTCATCGAATCATGATTATTTGTTGAATTAACATAGGGCTTACCCATTATGATGTTTCTACGGAGTATATGATAACAACAGTAAGAATTCCTTTATTTATTTCTACATAATGTATTTGTATTTATGCACGAATTTGTATGGTCTTTTCATTATTGGTTTAGCTCTGGGAATGAGATTGATATTCATTTATCCCATTTCCTTGACTAATCATTTTAGGTATTTATAGTCCCGATAAAACACATCTTAATATTCTTTAAGTAAGTCGACAAATTTTACAATTTGTTTCTCGAACCAATAATCACCAAGTCGAAAAAATTTTGGTTGGTCGTCATTTGATATGTATACTTCTTGTATTTTTATTTTTGCATCCATCCAGTCAGGTTCTTTTGATTCATCAAGTCGTTGTTCCCCAACTTATACTTCTTGATAGGCTGGCTGAAAATCTAACTTATCTGGTTTCTCTATGTCTTGTTTAGCAATGTTGTATACTTATTCAATTCTCTTGTGATTTTTAGGATGATGCTTATTCAAAGAAAAGCTTTAGTATTCAATGTGCATTTCTTCTATTTATAATCGACTAGCTCTCTTTTGGTCTATGGTGTAAGATATATAGTTGCAAGTTACTAAACCATTAACTAAGATTTGTTGATCAGTTCATTTTTCTCTAAGGAATTCTTTAATTTTCTAGACTCCGTATTTTAAATATCCTTCTTTTAGTTTGAATTCAAAATCCTTAATGAATTTTTCCTTTAATTCTTTCCATTGGATTGATTTTCCTCTTTCTTCCTCTAACATTTACCACTTATTTGGTATATAATATAAGGTATTTGGGAACATATGCGACCAAACACATTTTCCTTTATAACCAATTCTTTACCATTCTAGTTTACAATTTTTGATATGTTCGACAAGATCTTAAACAACACTAAAAGTGGGTATGTTTTCTTGTGCATATAACTATTTTCCTCCAAAACATTCAATAAAATAGGTTGTCAAATCATCTATGTTTGGATTCAAGATGAATGAGTGTCCCACCATCTTGTTGCCTAACCGATAAAAGTTTGTACTAGAACTTGCATTCATCCCTGCTCACCAAAAGATTTTGTTACTTGTTCTATCTGATTTACAGGGGATGCTCTTTCATTAAAATAAATAGTATTACCAAAGTCATTCATTAGATCTATTCGACGTAAAGATGGAGTTTATCGACAAGGTTTTTCTTATATAATTGGTGCCACTTTGATAGAATAACATGGCCAAATATTTGATATTGAAATAGCTTTGATTGGCCAACATTATTTTACTTTCAATTCATAGTTTTCAATCTGCCATTCATATAGCTTGGAATCTGAGTTTTGTCCAATTGAGAGAGGCAACCCATTTAATATTTACCATGATGTATTTGGATCAACATTATCACATTCATCATGTAGGACTTGGTAGAGTTTCCTTATTTCAGTTTCTTCACCAAAAGCTTCCACCCATGGTTTACCTTCTCAAGGGTCTAAGTAGATAATAATCTTTTTATTATTCCTTTTAGTTATATTCTATATTTTTCTAATGATATTGTTGCCTTCATTCTTCTTCCCCTAGTTCAACCAAATAACAATGGGTAAGAAGGAATTTCATCAACTAAGTTGATGAATTTGAAATTGACTATCATCAAGATCCCCATTACAGATTTCTGGACTTGTCATAATGTGCTAATTAGTTCAGTAAATCTTTGGTTAACCACCTTAAGTTAGTTAGATGTTCTGTATAAGTTTGGTCATCCCATATTAATCCATGTTTCCCTTGGGAGAATATTTACTTGTGATCCAAATCAACAACAACTTGTTTAACCATAAACCCATTTATTTCTAAATCCACCTGTGGATCATGATCTTCTATCTGATTTCCTTGCGATAGTTATCTTACTTTTTTTCCTCTTTCTATGTTTTCATTCCAATTTTTCAACATATTTAACAATTCTACAAGACGAGTAACAGATTTTTCTTCCTTCAAGATCTCAAGGAATTATTTTAAGATTATATCCTTAGATAGACATTGTCCTTCCTTTTATTTTATAGAGAACTCAACTGCTTTGGTCATTGTATGATTTTGTCATTGTACATCTGAATATTTTGTCGTATTTTTAACTGGTTGGATCACTTGATTATTCTATTCGCTATTATCTTTTCTGGATCCTGATCTTGTCACTAAATGAAGGATTTTGGAATTTAGAATCTTGTGTTTCGAAACGATTTGTAGTAGGCTGACAGATATTTTTTTTAATACTTTTTCTATGATTTTAGTACAATCTTCCAAATAAGCCCAAACCACACATATTATAGAAATGTAAATCAATATTGTCTATTAAGGGCCATTCAACTGCAATGTGTCCCTCTTCCCAACAAGTGTAGCAATAAAATATTCCTTGTCCTTGGCCATGACCATGGCCCCTGCTATTATAACCACCTCGACATCCTCCATAACCTGCCCAACCTCTTCCTCTTCTGCCAAATGAGGATGATTTTGGAGGTTGGTTAATAACCTGAGTATGGTAGATAACGTGGTAGTTAGGTTTAGTTTTCTTGTTAAATGGACAATCCTGAGTGGAATGTACATTATCATCGCATATTGCACATCACTTTGGATTGGAATTCCATAGGTCATATTGGCAATATTTAGTGGAGTGACTAGAAGTAATTTGATAAATATTATAATATACTCAATTCGCATTCTTCTAACATCATGATCAAAACAATCTATGAACTTCAAAGTTTCTTTTGTATGGCCTTCCATATGACAATTGGTACACAATAGATGATTCTTTTGAAATGATAAATGCATCATATAGTTTTGTAGTTGTTCTAATTTATCTTCAATCTTATTGTTGGTTGTTGTGATGATTGATTGGACTTCGTCATCTTATTTGATTCATTGTACTAATTTAAAGGTTATCCACATCTTTTTAGTTTGTACATTCAAAGTGGTCCATGAATTTTTGAAGTAAGGCAGCCACATACCATTGTACTATAATATTTGTTTCGATAGTATATGGGATCTAGCTTAGTAAGTCTTTGAATCGTTCGTCATACTCTCATACAAATTTGTTTGGTATCTACTTGATTTCATTTAGTGTTTGTGCTGCCAAATTCTTAACGTCTTTTTCTTTGAAGAATGCGAGGAAGTTGGTCTTGACTTCGTCTTTTGTTTTATTTTTTATTTTGGTTAGGTTCATGAACCATATTAAAGTTCATTTCCTTAAGGTTGCAGTGAACTGTGTCGTTTACTTATATTCATCATTGATGTCGTTTGTGGTCTAGAATTTTTCATAGACATACCAAAATATTTTATGATCTTCATTGCCTTCACAAATGGGTATATGATTTAGGCCCATCTTTATTATATAAATTAACATTAGTCGAAATTGGTCATTTTCTTTAGTTTCCTCATCGGATCTTGTGTATTTATTTTCCTTGCTATTTTTGATATCTTGATACAATGACTCATAAGTATGACACACCCTATCTATCTATTATGTGAACTGACTTACTTGCGTTGTGATTCTTCATCGACCTATTATGTACTTTTCGTTTCTTCAACCGATACAAGTTACAGTTGGGGGGGGGCACGATCATGAAATTATTCATTTGGAGAATTATTTGTTGTATTTGATTGTTATTACTTTATTGATCTTAGATAACGATTTCAATTTCTTGATGGTCTCTTTGTTGGTCTTTGGTATGCTAGACTTTAGGTATTTCAGAATAATTTCGTGACTAAAGAAATTATCTAATGTTGGGACTTGATATAGTTCTAATCGGAGTGTTCCATATTGTTGGACTAGAGTCATTGATTTCCATAACATCTACTTGTTGTTTCCTAACAGACAACTTCCTTCCTTCCATCTTTGTCAATTATAAGTACTTCTCCAACTTTATATCTTTTTCTTTCATTTTCCTTCTTTATTTTTCACGATCTATTACCCCCCATGCCAACTCAACTAGTGTCAGTTTTCAAGGGAGTATCCTTTGACCATAATTATTTTCTTAATAAATAATCCCACTCTTCTTTTGTATCTTTACAATGAGAATCAAGGAATATATGCCAATTTTTTTGTTCCTTCCTCCAATCAGTGTTGGCTGGTGGCCCTAATAGTGGTCAGTACTCAACAATATGGGACACACCTTTCTCAAGAAGAAATTTATGTAGTAAGGTTGGAATTGTGCAGAAGAAATCATCATGTAATTCATCATAAAATATAGTTTTTATATGTTCAATAGAAGCCTAACCTTCTAGGTCTTCTTCTTCATAGTAGTCTTCCAGAATCTACACAAGCCACTCATGTAGGTTTTTTCAACCGTCGTTTGACTATTTCAGTAATAGTCAAGTGTCAATTTCATTTTGAGGCTTGACTCTATCGAGGACATTTTTTATATATACTCAATCACCATCTATAAAATTTTCATGTGATTTTGTGAAAATGTTAGCTCTGGCTTCCATAAGCGACACTCAATTCCTTTGTGCATAATTTTTCAAATAATTATTAATTTTTTCTTCACACCATAACTGTATCTCATCTAATGTTAACATTTGTACTTACATAATATATGTCTCTAGTTCTGACTACTAATAATGGAACCAATGTTTCAATCTAGCAAAAAGCATACATTGTTACCAATATACAGACTTCAAGCAATTATATAGTAAGCATATAAAGATACGAGAAATACAGTAATGCAGAGAGCCAAGATGCATAGATGTATTCTTGAATTGAATGCACTTTTAAGTCAAGATTGAAACTAATATTGAACTAAATGCACTTTTAAGTCAAGATTGATACTAATGAATTGGTAGAAATTTCATTTAATACTAGATTATTCTTATCTAAACTTGTATATATCATTATCAACGAGCTTTGATTTAACTAAACAAAGAGTGATCGTGCATGTAATCTTTACCTATTGGACCACGCCAAGGCCAAACCAATTTTCTTTCACTAGAACAACAAAGAGGTAGTTAACTATTTCTCATGAACTAACAACTCCTTCCTTGAAAGCCAATACCATAGCTAACCACCAATACCAAAAATAAGCAGGCCTATGTTTATCAATTTGCATCCCTCTAAATTTGTTTTGATAGTGCATATAACTAATGGTAACTTTTCTGCTATAGATTTAAATATACGTTGTTGTACATGAGTTACCATGACTTCCCCACATTGATACCATAAGAATCATCAACCATAGCCTCAAGCAACATGTAACTAGAAGGTGGCTCCAATATAAATAAGAAAAAGATTTTTTGTCGTTATTTGCTGCCCTCTATCAAGTACGCACATGAAGTATGAGAAAAAACATCATATCTAAAAAGCTCATGGTTAGGGCTTTCTGCTATCCTCTCTGAAGAGCTGAAAATTTCTGTAATAAACAAATGATTTAAAATTCTCCTGTCCCAAACGTATGGTAGAAAACATCTCCTCCTGCTATCTTTAGGTCAGGAAAACTTTCTGTATTTGTAATAGCATACACATATTCCTTGCATTGCAAGAAATCTTTTGCATTGGTGGGTACATAAGGATTCTTATTAATGATAAAAGGATGATTAAAATGCCTTCACCATTATTAATTGTCCAAGAGATATTAAATCTGAAATGTCACCCTGCAAAACTCTCCCTATCAAGGAAGTCAAGGGAATTCTAAAACTATTTTTGAATAATTGTTTTTACAGTACATAGCTTGAATGGTTTTCTAGATGGAGAGTTGTTTTATTTTCTTAAAAACTATTTGTGGTAGTCCTATTTAGTGATGGAAGGATTTTAAATGTGTAGAATAAGGTGTGATCGTGGTTTCTTTTTAATGTCTCAATCAATAGCCCTACAATGCATGTTGTCATAGATGTTTCCAGGAAGAATTTGTAAATGGAAATGCTTCAGCTAATTATGTGAGAAGGACAATAGTATGTTTTATTTATCTCCTTGAGGTTAAATCCACATAGCTAGTGTTTTAGAGACACTAGTGATGGCCACATCTGTAGAGAGATGACTTGAAACCAATTGTGACAATATCATATTGTGGAAAAGGGTTGTTGTAACGAAACTTACAGTAGTCGTAAGACATCAAAGTTGCATATATGTCTCATAGTGGTTGCATATAGATATCAAATTACCAATTTTGTATGATAGAGTTGTCAGGGACCATTTGAATGAGAAGATGACTGCTCATGGATAACATTTATTGACAAAAATAAAACAAAAAAAGGGATAAGTAAATAACTAAATTGTTCTCTTAACAACACAATGAGCTTCAGGTTAACACAGTGACCATCCCTGGTTATGCAAGGGTATGTGTTACAATAAGCATAGAGTGTAGAACAAAACCCCATTGTTGTACACAAAGGATTTATTCCAGAGGAAGATAGAAAAGAGGTTGGGATTTTCTCCCCTTTCACTAAAGGATTAAATGTCATTTTATTAGGTGCATAATCAATCATGTTGGGTTCTTTCTTTTCCTCTAATCTTTGAATACATGTGGCCACATGTTCAAATTAGTATATTTCATTACTGGTTATTTTTTTGGTTACTATTTTGATTTTTCTCACTCTAATCCTATTCTTTATGGGTTTTTATGTTATTCCCCTAGATCTATTTTTAAAGGTAGAGGTGGGGATGAAGTGTACTTTTGTATTTTGTAGTTTTTTTTCTTTGAGGGTTTTGTCTTCACTCCCCTTTTCTAGTTGAAGTACTTGTAGGAGCACATAGTTATCATTAATAGGCAAAGAGTGCTTTCCTTGTATCCATGCAATTACATCTTTGGATACTCATGCTTAGTGTGGATTTTGTAGTGTTTGAATGCCTCTTAGATATTTTGTTGGTGTAATAGATATTAGCCAAACTTTTTGATTATAGTTTTAACATCTATTTAGTGGTTCCATTTTAGGATCATTGTTATTAATTAATGCATTTTAATATAATTTATTAATTAATAATGAAAATCAATTAATAATGAAAATCCCTCCTAATTAGTTTTCTAGACCCCATAGACAATAGGATTCAATCATGTAGCTCATTATTCATAAGTGTATCATATATAATCACCGTCTTTTACTTTTTGGCATCCAAATAAATACATTTTTATGTTATCACAACACATTTACATGATTCACATGGTCAAAAATAAATATTTGGTGTAATTGTAGAGTTTAGGTTTGATGATTATAGGCTATAAATGTCTTCAAAGTTTCGCATTTAATTGATAATTCAAATGAACATATTGAGTATCTTATACATAACTATTTTTCCTTCCACCCACTTTTCATAACTTCCATAACCATTAGGTAGGGACCTGCAACTTCGATGCTATTTTGTTTGTTTAGTAAAATATTTACCAAGACTTTACAAAGTTTTATAATTTATTGAAAGTTGTATAATTTACATTATAAAGTTTCAAGTTTTAATTTTTTAAAGGGTGTTAGCTCAATGGAAGAGCATATACTTTACAAGTAGGAGGTTGGTGGTTCGATTCCAGTGTGCCCTGATATTCATATAGGATGATGACGATATGTTTTTGGTGATGGAGGTTCTTTTGACCATCACCAATGAACTTATGGTGACATTTTTTGACCCTCACCAAAATATGAAATGCTAATGGCCAACGAATGCCACCATATACATGCCTCAGTAGTGACGACCATGAAAGGCCCATCACCATAAATTTCTGTTGTTTATATGAAATGGTGACAATGACTATCTGCCACTATAATCATTATTCATGACAAAGCTTGAATGTCACCACAACACCTATATTTTTTGTGATGCAACCTTTGGTGACATTCAATTTTTGGTAATAAAGGCTCTCTTGACTCTCACCAATGAACTTATGGTGAAATTTTTCGACCTTCACCAAAATATGAAATGGTGATGGTCAACGAATGTCACCATATATATGCATCAATAATGACTACCATGAAAGATCCATCACAATAAATCATTTTTCATATGAATGGTGATGACCACTATCTGTCATTATAATCATTATTTGTGACAAACTTTGGATGTAACTACAACAAATATACTTTTGGCAATGCCACCTTTGGTGACATTCTATTTCTTGGTGACAAAGGCTAAGGTCTGTCACCATTATTCATATGATGAATGTCACCACAACACCTATACTTTTAGCGATGTCACCTTTGGCGACATTCAGTTTTTGGTGACAAAGGATCTTTTGGTTGTCACCAATGAGCTTACAGTGACATTTTTTTACCCTCACCAATGTCCTTTTTTCTTCTAGTGAATATAATTTTCATATGCTGAAAACTAAAAAAAAATGGACGATATGCCAATTTTTTATTAATACTTCTACAGTAATCTTAAATAAAACTACTCTTAAATACTTCTACTATAATATTTTTGTACTCTTTAGGTATTTCTACTATACTATTAAATAGTATAGATATGGACTATATACATTGAAAACATATTTTCAATCATCTTTAAGTGCCTAAATTTACTTGTAACTGTAACTATTTTATCAAAAGACTACCATGCTTAATGCTACATCACAAGGCTACAATGGGTTAAAAAGGTCTATCATTCTAAGAGTGGATGAGATCAATTTTTTCCATAGATCCAAAGATCATCCCTTGTTTACGTTCATGTATCAGGTAACCTACCACCACTTTTTTCTCTTTATTCCCTTATGCCTTAGGCTCCATTTTATCCCTTTTTATCTTAGTATCCACGGCCACTTTCTCTAGTAGCATGGAATTCTACAATAAGAAATATAGCATGTGTTGTCAAATCAACAACCGTAATCCAAACCAAAATATTCATGCTCGGATAATTCATAAAATAATCCTACAAAAGCAGTGAAATGATATATTGATCTTTCATTTAAACATTTTGATTTGTGATGTAATGATTTTAGTGTGAATATTTGTAACGTGTTGATATCATTAGTTTTCTATTGTTCCATTGTGTCCATTATGTCTAATGTTCTAAGAACTTTTGATAACATTGTTAATTGCAGGTAACACTTGTCTCGATCCTTAGAGAGGAACTTAGTATTCAATGTACCTCTTTATCCCTAGAGAAATAGAAACAACCATATCACCAAAAAGCATGTCAACGACCTTGGCACCATCTCCATTTCTTTCAACAGTTGTAGAGCATTTGTTGCCAAATGTTTTTGCAACTTCTTCTCCAGCAATAGCCTCTTCACTACCCACTGTGCCACTAGTGTCTCCAAATAAACCTAGTTACAGCTATTTTTATAGGCCATTTTGTCACATCTAGTTAATAGGCCTTCAACTGGATTAATCAACATCATTTGACCTCCTTCTTGTCATCCTTACAAATTTCCCTAAGAACGAATCATTCTAATCCCTGCATTTCTTCCAAAAAACACCTTGTTTCAGTCATTCCAAAGACCAACGCTCCCTAGCCTCCTACTAGACAACACTACCTACCAGGTTTCTCCACTCTTCACCTGCATTGATCACCAACAGGTTGCCAGTGTTGGGGGTGCATTAATTCTAGAAATTTGGGGAAAAGAGAGAGAATCTTGAAGCCTCTTGTTCCAAAGCTCCTGGAATCTATTGTAACCATTTACCTCAAAAAAAAAGTCTCAAATCTTATCCTATCCTACCTTGGATTTTTAATCCATTATACTTGAGCTCATCCTCCCATCAAAAGTGGATCTCAAGCCCTAATTGGTAAAAGGATAAGAATACAGGAACTAACTCTGTCACCTATATATTTATTTCCATCCATAGGCAATGGTTGGCTTTTGGACAGTGATTCTACCCTTATGATACTGTTGTGAGAGATATATTTTCCATGCATTAGGGTGACTAGAGGTGCACTTTTTGACAAGGAAAGGACAAGTCAACTTGGAGGAGCTATTTTATAGGATCAACACCTAGTTTTGGTTGTAATCATTCCATTTCTATTAATGCAAAGAGTTCTTTGTTTTCCTATATATGATGTTATGGTTTCATATATTTCAATACCATGTTGGTGTTAGGTGTACTAATCCTTCATCCAGACAAGATGGATCTCCCTAGATCTCAAACAAAATCTAATAACAAATAAGAAAATAATTGCTACATTTCCTTAGCTTATGATTGATTGAAACAAGTAATATGTGAGGGACCACTTACCGATTTAATGGAGTGCTTGTTGAAGTCCTTTCAATGCCTTCCATAACTAGCTTCTCCTTGATGCTTTATCGGCCATTCTAGTGCTTTCTATAACTTCTCCATGATGTTTAAAAGGAGATATCCATAGATAGAGACACACAATAGATAAAAGCATTTAGCATATAGAAAAATAGATAAATGAAGTTTTTAACTCATCATACATCATAAATTGAATCAATAACCAATCATAAACTATGAGAATGATCAAGGAAACTCACAAATAGTATCAAAATAGATAATATTGGGAAAGAAAAACTATTTTTATTGAATAAAAATGAGAAAAAAGTTACAACCTCATTGCCTTGATGTTACAAGCCTCTTCCCATGATCTCCAACCTTCTCCTTGGATGAAAAGACTTATAGCCCTATTTCTATAGCATAATATTACCTTCAATGGTACTCTCCAATCCTCTACCTTGTGTTTGATTTAGAGGCCAAGAGGAGGATGTTTGGATCCTCTTCCTAAGGGATGAGAATCACAAATGGTGGGATAAGGAATCCATAAAGAGAGGGAAGTATCTCCATGATGGGAGGGAAGTCGAGGCTTGAGTAAGCATCAACTTCAAGTTGTTACTTGGGAAATATTTGACTAACAAAGCTTCTAGACTTTACTTTCTATTTTTTACTTGCATTGGGTCATGTTTGTAGGCCATAGTGTAAGGAAGAGGGCACTTTTGTGCTGACTCTAATGGTCACTTCTATGTATCCATATAATGTAACTAGGTAACTGACAACAGTCAATCAAAAAATAGTTTTTTGGGCCTTGTAATCCAGGAATTTCATTATCTTTGGCATTGTTTAGGTTTTAGCCTTGCTAGGGGATTATTTGGAACACTTTTATGGATAGTGAAAGATCCATATTGATGGTTATTTTCCTAATGAAAAAAAATGATGTGTAACAGATTACCCCCCTAAAGTGAAAAGTCAAAAGAGATGTTTGATCACTGAAGTGCTTTATCATGCCAAGGTTCAAGTTACAGACCGTAGTTGGAGAGCTAAAATAATAAATCAAATGTTATAATGTAATATAAAATCATCGCTGAGGTAGGAATTCCCATACTCAGATCATAAATGTCTCAGAGAACCAGTACAAAAATACACCTACATATTCATGTCGATAGAAAACAGAGTATGGAAACAACCATCAATTGATCTATGTTTACAATCATGAATATTTAATAAATCCATGCAACCTATATGGATGAAACTAGATTGAGGGTCTTGATCTCCATCTCTCGTTCTATTTCATGAGTCTTACCATGTGAGTGAATGTCTTGTAGTCAAACATGGTAGAAACCACCTGATTACCCGTCAATGATGTGAACCATTAACAACCATGAGAGAAACCACCAATAATGACAATGGTTCTCAAGGTACTTCCAGTACAATCTATTAGTGTGAAAAGATTTGTTGAAATCAAACACTCCTAGAATCATTTGATTGAAGATAAATGATGAGAACCTATCATCAAAGGAAGAAACCTTCCAGTAAGGCATGCAGGCTCTAAGGTACTGAAGAATGTTTCTAGATAACTTCCTAAATAGTGAGCTGAAGTCGATAGGAAGTGATCCATCGCAGGAGGCCATACGACATGAAACTTATGTCAAGTTTTGAAGGATAGTAGTCTGGAGTAATCCAAGACTAAATCAAGGATGGCCGACGTGATTGAATGCTATGAATTGTAAGGTAATTTTGACTGAGGTTGGACTTCTCTTGATCATAACAGAAACACGACATTCTGACTTCACAACGTTTGACTCAAAAATAATAAGACCAAAATATAGCTCAATGGCTTTCAATGAGGTATGGTCAACTGAGAGGAAAATGGATATCCCAACCTAGAAACAAAGATGACAGAGTGTTATGTTCAAGAGTGAAAAACTGCCTTTTACAATATAAACAAATGTTCTTTCCCAATTTTCCCACACTATTACTGGCAATTACTACTTTGTTGTTTTGAAAGCTTGAGGAGGATAATATATGCTTATCATTTTAGATCATCCTTCAAATGAGTCCTTATGATTATTTTTAATGAACGCTAGGAAGGAGTGGTTAGGTCTAGTTATGATTAACGAGTCTTACACTATTTAAATTTTATGAGTCCAGTGAAGGGGTAACTCAATGTCATTTTGATGTTTAAAGAGTTTGAAAATACATTAAAAGAAAAATTATTTAGTTCTTTCAACATAAAATTTTAACAATCTCGAATAAATTAAAGCTTGATGTTTTTCATATTTACATAGTTAGGAGAAAAACATAAGTAAACTACACAGTGTCCTTCTTCGTAAATTTAGTTTCTCAATCCCCTAAAAGGGGTAAAATAATAGAGGAGAGAACTCTATTGACCATGATTAGTCAACGTATACCTTTTTCCTAAATAGTCTATTTCAATCCGTAAAAGGGGTAAACTTATACTGAATAGATGACTGTTCATTTACTTTTACGAGTTGGAAGAGTCAAGTACTAGACAATATTTTCATCTTTAGGGAGTCTGAAAAGAGCTTAAAGGTAACTCTTGAGTTTTTGTTTTTTGTAAGTTTTAACGAGTCCGAAAAAGTGATTAAAGTTTACTCGTTATTAACGATTTTCAATTAATTAACAAGCACAAAAATACAGAAAGAACTCGACATTTTTATGTACTTTTAGGAGCATTAAAAAATAGCAAAAGATGCTTGGTATTTTCATGAGTTTAACGAGTCTTGAAAATAATAACGAAAATGGAATCATAAATAGTTTTCAATTTTAAACAAGCTTGAAATAGAGAAAAATTATGCTTGAGAGATTTCATTTTTACACAAGCATGAAATAGAGAGTAAATTGTGCTTGATATAAGTTTAATGCACCCCAAGCATAACCTGCAGAGGTACATGCCCTCAAATCATTGTTTGATCTGCCTAAGTAGACTACAAGTTACTAATAGGTGCATGAAATGAAGAGTCATTTACGAATCGACTTAATTAGGGGAAGATTTGTTTCATTTTTTAATGAGCTTGACACAGGAAAAGAATTATGCTGATGGAACCTTGATTCATTTTTTAACGAGCTTGACACAAGAAAAGGAAATATTCTCATGGAACCTTGTTTCATTTTTTAACGATCTTGACACAAGAAAAGGAACTATGCTAATGACAACTTGTTTCATTTTTTTAATGAGCTTGACACAAGACAAGGACATGTTCTCAAGGGTTGTTTAACGTTTATGCGAGCTTGAAATGAAAATAACTATGCTAGTAAGAACCTGTTTCATTTTTTAATGAGGTTAACACAGTAAAAGAACTATCCTCATATGGACCTATTTGTTTTTTTAACGAGGTTGACACAGTAAAACAACCATCCTCATAGAATTTGTTTCATTTTTTCATGAGGTTGACACAGTAAAATAACCATCCTCTCAGGCTGATCTAGGTGGATATTGGTGGCCACCTGCCAAGTCCACCTGGACCCCCACCATTGCTTCTCTCAGCTTTTTCAGTTTCCTTAATTGTAGCACAACTTACTATTTTTAGCAGTTTTTCGGGTCCTGAACTTCTGGAGCCGTTTTGAGGCCCTAAACAACATTTTTTGGGAAAACTAGGAGCAACATGGGTCCATGGACCGATGTTTCTCTTCCCAAATTTGTATTTCTTGGATAGATATTTCTAACGAGATATTGTGTGCGTCAAACGGAGATCATATGCCAAAGTTATGACCCCGGGAAGTTGATGTACCAATTTACCCAAACGGGGCCCACGGTTTGGCGTTTCATCTTCTAGGGTTAGCTTTTTGGATGTTTAGGGTTTTTCATTATTTCTCAATAATAAATAGGCCTTCGAGCCTCATTGTAACACAGTTCAGAGGCATGTAGCCACCACATCTCTTCTCAAAGATAAGCTAACATCGCCCTAGCTTATTTATTTCCATTTATGTTTGTAAGCATATTTCAATATCTTACAGTAATGAAATGAAGTATTATTTCCACTGCATCTATGTATTTATGGTTATCTCTGTAATTTGTTGCGTTCCTATTTAAATCGGGATCACAGGCACTTGTATCATAGATTCCATTTGGAAGAAACACATGCCAATGGATACTTTCCAACCATGGCTTCCAAGATATCTTCATCAGAAGGAATAATAGCTCTCTAGAAGGAACACATGTGAAGAGAATCAAAAGGGGTAAGACAATCAATTTCAAATTTTCTCGTAGGGTTCCCTATATCAATTACTGAATCTATGTAATGAGAGGCTCGCTTACATTGGTAACTAAAAACATGGGATTGTTTGCCACATGATTAACTTGTGCTGGTGTAGGTGCCACTTCCATATAAGGAGTATTCAGGGATGTCAGATGGTTGGGAGTCGAATCAAGACCAACGAACGAAAGCTGATCAATAGTCACAATGTTTCCATTATGAGGGAAAGACATCACTCCAAAGTGTTTGGACATGAAAACTTTCATGGCATAGACATAGTCTCACCCTAGGAGAAAATTGAAATCCAAGGGGCCTTGGACTACCATAAGATAAATACAAACAGTTTTTTCTTCCAGAGTAACAGGTAAATTAGGGAGGATCCTGGAAGGCTCGCTAATGGTTATGTTAAAAGCCAAACGATTTTGTGTAACATGCACAAGCTGAGGGGAAGCCAAATATTATCAAGCGATTGAGGATAAAATAATGACAGAAGCACCTTCGTTGACATTTGTACGAAGCACATTCTTACCATATGATTTCACAATGATATGGAAAGGGGTTGAAAAAGGAAGATGAGGTCTTGTCATTTTACTCCAATAAAAGGAAATAGCCTCATTACTTAGAGGAAATCAATAGAAACAATTGAAATTCCCCCATGTGTAGAATAATTTGAAGTAACAAGAAGAACCTGACCGATATTAATTTCACTTTATAAAGGGAGAGTGGGATCCATTGAATATGTAATTGAGTGGACCACTTGATCAACCAATTTCTCATAATATGTGTTTTACTCTCAAACGGAAGAGTGGGATTGGTTGTACTTGGAATTAGATCAATCACTTCATTAACTAATGGTAGGTCGAGAGAAAGTTTACAGTATCCAGTTGGAAGTTGTTGCTCTAAAACAATAAGTTTTTCCAACAATTTTGAAGCTTTTTCCATATGAGGGAAAAGTTGTATATGATGAATCCCTTTGCATGACCTACAAGGAAAGCTAACTTTACCCTTTTTCTTAGGAACTTCACAATGACTGGTCAATGGATTAGTAGTAAGTTGATAATAATTTTCTAACAACACTTCCAAGACCTTAGGAATACCAGGAAAATTGATAAGGAAGTGGTCACCCTTACAAAGCTTTCAAGGGTATCTGGGATTGCGATGCATGTTGGAAGTTTCCTCAACATTACCAATACATAAAACCATGGTTGGTTGGTTAACTTCTTTCTTATCTTGCTTCTTCTTCTTAGTCACCTAGTTACTAGCATCAAGGCTTTTAACAAGAGAAGAAGAACAAATAGAAGGGGACATGTTGGGTGAAGAAGGTAAAGGGTCAACATGAGGTTGGTGATGTTGAGATGGTAAAATCAGTGGAATAGTTTGGGTATTTGGGATTATAGAAGTTGAAAACAACCACACCAGTAAACCTATTGTGAATCCGGGAAGTGATAACATAGCCATATAAGGAGGACCAACATTTGCAAATTTAGGAAGAGGGATATGATTCCCGTTAAAAGGGGTTTCTTTATTGGTAACTCCCTAAATTTTTTCCATTAGATTAAACTTAGATACCTTTGTTACCAATATTAACAATTAAAATCACAATCCGCACCTAAGGTCTGTAAAAAGTAAAAACAAGAAAATAACATGCACTAGTAAACCCAAGGATTCAAACCATGTAAATAAACTTTTCACAGTGAAATCACTAGTTGGTGATGAAATACAACATCAGAGAGATAAATGTAAAGAGTGAATAAAGATAGAGTGGGTGGAAACATTTACATTGACAAACTGCTTAATGTACACGATCTGGTGCAAGTAACTTCACTTATGCCATCTAGAGTGAAGAATACCCTCCAAAAAGGTCCAAGTGAGTCTAGCCAATGTTTTTTCAGCTATAGCACATCATTCCCCTCCACCGCCACCTTAGGTAATAGCCCTAAGATTATGTTCTCTCTAAGGTTACCACTTAAAATAATTTAACTTAGGGGGATAGTCACAGATTGGATGTACACGCAAGGGCAGAGTAACAAAGTTCAATCCCATTCAAAGTTCCTCAACATAATTAATATGAGGTTTACTTCCAAGTGGCTCCAACGTACCTTTCGACATCATTTTTAATTCGTGTAAATCACTCTACCGTAAGTAATGAAGTTGGGTCAATCGCTCTACTAGGTCTGACATGATCTCGTGCTTAACTCCTTTGTAAGGGGAGCTTCCTAGATCCAAATTGCAATAAATGGATTTACTCCCTATCACAAGATTCTAATGTTTGTTTGCAACTTTGGAAAGTTAACTCACTTCCCTATTCCAAAACCCTACAACATGATATAATATAGGTGGTGTTAGTGTTTGTTAGTTGTGTTAGTCACCAGTGATCAAATGTACTCTTTCAAAGTTGTTGATGGGGTTGTTAAGTCAAATTGTTATATTTTCAAATAAAATATGGTCATTTATCAGTTCTAGGTCATTACTAGTCTCTCCATTATCAAGGTCAATAAATGCCATCATGGTCTTGTCATCACTCCTTGTCAATAAAGAGTGTCTTGGTCACATCATCAATGAGTTATATAGGGGTCATGACATCACCTATTTCATCATCATGGGAGTAGTAATTAGGGGAAAAGATGTTCAATATATTTCGACTTGTTTCAACATCCTCATTCATATTTCATATACATTCCTCAACCTCCCTCATAAATCCCCTCATTCCCTTTAAAACCCCTTTTTCCTTGGGAAAATCCTTAAATCCTATCCAAAACCCATTTTTCCTCTGTTATGATATTAATTCCCAAACTCTAGCCTTATTCCATTATTTAATTCTTAAACCATATTATAGTCGTTAACCCATTTCCCTTTGTTTTATTTCAATTCCCAAACCTTAGTCGCATTTCCATTTCAGTTTCAAACTCTATTCTTGTTTCCATTGACCTGGTTAATATTCAAAATCTAGCCGTAAAATATTGCTTATTACACTATCATATCACATTATATATGAACCCACTCCCACTACAATAAACCAGGTCCACAGGCCATGTGTTGGCATATCACATAAATAAATACAAACAGTCACCCCTCTCCCCTTCTCGATTGCGATTGCGATATCGCATATTGCACGATCCCTCCTCCGCTTATATTGCAAATTTCTTTCCTCGTTTGTCAATTGTGATAAGTGTCCCCTCACCGATTGTGATATCGAAATCGAGGATCGCTCAAGTCACAATTTCCTCCTCCTCCAAATCCCCTTCTGACTTGTGATTGTGATGGATGCGATATTTCATATATTGCAGTTTGTTAAAATTTTAGGTCCAGCTCGTCGGAAAAACATTATGTAATATGGTAAAAGTCCCCTATCCTTGTTGCGATTGCAATAACACAAGGATTTGAATCAATTCCCTAGATTTAATCGACCTGGATCAGCAGGCCTAGATCGATGGATAATAATCCTCCTGTTACCCTACCCGAATGGTCAAATCAGTTCATTTTTTGCACTCCCGTTCATGATTTCTCATTCTTTTAATGAAATTTCCCTATTGAATGATCACAACCTCCTTTCACGGAGCACCAAATCATCCAATCCGTCTCTGTTCAAACAGAACGTAGAAAAACAGGGACGACGGTGCAGTTCATCAACCAACATGACTAACAATAATGTCTATTCGAGGACTCAGTTACTATGAGAATGCCCAGAACAACACCAGAACTCAACCGACTAATATTATTAGTAGTATTGATATATTTTTTATGATTTTTGTAACATATCTTGAATTATGTTTCAAGATATTTATTTTTGTAAATAATCATATAAATACTTCAGATTTCGAAGTATTGTGGGTTGAATGATTGTGAATCATAGCTTGGAGCTAGTGTACATTTTGCAGTAATATAACAGGTAGTTGTAGTTATTATCTTGGTATTCTTGTGGTATGTTTTTGTGACAATGTTTTCTCTTAAATTTCTTTTTTCCTACCATCTCAATGGTTTCTTGTGATCATCTCATGAGTTTTAAACAAAATTCATAAGTTATATCCTCTGTTTTGATGAGATTTTCATGCTAGTGTTCTTTCTTCTTGATGAATGAATTCATGGTTACATGCTCATTCCGATCCTCTACCTTTTCATCTATGCACCACCCTGACAACCTATTTATGTCATATATCATGCCTACCTTGCCCCATTATATCTCTGCAATTTATCATTAGAAACCTTAAGCTAGTCCTAGATCTATGAGCTTCATCCAACAAACCATAAAATCAAACATCGTTGAGCTTAATATCTAGCCTCGCATATGAAATCCCTCTCTAGCCACTTCATTGCCTATGAGATTCTTGAGAGAGCCCTCTCTGATTTGGTAGGGCTAGCTGCCAAGTCTAAATATTGGTTTGAGGTTACCTCCTTGGCTTCCTTTCTCAGCCTTGGGACACTGAGGAGTGATAACATTTTTGGCAACTCCACTGGGGATCGAAAACTTTCATATTCCCCAAGAAACATCATCAAAGTTTAAATCTAATTTGCTGATGGTGGACAATGATTAGACACAAGAAGTCCGAAATCATTCACCTGCCTACTCCAACCTGATTCTAAGACTCCAATGGCATCAGGATCCAAAAATTATGGTTTCATTGGTGGTTCCACTTGCATAAGTATCAATAGTCTAAAGGATTATTTAGTGCATCTATTGTTCTCAATATGGATTCAATTTCTAGAAAGTATGCTCCTATAATCGTGCTCACATTCCTGGTTTTCCAAATCGAATTCCTTGCATAGATTCGCAAACTAATCTACCCAAATTCATAGATGGAAAGGAGGATGATGCTATTATACATCTAATAAAATTTCGTTGGCATATACATAAGCTTGGGATTAGTTTCATGAGGGTTACTTGATGAAAATGTTTATGGCTACCCTGGAAGGGAAAGAAAGATTATGGTATGAAGGGTTAAAGCCAGGTAGCTTATTCTCTCTTAAAGATTTCCACACAACATTCTTTGAGTTTTATGGAAAATCTCATCATTCATTTTTTTTGTTCGAAGATTGTTGTGAATCCTATGAATATTTCATTCAATACCTTGAAGAGGCTTTTGGTGATGAAGAGTGTATGGATTATGAGATCATAGAGGCCCTTTATGAATTTTCTTCCCAACAGAAAATAACAGAGATTAGATGCTTTGATACAAAGGATCATTCACACCACACATAAACTTATTTTCTTGAAGATGAAACAAATTTTCATCCTAACAGTTAGGAAGAAATTGGTCCAAGTTAAAATTCTGAAATTGCATGTACAAGAAACTTAACCAATGAACTATATTATGGTGATGATCATATACTTTTGCAAGGAAATAATGAACACAAAGTTGTTTTCCTTGATTCTTGTGACAATCAAATTGATATTCTTCTCATTGAAGCACATGAGGAATCAAATATACTTGAAGTGGTTTCTACATTTAAAGTTTTCCATGAGAATCCAAAACCTTGTCTCTTGGATGAGAGGTATGAAGACAGTGCTTCACTTGTTTTTTTGTATTGTTATTTTTCTGGGTTTTTATTTCAAGATCAGGTTTGTGAAGACCAAGATGACGTTTTTGATGAAATGAATGAACAAGGATTTCTATACATTCACCACTCATATTTCTCCCCAGGTCATCCATTTTCTTAAGCACTATTTCAAGGGTAGATTCGTGCAAATCATAATGTTGAATTGACATGTATGGAGGTTTCAAACAGTGTAATTATTGAAAAAAATAATAAATAAACATTGCAAGTATAGTATGAAGAAGAGAGCAATGATAAATAAGAGGTTGTTTTAGAGCCTCTTGCCGATGAAAATCTTCCTCCAGGTTCAGAAAATGAAGAGTTTGCTGAAGAAGAGAAGCTTTTAGAAGACCCTTTTTCTAATTTGTTGCATCCATCTGGGAGATGAATTTTCTTGTATTTATGGATCATGAGCACATGTTCAGTTGACACTTGGAGTTTCGTATCTTTTCTTTTTTCTCTCTATTAAAGGAAAGTACGATCACGATTCAAGTAAGTAGACATTTGCTGGATTGGTTACACTGGAGGGATCATTTCAAATGATTGTGTATATATATTCAGTAGGTGGTGGTTATCATCAGGGTTTGAAGCTCGAGGTGAAGGTCCTAAGATCCCAATGATCTGCTTCCATGTGTAAGTAAAGTTATTTTGTCAGTCAAGTCAAGTTAGTTTGAGTTTGTTAGTCAGTCATTGGTCTGCGGTGTTCTTGACACCTCCTAAAGGATTTGCCATCCCTAGATGGAGTCCATGTTAGTGTCTATCAATCCTATCAATCACTAGTGATCAAATTTACTCTTCCAAAGTTGTTGATGGGGTTATTAGGTCAAATTGTTATTTTTTTAAATAAATTTCAAATAAAATTTGATCATTGGTCAGTTCTAGGTCATTACTGCTCTCTCCATTGTCAAGGTCAATAAATACCATCATGGTATTGTCATCACTCCTTGTCAATAAAGAGTGTCTTGGTCACATCATCAATGAGTTATATAGGGGTCATGACATCACCTAGGTCATCATCATGAGAGTAGTAATTAGGGGGAAAAAATGTTCAAAGAGATTTCAAATTGTTTCACCATCCTCATTCATATTTCAAATACCTCCCTCACAAATCCCCTCGTTCCCTCTAAACCCCTTTTTCCTTGGGAAAATCCTTAAATCCTAGGCAAAACCTATTTTTCTCCCTTGGAAAAACCCATTTTTCCTCTGTTATCATATTAATTCCCAAACTCTAGACTTAATATATTATTTAATTCTTAAACCATATTACAGTCGTTAACCCATTTCCCTTTGTTTTATTTCAATTCCCAAACTGTAGGTTTTAACCCTGTACAGAAATTACCTGCATACGAATTCTAAAACACAAAAAATAAAAAATTCAAGAGCATAACACATAAAACACATATACACAGAGATTTCCCCTGGATCCCAAAATTGGGACTACCAGCTTGATTTTTCATTATGATCCTTTCAATGTTATAATACATATTTATACATGCCGAAGCATCCAATACCATGGACCGAAAAACCATCGCGTCCAATACCATGGACCAAAAACCATCGCGTCCAAAAAACATGTGCGAAAATCATGCACAAAACCATAGGTGGGTCCGCCCAACCTAGCATAGGGTCCAAAACCAAAATTTTCCGGTGTGCTGCCCTGGACCCCATAAAGTGGGGTTACAGGTGCCCCTCAAACCCCCTGTTAACTACATGGAAAGAATATAACATAACCCAACATTCTCCCACTTGTTGTTTTCTTTCCACATGGGGCCACAAGAGATCTTAGTCATTTTTCCAGCCCTAAAATGCCCATTGTCTCTCTACACCAAGAGAATTTCTCAGAGCTCACAGATTTTGTCAATGCATCTACAGAATTCTTCAAAGTGTCCACCTTTACCAGCAACACCTTTTTGTCTTCTATCATATCCCTCACAAAGTGATACTAAACATCAATGTGCTTTGTCTTTGAATGATATGCGGGGTTCTTTGCCAAGAAAATTGCACTTTGGCTATCACAGTATATCCTTATAGCTTCCTGTACTAACCCCATACTTGAAAAATCTCTGCAACCAAACTTCTTTCTTGCTTGCATGAGTGGCTACCATGTATTCTGCCTTTGTAGTTGATAGTGCCACTACAGATTGTTTCTTACTCATCCAACTGACTGCACCTCCAAATAGGTTAAACACATACCCACTTGTAGATCTTCTCTGATCCAGATCTCCAGCCCAGTCTGCATCAACAAAGCCATGAATATCCAACACTCTGTCTAATCCTGGTCTTCCTTGGTAGCACAAACCATAATCACTAGTGCCACGCAAATACCTGAAAACCCGCTTCACTGTTGTCCAGTGCTCCTTCCCTGGTTTTGACATAAACCTGCTCAATATTCCCACTGCATGTGCAATGTCTGGTCTAGTACAGACCATTGCATACATCAGGCTCCCGACTGCACTTACATATGGAACACGGGACATGTCCTCTTCCTCTTCTTGTGTCTTGGGACATTGTTCAGTAGATAACTTCACACCTACAGAAATAGGAACCTTCACCGGTTTACTATCCTACATATTAAACCTCTGCAATATTGTCTCGAAATACTTCCTCTAGTTTAACCAGAGCTTCCTCTTTTCCCGATCTCTTTTAATTTCCATGCCCAAAATATAGTTTGCAGCACCAAGATATTTCATGTCGAATTTGGAGGACAATTGGGTCTTCAAATCCTAGATAACTTCTTTGTCATTTCCAACCGACAACATATCATCCACATACAAGACTAGATAAATAACACAGTCACCAATTAATTTAAAATACACACAGTGATCTGCTTTGCTTCTGGTGAAGCCAAGTCCCCATATAAATGTATCAAATTTCTAATACCACATCCTTGGTGATTGTTTTAACCCATATAGAGACTTCTTTAACTCACATACCAGTTATTTCTTACCCTTCACCGCAGAGCCTTCAGGTTGCTTCATGTAGATTTCCTCTTCCAGATCCCTGTGAAGAAATGTTGTCTTCACATCCATTTGTTCTACCTCAAAATCAAATGCATTAGCAACAAATAAAAGTAATCTAATAGAAGTTACCTTGGCAACAGGAGGAAAAATATCACCAAAATCAATTCCGGGAATGTGGGAATAACCTTTTGCTACCAACCAAGCTTTGTATTTCTCCACTTTTCCTTCTACATTTGTCTTCTTTTTGAACAACCATTTGTTGCCAATGGGTTTCCTTCCAGCGGGTAACTCCACCAGATCCCAAGCCTCATTTTTGTGCAAAGATGCCATTTCATCAACCATGGCCTCTTTCCAGAGTTTTCCATCCTCTGAATCCACTGCTTCCTTCACAGTTCTAGGATCATCATCAGTAACAGACAAAGAAAAATTCGAATAGAAAGCATATGGACTATACCTTTCTGGTTGCCTTCCTTCTCGAACTGATCTTCTCACAGCTGGAGTTTGTGGCTCTTCATCTTCTAATTCCTCCTTTGCTGTAGAGTCTGATTCTTCCTCCTTTAGCTCAAACTCTATCTTCTCAGGTTCCTTTGGTTGGACTTCATGTTTAATAACATCTTTCACCTCTCTGAACACCACATCTCAGCTATAAATAACCTTCCTTGTTACTAGGTTCCAAAGCTTATAACCCTTTTAACCATCCTTATACCCAATAAAGATGCACTTTTCAGATTTACTATCCAACTTTGTTCTTTTCTCCTTTGGAACATGTACATATGCATCACATCCAAATAACCTCAGATGTGAAAGAGAGGCTTTCTTACTAGTCCATACCTCTTATGGAGTCTTATCCTCCAACGCTGATGAAGGTGACCTGTTGACGAGGTAACATGCAGTATCCACCGCCTCTGCCCAGAATTCCTGTCCTAACCCGGCACCACTGAGCATGCTTCTTACCCTTTCCATCAACGTCTTGTTCATTCTTTTTGCAACTCCATTTTGTTGAGGTGTATAAGGAGTAGTCTTCTGCCGTGCTATACCACACTTCTTGCAAAATTCTTCAAATTCCTTACTGTAAAACTCTCCACCATTATCTGTCCTCAGCACCTTTATCTTCTTCTCTATCTGGTTTTCCACTAGAGCCTTAAATTCTTTAAACCTATCAAAGACTTCAAATTTCTTCTTAAGGAAATATATCCATTTATTCCTTGAGAAGTCATTTATAAATGATACATAGTACACAGAATTTCCCAATGATGGAACCTTCATAGGTCCAAACACATCACTATGCACAAGTTCTAATATATGTTTCGCCCTCTTACCACCAGAGGGGAAACTCACCCGATTTTGCTTCCTGTATACACAATTTTCATAGAAATAAAAATCCAGAGAGCTATTACTCATACCTTCTACCATACCTTTACCATGAAGTATTTGAAGGCCCTTCTCTCCATCTTGAGTTTCCAAAACTCAAAACTCTGACCATTAAATTTCTCAATCTCTATCTTTCCACTGCTCGCCATCTTCTTTCACCACCAGAATCGATCTCATAGATCTCCCATTGAACAGGGTCTACCACAGGCCCGAGCTAAACCCCTCAGCAGCAATGGCGTCCCCTTGAAGCCAAATCTACTCTGATACCAAATGTAGGTTTTAACCCTGTACAGAAATTACCTGCATACAAATTCTAAAACACAGAAAATAAACAATGTGAGAGCATAACACATAAAACACATATACACAGAGATTTTCCCCTGGATCCCAAAATCGGGACTACTAGCTTGATTTTTCATTATGTTCCTTTCAATGTTATAATACATATTTATACATTCCGAAGCATCCAATACCATGGACCAAAAACCATCACGTCCAATACCATGGATCGAAAACCATTGCGTCCAATACCATGGACCGAAAACCATCGCGTCCAAAAACATGTGCAAAAATCATGCACAAAACCATAGGTGGGTCCGCCCAACCTAACATAGAGTCCAAAACCAAAATTTTCCGAGGCGCTGCCATGGACCCCATAAAGTGGGGTTATAGGTGCCCCTCAAACACAACCCAACACAAACCTTAGTCATATTTCCATTTCATTTACGAACTCTAGCCACGTTTCCATTAACCTAGTTAATATTCAAACTCTATCTATAAACCATTGTTTATTAAACTATTGCATCACATTATATATAAACTCACTACAATTGTAATAAATCAGACCCACAGGCCACGTGTAAACTTATCGCATAAGTCAATACAAATAATCGCTCATCTCCCCTTCCTGATTTCGATTGCGATATTGCATATCACACAATCCCTCCTCCGCCAATATCACAAAGTTATTTCCCCATTCACCTATTGCGATAAGTCTCCTCTCACCAATTGCGATATCGCAATCAAGGATCACTCAAGTCACAAGTTCCTCCTCCACCGAAACCACTTATGAATTGTGATTTTGATGGATGCAATATTTTATATATTATAGTTTGTTACAATTTCAAGTCCAGCCCATCAACAAAACATTATGGAATATGGTAAGAGGCCCCTCTCCATGTTTCCATTGCAATAACACAATGACCCAGATCAATGACTTAGATTTAATCGACTCGAATCAGCAGGCCCAGATCAACAGATAATAATCCTCCCGTTACCATCCCACGGATGGTCAAATAAGTTCATTTTTTGCACTCTCGGTCACGATTTCTCGTTACTTTCATGAAATTTCCCTATTGAATGATCACAAACTCCTTTCACAGAGCACCAAATCATGCATTCCACCTCCATTCAAACATAATGCAGAAAAATAGGGACAACATCACAGTTCATCAGCCAGCCAAACTAACAGTAATGTCTATTCGAGGCCTTAGTTACTACTATAATGCCCAGAACAAGAAGTCTTGAATTATGTTTGAAGATATTTATTTTTGTAAATAATTATATAAATACGTTAGATTTCGAAGTATTGTGGGTTAGATGTTTGTGAATTATAGCTTGGAGCTAATGTACATTTTGTAGTAATATAACAGGCAGTTGCAGTTATTACCTTGTGATTCTTGTGGTATGTTTCTGTGACAATGTTTTCTATGATATTTCTTTTTTCCTACCATCTCTATTCTTTCTCTTGATCATCTCATGAGTTTTAAACAAAATTCACAAGCCATATGCTTTGTTTTGATGAGATTTTCATGCTAGTGTTCTTTCTTCTTGATGAATGAATTCATGGTTATATGCTCATCGTGATCCTCTACCTTTTCATCTCTGCACCACCCCATAAACCTATTTTCTATCACTAATCATGCCTAGCTTTCCCCATTATATCTCTGCAATTGATCATTAGAAACCTTAGCCTAGTCCTAGATATATGAGATTCATTGAGCATGTTGTAGCTTATATTGTGGTTTAAGCCTTATTTTCAGTTTTATCACGAAATAAAAGAAAAATGAAAAGAAATGAAAATCAAACCATTGTTTAAAGGCCATGCAGGTTTAAGGGGCGTGATCAAAAGATAGCTTGATGAGTATGATAAGGTGTGCTACGGGAAAATAATAAGCTTGAGGGTTAATTAAGGCTCAACCCTCGCAGTTGACCGCGACGTGAGCATGGTTAACCACAACTTGTGACCTAGAATCATTGCGGGGTTCGTTCTAAATGTAGTTCCCTCATATACTTTAACCTCGCAAAATCTAAAAGAAATAACCTAAATAAAGTATTTTATTTGATTAACAAGATGGCTTTGAATGTAAACCTACGAGAAGATCTGGACCATTGATTGACAAGCCATAGATCCAATGGTAATCACACAAGTTAACTTGAAGGGGTTTTGTTTCAGAGATCCAATGCGATGGTATACTTGTAAGAAGATCTGGGCCATTGATCGACAAGCCACAAATCCAACGACAATCGGGCGACAACTTATCAGACGTGATGGTATATCAAATGTATTTCAAGCTTGATGAAGTCTAGGTTAATCTTAGCCATCCATCCAAAAAGATGGGATCCAACGGATATCAGGCGAAGAAATGATCAGGTTTTAGCATTAAAGTCGGACCTATTGAAAATAGCAACAAGAAATGCTAAATATATAAGTGATAAAAATATCATTGTTATAAATAGCATTTTGGGATACATTCCAATTTTAGTTAGTCCCTGAACTAAAATTGAGTATTAAAATTCGAATTTGATCTTAGCAGTTGTTTGAAAAATAACTACTTAATTCATCTTGAGTTAATTAGTTGGAGAAAATCAAACATGAAGTCTATGTGAAGACATGCAACAGTTTCCCCTTTGATGGAGGAAGTTATCCCTTGATTAAGGAGATCAGGATGAGTTATACTTTGAGTTGTAATTAGTTAGCTCAGTTAACTGAGTTAAGTCCAGTTAGATTAGTTCCAATAGTGTGTGGAACTGATTGTGAGTTCAGTTAGTTAATGCATGCATGCATGTAACTACCGCACTTCAGATAACTGAATATTCTCTCATTAATAACTCATCCATGTTAGTTCAATCAGAGACCCAGTTGAGATCAAATTATGGGACAGTGTACTATCCATTGTAGGAATATTCCATTGAGGATATCTCTTGCATTCAGAAGGAACTCATTCCTTGGAGATTCCACAGTTACTTCTGAGTTTGGTGAGTTGTGTGAGAGGTAAATTCACACAGGTGGCAGCCAGAGGACCCAGGAGAAATAGGAGGCTTGGAGGACTAAGGGAAGGCATATGTTGTGTCTATTCAGTCTATGAGCAGCATTGAGGGATTGTACTGAGAGCTGGATAGCTTGTGAGCTAAAGCTTTGTTTAATACGGACATATTTCCACTTGTATGATAATACAGAGATTGGGGATTTTAGCTGAGGCCTTCCCTAGAGTATTCTTTTGTGTTCATGTGTGAATGATTTCTCATTCTCTATTATATGTTTTCTTTCTGATCTTGCTCAAAATTGATTAAGCTTCCACAAGTTTGTTTGTAGAAGTAGATCAAGTATTTTGCTTTAGTATATTGCATTATCTGGCAATCTACAATGGGAAATTCTACATGATATCAGAGAAAAGGTGATCAAAGACAAGAACAGTATACAAAGACGAGAGAAGTTTGAAGTTTGAAGTTCCTCATTATAGAAATCGAATTCTTATCACATCTCAAATTTCATCAATGGCATTCACGGTTTGAGACTCGAGTATGCCCTTGATGGCAGCTCGAATTATATATCCTGGAAGGATCGCATGGAAGTGGTATTAGAGGACAACGATTTGAAGAACATCACTGATCAAGAAGTCCCCAAGCCAGTAGCAGCTAATGCCCAAGAATTGGCGGAATGGAAGAAATGTGTGGCTAGAATGAGGAGGATCCTTCTGGAGGGAGTTCGAGACCACATTGTCTCAAGTCTCCATGGGAAGGAGACACCATTTTCAATATGGAAAACATTAAAGGATCTATATCAAACTAACAATTATTAGAGGAAGCTAGCGCTGAAAGACAAGCTTCGAAAAATCAAGTGTGAAAAGGGCGACACGATCTCTACATATCTAAACAAGCTTACCACCTGTAGGGATGAGCTTGGAAGTGTAGGGATCACGACAGTTGATGATGACATGGTGAGTCTTACTCTCCTCGGTCTTCCTAAGAGCTGGGATAGCTACCAAGACTCGGTAAATGGAAGAAAGAAACTACCAAATTGGAAACTACTTTGGTCAGATCTGATGCAGGAGGAGATAAGGAGAAGCACCAAAGATGGATCTTCATCAAAGCAAGATGATGAAGAAAATCTAGCCTTAGCGAGTAAGGCGAGGAAAGGGAAAAGGAAGGCGTCCCATTCCAAATCCAGTTCTTCCCATGGTGGGAAGAAGATTGACAAATTGAAAGTGTGATGCTTTCATTGTCATGAGGTGGGCCATTATGCTACGAATTGTCCACAGAAGAAATCAAAGAAGGGATCCTCGAAGGGAGCAGATGGTGAGTCACTGGCCTCACAGTTCGAATTGAATTTCACCCTCATCGCATGCATGGTTTCATCGATGGTGGGATGTTTTTGGTACATGGATAGTGGAGCCTCATTCCACATGACCGAAGACAAGAATCTATTCAGTACCTTGGATGATAAGTACCTCCAGATGCACATCGAGATGGGCAATGATGGAAAGTACCATGTTTCAGGTGAAGGTACGGTTGTGTTTCAGAGGGAGCATGGAGGTCCTCTCATCCTAATTGATGTAAACTATGTGCCTGGTCTACAGAAGAATCTTGTGTCCATTGCTATGCTGGAAGACAAAGGCTATGATGTAGTCTTTAGTAAAGGAAAGGCATTCCTGAGGAATATCAAAACTAGATAGACCAAGACGATTGAGATTTGAGTAAAGAATCTCTACAAGCTAGGGTAGATGACTGTGCTGCATTGTAGAGCCAAGATGTTGGTGAGCTATGGCATAGAATATTGGGCCACTTGCACCATGGGGCCTTGAAGATAATGCAACAGATTTCTACCATACTTCCCAAGGGAAAACTGGAGCAAATGGATACATGCAAAGGTTGTACCTTGGGTAAGTGTGCAAAATCTTCCTTTCAGGATCGAGACAGTAGAGCTGGAGAAATCTTGGAGCGAGTTCATACAGATGTCTGTGGACCATTCTCTACAGCCTCCACTGCTAAAAAAAGGTAATATGTTATTTTTATTAATGATTTTTCTCGTAGACGTTGGATCTACTTTATGCAGAAGAAGGATCAAACCTTCTCAAGGTTTTGTGAGGTCAAAGCCTTGGCAAAGAAAGAGTCTGGAAAGAAAATAAGGACCTTGCGAAGCAGCAATGGTGGAGAGTATGTCTTCCAATAGTTTAAGGACTTATGTGCAGCAGAAGGAATTAAACGGGAGTTGATGGCACCCCATAACCCATAACAGAATGGGGTGGCTGAAAGGAAGAACATATTGATTGTCAGAGCATCTCGAGCGATGCTGCATGACCAAAGCCTACCACTTCATTTGTGGGTTGAGGCATACAATACATCGGTATACTTGCAGAATAGAAGCCTGCATCATATACTGGAATGAAGACACAAGAGACCAGATGTGAGTCACTTCAGGATCTTTGGATCATTGTTTTATTTCCATGTGAGCAAAGATGCCCGGAAGAAGCTAGATCCAACTGCTGAGTTAGGCATACTTGTGGGGTACACTGATACACCCCACAACTATCGAGTGTTCTTGCCTACCAGTCAGAGGACAGTGGTATGTAGAGATTTGAATTTTGACAAGGAGAAATCCATGTGAGTATCACTTGAGAGGGAGCTCAAGTTGCATGCAGAGGAGGAACTTTTAGTTCCTAAGGAGGAGGAGCCTCAGATTGATGTGGAGCAGCCGCATGCAGAGGATCTGGGAGCGAAGACATCCACTCATGCAGAGTCTTCCAAATATGGGTAGAAACACTCAAGGGAAGTTGACAGATTGATGCTGGATGCAAGAGAGAATGTGGGACAGCCATCTTCTCAGCGTATACACAGGAGGTCACCCGAGTGGTACACTAGTTACATGGACCTGGTTGGGGAGTGTGTAGAGACCGAACCTTCTTCCTTTGAGGAAGCAGTGTAGCAGCCAGTCTAGGTTGATGCTATGGTGGAGGAGTACGACTCCATCATTCGGAACTATGTTTGGGATGTTGTCCCAAGATCGGAGGACAAGTCAGTGGTTAGTTCTCGATGGCTTTACAAGGTAAAGCAAGCAGCTAATGGGAGTGTTGAGAAACATAAGGCAAGGTTTGTTGCCCGTGATTTCTCACAGGTCAAAGGGATCGACTATGATGAGAACTTTTCTCCTGTAGCAAGGTACTCATCTATCAGATCGATGTTGGTGCTATCAGCATAGATGGGTTGGAAGATCCTCCAGATGGATGTGAAGACTGCATTCCTCAATGGGAAGGTTGAAGAAGAGGTGTACATTGAGCAACTAGAAGGATTTGAGACCTTCGATCATGAGTCACTTGTGTGCCAACTCAAGAGAGCTTTGTATGGGCTGAAGCAAGCACCTCGTGCTTGGTACACCAGGATCAACAGCTATTTCATCGGGTTGGGCTTCACAAGGAGTGAAGCGGATGCGAACCTTTACCACATCATGATTGAGGGTAAGCCATTGATCATTGTTCTTTATGTTGATGATCTGATATTAACATGTGATGATTAGTTGATCAAGTCTTGTAAGGAGGACCTTGCAAGAGAGTTTGAGATGAAAGACATGGGTCTTAGCCACTACTTTCTAAGCATAGAAGTGTGGTAGAAGGATGGGTAAGTGTTTGCATCTCAAGGCAAGTATGCCATTGAGATACTCAGGCGATTCCACATGGAGAAGTGCAAGCCCATGCAGACTCCTCTAGCTGGTAACTGGAGGAAAGAGATTGCTACTTCAGGTGAGGTAGTAGCTACTATTGTTTATCGACATCTTGTGGGTTCATTGATGTATCTAGTGAACACACGACCAGATTTGTGCTTTGCAGTGAACCAGCTGAGTCAAGCTATGGTTCAGCCTACCAAGCTATTTTGGAAGGCAGCGAAGCATGTGCTTAGATACCTCAGAGGCACATCTCAGTATGGATTATGATATAGATGGACAGAGGGAGTGAAGCTTCAGGACTTCACAGATGCAGATTAGGTAGGGATTCCATTAGACTGGAAGAGCACTTCAAGAGGAATTTTCAACCTTGGTTCAACTGCAGTTTCTTAGTACAATAGGAAACAGAGGTTAGTTGCACTTAGCTCAACAGAGGTTGAATACATGGCTACCAGTCAGGCAGCATGTGAGGCAGCATGTGAGGCCATTTGGATGCGGAAAATTCTAGTTGAACTGTTTGGTCAAAGGATGGATCCAATAGTGATCTATTGTAATAATCAAAGTTGTATCAAACTCTCTGAGAATCGAGTATTTCATGATAGGTCTAAGCACATCGATATCTAGTATCATCATCTTCAATACTGCATGTTTAAGAGGATCATGTTGTTGTTGTATGTTTCGACCGAGGAACAGGATGCAGATATTTTGACTAAGGCATTGTGAAAATGCAAGTTCGAGTTCCACATAGACAGGATTGGGGTGATAGATAATCCCTTTCTTTTTGATAAGGAGTGTTGAAAATAGCAACAAGAAATTCTAAATATAGAAGTGCTAAAAATAACACTACTATAAATAGCATTTCAGGATACATTCCAATTTTAGTTAGTCCCTGAACTAAAATTGAGAATTAAAATTCAAATTTGATGTTAGCAGTTGTTTGAAAAATAATTAATTTAATCATCTTGAGTTAATTAGTTGGAGAAAATCAGATATGAAGTCTATGTGAAGACATGCAACAATTTCCCCTTTGATTGAGGAATTTATCCCTTGATTAAGGAGATCAAGATGAGTTGTACTTTGAGTTGTAATTAGTTATCTCACTTAACTAATTTAAATCCAGTTAGATCAGTTCCAACAGTTTGTGGAACTGATTGTGAGTTTAGTTAGTTAATGTATGCTTGCATGTAACTACTACACTTCAGATAACTGAATATTCTCTCATAAATAACTCATGCATGTCAGTTCAGTGAGAGACCCAGTTGAGATCAAATGATGGAATAGTGTACTATCAGTTGTAGGAATATTCCATTGAGGGTATCTCTTGCATGCAGAAGGAATTCATTCCTTGGAGATTGCACAATTACTTATGAGTTTGGTGAGTTATGTGAGAGGTCAATTCACACAGGTGGCAACTAGAGGACCCAAGAGAAACTACACAAGGAAATAGGAGGCTTGGAGGACTGAGGGAAGGCATAAGTTGTGTCTATTCAGTCTATGAGCAACATTGAGGGATTGTACTGAGAGCTGGATATCTTGTGAGCTAAATCTTCATGTAATCCAGACATATTTCCACTTGTATGATAATACCGAGATCAGGCTTTTTAGCTGAGGCTTTCCCCAGAGTATTCTTCTATGTTCATGTGTCATTGATTTCTCATTCTCTGTTATATTTGTTCTATTTGATCTTGCTCAAAATCGATTAAGCTTCCGCAAGTTTGTTTGTAGAAGTAGGTCAAGTATTTTGCTTTAGTATATTGCATTATCTGGTGATCTACAGTGAGAAATTCTACAAGACCCGATAGATTATTAACTGGCGATATATATTTCCCATTGGGTCCGTATGGGAGTCAACGAAGCGTTGAACAGGCAGACTCAATAAGATTTATTTCAAACGAGTTTAAAATCTCATAAGTTCTGAAGGATCAAACTGTTGATTGAATGAATGATCGAATGGCTCATGTACAACAAAGGTGACCCGACGGGTTTATGAATCAAAATGTTAAATATTTTCTGGTACGTGGCAAACTAATGTTTTGTGTAAAATAGCCAATTTCATTGTTTAAGTGAGACAATCATAATTAGCAGTGAATGACTAAAACTTCAAAGGAAGGTGATTGGTCAGGTTTTCTTGTGTTTTGGCCAATCAAAATGTGCTCGATACATACGTAAGCCCAAGTTCACGCACGGGGTTTTGTCAAAGTTTATTATAATTAAAATGGTTTAATAATTATTAAAGCTTCTACAGAGAAACTCAAAAACCAAACAACAGAGTCGAAAATCTAACTGTTATCATGATTTTTCTAACTTCCACTTACTTACTATTATTCTATGTTCTTTAGAATGAGGTGTCTTTTACCCTCTGTGTAATGTTTTGTGATAATTTTTACTCTAGACAGTTAGGAAAATATTTAAGTAGTTTGACAGTTTTGGTGATCACCAAATATCTTGTAATGTATAAAAAGAGGTAAATTTATAAAGAAGAGGTTTGAATTTTGGATAACCTGGAGACTAAGCTACTGAATTTCTGATACAACTGTTGATTAATGAAGAATTAGAAGTTTTCCATACGTTGTTCGGTATGATTTTGTGTCTTTTCTATAATGTATCATCTTATGTTTTCTTCCTTTGAGTATAGTAATTGAAGCTACAGGTCTTTATTTTCCTATGCAAATAAAGTTAAATTCCTTAAAGAGCGCTCCTATACTTGAAGTTCCCATCTCTGCAATCCTTTTGAGTTATGGATAGTAATTTCTGTATAAAACAACATATTCTCTATAACTTCTCCTAGTGTCAGAGATAGTAGATCCTATGTTAAACAGCATATTGTCTATGACTTATTCAATATTTCTTCATTCATCATTTATATTCAACAATCAAATGGAATTCTGATGTTATCATGTCACCTAAATATTGAGGATCAAGAACCAAATTTCCTAGGTCCTTCATTTGAGAACATAATATATAATTGAGTGACAAACAAGTGAAAATCTTTGTAATCATTAATGTCTTAAGCACAATTTCTATATAGATAGGAAATTGGTTTCTTAAGGTACAAGAGAGCGAACAATAAAATCAAACACCATTGAGCTTAATATATAGCCTAACATTGGAAATCCCTCTCCAGTCACTTCATTGGCTGTGAGATTCTTGAGAGAGCCCTCTCTAATTTGGTAGGGCTAGCTTCCAAGTCTAAATAATGGTTTGAGGTTACCTCCTTGGCTTCCTTTCTCAGCCTTGGGACACTGAGGAGTGCTAACAGGTGGAAAAGAGCCCTAAAATAATAAAAATTTCTAAATTGATTTTTTTAGCATTGTTTTTAAAATATGTTACTAACTCAAAGGGTAAATGGATGTGAAACTGATGGTGTTATGACTTGATGGAAAACTTTAATGCTATTGAACATGGTATTTTAATATTTTCATCTTTTCATTTCGATGAATTGTAACTAAAATAAGGGAAGAGGTTTTATTAACTTTTCAAAAATAGAAGGTAATGAGTCATTTTCAAGATACAAATCAAAGAGAATGGAGAATACACACTTCTAGGCTCTTCTTCAAGAAATGTAACCTAAATTCCTCAAAATCTAAGTTATAAGAAGAAAAATTTTGATCTTAACAACTTCTTACAAACCCAAAAGGAAACAATGAATTCTTCCTTCAACAAACACAACCCATAATTTCAATTTGATGTAATGAATTACAAATCACTGTAAATAGAAGATTGTGTTATGTTATAGAGAGAAATAATCAGTATTCACTTTGACAAAACAACAAACTCCCAATCACAAGTGCTGCCTTGAAAATGTAATACCTCTCCTCCTCTCGGAAGAATTAGAACTTTTATTTGTTGTGATTAGTACTTTTGGTTGGTTATTAAAAATCAGACTCTGCAGATATAATGATGCATATAAATTTTTATTGATATATAAAAATAAAATTGGAAACATTTGAAAGTTGAGCACTTACAAAGGATATTCTAGATAAAACAACTTTTCATGATAAGAATTCTAGAAAGGATTCCAGATAAACTTAATGCATGGGAGATAAATATCCCTTAAGAACTTAGATGGAGATACATAGTAAGTTGTGGTTATCATAAAGCATCGTTGAAAGATAAAAAGTGATCTTTTGGCTATAAAAAAAAAATCCCATAAAGTGGGATGTCGCTTTAGGGGGGATCCCACATGGAAAGAAGGCATAAAATGCATATTGCAAGGATCAATGAGGTTGTTGATATCGTGGCAGAAAAATGAATCTCTACACAGAGGTGAACTGAAGAAGAGTAGTTCAATCGTTGGGAGGAGAGTAGTGCTCGATTTTCAAGTGTCTTCTCACTACAAATTTTCTAGTTAGGTTATGATTTACATTTCTTTAACTAATTAAGGTCAATGTTGACTGTTGAGTTTGTTATTTACTTCTAGATTAATGTACAAAGAGATTATATATTGAGACATGGTATATTATTTTTGGTGGAATGGTAGTAATGATGGTTGTAATGTTATATGCTTACGGATTAGGAAAGAGTGCAATATGTATTTCAATAAATTCTGTAACAGTGTGCTTTTAAAGTTAAGAATGTTTTAAGCAAACTAGAGTGTAGTAATGTTGATCTTTTACATACTTTTCTCCAACCTGTATAGTAGATATTTTGTATTACAGTAACTATATAATAGGGAACATCTATATTTGTATCGAAAATATATTTTCAAACTAATAACCAAATAAGAATATTACATGTGATGAAATTATGCATAACAAAGACTAGCACAAAAAATACATTAGCTCTGGACTGTTGTTACTATTTTCCATAAATGAAATCAATATATATGCATGCCTAGGATAGTCATAAGAATAGTAAACCAATTTCAAACTTCAAGGAAATAATCTATAAACCATTCCTTTTCAAAGCAAGGATAGAGGAAAAGTATACAAAACAAATTCTATCCCAAGCACATGGGTTGTAGTTGTAGTTGGGGTACTAGATCTAAGAGACTTTAGGTATAAAAAAAAAAGAGAAATAAAGATATATGTATCTCAGGAAAGAAGGCCTGGTAGAGGGCCGAGGCACTGACAAGAGGAGTGAGGTATCCCTGTAGTCTTGAATTTTCTCGGTTAGGACACTTGAGAGATAAATTAAGATATGATACTCCACTCTTATGATCACAAACACCTAACTAAATGTGTATGCAATCAATAAACAGTAACAAGTGTAGAATAATGGAAAAAAAAAATCGAGGCCAAGTGCAAAGTAAATAAAATAGTAGATTACACAAGGTAATCAACAATGACACATATCCATTTAAAGAATAAAAGAAACAATTACTTTTTGTGCATGAGAGATAACAGAATTTCTAGCAAGCTAGAGAAACTACACAGGTAAGTTGTTTATACAATACTAATTTAAACTAGAACACAATAGTAATATGAAATGAAGAACACCCACTTAAATTTCATGCACTAAATATGGAATAACATAGGTAACAAGGGGAATACATGTATTCCAGTAAACCCAACATAAACTATGCAATGGAATTTGAAATGGAAAATTAATGATCCTAAATCCATATATATATATATTCACTATAAATCTCATCCAAACAACATGTGTATACATTACACAGAGCTTTAACAAAATTAATTTCAAGGAAAATAGATGTTGAGCTAAAACTCCATAATGGGCTTGCATTATGAACAGTATAAATTATATAGCTTACTGAATACAGAGACACCATGATTCAAAAGGAGACATTTAGTATCATAAGGTACAAAAAAGAAAAAATGAATCACTGCGAGGCGAACCAGCAAGAACCAACAAGACAATACATCGTGCTAAAGAAATTTAAACCACAAAATCCATAGGAGGCCTCGAGCCATCATGGATGCCACGATTTAGTGGAATGAAAACAATAGACAACTAGGAAGAGTAGTGAAGCTCATTGTGACCATCAACATCCAGAAACCATCGGAGCAAGGAGCCAACTAACCTAGAAAAGGGACCAAAGCAGTGATGCATTAAAGGGAGGAATGAAGCTTGAGATTGATAAATTTGAACCTAAATCTATGGGGTCCTTGGTACCTGCATGCAAATGGCACCAAGTACAATCGGAGAAAATAAGTAAGAGAAAAACCCAGAAAAGGGAAATGAAATACAAACCTCGGGAGGCAAACGTAACCAAGTGATACAAAAATAAATGTTACCTGTGACTTGTTGGAGAAAATCCAAGTAGAAGCCTAAGACCAACATTAGAATGCACAGGGTCAAAGAAAAAAAAACCAGTATGAGTCTCTAGAACTAGTCTCACTATAACCAATCACTTGCAAGAAACTAATAAAAGAACCAGGTGAGGTTACCTGTGAGTGACAAGTGTTCACATTGGTTCTTTGTTGACGACCTAGGAAAATACTTCTGCTGGATATGCCATCACACCGAGTACCACAAATAGAGGGAACTATGAGCTTACACCTTTGCCACTAGGTAAGCCAAGCAATCAGACAAAGGAACCCTGTGTTTAGAGTAAGGGTAATTAAGAAGAAAAAAAATAAAACACTGGAATAAAAACCCCAATACCTGCAAATGCACACCTTAGAAAGCTAACGCCATCATGAGATAAATTTGTCCAAAGCAGTGATGCAATACACCAAATAACTTTGCCTTAGAGATATCATGAGATTGTTGAAGGGAAATTTGAAGTGAAAATCCTTTCCTAAGCAGATAAGTGATAAAAAGAACTAATAAATGAGCGCACGAGATGTTTGAGGGGTTCTATGGGCTGAATGGAAGTTTTTGGAATGGTTCTAGTGGAGCCAAGAGGGTAGTTCGGCTTCATTAAGGTCTAAACCATGTCTTGCAAAAACCTCTCATTAGAGCGCAACGACAACAGGAAATAAATGGTGAAATGGCAAGAAAGGAATTAAGGTAGGGTTTTAAGGTTAGGAGGGGTAGATCCCACCATCGAATTTCACCTCTTGAATCGTGGTCATTGATCATAACCCAAGACATGTTAAACACACCACCAAGTTCACTTCACCTATCATGTGAATATCACTACGTGGCAACCAGATTGTAGTATGTACATTGCCGCATTGAATAATAAAAATAGACAACTCAAACATAAGAATATGAAACCAAATACAAGGTGAAAAATCATTGTTCCCTCATCCCTCTTTCGCATAGGAATCATGTTATGGATCTCCATTAATAAATATCTATAATAATCCACATTGGGTAAACCCTTTAAAATGTATATAGTAGAAATAATACCCTTGTATCCTTTAATGTTTAGGTAGAAGGAAGGGGTATAGAGTCAAGATAACCCCAAGATTAAGCTAAGGGTTATTAAAGGTCAATATAGACACCTTAAATGTAGAATTCTAATATTCTCCAAGTAAGTGTAAAATGCATAAATAGAGATGTAATATAAACAAACTAAATGGATGCATGCAAGTGACCAGAACCTCATATATCTATATCTATATATATATATATATATATATATATATATATATATATATATATATATATATATATATATATATATATATATATATATATATATATATATATATATATATATATATATATATATATATATATATATATATAGATATATATATATATATATATATATATATATATATATATATATATATATATATATATATATATATATATATATATATATATATATATATATATATATATGCATGATTTTTTATTTTTTCTTATAATTGTGTGATATGGAGATTTGACAAATGGTATTAGAGCCCATGTTCTCCATTGGGCCTTAATGAACCACCGCAACAAAATATATATATATAGAAAAAGTACAGTAACCTAACAAATGATTCATTGTACTATGTGAACATCAGGTCGATTAAGCTAAGGGGTATACTCAACAAGATGACCGAGGATGCACTTGCTATTCCAGCAGGAGAGCAATTGTATGTAGAACTAGGGGAAGGAGCCACTCCAACTATAAATCCATTCATGGAATTTATACAAAATCTACAATGAGAGTTGGCACATCTAAGGGATAGTAATGAATGGTTGATACATAAGAATGATCAGAACTTTAACAGAGAATTCAAGCCAAAAAGTAGTGGAACTAGAGATATTGAAATGAGAAGGGATAGAACCTAAAAAATATGAATGAAGGGGAGTCAGATAAAACTTATTTCCAAAATTCTAAGCAGAAAAGACATACATAACTTCAAGGAGAATTCTGAAATATCAAGCCCCCCACTTTTGATGGGGAAAAGTAGGAGGATGTCAAAGATTGGTTATTAAATATGACTAAGTATTTTCAAGTTTATGATTACAAAATAAACTTGAAAGCTAGGTTAGTTATTTGTCAATTGCAAGAAAAAGCTTCTATCTGGTGGGAAGAGGCAAATAATGTACAAGGATTGGAGGAAAAAATAGTATTGTGGGACGACTTATGTAAACACTTCAAGAATTGCTACTTAGGTGAGCGATATTATGATGACTGTGCCAAAGAGTTTCACGAGCTAAGGCTGGGACAAATCACCATAAATGAGTTTATATCAAATTTATTAACTTATTGAGATATGTTCCATATCTCAAGGAGGAAAAAGATAAAGTGAAGTGGTTCATAAACTACTTTCCTACAATGCACAAGGAACGGATCGAATTTGATAACCCAAAAACCATGGATGAGGTGGTGAGAAAGGTAAAGTTATGCTACCAAAAATTTAAAAGTAAAGAGGAAGGATCCAAGACTTGGCCAAATACAGATAGGACTAAGGTCAGGGTATCTCAAGAATTTTGGTCAGGACCATCAATGGAAGAGGTTTGACAAGGTGGTTGTAAATCAACAAGCAACTTTCGAGGCAGGGCAAAAAAATCACTGATCTTAATGTTAGGAAAGGTAATGGAGACAAGGAGAAAGGATCACTAAAATGTTGGAGATGTGGTGAGCCTCATTTATTAAGTGACTTCCCACATAATACCAAGTCTATGAAAAATATACAATCTATTCATGAGGCTACTACTGTGGATAACATGGCCAAGAGCATTCCAAGGAAAAGTACAACTCTATAGGATAGACAAATAGAACATCAGTCTATAATGATTGAGATAGAAGGTACTCTCGCCAATCACCCTGTCTCTATTTTAATTGACCCAAGAGCTAGTCTAAGCTATGTTGGACTGCAAATAGTAGAAAAATGTAAAGTGAAAACAGAAAAATACAAAACAACTTGGTTGGTACAATTGGCCACTAGTAGCAAGAGAAGAGTCACTAGCTAGGTGAAACAATGTCAAATAAATTTAAATGGATACATAACCACAGTACATTTAAATGTACTTCCCCTTGGGTCTTATGACACATTAATTGGAATGGATTGGCTAGAGTGATAGACATCACTTATAAATTGCATAAAAAAAACTATAGCTTCTTTAAACCCACATTCACAGTGTGCCAAAGCCAATTTTAGCAAGGCAAATTACCTCCCTAAAAATTAAGAGGAGTTCCTGGAAGGGATGCCAAATATTTATGGTTTAGGTAGAATAAAATGATCAACAAAGTAAAGAATTGGAATAAAATGTGATTCCAGTTATTGATGGATTTTTAGATGTTTTTCTAGAGGAGATTCCCATTTTACCACCTCATTGAAATATAAAATTCTCCATATACTTGGTACCTAGAGAAGACCCAGTATCCAGAGAACCTTATAGGATGAGCCCACCAAAATTAATGGAGCTAAAGAGGCAGTATCATGAGTTCCTAGATAAAGGATATATTAGGCCTATTGTGTCACCCTGGGGAGAACCTGTACTCTTTGTTAAGAAAATATATGGTGTGCTTAGGATGTGTATTAACTATCATCAGCTAAAAAAAGTTGACTATTAAAAATAAATATCCCCCACCCTGCAGTGATGATTTATTTGATCAGGGAAGGGAACCCACCATATTCTCCAAAATTTATTTAAGGTCAGGATACCATCAAATGAGAATCAAGAATGAAGATATTATTAAAACAACATTTAGGACCTAATACAGACATCACGAGTTTGTAGCCTTACTGTTTGGCCTGACCAGTGCTCCTGCAACCTTCATGTGTCTAATGAACAATGTACTCAACAAATATTTGGATAAATTTGCATTGGTATTTTGTTGATGGTGCTAGACCCACCAACATGTAAGGGGATCTCCCCGATAAGAAGTCCCAATTAGAAATCAGAACGTTTGGTGTAGGAGTCCCAGTAGTGGGTCGTATGGTAATGCCTTGATCATGATTTCGCATAGAGGCAAGTAAGATGACGTTGTTGGTAGCAAGGGTGTGACAGCTGCAGTGAGAAAAGGAAGGTGCATGAGAGGTTCTAACACATGTGAATTGAGATGAATGCACCGCTTGGCAACCTGTAATAGTACACGGATGGGAAGGGAACACACAAGAGAAGATACATCACAAGCTAAAAATCAAGTTAGTTGGAAATCCGAAGTGATGGTTAAGCCAACAATGCATTTCAAAAAGATTCATACATACTCATACATAATAGTCCATACATGCATGCGTAAGAAAGAAAATACATATGCCATTTAGAGTAAACAAGATAGCTGGAATACAATACAACATATGCATGAAATGTGCTAGCTCTTATTATATAAAGAAGTGTAAGTTCCAGTCATACAATACATCAATTTCCAACCATTAGTCCCAATAGTGGAATGTTACAGCCACATCCGCCTGCTCCTCCAAAGAGATGTACTAGCTCCGTGCAGTGGAGAAGCCAAGGCGTGTTACAATATTGTCCAATCTCTCTCCAATATAATCTTATTGGAAGCTTGGCTGACCAAAAGCCTTTACAATGAGTTATGAGGTTCTATTTATAGCAAAGGGTGGCCTGACCCTTGACATTCCCCTTTGTGACAATTCATCTACCCTCATGACTCTTCATCTACTTTATGACTGTTACATCCAACTATTAACACTTAAAATTCCACTTAACATGACGTTACATTACATTGCACATGTGCTCATGTGAGATGAAATGGCTTGAGCGAGCCATGTAAGACATCACTGACATTCGGTTCATTATGATGAGACCAACTCTTTGACATGCTTTTGATGGCAAACGTGGTGAGATCATGCCAAGCTCGGTCGTTCGTGATGGTGTGCATGCACCCCACTGTGACATCGTGTTGAAGCAAACTCTTACCTCCGTTGCATCCGGTGCATTGGTATGGCTCCTTCAACCAAATCATCTACTAATATGTTCATGGTCTTCTGGGTGCGACTGAATCGGCAACACACTGATGCATAGTGTTCGTGCTGATCTTCAAGTGTGTGCTAGTGGTCATGCACATCAACTTTCCAAAGTACATGTTCAGCTCCAATTGGACTTGCTTATTGTCTTCTCCTTTGTGAGTGTGCTGAATGGGTTGGGTTGCATGCATGCACAAAATGACATGCATGCTATTGAATTCCTTGCATGCGATAAACAACAGTCCTCAACATGCCTACTCCATGCTAGCTGTTGGGTTGGATCTTTAACAAGTATGGGAGAAGTTTCATCCGTGAGTGCATGTGCACCCACTTCTGTTCATGTTCCTGTTCCTGCTGCAACTCATTCTTATGTCTATGCAACCTCATGTTCTTCCTTGAGTTGCTGCATTAGCACATGCAACTCCTTATTTGTTCCATTCTTTGTCTTCGCTTGATCTTCATGTTGTGCTGTCACCTCATAGCCTGAGTCTCCAAAGTTTCTTTCATCACCAGTGGATCTGCTTGAGCTTACAACTTTGTTCCACCTCTGTGTTGTCAACAACCTTCCTCTTGCACTTGTTGCATTCGATATGCTTCCTTCAGCTGTTATTCATGATGATCCTCACTGTGATGTTGTTGTTGTCATATCTTGATGTCCTTGTCTATGAACAACTTGATATCTTCGTGAGTAGGCAAGCTCATAGACATTTGATCGACTACATCTCCAAGTGTGCTCTAAATGGTGTCTTCGACTCTACTCTCTTGGAAACCATTGTACCTGCACTCCTGAGAGGAAGATGAACACCAACAATACTTGGAGACATGGAAAAACTCATGGAGAGCAATCTGTCAGTCGAAAACCAAAATGAACTTGAGAACTGACTTACAACATACGTGTGTGATTGATTATGAAGGTTGAGCAATTTTGGCCAAGAAGTCGGGAGACTGACTGCCAAGACTATGCAAAGCACAGTTTTGGTCATTGGGAGACTGATTGACTACTAGAACTACACAATGCACAATCCAGTCTGGCTACTGGCTATTGGAATTTCGCAGTGCACAATATCAACTGGCAATGGTTGCAGGCTCAGTGACTGCATTATGAAATTTTCTAGGCCAACAGTCATTGCCCCTCAGAAATGTGCAAAACGATCCTGGATGAAAGTGCCTGGGTAGAAATGCACATTTCTAGAGAGGAAGACAGAGCCTTCCTTCTTCGGATTGCGCAATATTGTCTTAGTGAAGGTAGAGTCCGAGCCAAGGTTGCCCATACTCACCGACAGGAAACTGAACACAAATGTGAGTGCGAATGCATGGTGATACTGAGTGTAAGCATAAGTGAATGATCATGCATGCAAATAGTGAATGAAAGATTCAGAGAAAAAAAAAAAAAAAAAGGCGTGGTTGAGGTGAGTCGACGAATCAACGACCATTCATGAAAAATAGTTTCATGCATGCAACAACAGTGAGATAGCAACAAAAACTGAAACAGTGTTAGAAAAAGCTAGTATACATGTAAATTACAGCAAGCATTCAAAGAAATCAAGAAAACAATACTCATACAAGCGAAAACACAAAAAGTGACAGAAATGCAACACAAGGCATGTAAAGAGGTGTTACCCCAAAATAGCTGAGATGAATGTGCCCACTGCTCCTAAATGTGATGGGGGATGTCAGAGCTGCAAGGTTGATGTGAGGAATGAGCTTTGTCACATCTGGTTGATGAGTTTTCATAACATCGAGGTTGTGACGCGCATGCCACAAACCTAGGGAAAGAAACACTTGGTGGGAGGTTTCTGAAATGATCATTGCATGTAACCTTTGACTGCTAAACATAGATCCCTGAAACAAGGGATGCCTTTGCATGCTACTTTGGAAGAATCATCCCATGCATGCAAGTTAGTTTTTCTCTGTCTCGGAGGGAACCAGTCAACTCAACTACACATCCAAGAGGTTGCTCGACTGCTGGGAGAAAATGCGCATTTCTGGCTGGGAGTTGGGTTGGCTACCCAGGAGACTTGCACAATTTCTGGGCAAAGCAGCTGACTGCTGCCCAGATTTGTGAAAATTCTAGGTTGAGTAGCCCTGCTCGAGAAAATTGTTCAATTTTGACTGTGAGTGTTGCCTGCCTAAATTGCACAATTTTGGAGCCCAGTAGGCTGCCAGTCAAGATTGCGCAATTTCTGGATGGTAGGATGGTTTCACTCTAGAATTGCACATTTTCTTGGGGGATCTGCTCAAACTGTAGGTGGACCAAGTCTGAGTGATCAACCTATGAGGGGAATGCATCGAGTTGTGATCGGTCGGCTACCTTTGTGCAAGCAAAACATGGAAGCTTGTGAACTTGATGAAGCAAGGAAAGCTGCTGTGAAGGTTGGAAGGGAGGCTCCAAAATGAAGCTAAGGAAAAATTTTGGAGGGTGTTTGTAGTAGCTACAACACTTGGTGACACACTGGTAGAACTCCAGCTCTCTGAATGGACCTTGTTCATGAAAAGCAATTCTAACACCTTCGAAAGTATTGTTCAATTCTTAGCTCCTCTTGGTTTCCACACTAGCTTGATTGTAAGATGTAGCATTTGCCAAGTTATTGGTCAATTGACACACATTCCAAGCCAAGGAAACATAGTTGTTTCGATTGGGGTTAAGAGGTATACTAGGGCACACGCAGTATAGTTGTCAGTCTTAGTTTCATCTCTGGTGTTGCTCCACTGCCAGCAGGCCTGGACAGTACCCCAACAACATAGGAACACAAGCATGGCTCCATTTCGAGCGAGCCTGGTCAGTACCCCAATGGAGTTACTTGCATCACCTCTCTACGTAGGAAGCCTTTCTCTTCTTGTGCCTTATTCATTTTTTTTTCGAACTATTTCACTTTTTCATTTTTTTCATTTTTCATCTTCATAATTGTGCATAGCACTTATTCATTTCAGAGGTGGAAGAGGGATCTAGACTTAATGAGAGCATAAGAGGTTGTTCCCATAGAGAAGTAGTTTTTTATACCTTTGACGTGCCTGTTAAGGTTTGCCCCCTCAGCTTACTCTACTTGACTAAGATGACAAGGGTTAACCCAAAAACAACCAGCTAGAGTGGGTGACACTAGTTAGCATGAAAGCATTGTGTTTTCACCAAGGTTCACTTCGAACAATACGTATTTTCCATCAATGTATCATGGAATGAAAGTAACAAGTTCTTCATATAGAGGCAGGATGAAAAAATAACCAAGTAGTGATAGCTACATAAGGCCTCTTTTACTTTACCAAGCTTGTTTCAAGAGTCATACATGGTTTCAGGCGAAACTATCCTACAAAACGAAACAAGCGAACTAACAAACAACAAATAAAAGCAAGAGTAGAAGCAAAAGCGAAAGCAAAGTAAGTAAAAAATAAAGCAAGGAGACAAACAAACAACCAAAGAAAGTAAGAAAACAAGCATGCAAGCAAACAACTCAAAAGAAAACACTACTCCTACTCCTAAGATAATAATGCATGGGTCATCTCACGTAAAGTGATACTTCTAATGTAGCCACCAGTGCATTGGCTAACCCATGTTGGTGAAGGCATGGTTCACATACAAGACAGTTGTGTGAACCAACAAATGATAAAGATGTAATAGTGAGAAAAAGCACACTCCGATCTTACAAGTGACCAAAGAACAAAGATGGATGCAGGTGCATGACATGCATTCTGTGGGATTGCCATGATGTTGTGCTACACTGCATGTAGATGTTGAGTGTGTGCATTCTCTTTACTGTGACATGCAAGAAAACGTGAGAAAGGTAGACCACTTATGTTGTGCATGTGTGCTTGCTATGTAAGATTCCTCCAACGCATGAGCGATGGGATCGTGTAGTTCGAGTGGAGGAAGTGAAATCTGGGTGTTTGATTGATCTTCTATGCAAAGCAGAGAGTGATGAGGAGCCTTGAGTGTTTCAAAAATTTTCTAATTGGAAGTGAAACCAACCTTAGGACAGTGAAGGCCTGACATAACCATCAACTCGGGCTAAAGTGCCTCGACAGACTGGGGGGTTTCGACTTCATTGACAAATAGATCATCATAGACTAGTGTCTTGGAAAGATTAATAACGATTGAATCAACATCGTGATTGGATGAGGAAGTGAATAGCTCACGACAACCAAGATCAAAAAATTTGAGATATTCCTTGGCATCCTCATGATTTGATGAATCTAGTAGAGGGGTAGATGAGAAGCAAAGATGTTCACCCTCTGTGTTTTCAAGAAAGATAAATGACAGATTAAATGGATTTTTCAAGAAAGATGTGTCCTCTCCACACTATAATGACAGACTGACATCCGAGGTGTCCTGTGAATGATCGGAAGTAGAAACATCCGTAAATGGGTTTTCGTAGGGGAATTCAACAGTGACAAAAACACAAGGGATGTCAGAATGAAGTGGATGAGCCACGACTGGAAGGGAATCATCCTTCACCATGGGCTCTTCTTTAGATTCCTGCACACACTCATCATGAATGATGGCGCAGGTTGACTGCATAACACCAACTCCATCGACAGCTTGATCCTCGTTCACAACAGGTGAGGAGTCCAGAATGGGAGAACACAAGACAGTACAATCCAAAGGATCCACAAAATGCGAGGACGAAGGTCGAGGGAATGAGTCCACGCGACAACCAACAAGCTTGCAAGCCAAATCTGCACAAATCTTAAGATCAGTTGCAGTGGGAGGATGTGACAGTTCAACAGAGGTGTGTGCATTATCTCCCGTCTCACTCTGCAGTGGCGGAGCTGCTTGATGAGGTGAAGGCAGACAGTCACTTGTGACAACAATTGTGCCTTCTTGTGATTACGTAGTTCCATCACTGGAGTATGAGCGAGATTCGTGTGATTTCAAGAATTGCGGATTTTCAAATATGTGAAGAAGATACTCAAATCTACCATCAAGAAATTCCAAATCAATATCATCTACGAGGAATCGGTATGAAAGATTACAAAAGCATGTGTAAAACTATTCAACGGATTCATCAGGTGCTTTTCTTAATTCTAGAATTTCTTGGTTGAGTGTTTTATAGTTAAAGTGATTGAAAGCACAATTTCTCTATGACCAGATGAGAAAGAGAATGAATATATTTTTCGGGTAATGTGGCACACGAGTGCATTGGGTGCCCTCGAAGCGTGTAGACGAACAACACGCAACTCATGTATTCTTCAAAGAATCCATGTCTTTCGTATGAGCCTATAATGTCGATCATGTGCCTAACAAAGGCTACGTAGCCTCCACAATCAAATGTTTTATGAGACAAGCTATCTGAGAGTTTTTCCGACATGATGAAATAATTTCCATAAGACATACATTCTGGAAGAGAAACTCGATAGTTAGTCATGATAGATGCGTAGAGATTCAAAACAAATGTGAGGACTCAACTTGTCATTTGGCCGTCCTTCTAGTGCCAAAATGTTGATGGTGATGGACCTGCCAACATTTAAGGGGATATCCCTAGTAAGAAGTCTCAATTAGACCTCAAACCCTTTGGTGTAGGAGTCCCAGTAGTGGGTTGTATGGTAATGCCTTGACCGCGATTTCACACAGAGGAAAGTAAGATGACTCTATTGGTAGCAAGGGTGTGACAGCTGCAGTGAGTCAAGGAAGGTTCATGAGAGGTTCTAACACATGTGGGTTGAGATGAGTGTGCCCCTTGGCAACCCGTAATAGTACTGGATGGGAAGGGAACACACAAGCAAAGATACATCACAAGATGGAAAAAAAGTTAGCTGGAAATCCAAAGTGATGGTTAAACCAACAACACATTTCAGAAAGATTCATACATACTCATACAAAATTGTCCATGCATGCATGCGTAAGAAAGCAAATACATATGCCATTTAGAGTAAACAAGATAGTTGGAATACAATTCAATATATGCATCAAACATGTTGGCTCTAACTATATAAAGAAGTGTAAGTTCTGTTCATATAATACATCCATGTCCAACCACTAGTCCCAATAGTGGAACATTATAACCACATCCACCTACTCCTCCAAAGAGATGTACTAGCTCCGTGCAGTGGAGAAGCCAAGGCACGTTACAATATTGTCCAAGCTCTCTCCAAGATAGTCTTATCAGAAGCTTGGATAACCAAAAGCCTTTATAATGAGTTATGAGGTTCTATTTATAGAAAAGGGTGGGGTGACCCTTGACATTCACCTTTGTGATAGTTCATCTACCCTCATGACTCTTCATCTACTCTATGATTGTTACATCCAACTATTGATACTTGAAATTCCACTTGACGTTACATTACATTGCACATGTGCTCATGTGAGATAAAATGGCTTGAGAAAGCCATGCAAGACATCATTGACACTCGGTATGTTGTAATAAGACCAACTCTTTGACATGCTTGTGATGGTGAAGGTGGTGATATGATGCCAACCTTGGTCATCCATGATGGTGTGCATGCAACCCATGGTGACATCTTGTTGAAGCAAACTCTTGTCTGCGTTGCATCTGGTGCATTGGTATGGCTCCTTCATCCAACTCATTTGCTAACATGCACATGGTATTCTAGGTGCGGCTGAACCGGAAACACACTGATGCATAGTGTTTGTGCTAATCTTCAAATGGGTGTTGGTGATCATGCGGATCAACTTGCCGAAGTACATGTTTAGCTCTGGTTGGACTTGCTTCTTGCCTTCGCGTTGGTGAGTGTGCTGAATGGGTTGGATCGCATGCGTGCGCACAATGATATGCATGATGTTGAATTCCTTTCATGTGATCAACAACAATGCTCACCAAGTCTGCTCTGTGCCAGCTGCTGGGATGGATCTTTAACATGTACGAGAGAAGTTCCATCCGTGATGCATGTGTGCCCACTGTTGTTCCTGTTCCTGCTACAACTCATTCGTTTGTCTGTGTAGCTTCATGTTCTTCCTTGAGTTGTTGCTTCAGCACATGCAACTCCTTATTTGTTCCATTCTTTCTCTTTGCATGATCCTCATGTCACGACGTCACCTCATAGCCTGAGTCTCCAAAGTTTCTTTCATCATCAGTGGATCTACTTGAGCTTGCAACTTTGTTCTGCCTTTGTTTTGTCAAAAACCTTCCGCTTGCGTTCGTTGCTTTCAGTATGATGCCTTTAGCTGTTGTTCATGATGTTGCTCATTATGATGCTGCTACTGTCATATCTTGATGTCCTTGTTTATGAACTGTCTAGTTAATTTAACGTCTTAAATTGCTCCACATAAATTATCAATCTGGGTATTGTAAACTGATGAAGTGTGGTGCACCATATGTGCTTAGTTAACATTTTTCTTACTTCATTGTTTTATAGATTCTATTTTGTTTTGGGGTTTTGTTTTTGTTGGTTTCCTAAAGTTTCTAATGCAAATGGAAATTCTATTCTAAGGTCTTAAGAATACTTTTAAAGGACAAGTATGGATAGAGATTTCAAGACAAGGCCTAAGGCCTAAGTCCCTAATGGTAACTTCCAAAACTTTAGCACTTCAAAAGATCTCAAAACATGTTATTGGTGGAATTAGTACTTGAACAAAAGTGTAAATATGCAGCTACTTCAATCAAAATGGAATACAACAACCAATCAATGAGCTAGTGACTATGAAACCCAATATCCTTGCTGCTGTATGAAAAAGAAAGTAAAAACTGAACTTAAAGCAACTCAAAGACTGAAAGCAAAGCAACTAATTCATCACACTACTTCAACTCTTCTGATCCTTTACCCTTCAGCTCAATCTACCTTATGGGAAGCAATCATGAACAAGTTAACCAATATGATATCTAAATTGCAAGAAATTAAATTGCATAAAGGAAACTAATCACACTACTTCAACTCTTCTGATCCTTTACCCTTCAGCTCAATCTACCTTATGGGAAGCAATCATGAACAAGTTAAGCAATATGATATCTAAATTGCAAGAAATTAAATTGCATAAAGGAAACTAATCACACTACTTCAACTCTTCTGATCCTTTACCCTTCAGCTCAATCTACCTTATGGGAAGCAATCATGAACAAGTTAAGCAATATGATATCTAAATTGCAGGAAAGTAAATGAGCAAAACAAAACTGATTGAAATAACAATGCTGGAATTAGAACTCAAAAAAAATAAATCAGCCGAAGGACAAGATGATTCCGTCATGTCATTAGTCATTAAAAAGCTATGTGCATTACTAACCTACAATCAACCGGTTGAACACACTTGCATGAATTAAAATTTCATGAATGAAAAATCCAATCTACCAACTTGAAAGCAATCAAATGACATAATGAAATCAAAGCAAAATTTACAAAATGAAATCTACTCTACCTTACATTCTAATATGCTCCATGACATCTAATTCACATCTCCTTCCATGTTGAGAACATCAAAGCTTTATTCAAATTCTTCAAAATTACAAAGTACAACAAAGCTCTCCAAAGCTTTCAAAAGCCATCAAGGAAGAACTACAAACTCACAAGCTAAAAGGACTGAAGAACTCCAAACTCTAAGCTACAAGACTTAAGAACTCCAAACTCTAAGCTAACAAATGAAGGAGAGAGATCTCCTATTTATACAAAAATATGAGAAGCCATCTCATTAATGAGAGTCCATGAATCTCTCCCTCTACCTCTAGAGTCCTAATCAAAATAGGAACTGATAAGACACATGTCTTCTTAGAGTTACAATACAATTAGGAGATGTGACATATATCCTCATGATCCCATGATTCTTTCCACTCAAATTCGAGTTTGGCCTTAGAGTGCCACATAAGGGTCTTCTAGAAGCCTCCTTTCAACCTACACATGTCAACAATCTCAACCCATTTGTTAGGTATAAGCATATGCACATTATTTTCTAATTTTTAACCACAAATTCACTTAAAAGGCTTAGAATTAATAAAGATTGGAAAAACATAAATGTGGCCCAATGATAATGAAAGTGGGATGAATGTGGTGACATAGTAGTGAAATGGAGGTGAAATGGAGGTGATATAATGGACATAATGGTGAAAGTGCAATGGAAATGAATGACATTTTCAAGACTCAACACGAACAATTTGATATCTTTCCGAGTAGGCAAGCTCATAGACATCTGATCGACTACATCTCCAGGTGTGCTCTAAATGGTGTCTTCAACTCTGCTATCTTGGAAACCATTGTACCTACACTGCTGAGAGGCGGATGAACACCTGCAATACCTGGAGACATGGTAACACTCATGGAAAGCAATCTATCAGTCGAAAACCAGAATGAACTTGAGCATTGACTTACAACATACATGTGTGACAGATTATGGAGGTTCCGCAATTTCAGACGGGAAGTCGGAAGACTGACTGCCAAGACTATGCGAAGCATAGTCTAGGCCACTAGGAGATTGACTAAATGTTGGAATTGCGCAATGTATAGTCCAGTCTAGTTGCTGACTATTGGAATTGCACAATGTGCAATCTCAGTTGGTAATGCCGACAGGCTCAATGACTGCATTGCGCAATTTTTTGGGCCAACAGCCACTATCCCTCAGAAATGCACAAAACAGTCCTGGAGGACAATGCCTAGGTAGAAATGCACATTTTTGGAGAGGAAGATAGAGCCTTCCTTCCCCGGACTACGCAATGTTGTCTCAACGAAGGAAGAGTCCTCGCCAAGGTTTGTTACATGGAAAAGTGTCTATGCAGAACTGCTAATCCCACTAAGGTGTGGTAGCTACTTTAGAAACAAACAAAGTAAAACTACTTTCGTTTTCCTTTATGAAAGATAGATGAGAGAAGAATAAAGGAGACCAACCTCTGTCTTGCGCTTGGTTCGTAGTTCGATTCTTCTCTCTTCTGATATTCCTTTGCTACTTGCTTCCTTGTACACCTAGCTTCACAGAGTACCTGTAGAATCAAAGTAGCATAACACTATACAAGAACGTGGATCTATTATCATAAACAATCTAGGATCAGATGTAAATTGACCATACAAATGCATGAAACATAAATGACACAAGAGTATGGAGGAAAAATTGAATAGCTTTATTGATAATCAAGAAAGAGCCAAGAGAGTTACAACCAGTTGTTCTGACCCAGCATCATCCTCTCAGCAAGTAAGCCCTTCTTCACCTCATGCAAAGCTTAGATCACCCAACACTATGATGTTGCCTCAAGAAACCAACAACAATTCCTTACAAGATGCAAAATTCCAGCCTCTCCCCTGGATCTCTGGGATGAGAGATCTATATATAGATATTTTCAGAGGTGTGAGTCAACTCTGGGTTTTTTATTAGTGTCTTTTCTCTGATAGTTCTTGATTCCACTTGGAGATCTCATTGATCTCTTACTCATCCTTGGGCGATTCTGAGAGGCAAGTGTCACACGAGAAGTTTATGGAAGATTCCGTGATCATCCACCTCACAAACTGACTCCGCCACTTGTCTTTTCTTGTCCATCGCACCCCATAGAAGGGCTTTTTGAAATGCAACGCACTTCCCATGTGTACAAGGTGAGATGCATCGCACCCTGGCCATGGAACAAGTGAAATGATCCAGTTTTGACCAGTTCTGAGTAGTTTTTCATGGAGAACTTCTGGGAGATGATGTAATTAGTTGACCTTATTCTTTTAGGGGTTGGAAAAACACCTTTAGGGACTTAGGAGCCCTTAGTTTATGGACATTTATGATTGGGGTTGGAGTGCCCAAAAATGTCTATAACAGTTGCCCCCTAAATCATGAGGTCATTAATCTTTTGATGTCGGGTGAAATGCTTTATCATGAGGATCCGAAGTTCTTTCAAGCTGGAAGGAGACCTGTAATAAGATACAATACAATACATTATCTTCATAATTTTTTCATGATCTAGCTGAGGCGGGATTCCCATGCTCAGCTTTATAAATTCATTTTTCATGTACATGAGACAGACAATCGTCTGAGTGTAGACTGATGATTCTGGTAGAGCCATCATCCCTTGGATTGGATGATTATCTGTGCAGCGATGATGTACATTTGATGTCTTTATTTTCCTGAATATATATCACAGCCCGGATGGATGAAACTAGATCCGGGGTCTTCAATCTCGTTCAATCTTCACTCAAAGTACAAGTTGATCCATGTGAGAGATGTTCTGGAGTCGAACATGGAAAGACATCGCCTAATTACCAACCAATGATCTAAGTTGTTAACAGGCGTGAGAGGAATCACCGATAATGATAATGATCCTCAAGGTACTGCAGTACAATTCACGTGGTGTGAATAAGGGACTTGGCATCGAACACCACGTAAAATCTTTCGATCGAAGGCCATTGATGTAAACCTGTCGCCGGAAGTGAGAAACTTGCCATTGAGGCATGCAAGCTTCAAAGTATTGAAAGGGTTGTTCCTAGATCGCCTTCTTGGATAATGAGCTGATGTCGACAAGAAGCGATCCGTCATAGGAGGGCCTTAATGAATCCCACATCAATGACATGGAACATAGCAAATGATTTTAATGGAGGTGAAAACGGTCTAGTGATATAAGGTTAAGGGTGGCTGTCATGAAAGAATGGAGTGTAAATGTATTGCAGCGAGTGAGACACAGGTGAATTCTCTGAGTGACTTCTCTTGAACATATCGGCAACATTGACGTGATGGATTGGTAGCATTAACCCCAAATATGGATGGTGTGATGGGACCATGGTGATGTGACCGGTGAATGAAACAACCCAACCCGACTTGGATGCGGAGCGAAAGTGTCATGTTCAAGAGCGACTTGCTACCAACAAAGTTTCTTCAAGTTTTCTTCCCAATTCTTCCCCAGTAATTGCTGACCAGTACCTCTTTATTTTTGTCAAGCTTGAGGAGGATAACATATGCTTGTTCTATAATTTTCCCTTCGGGAAAACCCATCGCTATGTTTTAACGAGCCTAGGGATAGTGAAACTCGTTCTTGTCTGCTATGGACAAGTTTGTCGCTATTAGGTTTTAACGAGTTTAACGACAAAGATAACTTGGTCCTTTTCAATTTTAGAGAGTCTGAAAAGGGACATAAAGGAAACTCCAAAATCCTTTTTCGTCATCTAATCCCTTAAGTCCAAAAAAGTATAAAATAATACAGAAGGGATGAATTTTTGGTACTTTTAACAAGCCGAAAAACAAGCGCTCGATCTTTTTGTGTAATAATCCCTCAGGTCCAAAATGATTAAAATCTAAAGGAGGGATAGCACTTCCAGTCACTTTAACGAGCTGGAGAGGCCAATGGCTCGACAATCTTTTCATGTTTTACGAGTCAGTTGAAAAGAGCTTAAAGGAGACTCGTCTTTGAGGAACGAGTGATAAATTCGGGTAGCAGCTGATTCCAGGTAAGGTTTGGTATTTCCCAATCACGGCAATGTTACAAGGATGGCTAATAGGATCACTCTTCACAGCTGTTCCTCAAAAGGGGTAAACAATCAAGTGGAGGTGAATGATTGGCCAATACAAAGTGGAGGTGATGATGAGAACACGACCAAGGCTTCAAAGGCTGAAGTACTACATTCACGATGGTTATTTACCGGAAATTGGTTCATTTTTTAATGAGCTTAAACGCTGGGGAAACATTTTCTCCTTGCTTATGTTTATTTTTTAACGAGCATGAAGTCCACGTTAAAACTACGCGATGCGGGTTTATTTTTTAACGAGCTTAAACCCTGCAGTAACACTGCTCGTGGCGGGTTTATTTTTTAACGAGCTTGAACCCTGCAGTAACACTACTCATGATAAGTTTGCATGCCCCCAGCATAATAATTCAAATCGAGGTGCATGCCCCCCAAGCTTCATTGCATTCAACTCGGTGGTTGGAATGAAGGTTTACCTTTGAGATTTGGAAAGGGGATTTGTTTCATTTTTTAATGAGGTTGACACAGTAAAAGGACTATCCTCATGACTCCTTATTTCATTTTTTAACGAGGTCGACACGAGATAAGAACCATCCTCGAAATCCACTGTATTTACAATATTTGATAGAAAATCAAAAACTGAAGGATGATTAAGGTTGCTGGAATAATCTTCATGGTAATTCGGAAGATGGGAGCGATGGTGGTAATCTTGCCATGGTGCCTCTCCTATCATCATTGATTGAATGATTCCTTCGTTTGTAGAATGTACATGCGACGAAGGATCTGAAGAGGTGACATATTCCTTAGACCCATCTATCCAAACACTCGATGAGCGTTGATTTGGGTTTGCCCCCGAGGCCAAGAAAATTGATTGCTACAATATTTCTAAAATGGTGATGATCCATGCTGACAACATATTTAGGAATCTTCTGAATCCATTAGATATAGAAGATTTCATATTGCAGGTTTCCACTGTGGCCACTTCCGCCAGATTACTCGGAGGTGGTAGGGAAAAAGTACCCATTAAGGCAGGGTCTTTTAGGAGGCCTACTCCAATATTTTGAAGTGAATGATTGCTTCCATGGATCATTGGAATGCTTCTCGTAACTTGTGAACTATTGGGGAGAAATGTTTGTTGGTCGACGATTGTAATTCCTCCTTGGAACGGAAATGCAATCTTCCTGAAGTAGGTCGACACAACTGCGGCCATGGCATATATCCAGGGCCTTCCCAATAGGATGTTGTAATCGAGGTTTCCATCGATTACTTCAACATCAATTTCTACTATTTTTCCCCCCAGTTCAACTTGCAAGTTACTTAAAATCCCGTATGGAGTGTATGATCGTCCATCAAATGCTTTTAACATCGTTGATGATCGCGACAAGGGTGGTGAGCCTAAATTTTTCCAGCAACTAATCGACATAATACATGTAGATGCCCCCTCATTAATAATTGTTCGATGAATAGTTTTGCTGAGGGCTTTCACTTGAATAAGGAAAGCTAGTTGAGCTGGTAACTCAAGGTCATATCCTTTGTGATTAGAGGATACAAGATTGGAATCCGTTGGGTCAATCCCACCTATTACTGATAATAGAGCCTGCTTTTGGGAGGGGCAATTTTGCGGTACCTCAAGTGTAGACATAGCGGACGATGATTGGGTCGGGTCCTATACTATATTATAACTCTGTGCTACTTTGGCACGAGGATTAAATTTCGATTTGTGTACTACTCCCTTTGGCAGATTTATCATTGGCTTAGGAATGATGGGTGGCACAACTTTGGTCAAAGTTGTTGTCGAACTACTAGGTTGTTCATTAGCCTTGTTATTTGATAGCTGTGGATTCCCGTAATCTTTATTCCTTGTCAAAGCATCATTTTGCTGCTCTGAGATAGACAACATAAGCACTTGGGATCGGGAAGCATTTTGATTAGCAACCAGTTTGGTTCCCGGGTTTGGAAACGGATCAGTCAATACTGCTGAGGTTTTTGAACTCTTAAAGAGTTTCTTAACTTCAGCTTTATGTGGACAATCTCTCGTCCGATGATCCTCATCGCATATATGACACCCTGTAGGGGGTTTCCTTTGCCCGGAAGGGTTTGCAGAAGGTTTTTCAGGAGATGACTCATCCTGCTTCTTTTTTCTCCCTTTCTTTTTCTTCTTTCCCCTGGTTGCTTCCGTTGTTTGCCCTTGTCAGTCGACACGGCATTTACCTCCGAGGTGAGAAGTTCTTCATTTGCATTTTGATCAGAAATCTTACGGGCTTTCTTAGATGTAGCCTTTGTCGATTTTGTGCTTGTCGTACCTATCACGCCATCACTGGCATGAGAGTATTTGTTTGATTTAGGAGGGGGAGGAACGGAAAATTCCGGTCTAGGAGCATCAGGTATTTTATCGTAGAGCATGCCAGACTGAGTATAGATCAAGTCTAGATATTGTGCACGAGCAATAACTTGCTCTTTAGTGACGACTCCTCCCTTTGCCACATCTTCTGTGATAGAAGGTAATAATGACTTAATAAACCATTCAGCTAGCAGCTGATCAGGAACATATGTTTTTACCATTCTGTGACGACGTCTCCACTCATGAATCTGATCAGATATGTGAGTGGTCGTTGTCTGCTTGAAATTGGTAAGAAGTTCTGTTCCCATTTCGTACCTTATCAGTAACTGAAAATGGGTTAAAAAGGTTGTGGCTAGGGTACTGAAGTTGTCAAACGAAGCTCTGGGTAATTCGATATACCATTTTGCTGCCGGACCAATTAACGTCCTCTGAAAAAGGCGAAGCCTAATCGAATCATCGTTTAAGGTGTTTGATGAACACCACAGATGAAATGTCATCACATGATTCGACGGGTCTTCACCCGGATTTCCATTAAATTTAGGAATATTTGACGAAAGTTTATGCGGAATCGCCGGCCACCAAGGGGCGTAAGCAATTGGATCATTCGTCAACTGGTTTAGATCTGGTAATTCTAGAGTTGCTACAAAGGGCAACTGTTGATTCAGGTTAGGCGAAGCATACCCAGGATAAGATGGAATCGCCTGAGCAGTGGGTCTTTGCATACCAGCATAATGTATTTGATGCTGGTAACTTTGATAAGGTTGATGGGCATAACCATTATAATATGGTTGTTGATAACCGCTTTGGAAATGCGGTTTCCCATTACTTACAAAGACTTGTTGCTCAGGTCCTTGATATGACCGCTGGAATGGCGGTTGCTGAGATTGAACTAGCCATGGTTGTTGTACCATGTGTTGTTGTCCAATACTGGATGATTGACCAAGATGAGGAGTCATAGTACTTGTTTGAGCCTGAGTCGCTCCAGATAAGGAGGCACTAACCTGAGGTTGTGCTTGAGTCGTTGAGACAAGAGGCTGTTGTATTGCAACCTGAGAAACTTGGGGTTGACATACAACAGGTAGCGCTTGTACTTGCGATGCAGTCACTACAGCAGGTATAGTGCGAATATTCGACATAGGGTGGACTGGTTGCATTGAATATACAACCCTTGGTTGTTGAGGCAGTATTGGTACCCAACCGCTGGATGTAATTCCAGTTTGACCTGAACTTTGTTGTAAACTCCCATATGGTTGTTCTCCGGGAGGGAACAATGAAAAGGCATACTGCCCTCCATATGGTGTCAATCCAGTACTTAAAGGGTAGATTGGCCTTTGAAGACACATTGGATCAATTTGTTGAGTTTCAACATAAGAAATACAAGATGATAATCCGAATGAAGAAATAGGAACTAACCATGTCGTCGAAATAGTCCTTGATTGGACTCCGGCTTGTTGTTGATAACTTGCTGGGACAGATGGTATACTGGCGAACATCATTGGAGTAGCAGCAGGAGGCTCTACCGCTGCTGCATCAGATGACACAGTCCTGGATGTCGATGTTGTTCAGACATATCTAGTCTATCCAAAAGATTTTCTAGCGATTCTGCAAGAACTTGCGATGAAGGGAGACTAATTTCTAAGACCAACGATGGAACAGTGACATTATTCCGATTAAAATAAATTTTAGATGCTTTGACACAAATTGTTTTTTCAATTTTTAAGAGTCGAGAAAAAACAAAAGATGACTCTAGTCGCCTTCGATTTTTAATGAGCCTGAAGTGACAAGTGCTCAGATGGACCTTTTCCGTTAAGGAGTCTGAAAAGGAACGAAAGGGACTGCTCTGGAAATCTAGGCAGAGGGATTCCCGAATGCTGTGTTCAGTGCATTGCGATCGATAGGGCGGCAGACACGGCTTCCTATGGATAAAGGATTAAGCCTATTGTGGTCTCCCAAAATATATTCGACGATACGTGGGAGCACAAGTCCGTACTGGCACTTATCTTCTCAAAGTGGAGGAATCACCCAACCAACAGTGAAAGCAACAGTTACCAGGTTTTACGATGCCAGAATACGTCTCTAGCCTAGACTTCTAGATGTTGTGCGTTAGGTTCCAAAGCGTTGTTAGATTCATTAAATTTATTTTATAGTTGATCTTTCTTAAGAAATTTTCCTTTCAGGTTCACCGCATGATGTAGATGTACAATTCCTAAAATGCAATCTAAGATGATAAACAGTCTTTTATCTTCTTTGTGCAATGAAAATCCTAGCTACTAAGGAAAGAAAGACGGAATTCTTTCAACAAAGAGCAAATAGCACACACTATATGCACTGTCCTAAATCAAACCAATCAAACAGTCTAAATGCAAATGCACATGCATGTATTTGTTTTCAGCCTTCTTAATATGTGAATGATAAAAAGAAAGCTAATGCACAAATCAGAATTATTTTTCAAGCAACAATTACTAACAAGTTTCTTTTCAAATTCAAAAATGAAGACAATGACAACACTTTGCGATTTGGAAATGAAGACTTGCTTTCGACACTAGAAAAACTACAAATTCAGATCAAATACAACAGTAACAGGGTAATCGACTATCAAGAGCAATCAGACTCTCTTCTATGACTGAAAATGACACTTGCGACACTTTCAAATCAAGAAATGACAGTACAATTACGTTACTTTTTTGCAAAGGAGAACTGAAAATGACTCAACAAATACACAAAAACGTTTACAGTTCTTTGCACAATGGAGGCGGAATATCAGCAAGGAAAGGGGTTTCAAACAAAGGTGTACTGACCATAGGCAGCAAAACTCATGAATAGAACTGAAAAGAATGAACACAAAAACCAAAATTCAGGAACAATGCCTAGTCTGATCAACGCACCTGTAACACAGTGAATTTGAAATGCAGCGCACCTACTACACTCGGGAAGTGCGCTGAATTTTAGATTCTCAGAACAGAGAGTGCGCTGGGCCAGGGACGAGACTTTGTTTGGGTTCCGGGTCACAGTTTGCAGTTCAGTTCAGGGATTTTGGCCGAGCAAGAGGTAATCAGTAAATCAACAATAGGGGCAGATCTAAGGAGGTTACTAGAGCCACCACAAGGGCAATTAGAGAGTTTGTAAATCAGTTGTTTAATTCATAAACAAAACTCGGAGATTGACTGAAGTGGCATTTATCTACTTTACATTTGCATAGCAAATGCAGTTCGAAAGCTACCTGGCTCGACTTCAGGCTCCATCTGTAAGTTTATAAAGTAAACAAATGTAGATAAAAAAACAACCTAGTCGCTCCCCAGCGGAGTCGCCATTTTGTTACAGGGAAAAGTGTCTATGCAGAACTGCTAATCCCACTAAGGTGTGGTAGCTACCTTAGAAACAAACAAAGTAAAACTACTTTTGTTTTCCTTTATGAAAGATAGATGAGAGAAGAATAAAGGAGACCAACCTCTGTCTTGCGCTTGGTTCCTAGTTCGATTTTTCTCTCTTCTGATAGTCCTTTGCTACTTGCTTCCTTGTACACCTAGCTTCACAGAGTACCTGTAGAATCAAAGTAGCATAACACTATACAAGAACGTGGATCTATTATCATAAACAATCTAGGATCAGATGTAAATTGACCATACAAATGCATGAAACATAAATGACACAAGAGTATGGAGGAAAACTTGAATAGCTTTATTGATAATCAAGAAAGAGCCAAGAGAGTTACAACCAATTGTTCTAACCCAGCATCATCCTCTCAGCAAGTAAGCCCTTCTTCACCTCATGCAAATCTTAGATCACCCAACACTATGATGTTGCCTCAAGAAACCAACAGCAATTCCTTACAAGATGCAAAATTCCAGCCTCTCCCCTGGATCTATGGGATGAGAGATCTATATATAGATATTTTCAGAGGTGTGAGTCAACTCTGGGTTTTTTATGAATGTCTTCTCTCTGATAGTTCTTGATTCCACTTGGAGATCTCATTGATCTCTTACTCATCCTTGGGCAATTCTGAGAGGCAAGTGTCACAGGAGAAGTTTCTGGAAGATTCCATGATCATCCACCTCGCAAACTGACTCTGCCACTTGTCTTTTCTCATCCATCGCACCCCATACAAGGGCTTTTTGAAATGCAACGCACTTCCCATGTGTACAAGGTGAGATGCATCGCACCCTCGCCATGGAGCAAGTGAAATGATCCAGTTTTGACCAATTTTGAGTAGTTTTTCATGGAGAACTTCTGGGAGATGATGTAATTAGTTGACCTTGCTCTTTTAGGGGTTGGAACAACACCTTTAGGGACTTAGGAGACCTTAGTTTATGGACATTTATCATTGGGGTTGCAGTGCCCAAAAATGTCTATAACAAGGTTGCCCAGACTTGTCGATAGGAAACTGAACGTCAATGTGAGTGTGAATGCATGGTGATACTAAGTGTAAGCATAAGTGAATGATCATGTATGTAAATAGTGAATGATAGATTTAGAAAATGGAACAACATGCATGTGGGTGAGGCAAGTCACCGAATCAACGACCGTTCATGAAAAACAATTTTGTGCATGTGACAGCAGTGAGATAGCAATGAAAATTGAAATAGGGCTAGGACAAGCTAGTATACATGTAAACGACATCAAGCATTCAAAGAAATAAAGGAAACAATACTCACACAAGTGAAAACAAAAAAGTGACAGAAGTGGAACACAAGGCATGGAAAGTGGGCTTACCCCAAAACAGCTGAGTTGAATGTGCCAACTTCTCCTAGATGTGATATGGGATGTCAGAGCTGCAAGGTTGATGTGAGGAATGAGCTCTACAGTTTCCATTGATGAGTTTTGATAACATCGAGGTTGTGACGAGCATGCCACAAACCTAGGGAGAGCAACACTTGGTGGGAGGTTTCTGAAATGATCCTTGCATGTAACCTCCAACTGCTAAACATAGATCCCTGAAACAAGGGATGCCTTTGCATGCTACCATGAGAGAAGTAGTCCATGCATGCAAGTTTGTTTTTCTTGGTGTCGGAAGGAACTGGTCAACTCAGCTGCACATGCAAGAGGCTTCTTGACTGCTGGGAGAAAATGCGCATTTCTAATTGGGAGCTGGGCTGGCTTCCCAGGAGATTTGTGCAATTTCTGTGCAGAGAAACTGATTGTTGCATGAATTTGTGCAAATTCTAGGCTGAGAAGCTCTGCTAGGGAAAATTTCACAATTTTCATTGTGAGTGTTGGCTACCAGAATTGTGCAATTCTAGAGCCCAGCAGGTTGCTAGTCATGATTGCACAATTTCTGGATGGAACGATGGTTTCCCTCCAGAATTGCGTAATTTCTTGGGGGAGCTGCTTAATCTGCAACTAGACCAAGTCTGGGTAATCAACCTGTGAGGGGAATGCATCGAGTTGTGATCAATAGGTTGCATTTGTGTAAGAAAAACATTGAAGCTTGTGAACTTGATGAAGCAAGGCAAGCTGCTGTGAAGGTTGGAAGGGAGGATCCAAAACGAAGCTAAGGAAAATTTTTGGAGGGTCGTTGTAGCTGCTACAACATATTTATTGATATATTTTGGTTTATTCCGAGAATAAAGAGGAGCATAAGAAACAATTACGGTTGGTGTTGTAAACCTTAAGAGAAAAAAAAACTGTATGCCAAATTTAGTAAATGTGAATTCTATAAAACTAGAATCGAGTATCTAGGGAATATCATCTCAAAGGAGGGGTTAACAGTTGATCCACATAAAGTAAAGGCCATGGTTAACTAGTCTATACCCAAAGATGTAGTTGCTGTCTGGTCCTTTATGGAGGCTTGTGGGGTACTACCACGGGTTTATTTAAGGCTTCTCAAAACTAACTTATCCCATTACCTCTCTAAAGAAAAAGGGGTAAAATTTGAGTGGATGGCTAAATTTCAATTGAGTTTTGATAAACTAAATCATTTACCAACCACAAGTCCTATCCTAAAACTAGAAATTTTTAACAAATAATTTACAGTGTGTACAAATGCATGTATGGAGGGGCTGGGAGGAGTTTTACTGCAAGATAATTCTGTAATAGCATACGAGTCAAGAAAGTTGAAAAGATATGAAAGAAATTACGCTCTATAGTATATGGAATTAGTACTTGTTATACATGCCCTAAAAATGTGAAGGCGTTACTTGTTGGGCAAGAAATTCAATCAGCCCAACATTAATGCAAGATGGGCTATATGGATGGCCTTCCTTAGAGAATTTGAATTTGATATTAAGCATATGAAAGGGAAGGAAAACAAAGTAGTTGATGCTCTAAGTTGACATGCTCACACTCTAACAATGGTAACTATTAGTAGTTTTACAATAGACATCTCAGAGAAAATTAAAGACTCTATGCATAGGGATCCAAAGTAGCTGGAAATGCAACAAAAATTGTAGCAATTTCAAGTACCAGGATATGCAGAAAATGAGGAAATATTGTTGACCTACAGAGAGAAATTTTATGTACCCAACATACCAGAATTGAAAGAAATGATACTCGATGAGTATCATAAGAAGCCATTTGTAGGACATCCGGGATACTAGAAGATAATAAAAACTTTTAGGAAAATGCTCTTTTTGCCAGGAATGGAAAAGGAAGTCGTAGAGTATTTATCGAAATGTATAGAGTGCCAACATGTTAAGGTAGAACATCAACACCTGCTGGGTTGTTGAATCCACTACCTATTCCTGAATGGAAATGGGAGATAGTTTCACTAGATTTTACCATAGGGTTACCATGAACAAAAGAATAAGATGATTCCATTATGGTGGTAGTGGATACACTTAGTAAGGCCATCCATTTCATACCTGAATAATCTACCTATGGTACCACCCAAATCGCTAATATATGTATGAATGAAATCTTCTGATTACATGGTGAGCCTAAAATGATAGTATCAGATCGAGATGCCAAATTCACCTCAAATTTCTAGAGGGATCTATTCGGAAGCATGGGTACTAAGTTAAATTTCATCACAACCTACCATCCTCAACACATGGAGACTAAAAGGATCAATCAGATTTTGGAGGATATTCTTAGAATGTATGTGATGGATAAGCCTACCAAGTGGGAAGACTTTTTACATTTAAATGAATTTGCATATAATAAAAGCTATCAAAACTCCATAAAAATGTGCCCGTTCGAGGCATTGTATGAAAGGAAATTCCATACACCTCTCAGTTGGAGTCAACCAGAGGACATATTGGTTTTGGGCCCATAAATATTAAAAGAAATGGAACAAATGGTGTGGAAAATTTAGCAGAATGTTAAAGAAACACAAGACCGACAAAAGAGTTACGCAAATAAGAAAATAAAACATAAGGATTTTAATGTTGAGGATCATGTTTATCTCAAGGTGAAGCCTCAGAAATGCTCCTTATGGACATGAACCTGCTAGAAATTATCTCCATGGTTTTGTAGACCGTTTGAAGTTTTGGATTGAGTCAGATCTATAGCCTACCAATTAGAATTGCCTAGTCACCTTAAATTTCATAATTTATTTCATGTATTTTTATTAAATAGAATATGTACATGATAGTACTCATATTATTCATTGGAAAATGCTATAGGTGGAACCCAAACGTGATTTCCAGCCAGAACTACTTCATATTCTAGACAAGAAAGAGCTTTGGCTCTAGAATCGAGCCGTTGCTTAGGTTAAGGTGCATTGGAGGCATTTTACTCCTAAGGAGGCCACTTGGGGACTAGAAGAAGAAATGTGAAGGAAGTACCCAACATTATTTCTACAAACTAAAATTAAAAATTAAACACAGAGGACGATCTAAATAAAAGGGAGAGAAAATGTAATACCTCTCCTCCTCTGGTAACGATTAGTACTTTTATTGGTTGTGATTATCACTTTTAGTTGGTTGTTAAAAATCATACTCCCCTGATATAATGATGTATATAAATCTTTATTGATATATAAATAATAAAATTGGAAACATTTGAAAGTTGAGCTTTTGTAGAGGAGATTCTAAATAAGATAACTTTCCATGATAAGAATTCTAGAAAGGATTATGGATAAACTTAATGGATGGGAGATAAAGATACATTAAGACCTTAATTGGAGATAGATGTTAAGTTTGGGTTAGCACAAAGCGTAGCTAAAGATAAAAAGAAATATTTTGGCTAAAAATAAAGAAAGAAACCCATAAAGGGAGACACCGCTTTAGAGAAAAATCCCACATGGAAAGAAGGAATAAAATGCCTATTGCATAGGGGTGAATTAAAGAAGCATAGTTCTATGGTTGGGAGGCGAGAAGTGCTCAATTTTCAAGTGTCTTCTGACTACAAATTTTGTGGTTAGGTTATGATTTACATTGCTTTAACTAATTAAGGTCAATGTTGACTACTGAGTTTGTTATTTAATTCTAGATTAACGTACAAATATATTATATATTGAGACCTAGTATCTGATGGTCAGTGTAATGGTAGTAATGATGATTGTAACATTGTATGCTTACAGATTAGGAAAGAGTGCAATATGTATTTCTGTAAATTTTGTAATAGTGTGCTTTAAAACAAAAATAAAAATAAACATATAATTTAGGTATAAAATAAAAATAAAAATAAACATATAGTATGTCAGAAAAGAAGGCCTAGTATAGAATCGACATTGACGAGAGGAGCAACATATCCCTCCAGTCTCAAATTTTCCCAGTTAGGACACCTAAAAGGAAAATTAAGATATGATACTCGACTCTTACGATAAGAAACACTTAACTAAATGTGTATGTAGTCAATAAATAGTAACAGGGATAGAATACTGGAGAAAACTCAGGGCTGAGTCCAAAGTAAAGAAAACAGCAGAGTACACAAATTTTTTAGCAAGCTGGAAAAACCGCACAGGTAAGTTGTATATACGATACTAATTTAAAACAAAACACAATAGTTATACGAAATGAAGAACACCCACTTAAATACTACACACTGAATATGGAACAACACTGGTAACAAGGGGAATACATGTAGTCCGGTAAACCAAACATAAACTATGCAATGGAATTTGAAATGGAAAATTAATGAGCCTAAATTCAATACAGATATATATATATATATATATATATATATATATATATATATATATATATATATGGACATAGATATAGATATATTCACTGTAAATCTCATCCAGATGATGTGTGTATACATTACATAGATCTTTAACAAAATGAATTTCAAATACAATATATGTCAAGCAAAAGCCCCATACTGGGCTTGCATTATGAACAATATAAATTATCCATCTTACTGAATACAGAGTTACACCGATTAAAAATGAGACATTTAGTATTAGAGGGTACAAAAAAATATAAAATGAATCACTATGTGGCGAACCATCAAGAACCCACAAGACATTACATCGTGCTAGCGAAATTTAAACCATAAAATCCATAGGAGGCCTCAAGCCATCATAGCTTCCATGATTAAGTGGAATATAAATAATAGAGAACTAGGAAGAGTAGTGAAGCTCATTATGAACATCAACATCTAGAAACCATCGGAGCAAGGAGCCAACAAACCTGGAAAAGGGAAAAGAGCAGCGATGTGTTAAAGAGAGGAATGAAGCCTACGAATGAAAAATTCGAACCTAAATATGTCGGTTCCTTCGTACTTGCATGCAAATGGAACCAACAGAAACAGGAGAAAATAAGTAAGAGAAAAACCCAGAAAAGGGAAACGAAATACCAAACCCTGAAGGCAAATGTAACCAAGTGATAGAAAAATAAATGTTACATTTAACTTGTTGGAGGAAATCAAAATACAGGCTTTAGAGAAGCATCAACATGTACAAGGTCAAAGAAAAATAGAGTCAGTATGAGTCCCAGGAACTAGTCTCACTATAACCAATCACTTGCAAGAAACTAATAAAAGAACCAGGTGAGGTTACCTGCAAGCACCCAGGTGTTCACATTAGGTCATTTTTGATGACCTGGTAGAGCCTTCTACTAGAGATGCCATAATGTTGAATACCACAAATAAAGGGGATTATGAGCTTAAGCCTCTATCTCTAGGTAAACCATCCAATTAGCCAAAGGAACCCTGTATTTAGACTAAGGGTAATTAAGAAGAAAAAAAACACTAGAATAAAAACCCTAATACCTGAAAATGCATGCCCTGTTAAAGCTAGTGCTGCCATGAGATAAATTTGTCCAAAGGAGTAATGAAATACACCGGATAACTATGCTTGAGAGGTATTATGAGATTGTTGCGGGGAAATTCAAAGTGAAAATCCTTTCTTGAGAAGATACATGACAGAATGAACATGTGGATGGGCGAACGAGATGTTGGAGGGATTCTGCAAGCCAAATGGAAGTTGCAGGAATGATTTTAGTGGAGCTGAGAGGGTAGTTTGGCTTCATTAAGCTACAGACCAGAGCCTGCAAAACCCTCCCCTTAGAGTGCGGCGGCAACAAAAAAGCGATGGTGAAATGGCTAGAAAGGAATTAGGGTAGGGTTTTAGGGTTAGAAGTGTAGATCCCACCACTGAATTTCACCTCAGCAATTGTGTTAGTTGATCATAATCCAAGTCGTGCTAAGAACTACACCAAGTTCACTTCACCTATCAAGTGAATATCACTATGTGGCAGCAAGATAGTAGTATCTACTCTGGCATATTGAATAATAAAAACACACAACTCAAACATAAGAATATGAAACCAAATATACAAGGTGAAAAATCATTATTCCTTCATCCCTCTTTTTCATAGGTATCATGTTATTGGCCTACATTAATAAATAGATATAATACTCCACATTGGGTAAACCCTTTAAAATGAATACAGTAGAAATAATACCCTTGTATCCTTTAATTTTTAGGTAGAAGGACGGGGTATAGAGTCAAGAGAACCCTAAGATTAAGCTAAGGGTTATTAAAGGTCTATATAGACACCTTAATTGTAGAAATCTAATATTCTCCAAGTGTAAAATGCACATATTGTGGTGAAGTAAAATTATAAGTGCAGACACAAACAAATTCCTCTAGCCACAACTGATACATTCTATGGAATATTTCCTTAGGTTAGAACCAATTAATATGGCCTATCTCTTAGAACTCTTATCCCATTTGATGATGTCCTTGCTTTCTCACTCCAGCTATCTCTCGCTTCCTTCTTCAAACACCTAAAACAAGTAAAAAACTGCAAGCAACAATTGTGATAATAGACAAATTGTAATTCAACCTACTTAACAAGTCAAGAAACATTAAGCCATGAACATGTAAGATGACACATCATGTAGGAAATCAATCGATAGTTGCATATATCTTGAATCAAGAATAGATTACAACCATTGTCTTAACGTTATCATTCTCCTTTGGCAAAACTAGGTTCCCACACACTTCTGCTAGCATTCCATGATGGCCTCAATAATAGTAGTTTTAAGGCTCTTTCCTTTAGGCTTCACAAAAATACCAAATTCACACTTCTCGCTCACACAACTAGAGAGCTATAACTATGAATAGCTTGTTGCTTACTCCAAACTTAATCAGCACTACCACACCAATATTAACACTTCAACACTAGCTTGTGCTTGGGAAAAAGGGAGGTTTATATAGGATGAATGGATGGAAGATGGATCCTCTTCTCATGGGAGAATGTCTTATCCCTTGAGGTAGCTTCATCATTATAGGGGAAAGGAGCCCAAACTGACATCCTCGACCCCATCCGACCAAACTATTTACTAGACTTTTGTTATGAAGCTTCTAGAGCTGGAAGCTTTGACTCTTTATTTAAAAAACTTTCCATAATAGGACCAGTGTGACTGGAACATAGTTCAGTTGCTCGGTTGGAACAAGGGGAAGAACTAATCTCTGCATATTGGTGTGAGGAAGACAAGGGCCATTAGCGCTGGTCTTGCAAACTGGGTAAAACAGAAGTTTTAGGAGAAATGATGCAAAAGGGAATTGTTCTGCTCATGAAGAGGGACACAATGGAAGTTTCTTCATGAAGGGAAAGCAAGTAGGGTTCACCGTAGAGGTCCTCCAGGATCAAAGAACGGAGAGTACAGGGATAGTGACAAAATGTTGTGTAACACATATACAGATGTAATAAAAGAAAAACTTTATGGATGCATGCAAGTGACACAACCTAGTTAAATTAACCTTAGTAATATATATATATATATATATATATATATATATATATATATATATATATATATATATATATATATGCATGAAAGAAAAAAAAGTATAGTTGTGATATGGAGATCTAATAGAAAACCCTAATTTTTTCTAATACTAATGATTATTTGCAATTATGAAAACAAATTACTTAATCTGATCTTTTGACATAAAAAGGGACAGACTCAAATTATCTCAGCAATGAATGATCCTTATTTTGATTAATCAACAATCCACAAGATCAAACCTTGAACCGTAAATTGAAAAAACAAAAAATTCTTCAAGAAGGCAACCCAAAACATCAAATAAAAATATATAGGACATTTCCAAAAGGTAAACAGCTCTAACTAAACATAGAAATCAAAAGCTTATGTAATCAACAATGAGAAAGCTTAAATTCTAAAAAATTTCCACATGTGCACAGGAAATCAGTATAATTCAATGCATATAGGCACTATTGATAAAGATAAAGTGCACATAAATATGCTCTATGACTAACGATGAATTGCGCACCTCGAGAGAATTTTAGAAAAAATAAAAATAAGCCAAACAAATCACAAAATTCAAACTTTTGATATATTTCAGACACTTAGACAGGGCTATGACGAAAATATTGAAATTGAAAACAAGGAGATGATGGAGAATGAGAGGTCCCCCAGAGGAGTCACCAATTTTTTAGACAGAGTAATCCTTCTTGCAGACAAGATGGATCTCCCTAGATATCAAACAAAATCTAGTAACCAACAAGACAATAATTTCTACATTTCCTTGGCTTATGATTCATTGGAACAAATAATATGTGAGGGATCACTTACTCGTTTAACGAAGTGCCTTTTGAAGTCCTTTCAATGCCTTCTATAGTTGGCTTCTCCTTGATGCTTTAGAGGCAATTTTAGTGCTTTCCACAACTTTTCCATGATGTTTCAAAGGATACCTGCATAGATAGTAACACACAAAGGATCAAAGCATCTAGCATATAGAAACAATGATTAATGAAGTTTTTAACTCAACATACATCATAAATTGAATCAATGACCAATCATAAACGAGTGTGAATGATCAAGGAAGCTCACAAATAGTATCACAATAGACATGATTAGGAAAGAACAATTTTTTTTTATTAAATAAAAGGGAGAACAATCTTACAACCTCATTGCCTTGATGTTACAAGCCTCTTACCATGATCTCTGACCTTCTCCTTGGATGAAAAGCTTTCTAACCCTATTTCTACAACATAAGCCTACCTTCAATGGTCCTCTCCAATCCTCTGGCCAATAAGAGGAGGTTTGGGATCCTCTTCTTAAGGGATGAGATCCACAAATGGTTGGATAGGGGATCCACAAAGAGAGGGAAGTAGCCCCATGATGGGAGGGATTAGGCTTGAGTAAGCATCAACCCAAAGTTGTTATTTGGGAAATATTGGATTGATAAAGATTCTATACTTTACTTTTTATATTTTACTTGCATTGGTTCATGTGTGCAAGCCATAGTGTAAGACAAAGAACACTTTTTGCGCTGACTCTAATGGTCACTTTTGCGTATGCCAAGAAATTGACTATGGAACTGCACAGAAAATATAAAACTAGGTTTTTAGGCCTTGTAATCTAAGAATTTCATTCTCATTTGGTTTGTTTAGGTTATAGAGTTGCAGGGGGGTGCTTCGGACCATTTCCATGGGTAGTGAAAGATCCATATTGATGGTCATTTTCCTAATTCGAAAAAATGACATGTAAAAATTAATCTATTGAATAAAGTGATTAGATGACACTACATAGATTTTGTGGATCATTGGCTTTTGTTATCTGATTGTGTAGGTTATAATAATAGCTATCGAAGCTAGGATTGGAGCATTCAATCAAAGGAAGGAGTAAATCATACGATAGATTCTAGGTATGATGCATCCCATCATCTATTTACTTTAAGGAAAACATTATTCCTTTTTCTTTTTGTTGTTCTAGGTCAGTCCACCAAGCCTAGGGAATATACTTATGTTTTCAATCGTAGATTCCACATAACAAATTGGCGACTCCACTAGGGAACTATGTATTCCCTTGATGGTTTCCTTTTCCATTGTATTTTTCTTACATCTTCTGCGGAGCTTTACTGTCTTATTCAATCAAGAACAGACCTTGGAAAACCTTTCAATGAGTCTCAATTACAATCCTTGTGTCGGAACTTTGCATCCCTAGACCAACACATCCTTTGGTCTTCTAGCAAAGCGTTGCATCCCAACTAAGCCTTCTCTGTTCATGCATTGCATAGAACTGATGCATCCTTTGCACCTAATTTAGCGTATATTCATGCACAAGTTTGTGTTTTCCTTTCTTTTCTCTTTGATCAACCTTGTTCCAACTGCTCTTCCTTGAGTCTTTGAGTGTCTTGTGCTCCCTCTGAAGAATCCATTTGATTTAAATTTTTTTTTTGTATATTTGGTAAGAATTTGTTTAAATATTTTCCTTTGTTCTTATCATTAGGTTTCTTTCAAATTAATTTTTTTTTGATTGAGTTCTTAGATGAATTGGTGCTCTAGTCATCATTCTGAAAATCTTGCTTGAATCCGTGATTAGACTTTGCATCTTAGTTTTCTTCATTTTCAAAAATTAAGTGACTTGAAAAGAAAAATCTTCCCATTAGCATTTAGATTTTTTTTTTTTGTGCATTGAAATTGGAACAATTGTATTGAAAAGGGAATTGCATTTTGCACATTGTTTGTTGTATATTGTTTGCTACATACTCTTTGTATTTTTTGTATTTTCCCTTCCTTAGAAAAATTTTCATTGAATGAGAAAGACTTCATTTCCTCATGCTAGTTTTCATTTTAGGATATTCAGGTGACATTCACGGTGAGAGCCAAAAATGAATCTTAATTGAGGATAAACAATAAAAATTATTGAATCAACCTAAGGAGTATTTGTAACATTAACACAAACATTTAGATGTCTAGGATAGAGGTGTTCCAATGTCATTAAACATAGCATCTATCATTGTTTTGTAGTGTTGTATCCCAGGGGTGAAATATCATTCCACATACGTGAGTGTATAGAATCACTATCCACGCACATTTGGGTATAGTGGACGACGCTCCATGCATGTAAAGTAGAAGGGAACACTCTCATCAAATGGTTACACATTAGACAACACTAATACAAATTGCACTTCCACATACCGTCGAGTATATTTTGGAAGTCCCATATAGTTTTCTATCCTCGGCATATGTAACTGAGTCGGTTGCCTTGTATACCATGCTACACCGAACACAACATTCAGGGATATTTCATACACGTACTTTAAGTACTTGGTTCGCCAAGGTGTATATTATAGTTCACAATTTCTTGGTAATCCTTTATGCCTATATTACCCTCTTTTTATTTATTTTTGTGTTAATTTATAAAATTTAGTAATCAATGTGGAAGAAAAAATTCCCCCACTTCGTCATTCACGTAGAAATCAAAATAAGCCTCCTCTTCCACTAGAGGCCACTCCTAGTTGTTGTCGGGAGCATAAGAAGAATAAAAACACCAAATCAGGAAATTCATGAACTACTTCTAGGCCTCCTCTTGACTATGATCAACCAGAATCATGTTTCCCTTTGAGTACTGAGACCGAGATCACCTGTAATCATGCTGGTGAATATGACACAATCGAAATAGAAGTCCCTAAAACTTTATTTCTTGAGGTTATTGAGCATGAATTTCTTGAATCATATACTTTACTTCTTGAGGTTGTTGAACCTCATCCATATTCATTTGTTACTTCAGGTCCTTCCCCTTATCTTCGTTTATCTCAGATCTAACCTACAACTATATATCTTTGACCGAAGGTGATCCTCTTCTATACGAACATTTGAGTATTGAAGAGATCCCGCAAGAGGAACCTCATCTTTCTACTCTTGTTGATTGGAGTGGACTCCACTTTTATCAGACTGTTCCTCTTTCTCCTTTTTAGACTCCAAAAAAAACTCCTTTACCTGATTATTTGGACTCACCCCTATATTTCTCGTGACAATCTTCATTGGGATTGTTAACCATGACTAGATCTAATTTTACCTCCCAACCCATGTCCACCACTGTGGTTGAGACATCAAATATTGCTTCCTCATCTACGTTTGTAGCATCACTAGAGGCACATCTATATGGTGGCCTGTCCATCCCACCTGGTTATCAGTCTATATCTGGTACCTTCTCTGGTGCAACTTCCACTCCTTGTAACTCTCCCATGTCATCCATTTTGGGAATTCCATATGGTACTTATCTTATGAATGCTACACAACTTGTTCCTTCTCCTCTTCCTACACCTACAATTGAATAGCAGGTTGGCCCTTATGTTAGTGGGGAAGTTTATCTTTGACAACCTAACTCTCCTTATGTTGGGTTCCCTCCATCTAGAAGGCAGTTGCCTCCATCATCCCCTTCTCCTATGGAAGGGTGGAAACATATTGTTGGTATACCTCAAATTGGTAATTAGCCTTATTATAATCCTTCTTACCCTCGGATTTCTTCAAGTATTTGGAAAACTACTTTTTTCGTCTAACCCGGTTCATTTTGGGATAGATTGATGAATCCTCAACCCGTGTTGTCTTTGTCTCAAATTCATACCCATCCATCCACACCTTAACAAGTTCAAATACATGTAAGTCAACCTTTACAGGTTGTCATTTCATCTCAACCTATTCCATCAGTATCTGGTGCCCCTCAGGTTCCACTTACCCAACCTTTACAAGGTACCTTACAGTACCAACCACTTGGGAAAGGTACTCCTCAAATTAAGATAGGAAAGAATGTGTATAATATGAAATAGCCCCAACTGAACCCACCTTGTGCTGAGATGATACAAAATCCCACAAGGTAACAGTATAGTCCTTATCAGGGTGTTCCCCAAGTGCCTTTTCAAGGCCAACGTATCCAAACCCAACCTTTGCAAGGTTCTCCTAGAACTAGTAAAGAAGGTTACACGCATGTTGGTTACCATAATCATTCTTATTCTCATGCCCAAGCTCCTCTCTACCAAAACCCACCTTATCTGGGAACGCAGGTACCTATCGCTCAAGGTATTCCTTTTTATATAGGCTATCCTCCACCATATGGCGAATATCGAATTTCCATATTTGACTCAGCTTACCAACAATACCATTTCTCATTCACTTTGTTGGCTGATAATTCCCATTGAATTTCCATCTGATATCCCAAAATTCAATGAGAATACTGGAGAGGCCCCATCAACCCATGCCATGAAATATCATATGTGGTTCTCTTTGAACTCCCTTAGTGATGATTCCATAGAATTACGTCTTTTCCAATTTACTCTTACAAGTACCAAAGCTAAATGGTACATTGAGTTACCTAGAACTTCATTTCATGATTTCAGTTCCTTGGCTACCACCTTCCTTACATATTTCTAGTTACCCATTCGATATCAAACTAGAACGGAACTTCTGAACAACTTCAAATGAACTAAAGCCACTCACATTTCATATTATATTCATGAGTGGCAACGTTGTCGTCAGTTGGTTAAGACCTATGTTCTGTATAAATTGCTAGTGAAATGGTTTATTAAATCCCTGTTACCATCTATCACAAAGGATATAGCCAAAGGAAAAGTTGTGAATGAAGAGAAAGTAATTGCTCATGATCAGTATTTGGACCTCATATATACATAATCTATCATGCTCTATGAAGAGATATCGGATGCTCCAAGACCTTCGAACATTGTTCCTCCCACTCCTGGAAAATAATCTCATGCTACTCATGGCATCATCTGTTATGCCAATTCACACATAGTGAGCAAACCATCTGGTGTTTCTCTCACTGTTTCTTCCCAAAACTCTTCATCAAATCCTCTTGCGACCTTTTCTTCTAAGGTAATGGTCATTTCATCTAATAAATGAAAATATCAACATCAACCAAGAAGCAAGAATAAAGGAAAAGGTAAAAATAAAAAATATTCTTCACCACAAGATAAACAAACAAATTAGTCCTTTGATGAGAAATAAAAGCCTCACTACCCATGTTTGATTTGCAAGGAGGAGAACTTAACTCATGATTGTCCTCACCACATGGAAGTGAATCATTTTATGAAATCCTCCACTTCTCCCACTGTGTTGAATGATATGTTTCATAATAAGGAGACCCATATGCTTGCTGAGGACCCATGTTCCTCTAACAGAGTTTTAATTCTCTCCTCCATAAAGCATAAATTTGACGTTAAGGTGGCTACTCGAAACAAGGACTATGGTAATGAGAATCCTCTAAATGGAAAGGCTACTGATAAAATTGCTTGTTCGGAATCACCTCCATCCAATCCTCCTTCGCCCACAATTCCTATAGAGTTAACTATTAAGGTTTAGAATGGAATTATTCATAATTCTACTTTCAACCCCCACGCCAGGGCTACTCAAAATTATAAAGTAGTTGAGGACTTGGCTTAGTATTCATTAGACATGTGTGTCGTGGAGGTGTTGAAAAAATACCTCACCAAGAGAAATGCTTTTCTTTCAACTATCGGATGTGTGGATCCTTTGGATTCCAACCTAGTTGTTTTCAGTCATGAAAAATATACCCCTCACCTTACATCTCAATTTCCCTTTATCATTTAGGTTGTCATTCGTGGTAGGAACATTCATCATTCTATTTTGGACGAGGGAGCCTTGAATTGCATCATGTCTATGTCTTACTATAAATCAATTAGTTAACCTCAATTGAGTCAGTCACCTAGAACATTGAAGGCTTTTGACAAGAGAACATATAAGCCTTGTGGTATTCTAAATTCCTTACAATTTGAATTAGGGGAAAAAATGTATCCATAGAAGTGGAAGTTATTGATAGACCTATTGATTATAATCTTCTATTGGGTTGCACATGGGTTTGCACCATGGCCATAATCATTTCCACTTATTTTTGTATGATCACCTTTCCTCATATAGGCGGATTGTGGCCATCGATCGACTCATCTTTTTCGCCTTTGATTATCATGTTAATGGAAGTGTCCCACTTGTAGGGAAAAATCTACATTCTTATCAGCATATATAGTTTGGATTGTTGAAGGATTTCTCACTCATGGGAACCTTTTTGTTTCCTCCTCCTCCTTTTCACTCATGGGAATTGAATGTCACTTAGCCCTAATGAGCTCGATTAAAAAGCTACCTATTCATATTATGTGACTCATACTTTCTCTTTGATCAATTGGGTCGATCAATCATTAGATTATGGTATGTCTTCTGATCCATTCTCTCACGTATTCTCGACTGATGAGGGTGTCATGGAGATCATGATGCCAGATGATGTGTCATGGGACAATCATCACCATTGTTCCTCCTTACTAGATTCCATTAAGGATAATCTCAGTGATGTATATCTACCCAATGTCTTCGAGTCTTTTACGAGTTCCATTTCTATCCATGAAGTCGATTTCAAGAAGAATATTTATAATATCGAAGAGACGATACCTCTTCATATCTATGTTAAATTGGGTATTGTTGAAAATATACACATTTGTGTATATTTCTGTCCATCCGAGATTGAGACATATAAAGCCCTATTTTAGGAGTTTCATGATGTAGTTTCCTGGACCTATGAGTAAATTCCAATTATCGACCAAAATATAGTATCGCACAAGATTAAAATGTATCCTGATGCTAAACTAGTCAGGAAGCACCTCTGTTTGGTTCATCCAAAGAAGGCTGCCACAATAAAGAGTTAAGTTGAGAAACACCTTCGTGCTGGTTTCATCTACCCCATTCCTCTAGCTGATTGGGTGTCAAATATTGTCCTTGTCATGAAAAAACAAAGGACAATCTATGTATGCGTCAATTATCAGGATGTGAATTGTGCTTGTCTAAAGGACAATTACCCAACCTTGTTCATCGACCAGATTGTTGATGACTACGCCTGTTGTGAAATCTATTCATCCATGGATGGTTTCTTCAAATATAATCAAATCAACATTCTCCTAGTGGATCAACCTAAGATTGCATTTTTTTGTCCCTGGTGTATGTTTCCTACCAGAAAATTCCATTTGGTCTGAAGAATGTTGGGGCCACATTTCAATGGGAAATGGATTATGATTTTCATGATATTAAACATATCATGCCGATTTATTTTGACAAACTCCCTGCTCATTTTAAGTAATAGGTTGATCACTCGATGCATCTTAAGACCACTTTATTACAGTGTAGACACTAGAATATTCGACTAAATTGAAACAAGTGTGTGTTTTGCGTTAGGTAAACTTCTTGGTTTTGTTATTTCAAAACATTGAATTCACATTGATCCTCTGAAAGTAGAGGAAATCATCAACTTTCCTCCACATTCTTCACTCATTCAGCTTCAATGACTTCAAGGGAAATCTAACTTCCTGCGACGATTCGTCCTGAATTATGCTAAGTTGACCAAAGGATTCACTCACTTGCTTAAGAAACAGGTTCCCTTCCATTGGGATAATGCATATCAGAAAGTGTTTGATGCCCTGAAAGATGTACTAGTTTTTGCATCTCTATTATACCCCACTGATTACCAATGCAACTATTTCCTGTATCTTGTTGCTGCCATTTCCACTATAGCAATGGTTTTCATTTAAGAAGATGATGTAGTGACAGAACACCCCATATATAATCTAAGTCAGAATCTCAATGATACTCAAATCAGGTATACCCACATAGAAAAGTTGGCTTTAACATCCGTTCAATCTGGCCAAAGGTTCTGCCATTACATCTTGCACCAGAAAACTACAATAGTTTTAGATTGGAACCCTATGACATACATTTTGTCACATCAATTTCTGGGGTGGAAATTCTTTAAATGGATTGTCATCCTACAATATTTTCACATAGAATTCATCAAATCCAAGTCAAAGAATTCCCTGGTTTTGCGAAGCCTATGTGCGACCTTCCTCCCCCTGATTTTGAATCGACATCTGACGATTCTATGCCTTACAAGTCATTGTTTCTGATTTCATCATCTGACCCATAGTATGGAGGCATTATAATTTATCTCAAGACCTAGACTTTCTAGTCTAATACCTCTCACTCCGAGCAGTGATGTATTATATACCAAGCCAATAATTACATCATCATTGATGACACTCTTTATCTACCCAGTATTGAAATGATTTTACAAAGGTGCCTCACCCATGAGGAAGTTGAAAAATTCCTTAATGAATGCCACTCGGGGGCATGTGGTGGTCATTTATATGGCTATGGTACCCTGTAGAATATATTACGCACTGCGTAATTTTGGCCTACCATTTTTCAAGATTGTATTCTTACTGTCTATAAGTGTCATGTATGCCCAATTTATGATAGTAAGACTCATGCTTTACCCACTCCATTGCATCCTGTTATCGACGTCTGACCGTTTATGAAATGGGGTATCGACTTCGTGACATGTAACCCTCACTCGATCAAGGGGCATGGTTATATCATTGTCGCAGTAGATTATTTTACTAAATGGGTCGAGGCGATGCCTACATTTAACAACATTAGTGAAATGGTGGCATATTTCTTTTTCAAACACATCATCACATAGTTTGGTGTTCTGCAAGCCACTGTTACAGATCACAGAAAGCATTTCTAGAATCATATGATGACCGAACTAACTACTACGATGGGACTTTCCCATGAAAGTTCCACTCCCTAAAATCCTCAGGTTAATGGATAGGTTGATACTATTAATAAAGTTGTCAAAAATATGCTTCAACGTATGGAAGGGGTCCTTAAATTAGACTAAAATTTTCTCCTTTATTCTGGCTTGTGGGCATAACAAACCTTATTAAGGACTACTACTAGATTTCCACCCTTTCAGTTGGTTTATGGTCTAGAAGCAATCCTTCCAATCGAATGTGAGATTCCATCACTAAAACTAGTTGTTGAACTTCTTCCTGCCACTTCTATAGAAGAGGAATGTCTTTTACATCTAACATGATTATATGAGACACAAAACAATGCTGCTACAGTTAATGAATCTCATAAAATATCTATCAAGTCGCAATATGACAATAGTGTCAAGCCTCATGTCTTCTAAGAAGGAGACCTTGCTATTTTATATGACCAAGAATCTAATAAGTTAGGATGGGGAAAGTTCAAACCTATGTGATTAGATCCATATATTGTCAAGCGCATCCTTTCAAAAGGGGCCTATGATTTAGCCGATTTTGATGGAAATCCACTGGCACAACCTAGGAATGGGTTGTACCTATAGAAATACTACACTTTATCTCATGTGTAGTAAAATTGTGTACATACTGTCTATAGGTGTGTTGAGTGTGTTTGCAATGTGTTTCTTTAGAGTTTTCTAAGGTTTATGTTGATTCCTTTTATGTTTGGTTTGCAAATGTCGACATCCCTTGAACCATAGTTTGGTTATTTTTATGGTGCTAGTTGTAGTACTCAGAACCTATCTTCCGCATCGTGGGCTATCTTTTCTCCAAATGGCGAGTTAATGGGTCTGCAAGGGATTTGTATTGGTCACTCTACCAACAACATCGTTGTGTATAGCGCAGTGGTCGAGCTACTTTTTTATTTTATTTCACATGTTATCCGTTGTTTAGTCATTAGACTTGACTCACAACTCATGGTACTACAACTTACTAATGTTTATTAGGTTAGAAGTCCTACCATCTTACATATCTTTTTAAGTGTTCACCTTCTAGAAATACATTTTGATTTCATACAATATGAATGCATTTATAGAAATCTAAACACATTGACATATGTGCTTTCTAATCATGTTTTAGATATACATTTGCAATGAATGTAAATAAATTTGAATACACATCACATCATTGAAAGTATAATAGAAACACGAAAACAATGAAGATATGTATGTGTATATATATATATATATATATATATATATATATATATATATATATATATATATATATAAATTTGGTTTCACAAAATTTGTGCTTGAGACACATATGGCCACATGGTCCCTATACAAAACTACGTGCAAATATCTAAGTAGACTAATCAAAATTCTCATGATAACAAGCCACTGAACGAGATATATTATGCAGTGGTTGACCAATACAACTAGGCACTCTGATGGTGTGTTAATGAAGTTGCAATGGAACCTGTTCGATGGTGGTCTCATCTATCCCATGTGTCAACCCCTCCATGTGTTGTTCCACCTTTGTTAGGATCTCGACTACATTTATATTACATAGTGCACCCCATCCTACTATAGAAACCTATGTTGGTTCTACTGATGCTTATGGTTGTTCCCTACCCAACGAAGATATGAAGCACCTATTGATAGAACAGGCCCAATATCTACATGAACAATATAGTAGTTTAAGTATCGAAAACGTCAAAAACACAAAAAAAATTATAAAACTTCCAAAAATTCAAATGGTCGAAATATCTTACCTGTAAAATCCCATCGCTCACCCTCAGGAAGAACGAGGTCAGCGTCATCATGGAAATCCATCCCTGCGTACATATAATCATTGGCCATAATGAATTGTTTGTGCAACCATCCAATTAAGGTTGGTGAGAAGTTGATCACAAACAAACCTGCATGTTGGGACATATGATCTATCCACCTCCTCATCTATGGTACCCTTGGATCAATGGGATTGAGTGTAATTTGCTGAAGCTATAGTAATGTAATATGTTCTATACAAAAAGAGACCAAGATGGAACGATATCCAATTTTTTTCAAATTTTCCTCTTTTACTTTAGACAACTCTTCTTTCATATTGACCAATACTCCCTCACTCCAGTTGAAGACTGTTGTCTACAAACACTCCACACCATATTGCATGTATGATCTGTTGGCTAAATGAAGTGTTTAGTTACCCTCCAATTTGGAAATGGTGAATAATATCGTTCTTAAGGGAAAATGGGTTACATATTTTATTATGATCTTTCCATCTCTAGTTGACTTGGATCGAGGAATATAGTAAGTAGTGATATAATCTTTCACTATTTCTCCACCCCTTCACCCACCAAGGAGAGATATGGGGGCACCTCTCCTAGATAAACCAGTGAGAAAATATATGTCCTCTAATGTAATCTTGAGATGTTCCCCAAATTTGAATGTTTATGTTTTCACATCCCATGCATGAACAAGATATGCTACTATCTCCATCTATTTCCTCATACCAAGAAGCCAGAAGAATTTCAACAATCCACAATCTTTTAGTGCCTAGAATGGTAGTAGGAACATTAGTTGAATTTAAATCTTGTTCTTCATGTTCTCTTTCTCTCTAGATAAAATCCATGTTATGCTAATGAATACCTGAAACATCAAAGGGAGACTCATTATGATCCTTTCCATGCAACAAAACTAAATTTTTTTGAAGTGAAACTAGCAAAAAAATTTGGGATTTGTGCCCAATGCACCCCCAAGAGAGGAGAGAGAGCATTGCACCCCTCCCTACAATGTACCATAACTTAGGTGCAACGTAGTTTTCACTTACCTGGGCCTGCATTGGTCTTAGGGAAAAAAAATTTAACCCGAGGGCCCTCAAAAATACCTAAAACTTGCATGAAATTATAAAATGAGACCATGAATTGAAAGAGAAATGTCTTAGCTCCTACCTAGAAGTGACAACACTTACAAATGGTCCACCAGATTAAGCACAATCAACAACAGAAGATCGAAGGAAAAAAACTACTCAAAACTGTAATTGTTGAAGGTAAATGTAAAATGGTAAATATGAATAGTCATGTTCAATATTTATGGTTGTTTATTCCATTATTTTATTCGCAATTAATGATTTGACCTATTTAAAACCAATTTTTACCATGAAACAAGTATTTTTAATCCTTTTTGTGATGTTCTTAGTAGGTTGATAGCTATTTGATGAATGTTGCCATGTTTTGAATAGATTATTTTGACTAAGGAACACAATTTTATCACTTTTTTCGGGTTCTATAAACTTATGAAAAAGGAACTCCCTCGAGTCTTCTTTCATCTCTTTTAAGACTTCCAAAATATGAAAAGATTATCGAGCACTTGTCTTTTCAAACTTGTTAAAGTAAATGAAAAGACATCTACTCAGTATAAGTTTAATACTTTTTTGGACTAAGATAAACTAACTATGAAAAAGGAATACGTTAGTCTAACATGGCTAAGAGGTTCTCTTGGGTATTATTTTCTACCTTTTCAGACTTAAGGGACTATTTACAAAAATGAACATTTGGAATTTTCTTTTCTACCTCTTTTTCAAACTCTCTAAACATGAGAAACATGTCGAGTTATACCTTCATTGGACTTGTTAAAACATCAAACAATGATGGAATCGTCATTCATGACAGGACCAAACCATTCCTTCTCTAGGTTCTTTAAATATTATCAAATGGATTCATCCAAAGGATGAACTTGTAGATCAAGCATATGTTATCCTCCTCAATCTTGTTAAAAACATAAAGAGGTACTAACCAATATGGTTGGGGAAATTGGGAAAACAAGGTACTCCATTTTTCTATTGGCAATGAATCGCTCTTGAACACGACACTCTTCCTCTTCATCTTTGTGGTTGTTGGGTTGGGAAATATACTTACCTTTTGGTTTATCATACCATTTCAAAGCCTCTGCTTTTTTTTTGGCCAATTATGCCAACTCCATTCAGTGTTGGCACTATGTTTAAGAGAAGTCATTTTGTTAGTGTCTGCTACAATACTCTTAAGCCTTCATTTCATGTCCATCTTTCATGATCGAGTTCCTTATCAACATCATTATGATCATTTTGTCTCAAGTCATCATACTCGTTTCATATCGCTAATGGGGGATACAACAAGGCCCTCCTGCGACTATTCACTTCTTGTCGACATCAGCTCATTATCCAGGAAGTTGACTTATAAACACCCCTTTGTACATTGGTGCTTGCATACATCAATGGCAAGTTTCCTGGCTCTTAGTGACATGTTTACACCATTTTCCTTTGACCAAAATATTATGTGTGATGTTCGACATCAACTCATTTATTCACACCATATGGATTGTGTTAGAGTACCTTAAGAGACATTAACATCATCAACGATTTCTATCGCATCTATTAATGAATTAAATCACTGGTTGATAATTAGATGGTGTCTACCATGTTTCACTCCATCTCATTGATTCACATGGTTAGACTCGTACATTGGTTGGTCATGTGAACGAGATAAACGACCCCAAATATAGTTTATCATGGGTCCACCATCAATCATCCGTGGCTAAGTATTTTGGTAATTGTACATGTATTGATTATCTTATGTCCTAAGTATGGGTATTTCTTCCTCAAAAAAGATGTCATGATGTAAATTTATTATAACAAATGATCTCGCTGATTGTTCTTGATCCCAACTTGTCACAAGGTAAAGCACTTGAGTCATAAGCTATCATTCCTGACTTTGCAATTTAGGGGGAAATATGTTATAGGCCATTTTGCCACATCTAGTCAATACGAATTCAACTAGATCAATCAACATCCATAGACCTCCCTCTCATCATCCTTGCAGAAATCCCTAAGCATGACTCATTCTAATCCATAAATTTCTCCTTGAAAACACCTTGTTTCAGTGATTCTAAATACCAACGCTCATTGCAATCCTAATGGAAAATGTTGACTACCAGGTTTCTCCACTATGCACCTACGTTGATCACCAATAGGTTGCTCAGTGTTGGGCGTGTGTTGATTCTAGAAATCCAGGAAAAAGAGAGAGAATCCTGAAGCCTCTTCTTCCATAAGCTTCTATGATTTGTTGTAACCATTTACCTCAGATAAAAGTCTCGAATCCTATCATATCCTACCTTTTTCATCATTTATCCCTTAAGCTCATCCTCCAATCAAGAGTGGATCTCTAGCCCTAATTTGTAAAAGGATAAGAATTCATGAACTACCTCCTTCACCTATATATTGACTGTTATCCATAGGCAAGGGTTTGGCTTTTGGGGAGTTATTCTACCCTTATGATTTTGTTTTGAGAGATATATTTCCATGCATTAGTGTGATTATATTTGCACTCTGTAACAAGGAAAGGACAAGTCAACTTGGAGGAGCTCTTTTATAGGATCAACATCTATTTTTGGTTGTAACTCACTCCATTTCTATTAATGCAAAGAGTCCTTTGTTTTCCTATATATTACATTATGGTTTAATATATTTCAATACCATGTTTATTTATTGAATAAAGTGATTAGATGATGCTACATAGATTTTGTGGAATGATGGCTTGTGTTATCTATCTGTGCGGGTTCTAATAATATCGATCAAAGCTAGGATTGGAGAATTCAAGCCAAGGAAGGAGAAAAGCATTGAACAGATTCCGAGTAGGTTTCATCCCATTACTATTTACTTTAAGGAAAACATTAGTCCGTTTATATTTATTTTGTTATAGTTCAATCCACCAGGCCTAGGGAAGATACTTTTGTCCAGAGTCATAGATTTCACGTTACACTTGTGGTCCTAGGCACTTTCTATTTTTATTTCTTCGAATTGGGCTCTTTATGTTGTTCTTGTATTATAATTGAGAATTATTCTCACATACCATCCTTTTGTACCAATATTTTATAAATGCTCCGCCATTGATTAGGACTGTTGAGATTTTGACGTCTCCTCGAGAGATTGAGCATCTTATTTGCAGACATGCAATATTCAATAATTGATTTTATTTGTTACAAGCTGTAATTTGGATTACAAATATCGATAGATAAATGTGTTCTTACTGGAAACAATTTTGTAAAAGAGGGACTCATTATATAGTACAATTAGCGTAGAATAAAATTATAGCACTATCCTGCATCGGATTAGAATGTTCATGTGAAATAATGGGATGGTTATGATGCAAAATCTTGAGACTTATTATGTTTGGCACTAATGCATAATAGATAAGGCATGTCCCCTCCACCTTTATTTCTAAATCAACAGATGATATCAAGGGTGTTCTTAGGCTTGTAATGTACATGGCTAATTGTATGTTCAATGTGTCTAATTTCTAGATACAGGTAGTGGTTTCCAAGGCCTACCTATTCACTAAACACTCAGTTTATAGTTCTGAGGATCTATACAAATATTATTTGATTGTTTAACCATGTCTTTCTTTCTTCCTTCAGGTCTCGTTTATTTCTCTTTCTTGCCTATACTTGTACTTTTATAAATGATTTTTCCCCTCCTCATACCCCTTGTGGGGTTCCCAACAAATTTTTATATTCCTTATGTGTTCCTTGCAACTTTATATATTTCCTCTCTTTTATGGTGTACGTTTTGTTGTTGTTATAGGTTTTTGTTTTCCATCATAGTTGGTATGAAAGCTGACTCTTTTATCCTCTTGAAGACCATGAATTTCATATCTGGATTATGTTATGTACCTGGGATTTTTTACTAAATTAAATTTGGTTTTTGGATGGGGAGAATATGATGTTATTTATGAAACAAGTATATTACAAAAGCACTTTCGCATATTTAAGAGAGTAATGTTGGCTGGAATTTTCATTTGCACAACTATTCTAACTAAGAATGACTATTGTTTTGAGCATCTTTATTTGGTTTCATATTGTCTATTATCAATTCCTCTAATTCTTAAAGTGTTTTCACTCCATTTGCATGTTTTAAATGGAATAGGCAAAAATGTGGGTTGGATACACTGTGAACTTGCTTTCTTTAAGGCACAAAAGCTTGTAATGGTCTACAATATACAGGGCTTCCATGGAGATGTTCAATTCACAAAGAAGATAGCATAAGCTTTGAACCTTCAGATTGTTCCAAGCATGGTGCATTACGAAGGCTTTCAATTGTAAAGAAATTGTCATATGGTGTGTGAAGAAATTCCATACCACACACATGATTATTGCTACTAAATAAGAAGGGAGACCTTATGACCTCTGTCACCCATGAAGCTTTCAGGAAGATGCTATAATTAAATACTAGTTGTCGAACCAAGATTTTAAGGTGTGGTAGATAAATTTGACAATTTTCAAGGTGGTGGTTTCATGCTATTGAATCAATGGAGAGGTTAGCCCCGAAAAGTTTCTTCGATAGGGATAATTGGTCAATTTTCAGAGATTCAAATCCTATACTAGGACATGATCTTGTTGTTCCTAAGAATTATTGGGACTTTATGGCGACATTTGAGATGTATATTACTTAACTATAGGGAAAGCAAGATTCAAGAAAGACTATAAAATTATCTATCATGGCTTCACTTTGAGTTATCATCAAGGAAGTTAAGAAAAAACATTATAAATTTTATTGATCAATTGAAGGCTTCAAAAAGACCTTTGATTTAGTCCTAGAGCACTTGTGGGATTATTTTTCTCATAATATTCTCACAATGCCCAGTTGTTTAGAGGTTGCATGTTATAATTGTTGGTCATTTCCAAACAATGCACGCTCCACAAAATATTTGAAAAATCTCTTCCTTGCCCTCCTTCATAAGGCAAGATAGAATTTGTCTTTCCTAAAAAGGTGTCAATTCTTTGCTTATATAGGCTGACCTTATATCCAACACAATTGTTGCAATTTTTGGTCACTCTTATGATTTAACTGAGTTCACGACAATGGAATTTCTCTCTTGATCTTAGGTTCGGACAAAACTAATTGAGAGTGAACCCTCACATTGTCCATGTTTAGTTTAAACAACCTCTTTATCAAAAGGGCATGATTTGTTGATTCCATTCTCTATTGGAGGTTGAGACCAAGAAACACTTCATCATTAGGTATATTCTCTATTATGTGGATAACATAATTTCCCTCTAAGCTATTTATTAGTATGAGACTATACTTGTTGGTTTCACAGAGCACAAATTCCAGAGCCTTCATTACACAACATAGAAACCAAAACAACCCAAAAAAAAAGGAACAATGCCAACATTACTCAAACACCCACAAACAAAATATCAAAACAAAAACGGATGAACTTGAAATAATGATTTGTCCAAAGTCCCATGCACATCCCTGAAAGAATCTTACACTATAAGACTTTTGTCATGCCTCATAATGGCTATCAATGAAGGCCCATGCTAGAAAAATGATAATATCAAGCCCATCTCAAGGCAGGGACTTGTTGCCCTACAACCTCCCTTGTTTAAACATCCATCATCTATATTCTAACACTCTCCTCGTTGTCAGCGTTAAGGTCATGTATCAAGCTCAATCGGTACTTGGAATTATGAGCAATGGTACCTGCAAAGCGGGAGAATGTTTGTCTACATTCAACAACACACATGTAGGAAATGTACAGGTTCAAGATCACAATAATATTGGTCTTCAATGATTAAAAAATGAGACTTAAAAAAATCTAGAGGATATGGTTTAATACATATTTGCCAAATTTGAATTCGAATATGAATTGGAATTCAATTCGATACCGAAAAAAATTAACTACTTAAAATTCAATACCACAAAAAATCGGAAATATAGATCTTATAAGTTTTAACTATTTAAAAAAATAATTTTTATATTTTTACCTTCCATCTTCTTGGACTAATTATTTATAAACTAAAACAATTGAAAATACTATAAATATATCTAATACTATATAATTCAATTAAAAAAACCATAAACCTATATTATTTTTAGAAAAGAGTAACTACTCAAACCATAAATTTTAATATCTCTCTAAAACCTGAAAAATTTTTCATTATTAATCAATAACAACATATAAATCTCTACTCATAGATTTTTCATTATTAATCAATAACAACAATCTAAATCTCTACTCATAGATTTAACCTTTCAACTCGATCTAGTTGAAAGCACACTTTCAAAAGTTGATTTTGTTTTTCTAATTAAATGTTGCACATTCTACTCATTCTATGCAGGGAAAAGCACATCCAAACCTTAATTCTTGATTTTTGATTTTGTTACCTGCCATGGTGTTCGATCCAAACCTTAATTCATGGTTTTAGATTTTGTTACCTCACATGGTTTTCAATTGTGACATTGGAGTGTACAAAGCATAGTTACCAAATTTGAATATATATATATAATTCAATATGGAAAAAATTCTAAATTATATATTTTACAAATATTTATAAACAAGAATTTATTATTCTTTGTTATATAAATTTATTATTTTATAACTATAAACTTACTCTTTTCTACCATATTTCAATATGAAACTGATTGTTTTTTACAAATACAAATTTTCTAATACACATATTATTTATATACTTTTTAATATAGAAATTTCAACTTTTCAAGTATTAGATTTTTTATTAACAGAAAAACTTTACAAAATTACATCACAATTAAGTATTGGGATTTTCCTAGTGCATTATATTAGATATCATTTTGGGATTCAACTGCTTTAAGTAAGTCATATTATATTAGATATCATTTTGGGATTCAAGTGTGACCACTTCCATGAGAGGTAGTCGTAACTCACTAATTTCTCATGATTTTTTAATAATCCACTTGCTCACTAATTTCTCATGATTTTTAAACTGTCCAATTGCTCACTAATTTCTCATGATTTTTGAATCGTCCACTTAACACTCATTGCATCAAGTGATGCTCACAGGAGTTAAATAAGTCATTCATCTATAACCATTTCCATGAGAGGTAGTAACCAAGACTTCCCGAGAGGTCACCCATCCCACATCACCTCTGAGTTTTCTCCACAATCAAGCCCACTTAGCTTGCTACCCCATTTGCAAAACCTTAGTAAATATTGTACAACTATTCAAGTGGAGATCACTTCTGGCTCAAGGGCATTTAACTCTGGAGTTTCCTCCACAATCAAACCCACTTAGCTTGCTACCCCATTTGCAAAACCTTAGCAAACATTGTACAACCATTCAAATAGAAGGGAACTCCATAATCAAACCCACTTAGCTTGCTACCCCATTTGCAAAACCTTAGCAAACATTGTACAACCATTCAAATAGAATTCCCTTCGCTCTTTTAAATTAAATAATTTTTTAATATAATTTTTTCCCCTAACTTTTAAAATATTATATTTTATATTCACAAAATTCTTTATCAAATTCTATAATTTTTCTATATACCATTTTTACACATTATTATAACTTTTTAAAATATACTACCAGCAAATTTTATTTTTTTATTTTATAAATATTAAATTTATTATTCACACAACCCAGTATATAAACGAATTTTCACCCAACGGAACCGAAGAGCCCTATTTTCTATGAACTTTCACGGTTAAAAAACAAAATCACTTTACGTAAATATTACTGTGTGTAAAAAATCACAACCAACAAAATGGCAAACGTTCGCTGTTATACCATCCGCACAATAAAAGCATGGATTTAAAACAAACTAAACCTATTTAAAACAAACTCAATTTATTTAAGTGGATCTTCCATAAACATCATAAACTGAGACGAGCTTACAGGGGAGAGCATAGGATTCTAAATACCAAATTCTAGAAGCATTTTTTTCTACTGTTGGCACACCGAAACCATGCTATGTTATCAGTAAAACTTAAATAAAGCACAGACAGTCATATACATGAGGAAATAACTCCCGGAATATGTGTTTAAGGAGTTTTCTTATAATAACCATTGTCGGCAACATATTCTGCGTTGCCAATGCCAGAGACCGCTTTGTAGCCATTGCGGTTACCGGAACTGGTGACATAGCCACCACCATAACCTGAACGATAGGCGCCATTACTTTCCGAACGTCCACCGTAGCCCGAGTCGTACTGATCACCACCTTGCCCATAGCCGGCATAAGAGCCATGCCAATCAGAGCGAGCTCCCGAACCATAAGCTTCGCTGCGGTACCCAGAGCCAGAACCCTTACCGGAGCTCTCTTTGTATCCGGCACCTACGTCGTTCCCGATTCCCGAATTTTCTGAATAGTACTCACCAGCTCTAGCTGACCCGGAACGATACCCGCTCTCGGCTTCTCCATAGCGGGCTTCGCTCCCAAAACCAGTGTGGGAAGCCTCGCTGTCGCCATATACATAACCATTACCGTTTCCCTCGCCCCGGTAGGAACCATAGCCATTACCGGAACCGGTTCCGAAAGCATTATCTACACCCCTCCTGGTGTAACGTTCTCCGTACCCGGCAGTATTTGATCCACCAGCAGGGTTGTCGTAAGCAGGCTCTTTGTCAAAGAATCTGCTCTCTCTCGCCTCCATGTTGCAGAGAAACAGACTCAATACAAACACATGGAGGCACAGAAATTTAGTGCTGGACTCCATTATCGATTCTATCTTCGATATTAAGCTCAGTCAGAATTAGATTAGCTCTTGAGCAGACGAGAGCACGAACTAGAAAGGAGTAAAGGATTCATATTTATAGATCGAAATTTCTTCCCGCAATTATGGTTAAATCCCTGAATTGTCTGTTAAAGTCTTTGCATAGTGCATTCCCACTTGTTTGTAGTTTTAATGTGCCCTACCGACTCAAGTTGATTTTTTACGTCCACATGGCTTCCACTTTACCCTTTCAACTTCAGCAGACACCAGATGTGAACATGGCGGGGTTTAAAACTGAAAGTGTCAACGTAAAGCCATGACATTTCATCCGTCAGGCCCACATAGATGATTAAGTCAAACAGCTAACCTTGCAAAATTATATTATACCACATGTACAGATCATGAATTTTAATATTTTGATAATCAGTATTGGAAACCGTCTGCTGCGCGCTGAGCTTAGATTTAGCTTGTATTGCTGTGATGGGGAAATCGCGTCGAACTGATTTCGGATCCATCATGGAATTTCTGTCCAGTGTCGTCACATGCCACGTTTGTATTTGCACGATGAGGGTTGTTTGGTTTTAGGATAGGAATCATGACGAGGGCTGTTTGGTTTTATGATAGGGATCAGTACGACATTAAAGGTAATATTTTAAGACCAAAGAAGTTTTTCATTTTAAAAAATCATTTTTTATTTTAGTTATTTTATATTAAAATTTAATATCAATTAAATTGGTTTTAAATATAAAATTATTTTAATTTTATATTTAAGATAATTTTATCGATAAAAATATTTTAAGAGAAAATTTTAATTTTAAGAGAAAATTTTAAATTTAAGACAAAAATAGTGTGAGACAAAATAATTTAAGACAAAATTATACATTTAAGACAATGACAATTAAGACGAAACATATTTAAGACAATTAACAAGTAATACAAAACCATATCAATTTAAGACAATATTATGTAACAATTGCAAACTGACTTTGACAGTGCGCCCTAAGTCTGCCATTGTCTCGCGCATATACTGAGGCTACTATTTCACTTACCATTCACGTTATCTTATATAAAGACAATGATTTTTTGGGCTCTTCATTTTGTGGGAGTATCTGACTCTAAAAATCATGACAACTTTTCTTGGCAAGATTTCATGAACATCAATTCCTCTTTTGTCCCTTCGATCTCTACTAATACGATTAGAGACAATTTGTTTGTCATTGGATTTAGAGCTACTACACAGAGGGGGATTTTAAGACAATTTTTTAAGATAAAAGAAATCGTTTATCTTAAAATTTAATTTCGTATTAAAATTTTCAATACAAAGTAATCGTCAGAAAGGTAAAGGTAAAGGATTAGGGATCTGCCTTTATGCTATTGATGGGTTCTTCATGAAGTGGAGTGATGGAGGCTGACAACAACTAATGGGATTTAAGGCGATGGAGGCCACAACATATCTGTGCTTAGTGAGAGGAGAAATAGAGGCACTTTCATTGAACATGGATAGGCGGTAACATAGTTGGAGTACTTTTCGAGGTTTCCATTGATTGTGTTGTAATCTGTGTTTTTTTACTGTTTCATATATTTTGAATGCTACTTCTATCCACTGGTTGTTGTTATCAACACATTGTTGCATTGGAACTCCTAACTATCATCAACAACATGGATTAGATTCACTCGAAGGCTTGTTGAAAAATGCAGCAAGGAATTCTCAATTTGATTTTGCCTTGATTAGATTGAGAAAATATGAATTTTCACTTTAGCGGGCAACTTAGATGCAATTAACTTGTGTGACATGGCTTGTGTCACCAGTTTACTCAGTAAATTCGAGTTGGAGGAGTTAGAGTTCAGTTAACCATGTGTGATTGCTAATTTGTAGCAATCAAAGTTAGTTATCTCAAGTTGTCTTCAGTTAAACTAGTTCCAACTGTTGGAGGAACTAGTAGAAGGTATATTGTGCAGTGGGACTTCAGTCAAACTCAATGATCATTCAGTGAACTGATAAATCAACCCAAAATAACTAGTGCATGTAGAGAATTCGAGTTCCCCAGTTTTGGTGGAGATTCCAAAGCATTGTAACATCATTTGTAAACTAGTCTTGAGTATACATGTCTTGTATGTAGTCAGATGATCAACCTTGGGAATTGCGCAATCCATTTTGGAAAAATTCCTAAATAATAGGGGCTAATTTCTCAAGGAATTGGGCAAGAAAATAGGGGCTTAACGAGAGAAAAAAATTGACTAAGCCTGGGTCAAAGCTTCTTAGTGAGTAGAGAGATAGGTTATTCACTTGCAAGTTGTGCTCAATTGAGCAAAGCTATTGTAATACACCTCTATTCATTAGATTAATGCAAGCGGGCATTGGGATTTTTAGCAGATTGCTTTGCCCGGGAAAAATTTATGTCCATGTTTGTTATTTCTTATTGCATGTCTGAAAGTTTTGTTCTAAATTGTGAATTAACTTCCGCAAAGTAGTAGAGTAGGTTTGTGTCTTGTGATTTTGATTAAAACTTCATGAGAAGTTGCAAATCTACACCATAATTTCTACAAGGATGGTGGAGGCAAATTACAGAAAATCTGTTGGCAAACAATATGCCTACCTCAAAATATTTATGACAACTTTTGCAAGAAGCGGATGTTGAGGATAAAAGATTGGATTATGGAAGCATTAGTCAAAAAATTCACAAGGGCAGTAATTTTGACTTCATGTGTGGAGGTAAATGGATTAAATGTAACCTTCACTAGTGTAGTTGCTAGTGTTGTTGGGTGCAACGCATCTAAGCATAATTATCTTAGCTAGATTCAGCTTTTATCATGATTCTATATGATATCAGGGATCTCTACTGGGTTTTTTTATTTCAAGGTACACTAATAAAAATATTTTTTCCACTCTAATTGTTGGTCTACAATGTGGCCTATATGAGACACACTAGTTGGTTTTTTACATGGTCTTTCTTCTAAAACTTTTCTCTTGTGGATCTTCCTGCTCCTTCTCTAGTTTGGGATTGGTCAATCTAGGATTTTTTAGGATCTTAGTTGCTACCCATTGTTCTTCTTTGTGGTTTATCTAAGACACACTAGCTGGTTTTTTTACATGGTCTTTCTTCTAAATCCTTTCTCTTGTGGATCTTCCTACTCCTCTTTGGTTTGGGATTGGTCGATCGATGGATTTCCAAGGATATTTACTGCTACTTAAGTGCATTCATTTTGGTTGATGGAGTTGGTAACATATTTGAATTTTGAATTCTATCAAGGAGTCTCTTGGGGTCATTAATTGGTCTCGGGGAATATTTATTTTCCATGTTGGCCATTAATTATATGAGGGACAATCTGTTAATGGTTTGGGCCATCATTGAATATATTTTCTGATTGTGTGCGTGATGAGATTTTCTTAAGGACATTGGTTGGCGGTGATTGGTGAACCTATTGTATTTGAAGGGGTATCCTAGTGGATTGAGTTGGTGGTGACCTACATCAAGTGGGGTCTATAATTGATAAGTGACATTAATTTACCTTGTGTACATATTTTATTGAGGTTTTTTCAGACACTTCTGCATAGGTATTTTTTGGTAATGCTCTCTAATTCCGTGCACATATAGGCGGGAATGTAGAGTGTATGCAATGTCAGCTATACAACTAGCTTTACATTCATTGGTAGGATTTCACTTAATACTAAAGGCAACCGGGGTGATGATGTTCCATTACATAATGCATTAGTACATGAGACTATTGAGGCAGAGAATTGTGGCTACCCCAAGTTGGGAATCCAGCCCTCTATGACACTTGTTGTACATGCAACTATACATGTGGATTCAAATGTTTGTATCCCCACTGGCTATTGAACTCGAATTTGGTAATCCACAGAAAAAAATTTTCCATTATCCACAAAAAAGAAGGTTATTAAGGTTGATATGGAATATCAAAAACTCGTTTCTAGTTCTGATGTCTTTTGGGATCGAGTGGTAGGTTTACAATAATGAGCTTTGATGGGTAAGTGGTATTTATCTATGAATGGATGGCTCTTAGATGAAATAATAGGTTAAAGAACACCAGTACCCTATTATTAATTAATCTCCTATTTTTAGCATTTTATACAATCAATAGTTGCACTTCCACTTTATTAATGATAATGATGCTGCGAAGGTTCTGGGATCATATTGGGTTGATGGACATGGTTTCCTCTCTTTACATCACTAGCATGTGGGATTTGATCCATACCTGGAATTACCATGAAAGAAATTAGTTTGGTATAAACTCCCTAGTTTATCTCTTGTATGCTAGTCACGTGAATCACTGATGATGATCGACATTTCCATTGGTAAATTTTCTTTCCTAGAAGAAGCAAGCATAGTACAGAGTGATAAACGTATGAAGTGGCTGTTGGTGGAGGTGGAATTTGTTTTTGGCCTTAGCGTGAAGGTGGAGCTCAATTGGGGTGGCTTCTATACTATGAAATGAATTGATTATTGGCCAATTCCTTTTTGTTGCCTCGGTTGCCATAATGTTGGACATCTTATTTCCAAGTGCCTACATAGATTTGGAAATCAACTACATGGAACATTGGAGACTGACTGTGATGGGGGTCGTCCATTTACATCTATACACTATCTAATAGCTCAAGAGATTGGTTAGCACTCTCTCTCGGGTATGCTTAAAATCACACCAACTATGACATGTCATGAGAAACATATTCATAATGATTTGATATGAAGTGTTGCGTCTCTTAGAAATTCTACATTCCATCCTTTACCTATTGTTTCTCCACATATTCAGCTACCACATTCTGATTGTATTTAACATTGCTTCGTGTTCAGACAAGTTTGAATCTACACACACTCTATCTTTTGATGTGAATGGGACAACCTCCACTATTAATGACTCACTGATTATTATCCCTGACCCTACTCGGATTTCATTTGGGACCTTTTCTAGAGACCTTAATCCTATTAATTTGGTGGGGAGTTATATTGAGTTTCTCTGCCTTCACCCTGATATACATCTGGATACCCTGTTGATTCATTCATCTTCATCTCCTAAGATCTCTACCAATCCCAATTTTCATCGTAATGTGACCATTACGAAAGTACAATGTTTGAGAACTTTCTAGAACGCTATATCTTGGTCCATCATCTTTTGGTACATCATCTTCTGTTTCTAATTTCTCTCCTATTCGAGCGTTTAGATATTATCTGCCAGTGTATGACAGCTTACCATGATAATCATGTCCTTAAACATCAGGGGCTTAGGGAGTGTCCAAAAAATCCTCATACTCTGGCACTTGATTGGGGTTAATCACCCCTCTATTATCCTTTTACAAGAGACAATGATGATTGGAGACAAAATTTGGCCCATTCTCCTCCACATTTGTCCTAGGTGGCGGGTATGTGTTATGGATTCTTTGAGTTTATCTAGTGATCTTGCAGATTTTTGGGATCCTAAGGTCGTGAATTTTCTTGCCTATAAATCCTTTGCAGGTATCCTTCTATCTGGTTTCATCATTGGCTTGAAGGACAGATTTAATATTCTTAATACATATGTGAAATATTCTTCCAATTTTGGCATAAATTAGAATCCTGCGACTTGTTAAAGATGGGATCCCTTATTTTGGCAAGGCATTTGAACGTCACCATTGAATATAATGAGGTATGGGGGGATCACTACAGACTGGACCTATTGGTGGGGTAATTCAATGATCTTTTTGTCAGGAACCATTTTGTGGATATTTTGTCAACTCCCTTTATTCTAACCTGGAGAAATGGTTTGGTTGGGTCTACAGGAATTTCTAAGAGACTTTACCATTTCATGCTTGATGGCATTAGAATGAAAATTTATTTCATCTTCATCTTCTTCTCTAGGAGAAACGATTTTCAAATATATAATAAACTCAATTAGATCGTGGAACTCACTGGCTATATAGGTCTTTGATGGAAGATAGGAAAATGATTCTCTCTAATTCATAGTATTTTACATCATTGTAGACTATCGGAAGGATTGGTCATTCATTTTCTATAGAAATAGGTCTCTCCCAAAGCCCACCAATGCTTATCAACATTAATTTTAGCTGGAAAACCAAATGAGTGAGTGAAACAAAGAGGCGAGAAAAACATGTATAGAAAATGACCATATAACAAGAAAATGAAACAAAGAAAACAAGAGCAAGATATGCTACAACTCACAAATAGTCAGTGATTCCATTGTTCTTCCATCAAATGAGAAGTGAGGACCAAACATAAAATATACAAAACTTCATGTTGACAAATCAAGGTTTTCATGTGTCAGAATTAGATTGAAGGTAAAGTCACACACTATTGTGATATATGATCTAGTAAATGATGTTTTTCAGATCATGTAATCATAAATGATGAGGAATCAGAGACTTTTAAACCCCACGTGCATAACATCTTGCTTGGGCCCCACATTTTGAGTGGTCTCCAGATCAACAACAATGCTTTCACGATAAATTTTGACACAACTTAATTGGACAACACCTTCGATTTGCCTATAATTATAATTACATTATTTGCAAAAACCCAATACCCAAGAATTTTTGTAGACCTGGTTGTGGCGATACCAATTCATTGACCATCAATCAATGATCTTTCTATCGGTAGTGCACATTTGATCACGTAACATACGATTTAGAATTCCTTCAATTCTCTTTCACTTCTAAATTTCCCTGCTTCTCTTTCTTATTAACAAATTAAAGGTAACAGTTATTGGTTTACACGATTGAAGGAACATTGTGTTTTTCAGTTTATCTTATATCTAGTTTAGGATCTTCAATCCAGTTATGAAGATGATATACAATGGAAAAGAGGGGTCGCACCCAACATCTATATCCACTGCATTTCATGATAATTGTAAGATCGAGCAAAAGGAATGCTTATGTTGGGTGTGGAGCCTGATTATCTTCTGTATTCAAAGGTATCTCCGCATTGGACACAAAATCAAAATGGGGGCAGCTACGACTTTTTGGGAGCCTCCCCCCTGGCGGGGGCATCGGGGCAGTGCCCCTAAAGCTTAGAATAGATGTAAAATTTCCTTGTAAAAGTATAGTAATTTCTAGTCAAACTGAGCCGTTCATTAGGCAGATGATCTGACGGTAGAAGTTATGTTTAATTTAGGGTTTTTTTCCCTAGAAGGCAACCCCTCACTATATATGGGGGAATTGTATTGCGTCTATGTATAATCTTAACATCTGTATTCTGAGTGAGGAAGAGAGAGGAGATTGAGAGCGAAGAGGGAGTTACAGTGGATTTGTTGTAGGTTGTATCTCTTCAGTTTTGCTGGGTAATATAAAAAGAATGACTGGATGTTTCTCCGTGGACGTAGCCCAAAATGGGTGAACCATGTATATCTGTGTCTCTCTTGTTTTATGTGTTTTCTGTGTTTATATTTCTGCAATATTTTATGTGTTCCATTGCTCTATAATATATAATTTTCTAACAGCTTAGACATCTTCTATTGACGTTGGAATCAAATATTACACAATATCTCAATTCTCATTATTTTTTTGTTTCTTCCAACTTTCTAATGCGGTGCCAATATTCCATTATGTTATTCTTGATTATGTTTTAGAAACGACCATTGACAGTAAAATTATTTGCATGTGGTCTTTTCCCTTATGAGTTTTTTTACTGAATCATGATTATGATTTTTTTCAGATATGAGTGCTTTAATTCCCCTTTTCTTCTCAACTTCTTCCACTGATGAGCCATATGAGTGGCACCTCAGGGACGACCACAATCCCCTCCTATCACAATGTTGTTATGGGATCACAGAAACCCACAGATGGGCCAAAACGTTCCTCTACATAAAATTTTGGGACAAAGGAAACCTTGTTTTGGGACCCAATTGTAGTCTAGATTATGGGGGCGGTGCCTCCCCAAGATGACATAAAGCCCCAAGTACATCATTCCCAATAATCAACTAAAGGAATCATGGAAGTTTATGAAGTATCATGCCATTATTTGTAAGTCAATGGACATTCAGTTGAAGGAGAAAGATATAGTAAAATGGATCCAAAATAAATGGAGGTTGGCGGGTCCAACATAACTTTGACTAAGGGTTGAGGGTTTCTTCACAGTGATCTTTGCAAATCTGGAAGACCACAAGAGAATATTTGAAAATGGCTCTTATTTCATGAAAAAATCTCTTAATCTTTTGCATCCTTTCACAATGTTTGAAATTGTTGAATTGGTTTTCAGTATCAACCACATCAATTCTTTCTGCTCCAAATGTTGGAATTGAAGCTTTTATTGTCATCATGGAAGAGTAGCAATTTAATGCTACTCTTTCCTACACTACTGCCTTATAACTTATCGTTTGCAACATGTGGTTCAATTTCTAGTTAATAATATCAAATAATATGTCATAACATATATTAACCAAACTTCATTACTTATAGTTGTGAATATAAGAGCAATATTATTAGTAATGTAATATGTAGCATTATATACCTTTTAGTTGTTGCAGTGAAAAGCTGGGATATCTTCTTTATCATTGGTATTGAGTGGGTGCTTACAACACTTTGAAGTTATTCATTTGTCACCTTATTTTGTTTGCACAGGAATTCTATAGTGAGATGTGCTCTTCATCCCATAGAATAGTTGGCTTTGTGGAAAAAATTATTTTTAAAAACTAACCATCCTATTGATAGATTAATTTATATCAAAGCCCTATTTTGTTCTCTACATTTTGTTTTGGATTTCTCTTCTCACATTGGATGCCTTTTCGGGACATAAATGTAAGGTGAGTTGCCTCTATAACAAAATTTTTTATTTAACAACATGCATCAATGTCTTCATCCGTTAGGTAGTTTCATTTTTATTGAACCTAAATTCATTTTCATGTTTAGCCTCTATTTGGCATTAGATAAAAATGCAGAAGGGATCATTTTTTCCTTACCATGATGTCTAGGAACAAAAGGTGCATAATTTCTAAAATAAAGGATCATATCCACTTCATTTCAAGGTCTATAGGATGTTTGAGCTTAATTGTGGTTTTGAATGGTAGAACATAGAAGAACCCTTGGAGGTATGGGCTCACTATGTGGAGCATAGTATGATCTATGCATACACAAGTGTTCACATGCATGGTCTTACATGAAATCATTTGTTATAGCAGACTTTCCCTTTTAGTTGTGCAAAACTACAACTTCAGTCGAAATTTGAAAATAATCTCAGTAAAAATTGTACGGAAGCTTGACATGAGGAAAATTTTCAAATAATTTTGGAAAATATCGTCTAAGATGAGTGAGTAATAACTTCATTTATTTCACTAGAGTGAGTACATGGAAGATTCGAATAAATGACATTGTCTATTTATTTTTTGATGCTTTCTTTTTTAATTTACTAGGGATAATTCGATAGATAAATCAGATAAATTTAATGTCCAATGAATCACCACAAAGTAGGTCAATGTGACTTAAGTACGATTTAGTAGTGACACACTGAGTGTGTGTAATGAAATCCCAGAATCTGAAATATAGAACACTAAAATTCCCAAATAACCAAAGGCATAAGCATATACAATATGAAAAGGGCTACTCACTGTCATCAAAAGAGGAAGCCCCTGATCTCACAACAGAAACAACAATGGCCATAGAGGAGGAAGATAGAAAGAATGAAAATTGCCTTTCTGGAGAAAATTTTTCTTGGGATGCACTATCATGCTATGACTTACTCACCTAGATAATATCACTGAAATTCCCCTATAGGTGTACATCATATATCAAATTACTACCTCAATTATTCATCAAGAGAAACAAAGGCATCAATTCTTATGCATAAACTTTTGCCCGAACTCCACTTGATTGTAATCTAATGAAATATTTGATTGCATGTGATTCATGATCGAAACAGTTGTGGGATTCAAATACATGTCAATGGCTCAATGTATATCGCCTTCATATTTCTTATGTTTATCCCTTTAACTTTAATGAGAATGATTGGGCTAGACTCATGTTGTGATCCTCCTTGATAATCTTCCCCATTTTGAGAGAAAATAAAGGAGACTCCTTGCTGAAATCTTCTCATGTTTGAAATAAAAGAAACACCCTAAAGTTATGTTATCCATAAAAATATTTTTCCACCCTTTATAATGGAATTGGTAGTAGTTGTTCTGCACATGGACTTTTCACATTCTCATGCTTATTATTTTGGAAGATCTCACACTTACTATCTATCTTCGAATTTCTTTTTTTATATACCTGTTCAACAAAAACATTGACTTCTTTATAAGTATAATCATGAGTACATTATGAATAAGCGTGTTGGGTCCCTATAATACTAGTGATTACCCCATTAATATTGTAGTTGCAACCCTTATTAATATTGTTGTGCCCCTATTATCCCCATATTGTTATTACTGTGCCCCATAGAATCCCTCTATTGTTATTTTTGTGGCTTTATATTATTATTGTTAGGTCGGTTCGGTTATATTGTGACTCCTTAGACTCCTATATATAGAAAGGAGGTTTTGTCATTTGAATCATCCAAGAATTGTTCATTTATGTAATGTAAAGGAGGTTTCCCCCTCGAAGAGGCTGAATTATAAGGCTTTGATCTATCTTTTCTATCTTTTCTTGCGCTGGTTTCATAACATTTGGTATCAGAGCTTTGGATTCTAGGGTTTCGCTGCTCCAAACAGGTCATCGTGGAATTTTCGCTATAAATTTTTTTCTGCGATGTTTCAGAAGCTAAAAAAAAAACAATTTGAGAAGAAATCGCACTAAATCTCGGGTCCAAATTTTAGATCTTTTCGCACAATATTTGCAGAGATATGAGCTGAGGAAGTTGGTCTTTTTGCAGACTCTTGAATTTCATTCCAAACAGGTGACCTGGGAAAATTGTCATAGCTTTCTCTCTGAGCATCAGATTGGAATTTCATAATAAGGTATAGAAAGAGGACGGACTTTAGTTTCCTATATATCTTTTTCAGAGACAAAGGTCAAAACAGGGACACGTGGCACGTCATACAAGTTCGCTCTACTAAACTGGTATATAATCAGGTCACTGTGGGAGATTTGACATAACTCTTCCTTGGAGAATCCAATCGGGATCAGACTGGTGGCATTGAAAAGAGGACACAAAGGGATACTACAGGTTGCAATTTCAGAATTGGATGATCCAAAATTACAGAGATACATTAGAGGCAATATCGAGCTCCTACAAAGTGAAAAAAAGGTGTGTAGATTCTTTTAAATTTTTGCTTAAGATTGGTTTGAAAATTTATTTTGAAGGAATTCAAAGGGCATAGTAGAGAATTATTATTGGTAACAGATGCCCCGTGGAAAGAAAATGCAAACACCTATTAAGCAACCTGAAAGCCCTAGCATGACTCATGAAGAAGAGGAAGAAATGCTACATGACATATCAAAATTACAAGAACAAGTGCAACAAATGTCACACTCACAAAAGCTAACAAAAGCTAAGATAAATGGCGTGGAATCTAAGATAAAGGGCATGGAAGCTAAGATGGATGATTTGAAGATAGATTTGAAGACAGATTTGAAGAGAGACATGGCAGATTTGAAGACAGACATGGCATATTTGAAGACAGATTTGACAAATTTTCTACAAGAAATACTTACTAATGGTGAAAAGGTTGTAAAGGAAACTCATAATGCAAACAAAAGAAATGTTAATCATGATTTCATAGACTCTAATGTGGGATCGAAGACCCACAATATTCCAAAAATCGATATGAGGAAGTTTGATGGCAAGGATCCCGCAACATGGATATTACAGATGGAGCAATTTTTCGATCTCAATAATGTGCAAAACACACAAAAGGTACGTATTGCAACTTTATATTTGGAACCAAATCAGTTTGTGTGGTATCAATGGCTTTGCTCTCGTAAACAAATTATCACTTGGGCAATTTTTACGTAAGAATTGACAGCACATTATGAGGATACAAAAGCCAACACTTTTTTTAGCCAATTGATAAGTATCAAACAAAAGGGTTCAATAATGGAGCACATTGAGGAGTTCCAAAAATTGAACATAAGGATAAAAAATATTTCAGAGGAGCATAGGATTGATGTATTCATAGGGTCTTTAAAGGATAATATCCAACATGATGTTCGCCTTTGGAAACCTGATTCATTAGAGAAGGCATTCAGGTTAGCAAGAAAAATGGAAAGCAAAATTATGGCAACCAGGAAGCATACCACTCACAACTATAAAGATGGAAGTGTTGTTGCCCCTAGTCTTCCACAACCTATAAGGTTGACACCACAACAATTGGAAGAAAAAAGAGCAAAAGGGCTTTGTTACAGTTGTTATAGCAAATACACTAAAGGTCATAAGTGTGCTGAGAAGAAATTATTCTACATAGATTGCGAAGAGGAAGAAGAAAAGGAGCAAGAAAGGTCAAAAGAAGAGGATATACTCCAAGAACAAAGCCTAGATAAAGAAGAAATGAATCCGACCATATCTTGTAATGCATTGGTTGGAATTACCACTCCTCAAACCATCAAGATAGAAGTACAAATCAAGAAGAAAAAGGTAATAGTGTTGATTGATTTAGGAAGTACCCACAATTTTATTGATTGTAAGGTAGCAAAAGAATTGAATTGCTTCTTATATCCAGCACCAGAGTGTCAAGTGATGGTTGCAAATGGAGGAACAATAAATTGCTCTAGAAAGTGCCATAATATCAAGCTATTGATGGGAGAATATGTATTGACTAGCCCAATGCTTTCCATTCCAATGGGAGGTGCTGATGTTGTACTAGGAATCCAATGGCTACAATCCTTGGGTACAATAGCTTTTAATTTTCAAGAACTTTTCATGAAATTTTGTGTGGAAGGAAAGGAAGTTGAATTAAGGGGTATTGCAGGGAAACCAAGAAAGATAATTAGCTTTAACGGTATGACAAAGCTTCTAAAAAAGGAACAAAGGGGTGTAATTGCACAATTATGTTCGCTAGATGTTTCCACATTTGAATCATCTATTTCTCCAGATCTCCAAAAAGTATTGAACAATCATTCCAAGGTATTTGAGACTCCCAAAGGTCTCCCACCTATTCATGATCATGATCATGCTATTCATCTAATTCTAAGAAGTTTTCCTCCAAACATCAGGCCGTACAGATATCCCTATGCCCAAAAGAGTGAAATTGAACGTATGGTTGCAGAAATGTTAGAGGCTGGTATAATTCAACCAAGTCAAAGTTCTTTCTCTGCTCCAGTAGTATTAGTGCACAAGAAGGATGGATCATGGCGCATGTGTCCGGATTATAGGGAGCTCAACAAGCTCACTATTAAAGATAAGTTTCCCATTCCTGTCATTGATGAATTACTGGATGAATTGCATGGATCAATTTACTTCACCAAGTTGGATCTTCGTTCAGGATATCATCAAATCAGAATGAAGACTGAAGACATTCCGAAAACAGCATTTAGAACTCATGAGGGTCATTATGAATTTTTGGTCATGCCTTTTGGCCTTACCAATGCACCTTCAACATTTCAAGGTTTGATGAATTCCATTTTCAAACCATTCCTTAGAAAATTTGTGTTAGTATTTTTTGATGATATACTAATCTACAGTAAGTCTTGGAAGGATCATGTTGAACATGTTGATAGGGTGCTACAACTATTGGAGGAGAAACAATTATATGCAAAAAGATCCAAATGTTTCTTTGGAGTACAAGAGGTGGAATATATGGGTCATATTGTATCTCATGAAGGAGTTAAGGTAGACCCTAGCAAAATTAAAGCCATTAAGGAATGGAAAATCCCCACATCCATAAAGCATCTGCGAGGATTTCTTGGGTTGACAGGATATTATCGCAAGTTTGTTAAGAATTATGGGAGAATAGCAGCACCTCTAACAACATTATTGAAGAAAGATGCATTTTCATGGACTCCAGAAGCAACAAAGGCCTTCGGACATCTTAAAGAGGCAATGTGCCAAGCACTGGTCTTAGCTACACCAGACTTCACAAAAACCTTTATTGTGGAATGTGATGCTTCAGGAAATGGAATTGGTGTTGTTTTAATGCAAGATGAAAGACCCATTGCTTTTGAAAGTCGTCCAATCAAGGGAAAGTTTTTACACAGCTATTTATGAGAAGGAAATGTTGGCAATACTCCATGCACTTAAGAAATGGGGACCCTACCTAATGGGAAGACAATTCAAGGTAAAAACAGATCATGATAGCCTTAAATACTTTTTAGAACAAAGATTATCCTCTGAAGAGCAACAAAAGTGGGTCACAAAGATGTTGGGTTATGACTTTGAAATCATCTACAAAAAAGGGAAGCAAAATGTGGTGGCAGATGCACTCTCAAGAAAGGATGAGGACGTGGAAGCATTGTTGTGTTCCATTTCTATTATCCAACCAGATTGGATAAACGAAGCAAGGGAGGAATGGAAGAATGATGAAGAAGTGTGGGCACTTATTCAAAAGTTACAACAAGATTCCAGTACGTCTGATACATTTAGCTGGAAAAATGATTCTTTATGGTACAAAGATCGCTTATACCTCTGTAAGAATTCCCAACTTAAACAAAAGATTCTTATGGAATTGCACACTTCTCCCTTAGGAGGGCACTCAGGATTTTTAAAAACTTACCACAGGGTTAAGAAGGAATTTTTTTGGGATGGCCTTAAATTGGATATTCAAAAGTTTGTGGTGGGATGTTTGGTTTGCCAACAAAATAAATTTGAAACAATTAAGACCCCGGGTCTATTACAACCTTTATCCATTCCAAGCCAATGTTGGGAGGAGGTTTCAATGGATTTTATCACAGGTTTACCCAAGTCTGAGGAAAGAGTGTCATCATGGTGGTAGTTGACAGACTTACCAAGTATGCACACTTTTGTGCATTATCACATCCATTTAAATCCAGTACAGTATCCACTGCATTTATGGAAACAATTCAAAAGCTACATGGAAACCCAAAGATTATTGTAAGTGACAGGGATCCCATTTTCACTGGAAATTTTTGGACAGAATTATTTTCTTGTCTTGGTACTCAGTTAGCTCATAGCTCATCTTATCATCCTCAATGTGATGGGAAAACTGAGATAGTAAACAAATGTTCGGAAGGATATCTTCGTTGCTTTGTATCTAATAAACAGACACAATGGGTCAAATGGTTGCCTTTAGCTGAATGGTGGTATAACACTTCCTTCCATACAGCAACAAAAATGACCCCATTTATGGCACTTTATGGATATCTGCCACCATCCATCACATCATATTTAAGAGAAAATTCTAAGGTTCAAGCAGTGGAACATCACATCGAACATCAACAACAAGTCCTCCAACTCTTAAAGGATAACCTCGTGTTGGCACAGAATAGAATGAAACAATAGGCAGATCAACATTGCAGTGAAAGAAGTTTTGATGTAGGTGATTTGGTATTCCTACGGCTACAACCATATAAGAAAATGTCCCTAAAGCAAGCTAAGAAGGATAATAAATTATCACCAAAGTATTATGGTCTGTACAAGGTGTTGCAAAAGATTGGTACTATGGCATACAAATTGGAGCTTCCTGCAGCTTCTCGATTGCACCCAGTTTTCCATGTTTCATGTTTAAAGAAGGTTATAGGCGACAAGCTCCCAGTTCAAACAATATTGCCAGAACTTGACGAGGAAGGAAAAATTATATTGGAACCGGAAGTAGTCACAGAAACAAGAAATCGACAACTACAAAATCGATCAATTTTGGAGTATCTTATCAAGTGGAAGAACTTATCCATTGAATATTCCAAATGGGAGGATGAGAATTTTATACAGAAGCATCCAGAACTACTCAAGCATTGAGGACAACACTTTTTTGAAGGAGAGGGGCATGTTGGGTCCCTATAATACTAGTGATTACCCCATTAATATTGTAGTTGCACCCCTTATTAATATTGTTGTGCCCCTATTATCCCCATATTGTTATTAATGTGCCCCATAGAATCCCTCTATTGTTACTCTTGTGGCTTTATATTATTATTGTTAGGTTGGTTTGGTTATATTGTGACTCCTTAGACTCATATATATAGAAAGGAGGTTTTGTCATTCGAATCATCCAAGAATTGTTCATTTATGTAATGTAAAGGAGGTTGTCCCCTCGAAGAGGCTAAATTCTAAGGCGTTGATCTATCTTTTCTATCTTTTTTTGAGCTAGTTTCATAACAAAGTGTAAAACCATATCTCATGATTCCAGAGCCCATTTGAGGTGAAATTTTACATCACCGAAAGAATCTCATTGAAATGAAACTGATGAGAGGTTTCCTTATGTATATTTTTTCTTATTGTATATAGTCATGGAACGCTAAAGACAGTGTTCCCCTCATATGGGATAGGTTGTAACAACCCTAATCTTCCCTTGATCACAGGGAACTCCTACTTACTGCAATAATAATAAATGCCCATAAAAGGGGTTAGGAATAGTCTGCAGATTGCAAACAATCAAACCCCGTGACGACAATATCGTAATTGCTTCCCAGTTGGTTAATGAAGGAATGCCTGGATCATATTCCATGCCTGTAGTTACATTTTTTAGGGTATTGCAGTTCTCTGTAGTCCATGAAGGCTAGAGAGGATTCCTAAAACTATTGAGCCAGTGAGGGTGGAGAAATTTTGTCTCTGGAATCCCTCAATAATGATTAGGTGGGGGAGCTTGCCTCTAGAACCTTGGTAAAGTCCTTAAGAGAAGTACAGGGTGGAGCCATTATGAACCTATGGAATCCCTAGTTTGGTCCCAAGATCGAGGGTGAGAGATGCATTCATGGAAGACTATCAAAGGATGGGAGGAGAACTAGGGACATTGTGCACACATAAAAAAACATCGTAAGATTAGGGTCATGTTAAGAATATCTATGGTGACTTGGTATCCGTAATAATATGTGTTTCTTTTAGAAGAATATGCAATAGGAACTTTGTCTACTTACAGTTGGATCTTGATGAATGGAATTCTATACTTACTTTGAATTTCCTTGCATACAAATAGTGAGACAACAAGTGAATCTTTTCGTCTTAAAAATTCTGAAGCCAACCACCCATAACACACGGTCCTAATGAACTACATATATAATTTGTTGAAGAATAATTGTTGTAATAAGAATTTTACATCAGATTCTACTACATCTCATGTATCCATAGTCTCTATGCATATTAGTCACCTACTGCTATGAAAGTGGTTGATGAACAAATGTTTCTCTTAAACTATATCTATAACTGCCAATAAGGGTTGTGTTCAATTCATGTAGTAGTTTCATAACAGATCATCATTTGTGGATGTGAAATTTTCCTAATTTTTTCCTTATACAGTGAGAAAGCTTAAGAGAATTCCCTTTTTACTGGTCCCTAGTGTCACTTGGGGCATGAAATCTGAAGTGTATAATATGTGGGGTAAACATGCTATAGTTGTAGGGGAGGGCTATATTTTCCTTACTGTATTAGGAATTCCAACATGGGTAAATTCACTCAATAAATCTATATATGGTGGAGGCCATTTCCTTCATTACTTTATCCTCCTTGGACATAGGTTATACCTAGCTTATAGATGATGAAATGTTTCCCACATGGGGGGTGAATGCTTGTTGAACTAGTGCAACAAGTAATGCAAACGATGACTCCAAGAAATACCTATTGGGTTTGTGACACATACATTGCATGATTTTGAAATCCATTAACCATTAATTTCACTACATAGTTGATTATACAGGCATTATACTCTCGTAAAGACCTAATTTGGTCACACTGATAATTGTTCCTAAGAATGAGGCCCTATGAGTTAGATAGCCAATACCTAATAGTGCTAACACTCCTTCAAAAAGTTCTACCAATAATATATTAACCTTGGTGGTAAAATATCCTTAACATGTCCAGCTAATGCAGGTATCGGAGTTTTATCTATCATGACAAATTAATGAGATGCGATGGGACTAGAAGAGTGCATAGTTGGACTACTAACTCACTATGGCCAATACAAGGTTAATAAAATGTTCAGGTCACCATGTTGCTTACCTACACATAATGTGTTATCAGAATTATGAGAATAAGTGAAAATGAAATGGGATGGGACATAAACTATGGACTCTATCCAATAAGGCATCAATAATCCAAGTATCCATGAAAAATAATAATAATCATGCTTAGTTTTTGTTACAGATTGGTCTTCTACTTCTGTCATCCTAGATTAGAATCCCTATCAATATCACGTCAATTATCATAGACTATAACAAATGTCACTGGATCTGAAAATAATTTTGCTCCTTGTCTCTATATTTGTACACCATTCTGTCGACCAATATCCCATTGAGTTGCTAGTCCTTGTAAAATTTCATGTGTCTTCTTATGGTGAAGGTGTAACGCACTATCTATTATAATGAGCTAAATATATTTACATATTATGCTATTGTATGAAAAGTATGACGCGCCAACTTAATTTCACTCGTTAGATATAACTTTTATAATGAAGAATATGTATATATACATATTTAATCACATACGATGAAAAAATGTACATTGAAAAGAACTATTACAGATCCTAATGTGATAGTTCATGTACATATATTTACATAGTAGGCTATGAGATACATTTCAAACATGTCATTCTTTCTATCTTTTTTCTGATATACTAGATTCTTAATAGAAATTTCTTCTAAAATTTGTCCAATGATGTTGTTGCTTCATAAATAAGTAATAATACTAAGAATAATGATGAACCAACCTCACTTCACGTACTTCAATGTTACATCAGACACATATAACACCTGCACCGAATTGTTTAGTGCAAAGAGAGTCAATGAACTTAGTAATCAATCATATGAAACTTAATGACAGTGAAATAAGAGTTTCAAGCTCTTTTTGAATTGTTGGTCTATTCTAAGAATCTACTCTAAGTATCTGATCTGTTTTTGTATGATTAGTTTTGTTGTGCTAATAACGATTACAAATTTATAAACATGTGCTTGCTTCTTGCTTTTGTGCTGAGGTATCCTTAGTTGTTGGTGCTTACAAATAGGTAAATTTCCTTAAGTTAAACAAGACATTCATGATAAAAATAGCTTTAAAATGAATAATGAACAGAAAACATGTACAATGTAGAAAACCATCAAAGAGACACATTAACACAGTGTTTTCATGAAGGAGTTCACCCCTCCTAGGCTATATCTCCTTGGTCCAGCTTCCATGGCTTGGGCCTCTGTATTAGCTCAATGTGGAAAAGATGTTGCTTATAAAGCTCTATGGCTCCTAATACATGCACCAATGTGTTCAAAATGACCAAATTTTCCAGGAACGCTTCTTTATGAGTTCAATATGGTTGAAAATTGAGTAAGTTATGCTTCATTCAATTTCTCCTAGGAAACCCGGCTAAATCTGGAGAGAATCCAGTTAAGTCTGCCAAGTTTGGTGGAATTTCTGGATTTGGTGGCTCCGCCATAAATTCCACCAAATTAATTCATCATTAATGCATGCTTAATTAGTCATTAAGAATAATTATGGATGCTAAATGCGCTTAGCGTTGGCCCCTAGCTCCTAGTTTTGGGAACTTGGTTGCATGGGGAGGGGGCTGGCCCATAGCTCCTATTTTTGGGTGCTTGGTCGCATGGGGAGGGGTTTGGCCCCCTCCTCCCCAGCCATTAGCAAACACGCCAGTTTAAATAAATGTTTGTGGCTTTGGTTTAACAAACATGTGCTTGGTTCAGCGGTATTGTAGCAGAGTTGGGAGGGGAAGGTCATGCGTTCGACCCTCCCCTCCCTCATATATTTTTGCACATATATATTGTGCCATCATATATTTCAAACCTTTGGATATGCATATTTAATGTGAATTTTAACCATACCATATTTAAATGCGGATTTGTATAGTATAGAATTTAATTATTATTATTATTATTATTATTATTATTATTATTATTATTATTATTATTATTATTATTATCATTATTATTATTATTATTATTATTATATATATATATATATAGAGAGAGAGAGAGAGAGAGAGAGAGAGAGAGAGAGAGTTAAAAACTATATAATATAAAATAAAATTATATAATATTTAAATAACTAAAAAAACTCAAATTCCACCTTGGAGGCCAATTAGGCAATTTCACCGTCACACAAACAAACTAGCGAATCCAATGGTGACACTTGTCACAACCCCATTGGGAAAAAACTGAAGAAGACTCTCCTTATTAACTGGACTATTGACTGGACTGCCACGTCATCATTCTGTCTTATTCTGCAATTTTTTTAGCTATATAGGAAAATGAACAGCAGGCCTTTTCTCCTTCATTCGGAATCTGTTTTCGATGAAACAAATTGTGTTACAGTCGTCTTAACGAGACATATGCAGTCATATATTTTTTTATTTAATCCAAGAACTTTGATTTTTGAGCTAAATACTGAACACCTGATCATTCCTCCCCACTAGAATCATTTTGGAGCCTTAAAGATACTATTATCTGACAAGTAGATGAGGGTACAATCCCCTCACCTTTCCAAGATCAATCCAATTGGTTTTTGACGAATTTGTTTCCTTGAGATCCTCTCTAAGGAAATCAACATTCACTTGCCTTGAAGACCCCATTCTATACCTATACTTGTCTTTGTCCTTTTCAAGCTGATCTTGCACTGTTTTTTGCACCATTTTTAGTCGTTCATGGAAACTCATAGTTTTTTCCATGTCGCCATCAAAAGAAACATCCTTTTTACCAAGATGACATAAGAAAATATAATGCAAATGGATGACAAATTTCACTTCTTGGTTCACATGACTCAAGCCCAAATGTACATCTTTAAAGTATGAAATTTTATGAACATAACTTTCATGTAAAACATAATGACACCTGAATACAACAATTACATAACCAATAGGCCTAAAAAGGCATAACAATGAACTTGTTGCTTATACCTCTTTTGTACCTTCGAACCAAGTGAAATTTTTGACAAGTATCCATCCAATGAAAGTGCATGGATCGCTACAACTTAATATTTACACCATGAAAATATTCTGAATGAAATAATATGGTGAAGTTGCTTGCATAAACCTAAAACTCAAATGAACCTTTCAAGATTGAAAGAGGATAAAAAAGAATTGAACAGATCTTTTGGTTTGAAGCAACACATGCCTCTTTCTGTTTGCCTCCCCACTGGAAGACTCTGCACGCACATGACAATTCATGCCAAGGATCTTCGAAAGAAGAAATTCCAACAACAACTCTCCTCCAACATTCGGTTGCTCCCAATAAACCTCTTATCAAAATGACAATCTTGGGCGTTGACCAATCAATAATAGCATCCAACTTGGAGAGGCTTTCCTTCAACTTACCTCCTCCAATATCATGGCCCAAATGCATCAAAGAAGTGAAACCCAACTTGTACTTTGATATCTTCAAAAAATCAAACAATTTTCCTTCATAGATGACATGTGCATAAGAAAACTTTCTAAAGATGTTTATGTCACCCAAGTGGACAATTTCTTCAAGAAAAGACTCTTTGTTGCCATAATTCAAATACATGTATGTAGTAGAAGTGCTACAAAGAACATACAACATTAAAATCCATACAAACCATTCTTGTTTGGTGTTATATATATTCTTGCATTGACCTCCTTTTACAACTTTGCTTTGGCGAAAACTACTCCTTTTTTCCTCTTTCTTGAAATGCTTACCATTCCTCTTTGGAACCATAACCATTGGTGCACTTAATGGCATAAGGTATGATTGAATGATCCCATTGTTAAACAAACTTTTTCATTGCATTAGTGTCTCTACACTTTTCAACTTTGTCCACCCTTGCATGCTAACATCACAAACAGAAACATCTTGCTGCAAAGATATTTCATCTGAAGATTCTTTCTCCTTGAAGCACGATTCTTTCACAACCTGAAATACTTCATCACTCTAATGAACTAAACCAACCAAATCAGAATTGAAACTTGCATCACATGCAACAACATTTTCATAAAAAATATCATCATTTGACTTGAACATGAGAAGTACTAAAATTTTACTTGAACTCACTAGTCTTTTTTCCTCCCCTGCATTAACCAAAGAAATGTTCAGCTTTTTGAGATGGGTTCTCACTATGTACTCTAGACCATCCTTGAACAAGTGATACTTATTTTCATGGTGGCAAAAGACTACTTTCTGGTCATACAAATATGGACTACCAAACACCACACCTGAAATATCAAGCGGTACCACATCTAACTCTACTTCATCAAAAAAATTTGTAATGATTGCAAACTTAAATAAAAATTTTCTTGTAACCTGTAAACTTGTGTCTCTTGTTATCCAACCCAAAGGGTATGGTTTATGGTGAGGTATAGTTTCAATATTCAATCTGTTGACTAAGTCTATGGAGATTAGATTTGCTTGTGACCGGAAATCGAAGAATGTGTCAATCTTGGTGTGTTTAGATATCACCCTAACATAAAATAACTCAATTCATCTCTTTTCATCTGGAGTAGAAGTAATGTTATAGTTTTGTGAACTAGTGATTGCAATATCTTGTTTTCTTTTGATTCCCATGACAATGATTTTGTTTTCATCACCTGATTCAGAACCTAAATCTTCTTGAGTGACAGCATTAGTTTTATGTTTCCCTTTATTTTTGAACTTATTTGGTCTCATTTCGAGATGCAATTTCCAGAAGTGGGCTTCATTATGCCCCTCTTTGGAATAGTGTTTGCATGTGGTTTTCTCCCCTCCTTTCTTCACACTTGCATTCTTCTTTCCCTTCCATTTTCCTTATTTCTCTTTCTCCTTACCCTTATGTGGCATTTTATTACTATCCTCTTCATAATTTTTCTTTCCTCTAGATTCAAGATGTGTGGCTTGCACACAAACTTCATCTAAATTGTTTGGATTAAACATAAGAATAATGTTTTTAAGATAGGAATGTAAACCCATAATGTATTTCAGCAATGTATCTTGAGAATTCAAATTGACTCCTAATAACAAAGCTCTTTTCCTAAACTCCTATGTATAATCTTGGACTATTTGGCCTTTAAGCTGCCTGAAATTCTTCCAACTCATAATGTTTTTTTGCATATAGGCTAAAGGATAAAAATTTCTTTTAATTGTACAAACAAATTCAACCTAAGTGATGGATATCTTGCCATGGATTCTCATTTCCTCTTGAGTCTTTACTTCCCACCAAACTGCAGCTCCTTCTAGCCTCAATGAAGCCAGCTAGATCATTATGTCATCTTCTTGAAGGTTATGAATTCTGTAGTAAACATCCAATTGTCGAATCCAATTGTCCAACTTTTTGCATTCACTTCTCCATTATACATGGGAAGGTTGAATTTTATGTCCAATTTCAATAATGGATTTTTTTCCTTTTGGGGTTTTGGAATGAGTATGGGAAGTTGCATTGGTGGTAGTGGAAGATGATGCTATGTGAGATGATGAAGATGATGAGGATTGTGGATATGTAGGTGTATTTCTACCAATCCCTTTGGAATCCTTCTTCTCATCTTTTTTTCCCTCTGAGATTCCTTCTCCATGTGGAGGTTTAGAACTCTCTCCAACCATTCTAGTGTTCTTCTCTTCATAAGGACTTTAACCATCTCATTCAAAGTGTAGAAAGATTTCTTGAATTCTTCCTCTTCTGAAGAGGGACCTTCAGGCTCTCTTTCTCCAAACATAATGGCTATGGATTCAAGCTCAGAAATTTGTATTGATTGTACCTCTTCAATCTCAATTCAAGGAAAAACTTAAGGAGTTTAGAGTGGAGTTGGTATTGGAACTTTGGGTGGTGGAGATTGTGGCCTTGTGTCTCTCCTTATTCTAGGCATTACCTAAGGATTTGCAACCGATAGCTTCCCTTCTCCTCTCAGCAACTTTAACCTTGTAATCATCACAATTTTTCAACCATTAAAATCCTAATTGCACAAACTCAAGAAATCAAGCAATTCAACCTTGAGATCTGATACCAACTTGATCTGTTTTTGTATGATTAGTTTTGTTGTGCTAATAAAAATTACAAATTATAAACATGTGCTTGCTTCTTTCTTTTTGTGTAGAGGTTTCCTTAGTTGTTGGTGCTTACAAACAGGTAAATTTCCTTAAGTTAAACAAGACATTCATGAGAAAAATAGCTTCAAAAATTAATAATGAACAAAAAACATTTACAATGTAGCAAATCATCAAATAGACACATTAACACAGTGTTTTGATGAAGGAGTTCACCCCTCTTGGGCTACATCTCCTTGGTCCAACGTCCATGGATTGGTCCTTTGTATTAGCTCGATGTGGAAAAAATGTTCTTTATAAAGCTCTATGGCTCCTGATACCTACACCAATGTGTTCATAAGGTCCAAATTAACCAAGAACACTTCTTTCTGAGCTCAATTTGGTCAAAAATTGAGCAAGCTATGCTTCATTCAATTTTTCCTAAGAAACCTTGCTAAATCTGGAGAGACTCCAATTAAGTCTGCCAAGTTCGGTGGTGGTTCCAGATTTGGTGGATCCACCGTAAATGCTGCCAACTTAATCTGTCTTTAACATGGGCTTACTTAGTCGTTAAGCATAATTATGGGCGCTTAAACATGCTTAGCATTGGCCCCTAGCTCCTAGTTTTGGTCGCTTGGTCACATGAGGAGGGGGTTGGCCCCCTCCTCCCCCGTCGTTGGCAAACACGTCAGTTTAAATAAATGTTTGTGGCTTTGGTTTTACAAACATGCATTTGGTTTAGCGTATTGTAGCGGAGTTAGGAGGGGGAGGTCATGGGTTCGACCCTCCCCTCCCTCATATATGTTGCCACATATATATTGTGCCACCATATAGTTTGAACCTTTGGATATGCGAATTTAATGCAAATTTTAACCATACCATATTTAAATGTGGATTTGTTAAAAACTATATAATATAAAATAAAATTATATATATAATAATATTTAAATAACTAAAAAAAAAATCAAATTCCACCTTGGAAGCCAATTAGGCAATTCCACTTTCACACGACCAAACTGGCGAATCTGGAGGTGACACTTGCCACAACCCCATTGGGTGAAAACTGAAGAATAATCCCCTTGTTGAATGAACTGCTCTCTGGACTGCCATGTCATCATTCTGTCCTATTCTGCAATTTTTTTAGATGTTTAGGAAAATGAACAGCAAGACTTTTCTCCATCTGGAGCTTGTTTTCGATGAAATGAATTGAGTTGTGATCGTCTTGATGAGATGGGCGCATTAAAATAATTTTTGAGCCAATCTGAGAAATTTTATTTTTGAAATAAACACTGAGCACCTGATCAGTATCCAATCCTAATGTTATGTCAGATTGACTGAATCTTTCACAAGTGATATTTTTTATGAATGAATTATTATCCACATAGTCGTATTTTCATATATGTATAAAGTGGAGATAACAATTTAACCCATAAAATATGTTGAAATGTCCCCAAGGCTAAGAATTCACATGTTTGTTGTTTGTATTTATAAAATATTGTACTTATAAGCATCTTTTACCTAAAAAGATCAAGTGGTGATAAAAAATTTAGCAATAAAAGCAATTTGAGTGACCCCACATCTAGGATGTAACATGTATGCTATTTCCTTTTATCAAATACAGTATTCATAAGTGTCATGGGGAGTTGGTTCAAGGCTCTCTGAGAAGAAACTTCACATCCACCCCCAAAGTGATCATTGGATTAGGGACCACCTTCACCCTGGAGAATCAGTAATCTCCTTGGAAGTGGTCATTATTATGCTCACTCCCTTGTGGGCTATTGGAAACATCGAGAATTAGACTGAATGAACAGTGAGTATGAACATGCAGTGAAGTGCTTAAAAGTGATTTTGACAGAAGAAATTCCCTTTAAGTGGTCCATGACTTGTGATGAAAAATATTACCCAGTGATGAAGAAAAGATAATCAAAAGGTTACCTAGTGCTTTGGAGGACTTTCGAGAGTGTTATACATTTGACCATTGATATTTTTATACAATCTCTGCAAAATTTTCAAACTATGGTGAAAATATGAGTGCTTAAGCTCCTTTCAAACCTATTCAAAAGCAAAGTTTGTTAATTATTAGAATATCTCTAATAAAAACCAAATCTCTCAACACACTTGTGACATAATGATTAAGATATTCAATGAAATAGAGTAGGGCTTTGAGAGGATTGGATAGAGAAGGGCCTCACAGAGGTATTGCAATTCATGTTCCCAGTAAGGGCAGAGGGAAGAAATTTGCATGGACTTCTTAACTTCATGTGTATGTATATATAGAAGGAGATCAGTATTTTAATCAGCCATGGAAGCTCTGGTATAGTTCACGAAAGAATAAAGCGTAGTTGGTCTCTATACAAGACACACCACACGATGGTATCTAAATCTAGACAAAATGAATCAGAATCGAAAGAATGCCACTATTTTCTGAGTAGAATCCAACAACAAGAATCCCTGCTAAGTTTCACACATTAACAACACACAACATACATACATAGTGTAAAATCAGAGAGATAATCTCACACCGATAATATCCTCTAACTCTCAGCTCCTTCTTGTATCTCTGTTTTCATAACTTTCTTTTGTTCCTGTGATTGATTCAAGGCATGTTGGAAGCTTCTCAAAGCTGGATAAATCCTCATGTTCAGGGATATCTCTTCTTGCAGTCTTATTCTAAGACTTTATTCCTAATTATGTGTAGAAGTTAGTTCTTCCATTAGCAAGCTCATCTACTTGATTAAATGTTCCCTCTCCTGTTCAAGGGCATTCTTTTCCCTTTCTAAGTGGTGTACTTCTCTTCTATAACTTTCAAATTTAGAGCTCCAAATGATAACGCATATTTAAGATTGCTATTTTCTTATTGTGGAAGAGCCAGTGTTACCGAAAATCCCTAGCCCTATTTTTAGAAGTCTGATAAAGATTGAGGACATCTTGATATTGAAGAATTATTTCCTCTTGTTCTTCATGTGACTTTGAAAGAGCTTTCTAAGTTTCTTTTTCTCCTTTTCCCAAGTGTCGAGTCCCCATCCTAACTTGCCCATCTTGCATATTTACTATTTTATCATATTTAAGTTTATATTTAAGACTCACATCTTGATACTGGTATACCTTTTCCAAGGATCCCCTCCAACTTTTGTCATTTTTCTTCCAAATTTTGAATTTATGTTTCAAGATTTTGATGCTTCTCTAGTTCAACTTGTAATTTCAGTCCCAATACATGTCCTTCTTGATCAAGTTCTTCAGTCTTCTTCTTCACGGAGAATACTTTCTCCTTCAATTCACTGATTTGTTCAGCTTGAGATGATGACTCTTATTTCATCTTTTGGCTTTCTTCTTGCACACAATTCATCTCCTCTTGCAATTGTGATGTCTTTTTCTGAGTGGTTTTGAATTACGTAATTATTTCATTCGCCTTATTTGAACCATGCAATTTTGTAACTTCCCCTCCATCCTCTACCTATTCAAAAGATATTTCAGCCCTATTACGCATCTAACTTTGTGATTTATTTTGTCGGTCATAAATGTTTTTTATAATTTCATCAACATCAAGATTACTCAATCAGTTATGTTGTTGAATTTGGTTTGGAAATGCCTCTGCCATGGTATAATGCATTTGGCACAGTTCCCCAGAGATGTGGTCACATCGTTCTGCTAAATATCGATATGATCTATAAAACTCTTCGACCAAATGTACAAGCTCTAGTCACTTTTTGTAGAACATCTTTGCATGTTTGGCAAATGAATCTGCATCCTCTTCAATCAACTTCAACATGGCTTGGATCTTGATATCCATATCTATCAGGTTTTCTTGAAGACATTTTGAATTTTTATGGCTCACAGGGCTATCCCACCACCAAGAGTAAGGACGGTGATATTAATATTGAAACATAGTTGGTTTTATGAAGCCACAATATACAATATGTTGAGGTTGTAAAATTTCTTCTCGATGAGGCCACTTCAGTTGACCTTTTTATGGGATAAGCAAAGCACTAGGCCTTTTGCTAAATGATAATAATTATACTTGTAGCAATATTCCACTCATTTAGAAAATAAAAGGCACCTTGAGGAGACATAGCTAAATCCATTGATGCTTCGTCCACCATCGTGAATTTACAAGTAAATCACATTCATGCTCACTTGTAATACTTCTAAATCAAGATTGCCAAAATCTCTACATATTCTCTTTTAGATTAAACTCGCTCAATTTCTCCACGGACAGATTTCATATGCACTGAACCTCTTCTCAGATGCATCATCACTATCATTTGATGAGTTCCTCTCTCACCTTCTTCAGGATTTCCTCACATACAAAACCCTCTATTCGAGTTCTCAGCTTGAAACTTAGATTCTTACTCTGCCTATAATAGAGTTTCTCCCCTCACTTAATTCTCTCAATTTTTTACAGGATTCACCTTTTTCATAAGACATATTCATTCTAAACCACCATTAATTCTAATACACACACAAACTAGAACTTATCAATTACATATACCCAAAGACATTATGAAATAAGATGAAATTATGCATATACACATTCTGCTGAATACCTGTTTGAATTTATGAACATCCCTAAATTCATGAGTTTGAAACACGATGTTTAAAGTTGACTTGAGAAAGACATGTAGTTGTTATGTTTATTTATTTAGGTATTATTATTGTTTATTTGAAATATTTTTGAGATTCAAAATAATGTAGTAGCTAAAACTTCTGTGTATGTGGATATGTCATAACTCTTAGTGACAAAGTTATAATGAATTTCTAGTTTTGTCAGCCCTATAATAGGAATCGTGGGTTAGCCTTATCCTTACTTTCCAAACATAGGAATGGTGTTGATTTTTTATCTTCTCAGCTACTGATGTATTATTTTACTAATTTTCTTAGTCTCTATTCATTTGAGAGCCATCGAGTTACTGATTGTTACCCCCAGTGGTAGCGAAGATATAAATGACACCATTGTGACTAAGATATTCAGTGTCAACTTATGAGAATTTAGATAGATTCACTTGCCTTAATTGAGTCATGGTAAAGTGATTGAAATCCTGGCCCTAATGATGCTAGATAAATTGGTTTTCTTATATTCTTTCATGCAATAAACCTTGATTATTGAATGTTTCATATTTGGGTAGTTGGTGGACATTGGTCCACAACTCAATTTGAGGTAAATTGGAAGGTTTTCGTTGCTTTATTGGTCATCTTTTTACTGAAGTTGTTAATGACTGAATTTTGTACCTTTTCATTAGTGGACATTTAACTTTGTAGGCATTTCTAAAATTTCTGAGGGAAAGAACTTTATTTGAAGCATCAAATGAATTATTAGGAACTCCATTCCAATTTTCAAGACCTATTGTCAATATTTTTTTGGAGACAACTGTAATATCATTAAAAGTATTTTTTTGTGATTTCAAGACTTGTTTTAGCATGAATTACACTATCTTGTTTCAATGTGTAACTTTTAGGTTTTTCAAGTTCTTCAAGCTAATTTGAGCCAATTAACATCAGGAGATCTTGCAGAGGAAATGAAATGATTACATTCTGCAACTGCCATGTCAATCCCCACTTATTCAGTGTTGGTGCTTCAAGACAATGATCATTTGAGGTTTTTGCAGCTGATATCGAGGAAGAGGGAAACTAATATTTTTGACAGACATATATTGGATATTTAACAATAAATGTTGTGATGCACAATCTTTCACATTTCAAGCAATTGTTTGAGAAGAGGTATCTTGCTTTCTAACCAGTAAGTTAATGATCAAGGTGGATGCTGGTGGCCACCCACCTATTCCACTTGGACCCCCACCATTGTTTCTTTCAGTTTTTCTAGTTTCCTTAATAGTAGCACAATTTACTATTTTTGGCGTTTTTTTAGCTTCTTAACTTATAGATCCGTTTTTAGGCACTAAAAGACATTTTTTGGCAATATTCCTCGGGTAAATTTCACTAGAATCACGTTTTTAGTAGTATTCCTCAGAGATATCTTTCCAATGAGGTATCATGTGCATCAAATGGAGATAATATGACCAAGTTACAACCCCACGAAGTTGGTTGCCTAACTAACCCAAATGGGACCCATAGATTCTTGGTGTTACATCTCCTCGGGTTAGGGTTTTGGATTTTAGGGTTTTCTCTTACTATTCAATAATAAAAAGGCCCTTGAGCCTCATTATAACTCAGTTTAGAGGCATGTAGCTACCACATCTCTTCTCATAGATAAGCTACCATCGCCCGAGCAAGTCTCATTTCCATTCTATTTGTATGCATATTTCATTATTTGAAGGCCTGACATCTAATCCATGGAGATGGATTCCCAAAGTTGAGTAGGGGTGGGTGATGGAGTATAGAGACCTTGATTCTTGATGTTTGGTTTGGCAACGACTTTTTTTTTGTTATCGTCGATAGATTCTTGAAGATGAGCATTATGCCAGCCTACAAGAATAGTATCATAGCAGAAGCCAATGCTAAAATCTTCTTTGAATGAGTGTGGGTAAACTTTGGGATCCCACAGTCTATCATCTCATATTGGGACAGCAGGTTCCTCAGTACATTTTGGTCCAGTCTCTAGTCGATGTTAGACACAAAGCTCACTAAGTCCACAACTTCCATCCCTAAACTGATGGGCAGACAGAGGTTGTCAACAGGACGATTATACACATTCTGTGCATGTACAACTCAAAGCATCTACGCACATGGGATGATAGCCTCCCCTATGTCCAACACAACTACAACTAATCTCTCCACAGCTCGACTAGCCACAGCCCTTTTCAGGTGGGCTTGGGATTCAATCCATTATGTCCCATTGATGTGGCCATACCATTTGCAGTGACTCAGGTACATTCAGCTCATGTCGAGTCCAAAGCCGACAAGACAAATAGCTTCATTAAGCACATTCAACACATCCACTAATAGGTCAATGACATATTAGATAAAGCCAATGCTAAGTACAAGCAACAGCATGATCAGCCTCTGGTGCCACACAAGTTCTAGGTGGGCGATAAAGTTTGGCTACATTTGGAGAAGAAGCGCCTCGCTTGGCCCCACCAAAAGATTTTCCCACTTCTATATGGGCCATGAACCATCACCAAGGATGTGGAAGATAATAATTTTGAGCTCATCATTCCCCCATTCCTTGGCCTACACCCAGTGTTCAATGTGGATCACCTTTGACCATACTTTCCACCATTACTGGAACCATCCAACATTACAGAACAACTCACACCAACATAGTTAAATCCAGACTGCATGGAACAAGTTGCAACTAATCAGATCATGGACACGTAGATAAAAAAACTCACCAATAGAATATCAAACTGTATTGAGTTGTCAAAGCCGAACAACTCCTGCACCAAGGAAAATGGCTCACTATGGACCAAGTTTAGCAGAAGTTTTCTCATCTCATGGAGGAAATCAACGCAATGGAGACCATTGCTTCCTAAGGGGGGAGGAATGATCCAGGTGGATATTGGTGGCCACCCACCTATTCCACTTGGACTCCCACTATTGTTTCTTTCAGATATTCTAGTTTCCTTAAATGTAGCATAATTTACTATTTTTGATAGTTTTTTGAGTCCTGAACTTCTAGAGCCGTTTTGAGGCCCTAAATGACGTTTTTTAGCAATATTCACCCAGGTGATTTTTTGAGTTTTCATTTTTAGTTGTATTCCTCAGAGAGTTCTTTCCAACGAGGTATCATGCACGTCAAACAAAGATAATATGACCAAGTTACGACCCCAGGAAGTTGGACACCCAACTAACCTCAACGGGGCCCATAATCTCTTGGTGTTACATCTCCTCCGGTTATGGTTTTGGTTGTTTAGGGTTTTCTCTTATTGTTCAATAATAAAAAGGCCCTTGAGCCTCATTTTAAATTAGTTGAGAGGCATGTAGTCACCACATCTCTTCTCAGAGATAAATTACCATCGCCCAATCTAGTCTCATTTCCATTATATTTTTAAGCATATTTCATTATTTGAAGGCCTCACATTTAATCCATGGAGATGGATGTTGGGTGTGGAGCCTGATTATCTTCTATATTCAAAGGTATCGCCACATAGGAAACAGTTCGAAATGGGGGCAGCAACGCTGCCCATAAAATATTCACTGCAGGGGGGGGGGGCGCCCCCGAAGCTAAAAACAGCTGTAAAATTGCCTTGTAAAAGTATAGTAATTTCTAGTCAATCTAGGTCGTTCATTAGGCGGATGATCTGACAGTAGAACTTATGTTTAGTTTAGGGTTTTTTGCCCTAGAAGACAACCCCTCTCTTTGTATGAGGGTATTGTATTTGAGGTTGTGTGATATATGTGTATTGCGTGAGCGAGAAACAGAGATGTGAGACTGTGAGAGAAAACAGAGGATATTACAGCGGATTTGCTGTAGGTTGTGTCTCTTCATTTTGCTGGATAATAGAAAGGAAGGACTGGCTGTTCAGGGTGGACGTAGCCCAAACTGAGTGAACCACGTATATCTGTGTCTCTCTTGTTTTATGGGTTTTCTGTGTTTATATTTCTGCAATATTTTATGTGTTCCATTGCTCCGTAATATATAATTTTCTAACAATGGATTCCCAAGGTCGACTAGGGGTAGGTAGCAGAGTATAGAGACCTTGGTTCTTGATGGTTAGTTTGGCAATGATTGTATTATGTGGTCGTCAACATATTCTTGAAGATGGCCATTATGGTAGCCTGTAAGAAGAATATCACAATAGAAGCCACTGCTAAACTCTTCTTTGAACGATTGTGGGTACACTTTGGGATCCCAAAGTCTATCATCTCAGATTGGGATAGCATTTTCCTTAGTACATTTTGGTTCAGTCGCTGGTTGATGCTGGACACCAAGCTCACTAATTCCATAGCTTTCACTCCCCAAATTGATGGTTAGACAGAGGTCGTCAATAGGATGATCGTACACATTCTTCACATGTACAATTCAAAGTATCCACGTACATGGGATGAGATCCTCCCCTATGTCTAGCATAGCGACAACTGGGCTCTCCACGGCTCGACTGGCCACAACCCTTTTAAGTTGGGCTTGGGATTCTAGCCACTATGTCCCATTGATGTGGCCAGACCATTTGCAGTGACTTAGGCAGGTTTGGCTCATGTACAGTCCGAAGCCAACAAGGCAAATAGCTTCATTGAGAACATTCAACACATCCACCAATATTTCCATGACTTATTCGACAAATCTAATGCTAAGTACAAGCAGTGGCATGATCAACATCTGGTGCCACACAAGTTTCAGGTGGGTGACAAAGTTTGACTACATTTGGAGAAGGAGCGCCTCACTGGGCCCCACTGCAAGATTTTCCCTCTTCGATATGGGTCATACACCATCACCAAGGCAATGTTAGATAATTCTTTTGAGCTCAACATACCCCCATTCCTTGGCTAGCACAAAGTGTTCAATGTGGATCACCTTCGACCATAATTTCCACCATTAATGAACACATACGAGATTGCAGAACAATTAACGCCAACATAGTTAAATCCAGACTGCATGGAACAAGTTGCAACTGATCAGATCATAGACACATAGATCAAAAGCACTCACTAGTAGAAGATCAAACTGTATTGAGTTGTCAAAGCCGAACAACTCCAACACCAAGGAAAATGGCTCACTATGGACCAAGTTTAGCAGAAGTTTCCTCACCTCATGGAGGAACTCAACGCAATGGGGACCATTGCTTCCTAAGGGGGTAGGAATGATGCAAGTGGATATTGGTGGCCACCTGCCTATTCCACTTGGACCCCACCCATTGTTTCTTTCAATTTTCCCATTTTCCTTAATTGTAGAACAATTTACTATTTTTGTAGTTTTTCGGGTCCTTAACTTCTGGAGCCGTTTTGACACCCTAAACAGTGTCTTTTTGGAAATATTCACTTGGGAGATTTAATTGGAATCACAATTTAAATTTTATTCCTCAGATATATCTTTCCAACAGGGTATCATGCTTGTCAAATGGAGATAATATGACCAAGTTACAACCCCAAGAAGTTGGCTGCCCAACTAACCCCAACAGGGCGCATAAACTCTTGGTGTTACATCTCCTTGAGTTAGGGTTTTGGTTGTTTAGGGTTTTCTCTTATTGTTCAATAATAAAAAGGCCCTTGAGCCTCATTGTAACTCAGTTTAGAGGCATGTAGCCGCCACATCTCTTCTCAGAGATAAGCTACAATCGCCCAAGCTAGTCTCATTTCCATTTTGTTCGTAAGAATATTTCCTTATTTGAAGGCTTGACTAGGGGTAGGGAGTGGAGTATAGATACCTTCGTTCTTGATGGTCAGTTTGGAAACGACTGCTTTTTTGTGGTCATCAATAGATTCTCGAAGATGGCCATTATGGCAGCCTGCAAGAAGAGTATCACAACAAAAGCCACTGCTAAACTCTTCTTTGAATGAGTGTGGGTACACTTTGGGATCCCACAGTCTATCATCTCAGATCGAGATAGCAAATTCCTCAGTACATTTTGGTCCAGTCTCTGGTCGATGCTGGACACCAATCTCACTAAGTCCACAACTTTCCATCCCCAAACTGATGGCCAAACATAGGTTATCAATTGGATGATTATACATATTCTACGCATGTACAACTCAAAGAATCCATGCACATGGGATGAGAGCCTCCCCTACGTCTAGCATAGCTACAACTGGGCTCTCCACAACTTGACTAGCCACAACCCTTTTCAGGTGGGCTTGGTATTCCAAACTCTGTGTCCCATTGATGTAGCCATACCATTTGTAGTGACTTAGGTAGATTCGGCTCATGTCCAGTCCGAAGCTGACAAGGCATATAGCTTCATTGAGCACATTCAACACATCCTCCAATAGGTCCATGAAATATTGGACAAAGCCAATGCTAAGTATAAGAAGTGGCATGATCAACATCAGGTGCCACACAAGCTCTAGGTGGGTGACAAAGTTTGGCTACATTTGCAAAAGCACCTCATTGGGCCCCACTACAAGATTCGTCCACTTTGATATGGTTCATACACCATCACCAAGGTTGTGGGAGATGATGAATTTCAGATTAGAATTCACCCATTCCTTGGTCTACACCCAGTGTTCAATGTGGATCGCCTTCAACCATACTTTCCACAATTACTAGACACATCCAACATTGTAGAACAACTCACACCAATAGAGTTAAATTTAGACTGTATGGAACAATCTACAACTGATCAGATCATGGACATGTGGATAAAGAACACTCGCCAGCAGAATATCTAACTGTATCAAGTTGTCAAAGCCAGCCAGCTCCTTCACCAAGGAAAATGGCTCACTAGGGACCAAGTTCAGCAGAAGTTTCCTCATCTCATGGAGGAACTCAACGTAATGGAGACCATTTCTTCCTAAGGGGGGGAGAAATGATCTAGGTGGATATTGGTGGCACCCCCTATTCCACTTAGACCCCCACCAATGTTTCTTTTAGTTTTTCTAGTTTCCTTAATTGTGGAATATTTTACTATTTTTGGCAGTTTTTTGGGTCCTGAACTTCCAGAGCCGTTTTGACGCCCTAAACGATGTTTTTTAGGCAATATTCACTTGGGATATTTTGTTGGAAATCACATTTTCAATTTTATTCCTTAGAGAGATCTTTCCAATGATTTATCATGCCCTTCCAACAGAGATAATATGACCAAGTTACGACCCTGGGAAGTTGGCTTCCCAACTAACCCCAACAGGGCCCATAAACTCTTGGTGTTACATCTCCTCAAGTTAGGGCTTTGGTTGTTTAGGGTTTTTTCTTATTGTTCAATAATAAAAAGGCCCTTGAGGCTCATTGTAACTCAGTTCGGAGGCATGTAGCTGCCACATCTCTTCTTAGAGATAAACTACCATTGCCCGAGCTAGTCTCATTTCCATTCTCTTTGTAAGCATATTTCATTACTTGAAGGCTTGACATGTAATCCATGGATATGGATTGCCAAGATCGACTAGGGGTAGGCATAGGAGTATACAGACATTCGTTCTTGATGGTCAATTTGGCAATGGCTATGTTTTGTGGTTGTCGACATATTCTCAAAGATGGCCATTATGGCAGCCTGCAAGAAGAGTATCACAGTAGAAGCCACTGCTAAACTATTCTTTGAACGAGTGTGGGTACACTTTGGGATACCATATTCTATCATCTCAGATCAAGATAGCAGGTTACTTAGTACATTTTGGTCCAATCTCTGGTCGATGCTGAACACCAAGCTCACTAAGTCCACAACTTTCCATCCCTAAACTAATGGTTAGATAGAGGTCGTCAATAGGATGATCGTACACATTCTACGCATGTACAACTCAAAGTATCCACGGACATGGGATGAGATCCTCCCCTATTTCTAGCACAACTACAACTGGGCTCTCCATGGCTCGACTGGCCACAACCCTTTTAAGGTGGGCTTGGGATTCTAGCCACTATGTCCCATTGATGTGGCCATACCATTTGCAGTGACTCAAGCAGGTTTGGCTCATGTACAGTCTGAAGCCAACAAGGCAAATAGCTTCATTGAGCACATTCAACACATCCACCAATAGGTCCATGACATATTTGACAAATCCAATGCTAGGTACAAGCAGTGGCATGATCAACATCAGGTGCCACACAAGTTCCAAGTGGGTGACAAAGTTTGGCTACATTTGCATAAGCGGCTTGCTAGGCCCCACCGCAAGATTCACCCGCTTCGATATGGGCCATACACCATCACCAAGGTTGTGGTAGATAATGCTTTTGAGCTCAGAATTCCCCCATTCCTTGGCTTGCACATAGTGTTCAATGTGGATCACCTTCAGCCATACTTTCCATAATTACTGGACACATTCGACATTGTAGAACAACTCACACTAACATAGCTAAATCTATACTACATGGAACAAGCTGCAACTAATCGGATAATGGACGCAAAGATCAAGAAAACTCCCTAGCAAGAGGATCCAACTGTGTCAAGTTGTTAAAGTCGGCCAACTCCTGCACCAAGGAAAATGGCTCACCAGTGACCAAGTTCAATAGAAGTTTCCTCGTCTCATGGAGGAACTCAATGCAATGGAGACAATTTCTTCCTAAGGGGGAGGAATGATCCAAGTGGATATTGGTGGCTACTTGCCTATTCCACTTGGAACCCCACCATTGTTTCTTTCTTTTTTATTATTTTCCATAATTGTTGCTCAATTTACTATTTATGGTAGGTTTTTGGGTTGTAAACTTTCGGAGACGTTTTGAGGCCCTAAACAATGTTTTTTGGCAAAATTCATCTAGCTTATTATAAATAAATCACGTTTTCAGTTGTAGTCCTCAAATATATCTTTCCAACATGTATCATGCATGTCAAATGGAGATAATATGACCAAGTCACGACCCCGAGAAGTTGGCTGCCCAACTAACCCCAACAGGGCCCATAAACTCTTGGTGTTACATCTCCTCAGGTTATGGTTTTGGTTGTTTAGGGTTTTCTCTTATTGTTCAATAATGAAAATACTGTTAAGAATCATTGTAACTTAGTCCAAAGGCATGTAGCCACCACATCTCTTCTCAAAGATAAGTTATCATCGCCCGAGCTAATCTCATTTCCATTCTGTTTGTAAGCATATTTTATTATTTGATATTAATGAAAGGAAGTGTTATTTTTGTTGCACCTTTGTATTTATGGTTATATTTTTAATTTTTTGTGTTCCTGTTTAAATGCACTTCCAAATCCATTTAGAAAACCCTAAACAAGCAAAACTCTAACCCGAGGAGATGTAACACCAAGAGTTTATGGGCCCCGTTGGAATTATTTGGGCAGCCAACCTCCCAGGGTCGTAACTTGGTCATATTATCTTCATTTGATGTGCATGACACCTCATTGGAAATATATCTCTGAGGACTACAACTGAAAACACGATTTCAACAAAGTTTCCTAGACCTCAATGTTGCCAAAAAAATGTCGTTTAGGGCCTCGAAATAGCTCCAGAAGTTTAGGACCCAAAAATTGCCAAAAATAGTAAACTATGCTACAATTAAGGAAACTGGAAAAACTTAAAGAAATGATGGTGGGGTCCAAGTGGAATAGGTGGGTGGCCACCAATATCCACCTAGATCAATTAAGCTAATAATGTTCTCAGTTATAAAAGCACTTGCTGAATAATTTGTCTCTAAACATTGGAGGTTTTCTAGTATGAGTTATTTCTATTTGGTCTCTTTCTAATAGTGACTACCACATCCTCATAAATTCAATAAACATGCAGATTGTACTTTAGCTATATTTTTATTTTTTTATTGATACCTAGAAAAGCAAGGTCTCAGAAAAATATCACAAGAGTTCAATAGTACTAGCTTAGTTTATTAGCATTTGCAATTTTAACTTCTTGAAAACAAGTCCATTTCTGGTTTGATTAGTTCTCTGGTCATTATTGTTTCCTAATTCATTTCCTACTTCCAAGTCTTGTCTCCTAGAATTGTCTTGTATTTGGTTGATTTATAGCTTATTTGAACATGTGTACCTACTTTAATATTAATATTGTGGCACGCTTGGTTAATTTTATAGGGAAAAAAATCTCTACTTGCATGATACAAAAATCCTACTTGATGAATATTTTTTCCCCATGGTATCTAGAGAGATAATTGGGGATTACTACAATTCTCTTTGGTAAGTTTTGTTTGTTAAGCATTTTCATACCTCAATTTCTAGATTTTGAACTTATGTTTTATATAAATATTAGTTATTTCATTTCTTTATTTTTTTTAATAAAATGCTTTAGTTTATATTATTACGTACAATAAACATTACATGCATTTTATACCAAAAAGGGTCATACAAACATCCACTACATGCCTAGTGTTGATAATGATTTTGATCATGATATCAAGAATGAAGCCACTAAGTGCCAAGAAGTAAATATGTTTAAGGATGCACAAGATAACATGTCATAGAACATAAAATGTAATTGTCACATTATTTGAATATCAATCATTTATGCAAATATATCTCTATACTTCCCATGCGATATCACAAGTATATTTTATTACGTAGGTCTATAACAATTGGTCTTTGAACATTTTTTGAGTCTTGTTTCTCTGCTATTTTTAGATGAAGGCATAATGCAAAGAACTCAACTCTCTTGTTTCTACATCTCCAACAACATATTTTAAAACGAAAGTAGGCCCTGCCCCACACATACCTAGGGTTCCTTGACAAGCCCCATCAAATAATTTTCAGGACTTCTCATAATCAATGCTTAGATCTCTGTGCCTTTTCTAGCAGTGGCCTTCAACTTCCTTCAAACAACCTATTGTTCATTCACGAGTAAAATTATTTTTGAAGCCAACTTCTTGAACACCTTGTATACTTATGTGCAACCCAATTCTCTTCAAATTATGATTGAATTAGGATTTTTTGAAATTGCAGTACTTTAAGAAAAATCATGATTATCATAACCCTAAATACAACAACAAATATGAAATTTATCTAGGAGGTTGTGGCCTTAACAGAATTACTATGCCCTGGGGTCACGAGGAGTACATGTACATTGTATGTATAATTTTTTTCTTTTTTTTTGGTTAATAATATTCTTATGTTGATGGGAATGCTTGAAAATAATTGCATTAGAAATGGTAATGAAAAGTATTCACAAAAGTGTTCACTAGCAAGCGATCCAGTTCCTTTGACCCAAGCCCACATGGATTTCACAATAGATTCTTGTTTTGGGTTTATAGATGTCTGCCCTCTCACTTTTTGCATACAATTCCTCCTTGTAGATCGCCTATGTCCAAAAATATTTATTATATTTATTACAACAATTTCAAGATCTGGCACTTTCACTTATTGAAGCCCTATGAAGATAATATAGGGCATACAATTCCTCCTTATATAGAGCCTATGTCCAAAAATATTTTTTACATTTATTACAACTCAACTTCAAGATCTGGCACTTTCACTTATTGAAGCCCTATGAAGATAATCTAGGGAATCTACTTCAACGTTGTAGCTCAACACCCCCACTACTCTACCCAAATATGGTTGCTAGATGTAAGGTGATGTCATGGATGCTCAACTCGTAGCTTGCATGCCTATTTCAAGAATTGTACATATATGTTTGAAAAGAATAGGATGAAAATCGTTGAGTATCAATCAGATGGTGTAGCATTGGCCTAGTGGAAATTCTATGTTGAATCTATAAATACTTCATTAAATTCAACACATTAGAGGCAAGAGCTCCACTATTGTTTTGTATTTCCACCTAGGATGAATTTTGTTGGGCCCTGCGTAGGTGTTTTTACCCACTAGAATACCTACAAAATCTTTTGGGACATTGACTACACCTCTAGTAGGATCCTAACAATTTATTGAAGTCTTCACCTGGTTCTGGATTTAGCCTAAAATTCTCAATCTTTAAGAGGTATATATCATCAAATTTTATTCTACATTATTAATTATTTTTAGAAATGCGATGGATTTGTTTAAAAATACCACTATTGAGCAAGCAATTATTTGTGCCATAAATTTTTAAAGAAAAATTGATATCTGGTATCGTTCCCTACAATATCATAGCTCTCAACTGCATCCCACATCAACCCCATCCTCTCCATCCTTAGCTCTACCACTTAGTGCATTATCCTCTCCCTCTCATCCTAATTGTTTGTCTTCCTAATATAGGACACAAACCCAATCTACTACTGAGTGTAGAGGTCTCCAATGCCAATACATTGCTAAAAGAATCGAAACTGATAAGCCACTATAGACTTCCTTGAATATCCTCCACAACATACGGTGTCAGAGAGAATTTCCCCACTCAACCTAACTTCTTCAAATCCCTCACTAGTTCTCATCACTAGGGATCAATCATGGCCTATTGATGACCTCCTCTTTCTGCATAATTGTTAGGTAAAAGATCAATTGGCTATCCTCCTTCTCAATAATAGAAACCAAAATAACCTCATATTCCCATGATTTCGTCAAATGCCTATAGCTACTCACTACCCACAACCAATCTCTTATCATCTGGATTGGATCCAAAAATATTTCTCTCATGTTGGTTCATGAGTGATAGGTTGTACTTTTCCATTGTTTCTTTCTGTGACATCAACCATTGTGATGTCTCTCTGGATTGTTTTGACTTATTATTGGACATTCCCTGACAGCATGAACTCCAATCCTTGTATGGTGTTGGGTGCAATACTGAAGTCACCTTCCCTTTTGTTGATTCCTCTTATATTTTGGAATTATGTTGCCTTTTAGGCAGCTTATACAAATGTTTATCCTTATGCATTATCTTCAATATTAAGTATGAAAATGGTGCACAGTCCTCTCCAACACACCCTACACTAGGTCTTGTTGTGTCACAAATATAGTACACAGTCTTCTCCAACACACCCCATAATAGGATCTTGTTGTCTCACACTTCCCCTCTACCCCATCTCTCCATTTCCACCTCTATATATCCACCCCCTCATTAACTTACACAATTGGCCTCTTCCCTTAATGGACTCTCCAGTTGTCACCTTACATCGCTTCTTGGGTCTCCACCCTTCAGTTTCACTTCATTTGACCCTTATTATTCCAAGAGTTCCATAGGTGGCATCCATGTGTTCAACAAATCACCAAAAAATAACAAAATACCTCCCAACAAACCTCAACATCAATTATCTAGCCAAACTTATTCCATTTCTATTAGTTTTAGTACACCTCTAAGTCTATTGGGGAGGCTAGAAAAATATAATGTCGAATTATAATGTCGGTGCAAACTTTATAATGTCAAATCATACAGTAGGTGCTTACTTTGCTAGATGATTCAAAGGGATTGCATTTGTTCAATTCAATTCGTCCAACACTTAAACAGTTGCACAAGTGGTTTCATTATACAGCACTAGACTACACCATATCTCCAGAATCAACTTCAAGAATTTTCCATCCATTACACTGTTCGATTGTCTCTTTACCAAATGTCCAACAATTCTATAGTTAATATTCCAAGCTCTCAAAAGTTTGTTGCCCTTGCACTATTATGCTTTCCCACGTTTTCTTGTACGAGGAAAAAATAGGGTTTCTTACGAGTTTAACTCGTAGGATTTGATGTGTTGAAGATGCTAATCTCAACATGCACACTTCTCCATAAAAAAAACTCTTCATGACACAATGATCATTGGTTCCTAGGCTTACTAGATATATATATCATAAATAAATAAATGCACCTCAATTGAGTTCTGTGCATATTTTTTTTGGTTAAGTTTGACTTAGTCCAAATGGATCTTTTTATAAATATTATATAAGGCACTTGCCTAAGGTATGAAAGTAGGTTATCTATTCCATTTCCTATTATTTTTGGGTTTGTCTCTTGTTTTGTTACATTTTCTACATGAGGTTTCATTATTCCACATCAAGAAAGAAATTAGTGAAACATCATCATTCATTCAAAATTGGAGTGCGTCTAATGAATATCAGAAAATATCAAAAGGGTTTTATCTATGATGTTTTCCTTCTAATTTTCACTAGATTTTTAAGGCACATTTTGGGGTTTCAAAGTGATTGCTTGTAAATTTCTCTGAGGTCTTGATGTCGATCACAAATTTTGTATTTTCTGTTGTTTGATTGTTGGACTGTCAATGCCAAGAAAAACTATAAACATGTGCCCTTTGGATAGATATTAGCAAATACTTGTCTTGGTGTTAATTCAATGACTGCTTGAATTGGTGTATCTTTCTTCAGGCCAACCCAACACAACCAGACACTTTTCCATATTGCTAGGAAACAAAATTAATGTGGATGAGGGAAACAATAGTTTTAATTATCGGAAATTGACATATCCTATCATTTTGATTTGGCACTATTGTAAATAGTTACTGCTTGCAATGCATTTTAGGAGTTCTTGTTATCAATCCAAAGTTTACTTATGCAATATCATTGCAATTGTGGTATAGGTTTCTGAGCTAAAAGAAATAACATGGTGTAAATCAGAAGGTATCCCCTATTTTGAAACATCAACTAAAGATGATTACCGCATTGATGCAACATTCTTATCCATAGCCAAATCTACACTTAAGAATCAACCTGAACAGGAACTATAAGATATCGTGACAATTTCCTTCTATAACTTGAATCGATGTATTTGCATATATGGTGACTGATCTACTGGAGAAGGTCTGGTCATTTTTACAACACCTCTTTTTCCATAGATGGTGATGACACAACTAGTCTTAACTTGTTTCCCAGTTTGAGGGACATGAGATCCCCATATTTATGTGCAAGGCGGTAAAGAGATTCATGAGGCCTATCACCCAACTACAGGAGGTTTCCAGTAATAGGAAATCCAAGAGGTACTGGTGGAAATATTTTTTCTTCTTATTCCTGACACTGAGGAGGAGGATGAACACCAGGAGACTTCCCACAAGAAGAGAACATTCTATTGCAGCTTCGAATTGATACATATTGAACCAATTAATTGAATATAGATATTTGTCCATTTAATGCATTGCATGGAATATGTGAATGTGTTCCTCTTATGGAGTTTAACGGGAAAAAGAACTACGCGAGTCAAGGAAATCTAGTCATCACACCATCCCCACCTTGAATGTTGGCTTAGTCCTGCCACTCACATGGTCTAAAATGAAATAACTCCTGGGAGTTAGAAATTTGATTTGTTTATTGATTGAAGCTCACAACCAGTTTGAATGTTGGTTGCAGATTGCATTGGGTAGCTGGCATCTTAGGTAAACTCAATAATATCCTACATGGCATGGTTACATTTTTCATTAGGCGCATATAGAGGACAATTTGTTAAGCTCTCTTCTATCACACATATTTTTTGGATGCTAATATCGGTGCACGAGTATTGTATTTTATATTGATGAACAATTTTGTAGGCATGTTCTTCTCATTCCCAATAGGGAATTTTTGGGAATTAACAAGTTCGTAATTTTTGGGCATTAATGGGTTGGTAGATTTTGTCTCAATGACACCACGAAAATAATGACAAGTAATCCAAGGTATCGCGGGATTTCCTTAAAAGTTTTGTTTCTTGTTCTATCCCATTTTCTGTTCTTGGTCATTCAGTTTTACATGGTAAATGACAACTACTAACATTAACACAAATAACTAATATTTCTCTCTTGCTCTTCATTTTTAAAAACTAAGATTTATAGTTGTAGTGAGTCATTCCCATTTTTTAAGGAATTCCTTCACCATTAGAAAAAAATTGTGTTTTTAACTCTAAGAACCCCTAGATCTTGTAGCACATGTTCCAAATTCCTAGATGATTTTCACACTATAATCTTGGATAGAGATTTCCAATTGATGTATTGGGCACCTTCAGTTAGAGTTTCAAATAATTTTCAGCCTTCAATAGTGTGCACTCCATTAGAGTTCCAAATGTGTTACAAACTGAACTTCTCGGTACAACGTCTTGATTTTGTCAAGTTCATGGTTGACAATTTATGCAATGCTATATGTTTAATTGTTTTAAATTTGTTTTTGTTCATCTTTTTTAAGTGGTACGAATTAGTTTAAATGTTGAAATATAAAATAGTTAGAGTTTTTTCACAAGTTTTAAATCTGATTTCACACTAATCAACTTATTTACACTTGTGTAAGTTTCACATATTCTTTAAGAGTTTTTTTAACTTTATATATATTCTCTATATACATCCTTGGCTTATATGCATATGTACATTTAAAACCAATTTTAGATGAGTTGTCCATAGTCAAATTGCTCCTGCGTTTTTTAAATTATACATTACTAGAAAAGTGAGTTTATTGATTATGCCATTATGTTTTGAACTTTTTTTTAAATCGATGCCTATATATGTAATTTTAGGGACTGTCGTTGGATAATTCTGTAAAGGGTGCTAGCTCAATGGAAAATCACTTGTTTATAAAAAGGGGATTGGTGGTTCGATTCCATTGCATCCTAACATAAATTAATCAATGATATTGTGGTTTATTATTAATTAAATATATTTTTATATTGATTTAATTCAATGGTGATATTTTCTGGATTCATTCTTTTATAGTCTCTGAAGAGACAAAAGTGATATTGTATTGTCTTTAAATATAATTTGTTATTTTCTATAGAGAGACAATAGTTAGGATTAAAGAAACATTGTCTTTATAAGGACAATATGTTTTTAATCCGAATTATTGTCTTTCAAGAGACAAAAATGGCATACAGCGGGCTTTTAAGACAATATTTGAGACAATTTATGGGTTAATTTTCCTAAATTGAGATGAAAAAAAGTTGTGTATTGTCTTAAATATTGTCTCTAAGCGGATGTCTCAAATTATTGTCTTAAAAAATCGTCTCTATAAAGACAATATATAATACAAGAATTATTTTCTCTTAAAAGACAATAATTCTTGTATTATATATTGTCTTTACAGAGATATTTTTTAAGACAATAATTTGGCACACCCAGTGAAAGACAATGTTTAAGATAATACACAACTTTTTTGTCTCAATTTAAGACAATTTACCCAAAATTTGTCTTAAATATTGTCTTAAAATCCCCCTCCATGTTGTAGTGAATGTACTTGAAAGTAATTCTAAAATCCATCCAAAGTCTAGTAACAGTTACCTAATTGATTTTTTATACAACTAATTGAAAATTTAAAATAGTTAATAATGATTCTAATCTCCATACATAAACCATAGAACTCTTTTTATTTGAAACACAAATTGCCACTATTCATTCATAGTGTTGCAGACATAATAGTAAGACACAACAATATATTGGTGTTGTGTAAGGAGGAGAAGAATCCATGAGATTTGAGAAAGTAAACCTGTTGTAGTCAATCTATGTCAATGGGTTCCCAGTATAATATATTCTATACAAAATAAATATTTGGTTTAAGGGGAATGTTGAAAATAGTAATTTCAATCAGCCAACTGATGAATGAATGAAAGCGATTGATGGTGGAATTACAACAATACCTTTCAAGTCCATACATCGCGCACCAATGGTTGTCAAAAATCATATACCAACAACTACGTTTTTCTAAAGGAGGAAACACTTTTGTGAATGGAAAGTCCATTTTAACTGATTGATGAGTAGTCCTCATAAATTCCAGGTTGGAATTTGCTAGTGACATGTCTGCAAGATGCGTTTAGATATTAAAATTATTAATTACTTTACTAGAACAACAACATTAATAAATGTTGTTGATAAATGCCGATAGGCCCATACCAAGCACATATAACAATGATCAATAATATTAAGACTGTTATTAATGTTATTATCAATAATATCAAATAAATATAAGAATCATATTAATAATAATTAATATTTTATTATTACTATTATATTAAATAATAATAATAATTAATAAATAAAGATAACAACATTGGGTTTATATTAATATTTATTTAATAAATTATATTAATAATTATTTAATGAATAATAATGAAGTAATTATGAAATAAACATTTAATCAAATTCAAACAACAATTTAAATGTGGTTGATAGGAAATTTTCTCTAAACACTCCACTAGAACACAATTATTAAACGCTAGCATCTTCCAAAACACACTAAGGATGATGACAAAAGTTGCACCATTCAAATCAATAGATAATGATCACGACCATTCACGCTTTCCAACCAATCCCTTCTCACATTGTCTTGCATTTTTGCATAACGTTGAAAAGAAAGAGGCGGTGAAATATGCAAACCATCTATTGATTTCACTCTTGATATAGTTGTAAATGTTAGACCCTACCTCTCTATATCTCCAATATCTATAATGGCTCATTGCAAGGGAATAATATTAAACCCAAGGGATAAATATTATAAAGCCAAGGTATAAAAACCCTAAGATAAATATTATAAACCCTAAATAAACATGCTTGACCATGATTTACGATCATTTATTTTCATATTAAGATGTTGTTTGTCAAAATGTGACATTGGACCATGGTTTACCATAGTTGATTTTCATATTGAGACAATCTTTGGCACATTGGGACATTGGACCATCATTGACCATGATTGTAAACCTAAGCAATTTATATTAAACCCTGGATTAATATTATAAACCCTATGAATAATATTATACCCTACGAATATGAACCAAATAAACCCAAGGGATTGATATAATAAACCAAAGGGAATAATAAACCCAAGGGATTAATTCTAAAACCCAAAGGTATTATAAAACCAAGGGAATAGTATTAAACCCAAGGGATTAATATTATTACTGCAAGGTATATAAACCCTGAAGGGATTGATATTACAAAACCAAGGGGAAAATAAACCCAAGGGATTAAAAACACAACAGATTGACAATATAAACCCAAGGGAATAATATTAAACCCCAGAGATTAATATTATAAACCCAAGGTATATAAACCCTAAGATAAATATTATAAATCCAAGTAATATAAACACTAAGATAATTACTATAAACCCTAAGATAAATATTTGTCACAATATGATGTTGGAATATGGTTAACCATGATTGATTTTCATATTGAGACGATGTTTCTCACAATGCGATGTTGGATAATGGCTTACCATTGTTGACCATGGTTGATCTCCACATTGAAAGAATCTTTGTCACAATTCAACTTTGGACCATGGTTGACCATGGATGATCATCATTGTGACAATGTGATGTTGGACCAAGAGATAGTCTTTGTCACAATGTGACTATGGTTGACAATGCTTGAACCCAAAGGTATTATAAACCTAAGGGAGTAATATTAACCCCAAGGGATTAATACTATAAACGCTAGGTATATAAAACCTAAAGGGAATGATATTATAAACCCAAGGGATTAATACTAAAAACCAAAGGGATTAGAAACCCAATAGATTGATTATATAAACACAAGGGAATAATAATTTTTTTGGTTAAGTAAGAGTGGATCTTTCTATTAACCAAAACAAGTACATTACATATTTTACAAGGTAAACCAAACTTCCTTGCATTTATCAAAGAAAGGTCCACATGTCCTAACTGAAGCAGAATTGGCTTAAACCTTTAACACCTAGAACCATCGCCACAATCGGGAGAAATGGCTAAAATCAGTAATACACCAAAGCCCGACCCCGTAACCTAAAATTTCATATCTCAAAATTATTACATTTGCAACCATAAAAAAGGTGGGCCCGCATTCCCAGTACCACTAACCCTCCACCATTGATCTACCCTTCGTGGATCCCACGATCTACGTAGATTTCAGGTGGACAAGTAGCTCGAGGATTACCCGCCGGAAAAATGGTATCCTCTTTCCTTCTCGTTGCTACATGTCGATTGCCAAGTGGAATCGGAAGCCTTCCTCTAAATACCAGTTACCGCTTGGACCCCTTCTGAAATACTACTTGTGGTATTGGAAACCACTTCCTCGCGAATTGACTTGCGTGCTTTACCACCGAGCGATGACCATCAATCCACCCATCGGATGCTTCCCGCTCCTTGGATGGATTTACGATGGAGTTACACTTAAACCCCAGTTTCTATGTTTTTTGCAGACTCACTATGTAGCCATTGATCTATTGAATCACTATGACAAACCTGCAGCACTACCAGAATCTGTCCTCACGCCACTACTTCCTTCATTTTCGTCCACTGATCTCAACCTGTCCCATTGTTCCATATCTTTGGCCACCTGACAGAGACAGTCCTCTAACAGTTTTCCTAGGGGTAACAACTCCCAGACGTATTGGGTGTCCCTTTCCTTATTAATCACACCTTCATTCACCAAACGATCTGCTACCATGTTATCTTTTCTTTTCACATGGACAAAGCTTACAGTTTTTAGGATTTGCAAGTGGGAGTAGATACGATGAAAGACTTGCGAGAGCCTCCAGTGTTTCGACACTTTATCCAGTGATGTACCATTACATATTTTCTTGGCCGCTCTAATAATTAGTTCCGAATCTACTTCAATGATGACATTATGAGAATCAGAATCCACCAATATTTCTAAGAATTTCATTAGGGCCATGAGTTTCGCCATGTCATTAGTGGCCTTTCCCAAGGGGCCATGAAATATTTTCTTTATTTGACCCTGTTCATCTCTTTTAACACCCCCAAAACCAACTAACCCTGGCTTGCCCTTAGATGCTCCATCTATATTGACTTTCAAGAAACCATATGGAGGAGGCTTCCAAATATTTATATCTGAATTTATTTGGCTCACTCCCTTGATAATGCCTTGTGGGCTTATGGACTGGAGACCCAAAAGTAAAGGATACTCACATCTTGGGACAGAGGAGGGTCTTTAGGAAGTGTCCTTAACAAGCTACTGCTTGTGTCTTTGAGCTACCTTAAAATTTGTTCAAATATGTGTTGGGGCTTGCTTGCGTTGTTCTTGAAGATCTGACCATTGCGCTCTTTCCATACATTCCAAATTATAAAGCCTGGAATTAGGGTCCAGGCTCTATTAATAATTTCTTTCCCTGAGAATTTTTTTCTCCAATTCTTCAAAGTGTTGGAGATGCAGAGTCTGTCCCTATCAGTGTGCCGAAATATTGAGGCCACCAATTCCCACACAATGGAGGTGAAAGGACAGATGTTAATAAGGTGATCCATCATCTCCTCTTGTGAGTCACAAAGGTAGACTTTGGATGGTCCAGTGAAGCCTTTTTTCAGGATATTCTCCCAAGTTAAGATTTTTCTTTAATGAACTAACCAAATAAATAATATTATTTTCATCCAGGGGCTTTGCTAAAGAATCTTCCAAACTTGATCAGGATTGGGATAGTTAAATCCTATTACTATCTGTTTAGCTTATTTGAGGTTAAAGTTTCCTTTAGTGTTATTTCCCCATATTCGTTGGTCAGGCAAGGAGGATACCAGAATCATCCTATGCTCTAGATCCTGTGTAAGAGAGTCTGCCTAGGCCCTTAGAGGACTCTCCTCATTGTAGCCTAGATTCTTCCAAGTTCTCCATTTTCCATTGTTCCTTTGCTGATCCCAGAAGTCTTTTACCATAAGTAAACCTTTGTTGTTTTTGTCATTCTTGAGAGATGCCAATTCATCCTTATACAAGTTGGGTTCCTATTGCCAGTTATCCTCCCAAAATCATGCATGGTTCCCAGCTCGAATTTCCCAGAAACTATGTTGCTGAACAATACTTTTATTTTCCCAAGCAAGGTTCCAAATGTGGGAGCCCTTAATGTGCCCTAACATTCTAATGTGATCTTTCTCTTGTCAATTCTTGGCATATTTTTGTTTCCAAAGCTAAGCCCAGGGAGTTTCCGATTCCTTGATCCATCTCCACTAGAGTTTAGCTCCTGAAACCTTGCTGATGGTTTCAGGATCATGAAGCCCCAAGCCACCATGGCTCTTGGGTTTACAGATCCTGTCCCGGGCTACTAAAGCCCATTGCTTTTTCACTTCTCCTTTGCCCCATAGAAATTCCCTCTGGATGCTCCTAATCTACTGCTTAACTCCTTTAGGAGCAGGAATATTTGAGAACATGAATATGGGAATGACCTGTTGGACAACTTGTGTGAGCACAAGGTTCCCCGCCATGTTTAAAGACCCGCATGTCCAATTTCAGATCTTGTCCTACAGTTTTTTTATAATTGGTTCCCATACTTCCTTGCTGATAGGTTTATCTGTGATAGGTATGCCCAGATATTTGGAAGGGAGCTGGTCCCTTTGAAACCCAAGAATTCTGGTGATATTTCTTTGAATAGCAATGTCAGTGTTGAAGAAAAAAACTTTTGATTTGTTGAGGCTTACCTCTGTGCCAACAGCCACAGCAAAGTCATTCAAAATTTGTTTGATCATTCTGGATTCCCTGACTATGGGAACGCCCTACAGCATTGTGTCATCCACAAATTGTTGATGTGTGTTTGCCATTCCATCCAAGGTGAGTTTGATGCCCTAGATTCTACCTTCAGCCTTAGCCATTTTAATTGCTCTACCAATCCCTTCCATAATGAGAAAAAAGAGGAAGGGTGAGAGCGAATCCCCTTGTCTGAGACCTCTGGAGGGTGTGAAGAGTCTTGAAGGAGCGCCATTAAGCAGGACAGAGAAACTAATCATGGTAACTAGTGCCATAACCCATCTTATCTAGTTTTGGTCAAAGCCAAAGGCTTTTAGGATTGCTCTTATGTAAGTCTAGCTTAGCTTGCCATAAGCTTTCACTAGATCTAATTGAATGATCATACCAGCTTGTTTGTTTCTTTTGAGAGAGTGTACCACCTCATGAGCTTAGATGATATTATTGAGGATTTGTCTTCCTTCCACATAGCTTGCTTGTTCCTCTGAGATGAGAGCTGGTAAAAGTGGCTTGAGTGTGTTGGTTATTACCTTGGAAATAACTTTATACACCACATTACATAAGGCTATGGATCTGAAGCCATCTAGATTCATGTCATTATCCTTTTTTGGGATCAAAGCTATGAAGGAAGCATTAAAGGCCTTCAAAACCTTTTTGGATTTTCTTGAGTCTTCCACCACCTCAAGGATATCCTGTTTTACAATTTTCCAACATGCTTTGAAGAATTCTACATTAAACCCATCCGGGCCTGGAGCTTTTCCATTTTTCATTTCACTGATCACCTCACTGACCTCCTCTTCTGACACTGGCCTATTAATATTGTGGTTATCTTCTCTGGTGACTAGCTGGGAGATGTATTGAGTGAAATGGTTGATGAACCTGGATCTATCCTCCATAGGCTCCTCTTTAATAGTGAGGAAATGTTGTACAATGAGAAATTCCACGTCTTTGTGCGAGAAAATTTCTCTCCCTTGAGAGCCTTCGTGCTTTGTAATTATATTATGTGCCCTGTGATCCATGGTGGATTTGTGAAAGAACTTCATGTTTCTTTCTCCCTCTCTAATCCACTATATCCTTGACTTCTGTCTCTAGAAAATCTCCTCTTGCAAACACCGATCTTCCCATTCTTCCTGTAAAGAATTAGCTAGCTTTTTCTGCTCCTCAGTAAAGCCCTATGTGATGTTGATCTGACTGATTTCTTGGAGTTTCTACTCAACTTCTCTTTTTCCTTTGAATATATTGCCAAATTCCTTTTTGTTCCACCCTTTAAGCTTGGATTTGATATGTTTAAGTTTCTGTTGGAGCATGAACATTCTAGTGCCTTGAATGTTTAGATCCTCTTTCCACCATTTGTCAATATTACTAATGAATTCATGGTGAGAGAGCCAGGAATTCTCGAATCTGAAAGGTCTGTTTCTTGGTGTACCCATAAAAGTGGCTTCCAGTTGTACAGGCCAATGATCTAAACCTCCAAAGGGAAGAATAGAAGCTATCATGGCAGGGCCTAAGAGAAAGAGTTCCTTTGAGATAATAAATCTTTCTAATTTAGAGGCGACTTGTGAAGCCCCTCCCCTCTTATTGTTCCAGGTGAAGGTCCCATTTATTGTCTCTGTGTCCACTAACCCTATGTTCATTATGAAGTTCTAGAAGGCCATGGAGTCTCTGCCTAGCTGCCTGATGCCCCCTTTTTCTCTGTAAGATATATTATCATATTGAAATCTCATGCAATGATCCAAGGCATATTGAGGTATCTTGCTCTTAGTTCCTCAAGGGAGGTAAGAAGCTTGAATTTATCTTCTCGATTTTGAGGGCCACAAAAATTTGTGATCATGTATATCTCCTTATCCCCTAAAGGTTGACATACCAAAGAAAGATAGTTCCTAGATGCCTCAACATCTAGGATTCCAAATTTTTGTGGATCCCACAGCGTGAGAATTCCCCTCGTTGAGGTTTTTTCTTTAACCTCTAGATACTCGTACTTGATTAGCCATTTGTGATGTATTTCTCTAATCTTATCCATTGATGTATTTCTCTAATCTTATCCATTGAACATTTTGTCTCCTGAATAAACACCATATCTGGTTTTTCTTCTTTTATTCTATCATTGATATTTCTTTGTTTCCTCCTATTTCCTATGCCTTTGATATTCTAGGTTGTGAGCTTCATTAAGAAATATTAGTAAAGGAGTAACTGGTAAGCTCTTTCATCTTAGCTGAGTTAATCAATAGTTTCCCACATTCGTTCAGCAACTCCTTCTGTCTTTTTCTTCCTCTTTTCCTGCCTGGGTTCTTTGGAGATTATGCCTATGTCTCCTCCATCATTTTGACCCCTCTATAATCCTGGATTTCATGATTTCTTTTGACTCCAGTTCCCTTCGATTGTGATCTCCATAGGAATAGCTGTTGAATCCTGTCATATTCCTCTTTTGGCAGGGAGTCCACTCCTTTGGTTGTTCCTTGTTCCAGAAATTTTTCTAGATCTATATTTTCCCTATCTAGAATCTCCTACAGTTCATGGTCCTCCATTCCTACCTCACTTGGAGTCATCTCATGGTCCTTATTTATCTCCATCATGGTTTCTATGATATCTTCCATGCTTTCATCTCTTTCCTTCTCATTGATAATGTTCTCCATTTCCTAGTTTGTTTCTTTGTTTCGTTCTTCTTCTTCTAGGATCCTGAAGCTATTGTGGCTCGGTTGTTTTTCCTCATTGATCTTCTTTTGCAGCCTCTTTCCACTTTTCCCTTTACCCCCAACCTTGGTAAAAACCCTCAAGATTTTTATCCACCGTGGTTTTCACATTTCTCTCCATGTTGTTTGATGGGTAGTCTCTATATAGATTCCCATGCTCATGGCATTTGCGGCATCTAAATGGGATGTTCTCATAGTCCACCACCTGTACCCATTCTTCAACATATAATTCTAAAATTATCGTGTCCGTAAGTGCTCTAGATAAGTCCATCTCCGCACATATCCGGGCGAAGGAGATGTATTTTCCTTTCAGAGTCACATCTGAGATATTAAGGAAATGCCATAGTTTGTTGCCTATTGCTTTCAGAGATTCTGGTAGCTAGTAGTCCAGAGGAAGGAATTATAATCTGATCCATACAAGTACCAATGTAAATGTCTCGCATTCCATAGCAAAGTTCATCATCCATGGCCGCATGTAGAGGCCTGCCACAGCATAGAAATATGGTCCTCCTTCGAACACTCTATCTTTATCCTCTAGGCTTGTGAATACAACTTTGAAGAAGCCCTTGGATCCCAGATGAAGTTGTATTTCCCCATTTGGCTTCCAGTGACTCCTTATCCATACATGCAACGTCCTCTCCGTCGGCCATATCCCCATGAATTTTCATATGACTGCATGTTTCGTCATATGATCCTTATGCTCTTGAATCGTTGGGTCGCTCAAGATGACCTGAGGAATGATGTTCAACTTAGGTTTGTAGATCCCAGTTGTCTTTATAGAAGTGGGTTTTTTACTGCTACCCCCTTTATCCTGTTCCTTACTAGCTTCCTATTGATCCCCTTCCTGTTCCCGAGGTCTGTTTCCTCCCAATATGTTTGTGTTACTTGCCACTATTATTTTCTCCAGCGGTTTCTTGAAACATTGCTTTCCAACGTTCTTGCCTCTATCCGTAACTACTTGACTGTAGGAGGGAGCATCACTCCCCCTTGCGTGTCCCGCCATGGATCCTAACGTCAAAACGCTAACCCTAAGATCAAGTTGCCGAGCCTCTCAACACTTTGTATAGCACAACCACAATCCCTTCAATCTTGAATCGAAGAGGGATTGAACATTTTATATTGGCAATCCTTTCAATCTCAGATTGAAGAGGGATTGAACATTTTGTATTTCATTGAACGCAATGAACTCCCCATGGACCATACCAGAAGGAAAGAAGAGTACGTCACAAGGGAATAATATTAAACCCAAGGGATTAATATTATAAACACAAGGCATATAAACCCTAAGATAAATATTATAAACCTAAGGGAATAATAAACCCAAGGGATTATAAACCCAAGTGAACAATATTAAACCCAAGGGATAAATATTATAAACCCTAACATAAATATTTGTCAAAATGTGATGTTGGAATATAGTTGACCATGATTGATTTCCATATTGACACAAATAAACCCTAAAATAAGCATGGTTTACCATGATTTACCATCATTTATTTTCATACTGAGATGATGTTTGTCGCAATTTGATGTTGCACCATGGTTGACCATGGTTGATCATGGTTGGCTTTCATATTGAGACAATCTTTGACACACTGTGAAACTGGACCATCGTTGACCATGGTTGGCCATGATTGTAAACCTAAGATATTTATATTAAACCCTAGGATTAATATTAAAATCCCTATGAATAATATTATACCCTTGGATTATGAGCCAAATAAACCAAAGAGATTGATATTATAAACCGAAGGGAATAATAAAGCCAAGGGATCAATTCTAAAACCCAAAGGTATCATAAACCCATGGGATTAATAATATAAATGCAAGGTATATAAACCCTAAAGGGATTGATATTATAAACCCAAGGGAATAATAAACCCAAGGGGTTAATACAAAAAACCTAAGGGATTAAAAACTCAACGAATTGATAATATAAACACAACGGAATAATATTAAACCAAAGGGATTAATATTATAAACCTAAGGTATATAAACCCTAAGATATATATTATAAACCCAAGGTAATAATAAACTACAAGGGATTATAAACCAAAGCAAATAATATTAAACCCAAGGGATGTATATTATAAACCCAAGGAATATAAACTCTAAGATGAATATTATAAATCCTAAGATAAATATCTGTCACGATACGATGTTGGAATATGGTTGACCATGATTCATTTTAATATTGAGACGACGTTTGTCACAATGCAACATTGGACAATGGTTTACCATCATTTACCATGGTTAATCTCCATATTGAGACATTCTTTGTCACAATGCGATGTTGGACCATGCTTCACCATGCATGACCATGGTTGTGACAATGTGAGGTTGGACCAAGAGATAATCTTTGTCACAATGTGATCATGGTTGACCATGATTGAACCCAAAGCTATTATAAACCCAAGAGAACAATATTAAACCAAATGGATTAATATTATAAATTCAAGGTATATGAACCCTAAAGGGATTGATATTATAAACCCAAGGGCTTAATATGAAAATCCCAAGGGATTAAAAACTCGACACATTGATAATATAAACCCAAGGGATTAATATTATAAACCCAAGGTATATAAACCTTAAGATAAATATTATAAAACCCGAGGGAATAATAAACCCAAGGGATATATAATATGAACCCAAGGATTATAAACCCTAAGATGAATATTTGTCACAATGTGACATTTGAATATGGTTTGACCATGATTGATTTTCATAGTGAGATAACATTTGTCCCAATGCGACATTGGATAACAGATGACCATCGTTGAACATATTTAATCTCCATATTGAGACAACATGTGTCACAATGTGATGTTGGACCATGATTGTGACAATGTGACAGTGGACCAAGGGACAATCTTTATCATAATGTGGCCTTGGTTATTGACTATGTTTGACCACGATTGATCATGTTTGACCATGGTTAAGACAACCTTTTTCACAATGCGACGTTGGAACATGGTTACCATGCTTGACTTTCATATTGAGACAATGTTTGTCATAGTGTGACATTGGTTGATTTTCATATTGAGAAAATCTTCATCGTAATGTGACATTGGACCATGGTTGACCATGATTATAAACCCAATGGATTTATATTAAACCTAAAAATTAATATTATAAACCCTATGAATAATATTATACCCTAGGAATATGAAGTCTTCGATTAATAAACCCTATAGAATATTATTTTATAGGCTTTTTTAATGAAAAATAAATCAAAAAATTGTGCAAAATGTTAAAAACAAATGAATAATAGATAATGAATTTTTCAAAAATAAATTCATATAAAATAAAACAAAAGGAAATAAGAATTTGTAAATTCATAAATTCATTTATTATAATCTCATTTGAATATATTAAATTTTTTTTTTTAATATATCATGTGAAACATTATTGATGAAATTTTAAATCTATAAATTTACAATTTTTTTAATGTATGATATATTTCAAAAATTGATTATATATATATATAGAGAGAGAGAGAGATAGAGAGAGAGAGAGAGAGAGAGAGATAACTTATAATCAATTTACAATATAATCTGTTTCAAATTTTAAAAATAAAAATACATTTCAAAACATCAACCATGATTTCTAAATTTCATAATTTATTAATCATGGATGAACTTATCATGGAACTTATTAATATAAACAATGTACTTCATATTTAAAATATTTCAATGTCAACTAATATGTACAATGAAAAGAAATAAATTTTCATGTTTAAAACAACTTTAAGCATTTCAAGTAATTTTATTATTTTATATTTGGGATATATGTCTTTGTCAATTTTATCTTTGCGATGCAATTTTTTTTTCAAATTTTGCATTTAAAAGAAAATTACACAAAAAATAAATTATATCACTCTAAACACTTCTTAGATTTTTTATTCAAATATATCAATACTGATCTTTAAAGAAAAACTAATAAGATTAGCTTGCAATTTGAAAATTTGTTATTGAATGGTTGCTAATTAATTTTAGATCACAAATTCATTCATGCTACTTTACCTAATTCTACACTAATCCTATACTAAATACCTAGGACAGACCAAATTCATAGCTCAACTACTTTTATAAATTTGTATTTTAAAAGTAGAGAAATCTTCCATATAGAACTCCTTCAAATCATTAACATCTAAACCCCACTCAATTACTAAATTTATAGCGGACACATAATTGATCTTGTGGAGATTCATGGCATAAGCGGGTGAAACCTTATACTCCTCATTTGTGTGGTGACACATATTCCTCTCGAGAGTCAAGGTCTCGTAAGTCGGCCTCGTGATCCAATATCAAATACTCAAACTTCTCATAGAGGTTTTCCACGTTAAATTTTCCACTATCAAACACTTGTAGCAGCTAATCGAAGAAGACATAGCATTCACAACTTGTAGGCCACATTCTTTTAGTGTGAGAAGAAGATTGGAATAATGTAAACATAGAGGAACTTATTAGAATTGGAATAATCTCAAATCCCTAGGAAATTGATGGGTGGGAAGTCACGTGGCACAAATCTAATTTTTTTAATTTATTCAAATTAGAGGACCATTTTGCTAAATAAAATTTTCTTATATATAAATGAATGTTATAAATAATACTGAGGAACTTATTAGAATTTGAATAATGTCAACATGGAGGAACTTATTAGAATTGGAATAATCTCAAATCCCTAGGAAATTGGTGGGTGGGGAGTGACATGGCATCTAAATTTTTAAATCTATAAAATTTGTTTATATAAAATGAATTTAATAAATAATAATGAGGAAGTTATTATAATTGCAATAATATCACCATGGAGGAAATTATTAGAATTTGAATAATCTCAAATCCCTAGGAAATTAGTGGGCGGGGAGCCATGCGACACGAATGTAATATTTTAAATTTATTAAAAGTAATGGACCATTTTGCTAAATAAAATTTGCTTACATATAAATGAATTTTATAAATTATAATGAGGTACTTATTAGAATTGGAATAATCTCAACATGGAGGAAATTATTAGAATTAGAATAATCTCAAATCCCTAGGAAATTGATGGGGTGGGGATCCTCCTCGCACAATCTAATTTTTTAAATTTATTAAAAGTAATGGAACATTTTGGTAAATAAAATTTTATTATATATAAATGAATGTTATAAATAATAATGAAGAACTTATTGGAATTGAAATAATATAAACATGAAAGAACTTATTAGAATTGGAATAATCTCAAATCCTTAGGAAATTGGTGGGTGGATATCTATTTTTTTAAATTTATTAAAAGTCAATGCAACCTAACAAACTTTGTAATATACCACAACCATTGATAAACATTAAGAAGAAGCTTATGTTGAGCATATTCCCTTGAGAATCAATCTAGACCCTCAATTAAGAAAAAGTCAACAGACCTCCTTTCATCTAGAGTTCATATATATATATATGCCAATCATTTTTTAAATTCATTAAAAATCAATGCAACCTAACAAACTCTATAATACAGTACAACCATGGATCAACATTAAGAAGAAACATATGTTGAGCATATTCCCTTGAGAATCAATCTAAACACGCAATTAAAAAAAATCAACAATAAGCAAAATATGTTTATTGCACTCATTAAATTATTATTTTATTATATTTGTACTGAATTTGATTTGAGTGATCGATTAACTTTAAAAATCGAAATATGATTTTGGTAGATTGCATTTTAATTCCAAATTTGATTTCATTGGTGAATTGAATTTCAAAGTGAGGTTAAGGTTTCTTTTTAATATAATTGTTGTAATCATTAAATCTGATTTGATTGGAAAAATGAATTTCAAAATTCAAATCAGATTAAGTTGGTGAATTAAATTTCAAATTCAAATAAAGAAGGTTCCTTTTATATACTGTAATTTTAAGTTCTCTATTGGAATTGGCTACTTTTAATAGCCTAAATTAAAAAATGCTAACTGTTTTCACTCTATCCGCTAATAAAATTAAAATTAAAACTAAAAGTGATAACTTTTTTTTATATTTAAATTTAATATTTAAACCATACTTAAATTAAATTTTTACAAATTATGATTAAAAATTTACTATGCAACCAGTTGGCAAACGTCCGTGGGTTGAATTGTTATTGCTTAAAAAAACAGAGTCTTGCTGGTGGTGTATTCAACACTTGCATGTGAGGCATTTCAACTTCCTTTTGTAACGTATCCACCTGGGCAATGGTGTATTCAACAGTTGCATGTGAGGCATTTCAACTTCCTTTTGTAACGTATCCACCTGGGCAATGAAATGTCGATGATTAATCAACAATACGTAATAAATATGTAGGTATAAATAAATACGTAATAAAGTAGTTGTCTATAACGCGATTTTTTTGAAAGCTTTTCCAGCGGGTTTTTTCGGTCAAAATCCGGTAGGAATTTATTGGAATCGCAAGTTTGATAGCTAGTTTCTGCACAATGAAAGCGTCCCAGGGGTTTTTCAGGGTGCTGAATCCAAATATGCAGTTAAAAAACCATTTTAACTGCAACAAATCAAGATTTAACCTCAATTTCTTCCACCGGATTCCGTCACCGAAATCTCCAAAAAGTCGCATTATAGACAACTCCCATAATAAATAGTAATAAATGGTAGAGTTAAATTATAACATGGCATTAGGTTTCATAATTTTTGTGTAAAACTAAATTACAGCCCTGATAAATCATAATCGTCTGACCATATATCACTTCACTAAATTGTTGATGACAGATTAACATGTATGCAGAAATAAACAGAATTGTTATCAACACTTGCGGTTGTATTCAGTACTTAGGGTTTCATCATACTGCTTACGGTTGTATTCAGTACTTAGGGTTTCATCATACTGGTGTATTGAACGCTTCTTTTAACCATAGAGTTTCATTATTATATTTATATAATAATAAAACGGTACTGTTTCATTATTATACAAGTAGGCTTATAATGAATAAAAAGTGACTTTAAATTATGATAAAATTAATTTATTATTATATAAAATAATTTTAAATATATTAAAATAATTTTTATATTATTTTATTTTATTAATTAAAACATTGAATTTAAAATTTAAAATGTAAAATGTTTAATAGCATTAATTAAAATATTTAACAATATATTAATTTTAAAATACTTCAATTAATATCTTAATATCAATTAATAATATTATTAATTATTGATTTATTTATAACATGAATATATTAATTGGAACATTAATATTTAATTTTAAAAAATTAACTTAATACATAATTATTATAGTTAACTACATTAATTAAATATAATTAAACATGATCATCTTCAGACTTGGTCAACTCTATATTTACTGTATCTGACAATAGTCAACCGTATTCACTGAAAACATGTTGAGTCAATATATCATTAATTAATTAATTAATGACATTAATAAAAACTTTAATTAAAATATTAATTAAAGCACTTATTTTAAAAAATTTAATGACACTAAACATTAATTTAAAAATGTTTAAATAAATCTATTAATTTATAGTTTAATAACATTAATGTATTTATGGGGTAATAATTTAGGGTGATGTATTTACGATCTCTTTGCGGTAATAATTTACAATCTCTGCGGTGATAATTTACGATCTCCCTGCGATAATAATTCACGATCTCTCTACAGCAATAGAAAAACAATCTGGGGCACGTGCATCCACATTCCTTATACTTTTCTAAGCAGTTGTCTATAATGCAACTTTTTGGAAGCCTTTCCGGTAGGTTTTTCTGGTCAAAATCCGGCAACAATTTATTGGAATCGCAAGTTTGATAGCTAGTTTCTGCACAATCAAAGCATCCCAGGGGTTTTCCAGGGTGCTGAATCCAAATATGCTGTTAAAAAACCATTTTAACTGCAACAAATCAAGATTTAACCTCAATTTCTTCCACCGGATTCCGTCACCGGAATCTCCAAAAAGTCGCATTATAGACAACTCCCTTTTCTAATACATATCTGCTCATATATTTTCAAGTATGAATAATTCACCACAATTACCAAAGGTTACCAAAGATAGACCTAGCGCAGTTACTCTACAAAGCCTCTATGAGTATATAGAGTCTTTAGAGAAATGTAGAGAAGAGAAGTCAAACTACAAACAGAGTTAGCAGCAATGCTGGAAAATAAATTCACACCTCTTGAAGACAAAATCCAAAAACAAATAGAAAATAAAATAGAACTATTAGAGAATAAGATGGAGTCAATGAATACTAGGTTATAGATTATAGAAAAACAAAACCAAGATATGAACCAAACATCCCAGCAAGTAGACGTTGATACTTTAGAGAGTCTTAAAATGAAGGACATGATTAAAGAGCTAGAAGAAAAAGTTAATAGCCGTCTCACCCTAAATAGTGTGGGAGGTAAATTAGATATCAAACCAATTAAAAATGAAATGAAAAAATTGATAGAATTAGACCATGAGCGAAACAAAAGGGCCTTGAACCTTATAATCTTCAGTTTGAAAGAGGAAGTAGACGAGGATACTTTAGCCATAGCCCAAACAGAATTACATAACAGATTACAAATTGAAACAATGTGTCTCATAGAAGCAACAAGGTTGGGAAAACTAACTGAGAAGAAAGAAAAGGTTATCCGAATAAAGGTGAGACCTACTGACCATAAGTATGACATACTTAGCAAAACATCAAGTCTAAAAGGAACAGGAATATTTATAAATGACGATCTCATTCCAGAAGCTCAAGCATAATTGAGAAAGGAGGTTCAAAAGGTAAAGGAAGTTAGGAAGGAAGAAAAATGGGCAATAATCAGAAATAGAAAAGTCGATATTCGAGATAGAAACCAAAAAGATAATAATAAATAGATATTCAACATGCTCCAGATTCTTTCTTGGAACTGTCGGGGCTTTCTATGTAACAAAGGCCCCAAGCTAAGTTGGATCTTGAATGATGTTGATATTATTTTGCTTGTCGAAACTTGGGAGCACGAAGAATCTAAGGTCACTAACATAGATGGCTTCACATTATGGTCTACCTAGAATAAGCGATCCTCCCGTAGAGGCATTGGGGGTATACCTTGTGACATTAAGAAGAACATCTCTCCCATGCTGGGATTTATAAAAATGACCCTTACAAACAATATAGTTGGATAGAAATTACTGACATTTATGATAAAAAGACCTACATAGCAATCTGTTATATCCCCCCCATCGATTCTAACTTCCATAAGAAGAAGAATCTAGATAAAAATAGTCCTTACGATGGTTTAGAGAATGATATTTCTAGCCTAAGGAATGCAAGCAATATCCTTTTAATGGGTGACTTTAATGCTCGAACTTCAAGCAACCAAGCTATTCTTCTAGGCAATCATTCCAACACTAATCCTCTTGGGTTAGATGAAGAGCTTCCTCTGGCTAGCCGATACAAAAGGAGCTCTGAAGACCTCAGGGAGAATTTGTTTGGGTCGGATCTAGTCAAGCTCTGTAGTGCTCAAGATCTCATAATTTGCAACGGTCTAAAGAAGTGACCCAATTCTAGCTAGATGAACTGCATCCATGGGCTTGGTAGTAGTGTGGTAGACTATGTTATCTCTAATCTCCCTCTATACAACGAAATAACAAATTTTGACATCTTAAACAACCACGAGCCTGAATCTCATCACAGGCCTCTACTTATAACTCTCAATTTTGTCATGCATATAGATCCCATAGAAGATAATCCTTATAGCCAAAAGAAGTTAATCTTTGATAAAAATAAAAAAGATCTCTTTCTAAATGAATTAAAAACTAATTTGCTTCCTTTATCTAGTATGGGAAACATAGAAGATCTCTATCATATTTTTACTACAACCCTCTCATATTCTATTAACAAGTTCTCAATTGAAGTTTCAAGTAATAAAAAAAATAGCAAAACCAACCCATGGTATGACAAAGATTGTAAAAGTGCGAGGAGAGCTATTAAGGAAGTTGTTGATGAATCTCTTAAAATTGGCAAGATAAAAATATACAAAGCCCTAACTAAAAGGAAAAAAAAGCAATATATTCATAAAAGACAAAAGAATCTCTTAAACCTCTCTAAGGTAGCTCCCAAGAAATTCTGGAGGTAGATTCTAACTAGGAAAACTAAAGATAATGATAAAATTTCTTTACACGACTAGAATTCCTATCTTAAAAAGCTTTATGAATCTCCAAATTTCGTGGATAATTTTGAAACCCTGCTCATAATGAAAGAAGTTTTCTCATTAGAAGACATTGATTTTGGGGTTAATCGCTTGGCTAATGGGAAAGCTAAGGGCATTGAAGGTTACCAGGCGGAAATCTTAAGAATTGGAGGTCATGTCCTTATCCCCCACATTCACAAGCTTTTCAATCAAGCGGTCAAGCAAGGGTTCCCTGAACCATGGACTCAAAGCCTCATTATCACTACTTTTAAAAGTGGGGATACAAATAACCCCTCTAATTATCAGACAATTATGATAAGCCCTCTCCTAGCCAAGTTATATGGTATTATTTTGGAAAGGAAGTTGAGCATGTGGCTTAAAAGTGAAGGTCAACGGGTGAAAGGCCAAGCGGGTTTTAGAAAGTAGCACTCAACAACAGACCACCTTGTTACGAGTAGGATCATTATGGAGGAATGTCGCAATGATAAATCCAATCTCTTTTGTTGCTTTGTGGACTTTAGAAAGGCTTTCGATACGGTTCCTAGAAACAACCTTTGGAACATATTAGAAGAGATAAAGGTTCCTTTTGAGTTGAGATTTGTCGCTATAAGGTTATACGAGAATGTAATTTCCAAGTTAAAGAGCAATGAGGGTTGGCCGAAAGATATTAAGTGTAATATCGGAGTTAAACAAGGTTGCCCTCTCTCCCCTACCCTATTTGGAATTTACATTGACAAGCTAGAAGGTTGTTTAGAGGAAGCAGGATGTACTAGCACGATCTTAGCTGGGATAGTCATCATCCTTATTCTCTACGCTGACGATATTGTTCTTCTCGCAAGGTGCCCATCTGATCTTGATAAGAAACTTATACTTCTTAAGGATTTCTTCTCTACCATGGGTATGATTGTTAACACTGACAAAACAAAAGTTATGATTATCAAATCCAAGAAGGACACTTACGCTAATTTTATGTATGACAATAGTAACTTGGAGGAGGTGTCTTCCTACAAGTACCTAGGAATTGATATTCATCACAAGCTCAACTGGAACTATAACATTGAGAAAAGGATTAATGGGGGATGGAAAGATTATTTTGGTCTTGAAAATAATTGTAAACGACAAACCTCGAAATGTGGGATAGAAAGAAGTTCCTCTTTGAAACTTTAGTCACTTCGGTTATCTTATATGGATGTGAGATTTGGGGTTGTAGCATATCTAGAGAATCCTGGAGAGATATTGAGAAAATCCAGAAGCGTTTTATAACGTATAACCTCAAAATTAAAAGCAACACACCCTATCCTATTCTCCTTATAGAAATGGGTCTTCCCCTATCGAGAGCCTAGCTATGACTAGGCTTCTGTTGTACAAGCACAAACTCAATAACATAGGAGACCATAAACTTCCTAAGCTAGCTTTAAATTCCAGCCAAACCCACGTAAGGCTCAAGCGAGGTTGGTATAAATACACCAAGGCCTGGTTAAACCATTGGGAGATCGATGAGAATGTTGAATTTCAAAACATTAATAACATTAAAAATATTGTTACTTCTAAGTTCAAAGAAAAAATGTGGTGTGAGAAAGATTTAGCAGCTAAAAGAAAATTAAGATATTATAAGAAGGTCATCAACCCCACCCTAGAATATCAAAAGTATATCTTTGTTTTAACTAGCTCAAAGAAGAAAATTAATATAGCCAAGATTAGAACGAACTCTCAGGAACTCCATAGTTAAACGGGTCGTTGGGCAGTTCCTAAAACACCAAGGATGGCATGGTTCTGCCATCTCTGTGAGAATACGAACATCGAGGATGAAAATCACTTCCTCTTAGAGTGCCCTGTGTACAACCACATTACATCTCAGTTTCAAAATATTTGTTGCAATACTGACCTTCCTAGCCTTTTACGTTGTCAAAATTATAGTGAGCTAGGGAGGCTTCTCTCCAAGTTTTTTCATCATAGGAATAAAATCTTAAATCAAACTAAATAATTCATTTCTTTAGGTCCGATAGACCAAAGTTTGGTCTCAGTGGACGTTAACCATCATCATCATCATCACATAGTTAAAAAAAATTACTTAATACATAATTATTATATTTAACCACATTACTCAAACATAGTTAAATATGACCACATCTAGACTTGGTCAACTCTATATTTACCTTATTTTACAATAATCAATCTTGTTCACTCAAGAGAAATCATAACTTTCTATTAATTATAAAAAGTTACATATGTAGATGCATATGGTGCATTCTTTTACTATCCCAAAGGGCACCACTCAAGAAACTAGTGCCCATATAATAAAAACAAAAAACAAAAAAATAGGATTGGGGCTAAGCAAATAAGCTTAATCACCCTTTTCTCCCTTTCTTCTTTTCTACTTTTCGTCATCCTCAAAGAGTGATTGTTACAATTTAATTAGTTGGTTCTCTTATGTCTTCCTAGAATGTTAGTCCACAATTAATGTAACATTAGTTAATTAAAATATTAAAACATTAATTAACATTAAAATTAATTAATTCAAACTTTAATTAATTAATTCCTACCTTAATTAATTAATTCAAACATTTATTTAAAATTATTTAAATAAATATATTAATATTAACTAATAATAATATTAATTTATTAACATTAATACATCGATATATTAATTACAACATTAATAAATAATTAGAAAAATTACTTAATGCATAATTATTATAGTCAACACATTAGTCAAACATAGGGAAATATGACCACATTCAAACTTGGTCAACCCTATGTTTATGGTATTTGACAATAGTCAACCTTGTTCACTAAAAGTCATCCTCAGTTAATGTAACATTAATTTATTAAAACATTAAAACATTGAAATATTTAATAATCTTAATTAAACATTTAACAATATATTAATTAATTAACATTAATACATTGATATATTAATTAAAGTATTAATACATAATTTTAAAAAATTACTTAATACATAATTATTATAGTCAACCACATTAATCAAACATAGCTAAACATGACCACATTCAGACTTGGTCAACCCTATGTTTACCATATTTGACAATAGTCAACCTTGTTTACTCAGAGTCATCCTCAGTCGATGTATATGAACCATATTCAATTATTATAAACCATGGTTGACGATGAATTCACCAAAGTCATTCATTGTTAACCTATATCAACAATGACCATCTTTGGTCGATCACAGTCATAATATTAATAATAGTAATAATAATAGTATATTATAAATAATAGTAATAATGGATAATTAATAATAATTAATTTTAATTCTAAAGTTAAATAATAGTAAAAATAATAATAATAATAATATTGTGATGTTGGAATTGTACACAAATGTTTCTAATGTCATAGTGCGACATTACAAAATGTGGTCAACCACATTTCATAATATGGGTGACTCTTCGACTATGTTTGACTATGTTTAACAATCAACAATCTTCAACTTTGTTCAAACATAATTTCCTATTAACATTATTGATTAATATTAAAAATTAAACATGTTATGATACTAAAATGGTAAAGAAATATATTATATGTCGTAATGTGACAAACATAGTAAGAATGTTACATTACATTGTGATTTATCCAACATCACAATGTGACATTACAACATTAGTCAACCACATTTACTAATGTAGTTGACTATGTTAGGGTATGTCTGGTTGTCAACACTCCTCAATATTAGTCAAACACAATTCCCTATTGATGGTTGATCAGTGTATCTATGGTCAACCATGATCAACCATGTTTGAATATGGTCAACCATGTACAATGTCTCTATTGTCAACTATGTTCAATCATGATCAACCAAGGTCAACCATGGTCAACCATAATCAACATGGTCAACCATGATTAACCATGGTTGATCCCAGTGGATATTGGTTGCCACCCACCTATTCCACTTGGACCCCACCATTGCTTCTTTTTAGTTTCCCTAATTGTAGCACACCTTACTATTTTTGGCAACTTTTCGGGTCCTAAACTTTTGGAGCCATTTTGAGGGGCTAAAAGACATTTTTAGGGAAAACAGAGAGACTTGAAAAGTCCCTAACTAGTTTATTAGTTAGCTTTTAGCATTCTCTTCAAGATCTTCGAAACAAGGTATTATGATAGCCAAACGGAGATCGTATGTCAAAGTTAAGACCACAGGAAGTTGATGTACCATTTTACCCAAATGAGACCCACAATTTTGGCATTTCATCTCCTAGGGTTAAGTTTTTCGATGTTTAGGGATTTTCGTTGTTTCTCAATAATAAATAGGCCTTTGAGTCTCATTATAACATAATTCAGAAGCATGTAGCCACCATATCTCTTCTCAGAGATATGCTACCATCACCCAAGCTAGTTTATTTCCATTTCTATATGTAAGCATATTCCATTTCTTTGATATTAATGAAATTAAGTTTTATTTCTCTTGCATCTCTATGTTTATGTGTATACATGTATTTTTTTGTGTTCCTACAAAAGTTTGGATCAGTGGTATCAAAGCGGTCTGCTCTCTCTCTTTTTTCCTTTCATGCTCCCAACAAGGTTAATATATAAGGAATTAGGACTCGAACTAGTTGAACCTTTGCAAGACTAGCCTCGCAAACCCCAAAGACCTCCCATGGTGGAAGAAAATAAAGACAAGGGGTAGAAGATCCTTTCAAAATATTGCTTGAAGAAGCCCTCTAGCGATAAGGGAATTCAATGATGGATAATTTTTCCCAAATCCTTTGATGACTACTCACAAGAGACGCATCTTCATCCAGCAATCACGAGTGGCTGAGATGAAGGCCTTCCAAATCAGATGCATGTTCCAACTCTAAGTCAAAAACCAATAAGGGAAATGACAAAGGGAAGCAGATTATTGATGCAGAGCCTAGTGCCACCGTTTCAACCACCAAGATCTAGAAGGATGAGCCCGAAGATCTAGAGGAGGGGGAGCGGCTCTCCACTCACAGATGTGGGTGGAGGGTTCTCCACTGCAGTTCATTGTCAACAGCACGAGCCAAAAGAACCTCATTTCATAAGAGGTTTAAACCAGTTGAGCCTACCGACCACACCACACTCGCAGTCATACACCATTGGGTGGTTTCACCAAGGGCGAGATCTTCGCGTCAGCCAACAATGTCGCCTTCCCTAGAGCATCAATCCCTTCACAGATGAGGTATTTTGTGATGTTTCTCCTCTTGAATTTTGTGATGTTTTATTAATCCAACCATACTTGTGGAAGTGGTACATTGTGTATGAGGCCAGGCTTCACACTCTTATTATTACTTTGGGAAATAAGTTGTACAGGATACCAGATATAGCATCACCTACCATCGTTTCTTTGATCACTGCAAAGCAATGCTAGCAAATGGAAAATGTTGTAGATGAGTACAGGGACATCTTCACCTCACCCAAAGGGGTACCGCTACATTATCAGGTCAAGCACTCCATTGATTTGACTCCTTAAAACAATCCCACAAATATCAAGTGCTACAACATCAAGCTCTACCTCATCTATAAAATTAGGAGTGATGGTGAATTTGATTTTACATTTTCTTGTCACCTGTAATTTGGCATCACCACATACCCAACCCAAAGGGTAAGATTTAGTATGAGGTGTACTTTCTAAATCAGGGTTCTTCACAATTGCTCCAAAGATAAGATTAACTTGTGATCCACTATCAAATAATATACCAAATTTTGTATGTTTTTTAATGACGCTGATATGGAAAAGATAACTTCTTTATTTATCATTTTGAGATTCATTAGGTTTACTAAATAACTAGTACTTACTTTAGAAGATATACCTTTCGTTCCCATGGCTACGATTTTGGTTTCATCGCCTGAATCAAATCCTAGATATTGTTGATTTGTAGCATTAATCTTTTGTTTCCCCTTGTTATTTAACTTCTTTGGCCTCATTTCCGAATGTAATTTCCAACAATTGTCTTCATCATGGCCTTATTTTGAACAATGTTTACATGTAATTTTCACTCCTCCTTTCTTAACAATAGCATTATTTTTTCCTTTGCCTTTGAACATCCCCTTTCATTTGTTTCTAGATTTAAAATGTTTCTTACTAGTCTCTTGAGGAACATTCTTTCCTCTTGATTCTAAATGAGTTTCCTAAACACATACTTCATCTATATTGGTGAGGTTAAACATAAATATAGTGTGTATCAAATAACTATGTAATCCACCTATATATTTAAGGACAGTATCTTGTTAAGAAAAATCAACACCCAAGGTTAAAGCTCTTCTTCTGAATTATTGTGTGTAACTTTGGACACTCTAACCTTTATCTTGTCTAAAGTTTTGTTAATACATAATTTCTTTTTGCATGTAAGCTAATGGATAAAATTGTATTATTAATGTAGCTATAAATCATTCCAAGAAGAGATAATTTACCATTTTTTCGAATCTTCTTGAGTTTCAGCCTCTCACCAAATGAGGGTTGAATTTTCCAAGCAAAGAGAAGCAAGTTGGGTCTTAGTGATATCATCATCAATCTTTTAAATCTTGCAATAGGCTTCAATTTGATGAATCCAATTATCCAACTTTTTAGCATTTACTTCCCCATTGTACATAGGCAATTCAAACTTGACATCAAGCTTAATCAAATGAGACTTAGCATGTCCTTTTAAAGATGGAGAAGGAGTAGGTCTATGAGATGAAGGAGGTAAAGTAGGGAGTGAGGATGGAGGTACAAATGGATTTGAAGGAGGAGGTGGAGGTGGAGGCTTTATCCGATCACCACCATTACCTTTTGGTTGTTTAGAACTTTCTCCTTACAATTTTTTTTCCTCTCATTGTAGAAAATTTTCACCATCTCAGACATATCATAAAAATCCTTTCTAAAAGTTGTCTCATCCTCAAACATTAGCTCCTATCCTTCTTAATGTGTCATAACTGGTGGAGTTTGTGGCCTCCTTAAACCAATTTGACGATTTTGTTATTCAAGCACTCCTTATCCTCTTTTTAATTTAGACCTTGCAATCATTCAAGAAAAATACTTACAAAAATTTTCAAACCTTTACAAAATCCATGCTCTAATGCCAAACTAATCTGAAATTAAAATTGAAAGTTTTATGTAAAATTTTGCAAACTAGTTTATATCTTATGGGCAACATATCGATATTTTAAAAGCACACATACTAAGTTAAATTTTACATATTTAAATAGTTAAAAATAGACAACAAGCAACATCACAACACAACAATTTGATGACAAGTTCACCCCTCTTGGGCTACATCTCTGGATCAAGCTTCCAATGGTGTCCCTTTATATTATATGCTCAAATTTGAAATTACATCAACAAACAATGCTCAAATTTAAAAAATAGCATTGTCATTGTGCCCATAATACCCAAAAACCCATGCGCAGGCTCTTTTTCAGCTCAAAAAGGATGAAAAATGGCCAAACTAAGCCTCCTTATTCATTTCTCTACTAATTATTCTACAAATTCAACCTCCAGTCCAAATTGACAATAAAACTAGTCTTTAGCCGACTAGGAAGGTGAAATTTTAGCCACCACAAGTGGCAGGTTTAGACCATGAAACTCATCGCATCAGGTGCAAATTGTCAAATCGATAACAAAACAAAATGAGTCATGCCCCTTTTTCTTCACCCTCTAGTAATACACATCAAAATCAAATGACCATGGGGCATGAGCCATAGGCCACGTGCTTCCTGACCCCGCTCCCAGCCACCCAATGTTTCACATAACTGTGGGTTAGGTGTGGGGAGGGTGCCACACACCCGCCTTGTTAGGATATTCCGACACATAGGAAATAGTTAATATAACTTGGTATAGTGTATAGTTAAGTAAAGTGTGTTTCTTTACTATGTACTTTTTGTAACTTACAATCTAACAATCATGATATGTTCTAGACATGATGTATCTGACGGTTCATTCTCTCCTTGTTATTAACGACACTTGATCCATGGCTTAACACCTGATTGGCCCATGATCTCTATTTAAATAGCATGGAGGTTCATTTGTAAGGTGACCTTTCATGAGAGAAGCTTACGTAAAATTTCTTTCTTTTACATTAATAAATTTTCTAAAGTGACCACGTTGGCTCAAGCCGTGGAATATTTCCCTCTTTGAGGGTTTTAACCATGTCAAGAATACTGGTGTATGGATCTGTGATTTGTTTGTGAGCAGTGGCCTTTGGTGTTCTATCTAAGGAACTTACTCTATAAATTCCTACATTGTATTAGAGGTATTTGAGGGACGCAACCGTTGGTGATCCAAATCTGAAGCCGGTACAACTTTATCTGACTGTCGTTTCCTAGATATATTGTTTATGACCACTTTCAGGCCGAGAGGAATTCTCTATTTTGTTAGGAGCATCTGTTTCAATGAGGAACCCATTTCATTTCATGCAAAAAGGTTTTCGGTAGCCTTAGCTATGTCATTTTTAAGATCTGGAGATATACTGCCTTTATTTGCAGTTTTACTTATTTATCTCTCTTTTTATTTCGGTTTATTTATATATCTATTTTTATTACCAGATCTATACCTTTTATTTCTACGTATGCACTTTGCCTGCGACTCTGTGTGATCTAGGCAAATCAGAAACATAAATGAAGGATTTTTCTCATGCATATGCTCTTTTCCACCATGCCTTAGTGTGATCTCAGAAAATCAGAATCATTGAGGAAAATATTTAGTTTCCAGGGAAATCTAACTTTAAGCCGTAAGGCCTTTTTTTTGCATGTTCATTTTGGGTTGTGTGGTTTTCTTTGTTTTGTAGGAAAAAAGGGGTTTTTCAAGTAAGCATGCACCCCAAAGCTTTAGTGAGTAAAAAAAACCCTTCCTCTTTTCTAAAATTTACTAGCCTTTTAAACTAGGTCACTTAGTCCAACCTTACTTTATGGCAATAGAGGCCTTGGGTTCAAGTCTTTCCATTTGTTGAGTTAATTTTTCAAAAATCACATGTAACGTATGTTTTAAAGTTACTTTATGTAAAAGTGTTCTCACCAATTATAAAAAGTGAGTCACTTATAATTCTAAAGTCACTTTATCTTTTATTTAAGTTACAATTTAGTGGGTAGCTCATAGAGTACCATTGTAAAAGTGACTTCCTTTTGTTGAGTTACTTTTCCAAAAAGCACATGTATCTTATGTTTTAAAGTTACTTTATGTAAAAGTGTTATCACCCATTATAAAAAATGAGTCACTTGTAAATCTAAAGTCACTTTATTTTTTATTTAAGTTACAATTTAGTGGGTAGCGCATAAAGTACCATTGTAAAAGTGACTTTCACTTATTTATAAAAGTGGGTCACATAAAGTAATATTTTTTTAAAAGTGAACTAATTAAATTAAGTTTGGAAAGGGGGAGGGGAATTTTTTTTAAATATAACATTATCATTCACTTTTGAACATTCACATAATTCTTCGGCATCTTCAGCAACTTTTGTTCAAAAAGTCATAACTTCTTCATCAGGAAGCCATTTTCAGAGTCCTTTTTTTAATCGAACTAATTTTTTGAAATATTTCCATTGGAACACTTAGTTTCAGCATCTATAGCTTCAATTTCTCTTAAAATAGAAAGTCTATACCAAATTATTATTTACAACACCAACTACTTCCAATGGTTGTCCTACATTGTGGATTTACTTAGAAGTAAAGGTCTTTATAGAATAGCATGAGGCCAAGAATCTAAACCTAAAGATAAAGATAAGGTATCCAAATGGGAAAATGAGCAAGATCAAGCATGTGGTTTGATAGAAATGTCTATTTCTCCAAACCTTAGATTCCATATCATAGAACTTGATACCCCTGATGAAGCAATGAAACAACTCAATAAAGTTTTTGGAATTAAAAATGAAATTAGAGCCTATCAACTCGAAAATGAGTTGCTTAAATTGAACGTCAATAATTTTTCTTCCATTGAAGATTTTTTATCCAAGTTCAAGACCCTTAGACTTCTCTTGGAAGGTGTTAAGGTTAAGAAAGAGGATGGTAGCCTTATCTATTCCATTCTTACTAAGTTAGGACCAACCTACTCTGTGTTTGTTTCCACCTTCCATTCTACAAGAGAAGCCTTTATTTCTCAAGTACAAGCCTACAAGCCCCCCTCTTTTGATACCTTTCGTGATTCTTTAATAAGAGAACAAGAAAAGGTCTTACATATTGGTCTTCTTCATACTGGAAACTCTTCTAAGAAAGCCTTGGCAGCTCAGAAGAAACCAAATTCAAAAATTCCTAAGAGGTAATATCCTAAAAAGAATGGTCCTAAACCAAACAAGGGTCCTAAGAAATTTCAATCTCAAAATGAAAAATCAATTTAACAAAATTATAAGGAAAATAAAAACAAAGGGAATAATACTGATAGATATTGCCACTTTTGTAATCGAGTTGGCCACTTAGAATCCAAATTCTTTAAGAAGATGGAAGCCTTGGAAGCATCAATGAAGAAAATAACATCCACTTGGAGCACTCTTCAAATTCAACTTCATCTTCAGGAATAACACTTTCTTCATGTGGTTGTCAAGCATCTCGGTCTGGTTATGCACTAAATGTATCTTCTTCTTCTCATTCTCATGAGTGGCTCATTGATTCTAGAGCTTCTTATCACATGGCCAAAAACAAAGCCATGTTTTCTTCTTTAAATGATTGTAAAACAAAAAATATATATGTTGGTGATGATAGATCTCTTAGTGCTATAGGGACTGGAACTAATCATCTAAACAATGGTCAATTTAATGATGTATTACGTGTTCCTACCTTATCCTGCAAACTTCTATCTATATATGAGATAACTCATTCAGGTGAAGGTAAAATTGTTGAATTTTCACCTCATGGTATTGTGATTAAGGACCTAAGAAATCCTAGACATATTTTAGCTACTGGCATTGTTGATGATTCTACAAGGTTGTATAGTTTAACAACTTTGCGTCATCAAATCTTCCCTCGGTATTTGTTGCTCATAATGATGAGGTGAGAAAACTTTGTCATGAGAAATTTGGTCACTTAAACTATCGCTCCCTTCAAAATCTATGTAAAGAAAATATGGTGATACATCTTCCTATGGTATCTTGCAGAGATGATATTTGTTCCAGATGTGTACTCAGAAAACATCATCCGGATAGTTTTGAAAAATGTACCTCTTGGCACGCCTCGACCCATTTACAACTTGTGCATGGTGATTTATGTGGTCCACTTCCAATTGTTTCATTCTCCAGCTACAAATATTTCTTAACTTTCATTGATGATTTCTCCAAACCCACTTGGGTATAAATCTTAAAACTCAACAGTGAAGTCTTTAACATGTTCTTGGCCTTTAAGGCCTTTGTTGGGAAACAATCTGGACATCAAATTCTTAAGCTAATATCTGATAATGGTGGAGCATATGTTAACAACAAATTCATCGACTTTTGCATTGAGCATGGAATTCAATTGCAACATATTGTTCCATACACTCCACAACAAAATGGTGTAGTTGAAGGGCAGAATCACACCTTAAAGGAAATGGTTAATTATATGCTTCAATCTAAAGGACTTAGCCTTAACTTTTGGGCAGAAGAAATTAACTGTGTAAATTACATAGTAAATCGCACTCTTACTAAGGTTTTAAAGAATATTACTCCAGAAGAAGCACAGAGCTCAATTAAACCAAATGTAAGTCACTTTCATGTGTTTGGAAGTGAAGCACGGGCCCATATTCCAGATGAGAAACATAAATCCTTAGAACCTAAGAGTGAAAAAAGTATTTTTGTTGGATATTCTAAAGATGTCAAAGGATATAGACTTCTTCCACCTAAATCCAAAAACATTATCATTAGAAAAGATGTAAAGTTTGTTGAAAATATATCATCCTATGAGCCTAGTTTGATGGATGTCCCACCTCTCTCTATCCCTTCTACTTCTAAAAATATTTCTTCTTCAAATGATGACAGCGAGGATGAAAATCCTCCCCCACCTTCTCGGGATCCTCCTTCATCTCCTCGGCTTCCAAAATGGGTCTATTCTACTCAAGATGCAGCAGGTGATCCTACAAATCAGTGTCACACACGTTCTCAGTTTTATAGAGCCTCTTCCTTACTGGCTCGAGATTCAGGGAATTATGATCCTAACACCTTTGCAAAAGATTCAGGCCATCCAGATTGGGACACAACTATGAATGAAGAATATTGTTCACTATTGGAAAATGATACATGGGACCTTGTTCCTCTTCCAAAGGGATGAAAATTTGTTAGATGCAAATGGGTTTACATAACCAAGATTGGACCAGATGGAAAAGTTGATAAAAATAAAGCTCGTCTTGTTGCTAAGAGTTTTTCACAAGTTGAAGGCATTGACTATACTTAAACCTTCTCCCCTGTTGCCAAAATGAACTCTATCTGCCTTGTTCTTTCCTTTTCTACCTCTTTCAAATGGGAATTCCATGAGATGGATGTTAAATCTGTCTTCTTACATGGGGACTTGCATGAAGAAATCTATATGGAACAACCTCCTGGATTTATACAAACAGACTCCAGCCTAGTATGTCGGCTTAAGAAATCCCTTTATGGTCTCAAGCAAGCCCCTCGAGCTGGTATGCCAAAATGGATAGATTTCTTTTGGATATTGGCTTTTCTAGGTGTCATTCTAACAATACTGTCTACACCAAGAAAGTGGGTAAGTCTCTTATCATTATTGTTCTTTATGTTGATGATCTTATACTTACTAGTGATGATCCCAACCTTATAAACCATGTGAATTATAGCCTTATAAAACAATTTGAAATGACAGACTTAGGACACTTGCATTATTTTCTTGGTCTTCAAGTCTTGCAATCCAAAGAAGATATTTCCCTTTCTTTGTCCAGGTATGCATGTGATATTATATGCTAGTTTCACATGGAAGACTATAAGCCATCCCCTTCTCCTTTTCAATTTGGAGCCAAACTTTCAATCACTTGTACTTCCCCTGAATTCGTTGCTACCTTATACCATCAACTTGTTGGAAAAATTTTGTATATGACCTGGATACCTGTCCTAACCTTTCCTTTGTTGTTGGCCTTATTTTTTGGTTTATGCAAAACCCACATGAAAGTGATTGGAAAGCAGATAAAAGAATACCTCGTTATGTTCATGAAAGTGATTGGAAAGCAGATAAAAGAATACCTCGTTATGTTCAATGTATAGTTCAATTTTGAATTCATTACAGTGCAAAAGCATCTCCTCTATTGGTTGGTTTAACTGACTTCGATTGGGCTAGTGACCCTGATGATCGAAAGTCTACTACATGTTATGTCTTCACTCTTGGTTCTGGACCTATTGCATGGGCTTGCAAGAAACAAAGTGTCATTTCTCTTTCTTAAGAAGAAGAAGAGTATCGTGGCGCCGTAGAAGGTAGTAAGGAAGCCCTGTGGCTTTGTCAGATCTGTCAGAGTTTGGTTTTCAGCAGCATCGTCCAGCTACACTTTCGTGTGACAATCAAAGTGCCATTCAATTATGCAAATATCTAATCCAACATCAGTGCAACAAACACATTAAACTACACATGCACTTCATCATAAAGCATGACCATGTTATTGAAGTGCAATATTGTTCAACCGATGATCAAGTTGCAAACATCTTTACAAAGGCTCTCACAGAGGCAAAGTTTACTAAACTTCGATTTATGGTTGGAGTTCAGGAACTTATCACTAAGGGAGGACAGGATCTAATGCCTCCTTCCTTCTCCAATTGTGTCATCTTTGTGCATCCTTAAATCTTATCCACATGGATTATTCTTAAGGGGGGATGTTAGGATATTCCGACACATAGGAAATAGTTAAGTATAACTTGGTCTAGTGTATAGGTAGGTAAAGTGTGTTTCTTTACTATGTACTTTTTGTAACTTACAATCTGACAGTCACGATATGTTCTAGACATCAAGTGATCTAACGGTTCATTCTCTCCTTGGTATTACCAACACTTGATCTTTGGCTTAACACCTGATTGGTCCATGATATCTATTTAAATAGAATGGAGGGTCATTTGTAAGGTGACCATTCATGAGAGATGCTTCTGTAGATTTTCTTTTTTTTACATTAATAAATTGTCTGAAGTGGGCGCATTGGCTCAGACCATGGACTGTTTCCCTCTTTGAGGGTTTTAACCACGTCAAGGATACAGGTGTATTGATCTATGATCTATTTGTGAGCGGTGTCCTTTGGTTTTATATCTAAGGAACTTACCCTGTAAATTCCTACATGCCCCTCCCGTAACTCCCACACAGTGGTCATGTTAAATAATAAAACCATGGGCTAGGGCATGGGTAAGGTGCCACGTGGCCCACTCCTCATGTTCGATGCCTACGATCATGTAACCACCATATTTTTTGGGGCTAGGCTGGTCCATAACAAAAAAATTTGCACGAAGACTAAAGACACTTGGCAACCTCTCATATGGCCATGTGGTGCCCTCTGGTTGACCCACATGGTGACCTATGATTGGTCCACCACAACAACCTTTCAACCAATCACTGTGCGCCATGCGCCCTTCCGGCATTGGTCTAACCTGTAAGACGTACGTTTCAGTTAGTTGATGACATTAGCATGACATCATCGTATGGACTATCACGTGCTAGCCATACACTACCCAGTCAACCCGACAAGTTGACACTTTACTATTTGCCAAAAACTTTAGAATGTGATAACTTACTCGTATGAAGTCAGATTGAGGGAATTAAAGCATCATTCGAATAAGAGTGATGATATCTATCACTTGCCACTAGTTTCAAGTTATTTTGAGCACTTTCATTTTTTAGCATATTTTTTATCGCCTGGATCAGGAGATATTTTACTATATAACACAAAATTTAATTCGTAATGTAATAGACACAACCAGAAAAAGTGGTTTGTAGAGTAGAAATAATGAATATTTTATGGATTAAATACTTATTATTATACAATATTATATTAAGTGTATTTTTAATGTTTTTGAAAAAGTAGTGTTGCGTTGGAGAACAAATGTGATGCAGGAGCATCTGGCTAATAGGGCAAAGACAGAAGCAAGGTTGACATGGTTTCTGAAGAGGACAGAGAACACAGTTCGCTGGATGGATAGTATATCTGTCTTTATTTTATTTTACTTTCTTTTTTTAATTAAAGTTGCCTAAGAATAATGTAATGACTTTTAATTAGGAGCAGTAGTAATTAGTTAGAATCGTTGTTTCCAGACAGTTACATTACTGTTGTAAAAGCATGAAAAGAAAGTGTGCTAGCCAGCTATGAAAAAGTTCCACATAAGAAACAACTGATGTAACCAACAAAACAAACCAACAGCAGTTACAAAACCGTTTGAAAACAGTGCTACTAAAGGAGGGAAACAGGCCCATTACAGGGTTCGACTGTGTATGAAAAGAAACAGAGAGAGTAATATAATTATTCTATGCACACACAATCCTACAGCGTCCTCAATGGTTGTGTAACTTTGCTAATAATTTATTATATGAATACTGTCGAATGTACTGCTACAGGTTCTGGACCAAGAGAAGAAGATAAACCAGTTGGATGACAAGTAACAGCACGAATCAATATAACCAGATAATTAAAAGACCTCGTAACAGGTATGTGAAATTACAAACGCAAGACTAATCTATTCCATCATTAAATTCATATGGTTACAATAATACAGTCGCCCAAATTCATCATACATTTACATATTGTCCAAAGTAGAAGACAGAACTCAATTCACAATCGTGGGTAATCAACCCTAACAGCAGACAGAATCCAATTCCCGTAGGACCCAAAACCATAGCCAACGTCGTGCCCAACGACCAAAGAGAGTTAAGTATAGACAGAGAGTAGCCTAAGGCCACAAATAAAGTTCAGCCCAATAAAATCGAAACACCCATACAAGCAAGCTACCAGACAACAGAGAAGCTACCCGTGTTTGCCCAAATAGCTGAGAGCTCAAACACCGAAACCCTCGAACGGTTTCACCTGCAAGAGAGCGACCAAGAGTGGTTAGGTTCCAAGTAACAATACCAACAAAGCGAAAAGGAACTGAAGAGAACGAGAAACGAACCATAATGTCACAGTACCTGTCCGGCGGACCATAGCCACAATTCTACCACGAAGTGACCCTCCTGCTCACGAAGGAGCCGAGACATCAGATACAGGTAAAAGAGGATTGCAAATATCCGGCATAGAACAGAGACTTACTGGACGAGTTGGCAGAGAACCCAACGGAGAACGCCGCTACCGGACTGCCGAAGTCTGTGGAGAAGCTGAACCAATACTGAAAGAAATACCAAGAATTACACAGCTATCACATAACTTAAACCCTCATGAGACACAAACAGCGATGCATGGAGGCGGAGGCCCACTCAAATAGAGCAACTGTAACCACTCACGAGATACAGACAGCAACGCACAGAGGCGGGAACCATTAACAGAGCAACTGTAACCGCTCACGAGACACAGACAGCAACACACAGAGGTGGGAACCCATTAAAGTAAAACCCCAATTCACAGTAACAGCCAACATGCAAGCCGAAGAATAGAGTTATGCAAAACTTACCAGAGCCTTAATAAATCGCCGGAAGAACAGAAGCATTCCAGGCCGAGAGCTAAACGACCGAGGTCGAGAAGGCAACCAGGAGCTCACAACCAGCAAACCGGGCAGACAAGCCTCAGAAAACCACAACCAAAACCACCGAAGCTGCAGAGCTCGCAGAGCAAATGACCGGGAGAAACAACGAGAACCAAATGAGCGCGAAGGAGTAAAAACCCCAAACCAGGGCGGGTTCGTAGAATCCCGAGGAGGGACAGGTGTTCAACGGGCAAGCAATCAGGGTACAATCACTGTAACCCAAAATCAATACAGCACAGATTACAAATCAACCAACACATATATCCAAAAACCTTATTATTATTATATTCATTGCTGGTACATAACATTATCAGCGCATTGACGGCGGGACCACGTGGGCTGGCCCCATCAAGTGGTATCAGAGTAGCATTTTAAGGAAACAGAGGAAGATGGAAGTACAAAGACGAGGACGAGGAAGAGGTGCACGCAGAGTAGCAGACGAGGGCTTGAGAGAACAGTTGAGAATCCTTACTGCTCGCTTGGAAGCAGTAGAGGCAGGTAGGCGAAGAGACCCGGAACTTGGGGATGATAGTGAAGAAGAGGCAGCAACTGCTACAGATGGGTCAGAGGAAGAAGCCCCAGAGTTAAGACTGTTGAGATCAGTATTGTTAGCTAGCAGCAAACCCAAACCTGAGATCCCTAACTATGATGGCAGTCTGTCCGCAGATGTTTTGCTAGATTGGGTAAGTGAATTAGACAAATATTTTGAAATGAGGAGATCAGTGAGGACAAAAGAGTTATATTTCCTGCGACTAAGTTAAAAGGACACGCTGCCTTATGGTGGGATAGTGTCCAAGCGGACAGGAGACGAATGAACAAGTTACCAATAAGAAAGTGGCCAAGGATGGTGGCAAAACTGAAGGGCAGATTTTTGCCTAAAGACTACCAGGTTGAACTTTATCGACGAGTGCAGAATTTAAGGCAGAAAGGTATGACTGTAAAGGAGTACACAGAGGAGTTTTATCGTGTAAATTTACGTGCTGGTTATACGGATGATACTCCAGAAAAAACAGCGAGGTACGTGAATGGCTTGAGATTGGAAATACTAGATGAGATCAGTATTCTCTCTCCACGAAATATAGAAGAGGCCTTTCAGAGTGCTGTAAAGGCTGAAGAGAAAATTAACAGGAAACAGAATAACAGGAGAGGGCGAGGAAATGGCAGAGGACGAGGACAGTCCTACGGCAGAGGGAGAACTGCCACTAACAGCGAAGAAGGCAGCAGTTCCAGAGCTTCAGGGACAGCAGAGAAGGGAGATAGCACCAGAGGAGGTCGGCCATATCAGCGGGGAAGAGGAAATGGTCGCGGAAGGGGGACTAATGTCCAGTGCTACAGGTGCCATAAGTGGGGGCACAGATCCTTCGAATGCCCGGAAGCTGAGCACGCTGGCCAGAGGGGAGCATTTGTTGCGCAGCCTGAGGAAGCTGAAGCACAACCCCGGGAGATAGAAAACGTGGCAGAAACAGGAGAGGCTTTAGTTTTGAACAAAGTGTTGTTGAAGCCAGCCAAGGAGATGGCTGAACAGACCCAGCGAAAGGCGCTGTTTCGAACAATTTGCAAATCACATGGAAAGTGCTATAAATTGATCATAGACAGCGGAAGTACAGACAATTTAGTTGCCACCGAAATGGTGGAAAAGCTAGGATTGAAGTGGCTTAAGCATCCCACACCTTACAAGGTGTCGTGGCTACAGAAAGGCCACCAACTATTAGTTGATGAACAGTGCGAGGTTGAATTTCACATTGGCAAATACCAAGACACGGTGGTCTGCGATATTATGCCAATGGACGTATGCCATATACTTCTAGGGAGACCGTGGCAGTATGATCGGAAGGTGACGCACGATGGGAAGACGAATTGTTATAAATTTGTGAAAGATGGGATCAAACATACGCTTGTACCCATCAAAGAGGAGGATGTAGCAGAACCAAGTGGAACAAAAGCATTGTTAATAGGAGGAAAACAGTTTGTGAAGCAGATTGAGGAAAATGAGGTCAATTATGCGATTGTAAGGAGGACAAAAACGATGTTGCTGAACACAGAAAAGTCAGAATTGCCTGCAGAGATTCAGGAGCTGTTAAAAGAATTTAAAGACATTGTAGTTGACGATCTACCAGATAAGTTGCCTCCCAAGAGGAGTATTAGCCATCATATCGATTTTATACCTGGAGCAAGCCTACCGAACAAGGCAGCGTATAGAATGAGTCTGAAAGACAACGAAGAGATTCGTAAACAAGTGCAGGAGTTGTTGGATAAGGGACTGATCAGAGAAAGTTTGAGCCCTTGTGCGGTACCAACAGTACTCGCACCTAAGAAGGGTGGAGAATGGCGAATGTGTACAGATTCGCAGGCTATTAATAAAATCACTATTCGGTATAGATTTCCCTTACCCAGAATGGACGACATGATGGATTGTCTTAGCGGAGCAGCTTATTTCACGAAGATTGATCTGAAGAGTGGTTATCATCAGATCAGGATTAGAGAAGGAGATGAGTGGAAGACAGCTTTCAAGACCAATGAAGGGCTGTACGAATGGCTGGTCATGCCATTTGGATTAAGCAACGCTCCTAGTACTTTTATGAGATTGATGAATGAGATGTTAAAGGAATTTATTGGCAAGTTCGTGATAGTTTACCTTGATGATATCTTGATTTTCAGCAGAACGAAAGGAGAACATCTTCAACATGTTCGAAGGGTGTTAGAGAAGTTACAGCAGAACAAACTGCTGATAAACTTAAAGAAATGCACTTTCCTGCAGAAGGAGCTGGTCTATCTGGGGTTTGTAGTTGCAGAAAATGAATTGAAAATGGACCCAGAAAAGATTGCAGCAATCATAAATTGGCCGTCACCGAAGAGCTTATTTGAGGTACGTAGTTTTCACGGACTGGCAAGTTTTTATCGGAAATTTATTAGGAATTTCAGTGAAATCTGCGCGCCGATGCTAGAGACCATCAAAAAGGCCAGTCAGCCTTTTTGTTGGACCAAGGTGGCAGAAGACAGTTTTCAGCTTTTGAAGCAGAAGATTACGGAGAGGCCAATCTTGAGGCTGCCTGATTTTAATAAACTCTTTCAGGTTCGGTGTGACGCAAGTGGAACAGCTATTGGCGCTGTGCTCAGTCAGGAAGACAGACCAGTGGCATTCTTTAGTGAAAAACTAAATGAGAGCCGGCAGAAATACTCCTCGTATGACAAGGAATTTTATGCCGTGGTCCAAGCTTTAAAACATTGGAGGCACTACCTGCTGGGCAATGAGTTCGTATTATTTTCTGATAATTCGGCATTACAATATGTAATGCAGCAGCACAAGTTAAACCATAAGCACGCCAAATGGGTAGAATACTTGCAGAGTTTCACTTTCATGTTAAAACACATAAGTGGGCAAGCCAATAAAGTGGCAGATGCCTTGAGCAGAAGAGCTTTGCTCTTACAGGAAAGTAGCATACAGGTGATGGGGTTCGAACATCTGAAGGATTTGTACCAAACTGACACAGATTTCAAGGAAGCTTTTGAAGCCTGCCAAAATCCCGTGTTGAGGAATGCAAGCCCATGGTTAGACTATAATTTACAGGAAGGATTATTGTTCAGAGGTGGGCAGTTATGTATCCCGGACTGTTCGATGAGGGAGAATATTGTACGGGAGAAGCATAGTGGTGGACTAGCGGGACATTTTGGCATCAACAAAACTTTGGAGCAACTTGGACATTTTTATTATTGGCCTAAAATGAGCAGGGATGTACAAAGATATGTAAACAGGTGTAAAGTCTGCCAACTAGCGAAAGGACACAATCAGAATACTGGACTTTACACACCACTACCTGTTCCAAGCAGACCATGGGACTCAGTCAGCATTGACTTTGTCCTAGGACTGCCTAGAATGCAGCGAGGATATGATTTAGTAAGGGTGGTGGTAGATAGATTTTCGAAAATGGCTCATTTTATTCCTTGTCGGAAAACCAATGACGCCACGTACGTGGCACACCTGTTTTTCACGGAGGTTGTTAAACTACATGGCCTACCTAGATCTATCATTTTAGACAGGGATGTAAAATTCACGAGACACTTTTGGCGCACCCTGTGGAAAAAGTTGGGAACACAATTGAATTTCATCTCTGCGTATCATCCGCAGACTGATGGACAAACGGAGGTGGTGAATAGGAGCTTGGGAAATTTATTACGGAGTCTACTTGGAGAAAATTCACGGTTATGGGATCGAGCTCTCGCTCAAGTAGAATTCGCTTATAACGATTCACCCAATCGTAGCACCGGACACAGCCCATTCCAGATTTTGTATGGCATGCATCCTCGGGGAATACATGAACTGCGAGATTTGGGAAAGTTGGAATGGAGAAGCGCGGATGGGGAAGACTTTGCCGAAGCAATGAGCGAACTTCATGAAAGGGTCAAATTAAGATTGCAGGACAGCGTACAGAAGTATAAGCAACAAGCAGATTCAAAGCAAAGAGAAGTGCAATTTAACGTTGGGGATGAGGTTCTCGCACACCTACGCAAGGAACGGTTTCCTAAGGGCACGTATAATGAACTAAAATATAAGAAAATTGGTCCATGCAAGCTCTTACGTAAATTTTCATCCAACGCTTACGAGATTCAGCTGCCACCTGATATAGGCATATCACCTATTTTCAATGTGGCGGATCTGTTCCCATATAATGCCCAAGCAGAGGATGACAGTGTGGTACGGCCAGAACGGGACACCCAATTTGGAGACAGTTCTTGGAAGAAGCAATTGCCTTCGGCTCAGTCCCATGAGATTGAAGGGATCCTCAGTACCCAGGTAGCCAAGAAGACATGTAGGAAAGAATATCTACGATATCTCGTCAAGTGGAGAGACCGTCCAATGGAGGACAGCTCATGGCTCGACGCGGCGCAGATACAGAAGGCTGGCTATTCGGTGGAGGAACTCATGGAACGGAGCCATGAATTTCTTTTACCCCGGGAGCCTGATGCAGGAGCATCTGGCTAACAGGGCAAAGACAGAAGCAAGGTTGACATGGTTTCTGAAGAGGACAGAGAACACAGTTCGCTGGATGGATAGTATATCTGTCTTTATTTTATTTTACTTTCTTTTTTTAATTAAAGTTGCCTAAGAATAATGTAATGACTTTTAATTAGGAGCAGTAGTAATTAGTTAGAATCGTTGTTTCCAGACAGTTACATTACTGTTGTAAAAGCATGAAAAGAAAGTGTGCTAGCCAGCTATGAAAAAGTTCCACATAAGAAACAACTGATGTAACCAACAAAACAAACCAACAGCAGTTACAAAACCGTTTGAAAACAATGCTACTAAAGGAGGGAAACAGGCCCATTACAGGGTTCGACTGTGTATGAAAAGAAACAGAGAGAGTAATATAATTATTCTGTGCACACACAATCCTACAGCGTCCTCAATGGTTGTGTAACTTTGCTAATAATTTATTATATGAATACTGTCGAATGTACTGCTACAGGTTCTGGACCAGGAGAAGAAGATAAACCAGTTGGACGACAAGTAACAGCACGAATCAATATAACCAGATAATTAAAAGACCTCGTAACAGGTATGTGAAATTACAAACGCAAGACTAATCTATTCCATCATTAAATTCATATGGTTACAATAATACAGTCGCCCAAATTCATCATACATTTACATACTGTCCAAAGTAGAAGACTGAACTCAATTCACAGTCGTGGGTAATCAACCCTAACAGCAAACAGAAGCCAATTCCCGTAGGACCCAAAACCATAGCCAACGTCGTGCCCAACGACCAAAGAGAGTTAAGTACAGACAGAGAGCAGCCTAAGGCCAGCAAAGAAAGTTCAGCCCAATAAAATCGAAACACCCATACAAGCAAGCTACCAGACAACAGAGAAGCTACCCGTGTTTGCCCGAATAGCTGAGAGCTCAAACACCGAAACCCTCGAACGGTTTCACCTGCAAGAGAGCGACCAAGAGTGGTTAGGTTCCAAGTAACAATACCAACAAAGTGAAAAGGAATGGAAGAGAACGAGAAACAAACCATAATGTCACAGTACCTGTCCGGCGGACCATAGCCACAATTCTACCACGAAGTGACCCTCCTGCTCACGAAGGAGCCGAGACATCAGATACAGGTAAAAGAGGATTGCAAATATCCGGCATAAAACAGAGACTTACCGGACGAGTTGGCAGAGAACCCAACGGAGAACGCTGCTACCGGACTGCCGAAGTCTGTGGAGAAGCTGAACCAATACTGAAAGAAATACCAAGAATTACACAGCTATCACATAACTTAAACCCTCATGAGACACAGACAGCGACGCATGGAGGCGGAGGCCCACTGAAACAGAGCAACTGTAACCACTCACGAGATACAAACAGCAACGCACAGAGGCGGGAACCATTAACAGAGCAACTGTAACCGCTCACGAGACACAGACAGCAACGCACAGAGGCGGGAACCCATTAAAGTAAAACCCCAATTCACAGTAATAGCCAACATGCAAGCCGAAGAATAGAGTTATGCAAAACTTACCAGAGTCTTAATAAATCGCTGGAAGAACAGAAGAATTCCAGGCTGAGAGCTAAACGACCGAGGCCGAGAAGGCAACCAGGAGCTCACAACCAGCAAACCGGGCAAACAATCCTCAGAAAACCACAACCAAAACCACCGAAGCTGCAGAGCTCGCAGAGAAAATGACCGGGAGAAACAACGAGAACCAAATGAGCGCGAAGGAGTAAAAACCCCAAACCAAGGCGGGTTCGTAGAATCCCGAGGAGGGACAGGTGTTCAACGGGCAAGCAATCAGGGTACAATCACCGTAACCCAAAATCAATACAGCACAGATTACAAATCAACCAACACATATATCCGAAAACCTTATTATTATTATATTCATTGCTGGTACATAACATTATCAGCGCATTGACAGCGGGACCACGTGGGCTGGCCCCATCAAAATGTGTGGGACAAGGAAGGGAAATGTTCATACATTGTGTGGTTCTCTCATTTCATTTGCATGTTGGTACATTAAATGAAAAAGTAAGCACATGTGTACTCGGTGAATTTAATGTTGAAAGAACTTATATTTACCCACAACAATGTTTTCTATTAATCAAAGTATAAACATATGAGATGATAAAAAATCTGAATGGCAACTTTATCTTCGATACAAATATTTCATAACATGTTTCGGATGTAAAATAGTAGCAGGTGGTGATTTTTAGAGAAACGATTCAACAAGCATTTGAAATAGCTACTATTGTGAGGAAAAACATTATTTAACATCAGAACTCATTCGGAATTAAAAAAAAAATGACTTCAAGTGAGTTACACAAGTCAAGGAATAGAAGCTCTCTTTTGGGACACTATGAACCTCCACACACATTACGCTAATTACTTATCCATCATTTATAATGCATCGAGACTCCACATAAATATTTGTCCTTTCAACATTTAATGCACTGACTACACGCATGGAGAAGTAGCTTCACCTGCACAATGAAAGATTCTTCTTCAAATTAAAACAAAGATAAGCCTCATCCACGCAATGAAACCATTCATTGTAAGATCTGAACAATGAAATAGCCTTGTCCAATTATGGTTTAAGACAATACAACACGAGCTCTTTAAATTCTTATTTTCTTCCTCCACACAATGGAAGAATTTTATTATAAGTCTCGTACAATGAACTTCTTCAAACTAAATCAAAGGCAAACTTCCTCTGCATAATCAAAGCTTTCATTTTAGGATCTTCATAAGGAAAAACTCCTATCAATATTATGTTTACAAATTTGTTAAAAAAACTAACATTTCTAGTATTTGGGTCTTAACCCGTAATATCTTCCCCTTGCTATGAAATTCAATAATATTGAATGCATATGAACATATGAAACATTGCACCGACAATTTTTATGTTCCTTGTTCTGCATACCCGTTCTCCGACACTTGTTACTATTACCCATGTCAAAACCATTACACATGACACACTCAATAATTATCAATTGAACATACCAAAGATAACCACCATTACATCCATTTACTTTGCACTTTGCTACTGCTTTAATATCACTGATATACGTGCCATAAGAAACATAAATTTACCATATAAAATATATACGAACCGTTTGTGATCATGACAATCAGCTAAGAGATTGTCAATAATAAATGTGAATAGAAAATCGTCCAAGGTGAATCCATTTAAAAGTTGGAAGTATTGTAGATCTTTTGTATTTATGCACTACTACTACCAACCACGAATTAGTAGTTTATGCCAATAGTTAGTAGTTTATTCCAATAGTTATATGTTCAATGCATTCATCTCCAACATTTATTAGCTATCGATAACAAATAACATCACACTACATTTCTCTTACACTACATATTAGCTGAGAATATGATCTCATACAACCTCAAGTTTAGATGTAACAATTTATGTAAGCAATAGAAGCTCGGAAAATACTCTCAAATTTTAAGTGTAATCTACAAAGAGAAAAAGTTACATGCTTTTCTATGTAAAATACATGGTAAAATCTCCTATCGATATGAGCAAATAGGTTATTTTCAATCTCCACTAACGATTTCAAATTCTTGTTAACTCGTTCCCTGGAAGTCACCACCTATTAATTTTTTGCCTGTGACCCATGTCACAAAGTCTCTGCATCAGAGATAAATATGGCATCAAGATATTTTTATCCTCCCAATGTATACCCTCTGGTTAACAAAAAACACTGATACCTATAAATATCAATTCTCCTCAGCATGTATTATGTCATTGCTCTCCCTAATAATTCTAGAACTTACAAAATTGCATTACCATCAGTTCAATAATAGTAATGTTCCTCACACACACTAAAAGGAAACTTAATTGAATATTCGATAATCAGTATTTAGTTCAGTAATGTAAGAAGCAAGAACAGATGTGCGGAAGAAATTTTCTGACAGCAAGATTGCAACATTGTGGATGAAAGTTTTTGTTACACTAAGAATTAAAGTTTTTGTTCCTTTCTCCACACATCCATTCTCTCACACAACACTAACTACTCACACGCATTTAAAAGATGCTTATCACAAATGCATATAGTATTCAGATATTATCTGCAAAGAGAAAACGTTACACATTCTAATGTTTGACAAACATAATCAATCAACTAGAGTTCCTAAAAGATGATAAAATGAGTTATTTGTATCACTGAAAATATCATTTTTTCCTTAATATACTAGCCATTTCAAATGCTTGCAGACTCTTTTCCCTAGAAATCACCACCTGCTAGTATTTTGCATCTGAAACATGTTACACAAATAAAGTTGCCATCAAGATTTTTTGTCGTCCCGATGTCTATCCTTCAATTAATATAAAGCACTGTTGTGGGTAAATATTAGTCCTTTCAGCATGCAATTCAGTGACTACACACGTTTTCACATCTTTATTCAATGTACCGAATAAAATTTTCTTTGCACCCTCGTTCTCCCGCACATACCCTCTACTTTGCGCATCCTTCACTCCACATAGATTCATAGCTCTATACAACTGCTCTTCCACATAGCTAAATCTATAAAAAAAAAAAAATAGAAAATAATTTAAAATTAATTTTGTGTTTAGGAAATAATGTCCCCTCTACACCCCTTTTCTTCTACACATACCCCATCCTCCGCACATTCTTTATTTCATATAGATTCATAGTTGTATGCAATCCTTGCTCTCTCACATGTACCTTGTCCTTCATAAATTCTTCATTTCACACATCTAAATCTATAAAATAATAAAAGATAAACACACTAATAATATTTGTCTTGTTTTAATGCCAATGGACTAATTGAGGAAATCTTTACACCCCCATTCTCTGAGAGAACTGCCAATGTATCAATGTTTCTCATCTTTATTCCACACATATGTTCTCTTGCAAAACACTACTTGTTCACACGTATTGAGAATACACTTAATCTAATATTATAAAACAATAATAAGTATTCAGTCCACAAAAGATTCACTATTTCTAGTTTGCAAATTGCTCTTTCTAGTTATGCCCATTACATTCCGAATTAAAGTTTTTACTCCTAGTTATAAAATTTATTTTACAACTACAAAATAAAGTTCCCTATGCACCCCCATTCTCCTACACATACCCATCCTCTACACATCCTTCATTCTGCACGTATTCACAACTCTATGCAACTTCTCTTCCGCACAACTAAATATGTAAAAGTTTTAAATGGAAAAGAGTTTAAAATGAATTCAGTATGTATGGGATAAAGTCCTCTCTGCACCCACTGATCCAGGGGCATCTAACCTAGGGTAACTTCTTTACTAAAGGGGTTAGTTTCTTAAATTAGGATTTAATTATTTATTGTATTTTCTTATAGTCTTGGGAGAAAAAGAAGATTATTGTAAATAGGAGAAGGTTTGAGAGTATTGTAGAAGAATTGAGAGATTTGTGGGTTAGTTAGCCCTTATCTACACATAAGTGATTAGATGAGAGATTTTATATGAGAGATATTTTGGGAGTTTGTTAAGAATCTAGAACCTACTTTGGTTTCAGATCCACTTGTATAAATCTAAGTGAACCCATGTGGCATGTAAGTAGGAGTGAGAGTGAGGAATGAGAGGCCAAGAGTTCTCTTGTAAATATCTTATTTCTATTAATGAATTATTTCTGAAATTTTTATGCGCACACATATTATCTGGTTTTCAGTTCTACTTTGTGTGTTAATTATTAAGTGCTAATTATTAAGTGCGGGCCCTATGTTATGTGCATCATTTTCTGTATCAAACTTGGATGAAAATTGTTCTGTGTAGAGAATGTATTTGTAAGTAAGCATGCTTGATGGTAAAATATGTAAGAGTTGTGTTTGAATATGAACGTTGTTAGCAGTTTGGTAACGTCGTAATAGAAGGTGTTTTCATGTTAAAGGCTCCACAGAGTATGCAAAGCTTGTGAAGACAACCTGCAGAGCCTTGATATGGATTATATTGATCTCACTACCAACCGTGTGGATACTACAGTTCCAATAGAAGAAACTGTGAAAGGAGATGCATGATGCGTTGTGGAAGACTTGCGTGTGAAAGAGCATCATTGTGGAAGAAGAGTCATGCCATTGTGAAGAAGAGGTGGGTTATAATTAACAACCATGATAAGAGCGCAAGTGCTTAACATGGAAGTTGTTTACATTGAAGTTCTTATTATGCCTGTGCGAGAGACAAAAATTTCATTTAAAGCTGCGTTGATAGGATTAATGGGAATTTTCTATAGAGATACATAGTTTCAACGCAGAAAGAGCACTAATTACCCATGGAGTGTGCATATGAAGAATCACATTTGTGGAGGAAGCGAACATCTGCATAAAGGAAACTTGCCTGTGGAGAGCTTGTACCAAGAAGAATTTTCTGTTGAGGGAGAAATGAGCCCAGCAGGAAGGCATTGGAGAATATCATTGTTGAGATCATCGTGTTTAAGGAAATTTCAACAGTAGAGAGATTATTGCATTAAGAAGGGATCGTTCGCTGTTACTGTGGAGGACCATTGAGATCATTGCATGGGAGCAGAATCTGAGAATTGTTGTCTGTCATTACCATTACCCTTGAGATCATCGCCAATACTTATAGAAATTTGCAATACCATCAAGTGTGACTAGTGAAGGGGCTATGAGGATGGATACATTTTTTATCTAAATGTAATCATAATTTTTTTTTACAGTCAACGATCATCGGAGAATGTGCCCAAATTCAAGGAGACTATGTGTGAAGTAAATTTATTGCAAAGTGGCTAGCGCGGAGATTTGTGTGCTAAAGCTAAGAGTGATCAACCAGAACCAGCGTATAAAGGGTCAGAAGATGACTATGTTTTGAAATTCTTTAAGGATAATATTTTTCCATATAGTGAGTGTGAAACAAAACAGAACCTGAGAAAATATATATATATATAATAAAATAAAATAAATAAATAAAAATTTAGATTTCCTTTTGCATGTGGGAATAAAGTTGAAGCCAGAACCTGAGAAAATATATATATATATAATATATAATAAAATAAAATAAATAAATAAAAATTTAGATTTCCTTTTGCATGTGGGAATAAAGTTGAAGCATTGTAGATTGTGTGATGCTCAGGAAATGTTGGCCGCTACAGGTGAGAAATCGTACCCCTGGGAAATATTGTTGTATTATTACACATTGTCGTATAAGTTGGATTGTTTTCATTCATTAAATGACCAGCGTTCCAATTTTACAATTTTAAAGTGGTCACCCAATGAATTGAAGAGACGTTACAATTATATGTGACACGAAGAAAGAAATTGTAGTATATGTTGAGAATGTAGATTTTTCCTCCTTAATAGAGTGAGATGTCATTCGACAAGAGTGGATGTCAAAGCTATGCATGGGAGATATAGAATCTGGTCTTATTAACGAGTTGAATAAAGTAAGGAGATGAATCAATAAGTTGGATAATAAGTTGGATGGTACGTATAAGGAAGAGAATTGAAGCGGATAGAGAGTCGCAGTTTTGGATGAAGTAGTCTATCGAATATGGAAGTCTGTGAATAATTTATTTATTTTGAAGACTATAACTGTCAATAAATAGATTGTGTTCGTTGATGTTTTGTTTTCGTTCAAGCCTGCATGAAGATGTGCACAACAAAGGAGCCACATGATTATTTCACATTCCTTTTGCATCACAATGGGATAAATTAAAATCATGGATGTATATAATTCTGTAATATGCAGTGACAGAAATTTATATAACACGAAGGGAAGAAACATACTTTCTTCAAATGGCTTTTGTTTATTATTTTAATGCACTAAATCATGAGAGAGACTTAATATGAATATTTATTAGAGAGATTTTAAAGAATTATGAGAGGAAGGATTATGTGATAATTCTTAGAGTGTGTTATTTTTGGGGCTTTTGTAAAGGGTGATATCATAATGGATTTATTCATGAAATATGATTTTCTAGTACAAAGTTTAGAGAATGGAGTTGAAGTCTATATGGAAACATGAAAGTGAAAATTAAAATGTCTTTTGTAAGAAACATAATGAATTTGGAAGTCATAAAGGAGTCGTTGAGTATATAGAAAATTAAATAGTAAAAGTCCAAGTTAAAGTCAAGTTAAAGTTATTTATGTGTTGTAACAAAAAGAGTGCATTTTCGATTGTACCCAACGTACAAGGTTCATTGATGTAAAGAGTTGACGTCAAATTAGAAGTCTGGAGTCAAAAGGAAGTTTAGAGTCATAAGTCAAAAGTGCATTTAAGTTTGAGTCAGTAATTGTAGTTGGGTGCATGATCAATGGAGCCTGACACCCAAAAGTCTATTCAATGTACTTGCATCAATGGTATATTACAACAAATGAAGGTGCTTGGAATAAAAATTGTAGCAACAAGAAGACAGAAATGTGGCAAAAATAAGAAATAAGACAAGTATAATTTCTCAGCAAGTAATTACAATAGCCAAAGAAGCAAGGAGTACTCAAAAAGAAGTTTCAAGTGAAGTGAACCATTAGCCAAGTTTGGAAGAGATAAATTGGTAAGGTGTTAGTTTGATTGCAGGTTACAGTGAACAAGGTGAAGTGAGCAGAAAAAGGAGATGAAAATGACTATGGTTATTCATTTGCAGAATTCAGAGAAAAACCACAACGATGCCATCTTGGTGTAGGTGATGAAGAGTTCAAGAAAGAGATTGTTACGTTGAAGTAACAACTTGACGTGTTGATGGAGCTACTACAGAATTAGAAACATGGATGGATAATGAAGAAGACAGTTAGATGGCCATTCAAACAGTTAAGCAAGGAGACAGAAACACAAGTTGAAAGCTTTGTTAATGTAAGTGGAAAAACTACAGATAACTGAGATTATTGTATGAATTTGTGAACCGGAACAAGGATCGATGCTTGGTGAAGATGATGATGATGATGAAATGAAATATATTGATATGAACATGGGTTTGATTCCCCCATATGGCACCACCAACTGTTTAGAATATCAACATAAAGACTTGAGGACAAAATCATCTTTCGAGACTATAAAGCCTTATTTTTTAAATCTAACAATTGGTGTGTGGATGCAAGATGTGTTGTAGATGATGGACATGATATTAATTTTATTTCATGCATAGATGAAGACTAATATATTGAAATGATTTCTGAAAGAGGCTGTAAAATGCTTATGTAATGTGAAGCCGAACTACAATTTCTAGAAAAGATGTTAATGAAACCTAAATACAATCAAGTTGCGGATAAAGAAGAGAAATGTTCAAGTAGTAAAATTGTGGAACCTGAGATAAAATACAATTTGCAATTTAATGTTGAGGATTCAATTATAGAAAATGGTGATGAATATGAATCAATGTTCCAAGATAATAATAATAAACTTTAGTCGGATACTAAATTGGATGATGAGATTGACAAATTAAGAAAACTAATGGAAAAATCACATAAACCAAGATACTACAAGAAGAGGCATCAATACAACAACATGATATATTTGAATACTCGAGTATATATCATCAAAGGAGGAGGAGAGTTGCAACACAAAATCTGGAAACCTGGTGAATTAAAAGCAGAACAAGAATAGACTAAAGTTTGGGATCTAGGAGGAATTTAATCAGTTTATGAAGACATATGGTCGATAGACCATGATTTTATTTTGTACCTAGGGAGTCTGATGTAGGTGCATCTAACCTAGGGTAACATGTTTACTAAAGGAGTTAGTTTCTTAAATTAGGATTTAATTATTTATTATATTTTCCTACAGTTTTAGGAGAGAATGTGAATTACTGTAAATAGAAGGTTCTAGAGCATTTTGGAAGAATTGATAGATTTGTGGCTTAGTTAGCCCTTATATAGAGATAAGGACTTATATGAGAGATTTTACGGATCATGAGAGATATTTAGGGAATTGGTTAAGGATCTAGAACCTACTTTGGGTTCAGATCCACTTGTATAAATCTAAGTGAACCCATAAGGCATGTAAATAGGAGTGAGAGTGAGGAATGAGAGGTCAGTGAGTAGCCAAGAGTTCTCTTGTAAACATATTATTTCCATTAATGAATTATTTCTGAGATTTTTATGTGTATACATATTGTCTGGTTTTTAGTTCTACTGTGTGTGTTAATTATTAAGTGCAAACCCTATGGTCTGTGTGTCAACCCCTCTCTCCCACACACACCATGTCCTCTACACATCCTTCATTCTGCACACATTTATAGCTCTATCCAACTGTTGTCTTGCACAACTAAATCAAAATATTTTTAAATGAAATATTAAAAACTAAATTCACTAGCAATACGTGTCAAAGCACTAACCAAAGAAACCCCAGCGCCCTAAAGGACCTGCTCAGATCATTTTTTCAATGACATTGTTAGAGCACTCACTAACGCAATGGACACTCACATTGTGCCTATTAAATAAATTCATTTCCTCCACACATACCCCGTCTGTCGCACATCCTTCATTCCACACAGATTCATAACTCTATGCCACTTCTCTCCTGCTAGCTAAATCTATGAAAGTTTTAAATAGAAAATAGTTTTAAATGTAAAAGAATAAAGTCCCCTCTACACGCCCATTCTCCCCCACATACCCCTTTGTCTGCTCATCCTTTATTCTGCACAAATTCACAACTCTATGCAACCCCTACAATCAATGTCGAAGCATTAATAAAAGAAATATCCCCCCTTCTGGTCATGTAAAGGACCTACTCAGAGCATTATGTTAATGTCAATGCAATAATACTCAATGATGGAATGGTCACTCACATTATGCCTATTACATTTTGAATAAAGTCTCTTCTTTCACACATACCCCATCCTCTGCACAAATTCAGCTCTATGCAATTACTCTCTCACATAACTAAATCTATAATATGTCAACATTTTGAATCCCAAAGGGGATCCATCATTAGGACTTCTGAATGAATGATAGAAAAGCTAGAGTGGAAGATGAATACTTAGGAAATTCAGGGTCCACTACTCTTATTATAATTTTAATCCTAAATGTCTCCAGTAAAGTGATCTCATTCCATGTATTCCTTGGAGGGGATACATGGAACGAGATCACTTTACTCGAAAAATTTAGGATTAAAATTGCACAAAGGGCAGTGAACCTTGAATTCCATATGTATTCATCTTCCACTCTGGCTCTTCTATCATTCATTCAGAAGTCCTGATGATGGATCTCCTTTGGGATTCGAAATGTCGACAAAGTAAGATTATTACTGTGGATACTTTGAAATTTAACTCAACAAAAATTAACCACAGAAGTTTGAAATCCAACATAAATCTATAATAATTTTAAATGGAAAATAATAAAGTCCCAACTACACCACCGTTCTCTCATTAAATTTGTAAATGTTTTAAATGGAAAAGAGTCTAAAATTAATTTATTTTCTATGCAAAAAAGTTAAAATATATTTGGATAGTTTTATGTGTTTTATGAATTTACCCTATCCTTTGCACATCTTTCATTATGCATCGATTCACAACTTTGTCCAACTATTCACCTGTGCAACTAAATCTTTACAAGTTTTAAATGGAAATTAGCTTAAAATTAACACTGTCAAGACTTGTCTTGTTGTCAGCCTCACAGTATTAAACGAAGGAACGTCGCCACCCTTGCTAACCCCCCCCCCCCCCCCCCCCCCCCCCCCCCCCCCCCCCCCCCCCCACCCCGTTCTCCCATACATACTCCATCCTCCACACATCCTTCATTCCGCACATATTCATAACTCTATGCCACTGCTCTCACTCATAGTTAAATCTAAAAAAGATTTTTAAATTATTTTCATCCTTGTGGAATAAAGGTGTCTCTACACCCTTGATCTCTCGCATATACCTTGTTTTTCACACACTAAAGCTCCGCACAAGGAAACATAATATAATTAATTAGAGATTTGTTCAGCCCCCTGCCCACCTATGAAAAGGACCCTCAATTGCATCAATTTTGTCATCATTGAATAGAATAGTAACATAACAGTGTCAGTCTCAGTGTCAAAGCACTCACCAATGGAATACTAAAAAAAATAGTGTTTTTTTTTTTAAGCGAATTTCCAGGCATTGACAAATACCAAAAATAAAAGACCCTCCACTAGGGGAATTATTTCCCATTAGAGCTCCCTCAACCAATCTAAAATTGGAGATAAAATTTACAAAAAAATTATAAAATTATTTTTGAATTTATGGAAAAATGGAAATATTAAACATTTTCTCCAAACTTCAGTTAAAATTGCAAAAACACATCAAAATAATGCACAATCAATGCACTTTGACCGCAAGGAAAATCTTATAGTCCCTCACCAAGCCCAAATTAATAACATTAAATAACATTATTTTAAATTTTTAATAAAATATAATTATTGATAGCTATTATTTATAATAATGACATGAAAAAAATTATATGTTTATTGAATAATTGTATCATAAGTGAATTAATCAATAGAAAATATACATATTACAAGTAGGGATTTAAAAATAAGCGGACAAATTGATATTTGACTTTTTTTAATTATAAATCAATTTAATTTAATAATTATACATTTGTGTTTTTTAGGTTGCAAGTTCAAATTCAAAAAAGGGGAAGAATATATACATTCATATTTAGTATCATTATAAATTTGTTCTATCAAATAAGTATTATCTATAATATTATAATAATAAAATAAATTAATGTGAATTGTCATTATAAATACTTAATCATATTAAAATCTAATATAATTATTATTAGATAATATATATATATATTTTGTAATGTTTGGTAAGACCATCCATTTTCTGTTATATGTATAAGGCAAATTTACAACACATAGTTTTATTAGGTGGCCTCAACTCGCCCCGAGGGGAAACCAAGTCTGTTGGCCACCGGTCAGCATTATACGCCATCCAAAAACAAATTGCTTCAGTCTTTCTAGCAAGCCTAGGTAAGTTTCAGTCTCATGTCCAGATACTGTATAACTATGACAACTGACATAAACTGGAAATTTAAATTCTATCCACATAAACAAAAACTAAGCATAGGGAAACTAATCTTTCTTGACATTCTGCTCCTTAGAGTCTGAGGCTACAGGGGCAGGATCTTTAGCAGTTGCCTCTGGCATTCCAAATAGCTCCACGATGCAAGGGATGTGACGGACAATACGGTCAATCCTGATGTCCTGTTTGTGCAACTGAAATAGGATTTTCTCCATGTCTTTTTTGTAATTGGGTAGGCATTGCATTGTAACTTCCATCCCCACAGAAATTTTCTCCATTGCTTTACCAAGCAGACTTTTCATCAAGAAATAAAGATACAAGGTGTGTTTGAATTACGTATTTCTACCTCTTGTATTCCCTGGGTCAGGAACCATTATCCTCCAGACTTCTATCTCATCATCCCGGTTCCATTTTGTGTTTTATTTAATCTTCCCCGTCATCAATCAGCTTACAAATTCCTTCATCTGTTTCATCCTTGTATGACGTGGTTGCCTCTGCTATGAAGTGCTCAACATGCTTGCGTCCCCTGCAGCGTACCCTCGTGCTTAGTATTTTAGCTACCCAGGGGTCCGAGCCCTTGTTGCCATGGCCACATTCACATTTTGCTGGAGCCATGCCCTGTTCCTCTGTGCCCTATAGACATTCCAACATCGTTAGCTTCATCGCTCCATTCACCTCAACCCGACACGACTACAAATGCCTTGCTTCTCTGCCCTGCCTAGCCTGCGACGGGTTAAGGTATCCCTGTGCCCACAAGTGGCCAGGGGAATTGGGTTTCGAGCGAGGTTCACCCCGCTTTTCACCATGCCTCTCCCCCTTACCAAGGTGCAGTTGTTAGTCATCCCCTTGTGGCCGTAACCAAGCCTTCAGACTCAACTAGAGCTAAGAGTTGCAAGTGTTGTCATACCTGCATGCCCCTCCCTCTGCCAGGGATATCCTACCCAGGTTCTGCTCGCCCCTCTGCCACTCATGCCACCCGGGGTCCCTAACTACACTCTCACTACCATGCATATGCAAATTGCCGACACTGCTAATGTCTTGTCCCCCTACTTGCAGCTCTTCCTTGCCTCGCTCGGCTACACTCGCGCCCCCCCCCCCCGGTGCCGCCCGGCGTGACTTGCCCTTTAGCCCCAATACCCCTGGTTTGAGCATATAGGTAGAATCCTGTATCTCGGCTCAGCCTAGTATTGTTCATTCCAGTGCCAAAACTTTTGCTTGAAAGCAATATAAATACGACACAAAGTCGAGCCATGGCCCCCCCTTGCCTCCCCTGGTTTCAGGCGACCTCTTACCTCTCCTTCCCCCAATGGAACCCCCACTGGCGCATGGAATTACCACAAGAACCCGACCAGAACATACGAATTAAACTAGGGTGAGACCAGACTACATACCAGAGAACCATCGCTAGCCCGCAGATGTAGCTTCTCCGCCTCTCTTATGCTCTGCACTGCCTTCCGTCTCGACTGCAAAATTCACCTGCCCAGCATGTCGAATACCCTTCTCATCTCCACCAACCTTCCTTATTCCTCTCTGTGCCACCTTACGAGCCCACCTCCCATGCATTCAAGGCTAAGAACACCGCACTCCTTGCCTTGAGCATGTGGGGGGCGGCTGTAATAATCGCGGTTGTACTAACCATGTCACCTCAGGGTCTGTCTCCTCTGACACCCTCTCTCATCCCAATCAGGAGACTATTAGATAATATTAAATATCACGTAATTATCTTAAATTTTATTTATTAATTCATAATTATTTTAAATTAATTAAATTAAAATTAAGTAATTGCATACATTTTTAAAAGTTATTCAAATTTTAATATATTAAAAATTAATTTAAATAATTTTTTAAATAATATATTAATAAAAAATAATTTAAATAATAATAATTAAACAATAGTGCAATTCAGACATGTGACTAATAACAAAAAAATAGAGACATTTGACCAAATTAATAGCATGTTTTAACTTAGAAGTATTAACAAGTTTGAAATGTGTGCATTGTGTTTGGGCTATATAGGCTTAAGCAGTTGCAATATTATGATTGATAATGGAAATTCTGTGAATAGTATGAGTATATCGTTATCATATCACAAGAACTGTTGAGCTCTCGTCGTCGCAAAAACATGGAGCAAAAGTTGATAATTTGTATATAATAAAATTTCAACACGTTTTGTCAGTTCTGCTCATGCTTTTTTTATCATCTCAGTGCGTCACAGAGAAGAAAGGCGGTTTTCAGTTTGGAAGAAGGCAACTGACATCGGGCTGACCGGACACAGTGCAGGTTTGGGATAACTATATAATGGAACTCAGAAGGAGGGGTCTGTGGAGAACAGAGAGGGGCGATCAAATTTCATGGGTTGGGACTTTTTGCAAAGTACAGTACGGTTGTTGAAACTTACAAATACATGATGTTCTCCAGATTCTCTTTAAACAAAAAAAGCTGGGTTCGGATTCTCTTTAAACAACAAAAGCTGGTTTCGGAACATATGGAGAATGAAGTTCCCAACTAAGATCATCTTATAGACCTGGTTGGTGTGGCTTGACAAAACGCTTGACAAAAATATGATTTGGGAAAATCTGTAAAAGAAGGATATACATGGACCAAGATGGTGCTTACTATGTCATAACTCGAGACAAATTTACCTCTACCGCTGGAATGCCTGATTGCATCAGAGGGATGGCGTTGGACTTTTCTTTTTTTAATTTCCCCTATAGAATTTACATCTCAATTGAACAGTGTCTGTGTTGGTGGAGCGTGAGAGGAAGAATACACCAGCTTATCCTTCTTTTCATTTTCTGGGAATTATGGAGAGCCAGGAACGGAAATATATTTGATCATATTTCCATGAACACTCATAAGATTTGCTCCAACATTGCGACTTGGATGGGCACACAAGATATAAATCCGTATAAGGATAAAGACCTGAGTTATCGATATATACATCCATGCATTCAATTTCATGCTAGTTATTTTGATGGCCTTATGGAGCATGGCTTTGGACATGTCACAGGAAACAATACAAATTACACTGGCACGGTGGCACTGCAGAGGTATTATTATTATAATGTCTACTTTGGTTTGCAAAAGAATTTTCTATGGAGACTATTTACATATATGGAGATTTCAAATCTCATAAATAAAACGTTGGGGAATACTGCAAGCTGACTTAACCACATACACGATCTCAAACAATTCTTTGCACTGGGGAATACTGTTTTTTGTCGACCAAACTTTAAGGGCTGGCTTAACTACATACACAATCTCAAACAACCCTTTGTGTACATCACTCTCCGAACATAACACATATTAAGGGAGTCTAATACTGGTTGATTCTCTGCCGAAAAGGGGTCTTTCTGTAGCCACTGCCACAATGCACTTCCAATTCCTGGTGAAAACAACACTTGCATAAAATGACTCCATTCCACTTCCATAGATTTATCCCGTCTATATCTATTCAATTTGCAGAATATTTGAATATACTTGACTGCATACTGAGACAGATAATCATTATAACAGTAGGTTTATGATTTGGTATTTTTTGAACTTTTACACTTTGAAATGTTTCTTTTTGGGGTGCATTATAGTTATTGGACATGGAAATTTCCTTTGTGCATTATAGTTATTAGACATGGAGATTTCCTATCTCACATCTGATTGATTAGATGTAATCTTAGATGTAATGTATATTTGTTTAATATTAACTGTTTATGGTAAAATATATATATAAACCAGTTGTTTTTTTTCTTCTGAGAAACAAAAATGCGTCAGTATATATATATATAAACCCGTTGTATTTTTCTTCGGAAAAAAAAGCTCGTCACAGAAAACTGAAGTAACCGAAATCCTAATGATAATAATTTGAACACGTCATTCCAATGGGGTTTTGCTGCACAAATAGATCGATTTTAAATCTAACTTATATCGTGACAGGCTCCAACTTAATCCATTTAAAACAAACTAAATTTATTTATGTGGATTTTCCATAGACATCATAAACTGAGACGAGCATTTTTTTCCCTACTGTTGGCCCACAGAATCCTTGCGATGTTATCAGTAATACTCAAATAAAACACAAATACATGACGACCTTATTATCAACGTCCGGAATATGCGTTTAAGGAGTTTGCTTATAATAACCATTGTCGGCAACATATTCTGCGTTGCCAATGCCAGAGCCCGCTTCGTAGCCATTCCCGTTACGGGAACCAGTGAAATAGCCACCACCATAACCTGATCGATAGGCGCCATTACTTTCCTTACGTCCACCGTAACCCGACTCGTATTGATCACCACGTTGCCCATAGCCGGCATTAGTGCCATGCCAATCAGAGCCAGCGCCCGAAACATAAGCTTCGCTGCGGTACCCAGAGCCAGCACCCTTAGCGGAGCTCTCTTTGTATCCGGCACTAATGTCGTTCCCGACCCCCACATTTTCTGAATAGTACTCACCAGCTTTAGCTGAGCCGGAACGATACCCGCTCCCGGCTTCTCCATAGCGGGCTTCGCTCCCAGAACCAGTGCGGGAAGCCTCGCTGTCGCCATATACGTACCCATCAGTTAGGCCCAAAAAGCTGCCATTCAGGGAGATGGTTATAAATTCAAAGGCGGATATATTCTTTCTACAGGAAACTTTGGGGAAGGGTGAAGAAGTTGAAGCTGCTCTGAACTCAATTTTGCCGAGCTCGCATTTCTCAGCTATTGACTCAGTAGGACGCTCCGGAGGTATGGCGATAGGATGCAGGGAAGGGAAATTCATGATCACAAATCAATGGGGTATGAAGCATGCAATGGGCATCGAAATTCAGTCTCCAGAATTTGCCTTTCCCTTAACATTGATTAATATCTATGGTCCTTGTCAGGGAAGATTATCTTTTTGGACAGACTTTTTGTCAAAATCGGTGGTGAAAGACAAAAATCTTATCTTGGGCGGAGATCTGAATTTTTCAATTGGTAGGGCGGAGGCATGGGGGCCATAAGCTAGAGAGGACTCACTCTCTGATTTTTTTCACAATCTTCTAATCTCTAACAACTTGATAGATGCAAATCCAAGCAAGATCAAGCCGACTTGGAGAAACAGAAGAGTAGGAGACGCAAGAGTTGCAAAACGACTGGACCGTTTCCTTATAAACGAAGAGTTATCCTCCAAAGTGTCTTTGTTTAGGCAATGGGTCGAAGAGGGAGGACCCTCGGATCATTTTCCAATCTATCTAGAAATTTCCAGGCCTCCACTTAAGCCGGCAGCACCTTTCAAGTTCAATGCTACATGGTTGCAAGAGGAATCCTTTGAAAAACTGTTCAAAGAAACATGGCAACACCCAGTCAGGAATACAACCGAGGACAAGGGGTTTTTGTTTATGGAAAATTTAAAGAGACTAAAGAAAGCTTCTATAGAATGGGCAAAAGACAGGAAGCAAAAACAGAATGAAGATTTAATTAGGATCAAAGAGGAATTACAAAGGCTGGAGAGCACAGAAGCTGATAGTTATGCAACACAAGAATCAAAGGAGAAGATCCTTTCACTGGAAAAACGACAATCCCAAATTCTTTTGGCAAGAGAGGAGGAATGGAGGTTAAAGAGCAGGGCGATTTGGCTCAAGTCAGGGGATGAAAACACGAAATTTTTCCATAACTATGCAAAAGGAAGGAAATCTGTAAACACAATATGGAATCTCAAGAATGAAGAGGGTAGGGAGATAAAGACGTTTGAGTCCCTTTCAGCGCTTGGACAAAGGCATTTCCAAAGCTTGTATACAGACCAAGGAGAGATTACAATCGCTGAAATTATCAAGACTGCTCAATGTTTCCCTCGGTATGTGGATGGGGAAGAAATAGAGGAATTGATGAGTGAAGTCTCTCAGGAAGAAGTGAGCTATGTCATCAAATCAATGGCCAAAGACAAAAGCCCAGGTCCGGATGGGTGGACCATTGAGCTTTTTCAACACTTCTTCGATTTGATAGGTTCTGAGATAACTGAGGTGGTTGACGAATCCAGAAGAAAGGGAGAGGTATACAGTCCGTTTAATGCAACCTTTATAGCCCTCATCCCTAAAAAGGAAAAACCTGAGACATTTGAAGACTTCAGGCCGATTTCATTGTGCAATTGTATTTACAAGATAATCGCCAAAGTGATTGCTATTCGCATAAAGCCGATCCTAACAAGATGCATATCCAGCGAACAATTTGGGTTCCTAAATGGGAGACAGATACATGAAGCTATAGGAGTGGCGCAGGAGACCTTGCATAGTATTAAACAGAAGAACTTGAAGGGAGCTGTAATAAAAATTGACTTATCAAAAGCATATGACAGAATTAGCTGGAATTATCTCAGGCTGCTTTTAACTCATTTAGGCTTCAATGTGGATTTTATCAGTTGGATCATGGGCTGCTTTTCAAATGTCAGTTATGTGGTTCTCATAAACGGGGCAGCTACTTCTTTCTTTAAAGGTCAGAGAGGATTGAGACAAGGATGCCCCTTGTCACCCCTGCTCTTTCTATTAGCTGCTGAAGGACTAAGCCAGCTGATTAAAAAGGCCAAAAGGGAAGGGAAGGTAAAAGGGATTGAAGTGGCGGTAAATTTGTTCATATCCCATCTTCTTTTTGTTGACGATATTTTGATTTTCTCAAATGGATCCTCCAATGAAATAAAAGAATTGAAACTCATTTTTGACCTCTTTTTGAAAGCAACAGGAATGTGTATAAATATCAGAAAATCTCAGATCATTCAGGAAGGTTTAAATAGACAGGAGGAAGCTCAGATCCTTTCATCTTTTCCTTTTGATATATGCAATATGGATGAGACTTTTAAGTACTTAGGCTTTTGGCTGAAGCCTAATGCATACAGGTAAGAAGACTGGAACTGGTTGATAGCCAAAATAGAAGCCAGAATTGCGCATTGGAGCTACAAATGGCTGTCAAGAGCAGGGAGATTGACCCTAATCAAAGCAGTGCTTTTAGCCATGCCGGTTTACTGGGCAGCTTTAACCTGGGTGCCAAAAGGGATACTGGAGAAAATAAGAAGAATATGCAGTAGGTTTCTCTGGGCTGGCTCGAAGGATGATTCTGTTCTCCCTTGGGTTGCCTGGGACAAAGTGGCAAGACCTAAAGAATGGGGAGGATGGGGAATAAAAAACCTTAATGATTTCAGTCTTTCGTTGGCAGCCAAATCAGGTTGGAGGCTCATAAAGGTGGAAAATTTATGGACAAGAGTCGTAAAGAGGAAATATATAGATCCGATTCCGTTAGAAGACTGGATTAGAAGCCAAAATAAGAAAAAGAAGAATGTCTCGGTGGTATGGAAAGCAACGGTGGAATCCTTCAAAGTAGTCGAACGAGGGCTGGCATGGAAGATAGGAAATGGGAGAAATCTGCAGTTAGGAAAAGACCCATGGGTGGGCTGCAATGGAAACTATGCTTTAACCCCTGGACTAATTGGACAGTTAGAACAAAAAGGTATTTTCTTCCTAAACCAGGTTGAGAAAGTTGGGCACTCGTCAATATGGGGACAAGCTTGGAAATCAGGCGAAGAGTTGGACTTAGAGGCCCCTTGGTGGAATGAATGGAACGCATATATCCAGGAACTATCAAGAACAAATGTCAGAATAAGAGAGGAATCAGACCAGCTGATTTGGGCTCATGGAGTACTCCCCTCGCAACGGATATAAATTCATCATGTCAGGAAAGGGATGGGAAGAGCCTGAATGGTGGGCTAGGAACTTATGGAAATTAAAATGCCCAGCGAAAGCCAGGCTTTTCTTCTGGTGCATTTTAAAAAGGAAAACTCCTACTTGGGATATCCTTCAAGGCAGATTTTTGCAAGGTCCGGGACGATGTTCTTTATGCAAAACGGATTCTGAAACTATCAATCACTTATTCCTTTTTTGTCCAGTAGCCAAAAATGTCTGGGCAGAGGCAGAAAAGCTGATGAATAAGAAGTTTGATTGGGTAGGAAGGAATCTGAATGAAGCATGGGACAATTGGTGGAAAAATAATCCAGAAGGTAATATGCGGAACTTACCTCTTATAATCTGTTGGGGGGTATGGATCGCCCGAAATCGGAGCATTTTTCAAGATAAGGAATGCCAGGTATCAGCTATAGCAATTCAAAGTACTATGATCTACTCAACTATCCCTGAACCAGAAAAAAACAAAGCCCAGAGACAGCATAGGATAGAACAAATTCATGAAGGCGTTCCCTGGGCATATTTCGACGGGGCCTCTCAAAACAACAGGGCAGGTGCAGGAATCATTTTTCACACAAATTCTCATCAGTCTTTTAAAGCCTCTGTTGGTTTAGGTTCTGGATCGAACAATTATGCAGAGCTCTCGGCCTTAAAGCTCCTTCTCTGTTGGCTCATCCAAAGGGGCATTTTCAGGATTCAGGTCTTCGGTGATTCTTTAAATGTCATTAACTGGGTTAATGGTCAAAGTATGTGCAGAAATCAGATTTTAATCTCTTTGGTTGATGATATTCAGGTTCTCAAATCGTCCTTCAACAGCTTCTCACTATCCCACATATACAGGGATCGTAATGATATCGCTGATAAGCTCTCCAAGGAAGGACTGCAGATGAATCCGGGCAGCTGGAAAATTGTTGAAGAAGAGCTCGGACAAATTCGAGTGTCAGAGATTCCCCCTTACGAAAACAGGGGCGGAAATCAGGCGGGGATGTAAGAGTCTGCTCGCTTTTCGTTGCTGGAGTGTGTCTGCTACTCCAGAGTTGCCTTATCCGTATTGTCAGTGTTCGATTTACATTTCTCACTCTCAGAAGTTTGGGTCCCGAGATCGGTCTTCATTCTTCCTGTTGGCCGCCTTTTCTCTGCTGATGCCTTTTCCATGCTGAAAGTGCCCCTGCGCTACTCTCTGTGCGTCCTTTAGCACGGTTGCTTCTTCAAATTGTATCGGATTTTTCTTTTGGGCGCTTTTTTTATATGGGATCGGTTTCAGCATGCGTCTTTCTCTAGTTTTTGCTGCTGGATCTTTTCTTTCCTTTCAGAATTTTCGTGTTGTTGCAAAGTTCTCTCCTTCTGAGTAGAACTGGTTTCTTTGCCTGTTTGCTTTTCTCCTTATGGAAAAGCTTTAAATAGGTGAGTTTTCTTTGTTTTGGTTTTTTGGACCGGAGGTCCTTGTTGAAAAACAGTTTTGCTTCAAGGCAGTGTTTATGGTCTGTTCCATACCTGCTTAGAAATGCCTCGCATGTGCAATGTAACTTTTTATCCTTTCAATAAAAAGTTCGCTTTTTCTTCGAAAAAAAAAAAAAAAAAACACTTAAGACTATATTTTATTATAAATATAAAATTAGTTTATACATGATATAGAATTATTATAAAATTGTGTTTAATATAAGATTATATTTTTCCCGCTGAAAAATAAGATAGATCTACTCAAAAGGGGTAAACTCATAATCTCTTAATGACAAAGTGTTTTAGTAATGAGATTTTGAAAATTTGAGCTAATCCTCAAAGATTAACCTAGAATTATATTATTCTAAAAATATCTACATGATTAATTATTTTGATAAAGTAACTTGTGTACAATTTAAAAAAAAAAAAAAACCTTTCTACTATATCTTGGTTTTACCTCAATTGTATTATTGTATGTAATGATGCATATAATGATATCAAGGTAATTATAATTTACGAGGTAAGAGAAAATGTTATTCGGATTATATGTACTTATGTTTTGAAAACTGTCAGACATGAATCAAAGTCAGTGGTGGTAAGAAATGTCAAACATTCAAGAGTAAAATCACACTATGCCTAAATAAACGAATTACTGGTTGTGTGACTCTGTGGTGATTATGAAAATCAACATGGCAAGGAATCAAGTATATTATTTTTAAACATTTATTGCGTAAATATTATTATATTTTAACTCTAAGCGAAATAATATTTATATTTTAGGGGATTTTTATATATCTTTCGACAAGATATGTTTATCACAAATAAAATAAATTATTTAAAATTTATAAAAAACGAATGCATATAATTCCTCTTCGATGCTTAATAATTGGTTGAAACTATTTTTATTAAATTAAAATTTACAATACTAAAAATTACATAATAATAAATATCTTTTCATTATTTTTTTAAATAAATATATAATAATAAAATTCATATAATGATAAATAATTTTTTTGGTAAGTAAGCAGTGAGATTTTTATTTATATGTAAAATAAAAAATACATAATCTATATGTTGGTTTGTTAACCTTAAAGCCAGACTAGTTGCAGTGAAACCAAGTTTTTATTAGTCTTTTGTCCATCCCATTATTGATATTCTTATGATGTGTGCAAAATTTACGAAAAAACATACAAAGTCCTTAGAGACTTGATACCATGTAGGTTTGAGCCATCTAGCTCACCTGACCTTCAAATTACCTAATCGACTTACCTTATCATATATAACAAAAGCATAAGAAAAGCCATGGAAGAACATACAACATTATTTAAAACTTAGGTTCAGGGAAAATTGTCAGATAGGGATCCCACATGTCAGAGCCTCGAGTTGGCGAGCGTCCTAGAGAGTCAAAAAACCGACAATGGCAGTTAAAGACGCGCGGTCGCAAGTTAAGTGCGACGAGCACCCGAGTTCGGTTAAAAGCGACTCAGAGGTGGAATTTCGGTTTCATGCGACCGAGTCGTGCAATGAGACGTGCGACGGGATGTGTGATGAGTTGTGTGATGAGATGTGGGACAATTCGTGCAACGAATTGTGGGATGGGAGCATGTGATAGGAAAATAATAAAGTCCCAACTACACCACCGTTCTCTCATTAAATTTGTAAATGTTTTAAATGGAAAAGAGTATAAAATTAATTTATTTTCTATGCAAAAAAGTTAAAATATATTTGGATAGTTTTATGTGTTTTATGAATTTACCCTGTCCTTTGCACATCTTTCATTATGCATCGATTTACAACTTTATCCAACTGTTCACCTACGCAACTAAATCTTTACAAGTTTTAAATGGAAATTAGCTTAAAATTAACACTATCAATACTTGTCTTGTTGTCAACCTCATAGTATTAAACGAAGGAACGTTGCCGCCCTTGCTACGCTCCCCCTCCCTCGCCCCGCACTCCCCCCCCCCCCCCCCCCCCCCCCCGGTTCTCCCATCCATACTCCATCCTCCACACATCCTTCATTCCACACATATTCATAACTTTATGCCACTGCTCTCACGCACAACTAAATCTAAAAAAGATTTTTAAATTATTTTCATCCTCGTGGAATAAAGTTGTCTCTACACCCTTGATCTCTCGCATATACCTTGTTCTTCACACACTAAAGCTCCGCACAAGGAAACATAATATAATTAATTAGAAATTTGTTCAACCCCCTGCCCGCCTATGAAAAGGACCCACAATTGCATCAATTTTGTCATCATTGAATAGAACAGTAACATAACAGTGTCAGTCTCAATGTCAAAGCACTCACCAATGGAATGACCACTCAAAAAATTAGTTTTTTTTTTTTTAATTATTATTTTAAAGGGAATTATGTCCCATTAGAGCTCCCTCAGCCAATCTAAAATTAGAGATAAAATTTACAAAAAATTATAAAATTATTTTTGAATTTATGGGAAAATGGAAATATTAAACATTTTCTCCAAACTTTGGTTAAAATTGCAAAAACACATCGAAATAATGCACAATCAATGCACTTTGACCGCAAGGCAAATGTTATAGTCCCTCACCAAGCACGAATTAATAACATTAAATAGCATTATATTAAACTTTTAATAAAATATAATTATTGATAACTATTATTTATAATAATAACATGAAAAAAAATTCTATATTTATTGAATAATTGTATCATAAGTGAATTAATCAATAGAAAATATACATAATACAAGTAGGCATTTAAAAATAAGCGGACAAATTGATATTTGACTTTTTTTAATTATAAATCCATTTAATTTAATAATTATACATTTGTGTTTTTTTAGGGTGCAAGTTCAAATTCAAAAAGGGGAAAGAATATATACATTTTCATATCTAGTATCATTATAATATTTAGTATCATTATAAATTTGTTCTATCAAATAAGTATTATCTATAATATTATAATAATAAAATAAATTAATATGAATTGTTATTATAAATACTTAATCATATTAAAATATAATATAATTATTATTAGATAATATATATATATTTTTATAATGTTTGGCAGGACCATCCATTTTCTATTATATGTATAAGGCAAATTTACAACACACAGTTTTATTAGGTGGCCTCAACTCGCCCCAAGGGGAAACCAAGTCTGTTGGCCACCGGTAAGCATTATATGCCATCCAAAAACAAATTGCTTCAGTCTTTCTAGCATGCCTAAGTAAGTTTCAATCTCATGTCCAGATACTGTATAACTATGACAACTAACATAAACTGGAAATTTAAATTCTATCCACATAAACAAAAACTAAGCATAGGGAAACTATTTTTTCTTGACATTCTGCTCCTTAGAGTCTGAGGCTATAGGGGCAGGATCTTCAGCAGTTGCCTTTGGCACTCCAAATAACTCCACGATGCAAGGGATGTGACGGACAATACGGTCAATCCTGATGTCCTGTTTGTGCAACTGAAATAAGATTTTCTCCATGTCTTTTTTGTAATTGGATAAGCCCTACATTATAACTTCCATCCCCACAGAAATTTGCTCCATTTCTTTACCAAGCAGACTTTTCATCAAGAAATACAGATACAAGATGTGTTTGAGTTGCATAATTCTACCTCTTGTATTCCCTGGGTCAAGAACCATTGTCCTCCAGACTTCTATCTCATCATACCAGTTCCATTTCATGTTTTATTTGATCTTCCCAGTCATCAATCAACTTACATATTCCTTCATCTGTTTCATCCTTGTATGTCGTGGCTACCTCTGCTATGAAGTGCTCAACATGCTTGTGCCCCTGCGGCCTTCCCTCGTGCTTGGTATTTTAGTTGCCCGGGGGTCCGGGCCCTTGTTGCCATGGACACGTCCACGTTTTACTGGAGCCACGCCATGTTCCTTTGTGCCCTATATACTTTCCAACATCATTAGCTTCATTGCTCCATTCACCTCAACCCGACACGACTACTCATGCCTTGTTTCTCTGCCCTGCCTAGCCTGAGACGGGTTAAGGTATCCCTGTGCCCACAAGTGGCCAGGGGAATTGGGTTCCGAGCGAGGTTCACCTCACTTTTCACCATGCCTCTTCCCCTTACCAAGGTGCAGTTGTTAGTCATCCCCTTGCGGCCGTAGCCAAGCCTTCAGACCCATCTGGAGCCAAGCGTTGCAAGTGTTGTCACACCCGCATGCCCCTCCCTCTACGAGGAATATCCTACCCAAGTTCTACTTGCCCATCTGCCACTCATACCACCTGGGGTCCCTAACTGCACTCTCACTACCATGCATATCCAAATGCCAGGGTTTGCTTGGCAAATTGCCGACACTGCTAATGTCTCGTCCCCCTACCTGCAGCTCTTCCTTGCCTCGCTCGGCTACACTCAGCCCCCCGATGTGACTTGCCCTTTAGCCCCAATACCCCTGGTCTGAGCATACAGGTAGAATCCTGTATCTTGGCTCAACCCATTATTGTTCATTCCAGTGCCAAAACTTTTGCTTGAAAGCAATACAAATACGACACAAAGCTGAGCCATGGCCCCCCCTTGCCTCCCCTAGTTTCTCCCTCGCTGAGTTAAGCCCCATTTGGGTGGCCTCTTACCTCTCCTTCCCTCCAGCGGAACCCCCACCAGCACATGGAATTACCACAAGAACCCGACCAGAACATATGAATTAAACTAGGATGAGCCCACACTACATACTAGAGAACCATCGCTAGCCCGTAGATGTAGTTTCTCCGCCTCTCTTCTGCTTTGCACTGCCTTCTGTCTCGACTGCAAAATTCACCTGCCCAGCATGTCGAATACCCTTCTCATCTTTGCCATCCTTCCTTATTCCTCCCTCTGGCACCTTGCCAGCCCACCTCCCATGCAATCAAGGCTAAGAACACTGCACTCCTTGCCTTGAGCATGTGGAGGGCAACTGTAATAATCACAGCTGTACTAACCATGTCACCTCAGGGCATGTCTCCTCTGACACCCTCTCTCATCCCGATCGGGAGATCATTAGATAATATTAAATATCACGTAATTATCTTAAATTTTATTTATTAATTCATAATTATTTTAAATTAATTAAATTAAAACTAAATAATTGCATACATTTTTAAAAGTTATTCAAATTTTAATATATTAAAAATTAATCAAAATAATTTTTTTAATAATATATTAATAAAAATAATTTAAATAATAATAATTAACCAATAGTGCAATTTAGATATCTGACTAATAACAAAAAAATAGAGCCATTTGACCAAATTAATAGCATGTTTTAACTTAGAAGTATTAACAAGTTTGAAATGTGTGCATTGTGTTTGCTCTCTATAGGCTTTGTGAAGATTATTGTGGGAATATGTTGTCGTCTAGGAATTTTAAATCTTAAAAACTTTTCAAATCTATACCATTTATTTATTTTAATAATTTAAAAAAAAAATATCATTGAATATGAATTATTTTTTATTGTATTTGACGAGTAAATTACATTGTACTAAGTCATTTGACTTTCAAATTTCATCCATACTTACCAGTGTTATCCCAAATCTACTCCCATGTATTTATGTGCGCCTTATCGTTGTTTTATGCACAAAACTATACACACGTCTACAAAGAAGTCCGCGGTAAGGTCCCGTATCAAGCTCAGTTGCGACTTGGCATTATGAGTAGGTCCCGTATCAAGCTCAGTTGCTACCTCGCATTATGAGTGATGGTACCTGCAAAGTAGGACCACGTCAGTGTACATTCAACAATGGACATGGACGAAGTGTTCAGGGTTCAAGATCGCAACAATATAGTTCCTTAGTAAAAATAAATAAAGTAGGGAGTGGTTTATAATGTAATTTTTAGATTTTTTGTGATTGAATTTGGTATAAAAATTTACGGTGAAATTTTGATTTATGTTATTTAAAGTGATTCCCCAATCGAGGATGATAGCAATCTGGGAAATCAATTTTCTTTTAACCCAGGAGATCCACGAGGCCCTCAGGCTTACTCTCAAACTCAACCTGAGTCCCCCTTTCTGGAGATGCTGGAAGATGTCGTGGTGCCTTCCCCATCGAAGGTAAACAAAGCGGATTTTCAAAGTCCTCCCATCCCGGAGCAGCATGAGGAGGCTGCGGTACCTTCCCCGCCAGTCATGAATAGAGCGGATTTTGTTGTAGGATCACATCCTATTCAAATCACTTCTTCATCGCCCTCTCCCAGCAGATCTCCCAACAGATCCTCCTCTATTATTCAAAAAGGTAAAGAACCCATGATTTCTCCGACGCCTTTCAATTCCCCATATGAATCTCCGACAACAGATTTGATAGTGATATCGATCTTCTTCTCCAGCGGAACCCTCCCATCCTTGAACCATTGACTATCCATAAGCCTTCCTTTCCAATCATTAGCCCCAATTCTGCCAAAAATATCACTGTCAGAAAAAAGCATAAAGGGGGCAGCCGTCACTTCAGAGGCAGAACGATTGCTACCGAATTGGGGGTCTCCAATTTGTCCCTTGTGGATGTCCCAATCATGGAACCACCTGTTTCTCAGCCCCTTAGAGCATGCTCGGCTGGCCAGCCTTCAAAATGACCTTTTTGATATCTTTCAACATCAGGGGTTTAGGTGCCGCCCTAAATTTTTGGCGCTAAAGGAGATCCTCTTCTCTGTTCATCCCTATATTATATTCATTCAGGAAACAATGCACCCTAGTTCAGTGTCTCTGGCTTTCTTCAGAAAAATGTTTCCGTCTTGGCACATGGCAGCTACTGAAACTGAAGGTTTGTCTGGAGGTCTGGTCATATTGTGGGATCCGCTTAGAGTCAAAGCAAAGGCTTTCAAATGCTGTGCAGGAATTCTCATCTCGGCCTCAATCAGAGGAAGGCCTCAGATCCTCAACATTTTGAATATTTATGCGCCCTATAAGAACAGGCTCCCCTTTTGGACTAATTTGTTTAATTCTGAAATCTTAGACATTGAGTCCTTACTAATTGCTGGTGATCTAAATTTGACCCTTAACTCTGAGGAATGTTGGGGCCAATGTAGGAGGAAAGATCGCTTGGCAGACAAAATGCGCCAGGAGCTATTGAAGAGAGACTTAGTTGATATCATCCCTGAGAAAATGGTTCCAAAGTGGGACAATGACAGGATTGGGCCAGCTTTCATAGCAAAGAGAATTGATCGTTTTATTCTAAGTGCCAGCATCATTGAGAAATGGGGAATGCCGATAGCCAGAACAGGAAATGATTTCGCATCGGACCACAAACCTATCTATTTGGAATGGAAAGATATGATGCAAAGGAAGGGCTATCCCTTCAAATTCTTCAATTATCATCTTAAGGACAAATCCTTCAATGAGCTCATTTCAAAATCCTGGAGGGACATAAATCAATCCGAAGATGCCTTTCTTCTCACTTTTCGGGAAAAAGTCCAGCTGTTAAGAAAAGTCGCAAAAGATTGGCAAATAAAAAAGCGGAAGAATGACAAGCAGGAGCTCCTGGATATTAAAAAAGAAATATGTTTTCTCTCCAATTCGATGCATTATAATGGCCTGTCTTTTGATCAGAAAACTCTCATCAGATCCTTGGAAAAAAGAAGAAAGAGCTTCTGCAAAAAGAGGAAGCAATATGGAGGCTAAAAAGCAGGGCGACATGGCTCAAGGAGGGTGACCGAAACACAAAGTTTTTTCACAATTATGCGAATGCTCGGAGAGTGAGGAACTCCATATGGAAAATTGAAGATGGAAAGGGCGGCTTTTTCTACTCCCATCAGGAAATCTCGGCGAAGGCTACAAGATTCTTTCAAAACCAATATAAAAGGCAGAGATGCGAAGCAAGTGACATCATGTGGGCAGTGGATTCGCTGCCTGTCATGTTTGACGAGAGGGCAAATGATGAATTCTTCAAGCCTATAACGGAGGAGGAATTGCTTGAGACAATCAAAAAGTTTAAAAAGGAAAAAATTCTGGGGCCAGATGGCTGGCCGATAGAATTCTTCTCTCACTTCTATGAGCTGTTCAAGAATGATATGCTGAACATGGTGGATGTCTCTCGCATCTCTGGGAATATCAATAGCGCATTATCTGCCACTTTCCTAGCCCTTATTCCTAAGAAGGACAAATCGACATCGTTCTTGGATTACAGGCCGATTGCTTTATGCAATTCTCTCTATAAAATCATCTCTAAGATAATTGCTGACAGATTGAAGGTTGTCCTAAATTCCTTTATATCAAAGGAACAACACGCTTTTTTAAAGGACAGACTCATCCTGGATGCGGTTGCCATGGCCCAAGAATGCCTATTCACAATTAATTCCAAGAACATCGATGTTGCTGCTCTAAAAATAGACCTCAAAAAGGCATTTGATTGTGTTGACTGGGGCTTCCTCAGAATTCTTCTAGCCAAAATTGGCTTAAGGTCGCAAGGAATCAACTGGATTATGGCGTGTGTTGAAAACGCCAATTTTTCAGTCATTATCAACGGTATCCCTTCATCCTTCTTCAAAGCGGAGAGGGGCCTTCGCCAAGGATGCCCTCTCTCCCCTCTTCTCTTCATCCTGGTGATGAATTCTCTCAGCTCTTAGATTAACAGGGTTGTGTCAGAAGGAAGATGTAGGCCGGTTAAAATATGCAAGGATATATCTCTCTCTCACAATCTATTTGCAGATGATATTCTCATCTTTGCGATGTTATGCAAATCATCATGGGTCTGTCTCAATGTGATCTTCCTCAAATTTCGATCTGCAACAGGCTTGAGTATAAACAAGGACAAATCTACGTTATATCATAATGGATCAAATTCTGCCTTAACTCAATGGATTGCAGCGCTGTTTGGCACAAACATTGCTTTGATAAAGGATGGGTTTACTTATCTGGGATTCCATTTAAAAGCAAAAGGATATCGCATCCGGGACTGGCAGTGGCTGATTGATCGTTTTTACAACAAAATTTCTAGATGGGAGATGCGTTTTTTATCCCTGGCAGGCAGACTGATTTTGGTGCAAGCTGTTCTCTCTCAAATGGCAGTGTATTGGGCCCATCTCTTCCTACTTCCTTCATCTATCTCAAAAAAGATGTCTTCTTTGGCAGCAAACTTCTTATGGGGCGGTCGATCTCATATGTCCAAGATTCATTTAGCTAAGATGGATTTAATTACAAGGCCGAAGCAGAAAGGTGGCTGGGGTCTTCTGCACATGGTTTCCTTTGGGAAAGCCCTTCTATGCAAATCTCTTATTAGAGGTATTTATGGCAAGAGCCTGTGGAGTAGCATCATAAATCAAAAATATCTCAAAGGGCGGAGTATGGTCTACTGGTTCAGAAGGAAATCGTTGGGAATCAGGTCAGGTTCGCCCATATGGAAAGGCTTCAGAAAGCTTCAATCCTTCTTCTTGGGAAACTTAAAATGGTCCCTTTCTTCTGGCTCCTGTGTTTACATTGGACTCGACCCAACGCTGCTCAAGCTGGAATCGATGATCTCTCCTGACTTGCTCCTCTTCTTTTTCTCAAAAGGTCTTTTTACGTGGAATAAGCTTATAAATTCTTGGACCTCACAGATCCCTGTTTGGAAGAATGGAGATGATTTATCCATTCCCCTCCCTCTTCGCCCCTTATGGGAATCGGCTGTCAACAGTTTCACAAGCAAAGGAATCTTGCAATCGGGTTCATCTGATGAACTCATTTGGTCCCTTGAGAAGCCTTCTCATTTAATTTCTGTTAAAGATTTATATGCTGCTCTCTCTCCTGGCCGTCCGCCTTCCTCTCCATCCTTTCCTTTCAATTTTTGGAAAGCTTCCTGTCCGCTTAAGATGATTCTCTTCTCTTGGCTTCTCTTCTCTAACAGAAATCTCTCCTGGGAGGTTCTTCAAAGAAAAGGTTGGCAGGGTCCGGGTCGATGTCAAATGTGCCTCATCGATGCTGAATCCAATCTACACATGTTCTTCCAATGTGGCGCAACATCTTCAATCTGGTATGAACTGTCCTTAAATTATGGTTTTTCTCACCAGGTTTTTCCTTCTGTTCAGGATGGTTTCAGGTGGTGGAGCTCGCAACGCCCTCCCTGGCGTTCTCTTTTTGTTATTACTTGCTGGTTCCTTTGGAAGTGGAGGAATGAACACATCTTCCAGAACTCCTGTCTGCCCCTTGACTCCATCTTGATCAAAATTTCGGGCTATATGCCTTCTGTGGATTAATTTCTGTCTTGGCATCATATGTATTTTGTTGTTTCCAGATCTGTTTTTATCATGCTTTTGTGGGATATCTCCCCTGGAGATCATGTGGCGCTATGCGCTTAATGCTTTGATTTTTAGTCATCTATGCGGTTTTGATCCTATGATCCTATGACAGTATCTGATTTCTGAACATCTGCGCCTAAGGCATTTTGTCCTCCTATGTATCACGACTTTTATATTCTCTTAATATAAATCATGAAGTTTTTTCTTTCTGAAAAAAAAAACACTTGTGATTTAAATTTTTTTTTATTAAATTTTAGAAAAATTACACTGAAAAAACCACCCAAATTTTTTTTCAAAAAATCTCACTAAAAACAAAATAATCCAACCCACCATAAACAACTCAGATTCAACCACATCGGTCAAAATTGTTGATCCTAACTATATATTCTCCCGTAGTAAACCGCGGATCCCCTGAAATTCATGATAAAATGACATGTTGGTATTGCGTTTCTGTATTTAAAAAAAAAAACAAAATCGTAAGCAGTAAAGGCAAACATCCACTGTTTATACCAACCATAGTTACCCAATTCCGCCGTATCAGACCAAGAAAAAGGAATATTCATTAGCTCGTTCCATTCGACCGAATTATCCGTCAAAAGTCGATTCGTTTTACGATACCTGGGCACGGAAGGATGGGAAGACCGAAATTGAATTAAAAGGAGTTTCTCTTGCCGAAAGAGTTAAAAAATACTTCCCTACAGCCTAGAGAGGGGGAGCAGTGAGCAGTGAGCAGCGAAGCGAAAGCGAGAGGGAACCTTACTCAAATTACAAGTAAATTGGTAGATTATGAAACATATGATTGATGTGGTGGTTGGGGCGGTTGGTTTTCGCACCCCAACCACGTTCGAATTTTGGGCGATGCGCATTGCTGCTGTAGCATTTCGATGTTCATGTATGTGTTTGAGGATGACGTATGATGAATATTGTATGATGTATGATGAATCTGCTCGCTTCCGCGATATAAGATGTATTATGATTCTTCAGTGGGAATTCTCTCCCCCACTAAAAAAATAGTTGAATTTATCTTGTTTAATAGACTAATTTTTTCTAAATTAAAATTTCCTTAATCAAATTGTTTTTTCCCATCTTTTCATATTTTATCACTCAAAACACTGTTTTGTTACTGACATATATCTTTTGTAACCCACTTTCGGTTATAACGGTGGAACATCGAACTTTCCAAGCCATGTATCCTCATGACTATAGTAATAATAAGCTAAATAAAGCAGTTGCAATATTATAATTGATAATGGAAATTCTGTGAATAGTATGAGTATATCGTTATCATATCACAAGAACTGTTGCGCTCGTCGTCGCAAAAATATGGAGTAAAAGTTGATAATTTGTATATAATAGAATTTCAACACGTTTTTGTCAGTGCTGCTCATGCTTTTTTTATCATCTCTATAAGTGCGTCACAGAGAAGAAAGCCGGTTTCCAGTTTGGAAGAAGGCAACTGACATCGGGCTGACCGGACACAGTGCAGGTTTGGGATAACTATATAATGGAACTCAGAAGGAGGGGTCTGTGGAGAACAGAGAGGGGCGATCAAATTTCATGGGTTGGGACTTTTTGCAAAGTACAGTACGGTTGTTGAAACTTACAACTTACAAATACATGATGTTCTCCAGATTCTCTTTAAACGACAAAAGCTGGTTTCGGAATATATGGGGAATGAAGGTCCCAACTAAGATCATCTTATACAACTGGTTGGTATGGCTTGACAAAATGCTTGACCAAATTTTGATTTGGGAAAATTTGTAAAAGAAGGATATACATGGACCAAGATGGTGCTTACTATGTCATAACTCGAGACAAATTTACATGTACCGCTGGAATGCCTGATTGCATCAGAAAGATCAGAGGGATGGCGTTGGACTTTTCTTTTTTTTTAATTTCCTCTATAGAATTTAGATCTCAGTTGAACAGTGTTTGTGTTGGTGGAGCGTGAGAGGAAGAATACACCAGCTTATCCTTCTTTTTATTTTCTGGGAATTATGGAGAGCCAGGAACGGAAACATATTTGATCATATTTCCATGAACACTCGTAAGATTTGCTCTAACATTGCGACTTGGATGGGCACACAAGATATAAGTTCGTATAAGGATAAAGACTTGAGTTATCGATATATACATCCATGCATTCAATTTCATGTCAGTTATTTTAATGGCCATGTGGAGCAGGGCTCTGGACATGTCACAGGAAACAATACGAAATACACTGGCACGGTGGTACTGCAGAGATATTATTATTATAAGGTCTACTTTGATGGCCATATGGAGCATGGCTTTGGACATGTCACAGGAAATAATACAAAATACACTGGCAGGGTGACACTGCAGAGATATTATTATTATAAGGTCTACTTTGGTTTGCAAAAGAACTTTCTACATGGACATTTCAAATCTCTCATAAATAAAAGGTTGGGAATACTGCTTTTTTTCCGCCAAACCTTGAAAGCTAACTCAACCGCATACACAATCTCAAACAGTTCTTTGCGCTAGGGAATACTGTTTTTTCTCCACCAAACCTTAAAGGCTGGCTTAACTACATACACAATCTCAAACAACCCTTTGTGTACATCACTCTCCGACAAATAACACATATTAAGGGAGTCTAATACTGGTTGATTCTCTGCCGAAAAGGGGTCTTTCTGTAGCCACTGCCACAATGCAGTTCCAATTCCTGGTGAAAACAACACTTGCATAAAATGACTCCATTCCACTTCCATAGATTTATCCCGTCTATATCTATTCAATTTGCAGAATATTTGAATATACTTGACTGCATACTGAGACAGATAATCATTATCACAGTAGGTTTATGATTTGGTATTTTTTGAACTTTTACACTGATGTTTTTTTTTTGGGGTGCATTATAGTTATTGGACATGGAAATTTCCTTTGTGCATTATAGTTATTAGACATGGAGATTTCCTATCTCATATCTGATTGATTAGATGTAATCTTAGATGTAATGTATATTTTTTTAATATTAACTGTTTATGGTAAAATATATATAAACCAGTTGTTTTTTTTCTTCTGAGAAACAAAAATGCGTCAGTATATATATATATAAACCGTTGTATTTTTCTTCGGACAAAAAAAGCTCGTCACAGAAAACTGAAGGAACCGAAATCCTAATGATAATAATTTGAACACGTCATTCCAATGGGGTTTTGCTGTACAAATAGATCGATTTTAAAACTAACCTATATCGTGACAGGCTCCAACTTAATCCATTTAAAACAAACTAAATTTATTTATGTGGATTTTCCATTGACATCAGAAACTGAGACGAGCATACAGGAGATAGCATAGAAATCTAAATACCAAATTCTAAATTTCTAAAAGCATTTTTTTCCCTACTGTTGGCACACAGAATCCTTGCGATGTTATCAGTAATACTCAAATAAAACACAAATACATGACGACCTTATTACCAACGTCCGGAATATGCGTTTAAGGAGTTTGCTTATAATAACCATTGTCGGCAACATATTCTGCGTTGCCAATGCCAGAGCCCGCTTCGTAGCCATTCCCGTTACGGGAACCAGTGAAATTAGCCACCACCATAACCTGATCGATAGGCGCCATTACTTTCCTTACGTCCACCGTAACCCGACTCGTATTGATCACCACGTTGCCCATAGCCGGCATTAGTGCCATGCCAATTAGAGCCAGCGCCCGAAACATAAGCTTCGCTGCGGTACCCAGAGCCAGCACCCTTAGCAGAGCTCTCTTTGTATTCGGCACTTACGTCGTTCCCGACCCCCGAATTTTCTGAATAGTACTCACCAGCTCTAGCTGAGCCGGAACGATACCCGCTCCCGGCTTCTCCATAGCGGGCTTCGCTCCCAGAACCAGTGCGGGAAGCCTCGCTGTCGCCATATACGTACCCATTGCCGTTTCCCTCGCCTCGGTAGGAACCATAGCCATTACCCGAACCGGTTCCGAAAGCATTATCTACACCGCTCCTCGTGTAACCTTCTCCGTAGCCGGCAGTATTTGATCCACCAGCGGGGTTGTCGTAGGCAGGCTCTTTGTCAAAGAATCTGCCCTCCCTCGCCTCCATGTTGCAGAGAAACAGACTTAATACAAGCACATGGAGGCACAGAACTTTAGTGCTGGGCTCCATTATCGATTCTATCTTCGATATTAAGCTCAGTCAGAATTAGATTAGCTCTTGAGCAGACGACAGCACGAACTAGAAAGGAGTAAAGGATTCATATTTATAGATCGAAAAATTTTCCCGCAATTATGGTTAAAGCCCTGAATTGTCTGTTAAAGTCTTTGCATAGTGCGTTCCCACTTCTTTGTTAGTTTGACGTGCCCCAACCACTCAAGTTGAGTTTTGACGTCCACATGGCTTCCACTTTCTCCTTTCAACGTCAGCCGACACGAGATGTGAACATGGCGGTGTTTACAACTGAAAGTGTCACCATAAAGACGTGACATTTCATCAGTTAGGCCCACAAAGATGATTAAGTTAAACAGCTAACCTTACCAACTCCATGATGAAGCGCACTTGTGTATCATCCTTACAATGTACTGACGCTGGTGGGCAGACGCCTACTGCATTATATTTTACCGCTGGTACATGTCATAAATTTTAATATTTTGATGATCAGGATTGGCAACCGTCTGCTGCGCTTAGATTTAGGAGTTTCCTTGCTGTGATGGGGAATTCGCTTCCAACTAATTTCGGATACATCGTGGAATTTCTCTCCATTGTTGACCAACCCTAGTCACTATGGATTGAAAATGTTTTAATGCTTTAGTGAATATTGGCGTGAGGCTGCCATGTTATTTTATGGCAGTAACTAGATTGCCTTTTTCCCTTTAAAATTATGGGATTTTTTTTTTAGAATTTTGATAAAATTGGATAAGAATGTTTGTAAAGTTTACGGTTGTTAAATTTCAAGATATTGGATGCTTGAGAGGTTTTTGATCATGCTGAATTCATTTCCACTATCAAAAATATGATTCAAACAATGTTATTGCAAGATTTCTTGAAAAGTTTTTGCCCAGATTCTTGTCATTTTTGACATTCCTCTGCCTCATTAAAGGATACATATTTTATGTTGTCACATACTACGTTTATAATTGCATGATGATGGTTGTTTGGTTTTAGGATAGGAAGCTACCTGCAAATTTGTCTTTCACTGGGTGATTTCCCCTTCAAATACAGTTAATTTGTAAAACTTTCAAGATTTTTTTTTGAAATTGTGAAAATAAATCTGAGAAGTGTGAAAACAATCCAATAAATCTGTTTTGAAATTCCAACATCACACGAAAATAAAATAATACTAAAATCAATCCAAAGTCCAGTAACACCTATCTGATTGTTTGATTGTTTATAGTCCAGTGACACCTATCCAATTGATTGTTTATAGAGCTGCTAATTGATTTTAATCTCCGTACATAAACTACAGAATACTTATTATTTGAAACGCAAATTGCCGCTACTCATTCACAGCGTTGCAGACATAATAGTAAGACACAACAATATATTGTTGTTGTGTAATGAGGAGAAGAATCCATGAGATTTGAGGAAGTAAACCTGCTCTAGTCAATCTATGATGGTCTATACTCTCAAACCTGCTGTAGTCAATCTATGTCAATGGGTTCCCCACTATAATATGGTCTATACGGTTTAAGGGGAATGTTGAAAATAGTAATTCCGATCTAACAACCGATGAATGAACGTTGCGCCTTTCATGCACATATATCGCGCCCCAATGGTCGTCGAAAAGCATATACCACCAACTACTTTTCTCTAAAGGAGGAAACACTTCTGTTAATGGAAAGTCCATTTCAACTGATTGACGAGTAGTCCTCGTAAATTCAGGGATGGAATTTGCTGGCGACGTGTCCGCAAGTTCCGTTTAGATATTAAAAATATTAATTACTTTAATATATTTGCTGCACTCATTAAATTATTAATTTAATAGGTTTGTCGTGATGACTGAATTTGACTTGACTGATAGATTGAATTTAAAATCGAAATATGATTTTTGTAGCCTGAATTTCAATTCCAAATTTTGATTTTACTATATTTGTTGTGATCACTGAATTTGATTTGACTGATAAATTGGATTTAAAATCGAAATGAGATTTTTGTAGATTGAATTTCAACTCGAAATTTTGATTTCATTGGTGAATTGAATTCAAAGTCAGGTAAAGGTTTCCTTTTTGATATGATTGTTGTCATCATTAAATTTGATTTGATTGGAAAATTGAATTTTAAAATTCAAATCTGGTTGAGTTGGTGAATTAAATTTCAAATTCAAATAAAGAATGTTTTTTTTATAAATTGTGATTTTTAGGTTTTTTATTAGAATTTGATACTTCAATTTTTTTGTTAATTAATTTTTTTGTTTAAATGGTCTAAATTGAAAGATGCTAGTATATTTTCATGGTTGCCGCTACTCCATCCATTGATTGTTGGAAAATGTAATTCCTACTTGTTTTAGTTAAGTTTCTTAGTTATGAGTTGTTTCCTAGATTGGTGTGGGGTTGAGATATTCTCTCAACCAAGTGATTGTGTGTCCAAGACAACACTTCATATATTTATTTCTAACATTATTTGATTAAAGATGATATAGAATTCCTTATGGAGATTTAACATCGTATCAGAGCCCGTGAGGGCCTAGTCCTTGGCCACTTTTGGACCAAGGAAAATAAAAGTTTTGTGAATGTTTGTTTGTCCATCACCCTCTGTCCGTTGGCCAGGGCAGCAGTGGTTGTGGTGATTCACCCCTGAGATCTGCTTTAGTTGGAGAATTATAGACCGACCTGCGAGATGTGGAAAGAGCTATGGTGTAAGTTATGAAGGGATCCATCCTCTGAGATTGATGGAAGTGAGCGTTTTAGTGGCAATATTGTTCTTTTGATCATTTTGCTTGTGTGATAAAAGAGTTGCAGAAAATGATCCATTAGATACGGCTTGTCGAGCTCAGCGGTGTATGATGATACGGTAGTACGCAATCCATGAGGTCAATCCTATGGGCACTGCTGATTTTTGTGACGTGCTTGCTTCTCAAAAGGGTTTGGCAACTGCTGAGGTTCTGGATTCGAGGGAGCAGGCTAGCAAGACCTCCTTTGACCACCTTTGCACATAGGACCTTTTGTGTTTCGAGTCATAGCATCTCGCTGCACGTCCACAGTGTCGAAGGGATCCCAGTCCGCTTTGATGGGTTGAATTTGTGTACTCATTGGAGGGGTGAAGGCAAAGCATGTTAGGGATTTTAATGGCATGGCGTGGTGAAGAAAACTGAAGTGTTGGAAGTAATTTATAATTTCTATGCAGACTATGTTTTTTTAGCAGCAGTAGAGATTGACTGGGCAGAAGTCTCTCGACATGGACATGGAAATGGTGGAGTTCTAGCGAGAGAAGAGAAGAGGTTTAGTGACGGTGCATAAGAGTAGTGGCTCAGGGGCCAACACCAAACCAATGAGTAGATTGAGCCATCAATGGGAGTAGCATACGACTAGGGTTCCTTCCTCTTGCGAATTCGACTAAGGGTCTCACTCACCGCCTTTGGTAACTGAAGCTACCTGTTAGTCACCTCCCTGATTACTAGCACCTAGGGATCTCAACGGTAGACATTTTTCTAAGCAACGACAACTGTTGGCTGGCCTAAATATCCTGCAAATCTCCCATCACTATCTGTCGAATGAGATGGAGGACGATTTGGTGGACTATTTAGAAGTTCCCTATGATTTTGTGCCCATATGGACGATCTCTCCACCTCATCTTCCTATCTCAACTAATTCGATCTCTCTGCAACTCCCTACTACTGTGGCGAGTGACCCTAGGGTTTTCTCAATGCTCGTTTTTCCTTACCCTAGCTTTTCGACATAGAAATTTTCACCGTTTGTTGGTCCTTCATCATCCTCCTTGTTGTGTTCAGGCTCCCTCGATGCCTCTTTCTTCTTGCCTATCTCTGACTACTCCCCACCTTCTCTGACATCCCTACAGTTTATTGCCTCCTGTTTGGACCCCGACCATTTCCTCTAACCCACCGGATCATCCGTGTATCCCTTCCTATGAGGCTTCATTTCCTTCTAAACCTCTGGATCTAGGCCCTCATTGTACTCAATCTTTGGCACCAATTGATCTCTCTTTTCCACATCAGGCGTCTATCCCCCTTTCATCGATTGCTTCGAGGGCTCTACCTTGTTGCCTCCTGATTTGGGCAAAGAGACTAGGGTTTGCAAAGACCAGGGCAAATCCTCTGATGTCCTCGTCAATCCTCCTTCATGTAAAGCCACCCGGCCTGTGAATAAATCCAAGTGCATCAAGGCGAGGAACAAAAATATCTCATTAAACCTCGATGACAGTCTATAGATGGGAGATGTACTTGACACTATAGATAAAGTTCTAGTCGGACGAGTTCAGGGTCGTTCTTACAAATCAACCTGACTTAAGAAATGGATCTTAGAAATTTGGGGACAAGTTCTTAAATAATTACCCACGATGGTCACCTTATCCTATGGATGGTTTTCTCTTTGCTTTTAGTGCCCAAAATATGTTTCTTGGGTTTTGTCTAAACTCTGGCACATTGAACTAGCCCCAATTTTTCTCAAGAGATGGAACCCTCTTTTCGACCTAGATCGTGAACAATTAGGGGTTGGTCCCATCTAGGTTCACCTTCCTAGACTACCGCTTCATCTATGGTCTAAGGACACCTTCAAGCGCATTGGGAACACTTTAGGTACTTTTTGGGCGATGACAAATCCTATATTGTCACTTGTAATATGGTTATGGCGTGTATCGTGGTCCATATTGATACTCGTGAAGGTTTGGAGGAAAACATGAATATTCAATGGAGTAACACCTCTCGTCCTTAGATTCTTAGTTATGAAGAAGTGCAGTGTAGGTGTCTTCGATCTCATAAGGTTGGAAACATGTATAAGTAATGTCCACTACTTGCCTCCAACTCTGTATCTGATCCTTATTCTGATAATATTGCAGTAGATATGCCATCTAGATCTCAGGACACGCGGCGTGCTAAAGCTATCGGTCATCCTCCAAAAACAAAAGCTCAGCCACATGGATCATGCTCGAAACCTGTTCAACCTTCATCTCCTTGTGTCACCACATCTAGCACGGTAGCTACAGGCCTCACTCCGAGTAATGTTTCCTCTCCCCTCCCTCATTTTCCTCCCTTTGTTTATGATTCACATCTTACTAGATCATTATCTCATTGCATCATATCATCAGCATATGTCCATCCCCTCTATTTTTCCCCTCTGTGTCCCCTCTGCCCACCTTCTCTCATACCCACCTCTGTGTCCCCGCTTGCTGCTCCCTCATATGAGGCATCAAATTATTCTCATCTGAGCCATCCATATCTCCTTCACTCCTTGTTCAATCATCATATGGTGATTGCTGTGTCCTTGGTATTGTTCCCCCCTCCAAAATCATCTAAATATACCAAGGGAAGATATTTTTATATGTCCAAGGCTATGCACCAAGTTTTTTTGGATGTAGCCAAGGGTAGACAACTCTCCATTGACAGGGTTCTTAGAGCCAAGACCACCCTTCCCTTAGGTTCTCCATGAAGTGGCTCTCTTTTAATTGTCGCGAACTGGCTAGCCCTATCAAAACACTAGCCTTTCGGAGACTCCTTGAACTTGAGAGGGTGGACATCATTTTCCTTCAAGAAAACCTCAGACTTGTTGATCAGATTATCCCAACCCTAGATGTCGTAGTATCTGGATAGAATTTTCATGTATTAGATGTCCATGGAAAATCTGGTGGTATTGCTTTTGGTTACAATCCTAGGGCAATCAAACTACTTAATATTTGGGGAGGTGATGGCTTAATTGGGGCTGACATATTTTATTCAGATCTTGGGAGGGGTCTGAGATTGATTAACGTTTATGGTCCCTGTATTAACTGGGCTGCATATTGGGAAAAACTTCTCAATTCTTCTTATATGCAAGCGGGCAACATCATCTTCAGGGGAGATCTCAATTTCTCCATTTGACATGTGAAATCTTGGGGATCCACTTTCTGATTCCATTAGCCTCCTATTGGAAGATCACCTCCTCATTGATATCCTTATGGCTCGGCCACACCCTACCCGGTGAAACAGAAGAATTGGAGATGTTTTGCTTGCCAGAAGACTGGATTGTTTCCTCATAAAAGAAGCTCTTCTTGGAAGTCTCTCCTTGTATAGGCAATGGGTGGGATCAGGAGGATTATCAGACCACTCTCTTATCTACCTTGAGATTGCACATGTAGCTCGGAAGCCAAAATCCCATTTTAAGTTTAATTCGACCTGGCTCAAGGATGAAGAGTACACCAAAATGGTCTCTAATTATTGGAAATCTCCCCCCTACTCTCGATCAGTCTCACACTGAATGTTTTGCTAAAATGCTTCTCTGCCTTAAGCACAAAACAATTGATTGGTCCAGAGTAAAAAGGGTGAGGGATGATCTCATTCTCAACAATATTGAACAAGAGCTAGCTAATCTGGAAGGAGTGGATGGAATGGGGTTTGATTTTGTTGAAGCTAAAGAATGCCTCACAAACCTTGAAGTAGAGAGGACCAAAATTCTTAAGGACGGAGAAGAAACTTGGAGACTTAGGAGTCGATCCATATGGTTACAATCTGGGGATGACAACACTAAGTTTTACCATCACTTTTCAAATGCCCGTCGTTCCATCAATACGATATGACACTTGTAGAATGATATAGTTCATCGGGTACATTCCTTCAATCAATTGGACACCCTCAGGCACCTCAGGAAGCTACTATCGCTGAGATTATCAACGTAGATGTATTGTTCTCTAGATTTGTCAATCACGAAGCTGCAAAGGATCTCATCAAGTTGGTATCTATGGGAGAAATGGAAGGTACTCTTAAATGGTTTAAGAAAGACAAGACCCTTAGGTGGATGGTTGGCCAGTTGAATTTTATCTAGCCTTCTTTGAAGTGCTACAAAATGATCTGCCTCAGGTCATTGAAGAATGTCAGGTTAGTGGCTGTATGTATGATGCTTTTAACTCGACATTCATCGCCCTTATTCCCAAATTTGAAACCCCTCAGACCTTCAATAACTTTAGGCCTATTTCTCTCTACAATTGCATATACAAGATCATTGCTAAAATCATTGCAAACCGCCTAAAGCCTATTTTATCTGAGCACACCTCTTTGGAACAATTTTCCTTCCTTAATCATTGTCAAATCCATGAAGTTGTTGGCACTGCTCAAGAGGTTCTTCACTCTATCAAGATCAAGAGGCTAAAAGGTATGATCCTTAAGATTGACTTAGAAAAGGCTTTTGATCGTACCAACTGGCTATATTTGAGAATTCTCTTGACTCATCTGGGTTTCCCTATAGCCTTCATTAACTGGATCATGTGCTTCATATCCAATGTCTCTTATAGTGTTCTTATCAATGGTTCTGCCTCTCCATTTTTTCATGCTGAGAGAGGTCTTAGACAAGGATGTCCACTCTCTCCCCTTCTTTTTTTTGCTGGTCATGGAGGGTTTGAGTCGGCTCATCTTTGAGGAAAGAAGACTGGGCAAACTACAGGGTATTAAAATTACCAATAGATGCACCATATCTCACCTATTTTTTGTTGATGATGTCCTAATTTTCCTTAATGGATTGATTGGTGACTCATCTATTTTCTTTTCCATCCTCAAGTCCTTCTGCCTTGCTACTGGCATGGAGTGCAATAAAAAAAAAAAAATCTACTCTGGTTGTTGTTCGATGCTCCCAATATGAATCACACTTTTCCCTTCAAAGATTTCCCTTCCCAATTCTCCCCTTTTGATGATGGTCCCAAATACCTTGGATTTTGACTCAAACCCATTCACTACAAAATAACTGATTGGATATGGCTAGTGGCTAAGATTGAAAGGCGACTGAATATCTAGCACCATATATGGCTATCTGGGAAATGTTGTGTCACTCTTACTAATTTGTTCTGGAAGCAACACCAATGTACTGGATGTCCTTGGCTAGGATTCCAAGGGGGGGATTTTTCTAGAATTTAACAACTATGTTGTAGATTCTCATGGAAGGGGAAACAAGAAGGACATACTTATGCTTGGGTTAGATGTGATCACATCACCCTTCCTAAGAAATGGGGAGGATGGGGCGTGAAAAACCTTGATGCCTTTGCAAAAGCATTCACTGCCAAGATGGGATGACAAGTTCTCACTCCAAAGAATTTGTGGACCGAGGTGGTCATACAGAAATATATCAGTCCACTCCACCTCCTTGATTGGATCAGGCACCCTTCATGGAACATATCTAACATATCGACTATTTGGTGAGTTTTTGGAACTCTATATCTTGCATTTGTGATGGGCTGGCCTGGAAGATTGAAACTAGCAACTTGATCCGCATTGACATGGATCCTTGGTCTAGACGTAGGAATGATTTTCATCTTCCCCCAGAGCTCATACATTTTCTCTCGAATTCATGTATATCTCGCCTTTCCCAAATCATCGATCCAGAAAACTCCACTATTTTCTCTCAAGCCTAGAAATCTGCTAAACAATTAGGAATTCCAAATAACTGGCGTAATGAATGGCACTACTACACTAACACTCTCTCTGTATCACATGTTCGGTCCATAGATAGTGAGGATGAGCGCATTTGGGCATATGCACAACATGGTTCCTATTCTCCAAATGAAGGTTATCCCATTATTTTCTTTGATCATAAGCCCCCTATTATTGACTAGTGGTGGTGCACACTCTAGAAGTTGAAGGCATGTCCTAGAGAAAAGTTATTCATGTGGTGTATCCTTCTTAATAAAGCTCCCACCAGGAATAACTTACAGAGGTGCTCATTCCAAGGACCAATCTCAGGCATCCTCTATCGACAGGATGCAGAATCAATTGAACATCTTTTTCTTCATTGCACTATCACCACATCTTTATGGAATCATGCTCTTTCATCATTACACTTATCCAACAAATGGCAAGGTACAAATATCTTGGAGGCTTGGCAATTGTGGTGGTCTGTCGCGCTACCCATCAAAATCAGGAACCTCCCCCTCTTGATTTGTTGGCGCATATGGTTTCATAGAAATAAGCTCATATTCAAGGGCATCACTCCTCAATGGATACAAGCTTCAACTCATCTTATCTCAATTTATAACAATATTCAGAAGGATGATCACCCACATCCACCTCGCACTATTATTGCAGGAACTATTGATAGAAACTTACCACGGGCATATTTTGATGGATCAACTAAGAAGAATGGTTGTGGAGGGGGAGTGCTAATTCACTTCGTTGACAATCATTTTTTCAAAATACATATGGGTCTAGGAGATGGAACAAACAATTATGCTGAGCTTATTGTCCTCCGACATTTGTTATACTTTGCACTTGAGAAGGGATGTACACACATTCAGATTTTTGGCAATTCCAAGCTCATCATAAATTGGTTTAATCAACAATCTATCTATCACGTGCACACACTCCAGAATATATTGGATGATACTTTGCTACTGAAATAAGATTTTGACACTATCACATGTCAACACATCTATAGGGAGTGTAACCATATTTCCAACAGACTATCCAAGGAGGTCGCGCTCCAGCCTTGGGGGCATTGGATGATCCAAGAGCAGAGAGGGCAAGAATACTACCAGTATTTTCACAGACCATATGATGATCATCAACATGATGGGGCAGCTAGGCCCTGATTTTTTTTTTATGATTCTGAGTCGTGACAGTGTTTATATTTTATCAGACTATCCATGTATATATTTTTTTCAGACATGTAACTTTGTATTTAACTTATTAGTCTCCTATCCTAGGATAGATTTTTGACAATTTTTCAGATTATGGCAATAGCCACTCTCTTTTGCATATACTTTCTAAACCATCTACAACATGTAATTTTCAACATCTTAATAAAAATTGTGATTTTTCCTTGGGAAAAAATCTTAAATTTTATTTATTAACTCATAGTTATTTAGAATTAATTAAATTAAAATTAAATAACCACATAATTTTTTAAACGATATTCAAAATTTTAATCTTAAAATAAAATTTTAATATATTAAATATTAATTTATATATATATATATATATATATATAAAAATGATATATTAATCAAAAACAAAATGAAAAATTAAAATAATAATTAAGAAATTGTGAAATTTAGACATGTGACTCATAACAAAAAATGAGAGACATTTGACCAAATTAATAACGTGATTTACCATTGTGCTCATTTTCAAGAGCCTTCATTATTTCGGTTGAGGCTTTGAGACCTGCATCAATTTGTTCAAAAGGTTTTTCAACCCATTCTTCAATAAACTCTATCTCGGAATCATAATCGGTTTTGGCATCTTCAAAATTTCTTGTCCCTTTAATTGCAGCTACAATTTCCTCTTCATATTCTTTCACTTTATCAACAACAAAGAATAGCTTATCAATCAAATTCTTTTCAAATATAACCTGCAATTCATTTTCATAAAACAAATATCCATCATCAAATTTTGCAGATTCCTCTTTAACATTAGTAACCATAGTTGTTGAATTCACCACCTCTACTTCAAAGAGGCTATTCACTTTCTTCAACTCATCTGTTGTTGTTGAGTCCTTCAAAACTTTTCTCTCAACAATCTCAAATTTTTTCAGTAGATCTACTACTAAAGCTCTACCTTCATCTTTGTAATCTTTCTCACCCCATTGCATATTGTACTTCATTTCAAGAATATCCCAAAATATTTTTTCATTATGTATTTCACCATATTCATTCAAAATACTAGACAAGATATTATCATGGAGTGTTGATATAATAAGAAACAATGCTACTGCACCTCTACTCTTATCTTGAGAATTTATAGAGGTTTCTTGAACAAATTCCCATAAATCTACTGAACCAAGCACAACCTCCATTTTAATTGCCCAGAGCTCAAAATTTTTACTTGAGAAAGATGGCAAAACTGGCATTAATCATTTCAATATTGTATCAGTTTCTTCAAATTCTTCATTTATTTGGCCCAATTATGCATTTTGATCCTCATGTATAGGTTCTTCTGCTGGAAACATTCCAAATTTTTCTGCAACTTCTTCCCTTTGATTCTTTAGCCTCAATCGCTTCATTTCTCTTCGGAATTGTTTAACTCTCCTTTGGTGACCCATGACTGATATGGATGCTCCTTTGAGAACACCAAGGCAAGAATAGTGGTGAATAAATATTCACTTTCACTACTTTGAGCAACACCAAGGCAAGAATAGTGGTAAATAAATATTCACTTTCACTACTTTGAGCAACACCAAGGCAAGAATAGTGGTGAATAAATATTCACTTTCAAGTGAATTGGAATGTAAGACCTCCAATGAAAATGATTACACTATGCAGTTGCTAGTTTGATTTAAAAACAATGACGCGGCAAATTCACTGATCCGATGCTTTCACACCTCCAGAAAAAAAAATTGTCCTCCAGAAAAAAAAATTGATCCGATGCTGACTCGAACAACCCTTCTGCCTCTGGTCGGTGGGTCTTGGCTCTTCAACAAGTCAAAGAAGAAATAATGCAACAGATCTCTATGCCAAATAATGCAACATATCTCTATGTCAAATAATGCAACAGATCTCCTCTTCGCCGATTATGCAATCTGGTGGCACTCTCATTAAAACTAGGCTCATGCCCAAACACTCACAACATCTGCACCTTCGGCCACCAATTGCAAACAAGCAGATCCACTCATAAATTTCAGCTTGTAAAACACTGCAACAACAAGCACCAACAGAACCTCCAATGCACTTACCTTTCTGCAAATTAACCTAGAGCAACACCGACAGAAATACAAAAGTAGTTTTATGCCACCACTCCCACACACACAACTCTGATCTTCTCATACACATAAATTTTACCACATCTACAATACCCAAGTAGTTTTGCTCCACCAAGCTTCCCTTTTACTACTTTTCACCCTTTTTTAATCAAATAAACCTTTTTTGTTTTAATTTATCTCATAGAAATACTTCTACCAAAATATACCCAACACTTTTTATACCTATGCGCACAAAGAAAAACTCAATTTTACTCCATAAAACAACTTGGAACGTTTGGCTGGGCTTCCTTTAAAAATTAAATCATACCTACTATAATAAAAACTCAATTTTACTCCATAAAACAACTTTGGAACGTTTGCCTTGGCTTCCTTTAAAAATCAAATCATACCCACTATAATAGTAAGACACCACAAAATATTGTTGTTGTGTAATGAGGAGAAGAATCCATGAGATTTCAGAGAGTAAATCTGTTGTAGTCAATCTATGTCAATGGATTCCCCACTATAATATGGTCTATACTCTCAAACCTGCTGTAGCCAATCTATGTCAATGGGTTCCCCACTGTAAAATGGTCTATACAAAATAAATAATTGAGAAATAATTGGTTTACTAGGGATGTTGAAGATAGTAATTCCGATCTAACAATCGATGAAATAATCGGTTTAAGGGGAATGTTGAAAATAGTAATTTCGATCTAACAACCGATGAATGAATGAGAGAGATCGATGGCGGAATTACAACATATCGCGCACCAATGGTCGTCGAAAAGCATATACCACCAACTACTTTTCTTTAAAGGAGGAAAAACTTTTGTTAATGGAAAGTCCATTTTAACTCATTGATGACTAGTCCTCGTAAATTCAGGGATGGAATTTGCTAGCGACGTTTGCGCAAGATGCGTTTAGATATTAAAATTATTAATTACTTTAATATGTTTCATGCACTCATTAAATTATTAATTCATCACTGAATTTGAATTGATTGATAGATTTAATTTAAAATCGAAATTTGATTTTGGTAGGTTGAATTTCAACATCAAATTTGATTTTATTGGTGAATTGAATTTCAAAATCAGGTAAAGGTTTCCTTTTAATGTGATGGTTGTGATCATTAAATTTGATTTGAATGGAAAATTAAATTTCAAAATTCATATCTGAAAATTAAATTTCAAAATTCATATCTGATTGAGTGGTGAATTGGATTTCAAGAAAAATTTCCTTATAAATTGTGTTTTTTTTTAATAAATTGACATATTTGAGAGCAACCTCACCTTGATCTAGCTACGGATATTAATTGCAATAGCCCTTCTATCTGTTAAAGGGAGTTTTTAGTTTTTCATAATTATTAATATTTTTATAATATTTTATATTCATTTTATTTATTATTTAAATATAATGTATTACTTTTTATTTTTAACTTAAGACTATATTTTATTATAAATATATAATTAGTTTATACATGATATAGAATTATTATAAAATTGTGTTTAATTATAAAATTGTGTCTAATATAAGATTATATTTTTCCCGCTGAAAAATAAAATAAATCTACTCAAAAGGGGTAAACTCATAATCTCTTAATGACAAAGTATTATATTTTTCCCGCTGAAAAATAAAATAAATCTACTCAAAAGGGGTAAACTCATAATCTCTTAATGACAAAGTGTTTTAGTAATGAGATTTTGAAAATTTGAGCCAATCCTCAAAGCTTAACATAGAATTATATTATTCAAAAATATCTACTTGATTAATTATTTTGATAAAGTAACTTGTGTACAATTTGAATTTAAAACAAATAACTTTCTACCATATCTCGGTTTTACCTCAATTGTATTATTGTATGTAATGATGCATATAATGATATCAAGGTAATTATAATTTACGAGGTAAGAGAAAATGTTATTCGGATTATATGTATTTATGTTTTGAAAACCATCAGACATGAATCAAAGTCAGTGGTGGTAAGAAATGTCAAACATTCAAGGGTAAAATCACACTATGCCTAAATAAATGAATTACTAATTGTGTGACTTTGTGCTGATTATCAAAATCAACATGGCAGGGAATCAAGTATATTATTTTTAAAAATTTATTGCTTAAAAATTATTAGGGGAATTTTTTTTTTAACTTTCCACAAGATAGGTTTATCACAAATAAAATAAATTATTTAAAATTTATAAAAAATGAATGCCTATAATTCCTCTTCGATGCTTAATAAATGGTTGAAACTATTTTTTATTAAATTAAAATTTACAATACTAAAAATTACATAATAATAAATATTTTTTCATTATTTTTTTAATAAATTTATAATAATAAAATTCATATAATGATAAATAAATTTTTTTGGTAAGTAAGTATTGAGATTTCTATTTATATGTAAAATAAAAAATACACCATTTATATTTTGGTTTGTTAACCTTAAAGCCATACTAGTTGCAGTAAAACCAAGTTTTTATTAGCGTTTTGTCCATCACATTATTGATATTCTTATGCTTTGTCCAAAATTTACAAAAAAAGACTTGATACCATGTAGGTTTGAGCCATCTAGCTCACTTGACCTTGACATTACCTAATCGACTTACCTTACCATATATAAAAAGCATAAGAAAAGCCATGGAAGAACATACAACATTATTTAAAACTTAGGTTCAGGGAAAATTGTCAGATGGGGATCCCGCATGTCAGGGCCTCGAGTTGGCGAGCATCCTAGAGAGTTGAAAAACTGACGATGGCAGTTAAAGACGCGTGGTCGCAAGTTAAGTGCGAAAAGCACCCGAGTTCGGTTAAAGGCGACTCATAGGTGGAATTTCGGTTTTATGCGACCAAGTCGTGCAATGAGATGTGCAACGCAATGTGCGATGAGTTGTGCGATGAGATGTGGGACAATTTATGCGACGAATTGTGGGATGGGAGCATGTGATAGGCAGGCACGTCGGGCGACTAGAGTTGGGTGTTCGGGCAGACGCGTACCCGGGTGAGGCGCCCATGGGCGAGTCGACACAGGCAACCCACGAAGCAACCAGTGGATGAAGTGATGGAGTGTGCGGAACCAAAGTGTGGAAATCGGGTGAGTGGGTTGTTGGGCTGACTCGAGTGGGAGTGATACACATACAACGGGCAGCAACATATATTTATATGAGTTGGCCAACATATAGACATGGGCAGGCCGACATGCAGATGTAGGATGGGCCAACCTGAATGGAAAGTGAAAGGTCACGACCCCTGGTGTTACCACAAAGGTAACACACATATATATTAGGGATCAAAGGATGCTCCAAAGGCATCATTGAACTTGAAAAGAATACATAGAGCGAAAGCAAAACAACAAAATCAAGAGTCGAAGGCAACAGGCGGAACCGCAGAAAAAGTGAAGGCCGAAGTTTGTTGAATGGGATTGCGGGGTTTCTGGTTTCAGGTGGACCAAAAGGCGTTGTTTGGACAATCCAACTGTGGCAAGGTTGAGTTGACAGCATTTCGGTTGGGCAGTAGTGTTGTGTTGCAAACCAGTGGACACGGGTTGCGACGAAGTGTTGGGCATGTTGAAAATGCAACAAGATGATGGAGCTTAGTGGAAAGAAGTCGCCTTCACTAAGTGGGCCCGCAGGCTATTTTTGGCGCAAAGTCTATTTTTAGACATATGGATCATGGTCTATGAGTTGCAGGATGATATTTGTGGATGATTGGTCATGTTGGTAAAAATAGATGGACTTCTATTTTTAGACATATGGGCGGAGTCTATTTTTAGACTGCCAGGCTAAAAATAGAACAATAAAATATTATTAGCTCATAATAATATTTGGACTATAAACATTATCTTATCCTCTTGGAGCACTTCAGTTCGAGCTATGGATGTGGCACATGCAGCTGTCAAAAGGAAATACGCTTTTCTTATGGGTCAGTTGAGCTATTGCATGATGGACTTCAGTTAGAACTCAAGTGATTGAGTTTGGTGGAGTTGATTGAGGAGTTGATGGAGTTGTGTTTAGTTTGACTTGGTTGAACTAGTTGTATTTAGTCTAACTGCAGAATACACTAGTGATGAGTGATGTGAATTAATTATTAATTAATTCACTAATTATTAACTCATAAATCAACTAAATAATACATCAGTTAATTGAGTGCATGGACAGATCAGTGGAGACAAGTGTTAGAGGTGAGTAAAAGGGCAAGACAGTTATCAGTTGTGACTATAGTTGTGCATGAGATCTTGCATAATCAATGGGATTGAGTAATGCCAATGAGGATAGCGTGGTTCAACTAAGGAAATACGAGTTTGCTTCAGCCATTCATCATTATTCTCATGCAGGATTGCGCAGTGGAGGCAGGCAAGTAGCAGAGGAGATTTGAACCTGTGATTGATTCAGATCTGAGCTAGTTTGTGTGTAACAGGTGGAGAAAGTACTGAGTACTTGTGAGGAGTATTGTACTATGTATTGTTACATGTTCTCAATCATTATAATATACAGATAGTGTGGGGTTTTCAGCTGTATGCTTTCCCCGGGTTACATACTGTGGTAATGTGTGCATGCGATTGATGTTTCATTGTTTTTGATGCTGCTAAATTGATGATCAACGTAGAGGAGATTATGTATTGTGCATGTATTCCGCAATAGTGTATAATCGGGATAATCTCTGTGAATAAGTGTTTATTATTCAAAATTTCTACAGGGCATTGGTGACTCGGTAACCCGAGGCCGCTACAACAGATCGTTGGGTGGGCTAACATGACGTGTCACTTCCGAATATAGCCCAAGTGGCAGCATTGCGTTCAGGGCTGAACAGTGGGAAAGCGTCAAAGAGTTGTTTAGTGTGGGAAAACTGCGACAAGCAGTGTCGAGGGCGGGGATAGGCCGAGAATGGAGAACAATGGGAATGACAGTGCCACAACAGTTCGACAATTCGGTTGGGCGTGCACGGATGGGAGAATGCAACAGGCGGGTGTGTCGGGCAACCCAAGTTGGGCGTTCGGGCAGGCGCACGCTTGAGCTAGGTTCCCATGGGTGAGTTGACACGAGCGACCTGTAGAGCGACCAGTGGATGAAGCGATGGAGTGTGCGGAACCAAAGTGTGGAAATCGAGTGAGCGGGTGGTTGGGCCGACCCGAGTGGTAGTGATACACATACGATGTGAAACAACATATATTTATAAGAGTTGGGCCAACATATAAACATGGGAAGGCTAACATGCAGACGTAGGATGGGCTGACCTGAACAACAAGTGAAAGGTCGTGACCCTTAGTGTTACGACAAAGGTAACACACATATATATATATATATATATATTGGTGATCAATGGATGCTCCAAAGGCATCATCGAACTTGAAAAGAATACATAGAGCGAAAGCAAAATAACGAAGGCAAGAGTCGAAGGCAACAAGCAGAACCACAGGAAAAGCAAAGGCCGAAGTTTGCTAAATGGGATTGCAGGATTTCTGGTTTCGGGTGGACCGAAAGGAACTAGTTGGATAGTCCAACTGCGGTAGGGCCGAGTCGACAGACCTGACAACATTTCGGTTGGGAAGTAGTGTCGTGTTGCAAGCTAGTGGACACGGGTTGTGATGGAGTGTTGGGCACTGGTGACCCGGTAACCTAAGGCAGCTACAACAAATCGCCAGGTGTGATAACACGCTGTGTCACTTCTGAATAGTGTGCGGGTGACAGCACTGCGTTCAGGGCCAAACGATGGGCAAGCACCAAAGAGTTGTTTAATGTAGGCAGATTGCAACAAGCAGTGCCGAGGGTGCGAATAGGCTGAGAATGGAGAATGGTGGGAACAACAATGCCACAACAGTTCAACAGTTCAGTTGGGCGTGCACGGTAGAACGAATTTGCCAGATTCCAGGCATGACTTCTAAAATAAAAGGTGTGCAAACCAAGGCTTGTTGGCAGCACCGAATTGTATTGTTTTATGTACAATCGAATTATAGAAATTTATATATTTACCGATATTGGGCAGACTCTAACTTATGGGAGTTTCCCCTCCCACATATGATGATGTGTGGATGATTTACATTGTGCATTTATATTTGATGATATGATTAATTGAAGAGTTTATTTCCACTGCAATAATAACACATGAATTAAAAATTGGCTAAGTTTTTGGTTAGGCGTAGTCCATACACTTAAGTAGTGGTGAAAAGAAAAAGTGTAGCGGTGCCGCACCTCCCTATGTGTGGTTGAACGAATACCATCGGGATAGGGGAGTGACAATTGGTATCAGAGCCCACTTTCTGCAGGGCTTTGATTGAGGAAGAAAAAGTTTGACAGGGACAAGTTGCAGGGTCAAAGTTGAACGGATTGGTGTATGGTGTTAACAAGATCACAATCAAAGTTGATGGCAGACAACGTATAAGAACCATAGGTGATAGGTGAATCTAGCAGGGATTCCTGAACAATTTTTATGGACAGGTTATTGGACCGTATGGAGGAATTTTTTTCGAAGGTAGCTTCGTTGGAAGCTAAGAATGATGAATTTCGAGACAAGTTCATGAAGTTGGAAGAGGCACATGAAAACCTCAAGGTTCAGTACGAGTATATTGAATGACAGTATGCACAAACAAAGAAGGAACTCAAGAACATTGAGGCTGCAAGATATCAATGTTTAAACGAAATATTGAAGTTACAGAAAGCTCTTGATGACGCTCAGAACGAGATAGCTATTTTGAAGAAAGCAGTTGGGCAGGGACAAATTGGAGGAATTGCTAATGTGAAAGTCAAGGAACCTGATTCTTATGATGGGATGAGGAGTGCCAAAGCACTTGGAAATTTCTTATGAGATATGGAGCAATACTTGGAATGCTTAGGGATTCCTAATGATGAAGCCAAGGTCAAAGTAGCTGCTCAATTCCTTACTAAGGATGCTAAGATGTGGTGGAGATGGAAGTTGGATCAGACTGCCAATGTTGATGATGATGACATCTCTACTTGGGATGATATTAAGAAAGTTTTGCAGACCCATTTTATCCCACAATATGAGACTTGGGATGCAAGGATGAAGGTCAAGTACATTAAGAAAACAAGGAGTCTACAGGCATATCAATGGGAATTTTCGAGTGCGATCTTGGAACTACCTGACATGGCGGATAAAGGCAAGGTATTCAATTTCATTATAGGATTGAAACCTTGGGCATGTAATGAGGTGAAGAGGCAAAATATCAAAACTCTAGAAGAAGCATTTGTTTTAGTTAATAGGCTGGTAGACCATTATGATGAAGGGACTGAAGAGAGAAAGAAGAAGTCTGATAAACCAAAGGAGAAATCTATAAAGGAGGAGCATTTGAGATCGAATGAAAAGTCAAAGACGAAGAAACCTATGAAATGTTGGTTGTGCGGAGAAAACCACATGATGAAGAATTGTACTTCTAGAACAATGGTGGCTATGACAACACGAATCGATGCAAAGAAGAAGAAGGAGGAACTAGCAATTGAGGTGATGCATGTTTTGGGAGTTGTAGTGGCCACGAAGGCTATCCCAAGGCGAGATCCTGAGAGGAACAAATTGGAGTATGTTAGCATGAAGGTGTGGCAAGGCACTTTACTCATTATGGTGGACAATGGTATGACGCATACCTTCATCATGGAGGAAGTTGCGAGGAAATTTGGGTTGAAATTATCACCAACCCAAGCTCGTCTTAAAGCAGTGAACTCTCCACCAAATAAAGTCATCGACATGGCAGAGAATGTGGATGTGAACATTGGTGAGTGGTCTAGGAAGATCGACTTCATGATTGTGCAGATGGATGACTATGAAGTAGTATTGGGTGTGGAAATTTTGAAGCAGTATGAGGCTATGATGGTGCCACATATGAAGAAATTGTACATTTACGATGGATGGGATGATGAACCTTTGGGGGTATCGACTGTGGTAGCTATGACAACTAGGTGTAAATTGACAATGATGAATGTGGAGGACATCAATCGAGATGAAGAACTCTATGAGAGGTTGTCTACTGCAGAGACAAAACTCATGGAGAAGTCACAGGTTATTAGAGCATTGTCTGATAATATCTTAGATTTGACAGGTAGGGTAGAGGCAGTGGAAGGAAACAAAGATATTAGACCAGAGACTCAAGAGGAGAGTCAGGAAGCATACATGAAGAGATTCGAAGAGGAGGATACAAATAGATGGATTGAGTTGTTGGAGAAGGAGGATGGAGAGCCATTGTCTTTCCCATCCCCTCCCTCTTTCTAGATTGACATGGGGATGAGGCTCATTGTCTTCTACTCATGGCAGTGAGTCTTCTCTATGATTATATGAGTAGGCAGATGGGGCGAAATTGAGACGACTAACAGAAAGATGTGAATATAATCATGATGATGTGAGGAGCATGCGTTCTTGTGGAGACAATGTTATGGTTGGATTAGCTACCCAACTAATCACCATCACAAGGGGATCCAACACATGATTTTCTTGCAGAGTTTGACAGGATTGGAGCATGGAGCAGGTCATGGGAAAAGATATATGGGTGCCCATATATATGGATATGTCTTAGCGATGGAGGTTGTTGAGATGGTGTTGTAGAGGATGACAAAATTTTTAGAGTGGTAGAAGGTGTCAGGGCCTTGAGTTGGCGAGTGCCCGAGAGAGTTAAAAAACTGATGATCATGGTTAAAGGCGCGAAATAGCAATGGAAGTGCGACAAGTGCCCACGTTCAATTAAAGGTGACTCAGAGGTGGACTTTTAGTTTTATGTGGCTAAGTTGTGCGATGAGATGTGTGATGAGGAAATGCGACGAGTTGTGCGACGAGAGGGCATACCAACTGACCCAAGTTGAGTGTTTGGTTGGGCGCGCGCTCGAGAAAGGCGCCCATGGGTGAGTCGACGCAGCCATAATAGGGCACACCCACACTTGACAATGGTGACCCGCAGAGCGACTAATGGACGAAGTGATGGAGTGTGCCGAACCGAAGTGTGGAAATCGGGTTAGCGGGTGGCTGGGGTGACCTGAGTGGTAGCGATACACATACAATGGGTAGCGACATATATGTATATGAGTTGGGCCGACATCTAGACATGGGCAGGCCAACGTGTAGATGGAGGATGAGCTGACTTGAGCAACAAGTGAAAGGTCGCCACCCTTGGTGTTACCACAAAGGTAACATGCATATTTATTGGGGATCAATGGATGCTCCAAAGCCATCATCGAACTTGACAATAATACATAAAGTGAAAGCATAACAATGAAGGCAAGAGCCAAAGGCAAAAAGAGGAACTGTAAGGAAAGCGATGGTTGAAGTTTGCTAAACAAGATTGTGGGTTTTTTGGTTTCAGGTGGAACGAAAGGCATCAGTCGAACAGTCCAACTGTAGTAGGGCAAGTCAACAGACCCGACAACGTTTCAGTTGGGCAGTAGTGTCATGTTGTAGACCAATGGACATAGGTTGGGACGAAGTGTTGGGCACAAGGGACTCGGTGACCAAAGGCCGCTACAGTGGACCGTCGGTTGGGTCAACATGTCGTGTCACTTTCAAATAGAGCGCAAGTGGTAGAATTGCGTTTAGGGTTGAACGATGGGCAAGCGTCGAAGAGTTGTGTAGTGCGAGCAGACTGCAACAAGGAGTGTCGAGGGCGCGAATAGGCCGAGAAGGGATAACGGTGGGCACAACAGTGCCACAATAGTTCGACAGTTCGGTTAGGCATGCACGGTGGCATGAATTTGGCATATTGTAGGCACGACTTGTAAAATAAAAGGTGTGCAAACCAAGGCTTGTTGGCAACACCGAATTGTATTGTTTTATGTACAATTGAATTACAAAAATTTATATCTTTATTGATATTGGACAGACTCTAACTTATGGGAGTTGCCCTTCCCACATATGATGATGTGTTGATGATTTCTGTTGTGCATTTATATTGATGATATGATTAATTGAAGAGTTTATTTTCACTGTGATAATAACACTTGAAGTAATAATTAGCTAAGTGTTTGGTTTAATCTGTACACTTAAATATTGGCGAAAAAAAAAATGTTGCAGTGCTACACCCACCAATATGTAATTGAAAGACTACCATCGAGACCGTAAGTTATAATTTGCTTAGGGTCGCTCTCCTCATGAGATGCCTCCAACAATATATCGTTGTTATGTAATGAGGAGAATAATCCATGAGATTTGAAAAAGTAATCCTATTGTAGTCAATCTATGTCATTGGGTTCCCCGCTATAATATGGTCTATACAAAAGAAATAACTGGTTCGAACAATATATTGTTGTTGTGTAATGAGGAGAATAATCCATGAGATTTGAAAAAGTAATCCTACTCTAGTCAATCTATGTCATTGGGTTCCCCGCTATAATATGGTCTATACAAAAGAAATAATTGGTTTAAGGGGAATGTTGAAAATAATAATTCCAATCTAACAAGCGATTCATGAATGTGATCGATGGCAGAATTACAACAACACACCTTTCATGTACATACATCGCGCACCAATGGTCGTCGAAAAGCATTTACCACAAACTACTTTTTTCTAAAGGAGGAAACACTTTCGTTAATGGAAAGTCCATTTGAACTGATTGATGAGTAGTCGTCGTAAATTCAGGGATGGAATTTGCTGGCACGTGTCCGCAAGATACGTTTAGATATTAAAACTATTAATTACTTTAATATGTTTGTTGCGCTCATTAAATTATTAATTTAATATGTTTGTTGTGATGACTGAATTTGATTTGACTTATAGATTGAATTTAAAATCGAAATATGATTTTGGTAGATTGAATTTCAAACTCCAAATTTGATTTCATCAGCAAATTGAATTTCAAAATAGGTAAAGCTTTCCTTTTTAATAGGATTGTTTTGATCATTAAATTGGATTTGATTGGAATATTGAATTTCAAAATTCAAATCTGATTGAGTTGGTGAATTAAATTTCAAATTCAAATAAAGAAAGTTTTCTTTTTAAATTATGATTTTTTTTAATAAATTGATTTATTTGATAACAGCCTCACCTTAATTTAGCTACAGATTCTAATTGCAATATTAGATAACAACCTCACTTGGTTAATCTAGCTAGATATTCTAATTGCAATAGCATTTCTATCAGTTAAAAGGGAATTTATAATTATCAATTTTTTTAATTGTGTTTTTCATAATATTTTATATTTATTTTATTTATTATTTAAAAGGTATACAACTTGATTTTGAAAAAAAATAACTTTTTTATTATATCTCAGTTTTTCCTCAATTTTATTATCGTATATAAAGAAGAGTATGATGCATATAATGATATCAAGATAATTGCAATTTATGAGGAAAGAGAAAATGGTTCAAAATACAGTTTACATTCGGATTCTATGTACTTATGTTTTGAAAACTATCATGTCAATCCGACATGAGTCAAAGTCAGTGGAGGGAAGAAATATCAAACATTAAAGAGTAAAATCACACTATGCTTAAATAAATGAATTACAATGGTGTGAGACTTTATAGTGATTATAAAAATCAACATGGCTGGAATAATGTATATTATTATTTTTAATTATAAATGAATTACTAATGGTGTGAGACTTTATAGTGATTATAAAAATTAACATGGCTGGGAATAATGTATATTATTTTTTTAATTATAAGTGAAAATAATATATACATTTAAGAAAAAAAACTTCTATCTTTTCAAAAAATATAGGTTAAACGCTGATTGATAATAAAATTGAGTGTTCCATTCAGTATTCTATCATTCATTATGAAGTATACTAGCAAGAATTTATTCAATTATACATATCAATTTAAGTTCTTGCCCCTACTACTTCATTTGATATTTGGGGCCTCTTCAGTAAAAATAAATGACTTTAACATTGCTCATTCTAGTTATTACGGTTCTTATGAAATGCAATATTTGTTGTTGATTTTCCCATTGGAAAAATCACTGGCAGCAGTGCCGCAGAGCTTTAGCTTGCATTTCCCAGCAAATAGACTCCGTGAAATGATATTTTATATTTTTAGGAAACTAGTAGAATTGTTGGCAGTATTTTTCTCATCGTTCTTGGAAATTCCTCATCTCTACAGTTTAAACATAGCTATTGATAACATGGGCATTAAAGTTGCACTGTATCTGAACAGAGAAGGGTTTAAAGATCCAGAAGTTAATTTCATTCAAAACTTCTAAGCATCCACAAATAAGATAGCAGAGAAACTTTGTTAAAGCAAGGGAATGAAGAAGAGTGAGTTGGATGATATAATAGGGATACCAACTGTAACGCCCACGAGTCATTGGCACGATTGGACGAAACGGGGGCGCCCTTCGGGCTCTTTTAACCGAACTTTGGTGAGAGTTGGCGACGGGCGCACAACGAGCGAGCGACGAGCCGAGCGGACGGAACGACGAGTTGGGCGCGCACCCGAATGGGGCGACGAGCTGGCCGGGCGAGTTGACACGCGACGAGTCGTTGGAAAAATGACTGTGTCAAAATCACTGCGGACTTATATGGGTGGGCGGTCCCACGGATGGGCACCCGATGCCAAAGCTGACGAGTTGAATGTGGTGAAAAGCCAAAAGTCCGGTCGGCTTGGCCATAAGCTGAAGCCCCCACTTTGGCAAGCCATCATATAAACAATCGAAGGCGTTGGTGGAAAACAAAATCAACTGAGCGGATCATCTCACGAGTCAAGAAGGAGCTCTGCGGTTTGGGTGCAAGCTGCCTTAGCGGCGAGCTGGGATGAGCCTACACGACAGGGGGTGAAAGTCGAATGCGAACGCAGAGTTGGGTGGATGGTTATCGAAGTGCGGGCAGACTTGGCAGGCGAGCCGCAGGTCGCAACGTCGGGTGAACGAACAAACGACGACGAGTTGGGTGTCGGAGACTTGGGTCTGGCGTCTTGGTGTTGGGTGCCCGCTGAACGAAATGACGCGCTGTGGTATAGCAAGTCGGGTGATGAAACGACGAGTTGTTGTGCAGTGAAGTCGTGCGGAATGAAACGATGAGCTGTGGGCAGTGAGTTGTGTAGCGACAAATGACGAGCTGCAAGTGCGGCAAGTCGTGCGACAGTTGAACGGTGAACAGAGGGGCTGCACGAGCTGCGAGCAAGTGCGCCCACGCTGAACGATACGGTGAACGATAGCGTTCGGGTGAAACGCCAAGTTGGGTATTGTGCAAAGATGAACGGTGTAGCGGCAGGGTCGGTGGACCAGCCGAGCTACATGACAACGATTTTGTATAAGTGTAAAAACATCGGTCGAGTTCTTCTCCCTGTCATTTGTAACAAAACAAAATTTGATTATAATTCTTACTTGCATATTGTTGGACTGTGTCTCTTGTTGGTTATGTGTTTTATTAATGTATTCCGCACATTAATGTTTTAAACATGGTAAATAAGATGAATGTTAGGCGTAGTTTAGGAAACATGTTAACAATGGAAAAAGTTAAGTGTTTGGCCGATGCCGCATGTTGGGAAATTCACGAAAAAAGAATTGAGGGCGTGACAGATGGTATCAGAGGAAATTGCAAAGACCAGGTATGTATGCAGTCTGAAGTTGTGTGCAGGAAATCTTGGATTCATAGTTTGGGTTTCTTGGACTTGGTGGTTCATGGCAAGACCATCCAAGCATTGGTGGACACGGGGGCCACACATAACTTCATGACGACACGGCTAGCAAGAGAAGTTGGGCTGCAGATTTTTCCATCGGATGTGGAAGTCAAGGCAGTGAACTCAAGAGCTAGAGTGGCAGGATTGGCACACGAAGTGCCAGTGCAAATCAAAGACTGGCAAGGTCGGTTGGACTTCACAGTGATGGAGATGAACGATTTTGATGTGATATTAGGGCAGGATTTCTTGAAGGGCAATAGAGCAATTATTGTTCCCTTCTGCGATGAGGTTATGCTGATTGGAGGATCACAGACTTGGACTTTGCCTACTCATAAGCAAAGGAAGGAAGTCAAGGTGCAGCATGTTTCTACACTGAGTTTGGAGAAGGCTATGCGGGAGTCAGATGTAGAGACATATGCGACAATCATCAAAGAAGTCGATAGCGATGATGGAGTGGGGATGCCTATTCCAGCTAAGATTTCCGAGGTGCTGGCCAAGTATGCAGATTTGATGCCCGATGAGCTACCAAAGAAGCTTCCACCAAGGTGTGCGGTGGACCATAGCATTGAGCTAGAGCCAGGGAAACAACCTCCGGCTAAAGCTCCTTATCGGTTGTCAGGACCTGAGTTGGAGGAGTTGAAACGATAGTTAAAGGAGTTAATTGATGCAGGTTTCATCAGACCTTCAAGGTCCCCCTATGGAGCTCCAGTATTGTTCTAGCAGAAGAAAGATACGAATGAGCTACGAATGTGCTGTGATTATTGTGCTCTCAACAAGCAAACAATAAAGAACATATATCCTTTGCCATTAGCTGCAAATTTCTTCGATAAACTTGCGAAAGCTCGAGTGTTTTCCAAGCTCGATTTGAGGCATGGGTACTATCAGGTGCGGATAGAAGAGATGAGAGGAAGACCATGATCGTGACAAGGTATGGAAGCTTTGAATTCCTTGTCATGTCATTCAGGTTGTGCAATGCTCCTACTACGTTTTGCACTTTGATGAATGATGTACTACGTCCATACTTGGATTCATTTGTGGTGGTGTATTTGGATGACATCATGGTGTACAGTGATAACATGGAGGATCATAAGAGGCACTTAGCTTTGGTGTTTGAGGCACTGAAGAAGAGTCAGTTGTACTTGAAAAAGTTGAAGTGTGTGTTTTCCCAAAACGAGATTTCGTTCCTTGGACATATTGTGGGTCAAGGATACATATGGATGGAGCCGAACAGGGTGAAGGCGATAGAGGATTGGGTTGAACCAAAGAATGTCCATGATATGAGGGTGTTTTTAGGCATGACCAACTACCAACGGAAGTTTGTAGAGGGGTATTCCAAAGTAACATCATCACTGACAGACCTTTTGAAGAAGGATAAGTGATGGAGTTGGATGGAGAAATGTCAAATGACATTTGATGATTTGAAGAAGAGGATGGTTTTAGCATTGATACTGAAGTTACTGGACTTTGAATGACCGTTTGAGGTACACACATATGCTTCAAATTTTTCCATAGGAGAAGTTGTTATGCAGGATGGGCATCTGGTGGCGTATGAAAGTCAAAAGTTGCAGGATAGAGAGCAAAGGTATCCGATTCATTAGAAGGAGATGACTACGATCATCCACTGTTTGCAAGTATGGAGGCATTACTTGATTGGGAAACCTTTTGTTGTCAAGACTGACAATGTTGCAGCAAGTTATTTTGCATCACAACCAAAGCTATCAACGAAGAAAGCTCTTTGGTAGGACTTCTTGGCAGAGTTCGACATGACTATTGAGTACAGGCCGGATAGACTCAAGGCAGCTGCAGATTCCCTCAGTAGGAAGGGACATCAAGCAACATTGGAGGGGGAGGAAGACCAAGCAGCACGAAGTAGGAGTCAAGTACAAATGATAGAAGAGATGTAGAATAAGCTCAAGGAGAGCATTGAGACTAATACTCAAGCGCAAAATATAGTGAAGCAGATAAAGGAGGGGAAGAAACAGAAGTTTTTTCTCCAAGATGGACTCTTTTTCTTTGGGAACAGACTCTAGTTCCAAAGTCATTTGGGCTTAGAAGGCACCTTTTGAAGGAATGCCACGATTCTTCATGGGTTGGCCACCCTGGACAGTGTCGTTCTTTGGCATTATTGGAGAGAGGATTATTTTGGGAAAAGATGAGGGAGGATGTAGAGGAGTATGTACATATGTGCATAATTTGTCAGCAGGACAAATTGGACACTCAGAGGCAGGGAGGATTGTTGCAGTCTTTACCAATTCCAGAGAGACCATGGGTAAGTGTCTCAATGGACCTCATCACTTAGTTATCGCAGGTACAGGGGTATAATGGGATCATGGTCGTGGTCGATCATTTTTCCAAGTATGTTGTCTTTGTTCCAAAAAAGATACCTTGTGGAGCCGAGAAGACTACGGAGTTGTTCTTCAAGAACATAGTGAAGTATTGGGGAATGCCATTGAGCATTGTGTTGGACTGAGATCCACGATTTACAGACAGATTTTGGACCACATTGTTCAAGCTAGTTGGGACAACATTATTGATGAGTTCGAGATACCATCCGCAGACAGATGGGAAGACTGAACGAATCAATGCATTGCTGGAGAACTACTTGAGACATTATGTGACAGCTGATCAGAAGAATTGGCCTAAACTCTTGGATGTAGCTCAGTTCAGCTACAACATGCAGAAGGGTTCCACGACAGGGTATAGTCCATTTGAGTTGGTAAATGGACAGTTGCCAGTCGCTCCACACACTGTATTGACAGGAGGTTTCTTGAGGAGTCCTCATGCGAAGAAGTTCATGAAGGCCTGGGATGAGACTTTGGAGTTAGCATGGTTCACTGGGGATTCACTCAATGAACCTCTGACATATCGCCTGCGTTCATGGCATACTAAACAATACCTCTAATTTGATTACATATTGGAGAATACATCTAAAAATCACATTATTTAACCCCCTACCAATATGAACCCAATACACCTCCCCAATTTAAAAAACCCCTACTTTCAGAAGATATTGTAGGTATCCATTTTTTCATTAACATTTTTTATACTCCTTTATATTTTTTCATTAACTTTGAGCTCCATTTTTTATATCCATCAATATAAAAACCCTTTACCCCCTATATATCCCCAATATATTAAGTCAATTTTTCTTCAATATATATCCCCCAATATGAACCCACGTGGTATGGTATTAGTCCCCCAGTGAATCCCCTGTGGCACAGTTGCGCTTGCACGACGCTAATGAAGAAATGGGCAGATAAGGACAGGTGGGATGCACACTTTAGTGTGGGAGATATGGTTTTTCTCAGGATCATCGGAGATCAGTTTCAACCACCTAAGGGGACTGCAAGATCTTTGACGAGGAGGTATGAAGGGCCATTTCAAGTGAAGAAGCGAGTGGGGGAGGTTGCCTATGAGCTGGAGCTTCTGCGCCACATGCATATGAGACATCCTATTTTCCATATCAGTCAGTTGAAGAAGTGTCGACTTGATGCAGAACATCCAGATAGGGTGGAGCCATTGAGGGGACCAACCATGATTGTTGACAAACCAAATCTTGTGTTGGAGAAGATTTTGGATCTTCGAACGACAAGGCTTGGGAGTAACATGAGATAGGAATTTCTCATTAGATGGAAGGATGCACCAGAGGAAGATAGCTTTGAAACAGAGGACTCACTATGGAGGTGGAAGAAGAAGATTGCAAAGTATGACAGGAAGTTATGAAGGATAGCCGGATTGCCAAGGACGACAATGACTTTAGGTTGGGGAGAATGTAACTGTTATCAGGAAATTTAGTGTCCACTCGGATCTGCTAGTCCCACTAAGACTAGTAGCTATCTTAGAAACAAACAAACTAAAACCACTTTAGTTTTCCTTTATGAAAAGTAGATAAGAGTGGAAAGAAGGACACCAACCTCAGTCTTGCGCTTGATTCCTTGCTTGATTCCTCTCCTTTCTGACAGATCCTTCCCGCTTCTCCTTCGTCTACCCAGCTTCAAAGAGCACCTGTGGAATCAAAGCAACATAATACTGTCGAAGAACAGAGATCTACAATCATAAACAATATAGGACCAGATGTATATTGACCACACAAATGCATATATCATCAAACATACAAGAATGTGGAGGAAAACTTGAATAGCTTTATTAATAATCAAGAATGGCAAAAAGGATTACAACCAATTGTTCTAACCCAGCATCATCCTCCAGCATGAAAGCCCTTCTTTCACCTCATGAAAAGCTTAGATCACTGAACACTATGATATTCCAACAAGAAACCAACAACACTTCCTTACAAGATACAAAATTCCAGCCTCTGGATCTCTGGGATGAGGGATCCATATATAGATGATTGCAGGGGGGTGAGTCAGCTTCTGGGATTTGATTAGTGTCCTCTCTCTGATAGTTCTTGATTCCACTTGGAGATTGATGATCTCTTACTCATCCCTGGGCGAATTCAGAGAGGTAAGTGTCACAGGAGAAGTTTCTGGAAGATTCCATGATCATCCACCTCACAAACTATCTCTGCCATTTGTCCACTCTCACCCATCACACCCCATAGAAGGGCTTCTCAGTATGCATCGCACCTCCCATGTGCTTTAGGTGGGATGCATCGCACTTTGACCATGGAGCAGGTGAGATGGTCTAGTTTTGACCAGTTCTGAGCAGTTTTTCATGGAGAACTTCTGGGAGATGATGTAATCAGCTGACCTTGTTCTTTTAGGGTATGGAACAACACTTTTAGGGACTTAGGAGCCCTTGGTTTATGGACATGTTTGATTGGGGTTGCAGTGCCTAAAAATGTCTATAACAGTAACACCCACGAGTCATTGGCACGGTCGGGTGAAATGGGCGCTTAGCCGAACTTTGGTGAGAGTTAGCGACGGGCACTTGACGGGTAGGTGACGAGCCGGGAAGATGGAACGACGAGTTGGGCGCGTGCCCGAACGGGGCGATGAGCTGGCTGGGAAAGCGAGCGAGTTGACACGGGACGAGTTGTTGGAAAAATGATTAAGTGTCAAAAGCACCGCAGACTTATATGGGTGGGTAGTCGCACGGGTGGGCACTGATGAGCCTCATCACTGAGTAATTATATGGGCCTTAAGTGGCCTTAATTCACCTCCTAGCTTAGTCAAACCAACTATTCTCACAGCTTATTGCATACTTTTGATTATATTTTGTTTATGAAATGAGTTAGAGTTGGATATTTGGCTTTATGGTCTAATGTGCATGTAATGCAGGAATAAAGGATAAAAGCAAGGAACTATGGAAAAGACCTTGGTAAAACTAGAATGGGACAAGGGAGAGTAATTATAGGAGGTAAATCCTCCTCATTTACTACCCCTCCATTCGAATATTCCTCCACCAGCTCGGAGTGCAAACAACCATCACTTTGAAGACTAGAAGACAACCAAGCCACTAAAAAGGACAGAAACCAGTTTATCTTGAGTGGAGAGCCAAGCCTCTGGAATGGGAAGGAAGTCGTTAGAGACTTCAGATGTATAAATAGAGAGGTTTAGGACCTCAGTAGGATTCAGACTTCTATTGTAAAACTCTGTTTTATTTCTGAGCTGCAAAGACTTGTGACAATTTGCTCTGTAATCCATGGTTTTTATAATAAGAATGAGTTCTGTTTAAGCCAGCTCTGAGTTAACTCCGAGGGCTGAAGCTCTTAGGTTAGGGCCTGACCCAAGCAGCCAAAGCTCCTCTTTACTGTACATGTATGCTAGCATAGAGTTATATTCTGTTTATTTGCTTAAGTAGTTTCATGGTTTTCTTCTCATTCGCTTAAGTAGCCTTATGGTTTTCACTATTTATTTGCTTAAGTAGTTGCACTTTCATTCATGGCTTTTCTGTTCATTTGCTTCAGTAGCTGCATTTGCTGTAGTTTACTTCCATTTATGCTTTCTTTCAGTTCACAGGTTAGTTAGAGTAAAAAGATCACTATCAGGTTGTGCATAGGCGTCTCAGCCTCATCTCCTCCCTCTAGGACCATGACTTGAGGAAGGACCTTTCAGCAACCCCAAAAACACATGTTTCTGGTTCTCGCATGAGCTATGGAGTTCATTGTTTGATGCAGTTATTTGTTCACCCGCACTAGTTTTCTTTGTCATTTTCGTTTAAAACTGCCTTCAGCATGTTCCTCATGCATCGCTTCCTCGCCGTCCGATCACCAACAAACCTTCACAATCACCATCTGATTCATTATTTTCTCTAACTGTTGCCTCGCGTGAAGTCTTCCACTCACTTTATCGTCTTTAAGTCCCCACTGTCGATCTGCCTCGCCTGATCCGACGACTATCGCATCACCTCCACACCTTTAGGCACTTTAAACCCCCATCGTCGATCTGCCTTACCTGATCTGGCACTGCCGCTTCACCCGATCACCAACTAGCTTGGCTGATCTCCACTGTTGATCAACCCCACCTGATCCGACGGCTATCGTGTCACCTCCACACCTTTAGGCACTTTAAACCCCCATCGTTGATCTGCCTTACCTGATCTGGCGTTGCCGCTTCACCGGATCACCAACTAGCTTGGTTGATCTCCACTGTTGATCAGCCCTGCCTATCGCGTAATCTTGCACGGATTAGTGCATGAACGTTATCTACCCGAGAGCAAGCGAGAAAAGTGGTTTTCTCGTGCTAAGTGTCGCGCAGTAAGGCTAACCACGTGAAATTTCAAAATACTTCTTATAGCCTGAAGGGCGCGTGAGAAACTAATTACCGCCTTAGAAACCCGCTCCATCATTTCTGCACGTTTCGTTTTCCCGCGATACGATCTCCATCGTCCATCTCTTGACTTCACCCGCGCGATCAAATCTCAGCCATTCATCGTTCCTGTTAAACTTGTTCGTCCATCTCTTGACTTCACCCGCATGATCAGATATCAGCCATTCATCACTCCTGTTAACCTCGTCCGTCCATCTCTTGACTTCATCCCGGCTATTAGATCTCGGCCATTCATCTCCTTTGTTACCTTGATTCGTCCATCCACTCACTTAACTCCTTGAGATACAATCTCCACCATCCATCTTCTTGAATTTGGCCAGCATTTAACCAAGAACTATCCTTAATAGGATGGTCCTTCCACTTGACCAAGTACCACAAATATTCTTTTCTTCGAGTCCTTCTGGCCACCTGGGTGTCTAGGATTTGTTCGATCTCTAAAGGCTTTGCTAGAGGCATCTGTTTAATCCACGAGTCATTCTCATTCTGGGTGTCCCGTGTTCATCTTTCTGAACTGTCTTCTTCATTAGCAGCAATGTATGGGTACAGATCTGCCACATTAAAAATGGGCGAGATTCCTATACCTGGAGGTAACTACAACTCATAAGCGTTTGCAGAAAACTTTCGAAGAATCCTACAAGGCCCAATTTTCTTCAGTTTTAACTTGTTTTATTCACCTTTAGGAAACCTCTCCTTGCATAGATGTGCTAGTACCAGGTCCCCTGCATTGAATTGTACCTCTCACCTTTTCAAATCTACTTTCTATTTGTGTTTTTCGATGTTGTCTTGTAATTTTAATTTTACCTGTTCATGAAGATCGTTGATTGCCTTTGCGAAATCTTCACCATCAACACTCCTGCGCTCCAACTGACCCAAATCTCGCAACTCATGTAGTCCACGTGGGTGCATTCCGTATAGGATCTGGAAAGGACTATTGCCCGTGCTTCTATTGGGCAAATCGTTATAAGCAAATTCCGCTTGTGCAAGTACACGATCCCACTGTCAAGAATTTTCACTAACCAGACTCCTTAGTAGATTTCCCAGACTTTGGTTCACCACTTCGGTTTGCCCATCGGTCTGCGGGTGATAAGTTGAGCTGAAGTTCAGTTTGGTGTCTAACTTTTTCCATAAGGTTCGCCAAAAATGACTTGTAAACTTTACGTCTCGGTCCGAAATAATAGACTTCGGCAAGCCATGTAATCTGACTATCTCTGTGAAAAACAAGTGTGCTACATGTGTGGCATCATTTGTTTTCCTACAAGGAATGAAATGTGCCATTTTGGTGAAATGATCCACCACCACCATGATGGAATCGAATCCCCGCTGTGTCTTCGACAGACCTAAGACAAAGTCTAAACCGATTGAGTCCCATGTTCTGTTTGGGATAGGTAAGGGTGTATACAACCCTGTGTTCTGGTTGTGTCCCTTTGCAAGATGACACAATTTGCACCTAGTCACAAACCTCTATACATCTCTACGCATCTTCGGCCAATAGTAAAAGTGGCTCAACTGATCCAAAGTCTTGTCTATGCCAAAATGCCCGGCTAAACCTCCATTATGCTTTTCCTGGATTAAGTTCTCTCTCATAGAACATTCTGGGATACACAACTACCCTCCTTTGAACAACAACCCCTCCTGCATATTATAGTCCAACCATGAACTGTTATCCCTCAACAGTGGATTTTGGCAAGTTTCATAGGCTTCCTTAAAATTTGCATCTGTTTCATACAAGTCCTTAAGATGTTCGAATCCTAATACTTGTGTCGTGCTTTCCTGTAGGATCAAATTCCTCTTGCTTAATGCATCTGCCACTTTGTTGGCTTGACCGCTGATGTGTTTCAACACAAATGTAAAACTCTGCAAGTACTCCACCCACTTCGCATGTTTATGGTTCAACTTATGCTGTTGCATAATATACTGTAATGCAGAATTGTCTGAAAATAAGACAAATTCATTGGCCAGTAGATAATGTCTCCAATGCTTTAGTGCTTGGATGACTGCATAAAATTCTTTGTCATAAGACATGTACTTCTGCCTACTTTCATTTAATTTCTCACTGAAGTAGGCTACTGGCTTGTCTTCTTGGCTGAGTACTGCACCAATGGCTGTCCCACTAGCATCACAACGAACTTGAAAAAGTTTGTTAAAGTCTAGTAATATTAAAATTGGTTTTTCAGTGATCTTCCTTTTCAACAGTTGAAAACTCTTCTCAGCCGATCCTATCCAATGAAAAGGCTGATTTGCCTTCTTAATGGTGTCCACCATGGGTGCACAAATTCCACTGAAATTTTTAATAAATTTGCAATAAAAACTCGCCAATCCATGAAAACTCCGTACCTCAAACAAACTCTTGGGAGACGGCCAGCTAACTATGGCTACAACCTTCTCCGGATCCATTTTTAGTTCATTCTCGGAAATCACAAATCCCAAATAAATTAATTATTTCTTGAAAAAATAACATTTCTTCAAATTTATCAACAATCTATTTTGCTGCAATTTTTCTAATACATACTTGACATGTCGAAAATGCTCTTCCTTCATTTTTCTAAATATAAGTATATCATCCAGATATACAATCACAAATTTACCAATGAATTATTTCAACATCTCATTCATCAAATTCATGAACGTGCTGGGGGCATTGCTCATTCCAAATGGCATAACCAACCATTCATATAAGCCTTCAGTAGTATTGAAAGTTGTCTTCCACTCGTCACCTTCTTGAATCCTGATTTGGTGGTAGTCACTTTTCAAGTCTATCTTTGAAAAGTATGCCGCTCCACTCAAACAGTCCATCATATCATCCATCGGAGGTAAAGGAAACCTGTACTTGATAGTGATCTTTTTAATTGCCCGGAAATCAATGCACATCCGCCACTCACCTCCTTTCTTGGGAGCTAAAACAGTCGGAATAGCACAAGGGCTTAGACTTTCCCGAATCAGCCTTTTATCCAACAACTCCTGCACCTGCTTCCTGATTTCCTCATTGTCCTTCGGACTCATCCGGTAAACAACTTTGTTTGGAAAACTGGTTCCTAGAATGAAATCAATATGGTGACTAATGCTCCACTTTGGTGGCAATTTGTCTGGTAGATCATCTACCACAATATCACTAAATTCCTGCAGCATGTCCTGTATCTCTACAGGCAAGTTAGTAATCTTAGTATGTATCAATACTGTTTTTGGCCTTCGCACAACTGCATATTTTACCTCATTATCCTCAATCTGTCGCAGAAACTCTTTTCCACCTAACAATAATGCTTTTGTTCCACTAGTTTCTACAGCATCCTCTTCCTTCATGGGCACTAGCATATGCTTTATCCCATCTTTAACAAACCTGTAACAATTTGTTTCCCCATCATGGACGACCTTCCTATCATACTGCCATGGTCTGCCCAGCAAAATATGGCACACGTCCATCAGCATGATATCGCAAGTCACCTTGTCCTTGTACTTGCCAATATGAAACTCTACTTCGCACTGCTCATTAACCAACAGTTGGTGCCCTTTCTGCAACCAAGACACCCTATATGGAGTTGGGTGCTTCAACTTCTTCAAACCCAATTTCCCCACCATTTCAGTAGCTACCATATTATCAGTACTTCCACTGTCTATGATTAATTTGCAGCATTTCCCATGCGACTTGCACACAGTCCGGAACAATGCTTTCCTATGTGTCTGATCAACTACTTCCTTAGTTGGTCTCAATAACACCTTGTTCAACACCAAGGCTTCCCCTGTTTTAGGAATATTTTCCACCTCCTGTGGCAGTGCCTCTGCTTCATCGGGTTGAGCAACATATGCTCCCCTCTGTCCAGTTTGTTCATTTTTAGGACATTCAAAGGACCTGTGTCCCCACTTGTGACACTTGTAACACTGATAGGCATTTCCTCTACCTCTGCCATTACCTCTTCCTCATTGGTATGACCTTCCTCCTCTAGTGTTACCTTCCCTTTTAGTCTGTCCCAAAGTTTTCGAACTACTGCCCTCTTCATTGCTGTTGGCAGTCCTACCTCTGCCAAAAGACTGTCCCCTACCTCTACCAGAACCACGTCCCCTTTTGGCATTCTGTTTCCTGGCGATCTTTTCCTCCGCCTTCAAATCACTCTGATAGGCTTCCTCTATGGTCTTAGGGGAAAGAATACTAATTTCGTCTAGGATCTCCATCCGTAGACCATTTACAAACCTCGTTGTTTTCTCAGGGGTATCTTCAACATAGCCAGCTCTCAGGTTTACTTTATAAAATTCTTCAATATATTCCTTTATGGTCATCGTTCTTTGTCTCAGGTTCTGTACTTGTCTATAAAGGGAAATTTGGTAATATTTAGGCATAAATTTTCTATTCATCTTAGCAATCATCCTGTCCCATTTTTTAATCAATGGTTTGTTCAATCTTCTCCTTTTTGCCTGCATAATGTCCCACCAGAGTGTTGCATGTCCTTTCAATTTGGTGACAACAAACCTGATCTTCTTGTCTTCCCTGATTTCTTCATATTCAAAATATTTATCTAGTTCACTTATCTAGTCTAATAATGCCTGTGTGGACAAACTACCATCATAATTAGAAAGCTCCGGTCTTGGCTTGCTACTAGCCAGCAAAACTGATCTCAACAGTTTAATCTCTGGTCCCTCTTCATCTGACCCATCCGTTGTGGCTACATTTTCTTCCTCACTGTCATCCCCACCTTCTGGATCTCTGCGCCTTCCTGCTTCCACTGCTGCCAAATGTGCAGTTAAGGTCCTGATCTCTTCTCGTAGCCCTTCATCTGCTACTCTTTTGATGGCTCTACCTTGACCTCTTCTACCTACCTCCATATTTACTGAGAAAAGGAACTAACCTGCTCTGATACCAAAAATTGGTGGCAATACCGAGGAAAGGAAACGTGTCAACAAACTGCTTAACTTCGTAGATCTTCCGAATAAAAAAATTAGGGTTTTAGGTGTGAGGGTTTAATGCACTTTTAATTGTTTTGGCCTGCCCCTTTGTATTGGCCTTGGTTTTGCAAATGTAGCTAATTCACATCTGCCAAGGGAAAACTAAGAGTCGGCCTCCATTCTTGCATCCGCTATTGGTCTGGTTCAGCTTTGTGTATGCGTTGTGCCTTTGCTTGTTTCTTGTGGTGGTTTGTTTGCTGGTCCACGGAGGCTTCAGGTCGACTTTCAATCTGCAAGTTTTCACTTATTCTTTGCTGCCTGGCTTATGCTTCGTTTTTTTCTGCTCATGGTGGTTTTTGATGTTAGTTCTGGTGTTGACTTGGCTCTGTGTATCCACAGGTTCTTCCCTTGCTACTTCTGTGGGCGGCTCAGCAAATACTATTTCAAGTAAATTTTTATTTTGGTTTCATTTCTGCATTTCATTTTTTGTGATTCCAACCCTGTAGCCCCTTGGTGAGCAGGTAAACTTACCAATGGCATTCTCGCTGGGAGAAACCCTCTGGCTAAGGACTCGGTTCTCGTCCTCTAACTCAGAGACAGGATTTTTCCAGGTAAACCCTTGTTCTTCCCTTCTTTTATCTGCTCTCTGTCACCTTATTTTACTTGCCTTTCTGGTTTTTGACTACCCATCTCATTTTCATGGTGATGTGCAGGTCGTACCTGGAGAATGCTACTCCACGGCCTTGTTCTTGGGAGTCTTTGCGGCTTGGGGAAACAGGGTAGGATCCCTCCATGATTGTCTTGTTGTTTTTTCTTGCGTTATCCTTAGTCAGGAATAAACCCTTGGGGTTTCGTTTTCTCAGTTATGTTTTATGGGTTTCAAACCCTCGCTGTCAGACTGGTCTTGGCCTACAAAACATTGTTTTCGGCACTTGTGGGTTTCGAAACCCTCTACTATTTTGGTTTCATAAATGTATATTGAACTGTTAAATTTTGAAATGTAACAAATGCACAGGTGTGCTTGAATACTGAATGTAAATGTACTTGGGTTTCTGAGAAAGAATGTGATATCTTTGTTGGCTTTGCCTTTGTCTAGTTTCTGGTCTGAAATGCCTTTAGTCACGAGATTTATTTTGATGTCATTTAGCCTCTTTAATGAAATACTTCACTATTTTGCTTAAAACAATATCTGAAGCACTAATGCACAAGAAAAAATAAATTGTCTTTCTTTCTTTATGACAAAGATTTTAGATTCATTTGCTTTCACATATACTCAAGAAAACAAATTGTAATTTCAATTTCTGTATTCTTTCTTCTCTCTAGATGGCAGACCCTCACAGTGGGGATCTGGTTTGGCTTTTATGCCTTACCAACAGTCCCTTACAGTTGAGAAACTGTCCTTCAGTTACCTTACAGTTATCTAACAGTTTCTTTAAACATACTCTTAACTAATCCTATTTTACTTGCTTGCTTAATTTTTAAAGGACAATGGCTGTATCAGCCTTAATTTAAATAAAACAAAATTCGTAATTTTTTTCCTTCCTTTCCAGCAGAAAGTAAAAAACCATTTCCAGTGGTCGCCTTTTCAGTCAGATGCTCCTGCATCACAAACAGTGACAATAGGTAGGACCTTCACTTATACTTGTGCATATAGCACTGTCACCTCCAAGTCTGTACGAACCCCGGGTTGATAAGTAAAGCTGGTAGCCCTAGGAGTTGTAGCATTATTGTTGCAATACCTAGGCTCATCACTTTTTGGCGTCGTTGTCAGGGAGATGTCTAAGTAGAAGTAATTACTGCTTTCATCTATTTTCTAATCTCCAAATTTATTTTCTTCTACTTTTAGTCTTCGATTTTCTTCCATTAGTTTATTTCTGCAAAAGTAATCTAGTAGCTTCTTTTCTTTCATTTGTCATTAGCTACTTTCCTTTCCATTCTGCAAGTAATTTCTAGCTTTAAAGAGCATGATTTACCTTTATGGATAGAGGAGGAGGAAGAAAATGAAGTTTATTCTGCCCAACTTTATGCTTTGGAAGCAATCATAGGAGGAGGACAACAAGATGAGGATGACTTCATTGAAAACTTGCTCCAAAGTCCAACTCCTAGTTCACTGCCATTAGAAGAAGAAGTAAGGGAAACCCAGAGCAATAATCCAATTGACTTATGCTTGGCCAATTCCAACCCACTCCGTGTCAAAACCATAGAATTTGGCCTAGAGAGAACTTTTAACATTAATCCATCTCTTTCTGCTTTAGAAGAGGAAAAACTGTGCAACATGTTGAGAGAGAACCTAGAAGCCTTTGCTTAGAGTTATAAAGAAATGAAGGGAGTATGCCCCTTAGTGTGTACTCACCACATACACATCAAAGAAGGTTGCAAGCCAGTTAGGAAACCACAAGGGAGGATGAATCCATCCCTTAAAGACATAGCTAAAGAGGAACTGCAAAAACTGCTAGATGCAGGATTCATTTACCCTATCTCTGACAGTTAGTGGGTCTCTCCTTTAGTGTTAGTTCCCAAGAAAAATGGCAAGTGGAGGATTTGTGTTGATTATAGGGAGTTGAAAAAAGCCACAAAGAAAGATCATTTTCCCCTACCCTTCATTGACCAAGTGCTAGATGGCTTGGTAGGGAAGAAGTTCTTTTATTTCCTAGATGGATTCAGTGGGTAAAACCAAATCCAAATCTGCCCAGAAGACCAGGATAAGACCACATTCACCTGTCCTTGGGGTACTTTTGCCTATAGGGTCCTTCCTTTTGGCCAATGCAATGCTCCTGCCACTTTCTAGAGAGCAGTATTGATTATTTTTGCTGAATTAGTACATGATGCAGTAGAAATCTATATGGATGATTTTACACCTTATGGCTATGATTTCCAAGAAGCCTTGACTAACCTAGGCAAAGTATTGCACAAATGCATTGAAATGAACCTGTCTCTCAATCCAGAAAAATGTGAATTATTAATGTGTTAGGCCCCTATACTACTAGTGTAATCCCTTATTGTTATTAGTAGAACCCCCTTATTATATTTTTGTACCCATGTAGTCCCCATATTGTTATTATTGTGCCCCATAGAAGCCCACTATTGTTATTATTGTGCCCTTACATTATTATTGTTATGTCGGCTCTGATTATATTATGACCCCTTAGACTCCTAATATAGAAAGGAGGTCTTGTCATTTGTATCATCTAAGAATTGTTCATTTGTGTATGTAAAGGAGGTTTCCACCTCGAAGAGGCTTATTTCTAAGGCATTGATCTATCTTTTCTATATTTCTATGAGCTGGTTTCATAATGTTACATAGTAATTTGTCACTGTCCTCATCTCAGTCCCTCTATTGTGTCATGTGTCAAATAAACATGTTCATATCTTCCCACCAGTGTAAGAAGATTAAGCAAATTCTCTCTGATGTTGAAGATTGACCCTTTTTGACTAAGTTCCTGCATCGTCGCTAGTAAACCCTTAAAATTTGCTACAGTTCTCTGTCATGCACGGTATCATTGTGACGTCGTCGCTAGTCCCCAATTCATGATCCGCGACGATCCAGATTTGGTGAATTAGTTCAAACAGTCGGCCTTCTGGATATTTCTAGAGCTGGTTGTTGGGTCAGTTTGGATCGCCTTTCCACCTCTAGGATGGTGGTTCCGCCTTTTGTGCTACCTTCCTTGAGGATAAACTCCCTCTCCCTCATTTCATGGAGGCTCCTCCTCCTATAAAATCACTCACCATTGCTATAATCTACTGGTTGCTAGTTTTTAGATCTTTTGGTTGTACAGTGCTGCTGTTGCTTTTGAGTTTGGTAGATAGTTTTGGTGTGAGTGTGACAAGTGTGGGATTGTTATATAGTTTGCAGGAAGGTGTGGAGTGCACTATAGTAAAATCTGTCATCAGTAGTAACCATGCACTGTAGGGTTGATGTGTTTATGCATTGTGTCTCTTAGCTTATCTTGGTTTTCTTGGTTTGGGAATGATATCTCTACCCTCCCGTAGGTAGGTGTTTATTGAAGTAAAATATTCTTTACTCATTCTAGCTGCATCCTAGGTTTTTATATACATACGGTAAGGCCTGAAAACTAAAACTTAATTCAATATCAACTCTAAAATGAACTGAATGAACTTAACAACGCATTGGAACATAACGCACATTATTTAGAGGTCTAGGCTAGAGACGTGCTCTGACGTCGTTAAACCTAGTCACTATTGTTTTCACTTAAGGTTGGGTGATTCCTCCTTTTGTGACTCAATAGTGGTCTAGTACGAAATTGTGCTCCCAGTACTGTCGAGTATATTTTGGGAGACCCCACTAGGTTATCATCCTATATCCTTAGGAAGCCGTGTCTGCCGCCTTGTAAACCGTAACGCACCGAACATAGCATTCGGGAAGATTGACTGTCGTACGGAAAGTCCTTGGTTTTCATATGATCGCCAAGGTGTATATGTAGTTTTACGGGTTGTTTGGTAAACCTTTGCCTAGTTCTTCAGAGTAGTCACTTTCGTTCCTTTTCGACTCCTTAAAAGAAAAGGCCCATCTGAGCACTTGTCCTTTTAGGCTCATTAAACCTCGAAAGAGATAGAGTCACCTTTTCGTCCTTTTCTCGACTCTTGAAACATGAAAAGGTCCAGTTTTGTTCATGTGTCATAAAATTTACTGCCCACGAAATATTCCTAGTAATAGTTTGAGTTCTTGGTTACAGTACGAGTGCTTCTCAGGCTCGTTCCCGATGGCAACATTCCCCGAGTCTGTCGGCTAAGGTCTTCCCCCAAATGGAACTCCTGGTCCATTTCCTCCATTTGGAAATGCCGGTGCTCCATATATGGCAACATTGTCCTTGCCCGGGTTAACCATAGGTCTGCCCGTTTGGTTGTTTTCAACCTCGGTGGTCCTGAGCATCATGACTCCCATTGCACCGTCTCCCTCATTTGAATTACGACACATTGATTCCAACGTTGAGCCTGCGCCTTCTTCCCCTCTTTCTTCACCTCCATCTCCTCCTTCGACTAGTGAAAGTTTCACATCTAGTAACCAGGAGACTAAGAAGAAGAAGAAGAAGTTTGATAAACGCGAGGCCACCTGTGCAGCTATTTCTCCGAGTACATCTCAGGTCGGACCACCTTCTACTCCTCCGCGGAAGGTTAAGTTTCCTTGTAAATTGTGCAAGGGTGACCATATTCTTCGTGATTGTCCTGGCATTCCTAGGATCTTAGAAGTTTGGTCTCACGATTTGGCTCATCCCTCGTCGTCCGCTGAAGCTCATGATGATGCTACCCTATCAACTGGCAGCGGTAAGAAGAAAGGGAAGATTTGATTCCCCTGTAGACTATGTGAAGGCAACCATCCCCTTCACCTTTGTCTGCTCATGGACAAAGCTTCCATTGTTTTGGAAAGTCTTACAGCTTCTTCACCCCGACTTCCCGTTGGTTATCAGAGGCTCTTCAGATCCTCTCCCGGTTGACAAAGAGATTAACTTAGATTATTCTCTTGACCATCCTCCTCTCTCCGAACCTAGCTGTGCTAAGCTCGTTCCAAACCAACCATTGGTCGGAGAGAGTGTCAACTTGGGTTCACCACCTGTTGATCACTCTGTTTCGGAAGAGCATCATGCTCATGTTCTTCTTGTCTCGTCAGATTCTCCTGAGTCTGAGAACGACCCTCCTATCTGCATTGATCAAGAGAGTCCTTCTTCGGTTCCTGTAGAGCATGGGGGCAATCATATGATACCCCCACCAAGTAGTTCAGTCGTTTCCTTTGATTGGAGTCATTTGACTGCTTTCCGCCTTCCCTCCTATGTGCCTTTCCAGATTACAGTACATGCCTACGATAGGGGAGTACCTGCGCTGTCTTGGATGAGGGTGCGTCTGTTAGTCTTATGCCTTCCACTACTTGGCAAGCTTTGGGCTCCCCATAGCTTGTGTCGGTCACTCAGAGTCTATTGTCATTTGACGGAGGAACTAATCAACCTTTGGGGATACTTCCAAAGTTCCCTGTTACTTTGGGAGGCAAAACCATCTATATAGACGTAATGGTTGTCCAAGGTGCTTTAGATTTCAGTCTTCTCCTTGGCCGTGACTATATTTATGCCATGGGAGCTCTTGTTTCTTCACTTTTCCATGTGTTTTGTTTTCCACACGATGGAAGAATGGTGACCATAGATCAATTACCATTCTTTAGTCTCCCAGTACCTCCTGTGTAGCCGTCGTCCCCTATCGGTTCTTATCCGCAAGCAGTACTTTCCTTGCCATAGGTCAATTATGTGGCTACCCATTCCATATCCACCTCTGCTGATGATTGTGCAGATGGTCTCGTACATCATGTACTAGGGGCATTGGAACCCAATCTGTCATTAAAACCTCATGACATGTGTTCCTCCCAGAATGCATTTCTTCCATCTAGTGAAGACCTATTGGGAGCCATGTTCTCATCTGGCCCATGAATAGATGTCTGAGGACGGTTCTTATCTTGTGTCGACCTTGTTAAAAAATGAAAGAAGGAGTCATGAGGATAGTTCATTCTTGTGTCAACCTCCTTAAAAATGAAACCGGGTGTCACGAGCATAGTTCCTTGTCTTGTGTCAAGCTCATTAAAAAATGAAACAAGGAGTCCCGAGGATAGTTTGTTCCTATGTCAACCTCGTTAAAAAATGAAACTGGGTGTCCCGAGGATAGTTTGATCTTGTGTCAACCTCGTTAAAAAATGAAACAAGGAGTCTTGAGGAGAGTTATTTTCTTGTGTTGACCTCGTTAAAAAATGAAACAAGGAGTCCCGAGGATAGTTTGATATTGTGTCAACCTCGTTAAAAAATGAAACAAGGATCATCGAGCATAGTGCCTTGTCTTGTGTCAAGCTCGTTAAAAAATGAAACAAGGATTGTGAGGATAGTTCTTTTACTGTGTCAACCTCATTAAAAAATGAAACAACTCCCTTTCCAAATCGAGTCTTTGATCAAGATCTCGTAAAATCCAAGTCGAGTCTTTCCAAGATCTCGAAAGTGAACCTTCATTCCATCCACTCCATTGGATGCAATGAAGCTTGGGGGGCATGTACCTCGATATAATGCTAGGGGCATGCGAACTCATAACAAGCATAATTTTTCGTTTCAAGCTTGTGCAAACATGAAACGAATCCAAGCAAAGTTCTCCGTGGTTCAAGCTTGTGTAAACATGAACCCATACCCAATTTACACCTCGTGATTGCCGTTTTTTATCCGCTAAATTTTGCTAGATGAGCCTTGGTTGTTTCATTTCATCGCCACCATCTCTTTGGCCAATCATATGCTTTCACTTGGTTGTTTTTACTTTCCTAAGGAACCGCAACGATGAGTGGTTTTATTAGCCAGCCTCTTGACCATTACATGTTTTGAGCAGTTCCACCATTGCCGGAACCAGTTGCTACCCTTTATACCACTCGTTCCTCTAGGACGAGTCACCTTTAAGCTCTTTTTCTGACTTGTAAAAAATGAAAAGATTGCCGAGTTTTTCCCTTTTTGACTCGTTAAACAGAATTAAAAGGCAGTCCACTTTTAGCTCTTTTTTGACCGTATAAACATGAAAAGATTGCCGAACTTTTGTCGTTTCAAGTTCGATACTGGTTATGAAATGACGTGTCTTCGATCGCTTTTTTACTTTTTTGGATCGGGGCCACTAATTACGAAAAGTACTCCTTGATCGTAATGGTCAAGCGGTTCTCTCGGGTATTGTTTTATACTTTTTCAGGATCGAGGGACACAAATTTATGAAAAAGGACCCCCCTGGAGTTTTCTTTTCCGTGTCTTTTTCAAATTCTCTAAACATGAGAAAGACTCTGAGTTTTCCCTATGTCGGACTTGTTAAACCCTGACGACATTGGACTCGTTACCATGACGAGACTCAAGCTTCTCCTCCCTAGGGCTCGTTAAAATATTACTAGGTTGGATTCGTCAGAAGGACGAACTTATATTACGAGCATATGCTATCCCCTTCAAGCTTGTTTTTAAAAATAATTGGGGTACTTGCCAACAATGATGGGGGAAAATTTGGAAGTCATTATTGGTTACCTGCGACAGCTAGTCACTCTTGAACATCGACACTTTTGCTTCTCATCGAGTTGGGATATCCATACATCGTCATTTGGCCTTCCGGGGTTTTGGGTTGCCATTTAGTATCATTCCATCTGATCCATGCTGTCTCCATCAAGCCTACGATCCCTTGGTACCTGAATGCTGCCACCCTCCAGAGTCGTGTTGCCAATATGTTCAAGAGTATAATCCTTCTGCAGTTCACACCCTTACCTCCTCCTCTGATACTCTGTTTCACCATCTACCACTTGTTCCTTATCTCGTGTCGTTGATGAGGGAAACATCATGGCCCTCTTGCGACGGATCATCTCCTATCGACGTCAGCTCATTATCCAGGAGATCGATCTAGAGATCCCCTTTGGTACCTTGGAGCTTGCATGCCTCAATGGCAAGTTCTTCGTGCCTGACGGTCGACTTTCATCATTGGTCGTCGATTGGGTGATTCCACGAGTGTTCGACTTCAGCTCATTCTTCACACTTCATGGATTGTACTAGACAGTACCTTGAGAGCCATTGACATTATTGGTGGTTTCTCTCGTGCTTGTTAACGGTTTTCATCATTGACCAATAATCAAGCGATTTTCTATCATGCTCGACTTCAGCACATCTATTCGCATGCTAGAATTTGTACTATGATCGATTGGGTTTCAAGACCCCAGACTAAGATTACACATGTTCGGGCTGCATGGATTGGTTCGTGATTACATACATGACTCTTTGATGGATGGCTGTGACCATACCTAAGTCTTCATGGATGGCTGCGACCATACCTTTATCATTATCATGGTCTTACTAGCTGGGTGGCTGCATCCATACCATAGACCAAGTTCGTATGTCTTTTGGATGGCTGCGCCCATGCCTAGACTGCATGTATTTCACTATCAGAGATATCAGTTGTACTTGCGCCCGCAGGTTCTTCCAGGTGGTGTTCCAATTCAGGCAGTTTTATAAAGCATTTCACCCCTCCCACTCTCTCGGGCTTCATGCTTTAGGGGGCATCTGTTGCACAGTAATTTGTCACTGTCCTCATCTCAGTCCCTCTACTGTGTCATGTGTCAAATAAACATGTTCATATCTTCCCACCAGTGTAAGAAGATTAAGCAAATGCTCTCTGATGCCGAAGATTGGCCCTTTTTTACTAAGTTCCTGCATCGTCGCTAGTAAACACTTAAAATCTGCGACGGTTCTCTGTCATGCACAGTATCGTTGCGACGTCATTGCTAGTCCCTAATTCATGACCCACGACGATCCAGATTTGGCGAATTAGTTCAAACAGTCGGCCTTCTGGATGTTTTTAGAGCTGGTTGTTGGGTCAGTTTGGATCACTTTTCTGCCTCTGGGATGGTGGTTCCACCTTTTGTGCTACCTTCCTTGAGGATAAACCCCCTCTTCCTCATTTCATGGAGGCTCCTCCTCCTATAAAATCACTCACCATTGCTATGATCTGCTGGTTGCTAGTTTTTAGTTCTTTTGGTTGTACAGTGCTGCTGCTGCTTTTCAGTTTGGTAGATAGTTTTGGTGTGAGTGTGAGAAGTGTGGGATTGTTATATAGTTTGCAAGAAGGTGTGGAGTGCCCTTGACCTTGTGTTAAAGCTTGTGAATAAGAGAGAGAGATATATTTCTATTTGGGAGACCCACCTTTCAGAGTGAATGCTTGAAGAAACACACTGGTTGGACCCCCCAAGAAGGCTTGCGACGTCAAGACTTGGTTGTAAGCTTTGCTCTTGTTTATTATTAATATAATCAATGATGATTTCCTATATCTTGTATGTAATTTACTCGATAGCTCATGACTTCTTGACTTTATGAGTAAATAGATCATTGTTGTTTCTCGGTTACGTGCTCTATTGTTTCTTTGTGGTGTTTCAGGTTGATCGCTCGTTAAGGGGAAGGAAACGGAAGTTGGAGCAGTGCAACGGAACTTCATCGACCACCAGTTTGAGGTAGGCCTACAATGATGACTATTTGAGGGAATTAATTGTTGTTTTGTCCTTGCTGTGATTAGACCCACTCTAGGGCTAGAGGGGTTGCCTCTGTCCACAGAGGGAACACTTTCCTGCATCACAATAACACTTGGTATCGGAGTTTTGGATTCTAGAGTTTCGCTGCTCCAAATAGGTCACCATGGAATTTTTGCTATAGCTATTTTTATGTGATGTTTCAGAAGAGAAAAAAAAAATCCATTTGAGAAGAACTCACGCTGAACCTCGGGTCTGAATTTCAGAGCTTGTCTTGCTATATTTTCGGAGATATGATCCAAGGAATTTAGGGTTTTTGCAAGCTCCAGAATTTCAACTAAAACAAGTCATCGTGGGATTTTCGCTATAACTCTTTCACTACGAAGTTTCAGAAGCTAAAACAAATACCCATTTGAGAAGAAATTGGTTTGAACCTCGGCTCCGAATTTCAAATCTTTTCTCCCTATAGTTTTAGAGATATAGTCTGAGGAAGTTAGGATTTTTGCAAACTCCCGAATTACATCCTAAATAGGTGACCTGGGGAAAATAGTCATAATTGTCTCTCTGAGAATCAGATTGAAATTTAGTAAGAAGTTATAGAAAGAGGACAGCCTGTAGTTTTCGGTATATATTTTTCATATTCTAAGGTCAAAACAGTGAGACATGGCACTTCATACAAGTTCACTCTTCTGAAAAGGTATATAATCAAGTCATCTTGGGAGATTGTGCATAACTCTTTCTTGGAGAATCCAATTTTGATAAGACTAGTGGCATTGGAAAGAGGACGCAAAGGGCTACTGCAGGTCGCACTTTCAGAATTGGAAGATCTTAAATTATAGAGTTACAGTCGTTTCAATTTTGAGATCCTAAAATCAAGAAAAAGTGATAAGAGGAAGTTTAATGGCAATGATCCAGTAAATTGGATACTACAAATGGAGAAATATTTTGATATACATGGGGTACCACTGTTACAAAAGGTATGCATTGCATCTAATTATTTAGAACTGGATCAATTTTTATGGTATAAAGGGCTTTGTTCTCGTAAACCACTTGTTACATGGTCAATATTCACGGAGGAAATGATAGTGCATTATGAGGATACAAAGAGAAACACCTTCTTTAGCCAATTGATAAATCTCAAACAAAAGTGTTCAATGGCAGAGCACATTGAGGACTTCCAAAAATTTAATATAAGGGTAAATGATATTCCATAGAATAAATGGTTGATGTCTTCATAGGGACTTTAAAGGATAACATTCAGCATGAGGTTCGTCTTTGGGAACCTGATTCATTAGAGAAGGCATTCAGGTGGGAAAGAAAAATTGAAAGCGAAATTATGGAAACAAGGAATCCCACCACTCACGAATATAATTATGGAAGTGTTTCTTATCCTAGCCTTCCACAACCTACAAGGTTTACACCACAAGAATTGGAAGAAAAATGAGAAAAAGGGCTTTGTTACAATTGTGATAGAAAATGCACTAAAGGTCATAAGTGTACTGAGAAGAAATTATTTTACATAGAGTATGAAAGGGAGGAATAAGAGGATCAAGAAACATCAAAAGAAGAGGATATACGTCAGGACCCAACCCCAAAGAAAGAAGAAATGAATCCGACCATATCTTGTAAAGCATTGGCAAGGATTACCACTCCTCAAACTCTCAAGATACAAGGACATATCAACAAGAAAAAGGTTCAAGAAGTGAAACATCACATCGAGAAAGAAGAAATGAATCCAACCATATATTGTAATGCATTGGCCAAAATTACCACTCCTCAAAATATCAAGATAGAAGGACATATCAAGAAGAAAAATGTTCAAGAAGTGAAATATCACATCGAGCATCAAGAAATGAATCCGACCATATCTTGTAAAGCATTGGAAGAAATTACCACTCCTCAAACTCTCAAGATAGAAGGACATATCAAGAAGAAAAAGGTTCAAGCAGTGAAAGATCACATCGAGCATCAACAACAAGTTCTCCAACTTTTAAAGGATAACGCCACTTTGGTGCAGAATTGAATGACACAACAGGTAGATCAAGATCGCAGTGAAAAAAGTTTTGATGTAGGTGATTGGGTATTTTTACGGCTACATCTCACAAAAGCTATTTATGAGAAGAAAATGTTGGCAATACTACATGCACTTAAGAAATGGCGACCTTACCCAATGGAAAGACACTTCAAGGTAAAAATGGATCATGATAGTCTTAAGTACTTTTTAGAACAAATATTATCTTTAGAAGAACAGAAAAAATGGGTCACAAATATGTTGCGTTATGACTTTGACATCATCTACAGAAAAGGGAAGAATTTTTTTGTTGTAGATGCACTCTCAAGAAATGATGAGGATGTGGAAGCATTGTTTTGTGCTATTTCTATTATCCAACCAGATTGGATAAACGAAGCAAGGGATGAATGGAAGAAGGACAAAGAAGTGTGGCCACTCATTCAAAAGTTGCAGAATATCCCAATTCAAATAATATTTCCAGAACTTGAAGAGGAAGGAAAAATCATATTAGAACTTGGAGTAGTCACAGAAACAAGAACCCAACAGCTACGAAATCGATCAATTTCAGAGTATCTCATCAAGTGGAAGAACTTACCTGCTGAAGATTCCACATGAGAGGACAAGAATTTTATACAAAAGCATCAATAACTACTCAAGCGTTGAGGACAACACTTTTTGAAGGAGAGGGGCATGTTAGGCCCCTATACTACTAGTGTAACCCCTTATTGTTATTAGTACAACCCCTTATTATATTTTTGTACCCATGTAGTCCCCATATTGTTATTATTGTGCCCCATAGAAGCCCACTATTGTTATTATTGTGCCCTTACATTATTATTGTTATGTCGGCTTTGATTATATTATGACCCCTTATACTCCTATATATAGAAAGGAGGTCTTGTCATTTGTATCATCCAAGAATTTTTCATTTGTGTAATGTAAAGGAGGTTGGCCCCTTAAAGAGGCTTATTTCTAAGATGTTGATCTATCTTTTCTATCTTTTTGTGAGCTGGTTGACTGAAGGGACTGTACTAGGTCATTCAATATCTCAACAAGGACTGCAGGTGGACCCAAACAAAATAGCAATCATCCAAAGGGTCCCACCTCCACAAAAGCAAAGAGATGTAAGGAGTTTCTTAGGGTTAGCTGGATACTACCGAAGGTTCATAAAGGACTTCAGCAAGTTGGCGTCTCCTTTGTTTGGGTTGTTGGCCAAAGATTCTGAGTTTATATGGTTAAAGAGCTGTCAAGAGGCCTTAGACATTCTAAAGGGTAAGTTAACCATTGCACCAATCCTTAGAGGCCCAACCTGGGCCCTCCCTTTTCATATTCATGCTGATGCCTAACACAAAGCCATAGGAGCAACCTTAGGTCAAGAAGAGGAGAAATTTCCCTATGCCATCTATTTTATCAGTAAGAACCTGTCAAAGGCTGAGCTGAATTATATTGTGACCGAAAAGGAACTCCTGGCTATTGTGCATGCATTAAACAAATTTAGGCATTACATTATAGGTTATCAAGCATTTGTGCATAATGATCATGTTGCAATCAAATATTTAATGAACAAACCAAATGTGAATGCTAGGATTATAAGATGGTTGCTTTTATTACAGCAGTTTGATCTAACTATTGTTGATAAGCCTAGTAAGGAAAATGTTGTTGCTGACTTTCTATCTAGGATGAATTTGCCTGTAGGTGAAGAAGGAATGGTGGATGACCAGTTATCAGATGAGCATTTGTTTGCTATTTCAGTTCTCTCCCCATGGTTTGCTGATATAGAAAACTATCTGGTATCATCACGGTTTCCACCAAACTTTCCCTCCGAAGAAAAGAGCAAGATAGTCAGAAAGAGCCCCCCCTTCACCTAGATTGGGGGAAATTTGTTCAAACTTGGCCCATATCAAATCTTAGGAAGGTGTGTAAGGGAAGAGGAGGTCTTCAACATCCTTCTGACCTGTCATGATGGGCCTTGTGGAGGTCACTTTGCAGCAAAGAGGACAACATTCAAAGTGTTGCAAGCAGGCTATTATTGGCATACTCTTCATCGGGATGTGAAAAAGTATATTAGTTAGTGTGATTAGTGCCAGAGGATGGGAAAGCCTACTCCAAGAGATGAAATGTCCCTACAACCTCAAGTGACTTTCGAGCCATTTGGCAAGTGGGGCATGGACTTCATTGGGCCTATTAACCCTCCTTCAAAGAAAAAACAACACATCATTGTGTGCACTGATTATTTGACTAAGTGGGTTGAAACCAAGGCAATTAAGGGAGCAACAAAAGAGAAGGTGGCTAAGTTCCTAAGGGAGAATATATTCTACAAATTTGGGTACCCTAGAGAGCTAGTCACAGACCAAGGCAGCTAGTTTACCTCCAGCATGATTGAAGAACTGCTTAGCCATCACAAAATAAAGCATACGACCTCCACTCCTTATCATCCACAAGCTAATGGGCAAGTGGAGGTGACCAACAGGGCATTGGGGAATATCTTAACCAAGGTAGTGAGTAGTAGCAGAAAGGACTAGGAAAAGAGACTAATTGAGGCCACCTGGGCCTATAATACCACATGGAAGACCACCACTGGATTTACACCCTTTGAGCTGGTCTATGGGAAAAAGGCTTTGCTTTCCATTGAGTTTGAATATAACACATTGAGGATGGCAGCCCAACTAGATTTGGATCTCAGCCATGCACAGAAAGAAAGATTGTTACATTTGAATGGCTTGGATGAATTCAGAATGCAGGCCCTCCTACATACAGAGATAGTTCAGCTTCAGAGGAAGATATGGCATGACAAGCACATCAAGGAGAAGCAATTTCAAGAGGGAGATTGGGCATTGTTATATGATTCCAGGTTTAAAGACTTCAAGGGCAAGCTAAGGACAAGATGGCTCGAACCTTATGTGGTGGAAAGATGCCATGATAATGGTTCAGTGCAAATCAAAACTATTGATGAAGAAGCCATTCCATTGCTAGTTAATGGACACCGATTGAAAATGTACAAGAGGCCTTTATCAAAACAAGAGTTCATCGACAGTATCAATAAGACAATGATGATGGTAGAGCAAGTTCCATCTCCTCTCTCATCATGTCACTGAAAAAAGAAAAAAGAATAAGGATTTAGGTGAAAACCTACATGAGGCGCCTGAGTCCCATCTTTGGGTTGAAAACCTCATGAGGCGCCCCAAGGATGAGAAAAAATAAAAAAGAGTAAGAAGATCCCTGGGTGAAAACCTTCCTTGAGGCGCCCAGGGCAGATATCTAGGGTGAAAACCTCTCTAAGGCAGCCTAGGTGTTTTAATATATATATATATATATATATATATATATATATATATATATATATATATATATATATATATATATACGCCCAGGGCAGATATCTAGGGTGAAAACCTCTCTAAGGCAGCCTAGGTGTTTTAAAAAAACATAATTTTTATTTTCAGGTGGGTGAAAAAGACAAGCAAGGAGCAAAGAGAAGATCCAAAGGGAACCCTGCCTCACATATATTCATCTCCTCCACTCCTTACCATGCATCCCTCTATCAATTCTATTGTTTTTCACTTCATTGCTTCAATTCAGGTGAAGATTGTGTTTTCTAATAGAATCACCTCAACCATTACCATCATCCTTGCATCCACATACACTCCTACTCCCTCTGTCCATTCATTACAACATCCTCACAGCACCATCCAGCAACATGATCAAGAAATTCTAAGGGAAACACCAAACATTGCCAAGTGGTAATCCAGGAGCTCCACAGCAGTAGCAACATCAGATCCAAGAGCTCCACAACAACAACAACAACATCAGATCTTCAGTCACAGACACCTACAAAAGCTAATAAACCATCAGCAGATAGCAGAGGAGGAAGAAGAATGACCATCAGCAGCACCTCTGATATTTGACAACTACAACATGGCATCAAGACCACAGGTAAGTATCCCACTCACTCACTCATATGCATCATTTAATCAAAAGTTGTAAAGGTTAAGAGGTAGTTGGTTTATAAGTGAAAAGGTGGCAAAAAGGAAATTCTTTAATAAGTCAAAAGAGAATGCAAGAGTCCATAGATACAATGTTGTTATGGCAACCATTTGAGAATGCTTGAAGAATTAAGATTTGGGGTAGAAACACCAGTTCACCAAAGACTCAACATACCCTATTTCTTGATGCAATCACTCATAGACTCCAGCAGCAAAGTAAAGGAAGGAAATTCCCAACAGTTAGTTCACCATGGGTTGATCAGGATCCTCATTAAGGATGCCCTCCAAAGCCTCAGGATCCCCATAACATGGTCAGTCTTCAGAAACTTACTAGCAGAGGATGAAATCAAAACCCTCACCTATGATGTTAGTCCTTCTGTCAGTGAGGAGGAGGCAAAACAAGAAGAAGAAGAAGATACAGAGCTAGATGGGGATGAGATGGATGAAGAAGAAACTAATACAGAGGAACATGCTGAAAGAAGACAAGGAGGATGGTGTTGAACAAGAGGAGGAAACAAAGGAAGAAACTAATTGAGATGAGAAAGAACAACAAAATGAAGAAGATAAGAAAAACAGAGAGGGCAGCTGTAGGAAAAGGAAAACCAGCTAGCATGTATGCCCAGCCCCTCCTTGGAGGCCATCCAGTGTAGGATGCCAACTAAATCCTATACTCTTTACCTCAGAGAACAATGGATGCAATTTCAAATTAAAAGACTAGCACAAAGGAGCACCATGCCATTTCAGGACTGCAGTCAGTGTATTGATCTTTGTGATGAAAGTGCACTAGAGGGTAGGGCCACAATGGCTGAGTTTTACTTGCACAACATGGCCCTCATAGACATGAATATTTGGGATCCTAATGCAGAGATAAGATTTCTACAATTAATGGCTTTGGCATCATGGATGAACCATGAGAAGTCAAGGGCTGCAGAGATGAAAGAATATTGGCCAGAGAGAAAAATGAACCTCTTTTTACCATAGATGAACAATCAAACCCCATAGCCCTAATTAGCACCCATAATCTAATTGCAAATGATCCTTAGCTGGCACTTAGATATCTTGCTACCCAAGAGCAAGCAATTTCACATTTTGAGGATATGTTTAGGCTGCTAAGATGATAATATACATGCCTGCTAAAGGAGATGGAACACACTGCCACACAACTTGAAGATCAGAGAATATCACTCCCCTCAAAGGTTGAGAAAAGCACTCAACATAACACCTATGTATGAGAAATCAATGCAAAGGTTGAAGGTCAATTGGATAGGCCTAAAACTCAGTCCACCACTACTCCTAGGGATGCTAGAAGGGAGAAAATAAGAAGAGGAAAAGAGGCAGTGGGAGGAAGTAGAAAGGAAAGTAGGCTTCTATGAACAAGAAAAAGAGACCATAGCAAAAGCATGGGATGTCAGAGAGGCTACCAGAGCCATGAAGGACATGTACATTGATTAAGTTGCTCAGAGGATGAGGAACACTTTCAATAGGGGGTGATGATGAGCCTCATCATTGAGTAATTATCTGGGCCTTAAGTTTCCTTAATTAACCTCCTAGCTTAGTCAAACCAACTATTCTCACAACTTATTGCATATTTTTTATTATATTTTGTTTATAAAATGAGTTAGAGTTGGATATTTGGCTTTGTGGTCTAATGTGCATGTAATGCAGGAATAAAGGATAAAAGCAAGGAAAAATGCAAGTATAAAGGATAAAAGCAAGGAACTATGGCAAAGACCTTGGTAAAACTAGAAAGGGACAAGGGAGAGTAATTATAGGAGGCAAATCCTCCTCATTTACTATCCCTCCATTCGAATATTCATCCACCAGATCAGAGTGCAAATAGCCATCCCTTTGAATACTAGAAGATAGCCGAGAAAGTGAAAAGGATAGAAACCAATTTATCTTGAGTGGAGAGCCAAGCCTCCCGAATGGGAAGGAAGTCGTTAGAGACTTCAGATGTATAAATAGAGAGGCTTAGGACCTCAATAGGATTCAAACTTCTATTGTAAAACTCTGTTTTATTTCTGAGCTGCAAAGACTTGTGACAGTTTGCTCTGTAATCCATGGTTTTTATAATAAGAATGAGTTCTATTCAAGCCAGCTCTGAGTTAAACTCCGAGGGCTGAAGCTCTTGAGTTAGGACCTGACCCAAGCAACCAAAGCTCCTCTTTACTATACATTTATGCTATCATAGAGTTCTGTTCTGTTTATTTGATTAAGTAGTTTCATGTTTTTTCTGCTCATTCACTTAAGTAGCCTTATGGTTTTCACTGTTTATTTGCTTAAGTAGTTTCACTTTCATTACAACAATATAACATAGATTATTTATCGTTTTCCTGTTCATTTTCTTCAGTAGCTGCATTTGCTATAGTTTACTTCCATTTATGCCTTCTTTCAGTTCACAGGTTAGTTAGAGGAAAAATATCATTATCAGGTTGTGCACAGGCATCTCGACCTCATCTCCTCCCTCTGGGACCATGACTTGAGGAAGGGACCCTTCAGCAACCCCAAAAACATAGGTTTCTGGTTCTCGCATGAGCTATGGAGTTCGCTGTTTGATGCAGTTATTTGTTCACCCGCAATGGTTTTCTTTGTCGTTTTCGTTTAAAACCGCCTTCAGCATGTTCCTCCTGCATCGCTTCCTCACCGTCTGATCACCAACAAACCTTCACAATCACCGTTCGATTCATTATTTTCTCTAACTGCTACCTCGCGTGAAGTCTTCCACTCACTTTATCATCTTTAAGTCCCCACTGTCGATTTGCCTCGCCTGATCCGACGGCTATTGCGTTACCTCCACACCTTTAGGTGCTTTAAACCCCCACTGTCGATTTGCCTTGCCTGATTTAACGGTTGTCGCTTCACCCGATTGCCAACTAGTTTGGCCGATCTCCACTGTTGATCAACCCCACTTGATGCAACGGCTATCGCGCAATCTTGTGCGAATTAGTGCACGAACGTTATCCACCCGAGAGCACGTGAGAAAAGTGGTTTTCTCATGCTACGTGTTGCAAAGTAAGGCTAATCACGTGAAATTTCAAAATACTGCTTACACCCTAAAGGGCGCGTGAGAAACTACTTACCGCCTTAGAAACCCGCTCCATCATTTCCGCATGTTTCTTTTTCCCGCGATACAATCTTCGTCGTCCATCTCTTGAGATCACCCGTGCGATCAAATCTCAGCCGTTGATCGCTCTTGTTAACCTCGTCCGTCCATCTCTTGACTTCACCCGCGTGATCAGATCTCAGTCATTCATCGCTCCTGTTAACCTCATCCATCCATCTCTTGACTTCATCCCCACGATTAGATCTCGAGCATTCATCTCCTTTGTTACCTTGATTCGTCCATCCACTCACTTAACTCCTCGCGATACAATCTCCACCGTCCATCTTCTATTCTTTGATCGATCCAATGGTCCCTATGCGCTACTGCGTCCTTACGTTTGCTTTCCATTGATTTCAACCTCCGATTGATTTTTCTGCTTGAAACCCGATTTAGCCTAAGTTTATTTACTGCACCTTAGTCTATTTTAATGTTTTTTTACTTCTGCAACTTAGATAGCAGCATTCGGTTAGTGTTAATTTAGCAATTCTGCTTAGCATAGCTGTTTAATTGGTTAGTTAGGTTATGGTGTAAGTTTAGCATTTCATTTTGTTTTCTTCATTACTGCAGTAGAGTAGCTCTCTCTTAGAATAGGTTTTCTTTCCTTCCATCAAAGAATTAATCTTCTTTTGACCCTATAGAAGTTTGGCTTGGAACCCCTGGGGTCTCTTGTTAGACAAACAATGACAATAGGCAGGACCTTCACTTCTACTTGTGCATATAGCACTGTCACCTCCAAGTTTGTACGAACCCTGGTTGATAAGTAAAGCTGGTAGTCCTGGGAGTTTTAGCATTATTGTTGCAATACCTAGGCTCATTAGGTGCCCCACGCCAAAGCCAATGAGTTGAATGTGGTGAAAAGCCAAAAGTTGGGTTAGCTTGGCCATAGGCTGAAGCCCCCACTTTGGCGAGCCATCATATAAACGGTCGAAGGCATTGGTGGAAAACAAAATCAACCTAGTGGATCATTTCACAAGTCAAGAAGGAGATCTACATTTTGGGTGCGAGCTGCCTTAGCGGCAAGCTGTGATGAGCTCGCAGGACGGGCGGTGAAAGTCGAACGCAAACGCAGAGTTGGGTGGACGGTTATCGGAGCGCGGGCAGACTTGGCGGGCGAGCTGTAGGTCGCACTGCTGGGTGAACGAACAAACAACGATGAGTTGGGTGCGGGAAACTTGGGTGTGGCGACCCGGTGTTGGGCACTCGCCGAACGAAACAACGAGCTGTGGTATAGCAAGTCGGGTGGTGAAACGCCGAGCTGTTGTGCGGTGAAGTCATGCGGCACAAAATGGCGAGCTGTGGGTGCTGAGTTGTGTAGCGACAAATGATGAGCTGCGGGTGCGGCAAGTCGTGGGACAACTGAACGGTGGATGATGGGGCTACACGAGCTGCAGGCAAGTGCGCCCACGCTGAACGATACAGTGAACGATAGAGCGTTCAGGTGAAACACCGAGTTAGGTATCGTGCTAAGCTGAACAGTGCAGCGGCTAGGTCGGTGGATCGACCGAGCTACTCGACAACGATTTTGTATGTGTAAAAATGTCGGTCGAGTTCTTTTCCCAGTTATTTGTAACAAAACAGAATTTGATTATAATTCTTACTTGCATATTGTTGGACTGTGTCTCTTGCTGGTTATGTGTTTTATTAATTTATTCCACACGTTAATGTTTTAAACATGGTAAATAAGATGAATGTTAGGCGTAGTTCGAGAAACATGTTAACAATGGAAAAAGTTAAGTGTTTGGCAGATGCCGCACATTGGGCAATTCATGAAAAAAGAATTGAGGGAGTGACACTAACAATTTTGGAGGCCTCCATGACTTGGAAAAATGTGACGGTGAGCACTAGAGAAACACCCTCAAAAAGTTAAAATTAAAAAAAATAAATTATTATTTTTATGTAAGTGTAAAACATTGCATTGAGTTTTTAGTTAAAATAATATTAATTTAAATTTGATTAAAAAATTTGAAAATTTTTCATAATTTAACTTTAAATATTAAAATATTAAAATTTAATATTATTTGACCATATTTTAATTCATTATTTTACAATCTCATTGACATGTTATTGATCACAGGGCCCATCATAATTTTTTTTATAAGACTCTAATAGACCCCTCACTTACCTATCATAATATTATAAAATAAATTTATTTTATCAGTTCAGGACCTTTGTTTTCACCAGGGATATCGAATTCGTTTCTTTTCCAAGGCCAGTGGCGGGGCCGTTTGGTAGGTGGTGCGCTTCGTTGTGCTCGTTGGCTTGTGCATGCTGTATTTATGATGATTACCCATCAAAAATACATTTCGTTCTGACATGGTGCGTTACAGTTTCGTTTTGACATAGTGGGTTTCCGGATTGCCATGTTTTGATTTGATGTGTGGAATACATATGGAAAATCTTGGTGCATCTCAGTCCAAAACTCTATTTCAAGGTTTTTCACTTCAATAATTTTAATATAATATAGGTCTATAAATAAAAATTTACTAAAAAATTTGAAGGGTGAAAAAATATGAAACAACTAAAACATTTCGGAGTTCTGAAGAATTATGATTTTTTGTTTTTGAGTTGTCACACAATTATCTTTATATCTCATTTTTTTTAAGTTCGGACACAATTACCTTTATATCTTATAATTTTGAATATATAGATTTTTCTAAATATATTTTAATTTTAAAATATCATTTTTCTAATATATCATAATTAATTTTAATGTTACAATATTTTGAATTTTAATATTACAGATATAAATATTTCTTAACCTTTTATAATTTGAAATTTATTAATTTTTTAATATAATATAATTTTAAATAACATATATATATTATGAATTTCGACATAGTTATTTTTTAATACATTTTTTTATTTTTTATTTTTATTTATTTATTTATTTTATGGCTCTAATCTAATTTAACTCTATTATAACTAAGGTAAAATGCGTATAGCTTTAGGAATTGTACACTCAATATTATGATATCATTCTATATGTTAATATGAAGGGCAAAAAACTTTCCTTACAATGTCTAAGGTTGCACATTTTACAACTATATTTATAAAGTGTAGTAATTAATTCTTTTAATATATAATATAGTGATCACATAGTTTTACTAATTTTTTACTAAGCAACAGGGACAAGCTCTTAAGTAGCACTTGTTTTTATCATGTATCACTTTTATAATGAATTAAATTATGTGCAATTTTACTTTTTGCATCTAAGTTAATCACATTATGTCAATCTTCATTGTCAAATATGAAATCATAAAATTAAAATCCTTGTTGGAGTGCTTGAAACCCTAAAATTGTGTCATTCTAGAATCACTTATTAAAGATTGACTATAGTCCAATAATGGTACAAAATAGCCAATTATTCGAGGCCCTATTCATTATTTAAACCTCAAATCACTAGTGTTCACAATTCCATTTATTCATACTCGATACCATATGATATTATTTTCTTGTGATCCTCAGTTTCTGTCTTGGTCCAATTTGAAACGTGATCACAATTTCACCAAAGCATTTTTAACCCTTGGTCTTGTAATAATATTTAATTCCTCCATTATGAGGGTAGGGTATGGAGAAGGTACTTTGAAGAGTTCCAACTTCCCGAAGTCAACACGACTGCGAAATTATGAGACTTGGAACTACAATAATTTAAAATTCATAATCTGCCACTTCATACCTCCCAAGCATGAGTTCATAATGAGCATGAAGATTATGTTATGTTGTGCCTAAACATTACCTAACCTTTGTAACATTACAAATTTGAACCTAGAATGGTACTAACAATATGTCCCTTGATGTTCCTTAAAACTTGCTAAACTACAAATCATGGAGGTACTAAGTATTCTTAAATATTGATTTTTTCATGGATCTTTCCTCAGACCCCTTTGACATAATCAAGACTCAAAATGGTGCTAGAAAAGAAGTTCCATTTTGTACATATTCTTCGCTACGAGAGAAATATAGTCTCTCACTTGTAATATATTGTGACTCTGGTATTACCCTTAATTTCATGTTGTGTGGTTTAGAAAAATATTTGACCCCTATGTCACTTTACATGAAATTATCATCATGAGAACATACAAGATTGGTAGATGGAAGGAATCTCATCACTTTCTTCTTCTTGGCCTTGTTTGTTACCAAAGTTATTTTTGACAACAATTTAGGTTTAGAGTTTCCATTTATTGTTTGGGCTTCACAATACTTGGTTATATATCTTTTTGGAACTCACCATGCACTCTTTTATCTCTCTTGCAGTTCTTCCAAAGATGCTTTAGCATTCCTAATGTTCAGTCATTATTGAGCCTTTTATAGTACCGTTGACCAATTATGGCTGGTAGTATACATTAATATTTAATTTAAAAATCAAGTTACATTAATTAAATCTAATTGGGTGTTCATTTGGGTCCACCCCATCAATGCACTATAAACTTAGGATGGCATTGTTTGGAAACACTTTAAACTTGTAAGTTATTTTATTTGTTGCAGTTAAACATGACCCAAGACTATATTTTATAAGATGTTCCGAGGATCCCTAATTTCTTTATTGTGTTTTTTTAACATGACCTTGACTTTATCAATACACTCTGAAATCACAATGGTGTACTCTAACAATGATTTTTATCTTACCTAGTCATGTCCTACCTGCAATAGTGTGATATGATTCTGGAAAGGTACTGCTAATGGTCCCTTTTGAATGAAGCCATGCACTGATGTCTTAATAGTCTAGAGCCATGTACTAATGTCTTGATAGCCCATGGAATGATGTAAGCTATAAAATATATCAAGCAATTTTGAACATGTTTCCAGGCCCCTTGCTTGTGCCATGCCATAAAAGCCATGCCTGTAAAGTCCCAAACAAGAAGAATGCAATTATTTGTTTCAATTGAAAACGTAACAAAGTTTTCTATATATATTTTTTGAAATTAATCAAAATTATGGGCAAAATTATTAAAAAATAGTGAGAGACTATATTGTAAAGAAAGAATCATGTGGGAAATCTAGTGATAGAGGTAAATGAAGAAGCATGCGTAGGAAAATTAGAGCAAGAGGAATAAGAATTTATAGAATATTGGACCAAGGGAAGATAAAATGAAACACAAATAATTATAAATCAAGCTTTGTTGTATATGAATCACTCAATATAATAAAAACATAGTGGCCATTTTTTCTTTTTTGTAATTGATCAAATTTTAACTTTCTTTAGGATATATTATTTTGTGCTTTTAGAATATCGCCACTTTTTTTTTTCTCGAAGGTGGCAAAACCTATCAAACTCAGCTGCCAAACCAACAGTGAGGACAGCCATCTCTGGCTGCTATCCGCGAATGTCGGTTTGACTCATCACTGTTATCAAGGAAAACCACGCCACCTGGAATAATCAAGCTTTGTTGTATATGAATCACTCAATATAATAAAAACATAGTGGCCATTTTTTCTTTTTTGTAATTGATCAAATTTTAACTTTCTTTAGGATATATTATTTTGTGCTTTTAGAATATCGCCACTTTTACTAAAAGCAACACATTTGCTGAAATTTAATGTTATATTGTCATTTTTCACTACAAAAAAAGGGGCAATTTGCCTAGATCTAGCACCAGATTTTAATGTATTTTTTTCTCAATTGGGATGAGTAGCTTGGCGCTAAATCTGGCTCTATTGTACAATTTTTAAAGTGTCATTTTTTGCACCAAATTTTGCATCTTTTTTACGCCAAATTTCCATCATTTTTTGCATCATATTTTGCACCAAGGTTTTCATTGGTTTTACAACAGGTTTTACTTCTAGTTTGTTCCATTTTTTGCATCTATTTTTGCATCATTTTTTCTTCCTCTTTCGTGGCATTCTTTGCTTCTAGTTTTGTGTCGTAATTTGCATTGAGTTTTACACTATATTTGGCATCTGATTTAGTTCCTTTTTTTACATCCAGTTTGTGCCAATTTTTTCATATGGTCTTATGTCATTTTTTGTTTCTAATTTTGTACTTATTTTTACATCTATTTTTGTGCCAGTTTTTCTGCCTTTTTTACACCATTTTTTCCATCCAATTTCACACCATATGTTGAATCTAAGTTAGTGCCAAATTTTGCATGAATTTTTGCACAATTTTTTGCATCCACTTTTGCGTTTTATTTATCTCCCTTTTTTGCATCCTATTTTGCACCATATTTTGCATCTAATTTTGCATCATTTGTTGCATCCAATTTAGCATTATTTTTAACACCATTTCTTGCATCCAATTTTGCATCCTTTTGAGCATCTAAATTTGCATCCTATGTTGAACCATATGCTGCATCCACTTTTGCATCCCATTTTGTGTCTATTGCTACGTTCAATTTTGAGCTATTTTTTTCTTCTACTTTTGCATTTGTTTTTGCCCCAAGTTTTGAATGATTTGTTGCACCTCATTTTACATCCAATGTTGCATTTCAATTTGTATCCAAATTTGGGCCATTTTTATGCCCATTTTTGCACCAGTTTTTCTTCTTTTGTGTCCAATTTTGCACCATTTTTTATGTCCAAATTTGCATCTTTTTTGGTATCTAATTTTGTATCATTTTTGGCATCCAAATTTGCATCCTTTTTTTTTGCCACATTTTGTATCCACATTTGCATCTCATTTTTCACCTAGATTTTAGTTTGAATTTTCATCTAGTTATGCATTATTTTTTACATTCTTGGTTTCACCCTTTTTTAATCTCATTTTGCATCTTGTTTTGTGTCTTTTCTTACATCCTTTTTGCATCTTAATTTTACACCATTCTTTGCATCCTCATTTTGATGTCCATTTTTGCATCCTTGTTTGTGCCCAATTTGGTATCCTTCCATATGCCCTATTTTGTTCCCTTCTTTGTGTCTAATTTTGCACCATTTTTTAATTTTACTTTAAAACCCTTTTTGTGTCATTGTTTGCATATTGTTTTGATGGCTAGTTTAACATCCAATTCTACTCCCAATTTTGCATCCATGGTTAAATCCACTTTTGGCTTCTTGTTTAGTGTTTTACTTTTATTTCCATTTATGACTCCCTCTATGGGTTCATCTTACTAATTTAATTTACATATTGAAATATATTAAAGTTTCTAAATATCATTTTGCTATAGGATTTGATGCACGGTTAGATGAACATAAAACCCTCTCAGTTTATCCCAGAAATCTAGGACAAACCAATTAAGGGAAAGGTTGTTCTAAGGCTCAGGATTCTTAGTAGATCAAGATGTAGAGTATAGATTAAGAAAAAGAGAAGGAATTCATATGAGTCCTCGCATGCAAGTCTTCTTGGAGTTTTTAGTATAGCTAGAAAGCGCTCCTAGCTAGCTTCAAAGCTTGGTCCTACACATAAGAGAGAGAATAAAGCAACCTCCACAGCGTAATATCTTGATAATCGAAACTATCAGAAACATATAGATATTATTGAATAAATAAATACAAACCAAAATCCCATACATTCATTAGTTAAATAGAATAAATAAAAAATGAATAGAAACATATGGAAGGAAGAACCACTGATCTATATTAATAAAGGAGTTGGAGGAAAGTTACAACAATTAGATGTAGTTGCAACAACACCTCCCCGAACTCCTAGCTCCAAAACTCTCCCTCTCACGATAGATCTCAGCAGCGTGACAATACAAGAATTCCCATCATTTTTTCAATGACCAAGCCTCCAATATATAGGAAAGTGAAGGCTATGAAGATTTCCCAAATTCCTCAATAGTTCAATTTAGGAAAAATCTTTTGGGTGAATAATGTTTCCTCATATAAAAATGGCCTTTTCCACTTTTTAGATTCTTTTGTGCTTAGGAAAAAGCTTCCTCATGCTTTATGGCTCTTTCCCGCTTTTGTATGCTTTTATTTTTTAGGAAAAAGCTAAAGATGAGGATAAAGAGATCACATTCCACCATATGAGTTTTCTAAAGTGAACAAGAGTGTCAAATTCAAATTTGATTTTTCTTATGTTTTAGTTTTTCTTTTAATATATATTTAGTTTTAGTAATTTTTTATTTTCTAAAAAAATACATTTAGTTTTTGGTATTTTTTCTATAAGAAAAATTATATTTTGTTCTTATAAAAATGGATTTTAAACATTCCATTCATGCTAAATTTGTGATTTTATGATAGTAGTTTAAATTATATATAAAAAAGTAACTTAATGCCATGTGTTGTGTCACTGATATGGGTGTTATACATCTTTTCCTTGCTAAGTTATAGAATGCTCTTGGATTTTCTTAATGCAATAAAACTACTTATATTCTTCATTATATCTTGAAATGTTCGTCTTGAACGAGGCTAATAAACAATAGGTTTGCCTTTGTCCTTTATAGATCTTTGTTCCCCTTAGTCTCGGTCTTAATAGATTAATTGTTTTATGGTGGTCTTGAGTGGTCACTTCCATTAGTTGCATGCTTTATAGTTTTCTGTTAGTGGCATTTTTTAGGCTTGATAATATGTTATTTAATTTATAAAAAATGTGTTATTGTCCATATTATTATTAAATATGTTGGTTTTTGAGCATGGTTTAGCAAAACGTTCCCAAAATGTTTATATATTGTATTTTATAATGCAATGATTGATTGCTTGATGAAATTGTTTTGGATATTTTTTTAATGATTCATTGATTGATGAAATTGTTATGGATATTTTTTTTAGTAAATTAAATTGTATGTGATAAAGTCAAAAGTCACCTCTTTTTTAGATTTTGATTGGTCAATTTCCCTTAAGGCCATCAAGTTCACCATTCAGTCCCAGGTTAAGAAAATATAGGAGTCATGAATTGGAATTGTCCAAGCATTTAAATCTTGAGACATGTTTTTTTAATCACATTATACTTCCTTTCTATGTAAATTCTCGATGAAAACAGTCTCATGGAACATGAGGGGCCTCAATAGTAAAGGAAAACAAAGACTCCTAAAAGAAAAATGGTACACAAAACACCCATCAATAATGTTGATATAAGAAACAAAAATATTAAGTGAGGTTCTACCTCATATAATTAGCAAATGGGGAAGGAATTTCCAAGTAGTAGTGATTGATGCTTAGAGATACTTGGGTGGAATGGTTATTATTTGAAATGATCAAGACATCAAGGTTACAAATATGTTTACCTCTTTTCGCATTATGACAACACAATTTTAGTTAATTGACATAGAGGACTACTACCATGTATCCAATGTCTATGACTCCAATATCACAAATGGAAAACCTCTATTTCTCAATTCTATTTCTAGCACAAGTAATTTATACTCCCCACCTCCATGGATTATTGGAAGTGACTTCAATATTATCAAGTGTCTCGAGGAAAAGAAAGGATGAATCACAATGTTTAACAAGATATTTTGTAAGCTATACCATTAAAGCCATAAAGTAGTCTCCATTAAAGTTGTCAAGCAATGAGTCTCCAACCCACGCGTGGATCAATGAGATGTAATACATGTGTGTGTGGTCACTAACTTAATACATTGTTCTAATAACTCCACAAACTTATGTATTTCACTCTGTCACATAAATTGACAGTAGTGTGACATAAGTAAACCAAGAGTAGACATGAAACCCTTAGGCAACAAACATTCCCTAGATCCTCAATTAGGTGCTTAAATGATGAAGTGAAAATGCAAGGGGAAAATAGGACTTCATGATTTAACCATCACAAACATGTGATCAAGTGTGACTAGGAGTGTATATATTCATATATTTTCCAAAGAGGGAGTGAATACATGAGTTACCATTCATTGGGCCTTATTTTTCTTTCTTTTTCTTTTTCTTATATATAGGACTTAGGGAATAAGGTTTTCATAATTTTGGCACAACTCATAGATATAAGATTTACATGAATTTTCACTTCAACCTTAGAGTTTAGACTTAGATAAATCAATATAGTGTATCTTTAATGATTTTGGCTTTCACTTTTTGATTTTATTTCATCACAAATGAAAAAAGGAGAAATATTTTGCCACAAATATATGAATTCTTAATCATAAAGGTGTCATGCGATGAAAACAAATTAATGATGTTATTCTCTATGAAAATGATGGGTATTCTTGAGAAAATCTTATGCTTGTGGAAGTCTCCTCTCTGGTTGAGAGGGAGTGAGGGTAGACGTGATCCGGATTTAAACAGGAACGCAATAAAATACAGAGATAACCATAAACACAAAGATGCAGCGGAAATAATACTTCATTTCATTACTGTAAAATACTGAAATATGCTTACAACCAGAAATGGAAATAAACCAGCTAGGGCGATGGTAGCTTATCTCTGAGAAGAGATGTGCGGCTACATGCCTCTGAACTATTCTGAACTGTGTTACAATGAGGCTCGAAGGCCTATTTATTGTTGAGAAACAATGGAAAACCCTTCACATCCCAAAACCTAACCCTAGAAGATGAAACGCCAAATTGTGGGCCCCGTTTGGGTAAATTGGTACATCAATTTCCCGGGGTCGTAACTTTGGCATACGATCTCCGTTTGACACGTACGATAGCTCGTTAGAAAGATCTATCCGAGTACTACCACTTTGGGAGGCAACATCGGTCCATGGACCCATGTTGCCCTAGATTTCCCAAAAAACGTTGTTTAGGGCCTCAAAACGGCTCCGGAAGTTCACGACCCGAAAAACTGCTAAAAATAGTAAACTATGCTGCAATTTAGGAAACTGAAAAGATTGAAAGAGACAGTTGTGGGGGTCCAAATGGGATAGGTGGGTGGCCACCAACATCCACCTGGATCATTCCTCCCCCCTTAGGAAGCAATGGTCCCCATTGCGTTGAGTTCCTCCATCTGCTGAACTTGTCCTGCAATCTCTGATGTGTCCAGTAATGGTGGGAAGCATGGTTGACGATGGTCCATATTGAACACTTGGTGCAGGAAAAGGAATGGAGGAATGATGTGCTCCAAAGCATTGTTCCCCATAGCCTTGGTACTGCTGTAAGGACCATGTCGGAGTGGTCTGAGCTTTTGATGGGTTCTGGTAAGGCGTTCTCTCTGCAGATGCAACTAGACTTTGTTGCCCACCTGAAACTTGTGTGGTATCTCTGTGGGTGAGGAGAAGTTGTTCCTGTGTTCTGTCATGACCGTATCCATTTGTTGCTGCTGTTGCATGGAGGAACCCTTTGCAGGGGTCATGGATGTAGCAACAATCTTCCCCTTACTTTGGGAGTGAACCAGACAGATAAATTTCCTGGTCTGGGAGATGAGCTTGCTGCCTTTCTTAGCAGCGATCAAAGATGTGGCATTAGGTGGGGCTACCTCCGGTATCCTGTATAATGAATTATTTAAAGAAATAATGACAGCACGAGGCCTTGACTCATACACAGCATGTCGCCTCCACAAGTATGGTTGGCCTAATAGTACATCGCAAACATCCAGAGGTGTAACATCACACAATACCTCGTCTGTGAAGGGCTTGATGCTGTACGGAAGGCGGCACTGCTGGCGAACTTTTAGATCTCGTCCTTCGTGAAGCCACCCGATATTGTACGGCTGCGGGTGTGGTGTAGTCGGTAGGCCCAACCGCTTCACAACCTCTGCTGAAATGAGGTTCTTTTGGCTGCCACTATCGACAATGAATTGTAGTGGTGAACCCTTCACCCACATCTGTGAGTGGAAAAGACGCTCCCCTTCCTCTGGATTTTTGGGCTCATCTTTCTGGATCTTGGCGGTGGCAACAGTGGCGCTGGGATCTGCATCAATGATCTGCTTCCCTTTTCCATTCCCCTTGTCGGGTTCTGGCTCAGGGTCGGAACATGCATCTGATTCGGAAGCCTTCAACTCGGCCACCAGCGACTGCTTGGTCCGACACTCACTTGTGTTATGAGTGGGACTCTTGTGGAACTCACACCACTTTCCTGTGTCCTTCTTCGGCTTCGTGGTATTGTTCTTTTCCTACGGCTTCGACGGGTTGTCTTGGGTCACCCCGCCTTGGCTTTGTCCTTTGGGCTTCGGATTTGCAGATCCAAAGTCTCGCTTCTTCTGTTTGAACTTTTGCTCAATTTTGACAGCATATTGGTATGTTGTGCCAAGTGAGGAGATGTTCAAGAACCCCATCTCTTCCTGGATGTATCTGTGTAGGCAGCCGCAGTATTTGAGTACCAGATGCAGCTCAGAATCTTTGATACCTAACTGTGTGCAAAGGGTATGAAAAATGTTTGTGAACTCCGGCACATCTTGGTCTCGTCCCTACCGCACTGTGGTCCATTTGATGTATTTGTCCTCATAGCTTCCGACAGGGTAGTACTGCTCCTTGATGGCATCCCAGAAATCATTCCAAGTGGGTGCGGCTAAAAATAGTGAGCCTGTACTTTCATCCTTCTGCTCGCAGTAGGTTTCCCACCAGTCCTTGACGTGGGGGGCTGCTTTGAGAAGAGCGAAAATGATCTTTTCCCGATTGAAAATTCATGAACAGAAAAATACCCATCTAGCAGATTTAACCATTTATCTACGGCATCTGCGTCTATTTGACCCTCGAAGATGGGGATTTCAAAATTAACTTGTACCTTAAATGGTGTGGCGTTTCCAGAGTCGCTGTTGGAAGCCGATGCGTCGCCTTTGGGTAGCCGCTGAAGGATTTGCGCAAAGCTATCCATCATCGTGTTCCTTTGCCGCTCGAGCGCTTCTTCGAGCAAGATTTTGATAGGATCTCTTGCCCCCTCGTCTTTCTTCTCATCCGCCATTGGAGGCCGTCGAGATTTGCGAGGTTGGTCTTGCAAAGGTTCGACCAGTTCAAGCCCTAACTCCTTATATCCCGACCTCGTAGGGGACATGCAAAGAAAAACAGAGAAAAATCAGACCGCTCTGATACCACTGATCCAGATTTAAACAGGAACGCAATAAAATACAGAGATAACCATAAACACAAAGATGCAGCGGAAATAATACTTCATTTCATTACTGTAAAATACTGAAATATGCTTACAACCAGAAATGGAAATAAACCAGCTAGGGCGATGGTAGCTTATCTCTGAGAAGAGATGTGCGGCTACATGCCTCTGAACTGTGTTACAATGAGGCTCGAAGGCCTATTTATTGTTGAGAAACAATGGAAAACCCTTCACATCCCAAAACCTAACCCTAGAAGATGAAACGCCAAATTGTGGGCCCCGTTTGGGTAAATTGGTACATCAATTTCCGGGGGTCGTAACTTTGGCATACGATCTCCGTTTGACGCGTACGATAGCTCGTTAGAAAGATCTATTCAAGTACTACCAATTTGGGAGGCAACATCGGTCCATGGACCCATGTTGCCCCATATTTCCCAAAAAACGTCGTTTAGGGCCTCAAAACGGCTCTGGAAGTTCAGGACCCGAAAAACTGCTAAAAATAGTAAACTATGCTGCAATTTAGGAAACTGAAAAGACTGAAAGAGACAGTTGTGGGGGTCCAAATGGGATAGGTGGGTGGCCACCAACATCCACCTGGATCAAGACGCCATATTATCCATGTGTCATGTACTATGGCCAAGACTAACAATTGTAAGCCTAGTAAAGACACTAGTAGGGAGAATGGTGGATTGGATAAACATCTGGGACCAATATTCTTTGAGAATTTGGACTTTGACTAGGACTAATCGCTATAAGTCAAGTACATTAATCCAAGATAAGAATAGTCATGAGGATTGACATTTCCTGGTGTCAAATATTATGATAGTGGATTAGGAAATGATCATGTGAGGACATACCTGGTGAACATCCTGGTGGGGTAAGTGCCTAGAGAGGCAGTGGTGTCCAAATTTATGCCTCCCAACATTGTGCTCTGATCTAATGTAGAGATAAACTTGTTAGTCAAGGCCTTACTATTTCGACAATGTTGGCTATGAGGATGTAAATCATCATTGATGCTTATCAATCCAGATCCCTTCTTATATGAATATTTCAACTTGAGAGTACTTTTTTGTCTCATTATGAGTACCTCCCTAGTTTAGAGGGAGGGTCATCATCTTCATTATCGCCATCATCACCACCATCACCATCATCACTATTGTCATCATTTCATTATTGTCATAATCACCATTCATGTCATCATCATCATCATCATGATTATGGACATTGTCGTCAATTGTTCATAATTATAGGTATCATAAGAAATATCATCAACCTAAAAAATGTTACGAGTGCTCAAAAAGGGTTGTTAGGACACATGATATATGCAAGAGAAATAACAACTTTATTTTTTAGAGATGATCAATGATCATCATCATCACTACCATTATCATCATCATATAATTGTTATCATCCCCATCATCACAACTAATATAATTTTTATCATAATTGTTATCATCTTTATCATGAACATCATAATCATCATTCATGCCATTATTGTTGTTGATGATGACCAAGATGAAAATAATGATAATGATGATCAGATGATGATGACTTGGAAGATGACGCCAAAGATAATTATTATGATCATGACCATGACAACATTTAAAAATTGGGAAGAATGGCCAAGGCCATTAGCATCATCATCATCATTGTCATTGTAACCCCCATTGTCTTTATCATCATTGTCATTATCATAAAAGTCACAATTCATGTCATCGTCATCAACATTATCATCTTCGTTATAATTATTGACAATGTCATCAGTTGTTCATAATTTTCAATGTCATAAGAAATATCATCAATGCAAAAAATATGATGTGTGTTGGAAAAGGGATGCAAAAGTGAACAAAAAAATGGGGGTAGAAATAAACGTAAATTTGGATGAAGAGTGGACACAACATAAATAGATGCAAAACAAGATAGAAAAATTGACACAAAAGTGGATGAAAAAGTAGATGAAATAGTTGATGCAAACTTGAACACAAAATAGGATTCAAACATGGATGAAAAAGTGGAAGAAAACATGGGAACAATAGTAGGCATAAAACTTAGCATGAATTTTTGTGAAACAAATGTGGATACAATAATGAATGTAAAAAAAAAGACACAAATTTGAATGCAAAAAGGAGGAAAACTTGGATGAAAAAAGGGAGGTAAATATGGGCCAAACATGGGTGCAATAATGGACACAAAATTGTTGCAAAATTGGACGAATCAAAAGTGGATGTAAAAGTAGATTCGAAATGGGATGCAAAAGACATAAACAATATTTGATGCAAACTTGGACACAAAAGAGGATGCAAATGTGGATGCAATAGTGGAAGAAAATGTGGGTTGCAACGATAGGCATAAGATATGGCACAAATCATAGCCAAAAAAAAGTGGATGAGAAAGTGGATGTAATAATAGACACAAAAAAAGATGCAAACTTAGATGTAAGACAAGATGATATAAGGGATGTAAAAGTGGATGCAAACATGGGTGCAACATGAGAAACAAAATTGGATGCAAAATATGGATGCAATGGAAGTACATGAAAAAGAAGATACAAAATGAGACGCAAAACCCAACACAAAAGTGGATGCAAAAATAGATGCAATATTTTATGCAAAAGAGGATGTGAAGATGGATGCAAAATTGGAAGCAAATGTGGGTACAATAGTAAGTATAAAACATGGCACAAATTGTGTCACAACAAAAGTGGATGTAATGATAGATGCAAAAAAAGAAGCAAATGAAGATGAAAAATAAGATGCAAAAAGGGATGTAAAAGTGGGCGTAAACATGGGTGCAACAATGGATGTAAAATAGGATGCAAAAGTTGATGCAACAAAATTCTATGCAAAGTAGATGCAATATGAGACACAAAACTTGATGAAAAAGTGGATATAAAAAGGGATTAAAAATAGATGTAAAAGTAGATGAAAACCTAGATCTATATGAGGATGCAAATTTAGAAACAAAAAAGGGTGCAAAGGGATGTGTCAAACTAGGTGCAAATTATGGCACAAGAAAGATGGATGCAATAGTGGACACAATAACAAATGAAAAAGAGGATGTAAATATGGATGCAAAACAAGATGTAAAAGTCAATGCAACAAAGTAGATGCAAAATTAGATGCAAAACTAGACACAAACCTCGATGCAAAACTTGGCACAAAGGGGATGCAAAAAATATGCAAAATTGGATGCAAAAAATGATTTAAAAAATGATGCAAAAGAGGATGCAAGAGATGATGCAAAAGTTGATGCAAGTGTAGGCGTAAAAAGTGGATGCAATAGAGGATGAAAAGTTGGTGAAACAAAATTAGGTGCCAAACTTGATGCAAAATATGGTGCATAGGATGGCACAAAACTTGGCATAAAACCTGGCATAAAACTTGGTGTAAAATCTGGTGCAAAACCTATTACAATACCTGGTGCTAAACTTGATGCAAGTCTTGGTACAAAACTCGGTGCAAATTTTGCATCAAGTTTTGCACCATATTTGATAAATGGACACAAATAGCACCAAAAATGGGCTCTAGACGCAAAAAAGGAAGCAAAAAGGGATGCTAATCACGGAGTTTTGTTGTAGTGTTTTATGATTCAGTTCACCTTTTTTAGATAGGAACAATGAACTAGCATTGTTTGAAGTAAAAACATTTTCAAATAAAGTAAACTGCTATAAGGTATGTTGTTAAAGTAAACTGCTATAAAATATTTTGTTGAAATAATGAAGCAAGTTAAAGGAAACTACTTTTATTTTTGTTGTGAAAGCAATGATATCCCTATAAATAACTAGTGTTTTGTCCTAGTTTTAGGATAACTTTAGGTTTTCAGCATGTGAACTAAAGATTTTGGGGAAGTTTAAGATATTGCATCAACTTTTTAATTGTTGTTAGTTAATATTGACATATATTGTGTCACTGTAACTTTTTTGAATTGTTGTTGTTTAATCTTGACATATATTTTGTCATTTTTTGTGTCACTATCAATAGTTTTACTTTGTTGGTCATCTTATATATAGTTGGAGTTGTGATTGAAGTAGTAAATCATTAGTCTTTGGAGCCGATTATTAATGCGGTACAGGTAGATACTGAAATATTCAACAAGGCACCAAAAGTTGTAAAGGAAGACCACCAAAGAGAGTTTGAACATGTCAGTATAGATCTCATGGCACAGGATAAGGAGACTCAAACACCTCGAGACACCATATTGCAACAAATCAGTGGTTTGAGAACTTTGAGTTTGGGGTAGTATGTGTTGAGGCTGAGACCAAGTTGTCCAATGTTGAGGAATGGTTCAAGTCCCTCACAAGGCAGTAAGAAGAATATACTTGGGAGTCGCAAAGCAACCCTCTTCAAGGATACATCGATAGGGCTTGCACTTGTATTAGCACACCTTTGTAAATTGGAGGAAAAGAAGCAATTTTTTCCACATGGATTTTATGGGAGCCTTCTTGATGGGTTTTATAGGTGGGCCAAGACCGAACAGCAATCTGATAATTTAATAACATCCCAATTAGGATCATAGTAGTGCAACATCAACATGGTGGGATTACTTATCGTATGAGTATTTACACATGATAGATTATGAATTGGTAGGTAATCAATGACACGATTTTTGGGAGGACTTTTTTTGGCAATGATATAATACAATTAGAGCCATGGTGCACGGGCCATGAATTTTTGTGGCATTTCGATCCAGGAGGATCTATTGATGGTAAGTTGAGTTAGCAATTAGCATTAGAGAAATTTTGAGGTCTAAAATGGGTCTCTTAAGGAATATTATAAACTAATAGTGGACAAAATAAAATAAGATTAGATTACCTCATCAAGTTTTGGAAAAAAAAAAAAAAAAAAAACACATTTTTTTTTCAACTTATCTCCCTAGAATTTTACTCAAATTTCAAGCGGGAGCACTCATTTGATGTGGAATATAATTTTGCACCCAAGGAGTACCCATTTTACATAATTTCGATAGACCCTACTACACGAAAAATGTGAAATATATGAAAAATGTTATTGCTATCACGATTTTCATTTATTTCAATTTTTCGTGTAGTAGGGTCTATCGAAAGTATGCAACATGGGTACTCCTTGGATGAAAAATTAAATTCCGCATGAAAAGAGTGTTCCCTCTTGAAATTTGAGTAAACTCATATGGATATAAGTTGAAAAAGTAGTTATTTATTTATTTATTTTTATCTTTTACCTTTTTACTCCAAAACTGCTAAATCATCCCGATGGTGGACATCATCAATTTTGAATCCTATTGGTTCTTATAAAGTTGATGTTTTTTGTACATTTTTGTTTTGGGGCCCATTTTTTACCTCAAAATTTCTCTAATGATTGTGATCTAGGTGGTAGTTCACACACCTGTGAATCTATTTGTGAGCACCGGACTTAGAGGTTGATCTAGGATCTAGACATTGAGAGATCTATCTTTGATTGGGTGATACAATGGTATATTGTGATAGTTGAGTGGTTCTTATGGGACCTTGGTATTAGTACTCAATGACTTTGGACAACGAGATTTGTAAATAGATGTGAATTACTTAAAGGCAAGTGATCTTGAGGAGGGAGGATTTGTAATATTCATTTCCCTAATTTTTAGCGTTGCTAGGATGGACCTCCAACGGTGGTGGCAACTAGGTTATAGGGGTGACATAACCCATTCAAGTGTGAAGGCATAAAAAGTATGGTAGTCGTATTTGCATTTGGTATTTTCCCATGAGATTACCTTTCTTTTTCTGGTTTCTAACCCTAAGGCTTTAATATTCCATATGTTAGGCCCACAAAGAGGATTAAGTCAAACAGCTAACCTTGCGATGTCTAGGATGAAAGCACAATTGTCTCATCCTGACACTGTATTGACGCTGGTGGGCATACCCCGACCGAATTATTTTTTACCCTAGCTACATTTCATGAACTTTTAATATTTTGATGATCAATATTAGAAACCATTCTGCAGCGCGCTGCACTTAGATTTAGCAGGTATTGCTGAGATGGGGATTTCGATTCTAACGAACTTCGGATCCATCGTGGAATTTCTATCCATTATGGACCAACGCTGGTCACTATCGATTGAAAATGTTTGAATCTTTGGATTGAGGTTGCCATGATATTGATAAGGTGAAGCACTTTATTATTTGAAACGGAAATTACCACTGCTCAATCATCGCATTGCTGATATAATTGAAAGGTACAAAATTATCTTGCTGTTGTGTAACGAGGAGCAAAAGCCATGAGATTAGAGAAAGTAAATCTATTAGAGTCAATAGACGTTAATGGGTTCCCAACTATAGTATGGTCTATACAAAATATATAATTGATAAGGCAGTGTTGAAATTAGTAACTCGAATCTAGCAAGCAATAAATGTGACGTGGGCCCGGGCTATGAAAGTTATCCCCTGATCAATGGCCGAATTACAACCATGCAGAATTCATGCATCGACCACCGTTGGTAGTCGAAAAGCATTTACCACCTAATACTTTATTTTCTAAACGAAGCAACACTTTTGTTAATGGAAAGTCCATTTTGACTGATGACTAGTTCCGCAAATTCGATGATTGATTTTGCTGGCAACGTGTCCGTAAAATACGTTTAGATATTAAAGTTATCAGTTACTTTAATATGTCGTAGCTTTGCTGGCAACTTGTCCGTAAAATAGTTTTAGATATTAAAGTTATCAGTTACTTTAATATGTCGTAGCTTACCGAGGGATCAAATTTGTTTAGAAAATTACAGAAATTCTGGTATAGTTTTGAAAAAAATTGGTAAGAATTTTTGTAAAAAGTTATGGTAATTTTTTTTGGAAATTTGGGTTACAAGTGTCAAATTTTAAGATTTTTGCTGGCCGTAGTTTAGCTGGAGGAATTGCCCGGAAAGTTATGGAATTTCCTGTCATAAATTAGTCGGAGGAATTGCCCCGAAAGTTATGGAATTTCCCGTCATATTTTGAGAAAATCCGGCAAGGATTTTTGTAAATCCAAGTTATAGTTGTTAAACTTCAAAATTTCAGGTGTTCTAGACGTTTTTGATGGCGCTGAATCCATTTCCACCATCAAAAACACAATTCAAAGACTGCCTCTACAAGATTTTTTGAAATTTTTTTGCCCAGATTCCAGCGACTTTTGGTCTCCGGGCAATTCCTCGGCCTCAGTGGACAACTCCTTTTCACTGGCTCAAGAGTAAAAAATTGCCTAATATAAAAATTTAATTTAATAAGTTAAATATTTTTTTAGACTAAAATAGAAAACAATATAATTTTAATTTTGTTATATTATAACTATTAAATTTTAATTTAAAAAAAATATAAAATTAAATTAAATTAAAATATTTATAAAATATTTTGATTTCCAAATGAGTTATGATTTTTGACTATGTTATGTTATATTGATAAGTTATAAAATTGGGCCATGGTATTGTAAGAATATATATATATATATATATAATTTTTATATCTTTTAAAACCACATAAAAGTAGTGTAAAAACAATTTACAATTAAAAAAATTAAAAAATATTTTTTAATTTATTTATGTCAAAACTTTAATAAACTTCATAAAATCTATTTAAAAATTTCAAAAGTAATTGAAATTCAAGGTTTTTTTTTTACAAAAATAAAAAATAATATAACTTGGCAAAATACTCATCAACCCATTACTATATATATATAAATTAATTTTTAAAATATTCAGTTTAAAATTTTCAAAACTAATTAAAAGTCAAAGTGAATTGAACTATATAACAAAAAACAACATGCAACATGCCATGGATAGTGAAGTCTTATATCTAAATATAACCAATAAATAACCAATAAGTAGGCAGCTTAGTCCCCAGTTGCATAAATAAATATTGGAAAATGTTAGCTAAATTAACATTGGTTAATAGGAAAATGGAATGCTATAGTATTTATTTGGGGGGAGCTAATAAATTGAGATGTGAAATAGATAAATTAATTGCCTGCTCAGGCTCATGGAATTGTCTAAATTTTGGTGGGTAGTAACCAGTGCCACTAGTAAGTCTACACATTTACAATTTTACTCTTGTATTAGTGCTAAAGAAAACATAAAGAATAGTGAGAAGTAACTATTGGTAAATATATCTCGTTACATCTTATCTCTATCTTTTTTTTTATGCAAAGCCTTGCTTAAATTATTTTATAATCTTTTTAAAATTTTAATAAACTTCATAAAATTTGTTTAAAATTTTCAAATCTAATAGAAAGTCAAAGTGGCTTGAAATATAAAAAAAAAACATGTGATGGATCTTGAAGTCTTATATCTAAATATAACCAATAAGTAGACAACTTAGTCCCTATCACTCACGTTGAAAGTTTTCGTATGAGAAGAGTTTCATAAATAAATATTAGATAATGTTTATTTACTAGAAAATGTTAGCTAAAGTAACAATGGTTAATAGGAAAACGGAATGCTATAGTATTGCTTTGGGTTATGGGAAGAGTTTGTCTAATATTTATTTATTAGACAATGTTAGCTAAATTAATAATGGTTAATAGGAAAATGGAATGCCATAGTATTGCTTTGGGAGGAACTAATAAATTGATATGTGAAGTGGATAGAATTCATAAATTTTGGTGAGTAGTAACTACTACTAAGTGTACACATTTACAATTTTACTCCTATATTAGTTTTAAATAAAGCATAAAGAATTGTGAGAAGAAACTATTGGTAAATATATCTCTTTACATCTTATTTCTATTCAAAGTCTTGCTTAAATTATTTTATATATTTTTTTAAATTTTAATAAACTTTTTAGAATTTGTTTAAAATTTTCAAAACTAATTGAAAGTCAAAGTGACTTGAAATGTCAACAAAAAAAACATGTGATGGATACTAAATTCTTATATCTAAATATAACCAATAAGTAGGTAGCATATCACTCAAGTTGAAAATTATCCTACAAGAAGAGTTGCATAAATAAACATTGGACAATGTTAGCTAAATTAATAGTGGTTAATAGCAAAATGGAACCTGTCACACAAGTTGAAAATTATCTTATGGGAAAAGTTACATAAATAAATATTGTGGACAATGTTAGCTAAATTAATAGTGGTTAATAGGAAAGTGGAATTCTATAATATTGGTTTGGGAAGAACTAATAAATTGAGAAGTGGAGTGGATAAGTTAATTGCTTGCTAAATTTTGGTGGGTAGTAACCACTAGTAAGTCTACACATATAGAGTTTTACTCATATATTAATGCTAAAGAAAACATAAAGAATGGTGAGAAGTAACTAGTTAGTTAGTTGAGGTTCACAAAAGTGTCTAGATGTAATCACAAAAGAGGTACTGATATGAAGCAACCTCAAGTAGCCTCCCTTTCCTAAGAGAAAAAAGAAGAGGACCAACTGAGTAAGAAAAAATATATAAAAAATAGTCTCTCAAAAGAAGAGGAGAAAAAAAAGGAGACAGAGTACGAAAATAACACCGAGAACATCGATAAAACCCTATATATTCTCTATTAAATAAATAAATACTATTCTCCTTGATTATCATTGCCTATTTCCCTTTCTATTTGTTTAGAGCAGTCAGAATCTATTACCAAACATATTTTTGGTAATTGAATTTGGCTAAAAAATAAACATTGTGTGGAATCCGGGGTCAAATCTCCTACCCCACTTTTCCTTCAATACTCCAACGTAGGAGCCTACGATCACGTGGTGAATGAAATTTTGGGTTCACATAGAGTGAGACCCATTAGGATATTGGAAAATTTCAATAGTTGTTTAGAGTGCTAGAAAATATTTTGAGCTAGAGACTCGTAGGGTTGAGAACCTAATGCCAATGGATTGAGTGGTTAGGCTATAAAATAAATCATAGTTCTATTCTCCATAGCACCAAAGCATAGTAAAATCAAGCTTCAGAGGTTCTTAACTTCACCCCAGAGTTTAAAACCACACGTAGTTAGTTTGTACCCCCCTCCCACCACCTCCCATCCCTCCTGCTTACATTATTGTATTTTCCTCAGGCACTAGATCTCATCTATGGATAACCAAGCACACAAACACACTAGGAACTCCCAACTTACAAGCACTTTGCACAACAAAAATCTACAATATTGAAATCAATAAAGTACGCATAGATATTGATATCAAATACAAATCTTTATTAGGATGTCCATAAAAGAATTACGAGGCTCTTTTACTAGGGATCATGGCCCTTCATATCACTAGTACAACTAGTATAAAAAATTATGACTTTAGGTCTCATTCTATAGATCCTCAATCAATGAACAAAACACAAAGATAAATAACCTAACTTACTCGTTATATAATTCCTTCTTCTTCATCCCAAATATTAATATTTATTAGTCCATTGATAAAAGAATCATGGGCATCCCGTACTAGGAATCATGGTGCTTCAGATCACTAATACAACTAATATACAAAACTAGGACTTGAGTTATGATTATATAGATCCTCAAACTAACCACAAAGCATAGAGATAAATAACCTAACTTACTTGTTGTAGAATTCCTTATTCTTCATCCCTTTCAGTCCTTTTTATCTATTGTTCTAACTATCCTTTACCATAAAGAGTGTCTTGGTCACATCATCAATGAGTTATAAAGGGGTCATGACATCACCTAGGTCATCATCATGAGAGCAGTAATTAGGGGAAAAAATGCTCAAAGAGATTTCAACTTGTTTCAACATCCTCATTCATATTTCAAATACCTCCCTCAACCTCCCTCACAAATCCCCTCATTCCCTCTAAGCCCCTTTTTCCTTGGGAAAATCCTTAAATCCTAGCCAAAACCCATTTTTCCTCTGTTATCATATTAATTCCCAAACTCTAGACTTAATATATTATTTAATTCTTAAACCATATTATAGCCGTTAACCCCGTTCCCTTTGTTTTATTTCAGTTCCCAAACCTTAGTCACATTTCCATTTCATTTACGAACTCTAGCCACATTTCCGTTGACCTGGTTAATATTCAAACTCTATCCGTAAACCATTGTTTATTAAACTATCGCATCACATTATATATAAACCCACTACCATTGCAATAAAGCGAGACCGCAGGCCACGTGTCGACTTATCGTATAAATCGATTCAAACAGTCACTCATCTCCCCTTCCCGATTGCGATTGCAATATCGCATATCACACGATCCCTCCTCCGCCGATATCGCAAAGTTATTTCCTCATTCACCGATTGTGATAAGTCTCTGCTCGCTAATTGCGATATCGCAATCGAGGATTGCTCATGTCACAAGTTCCTCCTCCACCGAAGCCCCTTCTGACTTGCAATTCCGATGGATGCGATATTTTATATACTATAGTTTGTTACAATTTTGGGTCCAACCCGTCAACAAAACATTATGGAATATGGTAAGAGGCCCCTCTCCCTGTTGCCATTGTGATAACATAATGACCCAGATCAATGACTTAGATTTAATCAACCAGGATCAGTAGGCCTAGATTGACATATAATAATCCTCCCGTTACCCTCCCCTCGATGGTCAAATTAGTTCATTTTTTGTGCTCCTGGTCATGATTTCTCGTTGTTTTCATGAAATTTCCCTATTGAATGATCATAGACTCCTTTCACAGAGCACCAAATCATCCATTCCACCTCCGTTCAAACAGAATGCAGAAAAGCAGGGACAACATCACAGTTCATCAGCCAACCAAACTAACAGTAATGTCTATTCGAGGCCTTAGTTACTACCAGAATGCCTAGAACAACACTAGAACTCAACTGACTAATATTATTAGCAGTATTGATCTATTTTTATAATTTTTGTAACAAATCTTGAATTCTGTTTGAAGATATTTATTTTTGTAAATAATTGTATAAATACTTCAGATTTCGAAGTGTTGTGGGTTAGATGTTTGTGAATGATAGCTTGGAGCTAATGTACATTTTGCAGTAATATAATAGGCAATTGCAGTTATTATCTTGGGATTCTTATCGTATGTTTCTGTGACAATTCTTTCTATGATATTTATTTTTTCTTACATCTCTATTCTTTCTTGTGATCATCTCATGAGTTTTAAACAAAATTCACAAGTTATATGCTTTGTTTTGATGAGATTTTCATGCTAGTGTTCTTTCTTCTTGATGAATAAATTCGTGGTTACATGCTCATCCTGATCCTCTACCTTTCCATCTCTGCACCACCCCGAAAATCTATTTCTATCACTGATCATGCCTAGCTTACCCCATTATATCTCTACAATTGATCATTAGAATCCTTAGCCTAGTCCTAGATATCTGAGATTCATCGAGCATGTTGTAGCTTATATTGTGGTTTAAGCCTTATTTTCAGTTTTATCACGAAATGAAAGAAAAATCAAAAGAAATGAAAATCAAACCATTGTTTAAAGGCCATGCAGGTTTAAGGGGCGTGGTCAAGTGATAACTTGATGAGTATGATGAGGTGTGCTGCGGGAAAACAATAAGCCTGAGGGTTAATTAAGGCTCAACCCCTGTAGTTGACTGCGACGTGAGCATGGTTGACCACAACGTGTGGCCTAGAATCATTGCGGGGGTTCGTTCTCAATGTAGTTCCCTTATATACTTTACCCTCGCAAAATCTAAAAGAAATAACCTAAATAAAGTATTTTATTTGATTAACGGGATGGCTTTGAATGTAAACCTGCGAGAAGATCTGGGCCGTTGATCAACAAGCCACAGGTCCAATGGTAATTGCACAAGTTAACTTGAATGGGTTTTGTTTCGGAGATCCGATGCGATGGTATACTTGCGAGAAGATCTGGGTCATTGATCGACAAGCCACAAATCCAACGACAATCGGGCGACAAATTATTGGACACGACGGTATATCAAATGTAGTTCAAGCTTGCTGAAGTCCAGGTTAATCTCAGCCATCCATCCAAAAAGACGGGATCCAACGGATATCGGACGAAGAAATGATCTGGTTTTAACGCTAAAGTCGAACTCGATAGATTATTAATTGGTGATATATATTTTCCATTGGGTCCGTATGGGAGTCAATGGAGCGCTAAATAGGCAGACTCGATAAGATTTATTTCAAGCGAGTTTAAAATATCGTGAGTTCCGGAGGATCAGACCATTGATTGAACGAATGATCAGATGGTTCACGTACAGCAAAGGCAGACCCAATGGGTTTATGAATTAAAATTTTAAATCTTTTCAGTTCCGTGGCAAACTAATGTTTCGCGTAAAATAGCCAATTCTGCTGTTTAAGTGAGACAAACAGAATTAGCGGTGAATGACTAAAACTTCAAAGGAAGGTGATTGGTCAGGTTTTCTTGTGTTTTGGCCAATCAAAACATGCCCAATACATACGTAAGCCCAGGTTCACGCACGGGGTTTTGTCAAATTTTATTATAATTAAAATGGTTTAATCATTATTAAAGCTTCTATAGAGAAACTCAGTAGCCAAACAACAGAGCCGAAAAGCTAACAGTTATCATGATTTTCTAATTTCCGCTTACTTCCTGTTATTCTATGTTCTTTAGAATGAGGTGTCTTTTACCCTTTGTGTAATGTTTTGTGATAATTTTTACTCTAGACAGTTAGGAAAATAATTAAGCAGTTTGACAGTTTTGGTGATCACCAACTGTCTTGTAATGTATAAAAAGAGGTAAATTTAGAAAGAAGAGGTTTGAATTTTGGAGAACCTGGAGACTAAGCTACTGAATACCTGATACAACTGTTTATTAATGAATAATTATAAGTTTTCCATACGTTGTTGGGTATGATTTTGTGTCTTTTCTGTAATGTGTCAGCTTATGTTTTCTTCCTTTGAGTATAGTAATTGAAACTACAAGTCTTTATTTGCCTATGTAAATAAAGTTAAATTCCTTAAAGAGCGCTCCTATACTTGAAGTTCCCATCTCTTCAATTCTTCTGAGTTACGGATAGTAGTTTCTATATAAAACAACATATTATCTATAACTTCTCCTAGTGTCACAGATAGTAGATCATGTGTTAAACAACATATTGTCTATGACTTATTCAATATTTCTTCATTCGTCATTTATATTCAACAATCAAATGGCATTCTGATGTTATCATGTCACCTAAGTATTGAGGATCAACAACCAAATTTCCCATGTCCTTCATTTGAGAACATAATATATAATTGAGTGACAAACAAGTGACAATATTTGTAATCATTGATGTCTTAAGCACAATTTCTATACAACGAGGAAATTAGTTTCTTAAGGTACAACAGAGCAAACCATAAAATCAAAACCATTGAGCTTAATATATAGCCTAACATTGGAAATTCCTCTCCAGTCACTTCATTGGCTGTGAGATTCTTGAGAGAGCCCTCTTTGATTTGGTAGGTCTCACTGCCAAGTCTAAATAATGGTTTGAGGTTACCTCCTTGGATTCCTTTCTCAACCTTGGGACACTGAGGAGTGCTAACAGGTGGAAAAGAGCCCTAAAATAAAAAAAATTTCTAAATTGATTTTATTCGCGTTGTTTTTAAAAGATGTTACTAACTCATAGGGTAAAAGGACGTGAAATTGATGGTGTTATGACTTGATGGAAAAATTTAATGCAATTGAACATGGTATTGTAATCTTTTCATTTCGATGAATTGTAACTAAAATAAGGGAAGAGGTTTTATTAACTTTTCAAAAATAGAAGAGTTAATGAATCATTTTCAAGATTCAAATCAAAGAGAATGGAGAATACAAGATTCTTGGCTCTTCTTTGAGAAATGTAACCTAAATTCCTCAAAATCTAAGTTATAAGAAGCAAAAATTTGATCTTAACAACTTCTTACAAACCCAAAAGGAAACAATGAATTCTTCCTTCAACAAACAAAACCCATAGTTTCAATTTGATGTAATGAATTACAAATCACTATAAATAGAAGGTTGTGTTATGTTATAGAGAGAAATAATCAGTATTCACTTTGAAAAAACAACAAACTCCAAATCACAAGTGCTGCCTTGAAAATGTAATACCTTTCCTCCTCTAGGAAGAATTATAATTTTTATTGGTTGTGATTAGTACTTTTGGTTGGTTATTGAAAATTGGACTTTGTAGATATAATGATGTATATAAATTTTTGTTGATATATAAAAATAAAATTGGAAATATTTGAAAGTTGAGCACTTACAAAGGATATTCTAGATAAGACAACTTTTCATGATAAGAATTCTAGAAAGGATTCTAGGTAAACTTAATGGATGGGAGATAAATATCCATTAAGAACTTAGATGGAGATACATGGTAAGTTGTGGTTATCATAAAGCATCGTTGAAAGATAAAAATTGATCTTTTGGCTAAAAAAAAAATCCCCATAAAGTGGGACGTTGCTTTAGGGGGAAATCCCACATGGAAAGAAGGCATAAAATGCCTATTGCAAGGATCAATGAGGTCGTTGATATTGTGGTAGAAAAATGAATCTCTGCATAGAGGTGAACTGAAGAAGAGTGGTGCTCGATTTTCAAGTGTCTTCTGACTGCAAATTTTCTAGTTAGGTTATGATTTACATTTCCTTAACTAACTAAGGTCAGTGTTCATAGTTGGGTTTGTTATTTACTTCTAGATTAATGTACAAAGAGATGATATATTGAGTCCTAGTATATGATTGTTGGTGGAATGGTAGTAATGATAGTTGTAACGTTGTATGCTTATGGATTAGGAAAGAGTGCAATATGTATTTCAGTAAATTCTGTAATAGTGTGATTTTAAAGTTAAGAATGTTTTAAGAAAACTAGAGTGTAGTAATGTTGATCTTTTACATACTTTTCTCCAACCTGTATAGTAGATATTTTGTATTACAGTAACTAAAGAATGGGAAACATGTATAGTGCTATCAAAAATTTATAGTCAAACTAATAACCAAATATGAATAGTAGATGCGATGAAATTATGCATAACAAAGACTAGCATGAAAAAAACATTAGCTTTAGATTTTTGTTACTATTCTCCATAAATGAAATCAATATATATGCATGCCTAGGAGAGTCATAAGAATAGTAAAACAGTTGCAAACTTTAAGGAAATAATGTATAAACCATTCCTTTTCAAAGCAAGGATAGAGGGAAAGTATACAGAAACAAATTCTAGCCCAAGCACACGGGTTGTAGTTGTAGTTGGGGTACTAGATCTAAGAGACATTAGGTATAAAACAAAACAATAAATAAAGATATATGTATCTTAGGAAAGAAGGCCTAGTACAGGGCCAAGGCACTGACGAGAGGAGTGAGGCATCCCTCTAGTCTCGAATTTTCCTGGTTAGGACACCTGAGAGAGAAATTAAGATATGATACTCCACTCTTACGATCAGAAACACCTAACTAAATGTGTATGCAATCAATAAACAGTGACAAGCGTAGAATACTAGAAAAAAACTTAAGGCCGAGTCCAAAGTAAAGAAAAAAATAGAGTACATGGGGTAATCAATAATGACACATATCCATTTAAAGAATAAAACAAACAATTACTTTTTGTGCATGAGAGATAACAAAATTTCTAGCAAGCTAGAGAAACTACACAGGTAAGTTGTATATATGATACTAATTTAAACTAGAACACAATAGTAATAGGAAATGAAGAACACCCACTTAAATATCGTGCACTAAATATGGAATAGCACAGGTAACAAGGGGAATACATGTATTCCAGTAAACCCAATATAAACTATGCAATGGAATTTGAAATGGAAAATTAATGATCCTAAATTCCATATATATATATATATATATATTCACTGTAAATCTCATCCAAACAACATGTGTATACATTACACAGAGCTTTAACAAAATTAATTTCAAGGAAAATAAATGTCAAGCTAAAACATCATAATGGGCTTGCATTATGAACAATATAAATGATATAGCTTACTGAATATAGAGTCACCATGATTCGAAAGGAGACATTTAGTATCATAGGGTACAAAAAAGAAAAAAAGAATCACTGCGGGGCGAACCAGCATGAACCAACAAGACAATACATCATGCTAAAGAAATTTAAACCACAAAATCCATAGGAGGCCTTTAGCCATCATGGATACCACGATTAAGTGGAATGCAAACAATAGACAACTAGGAAGAGTAGTGAAGCTCATTGTGACCATCAACATCCATAAACCATCGTAGCAAGGAGCCAACTGACCTGGAAAAGAGACTAGAGCAGTGATGTGTTAAAGGGAGAAATGAAGCTTGAGATTCATAAATTTGAACCTAAATATGTGGGGTCCTTGGTACTTGCATGCAAATGGCACTAACAACAACAAGAGAAAATAAGTAAGAGAAAAACCCAAAAAAGGGAAATGAAATACAAACCTCGGGAGGCAAATGTAACCAAGTGATACAAAAATAAATGTTACCCGTAACTTGTTGGAGAAAATCCAAGGAGGAGCCTGAGACCAACGTCGGAATGCACAGGGTCAAAGAAAAAGAAAACTAGTATGAGTCTCTAGAACTAGTCTCACTATAACCAATCACTTGCAAGAATCTAATAAAAGAATCGGGTGAGGTTACCTGCGAGCGACAAGTGTTCACATTGGGTCTTTGTTGACAACATAGGTAGAGACTCCTGCTGGATATGCCATAGCACCGAGTACCACAAATAGAGGGGAATATGAGCTTGCACCTCTGCCATTAGGTAAACCAAGCAATTAGACAAGGGAACCCTGTATTTACAGTAAGTGTAATTAACAAGAAAAAAATAAAACACTGGAATAAAAACCCCAATACCTGCAAATGCACACCTTGTTAAAGCTAACACCGCCATGAGATAAATCTATCCAAATTAGTGATGCAATACACCAAATAAATGTGCCTGAGAGATATTATGAGATTGTTGGAGGGAAATTCGAAGTGAAAATCCTTTCATAAGCAGATAAGTGATAGAAAGAACTAGTAAATGGGTGAACGAGATGTTGTAGGGCTTCTACAGGCCGAATGGAAGTCGTAGGAATGGTTCTAGTAGAGCCAAGAGGTTAGTTTGGCTTCATTAAGGTCTAAACCAGGTCTTGCAAAACCATTTCATCAGAGCGCGACGACAACAAGAAATAAATGGTGAAATGGCGAGAAAGGAATTAGGGTAGGGTTTTAAGTTTAGAAGGGGTAGATCCCACCATCAAATTTCACCTCATGAATCATGGCCGTTGATCATAACCCAAGACGTGCTAAACACACCACTAAGTTCACTTCACCTATCATGTGAATATCATTACATGGAAACCAGATAGTAGTATGTACACTGTCACATTGAATAATAAAAATAGACAACTCAAACATAAGAATATGAAACCAAATATACAAGGTGAAAAATCATTGTTCCCTCATCCCTCTTTCGCGTAGGTATCATGTTATGGGTCTCCATTAATAAATAGCTATAATAATCCACATTGGGTAAACCCTTTAAAATGAATATAGTAGAAATAATACCCTTGTATCCTATAATGTTTAGGTAGAAGGAAGGGGTATAGAGTCAAGATAACCCCAAGATTAAGCTAAGGGTTATTAAAGGTCAATATAGACACCTTAAATGCGGAACTCTACTATTCTCCAAGTAAGTGTAAAATGCATATATAGATATGTAATACAAACAAACTTAATGGATGCATGCAATTATTGTGATATGGAGATTTGACAAATGGTATCGGAGCCCATGTTCTCCATTGGGCCTTAATGAACCACCACAACAATATATATATATAGAAAAAGTACAGTAACCTAACAAATGATTCATTGTACTATGTGAACATTAGGTCGATTAAGCTAAGGGGTATACTCAGCAAGATGATTGAGGATGCACTTGCTATTCCAGCAGGAGAGCGGTTGTATGTAGAACTGGGGGAAGGAACCACTCCAACTACAAATCCATTCATGGAATTTATACAAAATCTACAATGAGAGTTGGCACATCTAAGGGACAGTAATGAACGATTGATACGTGCCAGCGAGGAGCAAGAAAGAATGATCAGAACTTTAACAGAGAAATCAAGCCAAAAAATAGTGGAACCAGAGATATAGAAATGAGAAGGGATAGAACCTAAAAAATATGAATGAAGGGGAGTCAGATAAAACTTATTTCCAAAATTCTAAGTAGAAAAGACATACATAACTTCAAGGAGAATTCTGAAATATCAAGCCCCCCACTTTTGATGGGGAAAAGTAGGAGGATGTAGAAGCTTGGTTATTAAATATGACTAAGTATTTTCAAGTTTATGATTACGAGATCAACTTGAAAGCTAGGTTAGTTGTTTATCAATTTCAAGACAAAGTTGCCTTATGGTGGGAAGAGGCAAATAATGTACAAGGATTGGAGGAAAAAATAGTATTATGGGAGGACTTATGTAAACACTTCAAGAATCGCTACTTGAGTGAGCAATATTATGATGACTGCGCCAAAGAGTTTCACGAGCTAAGGTTGGGACAACTCACCATAGATGAGTTTGTATCCAAATTTATTAACTTATTGAGATATGTTCCATATCTCAAGGAGGAAAAAGCTAAAGTGCAGTGGTTCATGAACTACTTTCCTACAATGTACAAGGAACATATCAAATTTGATAACCCAAAAACCATGGATGAGGTGGTGAGAAAGGCAAGGTTATGCTACCAACAGTTTCAAAGTAAAGAGGAAGGATCCAAGACTTGGCTAAATACAGATAGGACCAAGGTCAAAATGGGAGGAAGAAGATCAAAACTAGGGTATCTCAAGAATTTTGGTCTTGATCATCAATGGAAGACATTTGACAAGGCCATTGTAAATCAACAAGCAACTTTCGAGGCAGGGCCAAAAATAACTTATTTGAATGTTATGAAAGGTAATGGAGACAAGGAGAAAGGATCGCTGAAATGTTGGGGATGTGGTGAGCCTCATTTATTAAGTGACTTCCCACACAATACCAAGTTTGTGAAAAATATACAATTTGTTCATGAGGCTACTAGTGTGGATAACATGGCCAAGAGAATTCCAAGGACAAGCGCAACTCTAGAGGAAAGACAAATAGAACATCAGTCTATAATGATTGAGCTAGAAGGTACTCTAGCCAATCACCTTGTCTCTATTTTAATTGACCTAAGAGATAGTCTAAGCTATGTTGGACCACAAATAGTAAAAAAATGTAAAGTGAAGACAGAAAATACAAAACAACTTGGTTGGTACAATTGGCCACTGGTAGCAAGAGAAGAGTCACTAACTAGGTGAAACAATGTCAATTAAATTTAAATGGATACTTAACCATAGTACATTTAAATTTACTTCCCCTTGGTTCTTATGACATATTAATTGGAATGGATTGACTAGAGCGATAGACATCACTTATAAATTGCCTAGAAAAAACTATAACTTTTATAAACCCACATTCACAGTGTGCCAAAACCAATTTTAGTAAGGCAAATTACCTCCGTGAAAATGAAGAGGAGTTCCTGGAAGGGATGCCAAATATTTATGGTTTAGGTAGAATAAAATGATCAACAAAGTAAATAATTGGAAGCAAATGCGATTCGAGTTATTAATGTATTTTTAGATGTTTTTCTCGAGGAGATTCCCATTTTACCATCCCATTGAAATATAAAATTCTCCATAGACTTGGTACTTAGAGAAGACTCGGTATGCAGAGAACCTTATAGGATGAGCCCACCAAAATTAATGGAGCTAAAGATGCAGCATCATGAGTTCCTAGATAAAGGATATATTAGACCTAGTGTGTCACCCTAGGGAGAACCTATACTCTTTGTTAAGAAAATATATGGTGCGTTTAGGATGTGTATTAACTATCGTCAGCTAAACAAGTTGACTATTAAAAATAAATATCCCCTGCCTTGCATTGATGATTTATTTGATCAGGTAAGGGGTGCCACCATATTCTCCAAAATTGATTTAAGGATGGGATACCATCAAATGAGAATCAAGAATGGAGATATTTATAAAGCAACATCTAGGACCTAATACAGACATTACGAGTTTGCCGTCTTGCTGTTTGGCCTGACCAATGCTCCTGCAACCTTCATGTGTCTAATGAACGATGTACTCAGCAAATATTTGGATAAATTTGCATTGGTATTTTGTTGATGGTGTTGGACTCACCAACATGTAAGGGGATCTCCCCGGTAAGAAGTCCCAATTAGACCTCATAACGTTTGGTGTAGGAGTCCTAGCAGTGGGTCATATGGTAATGCCTTGACCGTGATTTCGCATAGAGGCAAGTAAGATGACGTTGTTGGTAGCAAGGGTGTGACAGCTGCAGTGAGAAAAGGAAGGTGCATGAGAGGTTCTAACACATGTGAGTTGAGATGAGTGTGCCCCTTGGCAACCTATAATAGTACTCGGATGGGAAGGGAACACACGAGCGAAGATACATCACAAGCTTTAAAGCAAGTTAATTGGAAATCCAAAGTGATGGTTAAACCAACAACGCATTTCAGAAAGATTCATACATACTCATACAAAATAGTCCATACATGCATGCGTAAGAAAGCAAATACATATTCCATTTAGAGTAAACAAGGTAGCTGGAATACAATACAACATATGCATGAAACGTGCTAGCTCTTATTATATAAAGAAGTGTAATTTCTGATCATACAATACATCCATGTCCAACCACTAGTCCCAATAGTGGAATGTTACAACCACATCTGCATGCTCCTCCAAAGAGATGTACTAGCTCCATGCAATGGAGAAGCCAAGACACATTACAATACTGTCCAAGCTCTCTCCAATATAGTGTTATCTGAAGCTTGGCTGACTAAAAGCCTTTATAATGAGTTATGAGGTTCTATTTATAACAAAGGGTGGGATGACCCTTGACATTCCCCTTTGTGATAGTTCATCTACCCTCATGACTCTTCATCTACTCTATGACTGTTACATCCATCTATTGACACTTGAAATTCCACTTGACATGACGTTACATTACATTGCACATGTGCTCATGTGAGATGAAATGGCTTGAGCAAGCCATGCAAGACATCACTGACACTTGGTTCATTGTGATGAGACCGACTCTTTGACATGCTTGTGATGGCAAAGGTGGTGAGATGATGCCAAGCTTGGTCGTTCATGATGGTGTGCATGCACCCCATCGTGACATCTTGTTGAAGTGAACTCTTGCCTTCGTTGCATCTGATGCATTGGTATGGCTCCTTCATCCAACTCTTCTGCTAATATGCGCATGGTCTTCTTGGTGTGGCTGAACCGGAAACACACTGATGCATAGTGTCCATGCTGATCTTCAAGTGTGTGTTGGTGGTCATGCGCATCAACTTTCCGAAGTACATGTTCAACTCCAGTTGGAATTTCTTCTTGTCTTCGCCTTGGTGAGTTTATTGAATGGGTTGGGTCACATGTGTACGCACAATGAAATGCATGCTACTGAATTCCTTGCATGCGATCAACAACAGTGCTCACCATGCCTACTCCATGCTAGCTATTAGGATGGATCTTTAACATGTACGGGAGAAGTTTCATCCGTGAGTGCATGTGCACCCACTTCTGTTCCTGTTCTTGCTGCAACTCATTCATCTGTCTGTGCAACTTCATGTTCTTCCTTGAGTTGCTACTTTAGTACATGAAACTCCTTATTTGTTCCATTCTTTGTCATCGCGTGATCTTCATGTCGCGTCGTCACCTCGTAGCCTGAGTCTCCAAAGTTGCTTTCATCGCCAGTGGATTTGCTTGAGCTTACAACTTTGTTCTACCTCTATGTTGTCAACAACCTTCCTCTTGCACTCATTGCATTCGATATGCTGCCTTCAACTACTGTTCATGGTGATGCTCACGGTGATGTTGTTGCTGTCATATCTTGATGTCCTTGTCTACGAACAACTTGATATCTTCGTGAGTAGGCAAGCTCATAGACATTTGATTGACTACATCTCCAGGTGTGCTCTAAATGGTGTCTTCGACTTTTCTCTCTTGGAAACCATTGTACCTGCACTGCTGAGAGGCTGATGAACACCGGAAATACCTGAAGACATGGCAACACTCCTAGAAAGCAATCTGTCAGTTGAAAACCAAAATGAACTTGAGAACTGACTTACAACATACCTGTGTGACTGATTATGAAGGTTGCACAATTTCGGCTGGAAAGTCAGGAGACTGACTGCCAAGACTATGCAAAGCACAGTCTGGGTCGTTGGGAGACTGACTGACTACTGGAACTGTGCAATGCAGAGTCTAGTCTGGCTATTGACTGTTGGAATTGTGCAATGCACAATCTCAGCTGGCAATGGTTGCAGGCTCAGTGACTGCATTGCGCAATTTTCTAGGCCAACAGTCACTATCCCTCAAAAATGCGCAAAACAGTCCTGGATGACAGTGCCTGGGTAGAAATGCACATTTCTAGAGAGGAATACAGAGCCTTCCTTCTCCGGATTGCGCAATGTTGTCTCAGTGAAGGCAAAGTCCGGGCCAAGGTTGCTGATGAGCCCCCAAATTGGGTAACCTATTGGGCTCATTTTGCCTAATTTTCCTTGTTCAATCCTCCATTTTTCATAGATTATTCATGTTTTTCTAGTATGTTTATGTTATTTGAACGAATAAGGGTGGTCACTCTACCTAGGAGACTAATACGTGGTTATTTCAGGATTTTTGGACAAATTTTGGAGCAAAACCAAGCAATCATGGGTCAGCTGACAGCCAAGCTTGAGGTGAGGATTCGTAGGGAGGTTGTCTCTTGCATTAAATGGCCTTCCTCGAAATCTCCACCCTCAACACCGAGCTCCACAGGCCACCAAAACGAGTTTTAAAGGCAGCCAAATAGTTTTTGGAGGAGTGACTGTTCACTAGCAGTTGGGATAGCTGAGTCCCTTGAATCTAGGAGGGCTGCCAGCCCCCTCGTATTATACAAATAAGAAGGCCTCAGCCTTCGTAGTTTACTTTTGGAACTATTGTTATTTTTGCACTATAGTGCTGTCATTTTGCTCAGCCTGTTTTATTGTAGCTACTGTTGTACAACTTTCATATGATGTTTATTTTTGAATAATGAGAAGCAGCTCTACTTGGCATTAGATCTGAGTTCTGTATAGGAGCCTGCAGCTCTTGGAGTTGGGCCCAACCCGAGTGCTAAGTCCTCCTCTATGTATTGTTAGTTGTTCTTTATGCATTTGCAAAGACATTTCTGTTAAATAGATTAGAGTTTGCTGATTGACTAGAGCACTGTTAATGGTTAGATAGACTTTTTGAATGCTCAGATTTAGTTGATATGTTGTTAACAGAAAAGCTTCAAAAAAGGGCCATCAAACATCTCTGGTTTCACCTCTCCTTCAGTAGGATATGGAGCTGGGATCAGGATAACTTTGCTGCCCACAAAAACATTAATTTTGCCTTGCCATGCAATTGCTAGTGTTTGATTTTCATGTGTAGAAGTTGGTTACAAGTTCAGACTTTCATTTGCTTAGTTTCATGAGCTAAAATACACGGTTTCATTGCAGGTCACACTTCTGATTCATTCTCTTTACTGGCAGCAAGCAGATTAGGTCATCGTAATTAGGTTTCTTGAAATTCCAAGTCTTCGTTGGATCGGTTGGAAGAAACGCCTTGCAGAGCATCTGTACCACTCCTTCATCTGTTCATTCTCCGTCAGCACCATCCACTCCACCCTCTACTTAGAATCCTTGCCTCTTGTTCGCCATTTTCTCCCATAACCCTAGTTTTGTGTGCAACATTGCTTTAGTCTTCTTTGAACCAAATACAGCCATCCACACCTGTCCACAACTCCATCCACTGAGTTCTAGACCATCTCCAACCCTCACCCTACTTCCACACTCACTCCTTCACCTTTCCATCTCCATTCATCCACCAAAAACCTCATTTCTGAACATCCTGTAGAAAATTCCAGACATCCTGTAGAAAATCGCAGACATCTTGTAGAACCCCTGCAGACTTCCTGTAGAGGCTCACGAATGAGGTTTCTTGATAGCCAAACTCAGTGAAACTCTAGGGAAGGGTGTTAGGGACCCCTTAGGCCCTCTCTGAACCTTCTTGACCTCCTCCAAGCATTTCCTCTTGCCCATCCACCTTCGCACAGCCCAAAAACAGTCAAATCATATGGATAATAACTCTGGCAACTTATTCAAAAATACAAAAAGATGTTTCTTTATGATGTTACTGTAGAAATAGCTTAGATACATGTATTTACCTTCCTAGAAGTCAATGGCATTTCTTTCAGTAGCTTGCATCCTCCTCCTTCCATCAGTAGGGTTAGATGGTAGCATTAGGGTTTGCTAGTGTTTGCATTTTCTTTTAGTTTTTCAATGTCTTTCTGCAAGTAGATCAGCCTTATTTAAATTAGCTTTCGTACATTGGTTAAAAAGCTTCTTCGCAGAGCCCATAGAAGTTGGCTTGAGCCCCTAGCAGACTTGTGCCAGCTGACCAAGTGACAGCTGCGGCAAGTGCTAGTACTTATGCATACAACACCGTCGCTTCCAAGTTTGTTATGAACTACCGCGTTGATAAAAGTAAAGAAGGGAGTCCCAGGAGTTGTAGCATTATTGCTGCAATACTGGAGCTCACCAGTTGCCCAGACTCACCGACAGGGAACTGAACACAAATGTGAGTGCGAATGCATGGTGATACTGAGTGTACGCATAAGTGAATGATCATGCATGCAAACAATGAATGAAAGATTTAGAAAACAAAACAACATGCATGTGGTTGAGGTGAGTCGCCGAATCAACGACCGTTCGTGAAAAACAGTTTCATGCATGCGACAGCAGTGAGATAGCAACGAAAACTGAAACAATGTTAGGAAAATCTAGTATATATGTAAATTATAGCAAGCATTCAAAGAAATCAAGAAAAAAATACTCACACAAGCGAAAACACAAAAAGTGATAAAAATGAAACACAAGGCATGGAAAGCGGGCTTACCCCAAAAAAACTGAGCTGAATGTGCCCACTGCTCCTAGATGTGATGTGCAATGTCAGATCTACAAGGTTGATGTGAGGAATGAACTCTATAGCATGTGGTTTAGTTTTCATAACATCGAGGTTGTGACGTGCATGCCACAAACCTAGGGAAAGCAACACTTGGTGGGAGGTTTCTGAAATGATCCTTACATGTAACCTCCGACTACTAAAAATAGATCCCTGAAACAAGGGATGCCTTTGCATGCTAGCTTGGGAGAAGCATCCCATGCATGCAAGTCAGTTTTTCTTTGTCTTGGAGGGAACCAGTCAACTCAGTTGTACATGCAAGAGGCTGCTCGACTGCTAGGAGAAAATGCGCATTTCTGGCTGGGAGTTGGGTTGGCTGCCCATGAGACTTGCGCGATTTCTAGGCAGAGCAGATGACTGCTGCCCAGATTTGTGCAAATTCTAGGTTGAGCAGCCCTGCTCGGGAAAATTGCGCAATTTTCACTGTGAGTGTTGCCTGCCAGAATTGCACAATTATGGAGCCAAATAGGATTCCAATTAGGATTGCGCAATTTCTGGAGGGAAGGCTGGTTTCCCTCCAAAATTGCGCATTTTCGTGGGGGCGATGCTGAGCCTGTAGCTGGACCAAGTTCGAGTGATCAACCTGTGAGGGGAATGCATCGAGTTGTGATTGATCGGCTGCCTTTGTGCAAGAAAAACACTAAAGCTTGTGAACTTGATGAAGCAAGGAAAGCTGTTGTGAAGGTTGGAAGGGAGGCTCCAAAAGGAAGCTAAGGAAAAATTTTGGAGGGTGGTTGTAGCAGCTACAACACTTGGTGACACACTGGTAGAACTCCAGCTCGCTGAATGGACCTTTCTAGTGAAAAGAAATTATAACACCTCTGAAAGTATTGTTCAGTTCTTAGCTCCTCTTGGTTTCCACATTAGCTTGATTGTAAGATGTATCATTTTCCAAGCTCTTGGTCTATTGAGACACATTCCAAGCCAAGGCAACATAGTTGTTTCATTTAGGGTTGAGGGGTATATTGGTGCACAAGCAGTATAGTTGTCAGAGTCTTAGTTTCATCTCTGTTGTTGCTCCGCTGCCAATAGGCCTGGACAGTACCCGAACGGAGTCACATAGGAACACAGGCATGGCTCCCTTTCCAGCGAGCCTGGTCAGTACCCTGGTGGAGTTACTTGCATCACCTCTCTACGCAAGAAGCCTTTCTCTTCTTTCGCCTTATTCATTTTTATTTCTTTCAGACTATTTCACTTTTTCATTTTTTTCATTTTTCATCTTCGTAACTGTGCATAGCACTTACTCATTTCAAAGGCGGAATAGAGATCTCAACTTATTGAAAGCATAAGAGGTTGTTCCCGTAGAGAAGCAGTTTATTATACCTCTGACATTCCTGTTAAGGTTTCCCCCCTCACCTTACTCTACTTGACTGAGATGACAAGGGTTAACCCAAAAACAACCGTCTAGAGTAGGTGACAGTAGTTAGCGTGAAAGCATTGTGTTTTCACCAAGGTTCACTTCGAACAATACGTATTTTCCATCAACGTATCATGGAATGAAAGTAACAAGTTCTTCATACAGAGGCAGGACAACAAATAAACAAGAAGTGATAGCTGCACAAGGCCTCTTGTACTTTATCAAGCTTGTTTCAAGAGTCATACATGGTTTCATGTGAAACTATCCTACAAAATGAAACAAGCAAACTAACAAACAACAAAGAAAAGCAAGAGTAGAAGAAAAAGCGAAAGCAACGCAAGTAAGAAATCAAGCAAGTAGACAAACAAACAAACAAAGCAAGTAAGAAAACAAGCATGCAAGCAAACAACTCAAAAGAAGACACTACTCCTACTCCTAAGCTAACAATGCATGGGTCATCTCACATGAAGTGATACTTCCAATGCAGCCACCAACACATTGGTTGTCCCATGTTGGTGAAGGCATGGTTCACGTAAAAGATAGTTTTTCGAACCAACAAATGATAAAGATGTAACAGTGAGGACAAACACACTCCGATCTTACAAGTGACCACAAAAAAAAAATGACTGCAGGTGCATGACATGCATTCTGTGGGGCTGCCATGATGTTGTGCTACACTGCATGCAGATGTTGAGTGTGTGCATTCTCTTGACTGTGACATGCAAGAAAACGTGAGAAAGGTATACCACTTATATTGTGCATGTGTGCTTGCTGTGTAAGATTCCTCCAACGCATGAGTGATGGGATTGTGTAGTTCGATTGGAGGAAGTGAAATCTGGGTGTTTGGTTGATCTTCTATGCAAAGCAGAGAGTGATGAGGAGCCTTGAGTGTTTCAAAAATTTTCTGACTGGAAGTGAAACCAACCTCAAGACAACAAGGGCTTGACATAACCATCAACTCGGGCTGAAGTTCCTTGATAGTGTGGGGGGTTTCGACTTTGTTGACAAATAGATCATTGTAGATTAGTGTCTTGGATAGATTAACAACGATTGAATCAACATTGTGATCGGATGAGGAAGTGAATAGATCATGACAACCAAGATCAGAAAATTCGAGATATTCCTTGGCATCCTCATGATTTGATGAATCGGGTAGAGGGGTAGATGAGAAGCAAAGATGTTCACCCTCTGTGCTTTCAAGAAAGATAAAGGATAGATTGAACAAATTTTCTGAGGAAGATGTGTCCTCTCTGCACTGTAATGAGAGACTGACATCCAAGGTTTCCTGTGAATGATCGGAAGTAGAAACATCCAGAAATGGGTTTTCATAAAGGAAATCAGCAGTGGCATTATCACAAGGGATGTTAGGATGAAGTGGATAAGGCACGGCTGGAAGGGAGTCATCCTTCACCAGGGGTGCTTCTTTAGATTCTTGCACACACTCATCATGAATGATGGCACAGATTGGCTACATAACACCAACTCCGTCGACAGCTTGATCCTTGTTCACAACAGGTGAGGAGTCCAGAATGGGAGAACACAAGATAGTACAATCCAGAGGATCAACAAAACGTGAGGACAGAGGTCGAGGGAACGAGTCCATGTGACAACCAACAGGCTTGCAAGCCAAATCTGCACAAATCTCAAGAGCGGATGGGGTGGGAGGATTTGACAGTTCAATAGAGGTGTGTGCATGATCTCCCATCTCACTCCGCAGTGACGGAGCTGCTTGATGAGGTGAAGGCAGACAATCACTTGTGACAACAATTGTGCCTACCTGTGATTGCGCAGTTCCATCGTCGGAGTATGAGCGAGATTCGAGTGATTTCAAGAATTGTAGATTTTCATATATGTGAAGAAGATACTCAAATCTCCCATCAAGAAATTCTCAATCAATATCATCTTCAGGGAATTGGTATGCAAGATTACAAAAGCATGTGTAAAAATATTCAACGGATTCATCAGGTGCTTTTCTTAATTCCAGAATTTCTTTGTTGAGTGTTTTATAGTTAAAGTGATTGAAAGCACGATCTAGCTCTATGACCAGATGAGCAAGAGAATGAATAGATTTTTCAGGCAGCGTGGCACACCAGTGCATTGGGTGCCCTCGAAGTGTGTAGACGAACAACGCACAGCGCATGTATTCTTCAAAGAATCCATGTCTTTCGCATGAGTTTACAATGCTGACCACGTGCTTAACCAAGTTAACGTAGCCTCCACCATCAAATTTTTTATGAGACAAGTTATCTGAGAGATTTTTCGAGATGATGAAATCATTTCCATAAGACATACATTCCAGAAGAGAAACTCGGTAGTTAGTCATGATAGATGCGTAGAGATTCAAAACAGATGTGAGGACTCAGATTGTCATTTGGCCCTCCTTCTAGCGCCAAAATGTTGATGATGTTGGACCCGCCAACATGTAAGGGGATCTCCCTAGTAAGAAGTCTCAATTAGACCTCAAACCCTTTGGTGTAGGAGTTCCAGCAGTGGGTCGTATGGTAATGCCTTGACCATGATTTCACACAGAGGAAAGTAATATGACTTTGTTGGTAGCAAGGGTGTGACAGCTGCAGTGAGTCAAGGAAGGTTCATGAGAGGTTCTAACACATGTGGGTTGAGATGAGTGCACCCCTTGGCAACCCGTAAGAGTACTCAGATGGGAAGGGAACATACGAGCGAAGATACATCACAAGATGGAAAGAAAGTTAGTTGGCAATCCAAAGTGATGGTTAAACCAACAACACATTTCAGAAAGATTCATACATACTCATACAAAATAGTCCATGCATGCATGCGTAAGAAATCAAATACATATGCCATTTAGAGTAAACAAGATAGCTGGAATACAATACAACATATGCATGAAATGTGCTGGCTCTAATTATATAAAGAAGTGTAAGTTCTGTTCATACAATACATCCATGTCCAACCACTAGCCCCAATAGTGGAATGTTACAACCACATCCACCTGCTCCTCCAAAGAGATGTACTAGCTCCATGCAGTGGAGAAGCCAAGGCGCGTTACAATATTGTCCAAGCTCTCTCCAAGATAGTCTTATCGGAAGCTTGGTTGACCAAAAGCCTTTACAATGAGTTATGAGGTTCTATTTATAGTAAAGGGTGGGGTGACCCTTGACATTTGCCTTTGTGACAGTTCATCTACCCTCATGACTCTTCATCTACTCTATGACTGTTACATCCAGCTATTAACACTTGAACTTCCACTTGACATGACGTTACACTACATTGCACATGTGCTCATGTGAGACAAAATGGTTTGAGAAAGCCATGCAAGACATCACTGACACTCAGTACGTTGTGATGAGACCAACTCTTTGACATGCTTGTGATGGTGAAGGTGGTGAGATGATGCCAAGCTTGGTCATCCATGATGGTGTGCATGCACCCCATGCTGACATCTTGCTGAAGCGAACTCTTGCCTTCGTTGCATCCGGTGCATTGGTATGGCTCCTTCATCCAACTCATCTGCTAATATGCACATGGTCTTCTAGGTGCGGCTGAATCGAAAACACACTGATGCATAGTGTCTGTGCTGATCGTCAAGTGTGTGTTGGTGGTCATGCGCATCAACTTGCCGAAGTACATGTTTAGCTCTAGTTGGACTTCTTTCTTGTCTTCGCCTTGGTGAGTGTGCTGAATGGGTTGGGTCACATGTGTGCGCACAATGACATGCATGATGTTGAATTCCTTGGATGCGATCAACAACAATGCTCACCATGTCTGCTCTGTGCCAGCTGATGGGATGGATATTTAACATGTACGAGAGAAATTCCATCCGTGAGTGCATGTGCGCCCACTATTGCTCCTGTTCCTGCTGCAACTCATTCGTTTGTCTATGCAGCTTCATGTTCTTCCTTGAGTTGTTGCTTCAGCACATGAAACTCCTTATTTGTTCCATTTTCTGTCTTTGCGCAATCCTGATGTCACGACGTCACCTCATAGCCTGAGTCTCCAAAGTTGCTTTCATCATTAGTGGATCTACTTGAGCTTACAACTTTGTTCCATCCTTGTTTTGTCAACAACCTTCCTCTTGCATTTGTTGAATTTGGTATGATGCCTTCAGTTTCTATTCATGATGTTGCTCGTTGTGATGCTACTGCTATCATATCTTGATGTCCTTGTCTACGAACAACTTGATATCTTTCTCTAAACAGTGTGCTCTAAACGGTGTCTTCAACTCTGCTCTCTTGGAAACAATTGTACTTGCACTGCTAAGAGGTAGATGAACACCTGCAATACCTGGAGACATGGTAACACTCATGTCAAGCAATTTGTCAGTCAAAAACCAAAATGAACTTGAGCATTGACTTGCAACATACATGTGTGACAGATTATGAAGATTGCGCAATTTTGATTGGGAAGTTGGAAGACTGACTGCCAAGACTGCGCGAAGCATAGTCTGGGCCGCTGAGAGACTAACTGACTACTGAAATTGCGCAATGCATGGTCCAGTTTGGTTGCTGACTGTTGGAATTGCCAAATGCTTAATCTCAGCTAGCAATGCCTGCATTGCACAATCTTTTGGGCCAACAGTCACTCTCCCTCAAAAATGCACAAAACAGTCCTGGAGGACAATGCCTGGGTAGAAATGTACATTTCTGAAGAGGAAGATAGAGCCTTCCTTCCCTAGATTGCATAATGTTGTCTCAGTGAAGGAAGAGTCCTGGCCAAGGTTGCCCAGACTCACTGATAGGCAACTGAACATGAATGTGAGTGCGAATGCATGGTGATACTGAGTGTAAGCATAAGTGAATGATCATGTATGTAAACAGTGAATGACAGATTCAAAAAATGGAACAACATGCATGTGGGTGAGGCGAGTCGCCGAATCAACGACCGTTCGTGAAAAACAATTTCATGCATGCGACAATAGTGAGATAACAACAAACACTAAAATAGTGCTAGGACAAGCTAGTATACATGTAAATGACATCAAACATTCAAAGAAATCAAGCAAACAACACTCACACAAGAGAAAACAAAAAAAGCGACAGAAATGGAACACAAGGCATGGAAAGTGGGCTTACCCCAAAACAGTTGAGCTGAATGTGCCGAATTCTCCTAGATGTGATATGGGATGTCAGAGCTGCAAGGTTGATGTGAGGAATGAGCTTTGGAGCGTCTGGTTGATGAGTTTTGATAACATCGAGGTTGTGACACGCATGCCACAAACCTAGGGAGAGTGACGCTTGGTGGGAGGTTTCTGAAATGATCCTTGCATGTAACCTCCAGTTGGTAAACATAGATCCCTGAAACAAGGGATGCCTTTGCATGCTGCCATGGGAGAAGCAACCCATGCATGCAAGTATGTTTTTCTCTGTCTCGGAGGGAACTGGTCAACTCAGCTGCCTATGCAAGAGGCTGCTTGACTGCTGGGAGAAAATGCGCATTTCTGGCTGGGAGCTGGGCTAGCTTCCCAGGAGACTTGTGAAGTTTCTGTGCAGAGTAGCTAATTGCTGCCCAGATTTGCACAAATTTTGGGCTGAGCAGCCCTGCTAGGGAAAATTGCACAATTTTCACTATGAGTGTTGGCTACCAGAGTTAGGATTGCACAATTTATGGAGGGGAGGATGGTTTCCCTCTAGAATTGTGCAAGTTCTTGGGGGATATGTTTAGTCAGCAGCTGGACCAAGTATGGGTGATCAGCCTATGAGAGGAATGCATCGAGTTGTGATCAATAAGCCGTGTTTGTGCAAGAAAAACATTGAAGCTTGTGAACTTGACGAAGCAAGGCAAGCTGTTGTGAAGGTTGAAAGGGAGGATCCAAAACGAAGATAAGGAAAACTTTTGGAGGGTCGTTGTAGCCACTACAACATATTTATTGATATATTTTGGTATATTCTGAGAATGAGGAGCAGCATAAGAAACAGTTATGGTTGGTGTTGTAAACCTTAAGAGAAAACAAACTATATGCTAAATTTAGTAAATGTGTATTCTATAAAACTAGAATCCAGTATCTAGGAAATATCATCTCAAAGGAGGGGTTAGAAGTTGATCCACATAAAGTAAAGGCCATGGTTAACTAGCCTATACCCAAAGATGTAGTTTTTGTCTGGTTCTTTATGGGGCGTGTGGGGTACTACCACAGGTTTCTTGAAGGCTTCTCAAAAATAACTTATCCCATTACCTCTCTAAAGAAAAAGGGGTAAAATTTGAGTGGACGGCTAAATGCCAGTTGAGTTTTGATAAACTAAATCATTTACTAACCACAAATCCTGTCCTAAAACTGGAAAATTTTAACAAAGAATTTACAGTGTGTACAAATGCATGTATGGAGGGATTGGAAGGAGTTTTACTGCAAGATAATACTGTAATAACATACAAGTCAAGAAAGTTGAAAAGATATGAAAGAAATTATGCTATATACTATCTGGAATTAGTAGTTGTTATACATGCAATGAAAATTTGGAGGCATTACTTATTGGGCAAGAAATTTAGTCAGCCCAACATTAATGCAAGATGGGCTATATGGATGGCCTTCCTTAGTGAAATTTGATATTAAGCATATGAAAGGAAGGAAAACAAAGTAGCTGATGCTCTAAGTCGACATGCTCACACTCTAACAATGGTAACTTTTAGTAGTTTTACAATAGACGTCTTAGAGAAAATTAAAGACTCTATGCATAGGGATCCAAAGTATCTGGAAATGCAACAAAAAATGTAGCAATTTCAAGTACCAGAATATGCAGAAAATGAGGAAATAATGTTGACCTACAGAGGGAAATTTTATGTACCCAACATACCAGAATTGAAAGAGATGATACTCGATGAGTACCATACGAAGCCATTTGCAGGACATCTAAGATACTAGAAGATGATAACAACTTTGAGGAAAACCATATTTTGGCTAGGAATGGAAAAGGAAGTCGTAGAGTATTTATCAAAATGTATGGAGTGCCAACATGTTAAGGTAGAACATCAACACCCTGTTGGGTTACTGAATCCACTACCTATTCCTGAATGGAAATGGGAGATAGTGTCACTAGATTTTACCACAGGGTTACCATGAACAAAAGAATAAGATGACTCCATTATGGTGGTAGTGGATACACTTAGTAAGGCCATCCATTTCATACCTGAACAATCTACCTATGGTACCACCCAAATCGCTAATATATTTATGAACAAAATATTCTGATTACATGGTGAGCCTAAAATGATAGTATCAGATTGAGATGCCAAATTCACCTCAAATTTCTGGAGGGAACTATTCGGAAGCATGGGTACTAAATTAAATTTTAGCACAACCTACCATCCTCAAACACATGGATAGAATAAAAGGATCAATCAGATTTTGGAGGATATTCTCATAATGTATGTGATGGATAAGCCTACCAAGTGGGAAGACATTTTACATTTAACTGAATTTGCATATAATAACAGCTATCAAGACTCCATCAAAATGAGCCCGTTAAAGGCATTGTATGACAGTCAATGCCATACACCTTTCAGTTGGAGTCAACCAGAGGATATATTGGTTTTGGGGCCATAAATATCAAAAGAAATGGAACAGATGGTGTGGAAAATTCAGCAGAATGTTAAAGAAGCACAGGACCGACAAAAGAGTTACGCAGATAAGAAAATAAAACATAAGGATTTTAATGTTGGGGATCATGTTTATTTGAGGGTGAAACCTCAGAAAAGCTCTCTACAGACATGAACATGCTACAAATGATCTCCATGGTTTTGTAGACCGTTTGAAGTTTTGGATTGAGTCAGACCTATAGCCTGCCAATTAGCATTGCCTAGTCAGCTTAAATTTCATAATTTATTTCATGTATCTTTATTAAATAGAATATGTACATGATAGTACTCATATTAATCATTAGAAAATGCTACAGTTGGAACCCAAAGGTGATTTTTGGCGATAACTACTTCATATTCTAGACAAGAAAGAGATTTGCCTCTAGAATCAAGTCGTCGCTTAGGTTAAGGTGCAGTGGAGGCATTTTTCTCCTAAGGAGGCCACTTGGGAACTGGAAGAAGAAATGTGAAGGAAGTACCCAACATTATTTCTACAAACTGAAACTAAAAATTAAACACCGAGGATGGTGTAAATAAAAGGGAGGGAGAATGTAATACCTCTCCTCCTCTGGGAACGATTAGTACTTTTATTGGTTGTGATTATCACTTTTAGTTGGTTGTTAAAAATCAGACTCTCCTGATATAATGATGTATATAAATATTTATTGATATATAAATAATAAAATTGGAAACATTTGAAAGTTGAGCTCTTATAAAGGAGATTCTAAATAAGATAACTTTCCATGATAAGAATTCTAGAAAGGATTATGGATAAACTTAATGGATGGGAGATAAAAATACATTAAGAACTTAACTGGAGATAGATGTTAAGTTGGGGTTAGCATAAAATGTTGCTGAAGACAAAAAGAGAGATTTTGGCTAAAAATAAAGAAAGAAACCCATAAAGCGAGACACCGCTTTAGGGAAAAAGCCCACATGGAAAGAAGGCATAAAATGCCTATTGCACGGGGGTGACTAAATAAGCGTAGTTCTATGGTTGAGAGGCGAGAAGTGCTCGAGTTTCAAGTGTCTTCTGACTACAAATTTTCTGGTTAGGTTATGATTTACATTGCTTTAACTAATTAAGGTCAGTGTTGACTACTGAGTTTGTTATTTAATTCTAGATTAATGTACAAATATATTATATATTGAGACCTAGTATCTAATGGTTGGTGTAATGGTAGTAATGATGGTTGTAACATTGTATGGTTATGGATTAGGAAAGAGTGCAATATTTACTTCTATAAATTTTGTACTAGTGTGCTTTTAAGATTGTTCTAAAAAAACTAGTGTGTCGTAATGCTGATATTTTTCATACTTTTCTGCAACTTGTACAATAGATATTTTGTATTATAGTAACTAAAGAATGGGGAACATGTATATTTCTATCGAAAATATATTGTGAAACTAATCACCAAATATGAATAGTACATGCGATGAAATTATGCATAGCAAAGACTAGCAAGAAAATAACATTAGCTCTAGACAGTTGTTACTATTATGCATAAATGAAATAAATATAGATGCATGCGTAGGAGAGTCATAATAATAGTAAAAAAGTTGTAAACTTTAAGGAAATAATGTAGAAATCATTCCTTTTCAAAGTAAGGATAGAGGAAAAGTATACAGAACCAAATTCTAGCCCAAGCACACGGGTTGTAACCGCAATTGGGGTACGAGATTTAAAATAATTTAGGAATAAAACAAAAATAAAAATAAACATATAGAATGTGAGGAAAGAAGGCCTAGTATAGAGCCGACACTGATGAGAGGAGCGAGGTATGCCTCCAGTCTCAAATTTTCCTAGTTAGGACACCTAAAAGGGAAATTAAGATATAATACTCCACTCTTACGATAAGAAACACTTAACTAAATGTGTATGTAGTCAATAAATAGTAACAGGCGTAGAATACTGGAGAAAAACTCGGGATCGAGTCCAAAGTAAATAAAATAGCAGAGTACACAAATTTTTTAGCAAGCTGGAGAAACCACACAAGTAAGTTGTATATACGATACGAATTTAAAACAAAACACAATAGTTATAGGAAATGAAGAACACCCACTTAAATACTACTCACTGAATATGGAACAACACTAGTAACAAGGGGAATACATGTAGTCTGGTAAACCAAACCTAAACTATGCAATGGAATTTGAAATGGAAAATTAATGAGCCTAAATTCAATATCTATATCTATATATATATAGATATATATATATATATTCCCTATAAATCTCATCCAGATGATGTGTGTATACATTACATAGAGCTTTAACAAAATGAATTTCAAATACAATAAATGTCGAGCAAAAGCCCCAAGCTGGGGTTGCATTATGAACAATATAAATTATCCATCTTACTGAATAAAGAGTCACATCGATTCAAAAGGAGACATTTAGTATTAGAGGGTACAAAAAATATAAAATGAATCATTGTGTGGCGAACCAGCAAGAACCCACAAGGCACATCATGCTAAAGAAATTTAAACCATAAAATCCATAGGAGGCCTCAAGCCATCATAGCTTCCACAATTAAGTGGAATACAAACAATAGACAACTAGGAAGAGTATTGAAGCTCATTGTGAACATCAACATGCAGAAACCATCGAAGCAAGGAGCCAGCCAACCTGGAAAAGGGAAAAGAGAAGCGATGTGTTAAAGAGAGGAATGAAGCCTGCGAATGACAAATTCGAACCTAAATTTGTTGGGTCCTTAGTACCTGCATGCAAATGGCACCAACAGAAATAGGAGAAAATAAGTAAGAGAAAAACCCAGAAAAGGGAAACGAAATACCAAACCCTGGAGGCAAATGTAACCAAGTGATACAAAAATAAATGTTACATGTAACTTGTTAGAGGAAATCAAAGTACGGGCCTAAGAGAAGCATCAACATGCACATGGTCGAAGAAAAACAAAGTCAGTATGAGTCTCCAGAACCAATCTCATTATAACCAATCACTTGCAAGAAACCAATAAAAGAACCGGGTGAGGTTACCTGCGAGCACCAGGTGTTCACATTGGGTCATTTTTGACAACCTGGGCAGAGCCTTCTGCTAGAGATGCCATAATGTTGAATACCACAAATAAAGGGTATTATGAGCTTACGCCTCTATCTCCAAGTAAACCAAGAAATTAGCCAAAGGAACCCTGTATTTAGAGTAAGGGTAATTAAGAAGAAAAAAAAACTAGAGTAAAAACCCTAATACCTGAAAATGCATGCCCTGTTAAAGCTAGTGCTACCATGAAATAAATTTGTCCAAAGGAGTGATGAAATACACCAAATAACTATGCTTGAGAGGTATTATGAGATTGTTGCAAGGAAATTCAAAGTGAAAATCCTTTCTTGAGCAGATACATGACAAAAATGAACCAGTGGATGGGTGAACGAGATGTTGGAGGGATTGTACAGGCCAAATGGAAGTCGCAGGAATGATTTTAGTGGAGCCAAGAGGGTAGTTTGGTTTCATTAAGCTGCAGACTAGAGCCTACAAAACCCTCCCCTTAGAGCGCGACAACAACAAGAAAGCGATGGTGAAATGGCTAGAAAGGAATTAGGGTAGGGTTTTAGGGTTAGAAGGGGTAGATCCCACTGTCGAATTTCACCTCAGCAATTGTGGTAGTTCATCATAATCCAAGTCGTGTTAAGAACTACAAGAAGTTCACTTCACCTATCAAGTGAATATCACTACATGACAACAGGATAGTAGTATGTACACTGGCATATTGAATAGCAAAAACACACAACTCAAACATAAGAATATGAAACCAAATATACAAGATGAAAAATCATTGTTCCCTCATCCCTCTTTCGCGTAGGTATCATGTTATTGGCCTACATTAATAAATAGATATAATACTCCACATTGGGTAAACCCTTTAAAATGAATATAGTAGAAATAATACCCTTATATCCTTTAATTTTTAGGTATAAGGAAGGGGTATAGAGTCAAGACAACCCTAAGATTAAGCTAAGAGTTATTAAAGGTCTATATAGACACCTTAATTGTAGAAATATGATATTCTCCAAGTAAGTGTAAAATGCACATATTGTGGTGAAGTAAAATTATAAGTGCGGACACAAATAAATTCCTCTAGCCGGATAATGGGTCTAGCCACAACTGATACATTCTATGGAATATTTCCTTAGGTTAGAACCAATTAAGAGGGCCTACCTCTTAGTACGCTTATCCCGTTTGATGATGTCCTTGCTTGATCGCTCCAACTATCTCTCGCTTCCTTCTTTAAACACCTGAAACAAGTAAAAAACAACAAACAACAACAGTGATAATAGAAAAATTTTAATTCAACCTACTTAACAAGTCAAGAAACATTAAGCCATGGACATTTAAGATGAAACATCATGTAGGAAATCAATCGATAGTTGCATATATATTGAATCAAGAAGAGACTACAACCATTGCCTTAACGTTGTCGTTATCCTAAACTAGGTTCCACACAGTTCTGCTGGCATTGCATGATGGCCTCAACAATAGTATTTTTAAGGCTCTTCCCTTTAGGCTTCACACAAAAACCAAATTCACACTTCTCCCTCATACAACTAGAGAGCTATAACTATGAATAGCTTTCTGTTTACTCCAAACTTAATTAGCACTAGCACACCAACATTAACACTTCAACACTAGCTTGTGCTTGGGAAAAAGGGAGGTTTATATAGGATGAATGGATGGGAGATGGACCCTCTTCTCATGGGAGAAGGTCCTATCCCTTGAGGTAGTTCCATGATTATATGGGAAAGGAGCACAAACTGATATCCTCGACCACATCTAACCAAACCATTTCCCAGACTTCTGTCACGAAGCTTCTAGAGCTGGAAGCTTTGGCTCTTTATTTAAAAAACTTTCCATAATAGAACCGGTGCAACTGGAACACAACTCAGTCGCTTTATGTTGGGTTGTGTTATATTCTTTCCATGATTAGCTCACGTCGTTAATTGGAGGTTAGAGGGGGGTAGGTCACAGGGGGTTTGAGTGTACCTGTAACCCCACTTTATGGGGTCCAGGGCAGCGCCCTGGAAAATTTTGGTTTTGGATCCTATGTTAGGTTGGGCGGACCCACCTATGGTTTTGTGCATGATTTTCGCACATGTTTTTTGGACGCGATAGCTTTCGGTCCATGGTATTGGGCGATGGTTTTTCGGTCCATGGTATTGGATGCTTCGACATGTATAAATATGTATTGTAACATTGAAAGGAACATAATGAAAAATCAAGTTGGTAGTCTCGGTTTTGGGATCTAGGGGAAAATCTCTGTGTATATGTGTTTTATGTGTTATGCTCTTGTATTGTTTATTTTCTGTGTTCTAGAATTCTTATGTAGGTAATTTCTGTACGGGGTTAAAACCTACATTTGGTATCAGAGTAGATTTGGCTTCAAGGGGACACCTTTGTTTTTGAGGGGTTTCGCTCGGGCTTGTGGTAGACCTTGTTCAGTGGTAGATCTGCGAGATCAATTCTAGTGGTGAAAGAAGATGGAGATCAATGGAAAGATAGAGTTCAAGAAATTTAATGGTCAGAGTTTTGAGTTGTGGAAAATCAAGATGGAGGATCTGTTGGTGGACAAAGATCAGTGGATCGCGGTAGATCCAGGTATTAAACCAACGTGAGTGTCCGATGAAGAATGGAAGAAGTTGGATCGGAAGACAAAGAGCACAATACAATTGTGTTTCTCAGATTCAGTATCGTTGAATGTATCAGGGGAAGCTACAACGAAGGCTTTGTGGGACAAGTTAGGGACTTTGTACCTATCTAAGTCTCTGGTGAATAAACTGTTCCTAGGGAAAAAGCTGTATAACCTAAGGATGAAAGATGGAGACTTGGTGACAAAGCATCTGAATGCATTTAATACTGTGGTAAGTCAGTTAGCGTTTGTTGATATTAAAATTTCAGATGAAGATAAGTGCATCATTTTGTTGTGTTCTCTACCAAATTCGTGGGATAGTCTGGTCATTGCAATAGGTAGCAATGAAACTGCCTTGTAGTTTGATGAAATAGTCTCAGCCTTGCTGACGGAGGAGATGAGATGGAAAAATATGGAGAGCCAGAATGGTGATGCCTTGTCTGTACGAGGACGGTCCCAAAATAGAAACAAAAAAAAGTCATTGAGTGGGATATTTAAATCTAGAGGGAGATCTAAATCTCCAGGAAAACCTGTAAAGGTGGTGTGCTGGAACTGTGGAAAGGAAGGCCACTTTAAAAGGGACTGTAGATCTAAAGCTCCTGAAAAAGGAAAGGGATCTGATGAGGCTCCTTCTGCAGAGGCGAAAACAACCTCAGATGAAGGTGGGGATGTGTACGTGGCTTCTTCAAGTACACATGTAGATCATGAGGCATAGTTGATTGACTTAGGTGCATCCTTTCACTTCACTCCCCATAGAGAGTGGTTTTACGAGTATGAGAAATACGATGGTGGTGATGTCTTCTTTGGGGATGATAGGAAGGCTAGAATCATTGGTCACAGAAAAGTAAAGTTGAAGTTGCAAGGTGGAAGGGTTAGAATGCTTCCAGGTGTTCTATATATTCCTGCATTAGCCAGAAATCTGATTTCTGTGTGCAAGCTAGATGATGCAGGTGTAAAAACAGTGTTCGAGAAGGATACCTGCAAAATGGTTCGGGGAGCACTGGTATTGATGCGGGGAGTTCGGATTGGAACTCTGTACAAGCTGCAAGGTAGCACTGTTCTTGATGGGTGCAATAGTTCTATGGTTCTTGAAAGTGGAGCAGAAAATCTAGTGGTCTCTGGAGAGAATACCATGCTGTGGCATCAAAGGCTTGGACATATTGGAGATAAGGGCCTTCGAATACTTCATGGTAAAGGTATGGTAGAAGGTATGAGTAACAGCTCTCTGGATTTTGATTTCTGTGAAAATTGTGTATATGGGAAACAGAATCGGGTGAGTTTCCTCTCTGGTGGTAAGAGGGCGAAACATATATTAGAGCTTGTGCACAGTGATGTGTTTGGACCTATGAAGGTTCCATCATTGGGTAAGTCTATGTACTATGTATCATTTATCGATGACTTCTCAAGGAATACATGGATATATTTCCTTAAGAAGAAATCTGAAGTCTTTGACAGGTTTAAAGAATTTAAGGCTCTTGTGGAAAATCAGACAGAGAAGAAAATAAAGGTGCTGAGGATAGATAATGGTGGAGAGTTTTGCAGCAAGGAATTTGAAGAATTCTGTAAGAAGTGTGGTATATCACCGTAGAAGACTACTCCATATACACCTCAGAAAAATGGAGTTGCAGAAAGAATGAACAAGACGTTGATGGAAAGGGCAAGAAGCATGCTCAGTGGTGTCGGGTTAGGATAGGAATTCTAGGCAGAGGCAGTGGATACTGCATGTTACCTGGTCAACAGGTCACCTTCATCAACGTTGGAGGATAGGACTCCACAAGAGGTATGAACTGGTAAGAAACCCTCTCTTTCACATCTAAGGGTATTTGGATGTGATGCATATGTACATGTTCCAAAGGAGAAACGAACCAAGTTAGACAGTAAATCTGAAAAGTGCATCTTTATTGGGTATAAGGATGGTCTAAAGGGTTATAAGCTTTGGAACCCAGTAACAAGGAAGGTTGTGTACAGTCGAGATGTGGTGTTCAGAGAGGTGAAATACGTTATTAAACATGAATTCCAACCAAAGGAACCTGAGAAGATAGAGTTTGAGCTAAAGGAGGAAGAATCAAACTCTACAGCAGAGGAGGAATCAGAAGATGAAGAGCCACAAACTCTGGCTGTGAGAAGATCAGTTCGAGAAAGAAGGCAGCCAGAAAGGTATAGTCCATCCGTTTTCTGTTCAAATTTTGCTTTGTCTGTTACTGATAATGATCCCAGAACTGTGAATGAAGCAGTGGATTCAGAGGATGGAAAACTCTCGAAAGAGGCCATGGTTGATGAAATGGCATCTTTGCACAAAAATGAGGCTTTGTATCTGGTGGAGTTGCCGGCTGGAAGGAAACCCATTGGCAGAAAATGGGTGTTCAAAAATAAGACAAATGCAGAAGGAAAAGTGGAGAAATACAAAGCTCGGTTGGTAGTAAAAGGTTATTCCCAGGTGCCAGGAATTGATTTTGGTGATATTTTTTCTCCTATTGCCAAGGTAACTTCTATTAGATTACTTTTATCTGTTGCTACTGCTTTTGATTTTGAGGTAGAACAGATGGATGTGAAGACAGCATTCCTTCACGGGGATCTGGAAGAGGAGATCTACATGAAGAAACCTGAAGGCTTTGCAGTGAAGGGTAAGAAAGAACTAGTATGCAAGTAAAAGAAGTCTCTGTATGGGTTAAACCAGTCACCAAGGATGTGGTATCAGAAATTTGATACATTTATACGAAGACTTGGCTTCACCAGAAGCAAAGCAGATCACTGTGTGTATTTTAAATTATTTGGTGACCGTGTTATTTATCGGGTCTTGTATGTGGATGATATGTTGTTGGTTGGAAATGACAAAGAAATTATCCAGGATTTGAAGACCCAATTGTCCTCCAAATTCGACATGAAATATCTTGGTGCTGCAAACTATATTTTGGGCATGGAAATTAAAAGAGATCGGGAAAAGAAGAAGCTCTAGTTAAACGAGAGGAAGTATGTCGAGACAATATTCCAGAGGTTTAATATGCAGGATAGTAAACCGGTGAAGGTTCCTATTCTTGTAGGTGTGAGGTTATCTACTGAACAGTGTCCCAAGACACAAGAAGAGGAAGAGGACATGTCCCGTGTTCCATATGCAAGTGCAGTTGGTAGCCTGATGTATGCAATGGTCTGTACTAGACCAGACATTGCACATGCAGTGGGAGTATTGAGCAGGTTTATGTCAAAACCAGGGAAGGAGCACTAGATAGCAGTGAAGCGGGTTTTCAGGTATTTGTGTGGCACTAGTGATTATGGTTTGTGCTACCAATGAAGACCAGGATTGGACAGAGTGTTGGATATTCATGGCTTTGTTGATGCTGACTGGGTTGGAGATCTGGATCAGAGAAAATCTACAAGTGGGTATGTGTTTAACCTATTTGGAGGTGCAGTCAGTTGGATGAGTAAGAAACAATCTGCAGTGGCACTATCAACTACAGAGGCAGAATACATGGCAGCCACTCATGCAAGCAAGGAAGCAGTTTGGTTGCAGAGATTGTGTTCAAGTATGGGGTTAGTACAGGAAGCTATAAGGATAGACTGTGATAACCAAAGTGCAATTTTCTTGGCAAATAACCCTGCATATCATTCAAAGACAAAGCACATTGATGTTCAGTATCACTTTGTGAGGGATATGATAGAAGACAAAAAGGTGTTGCTGGTAAAGGTGGACACTTTGAAGAATACTACAGATGCATTGACAAAATCTGTGAGCTCTGAGAAGTTCTCTTGGTGTGGAGAGACAATGGGCATTTCAGGGCTGGAAAAATGACTAAGCTCTCTTGTGGCCTCCTGTGGAAAGAAAACAACAAGTGGGAGAATGTTGGGTTGTGTTATATTCTTTCCATGATTAGCCCACATAGTTAACCGGGGTTAGAGGGGGGGAGGTCACAAGGGGTTTGAGGTGTACCCGTAACCCCACTTTATGGGGTCCAGGGTAGCGCCCTAGAAAATTTTGGTTTTGGACCCTATGTTAGGTTGGGCGGACCCACCTATGGTTTTGTGCATGATTTTCGCACATGTTTTTTGGACGCGATGGTTTTCGGTCCATGGTATTGGGCGCGATGGTTTTTCAGTCCATGGTATTGGATGCTTCGGCATGTACAAATATGTATTGTAACATTGAAAGGAACACAATGAAAAATCAAGCTGGTAGTCCCGGTTTTGGGATCCAGGGGAAATCTTTGTGTATATGTGTTTTATGTGTTATGCTCTCGCATTGTTTATTTTCTGTGTTCTAGAATTCGTATGCAGGTAATTTCTGTACGGGGTTAAAACCTACACTTTAGTCGGCACTAGGGACAGTGCTAATCCCTGCATATCGGCGTGAGGAAGACAAGGGCCATTAGCGCCGGTCTTGCAAATTGGGCAACACAGAAGTTTTAGGGGAAATGGTGCAAAAGGGAATTGTTCTGCTCATGAAGAGGGACAAAATGGGAGTTTCTTCATGAAGGGAAAGCATGTAGGGTTCACTATAGAGGTCCTCCAGGATCAAAGAACGGGGAGTAGGGACAATGACAAAATGTTGTGTAACACATACAGAGATGTAACAAGAAAAACTTAATGGATGCATGCAAGTGACACAACCTAGATAAATTAACCTTAGTAATATCTATATATATATATATATATATATATATATATATATATATATGTATATGTATATGCATGCATGAAAAAAAAGTATAGTTGTGTGATATGGATATCTAATAGAAAACCCTAAATTTTTATAATACTAATGATTATTTGCAATTATGAAAACAAATTACTTAATCTAATCTTTTGACATAAAAAGGGACAGACTCAAATTATCTCAGCAATGAATGATCCTTCTTTTGATTAATCAACAATCCACAAGATCAAACCTTGAACCCTAAATTGAAAAAACAAAAAATTCTTCAAGAAGGTAACCCAAAACATCAAATAAAAATATAGAGGACATTTCCAGAAGGTAAACAGGTCTAACTAAACATAGAAATCAAAAGTTCATGGAATCAACAATGAGAAAGCTTAAATTTAAAAAAAATTCCACATGTGCAGAGGCAATCAGTATAATTTAGTGCATATATGCACTGTTGATAAAGAGAAAGTGCACAGAAATATGCTTTGTGACTAACGATGAAGTGTGCACCTCGGGAGAATTTTAGAAAAAATAAAAATAATCCAAACAAATCACAAAATTCAAAGTTTTGATATATTTCAGACACTTAGATAGGCCTATGACGAAAAGATTGAAAGTGAAAACAAGGAGATGATGGCGAGAGGTCCCCCAGAGGAGTCACCAATTTGTTAGGCAGAGTAATCCTTCTTGCGGACAAGATGGGTCTTCCTAGATATCAAACAAAATCTAGAAACCATCAAGACAAGAATTTCTACCTTTCCTTAGCTTATGATTCATTGAAACAAGTAATATGTGAGGGATCACTTACTCGAAGTCCTTTCAATGCCTTCTACAGTGGGCTTCTCCTTGATGCTTTAGAGGCCATTTCAATGCTTTCCACAAATTTTCCATGATGTTTCAAAGGATATTTGCATAGATAGTAACACACAAAGGATCAAAGCATCTAGAATATAGAAACAATGATTAATGAAGTTTTTAACTCAACATACATCATCAATCGAATCAATGACCAATCATAAACGATGTGAATGATCAAGGAATCTCACAAACAATATCACAATAGACATGATTAGGAAAGAACAATTTTTTTTTATTAAATAAAAAGGAGAACAATCTTACAACCTCATTTCCTTGATGTTACAAGCCTCTTACCACGATCTCTGACCTTCTCCTTGGATGAAAAGCCTTCTAGCCCTATTTCTACAACATAAGCCTAACTTCAATGGTCCTCTCCAATCCTCTGGCACGTGTTTGATTTATAGGCCAATAGGAGGAGGTTTGGTATCCTCTTCTTAAGGGATGAGATCCACAAGTGGTGGGATAGGGGATCCACAAAGAGAGGGAAGTAGCCTCGTGATGGGAGGGATTAGGCTTGAGTAAGCATCAACCCAAAGTTGTTATTGGGGAAATATTGTACTGACAAAGATTCTATACTTTACTTTTTATTTTTTACTTGCATTGGTTCATGTGCGCCAGCCATAGTGTAAGACAGAGAACACTTTTTGCGCTGACTTTAATGGTCACTTCTATGTATACCAAGAAACTGACTAGGGAAGTATGCAGGAAATCAAAAACTAGGTTTTTGGGCCTTGTAATCTAGGAATTTCATTCTCATTTGGATTGTTTAGGTTCTAGCATTGCAGGGGGGTGCTTTGGACCAATTTCATGGATAGCAAATGATCCAGATTGATGGTCATTTTCGTAATTTGAAAAAATGACGTGTAACAGTTAATCTATTGAATAAAGTGATTAGATGACGCTACATAGATTCCATGGATCATTGGCTTTTTTTATCTGAATGTGCAGGTTATAATAATAGCTATCGAAGCTAGGATTGGAGCATTCAATCCAAGGAAGGAGCGAAGAATATGATAGATTCTAGGTATGATCCATCCCATCATCTATTTACTTTAAGGAAAACATTAGTCCTTTTTTCTTTTTGTTGTTCTAGGTTAGTCTACCAGGCCTAGGGAATATATTTATGTTCGCAGTCATAGATTCCACATAACAAATTGGTGACTCCAATGGGGAACGATGTATTCCCTTGATGGTTTCTTTTTCCATTGTATTTTTCTTACATCTTCTCCAAACCTTTACTATCTTATTCAATCAAGAACAAACCTAGGAAAACCTTTCAATGAGTCTCAATTGCAATCCTTGTGTCAGAACTTTGCATCCCTAAACCAATGCATCCTTTGGTCTTCTTACGGAGCGTTGCATCCTAGCTGAGCCTTCTCTGTTCCTGCATTACATAGCACTGATGCATCCTTTGCACCTGTTTTGGCCCATGTTCATGCACAAGTTTGTGTTTTCCTTTATTTTCTCTCTAATCAACCTTGTTCCAACTGCTCTTCCTTTAGTCTTTGAGTGTCTTGTGCTCCCTTTGAAGAATCCATCTCATTTTATTTTTTTCTGGTATATTTGGTAAGGATTTGTTTAAATATTTTCCTTTGTTCTTATCATTAGGTTGTTTGCAAATTGATTTTGTTTGATAATTGAGTTCTTAGATGAATTGGTGCTCTAGTCATCATTCTGAAAATCTTGTTTGAATCTGCAATTAGACTTTGCATCTTAGTTTTCTTCATTTTCAAAAATTAAGTGACTTGAAAAGAAAAATATTCCCATTGGCATTTAGAGTTTTTTTGGTGCATTGAAATTGGAACAATTGCATTGAAAAGGGAATTGCATTTTGCACATTGTTTGTTGTATATTGTTTGCTACATGCTCTTCGTATTTTCCCTTCCTTAGACAAATTTTCATTGAATGAGAAAGATTTCATTTCCTCGTGCTGGTTTTCTTTTCAGGATATTCAGGGGACATTCGCGGTGAGAGCCAAAAATGAAACTTAATTGAAGATAAACCGTAACATTTATTAAATCAACCTAAGGAGTATTTGTAACATTAACACAAACATTTATAAGTCTAGGATAGAGGTGTTCCGACATCATTAAACATAGGATCTATCATTGTTTTCCAGTGTTGTATCCCGGGGGTGAAATATCGTTCCACATACGTGAGTGTATAGGATCATTATCCATGCACATTTGGGTATAGTGGACGACGCTCCATGCATGTAAAGTAGAATGGAACACTCTCATCAAATGATACATTAGACAACACTAGTACAAATTGCACTTCCACGTACCGTCGAGTATATTTTGGAAGTCCCCTATAGTTTTCTATCCTTGCCATATGTAATTGAGTTGGCTACCTTGTATACCATGATACACTGAACACAACATTAAGGGATATTTCCTACATGTATGTTAAGTACTTGGCTTGCCAAGGTGTATTTATAGTTCATGGTTTCTTGGTAATCCTTTATGCCTAGATTACCCTCTTTTTATTTATTTTTGTGTTAGTTTCTAAAATTTAGTATCCAACGTGGAAGAAAAAAATTCCCCCACTTCGTCGTTCACGTAGAAATCAAAATAAGCCTCCTCTTCCACGAGAGGCTACTCCTGGTTGTTGTCAGAAGCATAAGAAGAAGAAAAACACCAAATCAGGAAATTCAAGAACTACTTCTGGGCCTCCTCTTGAATATGATCAACCAGAATCATGTTTCCCTTTGAGTAAGAAGACCAAGATCACCTATACTCATGTTGGTGAATATGACACAATCGAAATAGAAGCCCCTAAAACCTTATTTATTGAGGTTATTGAGCATGAATTTCTTGAGTCAGATACTTTACTTCTTGAGGTTGTTGAACCTCATCCATATTCACTTGTTACTTCAGGTCCTTCCCCTTCTCTTCCTTTGTCTCAGATCTAACCTACAACTATATATCTTTGACCCAAAGGTGATCCTCTTCTATACGGACTTTTGAGTATTGAAGAGATCCCACAAGAGGAACCTCATCTGTCTACTCCTATTCATTGGAGTGGACTCCACTTTTATTAGACTGATCCTCTTGCTCCTTTTTAGACTCCAACAAAAACTCCTTTACCTGATTCTTTGGACTCACCCCCAGATTTCTCGTGACAATCTTCATTGGGATTGTCAACCATGACTAGATCTGATTTGACCTCCCAACCTGTGTCCACCACTATGGTTGAGACATCAAATGTTGCTTCCTCATCTATGTTTGCAACATCACTAGAGGCACATCTATATGGTGGTTCGTCCATCCCACCTGGTTATCACTCTTTATCTGGTACCTTCTCTGGTGAAACTTCCAATCCTTGGAACTCTCCCGTGTCATCCATTTTGGGAATTCCATATGGTACTTATCTTATGAATGCTACACAACCTGCTCCTTCTCCTCTTCCTACACCTACAATTGAATAGCAGGTTGGCCCTTATGTTAGTGGGGAAGTTTATCTTCGACAACCTAACTATCCTTATGTTGGGTTCCCTCCGTCTAGATTGCAGTTACCTCCATCATCCCCTTCTCCTATGGAAGGGTGGAAACATATTGTTGGTATACCTCAAATTGGTAATTAGCCTTATTATAATCCTTCTTACCCGTAGATTTCTTCCAGTATTTGGAAAATTACTTTGCTTGTCTAACTCGGTTCATTTTGGGACTGGTTGATGAATCCTCAACTTGTGTCGTCTTCGTCTCAAATTCATACCCATCCATCCATACCTCAACAAGTTAAAATACATGTATGTCAACCTTTACATGTTATCGTTTCATCTCAGCCTTATTATAATCCTTCTTACCCGTAGATTTCTTCCAGTATTTGGAAAATTACTTTGCTTGTCTAACTCGGTTCATTTTGGGACTGGTTGATGAATCCTCAACTTGTGCCGTCTTCGTCTCAAATTCATACCCATCCATCCATACCTCAACAAGTTAAAATACATGTATGTCAACCTTTACATGTTATCGTTTCATCTCAACCTATTCCATCGGTATCTGGTTCCCCTCAGGTTCCACTTACCCAACCTTTACAAGGTACCTTATAGTATCAACCACTTGGGAAAGGTACTCCTCAAATTAAGATAGGAAAGAATGTGTATAGTATGAAATAGCCCCAACTGAACCCACCTTATGCCAAGATGATGAAAAATCCCATAGGGTAACAGTATAGTCCTTATCAGGGTGTTCCTCAAGTTCCTTTTCAAGGCCAACATATCCAAACCCATCCTTGCAGGGTTCTCCTAGAATTGGTAAACAAGGTTACATGTATGTTGGTTACCAGAATCATCCTTATTCTCGTGCCTAGGTTCCTCTCTATAAAAACCCACCTTATCTAGGAATGCAAGTACCTGTCACTCAAGGTATTCCTTCTCATATAGGCTATCCTCCACCATATTTTAACCGACACTTACCTTTTATGGCGAATATCAAACTGCCATATTTGACTCAGCTTACCAACAATACCATTGCTCATTCACTTTGGTGGCCGATAATTCCCACCAAATTTCCATCTAATATCCCAAAATTCAATGGGAATACAGGAGAGACCCCATCAACCCATGCCATGAAATATCATCTGTGGTTCTCTTTGAACTCCCTTAGTGATGATTCCGTAGAATTACGTCTTTTCCAATTTACTCTTACAGGTACCACAACTAAATGGTACATTGAGTTACCTAGAGCTTCATTTCATGATTTCAATTCCTTGGCTACCACCTTCCTTACATATTTCTAGTTACCCATTTGATATGAAACTGGAACGGAACTTCTGACCAACTTCAAACAAACTAAATCCACTCACATTTCAGATTATATTCATGAGTGGTAAAGTTGTCGCCAGTTGGTTAAGACCTATGTTTTGGATAAATTTCCAAAGAAATGGTTTATTAAATCCCTGTTGCCATCTATCACAAAGGACATAGCCAAAACAAAAGTCGTGAATGAAGAGAAAGTGATTTCTCATGATCGGTATTTGGACCTCATCTATACCTAATCTAGCATGCTCTATGAAGAGATACCAGATGCTCCAATCCCTTCGAAAGTTGTTCCTCCCACTCCTGGAAAATAATCTCATGCTACTCATGGCATCATGTGTTATGCCAGTTCACAGACAGTGGGCAAACCATCTAGTGCTGCTCTCATTGTTTCTGCCCAAAACTCTTCATCAAATCCTCTTGCGACCTTTTTTTCTGAGGTAATGGTCATTTCATCTAATAAAGGAAAATATCAACAGCAACCAGGAAGAAATAATACAGGAAAAGGTAAAAATAAAAAATATTCTTCACCATAGGATAAACAAAAAAATTAGTCCTTTGATGAGAAACGAAAGCCTCACTACCCATGTTTGATTTGAAAGGAGGAGAAATTTACTCATGACTGTCCTCACCACTGGAAGTGAATTAGTTTATGAAATCCTCCACTTCTCCCACTATCTTGAATGATATGTTTCCTAAAAAGGAGACCCATATGCTTGCTCAGGACCCAAATTCCTCTAACACGGTTTTAATTCTCTCCTCTACAAAGCATAAATTTGATGTTATGGTGGCTACTCGAAACAAGGACTACGGTAATGAGAATCCTTTGAATGGAAAGGCTACTGATCAACTTTCTTGTTCAGAATCACCTCCATCCAATCCTCCTTTGCCCACAATTCCTATAGAGTTAACTATTAAGGTTTAGAAGGGAATTATTCATAAGTCTACTTTCAACCCCCGTTCTAGGGCTACTCAAAATTATAAAGTAGTTGAGGACTTGGCTCAGTATTCATTATACATGTGTGTCGTGGAGGTGTTGAAAAAAATACCTCGCCAAGAGAAAGCCTCTTCTTTCAACTATCATATGTGTGGATCCTTCAGATTCCAACCTAGTTGCTTTCAGTCATGAAAACTATACCCCTCACCTTCCATCTCAATTTCCCTTTATCATTTAGGTTGTCGTTCGTGGTAAGAACATTCATCATTCTATTTTGAACGAGGGAGCCTCGAGTTGCATCATGTCTATGTCTTGCTAGAAATCGATTGGTTAACGTCAATTGAGTCAGTCACCTAGAACATTGAAGGCCTTTGACAAGAGAACATATAAGCCTTGTGGTATTCTAAATTCCTTACAAGTTGAATTAGGGGAAAAAATGTATCCATAGAAGTGGAATTTATTGATAAACCTATTGATTATAATCTTCTATTGGGTTTCACATGGTTTTGTACCATGGCCACAATTTTTTCAACTTATTTTTGTATGATCACCTTTCCTCATATAGGTGGGATTGTGGCCATCTATTGACTCATCTTTTTTGGCTTTGATTATCATGTTAATGGAAGTGTCCTACTTGTAGGGAAAAATCTACATTCTTATCAACATGTATAGTTTGGATTGTTGAAGGATTCCTCACTCATGGGAACCTTTTCTCTTCCTCCTCCTCCTTTTCACTCATGGGAACTGAATGTCGCTTAGCCCTAATGAACTCGATTACAAATATACCTATTCATCTTGTGCGACTCATACTTTCTCTTTGATCAATTGGGTTGATCAATCATTGGATTATGGTATGTCTTCTGATCCATTCTCTCGTGTATTCTCTACTGATGAGAGTGTCATGGAGATCATGATGCCAAATGATGTGTCATGGGACAATCATCACCATTGTTCCTCCTTACTAGATTCCATTGAGGATAATCTCAGTGATGTGTATCTACCCAATGTCGTCGAGTCTTTTACGAGTTCCATTTCTATCCATGAAGTCGATTTCAAGAAGAATATATCTAATATCAAAGAGACGATACCTCTTCACATCTATGTTAAATTGGGTATTGTTGAAAACATACACATTTGTGTGTCTTTCTCTCCATCTGAGATTGAGACCTATAAAGCCCTATTTTAGGAGTTTTGTGATGTCTTTTCCTGGACCTATGAGTAAATTCCAAGTATCAACCAAAATATAGTATTGCACGAGATTAAAACGTATCCTGATGCTAAACCAGTCTGGAAGCACCTTCGTTTGGTTCATCCAAAGAATGCTACTACGATAAAGAGTTAAGTTGAAAAACACCTTCGTGTTGGTTTCATCTACCTTGTTCCTCTAGCTGATTGGCTGTTGAATATTGTCCTTGTCGTGAAAAACAAAGGACAATCTATGTATGCATCAATTATCAAGATGTGAATCGTGCTTGTCCAAAGGAAAATTACCTAACCTTGTTCATCGACCAGATTGTTGATGACTACGCTAGTTGTGAAATCTATTCGTTCATGCATGGTTTCTCCAAATATAATCAAATCAACATTCTCCTAGTGGATCAACCTAAGACTGCATTTTTTTGTCCCTGGTGTACGTTTTCCTACTGGAAAATCCCATTTGGTCTGAAGAATGTTGGGGCCACATTTCAATGGGAAACGGATTATGATTTTCATGATATTAAACATATCGTGCCGATTTATTTGGATGAACTCCCTGCTCATTTTAAGTAACGGGCTGATCACTCAATGCATCTGAGGACCATTTTATTACGGTGTAGACACTAGAATATTCAACTAAATCGAAACAAATGTGTGTTTTGCATTAGGTTGACTTCTTGGTTTTGTTATTTCAAAACATTGAATTCGTATTGATCCTTTGAAAGTAGAGGCAATCATCGACTTTCCTCCACATTCTTCACTTGTTCAGCTTCAATGACTTCAAGGGAAATCTAACTTCCTGCGACGATTCATCTTGAATTACGCTGAGTTGACCAAAGGATTCACTCACCTACTTAAGAAAGGGGTTCCCTTCCATTGGGATAATGCATATCAGAAAGCGTTTGATGCCCTGAAAGATGTACTAGTTTTTGCTTCTCTATTATACCCCAATGATTACCAGCGTGACTATTTCCTGTATCTTATTGCTACCATTTCCACTATAGCAAGGGTTTTCATCCAAGAAGATGATGTAGTGACAGAACACCCCATATATAATCTGAGTCAGAATCTCAATGATACTGAGATCAGGTACACCCACATAGAAAAGTTGGCTTTAACATCCGTTCAAGCTGGCCAAAGGTTCCGCCATTACATCTTGCACCAGAAAACTACAATTGTTTTATATTGGAACCCTATGACATACATTTTGTCACGTCAATTTTTGGGGCGGAAATTATTTAAATGGATTTTCATCCTGCAAGATTTTCACGTAGAATTCATCAAATCCAAGTCAAAGAAATCCATGGTTTTTGCGAAGGTTATGTGCGACGAGTCATTGTTTTTTATTTCATCATCTGACCCATAGTATGGAGACATTATAATTTATCTCCAGACCCAGAATTTCTGGTCTAATACCTCTCACTCCGAGCAGTGACGTATTCTATACCAAGCCAATAATTACATCATCATCAGCGACACTCTTTATCAACGCGGTATTGAAATGATTTTACAAAGGTTCCTCACCCATGAGGAAGTTGAAAAAGTCATTAATGAATGCCACTTAGGGGCATGTGGTAGTCATTTATCTGGCTATGCTACCCCGCAAAATATATTACGCACTGCTTACTTTTGGCCTACCATTTTTCAAGATTGTATTCTTACTGTCTATAAGTGTCATGTATGCCCAATTTATGATTGTAAGACTCATGCTCTACCCGCTCCATTGCATCATGTTATTGACGTCTGACCGTTTGTGAAATGGGGTATCGACTTCGTGACATGTGACCCTCACTCATTTGGGGGGCATGGTTATATCATTGTCGCAGTAGATTATTTTACTAAATGGGTCGATGCGGTGCCTACATTTAACAACACTAGTGAAATGGTGGCATATTTGTTTTTCAAACACGTAATCACATAGTTTGGTGTTCCGCAAGCCATAGTTACAGATCACGGAAAGCATTTCTAGAATCATATGATGACCAAACTAACTACTAAGATGGGACTTTCCCATGAAAGTTCCACTCCCTAAAATCCTCAGGTTAATGGCTGGGTTGATACTATCAATAAAGTTGTCAAAAATATGCTTCAACATATGGAAGGGGTCCATAAATTAGACTAAAATTTTCTCCTTTATGCTGGCTTGTGGGCATAACGAACCTTATTAAGGATTTCTACTAGATTTCCACCCTTTCATTTGGTTTATGGTCTAGAAGCAATCCTTCCAGTCGAATGTGAGATTCCATCACTAAAACTAGTTGTTGAACTTCTTCCTGCCACTTCTATCGAAGAGGAATTTGTTTTACATCTAACATGATTAGATGAGACACGACACAATTCCACTACGGTTAATGAATCTCATAAAATATGAATCAAGGCGCAATATGACAAAAGTGTCAAGCCTCGTGTCTTCTAAGAAGGATACCTTGCTATTTTATATGATCAAGAATCTAATAATTTAGGATCGGGAAAGTTCAAACCTATGTGGTCAGGTCCATATATTGTCAAGTGTGTCCTTTCAAAAGGGGCCTACGAGTTAGCCGATTTTGATGGAAATCCACTGGCACAACCTAGGAATGGGTTGTACCTATATAAATACCATGCTTTATCTCATGTGTAGTAAAACTGTGTACATACTGTCTATAGGTGTGTTGAGTGTGTTTGCAATGTGTCTCTTTAGAGTTTCCTAAGGTTTTTGTTGATTCCTTTTATGTTTGGTTTGCAGATGTTGACATCCCTTGAACCGTAGTTTGGTTATGCTTATGGTGCTATTCGTAACCTATCTTCTACATTGTGGGCTATCTTTGCTCCAAATGGCGAGTTAGTGGGTCTACAAGGGATTTGTATTGGTCACTCTACCAACAACATCGCTGTGTATAGCGCAGTGGTTGAGCTACTTTTTGTTTCTATTTCACATGTTATCCATCGTTTAGTCATTAGACTTGACTCACAACTCATGGTACTGCAACTTGCTAATTTTTATTAGGTTAGAATTCCTACCATCTTACATATATTTTTAAGGGTTCACATTCTAGAAATACATTTCTATTTCATACAATATGAATGCATTTATAGAAATCTAAACACATTGACATATGTGCTTTCTAATCCTGTTTTAGATATAAATTTGCAATGAACGTAAAGAAATTTGAATATGCATGACATATTTGAAAGTATAATAGAAACACGAAAACAATGAAGATATGTATATATATATTAATTTTGGTTTCACAAAATATGTGCCCAAGACACATATGGCCACACAATCCCTATACAAAACTACATGTAAATATCTATGTAGACTAATCAATATTCTCATGATAACAAGCCAGTGGTTGATCAATACAACTAGGCACTCTGATGGTGTGTTAATGAAGTTGCAACAGAACCTGGTTGATCGTGGTCTCATCTATCCCATGTGTCAACCCCTCCATGTGGTGTTTCAGCTCTGTTAGGATCTCGACTACATTTATATTACGTAGTGCACCCCATCCTACTGTAGCAACTTGTGTTGGTTGCACTGATGCTTATGGTTGTTCTCCTACCGGATGAAGATATGAAGCACCTATCGGTCAAATAGGCCCAATATCTACATGAACAATATAGTAGTTTAAGTATCAAAAACATCAAAAACACAAAAAAAAATTGTAAAAATTTCAAAAATTCAAATGGTTGAAATATCTTACCTGTAAAATCCCATCGATCACCCTTAGGAAGAACGAGGTTAGCGTCATCACGAAAATCCATCCCTGCGTACAGATAATCATTGGCCATAATGAACTGTTTGTGCAACCATCCAAAGAAGGCTGGTGAGAAGTTGATCACAAATAGACCTTCATGTTAGGACATATGATCTATCCACCTCCTCATCCATGGTACCCTCGGATCAATGGTATCGTGTGTAATTTGCTGAAGCTGTAGTAATTTAATATGTTCTATTGAAAACGAGACCAAGATGGAACTATATCCAATTTTTTTCAAATTTTCCTCTTTTACTTTAGACAACTCTTCTTTCATATTGACCAAAACTCCCTCACTCCAGTTGAAGACTGTTGTCTACAAATACTCCACACCACATTGCATGTATGATCTGTTGGCTACATGAAGTGTTGAGTTACCCGCCAATTTGGAAATGGTGAACAAGATCGTTTTTAAGGGAAAATGGGTTACATATTTTATTATGATCTTTCCATCTATAGTTGACTTTGATCAAGGCATACAGTAAGTAGTGACATAATATTTCACTATTTCTCCACCCCTTCACTCACTAAGGAGAGATATGGGGGCACCTCTCCTAGATAAACCAGTGAGAAAATATATGTCCTCTAATGTAATCTTGAGATGTTCCCCAAATTTGAATGTCTATGTTTTCACATCCCAGGCATGAACAAGATATGCTAATATCTCCATCTGTTTCCTCATACGAGGAAGCTAGAAGAATTTCAACAATCCACAATCTTTTAGTGCCTAGAATGGTAGTAAGATCATAATTTAAATCTTGTTCTTCATGTTCTCTTTCTCTCTAGATAAAATCTACGTTATGCTAATGAATACTTGAAACATCAAAGGGAGACTCATTAGGATCCTTTCCATGCAACAAAACTAAATTTTTTTGAAGTGAAACTAGCAAACAAATTTAGGATTTGCGCCCAATGCACCCCCAAGAGAGGAGATAGAGCATTGCACCCCTCCCTATAGTGTACCATCACTTAGGTGCAATGTAGTTTTCGACTACCTGGGCCTACATAGGTCATAGGAAATTTTTTTGAACTCGAGGGCCCTCAAAAATACCTAAAACTTGCATGAAATTATAAAATGAGACCATGAATTGAAACAGAAAGGTCTTAGCTACTACCTAGAAGTGATGACACTTACAAACGGTCCACCAGATTGAGCATAATTAGCGATAGAAGATCGAAGGAAAAAAACTACTCAGAACTCTCATTGTTGAAGGTAAATGTAAAATGGTAAATATGAATAGTCATGTTCGATATTTATGGTTGTTTATTCCATTATTTTATTCAAAATTAATGATTTGACCTATTTACAACCCATTTTTACCATGAAACAAGTATTTTTAATCCTTTTTGTGATGTTCTTAGTAGGTCGACAGCTATTTGACGAATTTTGCCATGTTTTGAATAGATTATTTTGACTAAGGAACACAATTTTATCACTTTTTTCGGGTTCTATAAACTTATGAAAAAGGAACCCCCTCAAGTCTTCTTTCATCTCTTTTAAGACTGCCAAAATATGAAAAGATTGTTGAGCACTTGTCTTTTTGAACTCATTAAAGTAAATGAAAAGACATCTACTGAGTATAAGTTTAACACTTTTTCGGACTAAGATAAACTAACTATGAAAAATGAATACCTTAGTCTAACATGGCTAAGAGGTTATCTTGGGTATTATTTTCTACCTTTTCAGACTTAAGGGACTATTTACAAAAATGAACATCTGGAATTTTCTTTTCTGCCTCTTTTTCAAACTCTCTAAACATGAAAAAATGTCAAGTTATACCTTCATTGGATTGTTAAAACATCAAACAATGATCTAATCGTCATTCATGACAGGACCAAACCACTCCTTCTTTAGGTTCGTTAATTATTCTCATAGGGATTCATACGAAGGATGAACTTACAGATCAAGCATATGTTATCCTCCTCAACCTTGCTAAAAACATAAAGAGGTAATAACGAGTATGGTTGGGGAAATTGGGAAAACAAGGTACTCCATTTTGCTAATGGTAGTGAGTCACTCTTGAACACAACACTCTTCCTCTTCATCTTTGTGGCTGTTGGGTTGGGAAATCTACTTACCTTTTGGTTTATCATACCATTTCAAAGCCTCCTCTTTTTTTTGGGTCAATTTTGCCTACTCCATTTAGTGTTGGCACTATGTTTAAGAGAAGTCATTTTGTTAATATCTTCTACAATACTCTTAAGGCTTCATTTCATGTACATCTTTCGTGATTGAGTTCCTTATCAACATCATTCCGATCATTTTGTCTAAAATTATCATACTCATTTCATGTCGCTAATGGGGGATACAACAAGGCCCTCCTGTGATGGTTCGCTTCCTGTCGACATCAGCTCATTATCCAGGAAGTTGACTTATAAACACCCCTTCGTACATTGGTGCTTGCATACATCAATGGCAAGTTTCCTCGCTCTTAGTGACATGTTTACACCATTGTCCTTTGACCGAAAGATTCTGTGTTGTGTTCGACATCAACTCATTTATTCACACCATACGGATTGTACTAGAGTTCCTTGAGAGAAATTAGCATCATCGGCGATTTCTATCACATCTATTAATGAATTACATCACTGGTCGATAATTAGATGGTGTCTACCATGTTTGACTCCATCTCATTGATTCACATGGTTAGACTCGTACATTGGTTGGTCATGTCAACGAGATAGAAGACCCCAAATATAGTTTATCCATCTGACTTGCGATTTTAAGAGTAATAACATATCACAATGTATGATGGATATGATCATAGAGATAGGCATCCAGTTATGGGTCCACCATCAATCATCCGTGGATGAGTATTTTTGTAATTGTACATGTATTGATTATCTTATGTGCTGAGTATGGGTATTTCTTCCTCAACAAAGATATCATGATGTAAATGTATTGTAACAAATGATCTCGCTAATTGTTCTTGATCCCAACTTGTCACAAGGTAAAGAACTTGAGTCATAAGCTATCATTCCTGACTTTTCAATTTAGGGGGAAATCTGTTATAGGCCATTTTGCCACATCTAGTCAATACGACTTCAACTGGATCAATCAACATCCATAGACCTCCTTCTCATCATCCTTGCACAAATCCCTAAGAATTACTCATTCTAATCCATAAATTTCTCCTTGAACACACCTTGTTTCAGTCATTCTAAATACCAACACTCGTTGGAATCCTAATGGACAATGTTCACTACCAGGTTTATCCACTATACACCTACGTTGATCACCAACAAGTTGCTCAGTGTTGGGGGTGTGTTGATTCTAGAAATCCTGGAAAAAGAGAGAGAATCTTGAAGCCTCTTCTTCCATAAGCTTCAAGGATTTGTTGTAACCATTTACCTTAGATAAAAGTCTCAAATCCTATCCTATCCTACCTTTTTCATTATTTATCCCTTGAGCTCATCCTCCAATCAAGAGTGGATCTCAAGCCCTAATTTTTAAAAGGATAAGAATTCATGAACTACCTCCTTCACTTATATATTTACTGTTATCCATAAGCAAGGGTTTGGCTTATGGGGAGTTATTCTACCCTTATGATTTTGTTTTGAGAGATATCTTTCCATGCATTAGTGTGACTAGAGTTGCACTTTGTAACAAGGAAAGGACAAGTCAACTCGGAGGAGCTCTTTTATAGGATCAACACCTATTTTTGGTTGTAAGTCACTCCATTTCTATTAATGCAAAGAGTCCTTTGTTTTCCTATATATGACATTATGGTTTAATATATTTGAATACCATGTTGATTTATTGAATAAAGTGATTAGATGATGCCACATAGATTTTGTGGAATGTTGGCTTGTGCTATCTATCTGTGTGGGTTCTAATAATAGCAATCAAAGCTAGGATTGGAGAATTAAAGCCAAGGAAGGAGCAAAGCATTGAACATATTCCAGGTAGGTTTCATCCCATTACTATTTACTTTAAGGACAACATTAGTCCCTTTATATTTATTTTGTTATAGTTCAGTCCACCATGCCTAGGGAAGATACTTTTGTCCGAAGTCGTAGATTTCACATTACCCTTGTCGTCCTAGGCACTCTCTATTTGTATTTCTTCGCATTGGGCTCTTTAAGTTTTTCTTGTATTATAATTGAGAATTCTTATCATATACCATCATTTTGTACCAATATTTTATAAATTCTCCACCATTGATTAGGACTGTTGAGATTTTGATGTCTCCTCGAGATATTGAGCATCTTATTTGTAGACATGCAATATTCAATAATTGATTTTATTTGTTACAAGATGTAATTTAGATTACAAATATCGATAGATAAATGTGTTGTTACTCGAAACACTTGTGAAAAACAGGGACTCATTATATAGTACAATTAGTTTAGAATAAAATTATTGCAGTATCCTGCATTGGATAAGAATGTCCATGTGAAATAATGGGATGGTTATGAGGCAAAATCTCAAGACTTATTATATTTGGCACTAATGCATAATAGATAAGGCATGTCCCCTCCACCTTTATTTATAAATCAACAGATGATATCAAGGGTGTTCTTAGGCTTGTAATGTACATGGCTAATCGTCTGTTCAATGTGTCTAGTTTCTGGATACAGGTAGTGGTTTCCAAGGCCTACCTATTCACCAAACACCGAGTTCATAGTTCCGAGGATCTATACAAATATTATTTGATTGTTTAACCATGTGTTTCTTTCTTCCTTCAAGTCTCGTTTGTTTCTCTTTCTTGCCTATACTTGTACTTTTTATAAAGGATTTTCCCCTCCTCATACCCCTTCTGTGGTTCCCAACAAATTTTTATATTCCTTATGGGGTTCCTTGCAAATTTCTATATTTATTCTCTTTTATGGTGTACATTTTGTTGTTGTTATAGGTTTTTGTTTTCCATAATAGTTGGTATGAAAACTGACTCTTTTATCCTCTTGAAGACCATGAATTTCATATCTGGATTATGCTATGTACCTAGGATTTTTTGCTAAATTAAATTTGGTTTTTGGAGTGGGGGACAATATGATGTTATTTATGAAACGAGTATATTACAAAAGCACTTTTGCATATTTAAGAGAGTAATGTTAGCTGGAATTTTCATTTGCACAACTATTCTAACTAAGAATGACTATTGTTTTGAGAATCTTTATTTGGTTTCATATTGTCTATTATCAATTCCTCTAAGTTTTAAAGTGTTTTCACTCCATTTGCAGGTTTGAAAGGGAATAGGCAAAAGTGTGGGTTGGATACACTATGAAGTTTCTTTCTTTGAGGCACAAAATCTTGCAATAGTCTACAATATACAAGACTTCCATGGAGATGTTCAATTCACAAAGAAGATAGCATAAGCTTTGAACCTTCAGATTGTTCCAAGCATGGTGCATTACGAGCGCTTTCAATTGTAGATAAATTGTCATCTGGTGTGTGAAGAAATTCCATACCACACACACGATTATTGCTACTAAATAACAAGGGAGACCTTACAACCTTTGTCACCCATGAAGCTTTCAGGAAGATGCTATAATTAAATACTAGTTGTTGAACCAAGATTTTAAGGTGTGGCAGATAAATTTGACAATTTTCAAGGTGATGGTTTCACGCTATTGAATCAATGGAGAGGTTAGCCCCGAAAAATTGCTTTGATAGGGATAATTGGTCAACTTTCAGAGATTGAAAACCTATACCAGGACATGATCTTGTTGTTCCTAAGAATTATTGGGACCTTATGGCGACATTTGAGATGTATATTACTTATATATAGGGAAAGCAAGATTCAAGAAAGGCTATAAAATTATTTATCATGTCTTCACTCTGAGTTATCATCAAGGAAGTTAAGAAAAAATGTTCTAATGTTTATTGATCAATTGCAGGCTTCGAAAAGACCTTTTATTTAGTCCCAGAGAACTTGTGGGATTTATTTTTCTCATAATATTCTCACTATGCCTAGTTGTTTAGAGGTTGCATGTTACAATTGTTGGTCATTTCCAAACAATGCATGCTCCACAAAATATTTGAAAAGTCTCTTCCTTGCCCTCCTTCATAAGGCAAGATAGAATTTGTCTTTCCTGAAAAGGTGTCAATCCTTTGCTTATATAGGACGACCTTATATCCAAAACAATTCTTGCAAATTTTGGTCGCTCTTATGATTTAACTGAGTTCATGACAATGGAATTTCTGTCGTGATCTTAGGTTCGGTCAAAACCAATTGAGAGTGAACCCTCACATAGTCCATGTTTAGTTTGAACAACCTCTTTATCAAAGGGGCAAGATTTGTTGATTCCATTCTCTATTGGAGGTTGAGACCAAGGAACACTTCATCGTCAGGTATATTCTCTATTATGTGGATAACATAATTTCTCATTAAGCTATTTATTAGTCCGAGACTATACTTGTTGGTTTCACAGAGCACAAAGTCTAGAGCCTTCATTACAAAACATAGAAACCAAAACAAACCAAAAAAAGGAACAATGCCAACATTACTCAAACACCCACAAACAAAATATCAAAACAAAAATGGATGAACTTGAAAGAATTATCTGTCGAAAGTCCCATGGACATTCTTGAAAGAATCGTACACTATAATACTTTTATCATGCCTCGTAATGGCTATCGTTGAAGGCCCATGCAAGAAAAATGATAATATCAAGCCCATCTCAAGACATGGACTTGTTGCCCTACAACCTCCCTTGTTTAAATATGCATAATCTATATTCTAACACTCTCCACGTTGCCAGCGTTGAGGTCATGTATCAAGCTCAATCGGTACTTGGAATTACGAGCAATGGTACCTACAAAGTGGGATGATGTTTGTCTACATTCAACAAGGCACATGTAGGAAATGTAGAGGTTCAAGATCGCAATAATATTGGTCTTCAATGATTAAAAAATGAGACTTAAAAAAATCTAGAGGATATGGTTTAACACATAGTTACCAAATTTGAATTCGAATATGAATTGGAATTCAATTCGATATGGAAAAAAAATTAACTACTTAAAATTCAATACAACAAAAAATTGGAAGTATAGATGTTATAAATTTTAACTATTTAAAAAAACAAATTTTATATTTTTACTTTTTATCTTCTTGAACTAATTATTTATAACTAAAACAATTGAAAATACTATAAATATATCTAATACTATATAATTATATTAAAAAAACCATAAACCTATATTATTTTTAGAAAAGAGTAACTACCTCAAACCATAAATTTTAATATCTCTCTAAAACCTGAAAAATAGTTTCATTATTAATCAATAACAAAAATCTAAATCTCTACTTCTAGATTTAGCCTTTCAACTTGATCTAGTTGAAAGCACACTTTCAAAAGTTGATTTTGTTTTTCTAATTAAATGTTGCACATTCTATTCATTCTATGTAGGAAAAAGCACACCCAAACCTTAATTCATAGTTTTCGATTTTGTTACCTGTCATGGTGTTCGATCTAAACCTTAATTCATGGTTTTAGATTTTGTTACCTGACATGGTTTTTGATTTTGTTACCCATGAGATTGGAGTGTACAAAGCATAGTTACCAAATTTGAAAAAATATATGTATAAAATTCATTAGGGAAAAAATTCTAAATTATATATCTTACAAATATTTATAAATAAGAATTTATTATTCTTTGTTATATAAATTTATTATTTTATAACTATAAACTTACTGTTTTCTACCATATTTCAATATGAAACTGATTGCTTTTTCCAAATACAAATTTTCTAATATACAATTTATTATTTATATACTTTTTAATATAGAAATTTTGAATTTTTACATATTAGATTTTTTATTAACAAAAAAACTTTACAAAATTACATCACAATTAAGTATTGGGGTTTTCCTAGTGCATTATATTAGATATCATTTTGGGATTCAAGTGCTTTAAGTAAGTCATATTATATTAGATATCATTTTGGGATTCCACTGTATTAAGTAAGTCATTCATCTATGACCATTTCCATGAGAGGTAGTCGTAACTCACTAATTTCTCATGATTTTTGAATAGTCCACTTATTCACTAATTTCTCATGATTTTTGAATAGTCCACTTAGCACTCATTGCATCAGGTGATGCTCACAGGGGTGAAGAATAAGTCATATTATATTAGATATCATTTTGGGATTCAACTGCTTTAAATAATTAATTCATCTATGACCATATAATATATTAGATGTCATTTTGGGATACAACTACGTTAAGTAAGTCATTCATCTATGACCATTTCCATGAGAGGTAGTCGTAACTCACTAATTTCTCATGTTTTTTGAATAGTCCACTTAGCACTCAGGGGTGAAGAGTAAGTCATTATATTAGATATCATTTTGAGATTCAACTATGTTAAATAAGTCATTCATCTATGACCATTTCCATGAGAGGTAGTCGTAACTCACTAATTTCTCATGATTTTTGAATAGTCCACTTAACACTCATTGCATCGGGTGATGCTCACAGGGGTGAAGAATTGGGATTGAAATTAGTGAAATGAATCACATAGCGTCAATTATCACTTCCGGGGCTTGCACCCGATAAAGGACTTCCCGAGAGGTCATCCATCCCAAATCGCCTCTGGCTCAAGCGCGCTTAACTTTGGAGGTTTTCCCACAATCAAGCCCACTTAACTTGCTACCCCATTTGCAAAACCTTAACAAGTATTGTGCAACCATTCAAATAGAATTCTCTTCACTCTTTTGAATTAAATAAATTTTTGATATAGATTTTTTTTTTTAATTTTTAAAACATTAAATTTTATATTCACAAAATTCTTTATCAAGTTCTATAATTTTTCAATATATAATTTTTACAACTTATTATAACTTTTTAAAATATACTAAAATATATCTCTATATATATAAATATTCAATTATTATTCACACTACCCCGTATATTAACGAATTTTCACCCACGGAACCGAAGAGCCCTATTTTCGAATTTTCTTGGCCGGTACGGTCGAACTTGCTAACTATGGAACTTTAACTGTTAAAAAAAAATCACTTAAATAAATATTGCTGTGTGTAAAAAATCACAACCAACAAAATGGCAAACGTTCGTTGTTTATACCATCCGCACCATAAAAGCATGGAAAGGTTCAATATTTTATGAATCGAAACACAGACTTGTTACTGACATTTCTTTTGTAACCCAACTTCAATTATAATAGTTGGTTTAGGGCTGAACTTTCCGAACCATAACCCCATGATTATCGTAATAGGAAGCTGAGTTAAGTCGTTGCAATTAGGGATAGAATTTGATGAGGAAATTGTTTATTATATGTAGACTTGTTAGTTAAATATGGTTTGAAGTTTTAATTAAGTCAAACATGTGGTAAATTTTAGTTAAAAGTGTCAAAGTAAGGCTGTGACCAGGGTTGGAATTTGACGTCCTTTAGTACGTATTTCGTTTTTGAAGACGTATTTGACGGGCATCAAAAAAATTTCCACGTCAATTTTGACGTGTGTTATACACTTGTAACTTGTCAAAATGACATTTAGTTTCAAATTTCAACGGTCAAAATTGATGATACCTCTACAAACAAACATAATGCCTAGAATTATGAATGCACTCAATCGGTACAGAAGAGAGTTTGTAATGCCTAGAATTATGAATGCACTCAACCGGTCCAGAAGAGAGTTCAAATTTAGTGGCGTAGGGTTTTGGTTTGGAAAGAGAAAGGCAAAGAGATATAATTTAATTTTACGATGATGGAAGACTTTATCTATTGAATATTTATAAAACAAAATATATAAACTCATAATTGATTAATATTTAGACATATTTATTAAATATTTAAAACTAAAATTTATATAAACTCATATATCATTTCATTTTTATTATATATATATATACTTTTATTTTTATAAAAAATATATGTAATTTTATATTAATTGTTTATTTTATATATTAAATAGTTATAAAGTAAAATCAATTATTAATTTTTCTATATTGAATATCCAAATCACCACCCTTTCATGTCTATCTTATCTTTTTATATTAGAAAAATGATTATTTAATTTTCATGGACTCCTGCAGTATTGTTGTTGTGCTCTCCTATTGTTCTCCTATTCACCTTTTCTTTGTTTAAAGCAAGTCTATATCAGAGAAAAGATTATTTAACCTTCATGGACTCGTGCAACATTGTTATTGTGCTCCGCTATTGTTCTCCTATTTACATTTCCTTTGTTTAAAGCGAAATTTTCACAATTAGTGTGTTTAACATAACCATTTTATTTCACAAGGCTTCATGTTGAAATAAGCCTTAATTCGTTTAGCTAATTTAGGAAAAAACAAAGTACTCTGGGAAGGAGATTAATGACTTTTGAAATATAAAAAGTAGTTGAAAAAGAGTTTTTGATAAGGGGAAGTTGATAATGAAGGTTGAAATGAAAAAAATAGTTGAAAGACAATTTTTTGATAAAGAGAGGTTGACACTCACAAATTTGCTTAAAACGTAAAATGAGAGGCATGAAAAATAAGGTTGAAATGCAAAAAATCGTTGAAAGAGAATTTTTTGATAAAGAGAAATCGACACTCCCAAATTTACTTAAAACGTGAAATGAAAAAAATGAAAAATACTAAAACATCATCAAATTTTCATTTGAAATGCATAGCCTGGCCGTGACATTTCATCCATTAGGCCCACAAAGATGATTAAGTCAAACAGCTAACCTTGCGAAATTATATTTTACCACATGTACATATCATGATTTTAATATTTTGATAATCAGTATTGGAAACCGTCTGCAGCGCGCTGAGCTTAGATTTAGCTTGTATTGTTGTGATGGGGAATTCGCTTCTAACTAATTTCGGATCCATTGTGGAATTTCTGTCCATCGTCGTCTAACCCTACTCACTATGGATTGAAAATGTTTTAGTGAATATTGATTGAGACTGTCATGTTATTTTATGTTGTCACATGCCACATTTGTATTTGCATAATGAGGGTTGTTTGGTTTTTTGATAGGATTACTACACTAGAGGCACGGTTAAGACATTTATTTAACCTGTAGGAATTTTTTATTTTAAAAAGTCACTTTTATTTTAGTTATTTTACATTAAAATTTAATATCAATTAAATTGTCTTAAATATAAAATTGAAAACAAAATAATTTGAGACAAAAGACAATAGTCATTTAAGACAATGACAATTAAGAGGAAACTTATTTAGGACAATTAACAATTAAGACAAAACCACATCAATTTAAAATAATATTATCTAACAATTGCAAAATTTAGATTGAGAGTGTGCCCTAAGTCCGCTAACTTGCAAGCTATTATTGTCTCGCACCTATACCAATGTTGCTATTTCACTTACGATTCATGTTATCTTATATAAAAACAATGATCTTTTGGGCTCTTCGTTTTGTGGGGGTAGCCGACTATGAAGAACACGACAACTTTTCCTCACAAGATTTCCCGAACATCAATTGCCCTTTTGTCCCTTTAATCTCTACTGATACGGTTAGAGACAACTAGTTGTTTGATTCAGAACTACTACATAGAGGGGAATTTCAAAACAATATTTTAAGATAAAAGAAATTGTTTATCTTAAAATTTAATTAAAATTTTCAATACAAGGTACTCGTCAAAAAGTTTAAGGTAAAGGATTATGAGTCTGTCTTTACGCTATTGATGGGTTTTTCATGAAGCAGAGCGATGGAGGCTGACAACAACTAATGGGATTTAGGGCAATGGAGGCCACAACATATGTGTGCTTTGTGAGAGGAGAAATGGAGGCACTTTCGTTGAACATGGATAGGCAGTAACATAGTTGGAGTATTTTTCGGGGTCTCCATTGATTGTGTTGTAATTTGTGTTTTTTTACTGTTTCATTTATTTTGAATGCTACTTCTATCCACTGGTTGTTGTTATCAACACATTGTTGTGTTGGAACTCCTAACTGTCATCAACAACATGGATTAGATTCACCTGAAGGATTGTTGAAAAATGCAGCAAGAAATTCTCAATTTGATTTTGCCTTGATTAAATTGAGAAAATTTGAATTTTCACTTTAGCAGACAACTTGGATGCAGTTAACTTGTTTGACATGGCTTGTGTCACCCATTTTACTTAGTAAATAAGAGTTGGAGGACTTAGATTTCAGTTAAGCATGTGTGATTCTAATTTGTAGCAGTCAACGTAAGTTATCTCAAGTTATTTTTAGTTCAACTAGTTCCAACTGTTGGAGGAACTAGTGGAAGGTTAGTTGTGTAGTGGGACTTCAGTCAAACTCAGTGATCATTCAATTAACTAATAAATCAACCCAAAATAACTAGTGCATGCAGAAAATTCGAGTTCCCCAGTTGTGGTGGAGATTCCAAGGTAGTGTAACATTAGTTGTAGACTAGTCCTGAGTGTACAAGTGTTGCATGCAATCAGATGATCGACCTTGGGAATTGCGCAATCCATTTTGGAAAAAATCCTAAATAATAAGGGCTAATTTCTCAAGGAATTGTGCAAGTAAATAGGGGCTCAAGTAGAGGCAGAAATTGACTAAGTTTGGGTTAGAGCTTCTCAGTGAGCAGAAAGATAGGTTATTCACTTGCAGGTTGTGCTCATTTGAGCAAAGCAATTGTAATACACCTTTATTCATCAAATAAATGCAAGCGGGCATTGGGTTTTTTAGCATATTGTTTTCCACAAGAAAAATATTGTGTGCATGTGTGTCATTTCTTATTGCATGTCTGAATGTTTTGTTCTAAATTGTGAATTAACTTTTGCAAAGCAGTAAAGTAGGTTTGTGTCTTGTGATTTTGATTAAAACTTCATGAGGAGTTGCAAATCTACACCATAATTTCTACAAGGATGGTGGAGGAAAATTACAGAAAATCCATTGGCAGACAATATGCCTACTTCAAAATCTTTATGATAACTTTTGCGAGAAGGAGAAGTTGAGGGTAAAATATTGGATTGTGGAAGCATTAGTCACAAAATTCACAAGGGCGGTAATTTTGTCTGCATGTGTGGAGGTAGATGGATTAAATGTAGCCTTCGTTGGTGTTGTTGGGTGCAACATGTCTAACCATAATTATCTTAGTTAGATTCATTTTTTTATTCTGATTCTAGTTGATATGAGGGATCTCTACTTGTTTTTTTGTTTCAAGGTACACTAATAACAATTTTTTTTCCACTCTAGTTGTTGGTCTACTATGTGGTCTATCAGAGACGCACTAGTTGGTTGTTTACATGGTCTTTCTTCTAAACCTTTGCTCTTGTGGATCTTCCTTCTCCTTCTCTGGTTTGGGATTGGTCGATCATGGGATTTTTTAGGATCTTAGCTGCTACCTATTGGTCTTCTCTGTGGTCTATCTTAGACGCACTAGCTGGTTGTTTTACGTGGTCTTTCTTCTAAACCTTTTCTCTTGTGGATCTTCCTACTCCTCTTTGGTTTGGGATTGGTCGATCAGGGGATTTCTGAGGATCTTTACTGCTACTTAAGCGCATTCATTTTGGTTAGTGGAGTTGATAACATGTTTGAATTTTTAACTATATCAAGGAGTCTCTTGGGGTCATTAATTGGTCTGGGGGAATATTTATTTTCCAAGTTGGTCATTAATTATATGAGGGACAATCCATTAATGGTTTGGGTCATCATTGAAGATATTTTCCGATTGTGTCCTTGATGAGATTTTCTGAAGGACATTGGTTGGCAGTGATTGGTCAACCTATTATATTTGAAGGGGTGTCCTAGTGGATTGAGTTGGTGGCAACCTACATCGAGTGGGGTCTATAATTGATAAGTGACATTAATTTACCTTGTTTACATATTTTATCAAGGTTTTTTTAAACACTTTTACATAAGGTATTTTTTGGTAATGCTCTTTACTTTGGTGCACATATAGGCGAGATTGCAGGGTGTCGGTAGTGTCAACTATATAATGAGCCTTTGCATCCATCAATAGGATTTCACTTAATTCTAAACGCAACCGGGGTGATGGCGTTCCGTTACTCAATGTGTTGGTACATGAGACTATTGAGGCAGAGAGTTGTGGCTACCCCAAGTCGGGAGTCCAACCCTCTGGGACATCTCTTGTACATGCAACTATACATGTGGATTCAAATGTTTCAGTATCCCCACCAGCTATTGAACCCGAATGTGGTAATACACAGAAAATGTTTTTTCATCATACATGGAAAAAGAAGGCAATTAAGGTTGATTTGGATTATCAGAAACTCGTTTTTGGTTTCAATGTTTTTTGGGACCGGGTGGTAGGATTACAACAACGGGATTTGGTGGGTAAGTGGTCTTTATATAGGAATGAACGACGCTCAGATGGCATCCTAGGTAAAAGAACACTAATACCCTATTCTTAAGTACTCTCCTCTTTTTAGCATTTTATACAATTAGTGGTTCCACTTCCACTTTATTAATGATGATGATGCTGCGAAGGTTTTGGGATCGTATTGGGTTGATGGCTATATTTTCCTCTCTTTACGTTACTATCATGTGGGATTTCATCCATACCTGGAACTACCATGAAATGAATTAGTTTGGTATAAACACCCTGGAACTACCATGAAATGAATTAGTTTGGTATAAACACCCTGATTTACCTCTCGTACTCTAGTCACATGAATCACTTATGATGATTGACAATTCCATTGGTAAATTTGCTTTCTAAGAGGAAGAAATCATGTTACAGAGAGATAAATGTATCAAGTGGCTTTTGGTAGAGGTGGACTTTGCTTCTGGCCTTAGCGTGAAGGCGGAGCTCAATCAGGGTGGCTTCTATACTAGGAAATGAATTGACTATTGGCCAATTCATTTTTTCTACCTAGGTTGTCATAATGTTGGACATCTTATTGCAGAGTGCCCATGCAGATTTGGAAATCCACTACATGGAATATTAGAGATTGACTGCGACGAGCGTAGTCCATTGGCATCTGTACACTCTCCGACATCTTGGGAGATCAGTCATCACTCTCTCTCCAGTAAGCTTAAAATCACACCACCTATGACATGTCTTGAGCAACATATTCATAATGATTTGGTATCAAGTGTTGTTTCTCTTAGTAATTCTACATTCCATCCTTTACGTATTGTTTCTCTGCATATTCAATTGCCACATTCTGATTGTATTGAACATTCTTCATTGTTATCTGTACCGGAAATTGCTCCATGTTCGGACAATTTGGAATCTACCCACACTCTATCTTTTGATGTGAATGGGACAACCTCCACTATTGATGACTCATTGATTGTTAGCCCTGACCCTACTCACATTCAATTTGGGACTTTTTCTAGAGACCTTTCTCCTACTAATTTGGTGGGGAGTTATATCGAGTTTTTCTGCCTTCACCCTGATATCCATCTGGAGACCCTGCTGATTCATTCATCCTCCTCTCCTAAGATCTCTATCAGTCCCAATTCTCATCGTAATGTGACCATTAGGAAGGAACAATGTTTGAAACCTTCGAATTGTTCGAATGGGGCTGATAGTGATCTTCACAATCTTTCTAGAACATTGTATCTTGGCCCATCATCTTTTCGTACATCATCTTTTGTTTCTACTTTCTTTCCTATTCAGGCACTTAGATATTATTTGCCAGAGTATGACAAACTACCATGATAATCATGTCCTTAAACATAAGGGGCTTGCGGAGAATCTGAAAAATCCTCATACTCTAACACTTGATTGGGTTTAATCACCCCTCTATTATGCTTTTACAATAGACAACAATGATTGGAGACAAAATTTGACCCATTATCCTCCACATCTGTCCTAGGTGGTGGGTATGTGTTATGGATGCTATGATTTTATTTGGTGGTCTTGCATATTTTTTGGATCCTAAGGTCATGAATTTTCTTGCCTATAAATCCTTTGCAGGTATCCTTCTATCTAGTTTCGTCAGGGGCTTGAAGGACAAATTTAATATTCTTAATACATATGTGCCATATTCTTCCAAAAGATACTTTTGGGATAAATTGGAATCCTGTGACCTGTTAAAGATGGGATCCCTTATTTTTGCAGGGTATTTGAACCTCACCATTGAAGATAATGAGGTATGGGGGGATCACTGCAGACTGGACCCATTGGCGGGGTACTTCATCGATCTTTTTGGCAGGAACCACTTGGTGGATATTTTTTCGGCTCCCTTTATTCTAACCTGGAGAAATGGTTGGGCTGGGTCCACAAGAATCGCTAAGAGACTTGACCATTTCATGCTTGACGATGTTAGAATGAAAATTTGTTTCATCTTCATCTCCTTCTCCAGGATAAACAATTTTCAAATATATAATAAAATCAGTTATATCATGTCACTCACCATTTATATAGGTCTTCAATGGAAGATAGGAAAATGGTTCTCTCTGATTCGTAGTATTTTACATCATTGTAGATTGTCGGAAGGATTGGTCATTCATTTTTTTATAGAAATAGGTATCTTCCAAAGCCCACAGATGCTTACCAATGTTAACTTTAGCTGGAAAAACAAATGAGTGAGTGAAACAAAGAAGTAATCAAAACATGTATAGAAAACGACCATATATCAAGAAAATGAAACAAAGAAAACAAGATAAAAATATTATACAACTCACAAATAGTCAGTGATTCCAATGTTCTTCCATCAAATCAGAAGTGAGGACCAAACTTGGAATATATAAAACTTCATGTCAACAAATTGAGGTTTACATACCTCAGAATTAGATTGAAAGTAAAGTTGAACACGATTGTGATATATGATCCAGTAAATGATGTTTTTCAAATGACATAATCCTAGATGACGAGGATCCAGAGACTTCTAAACCCCACGTGCATAATGTTCTCCTTGGTCCCCACATTTGAGTGGTCTATAAAACGACAACAATGCTTTCACGATAACTTTTGACTCAACTTTATTGGACAATGCCTTCGATCTGCCTATAACTACATTTACATTATTTACGAAAAATCGAATACCCGAGAATTTTTAGAAAGCTCGCTGTGCCGATACCAATTTCCTAACCATCAATCAATGATCTTTCTATCCATAGTGCACATTTGATCATGTAACATACACTTCATAATTCCTTCAATTCTCTTTCACTTGCACATCTCTATGCTTCTCTTTCTCATTAACAAGTTAAAGTTAATAGTTATTGGTTTACACAATTGAAGGAGCATTGTGTTTTTTGGTTTATCTTATATTTGGTTCGCAATTGTCGCTCCAGTTATGGAGATGATGAATAATGGGAAAGAGGGTCCACACCCTACATCTCTTTCCACTGCTTTTCATGACCATTGCAAGATGGAACAAAAGAAATGTTTGCACATCTCCTATTGAAGTTTGAATCAAATATTACACAATATCTCAATCCTCATTATTTTTTTGTTTCTTCCAAATTTCTAATGTGGTGCCAATATTCCATTATGTTATTCTTGATTATGTTTTAGAAATGACCATTGAATGTAAAATCATTTGCATGCGTCTTTTCCCTTACCAGTTTTTTTACTGAATCATGGTTATGATTTGTTTTTCAGATATGAGTGCTTTAATTCCCCTTTACTTCTCAACTTCTTCCATTCATGAGTCATATGAGTGGCACCTCAGGGATGATCGCAATCCCCTCCTATCACAATGTTGTTATGGGATCGCAGAAACCCACGGATGGGCCAAAATGTTCCTCTACATAAAATTTTGGGACAAAGGAAACCCTGTTTTGGGGCCCAATTGTAGTCTAGATTGTGGGGGTGGTGCCTCCCCAAGGTGACATCAAACCCCAAGTACATCATTCCCAATAATCAACTAAAGGAATCATGGAAGTTTATGAAGGATCATGCCTTGATTTGTAAGTTGATGGACATTCAGTCGAAGGAGCAAGATATAGTAAAATGGATCTAAAATAAATGGAGGTTGGTGGGTAAAATAGAACTTCAACTAAGGGCCAAGGGTTTATTCACAGTGATATTTACAGATATGGAAGACCACAAGGGAATGTTTGAAAATGTCTCTTATTTCATGAACAAAGTCCTTTATCTTTTGCATGCTTTCAAAATGTTTGAAATTGTTGAATTGGTTTTGAGTATCAACCACATCAATGATTTTTGCTCCAAATGTTGCAACTGATGCTTTCATTGTCATCATGGAAGAGTAACAATTTAATGCTACTCTTTCCTACACTACTACCTTACAACTTTTCCTTTGCAACATGTGGTGCAATTGCTAGTTAATAATCTCAAATAATATGTCACAAAATATATTAACCAAACTTCATTACTTATAGTTGTGAATATAGGAGCAAGATTATTAGTAATGTAGTATGTAGCATTATATACCTTTTACCTGCTGCAATGCAAAGCTGGGATATCTTCTTTGTCATTGGAATTGAGTGGGTGCTTCTTACAACACTTTAGAGCTATTCATTTGTCACCTTATTCCGTTTGCACAAGAATTCTATAGTGAGATGTGCTTTTCATCCCCTAGAATAGTTGCCCTTGTGGACAAAAATATTTTTAAAAACTGACCAACCTATTGATAGATTAATTTTTGTCAAATCCCTATTTTGTTCTTTACATGTTGTTTTGGCTTTTTCTTCTTGCATTGGATGCCTTTTTGGTACATAAATGCAAGGTGAGTTGCCTCTATAACAAAATTTGTTATTTAACAACATGCAACAATGTCTTCATCTGTTAGGTAGTTTCATTTTTATTGAACCTAAATTCATTTTCATGTTTAACCTCTATTTGGCATTAGACAAAAATGCATAAGGGATCATTTTTTTTCCTTACCATGATGTCTAGGCAGAAAAGGTGCAAAATTTCTAAACTAAAGGAGCATATCCACTTCATTTCAAGGTATATAGGATGCTTGAGCTTAATTGTGGGTATGAATGGTAGAACATGGAAGAACCCTTGGAGGTATGGGCTCACTATGTGGAGCATAATATGATCTATGCATACACAAGAGTTCACATGCAGGGTCTTACATGAAATATTTTGTTATACCGGACTTTCCCTTTCATTTGTACTAAACTACAACTTCAATCGAAATTTAAAAATAAACTTAGTAAAAATTGTACGGAAGCTTGACATGAGGCAAACTTCTAGATAATTTTGGCAAAGCTCGTCTAAGATAAGTGAGTAATAACTTCATTTATTTCACTAGAGTGAGTGCATGGAAGATTCAAACAAATACCATTGTGATTCTCTGTAATAACCAGAGGTGGGATTCGATTATTGAGGAATCCAATATTCGTCGATTGCTCCAGTAGATAGACATCATCTGGGATATGGTAAGTCAATGAGCAAGGAGGCTCCATTGCATTAAGATGATGTACAGGTCGATACACCTTGTCAAAGCCTCGAGGAAAGATCTAATCTGTGATTTTCCCAAACGACTTGGAGTCGTCAAGAAACCCTTGTACAAGGGTCCTGCATGTTGCATACATTGAGCTCTGGGAGCTCTGAGGGCTTGCAGTTCTTACTGGAGCAACATACAACCACAGGGTGACTCACCCTCCCCTGGTGGTGTGCACTGGAACAAGATGACTCGCTTTCTTGTGGGACAAGATGATTCGCTCTCTTGTGGAACAGGATGATTCGCTCTCTTGTGTAGCAAGATTGATGTGTTCTCTTGTGAGGCCTGGATTGATGTGTTCTCCATGGCGATTGTAGCAGGATTGATGTGTTCTCCTATGAGGCCTGGATTGATGTGTTCTCCATGGTGGCCTGGATTGATGTGTTCTCCATGGCGATTGTAGCAATATTGATGTGTTCTCCTGTGAGGACAGGATTGATTAGTTCTCCTGTCAAGGCATCCTACCCATGCAGTCTGGGACTCATGGGACGTACCTCTCATCTGATCAATGAGCAGGGAAATGAAGTTAGGGACCATAGTAGTACCGATGGATGTATCGTTGTATCTACCGTACTCCCTACGCTAGGATGACCTCCATTGATCTGGGATCAATGATACTGGTCTGGGACCAGTGGTAGGAGTTGTACCATACTATGACGATGACTTCGGGTCGATTGAGACTGGTCTGGGACCAGTGGTACATACTTCAAGACTGACTTCATGTCAGTGCAGTACTGGTCTGGGACCAGTGAGAGTGGTACATACTATGACGTTGACTTTAGGTCAGTTGAGATTGGTTTGGGTCTAGTGGTACACTCTCTGAGACTGCGATACTGGTCTGGGACCAGTGGTAGGAGTTCTACCATACTATGACGCTGACTTCAGGTCAGTTGAGATTGGTCTAGGACCAGTGGTACATACTCCAATACTGACTTCGTGTCAATGCAGTACTGGTTTGGGACTAGTGAGAGTGGTACATACTATGACGCTGACTTCGGGTTGGTTGAGACTAGTCTGGGAGTGGTACACTCTCTCAGACTGCGATACTGGTCTGGGACCAGTGGTAGGAGTGCTACTTACTATGAAGCTGACTTCGGGTCGGCTGAGACTGGTCTGGGACCAATGGTACGCACTCTGAGACTGACTTTGAGTCAGTGGAGGATGACACTGGTCTAGTACCAATGGAGTTGTACTCACTATGACGCTAACTTCGGGTTGGTTGAGACTGGTATGGGACCAGTGGTACATACTCTGAGACTGACTTTGAGTCAGTATGATACATCCTCTATCATTTCTTCTTCTTCATAATTCGGATAAAAGCAGAGCAGAATAGAGCAAAACAGTACCGATCAGTACAGGGTAGAACAAGACAAAGCAGAACAAGCAGAATAGAGCAGAGCAGGGCAAGGGTCAGGCTGTACAGGGCAGTGCATTTGATGGATGAATAGTAACGACCGATAGATAGATTGCAGATGAAATTCTCCCTAGTTGAGAGGGAGTGTTAAAATTGGCAACCAGGGCAAAACATCATGTGGGTCATATTATTCATGGCTAATAATATTTTTATTAGATTCCTCTCGTCGAGAGGTGTAGGATTGATATAAAGATCATCCGATTTCGATAATTATTCATGGAGATATGATTTTATTTTGATTATGGAATTATTATCCAGCCGACCTACAACTCATGTAGGCTCAGAAGCCCAACAGTCGCATCTATTCAAACACTAACGTTGTGTATAAATATAAAAGGACTTTTCCTCATTTTCACTCACTCTTCTCATCACATCTCTCTCTCTACTGCGCAGAAATGAGTCTCTTCTCTACTACGCAGAAATGGGTCTCTCTCTCACACATGTGAAGCCGGAAGCTGTTGAACCTGATGCTGCAATTGCAGATCCAAATATTGACCTGCGTGGCCTAGAAGATCTCCTCTTTGGAACTGCGTTGTAGTTTCATCTGAACCTCCTCTGAAAGCCGCAACTTTTGGTGGTGGAATGAAGTCAAATATCCGACAAACTGTTTGCAAGATATCGACTGCCCTAGTTTGAAGTCGGAAACTGCTGCAACTGCAGAAGTAAAGATTGACTTGCGTGGCCTAGAAGATCTCCTCATCTAAACTGCACTGTAGGTTCATCTGAACCTCCTCTGGAAGCCGCAACTTTTGGTGGTGGAATGAATTCAATCCGACGGTTGGTTTATGAGATATCATCTGCCCTAGTTTGATAATGAAGCTGCTAATTCTGATGCTGCTAATCTAGGGTTTGCTATTGCTGATATGAATCAGATTTATTATACTAATTCTCTCTGCTGAATTATTGAAGATAAAAGAATATTTGATCAAAGGGTTTCCCCACACACTGTGGGGTTTTTCCCTGGCTAGCCGCCACATCTTGTGTCTCTTGTCTTGGCTTGTTTTCTGTCGATCGTTTAATGTTCTATCTGCACTCTACTTTATGTACATGTGATTGCTAATATGTGGAATATAATAAGAAAAAGAAGTAAACTGTTATAAGCATAGATGGCTTATAATAAGAAAAAGAAGTAAACTGTTATAAGAAAAAGAAGTAAACTGTGTATATTTTGGTGACTATAGAAGGCTTATGTATACAATAGTATCTATATTTCTTCATGTCTGGTTCATTGATATGAACATACATAGATGTAGAGTAGGTTCCTCTTTTTTTGGAGTAGACTCACCAACCTTGATAGTTATTCTTGAGACTGTGCAAATAGGAACACCATTTATGCTTCCTTCAGTGTCACTGATGACGTGTTTGCTTAGGATGATAGAAAATCATTCAACAACTAGTTGTCCTAATAGTTGTTATGCATAGGGAAATAAAGAAAACTAAAAGAAATATTCTAACAGTCTACAACAACTTTGTAATGTCTTTATCAACCAAGGGGTCTACTTTAGCCCTTGATGCTCATTCCCCTTGTCATTTTCAATTTTGTTTCTATTGGAGAATTTTGAGTTGGGTGTCACCACATAATTGAACTATGAAACATATATCTTCTCAAAGAATTCAGACACACATCTTTGTTGTGTACTTTCATCACCCTTCTAGCATGGGGTTGCCTCATTTGCATTTCCTTTCTGCTTGAAAGGGCTATCCCATTTTGATCTTTACAACATTTTGAATCTTAGGGGAAACATAGAAGGCACCTCTATTTAGATGTTTAAAATTTTTCCAAATTCATATTCCAAGAGATGTTATTATTAAACTTGTCATCAATTTCAACATAATGATTTTCTATTTTGGTCTTGAAATAATCACCAAGATCCTCTAAATTGCAACCTTGTTCCTCATCCTTTGTTCCTTGTTCATTTTGGGTGTTCTCCTACTATAGCAACCACTTTATGTTCTTGATATATGTTTTTGAAATTACCAAGTCCATTCTCTATTTCAATTGCAGCAGTACTTTTATGCTTAAATTTCAAATAAGAAACAATTGTCTCCATATTTTTCTTATTCTGAAAAGCATATTTCAAGTCACCAATATTTATAACCTCTTGATCAATGGACTGTTTACTTATGCAACAATCATCTCCCTGTGCATATTGTGTGTCATCTAGGATAGGGTATATCATTGCATCTAATTCTACATTATTTCCATAGCCATCATTAGTCCCCGTATCAATATTTTCACCATTACTCTCATTATCCACATCATAACAAGGGTATTCGCCAATGTCTTTGGAATTCAAATTTTCTTCAATTTTTATTTCCCTCAATGGTATTAATTTTGGGGCCCTTGGGGAAATCATCATTTGTCGATCTATTTGTTACCAATAGGGAGGGAGAGGATAAATTTATCCTAGAGTGAACAACATGGATCAATCCAAATTGTGGGCATAAGTTCTCCTTCAAATTAATAAATTCATTATCATAAAGTGAAGTATAAATCTGGGGAGTCTCATGTTTCTCTTCCTGACTTGAAGCATCAATGCTCTCATTTGTGTGGTGAGTAGCATTACCTTATTTAAATTTTTTATCATCTTTATAGTGGAACTCATGAACACCTACAATTCCATCATGCCCAATTTTTGTCCATAAATAATTGGTAAAATATGAATTCCTTATTTATGAAAAATACTCTCAGGTTGCATTAGGTTGGTTCTAACTCTGTCAAGAATTTATTGCTGCATGTTTTTAGTCCAGGTACAATGATCATAGTATGTAACATCAGCCTCCAAAATTTCATTACCTTCACAGGAAGCAATTCTCTTTTCATTCATATGATGATCAACTTCATTATTAGCCTCACCCAAATTTTGGTTGTACTTCTCATCAAGACCTACTTCTACCTCCATACACTCTATTTGACCTTCTATGCATATCACTTCATTACCCTTGGATTCTTAGCTTTCAAGTGCATCATTCTCCTTTCCAGAAATTGTGTTTGTAATTTTAGAATTATACATTATAATTTCTCCTTTGTTACCTTTAAGTAGATGAAGAATATCTCACTTTTGTAGGGCTTCCAGTAGCTCCTAGTATGTGTCTTCAAAACATTTACTTGTAATTAGATCCTTATTGGGCTAAAAAATGAGTACTTCATTTCCATATTTCTCTTCTTCCACTTTTCAAGCCTCGTTCCTTACATTTTTCTCTTCAAAACACATGTCAACAACACTATCACCACCATATTCATCCTCTCCTTCAGTATCATACACTGGAGGGTATTTAACATTCACAAAATAATATTTATGCTTCTCCTCTCTATTCAAAATTCACAAAATAATATTTATGCTTCTCTTGTTCCAATGACAGACTAAGGATTTTGTTACTTGCAAATTTAAAGGCACACATTTTTCTTGAATCAGTGCACAACAATTTTTCATTTAGGTCGTCCTCATCTTTATCACAATGATGACCAAAATTTGAACTGTCACATTCATGAGCTCCAGTGAGTATGAATTATATCATATGGTTGGAAACAAGCATAGGCTGCTACATGTTGGGAACATAGGTTGAAAAATCCTCAGCCATGATTTCTTCCCAAACATATCCTAATCTATTGACTTGCATATTCTCACAGTTTTCCTTTGGAAATTATTTATAAAATCTATTGATGTTTTCAAATAAATGCTCACCCTCCTCTGCAAAATTATGCATACCATCAAGATTTGGAAGAGCCTTGATGCTCCATTACCCTCATTACCCTCTCTTTCAGACTTGAAGCTCCATTATCTTCAGGGAAGTAATTTAGAATGAAATTTTATGAAATTCAGGCTCTAAATTATTCTAATGTAAGTGGGTAATTTTTATTAATATCTAGATTTTACAGAAGAACATGATTTGATTGTGATGAAAAACATCCTATTTCCAATGCATATAGTCATTCCCTGTCATTGGATATGAGCTCACCCCCTTCCTCTCTAGTAGCTTCAACTCCACCAGCTTCCCCTTATGCATGTACGTACTGTACATTATTTATTAATTCTTGAATGATACAATCAAGGCAATTTCTCCAAGTTAAATCCAAGATATTTGTGTTTGGGATTGGGTATGAAACGAGTAGCCCATCTCCACTGGCTAAAGATAACATTTAGAGAAGTTTTTACATCCAGGGATTGAGAGTGCTATGGGGTCCATTGGATCCAACTTGGAATAATTTGTAGAATAGGGGAATGAATTGGGTAGGTAATACACCCATGTCTATATGGGCCATAAATGCAGGATTTACATTGATGTGTCAATGTCGAAAAGGCATTGGCAGATGAACTCTTCATTGGTTATTGAATTTTAAACATGTACACATTGGGCAACAGATATTATGTGTTATTGCATTCATCAATGCTTTTGTAGATATTTGGTACACTAGGCATTAATATTGTGTTATCACTTTCATCACTTCTTTTGTAGATATTATATATTAAGAACTAGACAGAGTTAGGATGGGAGATGAAGGTCTGTCTATTATTTTTCAACAAATGTAGTAATCTTAATACTCATAGTGGATGTTTGTTGGGCTAGCTATGTGATTCTGCCATTAGAATGGACATCAATGGGGTTGAATCTAGAAGGCCAAGTACTCTTTTCATGAATGTAGACATTGAATGGCAGTAGAGGATCAACACTAAGTACATGGAATCTTGAATTGTATTGACTAAAATATATGAATGATATCTTATGTTCTTTCAAAGCATTGGCTACTGGTATCTTTCTAGATTCGATAGAAATCTTAGCTAAAATTCCTCCATAGTTTGCAACTCTTAAATCTCTCTGATCACTTGTAATGTTTGTAACCAATCTGACTGGTACACTTCCAAGAGAGATTGGAGATTACAATAACTTAGTGTTGTTAGATCTATGTGGAAATAGAATAATAGGAAGTATACCCTCTGAAATTGGTAACCTCAAGAATCTCCACACCCTTATTCTCAACCACAACGAACTTGAAGGAACCCTCCCTCCAAATCTTGGAAATTGCTCTAGTTTGGTCGATTTAATTATATATTATATTTGATAACCAATTGAGTGGCGAGAATCAAGATACCACCAGATCTTGGTAGGATATAGAACTTGAAAGTTATTTGTGGAGGTGGGAATCGAAACATTGAAGGTGAACTTCCTCCTAAACTTGGAAACTATAAGAATATTACTATTTTGGGGCTTGCATAAACGAGGATTTCTGGAACAATCCCTCCTTCGTTTGGATCATTAAGAAAAATGAAATCACTTGCACTTTACACAAATATACTATCAGGATCAATCCACCTGGGCTGAGAACTTCTTCTAAACTTGTATATCTATATCTCAATGGAAATATTTTGTCAGTCTTTCTACCCAAGTAGCTTGGTATGTTGCAAAAGCTGGAAAAACTTCTTCTATGGAAAAATAATTTGGTAGGAAGTATACCATTAGAGCTTGGAAACTTTACAAGCTTGGAGGTGATAGACCTATCAATGAACATTTTGTATAGAATAATTCCCAACACAATAGGCTACTTGAACAATTTGGTTGAGCTTCAACTCAGTGTTAACAATATTATTGGTTCAATACCTTCTTCCCTTGTTAATTGCACTAGTCATATGAACCCATGTAAAGCAATATTGAATCAAAGTTCAATTAAAAAATAATTTGATGAACATAATTAGGTGTTTCTAACATGAATAAATCCTTGTTTGTTCCTTATCATCCTTTTAAAGGCATCTCTCTTGTAATCTAGTGAAATTTCATGAAAAAGAGTGATGTCAAATTTCACTTTCAATAATGATGAGGTCGATAAATGAGTACATTTCTAGAATACTAGGTGAAGAGGTCTAGTGATCAATAAGTGATAATTATACCATTGTTAATTTGTAAAGAATACTAGTCAAATATGGTACCACTAAAGTTTGGAACTTCTACAATGCTAATGAGTCCACCTACCTTGGGAAAAAGGGCTTCTACAAAGTAGAATATGGAGAAAAGGGACTTTTAAAAAGTAGAAGATTGTTCCATTTCCCTGGCCACATTCCAATGAAAATATCTATACTTATCAGGATGTAATACATCATACCCTTCCTAAGAGAATGATAAGAATCTACATTTCATACCCATGATCTAGTCTACATCCTCTAGTGTAGGTGTCATCTTTCCTAGCAGGAACACAAATTTGTGTCTACTAAGATTCTAATAGGACATTACCTATACTAACTAGATATGAGATGTATAGGTAGTTTGTACTTAGGTTGCCCTCTCCTAGCCTATCTTTTGTTGCATCAATCATAGTGTGATCCTAATCAATTTTATCCCTAAGCTCCATATACTCTCTATATCTTGCCAATAGCCAAGATGAAATTACCTCTCTACCTAGTTTCTCCGAGATTAGTGGAAAAAGAGGTAGTGTCTCTATGACCTCTCTTGTGCTCTCAATTGTATCCTTTACTTGCTTGTCCTCCTATCTATGAACCTCATCATCACCTCTCAAACTATCAATTGTAGGTATATCCCTCTCCATTAGCATGTTCCATAGCCAATCCAAGGAGACTAATATTATCAAACTTGTTAACTCACCCCTAGTAAACACTTCGGTTGGACATGAATTTTGTTTCGCATACTAGTCACCCTACCTTCTTTACCTTCACCTCAACCTTGAAGAATTCACAAGGTGTTTGTCTATTATCAATCTTGAAGAATTCACATAAGAGATACCGGATTTTCAATCTATTTGTTATAGCATCATATCCATCAACATTGTCATAGTGAAAGGCCTTTACTAACAACTCCATCTCTATATGAGACCATGAGCTACAATTTTGGTGAGACCAATTATTTAGAGACACATTCATCATTGTCACTCAAGGTACATATCCACCTGGGTGTTCTTCGAGTATGACCTTCTAGGACTATTCTTATCTTGGGTTCCCTACCCTCAAAGAGTATTGGTCCTCTTGGATGTCGTACACATCCTCAAAGAGTATCAGATGACAAATGATTACCTAATCCTCCCATTCTTTCTTCCCAAGTGAAGACAAGAATATTGTGTCTATCTTGTGTCTACATTTCCATTCATGGCCTTCATCTAGACTTACGGATGTTAGTCCTGGTCTAGTGAATGACCCATGAAATGGAAAACACAAATGTCACTCCTTTGTAATCAGGGGTGATCCAAAACTCTCTCTTGATCAGGGACCTGTTAGAGCTCCCTCTTAACTATGGACTCTTTCATTCATCAACAACTTCTTCTTTGGGTGTCCTTCGGCTGCTTGATCTTCTTTCTTTCTTTGATGTCATGAATTCTTTGTTTAGACTTCTTCTACATAGGGCACCATCCATCGATCACTTTCCTTCTTGCGTTTTCATGTCATTTCTTCCTTCGTGGAAAGTGGATTTCATGTCATACATAAGGTTTTCTTTTCATGTTGACTACTCCTTTGTCATCTTGTCCATGCTTTAGAATATTCTTCTCATGGATGCTTCATTGTACTTGCTTGTTTACATGCTTTGACCTAGTAGCGCATCATGACTTCATCATAATATTGCTTCAACATTGCTTTTGTTGGATGGCTTCTTCATCACGACATCTTTGTAGAGTAGAATCAATTATCTGGATCTTTCATATCTCCAAGGCCTTTATAGGTGTCAAGGGTCCTTCCTTCCTTTGTCAGATTTGTCCTGCCTTCTTTCAGGAGATATCTTCAGAGTATCTTGTCAAATAGTGATTCTCGGTGATCATGGTTTTCTTCACATGCTTGATCCCTTTCTTGATTCACTTCTTCTTAGATAGATAGGTCAAGCATCTTATGCTTCTTGGGAGAGCATTTCTTCATTGTTTGCTTCCTAGACTAGTCAGCATTTCTTCTTGCTTCGTAGTTAGCAACCTTATACTCCTTATGTGAACATATTCTTTTGTTGACCTTCATTGCATTGTAGTAGATGCCTTCGAGCATGTCCTTGGTGAAAGATATTCTTTCATACTTGATCGTGTTATAGAACTATTCCCATGACTCAATAATATACAAATGATAACATGACTAAACTTTGATGCATACATAACTCATCTTGATTCTCCTTTGATCATCTTAGCTTCATTTCGTTGTCCTTGGTGTGGTTCTTCTTGCTTCATCTTAGCTTGCCTGCATATCATCCTTTTCGTGAATCCCATGAATGGGATTTCTAATGAGACATCTGCTTTGGTTCATGAACCTTATTTTGAAAATTTCATCATAGGATCTTAGAGACCCTTGTGTTGCAAATGTTCCTTTCCTTTTGATGATGGAGGTTTTCTAAGATTCCTTTTTATGATCAAATTTCATTTAATCGAGGATGAGGTCCTATACTAGGCATGCTTCTTCTGCATGAATATCTTGAGCTATATCTGCCATGGTCCTATATTCTAGAAGATATTTCTACTCATGCATTTTGTTCTTATCATAAATTCTATATCTTCATGAGTTTCTAGAACTCTATGTACATCATGCTTCTAGATTCTAGAGGATGTTTCTAACCATGCAATTTTAATATATTCCTACATGCTCTTATCCTACTAAAACTTTGAAAGAAGTCTAGAATTAAAGAGTTTGACCTAGTCATAATAGAGATTTGGAGGATCTTCCTTCTTTTGCTTCTTTCCTTCTTCTTTCACTTCTTGAGTTATTTGAGCTTCTTCCCTCTTTCTTTTGTTTTTGTTGTCCTTATTAAGCTTAGGAAAATTCCTTTTGTAGTGTCCATATTCTTGGCATCCAAAACATCAGATTTTGGACATGTCTTTGTTGTTTGTTCTTCGTGGACCAAATTTGCCAAATTTACCCTTTCTCTTGGCCATGGCAGCAAATGCTTGCTTCTTTGATCCCACAACTTCCTTTGCCTTAAGTCCATTTTCCTCTATTCCTCATAGAGACCACATTTCACTTAGAGTGGTTGCTTCCTTCTTAGCATATATGCTTGATGTGAGTTTCCCCACTCCACAGGTAGAGCATTGAGTACTACAATTGTCATCTCTCTGTCAGATATGACTTCCTCAAGCTCTTGAAGTTGGTCTCTCATTTCAGAGATTTTCATGAAGTAGGGAGTTATTCCTTCCTTTGTTATCTTCATCTTGTAAAATTCATCCCTTAAAGATATCTCTTCTCCAGTTGCGAATAACGAGAATAGCTCTACTAGCTTATCCTAAATTTCTTTTGATGTCTCAAATTTGGAGACATAGGGAATGAGAGAGTCTTTGATTGATTCTATCAGAATCCTTTGAGCTCTTGTCTCATCCTTATTGTACTTGGCTAAGGCTTGAGTTTGTTCCTTAGTAGGGACAATGATATTCCCTTTGATATCTTCTAGGAGTTCATTCTCCTTGAGAAGTAGATGAATCCTCTTATTCCATGCAAGAAAGTTATTAGTACCTACCAATTTATTTATTTCCTTGAAAAAACACTGATATATATTCAGAATGGAACATGTACTTAGTTGATAGATTTTTGAGATGTAATGGATTTGCTTCCTCCTTGAAGACTTGATGGCTTGCTCTTCCTAGGATCTTCAAGTTGCCTTCTTCAAGTGGACTTGCTTAATGATGAGATTTTCTTGATGACTTGTAGCTTGATGTAGGTCCTGCTTCAATCTTCTCTTCTTTGTAGGTGCCTTTATGTAAGGCTCTTCTTCTAGCTTTTTAGACCTCCTTGATGAATGATGGATTGTAGACCCTTCTTGTCCTTGAAGTGATTGAGACTTCTAGGCATGATGCTTCAACTTTGTAAATGCTTCTCCTTGATAAGTGTTCTTGAGTTTCCCTTTCCTTGATGTGTAACCTTAGCTCCGATACCATGTTGAAGAATCTAGAGCAAAGTGGTGTAGTGTGATTCTTCGTTACTTGATAAAAAATTGTGGAGTCTTTTTACTTTTCTTGTTAGCTTAATATTATTCTTCTTATTATTAATACATATGTGTGTACTTCACCAAACTGCTACCAAAACATAAAAATGAGAACACAAGAAGTTGGCTCTCTGTTAGGGTCAAAACCTCTCTTCTCTTGAGAAGAAAACCCTTTAGTGAATTTCTATTATTGAAGCTTCTATTGATCAATTCCAAACCCTAGACCCCTGTCAAAAAGATCCTCCAAGCACAAGTCAAGCCCTTTCTCTTTTCTGTAATTTATTCCCTAACACTTCCTTCTTCCGACATTTTGTTCCTCGGTGTGTCGTCCTCCTCCTTCCGACACTTCGTTCTTTTTTCAACTTGCTAGTAAACCCTGTTGCACTTGCTCTAGAGGAGAAACCTTTGTTGAGATTCTTTCCCTATGATGGTTTCCTTCTTCTCTTCACCAATCAACTAACTTGTATGATTGTAATGGGAGGGTTGTTATGACAGCAGAGGAAACCTCCTTTTCCCTCGCACGTGTGATTGTAATGGGCCTTAGAACAACCCTCTTACCTTTACTTTTCTTCCTTGATCCTTCGCTTGAGAGAGTGGTCTTGTAGGCTTGGTTTGGACCCTAAAAAATGAGATATGGTGAGCTGTTTAGTGACTGTTGTCATAACCACACACAACCTTTCTTATCCTTGCACGTGTGGTTGTAGCTGCCCTAGAAACTGTCTCCTTAACTTCGGTTGTATACTCTTCTTCCTCGATGTCCTTAGAGAGCCTATAGATTTCCATTTAACTTCCTTTCTTAGCTTATCTTCCTCAGTGATTTCATAGCTTGAATGAATGCGTTATAGAGGAGTGTACAACGTCTATATATAGAGGATTGTCCCTCCATTTAGGCCGACTTGTCCACTGGTTTGTAGGCCGACTTGAGGATTGTTCTTATGCTTCATATTTCTACTTTTTAGGATGTTGTAGCTTGGAGGATGCATGTGAATTTGCTTGGAGGTATTCTCTTGACCATAATACATATACATACAAGGTATAACATGCCCTTAAGGTCTTCAACTTATTCTTTTGACTATTTGACTCACTTATAGCACTTTAAATAGTGCTAGACCTATTTAAATGAGCAAGAAATTCATTGACATATATTATAAAAATAATATTTCCTTGAATAAATACAAATATCAAAAGTACATTTATGAAGACTGGACCCAGTTACATTTCCTTCAACAATTACATCTACAGGGAGCCCAACCAGATTTTCGACAAACTATCCAAGGAGGTTGCACTCCAACCTCGGGGGCATGGGATGATCCAAGAGCAAGGTAGGAATACTATCAGTATTTTCACAGACCATATGATGATCAACATCATGATGGGGTAGCTAAGCCTTGATTCTTTTGATGATTCTAAGTCCTAGTGGTGTTTATATTTTTATCAGAGTATCCATGTATACATCTTTTTCATACATGCAATTTTGTATTTAACTTATTAGTCTTCCATCCTGGGATAGACTTTTGACAGTTTTTCAGATTGTGACAATAGCCACCCTCTTTTGCATATGCTTTCTCAAACATCTACATGTAATTTTCAATATCTTAAAGAAAATTGTGTTTTTTCCATGAAGAAAAAACCCTTAAATTTATTTATTAATTCATAATTATTTTAAATTAATTAAATTAAAATTAAATATTACCTAAATTTTTAAAAGTTATTTAAATTTTAATCTTAAAATAAAATTTTAATATATTAAAAATTAATTTAAATATTTTTTTAAATAATATATTAATAAAAATAAAAAGAGAAATCAAAATAATAATTAAAAAATATGCAATTTAGACATGTGACTAATAAAAAAAATTGAGACACATTCGACAAACTTAATAACATGTTTTAACTTAGAAGTATTAGCAAGTTTGAAATGTGTTTTGACTTAGAAGTACCAGCAAGTTTGAAATGTGTGCATTGTGTTTGGGCTCTGGCTTAGTAGCGTCGTCCAAGGAGGGTATTTTAAATCTAAAACACTTTCAAATTTATGTAATTTTTTTATTTGGATAATTTTAACAAAAAATGTTACCGGCTATTTAAAAAAAAAAATTATCGTGTTTGATGGGTAAGTTACATTGTAGTGTGTAAGGTTCAAGATTATAACTATATCGGTTTTTAATATTTAAAAAAAATGACACTGATAAGTAGGGAGTTTTGTTAGAGACTTTTGGACTAACAATGTGTAATGAGTACGATCTGTTCAAAGTTTAGGATGGTGATTCGATCCATTATTGGAGACCACATAGAGCTATATGAGTTAATGAGTGTTAGAAATTTTATATAGGAAAATAATTGAATGTTAGATAACAGTCAATATTTTTGAATTAATCAAGTAATATTTAACTAGTCTTTTGTGAGCGACAATTAATTAAATGCAGCGTTAATAGTTATAATCGATTTAAATAAGTAGTTCTGTCAGATTTTTTAAATTTTCAAAAAAATATATATATTCAAGATTAAAATTTTTGAAAAAAGAATCAGAGAAATTATGAAATTAGAAAGTTTAGAAATAAGATATTTGTCTATTTAGTTTCTAATTGAAAATGCCGATTAGATAAGAACAAAAAAGTTATTGAATTATAATCATAATAATATGAAAACAATAATTAGTATATATTAAAAAAAATTGCACATAAAAATGAAAATTGATAATGATAGGACAATTTCCAATTTTTTTTTTGAAATAAGCAGGACTATAAATATACTTAAAAACTATTATTTTTAATTTAAATGTTTTTTGAGGGTTGATATGAGGATCTAGATAATAAAAGAATGTTTTTAATGTTATTTTTTGGATTTTTTGGTGCTGGAATTAGTGTAAAAATTTGAGGTGAAATCTTGATTTGTGTTATTTAAACTGATTTTTTGTACTATATATGGATTCAGTATTTGAAAAATCCCTAAAGCACTTCAATTGTTTAAAGATTACTCATAAATTTGTGATTTCAATAAATTTCCACCTGATTTAAAAAAAAATTAAACTAGAAAAAACCACAAAAAACTTCCAAAAAAATTCTCACTAAAAACCAAATAATCCCACCTATAATCCATATTCCATAATCCGGCAATTGAAATTCAGCCACATCGGTCAAAATTGTTGATCCTAACTGCTCAGATAACTCTCAAGTAATAAACCACGGATCCCCTGAAAATCATGATAAAATGACACGTTGGTGTTGCGTTTTTGAGAAAGAAAAAACAAAAAAAACAAAAAAATATGTAGGCTGGCAAACATTCGCTGTTTTTTTTTTTTCAGAAGAAAAAGCTTTCATAGATTATATTGAGTCAACATAAAAACCGAGATAGGATACAAAAAAGATAGCTTGAGCAGCCATGTACTAAGACATCTTTTGAGGATAAACAGATAAACAGATATCCATGATAGCGTCTAGAACAAAAGACAAATAGCTCAGCACAACAAAAAAAAAACTGTGGAAAACAAGATCTACCAATAATCCAAAACATCTAAAAAAGGTTCTAGATCGTAGCAAACCTCCGCTGTTTATACCAACCATAGTTACCGAATTCCACCGTATCAGACCAAAAAAAAGAATATTCGTTACCTTGTTCCATTCGGCCGAATTATCCGTGAAAAACCGATTCGTTTTACGATACCTGCCCACGGAAGGATGGGAAGACCAAAATTGAATTAAAAGGAGTTTTCCTTTGCCGAAAGCATTAAAAAAATATTTCCCTACAGCGTAGAGAGGGGAAGCAGTCAGCAGCGAAGCGAAAGCGACAGGGAACCTTACATAAATTACCGATTTTACAAGTAAATGGGTAGATTATGAAACATATGGTTGAATTTTTTTTTGCGAGTAAGCTACATTTTTCGGGATTGAGAATTTTTCAATCAAATTGTTTTGTTTTTTTATCATATGTAATTTAAACTCGAATTTTGTAACTATGATTTATAACATCTTTTCATATTTTATCAATCAAAACACAGGTTTGTCACTAACATCTCTTTTGTAACTCAATTTTGATAAAAACAGCTAAGTTCACACAATCACACAAATACAATTATATTAAATACACAAATGGTGTATGTGCAATCACACTCACACACAGATTTACATTCAGATTACTCTATTAAATAGAGTTTCTGAGATCCAACTTATTCCTAATTTAGATAGAGAGGTTGAGAGAATTTCTCAACCATCACAAACCAACTTCTTAAATATGGAATGTAAGCATTAACTCCAACATCCCCCCTTAATGATTACATTACATGAAAATAACAAAATAATCAAGCTTATCAGTAGATGCTCCATCAAGTTGCCTCATAACCCTCGGAAAGGTGTAGTTGGCAAGTTGGATTCCCGAGTTCCCTTCTCAACTCCCGAATCAAGGACCTCCCGAAGTCAATTACTGGACAGCATCCCAATCTGTCGCATAACCTCATTAGGAAACCACTTCCACGTCTACCACTAATGAGGGATCCTTCCCTAGATCCGCAACTGCCATACTATCTGGACAACCATCCATATTGAGCCTTACTGCTACTTGATCTTTAAACACTAGCATCAGACACATAGTTGAACTGCTGGTTATTTTAAAAGAGTTTAATAAATCCCGGAAAATACACCAAACACTGCCTTCTCAAGTCAGAACAAAATGGGCCGCTCACGCCACGGTCGTTGGCCGCTCGAACTAATCTCCAGGTGACAGATGAAAACAACGCCCTTCTCTCCCATTTGAGCCATTGTGTATGGCAGTATACATAAATGCTACAGCGCGGCAATATCCTTCCTAACACAGGATGTCGAAACCAGGGTCCGAACCATTCACACTTCTCACCCATCCAAAATATAAATTTACAATACTGAAGAACAGGTAAAAGAAACAGCGAGAATGTCACCTTGGCTGCATAATCCACCTCAGCAAACCTGAAGGCAATTCCCAAGGAACCAAAGAGTATAGAAAGCAATGAAGCAGCTTCAGAGAACCGGGCCACGCCCAAATCATCGTTCTCGGCTATGAGCATGGCCAATAATTTTTCAAAAACTTTTGCAATCAAACGCAGAGGCTTCTCCACCTCGCATATGACTTGGCCTTCGTCTACTGTCATGTTTGCAACAGAGTTCAGAGGCGCTGCACACTATTCTGATAACCAAACGACCCTCACCGCATCACGGGTTTCTCAACATACTGGTCTGTTATTCCCCTTCCAGCAATGCTCTCACAGTTCTGCGCAACTCGAACAAGTAATCAAACAGCCACAAGTGGAAATGGCCCAGCAAACCTGTTATTGTTGATATCAAGCTCATACAGCAGGGTCAGATTCCTGAAGCCGTACCATTATAGCGATTCCCATCTCATCCGATACGAGTAGTACAGGGCCTGCATCTGGAACATTTGCAGCAACGCCAGTTAAAAAAAATGGAGAATACGTTGTCCAGAACGCAGAGCAAACAGCTCTTGAACGCAAGCTTATTTCAGTTCTAGGAATTTTATCACAACACAGCACAACAGGCCTCTGATCTTAAGCTCCGATACCATGATAAAAACAGCTAAGTTCACACAATCACAGAAATACAATTATATTAAATACACAAATGGTGTATGTGCAATCACACTCACACACAGATTTACATTCAGATTACTCTATTAAATAGAGTTTCTGAGATCCAACTTATTCCTAATTTAGATAGAGAGGTTGAGAGAATTTCTCAACCATCACAAACCAACTTCTTAAATATGGAATGTAAGCATTAACTCCAACAAATTTCGGTTATAATAGTTGGTTCTACTGAGAACTTTCCGAGCCATGTATCCTCATGATTATAGTAATAATAAGCTAAATTAAGCAGTTGCAATATTATGATTGATAATGGAAATTCTGTGAATAGTAAGAGTATATCGTTATCATAACGCAAGAACTGTTGCGCTCGTCGTCGCAAAAATATGGAGTAGAAGTTGATAATTTGTGTATAATAAAATTTCAACACGTTTTGTCAGTTGTGCTCATGCTTTTTTAATCATCTCTATATTTGTAGGGGGTAATGGCAGGAGAAATGACCCACTTACTGACCCCATTAAAAAATGAGATGCTGCATCGAAATTTTATAGATATTTGACCCCCAGAATGCAACCGATTTGGGATAATGGTAGAATAGACGAGGCTTATATTGCAAAAAGATTAGACAGATTTATATTACATGTTAGCATCATTGATCGTCTTGGAATGCCGAAGTCTTTCATTGAAAATTGTTTCATATCAGATCACAGGCTGATATCTCTTAGATGGAAGGAGCAGGGTATTAGGAAAGGATATCCCTTCAAGTTTAACAGGTCCTGGTTAGAGGATCTTGATTTTAATGATCTCATTAAAAGATCCTGGAACGCTTCCCTTCCTCGTGATTTTTTGTCTCCTACTATGTCTTTTATTGATAAACTTTCTTCTATCAGAAAGATTGTCAAGGATTGGCAATATAGGAAAAGACAGGAACACCGGAGAGCCCTTAAAGATATTCAAAAGGAACTTGATAGGATTTCTGGCCAATTTGCTGCTCATTCTCTTCCATTTCATTTGCGAAGTCATATTAAAGAACTAGAAAAAAAAACAGAAGATTCTAGATCTGGAAGAAGCCTCATGGAGGTTGAAAAGCCGTGCTATTTGGCTTAAAGAAGGCGATAGGAACACGAAATTTTTTCACAGGTTCGCAAATTCCAGACGTGAAAAAAACACTATATGGGGGATAAATGATGGGGAGGGAGGCATTCTTCACTCGCAGCAAGACATCTCTAATGAGGCTGTAAAATATTTTGAAAATCAATATAGAAAATCTGGAGATGGTAGGATTGAGGACATTATTTGGGGCATTGATCTATATCCTCAAATGTTTGATGAAGTTCAAAATGAATGTCTATTCCAGCAAGTAACAGAAGAGGAACTTTTGGGGGTCATGAAATCTTTTGAAAAAGACAAGAGTCCGGGCCCAGACGGGTGGACGATTGAATTTTTTATTCACTTCTTTGACCTTATTAAAACTGACTTGCTGAGGATGGTTGAGGAATCTCGGATATTAGGTAACATTCATAAGCTCATATCATCTACTCTAATTGCTCTCATTCCAAAGAAACCAGATGCAACCTCTTTCCTGGACTTCAGGCCTATATCACTTTGTAATATCTCATTTAAAATCATATCAAAAATCATAGCTGGGAGAATTAAGGACACCCTATCCAGATTTCTATCTAAGGACCAGCATGGGTTTCTAAAAGGTAGGAATATTCTGGATGCTGTTGCTAACACTCAGGAGGCTTTGTTCTCTATGCATAAAAACAAAAGTGAAGTTGTCATTCTAAAGATTGATCTTAGAAAGGCATATGACTGCCTAGACTGGGGTTTTATGAGATGTCTCCTTGCAAAAATTGGACTAAATTCTAAAATGATTAGCTGGATCATGGCCTGCGTGGAGAATGTAAATTATGCAGTCATCATAAATGGTCTGCCATCCTCCTACTTCTCAGCTGCTAGAGGACTTCGTCAGGGCTGTTCTTTATCCCCTTTATTATTCATATTGGCCATGGACTCATTAAGCCTCCACATCAACAAGGCGGTTTTGGAAGATAGGTGTCGACCTTTGAAGATTTGCAGAAATAATTTTATATCCCACAATTTATTTGTGGATGACATCCTTATTTTTGGCATGCTATGCAAACTAACTTGGTTATGTCTCCATGACATATTGGTTCGTTTTCAAAAAGCTACAGGTTTGCACATAAATGAATCCAAATCTTCCTTTTATCACAATGATGTTAACATGGATCTTATTGAATATTTAACTTCTCTATTCGGGATTGAAGCGAAATCCATCAAGGAAGGGATGAAATATCTTGGGTTCCAATTAAAAGCAAATGGTTATTCAAAATCGGATTGGCTCTGGATTCTGGACAGATATTATAAAAGAATTTCCGAGTGGGAATATAAATGTCTATCCTTAGCGGGCAGAGTTGTTTTAACTCAATCTGTTTTGGTTCAATTGGCTGTATACTGGGCTCATCTATTCTATATTCCTTCGAGCATCATTCATATGATGAACAAACTGTCTGCAAATTTTATTTGGGGTGGTCAATCGGATAAAAGGAAATATCATTTAACAAAATTATCTAATATTTCCTTTCCAAAGAAATTTGGAGGTTGGGGCATTCTGGATCTGAGGTTATTTGGGAAAGCTTTAATATGCAAGTCACTTTGGAGGGGTATCTTTGGGGAAGGTCCATGGAGCAAGACAATAAAGAGAAAATATATGGCAAACAAAGACATTACTTACTGGTTCAGGATGGGAAAGATTGGGGTTGCTTACGGATCTGCAATCTGGTTGAGTTTCCGTAAAGTCGAAAAATTCTTCCTAAAAAATTTGGTCTGGAGCTTTCAATCTGGGAACAAGATCCTCATTGGAATTGATCCGATCATGGGAGGGGGAGATGCCATCAATATATCTCAGAGGCTTTTGAATTTCTTTCATAGAAAGGGGTTCTTTACATGGGATAAGCTAATCGCGGCTTGGCAGGGCCCATTCCCAATTTGGAAGGATTCCTCACATATGGGTATGTCAGACGATCTGGTGCTGCAATGGGAACAGGTTAAGTGCTCTATGAGAAACAGTGGTTTATGTCGCATGTTTGATGATGACGTCCTCATTTGGAATGGTAAATATAAAATGGAATCTGTAAGTGTAAAGGATATCTATACAATCCTTATCAGTCATAAATATGATCAATCTCTTCCCTGTTTTCCTGATATCTTTTGGAAAACTGGTTGTCCTAAAAAAATCATCATTTTCTCATGGTTAGTTTTCCACAACAAAAATCTAACATGGGATAATTTACAAAAGAGAAATTGGATAGGACCGAGATATTGTTATGCATGCAAATCGGCTGATGAAAACAATTTTCACATATTTTTTCAATGCCATATATCTCAGCAGCTGTGGCGTGGACTAGCTGCACATTTTGGTTTCCCCTATATTTCTCATGCCTCTATAATAGAGGCTTTTATTTGGTGGAGCAGACAAAATGCATCATGGAGGCCTGTCATTCTTCTTGTTCTCTGGTTTATATGGAAGTGGAGGAATTATAGTATTTTTCAGGGTAGAATGGATCCTTTCTCGGTAGTATATGATAATATTGTATCCTTCTTCGACTCAATCCCAGCAAAATCTGCTCAGAGTATTAAGGCAAATCAAACAGATCGACCTCCAGAACATATGGTTTATCCTAGAGCGTTCTTTGACGGGGCAGCACAAAATGATATTTGTGGATGTGGGGTTCATATTATTATGGAGGATAATCTGCAATATCAAATATTCTGGAACAGAGGAAAGGGTTCAAATATCAAAGCAGAGGCTATGGCACTTGCAGGCCTTCTTTTCATATGCCATTTTCTTAATATTCAAACACTTCAGATTTGGGGAGATTCCAAAGTTATTATTGATCATGTCTCTGGGAAGCATCATATCAAGGAACAACATCTTATCGGCTGGATGAATAGAATCTCGTCCCTATGGAGGTAGATGGAAGACTACTCTATTCGTCATATCTACAGATCTCAAAATCAACAAGCCGACATTTTATCCAAGAAAGGTCTGCTCTCTCAACCGGGCATCTGGAATATGGAGGTAATATTTGAAGCTGAAAGATTCCTCATACAGGAATTCTCTCTCCCTGGTACATAACCTATTTTTTTCATAGCAGAATACCAGGTATGTCTTTCAGGTTTCCTATATTTTGTATTTTGTTTTTTGCCACTGATTAGAACTGCAGGTGGTTATAGCGATCCTATATTATTCTGCAACATTGATGTTTGGAATTTTATCCACCATCGTCCTATTGAAGTTGTAGTATCTCCATCTTATGCATAATGCTGTCATATTCTGTCTATTAGGCCATATTGGGGATCATCATTTAGTTCTGACTAATCTGCAAATTTTGTTTCAGTATATTGGTTGGACCTATTTTCTTAGCAAATGATGTAATATTTTGACATTATATATCTTATATAATACTATCGAGCTTTTTTTCGCCTGGAAAAAAAAAGTGCGTCACAGAGAAGAAGGGAAGTTTCCGGTTTGGAAAAAGGCAACTGACTTCGAGCTGACGGGACACAGTCTTAGGTTTGGGATAACCATATAATGGAACTCAGAAGGAGGGGTCTGTGCAAAACAGAGAGGGGCGATCAAATTTCATGGGTTGGGACATTTTGCAAAGTACAATAGCGGTTGCCGAAACTTACAAATACATGATGTGCCCCATATTCTCTTTAAACAACAAAAGCTGGTTCGAGAATATATGGAGAATGAAGATCCCAATTAAAATCATCTTATACACCTAGTTGGTGTGGCAAGACAAAATTCTGATTGGGGAAAATTTGTGAAAGAAGGATATACATGGAACAAGATGGTGCTTACTATGTTAGTACTAAAAATAAATTTACATCTATCGCTGGAATGCCTGATTGCATCAGAGGGATGGCGTTGGATTTTTTATTTTTATTTTTAGTTTCCCCGGTAGAACTTACATCTCAATTGAACAATGTCAGTATAGTGACTTACATCTCAATTGAACAATGTCAGTATAGTGTCAGTGTCTGTGTCTATGTTATTAGAGTGTGAGAGGAATAATACACCAGTCTATCCCTCTTTTCATTTTCGAGGAATGATGGAGAGCGAGGAACGGAAACATATTCGATGGTATTCCTATGAACACTCATAAGATTTGCTCCAACATTGCAACGTGGCTGGGCACACAAGATGTAATTTCGCATAAATATAAAGACCTGAGTTATCGATATATATACGTCCATGCATTCAATTTCATGCAAGTTATTTCGTTATGTGGAGCATGGCTTTGGATATGTTACAGGAAACAATACAAAATACACTGGCACGGTAGCATTGGCTGTGGAACTGGCTCGAACATGAGGTAGAGATATTGTTATTATAGGGTTTATTTTGGTCTGTAAAGTAACTTTCTATGAACACTTTTTCACATATATGGGGATTTCAAATTTCTATGAGGTAAAGATATTGTTATTATAGAGTTTATTTTGGTCTGTAAAGAAACTTTTTATGAACACTATTTACATATGTGGGGATTTCAAATTTCACAGAGTGCTGGGAAATACTGATTTTTTTCTCTACCAAACTTGGAAGGCTGGCTTAACCACATACACAATCTCAAACAATCCTTTGCATACGTCGCTCTCCAACACATAACACTGGTTGATTCTTTGTGGAAAAGGGATCTTTCTGTCGCTGCTGTCACAATGCACTTCCAATTCCTAGTGAACAACACTCTTGCATAAAATGACTCCATTCCACTTCCATAGTATTTATCTGGTCTATGTCTATTCAATTCGCAGAATATTTAAATATACTTGACTCCATGCTAAGACAGATAATCATTATGACAGTAAGTCTATGATTTAGTACTCTTTTGAACTTTCATGTTTAAGATGTTTTTTTTTGCCTTATAGCTATTGGACATGGAGATTTCTTATCTCAAATCTGATTCACTAGATGTAATGTATATTTTAAGATTGACTAGATATAATGTATATTTTTTTTAATACTGGTACTATATATAAACCAGTGCTTTCTTTCTTTCTTTCTTAAAAACAAAGATACGTTGCAAGGAACTGAAGGAACCGAAATCCTAATAATAACACTTTGAACACGCCATTCCAATGGTGTTTTGCTGTGCAAATAGATCAGTTTTAAATGCAACCTATATCGTGACAGGCTCCAACTTAATCCATTTAAAACAAACTAAATTTATTGAAGTGATTTTCCATAGACATTATAAACTGAGACGAGCATACAGGAGAGCATAGAAATCTAAATACCAAATTCTAAAAGCATTTTTTTCCCTACTGTTGGCACAGAGAATCCTTGCTACGTTATCAGTAAAACTCAAATGAAACACAAATACATGACGAAAGAACTGTATGAGACCTTATTACCAACGTCCGGAATATGTGCTTAAGGAGTTTGGTTATAATAACCGTTAGCAACATATTCTGCGTTGCCAATGCCAGAGCCCGCTTCGTAGCCATTCCCGTTATGGGAACCGGTGACATAACCACCACCATAACCTGAACGATAGGCGCCATTACTTTCCTTACGTCCACCGTAACCCGACTCGTATTGATCACCACGTTGCCCATAGCGGGCATTAGAGCCATGCCAATCGGAGCCAGCGCCCGAACCATAAGCTTCACTGCGGTACCCAGAGCCAGCACCCTTACCGGAGCTCTCTTTGTATACGGCACTTACGTCGTTCCCGACCCCCGAATTTTCTGAATAGTACTCACCAGCTTTAGCTGACTCGGAACGATACCCGCTCCCGGCTTCTTCATAGCGAGCTTCGCTCCCAGAACCAGTGCGGGAAGCCTCGCTGTCGCCATATACATACCCATTACCGTTTCTCTCGCCACGGTAGAAACCATGGCCGTTACCGGAACCGGTCCCGAAAGCATTATCTACACCCTTCCTGGTGTAACCTTCTCCGTACCCGGCAGTATTTGATCCACCAGCGGGGTTGTCGTAAACAGGCTCTTTGTCAAAAAATCTGCTCTCCCTCGCCTCCATGTTGCAGAGAAACAGACTCAATACAAGCACATGGAGGCACAGAACTTTAGTGCTGGGCTCCATTATCGATTCTATCTTCGATATTAAGCTAAGTCAGAATTAGATTAGCTCTTGAGCAGACGAGAGCACGAACTAGAAAGGAGTAAAGGATTCATATTTATAGATCGAAATTTATTCCCGCAATTATGGTTAAAGCCCTGAATTGTCTGTTAAAGTCTTTGCAGAGTGCATTCCCACTTGTTTGTTAGGTTGACGTGCCCGAACAACTCAAGTTGATTTTTGACGTCCACATGGCTTCCACTTTCTCCTTTCAACTTCAGCAGACACGAGATGTGAACATGGCGGTGTTTACAACTGAAAGTGTCAACGTAAAACTGTGACATTTCATCCGTTAGGCCCACAAAGATGATTAAGGCAAACAGCTAACCTTACCAACTCCATGATGAAGCGCACTTGTGTATCATCCTTACAATGTACTGACGCTAATCGGCAGACGCCTACTGTATTATATTTTACCGCAGGTACATATCATGAATTTTAATTTTTTGATGATCAGTGTTGGAAACTGTCTGCTGCGCTTAGATTTAGGCGGGGGAATTCGCTTCCAACTAATTTCGGATCCATCGTAGAATTTCTCTCCATTGTTGACCAACCCTAGTCACTATGGATTGAAAATGTTTTAATGCTTTGGTGAATATTGGGGTGAGGCTGCCATGGTATTTGATGTTGTCACATGCGACGTTTGTATTTGCATGATGAGGGTTGTTTGGTTTTAGGATAGGAAACTACTTGAAACAGGGATGAAATTTGATGGGTAAATTCGTTTGTTATGTGGTGATTTGGGGTGAGGCTGCCATGTTGATGTTGTCACATGCGACGTTTGTATTTGCATGATGAGGGTTGTTTGGTTTTAGGATGAGAAATTACTTGAAACAGGGATGAAATTTGATCGGTAAATTTGTTTGTTGTGTGGTGATTTGTTGGTCGAATATTGTTAAATAATTTATAAATTTCTAAAAAATTCTTGAAATTGTGAAAATAAATTTGAAAAATATTAGCAAATTCGAAAAATATAAATACCATCCAACATCCAAGTGACACCTGCCTAATTGATTCTTTGTAGCTGCTAATTGAAAATTTACAATAGTTATGGATGATTCTATTCTCTGTACATAAACTACAGAAATCTTATTATTTGAAACGCAAATTGCCACTACTCATTCACAGCGTTGCTGACATAATAGTAAGACACACCAGTATATTGTTGTTGTGTAATGAGGAGAAGAATCAAGGAGATTTGAGAAAGTAAACCTGCTGTAGTCATTCTATGTCAATGGGTTCCCCACTATAATATGGTCTATACTCTCAAACCTGCTCTGGTCAATCTATGTCAATGGGTTCCACTGTAAAATGTTCTATACAAAAGAAATAATTGCTTTAATGGGAATGTTGAAAACAGTAATTTCGATCTAACAACCGATGAATGAATGAATGAGAGAGATCGATGGCGGAATTACACCAATGGTCGTCGAAAAGCATATACCACCAACTACTTTTCTGTAGAGGAGGAAAAACTTTTGTAAATGGAAAGTCCATTTTAACTGATTGATGGCTAGTGCTCGTAAATTCAGGCATGGAATTTGCTAGCGACGTTTGCGCAAGATGCGTTTAGATATTCAAATTATTAATTACTTTAATATGTTTCATGCACTCATTAAATTAGTACTTTATTATATTTATTGTGATCATTCAATATGTTTCATGCACTCATTAAATTATTACTTTATTATATTTGTTGGGTTCATTCAATATGTTTCATGCACTCATTAAATTATTACTTTATTATATTTGTTGTGATCACTGAATTTGATTTGATTGATAGTTTGAATTTAAAATCGAAATTTGATCTTGGTTGGTAGAATTTCAACTTCAAATTTGATTTTATTGGTGAATTGAATTTCAAAATCAGGTAAAGGTGTCCTTTTTAATATGATTGTTGTGATCATTAAATTTGATTTGAATGGAAAATTGAATTTCAAATTTCATACCTGATTGAGTGGTGAATTAGATTTCAAATTCAAATAAAGAAGGATTTCAAGAAAGATTTCTTTATAAATTGTCACTTTTTTAATAAATTGATATATTTGAGAGCAACCTCACCTTAATCTAGCTACGGATTTCAATTGCAATAGCCCTTCTATCAGTTAAAGGGCGTTTTTAGCTTTTTATAATTATTAATTTTTTTAACTAGGTTTTTTTATAATATTTTATATTTATTCTGTTTAATATTTAAATATAATGTATTTTTATTTATTTATTTTTTTAATTTAAGATTATTTTTTATTATAAATATAAAATTAGTTTATACATGATATAGAATTATTATCGGGCCTGGAGTATGCCCTAAAACTGCTTCTGCTTGGCTAAGAGCTCGTCTTCCTCGGACGTAAGGAAACAGGTTAACGGCCCAAGACCCAGAGGCATCTGGCAGGAGTGAAAGCCTGCTCCCTTACGGACCACCAGCGGGTTATTTCAGGTGGCGTGGTTTTCCTTGATAACAGTGATGTGTCAACTGACATTCGCGGATAGCAGCCAGAGATGACTGTCCTCACTGTTGGTTTGACAAACTGAGTTTGATAGGTTTTTCCATCTTTTGAAAAAAAAAAATGATATAGAATTATTATAAAATTATATTTAATATAAGAGTGTATTTTTCCCGCTGAAAAATAAGATAGATCTGCATAAAAGAGGTAAAGTGATGATCTCCTAATGACAAAGTGTTTTAGTAATGAGATCTTGAAAAATTGAGCTGAACATAAAAATATATTATTCTAAAATTATCTAAACTTTGATAAGCTTAGTTAATTATTTTGATAAAGTAACTTGCGTGCTACTTGAATTAAAAAAAAAAAACTAACTTTTTATTATATCTCGGTTTTACCTCAATTGAATTCAAAAACTAACTTTTTATTATATCTCGGTTTTACCTCAATTGTATTATTGTATATAATAAATAGTAATGATGCATATAATGATATCAAGCTAATTACAATTTATGAGGAAAGAGAAAATGTTTCAAAATACAGTTTTCATTCGGATTATATGTACCTATGTTTTGAAAACTATCAGAGATGAATCAAAGTCAGTGGTGGTAAGAAATGTCAAACATTCAAGAGTAAAATCAAACTATGCCTGAATAAACGAATTACTAATTGTGTGAGACTTTGTAGTATTATGAAAATCAACATAGAAAGGAATCATTTATATTATTTTTAAAATTTATTGCATAAAATTTATTATATTTTAATTATAAGGGAAAATAATTTTATTTTTTCCAGGGAAAATAATTTTATTTTTCAAAAAAAATATAGATTTATCACAAATAAAATAGTTTAATCTAAATTTATAATTAAAATTTATTAAAAAATAATGCATATAATTCCTCTTAGATGCTTAATAAATGGTTGAAACTTATTTTTATTAAATTAAAATTTACAATACTAAAAATTACCTAATAATAAATATCTTTCCATTATTTTTTTTATTAAATTAAAATTTATAATAATAAATATTATATAATGATAAATATTTTTTTGGTAAGTAAGCATTAAGATTTTTATTTATATGTAAAATAAAAAATACACCACCTATAATTTTGTCTACTAACCTTTAAACCAAACCAATTGTAGTAAAATCATGTTTTTATTAGTTTTTTTGTCCATCACAATATTGCCATTTTACACTTTGTTTAAAATTTATAAAAAAGCATACAAAGTCTACTTTTCTGGTGTTTCCTATAGACCTGATACCGTGTAGGTTTGAGCCATATAGCTCACTTGACCTTGACATTACCTAGTCAACTTACCTTACCATATATAACAAAAAAATTACAACAAAAACATAAGAAAAGCCATGGAAGAACATACAACATTCTTTAAAAGTTAGGTTCAAGGAAAATTGTCGGATGGGGATCCCACATGTCAGGGCCTCGAGTTGGCGAGTCCCCCAGAGAGTCAAAAAACCGGCGATCGCGGTTAAAGATGCATGGTCACAACGAAAGTGCGATGAGCACCCGCTTTCGGTTAAAGGCGACTAGGGTTAATACGTTCAGTTAAAGGTGACTCAGAGGTGGAATTTTAGTTTTATGCGACCGAGTCATGCGATGAGATGTGCGACGGGATGTGTGATGAGTTGTGCGATGAGATGTGGGACAAGTCATGTGATGAGTTGTGGGATGGGAGCATGTGACAGGCGAGCATGTTGGGTGACTCGAGTTGGGCGTTCGGGTAGGCGCGCACCTAGGCAAGGCGCCCATGGGTGAGTCAACATGACTGTAGTAGGGTGCAACCACACTTGACACGAGCAACCCGCAGAGCGACCGATGGATGAATCGATGGAGTGTGCGGAACCAAAGTGTGGAAATCAGGTGAGTAGGTGGTTGGGTCGACCCAAGTGGCAGCGATACACATACCACGAGCAGTGACATATATTTATATGAGTTGGGTCGACATATAGACATGGACAGTCCGACGTGCAAATGTAAGATGGGCCAACCTGAACAGCAAGTGAAAGGTCATGACCCTTGGTGTTACAATAAAGGCATCATCGAACTTGACAAGAATACATAGAGTGAAAGCAAAACAACGAAGGCAAGAGTCGAAGGCGACAAGCGGAACCGCAGGAAAAGCAAAGGCTGAAGTTTGTTGAATTGGATTATGGGGTTTTGATCTGAAATGGAGTAGATTAGTAATGCTGTGCTAATTCCCTGTTCAAAATAAAACCCAAGATTCTTATCATTTTCTTATCAAGTGCTTAAGGATTAACTATTTTTTCTTAATTAACTGATTCCCATGAGAGTTTCTTATGTAACTGTTATAAACAATTTAACATAAAACATATGTTGAACAACAACAAAATAACAACGACGAACATCAAAATATAACACACAACACAAAGATTTGATGAGAAGTTCACCCCTCCTAGGCTACGTCTCCTTGGTCCAGTTTCCAATGCTTGGGCCTCTCCATTATGCTCAAAATTACAACAAAAGTGTGTTTACAATGCTCAAATGCCTCTGAAACCTATCTCAATAAGTCTAGAAATGCCAAAACTGCTAAAATTGACTCTTTTTGCACCTAATTTGGATAAGAATTGAAGAAGTTATGACTCTCCTAGTTTCCCCATAATTTCCTCCTCCAAATCTAGCTAACTACGAGTTAAATTCATTATCCAGAGCTAATTTTGGCAGTTTCGCCGAAATTGGTGGTCCTGCCAACTTCCCCACCTATCTTGCGATTAAGGCTCTTTGGTCACATAGTGGTTAGATCCGACTGTTTAGGAAATGGTTCTGGCAGGCTCCATCGCAAATTGCATTCGCAATCGGTGGAACCATCGATGTACAGGCGTTCTGCGATAAGACGAACCTCCCGGGATTATAAAACTCAACATATAACAATATCGCATCTGGTGCCCTATCACAAATCCCAATCGGCAGTTACAATCGGGGCCGCTTTGTAAACACTAGCCCCTTTTGCGATTGTGATATGTGATATATCGCATCGCAACTAAGCTCTGTCAGGGGATGATTCATAACCACTTATCGACCTTCGATATGCAATATGCAATATCGCAATCATAAATCGGCAATGTTGGGGGTCGATTCCTTAAGCCGCATCTTCCTTTTTTTTTTGATATATGATATGCAGGACCCAATGACAACCTAGCACTTGGAATTTCCCCATTCGCTGAGACCTTTGCCACACCATCTCCTCCTGCCACCTGGACATGTCAAACTTGAAATTTGACTTGCTCTAACTTCTGCATACGAGCTTGGATTTGAGCGTTGTTCACACAATTGGAATCAGAATGACGAGCTCTTCGATCTGACGCTGAGTTTAACAAAATTCTGACACTTTGATTTTTGTGCATAAACTTGAGGACCTGTTCAGGTTTCTAGTTTCAGGTGGACTGAAATGTGTTGGTTGGACAGTCCAACTGCGGCAGGGTTGAGTCAACAGACCCGACAACGTTTTGGTTGGGCAATAGTGTCGTGTTGCAAACTAGCAGACACCGATTGCGACAGAGTGTTGGGCACTGGTGACCCAGTAACCAGAGGCCGCTACAACAGATCGTTGGGAGGGATAACACGTCGTGTCACTTCCAAATAGAGTGCGGGTGGAAATATTGCATTCAGGATTGAATGGTGGTCAGGCACCAAAGAGTTGTATAGTGGGGAAAATTGCGGCAAGGAGTGTCGAGGGCGTGGATAGGCTGAGAATGGAGAACGGTGGAAATGATAGTGCCACAAAATTTCGACAGTTCAATTGGGTGTTCATAGTGACACAAATTTGGCAGATTCTCGACATGACTTGTATAATAAAAGGTGTGCAGACCAAGGCTTGTTGGCAATGCCGAATTGTATTGTTTTATGTACAATTGAATTACAGAAATTTATATATTTACTAATATTTGGAATACTCTAACTTATGGGAGTTTCCCCTGCCACATATGATGATGTGTTGATGATTTTTGTTGTGTATTTATGATCTGAATGGGAAAATTAGTATTTGTTGTTCTAAATTCCAATTCAGAATAGTAAACACAGTGCTTGAGGATTAAGAGGTAAATTGCAAGTTTTACATGAGTTTTTTATGTGATTTTATGTAAATTTCATGAGAAAATTAACATAAGTAAAACATTGAACAACATCATAACACTAATACACTCAACAATTGATAAACGAGTTCACCCCTCCTAGGTTATGTCTCCTTAGTCTAGCTTCAAATGGCTTGATCCAATCTCATTATGATCAAAATACTTCAATGATAAAGAGTATATAAAGTGTGCTCACCAAAAGAGTGGCTAGTTTCCCCTACAAGCAAACATTCTCCTGCAAATAACTCTCACTTTGAAGACATGAAACCCTATAGTTAGTCATGAAACAATCAACAAGAAAAGGGTTCTCAAATAAAGACCCTATACTCCATTTGATGATGAGCATAACCAGTACAACAATTCACTTGAAGTACTAAAAGAGAGCTTTCCTCAAAGACATAATGAGAAAAGAGAAACATGAGCTACACCATAGATGTCTCAGCTGCTGCAGAAAACATATGAAGGATAGAAAACCCCTACAAGATCCTTTCCATTCTCAAAAGCATTCAAAAACATATTTAACCTCGTGGTTGATCTTAGCATCTATAGACTTAAACCTATAAAAGGTCTCTTTAGAAGTGCTCCAATAGCTCTGAAACCTATTCCATTAGCTTGAGAACTCCCAAAAATTCATGTCTAGCCTCTTTCTTCTCCTCAATTGGATCTAAACTGAAGAAGTTATGAGCTTCCCAAGTTTTGCTCTTAGTTGACCCACAACTTTGCCAAGTCCAGCTAATCAACACACAATTTCGCCCTATTTTTCGCTAATGGAGTAAAAAATTGGCGTAATCTCGACGCAATTTTTGGGCTCATTAAATTTCCTAGTGACACATGTGCATGCCCTCCTGGTCACATGGACCCCCTACATGACCTAACTCTGTCTCTCGTGGTTTAGCTCCCTCTGAATCGTCCCTTGGTCCTCGCTTGTGGTTGCATGGGAAAATGGGTTGGGGGGACGGGGCTAAGCCCTAGCCCCTGGTCCCACCCTGGTCCTTTTGGGGATGGTGAACAGGGTTGGGGCCAACCCTCGGCCCTCACCCCATATCCGCCCCAACATTAATTTAAATGCAAAATATGTGGGTCCTTTTAATAAGGCCCACACATAGCGCAATGGTGTATGCGGTAATTGGTTGGTGAGAGGTGCTAAGTTCAATTGTTGTAGAGTGTAATTCAGACTTGCCCCAAAAAGTTTAAGTGGCCACCATGTTGCTAGGTGGCGGCCTCTAGCTGGACCACGTGGTAGCATATGGTTGGCTACCATGCCACCAATAAAACACTGGCATGTCAGCGCAAACCAACCCAATAAAATCTTGCCTAGTGGTGCAACCCGATTGGTCTGCCAAACTAGTCAAACATGCCTAGTCAGCACCACATCAACTGTATGAACTACTAACTGTACTGTCATTTTTTTGCAAAAATTCCCTTGTTTTTAAAAATGAATAGAAGTCGTTTCCGGGAGCATACGATGCCAGTTTCGTGCGAAACAATTTACATTAGATGTAGGATGATGAGCACTACACAGTCGTTCAGGTTCTACACCGATCTGAAAACTTTGAATTTTGAGAAAATTTTTGAGCGTCGGGTCACTCCTCCCCACTGGGAGCTTTTAGACCCCAAAATATCAATTTCAATTGTTCAACAGTTGAGGGTATAGTTCCCTCACCTTTCCAATATTGATCTATTTGGCCTTGGAACTTTTCAAGCTGATATTGAACTGTTTGATGTACCAATTGGATTTTCTCCATGAATGTCTTGGCTTTGTCTATGTCGTTATGGCCATCAATAGCAACATCCTTCCCAAAGAATTAAATTCAATGGTGATCTTCGGCAAAATATTTACCAAGGATAACAATCCAAAAATACTTTGGCAAATAACCCAAACAAGCTTCACATGGAATTACTTGTATAAATGAGTGATTGACACATTTGTAACACATTGAATATGTTGCAACTACTCATCTCAAAGTTGAGGATGTTTACTAAAATATACATAAATGGAAATGAATCTTACAATATGGAATAAATTTTACTCCTAAATTCCCATAAAAATTGACTCATCATAAAGCCAAAATAACATAACAATGCCAAAGAAAACATTGTTGCATATAAGTGATTTATTCACAAACATCACTTTTACAAAATACCCAACTATGGGGACATGCAACAAGTGAAATACAAAATAAATGCAGTCTTTAATTAGACAAATAGTCCAATAATTTCTTACACAACCATGCTAGGGGATTTTCTTTCTACACTTCACTTACTTGTGGAATTGCTTCTAGAATGGTTATGGCATGCCTTGCACATTCCTCTACCTTCTTCTTCTCAGGTGATTCCATTACCTGTTTTTCCTTCTTTAGATGAAGATGTGGATGCAAATTCCAACACTTTTCAATCCAATGCCCACTTATGTTGCAATGAGTTCAAAAGTTTTTGTGAGATTTTCTTGGCATAAATGTCTTAAAACTTGGATAATAATTTCCCTCCTTGGTCTCATTTCCAAGTGACATATTCATATTCTTGACTTATGATTTCCTTTTGTGGAACTTAGCTACACAATGGTTAGGTGCATGACAAAAAGTACACGAAAAAGCATTCCACAACATGTTATTCAAATCATCATGTTGTTTGAAATCATCAAAAGTCCGCTTATACCTCTTATGGTTGTCCTTTGGCTTATGAGCCTAGCAAGGAGAAATTGAATAGCGAGAAGAACTTGTCTTAGTCTCTTCTTCAACTTTCTCATATCTCTTTGGAGAAGTCTTACATTTCATGTCCTCCTTTTGTTTTAGAAACCAAGCTGGTACTAATTCCAGATGAAAATCCCAACAATTTGTCTCCTCATGTCCTCTCTTATGACAAAAATAACAAGATACCCAAGAGCTATCACTGGAAGACCATTCTTCCTTTTCAACATAACCAGAGCCTTCATATTGAGGTCTCTCCTTTTCCTCAATTGGATGGAAAATACCCTCATTTTTGACTCTAAGGCCTCCTCCCTTGTAACCCATCTTGGACAAGGCCTTTTCTATGCTTCTCAAAAGCTGCAAAAGAGTTTAAATCAACATTGTCATGTAAAGAAACTGCATGTAAATTCTTACCATTTTTGTCATCTTTCCACTTAGGGACAAGGAATCTCTTAAACTGTTTCCTAATTCTTGAGGTGTCTTCTTGGACTCTTGGTCTTTCTTCTTTCAACTCCTTGGATTTTGGCACTGATTGAACTTCAACCTCAACATCATGCAGACAAAACATGCAGACATGGCCATCTTCCTTCTCTGAGGGACTTCTTTCACTGGCATTTTATGGGTACTCATCAAACAATTCCTCCTTCTTCTCTGCTCTAGATGAAGCGGTGGAGGATGCTTCAAGGAAACATTCTTATGTCCCTAGTACATAGGAGGCGTCCTCCATTTGAAAAGAGCCATAGGTTGCATTATTTCCATTTCCACAAGCTTGCTTAGTATTGGAGGGACTCTTTGTTGCTTTGGCAGACCAACATTCATCAGTCTGTTCCTCCACAACATTCTGTAACATGAGGCACATTTTTTGCTTCTCTTCCTCGGTAGCTTCAAGTACTCTTTTGAGATCCATGTTCCCTTATTGAAGAAATGCAATAAAGTCCTCCGAATCTTGGAGACTATCATGTTTTCAGCTTGTGCCCATGCTTACTGAAGCTTCAATTGGAATTTGAGGTAGAACTAGTGGTGGAGATTGTAGCAATCTTGCTCTCCTGCCCAAACCTTCTCCTCTCTTGAGCTTCAAACTTGTAAGCTTCACATTCACTTACAAATAGTTAAATCCTCCTTGCACAAAGAAAACCAAGTGCTATGATACCAAATTGATCTGAATGGGAAAATTAGTATTTGTTGTGTTAAATTCCAATTTAGAATAGTAAACAAAGTCCTTGAGGATTAAGAGGTAAATTGCAAGTTTTACATGAGTTTTTTTTATGTGTTTTTGTGTAAATTTCATGAGAAAATTAACATAAGTAAAACACTAAACAATAGCATAACAGTAATACACTCAGTAATTGATAAAGGAGTTCACCCCTCCTAGGCTACGTCTCCTTGGTCCAGCCTCCAATGGCTTGACCTAATTTCATTATGCTCAAAATACCTCAGTGATAAAGACTGCATAAAGTGTGCTGACAAAAATAGTGGCTAGTTTCCCCTTCAAGGAACTCTCACTCTTAAGACATGACAACCTACATTTAGTCACGAAACAATCAACAAGAAAAGGGTTCTCAAATCAGGACCCCATACTCCATCTGACAATGAGCATAACAAGTACAACAATTCAATTGAAGTACTAAAAGAGAGATTTCCTAAAAGACATAATGATAAAAAAGAAACATGAGCTACACCATAGATGTCTCAGCTGTTGCAGAAAATATATGAAGGCTAGAAAACCCTTACAAGGTCCTCTGCATTCTCAAAAGCCTTCAAAAACTGATTTAACCCCCTGGTTCATCTTAGCACCCATAGACTTAAACTTGCAAAAAGTCTCTTCAAAAGTGCTCTAATGGGTTTGAAACCTATTCCATTGGCTTTCAAAGACCCAAAAATTCTTTTCTAGCCTCTTTATGCTCCTCAATTGGATCAAAACTAAAGAAGTTACGAGCTTCCCAAGTTTTATTCCTAGTTGACCCACAAATTCGCGGAGTCGGGCTAATCGCCCTAAAATTTCACCCTATTTTCTGCTAAAGAGGAAACAAATTGGTGCAAGGCCGACGCAATTTGTGGGCTCATTAAATAGCCCAATGACACCTTTGTGCGCCCTACTCATCACATGGACACCCATGTGACGTGGGGTTGGCCCCCGCAATTTAGCTCCCTCCAAATCGACCCTTGGTCCTGGCTTGTGGTCGCATGGGAAAATGGTTAAGGTTGGGGAGGAGGGGCTAAGGCCTGGCCCCTGGTCCCACCCCTAGTCCTTTTGGGGGCAATGACCAAGGCTGGGACTAGCCCTCGGCCCTCACCCCATATCTGCCCCAACATTAATTTAAATGCAAAATATGCGGGTCCTTTTAGCAAGGCCCACACATAGCATGATGGTGTATGCGGTAATTTGTTGGTGAGAGGTGCCAACTTCGATTCTTGCAGAGTGTAAATCAGACTTGCCCCAAAATTTTTAAGTGGCCACCATGCTGCCACATGGTGGCCTTCGTTAGCGTCACGTCAGCACCAACCAACCCAATAAAATCCTGCCAAGTGGCGTGACCTGATTGGTTTGCCAAACTAGTCAACCAAGTCAACCATGCCCAATTAGCACCATGTCAGCAGTATGGACTGCTGACTAGACTGTCATTTTTTTGCAAAAATTAGCTTATTTTTAAAAACGAACAAAACTCATTTCCAGGAGCATACGATGTTTATTTTGCGTGAAACGAGTTGCACCAGATTCAGGACGACGAGGACTATGCGATTGTTTAGGTTCCACACTAATCCGATAACTTTGAATTTTGAGCAAATTTTTCAGCTCCAGATCAATTTATATTGATGATATGATTAATTGAAGATTTTATTTCTACTGCGATAATAACACTTGAAGTAATAATTGGCTAAGTGTTTGGTTAGGCATAGCTCGTATACTTAAGTATTGGTGAAAAGAAAAAGTGTAGTGGTGCCGCACCCGCCTATGTGTGGTTGAAAGACTACCACCGGGATAGGGGAGTGATAGTTGGTATGAGAGCCCACTTTCTGCAGGGATTTATTGAGGAAGAAGAAGTTCAAGAGGGACAAGTTGTAGGGTCGAAGTTGAACGGATTGGTGTATGGTCTTAATAAGATCACAATCAAAGCTCATGGCAGACAACGTATAAGAATCTTAGGTGACAGGTGAATCTAACATGGATGCTTGAATAGTTTTTATGGACAGGGTATTGGACCATATGGAGGAATTTTGACGTAGGTAAAATAACATATAACCATAAGGTCATCACACAAAATCAACGAAACTAAACTGGAGATCACACACCAGGCATATGCACATAAAAACTCATAAAATAATTAATTAATAAACAAAATAATTACAGGAGAACTCATGGCCTATTCATGGCCTCTCATTCCTCACACTCACTCACACACTTCTACATCTTACATGCCTCATAGGCTCACCTCAATTTATACAAATGGATCTAAACCAAAATAGGTTCTAGAGCCTCAAAAAACTCCCAAAATATCTCTCATAATCCATAAAATCTCTCATCTAATCCCTTATCCCTAGATAAGAGCTAACTAATCCATAATCCTCTCAAACCTTCCACAATACTCTCGAATCTTCTCCTATTTAAAATAATCATCATTCTCTCTTAAAACTATTAGAAAAATACGTTAATTAATTAAATCATAACTTTATAAACTAACTCCTCTAATAAACAATTCACCCAGGTTAGATGCACCTGCATCAAATTTTCCTTGAAGGTAGCTTCATTGGAAGCTAAGAATGATGAATTTCGAGACAAGTTCACGAAGTTGGAAGAGGCACATGAAAACCTCAAGGTTTAGTACGATTATACTGAATGGCAGTTGCACAAACAGAGAAGGAATTCAAGAACATTGGGGCTGCAAGAGATCAAGGTTAATCTTGAAGTTATAGAAATCTCTTGACAATTCTCGGAACAAGAAAGATGTTTTGAAGAAAGCAGTTGGGTTGGGACTAACTGGAGGGGTTGCTAATGTGAAAGTCAAGGAATCTGATTCTTATGAGGGGATGAAGAGTGCCAAAGCACTTGGAAATTTCTTATGGAGAAATACTTGAAACACTTGGGGATTCCTAATGATGAAGCCAAGGTCAAAGTAGTTTCTCAATTCCTTACTAAGGATGTTAAGATGTGGTTGACACGGAAGTTGGATCAGATTTCCAATGGTGATGCTGATAGCATCTCTACTTGGGATGATATGAAGAAATCTTTGTAGACCCATTTTATCCCACAAGGTGAGACTTGGTATGCAAGGATGAAGATCAAGTACATTAAGAAAATAGGGAGTCTACAAGCATATCAACAGGAATTTTCGAGTGCGATCTTGGAACTACCTCACATGCAAGAGAAAGACAAGGTATTAAATTTCATTATAGGATTAAAACCTTGGGCATGTAATGAGGTGAAGAGGCAAAAGATCAAAACTCTAGAAGAAGCGTTTGTTGTAGTTTATAGGCTGGTAGACCATTATGATGAATGTACTGAAGAGAGAAAGAAGAAGACTGATAAACCAAAGGAGAAATCAACGAAGGAGGAGCATTCAAGATCAAATGAAAAGTTGAAGACGAAGAAACCTATAAAATGTTGGTTATGTGGAGAAAACCACACGGTGAAGAATTCTCCTTCTAGACCAATGGTGGCTATGATGGCACAAACCGATGCAAAGAAGAAGAAGGAGGAAATAGAAATTGGGGTGATGCAACTTTTGGGAGTTGCAGTGGCCATGAAGGTTGTCCCAAGACGAGATCCTAAGAGGAAAAAATTGGAGTATGTTAGCATGAAGGTGTGGCAAGGAACTTTCCTCGCTATGGTGGACAGTGGTATGACGCATAACTTCATCACGGAGGAAGCTGCGAGGAAAGTTAAGTTGAAGTTCTCACCAACCCAAGCTCGTCTTAATGCTGTGAACTCTCCACCAGATAAAGTCATCAACATGGAAAAGAATGTGGAAGTGAACATTGGTGAGTGGTCTGCGAAGATCGACTTCATGATTGTGCGGATGGATGACTATGAAGCAGTATTGGGTATTGAATTTTTGAATCAATATAAGGCTATGATGGTACCACATATGAAGAAGTTGTACATTTATGATGGGCAGGATGATGAACCTTTGGGGGTACCGACCATGGCAGCTATGAAAGCTAGGTGTAAATTGACAGCGATGAATATGGAGGAAATCAAGTGGGATGAAGAACTCTATGAGAGGTTGTTTAATGTAGAGACAAAAATCATGGAGTAGTCATAGGTTATTAGAGAATTGTCTGATAGTATCTTGGATTTGACAGGTAGGGTAGAGGGAGTCGAAGGAAACAAAGATGCTAGATTGGAGACTCAGGAGGAGAGCCAAGAAGCATACATGTAGAGTTGGAAGAGAAGGATCTAGATAGATAGATTTCATTGTTGGAGAAGGAGGATGGAGAGCCATCATCTTGCTTATCCCCTCCCTCTTTCTAGATTGACATGGGGATGACGCTCATTGTCTTCTGCTCATGGAAGTGAGTCCTCTCTATGATTTTATGAGTAGGCATATGGGGTGAGATGGACACAATTGACAACAAGATGTGAAGATAGTCATGGTGATGTGAGGAGCATGCGTTCTTATAGAGGTGATATTACGGTTGGATTAACTACCCAACTAATCACCATCATAGGGGAATCCAACACATGATTTTCTTGCGGAGTTTGACAGGATTGGAGCATGGAGCAGGTCATGGGTGGAGCTATTTGGGTGCCCACATAGTGATGGAGGTTGTTGAGATGGTGTTGTCAATGACGACAACATTTTTGGAGTGGTTGAGGATGTTGGGGCCTTGAGTTGGCTAGCGCCCGAGAGAGTCGAAAAACTGACGATCATAGTTAAAGGTACGCGGTTGCAATGGAAGTGTGACGAGCGCCCACATTTGGTTAAAGGCGACTCAGAGGTGGACTTTAATTTTTATGTCACTGAGTCGTGCGATGAGATGTGCGATAGGATGTACGATGAGGAAGTGCGATGAGTTGTGTGATGGGAGTGTGCGACGGGCGGGCACGCCGGCCGACCCGAGTTGGGTGTTTGGGTTGGCGCACCCGAGCAAGGTGCCCATGGGCGAGTTGACATAACTGTAGTAGGGCATGACACTGGCGACCTGCAGAGCGACCAGTGGACGAAGCGAAGTGTGGAAATCAGACGAGCGGGTGGCTGGGGCAACTTGAGTGCCGACGATACACATACGACAGACAACGACACATATTTATATGAGTTGGGCTAATATATAGGCATGGGAAAGCTGACATGTAGATGGAGGATGGGCCAACCTGAACAACAAGTGAAAGGTTGCGACCCTTCGTGTTACCACAAAGGTAACATGCATATATATATTGGGGATCAATGGATGTTCCAAAGGCATCATCGAACTTGACAAGAATACGCAGAGTGAAAGTAGAACAACGAAGGCAAGAGCCGAAGGCAACAAGCGAAACTACGAGAAAAATGAAGGTCAAAGTTTTCTCAAACGTGATTGTAGAGTTTCCAGTTTCGGGTGAACCAAAAGGCGTTGGTCGGATAGTTGAACTATGGCAAGGCCGAGTCGATAGAACCGACAACGTTTATGTTGGGCAGTAATGTCGTGTGTAGATCAGGTGACACGGGTTGCGATGGAGTGTGGGGCGCAGGTGACCCGGTGACCCAAGGCCACTACATCAAACCGTCGGGAGCGCCAACATGTTGTGTCACTTCCGAATAGAGCGTGGGTGGCAACATTGCGTTTAGGTTTGAACGGTGGGCAAGCGCTGAAGAGTTGTGTAGTGCGGGAAGACTACGACAAGAAGTGTCGAGGGTGCAGATAGGCCGAGAAGGGAGAATGGTGGGCACGACAGTGCCATAGGAGTTTAACAATTTGGTTGGGCGTGGACAGTGGCACGAATTTGGCAAACTGTAGGCACAACTTGTAAAATAAAAGGTGTGCAGACCAAGGCTTGTTGGCAGCACCGAATTGTTTTGTTTTATGTACAATTGAATTACAAAAATTTATATATTTACTGATATTGTGCAGACTCTAACTTATGGGAGTTTCCCCTCCCACATATGAAGAGGTCTTTTATGCTACAAACAAAGAATCTTACACATCAATTTAGTGTCTAGCTAAAATATGTTACAATCCAGAAAAGATAGAATATGAAGAGATCTCTTATGCCACAAACAAAAAATCTTACACATCAATTTAGTGTCTGGCTAAAATATGTTATTCTCGACTAAAATATGTTATTCTCATTAAACGATTAAAAACTAGAAATTAAATTTTCATAAATTTCTCTATGAGTAAATAAAGAGGCCTTACAAATAAATAAATCCAAACCAATTTCGTACATCAAACATCCATTTGAGGTTAGCCTAGCTAAATTGTAACTTTGCATTAGATTATTCTTATTATCATATTCACTTTAAGTCCATTTAAATATCTGTTTGCCCAATACAGCACATGGTCAGTGTTTCCCTATCCTGCACTCTTCAAATGTAGAACTGCTCGAGGAAGGTTAAGAGAGAGGCAATCACATCACTGAGGATCATGAAATGAGACAAAGAGAAACAATATTATTAAGAGGATGATGCAAAAGCAAATTGGATATGGAAGTATATGAAGATATAACTAAGACTTTCACACTTAACTTCCAATTCCTATTACCATTTACTTGCCTAATAACATTTCATTCCATGTTCTCTCTTTGACACATGCTAATGTATTACGTAAACAATTTACATAATGTGACCATTGCTATAATGCCATAACACTGTGACACCACCCTTGATGGTCACAACAATGACAAACATAGCTAAAAACATCCCTTCCTAGGTTCTATCGAAGAATGGTTGTTTAAAATTAAAAACCGATTGCTGAGACCATGAATACAGTCCCACACCAAAGAAATGTAAAGATTCCTAAACCACTTTTCCTAAAAATAAAGAATAAAAAAATAGCAGATTAGTTTCCAGCAGTTATAGTAACCTAAAAGACTTTGATGAATCAAATTTAGTAGTATAAATCAAACCTTTACATGAGTGCTAGGAAAAACAGATGTTCGAGGCATTTCCTATACTTCACTTGATAAATTTTTTTCAGCTTGCTCAAGATGAATGCAGCTTGATCAGGAGTTGCAGCAATAGAAGTTATTCGATACCCATTGTCCCAACGTCTGTGAATACCTTCACTTGGATAGAGAAAATCAAGCTCAACAGCTTTACTTGGATTTCAATTCAATAAGGAAACAAAAGTGTTGGTTGCTTCTGCCATGAACCTGTTAGGCAGGCCTTTATCTTCAACATGTTCCTAGCAATTACCATCATGGTTCTGTTATTTCATTTAGGCACCCCATTTTATTGAGGCATATATGGAAGAGTAGGGTAATTTTTATGCCTTGGTTCTTTGGTGATCTTTAAAAAATATCTTGAAACATATTCCACTATCCCCTGTCCTCGGACTCTTCATATTTTTGTCACTAAACTTTGCAGCTTGCATGGAAAATGCAACCTGAACTTCTGTGAAGAATAAAAATAATGCTATCTAATTTTTCAGAACAAAAAGATCACCTGATTTGAAACCATGCATTCCTTCACATAACCACACCCCATTGATTTCCAGCAGTTGCCATTGATGTCACATAAAGTCCCTCTTTCGATTTCCTACTAATCCATTTAAATGGAAAAAAATCGCTCACTTTATATGATTGTTGTTTATAGAGTGTACCTAAGAAAAAGTGGTGCATCATCAGATCACTACAAGGAAGTTTAGTAAACACTCAAAAGCCTCAGCATCAAGAGTATTTCCGAGAAGCACAAACATTATCGATATTACTCCAACAGTCCAGAGTAACAATCAATACCCCAACTGTAACAACATGGGTTCCTTTATTTTAGGAACTACTATGGCTAAATCAAACTCCAGCAAACATTTATGAAAGCTTCTATACTCTTTAACTTTGAGATATCTAGCTTCTAGAATCTATACTCTTAAACTTAAAAATATTAATGGCGTGGAGATCTAATTTTAAGGTATTAGGACCATTTTTTCGATGCATGCATTTCACTTCAACAATGTTCCCTGCTATGTTCAGGTTGTTTAGAAGTTAGAACATTGTATAGGTTCTATCAAAGAAAGGTTGTTTAAAATTAAAAACCGATCGCTGAGACCATGAATACAGTCCTACACCAAAGAAATGTAAAGATTCCTAGACCACTTTTCCTGAAAATAAAGAATAAAAAAATAGCAGATTAGTTTCCAACAGTTATAGTAACCTAAAAGACTTTGATGAATCAAATTTAGTAGTATAAATCAAACCTTTACATGATTGCTGGGAAAAGCAGATGCTCGAAGTGTTTCTCGTACTTCACTTGACAAATTCTTTTTTCAGCTTGCTCAGGATGAATGCAGCTTGATCAAGAGTTGCAACAATAGAAGTTATGCGATACCCATTGTCCCAACGTCTGTGAATACTTTCACTTGGATAGAGAGAATGAAGCTCAACAACCTGAACAGGTGCAACTAGTAGTTAATGAGAAATAATGGTTTATTAAAGAGATAAAGATTATAAAGCAAATAAAATCGTAAATGCAACCTGAACTTCTGTGAAGAATAAAAGTACACAAACTATTTCGAAAATTACAGAGCAATTTCAGTACAGAACTCAATACAGGATCCCTTTATTGGGGTTTGTAGACAAACAAGGGTTAACAAATATGGGATGCATGGCCTACATTTTTGAGCTGGGAAACCTTACAATGCAATCCATCAATCTCTTCGTCCAAGTCCCCATGAATGGGATCTACCCTTAATTGCAATTGTTCGCTCTGGCGATTCGATCTGTTGCTCAGCCCCTCTCTGCAAAAATCAATCAATATCATCGTACACATATCTCCATGAAATGGATAAAATAGCAATGGGCGTGCTCAATTGACGGAAAGGTACCTTGATCGGAAGGGCCCTGAAGCATAAGTAGAATTCTGTCTGTGCACCGATGCCATCAACAAAAAGCTGATGTAGCAGTTTGAAAAGAAAAACTGTATGGGTTTCCAGAACGAGTCTGTGGGAGGAATGACACCATTGAAATCAAATTCCCAATAATTTTGAAGGGTAGGTTTCAGCGAATGGTCAGCCATTCTATGCAAAAATTAATCAATATCACTGTACACATATCTAAAATATCAACGGTCGTGCTCAATTGACGGAATGGTACCTTGATCGGAAGGCCCTGAAGCGTAAGAAAAATGCACGGATGCCATAAACAAAAAACTGATGCAACAAAAAAAATTGATGCAGCCAAATCCAGAAGACACCCACAAGTTCAATATTTTTTGAATGATCCACGACAGTCCACAGGGCCAAGGCCTACACAGTGGCCAGTGGATTCAAGCAAGATCCTCGACTCGACGACACAAGTCCTGGCCACTCCCATGTGACATGGAACAATGTTTCAGAAAACCTACCGAAGGTGGAAAAGGTAATACGAGGATAGTTTCAGTTATAACAAGAACTTTAATCTGACGGTGGAAAACATTTTAATCGTCTAACATCAAATCAGAGGGACCATAATAAGACACGTAACCCAAGAGGAGAGTTTATTTCAAAGGGGAACGCCTTACGGCATAATAATGGTAACGTAATAAGAATTTTATTTTCTAAAGTTTTACTTTAATAAAACTAAATATATATAAAATATTTGACTAAATTAATACTGGGTCAACTAATTAGCGATTGCAATATCCTTGCGCGATAGAGATAATAAATCAATAAAATCAAGTACAAAAATGTTGCAAACAATGATACCAATTGGAGTACACCTAATTTTAATGAGTTGATAATTTGATTTTCATTCATGTAACCTTTCGCGTTTTAAATTTGTTATCAACCCTCCAACACATTTAAAAGAAAAACATATGTTTTATTCTAGGACATGGTGTTGTTCAAATCAGAGAGTACGTGTGGCAAGAACGTGATTATTTTTCTCAGAAAATAAGGTACAAATCCAACTTGCATATAAATGCACATGTTTTAGCTTGAAGGATCGTTTGAATCGATTTGTTAGTTCAAACATCACATAGCCATCCACGGCCGACTTATAGTGAATGCATGGTGGCGTATACCCACCCCTTGATCTTTGTGATTCTCTTTGCACGACATAGTAGCAACTGTCACATTGCGTTGGTCACACAGTTTCTAGGCCACACATTTGGTTTGGAACATTAGAGATGTTATCACAAAAAAATTGATCATCTAGCCTAATTTACTAGATGGATCGAGGTATACCATGTAAAGCCAATTTTACCCTAGTAAAATTGGTTTCACTGTGAGAAATTACCTAGTAAACCACATTTATTAAGTAATTTATAGTTGAACTCATGAATAATAATTAAATAAGTCATTATTTGTTTGCTTTTCTTCTAGGAATAATTAATTTAACTAGTGTTTTATTATTGATTCTTGTCAAATTTGACCCAATCATGAAAAATAAACAAATAAATCATTATTTATCTTATTTTTCTCTAAGAATAATTAATTAATCACTAATTAATTATTATTCTTTGTTAAATTTGACTAAATCCCTTAAGAATAATTAAATAAATCCTTATTTGTTTATTATTCCTTAACTAATTCCTTGAGATGATAAATAAATAATTTATTTATTTATTATTTTTAAATAAAAGTTTAAATATTTTTTCCCTCCTAAACGAATATAATAAAATATTCCAAGTGGTTATTCCAAGAATGGGATGAATAATATTTTATTATTGCTCATTATTCGAGGATAACTCAATATTTTTTTATAAATAGAAGGGTTTTCCATTCATTATTCACTTTTGATTATATTCATTATTGCACTCACTCTTGTAACTCTGATTATTTTCATTGTCACTCACCATATTTTTGCTGGGTTTATGCATTATAGAGGAGAGAGACTCTACAGAAGTTGAAGACGTTCGAGGATAGACAAGAACCCATCCCATAGAGGGGGACTGGTAACATTTATATATTCTCTTCACACACATTATTATAAAATTATTCTTTACATATTTTGTTTCCATTGGATAATTATGGTTATTACTCTTTCGTTTGTTGTTTAACTATGATCGTAGCATAGATCAGAATTTTCGCAGGTTTTGTTTCTATCAATAGCTGCAGATCTACAATGTTTAGCAGCCATTTATATTGTTGAGATTGTTTTTCATCCACAATCTTAAGTGGATTCTTTTCATACACAATTGAGAAGAAAACACTACAACAAATTGGCGACTCCACTGGGTTTTATACTTCAGATCTATAAACTTGGGTGACCTTTGGTTTTTAGCTTAGGGTTTCTTCTTTTTTCAATTCTATTAATGCTTCCTAGTTTTTTAACCCTAGATCTAATAAATTTCTGACTTCCGCAACCTTTCTGGTTATTTCCGCAAGTCACAGGAACCAGCGGCGTCAATGGCGACACTTTTTTTTTCTGAAATTTGTAGACTAGGATCCTAGGAACATAAATCGCATTTTTCAGCCAAAAAAGTGTAATCTGGGCTTCAAAACACACCTTTCAGCACAAAAAGTGTGATTTTAGTAGAAAACAGGTCAGTACCTGCGATTTCCGGGTTTTAGGGTTTTTCCCACATCTGTTTATGGCTTTTGCTGAGAGCTGTCTACTGGGTGTTTGACCTTTGTCTCATCTTGCTTAGGCCTTGATCACTTCTGATTTACTCGTTGAAGTCGAATTTAGCCTCCCCTAGGGCTTCTAGTACACTTCCACCTTTCTAGGAGGAGTTTAGTTGAGTGAGAAGTCTGAGTTTCTGCAATGCTTTCAGCCACATTTTCTAGATCTATAACCTTTTGCTTTAGATATGTTAATATAGGTTGCTACCATCCATAGTTTCACATTTAAACTTGTTTGGTCATTCCCTTAGGGTCCCATCAGTTTCCCTAGGTGTTTCACCCATCTCCCTATCTTTTTGCAGCAATCTTCCCCTCTGGTTTTTTGCTGTTGCTGCACCACTTTCTAGTAGCTTAGAGTCACTTGATCCCAGTCACAGTGATATTCAGATCCCTTGACCATTTTAGTGTATTTCCCATCAGCTTAGCCACCAAGCAGTACAGTGTTTGCAAACCCAATTTGGGTGGGGTTTAGTTAATTGTTTTTCTGTTCATTTTATGTTATCTATTTTAGTTTATTTTCAGCAAGATTTTTTCTTTTTAAAAACACGATCTGCGCTTAATCAATTACTACACTTACACACCCAAGCACACCTTAAGCAAAGGGCGCTTGGTTTACACCGCTAAGCCAAGACTTAACATAATAAATTTATCTCACCACATCAAAGAAAAAAGATATATTGTTGATCTCCATTCACCATTTCTGTGTTCTGTGTGTCCTTCCATCATTGTGCCACCAAGGAGTGTGCCGCAGAGACTATTAGGCCTTCACCCCCAGTTTCCGCTTGGGCGTATTACTCCTCCCTGTCGGATTCGAGTTCATAGCCCTCCGAGTCCCCATACCGACTTTTCTCCTATTTCTTCTAATTCCTCATCTGATTCTAAGCCTCCTTCATCGCATGTCGTCACCATGTCTAGCCCCACAACTGGTGCAAGAACCCAAACTGGTGTTGGCTCTAGTTCTATACCGGTGGTCGCATCAGGCGGAACAGTGTCAAGAGCCGTTCCAACAACCCCCATGCTCCCCTCTATGGCTGGGTTAATTCTACTGGATCCTAATCAGTTGATAAACGACCCCATACACCATGATGCTAGTTGGCTCTCTATGCCGACAGACATCCCAAAGTTCGAGGGTATTTCTCGAGAGGATCCCACTAACCGTGTTCGATCCTTCCACATGTGGTGTTCGTCCAACTCCATAACCGATGACTACATTCGTCTTCGTCTCTTCCAATGCACGCTCACTGGAGACGCTGCAAAATGGTATGTAGACCAACCCTCCGCCTCTCATTCCATTTTCACGACACTTGTTAAAGTGTTCCTTTCATATTTCCAGTTACCTCTCTGGTACGACACTAGTACGGAGCTATTGACCACATTCCATCAGTCCTCTGCCACTCGCCTTTCTGACCATGTTCAAGAGTGGCATCGAAGGAGGAGCACATGTCATGCCCCGCCTTTCGAAGACTGTGTCTATCTAGATTGGTTTCTTAAGAGCCTTTTATCCCCCATTGGGAAAGATGTTGTGTCCCATTTTCCTCAGACCGAGGAAGAAGCTCTCCAGACTACTTTGAGATATGATCTGATTTATGCACAATCTGATTATGTCTATACCGTCATTCCAGACCTCCCTCGTCCTGGAAGTGCCAATGCACCCGGGGCACCTCATGCTGCCGACGATATTGTTGGATCCCTTTCACACTCTTCGTCATACCCTCAACAGAGTTATGGCTACTCGTAGGGGGCACCAGTTACTCCAACATTTATGCCCCTCCTGCTAGCAACATGTTTCCCGGACCCCAACCCATCTACCAAACTGTTGCTCCTTCTTATGCATAGCTTGGTGCTCCAACCCCTTAAGCATTAACGTCGCAGCATCCCATGCATCCTTAGCCCTAGTAACCACCGCCCCCTCAGGGCCAGGTTTTTTCACAACAGAGTGATACCAATCCCCAAAATTCGAAGAAAAAGAATAAGGGGAAGGGTAACAAGGGTACATAGAAAATTTTAGGGGTGAATGTTCGCCCTTTGGCGAAATTAAGGGGTTTTAAATTTTTAGTGGGCGAATATTTTGTATCACAGTACATCTTTACAAATCACCTCAAATAGCCCACCTTATTTTAAGGGAGAGGGTAAAAAAGGTAAATTTAGCCCTTGAAATTAGGAGTTACAACCTTCCATTCGCCCATTTTCAAGAATAGGTCTTATTTAAGTGAATCCATTCGCCCATTTTCAAGAATAGGTTTTATTTAAGTGAATCATATGGGCCAAAGGCCCAAATACCATATTTATAAAAGAGGTATGGTAAATTAATAAAAATATAAATAAATGAGAGGTATGGTAAATAAATAAAACATTTTTTATATTTACTCCATAAGTCACCTTATATACATGCAAGGGTGTAAACAAATAAAAATATAAGCAAAGTGGAGGTATGGTAAATAAATAAAACATCTTTTTATACTTACTCAAAAGGTATGGTAAATAAATAAAAATATAAATAAACTATACGCATGGTAAATAAATAAAACCTCTTTTTATATTTAGTCCATAACCCTCGTTCTATTTATGAAGGCTCAAGAAAGAGGTTTTATTTAAGTGAATCCTATGGGCCAAATACCATATTTGTAAAAAAGTTATGGTAAATTAATAAAAATATAAATAAACGAGAGGTATGGTAAACAAATAAAACATTTTTTTATATTTACTCCATAAGTCACCTTATATTTACAAACACTCAAAAAATACATTATATTTAGGTGAAACCTATGGGCAAAATACTATGGGACAAATACCATGGACTAGATTGTTATTAATACCATGCAAAAAAGCATTATTAACCCTAATATTAGTATTAATAAAAATAAAAATGGCACATGGTATTGACCCATGGTATTCACTTGGCACATGGTATTCACCTGGAATGTAGCCTATTTAAATGGGGGAATTAAACCAGCATAGATCCATCTTTACTCTGGATCTACTAACCCCCGAGAGGTATCAAATATCGTGATATGCAAACTAACAGAGTGAAAAAATATTTGATCCGATCAAGAGTAAAAATGGATGTTGTAATTTAATGTATGTTAAACATTTTAGCTTGGTTAAAATAAAAAATAAAATAAAAATCAACTATTAATTTTATTAATTTCTATAAATTACTAATAGTAATTTTTAAGCTCCAGGTTTATGATAACCCATGGTATTGACCCATGGTAATACCATGGTATTCAAGTGAGCATAAACTATTTAAAGGGGAAATTCTATCATCTTAGATCCATCTTAATTCTGGGTGTACCAAGTGCTCAGAGGGATAAATAGATTTCATCCCCCTAAGAGTGGTAGATGTGGAGTTAAGATGGATATAGGTTGGTTTTTATGATAATGAAGATATTAAATAGACTTAGGAAATTATATTGTAAAAAAATCTTAAGGTGAATGGTTAAAGCATAGACATTGGACAAGTATATTTGTATACTTCTGTTTTAAACTGAAACAAATCCAGGGCTAAAAGGAATGGATTGATTGCGCTAGTCATCCTTCTATAACTTTCCAACATATGCTGGAGTAAACAGATTGTAATTTTGGTAATTTTTCTAATTGCAAGCAGGAACATACTTGTGTATTGGCAAGGTGGTTACGAGGTCCCTAGAAGTGATGAATTTGAATTTTTCTTGGTTTTATATATAGTATTAGGTTTTTTCTCATGCTTTCTGTGAATGGCACGGGTGAATTTTATCCTACACCCACTAGGTTATCGATATGTAATTTCGGTAATTTTGATTTCAAAAGATATTTTAAAGAAATGCAATGATTTCATTTGTGTATTCAATAAACACAAGATTTTATAATTGAGTAAAATATTCGGCATTCTTGGTGAGGGATTCGCCAAAAAATTATATATACATATCATATTATTGATAAAATCGCCTTCCATTTTTCCTATATACCATGGAGATTCGCCCATTTATTATACATGTAAATTTAGGGGGGGTTCTTAAAATTTTCCCTACAAGGGTAACCAAGGTAACCAGCCTAGTGAATCCCAAGGGAACCAGCCTAATAGCAATAACCAGCAATAGGGCGACCAACCCAAGAAAAACAAGGTTATTCATATGAATAAGCCTTGTGCATGTTGTGGTGTACATGGCCACTATACACATGAGTGTCCTCTTTTACCCTAGATGTGCCAAAAGTGGGAAGCTCAAGCAGCTTCTTGTGGTCAACAATCGCCTCAGAATCCTGCGCCACCTCAACTGGCCGTGCTCACAAATCCTTTCCCTCAACAAGGATTTAATGCTTCTCAACCCGAGCCAGGTCAAGTAGCCCACCTCCCCTAACCTTCTGGTCCCAGTGACTACCAGATGCTTATGATGAACTTTGATGAGGTTAACCCCTCCAATATCAACCTACAAACTCGGTCGTGCCAATATGACAAGCCCTCCACCTTGTCTGCTACCAAGTCCAAAACTAAAGTATTCGCAGAGCCTCTTATGACACCAAATTGTCCTTTGCAGATCCCTCAACCTAAAGTTGAGGCCATTCCCAAGATCCCAAAGGGACCATTATGTCGTAATGTGGGTTCTAATAGAGGTGCCCATACATACAATATAATAGGTGACTTGGCACAATCACTTGCCTTCATGTCGACACTGGAAGCCCCCCAGTCGTTCCCTTCCCAAAAGAAAGCTCTAATAATTTCCTTGGGTGCAGTGGATGCTTCTGACGATGGTTTCATTTTCTTCCCCATTGATACATCAGAGCACCCCCCATTACCTTCATCGGTTGATTTCTAGATACCAGTTAGAATCCGTAATGCCATCATCTCCAGATGCATTATTGATGAAGGTGCATCCACCTGTGTGATGTCCACTGTTGTTTGGAAACAACTAAAGTCACCTGAGTTTTCCCCCTCCACCATCACTTTGTGTGCTTGGGACGGACACTACTCCCAACCCCCTGGCATGTACCGCAACTATTCACTGATTCTTGCGGGCAAGACTGTCCATGTCAATATCGAAGTCATTGATGCCCCTTTATATTACAACATTCTCTTAGGTTGTAGTTACACATATGTCGCATCTACGGTCTTTCGCAAGATATTATCGTTACCCTTGATCAATTGACTTACTATGAGCCGACATCCATGACCTCACCTGAGTCCATCATCTCGTCAGTGTCCAACAACCAGTCTTCAACTCCTTGCACCAGTGTCTCACTCGGAGTCTATAAGGATTCCTCATTGTTAGGTGCCTTCCCTGGTCCTCCCCCTCCCATTTCTGAACCTACTTCCATGAGTGTTTGCATGTTACAAGTGTCACGAGTTGCCCTTAAGTAGTCTGGTACACCTGATCAACAACCAACTCCTTAGCATCCTGTTGTTGCTCTTCCAGCTGAACCCTCTGGACCCACTCCCCCAGGACCTCCTCCATTTGTGGGTGCCTCTCCTATGTTCCCTCCAAGAATTGTTCCTCCAGGTCTTAACCATCCAAGAGCTATTCCACCAGGACATTATCTTGCCAGCCAAATACCTTTCTTATTCCCCCCTTTGGGAATTTTTTTTGTACCTATCATGGCTTCACTGGTCCTTCCTAACATGACTCTCAAGATCCCATTATGGTACATCGGCCCCCGTGCAAACTTTCCTCCTGGTCAGCCAAGACCTTATCATGCTTTGACCCCGGTTCAACTAGTCCCCATGACCCCTTTCACTTCTTCATTTCCTTCAGAACCTCAACAAGAACTAATTCCTGTTGCGAAAGCATCTAGCTAGGGGGGCAAAGGCAAAAGGAAAGATTTGAAGGACAAGGCTCCCCAACCTCCTCCAACCCCTAAGGCCCCAAAGCCGACACCCTCGTGCACTTTGTGTGAAGTTGTTGGGCATGCTACCAAGAATTGTCCTGAACTTCCTCAACTTAAACCGTTGGTTCATGAAGCATTCCCTGAGTCGAATATTCTAGAAGTCCATGTTAACATACTGGTCCCACCTAAGAAACTTAAAACGTTTCACACAAACCACCCTTGTGCCCTGTCTGATCTTCATTGTCACTATTCCCATTGTTTCCCTTCCCTCAATGAATTTCACTATTTCCTTGCGGAAATTCGTGAATACGAGGCCAATAGTAGTGGAGCCTCTACTCATCAACCTGTGGACTCTGGTACCACTAGTCAACCAGAACATGGAAACTCTGGCCCTACTATTGTGATCCCTCCCCTTGATGTCGAGATGACGGACACCACAAATCTTATGCTTTACCTATCATCATACTTAAGTTCCTCGCCGAAAAACCTTCCAGAGGTTACTCCGAGCATTTCTATCGACCCTTTTTCGACAGAATCCCAGGTCTCAACATCAGTAGACCCTCCGTCTACTAGTCCGTCGTCTACCATTCAAGACGATGTTTATGTGAAGCTTCTCCCTCATGTTGATGTACCAGGTAATGCCGCTGCATCATGTAGTCATTCTTCCTCCCACCCGCTCATCTCCCAGCCTGATGAGGACACCATGGAAGCTATGTCTACCTCAGATTACCCCTACCCTTAAGTAAGGGGGTATTTGTTTAGAGAAGTATGAAGGCCATTTCCTTCCTAATTCTCTCAATCCTCTCTACCTCAAGAAATTTCCTTCATAACACATCACTTTGATTTGCATGTCTTTATTTCTACCATGAAGTCAGGTAGATTGCATCATCTCATCTGTTGTCTTGTTCATCTTTAATATGGATCCATCATCCACACCGTATATTGGTCATGCTGACGATGTGAGTCACTTCTCCTAGAATATAGCCTCAATAGCCTGGGCCATTTTTACCCCCTTTCATATGTTAGTCATTTTAAACGGTGTGTGCATTGGATCTGCCACCAATAATCAGGTTGAATATGATGTAATGATAGGTTTTTAGGTTGATGCCCTCGCTCATCACATCCTTCATCTTCATGTTCATTTAGATTCATTGCTACTTATCATGCAATTGAATGGTGTGTATCATGTGCATAACTAGGGCCTATTTAGAAAATATCTATGAGTGAAGCTATTGGTACGGAATTTGAAACCATTACTTTCAATCATGTACCTAGAGCCCAAAATCACTATGTAGATATCATTGCAAACAATATTCTAGATTGCCATTTATCACATGTATATTACAGAAGATAACCATAAAAAAAACAAATGGTGAACCATCATCGTCATATAAAATGCATAATCATATTATGTATCATAAAAGCATTTGGATCCATAGCTCTAAATACATCTGACATGCCCATAGCATGTTACAGAAATCATAGTCAAAGGTACCCACATGTCCCTAAATCTAGTCACTGTTCGACGGATCTTGCGCCAAAAGCTCTACTCCACCTACACATGGATCATGTATTTCCTAACCTGCCATCGCCACGCACCGCACGATACCTCACCACTTTGAGGGAAGACTGGTGCACTCATATGTGTATCGATCCTCTAAGTCGTTCCATCCGTGCTCTGAAACCCTAGTCAAGAGTACATAAAACCTACGATGCAAATTAGTAAGCAGTGTAGTATCCTTTGGACCCTGCTGTGACGATGATGTCCCCCGATCTGCAACCCCAGGTGTTGCAGCTTGACCTGCATATCCTGCTTGCTTCACCGGTGCTATGTCTGCATACAACATTTTTCACACTTAGTACCATATACATGTGATAGAAATATAAAATGCACCATAAAACATAGCACCTTAACACTTATCGTCTGGTCCCCATGCTCGATCGGGAGGAAGTGGTAAGTCAGGATCCCCCTGATAGTTCATCCCGCTATAAGGGTAGGTGTCAATGTAAAGGGGCATTTGATCCCAGTGTGAGAAAAACTTGGGTTGGAACACCCATATGACTCCCCCTCTTCATCCTCTCCACAGTAGCTGCCTCCAGCGGTGCATCATGGGCTCCTGTGGGTCCCCATCTCATATCTGTATGTGAGGACAGATAGTGCGTATCTTCTCAAAGAAGAACACACATAGTATTGTACCAAAAGAACAATCACAATTCAGTTGCCTCTTGCAAAGACTCAACTATTGTTTCACCGACGACAACATCAGATGGGCCCACCCATAGTAGGTCCTAGCCAAAACACTCTCAACTAACATCATATGCCCACCAGTGATGTGGCAAAACACCTGGTTGCCTAAGACCCATAACACAGCTACAGAAACAACCTACATATCTAGCCTCTCTAGATCAACAAGAAGAATATTCATTCCCTTGACACGAACGCCCCATCGACAATGGTGCTCCATGAACTCAGTAATGTTCCTCCCATGAGGTAAGATCGGATGAATATCCCCCACCACTCCAAGGGGAGGCAGTCTGGTCAAAAAGTAAATATCCTGTAATGTGAGCTCGATCTTGTGCCCCTGCATGACAAAGACCTCCTGGTCTGGATCCAAGTAGCTCACAATTCTTGATAGCAACGGCTCACCTGCTCTCATCAATGGGTTCTCTATCAACTTGAGAACCCCATAATGAGCCAATGCCCTTCGAACTGCTTGGTCCCCTTGAATCTTGGATCAAAGAGTATCCAAGTCTCGTTCACGCCAGTTGATTTTCATCACAAGTTGCGTCATAGCCTTAATCTGCAAAGCTATTTTCATCACAAGTGGATTTGCTTGAGCTTGCAACTTTATTCTGCCTTTGCACTGTCAATAACCTTCCTCTTGTATTTGTCACATACATGTGTGCTACCTTTTGCTACTGTTGATGGTGTTGCTCGCTGTGACATCACCGCTATTTCATATTGATATCCTTGTCCATGAACAACTTGATTTCTTCATAGATAGGCAAGTTCATAGAAACATGATTGACTACATCCCCAATTGTTCTTTGAACGGTGTCTTCGACTCTGCTCTCCTGGAAGCCATTGTACCTTTTCTGCTGAGAGGAAGACGAACATCTGTGATACCTGGAGACATAGCAACACTCATGAAAAACAATATGTTAGTCAAAAAACAAAACAAGCTAAAGGAATGACATGCAACATACCTATGTGATTGTTTGTGAAGATTCCGTAATTTCCACCTGGAGGCTGGGAAACTGACTGCCAAAACTGTGCAAGGAAGAGTTCAGGATGTGGGGAGGCTGACCGACTGCTGGAACTGCGCAATGCACAGTCTAGCCTGGCTTGCTAAGGACTGAAAATGAGCAATGCACAATTTCAGTTAGCCTTGACATGCAAACCAACAAACTGCATTGTGCATTTTCTGGGACTAGCAAGGCACTTCCTCCCTAAATTGCGCAATGCAAGCCTAGAGGTCAGTGTTGGGCCAAACCTGCACAATTTTTGGAGGGAAGGCAGAGCCTTCACTTCTAGAAATGCGTAATGCTAGCCGTGCAAGGCTAGGTTCGGGCTAAGGCATCCCAGACCCGCCGATGGGCGACTAGAAGCATGAGAAGTCTGAATGAATGGTGAAACTAAGTGTAAACAACAAAGAATGGTCATACATGAAAACAACAAGTGAATGATTCAGAAAACGGGAGAACATGCATGTGTGTGAAACGGGTCGCTACAATGGCAACTGTCGGTGCAAAAACAATGTCATGCATGCGACAGAAGTGAGATGCGAACGAAAACTAAAATGATGCTTCTACAAGCTAACATACATCAAAATGACAGTAATCGCTTCTTGAAATCAAGCAGACAACATTCACACAAAGCGAAAAAGAAAAAAAGGGTGATAGAAACGCAACGCAAGACATGAAAAATAGACCTATCCTGAAACAGTTAAGCTGAAAGTGCCGAAGACTCCTAGATGCAATGTGGGATTTCAGAGCTGCAAGGTCGATGTGAGGAATGTGCTCTTCAACATCCAATTCATTAGTTTTGATAATATTGAGGTTATGACGCGCGTGCCACAAATCTAGGAAAAGGCGACACTTGGTGAGAGGTTTCTAAAATGATCTATGCATGTAACCTCCAGCTGCTAAAAATAGATTCCTAAATCTAGGGATGCCTTTTGCATGCTGCCTTTTTCTATTTTAGGAAGAGCAGCCCATGCATGCAAATCAATTTTATTTAGTCCCGGAGGGAACCAGTCAAGTTGAAGGCACATGCGACACCATACTTGACTGAAAGGGATTTGCGTAGCTTCTGAGAGGAACTAGGCTTGCTGTCCTAGAGGGATTGTGAAATTTTTGGGAGGAGCAGGTGACTGTTGCCCATTATTGGACAATTTCTGGGAGGAGATGGGTTGGTTGTCGCAGAAGGATTGCACAATTTTTGGGAGGAGTAGGTGAATGCTGGCCATAATTGCGCAATTTCTGGGTTGAGCTGCAATGTTGGCTAGATTGCGCAGTTTTTCCAAGGAAGCTTGTCTGACTGTTCTGCGTAATTTTGGAGCTCAACAGTCTACCCAACTGATTTTCACAATTTCTAGGCTCAGTTGCAACATTGGGCAAGATTGCGCAATTTTACCAAGGAAGACTGTTTGACTACATTGCACAATTTCTGAGCTGAGCAGGCTGGCCAGCATATTTGTGAAATTTCTGGAGGGAAGGTTGGTTCCTCTCTAGAACTGCACATTTTTCTGAGAGAGTTTCTCAACCAACAACTAGCCCAAGTCCGGAGTGGCAGCGTGTGAGGGGAGTGAAGCAAACTAACATGCACCGGTTGGAAAGCTATTGAAAAACCAATGAAGCCTATGTACTTGATAGTGCAAGACATGCTGCTAGGATGGTTGGTAGGGAGGCTCCAAAACAACGATAAGGCAAAATTTTGGAGGGTGGTTGTAGCCGCTACAACAACATGATAAATTATGAGTTGGTACCTAATTGATGAGACGATTTTTGGGAGGAAATTCTTTGGCAAGGACATAATACAATTAGAGGCATGGTGCACGGGCCATGAATTTTTGTGGCATTGCGATCCAGGAGGATCTATTGATGGTAAGTTGAGTTAGCAATTAGCATTAGAGAAATTTTGAGGTCTAAAATGGGTCTCCTAAGGAATATTATAAACTAATAGTGGACAAAATAAAATAAGATTAGATTACCTCATCAAGTTTTTTAAACTATTTTTCGACTTATCTCCCTATGATTTTACTCAAATTTCGAGTGGGAGCACTCGTTTGATGCAGAATATAAATTTTCACCCAAGGAGTACCTATTTTACATACTTTTGATAGACCCTACTACACGAAAAATGTGAAATACATGAAAAACATTATTGCTATCATGGTTTTCATGTATTTTACGTTTCTGGTGTAGTAGGGTTTATCGAAATTAGGCAACATGGGTACTCCTTGGATGCAAAAGTAAATTCAGCATCAAACGAGTGTTCCCACTCCAAATTTGAGTAAAATCATATGGATATAAGTTGAAAATACGAGTTGAAAATGTAGTTTTTTATTTTTTTGTATCTTTTTACCTTTTTACTCCAAAACTGCTAAATCATCCCGATGGTCGACATCATCATATTAAATCCTATTGGTTCTTATAAAGTTGATGTTTTTTGTACATTTTTGTTTTGGGGCCCATTTTTTACCTCAAAATTTCTCTAATGATTACGATCTAGGTGGCGGTTCACAGGCCTGCGAATCTATTGGTGAGGAGTGGAATCATAGGCTGATCTGGGATCTAGACACTGAGAGATCTATCTTTGATTGGGTGATTCAATGTCATATTGTGATAGTTCAATGGTTCTTATGGGACCCTGGTATTGGTACTCAATGACTTTGGACAACGAAATTGGTAAATAGATGTGAATTGCGTGAGGGAAAGTGATCTTGGGGAGGGAGGATTTGTAATATTCATTTCCCTGATTTTTGGCGTTGCTAAGATGGACCTCCAATGATGGTGGCAACCAGGTTATAGGGGTGACATAACCCATTTGAGTGTGAAGGCAGAAAAAATATGGTATTTTCTGTGGTTTTTACATTTGGTATTTTCCCATGAGATTACCTTCCTTGTTCTGGTTTCTAACCCGAAAGCTTTGAAGGAGCAAAATAACATTTTTTAGCGTAAAAATTGACTTAAAAAGTATTTCAAATTAAAAAATAGCTTAAATAAAATAAGTAAAAAGAGAATAGAAAAAAAATAAATTAAAAACTTCTATAAGATGGGAAATAATTCCATCAAACCTTTAAAAGGGAGAATGAGCAAAACATTTGGATCAATCTAAATTTATTTATCATATTGATATTTTATTTTAGGATATCTTTTTAGTAGATCCATCAAAAGTTCACTAGTGTGTTTCAGTGTTTCAGGCTAGCAATTCGATACGTGACAGACTACATTGCAAACCATTGGCAAGGACTTCATTTCCCACCACTAACAATAATACTAACCGGAACATTATAATGTTCCAGATCTATTAAAGATTTTTTCTGTTTTGGAATATCCCAAGCACTCGTCATTCGTTCTCCTTGTGTTTTGTTGATCATCTGTCTAAAATGCATCGTAGGCAGGTGAAGGAATTAAATACGAATGATAACAATTTGAACAGTTCATGGCAACGAGGCTTTGTTATACAAATAACTCGTTTAAATCTAACCTAGGTTGCGAGGGGCTCCAAAATAATTCTTTGAAAGGAAACTCAATTGATTTATATGAATTTTTCATCGATATCATAAACTGAGACGAAGGTATACTTTATAGCATTGGAATCTAAACAACAAACTCTAAAGCAGATTTTTCGTCGTTTGGTACACCGAAACCGAATCCTTTCTATGTTATCAGTAAAACTCAAATAAAACCCAAATAGTCATTGTGATGACCCCGTGAAACATGTAAATATGGAATGTTACTGTGGTAAGAAACTAATGTGAGTTGTTAATTATTGTTTACTAAATGACATTATCTTATTTATGAAATTGAAAATATTGGAATATATATCTTTGAAATGCTGGCAGCCTCTTGGTGGAGGATTTTTAAAGAAAAAGAAATCAGTTATGAAATTGAAAAACTACCCTTTCACACAGGAAAAGTCCTGGGAAGGAAAACCCCTGGGCTGTTGGGACAGACAGGGGGGGAAAGATTCCAAGAAAGGGAAAGAAAGGAAAAAGGGTTAAGTCTGGTAAGGACCAGATAACCCAAGCACGAAGGTGCATGAGTCTTGTTGAGGGCTGCAGGCCTGCAAGACAGCTCGGGGGGAGAATCCAACATGCTGATGGATCTCAAGGTTGGGTGGATAAGAGCAAGTATGAAATGCAGGTGAACTTCTGGAGCGCTAACTCCTGTAACTGGTAGACCAGGTACGAGTTATTTACAAGATTTAGACTACAGTAAACAGTATACTGAGTATATAGATGGAAATTACAGTTGAATCTGAATCTCTTTTAATAGCTATATGTAAAGAGAAATATAACAGTGGGATATCTGTAAAATATAAACATTATGTACAGTTCAAATGAATATCTGGAACTAGCTGTATAAGACAGTAAATGAGAAAAATCATCTGCTGAATACGATTCATGTTATCTATATAAACTGTACGAAACCCAAATGTGGTCCTGAAAGACCATAGCAGTATGCAGAATATTTATGTAAACAGTGCAGATAAATAGTATTGCACGGCGTGGTACCCAGCTACGGCATGGTGTCCAGCCAGAACGGTAGAAAGATTCATTGAAATACCAGAACAGTAGAGAGGCACATTTGAAATATCAGTGCTGTGCATAATAAATAACGAAGCAGTAACGAAAACTTAACAGACCCTGTTCCGAGGGTTCAACATTCCATTACATTTTGAAACATGTATGAAAGCAAATACTGTGTTATCATAATACGCTACGCCAGGACTCATCCGGCTCAGCGCATAAGTAACCAATACAAATAATCATTGAAAAGTCGAACATTATATCACCTGAGAACAGAACCCAGCCGTGGGTAAACGGCCGCGTACCCCGCTGTGGTACAGCTACGTAATAAGAAACAAATACATACGACTGTTACAATAAAACCCTCTAACAGAATAACTCGACTCTGTTAACCAATGGAAATAACAATAAATCTTATCGTAAGGCGAGCTCAAGGCATGTTCCCTGAAGCAAGATTATTAGCGTATAAGACAAGACGGCCATGGGTGCAAAACTTGACCGAATGAAGAAATATAAACATCGTATTCAGAAGAGGAAAAGAAGTATATTAACGTTAAGCTATATAGAAACCCTTGATGGGTATAGCGGAAGCAATGTTTATTAAATGTCCAGAGAATCGAATAATACCATATAGTTCTTCACAAATACAGACAATAATCTGAGAGTTCATATTTAACATTTTTAACAGCATGAGAAACAAAGAGGGGCGAATATTCAGACTTCAATTTCAGGCATGGAGGCCGTGAACCCTTAAAGTAAATGTACATACAACCATGGGGCATATATGCCAGAAACCGTATTTAACATAAGTCTAAATAAATCAAACAAGACACAGGTTCCGGCATGGAATGGCCGACCGCGAATCATAACCCAGGGTTTGGTCCGAATGCAGAAACCCTGAGACAAATAAAATAGAGAACGCCATGAGGAACTCCTCTGGCCAAGAAATCGATACCAAACAAATCTCATATGTATAAACCCTTACCCATCAGGTTAAATCTCAAGCTCCGCATCTAATCAAGATATGAGTACACACCTGAGAGCGCCTTGGGCAGCATAATCGTTCCTTGAGCGGTAGGAGGGTCGTAGATGCAACCGGCAAATGCATCCGGAGTTAGCTCATGAGTAAAACAATCCAAAACTAATCAACTCTGAGAAAACAAACGCATTGTATATATATCTGAACAGCCGAAGAGTAGACGAGTAAACGACGGGCATCAGTCATTATTATACCTGAGATAGCAATGCAGAACCTGGCAAATGGTGCAGGGGAGGAACCGCCGAGCTGAGTAGTATTCGGCCTCACCAGACACACGCAAATGAATCAAATCAAGTGACTCGGTGGTATATGAATCACCCTCTAAACCCTTGGGCGAGTTTGAGCCCTTAGATGTGAGTATTGAATCCCCATCGTTCATTCAAGCGGGAGTCTGGGCGCGAAAGTCCACAGCGTGACAACCGAGGAGTCACATGGCTTCAGCACGGTGCTAGGCCACCTGGCAAGGGTGGGTGAAGTCAATTAAAATTCCGTCCACCACCTGGCGCCGGAGTTGGACAGAGCAGCAATCCGGTGAATGAACTAACTTGACTTAGACATTAATTCGTGAAGGTCGCCAAGCGTAATCATATAGTATTAAGTCAAGAGTGAGACTTTGTGTTGATAAGGTTTGTATATATATATACAGCAGCGCGTTTAATACTTGAGAACGATGCTTTACATATGTGTATTCTATGTTCGAATAGATGGGTGGGGTAAAATTTAATAAGCCTTGTAACTATATTTTTTTTCTTTTATTTTTACATATTTATCGTTGGGATCGTGACAGTCATAACGAATGAACATTATGTGGCCTTACTACATATGTCTAGCACAATTGTGTCGACACTGTACTGACGCTGGTGGGCATACGCCGACCGAATTATTTTTTACCCTAGCTACATTTCATGATTTTTTTATATTTTGATGATCAATATTGGAAACCATTCTGCGGCGCCCTGCACTTAGATTTAGCAGGTATTGCTGAGACGGTGGTCACTATGGATTGAAAATGTTTGAAAGTTTGGATTGAGGTTGCCATGATATTGATAAGCTGAAGCACTGCGATATAATGGAAAGGCACAAGATTATCTTGCTGTTGTGTAACGAGGAGCAAAAGCCATGAGATTAGAGAAAGTAAATCTGTTATAGTCAATCGACGTTAATGGGTTCCCAACTATAGTATGGTCTATACAAAATATATAATTGATAAGGCAGTGTTGAAATTAGTAACTCCAATCTACCAACCAATAAATGTGACGTGGGCCCGGGCTATGAAAGTTATCCCGTGATCAATGACGGAATTACAACCATGCACCATTCATGCATCGCCCACCATTGGTCGTCGAAAGCATTTACCACCTAATACTTAATTTTCTGAACGAAGCAACACTTTTGTTAATGGAAAGTCCATTTTGACTGATGACTAGTTCCGCAAATTCGATGATTGATTTTGCTGGCAACATGTCCGCAAAATACGTTTAGATATTAAAGTTATCAGTTACTTTAATATGTCGTAGCTTAACGAGGGATCATATTCTGGTATAATTTTGAAAAAAAAGTGGTAAGAATTTTTGTAAAGAATTTTGGTAATTTTTTTGGAAATTTAGGTTACAAGTGTCAAACTTTAAAATTTTGGCTCGCTCAAGGGTAAAAAATTTCAATCAAATTTGTCCCATAAATGTTCTTTAATATGTTTGTTGTAATGATTAAGTTAGTGGGTAGATTGAATTTCAAAATCAAAGAAGTAGGCATCTTAGTCTTTCATTAAAAATTCTACGGTCGTTGTGCAAAAAAAATAATGGATAATCTTAAATTAATTATAATTATAATTCTCTCTCTTGCTCTTTCTCTCTCTATATATAATTGTTAATTAATATAAAAATTTAATATAATAAGAGGTTAAATATTTTTTTGACCAAAATAGAAAACAGTGTAATTTTAATTTTGTTATATTATAACTATTAAGTTTTAATTTAAAAAAAGTTATAAAATTAAATTAAATTAAATTAAAATATTTATAAAATATTTTGATTTTCAAATGAGTTATGATTTTTGGGTATGTTATATTGATAAGTTATGATATTGGACCATGGTATTGTAACAATAATTTTTTTTTTAATATTAGTTTAAAAACAATTTACAATTTAAAAATAAAAAATTATTTTTTAATTTATTTATTTCAAAACTTTAATAAACTTCATAAAATCTGTTTAAAAATTTCAAAACTAATTGAAATTCAACGTTTTTATGACAAAAATAAAAAATAATATAACTTGGCAAAATACTCATCAACCCTTTACAATTTGGTGGGTAGTAACCACTAGTAAGTCTACACATTTACAATTTTACTGTTGTATTAGTGGTAAAGAAAACATAAATAATGGTGAGAAGTAACTATTGGTAAATATATCTCGTTACATCTTATTTCTATCTTTTCTTTTTATGCGAAGCCTTGCTTAAATTATTTTATAATGTTTTTAAAATTTTAATAAACTTCATAAAATTTGTTTAAAATTTTCAAATATAATAGAAAGTCAAAGTGGCTTGAAATGTAAAAAAAAACATGTGATGGATCTTGAAGTCTTATATCTAAATATAACCAATAAGTAGATAACTTAGTCCTTGTCACTCACATTGAAAGTTATTTTATGGGAAGAGTTTCATAAATAAATATTAGACAATGTTTATTTACTAGAAAATGTTAGCTAAATTAACAATGATTAATAGGAAAACAGAATGCTATAGTATTGCTTTGGGTTATGGGAACAGTTTGTCTAATATTTATTTATTAGACAATGTTAGCTAAATTAACAATGGTTAATAGGAAAATGGAATGCTATAGTATTGCTTTGGGAGGAACTAATAAATTGATATGTGAAGTGGATGGAATTCATAAATTTTGGTGGGTAGTAACTACTACTAAGTCTACACATTTACAGTTTTACTCCTATATTAGTGCTAAATAAAGCATAAAGAATTGTGAGAAGTAACTATTGGTAAATATATCTCTTTACATCTTATTTCTATTTTTTTATGCAAAGTCTTGCGTAAATTATTTTATAGATTTTTAAAATTTTAATAAACTTCTTAGAATTTGTTTAAAATTTTCAAAACTAATTGAAAGTCAAAGTGACTTGAAATCTCAACAAAAAAACATGTGATGGATCCTGAATTCTTATATCTAAATATAACCAATAAGTAGGTAGCTTAGTCCATGTCACTCAAGTTGAAAATTATCTTACAAGAAGAGTTGCATAAATAAACATTGGACAATGTTAGCTAAATTAATAGTGGTTAATAGAAAAATGGAACCTGTCACACAAGTTGAAAATTATCTTATGGGGCAAGTTGCATAAATAAATATTGTGGACAATGTTAGCTAAATTAATAGTGGTTAATAGGAAAATAGAATTCTATAGTATTGCTTTGGGAAGAACTAATAAATTGAGATGTGAAGTGGATAAATTAATTGCTTGCTAAATTTTGGTGGGTAGTAACCACTAGTAAGTCTACACAGATAGAGTTTTACTCATATATTAATGCTTAAGAAAACATAAAGAATGGTGAGAAGTAACTAGTGCTAAAGAAAACATTAAGAATTGTGAGAAGAAAACATAAAGGATTGTGAGAAGCAAAGTCTACTGGTAAATAGATCTCCTTACATCTTATTCCTATGTTTGTTTTTTATGCAAAGTCTTGCTTAAATTATAGTGGGAAGTAAGTGATCATAAATATGTTATTTACTTCCTTTAAAGCTTAAGAATAAAAAATCAAAATATGTGAGGCAATCAACCACATGGCATTATCTTGTGCAAACACTACAATAATAACTTTAAGTTATGGTCCAATCAAATGTTTGAAAATCAATTTTTTAATAATATTAAAAATAAATATTTATTTTCCAAAGTTAAACATTAGAAGTAACACTGGTCAATGCTAAACTAAGTAAACAAGCAAATTGATTGGTAGAGCCTTGCCTTGGAGGGGACTAATAAAGGCTTTCTTTTTAATATGTTTAGTGTGCTCCTTAAATTTGGTTTTCTTTTGTTAATATGTTTCTTGTGATCATTACATTTTATTTAATTTGGTTGGTAGGTTGAATTTAAAAATTAACTTTGCTATGAATGGAATTGAATTTCAAAACAAAATAAAATAAGTTTTCTTCTTACATTTGTTTTTATATTAAAGTTGATTCCATTGATAAATTGAATTTTGATGCAGAAGCATCCTAACAATTTTTCTTTTCCGCATGAGGGAAAACTCATTATAGATATTTACGTCATAAGAATCTATTTGTTTTTATTTTGGGTATTTTATGGGACAATTGTAGCTAGTTAGTTAGTTGAGGTTTGCAAAAGTGTCCAGATGTAATCACAAAAGAGGTATTGATATGAAGCAACATCAAGTAGCCTCCCTTTCCTAAGAGAAAAAAGAAGAGGACCAACTGAGTAAGAAAAATATATATATCAAATAGTCTCTCAAAAGAAGAGGATAAAAAAAGGAGACAGAGTATGGAAATAACTCCGAAAACATCACTTAAACCCTGTATATTATCTATTAAATAAATAAATACTATTCTCCTTGGTTATCATTGCCTTTTTCCCTTTCTATTTGTCTAGATCAGTCAAAATCCTAAGGGTCTATTACCAAACATGTTTTTGATTAATTGAATTTGGCTCAAAAATAAACATTTTGTGGAATCCAGGGTCAAATCTCCTAGCCTCACTTTTCCTTCAATACTCCAACGTAGGAGTCTACGATCGTGTGGTGAATGAAATTTTGGGTTCACATAGAGTGAGACCCATTGGGATATTGGAAAATTTCAATAGTTGTTCAGAGTGCTAGAAAATATTTTGAGCTAGAGACTCGTAGGGTTGAGAACCTAATGCCAATGGATTGAGTGGTCAGGCTACAAAATAAATCATAGTTCAATTCCTGATAGCACCAAAGCATAGTAAAATCAAGCATTCGAGGTTCTTAACTTCACCCCAGAGTTTAAAACCACATGTAGTTAGTTTGTACCCTCCTCGCACCACCTCCCATCCCTCCTGCTTACGTTATTGTATTTTCCTCAGGCACTAGATCTCATCTACGGATAACCAAGCACACAAACACACTAGGAACTCCCAACTTACAAGCACTTTGCAAAACAAAAATCTACAATATTGAAATCAATAAAGTACACAGAGATATTGATACCATATACAAATCTTTATTAGGACGTCCATAAAAGAATCACGAGGCTCTTGTACTAGAGATCATGGCCCTTCATATCACTAGTAGAACTAGTATACAAAATTACGACTTCAGGTCTCATTCTATAGATCCTCAATCGATGAACAAAACACAAAGATAAATAACCTAACTTACTCGTTATATAATTCCTTCTTCGTCATCCCAAATATTAATCTTTATTAGTCCATTGATAAAAGAATCATGGGCCTCCCGTACTAGGAATCATGGCCCTTCAGATCACTAATACAACTAATATACGAAACTAGGGCTTGAGGTATGATTATATAGATCCTCAAACTAGCCACAAAGCATAGAGATAAATAACATAACTTACTTGTTGTAGAATTCCTTCTTCTTCATCCCCTTCAATCGTTTTTATCTATTTTTCTAACTATCCTTTACCATAAAAAGCATATAAATATTTGCTCCATTAAACCTCTGTCACACAACTGCTAACATTAGGGCTAGTTCCCTTTAGACCATATTGCACATCATCTTAAAGCCCTTATTGTTCAGAGTTCCATTATCAAACAGACTTCTTGAAAACAACTCAACAACCTTTCTACACAAACAATATCCCCTTAAATCTCTTTGCTCACCTTTTTTGCAACTCAATAATATATCAACCTTACTTACTAAGGCTCTAAGGCCTTTTGACTCCCCTTGTAGGCTTTCAGCCTAACCTAAGACTATCCTTTAACTTATGGCCTTACTACAAAATTATTATCACTCCTCTTCTTTTCCATAACTGGATTCTTTAGTGCCTTTTCTGGCCTACTCAAGGCTTAGGCTACCCTTCTTAAGGCCTCACCACCTTTTCCCAGTCTTGTACAAGCTCTCAAATTATTGTTGGAACCTTTAGCGAACCTATAACTCCTTTTCCGAGGCTTCTTGACTTTGATCAACCTTACTGTTACCTGATCTAAACCTCTACAAATCTATGTTATGATTTCTTAGCTTGTCTATGCATTCCTAAGGCCTTATGTCTTCCACTATGGATTCAACACTCTCTCTTCTTTACAATCACACCCAGATTGCAATGGCTTGACTTTTGTTCTATCTTTCCACAACAAAGACACCTTGTAGCCTCTCTTTCTTATTGATTTTAGGTCTCTTTGAGCCTATTCTAGACCTTCAATCCTCCTCATATCATAAACAAAAATTTGGCCTATCTAACCTCTAAAATGTTAGTCATAAAACACTTGAGTCCATCCTCTTCTTCATGAACCAAACATAGAATTCAACCCCTTCAAGATATGTTATTCATCCTTTATTAAGAAAAATAATTCTATTCAGCCTCTCTTTGAAGATTTTCAGCTCTCCTCTTGGGCTACATTTTCCACAAAAATAATATTGCTATGTGTGAGACCTTTCTATTGGTCTCCTCTATTTATTCTCTTCTCTCGGGTTATTTAGGAAAAATATTGATCTTAGGGTTTTATTCTCTCAACCCATTATAATAAACTAATAATATCTTTAGATACCAAATTCATTGCTTTGGGTATAAAATCCAACATTAGGTAATTTCCCAACCAACATCTTTTGGCAGGTTTCCATCTCTTAGAAATACCTACCGAGCTACCTAAAATTCCAACATACGTAAGGGGTAGCCCCACCTCGAAATCAACCTAAATCATCCATTCCATTCTCTACCCTTCGTCGTTGATTAATATTAGTAGTACCCACTTATGTTTGACTCGAATTCATGTTAGGAGTAAGTCAAGGTTCTGATGCCTCCCCTATTCCCAATCATCATACCCTTAATCATATGCCCAGTCCAAAAAAATTGGAGTTAATTATAATTGAGGCTTAATTCAAGTCTGTGGTCCCAATAAAGTTCGGTCAAACAACCACCACTACTACATCCGAGTGGTATCCAAGCTCAAGGTTCGATAAATTTCCATAAGAAATGGTCAAATACCTACAAAACACATGTTGCCGAGATGAGGATGTTGAGAGAGAAATGTTATGGGTGTGGAATTAATATTGAAGTTAAGGCGTATCTAAGAAAGAGAGGAATCCATGGAGACAACTTAGAGAAGGGAACTTGATGTGGTAGACATCAGTGAGAGCGAAGATAGAAGCTCATAAGAGGAGATGGAAGGAGATCCAGGAAAAGGACCAATATAGGAGTAACTAATAAAAATAATTACCAAGGTAGGATCTAGGTCAAACATGGAGGTGCCATTTTATGATGGCAACTTAAATTTAAAATAATTTTTTAACTGGATCATCACATTGGATAAGTAATTGATCCATGAAGATGTTGATGTTGACCAAAAGTTCAAATATGTTGTGACTAGATTAAGGGGACACATAGTATTATGGTGGGACAAATTGCAAGTATACCAAAGGAATAAGGGAAATGAAAATATTAAGACCTAGGAAAAAATGGTGGCCATGTTTAAAAGAAAATTCATGCCCAAAGGTTACCAATTGAATTCATTTAGGCAAATGCAAAATATAAGGAAGAAAACTATGCCAATGAAAGAGTACATTGAAGAATTATATGGACTAAACATCAAAGTAGGAAACATAGGGAAAGATGTTGAGAACGTGGCCAAATACATAAATGACGTAAGGTATGATATTTATGATGAGATTGGCCTCTTTCCCCTAAAGTTACTGGTGGATTCCTATCAAGCAACCTTAAGAGTAGAAGAGAAATTTCCTAGAAAACAAAGTCAAAGAAATAGAGGAAGGCAGAAACTCCTAAGATGGGCGAGTCATTAATGCTAAAGACAATCTAGGTTAAGAAGGAAACTCATGATACAATGAAAAAGATAAGTTTGTCTAGGATGATTTGCAAATATAAAAGGAAATGTTACAAAATGGTCATTGATGGTAGCATTGACAATGTGGTGTCTACAAAGATGGTGGAGAAATTAGGATTGTAGAGGATGACACATCTTACTCATATTGAGTGTCCTAGCTACATAAAGGACATCATATTTTGGTAAGTGAATAAAGTAGGGTATAATTCTAGATTGGTAGCGATAAAGATGAAGTGCTATGTGGTATTATGCCTATGGATGTATATCACATTTTGTTGGGACGACCATGGTAGTATTATAAGAGAGACGTCCACGAAAGGAGGAATACATACACCCTTCAAAAGGATCGTCATAATAATGTGATGTTACTGTTGAATTATGAAAGGGAACAGGAGGAATTAGGTCCAAGCATGCTAATGGTGAGTGGGGAAGAATTGCCACAAGAGATTAATAAAAATGAAGAGCTACATTTGCTTTGATAAGTAAGCCTAAAATTGTACTTACCAATACAAACATGAGTGAATTGTCTACCAAAATAAAAGAATTACTAGATGAGTTTGCTGACATCATTGTTGATGAGTTTCCAAATTCCTTACCATCTATAAGGAGCATCAATCACCACATAGCCCTGATTCCAGGTGAGAGTTATATATTAATTATTTTTACATCTAATAATAATTTAGGATACAGTTATATTCATTTTTTTTCTTTTTCTTTCAGGGATATATAGCATGAAATAAATGTTTTGAGATTTATTATGAATTGATGTTTATTGATATTTATTAGCCATTTAATTTATGTAACTACACTAATATATAATTATTTTTCAAATTAAAATACTTATCTATTTTAAAATAATTTTGATAAAACAAGAATACCAACAAAACAGGCATGTACAAATATTGTTTGTAAATGTATGGAGACATATATTTAAAAAAGAGAAAATATATAATTATTTTTCAAATTAAAAAAAAAATATTTATTAAACATTAAATGATTTTGTATGGAAACATAAAAGTGCCCATGATTAAAATTGATCACATCTTTTATATTTTTTAAATTATTTTTATCCTCATTACTGATATTCTCCTTATTTTAAATATTAAGGTTTTGTATAATTTTATCTTTGTTTGAAGTTGAAAGTGTTGTTATTTGAAAAAATTAGATATGGAATATTAGTTTGTAATTTATTCTTCGAAACTAGATTACTTTGGGTAGGAAGTTTACTTTGATGACAAACAAGTGCTACATAGTAGCTATTTCATGCTGTTTATCTTAAAGATAGGTAAATTAAAGTGAAAAACAATAAAAGAGCTATGTGACATTGGCTATGAGAACTTGGCTATGAGAACTGTCCAGAATTGTCCACTAGAATTCACTTGTGTGGAGAATTTTTTTTCCTTTCCAACATTTATTGAGTGTTGATTTACTCTCCAAAAAGGTGTTAAGTAATTTGAGCGAGATTTATATATAGATAGGATGATCTTAGTCCGAGTGAACTAATTTTGATGTCGGTCTTTGAAGAAATCAAATGAAATCAGATTGATTTGGTAGGTCTGATCAGATAGCGTCAACAAAGTTTTGTTAATGGTCATGAAATTCAGTGGGAGATTCAATATTGCAATCAAAATTCACTAGTAGATTTGAGATCAAAATTCAGGCAAGTAGATCTACCATTAAAATATAAGATGTAAGCACGTGGTTTGATTTGTTAGTAGGAATTCCAAAGTGCAGTAGATTTTGTGTGTACATTGCATCCATCATCAAAGTGCAGTAGATTTTAGATTTTGTGTGGACACTGCATCCATCATCAAGCACTAGATGGGTGGAATGTCTACTCGAAACATTGTTTTGAAAATTTCTTACAATATAAATAGCTATGAAAATCTACATTCAATTAAATTAGTTCTTAAATTTTTACACAAAACTAAAAAAAAATTACATAGTTTTTTCTGGAAAATTTTCTACAATATAAACAACTATAAACATCTACATTCAATTAAATTAGTTTTTAAATTTTTCCTAAAATAAAAATAATATGATTGATTATTAAAAACAAACATATGATTGATTATTAAAAACAAACCTAATGTACTAATCTTTAAATCATGAGAAAACTTGATGAAATTTATATTTAATTTGTTTTTAATTTTTTACCAAAAATAAAAAGAATATAATTGGTTATTAAAAACAAATGTTGTTTGGTAATTTGGAGTTATCCCAAAACTTGATTCATATATATATATTAACTAAATTAGTTTTTAAATATAATATAATTGGTTATTAAAAACAGACGTTAGTCAGTAATTTGGAGTAATGGGAAAACTTATTCAAATTTAAAATTTATATTTAATTTTTAATAATTAAATTACTTTGGATTTAAGAGATCTGTGGCTTGTATCTTTTGAATCATTGACCGGAGAATCCACAGTTTGAACATTTTTATACCAACGTTTCAAATCCCAAATGGGATCCATCATCAGGATATGAGAATGATGATAAAAGAAGAGCAACTAAGAAAGAATAAATAGTGATGAGGATGAATTTTAAGAACAACACACTGTCGGCTGTAATATTAATTAATTAATTAATTTTATATAATTTAATATTATTTTGTTTTAATAAATTACTATTATTTTTATTATTATTAAAATTTTTGGAAGAGTTAATATATTAATACAAAACCTAATGATTAAAATAGGGACTAAACTAAAAACTAAGAGTAGCTTATTGAGCTAAAATTTATTAATTTTTATATAAATTAAAATAATATATTAACCTAATTCATATTAACAATTATAAATAATAAATATTTATAATTGATTAATATAATAATTAATATATTAATTAATAGTTATATAGAAATTATTATATAGCAATAATGCTAACTATTAAATTAAATTAAAGGTTATATCTAAAACAAAATTAGGTTAATATATTAATTTTTAATTAATACTAGGGAAATATATTAATTCCTATATAATTTAATTAATATATTAACCAAATCATATTAACAATTATAAATAATTAATATTTATAATTAATATATTACTTAATAGCTCTATAGAAATTAATATATTATAGTATTAATGGTAGTTATTCTACTTAGATATTAATGAAAGTACAGACTAATAACAGAAGAAAGGAGAGGGATAACTTACCTGTTGAGGCCTTTACCTGGGGATGTGTTTGCGATTTTTATTTCCCTGATCAAGGGAAGCTAGCTCCCGCTAATCTCCATACCATTGTCTCTGTTCAGATTATGAGGATGCTTGATAATTTCAAGTGCTTCTCTGATCTTTCGTCTCTGATGTTTCTCTTCCCTTGCGATAATTGATGCGCTCATCACTATTTATTCTTTTTTAGTTGCTCTTCTTTTATCATCATTCTCATATCCTGATGATGGATCCCATTTGGGATTTGAAACGTTGGTATAAAAATGTTCAAACTGTGGATTCTTCGGTCAATGATTCAAAAAATTAAATTACTTTTTAAATATTTCCTAAAAATTAAAATAATATGATTGGTTATTAAAAAAACACATTACTTATTAATGTTCAGTTTTATGAAAATTTGATTAATATTTCAAATTTTAATATTATTTAAGTGTGATTTTCTCGAAAGTTTTCCAACTTATATTTTTATTATCTAATTTGTCTTAGATGTGGCAGGGATTCATTGAAATCAGATGTGGCAGGGATTCATTGAAATCACAATATTGACAGATGAACTAGTGTTGAACAAGACAAATCAAGATTTAGCCATAAATGTTTTTACTAAAATTTCTATAATTTTTAGTAAAATTGTATTTTTTATTATTATTTAAATTAACTTTTACCTCGATAAAAGAAACCTACTTTACATTAAATTTAACACCAACAAAATCTATTAAAATCTACTTTAGCATATGCATGCTACTTTATTCTTTCATATTTTCCTATGCATGCATATTTTGTAATGCATGTGTATTTTGTTTTATTATGCATAGTACCAATTACACTATAAGCATGCATAAGTTGATGAGCTTATGTTTGCATTTCTATAATGTGAAATATTTCATGTACAAATGTCATCTCGACATCCATCCCACTATTTTTTTTTAACAACTCTATGAGATATGAATTCTTTTAATAAAGATTGAATGAAAATTTTCTTATTGGTAGTGTTATACGAAAATGTTTATTTGATAACCATCCTAATAAAAACTGTTAATTTGAATTGGAAATTATGTACCAAGTTACAACCTTCCTAAGCTCATATTATGTGTATGAATCAACTCTCTCTTTACATCACACATGACTAGACAAGGAGCAACGTCCGACATACGTACTTTTAAATTGTTAAATTCGAGGTATTTCTCAATAAAGTGTGAAAACAATGTAAACTTTGAAATGGGAACTCATATGGTTACTCGTTTTGTAGAGATAGAAAAAAAGTGACTCGATTTTGAAAAGGGGTGATGCAGAACACACATGTGTTTTTTAAAGCTTAGTTTTTGGCACTATAATTTTTTTTATGTACATTGCGTTTTAAAATGGTAGTGTTTTTTATGCTGATTTAAAAACGTGGTAATTCTACACCAGACCCTTTTTTTAAAAGGTTTGTTTGTTTGTTTGTTTGTTTTTTTTTAGATTTTCTAATGTATGAAATGTAAACAATTATTTTGTAAATTTAATAATTTTTGAAGTGGTCTTTTTCTTCATATTTTCTTGTTTTTATTTTAACTTTATTTTTTTTGTAGTGAGGTTTTTATTGTTTTGTATATTTGAAGAAGAAGGTTGCTATTTTGAATTTTTGATATTCTACATATTTATACATCGTTAATTAATTTTTCAATCCACAAGAAATAATTGTTTCTAAAAGACAATATCTTTTAACAATGGACATAAAAATAACCATTTTTAACATAAATATAACTAAAAAACTACACGTTTTAATAATTTTTTGCTACAATTGACATGCGAAAATCACATATTACAAATATTGAATGCATAACAACCTTAATTGAGTGTATATTCTTCTCATAAAATGTCAAAGTCAAAACATTGCAAGTATAACTACTTAATAGTTACAAAAAATGAGCTTGATTTCCAAGCATAACTTAAATTTAATCAACAATGTCATGTAATCCAAACTCTTCGTCCTCTAGAGTTTCATCATTGTCTTCTTCCACAATATTTTTTGCTTCCTTTTGCTCATTTTCGTCTTCTAATGGATCTTTGATGTCTGCGAATCTCCCAATGTATGTATTTCCAAACATCCCATGTAATAGTGGTTGAGGTTCCTTTGCCTTTTTTGCCACACGTGATTCACTAAAGTCCCCTTTATTCAACCCAATTTCTTGCATTGCATCTGGAAGAAATTGAAGAGCATTAATTCTTTGCTGAATGAAATTGCACTGTAATAGATCTTTTTCAATTGCAATGCAGTTTCTTCCTTTTTGAAGGCAACATGCTAGTGTTGTACCTAATTATCAAGCACAAAAGAAATAATGAAGTAAATTAGTACAATGACATATTAATTAAAAAATAACATATTGAAATTCAATTCTATATAATAAAACTTACTTGAGCCAGAAAATAAATTTAGAACCCAATCTCCTTCATTTGAACATATGTCTATAAGATAGTTAATCAATAATTGTGGTTTTTGATAAATGTTAATTATCTCTCCTTTTGCTTCTTTGTCTTCATATGTTAGTTTTCTCACAACACCATCATAAGTCAATATTTGGCTATGACTCTTTCTGTCTACCCGATTAAAAATCATAGACATATAGCTATCATCTTTTGCCCAACTATCAATATGAATAAACTCACAATCATTTATAAATACTTGAACTTTACGGTTAAGAAGATTTGACTTTTTCCTGTAACATGAAATAGTAAAAGTTCAATCAACTTGTACATAAATGAATTTTTTAGCATTAATCAAATATACATTTTAAACATCTTACCATGTAAGCTGCATCCTTGAATTTGTTTTCCCCTTGAAGCTTGACAATATCATTTCCAATTGTGTGTCTGAATGAAATGTCACAAATCTCCATAATAGTGATGATGTGACTTCTACAAATCTCGCAACCACTTTACTAAGAGCTTGATAAGTATAAGGGTCACTATCATAGTCAATGTTTGGAATATTGAAACTATGGGGAATATCTATAATAACTAGGGCATACTCCCTTTTAGGTATGAGTTTAGCAATGTCTTCACAGTCGCCTTGTATTACTTGATATTGCATAGTGTCTAGCCCATTCCAAATGAAATGAGTAAGAGTTGGATCAAGTTCAACATTCTTAATACGTTGCTTCCTCAGTCTTTCGATCTTTATTTTTTCAATAAAGGTTCTGAAGCTAGTTGGCACTCCATTATCATCCTTCTTCATCTTTTATAAAATAAACAAATATATGTGTAAGTTATAAATTAAAAATAGTACATAGATGAATAAAAATGAATGTGTAAATCAAGATACCTTTTTAAATGCAATATAAAAAGCTTTTAATGTTGAAGTAGAACTTGAATCTGGATAGTTGCGTACAACATCATCCCAACTATCTTCATTCAACAATTTAACCATTTGTTCTTCAATTTTCATGTAAACTTTGTGACTGCATAGATAGAGTAACAAAAAGTTAATATAATGATATGTATAACAAATACTACCAAGAACATGTTTTATTTAAAAGAAAATTATAATCTAGAAATAAATAAAAATAATTCAACAAACTTACTTTTGAAATTCCTCAAACATTTCCTCTAATGATAATTCCCGTGACTTCACATGAGATAATATTGTTTTGACAAATTTTTCATCTTTCACTCCTTGCATTGCTCTCCAAGGTGTGATAGTCATATCTTCTAGAAGCTACTTCAATTCAGGAGCTGATTTACTGCCACCACATATCAATGGCTTAGACTTTTTGACCTTCTGGTTTTTAATGCCAATTTTTTCCCACATGCTAAAAATCTCATCAATCAACTTCCAAAAATCTCCAGTTCTAAATGCCAATTGGAAAATGTTATCAACACCTCTGAATATATCACTAGGAAGGTTGTGTTTTCCACCTTTTGAATTGGGTTTCTCTTCAATTTGATAGCCTATTTCCATACAACATTCCCTTTGAAAATCTGCAGCAACATTTATCCTATCCCCACCACATTTTTCTTGAAATTCACTATGAATAAATCTAACCCTTTGGATGAAATTCATAGACATCCTATATTCATTATCTGAATTATGATCCCATGCCACTAACTTTGCTTCTGTATCCGATAAACCAACATAAATGATACATTTCATTGTTTCAAAATGTGGGTTATTCCTCCATCAATTGTCTTTGTGTTTCTACAGAATGGTTCCCCCCAAACACATAATAATTGTATTCAAAACATTTTGACTTATCAAATGCTTCTTTGTTGGGAACTTGAACTGGATCAACAAGAAGCACATAATTAACCACATGAACATATGGATTGTACCTCATCAATGTCTTCAAGTTGTGAACATGCAGATGGTGTGGCTTTCTGACTTGATATTGACATTGTCTTTCAATTGCCTTATAGGTTTGTTTGACATTAAGCTGAAATGTATGACCACCATCAATTAAGTTTCTCTTTGTCAAATTCTGTCAAATGGCATTTTGTTTTGTTTTGATAATGCAATCCTCTAAATCAGCTCCTGGTATAACAATTTCTCTACTTTCTTTTGAAGTTTCACTAGGTTCTTGGCTGTTGGTAATGACTACTTCAAAATCTTCAACTTTACTTTTCTTCTTCATAACATTCTCAACAGATTTATTCTTGGGCATTGTTACTTTTGGTCTTTTACGGCTCTTCTCAGTTCTAATGTCATCTTCAGTAACGGAAACATATGCTTCACTATCAGTTTCAACTTCATCATCGTCAAAAGTAACTTGTCTACCCTTGCTAGATTTATCCACTAGAGGCCTTTTTTTCTGATCCTTTCGATGTAGTTTTGTAGCATTATCAATTACTACATTTTGCTTGTTTTCCATATCTTCTTCTGACACTGAGTAAAAACTGCTGACAACTTTCATGATATCATGCTCTATGAAATGAATTCCTCACAACCTAATTGAAAGCAACAGTGATGAAGAGCGGTTGCCGAGGTGGTGCGGGGAGGGCGGGCCGCCTTAGTGGTGGGGGTGGGGGGCAGAGGGTGGGGGTAGGGTTAGGTGAGGGAGGGGCAAGGGTGGGGGTGGTTGTTTGGGTGGGGTGGGGCAAGGGGGGGCAAAGGGTGGGGTGGGGTGGAGTGGAGCGGGGGGGAGGGTGGGGGTAGGGGTGGCCGAGGGAGGGGGGGGGTCTTGTTGGGTGGAGGGGATAGGGGTGCGCGAGGGAGGGCGTGGGGGTGGGGTCAGTGGAGGGGGCGTGAGGGTGGGGGGAGGATCGCTGGGGGGTAGGGGGTAGCAGTGGGAGAAGGTGGGGGGGGGGGGGGGGGGGGGGGTTGTTGGGTGGAGGGGAGGAGGGGATAGGGGTGCGCGAGGGAGGGGGTGGCGCTGGGGTCAGTGGAGGGGCGTGAGGGAGGGGGGAGGATTGTTGGGGGGCAAGGGGTAGGGGGTAGCAGTGGGAAAGGGTGGGGAGGGGTGGACGGGGGGACAGGGTGGGGGAGTTTGAGGAGTGGGCCAGTAGGGTGTGCGGAGGGCGTAGGTGGCCGACCAATTGTGGGATGGGGGTGTCCAGCTTTGCTGGGCCCACCATGCTCACGACATAAGTATTGGTTAATTTGGCTGACAAAAAGTATTAATCTTAAAAAAAATATATATATACTTCATTAAACTAATTTAATATGAAAATTTTCAAGGAAAAAAATTTAACTGACCTTTCAATAGCGAGAATTATTCATTGAATATGTTGTTGATAGCAATGTAGCTGCTCCACAAATTCGCTCAAGTCTTTCAATGAACCTCAGAAAACCTTGATGTAATGTGAGTAATAGTGATAATGGAATTTAGTATATAGGTGAAATTACGAATATGCTTTACCGTATAGTGAATGCGGGATTAATTAGTGCTAAAAAATTTTAACATGTTAATTTTTTTATGGCGATCAAGGAAAATTTGATAAAGCAAATATTATGGAATTGTTTTACAGCGGGGTGAATGTGGGATTAATTTGTTTCAGAATATATTATAAAAATTAAAAAAACATTCAATTGTTAGTAAATATTATATACTTTGACTATTAAAATAATTTAGTTAGAAGTTGTAGTTTAAAATTTTAACTTTAATGATTTATTTCATAAAAAAATTTAGTTTACATTTTTCATTAAATTGTAGAATAAAATAATGAAGAGAAATAAATCTCACAAACTTTTAGGAGGGAAATATTTTCGCGAAACTTTTGTGGGGGGGGGGGGGGGGATTTTTGGAGGGAAAATTTCATTCTCTAAGCTATATAATATCTTTAGGAGACTCTCCATTTTTATCATTCAACATCTTCTATTTTAAAGGGATGGATTCTCCTGATAGTGAAGTTTCGATTTATACAACATCAACATCTTCATCGCGTAACAACTCTATTCATATGGATGAATATAGCGGGAATTCTTCCACTATGAAAAGAAAGCCAATTCTTCCACTTTGTCCTGATCCTAAGGACTATGAGGGCAACATTGATGAAAGAGGGGATGGAGAATTTCAAATAAATAAAGATTCATAGATTCCACTTAGTCCGAATTCGAAGGACTATGAAAGCAGCAGTGATGATGAGCTTGATGACAAATTTCAAAAGAATGGAGTGTCACGGTGTCCACTTAGTCCTAATTCTAAGGACTATGAGAGCAAAAGTGATGAAGAGCATGATGGTGAAGTTCAAAAGAATGGAGTGTCAGAGTGTCCACTTAGTCCTAATTTTAAGGACTATGAGAGAAACAATGTTGAAGAGCATGATGACGAATCTCAAAAGAATGGAGTGTCACGATGTCCACTTAGTCCTAATTCTAAGGACTATGACAACAACAGTGATGAAGAGCATGATAACGAATTTCAAAAGAATCAACTGTCAAAGTGTCCACTTAGTCCTAATTCTAAGGAATATGAGAGCAGCTTTGATGAAGAGCAGGATGATGAATTTCAAAAGTATGGAGTGTCACGCTGTCCAGTTAGTCCTAATTCTAAGGACTATGATAACAACAATGATGAAGAGCGGGATGATGAATTTCAAAATAATGGAGTGTCATGGTGTCCACTTAGTCCTAATTCTAAGGACTATGAGAGAAACAATGATGAAGAGCGTGATGATGAATTTCAAAAGAATGGAGTGTCACAATTTCCTCTTAGTCCTAATTCTAAGGACTATGAGAGCAGCAGTGATGAAGGACAGAATGATGCACTTAGTCCTAATTCTATGGACTATGAGAGCAGCACTGAAAATGCACATGAGGAAGAATATCCAATAAACATAGAGTCAAATTTTCCATTGAGTCCGAATTCTAAGGACTATGACAGTAGCACTGAAGAAGGGGAAGATGAAGAATATCCTCCAAGTCAGTATTTGAAAAGCACAGCTGATCATAACGTGGATAACATTCCTCTTAATGATGATGAAAATCCTTATACAAATGATGATCCAATGATGGAGATGTTGCTAAGAAATATTGTATCGAGGAGTAGGAGCAGACCTTTTCGTATCAATGCAAGATGTTCTAGTTATACAAGGGGTAGAGAAGAATATCTGATGAGAAGAAGTTCTATCAGCGCACTAATTTCAAGCGAATGTTGCCAAAAAGATTGCTTGAAACATATGGATTTCAAATTTGCATTAGAGAGTAGGAAGAGATATTTGTTAATGAATAAAATCATGCAAAATTCATATTTAGTTGGGTGCATGCAATCTACATTGTCAGGTTATGATTATCATATTAGGACTTTATTTATCTGTAGAGAAGCTTTCAAAATGTTTCATTCGATTAGGAATTTTCGTCTCTCAAGAATTCAAGAAAATTTGGAAAATGATCCCACATTTTATTCTGAGGTATGTCATAAAAGACAATTTGGGCCATTATCAAATACTGCAATGTCATGGATGAAAGGTTTCTTTTCAAAGCATGGAGAGTGTATGCCAAATAGAGAGACAATACATATTCCAGATAATTTTTCATGACGAGAAATCTACAACTTATATAAAGAATATGCAGAAGGCGCTGAGGGACATGGTCGTTTATTACATATCAATATTTTGTGAAGGTATGGAAGAAAGAATTCAATAATGTCCGTATTCCTAAGAATACAAGGATGGGGATTTGTAGTACATGTGCTTCTCTTAAATAAAAAAGGGACAAATGTGAAGGGTCAGAAAGAGGTAAGCATTCAGAACTTTAACTTTTAAAATTGTATATTCATCAAGTATGAAAACATATTTCTTCATGGCTTTCTTTTATGTTGTGTAGATTCAATTGTCAAAGAACTTTAGGAGCATCGCGAACAACCAACAAATGAAAGGAAAAAGTTGTACAAGAAGCGAAAGAAGTGTTATGATAATCCGAATAAATATTTGGGTTTGATAATTGATTGTATGGACCAGAAGAAAACACTTTTACCACATTTTGTTCGCACACCCAAAAATTTACAGGAGGAAAATTTTATTCAGTATCACTTGGTCGGTTGTATGGCCTTCAATGGGAAAATGTTGCCAAAGGTGTACTTCACAGCTCCAAATATTCATAATGATGCAAATCTGACCATAACCATAATTCATGATGTGCTTTCTCATTGGTCTGGTAATCTTCCTAAAGTTTTGTATCTACAATTGGACAACACTTGCCGTGAAAACAAAAATCAGATTGTTTTTGGATATCTAAACATGCTTGTTGAATTGAGAATTATTCAAAAGGTAAAGGTTGGTTTGCTTCTTGTTGGGCACACTCATGACCATATTGATCAGATGTTCAGTCGTTTTTCAGTCACATTGAGGAGGAAGGAAGTTGGGAGCTTGCCATCATTAATTGAATGTATTAAGAAATCAGACATGCTAGAGCCTACTTTTGATGTGTTGGAAGAAACTGTTGACATGCGAAGGTTTATTATGGGATCATATGGTAAGGCGAAATGCATTGAACAACTTAACGACATTAGCTTCCAACATCAATTTTGTATCAAAAAAATTGATGGGAAAACACTATTATGGGGCTACTGCAGAATGGGCACCGTCATCAGGTTTGCAATTTTTGAAGTTCATTCCAGATCATCCAATATTTGCATAAAAAATATTGTTATTACAATCAGTTGGTGAAGTTCATAATGCACGCAGACAAAATATAGATATATATTATTCTGATTGCCTAGAAGAAATCAAAAAATGTATTAGATATACATATGAGTACTTTGACATCGCTGATTCAGTTTGGTGGGAGTCATTTTTCAATAATAAAAGTGATATCATTTCAACAACAACAAATGAAGATATACCTTTGAAAAATCCATTTATTTGGCCACAAAATGTGTGGAATGCACATGAGGAGATAAACGTTGTTGAACAACAACAATCTCAAGGTATTATTAATTCTTCACAGGCAGAGGAAAGAGAGATGTATATTGGTTCCAAAAGATCTCATGCACAACGTGAAGCCATGGAAGACCTTTACAGGGGTTTAGTACAGGATATTAAGGAGGGTTTCATGATCGCAGTGCTAGCAGATGGAGATCCCAATGGCTATCCTTTCTAGGTTGCTAAAGTTATAAAGGTCTTTACAGAAAATGAGGATGTTACAAGTATTGAAGTACATTGGTATACCACAAATACACACCCATTCAATGGTGTGTATAAGCAAGAGATGGTAGTTGACAAAAAAATGGCGAAAAGAGAAAAAGAAAGGGTACGAATATAAATTGTCACCGCATAGACATATTAAAATTGGAGGATGTTGACATACTTGTTTATGACTTCAATTTAACAAAGAGAGGAACTCTTCGCTTCAAGATGATAGAGATTCTGAAAAGGTTGTTAGAAGAAGGAACAATGTTGAGATGGGAGTCTGCTAAAACCAGTTGTAGATCTAAAAGAATTTTGAAACCTAAAATGATGGGCATGCATGTGGACTCAGATGGGGCACTAGTTGATGAAAGAGAAGAATATGGAACATCTTCGTCAGCATCCAGTCACTCATATGAAGATGTGAATTCTGATGGTGTGCAAGAAAATATGAGTGATTTTGAATAATTGTTTAATACAATTTATCTAACTGATGTATGCATCGTATCTTGAAATAAAATTTTTGATTTCCATATGGTGTTAAATGAGAATTTATGAGTCATTTTTATGTTGTTGGATGATTTTACTAGCATTTGTTTTTTAAGTTTTGAAGATTGACCCTAAACAAAAATCATCGTTCTAGTATAATCACTTTTTCATTTTCAAGCTATATTTTGCACGAAAATTTCTTTTCATTGCCATTTTTAAAACATGTTCAAAATTGTCCCTAAAAAAAAACCATCGTTTCAGTATACACACTTTTCGTTTTTAGCACTGTTTTTGATGTTTTTTTGGCGTTTTTTGGCCAGAGTTCCCGTTTCAAAGTTGACATTGTTGAAAGTTTTTAGCCAATCAGTGGAGAGATAATTTTAAATAAAATAATGGTAACGTAATAAGAATTTTATTTTCTAAAGTTTTAATTTAATAAACTAAAAATATATAAAATGTTTGACTAAATTAATATCAGGTCAACTAATTAGGGATTGCAATATCCCTGCGTGACAGGGATAATAAATCAATAAAATCAAGTACAAAAATATTGCAAACAGTGATACCAAATGGAGTACACCTAATTTTAATGAGTTGATAATTTGATTTTCATTCATGTAACCTTTGGAGTTTTAAATTTGTTATCAACTTGTTGTGTGTGGAGCATGATTGTTCAGAGGTCTTTTGCTTCAGCCGGATGTATACCCCAGGAATTTTGTACACCCCTCCATGCGGGGGGGTCCAGGGGCCAGCGGTCCCCCGGCGGGGGCTCGAGGGTAGCGCCCCGAAGCCAAAAATAGATGTAAAATTGCCTTGTAAAAGTATAGTAATTTCTAGTCAATCTAGGCCATTCATTAGGCGGATGATCTGACGGTAGAACTTATGTTTAGTTTAGGGTTTTTTCCCTAGAAGGCAACCCCTCTCTTTGTATGAGGGCATTGTATTTGAGGCTGTGATTTAGATGTGTATTCTCTGAGCAAGAAATAGAGAGGTGAGACTCTGAGAGAAAACAGAGGATATTATAGTGGATTTGTTGTAGGTTGTGTCGGTTCATTTTGCTGGATAATAGAAAGGAAGGACTGGCTGTTCGGGGTGGACGTAGCCCAAACTAGGTGAACCACGTATATCTGTGTCTCTCTTGTTTTATGCGTTTTCTTTGTTTATATTTCTGTAATATTTTATGTGTTCCATTGCTCTGTAATATATAATTTTCTAACAACTAGTATCAGAGTCGAAGGTCTATTTGGCTGATAAACTCTCAGGAAAGAAGGGTTCCTCATTCGAGTGGGAGCAATGGCAGAAGATGGTAAGTTTAGGGTCGAGAAATTTAATGGCCAAAACTTCTCACTAGGAAGATGCAGATGGACGATTATCTGTATCAGAAAGATCTGTACCTACCATTGAGTGGAAAAACAAAGTAATCGACGGCTATGACAGATGAAGAATGGAACCTTCTCGATAGAAAGGCACCCGGAACAATACGGTTGTGCCTCGCTACGTCAGTTGCCTTCAACATTTCGAAGGAAAAAACGATAGAGGGTTTGATTCAGGCATTGTCAAACTAATGAAAGACCCTCGGCCTCAAACAAGGTATTTCTTGTGAAGCGGTTATTTAATATGAAGATGTCGGAAGGTGGATCTGTTGTAGATCATTTAAATGATTTTAATACAATTACAAGTCAGTTAAGTTCTGTAGGGGTAAACTTTGAAGATGAAGTTAGAGCTCTGTTATTCTTATGCTCATTGCCAGAAAGTTGGAATGGTTTAGTAATGGCCATTAGTAACTTTGTCTCTGGATCTAGTACTTTAAAGTTTGATGATGTTGTCGGTGCTATCCTTAGCGAGGAAATGCAACGGAAAAGCTCTGGTGAGACATCGGGTAATGCTTTGAGTGTAGAGTCTAGGGGAAGAAAAATGGAAAGAGGAAAGAGCTCAGGATATCGCAGTAAATCAAGGAAAGGCAGATCCAAGTCCAGATCGGGGATAGTGTGTTGGAAATGCGGAAAGAAAGGACACCTAAAGAAAGACTGTAGATCTCGGAAGGGAAAAGAAGGAGATGCACAGCAAGAAAACAATCATGAAGCAAATATGACAGGTGAGGTGTTACAAGATGCTTTGATTCTTTCTTTCGAAAATATTATTGATTCCTGGGTGGTAGATTTACGGGCCTCATTCCATGCCACACCTGATAAGAAATACTTTCATGAATATGTTCAAGAAGATTTTGGACAAGTTCGTTTGGGTGATGATAAACCTTGTAAAATTGTTGGAATGGGTAAGGTTCTTGTAAAACAGCAGAATGGAAACCAATGGCTACTAAAGGAGGTAAGGCATGTTCCAGATCTAAAGAAAAATCTGATTTCAACAGGGCAGTTACGCAGTGAAGGTTGTGTGACAACTTTCATAGATAAATCTTGGAAGGTCACCAAAGGAGCCCTGGTAATAGAAAATGCGAAAAGGTTGGTACATTGTATTTATGCAATGGTATTTCTAACTCTGTTAATGCTTTAACTTCCAAAGAAGCAGATGCAGCATTATGGCATCATAGGCTTGGACACATGAGTGAAAAGGGGATGAAGATTATTCACTCAAGGAATTTGTTGTTGGGTTTGAAGAATGTTGATTTGGACTTCTGTGAGAATTGCATTTATGGAAAACAGAAGAGAGACAGATTTCTCAGAGTTGGGAAAGAAAAGAAGAGCGAAAAATTAGAGCTTGTGCATACAGATGTATGGGGACCTGCTCAGGTATCATCTCTCGGTGGCTCTCGTTATTATGTTACCTTTATTGATGATGCAACTAGAAAAACTTGGATTTATTGTATTAAGAATAAATCTGATGTATTTGATACTTTCAAGAAATGGAAAGCTTTGGTTGAGATTGAGACAGGAAATAAATTGAAGTGTCTTAGATCAGAAAATGGAGGTGAATATTGCAGCAAAGAGTTTGATAGGTACTGTTCAGAGCATGGAATTCACAGAGAGAAGACACTTCCAAGAACACCACAAGAAAATGGTGTGTCAGAAAGGATGAACAGAACAATCATGGAGCATGCAAGGTGCATGAGATTGCATGCAGGATTGCCTTTACAGTTTTGGGCAGATGCTATAGATACTGCTGTTTATCTAATAAACAGAGGGCCTTCAAGTTCCTTGGATGGTTGTGTTCTAGAGGAAGCATGGACAGGTAAAAAGGTAAACTACTCTTTTTTAAAGCCTTTTGGTTGTGAGGCATTTGTCCATATTGATAAAGAAAATAGAACAAAGCTTGAGGCAAAGTCAAAGAAATGTACCTTTATTGGATATGGTGTTAATGATTTTGGTTATCACTTATATGATTACGAAAATCACAAAATCATTAGGAGCAGAGATGTAATATTCAATGAAAAGGTCTTGTATAAGAATCAGTTGTAGGAAAAGAAGCAAGAAAAAGAAAACAAGGAATATGCAGTTCTTGACGAAATCACTGAAAAAGTAAAGGTGCCTAAAAATAATAATAATCAACAACCACAACAACATCAACTACCACAACAGCAACAGGCACCCTAAACACCTGAAAGTGGTGTTAGAAGATCTACCAGGATAAGTAGACCCTTTGAATGATACTCTCCTTCATTATATTATTTATTGTTGACTAATTCTGGTGAACCCGAATGTTATGAAGAAGCAATGCAGGTTGAAAGTAGGAAGAAGTGGGAGGCAACCATGGAAGAAGAGATGGACTCCTTAATGCATAACCAGACTTGGGACTTAGTCAGGTTGCCTGCAGGAAAAACTACATTGAAGAATAAATGGGTTTACAGGCTGAAGGAAGAAGATGGAGGAAAATAGAGGTACAGAGATAGACTTGTGGTGAAGGGGTTTGCACAGAAGAAAGGTATTGATTTTGATGAAATATTTTCTCCTATTGTTAAAATGACTTCAATCAGAACTATTTTAAGTCTAGTAGCAGCTGAAGATTTTCATCTTGAGCAGTTAGATGTAAAGACAACCTTTCTCCATGGGGATTTGGAGGAAGAGATATATATGCAGCGACGATAAGGATATGAGGTGAAAGGGTAGGAGAAACTAGTGTGCAGGTTGAAGAAGAGCTTGTATGGCTTAAAACAGGCTCCAAGGCAGTGGTATCTAAAATTTGACAAGTTTATGTCTGAACAAGGTTATACTAGATGTCACTCTGATCATTGTGTTTATCTGAAAAAGAAAAATGATGGAAGCTATATTATATTGTTATTATATGTAGATGACATGCTTGTTGCAGGGTCTAACATGCTGGAAATAAATGTGCTCAAAAGAAAATTGGAAAATTCATTTGCAATGAAGAATTTGGGAGCTGCAAAACAAATCCTTGGCATGAGAATCACTAGATACAGGAAAAATCGCAAATTAACATTGTCTCAAAATGAGTACATACAAAAGGTGTTGAAAAGATTTAATATGCACAATGAAAAACTAGTTAGTACACCTTTTGCTAGCCATTCAAAACTTAGTAAGGAAATGTTTCCAAAGACCCAAGAAGACATGGATTATATGTCTAAAGTTCCATATGCATCAGCAGTTGGAAGCTTAATGTATGCAATGGTCTGCATAAGGCATGATATTGCACATGCAGCGGGAGTTGTAAGCAGGTACATGAACAATCCAGCAAAGGAACATTGGATGGCAGTGAAATGGATTCTCAAATATTTGAAAGGTACCACAAATCAAGCATTATGCTTTGGTGGTTCAAACATTTCTCTACAGGGATATGTTGATGCAGATATGGCAGGTGACAGAGATAACAAGAGGATCACTACAGGATATGTATTTTCTGTTGGTGGAACAACTGTTAGTTGGGTTTCAAAAATCCAAAGCGTTGTTGCGCTTTCAACAACAGAAGCAGAATATGTTGCTGCTACAGAGGGTAGTAAAGAAATGATTTGGTTACAAAGGTTTATGGGTCAATTGGGTAAGGAGCATGATATGGGCACGTTATACAGTGATAGCCAAAGTGCCATTCATCTTGCAAAGAACTCAACATTTCATTCCAGGACTAAACACATATAGCTCAAGTACCATTTCATACGATCAGTGTTGGAAGATGGAGAGTTGAAGCTAGAAAAGATACACACTAGCCAGAATCCTACAGACATGCTAACAAAAGTTGTAACCAGGGAGAAACTAAGAACATGCTCAGTTTCAATTGGTCTTCAACGATGACGATGAAGATGAGAAACAACCAGGTCCAAAGAGGAGTCGTTGTCCAACAAATGAAGCAGTGGTGGAGTTGCTACAATCATTCTCCAAGTGGGAGATTGTTGTGTGTGGAGCATGATTGTTCAGAGGTCTTTTGTTTCAGCTGGATGTATACACCAGGAAGTTTGTACACCCCCGAAGCCAAAAATAGATGTAAAATTGCCTTGTAAAAGTATAGTAATTTCTACTCAATTTGGGCCGTCCATTAGGCGGATGATCTAACGGTAGAACTTATGTTTAGTTTAGGGTTTTTTGCTCTAGAAGGCAACCCCTCTCTTTGTATGAGGGCATTGTATTTGAGGCTATGATTTAGATGTGTATTCTCTGAGCAAGAAACAGAGAGGTGAGACTCTGAGAGAAAACAGAGGATATTACAGCAGATTTGCTGTAGGTTGTGTCTCTTCATTTTGCTGGATAATAGAAAGGAAGGACTGGCTGTTCGGGGTGGACGTAGCCCAAATTGGGTGAACCACGTATATTTGTGTCTCTCTTGTTTTATGCGTTTTCTGTGTTTATATTTCTGTAATATTTTATGTGTTCCATTGCTCCGTAATATATAATTTTCTAACACAACCCTCCAACACATTTAAAAGAAAAACATACATTCTATTCCAAGACATGGTGTTTTTCAAATCAGAGAGTATGTGTGGCAAGAACGTGATTATTTTTCTCAGATTATAAGGTACAAATCTAAGTTGCATATAAATGCACATGTTTCATCTTGAAGGATCATGTGAATTGATTTGTTAGTTCAAACATTACATAGCCATCAACGATCGACTTATAGTGAATGCATGGTAGCATATACCCACCCCTTGATCTCTGTGCTTCTCTTTCCACGCCATAGTGGCGACTGTCAAATTGCATTGGTCACACAGTTTCTGGGCCTCACATTTGGTTTGGAACACTAGAAAATGTTATCACAATTTTTTTTGATCATTTAGCCTAATTTACTAGATGGATCGAGGTATACCATGTAAAACCAATTTTAGCCTAGTAAAATTGATTTCACTTTGAGAAATTACCTAATAAACCACATTTATTAAGTAATTTATAGTTAAACCCATGAAGAATAATTAAATAAATCATTATTTATTTGATTTTCTTATGGGAATAATTAATTTAACCACTGTTTTATTATTATTCCTTGTCAATTTGACCCAATCATGAAAAATAAACAGATAAATAATTATTTATCTTATTTTTCTCTAAGAATAATTAATTAATCACTAATTAATTATTATTCTTTGTTAACTTTGACTAAATCTCTTAAGAATAATTAAATAAATCCTTATTTGTCTGTTATTCCTTAACTAATTCCTTGAGATGATAAATAAATCATTTATTTATTTATTATTTCTAAATAAAAGTTTAAATACTTTTTCCCTCCTAAACGAATATAATAAAATATTCCAAGTGGTTATTCCAAGAATGAGATTAATAATATTTTATTATTGCTCATTATTCAAGGATAACTCAATATTTTGTTATAAATAGAAGGTTTTCCATTCATTATTCACTTTTGATTATTTTCATTATTTCACTCACTGTTGTAACTCTGATTATTTTTGTTGTCGCACACCATATTTTTGCTAGGTTTATGCATTACAGAGGAGAGAGACTCTACAGAAGCTGAAGACGTTTGAGGATAGCCAAGAACCCATCCCACAGAGGGGGACTGGTAACAATTTATATGTTCTCTTCACATGCATTATTATAAAATTATTCTTTACATATCTGGTTTCCATTGGATATTTGGGGTTATTACTCTTTCTTTCGTTGTTTAACTGTGATCATAGCATAGATCAGAATTTTGGCAGGTTTTGTTTCTATCAATAGCTGCAGATCTACAATGTTTAGCAGCCATTTATATTGTTGAAATTGTTTTTCATCCACAATCTTAAGTGGATTCTTTTCGTACATCATTGAGAAGGAAACACTACAACAAATTGGTGACTCCACTGGGTTTTATACTTCAGATCTACCAACCTGGGTGACCTTTCGTTTTTAGCTTATGGTTTCTTCTTTTTTCAATTCTATTAATGTTTCATAGTTTTTTAACCCTAGATCTGATAAATTTATGACTTCTGCAAGCTTTCTTGTCGTTTCTGCAGGTCACAGGAACTAGCCACAACAAAGACGACACTTTTTTTTTGAAATTTGCAGATTGGGATCCTCGGAACATAAATCACATTTTTCAGCCAAAAAAGTGCAATATGGGCTTTAGAATGCACCTTTCAACCCAAAAAGTGTGATTTCAGCAGAAAACGGGTCAGTACTTGTGATTTTTGGGTTTTAGGGTTTTTCTAAGATTTGTTTATGGGTTTTTCTAAGAGCTGTCTACTGGGCATCTGACCTCTATCTCATCCTGCTTAGGCCTTGATCCACTCTTATTTACTCGTTGAATTCGAATTTAGCCTCCCTTAGGGCTTATAATATACTTCCACCTTTCTAGGAGGAGTTTAGCTGAGTTAGAAGTCTGAGTTTCTGCAGCGCTTTCAGCCACATTTTCTATATCTGTAACCTTTTTCTTCAGATATGTTAATATACATTTCTACCATCCAAAGTTTCACATTTAAACTTGTTTGGTCATTCCATTTTGTAGCAATCTTCCCCTCTGGTTTTTGCTGTTGCTGCACCACTTTCCAGCAGCTTAGAGTCACTTGATCCCAGTCATAGCGACATTAAGATCTCTTGACCGTTTTAGTGTATTTCCCATCAGCTTAGCCACCAAGAAATATAGTTTTTGCAAACCCACTTTGGGTGGGGTTTAGTTAATTGTTTTTCTGTTCATTTTCTGTTATCTATTTTAGTTTATTTTTAGCAACCTTTTTTATTTTTTACAAACATGATCTGGGCTTAATCAATTAATACAATTACACAAGCAAGCACACCTTAAGCGAAGGGCGCTTGGTTTACACCACCAAGCCAAGACTTAACATAATAAATTTATCTCACGCATCAGAGACAAAATATATATTGTTGATCTCCCTTCACCATTTCCGTGTTCTGTTTGTCCTTCCATCATTGTGCCACTAACGCGTGTGTTGTACAGACTATTAGGCCTTCACCCCAGTTTCTTCTTAGGCGTATTACTCCTCCTCATCTGATTCGAGTTCATATCCCTCTAAGTCCCCATACTGACACTTCTCCTAGTTATTTTGATTCCTCATCTAATTCTGAGCCTCCTTCACTGCATATTGTCACCATGTTTGGACCCACAATTGGTGTAAGAACCCAAATTGGTGTTGGCTCTAGTTCTATACCGGTGGTCACATCAGGCAGAACAGTCTTAGGAACTGTTTTGATAGCCCCCATGCTCCCCTTTATGGCTGGGTTAAGTCTACCAGATCTTAACCAGTTGATAAACGACCCCATACACCATGATGCTGGTTGGCCCTCTATGCCGACTAAGCTACCCTTAGACATCCCATAGTATGAGGGTATTGCTGGAGAGGATCCTACTAACCATGTTCGATCCTTCCACATGTGGTGTTCGTCCAACTCCATAACCGATGACTACATTCATCTTAAGCTCTTCTAACACACGCTCACTGGAGACGCTGCAAAATGGTATGTAGACCAGCCCTCCACCTCTCATTCCATTTTCGCAACGCTTGCTAAAGTGTTCCTTTCATATTTCCAGTTACCTCTCTGGTACGACACTAGTACGGAGCTATTGACCACATTCCGTCAGTCCTCCGCCACTCGCCTTTCTGACCATGTTCAAGAGTGGCATCGAAGGAGGAGCACATGTTGTACCCCGCCTTTCGAGGACAATGTCTATCTAGATTGGTTTCTTAAGTGCCTTTTATCCCCCATTGGGAAAGATGTTGTGTCCCATTTTCCTTAGACCGAGGAAGAAGCTCTCCAGACCACTTGGAGATATGATCTGATTTATGCACAATCTGGTTATGTCTATACCGTCATTCCAGACCTCCCTCTTCCTGGAAGTGCCAATGCACCCGGGGCACCTCACACCGCCAATGATATTGTTGGATCCCTTTCACACTCTTCGTCATACCCTCAGCACAGTTATGGCTACTCACATGGGGGCACCAGTTCCTCAAAAATTTATGCCACTCCTACTAACAACATGTTACCTGAACCCCAACCCATCTACCAAACTGTTGCTCCTTGTTATGCACAACCTGGTGCTCCAGCCCTCAAGCGTTAACGTTGCAACATCCCATGCATCCTCAGCCCCAGCAACCACTACCCCCTCAGGGCCAGGTGTTTGCACAAAAGAGTGATACCAATGCCCAAAATTCGAAGAGAAAGAATAAGGGGAAGGGTAACAAGGGTAACTGGGGTAACTATGGTAACCAACTTAGTGAACCCGAGGGGAACTAGCCTAACAACAACAACCAACAACAGGGCAGCTAGCCCAAGCAAAACAAGGCTACTCGTACGAATAAGCCTTATGCATGTTGTGGTGTACATGGCCACTATACACATGAGTGTCCTTTCTTACCCTAGATGTGCCAAATGTGGGAAGCTCAAGCAGCTTCTCGAGGTCCACAATCGCCTCAAAATCCTGCGCCACCTCAACCAGCCGTGCTCACAAATCCTTTCCCTCAGCAAGGATTTGTTGTTGCTCAACCCCAGCTAGGTCAAGTAGCCCACCTCCCCCAACCTTCTAGTCCCGGTGACTATTAGATCCTTATGATGAACTCTGATGAGGTTAACCCCTCCAATATAAACCTACAAACTTGGTCGTGCCAATATGACAAGCCCTCCACTTCGTCTGCTACCAAGTCCAAAACCAAAGTATCCACTAAGCCTCTTATGACACCAAATTGTCCTTTACAGATCCCTCAACCTAAAGTTGAGGCCATTCCCAAGATCCCAAAGGGACCATTACGTTATAATGCAACTTCTAACAGAGCTTCCCATACATACATTATAATAGACGACTTGGCATAATCACCTGCCTCCATGTCGACAATGGAAGCCCCCCAGTCATTCCCTTCCAAAAAGAAAGCTCTACCAACTACCTTGGGTGCATTGGATCCTTCTGACAATTGTTTCATTGTCTTCCTAATTGATACATCAGAGCACCCCCCATTACCTTCATCGGTTGCTTTCTAGGAACCAGATAGAATCTGTAATGCCATCATATCCAGATGCATTATTGATGAAGGTGCATCCACCTGTGTGATGTCCACTACTATTTGGAAACAAATAAGGTCACCTGAGTTGTCCCCCTCCACCATCACTTTGTGTGCTTGGGACTGACACTCCTCCCAACCCCCTGGCATGTAACACAACTGTCGAGTGACTCTTGCGGGCAATACTGTCCATGTTAATATCGAAGTCATTGATGCCCCTTTAGATTACAACATTCTCTTAGGTCATAGTTACACATATGCCATGTCATATGTCTCATCTGTGGTCTTTCGCAAGATATCTTTCCCCCATGATGGGAAGATCGTTACCATTGATCAGTTGACTTACTATGAGCCGGCAATCATGACCACATTGAAGTCCATCATCTCATCGATGTCTGACAACCAGTCTTCAACTCCTTACACCAGTGTCTCACCCGGAGTCTATAAGGATTCCTCATTGTTAGGTGCCTTCCCTGGTCCTCCCCTTCCCATTTCTGAACCTGCTTCCATGAGTGTTTGCATGTTACAAGTGTCATGGACTTCCCTTAAGTAGTTTGGTACACCTGATCAATAGCCAGCTCCTCAACATCCTGCTATTGCTCTTCCAGCTGAATCCTCTAGACCCAATCCCCCAAGACCTCCTCCATTTGTGTGTTCCTCTCCTATGTTCCCTCCAGGAATTGTTCCTCTAGCTATTAACCATCTAGGAACTATTCCTCTTGGACATTATCCTTCCGGCTAGATACCTTTCTTATTCCCCCCTCTGGGAATTTTTTCTATACCTTTCATGGCTTCACTGGTCCTTCCTAACATGACTCTCGGGATCCCAGTATGGTACATCGACCCCCCCTGAAAACATTCCTCCTGGTCAGCCAAGACCTTATTATTATTTGACCCCAGTTCAATCGGTCCCCATGACCCCTATCGCTACTTCATTTCCTTCACAACCTCAACAAGAACCAGCTCCTGTTGTGAAAGCATTTGGCTAGGGGGGAAAAGCCAAAAGGAATGATTCGAAGGACAAGGCTCCCCAACCTCCTCCAACCCCTAAGGTCCCAAAGCCAACACCCCCGTGTGCTTTGTGTGAAGTTGTTGGGCACGCCACCAACAATTGTCCTGAACTTCCTCAACTTAAACCATTGGTTCATGAAGCGTTCCCTGAGTCGAATATTCTGAAAGTCCATGTTAACATACCGGTCCCACCTAAGAAACTCAAAACGTTTCGCAGAAGCCACCCTTGTGCCCTGTGTGATCTTCATCATCACCATTCCCATTGTTTCCCTCGTCTCGATGAATTTCACGATTGCCTTAGGGAAATTCGTGAATACGAGGCCACTCGCAGTGGAGCTTCTACTCCTCTACTTGTGGATTCTGGTACCACTAGCCAACTATAATAGGGAAACTCTGGCCCTACTATTGTGATCCCTCCCCCCGATGTCGAGATGACGGATACCACAGACCCTATGTTTTACCTGTCATCATCCTTGAGATCCTCGCCGAAAAACCTTCCTCAGGTTGCTGCACGCATTTCTATCAACCCTCCTTCGACAAAATCCAAGGTCTCAACATCAGTAGACCCTCTATCTACTAGTCTGTCATCTACCATTCAAGACGATGCGTATGTGAAGCTTCTCTCTTAGGTTGATGTACCAAGTAATGCTGTTGCATCATGTAGTCAGTCTTCCTCTCATCCGCTTATCTCCCAGCCTGATGAGGACACCATGGAAGCTATGTCTACCCCGGATTACCCCTACCCTTAAGTAAGGGGGTATTTATTTAGAGGATTTTGAAGGCCATTTCCTTCCTAATTCTCTCAATGCGCTCTACCTCAATAAATTTCGCTCATAGCACATCCCTTTGATTTGCGTGTCTTTATTTCTACCATGAAGTCAGGTACATTGCATAATCTCATCTGTTGTCTTTTGGACCTTTCATATGGATCCAAAATCCACACCGTATATCAGTCATGCCTACGGTGCGAGTCACTTCTCCCAGAATCTAGCCTCGGTAGCGTGGGCACTTTTTACCCCATTTAATATGTTAGTCCTTTTAAACGGTGTGTGCATTGGATATGCCACAAATAATCAGGATGAATATGATGCAGTGATAGGTTTTTTAGTCGATGCCCTCGCTCATCACATCCTTCATCTCCGTGTTCATTTAGATTCCTTGCTACTTATCATGCAATTGAATGGTGTGTATCACGTGCATAACTAGGGCCTATTTAGAAAATATCTATGAGTGAAGCTATTGGTGCATGAATTTGAAACCATTACTTTCAATCATGTGCCTAGAGCCCAAAATCACTATGTAGATACCATTGCAAAAAATATTCTAGATTGGCATTTATCACATGTTTACAGAAGACAACCATAAACAAAACAAATGGCGAACCATCATCGTCATATAAAATGCATAATCATATTATGTATCATAAAAGCATTTTGAGCCATAACTCTAAATACATCTGACATGCCCATAGCATGTTACAAAAATCACAGTCAAAGGGACCCACATGTCCCTACATCTAGTCAATGTTCGACGGATCTCACGCCAAAGGCTCTGCTCCACCTGCACATAGATCAAGTACCGCTTGACCTACCATCGCCACATGCCACATGATACCTCGCCACTCTAAGGGAAGACTAGTGCACTCATCTGTGTATCGATCCCCTAAGTTGTTCCATCCGTGGTCTGAAACCCTGGTCAAGAGTACATAAAACCTATAATGCAAATCAGTAAGCAGCATAGTATCCTCTGGACCCTACTGTGATGATGATGTCCCTCGATCTACAGCCCCAGGCATTGCGGCTTGACCTACATATCCTTCCAGCTTCACTGGTGCTATGTCTGCATACAACATATTTCACACTCAGTACCATATACATGTGATAGAAATATAAAATGCACCATAAAACATAGCAACTTAACACTTATCGTCTAGTCCCCATGCTCGATCGGGCGGGAGTGGCAAGTTAGGATCCCCCTGATAGTTCATCCCACTATAAGGGTAGTCGTCAATGTAAAGGGGCATCTGATCCCAATGTGTGAAAAACTCGGGTTGGAACACCCATCCGACTCCCCCTCCTCTTCCTCTTCGCAGTAGCTGCCTCCAACAGTGCATCCTGAGCTCCTGTGGGTCCCCATCTCAGATTTGTACATGAGGATGGATAGTGCGTATCTTCTCAAATAAGAACACACATAATACTATACCAAAATCACAACCACGATTCACTTGCCTAGAATTACAAAGACTCAACTATCGTTTCACTGACGACAACATCATCTGGGCCCACCCATAGTAGGTCCCAGCCAAAACACTCTCAACTAACATAATTTTCCCACTAGTGATGTGGTGGAACGCCTGGCTGCCCAAGACCCATAGCTTAGCTACGGCAACAACCTGTGTCTCTAGCCTCTCTAGATCAACAAGCGGGATATTTGTGCCCTTGACACGAACACCCCGTCAACAATGGTGCTCCATGAACTCAGTAATGTTCCTCCCATGAGGTAACACTGGATGAATATCCCCCACCACTTCGAGGGGAGGCAGTCCGGTCAAAAAGTAAATATCCTGTAATGTGAGCTTGATCTTGTGCCCCTGCATGACAAAGACCTCCTAGTTTGGATCCCAATAGCTCACAATTCTCGATAGAAAGGGCTCACCTGCCCTCATCAATGGGTTCTCTACCAACTTGAGAACCCCATAACGAGCCAATGCCCCTCGAACTGCTTGATCCCCCTGGATCTTGGATCGAAGAGTATCCAAGTCTCGTTCATGCCAGTTGATTTTTAGCTCTGCCATGTCTGTAAAACACCACATGTCTTATCAGTATAGAGAAGAAAACAATGGTCTGCACTATTCAGCCTATAACCCCCACCAAGCTAGCAAACCAACCCTTCCACCAGTCACAAATCGCAGTTTTCAGCCCAAAATATGTGAGCTCATAGGTTTCCAGTTGTCTCGTGCGAGCCATATCAGACTTCTAGACCTAGAAAGTGTGATGCAACCATGAGCAAGGGAAAGGGTCTCTCAGGGAGCACCCAGGTGCCAAAAATCCAGAAATAAACCAATGAATTTGAAGAGATGAGTAAGGCCACCTACCTGAAAGTCTCAAATCCTAATTTTGACAGTCAGTTTGTCTACTACGATCTCCACAAGTTTTAGGGCCTTTTCCTCCTCTCCAAATTCATCGCAGCTCACTTAACAAATGAATCGAAATTGGAGGGAAAACATCCTTTCATAGAAAAATCCCCAATTTTTCTATCACCCATTGTGACTGGACCATAGCTCAATTTGATGAATTGTTAGTATTGTTGGAAAGCTCTCACTGAGCTCTAAAATGAGTCTTCCTCAGTTTCTGATGATTTAACACTTCACCTGGAAACCATTTTTCTAGGGCTATAATACCAAGTGCTTGACAAGTTTCTATTGTTAAGATATTAATAGTGGCTCCTAGATCAACTAGTGTGTTTGGAAAAGATCGGTCATATATCTGAAATGTCACTATGGGGTTTCTAGGATCTTCATACTTTATTGGAGTTTCTCCTCCCAAGAGTAAATTGGATAAGGCTCCTACAACATGGATAGTGGGTGAGATTTTTTCTTTCCTCATAGGCTTCTTTACACATAGTTCTTTAATTGTTTTGGCATAGATCAGAATGCTTGAATGGCCTGGAGGAGAGGAATCTTAATACACAACTTTTTTCAGTTCCCCTATAAGATTGAAATCAGGGTAGGAAATAGGTTTGGGTATCGTTAATCTTTCGGGGAATGAAGAAGAAGTGACTATAAGTTTTTCAGGGTCGTCATGCTGATCTGTCTCTTCCCCTTGCTTTGATTCAGTATTAATTACAGGTGGTGGAAGATGTACAGGTGGAGTTACACTTTCGATTGAAGGTTTGTCCATGTTTTCCTTAGGGGTGATGATATGCCTTGACCTCAATTTGAGTTCATTACATTCTTTCTACTCAATCTCATACTCTGGGTTTTCAATAATGTGTACCAACTGGACTGGTCTATTATTAGGATTTGGGTTCGGCTGAGCTGGAAACTGTGGGCACAAAAGAGGTTGAGAATTCTGCTGTAATGTATACGGAGCTGATAGTGTGGATTGAGGCTGAGGGCTTGTCTCCATAGGTACATTGGATATCCCTAGAGGTTGCTGCCAATTTGTAGACCAGTTCGGATTTTGAGAGGTGGAGGCAAGCCACTGGGACTGATAGGGATTGCCTTGCCAAATAGAAGTAAAAGGAGAATTTGGCCAGCCATTTCCCAGAAAATATTGTGTTGGCCAAGATGTCATAGGGAATGGTGGGCTTTGCTAATTTGGGTAGGATGATTGGCCTTTCAATGCCACCCAGAGGTTCTGTTGCTGATTAAATTGCGAGAAAGGAAAGAATTGGGGTGCATCTGGTGACATACATGTAGGTTTAGCTTTCCACTGTCGCCGCTGGTTCATCAGATATACTGGTTTTGTTTCTTCCTCTTCTTCCTTGAATACTACTTTCAGCCCTGGTAATGAGGGACATTGTTCAGTGGCATGATATTTAGTATAGATAGCGCATGTCTACACCATGTCCAATGGGGATTCCAGTTGGCTCTGCTTCTTTCAACAACATAGGTAGAAGATGGCCAAATTTTGTTCTACTAAGGCCTGTTTTTGTTTAACCTGTAGGACATATAGTTGTGCTGTAAGAGCGCCCAGGATGTCCGTCTTAAAATCTTCCAGGAGGTTGTTGATATCCATCCATGTTACGCCTCCACTGTGTGGTTTTCTTCCTATACTCATGGTGTCTCAGCTTCCTACTCCTATGCGTGTGCTTCCTCGCGAACACTTGATACACAAACGAATAACTTCATCATAATCTTCCTGACAAATATCTCCTTTTCCCATTAAGTCTATAGTTTCTACCCATTCCTCTTTCATTCCTTTAATTAAGATAGCTCTTACGAATTCTTTTGGTAGGGAAGTGTGTGGAGACCTTTGCAAATTATAATTAAATCGTTCTACATATTCTTCGATTGTTTCATTATCTTTTGCAGCCATCTTAAAAATCTCATCTTTCAGTTCCCTAGTTTTACAAAGTCCTGGTATCTTTTGAGGAAGGAGGTTTTCATCTCATCCCAAGAATTAATAGTTCACCCACCTAGACCCATAAACCACCTTAAGGCTGCTCCTTTCAGAGTGGAAGGGAATGGTTTTAGCTTTTGGGGGTCGGTGGTATAGTCCTACCCTCTACAGAGGACATCAAACTCAAATAGGAAAGCATCAGGATCCTCTGTGATCATCCCATGGAAAGTTGGGATGCTTTGCAGAGGAATAGCCTTCATGGGGGCATTCACCACTTGGTTGACTAATGTCGAGGTTTGACCTTGAGGTAGCTAATTTGCCATTTGGTCAAAGATGTGCCGATAATATTTGGGGACTTCGAGGGGTGCTTCTTGAGTAAGCAGAGAGTTAGCAACCCGAGTTGGCTTTGCAACACTACCTAGATCTGGGATCTTAGGAGATCCTTGTTCAGACATCTGTGGTTCTGCCTTAACAGTCCCACTAGCTTCTCCTTTTCCTTCTCTTAAGTTACAAGATTTTCCCTCTTGTGGAGGGTCAGAATGTAAACTTATTGTAGCTTAAAGACTTTGTTCTGATCCTCCTACTTGGTTTTGAATATTAGTGTAAGCTGCAAATGGTGAGCCTGTTGTTTGAGGGATAACAGTAGAACTTTTTCTAGGTATAGCCTAGAATCCTATTGATGCTTGAGACTCTGCTCTTCTTACGATTTCATCTATAAAAGTCGTTCTCCCAAGGCTCACCGATCCTTTGGGTTTTGTGGGTTTTGGTGGAGGATTCTGCTCTTTTTCTATTTTTCTATTCCTAGTCATTCATAAAAACAAATTCCTATTTAACCTCTAAGATTTTGCTGAAAAGTGGGCTGGTAAGCAAGCACTTTACTTGCTAGGTATGCAGGTTCTTACCTTCTGTTTTTAAAACCCAATTCTTTCACAACAAAAATAAAAAAAATCACTTGAAACACTCTCCCCGGCAATGGTACCAAAATGTTGGTGCACTAAGATGTCTCTTTTTAAGCAATCTTAATTCCTACATTAATTGTCTACCTGAGGTAAGTCTTTTTATCTCAAGAGTGTCAGCACAATATATGCAGTGAATCTAGAGGTTATCTAATGATGAATCGTTGCAATCACTAATAACTAATTCTTCAATTCAATCCACACAATTCTGGAAAGAACTAACTATGGAAGAAATACTCTTAACACACTCTGCAATTCTATTCAACTTGTTCCGAAATCAAATGAAACTGAATGCAAATAAGAATCACACTTGGGAATGTTCAAATAGACTTAAGGCTAACTCACTCAATCAAGGAAGGGAACTATAATTATTGAACAATGTTGTTGATTTATAGCAATCCAAATTAAACAACAAACAATAATTGAACGACAAATGGTAATTGAACAAAAAAGAATAATTGAATGGAAAATTGTAATTGAACAAGCAAGCACACATACAACAATAAAGGATTTCTGAATAGCAAATGATCTATATTGCAACCTGTGGAAATTAATTAGAATTATCTCTAGGATTTATGATAAAATCACTCAAAATGAACATAAATCTACTATTGGCACTAATTCCCTCATTCCAATCAAAGCATTGCTTAACTATGTCACACGGCTTCACTCTGAATCTAATTGAACAATAGTATGAATCAATATCACAAATATTTACGATAAATGGAATAACCAATGACTGAACATTAATCAAGTAGAAAAGACTAAATAGAAAGATTATAACACAAGGAAGCAATAGAACTTCTCGTGACCGGGCCTAGGGTCGCCAGAAGCCTTCACTTAATGTAAACTCAGAATATAAATATGTATCAAACGCAACCTTTCTTCATTAATGAAAAATAACAACTTACAATGTCACTGAGATAATAATGTTATATGTCTTCAAAAGAATAATTACAGATTATCAAAGTCTCCACTTTCATTTGCCTTTCGGCCTTATATATAACATAAAAGAGTAACTAGATAAAAGAGAATCCTCAGGATCAGGGGATCCTAAGGATTTCACAATACATAATCTGATTGTGTCATAAAATAGCATCATTCAGGCTGATCTCCCGCTGCCTTGTCTACCAAAGATGTTGTAGTTTCCCTTTTACGGCCTCATGTTGCTCTGTCAACTGAACGGATTTTGCCTAGTCCGCATGTTCTGCACACAAGGATAGTAAAAATCAGTTTCCTGTGCTAGATTTGCCTATTTTGTCACCAAATTCTTTCATCCAACTTTAGCCGATATTTTCCTTATTTTAATCTATAAACAATGATAAGGATGAATGTTAAATAAATCAATTTACGAAGAGAAAACATACCTTTTTCCTAACCCAATAGATATTCAAGGACTAACATATCTAAGGGTTGTACATTTCCAAAAAAATTACAAGAGACCCCAACAACCCATATAACAAAGATAAATGGAATGAATTCCTTCTTCACCATGTTCATAAATCATGAAGCAAATGAAGATCTAATGGGAGAGGTATTAAAAAAGGAGCTAAAATAATTTTGTATTTATACCAAAAGAAAAAGAAAAAAATGTAGGTACTGATTTCTGAGTATAGAACATTTTATAGGATTAATCTTAGTGGTAGAAGAGTTAAGAGTCACCAGTGAAGATGTTGGGGGAATTCAACTCTAATTCATAGCACTAATTATCAATGTCTAACCTAAGGGGGCATGGTGACTCTGGTGAAATATGTAGTAATGACTATCTGTGTCTGTTGGCACACTTTGGCACACATCCCTATAGGAATTATTGAATGGATTATTAAAAAGTAACTTAAATTTCTATTCTCCTTCAACAAAGAAAAAGTAGGGTTCCCTCTCATAAAGTGGAAAGGAATTGGAAAACCATTTGAAGATGTAGGATGGGGGTTAATACACATTCCTTTGGGAAGGCCCTAGATAACAAGAGTTTCTAGAGAGTAATAAAAGGAGATGGTCCGCATGGATCCTCTATCATTTGAGGAATGAATTAGTCTCCCAACTAACCCTATTTCAATTTCCATGTGAAATTCTCTTCTTCAATCTCTCTCTTATAGGTATTATAAAATTATGAGAAACTTAGGATAGGTGAGGATTCCCAAGTAAGGTGTGAAGGAACCCATAGGATGGCTGATCCAACTATTTAAATTCTTCACAATAATAGTATTTCCCCCCCTATAGATGCTATAAATCCCGACAATCACCATTTGAAAACAGTACTGGAAAAAAATAAAGGTCATTCTTAGCCTTGGAATGTTATTCAAAGGATTGTTGGAATGACTATGCCAAAAGAGTACAATTTAAGTTCAACAAAATCAGAGATGAGGAAACATAATATTGTTCAAAATCGAAGTACAGAATGAGAGATGAGCATTATTTGTGTTGAGAGGTATTCTCCATCTCAGTATGGTAGAGATAATTAAATCAACCTAGATCCATCTTAACTCTAGATTTACCAAGCATTGTCCCTTGAGATGTAAACCTCTTTTAGAGTGAGAAGATATTTGATCCCTCTCGGCATTTGGTGAATTCGTAGTTAATATGCATCTAGGCCAGTTACTAGATAAGTGCAAGGAGAATTAGCTGGTTGTAGAGAAGCATAATGAAAATTGAAGAACAACTCGAAAAAAAATTGTTCCACTCGTTAAACGTAAGGAAAAAAGTTATTAACTACGAACACATTGCATCAAAGAACCTGTCATGGCCTAGGCAATTATGCTAAACCAGGATGCTCACATTCTCATTATCTTTTGAGAGGTCTATATTGGCCATTAAGGGTATAGTAGAAAAATCTATAATCTTTTTCATTCTTCAATTTATTCCCAAGAACATTTATGTTTTACAGAGAAACTGAAACATGAAAATTTTATTAACTCGTTTGATTTCTTTATTCTACCATATTTTGTGAACTCAAGATATTTGTAGTTTTTTGTGCTCCTATTATGTTCAAGTATGAAAATTTCCACAGATAATGGAAGCATCATGAAGTCAAGGTCAAAGACTTGAAAAGTTTACTCTTTGGAGGAAAATCAATCATTGTATTTTTTTTTAGGTAATACACTTGTTTATGGAAATCAATAAAAATGTTTCGTAGGTCAATTATTGCTTAATCTTAGGCATGAATAGAGTGTGTGTGCTAACATTTCCTATTTATTACCATTTTTCAAACTGTTTGCATTTTAGTTTCAAAACTGTATAAATCCTGAGGAAATACCATAGGGTGAGGTCAACGCAGAGTATGTGATTGAATCAATGGGTGTCTTTACTGACAAAGAGAAAGAAGTTGCTCACTTCAAGGTTTGAATATTGGTAGATTTTAGCTTTCTATGTTGTGCTTTTGCAGATGAAGAACTCAAATTCTCTATAATGATGTTGTGTTTTACAGATAAATAATTTTACAGTTTTATTTGAAAGCTATCGATGTTTTGAATCCAAAAGACGATCACTTTTTGGATTCAAAATGTAGACAAGTTTGAATATTCCTATTCCATACTTCAATTATCATTGTTTTTCCTTCCTTCAAAGTTTATCCCACATGCTACTATTTAAAAATACAATGCAGTTGAAAGTTTATTAATGGTATTTGATGGAACCAAAGGTTTGTCACATGGTATTTTTGGCATGTGACCACTCAGTCAATCAGCATAACTGAGTAGCCATCATGTCTCAATTTATTATCAATGGCTCCCTTATGGAAATGTTCCATCCAATTGTTTGAGGAATCAAACTGTTGTGGGGGCTATAACAGAACCCCATTTTTGTTGACCCAATTATATTGTCATGGCCTCCTTGAGATAGATCTAAAAAATTAACATTATTTAAAAATTTGTCCACCCAAGTGATACACAAACACACACAAATAAAATTGTTGATGGACCTTCCCTTCCCCTACTTGTGATGTATATTGTGTCCCTTGGTACCAAAGTGTTACACAAATACATCTATTGATGTACCTTCTCTTCCCCTACCTGTGATGTTGAATGTGTCCCTCGGTACCCAAGTGTTACACAAACACACACAAAAATACAATTGTTGATTGAACTTTCCCTACCTATGATGTTAAATGTGTCCCTTGGTACAAAAATGTTTAATAATTAGTGGTTGAAATTTATTAGCAAGTTGTTATGAGGTCAAGCCTTGTATATTATTTGTATTGTGCATAAAATAAAGTATTAAATGTCAGTTTCAAATTGTTTCTACAAATGGGATTTTGGCGCTCTTTTTTTCCTTAGGAGATGTGTCATTATGGTTCCTTCCATTTTTTTATATTTTAAATATTTTGTTTACAATTTTATATGAATCGATGTTTTTTATCGGATAGCAAGGTTTCGATATAATGGATTTCTTTTGTCATCAAATGTATTCATGGTTGGTGTTATGGCTACTCTAAGGTCATTGAAAACTAGATCTGTTACTAGATTAATGATCACAACCTCACATAATCCAACATCTGACAATGGTGTGAAGGTGGCAAATCCGGGAGGTGGCATGTTGACCCAAGAATGGAAGCCCTTTGCAGATGTCATCACAAATGTTGTCAATGTAGGGATTTTGAACATGTGAGCTTTGTTCTTGACAATAAGACCATATTTATTTGTACTTATTTGTATTCAATTGAGGTTGTAGGTATGATATTTTTAGTTTAGTAAACTGGCATCCTTATTTGTGTTCTAGTAGTACTTGGTTACAAAATCATTCCTTGAATTTCTCTAGCTCATTGATTTCATTGGTTTTTTTCATTTGATTGATGAGTTCATAAAAAATAAAGGCATGTTATGTGGGGAGGCATAATCTGGGGTGATACTTGTGGCAAGAGATGTAAGGCCTAGTGGACAAGAACTACTCAATGCTAAATATATGACTAGCATAATTTTATAGGCACAGTAAAGTAACTGTTAAATATATGACTAGAAAATAATATTTATGACTACTTCTGAAGGGCATTGGGGTTGTAAAAGGAGTGATGGAAGTTGACATGGGTATCTTGAATACTCCACAAGTTCACTGGATGGTCCAGAGTAAGAACAAAGGCATGCCAACAACAGAATCTAATTATTATATGCATATTTCAAGTTCACTCAAGTAAGTGTGTTTAATGTCTCATTATGGAAATCTAGGAATTATGTGTAACGTTTGATAGATTTCTTTAACTTGTACTTGTTTTCTAAATTCACTATATTGGGAATGTTTTTGAAGTTGATTGAGCCACCTTACCAATGAATCTTGAGTCTTGACTATTGTTTTATATTTATATACTGAATCATTGACATTTATCTTTCAATACAATCATTTGCATGCAAAATTATTATGGGAACAAGGCCTAGAGTGTAGAAGTTGGGACCTCCTATTGAAGGAGTGGTGGTAGATGGAGTAAATGGAGTAGGTGAAAAAAATTGTATACATTACAACAATTTTTGGAGGGTATTGAAGTGAATATCAGGAAATCTGGCAGGGAAGGTGAGGGAGGGCTCAATGATAGTGTCGGGACTAACTTTGTGTAGAAGGAGAAGGTCACTCCCAATGGATTTGGAGGGGATGATGTTGGAAAAAGGTGATTTTCTTGTCCTCTGTGTTTACTATAATGGAAGCTAGTACCTATTTTTCTTTGTCTTATTGTTTTTTTATTACATAGTAACTAATTTTGAAAAGGTGTGCAAGCTTGGATGGTGATGTAGACATACTAGTTAATTTCTATATGTCATCCCCAGAGAAAAGGGGTGTTGAGCTAGTTGATGGTGATAAAATCTTGATGCTTTTTTATATTTTCATAAATAAGAAATTAGATTCTATATATAACCAATAAAAGGTAGAAATTTCACTAGCAGTAAGATAGCTCTTAATCCTTTCATTGAAGAGCGCCATTCCATTACATTGGGGCATTGTATAGATTTCTTATGCTAATGGAGCTTTAGCAAGGTAATTTGAAAGAATTTGATGAAGAGCTTTCTTATGCATCAACAAGTTTGTTTGACTATAAATGGGCTCTAATAATTGAAAGATTGCTGGTATTTAGTCTAGTATATAGAGAATGTAATCAAAGGAGTATTTGTCATTCATTACACTTCTTTAAATTTAACTTCCAGACTCAAAGTAGAGGAGGGTTTTTCAAAGATTGTTGGCCATCAATGGTTTGATCAATCAAGCAACTGAGGATGTATTGAGTGGCTTGTTGTTGGTAGAGGTAATTCTTCACTGTATGGGATAGTCCATTCAAACATGGAATACATTATATATGAACCTTCTGAGATGATAATTGAAGGTTTGTTCTTCTATTTTTTCATATCTTGGACTCATTGTGGTCTTTCACGTAAGGAACTACCTTTTGTATTATGAAAAGTACTTCATACAACTAATTATAGTTAGCAGTGCTTGAGAAGTAGGATGTGGTGAATACATTTAAGTGATTGTGTTAATTTATATTAGCTTAGATATTTTTTATTATCATGTTTTTTCTTTGAGATAACATATGGTTCTCCAATGACTTAATTTGTCTAGAACATCATAATTTTGTGTTCTGTTCCAATTGAGTGCTCTATTTCCATTCGCTAGAAAAGAAATTGACAAATTGTCGTATACACAAACATGAGTGCTAGATAGTAAGTGAAAGATATTAAAATCACAGTTTCATTTTGTACTCATTATCCCTTGAAATATCACTAGAATCTTATAAATCCTACATTCTACAACCATCTCTCATATAAATAATGCCATTTAGGTATATGTAACCTAGTAGGGTGAATTTAAATATCAAACCTTGTTTTGCAAAATTGGTGCAAAAATTATTAACAGGTGCGACATTCTGGTGAAGACGATCAACGATACAACTTCAGATAGCATTGATAGAGGGATTGGACATGTATTATGTGGTCTCCTAGAATTCTTTGTTAATGTCCTCAAAGGTGGGTGTGAAGGTGTTAGCTTACTACTCAAACATTTTCTTTTGAGATATTGTATGTACTATTTCAAAGATGAAATTAGTATATCATGGAGTAGAAAATTATATCACATGAACAACAGGGTTATTGAGAAAATCCTACCCTAAAATAATATAAAAGGAAAGCATATGATCTTGGCCAACAAGATAAAGCAACTCAACGTGAAAACACTAATTTTGGCTCTCACAAGTAGAGCCAACGCATACTTAAAGCTGCTTAGATCGCCTAGGTTAAAAGAAGAGGGGTAATCCTAAAAATTAAATTTATGTGGATGCTTCCACAAACAACTTGATCCATAAACCACCATGGACATTCCACTAGATAGTTTGTCACAACAGATCTTATAATAATATATTACAATACTGATATTTTACACTATTACAATTTTGTTTAATTTCTAGATATGTAGATTTTAATGTAATTAGTGCATGCGTGCGAATAGAAATTATACAAAAAATTAGAGAATGAAAAAATAAGCTCACACACACATAAGACACAAGATATTATCTCTGGGAAACCCTTTTTGGAGAAAACCTAGCGGGAAGGTGAGGTTGCTTTGTTCTCTTTTTCTGTATGGAAATATCGATACAAATACAAAGAGGTAATGCATGTGGATCGTGGGCTACTACAATGCATAAATCCTCTCTGTGTTCTCTACCTCCTATCTCTCCTAGCTATATTTTCTCATCTATTGAACAAAATGCTCTCGAAAGAATGGAATTCCTCTTCCTCCTAGCGGCCTGGTTATAACATAGCCCGATAGCCTACTAGTGGTTAATTTTGATTACATCAAATATTAACTAGAGTTACAATATAGACTCTTTTAAATTATTTTATGTCAAAAATTCATGGCTAGCCCATTGTCCATAAATAATGGCAGTTGATGTGGCACCCTCTCGAACTATAGGTGTGAAAATAGGAAGGTCAATTTTTTTTACTGGAATAACTTTTGCATACTTACTCTGATTGATTTGCTTATTGCGCCGTTGGAAAGGTATTTGTTTGTAGAATAACATGGAAAGGTGCCATGATAATGTGACAAAGTTTTACCCCCAAAAAATGTCATTTTATGGCTCAAAACGCCCCTAGAAGGTTTTAGACCCAATTTCACCAAACTGGGTCCCGCCAGTAATAACGGTCCTATGAGATGAATCCTCCACTATTTCCCCTCTAAATGAATCGATATGGATGACCAAAAATATAATAATCCAATTTGGATCACACCTCCCCATTTTTGCAGGCTTTTGGTCCCCAAAATATTTTACTGAATGAGGTGAGGAAATGTTTCCTCCACCTTCTCTCTGGTGTACCATTTAGCTTTTCTTGGAAGTTGTCCCTTCAACCCAATGTTCCAAAGTTCATGCTGCCCGTGTCTTTTAGTTCTGGACCTCTTCTGCAAAACTGTATCTTCTGCCAACTTTGCTTGAGTGTCTGGTGCAAAATGCTCCACAGAAGGTAGGACCCATTCCTCTTCCTCATCTAACATTATCGCCCACCTTTTCCAGTATCTCAAAGGGACCATACCTTAGGGCCTTGATTTTCTTACCAGGCCACTATAACATCTCCTTGTTCAACTGTAGCCACACTTTGTCTCCCACCTTGAATGATTTCTCTATTCCATTTTGATCATGGCTGTCCTTATACTTCTCCTGTGAATTCTGCAACATTTCTTGTACATGTAGATGGATCTGCCTGATATTCTCTATAAATTTTTCATCCCTCAAATCATCTACAATAAGAAATTTCGTCACTCCTCCTTGTTTCCCATAAGAAATATCCAAAGGTGAAGGTGGAAAATATCCAAAACAGGTCTCAAATGGGGACTTTCCTATACAAGTGTAGACTGCTCTGTTATAATAATGATATATATACTAGATTTTAATTCTAGGTTTTAGGATTCTTCTAGTTGTATCCCCTGAGAAGTTGCACCAAAGCCCTATTGACTACTTCTGTCTGCCCATTTGTTTGTGGATGGAATGTTGTATATATCTTCAACTTTGTGTCCATCTTCTCCCACAATGTAGTCCATAATGCACTGAGATATCTTGTGTCCCTGTCTAGAATGATGCTTCTTGGTATCCCAAAGTGCACCCAGACCTGTCACAAGGACAAGTTTGCTGCTTCTTGTTTGCTAACAATATTTTTATAAGGGATCAGAACACACATCTTGTTGAACCTATCAAATACCACAAAATGGTAGTAATGTCCCTCCTTGGTTGTTGGTAAACCTCCCACAAAGTCCATGGAAATACTTTCCCAAGGACGAGTAGGTGTAGGTAAGGGATGACACAGACCTTATTTTCTATTGCTAGTCTTTCTGGTACAATAAAACATGCATCCTCTTATGAACCTAGATACATGATCTTGCATCTTGGGCCAATACACATATCTTTGCAAGTTAGCCACAGTCTTCCCTACACCAAAGTGCACTACAACCTTGTAGGTGTGAGCCTCTCTAGTCAGTGAAAACACTCACCTTTTGGAACACATAGCTTATCCAACTTATAGAGTAACCCATTTTGCAGATGGTAGTCAACGCTACTATCACCATCGTGCACATGACTCTGAATCTGCAACTGTTGATACATCTCCTTGAAGTCTTTATCTTCTAAATATGCCTCTTTGTATGCATCATGGGTGAATGAATCCATGTGCATAAGAGTACCCAAAGATGTAATCTTTAATGTGAGTGGCCTTGAAAGCATATCAACCAACTTTTTTGTGCTACCCTTCTTATACTTGATCACCAAATGAAACTGTTGTAAAAACCCCATCCACTTGTAGTGCCTAGTCTGTTGTAGCTTATTCTAGGCCTACAAGTATTGTAACAACTGGTGATCTATGTGGATTACTATCTCCTTTCCCATCAGATAGTACTTCCACTTCTTCACATATTGCACCATGGCATAAAGCTCCTTATTGTAGGTAGGGTAGTAGCGAGTGCTTCATCAATGTTTCTAACACCTGAGTCAAATGTGACATATACTCATCTCAGGTAGCACTATATACCATTATATCATCCAAATAGACAATAAAACATGAATCTATAAAAGGTTGAAGTACATCATTCATTAATCTCATAAATGTAAAGGGTGCATTACTTAGGCCAAATAGCATAACTAACCACTCATACAAACCTTTCCTGGTTTTGAAGACAAACTTTCATGTATGTTCTTCTTTGACTCAAACCTGTTGTTATCTAGACTTCAAATCAAGCTTGGTGAAATTCTTTGCTTGCTACGACTGATCTAGCAGATCTGTAGAAATTTTGAATAATTTAACACATATTCAACAGAGATTATCCTGATCATGTACTATTGCGGAATACATACACAATACATAAGCTCCTCTACGTTGATCATCAATATAGCAACATCAATAACAATAAAACATCAAGAGCATTCACACATTAACACAGTATGTAACCCGGGGAAAGCATCTCGCTAAAAACCCCACACTATCTGTATATTAATGATTGAGACCATGTAACATTACAAAGTACAATGCTTATCACAAGCAATCCAGTACCAGCTCCACCTGTTACACATAATACAGCTAAGATTTGATCTCCAAATCTATTCCACTGCTTGCCTGCCTCCACTGCTCAATACCTGCTCAAGAATGAATGAGAATGGTCTACCAAATTCGTATTTCACCTCCAAAGAATCACTCACAATGTGTAAGACGTGAGTAGAAGCTACAAACTGGGCAAATACATGAGCAAACTCATTGGCATACTCAATCCCTTGATTGTGCAAGATCTGATGCACAACTATAGTCATAACTGATAGCAATCTGATTCTCTAACACTTGTCCCTGTTGAACTGAACATGCACTGACATGCAACTAAGTTAACTGATGTATTCTATAGTTGTATTATGAGTTAATAATTAGTTTAACAAGTCATCATTAGTCTATTTGCAGTTAGACTAACTACAACTAGTTTAACCAAGTCAAACTGAATACAGCTCCATCAACTCCATAATCAACTCCACCAAACTCAACTGATTGAGTTCTAACTGAAGTCATGCATGCAACAACTCAACTGACTCATAAGAAAAACATACTTCCTTCTGACAGCTGCATGGGCCACATCTGTAGCTCAAACTGAAGTGCTCCAAGAGAATACGATCAAGTTTATAGTCCAAATATTATTATGAGACAATAATATTTGACTTTTCTATTTTTGACAGCCAGTCTAAAAATAGACTTTGATCACCCACACTGTGGTCACCCACATTGTGATCACTCACACTTTGGTCACCCACATTGTGATCACTCACACTGTGATTGCTCACACTGTGATAAAAAATAGAACTTGCGCCATAATTTGCCTGTGGGTCCACTTAGTGAAGGCGACTCTTTTCACTAAGCTCCATCATCTTGTTGCAATATTAACACTCCCTCTCGACAAGATATGGATTATTAGCAACCCCTATCCTGCCTCGGTGGTACTCGAATTTTCTCTTGGTGAGAGCCTTCGTCAGAATATCAGCATCCTGATCCTCCGTTGGAATGTATGAAAGCAACATGATCCTCCACTGCACACAATCTCTGATATGATGGTACCTGATGTCAATATGCTTAGATCTATCATGAAATACAGGATTAGCCGAGAGTCTAATGCAACTTGGGTTATCACAGTAAATCACAGTAGGATCCAAATGAGAACCGAACAAACCAACCAGGATCTTCCTCATCCATATAGCCTCGCATGTAGCCAAACTTGCTGCCATATACTTGGCCTCCGCTGAACTGAGTGCCACGGATCTCTGCGTCCTACTATACCAAGAAACTGTTGTCGATCCAATACTGAAGACCCCTCCTAATGTGCTCTTTCTGTCCGTTGGGCTCCCTGCCCAATCTGCATCCGTGAAGCCACATAGATTCACCTCATCCTCCTGTCTGTACCACAAACCATATCCCAATGTGCCTCTCAAGTAGCACAATACATGCTTGCCCGCCTTCCAGAAGAGCTTGGTAGGCTTAACCATAGCTTGTGAAAGCTGGTTAACTGCATAGCATATATCAGGTCGTGTATTGACCAAATACATCAGCGACCCCACCAACTATCGATAAACAGTGGCATCCACTTCTTCTCCCGAAGTGGCATCCTCCTTCCTCCAACCTCCAGGAAGAGGAGTATCAACAGGCTTGCAGCCATGCATGTTGAACTTCTCTAGTATCTCCCAAGCATACTTGCCTTGAAAAACAAATAGTCCACCACTACGCTGCCATATTTCCAATCCTAGGAAATAGTGAAGGAGGCCCAAGTCCTTCATCTCAAACTCTGTAGCAAGATCCTTCTTGCATGACAATATCAACAGCTCATCACCCGTTAGAATCAAATCATCAACATACAGTACAATGATAAGCAACTTACCCTCCACCACAATCTGGTATAGGTTAGGATCCGCCTCGCTCTTGGAGAATCCAAGTCCTGTGAAATAGCTGTCTATCTGTGTGTACCAAGCACGTGGTGCTTGCTTCAACCCATACAACGCTCTCTTGAGCCTACACACATGCGACTCGCTGCTAAAGACCTCAAAGCCTTCGGGCTACTCAATGTACACCTCCTCCTCAATGACTCCATTGAGGAACGCAGTCTTCACATCCATCTGATGAATGTGCCATCCCATCTGCGCTGAGAGAGCAAGAATCGTCCGTATGGAAGAATACCTTGTGACAGGTGCAAAGGTCTCCTCATAATCGATCCCCTCTATCTGTGAAAAGCCTCGGGAAACAAATCTTGCCTTGTACTTCTCCACATTCCCGTCAGCTGCCTGCTTGACCTTGTAGATCCATCTCAAACCCACCACTGATTTCCCTTCCGGTCTAGGAACAATCTCCCATGCACTGTTTCTGACAATAGAATCATACTCTTCCACCATGGCGTCTACCCATGCGGGATCCTCCACAGCTTCCTCGAAAGAGGATGGCTCAGTCACAACACACTTGCTCATCAGATCCATGTATCCAGTGTATCGATCAGGTGACTGTCTCTGCCTGCGTTGGGTTGTAGGTGGTCCTACAACTTTCTCTGCATCTTGAGCCAGTCGCTCAGCTTCTGTCAAGCGCTTTCGCCCTCTGATGGCTGGCGCTGCATGAGTGGTCTCTTCCACTCCATGAACCTCGTCCTATGGCTGATCCACGTCTTGAAGCTCATCCTTAGGAACTAATAGCTCCTCATCTGCATGCAAGTGTAGCTCCCTCTCAAGCGAACACTTCATGGCTTTCTCCTCCTGAAATTTTATATCTCGGCGCATAGCAGTTTTACCACTGTCTGGAAAATACACACGATAGTTGTGGGGCGTATCAGTGTACCCCACAAATATCCCAACCTCTGCGGTCGGCTCCAACTTCTTCCTGGCATCCTTCGTCGCATGCATGTAAACGTTAGCACCAAAAATCCTCAAATGAGAAAGATCAGGCTTCTTACCAGAATAAGTCTCCTCAGGTGTACTCATGCCAAGTATCCTATGAGGACAACGGTTCTGCACATAAATTGCTGTATTGCATGCTTCGGCCCACAAGTGAACGGGTAGGCCTTGATCATGCAACATTGCCCGTGCAGCACCCACAATCGTTCTGTTCTTCCGCTCAGCTACCCCGCTCTGCTGTGGGTTAAGGGGAGCTATGAGCTCTCTACGAATCCCTTCTGCCTTGCAGAAATCCTTGAACTCGTCCGAGATGTATTCACCACCATTATCGCTCCTAAGAGCCTTCACCTTCTTCCCCGACTCCTTCTCGACCAGTGCTTTGAATTCACAGAACTTTGAATATGTCTCGCTCTTCTTATGCATGAAGAAGATCCAGCACTTACGAGAGAAATCATCAACAAAAATCACATAATACCTGTGTTTTGCTGTCGAAGCAACTGAGAAAGGTCCACACACGTCTGTGTGAATTCTCTCAAGGATCGTCGTGGCACGACTATCCTTCTCGTGAAAGGTGGTTTTCACAAACTTCCCCAAAGTACACTCCTTGCACTAATCTGACTGTGCAAGTGTGCCTTTAGGAAGCCCTGTAGTGATCTGTTGCACTATCTTCAAGGCTCCATGGTGAAGGTGACCCAATCTCCTGTGCCACAACTTGCCATCATCTCGGCTCACCAATCCTTTTGCCTTGCTACCATTGCTGCGCATCCATCTGCATGCAACTGATAAAGGTTCCTCACTCGAACCCCTATCTTCTGGGTCTCACCAGTTGTCTTGCTGCGTAGGAAAGCCTTTCCCTCGCTGAAAACAACATCATACCCCTTGTCTTCTAACATCGCCACTGAGATGAGATTCTTCGTCAATCCTGGAACATGCATGACTTCCTTTAATACGAAGGGTTTACCAGACTCCCTCTCAAAGGAAATGGTACCGATACCGGTCGCACTGTATCTACCATCATCGCCCATCTCGATGTGCACTCCAAGATCTTTGTCCTCCAGATCAGAGAACAAATCTCTATCTCCCGTCATGTGAAAAGACGCACCACTGTCCAAGAACCACACTGATCCCATCACACTTGAAACCAAGCATGCGATCAATGAAAAATCAAGCTCAAATTGTGAGGCTAGAGCCTCCCCTGCTGAAGATCCAGCAGCCTGCTTGTTCTTCTTCTTCTGCGGACAATTAGTGGCATAGTGTCCATGCTGGTGACAGTGAAAACACTTCACCTTGGACATATCCTGCTTTTTGCCTTTCACACCAGACTGAGAAGCTTTCTTGCTCTTCCCTTTCTTTGCTTTGGCAGCCAAAGCACAATTCTCTTCATCAGATACCTTTGATGAAGATCCATTCTCACCTTTATTGTTTCTAAGTTTATCCTTGAGCTCCAGGTCGCTCTTGCTTTGGAATAACATTTGCAATCCGTTGAAAGACATTTTCAACAGCACTGCTGCAAATTCGATTTCCACCAGCTCAAACTCAACTGCTTCCGATCTAAAATTCGTGAGAACAAAATATTTCTCGTACAGAGATCGACTGTATGGGAATTCACCGGATATCTCACCTTCCAAAGGAAGGATGAATCCAGAGGATACCTGGCCCGATTACAGACTCTGCCTGAAGAAATAGAATGTAAACACTTCCTGAATAGTAGATCTGATGATCAACAGCTCTGATACCATGTAGAAATTTTGAATAATTTAACACATATTCAACAGATATTATCCTGATCATGTACTATTGAGGAATACATACACAATACATAAGCTCCTCTACGTTGATCATCAATATAGCAACATCAATAACAATAAAACATCAAGAGCATTCACACATTAACACAGTATGTAACCCGGGGAAACCATCTCGATAAAAACCCCACACTATCTGTATATTAATGATTGAGACCATGTAACATTACAAAGTACAATGCTTATCACAAGCAATCCAGTACCAGCTCCACCTGTTACACACAATACAGCTAAGATCTGATCTCCAAATCTATTCCACTGCTTGCCTGCCTCCACTGCTCAATACCTGCTCAAGAATGAATGAGAATGGTCTACCAAACTCGTATTTCACCTCCAAAGAATCACTCACAATGTGTAAGATGTGAGCAGAAGCTACAAATTGGGCAAATACATGAGCAAACTCATTGGCATACTCAATCCCTTGATTGTGCAAGATCTGATGCACAACTATAGTCACAACTGATAGCAATATGATTCTCTAACACTTGTCCCTGCTGAACTGAACATGCACTGACATGAAACTAAGTTAACTGATGTATTCTATAGTTGTATTATGAGTTAATAATTAGTTTAACAACTCATCATTAGTCTATTTGCAGTTAGACTAACTACAACTAGTTTAACCAAGTCAAACTGAACACAACTCCATCAACTCCACAATCAACTCCACCAAACTCAACTGATTGAGTTCTAACTGAAGTCATGCATGCAAAAACTCAACTGACTCATAAGAAAAGCGTACTTCCTTCTGACAGCTGCATGGGCCACATATGTAGCTCAAACTGAAGTGCTCCAAGAGAATAAGATCAAGTTTATAGTCCAAATATTATTATGAGACAATAATATTTGACTTTTCTATTTTTGACAACCAGTCTAAAAATATACTTTGATCACCCACACTGTGGTCACCCACATTGTGATCACTCACACTTCGGTCACCCACACTGTGATCACTCACACTGTGATCACTCACACTGTGATCACTCACACTGTGATAAAAAATAGAACTTGCACCATAATTTGCCTGCGGGCCCACTTAGTGAAGGCGACTCTTTTCACTAAGCTCCATCATCTTGTTTCAATCTCAACAAGATCTTCTATCCTGGGCAAGGGGTATCTATTGTTGAGCGTGATTTTATTCAATGACCTGTAATCTATACACATCCGCCAAGTCCCATCCTTATTTGGCACAATGATGATGGGTGACCCACATGGTGATGTACTCAGTCAAATGAAACCTTGTTCTAGTAGCTGCTACAACTATTTCTTCGCCTCACTTGCTTCTATAACAAACTTCCTGTACAACCTAATATTTGGACATGGGGAGTTTGACAATACCTGGATCTTGTGCTCCAGTTCTCTCTTAGGTGGTAACCCTTTATGTTCTCGAAACACATCCAATATGCATGTAACAACTCCTCCAATTGGTATTTTTGTTTCTTAGTACACCCCTCTAGGGATGCCTTGCCTCTTACTGACTCCTCTTTAGACTCACTTTCTCTTAAAAATAATAAAACACACTTCTTGCTGTAATTGATCAATTTCTTGGCTTGGTTGGCACTTACGAGTGAAAGTTTCGACTTGCCTTTGTGCGCGTTGATGATGAACGATTTTCCATACTTGATGAGATAGTACTGGTGATCTCTCCTCATGAATATTGAATCATGCATGTACGTGTATGGAGTACTAAACATGACTCCACATACATCAAGGGGAACTACATCAAAATCTCCTTCATCAATAAAATCATCACTGATAACAAATCTAATTTTGCACTTGTTTGTTACCTTAAGCTCTACACCCTTATTTACCCATCCCAATGGATATGGGTTTGGTTGATCACGAACTTCTAACCCCAACTTCTTGACCAGCTCTGCTGCAATGAGATTCGCCTCTGATCCTGAGTCAAATAGAGCATTAATATTTGTCTTCTTGACCTGTACCTTTATATGGAAGAGGTTGGTCATTTCTTTGTCTTCCTATTGTTGAAGGCTATTGAGATTCACCTCCTTTTGTAGTGATGTACAAACGATCTTCTTATCCACGTTCGAGATGCTTTCAACTTGGTTTCTCAATTTAGTGGCCATGAGATTCTTATTCTTATTATCTTTCTTTATGTTCTTCAGGTTTAGCTCTGGATGCAACTTCCAACACTTCTCCTATATATGTCCATCCATGTTGTAGTGGTTGCTAGGATCTTTGCACTGGTATAATGTGGCTGCCGTATTTTTATCTTTTCTACCTTCTTACTTCTTCCCATCCTTAGAAGATTCATGTTGCTCCTTTTGCTTCGATCCACTTGATTGCACTCTCTGTAGGCCTATGTTATCCAGGTGTTTCACCTATACACAAGCCTTGTCCACCGATTTGGGCTTGAAAAACATCACTTGCTCACGTAGATGGTGGTGTAGACCCGCCAAATACTTGAGGAGTACATCTGGGTTCTTTGGAGATATACCCAACATTATAGCTATCTTTCTTAATTATGTGGTTTAATCCTCCACGCTTTGGCCCAAATTTTGCTTGAAGTAATGCCATCAGATCCATTATTCCTCCATGTACCCAATGGGATAAAAATATGAATTAATGAGGGTTTTGAAATCCTCCCACTTAGTCACTGGAGGTTCTCACTCCAACATTAGGGTTTCTGTGTGGCTCTCCCACCAAGTCAGTGCATGGCCCTCAAATTTCAGTCACATAAATGAGATCTTTTTTCCTTCCTCGATTTGATGGATGCTGAAATAAACTTCCAGTTGCTGCAACAAGTGGTTCAGCTTCATAGCATCGATATCACCATGGTGCAACTTGATATCAACTTTTTCTTCCATTTTGAACAGGGATTTGTTCATGACACTCCAATTGGGTTGATATTTTCCGGGTTGTTTCTTTGGCTGGTTCTCCGTGTCTTCCCGATCTCCCAATCCCCATTCTGATTTGTCCTTTGCATTTGAACCCCCATCTTCTCCAAATATCTCCATCTTATTTCTTAGGGATACCATGAGGAGTTTTAGATTTCAATTTATATCCATGACCTGTTGTTCAAGCCACGAAAACCTCACCTCTACATGATCATGAGGTTCATTTACAGATTCATCGACCATGATTAGGGTTTTGCAATTGTTGTCCCCACTGATATAGATCCCTGCAATCTCCACAAAATAGCCAAAGAAACCTACTCTGATACCAAATGATCTGTAAACTTCCGTTGATATTCCACTGGATAGTTTGTCACAATAGATTTAATAATAATATATTAAAATACTGAGATTTTACACTATTACAATTTTCTTTATTTTCTAGATCTATAGATTTCACTCTAATTAATGCATGCATGAGAATAAAAATTATATAGAAAAGTATATAACAACAAAATAAGCTCACACACACATAAGACACAAGATATGCTCTCTGGGAAACCCTTTCGGGAGAAAACCCAGCCGGAAGGTGAGGCCATTTCGCTCTCTCTTTGTCTGGAAATATGGATGGAGGTACAAAGAAGTAATGTTTGTGGCCCGTGGGATTCTAAAGTGCACAATTCCTCTATGTGTGCTCTATCTCCTACCTTTCCTAGCTATCTTTGGTTAACTATGAAAGCAAATTCTCTCACATGTTGTTTTATGGTAAAAAAAATTGGATTAAATTTATGAGTTCATGAATTTATTTTTAAACAATTCCACCACTCATCCTACTTGCACTAGTTAGTGTGATAAACTAGTTTGTTGCTATATTTTTGCTTCTAATTGTGGATCCTTCATCATATCCAAGTTTTCATTTGCAAATGAACTACTGTGCATTTCACAAGTAAAAGTAGCTTTGTTATACAATATAATAATGTACCATTCAAGTTTAAATTACAAGGATTATTGAAGGGAAAATATTACTTGTGTATGGGTAGTATTTAAATTATGTCTAAGAATATTTTGATTTATTTTTTGGCGTGCAATGATTTTGAATGTCAATTTGTGATGTTAAATTTTTTTGAGAATATTTCGATTTATTATCTGGCATGCAAATCAACCAAGTACATGTATTTTGCACCAAGAGATTAAGGAGAATGGTGTTGTAATGGGAATAAACATACAAACAAGGGAAAAAAATGGAAGATGAAACAAGATGCCTCTAACATAGGTATGTGTTTAAAATTCCTTTCTTTTGTTTGGATTACCACTTGGTGAATATTTTCTATGTACTTTGTTATTTCTGTATAATTGCGTTTGTTTGTTACATTTTCCTTCAAACTTTTCCTATGAGTTTGGTTATTTTTCAAACAATGATAAATTTAACTTATCTTGATTTTTTTCCACACTATGATCTCTTCATACTTTGCAGAAGAGGGCAATGTGGGACAAAGAAACTGCAAAAATGAAGGTGACGCAAGAGAACAAAATCCTCTTAAGTTGACTAAGGTTGGATTAGCAATTGATGGCTCTGATGGTAAATTTTCAACAAAAAAACAAAGAATCAAGCAAAGTTGTTAACTTTCATGGAGCAATAATCCATAGTGAAAAGCCTCTTGCAACTACTGTAGTTGCGAGAAGAGATCTAACAGGAGCAGTGGCTACAAGTCTTGCTAGGAGAGAATTTGGGCAACTTGGAGGAAATATTGCATTAAAAGAGGCCAAGAATTTAAAACACATTGAATACAGACTGAAGGTTTGATTAGTATACAAATTTCTTTGTGATTTGATGAAATTTGTTTAAAAATATAACTACTTTAGGAGTTTAATTTTGCTAGAAATAGATGTTGTAGGCTATAGGAGATGGTGGACATATTGTCACAGGCCTTACTTTGAAGCAACAACAAAATTTCTTTAGGGTGCTTCATTGTTGGATCCTTCCAATCTCGAGAATACAAAGCATGAATATGGTGGACATGCTGTCACAGGAATTTACTTTAAAAAACATTAAAATTTCTTTAGGGTCCTTCGTTGTTGGAGCCTTCCAATCTATGAAGTTATACACAAATATTTCCAGGCTCTTTGAGTAAGTCCCATAACCAAATAAAATTTTTGACGAAATTTATAATTATTGTTATTTTATCATTAGCTAATGTGGATGTGAACCTGCATAATCTATACTTTTGGACAAATTTTCAAGATGTTCTGAAATATAATAACAATGATTCAGATTTTGATAGAGTAGCTTCTCTATTTTCTTACAAGTATTGTGCCTCAATGTATGAGAGAAACAAAAAAATGGCAGTTGTTGTTCTTGCATATAAATGTATGGGAGTGGCACAAATGAGGGTTGTTCTTTCAAAAACTTTGATTAACTAAAGATTCACATGAGCTACATGCACCTTTATAGAATGCTCCACTCGGTAATTTGGACAATCCTATATTTTTCTATATCAAATGTTGCTTCTGCAAGAATACATCCTACAAATTAAGGTTGTCTAGTACCTCTGATTCTTCAAACTTCCATGTTAATATTGTGGTGAAGGAAATGTGTCCAAAGTTGGTAGCCATTTTCCCTATCCCTGTTACTCTGATTTGATGCTGAATATTGTTGACTTGCAATGTGCTTGAAAACCATCCAATGAATAATATAGTGTCCCAAAAATACTCTTTCCCACCTCATTTATTCCTGCAACTGAAATAAGTGTAGTTGGTGCGATGAGGTCTGCATGGTTGTTCGTTCCTCTTCCTAAGCCTTCCTTGAATCTCATCCTCACTATTATATTGTATTTGTATCCATCCACCTTCCCACTCCTTGTTGCATTTCCCTTTGTTTACCCATTGAGCCTTCTTCTCTTTTGGTTTTTCTAGGGCTGATCTAAGGCTTTCTTTAAGCCTATGATAGACTCTTAAGATGTGCTTCTCTTCTCTCTAGACATTTGCCTCATTTATATAAAATTGGATGGACAATAGAACATGAATTAAAAAAGGCTAAAACCTCCAAATTTTGTACAAACTAACACGTTAATTCTTCATCTAGGGATGCCCCTTAAAAATGGTATTTCAAGTTTGGGTTGAAATCCTTTTATACGAAATTTGCAATCTAGGTTGGGTAGACTCATTGTTGTTGATTTCTTTTGATAACCGTATTTGAAAGATAATGATTTTAAGCCTTTTCCTTGCTTTACCAAGTTGCATATAATCTCCCTGCTTATCTGTTTTCCATATAATTTTTTAACTAGTGGTGTGGCCAAAGAGGAACTATACAAAGTGATCATATTGTTGGAATATCTGAACAATGCAAACAAACTAAACAAAAACCATTCAAAAGTTGTGGCAATATATTAATACCTTGTGCTAATTCTAGTTAATTTTCTTTGTATGAATAAATTAAATTGTTTGTAGATTATTATGTATTATCAACTTGTTGTGTTGGTCGTGCTAGTGTGACATTGAGCTAACTTTCTTGAATTATTTTTCTATTGGGGCTGCATGAGTATAGATTTTACAAAGCTTCTGTCATTATGTGTCAAACATTTTTTAAAAGTCAATCTCTATATATGCAATTTGAAGGACTACCATAACTCCTCACATAATTCTTTAAAGGGTGCTAGCTCAATGGAAGAGCCCCTGTGTATTGCCTTATAAGCAGGAGGTTGGTGGTTCGATTCTACTATGCCCTAACATGAATTAATCAATGATATTGGAGTTTATTTTTAATTAAAAAAATTATATTTATTTATTTCAATGGTGAGATATTTTTTCATATTCATTGTTTTATACTATCTCTAAAGAGATAAAAGTGATATTGTATTGTCTTTAAATATATATTATTTTTTCTCTAGAGAGACAATAGCTAGGATTAAAGACTCTCTATAAAGACAATATGTCTTTAATCCCAACTATTATCTCTAAAGAGACGAAAGCGAGATTGTCTCAAGAGAGAGAGAGAAACGAAATTGTCTCATAAGAGACAATAATGTTTGTGCTATATATTGTCTATATAGAGACAATTTCTTAAGACAATAATTTGATACACTCCCTTAACCGCAATAACTCCCCTTTGTGTAGTGGTGTCATTCTAGATCCCTAGTGTGAAGATTCCTGAGTATGTCCCTCTCAATCAAAATAAAAATAAATGTAAAGTAATGTAAAATAAATAGAAAAGTAATGTTGCTTAAATAAAAAATAAAAAGAAAAAGAAATTATGCTATGCATATTTAATTAATTGTCTATATAACCTAATATAATTTTATGCAAAGTAATTAGAAACAAACAAAAAAAATATAAGTGAATAAGATGATTAAACCTTATACTTTTCAAAAATATTTTAACACTTGATATTATATATATAAGAAAAAAAATAAAAAAAAATATTCTAACCTCTAGGAGAAAATAATAAAATACTTTAATAAGAAATAACATTAACTTATAATTAAAAATATATTAATAATAAAAAACCAATGTAAATATTATATAATCTCTATAACATTTAAAAATAAATTGTTTTTATACTCTATAATAATTTATCTGAAAAAAATTGATTCCCTGAATTTATGGGAAGTTTGTTGTTAAAATAGATATATACTGATTATTGAAATCTTTGTGGTAACCCAAGATCGATTTCGATAATGGGTTCTCCTGCGGAACCTTCGCCCGAGCATTTTCGCATAATAAAAGTTATGACAAGTTGAGTCAAGTAGTTATAATAGTATGATTGATCAAGAAAATTCTGTGAATTGTATTTTTGTATCGTTAATAGTGGGCTCTGCTGCGGAACCTTCGACCGAGCATTTTCGTATAATAAATGTTATAACAAGTTGAGTCAACTTTCAAGTAGTTATAACATTACGATTGATAAAGAAAATTCTGTGAATTGTATTATTGTACGGTTAATAGTGGGCTCTGCTGCGGAACCTTCGACCGACCAATTTCGCATAATAAAAGTTATAACAAGTTGAGTCAAGTAGTTATAATATTAGGATTGATAAAGAAAATTCTGTGAATTGTATTATTGTATCGTTATGTGAACGCAAAAGCTGTTGCACTGTCGTGGCATAAATGTGGAGTCAAAGTTAAAAAATTGTGTATAACAAAATTTCAACACGCCTCGTTCGTTCGGCTTGTGTTTTGTTGATCATCTCTGTAAAATGCGTGATAGAAAGGTGAATGAATCAAATTCGAATGTTGACAATTTCAACAGGTCATGACAATGGGGCTTCATTACAAAATTAATAACTCTAGAATAATCCATATAAACCAAGCTACTTTTATTTATGGGCATTTTTTATATACATCATAAACTGAGACAAGCTTACAGTTTATACCATTGGAATCTAAACACCAAACTCGAAAAGCAGTTTTTTCTTTTTTCTTTTGTCACACACAAACCTTTCTATGCTATCGGTAAAACTCAAATGAAACACAAACAGTCATATCGATGATGAAAGAACTTTATGAGGCCTTACTACCAATGTCCAGAATACGTGTTCAAGGAGTTTCCTTATAAAAACCATCGTTGGCATTGAATTCTACGTTGCCAAAGCCAGGATCCGCTTCGAAGCCATTACGATTACGGGAAGTGGTTCCATAGGCACCACCATAACCTGAAAGATCGGCGCCTTTGCTTTCAGAACGTGCGCCAAAGCCCGACTCGCCCGAACCATAAAATTGACTGCGGTATTCGGAACCATAACCATTACTGTTTACCTGGCCTCGGTAGGAATCGTAGCCATTACCCGAACCGGCTCCGAAAGCATTATTAACACCGCTCTTGGTGTAACTTTCTCCGTACCCGGCAGTCTTTGATCCACCAACGGGGTTCTCGAAAGCAGTCTTGTCGTCGAAGAATTTGCTCTCTCTTGCCTCCATGTTGCAGACAAACAGACTCAATACAAGCACATTTAGGCACAGAAATTTAACGCTGAACTCCATTATTGATTCTATCTTCAATATTAAATCACTCAGAACTAGATTAGCTCTTAAGAAGACAATTAGGAACATGAGCTAGCAAGAAGTAAAGCGCTTGCATTTATAGATCGAAAATTCATCCCCCAATTAGGGTTAAAGCCATGAATTATCTTTTACAGTCTTTGCATGGTGCGCTCCCACTTTTATATAGAATTGATATGCCCCACCATTTCAACTTGCATTGCATATATTTTTCCTTGACGTACACATGGCCACCATGTTATCCTTTCATTTTCAACCCACACAAGACGTGAATATGGCGAGTTTTACAACTCAAAGTGTCTAACGTTTAGCCCTAGCATTCCACCCGTAAGGCCCATAAAGAGGATCAAGTCGAACAGTTAACCTTGCGAAATCGCACTTACATTTTATCGGCGCTGGTGGGCATAAGCCCAACGAATTACTTTTCACCCCGCCTACGTATCATGATTTTTTTAATATCTTGATGATCAGTACTGGAACCCCATCTTATCCGCTCTGCGCTTAGATTTAGGTGGCATTGCTATCAAGGGCATTTCGGTTCTAACTGATTTCGGATCCTTCATGGAATTTCTCTGCGTTATCGACCAACCCTAGTCGCTGTGGATTGAAATTATTTGCATGTTTTAGTGAAGATTGGATTGCCACATGCCACGTTTGTATTCGCATGATGTGGGTTTTAGGTTTTATGAAAAAGGAAAGCTATCTGAAAGTTTGCGATATTCCATCTGAATATATAGCTTCCGATTGCCTAGTTAGAATCGTTATTAATTATCGTAATCTCATTACAGATTTGTTATTATTTGGAACGCAAATTGCCGCTACTAATTCATAGGGCCCTTAAACTATTCCTTCATCGATGGTGGGATCGAGACAATTTACACTTCATGTACCTGCATCAATGGCGGGATTTAGACGATCCATGTACCTGGATTGATGGTGGGATTGCCCTTCATGTAAGCATTTCATAGAAATGTGGCCAATATACCGCCTCCTATTTTTGTAAGGTGACACGTTTCTTCTGTTCCACTATCAATGGAAATGTAGGTTTCATAAATTCGGGATGGAATTTGCCCTGATCTAGGCGATGTGTCCATCCATTAAAGTTAGTAATTATTAATGAAAGTTTGTTTGTGGTGCACAGTAAATTTGACTTTTAGAGTCGGGGAATGATTTCCAAATTCTAATTTGAATTGATTAATGAATTATATTTTATTTTTTACTTTTAAATATAGGAGGCGACTATCAAATATATAACTCCTATCAAAATATAATTAAACGTAATATATAATTTTGAATATATTTTAATTTGATAACATTTAATAAATTGTTTTGTGAGATTAATTTGTATATTAATCATATTGGATGGTTGCCCGTAAAATTTTTTGTATTTAATTATTATTGAAAGTACTTTTTATTTTTTCAAAATAATCAGCAAACGTGAATTCGAAAATATACATATTATTTTAATTTTAAATTATACAAATGGTTTCAATTGCTTATTATATCTCGATTTTTTTTTAGATTCAGTCATAAACAATATGTAATTTTATGTGTGAAATGATACGGATATTACTAGTACAACCACATTGGATATTACTATTACTAGTACAACCACATTGGATATTACTAGTACAACCAGTACAACCATATTGGATATTACTAGTACAACCACATTAGAAATATAATGTGATTTGGCTATTCATTATATATGAATATGTAAAGTTACGTGTGAAAGGACATTACTAGTACAAACACATTAAAAATATTAAAACTTTGAAAAAAAAAGTTACACATCTTATTGTAGACTAAACCATTTTGCTTTATAAGATTTGTTTATATATTAGTTTCCCCATCTAATTAGAGTATGAACTTATTAGAATTTGAATAATCTAAAATCCCTAGAAAATTGGTGGGTGGAAGCGGCATGAAACTAGTTTAACTTGAGAAAAAAAATAAAATAAAAAAAAATTACACATCTTATTGTAAAATGGACCATTTTTCTAAATGAAATTTGCTTATATATTAATTTCCCATCTAATTAGAATATAAACATATTAAAATTCGAATAATATCAAATCCCTAGGAATTTAATGGGAAGGAAACAACCTGACACACATAATTTTTTAAATTTATTAAAATATTGCAATCTAGAAAACTCTCTAACACACTACAATAATTGATAAACATTAAAGCTAAACATATGGCGAACATATTCCATTGAGAATCAATCTAAAATATCAATTAAAAAAATAAAAATAAAAATCAACCAATTTTCTCTACTTTAAATTGAAATAAAAAATCTTAAATAAAAATAGATAAAAATTATAAAAAATTAAAATTTAAAAATTTAAAACTTATATATAAATTTTAAATATAAATTTACCCTTCAAACTCTATTCAAGAACTCTATTGAATAGAACTCTTAATTTTTATTTCCTTTTTAATCCTAACTATCTCGATCATTATGGTGATGCATATATATAACATATGCTCAATGATTCATATATAACACATAAACATCTTAGAACATCAATATAATTATATTTCAAAAACTATCAAACGAGAAATAAAGTAAGTGAAAAGTCATAATTTGCGAAAAACCTATTAGGTTGTTAGAGCCAAGATGCACAGCACACAAAAAATATATACACAGCAAATAAATTATGCACAGGAAACACAGAGGTTTAACGTGGTTCACCCAACCAATCTAGGCTACGTCCACCAAACATAGGCATCAACAATCTTTATTAATCAAACAGGAGATTACATAAATCAATTCCTCACAAACTCTCACCCTCTCAAACCATCCGTATGGATACTTGTTTTATAGCAAGGAGAATCTAACTGCCTCATAAATCCTCTTACATCAAATTTAGGATGCATTAACTCTCTCCCAACAACCTGGAGCTAATCTAGCAACAAATTCCTATTGTTGTCACACACTGAGATTTTTGCCTATTTTATTTAAAACAGAAAATCTCAACAATCTCCACCTTGACAACAATTAGCCTGATGCCCTGTTTGTTTATTATTTTATCTTTTCTGCAAGCCAAGAGAAGCCAAACACCAGCGTAGCTTCTCTAACAAAACTGGTTTCGTGAACATGTCTGCACAATTCTCCTTTGTATGCACCTTTTCAAGAGAGACTCCCCTTTCAGTGATAACCTGTCTTACAAAATGGTACTTGATCGGTATATGCTTTGATTTACTATGATAGGCCAGATTCTTAGCCAAATGTATTGCACTTTGATTGTCACAAAATAACTTGATGTTGTCCTGCAACCTACCAAATTCACCAAACAAACCTTTCAACCAAATCGCTTATTTGCAAGCATGAGAAGCAACAATGTATTCTGCTTCAGTAGTGGATAAAGCAACAATGTTCTGCAACTTTGACATCCAACTAATTGCTCCACCTGCAAGAGTAAAGACATACCCTGATGTTGACCTTCTCTTATCCAAATCACCTGCAAAATCAGAATCAACATACTCGCAAACAAATTCACTACTCTTATTGTAAGTGATACAATAACTAATTGTGCCTCTCAAATACCGAAGCACCTATTTCACTGCTGACCAGTGTTCTTTACCCGGATTTGCCATATACCTGCTGACAACCCCAACTGCATGTGAAATATCTGGTCGCATACACACCATTGCATACATTAAACACCCAACTACATTAGCATATGGAATTCGAGACATATAATCCTTTTCTTCATCTGAATTAGGACATAAACTCGAAGAAAGCTTGAAATGGGAAGCGAGAGGGACTGACACAGGCTTCACGTTATTCATACCAAACCTCAAAAGTATTTTCTTAATATACTTCTGTTGTGATAGCCATAGCTTACCATTGCTCCCGTCTCTGAAAATCTCCATGCCCAAAATCTGTCTTGCTGCTCCTAGATCTTTCATATCAAATGTCCTTGCCATCTGAGCCTTCAACCTATTGATTTCTTCTATGCTTTTTCTTGCTAAAAGCATATCGTCAACATACAATACTAAGATAATGAATATGCCATTTTTAAATTGCTTAAAATAAACACAATGATCATATTCACTTCTAACATATTTCTGACTCAACATGAAAGAATCAAACTTCTTATACCACTGCCGAGGCGACTGCTTCAGGCCATATAATGACTTCTTGAGCCTGCAGACAAATTTCTCATTGCGATGCTGAACAAACCCTTCCGGTTGTTCCATATAAATTTCCTCATCTAAGTCTCCATGTAGAAATGCAGTCTTAACATCTAATTGCTGCAACTCTAAATCAAGCAAAGCCACTAATGCTAACACAATTCTAATTGAAACTATTTTAACCACTGGTGAAAAAATCTCATGAAAGTCAATGCCGGCTTTCTGAGAAAACCCTTTTGCAACCAGCCTTGCTTTGTACCTGTCTTCCGTATCATTCACACCCCGTTTCAGCTTGAAAACCCATTTACACCCCACAGTTTTCCTGTCTTTCGGAAGCTCAACCAGATCCCATGTGCCATTCTTACCTAAGGCCATCATTTCGTCCTTCATGGCTACTTTCCACTTGTCACTTTCCGAACCTTCTATTGCTTCCTGATAGCACAGAGGTTCATCGTCATTAGCAGTAAATGCAACATAAGTGACATAATTATCATACCTTCTCGGTGGCCATTTGATTCTTGTCGACCTCCTTAAGGATGTTTCTGGCGCTTCCGCGATTGTCTGACTACCATCTGTAGGAATTTCTTGATGATCAGTATCTGAGACCTGTTCATGATCTATACCTGAACCCTGTTCATGTTCTGATTCTGAAACCTGTTCATGACTAGTATCTGAACTATGGTCATCATGACTATCATTAGAAATGCTATCAAACTGAATGTGCTGAAAGTCAGATACATCATCCTGTTTCAATCTACTATCTACATCTAACTGTACAAGAGAGGATTCATTAAACTTTTTATCTTTGTTGATGATGATTTTGCGGGTAGTAGGATCCCACAATCTATATCCCTTTGTTCCAACACCATACCCAACAAAGATATACCTTTTAGACTTTGGATCTAATTTAGTTCGCTGATGTTTAGGCACTAGAGCATATGCATCACAACCAAACACTCTGAGTTTAGAATAGTCACAAGGGTGTCCTTTCCATACCTCTTGTGGAATCTTGCAGCCTATCACCGTCGATGGAGATCGTTTTATCACATAACAAGCTGTTGCCACCGCTTCCGTCCATAACTCCTTTTGCAACTCGACGTTACTCAGCATACTCCTTGCTCTCTCTAGAAGAGTCCTATTCATGCGTTCAACAACTCCATTTTGCTGAGGAGTATAAACCGTGGTCTTATGTCTCTCGATCCCTGCATCCTTGCAATATTTGTCAAACTCCTTGGAAGTAAACTCACCACCATTATCAGTTATTAAACATTTTATTGTTCTACCAGTGTTGTTTTCTACCAATGCTCTAAACTTCTTGAAAACTGAAAAAACATCAGACTTCCTTTTCAACATGTAGACCCACACTGTCCTAGAAAAGTCATCAATAAATGATACAAAATAAGACGAGCCACCATATGAGGTTGTAGGGGCTGGTCCCCAAACATCTGAATGGATATAATCAAGTATGCCTTTACTAGTATGTTTGCCTGTTTTAAATTTTTGCTTACTTTGTTTTCCAAATAGACAATGCTTACAGAAATCTAACTTTCCAGACGCTAGATTTGGAAGTAACTTGCGATCAGCCAAAATTTTTAACCCTCTTTCACTCATATGCCCCAATCTTTGGTGCCATAAGTGAATGGAACTACTGTCATGTTCAGACACCGTAGACACATAATCTGACCCTGTACTTTCTTCTAACTGAAATAGATTTCCTACCTTCTTAGCTTTCATAATTAGTAAAATACCTTTGTAAATTTTCATTACTCCACCTTGAATTACAGTTTTATATCCATTTGAATCAAGTGCTCCTAATGAAATCAAATTTTTCCTTAAATCTGGTACATGCCTCACATCAGTTAATATTTTTGTTGTCCCATCAAACATTTGCAGTTGTATACTCCCAATTCCCACAATATTACATGTTACATCATTACCCATGTACACAACACCATCATCAATTGATTTATATGTCTTAAACCAGTCTTTATGAATACACATGTGGTTTGATGCACCGGAATCTAACAACCAATGTTTCCCATGATTTGACACATTAACTGATAATACTTCATCACTCATACCTGAACCTGTATCTGTCATATTTGCCTCCTTCTTCTCTGTTGAAGAATCTGCTTTAGAAGTTTGCTGCTGTCGCTTCCAGCAGTCCTTCTTTAAATGCCCTGATTTGCCACAAAACCAACACTTTAGCTTACTCTTCTTCCCTTTCGACTTTGAACGTGAGTCGCTCGGCCTACTGGAGTGTCTTTCTTTCGAACGACCTCTAACCATCATAGCTTCTGATGTAGAGGTTTCTGAATGCGACCGTCTCCTTGTTTCTTCCGATAATAAGGATGCAACTACATCATCAAACTCAATAGTTTCTGATGAACTAAGACTTATAGAAGTAACAAAATGATCCCATGACTCGGGCAACGAGCACAATAAAGTAATAGCTTTATCCTTGGATTGAATTTTTACTTCTATACTTTGTAATTGCACAAGAAGAGTATTAAAAGCATTTAAATGATCAGTAATCAATGTACCTTCCTTCATTCACAAACTGTACAACTGTCGCTTCAGGAGAATCCTATTGGTTAAGGATTTAGTCATGTACAGTTTCTCCAGTTTCGTCCACAAACCAGCAGCTGTTGTCTCCGACACGATATTAAACAGGACATCATCAGCTAGACACAGTCGAATAGCACTGATTGCTCTTTCATCCATCTCGGCCCACTCATTATCTGTGATGTTGTAAGGCTATTTGGATTTGCCCAACAACGCCTTTGCCACACCATGTTGGACAAGCAAATCGTACATCTTTACCTTCCAGATCTCGAAATTATTTTTTCCATTAAACTTCTCAATTTCAAACCAGACACTCTGAGTTTTCGCCATCTTATATCAACCAAAAAATACAATAATCTCCAAAATCCAACTTTTAAAGATCAGAAATTAAAAAAACAGTGTATATCTTAATTTTAAGCAATACTCCAAAGTCGTGCTCCAACTGAACAATTTATCTCTGATCTTTAAATCACATAAATTAATCTCAAAAAAAAAGAATGCCTATGCCAAACAAACAATTTTCATTTGCTGTGCAAATTACAAATATTTAAAGACCACCGCCCACCATTCGATGAATCTGCGCCCGTTAATTGATATCTCCCGCCTAAGTTTCAGTGAAGTTATTTAACAATGTCAATAAACTTATTTAATACCACAACACATAATAAAGCGGCTATGCAGCTCCATACAGCCAACACTTCATGCAGGTTTGAGGCGCACCACAAAACTGAAAACTCAATGCCAGTGTATTAAATTGACATGATATCACGTTTACGAAACAACAAAAGCGGTAGAAGATATCGTATCTCCTAGAGTTAACTCACAACGTACCAAATCGCAAAATCCTTTGTCCGTAGCCGAGAGTTGCAGATTGCCGGGAAGAATAGAGAACGACATCAAGAATATAGGAACACCCATCTGAAGAAACGTCTCACGCAGAGTGGATGCGAGATAAACCCAGTGTCAGCACATTCATTTTTTGACTCCTAGGACCACAATTCCTGTGGCAAATAGCGCTCCACGTAGCAGTGTTTACCACGCACCAATGTACAGGCCTCCACACAGCAGTGTAAAACACTGACCTCCACGCAGCAATGTACAGGCACCGCAAGCACCCTCACGCATTAACACGCAGGTATACAGCTTCTCGTGGCATCATTCAACCAGATACACACCTCCAGGCAGGCTCATACGACGCCTCTAACATGCTCTGATACCACTTGTTAGAGCCAAGATGCACAGCAATAAAAAACATATACACAGCAAATAAATTATGCACAGGAAACACAGAGGTTTAACGTGGTTCACCCAACCAATCTGGGCTACGTCCACCAAACATAGGCATCGGCAATCTTTATTAATTAAACAGGAGATTGCATAAATCAATTCCTCACAAACTCTCACCCTCTCAAACCATCCGTATGGATACCTGTTTTATAGCAAGGAGAATCTAATTGCCTCATAAATCCTCTCACATCAAATTTAGGATGCATTAACTCTCTCCCAACAACCTGGAGCTAATCTAGCAACAAATTCCTATTATTGTCACACACTGAGATTTTTGCCTATTTTATTTAAAACAGAAAATCTCAACATAGGTAAGGTTTTATAATCATTATGCGAAGCAATATTGAGTACACTCCACATATATGTTCACAATCTTAACTTATTTTCTGAAAGTTATCCTATCTTAGTTATGAGTAAAAACGTAAGGTAATTTAATTTGAATATATCATAAAACGTAAGGTAATTTAATTTAAATATATCATAGAAACTTACGAGATTTTTTCATATAACATTAGATATACCACATCCTCTCAAGTATTCTAAGTAAGAATTTTATTAAATTGAAATATATATAATTTGGAAGATATACCACATCCTCTCAAATATTCTAAGTAAGAATTTTATTAAATTGAAATATATATAATTTAGAATTTTATAGTGAATATTACTTTTTCATGAGGTCTATTTATTTTGCAAAAGTGCTTTTCACAATTTTATTTTTTCAATGAAAAAGTCCACCCTTACCCATAATACTAATATAAATATAGTAAATAGTGTTGATATGTGTTGGAATAGGTATATTAATTAGACTAATAATTGTTAAGTATATATATTAATATTAAAATGTAGTTAATGATGATAATGATGATGATGATGGTTAACGTCCGCTGAGACCAAACATTGGTTTATCGGACCTAAAGAAACAAATTATTTATTTTGATTTAAGATTTTATTCTTATGCTCAAAAAGCTTGGAGAGAAACCTCCTAAGCTCACTATAATTTTGACATTGTAAAAAGCTAGGAAGGTAAGTATATATTAATAAGTGTATATCAACCACATTAATAATTATTAAGTGTATGATAGATATTTAATATTAATATTAATTATTATAATAATTATATAAGTAATAATTAAGTTTTATAATATTAGGTTTAGAGTATTGGATTTTTATATTGGGTTTTAGTATAGGTTTTAATATTGTGTTTTAATAGTAAAGTTTTAATATAAGTAAGCATAAGTTAAGTATTCAACTAAGTATTAACATTGAAAGTCTAGTTTTTAGTCCTTATTTATTTTAATTTTTATAATCTTAATTTTTTATTCATGTAATCCTAATTATTTTTGCAATTAAAAATAATGATCCGTCAGGAGGGGTCGGGAGTAAGAGCGTGATGGCGTGCAAAGGTTTCGAACCCTCGTCGTTCACCAGTATCTACAAGCAAATTTTGAGCTTCAGACTTCTACACCGCACACAATGGGGCCATATTTTGTCAGCATGTGGGTCAGATCCAGCACTGGGAGCTTGGGAATTGAAGCAGGGAATGCGTATAACATTTTGTTTTCAGGCGATTGATGGGTTCTGCGAGTTTCGAATGGCAAGAGACATGTCCACCAGCGGATTCGAAGTCGGGTCGAATCACCTCGGCTACGTTCACTGCGACTATTGCAACACAATCCTCGCGTCGCTCCCACAAGACCCGCAGCAGCGGAGAATGGAGACGGGCGGTAGCATGGTGGGAGCTTGCAGGGTTTTCGACCAAAAGCCCAAACGCGATGGGTGTCTTAGGACATTGATGAATGGATCTTCCGCAAAGATTGGCCCTCCCGAGGAGATCCTGTATCTATTCCACCAGATGACAGAAACAGAAGTCTTGCAGAATCTCTTCACTTTCGCCAATGTTCTTCCGGCTTGTATCGCCTGGCCATCTCTGCATCTTAGCATGGAGATCCATGGCCGAATCAGCAGAAGAGGGTGTAAGCTCCATGCGGCTGTGGCGAATGCCCTCCTAGATTTGTATACAAAATGTGGAAGGGTAAAGATTGCACGCGAACTGTTTGATGAAATGCCTGATCGAGATGTCAAGAAAATGGCTTCGTGGAACGCAATGATTTCGGGGTTCATGCAGAATGGGCATGCCGAGGAGGCAGTGATTTCAGGATCTGCACAGATTAGGCAAGCTGCGGAGGCAATGAAGATCTTTATCCAAATGCAGGCAGCTGGTGTGAAGCCAGTCACGAAGACATACCCCAGTATGCCCCCGGCCTATGCCAACTTAGCAGCTCCGGAGCAAGAAATCGAGACAGCCCGCTTTCCTGTGGAGAAAATAAGCGATGGAAAGCAGCAGTCGGATCTCTCAACCCCGTTCCAGATCCAGATCGGGCTCCTTTCTGGAAAAACTCTGCTACAATGGGTAAGCGCTTCAGATCTAGTTCAGAACCTCAAGCAAACTCTGGAATTTAGGCTGGGGATTCCCTCCGCTTTTCAACGACTCCTCCACGAAGGTAAACAACTTGAGGATCTTTATCCCCTTTCTTTTTACAGCATTAGAAGAAATGCCTCCATCATTCTTACCCTCCGTTTGAAAGGGGGAGCTGTTGGACAGACATCTTCAGCTGCGGCTTTTTCTTACAAAGATGCAGTCCATGCTCAGAAGCCCAAGAAAGCTGCTCCACCAGCTCAGGCTCCTAAACCGTTTTTGGTGGACAAACTGGAGGAAACCCCCTCCATTGAAATAATGCATCCTTCGCTGGATGAGAAAATCCAAAAGTATGCAGAGCATGCCATTATTTGCAGGTTCAATGGACTATGGCCTCGCACAACGGATCTCTACCAATGGATCCACTCTCACTGGACCAACAACTGCAAGGTTCTTCTTTTCTCAAAAGGTTTCTTCATTGTAGTTTTTGCTTTCAGCGAAGATTACCAAAAAGCATTAACTGAAGGCCCATGGTTTTGGGGCTCAGCAGGACTATTTCTCACCCCTTGGTTCCCAGATTTTGATCCTTCTTCAGCGATCATCACCAAGCTCCCCATCTGGGTCAGACTTCCTAACCTCCCGGCGCATCTATGGCACTTTGCTGTATTCCAAGGAATCGGCGACTCTCTAGGCCGCTTTCTAGCAACAGACACCTCTAGGGGGGAAAAATGCATATACACCTACGCTAGAATTTGTGCAGAAATAGACATGAGCAAAGGTCTACCGGATCAGATTAATCTCAAAATTGGAGACTTCCATTGGACCCAGTCCCTAGACTACGAGAACACAGCCTTTCGCTGTCGAAATTGCCATCACACAGGGCACCTTCAGAACTCTTGTCCCTCGCAGCCTGCCCAAAAGAAGAAAGCCAATCCTAAGCCGAAATCCAAAAGCTGGAAGCCTCATGATCCTCCTCCTATGGATGATTTTGATTCTAGCTCAGATGAAGAGGCAGGGGATGCAGAAGGAATGGAAACAAAGCAGGCATAGGATCCGCCTTCGACTGGTCATGAGGAATCTTCTGTTCCTCCAAACTCATAGAAAAGAACTCATGAGTCCTCTCCCTCGGATTCAGACAAGGAGTCCTCTCCGTCAGCCTAGCTTAGTTTGCAAATCATGCCAGTTCAGCAGAGTCATCTTGATTGGGTCAAAGTTGGTAAAAAGAAAGGGAAAAAATGCCGAATAGTTGATCCTACCCACGTTGGGTAGAATCCTTTGTTTCTGCGCCTGTTTCTCTGTTCCTCTTGTTACTTCTTGTTTAGCAATGTTCTCTTCCTAGTTTCTCTCAGGGGCCGAGGTGGATAGTCAATCCTTTCCGGCTGCCCGTTCTCTTGCTTCTCTTGGCTGTAACTTCTTATTGTACCATATTTCCTCTTAATAGAATTAGTTTTTACCAAGAAAAGAAAAAAACAATAATGATCCGTCATGTGTGATTACTAGTGAAAAGAATACCGAAGGCCACATTATTGATAAGTATGCATATTAATGTTAATGTCATTAATACTATGAGAGATTTTACGGTGTAAATCACAAGATATTTCATTTGTCGATGTTTCGAGCCAACTAGTGTGGTTCATCGTTAGCACAAGTTGAATGAGCAGATGAGGCTTTGCATGTTAAATAGATAGAGCAAAAAATCCAACGACTGTATTCCTTGACCAGGTAACGACTATATTGACAACGACTTGATTTGACTGGTTAGTTAGAATAGGATTAGTGATATAACCATTATTTAATTAAAAAATTAACTTTGGTTAGTTAAATTCTTATTAAAACAAAAGTAAATGAACCCTATTTTTAACCACTTATAATTATAAATATATATTAAAAATAAATTATAACCTAAATTAATTTACATTAATAATTAGTTATCAAAGTTATTATATCTAAATATTAGAGTAATTAATAGTTAGTTATAAAAATTATTAAATATATAAATATACATAAATATCTAGATATATTTTTAATCAAGTATAAATCAAAGGGACTGTTCCATATACTAATAAATATTAATTTAATTATAAGCTAAATTAATTTAAAATAATAGTTATTCATAGAAGTTAAACAAATATGTAAATAATAGAGTAATTTAAGGTTATGATAATAGGGTAATATATATATATATATATATATATATATATATATATATATATAAATTAATTAATTTAAATTAATAGTAAGTAATCCAAGTTATTAAATCTAAATATAAAGGTTATAAATATTAGGGTAATATATAAATAGTAAGTTATAACTATATTAAAATGTAAGTTAAAGGGATAGTTTATTTATAATTTTAAAAATATATTAAGATAAATTAATTAAAATAATTAATTTTTAATTCAATGGTTATTTATAAAAGTTAGTTAAATATATAAATATTATAGTAATTTAAGGGTTAGAAAATTTTAATATTAAAATTAAAGGTTTATTTAAGGGTTAAAATTATCAAAGATTAATTTCAAGCTTATTTTCTTTAAGTTATTAGCATAAATAAGTGCTACTACAATACCTCAAACTATATGAACCTCAAGGAACAAAGGCCCCAAGAAACAGGAAACCAGGGGAAAAAATCATAAAAGACAACAAGAAAAAACAAAACAAAGGTAAGGGAAGGCAGGAAGACCATGATTAGGAGGAGAGGGTTGGAACACAACAACTACTAATCTTCTAGCCATCCTCTCTATTGAGATTGTTCAGCCATTTTTCAATCTCAAGTGCTTCCCTAAATTTTTGGTGATGGAATTGGGATACTCTAGCAATCACACTAGCCTCCTCGATGTAGACATGATGATTGGTTTTCTCCACATGCTCTGCTAAAGCAGAAGACTTGGCTCTTCTATGCTTAAGGTCAGTTGCGTGCTCACTAATCCTTTGATTAATGGAGCGACTAGTCTCACCAATATAGGGAGTCCAACATGAACAAGGAATAATATAAACCCCTTTCATGTCCTTGGGGTCGATAGGATCCTTCATAGATTTGAGGGACTTATGAATGGTATTGAGAGGTCTAAAGGTCAAGGGGACATTATGCTTCTTAAGAATTCTCACAATCTTGTTCATAGTCTGGATTGTTAAGAAGCATAATGTCCCCTCGACCTTTAGACCTCTTAATACCATTTGTAAGTCTCTCATATCTGTGAAGGATCCTATCAACCCTAAGGACATGAAAGAGGTTTATATTATTCCTTGTTCATGTGGGACACCCTATATTGGTGAGATTGGTCGCTCCATTAATCAAAGGATTAGTGAGCACACAACTGACCTTAAGCATAGAAGAGCCAAGTCTTCTGCTTTAGCAGAGCATGTGGGGAAAACCAATCATGACGTCTGCATCGAGGAGGCTAGTGTGATTGCTAGAGTATCCCAATTCCATCACCAGAAATTTAGGGAAGTGCTTGAGATTGAAAAAAGGCTGAAGAATCTCAATAGAGAGGATGGCTGGAAGATCAGTAGTTACTGGGTCCCAGCCCTCTCCTCCTAGTCATGGTCTTCCTACCTTCCCTTACCTTTGTTTTGTTTTTTTTTTCTTATTGTTTTTTATGATTTTTTTCCCCTGGTTTCTGTTTCTTGGGGTCTTTGTTCCTTGAGGTTCATATAGTTTGGGGTATTGTAGTAGCACTTATTTATGCTAATAACTTAAAGAAAATAAGCTTGAAATTAATCTTTATAGTTTTAACCCTTAAATAAACCTTTAATTTTAAATATTAAAAATTTCTAACCTTAAATTACTCTAATATTTATATATTTAACTAACTTTTATAAATAACCATTGAATTAAAAATTAATTTATTTTAATTAATTTATCTTAATATATTTTTAAAATTATAAATAAACTGTCCCTTTAACTTACATTTTAATATAGTTATAACTTACTATTTATATATTACCCTAATATTTATAACCTTTATATTTAGATTTAATAACTTGGATTACATACTATTAATTTAATTTAATTTAATTTAATTATATATATATATATATATATATATATATATATATATATATATATATATATATATATATATATATATATATATAATTAAATTACCCTATTATCATAACCTTAAATTACTCTATTATTTATATATTTATTTAACTTTTATAAATAGCTATTATTTAAAATTAATTTAGTTTATAATTAATTTAATATTTATTAGTATACGGAACGGTTCTTTTGACTTATATTTGATTAAAAATATATCTAAATATTTATGTATATTTATATATTTAATAATTTTTATAACTAACTATTAATTACTCTAATATTTAGATATAATAACTTTGATAACTAACTATTAATGTAAATTAATTTAGGTTACAATTTATTTTTAATATCTATATATATATATATATATATATATATATATATATATATATATATATATATATTTATAATTATAAGTGGTTAAAAATAAGGTCCATTTACTCTTGTTTTAATAAGAATTTAACTAACCAAAGTTAATTTTTTTAATTAAATAATGGTTATACCCCTAATCCTATCCTAACTAACCAATCAAATCTAGCCGTTGTCAATATAGCCATTACCTGGTCAAGGAATATAGCCGTTGGAGTTTCTGATCTATCTATTTATCATGCAAAGCCTGATCTACTCATTCAACTTATCCTGACAATGAACCACACTAGTTGGTTCGTCGGCGAATGAAATATCTTGTGATTTACACCTAAAAATCTCTCATAAACTTAATATGGATCACATAAGCCTCAATTCAATAGTCATTAATACTTTAATTAATAAATAAAACTAGTAATAATTATATTAATAATTATTACAAAGTAAATATTATTACTATTGTTTAGTAATATTAAGGTTAATAAATCTAATATTAAAACCCCATTATTAAAATGAAATATTAAAATGCTCATATTAGAACACAAATAGAAAAACCCTATACTAAAACCTTAATACTAGAACTCTAATGTTGAAACCCAATACTAAAATAGTAATATTAAAACCTAATATTTTAAGCCTAATATTCTAAAACCTAATATTTTAAAACTTATACTAAAACCTTAATATTAAAATCTAATATTACAAACCCAAATATTTTATACCTAACATTATAAAACCTAATATTATAAACAACACTAATATTATAAAGCATTTCCTCATATATGATCAGTATTGGTGGATTGTATCAATTTATTGTGAAGGGTGGATTGTATCGTCCTGTTTGATCGACGTTGAAGAGTGTTGACTATGACACAGCCAAATATAGTCAAGCATAGTTGAAAACATTAGTAGATGTGGTTGACTAATTTTATAATGTCACATTCTGATGTTGGATAAATTTCAATGTAATTTTTCATTACAATATTATTATTATTATTATTATTATTAGTAGTAGTCAGAATAGTATTATTAATAATAATTTTTTTCAATATTAATATTGTTGTTACTAAACATTTTAAAATTTTGATTGTGGTTGACAAAGGATGACCTTACTTGAGTGAGGTTCAAAATTTTTTACTTTGGTCAACCATGGTTGACTCAAATTGAATATGGTTGAGTTATGTCGGCTGAGGATGACTATGAGTGAACAAAGTCGACTATTGTTAAATATGATAAACATAAGGTTGACCAAGTTTAATCATGGTTAAATATTTAAACAATCACTAACAGGATTTACTTTGTTTGACTCTGTTGACTGTTATCGCTCTGTAATTTTTGAGGCTATGGAAAAAATCACAAAGGTAACCACATAACCACTTTGGAAATTAGGAATCTAGCCCTTCCGGTTTCAAATAGGGATCTCTCTTTATGATTAGCTTTGTTTGATTGAAGGTATTAGGCTAGCAATTAAGTTCAGGCTTTGGGTTTTTGGATTGTTGGGTTGAAACTAGGAAGACAGGACATTAGGAAAATGGAATAACAGGTTTGAGGTGATCAAATACAGAGTTCACAAGCTAAACTTACAGGGCAGGTGATCAGGTAATCATGTTGTAAGTGGAAAAAAATACTCAAATTTGGAGTTGCTCAAAATTGGTTGAAACCAGAACGACAGTATAGGCCTCGTCGATATGACCATGTAGCCGTGAACGACACTTAAATCTGACAATGTATATGAAATTTATTCAAGTTTGAAGTTTACGATTTCCTTCAAAAATCAATTTGACCAGGGTTGACTTTTGACTTTGGCAAATATTTAAAAAAGAATATTTTGGGAATATTCCTTGGAATATTCCTTACTGGCCAATCTTGCTTTGACACTTGGCATTCTGTGGTTGGATATGAGATTGACTGTGTTATTGTAGACCAATCAATGGGCGCCACGTGGCTTGCCAGGAGGTCTCCACGTGGCTCGTGGTTGGAGAAACGATTGTAGTGTAAAATTTTTGGCACTCCGCAGGATTCGATCATGGGTCTCCGCGCTGCCAGCCAGGCGGCCTAACCAGGTAAGGTACAAGTGTTTCTTAACCATATTGGGTTCACGGTTGTATTTAAACAGTTAGTAGTTGTTGTTTGGGGGTAGACCACCAACGGATAACCGCCAACGGTCCACATAGCCTGCTCACACACCGTTGTTGGTGTTAGAAATTCCACTAGCCATACCACCAGCCAGACCGTAATTGCCACCTGATCTACCTGTCACATGCATGGGTTACGCCGACAATCACGCCAACCACTAGCATGAAAACTTAACCATCGTTGATAGCCCTGATCACATGCGTAATTATCGTCGATGGTTATGGTCAGCCGGTGGTTTCACTTGGTGAGACTGCCAAAATTAGCACCATATGCCAAATTTAACTCCAGTTAAGTGGAGTTTGACGGATTTGGTGGAGTTTCTTTAGGCCAGATTGGACAAAACTTCTGGGAGTCATAACTTTCACTAGGGAGAACCTTTTGGAGCATTTTTTTTTTTTTTTTGATTTTGAGTATTATGAGCATTCTAGAGCTAATGGTACATGTTTCAAAGTCAATAGAGCTGATCTTTAGGTACTTTTTTCAGCATAGAATCTTGGAGAGCCATCAGGGCCTACGGAGTGTTTGAGCTGTATTGGGCTATGGTTAACCATTGGAGCTAAAACAAAAGCTAATCTTTACTGTTTTCTGTGTTCTGAGCTCATTTCCACAACGTATTTTTCCTGTTTGGGCTTTCTTATCACTGTATAACCAATTTTGAGCATCTAATAAGAGCAAGGACATGCCCATTTGGGGGCCTTGGACTCGGCAGATGTAGCCCAGGAGGGGTGAACTGCCTCATCAGTTGCTGTGTTATATTATGTGATTTTATCTTGCTATGTTTTTTAGATTTAATATGCTAAACAGTAAAATGAGATAATACTCGTTCACACATAAGACTTAGAAATTTACCAAAACCACTTTATTTCAATTGCAAGACATGAGTAATAGTTTGCACATATAATTTAATGGAAATGAATACCCTCAACAACAAATACAAGTAGTTTCATTTTTAGATCAACGGGTTAGGAAAATTAACTAGATCCTTTAAGATCTATGGTGTGAAAGAGAGGAAAATATTTAGAGATCCAATTAAAAAACACAACAATTAAGAATTTTAATTTTAATATTGAGTAGAAAATATAAAAATTGTTCTTAAGCCAGAGAGAGAGTGTACATTCAAACAAATTTTGTTCTATATCTTCTTAGAATAATTCAAATTTTAGAATCACATATGAGAATAAAAAGAAAACAATTTGACAAAGAGAGATGCACTTTACGAATAAAAATGACACAAGGATTGTGTAATGACTGTAATGTATTACTAAAAATTTAATCAATGGTGTCTTTGTGAGTTGTTTTACAATACAAGTACTTTTCTTCAAAGAAAAGTCCGAACAACTTATAAGTCTTATTACAACATATTTTAGATTTTCTGCTAAACTAATATTAGATTCCAAAAAGGAGTTTATTTACAAAATATTCTCTAATAATTTTTGGAAAAATCTGAATAAAATTTATTACAAACAATATCTACCAAAAACATGTAGACATTTCCAAAATATAAATAAGTAATAGGAAGTCCATACTATTTCTAATCTTCTGTTCAGACTTTAAAGTGAATAGTTGCTGACTGTGGTTATTTATGGAAAAAATTTGCATAATAAACTAAATATAAAATAATATCTCTAATTTATCTGCTCAGAACTTTGAACTGCTTATAAGTATTATGCATTGAAATCTAGAATTGGTTCATTGATTGATAAAACTGAATGAGAAAACTTGTTGTTCAATCTTTAATCTACTGATATTTTGATGCTAGGCGTCTTAGACTGATCCTCATGCTGTTGGAATCTAGAAACAGGTTTGAAATTGTCTTTACAAAATTAGCTAACTGCCCTCTTAAATCTGATTGCTCTGCCTTTGAGTTCTATTTTTGTCGTTTTTTGGTTTTCATCATCCTTTAAATACTTTATTTTTTCACAAAATATTTGGGAAAATAAATATATTTTTGAATAATATTTCCAAATATTTTGATGAAATTCATAATTTAAATTTCAAAGTATTTATTTTGAATGATTTATAAAACCAATTTTCAAATCAATGTGTTGTTTCCAAAATCCATGGCTTGTTTTCTAAATCCATGGACTTTGAAACCCATGTGTTGTTTCTCCTTTCACCTTCCTCTGTAAATTCATTTCATACTTGTAATTTCCTTTTACCCCTTAGAATATTTGGATGGATTTCCAAAACCATGTGCTATTTCTCCTTTCACCTTCCTCTGTAAATTCATTTCACATATACCTGTAAATTCTATTCACACCTATAAGTCTTATTTTACTTATCCTTTATGTGTAAAACTCATTTGCATTAATGTCATTTTAGCTAGCTTCCCGTCCATGAAAATATTTCATAAATGTATGAAATATTTCTTTATATACTTTCCAACTTTGTAAAATTTTGCTTTCACTCGCAACTTTATATACAAGCAGCTGTAAATTTATTTTCCTTTAACCTCAGTCATAAGACATATTTGTCTTATTGACCTTTTATTTTTTCCAATAGACTCATTTCAAAAATATATCCAAGATTAAATCCAATTAATCGAATGGAAAATGAACTTCCGACCATATATCATAAATGTCCTTCCCACCAAATATAATGACATTTAACACATTTCGGAGGGAGGTAGGTAGGCAGTGGTTTAGGAGGGGGGTCGATTTAAGAGGAGGGCGAGGGGCTCGGGGCTCTGAGGTATATTTATAACCATTGATTTTAATTTGCACATATCTCGAGGCCTTTTAATATTGGGGTAAATTAATGCATGAACTGCAGGGTGGGGTCATATGTTTTGACTTTTGAATTTATGGCTTTGGCTGACGGATGATAAATATGTTTCTAATGATCTAGAGTTTGGATTTATTTATTAATTTTTAATTTTGATAATTCCAATAAATAATTTTTCACTTAGGCTCACTTTTTTTCTTGCGGTTTTGAGAAGCAGACTTCATCTTGATCTACCTTTTAATATGGAAGCTGATTTGAAGCACAATATATACCGTTGGAAAGTTTCTTTTGAGCACTTTACCATGAAAAAAACTGCCATATGACCTGACCTAGAATTTATATGCAAACAATATCCTAAACATCCATACCTTTTCTTGACCACCAGGCTTCAAGAACTAAATGGATCCTTGGACAAGAAAACCTTTAGGCTCTCCTTTTACAATAAAACCTTTAAGATATGACACTTAGTGATTCATAATTTAAACTTTACCAACAAATTTTCAAAATAGATAACTGAACAAACATATTACCTATATTATAGGACCCTAATAGTGGCTCCAATGGGGATGGCATCCTCCCAGTGATGTGTCAAAAAACATCATTGACTAGTAGCCCGATCCATTGGGCTAATCCTAAGCCAACGACATGCTATGCCATGAAACCACTACAACTGAAAACCAATTGACAATCTGTTCTACTCTTCAAACTAAATCATATCCATTCTCTAAACTAGAATATGAACTATATACTGAAAACTGAAAAGAATTCTCAAAGAGTGGAGCTTATTCATCACACCTACTCACTCTAATAATTGATATCAATTTCTCAATTAAGTGATAGAAAAGTGCCAATGTAGCCAATCAAGCAAGTGGTTTCTCGATTTCACCCTACTCACATTGTCTTCAAAGAAAAATAAAAACTCAAAGAATAGCAACTCAAAATTCCATCTTGTTGCAATACCTGTATTAGTGAACCAAGAAAATTTTACCTTCACTGATGACTGCCATAAAATGACCAAAGGATCATGGAAAAAATGAAACATAAGATCTTCTAGATCATTTAAAGCAGGAAAGAAAACCTCATTCCAAACTAATATTTTGTCTATGTGTTGAAAGTGATCCCCTTCGAATAGAATGATAGTAAACTGTTTTTTACTCTCATCATACACAATGCAAAGATGAGTTGTATACTCTTGAACATATTTAGATGAAACAAATGCCTAGCATGTTTGAGGAAAATTTGAAAATGGCTCCTCATGTATTTCCATGGAAATATTGTTTTGATATTCAAAAGAACCAAGAAAAATTGTTTCTTGTTATATTTTATCAGAATGATCATTATAAAACATATGATCATTTTCAAATGAAAAAAAACAGTCAATTGATCATCATTTCCATTTACAATAGGCAAGCACTCTGAATGTTCTTGAATATTATCAAATATAACAAAATATAATGTGCAATAGGGTTGTCTTAAAAGGACCCTTTATTCAATTCAACAATAATTTCATCTTGATATTCAAAAGGATCTGAGATAACCGCATCCCTTTTAATGATTGAAGTAGAAAATGAATGAAAAGTAGAAAGAGTTGATTGACTACCCTCATCACTAACTTGGTAACACACAAGCTGACAAGATAGCTGCAAACTTTCATCAAATTCAGGTGAAGGAACATGACTTCCAATAGCATTTTGTCTTATTTCATCAAAGACCAAGGAAGAAAATAATGTCTAAGAATTTTCATGATTATTATAGCAGCTAGCTTCTACTTTCTATTCATGATGTTGAAAATTATTTCCATCGAAAGATTCTAGTATCTCTTCGTCCATGAACTGATCATCTTCATAGTAACCTTCTAGATATTGAATAAAACTTTCAAAATGATCATGACAATTTTGAAATAGCAACAAAGATGGATAATCTTCTTTGTATTCAACATAAAAAATAATATGAAAATCATTTAAAGAACATATACTAGTAGGAGACAAATTTTCATACCAAGATTTTGCATTTCCCTCGAAAGATGCCATGAACATCTTCATGAGGCAGTCTTTTGGAAAATGAATTTTTAGCCTATGTACATGCATGTGAATCTTGACCAAGTGAAGAGCAGCATCCTCTTTTTCCTAAACCTAGAATTTTGGTAAATAAGTTTGCTAATCTATGCAAGGCATTTGATCTGGAAATCTTAGAATATGATCTTGATTCATAGATGCATACCTTCTATATTGAGAAATCATCTTGATTTCTAGATTCTGCTGTCAGTGGAGTCTTTAGATCTTGTTTGGAGTCACCACGTGGAAGATTAAACCATTCCTCCCTAGTATGGTCGTGAGGATGTTATCACTTCATAATTTTTGAGGTTGTGGAAAAAATCACATAGGTAACCATAAAACCACTTTCGAAACTGGTAATATAACCCTTCCCGTTTCAGAGAGTGATCTATCTTTATGATTTAGCTTTGTTTGACTGAAGGTATTAGGCTAGCTATTAAGTTCAGGTTTGGGTTTTTTGGGTTGTTGGGTTGAAGCTGGGAAGACATGCCATTGGGAAAATTGAGTCATAGGTTTGAGGTGATTAAATACATAGTTTACAGGCTAAACTTACATGGCAGTTTATGAAAATTCACTGGATCCTTTAAGATCTATAGTGTGAAAGAGAAGAAAATATTTAGAGATCTAGTTAAAAAATAGAGCAGTTAAGAATTCTGATTTTAATCTTCAGTAGAATACATAAACATTATTCTTAAGCCATAGATAGAGTGTACATTCAAACAAATTTTGTTCTTTATCTTGTTAGAATAATTCAAATGATGCAGGAGCTTCTGGTCGACAGGGCACAGACTGAGAAGAGGCAGACCAGGTTTCTGAAGAAGATTGGGAGAAGTGAATATTTCAACAGTTGGACAGCAAGACTGTCATAGTTTTTGTTTTTATATTATCATTTTGTTCTTTAAGGATTAAACTACAGCATTTAGTTTACTAGCTTAAGTGTCTTATTAACTTGTTTCTGTTGCAATTGTAATAACAGGTCCTAACTAAAATTGTTAAGGGCTTGTAGTTATAGGCTTTGAATTAAGATTATTAGAGAATTAGACAAAAAGACCATAAATCATTGTAAAGCATCAGACAAACAAACAATAGCCAAGTCACGTAACTGGAGTAACTGTCAAGTAAACTGTAATCTGGAACTAACTAACAGTTACCTAACTACTGAACTATTGTATAAGAAGACAGGAAAAATACATGTAAAAGGTTCTGGAGTGTGACATTGAAAAAAAGAGAAATAGCAGAATACAATTCTTTTCCTTCATATATTGTTCAGTGCATCCTAAATAAATTTACAGATTGTGATTTTATGTCCTCGAAGATATATCTTGCATATACAGTGAATTCTTTTCATTACATCTAATACAAATACAACCGTGACAGAGTTTCACACAGCGTCCACGCACATTCATCTATTTTCATTTACTGTTTATATTCACACATTGCAAAGTAGTATTGTAACCAAGTATCATTACTCCGAGAGGTAAACGCACACATACATCAAGTTCTGTTCATGAAAATACATTGCAGGTCGACACAGTAACAGGGTATTCCAATTACAAGCGTCTCACGACCAGCTGAAGCCGAGGTCAAGTGAAGAACGAAAGGAGTCGGGCTATCAAGCAAGAAAACCACGGTCCTCAAACCACAGGTAAGCAACGACACTGAAACCCCAAAATTATTACATTCGCTGTGTATAAATCTTGCCGGTCATAAAATTGCCAACGGCCAAGCAAGCGAGAACTCATAAGACTACCTAGCACTGCTATAGAATGACCGAGTGACGAGAGAGCCAAGGACCGGAGCATTAACCGAAAATTAGCACAGAAACCCTCTGAATCACAAAAGCGGGTTGAACCCTCACACAGACTTGACTCATTAACGTGTACAGACAACCATAGCAAGCAAATACAGTGCAGACCAAAAGCCACAGAAAAGGGTGGAATAGAAACAGAGCTACCCGGAGGATAGGCGGTCGAATCCCCTGCAAGGCCACGGAACCAGTTACCTGCAACCACCGTGACATATATTGTTAGGGTCGCGGATGTAATTAAACTCATGCAACAGCAAATAGCTCAGTGAAAGACGAATAGAAAGAACAGAGGGAGGAAAGACCCGTATAGAGCCACGGTGTGGAACCTTACCAGTTGTAACCAGGCCCATAAGTCGCAGAAGCTCAGTGACAACCTAACCACAGAGGAGCTGTGAAGGGTTAGGCGAAATTCGAGTTGAGGACAAGAGCATACAGCATGAAATGAAACCCTTACCTGAGCAGACGAAGTTGAATGATGGGTTGAAACCAGAGACGGAGTTGCAACCTTGAGCTTCCCACCGAGACGGAGCCGAACCTCTGAACAAAACCCATAGACAGAGCCGAATACCAGAGCAGAACCACAGAGAGCGGAACATTGCAGAGAGTAACAAAACCCATATACAGAGCCGAAAACCAGAGCAGAGCCACAGAGAGCAAACATAACAGTGAAAATGACCAAATGAGCGCGAACTAGCCGGGGAAAAGGGCCAAGTGAGAATTAGGGTTTTGCCAAATCCCGAGACGGACAGGTGGAGCGTGGAGAGGCGGAGAAGTACAGGCGGGCGATTAAATATCACCTAATTCATAAAAGCACAATCAAACAAATATCCAATTACGAAATAATCACACAAGTCCACATAAGGTTTGGGAGTGAGGGACACGTGGGCTGGGTCCCCATCAATTGGTATCAGAGCAGTTTTCTTTAGTTAAGAGAAGATGGGAGAAGGACAAGTGCCAAGACGAGGACGTGGAAGAGGTGCACGTAGAGGAGCAGATGAAGGATTGCGAGAACAAATTAGAGTTCTTACAGCTCGCTTGGAAGCAGTAGAAGCGGGTAGACGAAGAGACCCAGAACTGGGAGACACCAGTGAAGAGGAGGTGATGACTGCTGCAGAAGGGGCTGATGAGGAAGCTCCAGAATTGAGGTTGCTGCGACAGGTTTTGATGGCCAGCAGCAAACCAAAAACAGAAATCTCAAATTATGATGGCAGTCTGTCTGCGGAAGTCCTGTTGGACTGGATAAGCGAACTGGATAAATATTTTGAAAATGAAGAAGTCAGTGAGGATAAGAGGGTTAAGTTCGCTGCCACTAAGTTGAAGGGACACGCACTATTATGGTGGGATAGTGTCCAAGCAGACAGAAAGAAAATGAACAAGTCGCCGATACGACTATGGTCCAGAATGATAGCGAAGTTGAAGGGCAGATTTCTGCCGAAAGATTACCAGGTGGAATTATATCGGCGAGTGCAGAGCCTAAGACAAAAAGGGATGACAGTTAGGGAGTATACAAAAGAATTTTACAGGGTAAATTTACGTGCTGGTTATACTGATGATAACCCAGAAAAGACAGCAAGGTACGTAAATGGATTGAGGATGGAGATACTAGATGAAATTAGTATTCTTTCTCCCCAGAATATTGAAGAAGCCTTTCAGAGCGCTGTTAAGGCTGAGGAAAAGATTAACAGAAAACAGAACAACAGAAGAGGGAGAGGAAGTAGCAGAGGACGAGGACAGTCCTACGGAAGAGGTAAGAGTGCTGCAAACAGCGAAGAAAGCAGCAGTTCAAAAGCTTCAGGGACAGCCGAAAAAGGAGATAGCACCAGAGGAGGTCGGTCATACCAGAGAGGACGAGGGAATGGCCGCGGAAGAGGGGCGAATGTCCAGTGCTACAGGTGCCACAAATGGGGGCACAGAGCCTTTGAGTGTCCAGAAGCTGAACAAGCTGGTCAAAGGGGAACGCTGATGGCACAGCCTGAAGAAGCTGAAGCACAACCCCGGGAAGTGGAAGACATGGCAGAAACGGGGGAAGCTTTAATTTTGAATAAAGTACTGATAAAGCCAACCAAGGAAGTGGCTGAAACAACCCAGAGGAAAGCACTATTCCGGACAGTCTGTAAATCACATGGAAAGTGCTGTAAGGTAATTATCGACAGCGGGAGTACTGACAACTTGGTAGCCACGGAGATGGTGGAAAAGTTGGGGTTGAAGCGGCTGAAGCACCCCACACCTTACAAGGTGTCGTGGCTGCAGAAAGGCCACCAGTTGTTGGTCGATGAACAATGTGAGGTGGAGTTCCGCATTGGCAAGTACCACGATACAGTGGTCTGTGATGTCATGCCAATGGACGTGTGTCACATACTGCTCGGAAGGCCATGGCAGTATGACAGGAAGGTGACACACGATGGCAAAACAAATTGTTATAAATTTACGAAGGATGGGGTCAAACATACACTTGTACCCATCAAGGAGGAAGATACAGCTGAATCCAGCGGGACAAAAGCATTATTACTTGGAGGAAAGCAGTATATAAAACAGATTGAAGAAAATGAGATTAATTTTGCAGTGGTAAGGAGGATGAAGCCAGTATTACTGAGCGTGGAAAGGTCAGAATTGCCCAAGGAGATCCAGGAGCTGTTAGAAGAATTCCAGGATATTGCGGCTGAGGAGTTACCTGATAAGTTACCTCCCAAGAGGAGCATCAGCCACCATATTGACTTTATACCCAGATCAAGTTTACCGAACAAGGCAGCGTACAAAATGAGCCCCAAGGACAACGAGGAGGTACGCAAACAAGTGCAGGAATTGTTAGACAAGGGACTGATCAGAGAGAGTTTAAGCCCCTGTGCGGTACCTACAGTCCTTGCACCCAAGAAGGGGGGAGAATGGCGAATGTGCACAGATTCGCGGGCCATAAACAAGATCACCATTCGATACAGGTTTCCCTTGCCTAGAATGGATGATATGATGGACTGTCTTAGTGGGGCAGCGTATTTTACTAAGATAGATCTGAAAAGTGGGTACCATCAGATCAGGATTAGAGAGGGAGATGAGTGGAAGACAGCCTTCAAGACCAACGAAGGACTGTACGAATGGCTGGTCATGCCATTTGGATTGAGTAATGCTCCAAGCACTTTTATGAAATTAATGAATGAGATGTTAAAAGAGTTTATAGGAAAATTTGTAATAGTCTATCTGGATGATATTTTGATTTTCAGCAGGACGAAAAGAGAACACCTTCAGCATATCCGAAGGGTGTTCGAAAAGCTGCAGCAGAACAAACTGCTGGTAAATTTAAAAAAATGCACTTTCTTGCAGAAGGAGTTGATTTATCTGGGATTCGTGGTAGCAGAGAATGAGTTGAAGATGGACCCGGAGAAGATTGAAGCGATCATGAGTTGGCCGTCACCCAAAAGTTTATTCGAGGTACGTAGTTTTCATGGTTTAGCAAGTTTTTACCGGAAGTTTATCAGGAATTTTAGTGAAATCTGCGCACCCATGTTGGACACCATCAAGAAGGCCAGCCAACCTTTTTGCTGGACTAAGGCGGCAGAAAACAGTTTCCAACTCCTGAAGCGTAAGATAACAGAGAGGCCAATCTTGAGACTGCCCGATTTTAGCAAACCTTTTCAGGTTCGATGTGATGCCAGCGGGACAGCTATTGGCGCTGTACTCAGTCAAGAGGACAGACCAGTGGCATTCTTTAGTGAGAAGCTGAATGAGAGTCGGCAGAAGTATTCGTCATATGATAAGGAATTTTATGCAGTGGTTCAAGCCTTGAAACATTGGAGGCACTACTTACTGGGAAATGAGTTCGTTTTGTTCTCTGATAATTCTGCTTTGCAGTACATAACTCAGCAGCACAAACTGAACCATAAACATGCCAAGTGGGTGGAGTACCTACAAAGTTTCACCTTTGTGTTGAAACACATAAGTGGGCAAGCCAACAAAGTGGCGGACGCTTTGAGTAGAAGAGCCCTGCTCTTACAGGAAAGTGGCATACAGGTGATGGGATTTGAATACTTGAAAGATTTATACCAGATGGACGCGGATTTCAAGGAAGCTTTTGAAGCATGCCAGAATCCCGTATTGAGGAATACAAGCCCATGGCTAGATTACAATCTACAGGAAGGATTGTTGTTTCGAGGGGGACAGCTGTGTGTTCCAGATTGTTCGATGAGGGAAAATCTGGTGAGAGAGAAACACAGTGGCGGACTAGCGGGACATTTTGGCGTCAATAAGACAGTGGAGCAGCTCGCGCATTTTTATTACTGGCCAAGGATGAATCGAGACGTGCAGCGGTATATAACCAGGTGTAAAATCTGCCAACTAGCGAAGGGACACAGCCAGAACACGGGGCTGTATACACCCCTACCTGTTCCAAGTAGGCCGTGGGATTCAGTCAGCATTGATTTTGTCCTAGGATTGCCTAGAACACAGAGGGGGTATGATTCAGTGATGGTGGTGGTGGATAGGTTTTCAAAGATGGCTCATTTCATTCCTTGCCGGAAGACAAGCGACGCCACGAACGTGGCACATTTTTTTTTTTACGGAAGTAGTTCGACTACATGGCTTACCAAAAACTATTGTTTCAGACAGGGATGTGAAATTTACAGGACATTTTTGGCGCACCCTGTGGAAAAAGCTGGGCACACAATTAAACTTCAGCTCTGCGTATCACCCGCAGACTGATGGACAGACAGAGGTGGTAAACAGGAGTTTGGGCAACTTATTACGCAGCTTGACGGGGGAGAACTCACGATTGTGGGACTGAGCTCTTGCCCAGGCAGAATTCGCTTATAACGATTCGCCAAATAGGAGCACCGGTCTTAGCCCATTTCAAATCTTGTATGGTATGCATCCGCGAGGAGTACATGAATTACGAGATTTGGGACAGCTAGAAAGAAGGAGTGCAGACGGGGAAGATTTTGCAGAAGCAATGAGTGAGCTGCATGAAAAGGTCAAGACGAGACTACAGGACAGCACGCAGAAATATAAGCAACATGCAGACACAAGGCGGCGAGAGGTAAACTTTGAAATTGGGGACGAAGTCCTTGCACATTTGCGCCGAGAGCGGTTTCCTAAGGGTACGTATAACAAACTGAAGTTCAAAAAAATCGGCCCATGCAAAATTCTGCGAAAATTCTCAGCGAATGCATATGAAATTCAGCTGCCACCTGATATAGGCATATCACCCATATTTAATGTGGCAGACCTGTTTCCATATCATGCCCAGGCAGAGGAAGAACGAGTGGTACAGCCACAACGGGACACCTAGTTCGAGGACAATCTTTGGAAGAAACAGTTACCATCGGTCAAGACCCATGAGATAGAAGGAATCATCAGCACGCAGGTGGCCAAAAAGACACGCAGAAAGGAATATCTGCGTTATCTCGTTAAATGGAAGGACTGTCCAATGGAGGACAGTTCTTGGCTTGACGAGATGCAGATCCGAAAGGCAGGTTACTCGGTGGAAGAACTCATGGAACGGAGCCATGAGAACTCTCTTTTACCCCGGCAGCCTGATGCAGGAGCATCTGGTCGACAGGGCACAGACCGAGAAGAGGCAGACCAGGTTTCTGAAGAAGATTGGGAGAAGTGAATATTTCAACAGTTGGACAGCAAGACTGTCATAGTTTTTGTTTTTATATTATCATTTTGTTCTTTAAGGATTAAACTACAGCATTTAGTTTACTAGCTTAAGTGTCTTATTAACTTGTTTCTGTTGCAATTGTAATAACAGGTCCTAACTAAAATTGTTAAGGGCTTGTAGTTATAGGCTTTGAATTAAGATTATTAGAGAATTAGACAAAAAGACCATAAATCATTGTAAAGCATCAAACCTTTACGAGACAGAAGGAACAGACAAACTAACAATAGCCAAGTCACGTAACTGGAGTAACTATCAAGTAAACTGTAATCTGGAACTAACTAACAGTTACCTAACTACTGAACTATTGTATAAGAAGACAGGAAAAATACATGTAAAAGGTTCTGGAGTGTGACATTGAAAAAAAGAGAAATAGCAGAATACAATTCTTTTCCTTCATATATTGTTCAGTGCATCCTAAATAAATTTACAGATTGTGATTTTATGTCCTCGAAGATATATCTTGCATATACAGTGAATTCTTTTCATTACATCTAATACAAATACAACCGTGACAGAGTTTCACACAGCGTCCACGCACATTCATCTATTTTCATTTACTGTTTATATTCACACATTGCAAAGTAGTATTGTAACCAAGTATCATTACTCCGAGAGGTAAACGCACACATACATCAAGTTCTGTTCATGAAAATACATTGCAGGTCGACACAGTAACAGGGTATTCCAATTACAAGCATCTCACGACCAGCCGAAGCCGAGGTCAAGTGAAGAACGAAAGGAGTCGGGCTATCAAGCAAGAAAACCATGGTCCTCAAACCACAGGTAAGCAACGACACTGAAACCCCAAAATTATTACATTCGCTGTGTATAAATCTTGCCGGTCATAAAATTGCCAACGGCCAAGCAAGCGAGAACTCATAAGACTACCTAGCACTGCTATAGAATGACCGAGTGACGAGAGAGCCAAGGACCGGAGCATTAACTGAAAATTAGCACAGAAACCCTCTGAATCACAAAAGCGGGTTGAACCCTCACACAGACTTGACTCATTAACGTGTACAGACAACCATAGCAAGCAAATACAGTGCAGACCAAAAGCCACAGAAAAGGGTGGAATAGAAACAGAGCTACCCGGAGAATAGGCGGTCGAATCCCCTGCAAGGCCACGGAACCAGTTACCTGCAACCACCGTGACATATATTGTTAGGGTCGCGGATGTAATTAAACTCATGCAACAGCAAATAGCTCAGTGAAAGACGAATAGAAAGAACAGAGGGAGGAAAGACTCGTATAGAGCCACGGTGTGGAACCTTACCAGTTGTAACCAGGCCCATAAGTCGCAGAAGCTCAGTGACAACCTAACCATAGAGGAGCTGTGAAGGGTTAGGCGAAATTCGAGTTGAGGACAAGAGCATACAGCATGAAACGAAACCCTTACCTGAGCAGACGAAGTTGAATGATGGGTTGAAACCAGAGACGGAGTTGCAACCTTGAGCTTCCCACCGAGACGGAGCCGAACCTCTGAACAAAACCCATAGACAGAGCCGAATACCAGAGCAGAACCACAGAGAGTGGAACATTGCAGAGAGTAACAAAACCCATATACAGAGCCGAAAACCAGAGCAGAGCCACAGAGAGCAAACATAACAGTGAAAATGACCAAATGAGCGCGAACTAGCCGGGGAAAAGGGCCAAGTGAGAATTAGGGTTTTGCCAAATCCCGAGACGGACAGGTGGAGCGTGGAGAGGCGGAGAAGTACAGGCGGGCGATTAAATATCACCTAATTCATAAAAGCACAATCAAACAAATATCCAATTACGAAATAATCACACAAGTCCACGTAAGGTTTGGGAGTGAGGGACACGTGGGCTGGGTCCCCATCATCAAATTTTAAGATCACATATGAGAATAAAAAGAAAACAAAATGACAAAGAGAGATGCACTTCACCAATAAAAATGACACAAGAATCTTGCAATGATTGCGCTCTATTACTAAAAATCTTATCAATGGGTGCTCTGTGAGTTGTTTTACAAATCTTATCAATGGGTGCTCTGTGAGTTGTTTTACAATACAAGTCCTTTTCTTCGAAACAAGTCCCACCAATTTATAAGTCTTATTACAACATATTTATAGATTTGTTGCTAAACTAATATCAAATTCTGAGAAGGAATTGATTTACAAAATATTCTCTAATAATTTCTGGATAAATCTGAATAAAACTTTTTATAAATAATATCTACCCAAAACATGTAGATATTTCCAAAATATAACTAAGTAATAGGAAGTCCATACTATTTATGATGTTATGTTCAGAATTTAAAGTGAATAGTTCATGACTGTGGCTATTTTTGGAAAAAGTGTGCATAATAAACTAAAGATAAAATAATATCTCTAATTTATTTGTTGGAAACTTTGAATTGCCTACAAGTATTTTGCATTGAAATCTGGTTTTAGTTAACTGCCTGCTGGAAACCTTGTGTTTGATCTTTAATCTACTGATATTTTGATGCAAGGTGTCTTAGATTGATCTTCATGCCCTTGAAATCTAGAAACATGTTTGAAACTGTCTTTACAAAATCAGATAACTGCCCTCTTAAATCTTATTCCTCTACCTTTGAGTCCTATTTCTATCATTTTTTGGTTTCCATCATCCTTTAAATACTTTATTTTTTCACAAAATATTTGGGAAAAGAAATTATACTTTTGAATAATATTTCCAAATATTTTGATGAAATTCATAATTTAAATTCCAAATTATTTATTTTCAATGATTTATAAAACCAATTTATAAATCACTGTGTTTTTTCCAAAATCCATGGCTTGTTTTCTAAATCCATGGACCTTGAAACTCATGTGTTGTTTCTCCTTTCACCTTCCTTTGTAAATTCATTTCATACTTGTAATTTCCTTTTACTCCTCTAGAATATTTGGATGGAATTTCAAAACCATGTGTTGTTTTCAAAAACCAGGTGCTCTTTATCCTTTCACCTTGCTCTGTAAGTTGATTTCAAATGTACCTGTAAATTCTATTTACACCTGTAAGTCTTGTTTTACTTATCCTTCTATCTATAAAAATAATTTACATTAGTGTCATTTTCCCTCAGCTTCCCATCAATAAAAATTAATGCATGAAGTGTGGGGTGGCACCATAGGTTTTGACTTTTGAACTTATGGCTTTGGCTGATGCATGATAAATATGTTGCTATGTTTTAGAGTTTGGATTTATTTATTATTTTTTAATTTTTATAATTCCAACAAATAATTTCTCACTTATGCTTACTTCTTTTCTTGTGGTTTTGAGAAGCAAAACTCATCTTGATCTACCTCTTAATCTGGAAGCTGATTTGAAGCACCATATATACCATTGTAAATCTTCTTCTAAGAACTTTACCATGAAAACAACTTCCATATGATCTGAACCAAAAGTAATATGCAAAACCTCCCAAGAATCCATACTTTGTCTTGGCCACCAGGCTTCAAGAACTAAATGGCTCCTTGGACAAGCAAACATTTAGGCTATGATACCTAGTGATTCATAGTCTAAACTTTACCAAAAAATTTCCAAAATAGATAACTGAACAGACATATTACCTATATTTAACAGTGGCTCCAATAAGGATGGTATCCTCCTAGTGAGGTGCCAAATAACATCATAGAGTAGTAGCCGAATCCATTATGTTGATCTTAATCCTGCAACATGCTCTTCCATGAAACAACTACAACTGAAAATCAATTGATAATTTGGTCTACTCTTCAAACTGAATCAAATCCATTCTCTAAACTAAAATCTGAACTGTATACTGAAAACTAAAAATAATGCTCGAAGAGTAGAGCTTATTCATCACACATACTCACTCTAATAACTTATATCAACTGCTAAATTAAGTGACATAAAAGTTCCTATGAAATCAATCAAGTAAGTGGTTGCTGGATTGACCCCTACTCACATTGTCTTCAAAGAAAAAGAATAACTCAAAGAATAGAAACTCACACTCTGGATCCAATGCATGTATTGGTGAACCAAGAAAATTCTACCTTCACTGATGAATGTCATAAAATGACCAAAGTATCATGGAAAACATGCAACATAAGATGTTCTGGATGATTTAAAGCAGGAAATAAAACCTCATTCCAAACTACTAGTTTTTCTATGTGTTGAAACTGATCCCCTTCGAATAGAATGGTAGTAAACTATTTTTTACTCTCATCATACACAATGCATAGATGTGTTGTATAAACTTGAACATATTTAGATGAAACAACTTCCTCACATGTTTGAGGAAAATTTGAAAAAATCTCCCCATGTATTTCGATGGAAATATTGTTTTGATATTCAAAAGAACCAAGAAAAATTGTTTCTTGTTCTATTTTATCAGAATGATCATTATAAAACATAAAATCATTTTCAAATGAAAAAAAAAATAGTTAGTTTATCATCATTTCCATTTACAACAGGGAAGCACTCTAAATGTTGAATATTATGAAATGTAAAAAAATATAATGTGTAATAGGATTGTCTAAAAAGGACCCTTTATTCAATTCAACATTAATTTCATCTTTATCTTCAAAAGGATATGAGATAACCTCTTCTCTTTTAATGATTGAGAGAGAAAATGAATGAAAAGTAGAAAGAGTTGATTGACTACCCTCATCACTAACTTGGTAACACACAAGTTTACAAGTTAAACTTACAGGGGAGTTGACAAAGAGAGATGCACTTCACCAATAAAAATCACACAAGAATCCTCTAATGATTGCACTGTATTACTAAAAATCTGATCAATGGTGGCTCTGTGAGTTGTTTTACAATACAATTCATTTTCTTCAAAACAAGTCCCAACAACTTATAAGTCTTATTACAACTTATTTATAGATTTTCTACTAAACTAATATAAGATTCCCAAAAGGAATTCATTTATAAAATATTCTTTAATAATTTCTGGAAAAATATGAATAAAATTTATTACAAATAATATGTACCAAAAACATGTCAATATTTCCAAAATATAACTAAGTAATAAGAATTCCATACTATTTCTAATCTTTTGTTTAGACTTTAAAGTGAATAGTTTCTAACTATGACTATTTCTCGAAAAATTCTGCCTAATAAACCAGAGATGAAATAATAATAGGAATTCCATACTATTTCTAATCTTTTGTTTAGACTTTAAAGTGAATAGTTTCTAACTATGACTATTTCTCGAAAAATTCTACCTAATAAACCAGAGATGAAATAATATATCTAATTTATCTGCTAGAAACTTTGAACTACCTACAAGTATCGTGCATTGAAATATGGAATTGGTTCACCCAATGCTGGAAATCTGGTTTACAAAATCACTAATTGCCATCTTAAATCTGATTTCTCTACTTTAATCACTAATTGCCATCTTAAATCTGATTTCTCTACTTTTGAGTTCTACTTTTGTCATTTTTTCATCATCCTTTAAATAATTTATTTTGTCACAAAATATTTGGGAAAAGAAATATATTTTTGAATAATATTTCCAAATATTTTGATGAAATTCATAATTTAAATTTCAAAGTATTTATTTTGAATGATTTATAAACCAATTTTCAAATCAATGTGTTGTTTCCAAAATCCGTGGCTTGTTTTCTAAATCCATGGACTTTGAAACCCATGTGTTCTTTTCAAAAACCATGTGTTGTTTCTCCTTTCACTTTCCTCTGTAAATGCATTTCATACCTGTAATTTCCTTTTACCCTGTAGAATATTTGGATGGATTTCCAAAACCATGTGTTGTTTTCAAAAACCATACATGGTTTCTCCTTTCACCTTCCTCTGTAAATTCATTTTACATGTACCTGTAAATTCTATTTACACCTGTAAGTCCCATTTTACTTATCCTTCTATACGTAAACTCATTTACATTAGTGTCTTGTTTTCACTCATAACTTTATTTATGTAATTTCCTTTTACCCTGTAGAATATTTGAATGGATTTCCAAAACCATTTGTTGTTTTCAAAAACCATGCATGATTTCTCCTTTCACCTTCCTCTGTAAATTCATTTTACATGTACTTGTAAATTCTATTTACACCTGTAAGTCCCGTTTTACTTATCCTTCTATCCATAAACTCATTTACATTAGTGTTTTGTTTTCACTCGTAACTTATGGGCACTTGTAAATTTCCTTTAACCTCACCCATACTATTTGACTCATCCTCATTTTACTTTTACCTACAGCTTCATTTCAAAAATATATCCAAGATTAGATCTAATTTAACAAGAGGGTGATAGTTGTAAAAAAAAAAAGGTAAAAGTGAAAACAACTTTGTCCGAAATGTATTTGTAACCATTGATTTTAATTTGCACATATCTCGAGGCCTTTTAACATTGGGGAAAATTAATGCATGAAGTGTGGGGTGGGGCAATAGCTTTTGACTTTTGAATATATGGATTTGGCTTAAGCATGATAAATATGTTTCTAATGTTTTAGAGTTTGGATTTATTTATTATTTTTTTATTTTGATAATTCCAATAAACAATTTCTCACATAGGCTTAGTTCTTTTCTTGTGGTTTTGAGAAGCAAACTTCATTTTGATCTACCTTTTAATCTGGAAGCTGATTTTAGCACTAGATATACCGTTAGAAAGATGTTTTTGAGCACTTTACTATGAAAAAAACTATCATATGATCTGACCTAGAACGTGTATGCAAAGAATCTCCCAAACATCCATACTTTGTCTTGGCACCAGTCTTCAAGACCGAAATGGCTCCTTGGATAAGCAAACCTTTAGGGCGACACCTAGTGATTCATAGTCTAAAATTTACCAACAAAATTCCAAAATAGATAACTAAACAAATATATTACCTATATTATAGGACCCTATAGGACCCTAACATATCTTATTATTAAACCCAAAATGTTAAAACCCAATAATAAAACCTTAATATTAAAACCCTATACTAAAACTAAATATTTTAAACCTAATATTATAAAACCTAACTATTAATTATATAAATATTGTAATTATATATTAATTAATAGTAATATTATTTTTCTCGATGGCGGAGCTCTGGAGATCTGGTAATCGGGGTTTCTGATATTATTACAAGGTTCTACCCCCATGGACGCCGGAGGGGGCCCTCCCCCTCCTCCACCTCCTGAGATCGACGCCTTCAAGGAGTTGGTTTCCTCCTGTGGAAAGAGGAAAGCTAATTTGAACCTAAGAAGTTTTTAAAGAAAATCGAATCCATCCCCTCTATTGAACTGCCTATGGAATGCTTGTGTTAGACTACGCTGAACCTAGCAGAACACAAGCTCATTGGAAAATTTACGGGCCTCTAGCCCTCTCCCAAAGCTATCGATGGTTGGGTCCAGCGAAATTGGAGGCCCCTCGTCTCTTAAGGATTCCAAAATCATCTGGTAGGTAGAGGCTATTATGTTTTTGTTTTCGACTTAGCTGAAGATTGAGATCTCATTTTCCGAAACAGTCCATATTTCATGGGCCCTCAGGGGCTCTATCTAAATAAATGGATGCTGGACTTTGATCCTTCCTAGGATATTCCTTCAGCTGTTCCTGTCTGGGTAAGGTTACCCCACCTCCCTCTTAATTGCTGGAATCCGGAATCTATGGAAACCATCAGGAACAAACTAGGCAAATACATCGATAGGGATGAAAGCAGAGAAAAATATTTGTGTGTCATAATTTGCGTTGAATTCGACTTGGAGATAGGGTTGCCAGAGGTGATCAAGCTAACCGTAGCTAGTTAGTCTCACATAGAGGAACTCAACTATGAACAACTCCCCTTCAAGTGCCGACATTTCCATGGCTATGGCCATTTTTCTTGAAATTGTAAGAAGAAATCTGGGGAAGAATCTAAAAAAGAGAAGGGCGAATAATGGATACAAGCCCAAAAAGCGAGCACATCTAAGTAGACCAACAGAGCGAAAGGGAAAGGAGGGAATACGGGGATCAAAGGACTAACTACTAGGAAGAGACTACTTGAAGATCATGCCACAACAAATGCCACCACTTCAACAATTCATTTTTCTGTTTTAAACCCTCTAGAAGATCATACCCCACCTATTCTTGAAGTGGGCGAGGTGCAGCAACAAATTGAGCAGATTACAGATGCTGAAATAAACTCAGGATCACAGGAATAAACTAGAACAACCACTTCAGAAATATCTTGCGTAAATGAAACCCCATAGGAGACCTATGGCTCTCCAGTAGGCACCATATCCCCACCCTCTTATGCAGAAATGATCATAAATAAAAAGCCGATAGAAAGCTCTAGTTCTTTTGAAGAAGACTCTTTTGAGCGATCCACCAAAAAGGCATGAAGGAAGTCTTGTAAGGATATTAGGGAAGAAGAGGCAGAGAGATTAAAGATGCAGGGAAGTCAGTATACAATCGAACAGTCATTAGGCAGGAACACGAGGGCTAGACCCCTAAAGGAACACCCTACTCCTTCTTACTCCGGTAAATAATGTAGATTGTCTCTTGGAATTGCAGGGGTTTGGGGAACCCATTGAAAGAAGAAGCAGTTAAAGATCTATTAAGAATTGAACCCTTAGATATCCTCCTGCTCCAAGGGACAAAGATAGAAGAGGATGCTCTTCTATCCTTAAGTCGAATTGAGTGGAAGAAGAATGCAGGCAAAGTAGTCAACGCTCAAGTTACTTCAGGGGGTCTTGCAACCTTATGGTTAGAGGATATGTTTCTGCTGAAAAGCTCTTTCGCAACCCAAAACAGGATATACTTAGAACTTCAACATCTTTCAAGTAAGATTTCTTTGGCTCTTTTCAATCTTTATGTTCGAGTTAATTTTTTGCAAAAGAAGGACTGCTGGACTTCTCTCTCAGATTTCCTAGAAGTCTACACTCCCCCAAAGATCATACTGGTGGGGGATCTTAACATCACTTTAGATTCAAAAGAGAAAAAAGGTGGATTTCAAGGTAAAGATCCCTTTCATGATTCGGTGGAGTCTCTAATTCTTGCTTGGGACCTCCTTGAATTCAAACCTAAGAAAGGTCGTTATACCTGGATCAACAATAGAGTAGGTAATGCCAACATTGCTTCTCATCTAGACCAATTTCTAGTTCAAAGTTCATTGATGGAGGGGAAGCATTTAATCTCTTCAAAAATTCTGCCCAAGATAACATCAGACCATAACCCCATCTCTCTGCTACTAGAAAAAGAGGAAGACTTAGGCCCTATTCCATTTAGATTTAGTCCTATTTGGGTAGCGAGAGAGGGCTTTATGGACATAGTGGCTCAAGCTTGGTCACAACCAATTGAAGGATCCCCCAACTTAGTGTGGGAGGAAAAACTTAAGTACACTAAGTATGCCTTAAAAAGCTGGGCAAAAAAACCCCTCACCACTCCAACGAGTAATAGACAAAAGACGGTGCAGAATTTAGCCAAGATCTAGTTAGCATGGAAGAAATTGAAACCATCAGAGCTCAACTAGTCATCAAATAGAATGGATAGTTCAACTCTTTTATCTCCTTTCGCTAGGAAGAGGAGGACTAGTGCCTCAACTCTCGCAGCTACTGGCTGCAAGCTGGAGATAGAAAAACTTCATTCTTCCACAAACAATGCAGAGCTTGTCTCTCTCGGAATCACATCCTGGAAATATCCACCAGGGAGGGAGAAGTCATCAAAGGTCACCCTCTTTTAAAACAAGCTTCCACATCTCATTTTCAAGAACTCTTTCAAGAGGATGGTACTTCTGATGATGTTCTGGCTACTGATTTTTTGTCAAACATCCCTTCACTTGTCACTACAGATTTAAATGTTGGTTTATTGAAGCCTTTTACTGAAAAAGAGATAGTGGAAGTCATATGGTTAATGGAGCTGCATAAAGCCCTTGGGCTGGATGGCTTCTCCATCCATTTTTACAGAGTTTACTGGAATGTAATAAAATTCAATCTTCTTCGAATGATAAAATCCTTCCAAAAGAAGGCCAATGTGGGAGGGTGTATGAACTCCACCTTCCTCACATTAATCCCGAAAGAAGTTAATCCAGAGACTTTTGATAGTTCTAGCCTATCTCACTTTGCAATGCCTCATATAAGATTCTTTCAAAACTCTTAGCCAATAAACTCAAGCCTCTATTAGGGAAGCCGATTTCCTATCCCTAGGGCAGGTTTGTCAAAGGAAGGCACCTCATAGACAATGTGATCCAAGTGCAATAAGCCCTCCACTCTAGTCACATCCAGAAGGAAAAAGGCATGCTCATCAAGCTCGATATGTCAAATTCTTTTTACCGCGTTTAACTCTCATTCCTCTACAAAATCCTTCTCTCTTTTGGTTTTAGTGCTGAGTTTTTAAACTTGATAAAAGGCTACACATATAGGGCTTGGATAGTACCCCTGATCAATGGTAGAATTGCTAATTTTTTCCAAGCTACAAGAGGGCTCTGGCAAGGGTGTCCTCTATCACCCTTTCTTTCTATCCTGTTAGTAGAATCCCTAAGAAGAAAGCTTATAATTGAAAAGGAAGCAAGCTCTATCTCAGGCATTAAGGCAGCAAGAGAGGTGGATCCTATAAATCATGCTCTCTTTGTGGATGACTCTCTCCTCCTGGGAGGGGCCTCGATTAATATAGCAAGGGCTTTGAATGAAATTCTTCAACATTTCTGCTTAATTTCAGGAGCCTTGATCAACAAAGGAAAAAGTGTTGTCTATGGTTGGAATGTAGATCATTTATCCATGCTTCGAATAGCTTTCTCCTTGAGATTCTTTAGGTATGACAAATGGGAAAAGATCAAATATCTAGGCCTTCCCTTAACCTTGGGACCAAGCTCTCCTTCCCTCTGGCTCGTAGTAATAAGCAAGAGAAAAACAAAAACAGTATCTTGGGGAGGCCATTGGCTAACAAAGGCCGGGAAGTTAGTTTTGATAAAGGTAGTCCTCCCTGCCCTTCCCATCTTCTAGTATTCCCTCCTGCTAGCACCCAAGTCTATCACGGAACAGATCTCCAAGCTCCTCCAAGAATTTCTATGGAACGAGGGTAAGGGCAATCAGAGAAAGTTACATCTGGTAAGATGAGATATCCTTAAAAGACCATTTCAGGAAGGTGGGTTACAGATTCGGGATCCAGGCTTGGCAAATTTGGCTTTAGGTGGAAAAATCATTTGGCAGTTGTATGCAAACAAAAAGCATCCTGTCAGCAAGCTTCTTTGGATGAAATAACTAAATGGAGGCTCCTTGCGAAACCTCACAACAACATCTACTCCTTTAGGAACAAAAATTTTAAACTTAAGTAGAACATGCATCGATCACTTACAGCAACATTTGTATAGAATCTCGGGCAATGGCCTGAGAACCTTATTATGGAAGGATACTATTCAAGGGAATGCCCCTTTGGCCTCCTTAAATTCCTTGAATGAGATAAATATTTGGTTAGTGAAAAAAGGTCTCCTTAGGCTTGCAAACATATCCTCTTGTGATAACAAAAGGAATTGGGCAGGATGGACATTTCCGGAGGTCCCATAACCTCTTCTCGCTCAAAAAAACTTGTTGCTTACAGCTCTCTCCTGCCTCGCCCCAGTACATGCTCATCCAAGGACAAATGGGGGTGGGGAAGAATAATAAATTACACAGCAGCTCAAAGATTCTCCTCTTTACAATCTCCTCATGCCCCTTCTCTGACACTGGTGCTCTGGAAATCAGTTTGGTCCCGCTTTAACCTACCAGAGGTGAATTTCTTCACTTGGTTACTCATGCATAAAAGGGCACTAACAGGTGAAAATCTGAATAAAATAGGGTTCCACGGCCCCTTTAGATGCTGCTTATGCAACTATGATGTTGAAACTTCTGATCACTTATTGGTTGACTATGATTTCACTCAAGAAGTATGGAATTCGGTCCTTCATGGCCTCTGTGCTCCTTCCCCCTCTCAGACATCTATTGTTTCTCTGTACATCTCCAGGACATACTGAAATCCTAAGAAAAAAGCCAAAAACACAGCCTGGAACAACATCTAGCAAGCTATTCCAAAATGCCTTTGGTGGAAAGTGTGGTTGGCTAGAAATGACTTCATCCTCAACAATAGACTTCTGAATCCAGTGATAGTGGCAGCCAAAGTGAAAGACCTCTTGTTAGAATCTGCAGGTCAATCTGCTTTCGCCTCCTGTTTACCTCTTGAAGCTTTTGCGTGGCTGGGATCCTGCTCGACTAGTGAGAGGAAATAATCAGTCAACAAACTGTTGAACGCTCCTACTTGGCACTTGTGACTCACAGAAGGTGACTTTCACATGTGGTGGCAGGGGATCTCAAAAGCCATGATTTTCTTCGATGGAGCGTCCAAGGAGAATCCAGGAATTGCAAGTGCAGGGGGCTTGATTCTTTCCCCAGACAGATCGAGTGAAACCAGTTTCAGTTGGGGCATAGGAAGTAGCTCGAATAACCAAGCAGAGAGTTATAGTATTTTAAAAGCTTGCTAGATTGCGAAGTTGCTCAGATATAAAATAATACAAATTTTTAGAGACTCAGAGCTTTTGATTAAACTTTTAAACTCCGAAGACCATTTTTGTAATCCTTCGTTAAAAAAAACTCTGCAGCGAATCCAAAACACTTTGAAAGATTTTTATAGAGTTGACTTTTACCACATTCTGTGGGATTTAAACAAGCAAGCTGACTCTTTGGCAAACAAAGGATGTATGCTGCCTCAAGGAAGCTTTAGTCACAATGGAGGACCCTGCTTGTTTCATCCTCTGCCTTAACCAAGCTATAGCAGACAGATCTACATTCATTGGCCTCATCACTCTATATGAAGTTTGGTTCTCTCATAGAATATGCTGAGCTCATAATGCAATTGGTTGCACTTTTCTAAATAAAAATCTACCCTTTGAGTTAAAAAATATAGTAGTATTAAATCCCTACCATACACCTAATAATTATTAATGTGGTTGTGCATGTACGTGATAAATGTCTATCGTCGTATATCAACCACACTTACTAATGTCATTATGGTAATAAAAATATTAATAGACGATTATGTTGGACCAAATTTGAAGAGTGTTGACTATCAAAATATAGTCAAATATATTCGAACATAGTCAACCACATTAGTAAATATCACTGGCTAATTTTGCAATGTCACATTGTCACATTGGATAAATTGCAATCTAATGTAACATTGCAACAATGTTTGTAACATTGTAACGATGCATAGATTTATGTATCATTCTCACGTAACAATATTATTATTATTATTATTAATCATATTGCAACCTTATTAATACTGTAACCTTCTTAATATTAATATTTTTATTATTAAACATTTATAAATCTTGATTGTTATCAGCCAAGGATAACCTTAGTTGACTAAAGTTGATAATATTTTACTTTGGTGTTGACTATAATAGAATATGGTTAAGTTCTGTTGAATGAGGATGACTAGCCGAACAAGGTTGACTATTGTTCAATATGATAAACAAAGAGATGATCAAATTTGATCATGGCCAACTACTTAAATAATGACTATAAAGGTTGCCTTTGTTTGACTATGTTGACTAATATGGTTTACTATGTTTGAGTATTAATATTAATCAATAATAATAATATGTGACTATCTTACTAATGTTGAAGGGTGTTCACTCCCAAACATAGTGGAACATAACTACATTAATAAACCAATGTGTTTTAAACCAAATTAATATTAATATTATTAAACATTTTTAAACATTGACTATAGGTGGCCATGGACGGCTATGTCATCATGTTGACTATAGGTATGTCAAGCATGATGTCTATGATTAACTATATGCATGTTGACAATAGTTGAATATGGTTAACTATAGTCATGTTGGCCATGTTTAACAATAGGCATGGTTGGCCATAGTTGAATATGGTCAACCAAGGTTGAATGATGATGACTATGTATGTACAAGGTTGACTATCATTGATTATCGTAAATATATGATCAATTAAGATTGACCATGGTTGACTTTTTATATATTGGTTGCAGAGGTTTAAAAAAAGGTTAACCATGTTTGATTATCATTGTGTTGACTCTATATATGTGTTTATGATTAATTATAGGGATGTTAAACATAATTCATATCATTAATTATAATTAAAGATGATATTTATATTGGCTATATTTGACCAAATCAATCATGATTATAATGTGTTAATATTTAAATTTATATATATATATATATATATATATAAGAGTATTAATATTAATTATTATTAATAATTTTTAATATTAATCCTGGATCATCAAAACCTCCACGCACCAAAGACATATTAAACCTGAAAAACCAACTTGACCAAAAAAAATCAAGAACCATCATATTTAACTTTACTCCATCAATTTGTATGACCAACTTGACGCAGTCAAAATTAATCAAACTTATTATGTTCAATAACTTATGTCAATCTTATTAATGTATTCAATCGCTTATAATCAATATTATAATCAATCAGTTCCCTAAATTATAATCAATATGGTTAGCGCAGTCAAACTTTTTATGTTCAATAACTTCTATCAAGATTCAAAAGCTTGTTGAGCCACTAACATTGAACCTAATCGCGAATAAGTTCAATTTCCAACCATATTTAATTTTGAATATAAAGGCCTTGAGGATCGATGTAAGAAACACACCATTTATAACTAACTAACCATATAACTAACACAACCAAATACCCTACCCCAATAGGATTTCAATTACTACTTTTGAGTACTTACATGTGGGATAAGTAGAGGTAAGTTTCAAATAAGATTTGATATACGAGAAAACAAGTTATTTCAATCGGTAAAAGTCAACTCTTCTTTTCAAAATTGTACAGTTAATATATATTTATAAATGTTTTCAATTTTAAATATGTTCTTTAAATTTATAATTTAAAGTTTAAATCATATCCAATACAAATATATTGTCAAACAGAATAGAACGTAAGTGGTCAAAAACACCATTTCATACTATTATGAGTTCCCATACAATGATGACAAATATACATGATTACGAAAAAACACAGATGAATCCTGTTAAGTTTGGCCATGAATTATTGTGATTCTTTTGAATACATCCATGGGACTGCACTAGTTTCTAAAGCAGGGCGTTGGCAAAATAATCCCAAAAGCCATTGCCATTGGCACACACGACTTTTCCTTATTTGCATCCGTTGAAGTTGTCTTAATATTTGTCAAAGTAATTCCTGCGCAGGCAACTGTTTCGCTACACTAAAAATTCCCAGCCACATTCGATGATGACGTTCAGTGCGTGTTTTTGTATGTGACATCATTTATTGATGGGCTGCAAACAACATTATCAAAGACAGTATTATTGATTCCAAACCTCAAAATCAATGAGTCCAAAATACAATGATATATCATAGTTTTCACTTGTACTTATTCAGACTAAATCATATGTATGTCGGTAAAGTTCACAAAATAAAAATTTACATATATATGTGATGCCGATTAGTCAATAATTGTTTTCCCCTAATTAATAAAATTTATATGATAATGGAAACAATATATGTTTGTTTATTATTATAGAATTTTTTTATGGGTAAAGTAATTCGAATTAATGATCATAATAAGTTTAGAGTTATCATCTTAATATAATTACATTCTGATTTTTTCTTTTGAAAAAAAAAAAAAAGAAAAAGAAAAAGTTTAGAGTTAATTACCAATTTAACAAAATGGATATAGAGGAATGTAGTCTTATTAAGTGCACTTAAACGAGTATTTCAGAATGAATGTTGGTGGCAACCACCATTGCAAGCATACCCGCGGACTTCAAACTGATATTTCAAGAACAGCTGGAACAAAACACACATACATTCAATTTAATGTTAAAAGGAACAAAAAGGATTCCGATCCCCAGTTAATTAAAAACTATGCAATGCATATATTTCACTCGTACATGTTGCGAAAATATGAAACTACCCAGAAAACTTAGCTGATCACCTGCAGTTTACATGGTCAAAACGAATCCGAATAATACTAATAAATGATAATCGGATTCTTGACATTATCAACGACTATATCCTCAAATCTGATGTATAATCGTATCGGAATTTGAACATTATCAATCAACAACTATGTCTTCAAATATGATATTCCGTGCATAGCCAGAACCGCCCTGTATATTTAGAAAAGTATGAATTTCATTGTCATAATCGTAGATAGTTGAGAATGATATCAATTACGAACTTTAATGCATTTCCATCTCATAATACAAACTTCATGAGTTTATTTATTTTAAGACGAATAGAACTCACCAACCAACCTGCCATGTCTTGATGCACTCGGGCATTCGAAACTCTTTGTATATCAATGCCATCAGTTTTTGGGATTTCTTTATCTGCAGCGTGCTCAGTTGGATCTCAGAAGAGTCCACCACTAGGAAATACATCTGTTGGCTATTGACCAATTGAGATTTCTTATCAAAACGTTTGAACATTGAGATTGCCTGTAAGACCACCACAAAATCGAACATGAGGCCGAGCAAAGGAGCCCGTAGTCAAAAAAGCCCGCCGTGGCGGTGAATCCCTCTGTCACCGCCGTGAGGAGGAGAATGCGTTCACCCTGTTGGAGCGTAAAGAGTGATTGCGAAGTTGCTTGAATGTAAAAGCTTCTCGTGTGCGTCTCATTCATCTTGACCGGGAGCTTGCACAAGATTCATTGGTCCTCTGGTAATGTGACTTTGGAACACCTAATTTTGTGCTTCGATCAATGCGGTGTACCGCAATCCAAAGGCAATTGATGAGCAACAGTTGCCGGGGGGTATATTGACGTCAAAGAACACAGATTTATGTTGGCAAATGCTAGTGACATGGGTGTTCATGAAGGTGCCGATACTCTGTTCGGTGGATTTGAGTGAGGTTGTTTTTTATAAAAAAAAAATGAAAGGGATCCTTTTTTTTTGTAGAGGGCATTCAATTTTTTTGAAATTGTTCTTGGGAGTGTCTAGATACGTCTTTTAATTGCTGTAGGTCATTTTTTGTTTTTTCTGTTTTTGAGGGAAACTGGTCAAGATGAACAACCAGATGGAGGATTATTTGAACGAGAGCAATAAGCTCGATAGTTTCAATTACTCCAATTGGAAATTTAAGTTGGAGACTCTGTTGGAGGGGTATAACGCATAGGCGATTGCAACCGGTGATAAGTTGAAGCTGACCCTAGCTACTGGTGGAACAACGGGAACAATCTAGGACTGGGAAAAGAGGGAGAATAAAGCAAAGGTGTTGCTCAAATTGTCTGTGAAAGATTGAATTATTCCTCATATTCGAGGTTGGGAATCTGCAACAGACATATGGACAACTCTCAAAGACTTCTATGAGATCAAGAACACAAATCACCTACTGTTTCTAAAGAGCAAGATTCTCTCCATTAAAATGGAGGAGAATGAATAAGTAGCAGTGTTCATCTCTCATATCAAGGAACTTAAGAATAAATTGGGCGACATTGGCGAAACAGTGTTAGACACTGATCTGGTCATGATTACCATGAATGGTATCACCGACGACTATCAGATGTTGATCGCCGGGTTGAATGTGAGAGAAAAATTCCCCAAGTTTGAAGAATTGACAGGGATCCTAATGTAGGAGGAGGAAAGGCAGATGACTTTAAAACCTGAGAGCTCAGATCTTGCCCTAATGGAAAAGAAGAAGCCCTCCAGAGGAAAGGAAAATGCAGCACACAAAAGCGGAGGAATCCCACAAAGAAAGCCACCTCCATCTCAAGGTATGTCTTAAAACAGAAGTGATTGAGGACCAAAATGTTTTTATTGTAGTAGAGTTGGTCATATAGCTAAACATTGCTAGAAGAAGAAGTTTGATGAAGGTCAACAAAGACACATGAAGCATGTAGGTCATATGGTTGATGCAGGTTAGAATTCAAATATCAGATTTTTTGTATCTGATTCTGTGCTGTCGACTGAGGAGGATGAAGCAGAAATTTGGTTCGTGGACTCAGGAGCCTCCTCCCATATGACAGGTAAGAGGCAATAGTTTAATTTTTTTAGAGAATCCAACACTAGTACGAAGGTCTATCTTGGAGACGATAGAGGGTATGAAATCAAGGGATATGGTGATGTCCCTATCGTATTACCTGATGGAAACATTAGGCATATTCATGATGTTATGTATGTACCCAAGATTAAAAAGAACATGATTTCAGTATCTAGAATAACAAATCAAGATCTTAAAGTAGAGTTCTTTAAATCTTATTGTGTAATTTAAGACTTGCTGGATCATATGAAGTCCATTGCAACAGGTGTACATGTAGGAGGATTGCATAAAATGGATGTCAGAAGTGTGTCACATCAAGCGTTGACATTGTCAAGAATGTTTGCAGATAATCTATGGCATCAGAGATTTGGAAATAGAAATTTAAGCGACCTACTACTTCTTCAGAAAAAAGGTATGGTGAATGGCCTTCCTGTTTTGAAGAGTATGCATGTTGACTATGAAGCATGTGCCCTTAGTAAATTACATAGAGAAGAATTTCCTGCCATTATTGATAGGAGGCAAAGGGATATACTTGAACTTGTACACACTGATCTATGTGGGCCAATGCAGACAAGGTCATTAGGAGGGGCTTACTATTTTCTTATTTTTGTTGATGAATGTACAAGGTTCTCGTGGGTGTATTTCCTCAGGTAGAAAAGTCATGCTTTTGAATACTTGAAGCAATTCAGAAGTATGATTGAGAAGCAAACATGAAAATTCATTAAAATTATTTGTTCAGACCAAGTTGGAGAATTCAAGAAGGGTGACTTCATGAGATAATGCAAAAAACATGGAATACAACAAAAATTCACAACATCTTACACTCCTGAGTAGAACAAGGTTGCGGAAAGGAAAAATAGAACCCTCATGGAGTGTGTGCGCAGTATGTTGAAAGGTAATAATCCGACCAATGGTTTTTGGGTAGAAGCTGTAAATATTGCAGTGTACCTTAAGAATAGGAGTCCTACTAAGTGTTTGGATTATAAAACTCCTTTCAAAGCATTGTTTGGCTTCAAGCCTATAGTAAGTCATCTTAGAGTCTTTGGATGAAAGGATTTTTCTCATGTCCCGAAAGAAGATAGGAAGAAGTAAGATTCAAAAGCCATTAAGTGTGTTTTTATTGGATACTGTAGTGAGTTTAAGGCTTATAAGTTGTTTAATCCTTCTACTCACAAGGTGTTTGCAAGTAGAGACATTGTATTCCATGAAAAATTAGATGATCAGAACCCTATTCGGAATGATGAAGAATGGCATGTGCCTTTACTGTTAGAAGAAGGTGATGAAACAGGGACCGGTGAGTAGCAAAAACAACAGTAGGAGAAAGAAGAAGTTCCTGATCAAATCAAGTTTGAAACCAGTTTGAAAAGGGGAGATCAAAATAGATTGGACGTCACACCAGCACTCTGAAGATCAAGTAGGAAAATTTAGTTTCCAGTGAGATATAGGGATCATGCACTCATAATTGGTATGTTAAATATTGTTGAACCCTCTAATTATAATGAGGCAAGTAAATGTAGTGAATGGAGGGCAACAATGGAGGAGGAATATCATTCAATCATTAAAAATAATACCTTGGATTTAGTTGAACTTCATGTTGGAAAACAACCCATAGGATGCAAATGGTTGTATAAATTAAAGTTTAAGGTAGATGGAACTATAGATAAGCATAAAGCTAGGCTGGTTGCAAAGGGATATTCTCAGAAAGAAGGTATTGATTATGAAGAAACCTTCGCCCTGGTAGCTAAGTTAAACACAATCAGAATGATAATTGCATTAGCTACTAAATATCATTGGAAAATACACTAGCTAGATGTCAAATCTGCATTCTTAAATGGAGATTTAAAAGAAGAAGTATACCTAATGCAACCAGAGGGATTTGTCAGAAAGGGGGAGGAACATTTAGTCTGCATATTAAAGAAAGATTTGTACGAACTAAAACAGGCCCCCAGGTCATGGTATGACAAAATTGATTCATTTTTTCTTAAGCATGGTTATATCAGGAGTAAAAATGACCCTAATCTGTACACTGTGTATGATGATAAGGAGCAGATTGTGTTGATTTCTTTGTATGTAGATGATCTCATCATGACAGGAAATGTAGGAAAAATCATTGAAGAAATCAAGCAACAATTGTCACAAGTGTTCGAAATGAAAGACCTTGGAGAGCTACATTATTGTTTGGGTCTAGAAGTCTGGAGGGATTTTGGCCAGACTTTTCTATCCCAAGGTAAGTATGTCAGAAATTTGTTGAATAGGTTTAGAATGGATCAGTGTAAGGTTGCATCAGTACCATTACAACAGAACAACAAGTTACAGGTTGATGATGGTTCCAAAGAGGCAGATGCAACATTGTACAGACAACTAGTTGGTAGTCTTATTTATTTGACTACAACTAGGCCTGATCTGGCTTATGCAGTCAGTGTATTAAGCCAGTTTATGTCAAAGCCTCATGAGAACCACTGGGTTGCAGCAAAATGAGTCCTAAGGTATCTGCAAGGAACCTTAGATTTTGGCATTTTATATTCTGATTCATTTGATGTTAGACTGGCAGGTTTCACAGACTCTGACTAGGTGGGAAATTTAGATGATCGGAGATCCATTACAGGATATGCTTTCAACATTGGATTCAGGGTCATTTCATGGTGCAGTAAGAAGCAAAATACTGTAGCCTTATCCTCAACAGAAGCAGAATATCAAGCTATGTGTGCAGCAATGTGCGAAGCAGTTTGGTTAAGAAGACTTCTCTAGGATGCAGGAGAAGAGAAAAGAGAGGCCATAGTTATCAGATGCAATAATAAAAGTTCCATCAAACTTGCTTACAATCCATGTTCCACAAAAACACCAGGCACATTGACACACAATTACATTTTGTTAGGGAAAAGGTGCAGATAAAAGAAATTTGTTGAATACTGTAGTAATTGTGATAATGTAGTTGATATATATACAAAGCCTCTAGGAAGAATAAAATTTAAGTCATTTAGGGACATGTTAGGTGTGTTTCAAAATCCTTTCTTCATTAAGGGGGAGTGTTAGAATTAATGGAGAAAGTTCCTTTGTTATTTAGTTACGTGAGTTTCTTTCATTAGGATTTAGATCCTATTTTCTAGGATGATTAGTTTCATGTTCCTAATTACTTGTAAACTATTTATTATTGAGATCAATGTGAATTATAGAAGAGCATTTTGCAGGAGCTTGTCTCCAGGTGAATCCCTCACCTGTGAGCTCCTCACAGATTCTCAATAATTTGTTTGTCTTCCATTCTATTTCATGGGATGTGTTGAATCAGAATGTTGAGCAATGAAACAGATAGAAGGATAAGTGGAGTGTTTACAATATTTTTAATTATATTTTGAAATTCTAGTGTATAATTATATTTTGAAATTCCAACAGATACTTGATATCTCAATATTTTGGAAAAAAAAAAATGATTAACAATATTTTGATTTCATCCATTAAATTGTGTATACACTAAAAATATTCTCATACCATTAAATCTATACCGGCCATAATTATTTATTTAAAAAAAATTTGAAATTATGGAATGCCTATTGTGAAGTAGGCCATCAATAAGTAAGTGAGAAGGGCATATTCTTGCACTTCATCACATATATAAGGTTCTAATTACTCTTTAAAACTTTGAAAGTCTAATAGACAACTTAGAAAATCTGATCAATAACATGTTGCTATGTTTCAACCCTCTACTTGTGGCAAAATGTCTGTCTACTTCATTCCTTGATCTTTTTGAATTTTCTGTATGGCTAGAGGGATCGTTTCAGTTCTAATTTGATGCAAATTTTAATCAATGTCGACTTTGTTAGATGCTCACATAATTCAAATCCCATTTTATACAAATTTCATAAGATGCTCACTTCGTTCAATCATTTCACTGCATTCTCTTTCATCTAGGTTGGAGTGTAATATCCCTAAAGCATGTTATGTGAAATCCAGTCAATCCAATCTAAAACCTACTCCTTTGACAACAGGAAGCCCCTCTCCTTGTGCACCTATGAATACATCTAAGATTGACACCATCCAAGCTACTAAAGGAATATCTCGACATCTGGGAAGTAAAAAGAAGGGTAAATGAAAAGACAAAAAATAAATCCATCGACAAGACAAAGAAAAAACTAAGTCTCTTGATGAGAAGCAAAAACCACGTATCCTTGTCTCATTTGTAAAAAGGATCATTTCACCAAGGAATGTCTTCACCGTGGAGAAATCGATTGATTCTTAAAGTTTTCATCTACTACACTCCCTGTGTTGATAGATCATTTCCCTAATCAGGAGACCAAAATGGTTGCACAAGACTTGTCCTCCTCTTCCCAAAATTCTTCCAACATACTAATGTGCAACGAAGATGTCTTGGTGGCTACCTAGAATAAGGACTATGGTTCCTCGAATATTCCAAATGTAAAGGATATTGATCAACCTTCCACTTCTACACCCACTTGGTTTTGGTCCTCTACAAATTAAGAGACTAGTTGCTCAAATGACTTTTAAAGCTCCTCTTAAAGGAGTTTTTCATAAGTCGTCATTTAATCATCATGTGAGAGCCACCAAAATCTACAACATTGTTGAATATATGGCCCTAGATCCTTTTTCTATGTTGACCCTTGAAGTCTTGAAAAATTTTCCTACAAAGAGGAAATCATTATTAGGAATAATTGGATGGGTGGATCCTTCAGATTCAGGCCTGATCTTTTTTAATTTAGAAAACCATACACCCCGACTACCACATCAACTTGCGTTCATGATTCAAGTTATTTATAGAGGCAATAATGTGTTTCGAACAACAATGGACGAAGGTTCCTCCACTTCTACATTTTGCTATCATGTTGGAAAGCTTTGGGCTCTCCATCGATCATTCGATCCTGAACAACCCTCAAAGCATTTAACAGGAGAGGATTCAAGTCTTATGTAATATTGAACTCTTTACCCATTGAATTAGTAGCTAAAACAACGTTAGTATATGTAGAATTCGTCAATGATCAATTAGAATATAAACCCTTATTGGGTCGTAATTGAACTTATGCTATGGAAGATGTACCCTCATTATATTTTTGAATGATCCTCTTCCATCATTGATGAAATATCATGACTGTTTACCAGCTCACCATTTACAATGTTGATTCCTAGACCACTGGAAATATTACACTTGTGGATAAAATGTTGCTTTCTTATGATAATGTTGGGGTAGGTTATTAAAATATCCATCTTTAATGGGAACCTTTCTACTTCCGCATCTCGACATTTCTATTACGGTCGCCCCAATGTATATGATCATGTCTAGTAATGTATCATTTTAATAACCATACGATCCTTTGATAGTACCTGATGACTCTAATATAAAATCTTTTGGTGACTCCATTCCGCTCAACCTTAATGAATTAGCCAAACTATTCACCTAGATTCCCTGCAAATTACTCAAACAAGCAACTAAGTGAACATGATTGGTGAACATTCTCATGATTCAAAGTTAATTTATGTTTCATGTTCTAACCCTTTCAATGATATCTTTCCTACTGATGAGAGCATTGTGGAAATCATATCGTCAGATGAGAAACTGTAGGACGATAACCATCATCTTTCCTCCTTTTTACCTAAGTTGGAGATCCCCAAGAATAGTTTTGATGAATTATTTTCACCTAATATTATGGAGCATTCCCAAAATATGGTTTTTATATACAATGTCATTTCTAAAAATAATTTTGGGAATATCGAGATTCAAATTTATAAGCCCTTATTTCAATAATTTTGTGATATATTCACTTGGACCCATGAAGATATGCAAGGTATTGATATGAAACTTGTGGTACATGAAATAAAGATGTACCTGGATGCAAACTTTGTTAGACAAAAATTACGTCCAATACACTTGAAGAAAGTTGTCGCCATCAATGTAGAAGTTGAAAAACTTCTACGAGCTGGTTTTATATATCTTGTTCAATTAACTGATTTACTTTCAAATATCATCCTAGTGATGAATAAATAGGGAACCATTCATGCATGTGTCGATTATAGGGATATTAATCGAGTTTGTCCTAAGGATAATTATATGACTCCCTTTATCGACCAAATTATTAATGATTGCGCTAGAAGCAAAATATTCTCATTTATGGATGGATTTTTCGGCTACAATCAAATAAATATACTTCCTTTCAACCAGCATAAAATCATATTCATCTATTCATGGGGCACATTTTCATATCGAAAATTCCCCTTTGTACTAAAAAATGTGGGGGAAACGTTTCAACGAGCCATGAATTACACTTTTCATGAAATTAAGCACATCGTGTAGCCACACCTTGATGACCTACCTACCCATTCAAAACATCGTCAAGATAACCCTATGCATCTTCAAGTAATTTTCTTGGAATTCTGACATTACAAAATAGTTTTGAATCCCCACAAATCTGTCTTTTGTGTAGAATTTGATCGACTCCTTGGCTTCATTGTGTCTAAGCATGGAATTTTCATCGATCTATTTAAGGTTCAAGAAATCCTTGATTTTCCTGCTCCTTCAAACCCCATTCAACTACGATGTTTAAAAGGGAAAGAAAATTTTCTATTCTGGTTCGTCCCTAATTACGCAAAAATACTAAGGGGTTTACCTGATTGTCAAAAAAGGGGTACCCTGCCATTGGTATCATGCTGCCAAAAAACCATTTAATGCCTTGGAAACTGTAATAGCTCATGTGTTATTGTTATAACCCCTAATTGCCACTCAAATAACTTCTTATATCTCATTTCATATGATACTACTATCGCTATGGTATTAGTACAGAGGATGACTCAGGCGATGAACATGTAATTTATTACTTGAGTCGAAATTTGACAAATACTAAGAACAAGTATTCACATGTCGAAAAGTTTTCTTTTGCAGCAGTACTATTGTTGAGATAAATCCTCTTTGCGGACAAAGACGATCCATCTAGCCCAATGAGGGGGACTAGCAACCTACATGACAATCTACTGGACACTTTCCTAAGTTACAATTGAAAAGAGACTAAGAAGATGGCCTACCTCGTTCTGATGCTATCCTGTCGTCCTTTGTTGAAGACCTTGAATCACTTGTATCACAGGCTCATTCCTTCTTCTCACAATGCTTATACACCTGCACAAGAGATCAAGGCACAACAAGGCATGAAAATACAAATAACATATTAAAAAGTAACCTATTTAACAGATCAAGGAGCGTTAAGCTAAATGATACATGAACATACACATTTAGGGAAAATGAACCAACAGTTTTATATTAATAGAATAAATGAGGAAGCATACAACCAAGCCTTGATGTCAATAGGCTCTCCTTGAATGAATGTCCAAGTCCAAGCTTAAGCTCTCCAAGCACTCCTTCTCCAAGCCAAATGAGTAGCATATAGGCACAATATTAGCATAAGGGTGCAAATAGACATAGATGAACCATTTGGGAATTGGAGACGATGAATATATAGGTAGGGAAAGGGAGCTAGGATCTCTCCAAATATAGGAGTATTCCCTCATCTCAAGGAGGTAGCTCATAGGGATAAGACCAAGAGGCCAAGTTGGGAGAACTCTACCTCGTCTATGTCGAACAACCTCCAGCTCACCACTATGGAAGCTTCTAGATCACGAAGCTTCTCATACTCTTTGGGAAAATTGCCTTTTTGGGATCATCGTAGGTATACAAGTAAATAAAGTGATGCCATCATGGGTTGAGTATAATGCAATAGGCGACCATCGTAGTTTTTAGTCTCATAAGAGTGTTGATTCTCAAATTAGGGTTTTAGAGTTATTTCCTTCATGGGGAGCTCAAGGAATTTTCCAATCAATGTCTTAGGGATGATCTAAGATGCATATATGAATGAGTACACTCCATGATGGTCATGTTTCGGGAACTTTGGGGTATGTCATAGGGAAGTGCAAGAGGTGTGACAAAATACTATGTAACAAGTACATGCTGCTAAAAAAATTTGTCGTTATATATTTCTTCCCAAGAATACTATTGTTTCTAATTACAACCCTATGAGTTACATACTATCATGACAACTACTTTGGGGAAAGTACTTGAAGTGGATTTTGATACTCCAAGAGTTTGATTTGGAAATTTTCAAATCCAAATCTAAGAAATCACTAGTATTTACTGAATTGATACGTGACTTTCCCCACCCTTATGAAAAAATAATCGATGAATATCTTATTCCTGATGACACATTGTTTTTATTATCTCTTATAAGCTGTGGTATTGGGATATAATCATTTATCTACAATCATAGACTTTCTGGCCCCAATTAACTCATTTTGACCGACATGGTATTTAGTACCAGGATCGACACTATATTATAATCGGTGATACTCTTCATTGTTGTAGTGTCGACATGATTTTTTGATGTTGTATCACACATGAGGAAGCTGAGAAAGCCATTAATGTCTGTCATGCTAGAGCATGCGATGGACGTATGTTTAGTTATGCTACCGCAAAAAAAATCCTAAATGTTAGTTAATTTTGGCCTACCATGTTTAGACATTTTATCTAGGTCATCCAAAACTGTCATGCATGCCATATATATACTCGCAATGCCTGTGCTCCACCCGCTCCATTACATACAATAGTCACCATTGGACCATTCGCTAAATGGGTATCAACTTTATGACATGTAACCCTCGCTCAACCGAGGGGCATGGTTATATTATCGTTGCAATCAATTATTTCACTAAGTGGGCTGACATGATGCCTACATTTGATAACAATGGAAAATTTGTGCACTTTTCATGTACAACCCACATGCCAATGCCCAAGTGGAAGATATGAATAAATTCTACAAAATGATGCTTCAACGCATTGAGGGGATTCATAGATTGAATTGGAATACCATTCCTTTTCAGCCTTGTGGGAATACCATACCTCCATTTTTACCACAACCAGATTCACACCATTTCAATTAGTGTATGATCTAGAATTTTTTTCTTCCTTTTGAATGTGAAATCCCATCATTGAAACTATCCATCTACCTTCTTGTTGCTACCTCCACTAAGGAAATTTTTTTATACCTATCACATCTAGATGAGACTTGTCATGATGCTACAATGTCTAGTGAGGCTCATAAAAAAATCATTAAAACATAATTTGATCACAATTTCAAACCTCGTGCCTTCTTAGAAGGTCACTTGGTCCTTTTATATCACCAAGAAAGAGACAAGTTAGGAGTTAGGAATCTTGAGCCTGTGTGGTTGGGTCCATATATAGTCAAACATGTACTTGCAAAAGGGGCCTATGAGCTAATATATTTTGATGAAGTTCCTATGGCACAACCTCGTAGTGGGTTGTACTTGAAAAAGTACTATGCATACAATTTCGTCTACATAGTTACTTTGTACATAATGTACATATTTGCTGGTGTGTTTGTAGTATAGTTTTCTTGTGAGTTTTTCTACCGTTTCAACTTATCTTGTATTAAATTTGATTTGTAAATGTCTGCATTCCATCAAATCTATGTTGGTTATGCTGATGGCGCTAGCCGTAGTACTTAGAATCTTTCTTTGGATCATGGGAAATCTATGGTCCTACTAGCAAGTTGATAATTCGACAAGGAATATGTATCGGTCACACAACTAAGAATATCGTTGAGTACAACACGTGATCAAGTTATTGAGCTATTATCCGATTCCATTACACATGGCATTGATTGTTTGTTTGTCAGGTTTGATTCTCAACTTGTGGAACTGCATTTGAATAATGTCTATTCAGTTAGAAGTCCAACAATGTTATGAGTTTTTTTGAGAGTTCGACTCTTAGAAAAATATTTTAATTATGTTGAATAAAAACATGGTTTGAGACATATAAATACATTAAGAGAAACATTAGCTAATTATTTTTTAGAGAGACATTTGCAACATCCTTAAACAAATATAATAATAATCATACACTATACAGGAAAGAAAAATAAGTGGAAAGTCTCCATAGATATATATTGTAAATAGTGTTTTAGTTTTACAAAAATTGTGTCTGAGACACATATGGTTCATAGCCTATAATATACCAATACATGAAAAAATCTAAAATGTGGCTCTAAAATCCCTAGGTGAATAATCATGATGTTCATGGTAATAGACAACAACACGAGAAACCTATCGCAGTAGTTGACTAATCCGAGCTAGCACCCCTATGGTATATCTCTGTAAATGGATTAGGATATCGTCAATACTTGCATTTGAAATACAATGTTTCAAACCCTCCACACAAGCCTTTAATTTTCCCAATGTTTTTGTTAAATCTGGATCCGTCACTTTCACTCCACCCTATTCGAACAACAATTGTGGCCATTGATGAAGTGCTGACATGCCCACTAGTCATACTAGTCCAATGTCTACATGAAAATACAATATTTAGTCTCTCACACATAAAAAATAAAAATAAAATATAAAATCCAAAAATGATAATGCTTTCTACCTGCATCATCCCACTGCTCACCCTCAAGTAGGGTAAGCTCTAGATAACCTCTGAAATATGTTCCATCATAAGGATAATCCTTGAGCATGATCAACTGCTCTCACAATGATCTTAAGAATGTAGGAGTGAACCTCATCATAGATCCTCCTCCATGGAGAGCCATCTTATCCACCCATTGCCTAATCTGAGGCTCTCTATGTCTAGGAAACTCTCGTGATATCCTCTGAGATCGCAATAGTGGAATCTTCTTTAGGGAGAATGAGACTACAATTGAACCATATCCAAAGTTGTTAAATCATCCGGTTCTTACCTATTTAGTTGTTCCTTCAAGTTGGCCAATACCCCTTCAGACTAATTAAAAATTGTAGGTACCAAATACTCCAATGCATATTGCATTTGGGATTTGGTGGCTAGATGAGGAGAAGCACTACCATCCAAACATGTGATAATGAATTGCCATAGTGAGTAGTTGTTACACAACATTTTGTCACTGTCCCTGTAATCCCCATTCCTTGATCCCGGAGGACCTCTACAGTGAACCCCACATGCTTTCCCTTCATGAAGAAAATCCCATTGTGTCCCTCTTCATGAGAAAATCAGTTCCCTTTTGCACCATTTCCCCTGAAACTTTTGTTTTGCCCAGTTTACAAGACTGGCGCTACTGACCTTTGTCTCCCGCGCACTCATGTATAGAGATTAGCACTACCCCTAGTGCAGACTGGAGCGACTGAGTTGTTTTCCAGTCACGCTGGTCCTGTTATTGAAAGTTTTTTAAATTAGAAGCCGAAGCTTCTAGCTCTAGAAGCTTCGTAAAGTATGGTAAATGGTTTGGCCAGATGGGGTCGAGGATTGTATTTTGGGCTCCTTTCCCCTATAATGATGGAACTACCTCAAGGGATAAGACCTTCTCCCATGAGAAGAGGATCCATCTCCCACCCATTCATCCTATATAAACCTCCCTTCTTCCCAAGCACAAGCTAGTGTTAGAGTGTTAATATTCGTGTGCTAGTGCTATTTTGGTTTGGAGTAAACATCAAGTTATTCATAATTTTAGCTATCTAATTGTGTGAGGGAGAAGTGTGATTTGGTTTGGAGTGAAGCCTAAAGGGAAGAACCTTAAAACTATTGTTGATTGAGGCCATCATGGAATGCTAACAGAAGTGTGTGGCAACCTGGTCTTGTCAGAGGAGAACAACAACGTCAAGACAATGGTTGTAATCTCTCTTTCATATCAATATATATGAAACTATCGATTGATTTCCTACATGTTTTGTCATCTTAGATATTCATGGCTTAATGTTTCTTGACTTGTTAAATAGGTTGAATTACAATTTGTCTATTATCGTGGTTTTTGTTTCTTGTTGTTGTTTACTTGTTTTAGGTGCTTGAAGAAGGAAGCGAGAGATCGCTGGAGCGAGCAAGCAAGGACATCATCAAACAGGATAAGTGTACTAAGAGGTAGGCCCTATTAATTGGTTCTAACCTAAGGAATTCTTGCATAGAATGTATTTGTTGTGGCTAGACCCATAACCGGGCTAGAGGAATCTATTTTTGTCTGCACTTATAATTTCAATTCACCACAAATTGGCGACTCCACTGGGGAACCAATCCTTTTGTTTTTCTTGGATTTCATGATTTCAGGATGAATTTTCTAGTTCCACTTTTTCGCTTTGGTTCTATTTTTTTCTCCTTCTTACTGGCCTGAGTTTGAAATTCATAGTAGCATATTTGGTCCCTGTTTTAATTTTTTTAATTTTTTTTCAACTTCCTCGATCAGCGCAATACGCTGAGAAACAATTGCGCCGACCTCCCTATGGCTCTTGTTCTTAGTTAGGAAGTCACGCCGATGCCTGTAATTGAAGATTAGGGTTTGTCCCCAATCTTGGCCAGTGTGTTTTTCTCTCATGATTTTGACCCTGTAAGCCTTTTAGACCGTCTTCTCCCTGACTAGAGAGCTTCATTTATCTTGATTTGTGTGCTTGCTTGGTTTAGCCCACCATTTGATTTGTTAAGTCTGGTATTGTGTGAAGTTCTTTCTTATTTTTTTTATTTTTCTTTGAATCCCTCAATTAACGCTATTTTTGGCTAAACAATCATGCTGATTAGGCCTATCAGCACTAGTTTTAGCTTGAAAGTAGTTCTGATCGTGCTGATTAGCGCTACTTTTGGCCCAAAAGTTGCTCCAATCTTTGAGTTAAGAAAAATAAGAATTTCTCCCATTCTAGTGTCAGTGTGTCTTGACCCTCAGACTCTCTTCTTCCTCCCAGAAGTGATTAGGATGCTTTGTTTGCTTCATTTTCAATAGAATGAGTGAAAGAGTCTTGTTTGCTCTCTTATTTCAAGTGTCTATTTTCTCTTTCCAAGCATAGATTACATTGCTTGGTTTCTTGATTGAAGAATTTATGTGTTTGGTTTAGTCAATCCAGGGTAGAATTTGCTTTTAGTTTCATTTATAATGCTTTGGATTTGATTGATGTTTGTTTTTTCGGAATTGTGAAAATTTTCATTAAAGTGCTTTATGTGAAAGATTCACTTTGAATTTTATGTAAAGAAGAAGATCATTCTAGTTCACTTAATTAAAAAAATTGCATTAGTAGCGTTATTGAGAAGTTAGAATTGCATCATCATAGGCATGGAAATGAAATGAAACTTCTTTTTTTGTTAAGGGAAGATTAAGTGCATTTAGGAGATTTATTAGAGAAATATTTCATTCTTTGATTGTTGCATTGGTTTTGTGTTCCCTATCTCTCAATTAGTGTTAAGTTTCATCGAAGACAAAGATCTCTTTTCTCATATAGATGCATGTAGGAGTTTTGTCAGATGACAACGGTAGGGCCTTTTAATTGAAACCTAATTCAAGATCAACCGTTAAAATTTATCAAATTAACCTAAGGAAGCATTGAAACTTAACACTTACATTTAGAGGTCTAGGCTAGAGATGTGTTCCAACATCTTAAAACCTAGCAGCTGTCGTTCACTTCAACACTAGACAATGCTAGTACAGACTTGTGCTCCCTGTACCATCGTGTATATTAAGGGATACCCCACTAGGTTGCAATCCTTTATCTGTAGGAACCCAATTTTGCTACCTTGTGAACATGTTATAATGAACACAACATTCGGGGAGATTGCCTGCCCATACTTCTCGGTTTGTCAGGAGGTATTTTGCAGTTCACGGTCACTTGGTAATACTTTTATCTAGATCATCTTGAGTAGTCATTTGATCTTTTTGACTCTTTAAACTTAAAATATCATCTGAGCACTTGTCCTTTCGAGCTAGTTTCAAATCAAAAGTGATAGAGTCACCTTTCGTCCTTTTCTTGACTCTTAAAATATGAGAAGGCAAAGTTTCGTATTAGTGTCTTAAAATTAACTGCCCATGAAGTATTCCTGGTTAAAGTTATCTTCCTTAGTGATTCTTTAGGGTCGATTCCGATGGCAACATTCCTAGAGTATACCAGTCAAGGGTTCCCCTCAGATGGGTATACTGGTCCTTTTCCTTCTTTTGGAAATGTTGTTGCTCCTTATATGGCGACGTTGTCCTTTCCAGGGTTAACCATTGGTTTTCCTGTCTCGTTATTTTTAACCTCAGTGGTCCCGAGTGTCCCAAGTCGTGCCCTGCCATCTCCTTCATTCGAATCATGCCATGATGATTCTAACATTGACCCCTCACCCTCTTTCCGCATTTCTTCACCATCCTCTTCTACTTCGCTTGGTGAAATTTTGAAATCCAGTAACCAAGAGGCTAAGAAGAAGAAGAAGAATATGAATAAGAAGAAGTAAAATATGCGAGAAGCCAACCGTGCACCTATTACTCCAAATGCACCCCCCGTCGACAAACCTTCTGATCCTTCTTAGAAGGTAAAATTCCCTTGCAGGTTGTGCAAGGGTGACCATCTCCTTCGAGACTATCCTAGCATTCCCAGAGTCTTAGAGGTATGGTCTCAAAATCTGGATCGACCATCCCCATCGACCTCTGGAGATCCTATCAATGTTGCACCCTCAATTAGTGATGGTAAGAAAATAGGGAAGATTAGATTCCCCTATAGGTTATGTGAAGGGAAGCATCTTCTTCACCTTTGTCCTCTTATGGATAAAGCTTCCAAATTTTTGGAAAACGTTACATCTCCTCAACCCCAACTTCCTATTGGTTATCAGAGGCTTTCTTCTAACCCTCTCCTGGTTGGTAAAGAGATTGATTTGGATTCATCTCTTGCTTGTCTTGCTCTTCCTAAGCGTGACTCTCTTGTGTCTGTTCCTGACCAACCATTGGCTGAAAAGAGTGTTGACTTGGCTCCGCCTCTAGTTTCTCACTCTGTTCCCAAAGAGAGTGGTGATCATACTGCTCATGCTCTTCTCGTCTCCTCAGATTCTCATCAATCGAAGCATGACCCTCCGATCCCGGTTGTTTAGGAGAGTACTTCTCCTATTTCTGTACAACATGGGAGAAATCATATGATACCCTCACCAAGTAGTTATGTCGTCTCTTTCGATTGAGTTCAATTGACTACTTTCCGCCTCCCATCTTATGTGCCTTTCCAAATCACAGTACTAGCCTATAATATGGTAGTAAATCGCACTATATTAGATGAAGGAGTGTCTGTTAGCATCATGTATTCTACTACTTGGTAAGTTTTGGGCTCCCCACAGCTTGTGCCTGTCACTTAGAATATGTTGGCTTTCAACAAAGGAACCAATCAATCCTTCGGGATCCTTCCGAAGTTCCCTATAACTTTGGGAGGAAAGACCGTATATATAAACATGATGGTAGTCCAAGGTCCCTTAGATTTCAATATTCTCCTTAGACACAACTATGTTTATGTCATGAGAGCTCTTTTTTATTCACTTTTCCATGTGGTTTGTTTTCCTCGCGAAGGGATAATTGTGACTATTAATCAATTGTTGTTCATTGGTCACCAAGCACCTCCTTTGCAACGATCGCGCACTATCAGATCTTGTTTGCAAGTACTACCTTCCTCGCCACAGGTCAATTATGTGGCTACCCATTTTATCTTCACATTTGTTGATGATCACACATATGGTATTGTACATTATGTACTGGGGGCATTGGAACCCGACCTATCTTTGGTACCAAATGACATGTATTCCTCCCAAAGTGTGGTTCTTCCGTCTAGTGAAGACCTCTTGGGAGCCATGTTCTCTTATGGGTCATGACCAAATATGTTCAAGGGTAGTTCCTTGTCTTGTGTCAAGCTCATTAAAAAATGAAACAAGGGTCCGAGGATAGTTTCTTCCTATATCTACCTCGTTAAAAAATGAAACATATGTCTATGGATAGTTCTTTTACTATGTCAATCTCGTTAAAAAATGAAACAAATCCCTAGTCCAAATCGAGTCTTTGATTAAGATCTCGTAAGATCCGAGTCGAGTATTTTCTGGATCTCAAAAGTGAACCTTCATTTCATCCACCTAGTTGAATGAAATGAAGCTTGGAGGGAATGTACCTCATTTGAGTCATTATGTTGGGGGCATGCAAACTTATAACAAGCATAGTTTTTCGTTTCAAGCTTGTGTAAACATGAAACCAAATCCAAGAAGAGTTCTCCATGGTTCAAGCTTGTGTAAAAATGAACCCATGTGCCCAATTCACATCTCATGATTGCCGTTTTTATCATCTAATTTCTGCTAGATGAGCCTTGGTTGTTTCATTCCATCGCCACCATCTCTTTGGTCGATCATATGCTTTCACTTGGTTGTTTTTCCTTTCCTGAGGAACTGTAGTGATGAGTGGTTTTATTAGCTAGCCTCCTGACCCTTGCATGTTTTGAGCAATTCCACCATTTCTAGAGCCAGTTGCTACCCTTTATACCATTTGTTCGTCCAGGACGAGTCAACTTTAAACTCTTTTATGACTCGTAAAAAATGAAAAGATTGCCAAGTATTTTTCCCTTTTGACTCATAAAAGAGAATAAAATGGGGGGTCCACTTTCAAGCTCTTTTCCGACCCTTTAAAAGCGAAAATATGGCTGAGCCCTTATCGTTTCGAACTCTTTAACGAATGTGAAATGTCATGTTCCCAGTATAAGTTTACCCCATTTTCCGATTGGGAGGCACTATTTACGAGAAATGTACTCCTTTACTGAAATGGTCAAGCGGTTCTCTCAAGTATCGTTTTCTACGTTTTCGGGCTTAAGAGACACAAATGTACGAAAAGGCACCATGTGGAGTTTTCTTTTTGATGTCTTTTTCAAATTCTCTAAACATGAAAAAGATACCGAGTTACACCTTTTTCGGACTCGTTAAAATATTAAACGACATCAGATTCATCACAATGATGAACGTGAGCTTCTCCTTCCTAGGTATTGTAAAACTTACTAGGATGGATCCATCAAAAGGATGGAGTTATAATACAAGCATATGCTATCCCCGTTAAGCTTGTGTAAAAATAACTAGGGTACCTTCCACGAATGGTGGGGGGAAATTTGGAAATCTAATCAGTTGTGTTGGTAGCTCACTCTTGAACATGACACTTTCTACTTCGTGTTAGGTTGGGATATCCTCTTTTGTATCGCTGACCTTCCTGGGTTGGGCTGTTCATTTTTGCCTTCCATTTGATCTCTGCCACATCATCATGACCACTAATCCCATTGATCCAAAAGCTACCAAACTTCCAATCGTGTCGCCGATATGTTCAAGAGTTGTCCTTTTGTAGTTACACTTACCTCTGATTCTCTGCATCATCCAAAATAATCTTGCATCCTTTCGTCTAGTGTTGATGATGTGGGAAACATTATGGCCCTCCTTCGACACCGTCGCTTTCTGTCGACTTTAACTCATTCTCTGGGAAGTTGACCAAGGGAATCCCTTCGAGTACCTTAGAGCTTGCATGCCCTAATGGAAAGTTCTTCACACTTGGCAACAAGTTCACATAATTGGCTTTCAATTGAGTGATTTCATAGGTGTTCGACTTCAGTTCCTCTATTCACATTCTGTGAATTGTGTTGACAGTACCTTGAGGACCATTCCCATTATTGGTGGTTTCTATCGCGCTTGTTAACAGTTTACATCATTGATTGGTAATTAAGTGACTTTCTAGCATGTTCGATGTCAACACATCTATTCACATGTTAGAATTTGTACTTTGTTTGAGTCGTGTTGGAGCGCAAGACCCTGGGCTTAGATCACAAAAGTCCAGGTTGTGAAGTGATGTGACATGATTATGTTGATATGCATGTCTCTTTCAGATGGATGGTTGTGACCATACCGTGAGTTATCATATGTGATCCTTATCATTATTGGATGGTTGCAACCATACCTTGGTTTCATGATGATCCTCTTTGAGGGATGGTTGCACCCATACCTAGATCTAGTTACATGATCATTCTCTGGATGGATGTGTCCATGCCATGATTCATGTATCATTTCATATAGTTCTTAGTTATCTATATGTTTATGTACTATCTTGCAGGTTTTTCGACGATATACTATGGTTCCCCACACTAATTCATAAAGCATTTCATCCCTCACTCTAGTTTTGCCTTCACTCTTTAGGGGGAATCTGTTACACAACATTTTTTCACTGTCCCTGTACTCCCCATTCCTTGATCCTAGAGGACCTCTACATTGAACCCCACATGCTTTCCCTTCATGAAGAAACTCCCATTGTGTCCCTCTTCATGAGGAGATCAATTCCCTTTTGCACCATTTCCCTTGAAACTTCTCTTTTGCCCTGTTTACAAGACTGACACTACGAATCTTTGTCTCCTCTGCACTGATATGCAAAGATCATCACTATCCCTAGTGCCGAATAGGGTGACTGAGCTATGTTACATTCACGCCAGTCCTACTATGGAAAGTTTTTTAAATTAGGAGCTAAAGCTTCCAGCTTTAGAAGCTTCGTAATGGAATTCTGATAAATGATTTGGTCGGATGGGGTTGAGGATTGCAGTTTGGGATCCTTTCCCCTATAATGATGGAACTACCTCAAGGGATAATACATTCTCCCATGAGAAGAGGATCCATCTCCCATCCATTCATCCTATATAAACCTCCCTTCTTCCCAAGCACAAGCTAGTGTTAATATTGGTGTGCTAGTGCTATTTTGGTTTGGAGTAAACAACAAGCTATTCATAATTGTAGCTATCTAGTTGTGTGCGCGAGAAGTGTGATTTGGTTTGGAGTGAAGCCTAAAGAGAAGAGCCTTAAAACTATTGTTGATTGAGGCCATCATGGAATGCTAGCATAAGTGTTTGGGAGCCTAGTCTTGTCACAGGAGAAAAACAATGTCAAGGCAATGATTGTAATCTCTCTTTGATATCAATATATATGAAACTATCGATTGATTTCCTACATGTTTTGTCATCTTACATATTCATGGCTTAATGTTTCTTGACTTGTTAAGTAAGTTGAATTACAATTTGTCTATTGCATGGTTTTTGTTTATTGTTGTTTACTTGTTTTAGGTGCTTGAAGAAGGAAGTGAGAGATAGCTGGAGCAAGTGAGCAAGGACATCATCAAATGGGATAAGAGTACTAAGAGTTAGATCCTCTTAATTGGTTCTAACCGAAGGAAATATTCCATAGAATGTATTTGTTGTGGCTAGACCCATCATCGGGCTAGAGGAATTTTTTTGTGTCCGCACTTATAATTTTACTTCACCACTGTAGCTACATAATATTTCATCGACTCTCTACCTCTTCGATATCTAGACAAAGAAATATGAGCATCTCTTCTTGAGAGTCTTATCAATAAATATATATCTTAAATATTTATGGTGACTATATGTTCACTAATTCTAGAATGATATCCTCGTACATCCTAAGCCCTCACTAAATATTTCAATAAATCCATCGGGGCTCTCATGCGTGGGATCCAGAAATATTTCAAGAGACCATAATTTCTCATTTCTTGTGTAATCCCCATGTCATTTGCTGAAATCACATCTTCGATCTCATGTTTTATTTCCCTATAAGATAGCACCATTTTTGTTTAATAAAACACCTGCAAATGTCAAAGTAGAAATGCATTAGATCACAAGCTTGTAAATTTTGGGGAAAAGATGGCTAAAATTTAAAAAATTTCAAACTCTTTTTGCGCATCACACTTCTTAAGGATAGTGTGTCCCATTGTAATTACCCTTTTGGGAAAATATGATGAGCTACATTTTTTAGTACTAATTAAAATAAGCCATCACACCTCTTGATATAGTGAACTTGCAAAGTGTCGAGGACAAAATATCTTCCTAAAATTTTCTTAAAACTTCACAAAAGATGCATGAAATTTTCCCCCCTTAGGAAGAAATTTTCCCCATTGGGTTGAATGCCTCCATGAGATGGGGAAATTTCTATTTAACTTGGTCCCTAGTGAGCCACTTACCTTGGTGCAGGAGTTGGCCAACTCTAACAACCCAATACAACTGGATATTTTGGTGGCCACTACTTGATTTACGTGTCCATGATCTGATCAGTTATGTCTTGTTTCATGTAGTTTGGTTTTATCTCAGTTAGTGTTAGTTGTTCTACAATGTTTGATGTGTCTAGTAATGGTGCAAAGTATTGTAAAAGGCAATCCACATTGAATATTGGTTGTAGGACAATGAATGGGGGAATTTTAAGCTCAAAATAATTGTCTGCCATAACCTTGGTGATGATGTAAGGCCCATATTGAAGTGGTATGAGCTTATGATGCCATTCGATAAGGGATTATTTTTACAAATGCAACCAAACTTGGTCATCCACCTGAAACTTGTGTGGCACCTGATGTTGTTCATGCTACTGCTTGTACTTAGCATTAGACTTATCTAAGATTTCGTGTACCTACTGGAAGATGTGTTGGATTCATTCGATAAACATAGTTTCTTTATCAACCTGAGACGATACATGTGTGTATTTTTTCTGTTTAGTTTCATGAGGCATGACAACATCAATCAAACACAATGTTTGAAAAACCAGGCCCACTTGAAAGGACTGCATACAATTAAGCTACATAGATCTTTGTTATAAGTATGTTTCACATAAGGAAGGATCTGATCCCATGTTCATGGAATCTTGGAGTTGTACATGCAAAGTATGTGCACTACGATCCTATTGTTGACCTCTATCTGGCCATTAGCTTGGGGATGAAATGTAGTCAATTTGGTGAGCTTAGTGCCCAACAATGTTGAGAGACTCAACCATAATTTGCTTAAGGATCTGTTATCCCAATCTGATATAATGGTCTATAGGATTCCAAAATGTACCCATACTCATTCAAAGAAGAGTTTCAAAAAGTCCTATGTGTGATACTCTTCTTCCAAGTCGTCAATATATCCATCTTAGAATATCAATCCATGACCACAAATACCCAATCATTACCATGCTTGCTAGAAGGGAGGCCAGATAGATAGTCCATGGAGATGGATTCCTAGGGCTAGCTAGGAGTAGGAAAAGGAGTGTATAGTAATTCTTGATGGTTGTATTGGTGATGACATAGGGAGTGCAGGATCTAATATATTTTCCAACCGCTTGTCAGATATTTTTTCAATAAAAATACTTTTGTAGAACAGCCACAATTTTCGCCACACTAAAGTGTCATGTGACCCAACTGTAGTCTTCCTCCCAAATAAACATGGCACACTCACTTTAAGGAAAAAAAAGGTGGACGAGGTACCATAATATTGTGTCCTGTAGGTGGAAATAAAGAAATTAGTTACCATCCACTAGCATCTAGCATGTGGTGGTGAAATCTGGATCATTTTTGTATAATTGTGACCATATGAAGGTCTTGTGGTCACAAAAGTTGAGAACAATAGTCATAGATGCAACTGTGGGCTAAATAAGGAAATTTGGAACATGATTGGTGCTACCCTTCTTGTATTTAATGTTCAAATGGATTTGTTCCAGATATGTAAACCACTTCAGATGTTGATTTTTCTCGAACTTCCCTTGTGTCAGGATACACTGAAGATATCGATGATCTATGTGGATGCCCATCTCATTCCTCGAAATGTAATGTTTCCATTGTCAGAATTCCTTCATGATGGGATACATATCTTTATTAGAGGTGGGGTATTTCTAAATTTTATCAGAAAGTACCTCACTGTGATAGCCCACTAGATGCCCCTGTTGGGTGAGAATTGCACCAATAACATAGTCAAATACATATGTCTCAATTTCAAATCGTTGCTACGAGTTTGACAATGTTAGTACAGGTGTAGAGAAAATACGGTGCTTTAGCTCAACAAATGCCTTTTGTTGGTACTCATACCCTAAAATCTTTTCTTTTTCTCTGCCCTTGGTAACCTTACTCAAAGGCCAAGCGATATGAGAGAATCCCAACAGGAACCTCCAATAAAAATTGGCAAGGCCCAAAATGCTGTGAGGCTCTGTTATAATGGTTGGGGCTTACCAATCCCGAATGACTTTTATCTTAGCCATATCCACATGCAATCCTTGCTCATCAATGATGTATCCCAAAAATTGAACCCAGCGCATGCCAAATGTGCATTTGTTCAAGTTGGCACACATTTTGTGCTACTGGAGGGTTTGAAGGACCTTCCCAATGTGTTGTAGGTACTCTTTTGAACTCTTGTTGAAGATGAAGATTTCATCCAAATATACAACCACAAACGAGTTGGTCAAGGGTTGCAATATGTCATCCATGAGCCTCATAAAAGTCGCATGGGCATTTATCAACCCAAAAGTCATTACCAACCACTCAAATAATCCATCCTTAGATTTGAAGGCGGTCTTCCATACATGTGTGCGTTCTATTCATAGTTGGTGATATCCAGACTTCAAATCGATCTTTCTAAAATACTTGGCTCCCTTGACTTGGTCAAGAAGGTCATAAATCCATGGGATTGAATACTTGTTCCTGACAATCAATGCAGAGTCTCCAAGTTCCATCTTTCTTTTGTACAAGGATAATCGGGCTCCCACAAGGTGAGGAACTTGGTCGGATCTTCCCTTTTTGCAGCAACTCTTGGATCTATTGCTTGATTTCTTCATTCTACATAATTGAGCGACAACATATTGGTCCATTAGGTAGAGGTGCTTTGGGAGTCAGATCAATAAAATGCTTGACTTGACAATGCAAAGGTACACTTATGGGTGAGGAGAATATGTACTTGTATTCTTCCATGACCTTATCCATCTACTCTTACTATGTGGGAGAGCCCTTCCTGGGGGCCATGGATGTGGCCACTACCTTCCCCTTACATTGAGATAAAATAAGAAAGAAAATGAAATTCTTGGTCTCAGAACTGGTCTTACTGCATTGGTTAGTAGAGATCAAAGAGATGCCAGTAGGTGGGGCTACCTCCGATATCTTGTATAACTTATTTCTTAAAGTAATAATAATAATGTGAGGCTTAGACTCATACACAACATGATGCTTCCACAAGTATAGTTGGCCTAATTACACATCACAAACTTCAAGTGGAGAAACATCACATAATACCTCATCCATGAAGGGCTTGATGTTATAGGGAAGGTGACACTGCTGGCTAACGCGGAGATCATGTCTTTGGTGAAGCCACCCGATGGTGTACGACTGTGGGTGTGTTGTGGTTAGTAGGCCCATTCAATTCATAAAATATGATTAAATGACACCGTTCTTTTGGATCCCACTACTGACAATGAACTACAATAAAGAACCCTTCACCCGCATGTATGAGTGGAAGATATGTTCCCCCTCCTCTTGATCTTCAGGCCCAATCTTCTGGACCTTGGTGGTGGTAATGGGGGCACTAGGTTTTGTGTCAATAGTTTTCTTCCCCTTGTCATTCCATTTGTTTGGTTATTTCTAAGAAACAAAAAATGCATCATACTCTAAAGCTTTCAACTCGGCCACCAATGACTGATTGACACGACACTCATTTGTGTTGTGTGTGGGTGTCTTATGGAACTCACACCACTTTCATGTGTCCTTCTTTGTCTTTATGCTAACATTCATTATTTATGGCTTTGATGGGTTGTCCTAGGTTGCTCCACCTTGGCTCTGTACATTTTTCTATGATTTGTGGGTGCTATTTCCTTGCGTTTGATTCACATATGCAAAGTCACGCTTCTTTTGTTTATTTTTTTTTCAATCTTGGCAACATATCAGTATGTACACCAAGTGAAGAGATTTTCAGGAACTCCATTTGTTCATGAATGTATTTGTGAAAACAACCATGGTACTTGAGCACCATATGTCACTCAAAGTCTTTGATACCCAACTTTGTTTGTAGATTATGAAAAATATTTATGAACTCATGCACGTCTTGGTTGCTTTGCTGTCGTAGCGTGGTCCAATTTATGTACTTGTCCTCATACTCCCCATAGGGTAATATTGTTCCTTGACAATGTTGTGGAAAGAGTTCTAAGAGGGGGCGACTATAAATAGAGAGGGTTCCTTGGCCTTTTTCTCATAGTAAGTTTTCCACCATTCCTTGACATGAGGGGCAACCTTAAGTAATGAAGAAGTAATCTTCTCCCAATTAGAGAAACTTATGGATGGAAAAATAACCTTCCAACAAATTCAACCATTTATCTTCAACATCTACATCTATTTGACCTTGTAATATATTGATATAAAAAGGGGGTAAAGCCTTTGAAATGGCTATTCCATGAAGATGCATCATTGGTGGGCATCCGCTGAAGGATCTGGGAAAAGTTGTCCATCATATATTTCCTTTTCTTTTCTAGGGCTTCTTTAGTTAGTAGTTTGATAAGATCTCCTACTCCATCATATTTATTTTCTTCTACCATGGGAGGTCACTCGTGTCAACAGGGATGGTAATGCAAAATCTCAAACAATTTAGGTCCCAACTCCTTATACCGCGACCTCATTGGGGACATGCACAAAAAAATAGAGAAAGAAGAAAACTTTGATACCAATGATACAAATTTATGAAGGAATGAAATGAAATACAAATATAAACAAAAAGAAAGAGATACAGTGAAAACAAAACTTCGTTTCATTAATAACAAAGCACTAAAAATTGTTTCCATGCAAAATGGAAATAAACTAGCTCAGGTAGATGTGGCAGATACATTCCTTTTGAACTATGTTAAAATGTGGATTGAAGGCCTATTTATTATTGAGGAATAATGGAAAACCATAAACATCCATAAACCTTACCCTAGGAGATGAAGCACCAAAATTTTGTAGGCCACGTTGGGGTAAATTGGTACATCCACCTCCGAGGGTTGTAACTTTGGCATATGTTCTATGTTTGCTGCGTATGATACCTTGTTATAAATATCTATTTGAGTACTATAGATTTCAACTACAAACCATTATTATTGGGTTTGGGTTTGCATGTTTTCCAAAAAATGTCATTTAGGACCTCGAAACAGCTTCGGAAGTTCAGGACTTGAAAGAAAGCGAAAAACAATAAATTGTTCTATAATGAAGGAAATTGAAAGAAATAATGGTAGGGGTCAAATTAGAATTGGTGGGAGGCCACCAATATCCACCTGGATTAGTCCTCCCCCATTAGGAAGAAATGGTATCCATTGTGTTGAGTGCCTCAATGAGACAGGGAAACTTCTATTGAACTTCGCCCCTTGTGAGCCACTTGCCTTGGTGCATGAGTTGGCCAACTTTGACAACCTGATATAGTTGGATATTTTGCTAGAAAGTGTTCTTGATATGTGTGTCCATGATTCGATCAGTTGTGGTCTTTTCCATGTAGTCTCTGTTTAGATCAGTTGGGGTTAGTTATTTTTCAATGTCTACTGTGTTAAGTAATACTGGAAAATATGGTTGAAGGTGGCCACATTGAACACTAGGTGGAGGCCAAGGAATGGGGGAATGTTGATTTCAAAATCATTGTCTCCCACAACCTTTTGATGGTGTAATTCCCATATCGTAGTGGTATGAACCTCAAATGGTCTTTGATAAGGTGTTCTTTCTACAAATGCAACCAAACATTGTCACCCACCTGAAACTTGTTTGGCACTGATGTTGATCATGTCGTTGCTTGTACATGGAATTGGACTTATTCAAGATGTTTTGCACTTTCTAGAGGATGTGTTGAATGCATTCAATAAACCTGCTTGCTTTATTAGACTCTGACTGTATATGTGTGGATTATGTTTGTGTAGTTGCATGAGGCATGACAACATGAATCCGACACAATGGTTGAAAACCTAGACTTACCTAAAAAGGACTGTGACAAGTCGAGCTATGGAGGGCTCTTATATACTTTGTTTCACATAAGGAAGGCTCTCATCCCAGGTTCATAGATGCTTAGAGTTATACATGCATAGTATGTGCACTATCATCGTGTTGATGATCTCTTTCTATTAATTAGTCTCGGGATCGAGTGTAGTTGACTTGGTGAGATTAGTGTCCAATAATGTTCAGAGGCTACCCTAGAATGTGCTCAGGAGCTTGATATCTCGAGTTGATATAATGGTTTGTGGGATTTCAAAATGTACCCACACTCATTCAAAGAAGAGTTTGGTAGTGTCCTCTACTATGATACTCTTCTTACAAGTTGTCAATATAACCATCCTAGAAAATATTTCCACAATAAAAAATACACTGTTATTACCATTCTTGGTAGAAGGGAGACCCAACAAATAGTCCATATAGATGGATTCTCAGGGCTAGCTAGGATTAGGCATAGGAGTGTATAGTCCTTGCTTCTTGATGGTTGGCTTGGAAATTCCACAGGTAGTGTAGGATCTGATATGATTTCCAACATCTTCTTAGAGTTTTGGGCAATAAAAATAGTTTTGTAGTACAACAACAATTTGCTTCACACCAAAGCGTCTTGCGAATTGATTGTAGTGTGCCTCCAAAATCAGCTTGGAATTCTTGCTTTAAGGAACACAAAGGTGGCCCAGGTTGCATAATAATCCATCATTTAGGTGTAACTATGGAACTTTCTTGCCATCCACTAGAATCTGGTACGTGGTGGCAAACTCTTGATTATTTTTGTACAATTGTGGTGATTCATAGGTCTTGTGGCCATAAGAGATTAGAATAGTAGTCATTTCTACAATGAGGGGCTGACTGAGGTAATCTACAACATTATTGGTGCTTCCCTTCTTGTATTTAATGATCAAGTGGAATTGTTGTAGATATGTAGACCACTTTTGATTCTGATCATTCAGCAACTTCCCTTGTTTCTGGATGAACTAAAGAGGTCAGTGGTCTGTGTAGATGACTGTCTTCTTCCCTAGAATGTAATGTTTCCATTGTCAGCACACCTGGAAAATTGAATACATCTCTTTATCATAGGTGGGGTATTTGTGAATTGTATCGGAAAGTGTCTCACTATGATAGGCCACCAGATTCCTCTGTTGGGTGAGAACTGCACCAATAACATAGTCAGAGGTGACCATCTCAATTTTAAATGGTTGTTGTAGGTATAGAAATGTGAGTACAAGTGAAAAGGAGAGGCAGTGCTTTTTCTCAACAAAATCATTATGTTGGGGCTCAGATACTTTCGCTCCACCCTTGGTAACCTGACACAAAGGCCAAATGATATGATAGAATCCCAACTCGAGTCTTTGATAAAAGTTGACAAGGCCCAAAAAGTTACGAAGCTCTATTAGAGTGGTTAGGGCTAGCCAATCGCAAATGATTTGGACCTTATCTGGATCAACACACATATCTTGCTCATCAATGATGCAGCCTAAACATTAGACCTAACTCATGCCAAATGTGCATTTCTCCAAATTGGCACATAGTTTGTGTTGTTGTAGGGTTTGAAGCACCTTAAAAATTTGTTGTAGGTGCTCTTCCCAAATATTCTTGAAGATGAGGATGTCTTCTATATATACAACCACAAACAATTTGGTGAAGGACCACAAGATGTCATCCATCACTGTCATAAAAGTTGTAGGGGCATTTGTTAACCTGAAAGGCATGAACAACCACTCAAAAAGGTCCTTCTTTGATTTGAAGGTGGTCTTCCATACATATATGAGTTTTATTGGCACTTGGTGATAGCCAGACTTCAAATCGATTTTGCTAAAATATTTGGCCCACTTGATCTGAGAAAGAATGTCATCAGTATGTGGGATAGTGATTTTGTTTAGTGCCCAATAATCAATGCGGAGTCTACAGGTTCCATGTTTCTTCTGTACAAGAACAATCAGGTTGCCACAAGGTGAGGAACTTGGTCAGGTGTGCCCTTTTTGCGTCAAATCCTAGATTTGTTGCTTGATTTCTTCATGCGAAAATTTGGATGCCAAAATTTCTACTGTAACAAATGATTACGTTTCTCCTATTTTTCAATTACTGAACTAAATTATTTTACTATTTCCTACAGTAAAGAACGAAACTAATACAATGTAGCCTTCACCATTTAAATAAAATGTGGAAACAAGAAACTAAACAAGAAATAAATACACAACACATCTGAACCATTATTTTTGGACAAATGTCCCTAAAAAAAACCAGTGTGGGAAAATAGGTGTAGCAACTGAGGGTTTATATTATTAAGGAGTAGAAATTTTTGAATACAATCTTTGGATACCCTGCTGACTATCTAGTACGTAGAATATCATTGACAGAGAGATAAGTGAGATTACCTCACACTATCACTGGAAATAATGGTTGATCTAGCCACTGAATGACCAGCCTTTGGGTGCCTCTCCGTAGTCTCTACGTGATCACTACGTAGGCCTTGTGTCACATCTACTATGATGTGGGTCACTGCTCCTGGCTGATTGATTTGACTCTCAGACTTCAACTTCTGCCCTCTCAATCTCACACCCCAGCTTTTGGCTCTAGAAATTGGTTCTATAGCAAATTTATGGATCCCCTCTGGGCTTCTACGTTGCCTCTGGTTGGCCCTGCATGGTCTTGCGTCAACCTCTCTGGCTTTACGGTACATCTAATGGATCTCTCTCTGCCTTCTCTATTGAGTATTCAAAGATATGGAAAAGTCTCCAACTGAAACTATCCTTTCCCCTCACTACAAAATCTCACTTCTAATTTCTCACCTGTAGCTGCTCTGCTTCAAAAATTCGATCTTTTGAACTCTCCTCGATGTTTTCTCCAAGTACTGATCAATATCCTTCTTATAATCCTCTAGTTGAGAACCAAAGATCCATATTAGATTCTAGTCAATGGCTCAGATCATTTGGACTCGATCTCTATCTTCCTCTAGAAGTTTCACCCACAGTTTAGATTATTACCCATTAATTATTTTAATTTCCCATGTTTAGACTTAGGCACCCATTAAAACTCATTAATTATTTTAATAAAACTCTCTCCAGGTGGAATTTACCAAAATGATTTCTAGGTACTGGAGAATGCATGTGTCTAAGCCTTCCTGCAAATTTTGAGACTTAGAGAACATCTGATGATATTAGAAATCAAGACTCCCTCTTAGCGAGAAATGTTCTTTCGAATGCAACCTGCAAAATCTTCACTCTATTTTGTAACATCTCCTTCTACGCTATTGATGTCCAACATCACTACCCACCAACTATTGCACAAATGTTGCATCTGTAATGTTATTAACCCTACCATTATCAACACTGCATTTGTACTACAAATCCCTCTGAAATTCTACATGTATGTTGTTGTTGGCCCTGCCACTGCCTACACTACATCTTCACTGCAACCTCTTCCAACTACTTCTGCTACTTCATGAACAATGGAAAATCATCCCAAATTACTAAAAAAGTGTCCAGTATGATGCATCTCGTTGTTGGAGTCTGACTGCTACTAGTCTCTTTGTTGAACCTCTGAAGTCTTTGTGTTGTTGTTGACCTATGCTCTTTGTCAATTGCATTGTTATCAACTCTAGCTCTGTGCTTCTCAATCTCTAGTGCTCTAAGCCACTACAACTATCACTCTGATACTCCTATGCATCAACTAACCTGGTCCATCATGCTACTACTGATCTAGGCTCCCATATCAAGGAATTGATCCAAGAGGTAGACTCCTTAAGGATCGTGCCCATCTAGAGTATTTTAGAAATACAGATCTAAATCAACCCACCTCCCTCCTGGAGGTATCTCGGCTGACATGGAAAACACCTCCTCCTTGATCTTTGCAGGTGCAACCTTCATATCATTCTTCTCATCTTTTTCCTTCTTTCTGAGAGGACACTATGTTGCGTGGTGACCGAATTCACCACACCTGAAGCATTTGATCTTAGAAACATATTTCTTCTTCTTCCGCTACTCCTACTGTCTGTTACATGTGAGGGCTACATGCTCGTCCTCCTCCTTGGGCTTCTACCCACTGCTATTGCTTTTGTCAAGTTTACACTCGACCAAGTCTCTCCTCAGCTCCTATTTCTTAAGAGTTTCCCACATTCCTTCCTAGTCTAGTAAGTTATCCCTGCCCACTATGCTCTAAATAAATGCCTATCATTCCTCTAAAACTAAGGGTAGGGCTAGTATTACCATCTCGAAAGACTAAGGTGTAGACCCCATAGCTGCTAGCTCATCTCGGGTCTCCTGAAGCTTTTCTAGGAAAATATCAATGTTTTCCCCCTTCTGCATCTACATGGACCTCATCTTCTTCTCTAATTACATCTTCTGTTGCTCGGAATATCCTTCATATTGCATTGACAATGCGTCCCACATCTCCTTGGAATTCCCTTTGTTAGTGATGTGACAAACCACATGATCCTTCACTATGTCGAGGATCATTCTCTTTGTCTTCACCATTTCTCCCTTGTACTTCCTGAGAGGATCTGGATTCATGGGCATAGATACCACACTATCAATGTAGGTCTTGAGAAAATGTTCATATAAAAGGCATGGCATCCTTTCCTTCTATATCACATAGTTGGATGCACCATCCAACCAATCCCGATCTCTCAACCCACTGGCTGCCATCTCTTCCAATCAAAAAATTCAAATGACCTCCTCTCTCCTATTATTGCTTAGCAAATGAGAATTCGAATTCCTTGACAAGGAATTCTCTAAGGAAGAGTCTCCCTCAAGTGTCTCTTCTTCCCTTTGACATTTTTCTGCACAACAACTGCTTGTAGAAAAATGCATCACACTAGAAGTTACTGTTGTGCTTCTCCTTCAGTTGATGATAAATGTTGATTTGGAAATCCTACCTCTCTGTCGATTCACTCAGAGAGAGATTTCCAACAAAGATATTTCCCTCCTCACCTGAACTGCGCAATCCCTTTGGGGATTCAATTTGTTGCCTATGCATCACTTTTGACTTCCCTTCTTTCTTCAGTGCTAGGTTATTCCAACATTGTTCTCTTGCTTCACCTGCAACTTTGATACCATGTGAAAATTTCGATGCCTAAATTTCTACTGAACAATTTATTATGTTTCTCCTATTTGTTAATTACTGAACCAAATTATTTACTATTTCCTACAGTAAATACCGAAACTAATACATTGCAGCCTTCAAAATTTAAATAAAAGTCGGAAACAAGAAAATTAACAAGAAACAAATACAAAACACATCTACATAGTTATTTCTGGACAAATGTCCCCGAAAAAACCCAATGTGGGAAAACCAGTGTAGCAACTGGGCGTTGGTATTATTAAGTAGTAGTAATTTCTAAATACAATCTTTGGATTCCCTGCTCCCTATCCAATACATATAATATCACTGACAGAGAGATGAGTGAGATTACCTCACACTATCACTGAAAATCTTGGCTGATCCAACCAATTAATGGCGAGCCCCTGGTTGCCTCTGTGCAGTCTCTATGCAATCATTATGTAGGCCCTGTGTCACAACTACTGGGGTCTGCGTCACTCCTTCTAACTGATCGATTTTCCTCTGAGGCTTTGAATTATGCTCTCTCAGTCTCACACCGTAGCTTCTGGCTCTGGAAATCAATTCTCCAAGAAATTTATGGATTCCCTCTAGGCTTCTATGCTACCTCTGCTTGGCCAAGCATGCCTTGCGTCAACCTCTTTGACTCTGTACTACCTCTATTGGAACTGTCTCTATTGAGTATTCCTGGATTAGGAGAAATATCCAACCAGAACTATCTCTTCCCCTTACTGTAAAATATCACTTTGAATTTCTCACCGACAATTGCTCTTCTTTAGAAATTTGATCTTCTAAGCTCTCCTTGATGTGTTCTCCAAGTGCCCATCAATGTCCTTCTTATAATCCTCTAGTTGAGAGCCAACGACCCATATTAGATTTTAATCAATGGCTCAGATCATTTGGACTCTATCTCCATCTTCTTCTAGAAGTTTCACCCATAGTTTAGATTAATACCCATTAATTATTTAAATTTCCTAACTTTAGACTTAGGCACCTATTAAAAATAATTATTTATTTTAATAAAACTGTCTCCGGGTGGAATTTCCCAAAATGATTTCTGGGTATTCGAGAATGCATGTGTCTAATCCTACCTACAAAGTTTGAGACTTAGAGAACATCTGATGCTACCATAAATCAACACTTCATTCTCTAGAATAGAGAGGCAATATATCAACCCATTGAGTAGACGTGATTTGAGAGTTAAATCGATCGAATGCTTGATCTGACAGTGAAAAGTTACCTCTTTGGGTGAGGATAAAATGGAATTGGATTCTTCCATGAAATTATCCACCTACTTCTAGTGTGTGGGGGAATCCGTACTCAGGGCCATGGATGTGGCCACTATCTTCCCCTTGCTTTGAGAGCGAATCCGAAATAAAAAAAATTTCTTGGTCCGTGAGATGATATTGTTGCATTACTTAGTAGAGATCAAATAGATGGTAGTAGGTGGGGCTACTTTTAGTATCCTGTAAAATTTATTTCTCAAAGTAATAATAATAGTGCGAGGTCTGAGCTCATACACAACATGACACTTCCACAATTATGGTAGGTTTAATAACACATTAAAAACTTCAAGAGGATCAAGATCACACAATACCTCATTTGTGAAGAGATTGATGCTGTAACGAAGTCGACACTACTGGATGGTGAAAATATCTCGTCCTTGGTGAAGTCACCTAATGGTGTACGACTGCAGGTGTGGTGAGGTTGGTAGGCCAAACCACTTCACTACCTATATTGAAATGAGTTTCTTTGGGCTTTTGCTATCGAAAATGAACTGCAGTGGAGAACCCTTCACCCACGCATGTGAGTGGAAGAGACACTCCCCTTCCTCTAAATCTTTTAGCTCAATCTTCTGGACCTTGGTGGTGGCAATGATGGTATTGGGTCTGCATCAATAATTTTCTTTTGCTTATTGGGTTCAGGCTTAGAATCATAACATGCATCAGGCTCTAAATCTTTCACCTCAGTGACCAATGACTTCTTGGCGTGACACTCATTTGCGTTATAGGTGGGGCTCTTGTGGAACCCACACCACTTAATTTTGTCACGATGCCATTCTTTGCTTTTGGTTTCAATGGGTTGTCCTGGATCGCTCCACCTTCCTATGTTTTTTAGTTTGGGGGCACTCTTTCCCTTATTTTGATTCACAAATCCAAAGTCACACTCCTTTTGTTTAAATTTTGTTCAATATTGGTAGCATATCAATATGTTGTAGCAAGAAAGGAGATCTCTAGGAACTCCATTTCTTCTTGAATGTATTTGTGAAGATAGTATATATACTTGAGAACTAGATTTCACTCAAAGTATTTGATACCCAACTTATAAAGTATGAAAAATATTTGTGAATTGATGCACATCTTGGTTGCTTTGTTGTTGTATTGTGGTCCACTCTATGTACTTGTCCTGTTAACTACCCATAAGGCAATATTGTTCCTTGATAGTGTCCCAGAAAGAGTTCCAAGAGGGGGTAGTCGTAAACAGATGGTTAATCAAACCTTTTCTCAGTAAATTTCCCACTAGTCCTTGACATGGGGGGCAACCTTAAGTAGTGAAAAAATAATATTCTCCCTATCGAAGACACTATGGACCAAAAAATAACCTTCCAATAGATTCAACCATTTATCTACAACATTTACATATATTTGACCTTCAAATATAGGGATATAAAATTTCATTTCTAACTTGAAGGAGTTTGTGCATTCAAAGTGACTGTTAGATGAAGATGCATCGTCATTGGGTATCCGCCAAAGGATTTGGGAAAGGTTGTCCATCATCTCATTCCTTTGTCGCTAGAGGTAATATTTGAGAAATAGCTTGATAGGATCTCTTTCTCCCTCCTATTTCTTTTCTTATGCCATGGGAGGTTATCAGTCTCAGCGGGGACGATCTTACAAAGGTTCAACCAGTTCAAGTCCCAACTCCTCATACCCTGACCTCTTTGGGGAACTGCACAAAAAAACAGAGAAAGAGTAGACCACTATGATACCACTGATCTAGATTGTTGAAGGAAAAAAATGAAATATAGATATAAAAATAAACACAAAGATACAATGAAAACAAAACTTCAATTCATTAATAACAAAGTACTAAAAATTGTTTACATGTAGAATGGAAATAAACTAGCTCAGGTGACAGTAGCTTATCTCTGAGAAGAAATGTAGAAACTACATGCCTTATGAGATGTGCTACAATGAGTCTTAAGGGTCTATTTATTCTTGAAAAATAATGGAAAATATTAAACATCCAAAAACCTAATCCTAGGAGATGAAGCGCCAAAAGTTTGTGGGCCCCATTTGGGTAAATTGGTACATTAACTTCCCGGGGTCATAACATTAGCATATGATCTTTATTTGACGCTTATGATACCTAATTGTAAATATCTATCTAAGGACAATAACTTTGGACTAAAACCCCCTGCCATAGGTTAGAATTTTTCTACTTTTCAAAAAATTATCATTTAAGGCCTCAAAATGGCTCCGAAATTTTAGGACCCAAAAAACTACCAAAAATAGTAAACTGTGCTACAATGAAGGAAATTGAAAGAAAATTTTGTGGGGGTCCAAGTGGAATATGTGGGTGGCCACCAATATCCACCTGGTCACTACATCATCACATTCTATCTCAAATCTTGACATCAGTTTCATGTCATTGATGGGGGACAGATCAAGGCCCTCCTACAATGAATTACTTCCTATTGACTTCAACACATTATCTAGGAAGTTGATCTAGGAACTCCCTTCAGTGCCTTGGAACTTTCATGCCTCAATGGAAAGTTTCCTCAATTTCAATGTCAAGTTCTCATCATTGACATTTGACCATAAGAGTCTATGTGGTGTTCGACTTCATCCCATTTATTCACGCCTCATAGATTGCGCTTTAATACCTGTTGGGTATACGACCAAAGTCCCACATTGACTAGAGGTGGGGAGGATCATGGGTATATAAGGATGAACAAATATCTCCATTGGTATGAAGCCTTTTGGGGTAAGTCCAAAAGCAAATCCATGAGGGCTTAGGCCCAAAGTGGACAATATCATACCATTGTGGAGAAATGTGGTGTCGAGAGTCCTTACAAGTGGTATCAAAGCCATGCCCCGAAGTTAGCCAAGTGGATGAATCTTCGGAATGCCAAACGAAGGTGGTGGGCCCCGGTAATATCACGATGGGATCCATGGATGAGCTCGGTTAGACAGGCGGTGTGCTCCAGATTCTTCATGGACGTGTCCTGGTCTCGTATATAAGGATGGACAAATATCTCCATTGGTATGAGGCATTTTGGGGTAAGTCCAAAAGCAAATCCATGAGGGCTTAGGCCCAAAGTGGACAATATCATACCATTGTGGAGAAATGTGGTGTCGAGAGTCCTTACAATACCCTGAGGGCCATTATAATTATTGGTGGTCCCTCTCACATTTGTTAATGGAGTTCATCATTGTCCAGTAATCAGATGATGTCTACCATGTTTGACTTCAACATATCTATTCACATGGTTAGATTCATACTATCCACTAACAAGATGGAAGACCCAAAATCTAGTTTCATCAATCGAGGTTTCCATTTCAGGATTCATACATAGATCTACGAAGTATGATGGCTATGGTAATACATAAATTCATCCAAGAATGTGTCCATAATGCATAATTACTAGACGTAACTTTGATAATTATACATGTAAAATGGCTTATATGTTGAGTATTGGTATGCCTACCTCAACGATGATATCATGATGAATATATTGTAATAGTTATTTGATGATTGTTGGATATAAACGAGTTGACTCTCGATCCAAACTTTTCACATGGTAAAACACTTCATCCCTCATCCACAGCTTATAACTTTGCACTTTAGGGGGAAATATGTTACAAACCATTTTGTTGCACTTAGTCAAAAGGCCAAAAATGACATCTCTCTTCATTCGTTACACTTTGCATCAATCCCCTACAAGGCCAAAAGCAAAACTATTTCCAAAATTTATAAGAATCTTGGATTACATTAGCTCAAAACCCTAATTTTAGACTCCATCGCACTTAGCCTCATTACAATCTGTGATGGCGAATGTTGCATACATGCAACTTGTGTTGGTCAGTTTAGGTTACCTTTACTAAAAGTGCGATGACACCTGGAAATGGGGTAAAATAAAATAAAATCGTAGCTTCCCTCTCCAGAAGCTTCATGAGTTGATTCATCCATTTTATGTTGAATATGATCTTGAATTCCTACTAATGAGGCTTCATCCCTTATCTCATGGAACTTACCTCCTTTCAAAGTGCATCTAGCTCTAGTATGCTGCATCTAAATATTCCTCATTTTCCCTGTAAAGGTAATACCTTTTACAGAGTCTGGGTTGGCTTTTATGGACTCTAATTCTTCCCTTATGTTGTTAGTTTGAGTTTGGAGGTCCATAATCCATCCTTATGCATTGGGGAGACTGAAGGCTTTGTTATTGTGGCAAAGAAAGGATGACATGAGTGGGAGAGAATTGCAACATCAAGACCTCAACAAGGGCTGTAATCTTTCTCTATTATCATTAATACAAAGTGCATTGTTTTTCCCATATGTATTTGATTATACATATGTAAAATAAGGTTCCTTGATCTATTATTTAGCTTTATTTGAATATATCTTGTTGTATGTCTTGATCCCTTTGCTTGTTTTGGTTAGGTTGCAAGCTCTAGTTTTGGGAGTTAAAGGTGACGTTGGAGTGAGCATGTGAAAAGAAGAAGGAAGCTTGCACTGAATACAACATAGGTCCTCTTCTTATATTTCAAAGATCTCTAGGGAGAAATAGTGTAGTCTATTCAATTGTTTCTAGGTTAAACCACAAAACCTAAGGAGATCACTTTTGTCCTCATAAGGGATTTATGCAAAAACAAAAAAAAAAACATTCAAAACAAAAATTATCTTATAAAATTTAAATGTATTTTTATCTCGTTTTAAATTTAGATATCATTTAAATATAAAAATATCTAAATCAACTAAATCGATATATATCCAATTAAAACTTTGAATAAAATCTAACCTGTACCACAAAACTAAAATTATATATATATATATATATATATATATAAAAGCTAAACTTAAATTTAAATTAATATTAAAATTAAACCAATCAAAATAGTGTAGTCTATTTAGTTTTTTCTAGGTTAAGCCACAAAGCCTGAGGAGATCACTTTTGTCCTCATAAGGGATTTATGCAAAAAAAAAAAAAAAAAAAAAACTTTTGAAACAAAAAGTATCTTATATAATTTAAATGTATTTTTATTTTATTCTAAATTTAGATATCATCTAAATATAAAAGAAATCTAAATCAAACTAAATCGATAAATATCTAACCAAAACTCTAAATACAATCAAACTTATACCACAAAACTAAAAATATATATATATATATAAGAGCTAAACTTAAATTTAAATCAATATAAATAGTGTAGTATATTTAGATGTTTCTAGGTTAAGCCACAAAACCTAAGGAGTTCACTTTTGTCCTCATTAAGGATTTATGCAAAAAAAAAACAAAAAATCTTTTGAAACAAATTATCTTATAAAATTTAAATGTATTTTTATTTAATTTTAAATTTAAATATCATCTAAATATAAAAGAAATCTAAATCAAACTAAATCCATAAATATCTAATTAAAACTCTGAATAAAATCTAACTGCTACAACAAAACTATATATATATATATATATATATATATATATATATATATAATTAAAACTCTAAATAAAATCTAACTCCTACAACAAAACTATATATATATATATATATGTGAGCTAAACTTAAACCAGCCCCAAGGGTTAGCCCAATTGATCAAGACGGGGCCTCACCAGATGGGAGGTCACAGAATCAATTCCTGAAAGCTCGACATAGTGCCACCTATTGACCAAAGGTATCCCTGAACCACCCATTAAAAAAAAGGAAAGAAAGCTAAACTTAAATTTAAATTAATATTAAAATTAAACCAATCAAAACAAAGTAATGAAGTTAAAATATAATAATAAAATAAAAAACTAAACCAGATCGCAAAGTGATAAAACTAAAAATTATTTAGACAAAAACCAAAACCAAAGTAACGTAAAACTACTTACATCCTGTCTCTTTTTCCATGTTGCTAATTGCACTCACTCTTTAAAATTACTCTACACATTTTCAATTCGTCTTTATTATGAAATGATATTTTTTTTGTCTTTTAACGCTTACATGCGATTAGTTTTATGTGCTTTGACAACTTTTCCTTTTAGAATTTACTCGATTGTGACATCCTCTTTCTCAGTTTGATCTCATTTCTTTTTGTGTTCTCAAATAATTACGATAAATATGAACGGTATAAGGCCAAGAAATTCTCGTTTTTTCCATGAACTAGCCTTCATTGAACTGGTCGTTAACAATTTTTATTATTGATTAAGTGATAACGTGGCATTTTTTTAATGAAAACTGGAACCTGATTAAATCTTTATATTGACAGAATTGAGTGTTTTCCCCTACAAGCTCAAAGTGCTCTTAATTGGTTGCATTACATGTGATCTGACGAGATTTCTTCTTGATTTCAGAGCCTCTCCCTCTTATCCAACCGATTTTTAAAATTTTGTGACTTCATTGATCTGCGATCAGTTCTACTATTCCTTCCATTAACTATGATCCCATGGCAATCAGTTCTACTATTTCTTCCATTCACTATGATCCCATGGCAATTCTTCTCTGCCGACTATTGAGCAGTGAAACACTGCCTTTTTCTTATCCTTCTCCATGATGTGTCTCCTACAAGTTGGTCACATTTTGGTATCTCCTGTACCCAGTTCAATCACAAATCTGAAAATACACATGAATAAAAGAGAAAATCATTGAATAGAAAACTAGTGATGTTATATAAAATCTATTTATAAGCAACTCACTCTTTTTCTTACGTGCATTTTGGTAATTCTTGGAATAATCGATGTATGCGATTTGGCAACACCTGTGGTGTTTAGCGTTGCAATGGTATAAGTGGTTCCATAAAGCCTTCTAATTAATTACCCTGATTTGTTAGCAAACTCTATATTTACGTGGAATTGATCTCAGGAGTCGCGAATTATTAATCATAACGATTTTCCATTATCTAAGCCCTGAGACTACGGTTTAGTTTGTTTCATTGCAATGGAAGATCCTTTCATACGCGTAATTAATATCATGGCAGTATTCTTCTCAACTGTCGTACTGCAAAAAATCCTCCACGCAATCATATTGACTCTCTTCTTCGTGCCCTAAACAATGCGTTTTTTTGCTAACCATTGTTGTGATTTACTCCTTTTGGCAATTATTTGTTCCGCGTGGATAGTATCGTTTCTTACTTTCAAAGTCGTTTGGTAGTCTGCATGTTTCCGTAACCAAGAAAAAAACTTCTGGTTGATGATTTACGGGCTTGCAATAAGTCAACGAAATACTTATAAAACAGTATGTGAATAATACAAAATGTAATCTTTTTGTTTTTTAATCCGCTTTAAATTTCTTTGAAGAATCACGTATAGTAACATTTGTCCATATATATAAAAAAATAAAAAATAAATAGTTGAAGGTTCAATATGCTAAATATTTAGGTGTGTGTTTGTATTACTGAATTACTATTTTTCAGAAGAAAAAAAGAACGGTTGATATTTAATATAACCTGTTACAAATACATAATAATTTGTTACAAATATATAGTGAATATAAATCATAATATCAGCCAATAGCAAGGACGGTCAGTGATTGCAAATTAAATACTTGCAGCAGGAAAAAAGCATAGCACTGTCGCTGCAAAAACAGTGGAGCAGTTAGTGTAGTCTGAAATGACCAATGTTCAGAAGGAAAAAGACCAAGGGGAAGGAACCAGAGTCAACAATAGAATCCTGAGCCAAGCATTCAAAGCGGATTAGTCCAAGTTGGGCAGCTAAGCCACGATGCGAGAGTTGATTTGCTTGGAAATTTTGCTCCATGTAAATATGGAAAAAGGAGGTGGAGAGAAAACGTGTCCGCATAGAGGAGATCTGATCCAACCAGTGGCGGAGAGATAAGACAACCAGAGAGGATTTTCCCAAGGCCTAATCGATAGTTTCCTTCGAATCTCTAGTGACTAGGATTTCCTCCAACGCTAGCCACAAAGCACATCTGAGTGTACCCATAAGGCCAATACTTCAGCCCTCGTGTTAGTCACCAAACTTGCAGACCAATAAAAGTTATTGGTCTAGGAGGATGAAATGATATGACTACACCACAACCACAAGACCCATCCACCAATGCCCTGGGAAGGTCTGCTCGAAGTATGTATAGCACCAAACACGTCTGTGATTCTGGGTTTTAATGGGGGAGATCTGTGAGAAATATGCAACAATTTTGAAAGCAGTAGCATGTAGACCAGGGACAACATTGTCAAAGATGTAAGCATTCCAGCAATGCCATAACTCCCAGAGAACATAAAGTGGAATGGTCTGAAAATCAGGGTGGCGTGTGGACCAACTGCAAAGGCAAGCAAAAATGGAGAAGTGATTCACATCACAGTTGAAATGTAGGGCAAAGGAGACATCTGCCCAGACGACGATGGCAAAGGGACAGTGAAGTAATAAATGGGATTTGTCCTCAGAGTTTGATTTGCAGAGGTGGAAACAACTAGGACCCATGAAACCTCTCTTGAGAAGGTTGTCCCAAGTGAAGATGCCGTTATGTACAACCAACCAAGTGAAACATTTCAGTTTTAATGGCGCCTCTCACTTCCACATCTGAGCCAACTAGCGAGTGAGGGGATTAGGCTAGGGACAAGTTATGATATGTAAATAAACATCCTTTGTCGATATATCATCACCCTGAGAAGTCCCACCCCAAGCCAGTCGATCAACATTCTTAGTGAGAACAATGCCAGCTTGAGTAAGATAGAAATGAAAGGTATCCCATTCTAAATGAAGCTCCGGGCATGTCTCCAACTCGTCAGCATTGTACTAATGGGTGGAAGGGAATCCCACATGTTGAACCAGTCCAATGTGTGACAGGTGTTGAAGACCCCGATTGTGTAGGTGGAGGATAATTCGCATAAATAGGGTATGAAAACCCTCCATGCCCACCATGGAAGACCAACCAAAGACCAACCAGAATGTTGTTGCCCAGACCCACAACTAATGGCCACGTAGATATGATTAGGGGTGGCTAAGAATTCAATAAAAAGAACCGTAAGAGCTATATATTTATATGAGAAACGTTTTACAAAATAACACCTCCTTTTTACCTAATTTAATAATACATAAATTGAGTCTTCACTTAATTTTTTCCAATTTTCCAAATTGTTCATGAAACTTTTGATAGTGCAAATTTGAGCAAACAACAAAATGAAACCATTTTGAACAAGTTCATGTGAGAATGCGCACCACGTTGGATGTTTCTAAAATCAAAAGACTCAATAGGTGCAAACATGTATATGAAGAAAATGTGGTGAAACAACAAATTCACATGAAATAACAATCTCATTCAACAAAATCATATGCATGAAATTTCACTAAAGGTTTCAGTTTCGAAGGAATCATGTCCTCAAATCATCATTCCATCAAAGACAAAGAAAGAGATAAAAACCAGAAGTTGAAAAATCAAAGGAGGAAGATCATCAAGCCAAACCTAAGAAAGAAAAAATGAATGCCAAAGGAAGACAAAATTTTCAAAATTTCATATGGTGGGTCTTATATTTTTGTCAAAAATTAAGGGAGGTATTGAGACCTCAATAGAAATATGGTGAGAGATGGAGAAAAAATATGGAAATGGAGGGATATAAGTGGGGAATGAGAGAGAGGGAAATATTGAAAGAAGGGAATGGAGAGATAGACGTATGTAGGAGGGATTAATATAGAGGCAGAGTGTGTGTGAGAGAGAAAGAGTGATACATGCAATGGGGAGACAAAGGGAGGTATGAAGGAAGGTGTGAGAGAGAGAAATTTAGGGGAAGGAAGACACACACATGCACACATTGATGGGGGAAGGGAGAGGGAGAGAGGGATATAAGAGGTAAGAAAATGGAAAGAAATATGTAGTGGACTTAGTGAGGGAAAAGGAGTAGAAGGGATAGAGAGAGTGGGTGATACAAAAGTGGAGAGAGAGAGGGAGAGACACACACACACACACACACACACACACAGATATGGGCAAGATAGAGACATGAGGAAAGGAAGAGAGAGACAAGAGAATACAGAAAGAGATAAAGTGATATAAAGAGGGATATGGAGAGGATGAGAGCTAGAAAGGGGTAGAGAGAGTGGGGGATTAGGGGGATAGAGAGAGAGGTAGGAGGGAGAAATAAGAAGATACAAAGAGAGATAGAGATACAGATAGAAAGTAAGATATGTACGAGGGAGAAATGGGATGAAAAATAAAGAGAGAGAATGAGATATATAAAGGGAGAGATAAATGGAGAGGGTGAAAGGGAAGGAGTAGGGTGAGGGAAAATATAGAGAGAGAGGGTGGAAAAGAGAGTTTGGGAATATGGTGAGAGATGGAGAAAAAATCATAGAGAGAGGGATTTAGGAGGGAGACATAGGGAGAGGGAGACAAAAATGGATAGGGAGAGATAAAAAAAGAGGGAGGGAGAGAGGGGACAGAGGGGGAGGAGGGATGGGAGATAGGAATTAGAGAAGAAAGGATGGGGGGAAAGGAGGGAGAGAAAGGGGGAGGGAAAGGGAGATAGATATTAACAGAGAGGGGGGTTGGAGTGAGTGTGGTTATGTTAGAGAGAGAGAGGGAAAGGAGGGAGGGAGGGTGCCATTGAGAGAGGAGGGAGGGAGAGAGAGATATGGGTTGAGAGTGTAACACTCTCTCCCATCCCCTTTAAATATCACAGGCTACGGGAGGCATTACTTACTGAATTGTCTTGACCTCCAAGGTCTATTATGAATATGGGGTCACAAAAATCCTATTTCTACAACTTCTTCAAATCTGGAAATAAATACGTTATCACAGTTATCTTATTGATGTCTTTCAAGCAATATAAATTTTATCTCAATCTTACTCTCAGATTGAAAGTTGTGCCTTCCTAAAGTTTGACCAATAAACATTGGGCTACAACATGGAAACCAAATGGATATGCCACATCATCGCTATACTTGTGCTTGTCATCGTGGTTTCCTACTTAGTATCCATGTGGCCATTACCACATTGTCTAGGGCACGAGGCCCATAAGATCCTCGTATTTGCAATACTTTTTCTCTTACACACATCTTAACCCATTTCCTGATTTAAGTGGGGTTTGTAGACCTACATCATGCCTAACTAAAACAACAATCTATAACTCATTCTCCTTTGTTGTTGTCTCCAAAACTTGGTAGTGTGTGGTGGGTGGTGTTTGGGTTTCATGTTAGAACTATATCCACATCATGTTGTCGAGCACATTGATGAGCCTAGCTATTGCAGCAAGAATGCTGCAACTCTCAGGGCTACTAGCTTTACTTATCAACCTGGGGTTTGTACAAACTTGTAGGTGATTGTGCTATATACACAAGTAAAAGTGAAAGTACTACCTTTTGTCACTTCTTATCTGGAAAGAGACCCAAGGGGTTCCAAGCTAGACTTCTATAAGGTTAGAAGAAGCTTGATTTTGATGGAAGGAGAGAAAACTTAGTTTAGGGGAGGGCTATTCTATTGTAGAAATGGAGAAAGCAACATGCAAGCCTAATTCACACCAAACCCTAGCTAAAAAATCACACAACTATGCTAAGCAGAATCAGAAATTAACACTAACCTACTGTTACTATCTAAGTTGTAGAAGCAAAAAAACATCAAAGCTAGGCTAAGGGTTGAACAATGGAAACTAGGCTGGGACTGTGTCTAAGCAAAAGAAGGGTCGAAAATCAAAATGGTGAAAAGAGGATGTGAAGGGGCAACAAGGCATGAGGGTCATTGGAACAGGCGGGTGAAAGGAAAACGAATGGACCAGATCGGCTTACAAGAGGGTACGTTGGTAGATGGGCGGACATGGCGGACTAACATGATGGATGGTTGGGATTATATTATGGAGGCGATCGACAGATGAACGGCGGAGATCGGCAAAGCCAAGTGGCAATTGGCTGAAGTGACAACCGTCGGATCAAGAGACAGATCAGTGGTGGAGGGTTCAAGGCATTAAATCGATTGGGTGATGTGACAACCGTTAGATCTGGTAGGGTAGATCGATGGCGGAGGTTGGAGTGCAAAAATAAACATGCGGAAAGGACGAGTGGGTTTGGAGGGCAATAAGTTGTATCTCGTGCACCCTCAAAACCATAATTTGTATTTTGAGAATTCATGCGATTAGCCTCCCTTGCTGACACGTAGCACGGGGAAACTGCCCATATTGCACACTCTCAGCTTGATAACACTCGAAAGGAAATCCACTCAGTATGGCGTGCGTGAGGGCCATCGGATCTGGTAAGGCAGATCTACGGCGGAGATGTGACCAAGTAGGTTGGTGAGTGGGCACGCGACAACCATCAAATCTACCTTGTCAAATCCGATAGTGGGGATTTAAAGGGTGAAAAGTCAAATGCGAAAAAATGGATTTGAGCGTTGATTGGACGATTTGGCTTGTGAAAGGCGTTTGACAGTTAGAAACCGTTTAAACATGAATTATCAACTCTTGCACAGGCATTTCAAGTTGAAAGAGAAAGACATGGGAACGTGAGTGAGGCCTAGGACAGAAGGTGAGCGAACAAGATGATGACCATAAAGGGGGCAGAGTGCTATGAAATGACCTCGGTGATTATATTAAATGACAAAACTCCATGAAAATCAAAACCCTGTGTTGTTGGGGTTGCTACAGGGATTCTTCCCCACACCATAGTCCGAGAGGGAGGAGGTGAGGCCAAGAAACCTGTGAGCATCCTGATGGATCTTTTATTTACCAACCTACTGATTAAATGAAAGCGCAAATGGAATAAACTGAAACACAACTACTCTGTTCTACCCTACTGTAATGGACTGCAACTATTCAAAAAAATGAATAGGAAACAGGAAACTACTTAAGTCAATGAGAAGAAAACCAAAAATCTATGTTGAACCATCGTAATGAAAATGCATCTACTTGACCAAATGAATAATAAAACCATGCATCTATGCTAGTGCTGTAATGGAAATGAACTGCTTAAGTGAATGGATAGAAAGCATGAATCTATATTGCTGATGTAATGAGAATGCATTTGATTAAGAAAATGAATAGAAAGTAGGAAGCTATGCTCGAATACAATATAAGAAAGAGGAGCTTTGGATACTAGGGTTGGGCCCTAACCCAAGACCTTTAGCCCTCTGAGTTAACTCAATGCTGGCTCAAATCAAAACTCATCTTCATTATTAAAAACTATATTACATCAAAACTATTACAAAGTAGAAGTTCGAATCCTTGCTCACTGACTAATTGACTATCTAGCTGACTGGTAACTAATTGAATTGCTAAAAAAACTGAGGTCCTAAGCCTCTTTATTTATACATTTGAAGTCTCAACGACTTCCCTCAAAATTAGGGAGGTACAACTCCCACTTAATGGTAACTTGTCCTTTCACTTTCACTAGCTTGGCTACCTTCTAGTAAGGAGGCTACTTGTACTTCCACTTGCTTGGCTGTATTTTAGTACTTCAGATTTGCTTGTTTGTATGCTCAGCTAATGGAGGGATATTTGAATGGATGGGTAGTAAATGAGGAGGATTTACCTCCTGTATTCCTCTCCCTTGTCCCATTTGAGTTTTTACCAAAGTCTTTTACCATAGTTCCTCACTTTTACCTTTTATTCCTGCATTACATGCACATTAGACCACAAAGCAAAATATCCAACCCTAACTCAACTCATAAGAAAAATATAATCAAAAGTATGCAATAGGTTGTGAGAATAGTTGGCTTGACTAAGCTAGGAGGTGAATTAAGGCCAATTAAGGCCCATATAATTACTCAATGATGAGACTCATCACACATTACTGCCCCAACATCAACCAAATAGATGAGAGTGGGGGTGGAAAGTGAAAATAGGTGTTCCATGCTAGAACAAAAGTTAGATAGGCCCCTCTTCACCATTGCGCTCATATAACTTGCCAAAATTCTAGTGGTAGGTAGTGGGTGGTGGTAAAATAACATGGCATCCACATGGCTTCCTTGTCACTCCAACAATTCATTATAAATAGGTTGACCTCCATGTTTAGTTCATATCACCAAGGGTTGTCACTTCCCATGACATTCGCTTTGAGCAAAGGAAAGGGGAAGTGAGTGGTGGTTCGTGTTAGGGATCCACATGGCCCTCCCAAGTTAACAGAGGGCATGGGGTGCACCTAGACAATCCCCATTGTGTTATGTGATAATTTTATGTTATATCTAATTCTAGACCAATTTGGGTTGTCACACAATTATCTATTATTGACACAACTCAGACCTCTAGACTTACAAGTTCCCAAGATCTTAAGTGTGCTTGATATAAATTTAGTCCCATGGTTATCATGGGCTCATTTCATCTATGAAACTTGCCCACATCTAGACTCCCTAGATCATGGATGCATCTCTTAATGAAATTGGAATTCCATCATGTGGACTATTAGAATAGAAGAAAACTTGGGAGATGAAATAATAAATTACCAAAATACAAATTCCCTAAGAGGATCATCTATCCCTAGATAAAATCCATATTACGATCAAATTTGAAAAGAAGAAACATTAAGGAAAATTTACGAGAATTTCTTGAAGAATCAGTTTTCTACCAAATGCCATATTTTGGAGAAAATGGTCAAGTCCTAATAATATACCATTACATATCATACTATGTGATGCCCATAAGAGCCTAAAGACACCAACAATGATTAGCCAATCATATATCCTAAGCATAGGAGAGTCATGGATCTATAGACTAGATTACACAAGAAAGCTACATGCTATGCTGTGATTAGTTAATGTCAAGGTATTACAACAATGTAAAAGAGAATTGCTATATCACTCCTAAACCAAATTACCATCAACACTAGTGGAGTCCTCATTTAACACACAACACATAAATTACCTTTTTTATCACATGAGACAATTTATAGTCTTAGGTATGGAAATGATCCATTAATTATTGTGTTTCTCCAATGCTCCATGTATAACATCCAAGGATTATTTCTCTGTTATCTCTCCTCCTTCTTACTAACTTTTCCTTCTCACCTCTAGATTTTCCTATGGTCCCTTCATCTCCTACAATATTGTTGAACCTCACCTTCCTTCACATTATGGAAATCATCTAACGTGAGTACTTTCCCCTTGCTTGAGCATGTATTTTCCAACTGTTAGATGGTGGTTCAATCTATTATGATGCCAAATTTCACTCTCCCACTTCTCTTCTCCATTATACTTGGATTTTTGTGTCCCTCCCTTTATGCCAACAAAGTCATATTTTTATTATTTTCAAGGAGGCAATTTAACAGTTTAATTTTTTATAGGATTTGTCTTAGCTATTCATGTTTGCCACATTTTTCTTTACAGTTATGACCCCATATAAAAAAATATTGGGTATAAAGATGATACTGTTATAAACACCACCCCATTAAAGGAACACCATCCTTGGCATTTTTGTAACTAGAAAGAAAAAGAATGAAACTAAGCTTGATAATCACAACTCTTACATCTGCTTGATCATTAAACAAAAATGGGTATAATATCCTAGGTTTCTTCAATTTGTCCAAATTACTTTCATTGCATCTTGACCTCCCCTATTACTTGATTTCAGAGCATGATCTGTCTCTAGTCCAAGATGCACAATGGTTGTGGTTGGAACTCTCCCTTAGGTTCCACCTGTATCATAAACTAGTTAATGATATGATTAGTGTCATGTACATTATTCTAAAGAATAAATGTGAAAAACCTCATGTGCTTTCACTATGGGTGGTAAGGCCAATATATAAGGCACTAGCCTCACTCATTCCAAAACTTGAAATGGTCCACAAAATATGGGTGCTAACTTAGTGCAATATCCCACTCTCAGTGAGCTCTTCCTTAGTTTTATGTGGAGGTACACATGCTCTTCCACATGGAATGCCTTGTGTATCCTTTGCTAGTTTGCATAATTCATTTTTCTATCCTTGGCTACCTCTAATTTTTTCTTAATATTGATCACTTATGATCTCATTTCCTTCAACTTGTCTAGCCCAAGAACTACTCTATTCGTTAGGTCATCCAAGCTGAATGGATTTTTGCATTTTCTTCCATACAATGCCTCAAAAGGACTCTTCTTGAGTGACTCTTGATACTCCATATTCTATGCAAACTCCACTAATGGTAGGAATTTTTTCCACTTCTTTGGTTAATGCATGACATACATTCTCAAAATTTCCTTTAGAATTCTATTCACTCTCTCTGTTTGGCCATATATCTAAGGATGATATGCAATACTAAAATCTAGCTAGCTTCCAAATCTAGAAAACAATGTCTTCCAAAATTTGGAAGTGAAATTGCAATCCCAATTCAATATTATTTTCTTATGTATGCCATTTAATTTTAATATTTCCTCCCTGAATATTTGAGCTATTTCAATAGATTTGTTGGAGAACTTGAAAACTATGAAGTGGATTTCTTCACTAAACATGTCCACTACTATCGTAATGGCATCATGTTGTTTTGTTATTTTTGGTAAACCCATAATAAATTCCATAGATATGACTTCCCATATCCACTCATAAATTGGATTAGTTGTATCAATCCTACTGGATTTATGCATTCTACTTTGACTTTTTGGCATTCCAGGGACATGACAATGTATTTGACAACTTCCTTCTTCAATCCTAGACAATAATATGTTTTCTTTATTGTTGCTATCAATTTCTGATATCCAGGATGTCCTGAGTAAGATCTTTTATGCAACTCATCCATGGTGATATTCCTTAAGTCAAATAGAAAAGGCACATAAAATCTATCTTTGAATAAAAACACACCATCATCAATGACCTTGTAGTTATTTCTAACAGATCCCTCTAGTTCCTTCTACAAGCATTCTTTCACTTGTTAGTAATGCCCATCATGAAGAAATTCCTCTTTGATACTTTCCTTGATGTCAACTTTGTAAGTTCCCACGACTTCAAAATCAGTCACTTGTAGACTTCTATTAAGTGCATCTATCACCTTGTTTTCATTTCCCTCAGTGTAATTTATCTCAAAATAAAACATGCTAATCAAGGATAGCCTTCTAGATTGTCTTGCATTTAACTTTGGCTAGTCAAGCAAGTACCTCAAACTTCCATGTTATGACCTTAGCCCAAATTTCCTCCCTAGTAAGTAATGCCTCCACATCTTTAGTGCATGTATTATTGCTACAATCTTCGAGTCATGAGTGACATAATTCCTCTCAACCCCATTTAATTTTCTTGATTCATAACAAATCACATGTCCTTATTGTATTAGCACTCAACCTAGCCCTTCCTTACAAGTATATGTGCAAACTAAGAAATTATTCTTTGGATTAGTTATTCTTAGGATAGCTGAATGTGTGAGAAGGTTTTTGAGTTGTTCAAAGCTAGTTGTGCACTCTAATATCCATTGAAATTAAATCTCATTTCCTTTACAAGGATATGATTAGATGTTTGATCTTTGAAAAATATCGAATAAATGACTAGTAATATCTGACCAATTCCATGAAGGATCTAACTATTTTGACATTTCAGGGAGTCGACTACACCATTATGGCCTCGGTCTTTTGGAGTCAAAAAATGCTTCTTTTGAAATGTCATGCCCCAAGTATTGAACTTGTGCCTAGAAGAACTTGTATTTGCTAAGCTAGGCATATAGCTTATGCTACCTTAGTAATTACAACACTAATTTTAGAGTCTCTTCATGTTGGTTTTCAAGTAAATCAAGATGTCATCGACAAAAAATAATAAAAATTTGTCTAAATATTGGTTGAAGATGTTGCTCATTAGGAACAAAAATGTGGTTGGTGCATTTGTGTGCCTAAATGGAACCACTAGAAAGTCATAGTGTTCATAACTCATCCTGAAGGATTTCTTTTGGATGTTTTTTTCCTTAATTCGAACTCGATGATAACTAGATATTTAATCTATTTTAGAGAAGAACATAGCCACTCTCACCTTATCGAATAAGTCAATTTTCATGGTACCAGGTAGTTTTTCTTCCCTGTATCTTTATTCAACTATTGAAAATCAATGCACAACTAGAATGTGCCATTATCATTCTTTACATATAGTGCTAGGATCCCTATGGTGACACTCTGGGTATAACTTATCCCTTATCTAACATTTATTTTAGCTACATGTTTAAATCCACTAGTTCTTGCATAATCATATTATATGTAACTTTTAAGTTTGAAACTTCCCCAAAAATCAGCTCAATGGAAAATTCAATGTCCCTCCTAGCTAGTAATCTCAATATTTCTTCTAGAAAGACATTGTTTAACTACTTCAACACCAGGTGAGTTTCCATTCTAGACTCGCTAATTTCTAACCCACTGATCACTTAGACCACATGTAGGGCACACCTTTCTAATGCATCCTTTAACTTGCACCAATGAAATTTTCATGACTTTGAAAGGCTTCTTTATCCCTGCGGTGTCAACTCCTTTCCCTCATCAGTAGGGCACTCCGGCGACTTGTTGTAGAAATAAATATTTGTTTTATGGGTTGCTAGTGAATCCATGACAATTAGAACACCATATCAGCCCAATGGTAATTTCTTGAGAGTGGTTGAGGTAGGCATGTCACTTGTAATCATGAGGCATGATTCCACTAGGTTTGTCACACACATTTTGGTCCATGTGGCCAACTAGACTAACCACAATTTCTCATGAGATTTCCTTTGTAAACAACCTTTTTGTGCAACCTTCATGCTAATATGATTGAAATTATAACCCAAGTAAATTAAAATTGAGATAGGTTGGTTAATGGTCAGACCTTCCATCACGATTATTGAAGCTTGATGGTTTTCCTTCCTATTATCTAATGTGGCATAAATTTGTGGCATACTTTGAGTGACATATTTCACTATCATTTCCGCTTGCACATTGTACAACTTTGTTCAATTATATTGTTAGTGAGGACAATTTCTCCACATGTAGTCGTCCCCACATGTCCAACACTACAAGGTTGATTTCCTAAACCCTTTATCTTCTTCTGTTACTTGTTTAGTGGGCCAATTTTTCGTGGTACTAGTGAAATTTTGGTGAAACTAATTCTTGTGAGGAGTGGTGAAGTTCACATTCCTATCCCATTTCTTATATCCTAAGGATTTCAACCCCTTTCCCTTGAATTTAGTCTTATCTCTGTTTTTCTAGTTAATTCAAAAGTCTACCTTGTGTTTGGAGTACTAATAGAAATATTTTTCATTTCATATCATTTCCTTTAATGCTCTTTGATCATAAAACTCAATCCTATCTCGATAATTTTCATTAAATTACTAAGGTACCTTTGAGTATTCATATTCTCACCTCTGATATATGAAACATACCTCAATAAGTCTAAAAATATATTAGTGTAATCATCTGAAATAAGATGCCCTAGATTATGCTCATGTAATTGTTTAACATTGCAATAATAGTTACTCTCATACGAGTACTTCTCCAAGAAATATTTCTCAAAATTTATCCATGATAGTTCCTTCACTCTAACATCCTTAATATTTCTCAAATCCTACCACCATATATCATGTTTTCTGTTCAAGCTGAAAATGGATACTTTGGCCTTCATGTTTTCAAAGTAGTCATGCATTCTAAAGTATTTCTTCATTGCCAACAACAAGCCTCTTCCTCTTCAACCTTCCTTATTTGTCCATCGAAGGTAGGGAGTGTTTCTTTCTTGAAATATTTCGATATTGATCTCTTCTCACTTCACATTTTTTTATGGTAGCTTCTAGTTACAACACCCAATGACTAGTCATGGCTACTTGATTATATTTCTGGAGTGCTAAGTGGGATTTATCCTCTCATTGTGTCTTTAATCGCTTGAATATGTATTTTCATTGACTTGTTTCCTTCCACTTTATTACTTTCCAATCCCTTATTTTGGTTCTTTGATGGGATTTTCTTGGATTTGTGCCTTCCTGCATAGTTGGAATTGAGCTCACGTTGCTTCTAACTTTGTAGGCCTGATAAGCTATACAAAATCACTTCATTCACCTTTTCTCTCCTTTATTCTTCTCTAATGGTATTTTCATTACCTTTTGGTGGGACTATTAATTGTTTAAAAGAGGTAAGTACCACACATTAATCTATCAAACCCAAGGATTTTATTTTTTCTTTCAAGGAATTCAAATAAATATATGTAAATTTCTATTGTAATCTAATGTTGGTGTGAGAATGATTTAATTTTTCTAAGGAAATAAATCAATCTAAGTGGACAAAAAATTATACATCTCCTAGAATCAAATTCTATTTGCAAATTACAATTCAACTATTCAGCGAACTTCTGAATTACAACATCAACCAAGCAACAACAAGAATATTTAGCCTTAAGCTCTAACTTATTTAACCATTCATGAAATAAATTTATGTAAACATCTATTGTGTCTTAAAAAATGACAGTAAATACCAAAGGAAAAGCGATAGAAAAGAACCAAGAAAGAACATTGAATATTAATCCTATAAATCATATCATTATTGTCAAAAGCATAAATAAAATATCTAGAGAGATAATTTCTAATCAATCACATATAAGGAAACAAAATTTAGTAATAGGAAATTAATTATATAGAGAGAAGATAGAGCATCATCCATGCAGTGGGCCCAAACCACTAACAGTCGGATTGCCATTTTAAGAAAAACTCAGATCACGCATGATTTAACTGAAACCGAAATTAATCAAGGGTTCTTGGCATTATAACACATAAGATCATAATTAAAAAGCAATACTCAGTGCATTGTTTTGTTCTCAAATTACAATTTCTTCATCATCCACCAAAGGCAGATCCTTTTGTTTTTATAGTACAAAAAATAATGTCACAACAAAAGATCTTTCATGATCATAATCAATCCTAAAATCAAATACATTAAAGAGTACTACTTCTCCTAATCATGATAGGTTGAATATATCCAATAATGAAACCAATAAATATGTCTTAAAACCACCTTCTTTGATTAGGAACAATCGTGCATGAATTTGATGTAAATAGCCCTAAACATCTTCGCCCTTCTCTCGTCCTCATAACTTGTTTATAACAAGATCTCTTCCAACGAGTTATTAGTTAGTTTTTAGAGATAAAATAACCATTATCAACATATAATTATATGAATGAGTTAATTATACAAATATTCAAACTATGTCAACCAATAAGGCATAAATATAGAATAAAAAGACAATAAATCAATGCAAAATGTGAGGATTAAAATAAGAGAATCATGAAAATTATGAGACCCAACATCATCCCCCAACTAACATGTTTGCATGTACTCATGCAATAACTGTCTACGTGCAAATAAATTATAGTTGAGATACAAGGTAATTAGAGAATAGGCTTCATAAGTCTCTCCTCCCATGCTTTTAAATCCAAGCTTATTCGTAATTTCTTGAAAAGCTTGATACTCAATTTGATGAGATAGGTTAGAGACATATTAATAGGAAGATAGATGGCACCATATCATGGGGAATCACTATCTACATTCCATCCAATTAACACCTAATTCCATTACAATGTTGACATAGGCATGAATTCAAGAGAGTGCTTGCAGATAGTTGTGAGGAATAAAAAGTTTACTAGTCTGAATTTCATTTGAATATATCCCCTATCTTAGTTTAACACCTTTGACTACATCCCCCCACATAACCCTGAAATATTCTAGTCCTCTCATCAACACTCCAACATGAATGTGTTTAAGTGTAGAGGGAATATGTAGTTTCCTTGCAAATTAGTGTGCATTTGAAATGCAACAAAGGTATTCCTTGGCTCTCCTCTTACCCATAATTCATAGTTTTGCACATTTCATTCAAAGCTGGTGCAAAAATCTTTTCATTTTCTTTTATTTCAAGAAAATTATATGAAGGCTTGGAACTAGATATCTCCAAAAAATAGTATGACATTTTCATTTATTTATTTAAGAAAATAAAGTTATGCATGCATAATTCACAGACAAGGTGTTCGACACACTACTTCTCAATTCACCTCTTAAGCTCCTATGTTCATCTATTAAATCAGGGTAGATTTCCTATGACTTCTTCCCCATTGAATCCTATTATTGATTATTATGGGATCTATCTTTGTGGTATTGTACCATTCTACTACTCATTTCTCTATTTCTTGCTAGACTTTTGTGTCTTATTATCTCTTTCTCTCTTTGTGTGTTCTTACACACACATAGCTATCAATTAAATAGAAAAAATAAAATATGTTTACACATCACCATGGTACATTTACAAAATCATGCTGATATGAAACCGTATCTAACATCAAATCCTGCATTAGAATTTAGGTTAGAAAACAAAACAACATATTACCGATATGTCAAGCCAACAATCATGTCATCTATAACTCTAAATTTATTACAGATGTGTATATAACATTTAAAGTATTATATTAAGTGTTCATTAGGTGTGATTTTGTGTTAGCCTCTTCAAGTCCAACATCGAACCTTCATTGTGATACCACTTTATAATACCCCCTCCCACCACCCTGAACTATTTTAGGGTGTGGGAACTATTACTTATTGAATTGACTTGACCTCGAAGTTCTACTATGAATATGGGGTAACAAAAATCCTCTTTTTACAAATTATTTAAATCTAAAAACAAATACCACCATTGTTGTCAGCTGGTTCAAAAATTTCTAGAAATATAATTTTTATCTCAATCTTACTCTCAGATTGAAAGTTATGCCTTCCTGAAGTTTGACCAATCAGATAAGGCCACGTCAGCACTGGGCTACCATGTGGAACTTCCATGTCATTACTATCTTGTTGTATGTCATATTTCTCTCTTATGTGGCATCCATGTGGCCACTACCACGACATCTTGGGTGTAGGGACCACAAGGTTCTCCTCCTTGTGTTTGCAAGACTTTTCTTGTTATGCACATTTTAGCCCATTTTTCAATTTTAGTGGGATCCACAAACCCACATCACGCTTGACCGGTATGGCACTCTATTTTCCATTCACCTTTATTTCCAAGTCTACCAAAACTTAGTGGTGGGTGATGGGGAATGTTTGGGTTATGTGACAAAACATTTTCTACATCATGTCACTGAGCACATTACCATCTATCATGAACCAAAGAGAAGAGAATAGGGGAGGGCGAGTGGTGGTAGGGTTTTATGAGGGAACTGTGGCCGGAAAACCCCTCTTTACCACCATGTTCTTATAACATGTTTATCTTATACCAATGGGTGATTGATGGTGATAAAATCATGTAGTAACCCAGTGGCCTCCTCATCATTTAGAAAAGTCATTACAAAGCGGCTTGCCTTCACATCTAAGTCATGCAACCTAGAGTTGTCATTTCTCGTGAAATTCATGATGAACAAAGTCAAGGTGAAGTGAGTGGTGAGTGGTGTTAGGGCTCAACATGGCCTTTCCACATCAACATGGGGTGTAAGGTCAAACTAGCCCGTCGTCATCGCATTATGTGATCATTTTACATTATATTTGGTTTTAGACCAATTAGGGGTGACACTCAAACGCCCATTATTGAAACACCCCAGACCCCTAGACTTTAAAATTCCTTATATATTATATGAACTTAATATAAATCTTGTCCCAACTTTATTCATGGCCCCTAGCATGTGCACAACTTACCCACATCTTTATTTCCTGGATCTTGGATGCATCAATGAATGATATTGAAAATCCACCCCCTATACTATCTAGATACAACAACAATTGGGATATGAAACAATCTTTGGCTTAGATACAAATTCCATAAGAGGACCATCTAGACCCAGACAAACTATAAATCACTACTGAGACTTGTAGATAAGGAACTTTGAGGGGAATTCGCCAGAATTTCTTGAGGAATCAATGCTTCTACCAAACACAATTTTTTTTGAGAAAAGTGTCAAGTCTTGAGAACAAACAATCATCAAAACTATTACATGCACATACGAGTGCAAAGGAACCAACTGATCATAACTTACTTGAATATTCTAAGAAGAGGAGAGATATGGCTCGAAAGGCTAGATTACACAAGAAATATATAGGTGATACTTTGATCAGTGAATTTCAAGGTACTACAAGAATGTATAAGTATGCATAAACCATAAAATCATTACATCAATCGTAAACCAAGTGACCATAAATAGAATCAGAGTCCACATTTAACACACAACACATAAATTAACTTCTTGTCATGTGAGATAGTCTATAGTCTTATGGAAATGAGCCATTTAATGCACATACATATCATAGAGATGAAAACACTTATGATAATAGGTTAACTAAAAGACCTCATGGAATAATTCATATTCATATATGTAACTCTGAAGTTCATGAATATTATAACCATCACATGGTGCCTGATATTCAATATATCTATAAATACTTATAAGAAAACTCATTCACTGTGAGCGTTCAATTAATTCAACAACCTTCCATGAGTAATGCTTAACCATAAATTTACCAATAACATATTAGACAACTTCATCCTCCATAGTTCAAATAGACATAAGTCATTATAGTTATTTGAATAAATTAAAATCGCTGGAAGCTCAAGGAGGGACTTCAACTCTCCACCCAACTATATGCCAACCACACTGCAATATCTCTTGTAATTATCCACCCTCGAGCTAGATCTAGAAAAGAGGGAATGCTAGCTCTCAGAATTCACCAAAGTCCAATCAGGGGTATTCATTAGTTCTAGGAGACTGAATCCACTATATGGGTGGTTTATCATTCATTTTTTAAAGGAACACACTGCAAGAGGATATGTCTCATTGTCCATGTGGTTTATCAACTCTTTTAAAAACATCACAATGACTCAAATTACCTTATCAAGTGAATTATAAGCCTTACAACAAGAACCCAAAATGGGTTATCAACCCATTCAATAAGAATTATGTGGTTTATCATCTTATTCAACAAATACTTAATGGTTTATCAACTTACCTAAGAAGCATAAGTGGTTTGATTCTCGACTAAGCTTCGTACTAGCCAGCTAGGATTTAACACACACATTTTAGTGGCCTTCACAAATCAACACAATAGAATCACCTCAAATTTCAAAGTGCAGAGCTTAGTTGCATCTCTAGTATTTCAACAGTTCTCCTTGGACAACATCCTGTGATTCCCTCTACTGTCTCTGCCCCTAAATTTATTTTCCTTCTCCCCTCTTCATTTTTCTTTAGTTTTTCATCTCTTACGAGACCATCAAACCTCACCTTCCTTCACATTATGAGAATCAAGAAATGTGAGCACTTTACCCCTATTCAGTGGCGTATTTTCCATATGTTACATCATGTTTTGATCTATTATGCCACCAGTTATCACTCTCCCAATTCTATTCTCTCCCTCATAGTTTGATACATGTGCCATGTTGTATCTTTGTAGACAGTTCTAGGTTTGGGAACTGTGCCAAAGAATCTAATTAAGGGTTTTAATTGAATTGGATGAACAATGCATTAAACCGTTAAAACTTGTATAATCCAATAAAAATTGAGAAGTTCAAAGGGAAAATTTTCATTCATAACAACATCAAATCTTTGAATTTATTTTGAAAGTGGAAAAGGGAGAAGATATATGAAAATGAAACATTGAAATTGAAAACTTAGTTCGCCATATATAGTAGATGCATGGAGAGTAATTCTACATCCAAAAAATTATATACTCAAGATATGATAGAAGGCAACAATTTAAAGGTGCAAAGGAAGTAATTCAAAGACACTGTTCAATTAGATAATGTCCATAAATATGATAACTTTGTAGTGGGATATCAGGGAAGTTAATACTTAACTTATCCTTACCATAACTCCTATGTTACCTCCAATATATGATGAAAATTAGGGATGAATCTACCTGAAAAACTCACATGAACACAAATGTTGTTAATACTAAAGTCAGAATCCTTTTATTATCTTCAAAATATTTCATAAAAGTACAATAATGTTTTTGTATTATCATAAGGGTTCAACCCTTCTTACTTTGAATTACAAAATAATTATAGGGTGTAATAAAAAAATATCTAAGCTAATACAAGCCTTTACAAAATGAAATCTTACCCAAAATGATTCATATATATCACACTAATACAATATAAAAATAGGCTTTCTGAATGCATTTCCATAATCAACACTTTATTCAAGGATGTTGTTTGTAATTGTTGTCTGAAAAACATGTTTCTACTCTTTTTTTCTCCTTCTTTCATTGTATTGGCACTTGAAAATGTGTATTCAATTCTTATTTTCCTGTGCTTATGCCATGGAATGTTGCATTTAATTTAGTCAATAAGTTTGAGTAACTTGTCCCATCATTCATCATATGCAATTGAGAATTTAAGCACGTTACTGTATGCTTCATCCACCTCTATGCACTTTTCAAAAGTTGGTCTAGTAATAAATAAATGTTGAATTTCATGGTGGATAAACAAATCATATTTTAGACCTTCTTGAAAAGCCTTACCACTTATTATTCCCTTTGTTGAATTTCATGGTGGATAAACAAATCATATTTTAGACCTTCTTGAAAAGCCTTACCACTTATTATTCCCTTTACTTTAACAAATTTTGACCTATATGCTGCTATGTTATGTGATCTATGCTGCTAATTTTCTAGTGGAGTCAATTCTTTTTGCTATAGGATGGAAATTTTTCTGTGAAATTTCTTTATTTTCACTTCTAAGTTTTGACATTTATTTTGTAATTGTAACATCAAATTTATTTTAATTAAAACGTTTTTGACTTCTAGGACCGTTTCAATCCTATCTTCAACTCCATGGTCTTCAATTTCATCCTTGGTATTTCAATACATCACTTTGATGATCTTTATTGCCTCCCCTAGCTTATGATCCAAGTCTTCTTTAATCTCTGTTATGGTTGCCTTTTCTTTTCTTATCAATTCCTCTTGTTTAAAGATAATCTCAATAGATGTTCAGAGCTTTGACATGGTTGAATTGATATCAACCTAGATCCTTTTCTTTGCTTCATATAATGTTTGTGTTTGTGAGTGATTCATCTTCATACTTTTAAAGTTGTTTGGTTAGCTTGAAATTTTTCTGTATTTCAAATATATATGCATTATCCTCTTTTATTTTACTCTCTTCCATCCTCTGCAGTGCTACTTTCAACTTTTCTATTTCCACATTTTTGAGAGATAAATCTTCCATGGCCTTTGATAATCTTTCTATTGAATCATCGCTATCTGTCTCTGTCTATACTGTAGAAGTTCATGCACTTAACTGCTACTATTTTTCCTTTAACAAATTTTTAATATTAGCCTCCATTTTGTATATTTGGATGTTCTGCTCCATAATCATCTTTACAATGTTTTCTTTATCTTTCTCCAGTTGCCCTACTTCCTATGTTTATGGGTACTCTTTTATAGGCAGCTTCAACTACTTTCTGAGTGCTTGTATATCTGAATTTCACCTCTTGATTATCTCTTGAACATTGTTGACATCATTAAGACCCTAGCCTAGCTTTATGACCAGATCTTCTAGCCCTTTTATTTTGGTATCCTTTGCTAAGGAAGACATTATTTCTAACTTGAGTTGTGAATGAATATTATTTGAAGATGTTTGCAATTTAGAAGCTTCCCTAGGTGAACTTCTTAGTGAGGAATAAAACATCTCACCTGCTTATTTTTGGACAACAATATGATATATTGGGCATATCTGCTTAGTTTCAAAAGAAAACATAGAAGTGTTGTAGCCATTTGCACTTTTAGGAATTGGTACTTTTGTATTTAGGAATGCCAACTGAAATTTCCCTCGGTCAGGGTCTAGTGGAAATAATATCCTGTGTTGAGTGGTGTATGACTATTTCTAGAACTCAGTATAGGTGCAAGATTTATATGCCTCATTCTTTTTCTTGATCTATGTAAATCTGGAAAATATATTTTGTTTTCCTAGAGATGGAGAAATGAGAGAAATAGGGGAATCAATAGTTATTTCTTAAGTTTGCTAGAATTAAAAAGAAGGCTTGACTGATAACACTACCGTAGTTTGTTCTTTTGAATTTATGCCTTCTAATAACTCCTCTTCTATATTGATTGATTTCCTTTTGAAAACTTTGAAACCAATTTCTTTAGGTCCTGAACTTATAGGTGACACACTTTCCCTTTGACTTTTCAATTTTTTTTCCTTTAATCTTGGAGTTTCCAAAGTTTTCTAAGTGGAGGTCCATTCTTCTGTCTCTTGCAGTTTGTTTTCTTCTCATTCCTCTTTATTTGCAAACTGTTGAATCTCTAGCTTTATTATATGAACATAAGGTGTTGAATTTTGCTTAGGCCTTATATTTGAAATTATTCCCAGTGTTTCATAAGGCCAATTGAACCTAAGTCTGAATTTCATTTATTTGAGTAGACTATCTAATTCCTTATCTATTTCTCTGGTGTTAACAACAAATGAACCAAATTGTGCTTTTAAATTGAACTGATATTTCTTCTTCCTTGACACAAAATGTATTTCATCCATATTCATCCTCAACCTAATGAATTCTAAATAAAAAGTCCTCATAGGTAGGTAAATTGGAATTTTATAAGGAGGAAGTTCACAACCGTAGACTCTAATTTTTGTAAAATTTAGGTAGAGATACCAGTCTCCAACCTTAGGCTATTCACTCAGATGTAAAATTATTTTGATTTTTGTGGAGACTCTAGGAATTGCATCACTGCTCGAAATACATAATGCCATATGAACAAATTAATTAACGAAATCACTGAAACAATATTCTTTAGTGCTTTTTCTGGCCAAATAGGTACAATGGATGAATGATTGTGGTTTTCTTTGTGAATCCAAATTTTGTAACAGAAATTTAAACCTATATGATAGATGATACAAAATAAATAAACTAGAACACACTAATGTATGAAGGATCCTTCAACATAGAATTTTAGAAATTTCTCATCAATAACATCTGATAAAAACTAACTAAAATAAAAAAATAATTGAGGGTTTCTTTCCAGATGAAAAGTGTGATAGAAGTCCAAGGATGACTTCATCTACCCATTGATAAGTTTGATACCCTAAAACACAAGAAACCATGGAAATAACTTCCCTAGATATCTTTATAAGTATTGCAGAAGAATATGGTGGATTGGTTATGGGAAATTTTGAATTTTGGGGAGGAAAAAGCTAAAAACATGGGCTTGCTGTTGAAAGGTAAGCTTTTGGTAAATTTCCATGAGGGAATCGATCGAAAAATGATGAAGAGGGCCTTGTGGATTGATATGCATGGCTTGAAAAATGGATTCAGGGGTTATTGAGAATACAATTTTTTTTGTTTCTGGTCACTATGGCTCTTTGGCTTGGTAAATAACAACTCTTGCACTAGGTGATGAATTCGAGAAAATGATGTGTTTGGTGAAGACAAAATTGGGGCAACATTGACTCCCAGAAGAAAAATTCATCACTGGAATCCTTAATTTTTTTATATTCCCAATTAATGATTTCATAGAGATTGACGTCACATCAGGTTTCGGTAATTTTATACTGTGTATCGATCAAAGGGAATTCATCCAGGTCAATGATAGGGGCTAAGGTCAGACTCTCTACAACTATTTTAGATTTTCCCTTTTGACTAGCCATTTCAAGAAATTAATAAAACAAAGTATATGTTAAGAAATTACCATGTTGAATTCATGGTTGATAATAAAGAGGATCGCATAAACTAGTTGTTGTTTGGTTTGTCAGATTTCTTTGTGGAAGAATAAAAAAAGGATAGAAATGGAGATAACCAAGATATAAATTTGGAATGGGTTTCAACTGTTTATTTCAAATTACCATTTTTGGTGTGTCGATATTTATTAATTGGAATGTTGACTAGAGTGTTTAATAGATTAATGAATAACTATGCCAATTTATTAGAAGGTTTGGTGATGACTATTTTAGTTGGGGTGGTAGCGGAGTGCTAAATTAGCAAGAGTGTTGGTGCGAGGAATTGACAGCGGGTGGAATTGGTTTGCGGGGTGGGTGGGTAGGCAGTATGTGGTATAGGATGGGGAGGGGGGTCCCATAATATATGAGAGTGTGCCATGTAATGAACAAAAGTAAAGAGAAAATGACTTTGTGGACACCGTTCCCCTTCGTTATCTGTCGGGAGTGTGGGGGCTCTTGCAATTTATTGTTGGCCGTTCATCCAGGTGGGCATGATCTTAAACGTTGAAAGGTGCACGTCATTTAGTTTCTTCGAAATCGACTAATTATTTGGATAAAATAAGCATTTAATTTTCTTTTTGGCCCTGATTTAAATTTTAAAAGAGGCATTTGAATTTGCTCGTTTATTACAAAGTACATAAAATAAATTTTAACTAATTTTTAAAGAAACTTATGCATTTCAAAATAATCAAATGCATAGGTAAAATCGAGTTACAACATTGGCTCCATCTGGGGATTGCCTCCCCTTGTGGGATGTAGAGAACATGCAGATCCATGTTCCTTCTCCTTGGGCTATGGATTCTTTGTTGTGAAAAATCACACTTTCTATGGAAATGTAAAAAGAAAAACGGATATATACAATGCTCATGTTGAAAAATTACTTAGTACTAGATGTAATGATTTAATTGTTACCATTGACTAAAAATGAGAAATATTCTCCTTCCAAATTCTAAAGAATGGAGGTAATATTTCCTTTGACTTATGCAATGCTGAGAGGTCCCAATCAAAGGTTTTCGAACTTTCCTTGCTTTCCATTTTCTTCTCTTCTTGCATCCCATATGAGAACTAAATCACCTTGCCTGAAATCCCTCTCTGTAGCTTTCTTGTCAAACAAAATTTCATCTTGTCCTCATATCATCAAAGTTTGTGTTGAACTTCTTCTCTATCCTGGTTCATCTCAATAATTTGATTTATCCTTCTTGAAAAATAATCAGTTTCTTCATATGAATCTTGTAAAAACTTCATGACTGGAAATAACAACTGAGTAGGGAAAATAGCTTCTATTCCATAAAAAGGTTGAAAAGGATATTTACCAATAGACCTTTTTGGTGAAACTCTATTTTCCCATACTACATATTTCAAATCAGTGTCCCAATTTCTTTTATGATCTGCTAACACCTTCTTGATGAATTTGATTAGACTTTTGTTTGCTTCCAGCCCATTCCATTGTGGATAATATGATGTAGAGTAATGTACGGAAATCTAATATTTTTGACCAAATTCAATCATCTTAATGCTACTAAAAGCTTGAGCATTATCTGTAACTATTCGTCTCGGACTACCAAATATAGAAAAAATGTTTTCTTCAATAAATTTCCTAACTACTGCATTTGTTGCATTCCTTACAAGAATAAATTCTACCCACTTTGTGAAGTAATCAGTTGTTGTAAGTATCCATATGTGGTGACTACTTGAAGAAGGAACTATTTCACCGATGAAATCTAATCCCCACTACAAGAAAGGAGCTTCCACTAAAACTGGAACAAGAGGGTGTGTTGCTAACATCTATTTTCCAACATGTCACCTTTGATCCAACCTGCGCAAACAACTTTGGCTAGTAGAATCTTTCTATAAGTATTTTATGTGTTGGTGGAAGTACTAATGCTGCATATCGAGCTATCACAATTGGCCTAAATCAAACCATATGGTGTTGTAGTAAAACTGTCTATTCAGGAGATACAACTTTTATTGAAGATGACTCAGGTGGATTTGTAGGATTTTTTAGAAACTCGAGATGAACTAGCTTTTGGACTTCATGGATGATATTTTCTTGATCTTCGAAGGCTAAAGGATTTGTATAAATACTAAGTCCCTCTTCAGGGCTGGAAAAATAGAAGGATAAGTATGAATAACCGAGGAAAAAAATAAACACATTTCAATTCAGACAATTCAAGTTCATGCTTTTCTTATGTACTAGATAATTTTGAAAGGGAGGCAAGAAGGTCAAAGGATTCAAGTTGATGAACTAGTAAAGCAGATTGAATATCTACTCCTTTGGAAATGAGTTCAAAAAATTTAGGTTGTAAATATGATAATTCAATAGGAATAGGTATTGGTACAAAAGGCTCAGGCTGTGGTACTACTTCAGGTTGAAAAGAGGCAGAAGTAGAAGTAGAAGCTTCTAGTCTACGTCTAAGAGATGCAATTATTACAAGTCTCTTTGGATATGATAATGGAGAGAAAATTTTAGGATCTGAATGAGATTTAGTATGCCTACGTGAAGCCAGATTTAACTAGTGGAGTTGCCAGGTGAAATATTTTAGCCTGCTAACCTCTTATTCATCATTAAGAGGGAAGTCTTATCATTGTCCCAAGGAAATGAACTTCAAAATTGTTTCACCGATAATGGCACCAATATGATGTTGTATCTTTGTAGGCAGTTACCGGCTCATGAAATTTCCTAAAGCATCTAAGTAAGGGTTTTAATTGAATTGGATGACCAATGCATTAAACCATTAACATATATATAATCCAATTTTTTTGACAAGTTCAAAGGGATGATTTTCATTCATAACAACATAAAATCTTTGAATTGATTTTGAAAGTGGAAAGGGAGAAGATATATGCTATTAAACATTTGAATTGAATACTTACTTCACTAGATATAGTATATGTGAGCAGAATAATTCTACAGTAAAACCAATATATATTCAAGAGATGACATAGTGCAACAATTTAAAGGTGTGAAGGAACTAATTCAAACTAATTGTTCAATTAGCTAATCTCCATAAAGATGATAAATTTGTAGCGAGCTAGTAGTGAAGTTAATACTTAACTTAGCCTTGCCCTAACTCCTATGTTACCTATAATATATGATGAAAATCATAGATGAATATACCACAAAAACTCACATGAACACAAATTTTGTTAAGACCGAAGTTAGAATCCTTTGGTTATCTTCAAAAGCTTTAAGAAAAGTACAATAATGTTTATGGATTATCACAATGGTTCAACCCTTCTTACTTCGAATTACAAAATATTTATAGAGTGTAATTCAAAACTATGTAACCTAATACAAACCTTTACAAAATCAAATCTTATCCAAAATGATTTGGATATAACACACTAATGCAATATAAAAATATACTTTTTGAATTGATTTGCATAATCAACAATCTATTTGAGGGTGTTGTTTGTAATTGTTGCCTGAAAAACTTGTTTATGCTCTTTTTGTTCCTTTCTTCACTTCACTGGCACATGAAAATATGTTTTTAGTTCATGTTTTCCTATCCTTCTGCCATTAAATGTTGCATTTACTTTACTCAATAAGTTCAAGTAGCTTGTCCCATCTTTCATCATTTGGAATTGAGAATTAACCACTTTTATGTATCCTTCATCCACCTTTGTATCCTTTTCAAAAGTTGGTTTAGTAATAAATAAGTGTTGAATTTCATGTTGGATAAATAAATCATATTCTAGACCTTCTATAAATTCCTTACCGCTTGTGATTCCCTTTACTTTAGAAAATTTTGACTTTTCTACTGCTATGTTACGTAATCTATGCTGGTAATTTTCAAGTGGAGTAAATTGTCCACTAGAATATCTTATAGGTGGAAGTCATTTTTGTTATAGAATGGAAAATGTTCTGTGAAATTCCTTTATTCATGCTTCTATGTCTTGAAATTTATTTTCTAATTGTAACATCAAATTTCCTTTAGTCAAAACTTTTCAGACTTCTAGGACTATGTCAGTCCTATCTTCAATTCCCAGGTCTTCCAATTCATCCTTGGTATTTGAATACAACACTTTGATGATATTCATTGCCTCCCCTAGCTTATGGTCCAATTCTTCTTTAATCTCTGCTATGGCTCCGTTTTATTTTCTTACTAGTTCCTCTTGTTCAAAGATAATCTCAGTAGATGTCTAGAGCTCTTACATGTTTTAATTGATATCAACCTAGATCTTTTCCTTTGCTTCAGATAATGTTTGTGTTGTGAGTGATTCAACTACATACTTTTCAAGATGTTTGCTTAGCTTGAAATTTTCTGTCTTTTCGATATATATGCATTATTTATTTTTATTTTATTCTCTTTCATCCTCTGTAGTGTTGCTTTCAACTTTAATATTTCCACATTTCTGAGAGATAAATCTCCCATGGCCTTTCATAATAATTTTGTTGCTTCCTCGTTAGCTGTCTCTATCTATATTGCAGAAGTCCCTGCACTTTTTTGTTGCTCTTTTTCCTTTAACAGTCTTTCCATATCAGCCTCCATTTTTTGTATTTGGATGTTTTGCTCCATAATCAACTTTAATATTTTTCCTTTGTCTTTATCAAGTTTTCCTACTTCCTTAGTTTGTGGATGCTCTATTGTAGGCAAATTGAGTTGCTTTATGAGTGCTTGTATATTTGAATTTCTCCTCTTGATTATCTCCTCAACAACATTGACATCATTAGGATCCAATCCTAGCTTTATCACTAGATCTTATAACCCTTTTATTCTACTATCCTTGGCTAAAGAAGACATTATTTCTAACTTGAGTTGTGAATGAATATTATTTAAAGATGTTTGCAATTTATAAGTTGCCATATCTGAACTTGCTAGTGAGGAATAAATCATCTCACCTACCTATTTTTGGAGATTGATATGATCTATTGGGCATATCTTCTTAGAATCAAAATAGAACACAAAAGCCTTATAGTCATATGCACTTTTAGGAATTGGTACTTTTGGCCTTAGGAATGCCAATTGAATTTCCCTCTGTTAGGGCCTAGTGGAGATAATAGCCTATGTTGAATGGTGGATGACTATTTCTAGAACTCAGTATAGGTGGAAATTTTCAATGCCTCATTCTTTTTCTTCATATATTTAAATTTGGAAAATATATTTTGTTGTCATGGAGATGGAGAAACAGGAGAAGTAGGAGAATCAATAGTTATTTCTTTAGTTTGCTGGAATGAGAAAGCAAGCTCGTCTGATAACAATATTGTTTGTTCTTATGAATTTCTGCCTTTTGATGACTCCTCTTTTATATTCATTGATTTCCTTTTTTTGAAAACTTTGAAACTAATTTCTTTAGGTCCCTAACTTGTAGGTGACATACTTTATCTTGGTATTTTCAATTCCTTCTCCTTTAATTATGGAGTTTCCAATGTTGTCTGAGTGGAGGTTTGTTCTTCAGTCTCTTGCAGTGTTTTCTTCTCATTCCCCTCTATTTGAAAATTTCTCAATATCTGGCTTTGATATATGAACATACGCCATTGACTTTTTCTTAAATATTATCTTTGAAATTATTCCTAGTGGGTCAGAAGGCGAATAGAAACTGAGTCTAAATTTCATTTGTTTGAGTAGACTATCCACTTTATTCTCTATTTCTCTCGTGTTAATAAAAAATGGACCAATCTATGATTTTAACTTGAATTGAGGTTTTTTCTTCCTTAACAAAAAATGTATTTCATCCATATTCATCCTCTTCCTAATAAATTCTAAAGAAAAAATCCTCATACGAAAGAAAATTGGAAGTTTATAAGGAGGAAGTTCACAATCATAGACTCTAATTTCTATTAAATTTTTATAGAGATACCAATATATAACCTTAGATTGTTCATTGAGATGTGAAATTATTTTGATTTCTATGGAGACTCTAGGAACTGCATCACTGCTCAAAATACATAATGCCATATGAAAAAACTAATTAACAAAATCAATGAAACGACATTCCTCTGTGTTTTTTCTTACCAAAGAGGTCCAATGGCTGACTGATTGTGGTCTGTCATATGACTTTAGCTTTTGAAACATAAATTTAAACCTCTCTAAATTATGATATAAAAATAGATAAACTAGAACAAGCTGATGTTTGAAGGACCCTCTGACATTGAAGTTTAGAAATTTCTCGTGAATAATATCTAATAAAAACTAGCTAAAATAAAGAAACAATTGAGGGTTTCTTTCCATATGAATAAACTCATATAAATCCAAGTATGAATTCATGTACCCATTGATCATTTTGATATCCTAAAACACAATAAACCATATAATAACTTACCTAGACATCTATAGAAAAATTACAGAAGAATTTGGTGGATTGGTACTCGATAATTTTGAATTTTCAAGTAGAAAAGACTTGAAAATGTTAGCTCGTTAGTGAAAGGTAAGCTTATCGTCAATTTCAATGAGGGAATCACTCGAAAAATGATGATGAGTTCCTTGGGGATTGATCTACATCGCTTGACGAATGGATTCATGGGTTATTGAGAATAAAATTTTGTTGTTTCTAGCCACTATGGCTCTTTGGCTTGGTAAATAACGACTCCCACACCAAGTTGTGAATTCAGGAAAATGATGGGTTTGGGGAAGATAATATTGGGGAAACATTGTATCCCATAAGAAAAATTCATCATTTTCATGCTCAAATTTTTTATATGCCCAATTATGTACTTCATAGAGATCGAATTCACATTTGGTTTTAATAATTTTATATTGTGTATCGATCAAAGGGAGTTCATATAGGTTAATTATAAAGGGTAAGGTTGTTGAAGAAAGTGTAAATAGGTTTAGTATTCATAAATGTAATTTTTATGTTTGTACTTGTAAAAGAAAAGAATAATTATTTTTATCATTATCAAGAATGGCTTTCTTCCCCATTTGATAGGTCAAGCACATGTTTAAGTGCTTCTAGGAAATTCAAAGAGTCAATGGAATTGTTGAAGACTCATGTAGTCATGTTACACTATGTAAATATATGTAATAGAGTCAAATAAATATGTCAAATAATATCCTCTAAATCAAGGACAAGTCTCCTCTTCAAGTCAGCTCAAGAAATGAATTTTTATGCACAAATTTCAAGTTGGCCTCACCAAATGATCAAGTCGGCCTAAAAGGAGGGAAAAAATACTATACATAGAGTAGTACGACCTCACCATTAGATCATTGAGTGATCTTTGAAATTATCAAATATAAGAGGAAATAAATAGGTGTGAAAAAGAGAAAGAAAAGTACTTATAGGGCAATGAAGAAGAGGAAAGAAATCTGAAGTTTTGGGACTATTTTTGGGCTCCTTTCTATCACACGTGTGAAGGAAAAGAAGGACATTCTATTGCTACAACAATTCAGAAATTGCAGCCCTACAAGAGGTTTTGGTTGGGATAAAAAGAGGTCTCAAATAGGCCTGCATATCAATTGAAGTGGGCCCCATATCAAGCGAAGGAAATGAGAAATCTAGAAGGGAAATCTTGTGCCCTAGATCGGCCACACATGTGAAGAGGATCAATCTCTAATCTCAAGGACATACCTCAAGAAAGGCCTCATTCTCCATCCTAAGTATCAAGGAGAAGGAAAACTACAAAGTGAAGTAGAGAAGGAAAGAAGGACACCAAAGAAGAGGTATCTAAGGAGACCTAGGGTTTTTGCAGTTTCTGGGAAAAAAGCTACGAGTTGTCTGAAGGAGTGTGAAGGAAGAGATCAAGGTGCAATCCAGAAGAAGGCATAAATTTAAGGATAAAGAAAGAGAGATTGTGTCTTGTGCTTGGATGATCTATTGGTCAAGGGTCTATGGTTTGGAATTTTTCAATTGAAGCTTCAATAAGAGAAATTTGCAGAAGGGTTTTCCTCTTAAGGAGAGAGATTTTTTGCCCTAACTAAGAGCCAATATCTTGGGTTATTGTTTCCTTTTGTTTTGGTAATTTTTTTATGAAGTAATAGAACACATACTAATAATAATAAGAGAATATTTTACTAATAATAAAAGTAAAAGTACTTCACAAATTGTTATCGTCGTTAGAATAATCTCACTATAACCTAGATGCCCTAGATTCTTCAACATGGTATCAGAGCTGAGGTTCCATGTCAAGGAAGGGCATCTCAAGAACAAATAGAAGATCAAATCATCAAGATTAAGAATAAAGGGAACATAAAGGTTGTTAGGGTCAAACCCTAACCCCCTTATTTATGTAATAGGATCGAGTCATAGTTATAGTTAAGTAAAGAGTCAATAAAGCCCATATTAATAATTGTAAGTGGTTGACCCACATTTAATGAAGGGACCACAGTTAGTTGCAAATGGGCCATGGTATTAGATAGATGGTATTAATAAGAACCATGGTATTGCCCCATGGTATTGCATGTATGAATCCTATATAAAGGATAGAGACTCCCCTCGAGGAGCATCATGTCTTATTTTGTAATTGAGCTCAACTCTATTGGAGGTTGCCCCCTCGAAGAGGCAAGTGAACATTGCTTTTTGAATAATAAAATACTTGCTGTTATTTCTCATTGTTCTATGTTCTGGGTATATTTCTTTGCATATTTGGTATTCTGGTATCGTCTTGCAGGTTAAGAGAATAACAAGTGGTATCAGAGTGCTTTCCAGGGCCAGTGGGATCTCCAATTTTTAGCTAATTGTTTTTTTTTTTTTGGCTAGAGATGTGTTCCGGCATCTTTAAACCACGGGATCTGTCGTTGAGCGCATAAACCTATGGATTTGGGGAGGCATGCACACAGGAAATACAAGAGGTGGTTAAGCTTTTTGGACTCCCTTGTAACCCCTGTGGTTACCCCTTTGAGTAGTAGCGCATTAGACAAAACCGCACATGGACTGTCCTCCAAGTACCCTCTGGGTATATCGGAAGCCCCCTAGGCTCCCTTGAAACCTCGCAATAGATAAACCGTCGACCGTCTTGCTGCTACAGTACACCGAGAACAACACTTGGGGAGATTACTTGTGCGTACGATAGGGTAGTCGGGTTGTACGGCTAAGGGTACGGTTGATCCTCCTTGGTTAGTGCCCTAAAAGATTGGGCTGAGTACTACTGTCAGACCCTTATGTATATTGCGATCTGTAGCACCTGACACTCTTGGAGACCATAGTTCCCTTCTCTATCTCTGGATCACGCATCATCTTTTCCAGATCAGATCTCACAGGTGGGGTTCTGTCGCAGCAACAACAATCAGTTCTGCCATTCAAATCTATCAAATCAACCATTCAGATCTATTAGATCCATCAGATCCACCATCTAGATCTAGCAGTTTGGGCTCTGTAGCCATTGCAACAATCAGATCCGCCATTCAAATCTGACTAATTGTGTGGGATCCTATACTTGGGCGTGATATTCACAGGACTTTGGGCAGCATTGACTTTTCTGGGATTTGGCTACTATAGTATTCCTAAGTAAGGAGTAAAACTCCGTTCGAAGTAAAAAAAAAAGTCTGAGATCCCCTGGGATGCTTATTGGAGATTTAGCCCATATGAATTAGGTCGACGAGCTAAGAAAGGTGGTACCATTCAATTATTAGTGCCAAAAATTTCGGGCGGTCCCAAATTTCAAGTGCATTGGATTGGTGCATGGTACAAACTAGAGCTCAAGCTATGGCCAATGAGAGGATTGACAACCTTGAATCAACATTGAACGATGTACTGTTGTCGCTGAAGAACTTAACTAAAACACTCTCAAAGGGAAAGATGGAGGAACGTGCAGAGGCATATATTGGCAATGAAAACATTGAGGGTGAGTCTAGCCAGTCTCTTCACCTCTTTGGCACCCACCAACAATCCCAGCTACGACCACCCAAGCTAGACATGTATAAATTTGATGGCTCTCACCCGGCCACATGGATAGCACAAATGGAGCAATATTTCACACTGAATCACATCATGGATGATGCGACTCAGCTTAGTGTAGGTAGCATGTACTTGGACAATGAAAGATGGCAATGGTGGCAATGGCATGAACGTTGCTATATAAGGCCCTTGACTTGGCAGACATTCAAAGAAGCTCTTACGGATCGCTTTAACAATGAATCTAACTTTTTGGGTCATCTCACTAAGCTCTGATAGACAGGAAGAATTTTTCGAATATATTATAGCCTTTGAAGCCTTATCTTTCTACACAGGAGGTCTACACGATGAGTTCTACTTGGAATGTTTTGTCAGTGGTCTCAAAGAAGCCATACAAGCCCATGTTCGACTGCAACACCCTATCTCATGGCTGCATGCTTGTAGGATAGCTCGTGAAGTAGAACATGTGTTAGCGGCCCAGTCCAATTGCCCAAATTTCATAGCCTAGGGTCACCCCACCCAGGCTCAAAGCACTACCCAAACACTCAAGGTTCAAAAGGTGTCACCAGCAGAAATGGAAAAAAGAAGAAAGCAAGGATTGCGTTACTACTGTGATGAGAAATACTCCCCCGGGCATAAATGCAAGGAGCCCAAATTCTTTCAAATTGATGCTACTGATCACAGATCATTGGAGGAAGCCCCACCACCTGAGGAACCAGAGGAGGAAGAAGAGGACAACTAGTAGGAGAATGTACTTGAAGAAGCAGTTATCTCGCTGCCTGCTTTGGCAGGGATTTCTTCTCCCCAAAATCTCAAAATCAGAGGTTTTATTAAGCATCGCCCGGTAGTAGTCTTGATTGATAGTGGCAGTACACATAACTTTATCCATCAAAGAGTCACGAAAGCAGTGTATTGTTTTGTCTGAGTAGTTTATAACTTCCAGGTCCAAATTGCTGATGGTGGGACAATGAAATGTGAAGGCCGTTGTGAAAATGTCAAACTTCAAATGGGGGATTATCAGTTAAAGACCCACATGTTTTCCATACACATGGGAGGGTGCGACATTGTCCTAGGTGCTGAATGGCTTCACACACTTGGCCCAATCACAATGGATTTCCAGAAGTTATATATGAGCTTTAAGTAGAACAACCACACATCCACGGACTCCAGGAGGGAGCTCCCTCTATCATCACCTCACATAGGATGGAAAAATTGTTAAAAAAGGGCCACCATGGAGTTATATCCCAATTTAATGCCATCCAGGCCTTCGAACCCAATTCTCTTCATATTCATCCTGAGATGCAACAGATCTTAAACAACCATCTGTCAGTCTTTGACAAGCCTCATGAGCTTCCACCCTCAAGAGGGGAACATGATCATCACATTACTTTGGTCCCAGGGGCCCACCCACCAAATGTGCACCCATATAGATATACATTCGCCCAAAAGAATGAAATTGAAAAAATCATCAAGGAACTCTTGGTAGCAGGCGTCATTCGTCCCAGCATTAGTCCTTATTCATCATCGGTGGTCATGGTGCTCAAGAAAGATGGGGAATGGTGTATGTGTCCAGACTCCAGGGTCCTCAATAAGTTTATGGTCAAAGATAAATTTCCCATCCCGGTTGTCAATGATTTGCTGGATGAACTAAATGGGACTCAATTCTTTACTAATGTCAACCTTCACTCAGGCTATCACCAAATTCGCATGAAAGAAGTAGACATTCCAAAGACTACTTTCCGAAATCATGAAGGCCATTATGAGTTCTTGGTCATGCCACTTGGTCTTTGTAATGCCCCATCCACTTTTCAGAGCCTTATGAACCACCTGCTCAAACCATATCTCAGAAAATTTGTCCTTTCTTTCTTTGATGACATCCTCATCTACAGCCACACCTAGGCCACACATCTTCAGCAAGTAGATCTGCTCTTGCAACTACTCTACAAGCATAAATTATTTGTCAAGATGTCCAAGTGCTCTTTTGGCATGGAAGAAGTTAAGTATTTGGGCCACATTGTGGGGTGTGAAGGTGTCAGGGTGGACCCCAAAAAGATCTAGGCAATGCAGGATTGGCCTCAACCAAAGACCTTGAAGAGCTTGAGAGGATTTTTGGGTCTCACAGGTTACTATCACAAATTTGTCTGCAATTATGGTCGCATTGCTAGGCCCCTCACTCAAATCCTCAAGAAAAATTCATTCCTCTGGAATGATGAAGCACAACAGGCCTTTATAGCTCTCAAACATGCCATGTGTTCCACTCCAGTATTAGCACTACCCACCTTCACCAAATCTTTTGTGATTGAATGTGATGCTTCTAGTATGGGTATTGGGACGGTCTTAATGCAAGAAGGTCAATCCTTGGCCTTCACGAGCCAACAACTAAGTGGGAATAATCTAGGACAATCTACCTATGAGAAGGAGATGATGGCCATATTACATGCAATAGATACTGTTATAGACATTTATGTGCCTCGCAGCATGGAGCATGAAATGTCAATAATTATAGGGATCCTCAGTCCCTAAACATGTTGTTCTTACCCCTAGAAGAACAAGGTCAGCAAACCACAGCACTTCCCATCAGTTCTCCACCTGAAAACACTTCAAAACAGGCTAATTTTGGATCATGTCAGCTGTTCCACTGAGCATCTGCGCTGGAATGCAACTGCTCCTCCTTGTACCTGCGCTGGAAGTCAAATCTAATGAAGGCTACCTGCGCTGGGCGAGATTGGCCAAGTGGCACAGTCATTCTGCAAGGTGTCAACTGCCCAGGAAGCTTCCAAACTGACACTTGGTTCATGAGATTCGCCCTGTGATGAGTAAGAGGTACTTGATCACCATGTGTAAGCAAGGATCTCCAAGTGGACTTAAGAACTGAAGATTAACTGAAGTGGGAGAGGACACTAGTCAGCTTTATGCCAGCCTCAAGCTGACTCATCCTTTCTCCAAATCTCCTATATATAGAGCTCTTCTATGAGGTCTAAGGAGGCTGGAATTTTGTGTAAAGCAAGGAGGTGCTGTTGGATTACAGTTAGAGCTATTGGGTGATTGTTTTACTAGAGGTGAAGAGGAGAGTTCTTGCTGCTGGGGAGGTGCTGCTGGATTGGAGCCATCATTGGTTGTAACCTTCTCAGAACCCTGTTACTTCTATCAATAAAGTTTTGCATGTTCTCCTATATACTTGTATTGCATTGATGTATTGTATTTACATGTATATTTGATTCACTCTAATCCATGCATCAGTTATGAGTACTTGTATCTTGTAGTTTCCTCTCTCGTTTTGTGCAGGGCTTGTGTGTTGCTGGACCGGTAAAGAGAGCAAGGAGCTGGGAACAAGAGACAAAGAGAGAGGACAAGGATCAACTAAGCGAAGGACACCAGGTTGGTTAATCTTTTCATCCTTCTCTCTGTACTTTCATAAAGGAAAACATCAAAGCTTTACTTTCAGTTGTTGCTAAAGACTGTCACCTTTAGAGTAGGGATAGGGTCATCCGCATCAGATACTTTTCCCCACAACAGATACCTAGTGACCATACTTATTGGGGCGACTTTTCCAAATCCGCACAGACCGTCAAAGCCTTAAATATTTTTTGGAGCAATGCCTATCCTCGCCACAACAAAATAAATGGCTCACCAAAGTGCTGGGATATGATTATGAGATAATTTACAATAAGGGGCACAAAAATATTGTAGCAGATGTGTTATCACGCCAATTTGAGGAGGAAAGTACCCTGCTCGCAATTTGCCTTCCCATTCTAGAATGGATTGAAGAGGCTCGCAAGGAATGGTTTTCACATCCCTGGCTCTCCCAACTCATTAATAAATTGCAGGCTGATCCTAATTCCTTAGCGGGCTACTCGTGGCAGGATGAGATTCTTTGCTACAAGGACATAGTCGTAATATCACCAACATCCAGCCTCAAAAGCCGCATTTTGGCAGAGTTGCACTCATCTCCTACTGCAGGAAATTCATGCTTTCAGAAGAGGTATTCTCGCACTCAAAGATCATTTGTTTGGAAAGGCATGAAAAAGGAAATTCTTACTTTTGTAGCTGAATGCGACGTTTTTCAGTGCCACAAAGGAAAAACAGTCAAATCCCGAGACACATTACAACCATTGCCCATCCCGGCCTCAATCTGGACAAAGGTTTCTATGGATTTCTTTATAGGTCTTCCAAAGTCAGGAAACAAGTCAGTCATCATGGTGGTTGTGGACAGACTTTCTAAGTATGCTCATTTTTGCGCCCTACCCCACCCTTTTACACCAACTTTGGTCGCTCAATCTTTCATGGATCAGATCTTCAAATTGCATGGCATGCCCACTTCCATTGTGTATGATCGTGACCGATCTTCACCAGTAACTTTTGGTAGGAACTCTTCCGACTACAAGGTACCAAACTACAACTCAATACTTCCTATCATCCACAAACTGATGGTCAAACTGAAGCAATCAATAAATGTCTAGAGACCTACCATAGGTGTTTCACTTCAGAAAAGCAACATCTCTAAGTACAGTGGTTACCTCTAGCCAAATGGTGGTATAACACCAACTATCATGCCACCACCAAAATGACTCCATATGAAGCAGTTTATGGTCAACTCCCTCCTTCCCCTACTTCTTATATCGAGGGATGCTCGAAGGTACAAGTAGTGGATCAACTCTTACAGAACTGCACAACCATGTTGGCCCACCTTAGAGAGAATCTTCATCAAGCCCAAAACTACATGAAAGAATATGCAAATCAACATCGCTCATAATGCCAATTTCAAGAAGAGGATCAGGTATTTTTGAGGCTGCAACCATATAAGAAAACATCACTCAAAGACAAGGGTTGTTAGAAATTATCTCCAAAATTCTACGGACTGTATCAAGTACTTTAGCGCATTGGAGAAGTCGCCTACAAGCTAGCTTTGCCACCCACTGCAAAAATCCATCCAGTCTTCCATGTCTCATGCCTCAAGAAAGTGATTGGGAACCATTGCAGAATTCAAACCAGTCTACCTGAAGTGGATGAAGAAGGGTCAATATGGCTCCAACCTGAACAGGTTCTTGACACACGAGAATGGCACCTGCATGGCCGCACGATCAAGGAAGTCCTCGTCAAGTGGAAAGACACCTCTCCGGAAGATGCGACCTGGGAACCAGCCACTATCCTTCAACAGTTTCCACAGCTTCAGCCTTGAGGACAAGGCTATTCTTATGGGGGAGGGCATGTTAGGGTCCAACCCTAACCCCCTTATTTATGTAATAGGATCGAGTCATAGTTATAGTTAAGTAAAGAGTCAATAAAACCCATATTAATAATTGTAAGTGGTTGACCTACATTTAATGAAGGGACCACAGTTAGTTGCAAATGGGTCATGGTATTAATAAGAACCATGGTATTGCCCCATGGTATTGCATGTATGAATCCTATATAAAGGATAAAGACTCCCCTCGAGGAGCATCATGTCTTATTTTGTAGTTGAGCTCAGCTCTATTAGAGGTTGCCCCCTCGAAGAGGCAAGTGAGCATTGCTTTATGAATAATAAAATACTTGCTGTTATTTCTCATTTTTCTATTTATGGGTATATTTCTTCGCATATTTGCTATTATAGTATCGTCTTGCAAGTTAAGAGCATAACAAAGGTTAAACCATCAGATCTACAAGCAAGGGTTCTAGATCCATCAAAGCCAAGGGGGATTGTCATCTCCTCTCCTATATCCATCAAGGACTACGATCCAGGGAACTAGGAACAAAGAAAGCCTTCCATATAAAGGCATCTACAAAAAGGTTCATATAAAAAGAGTTTACATCAAAGACTCATCATCTTCAAGGAAAGTTACTCATATCTAGGCCCATCATTGAAGATCTCCACATCTACACATTGTGAATTTTTTTTATCAACAAGCAAATCTCTCACAAGGAACCTTGAAGGAAGCATCTTGCAGAACTCCCAGATCCAAGAAGCTAAGAGCTCATCAAGGAAACAAAAATATGTCCTTATCATTAACACCCTCAAGTAAGTATTTTCATGTCCTCTCCTAAAAATATCAAAATGTCTTTTTGCAAGGAAAGCAACAAATTAGTCGGGATTGCTAATTTCCTTGCATGGAAAAAGAGTACTGATCTACTTCTCAAAGAGAATGAACTTCTATACTAGATCAAAGAGAGTTTCATTGTTCCTGCTAAGGAACAAACTCAAGCCCTAGAAAAGTTCAATAAGGATGAAACAAGGTCTCAAAGGATTATGATAGAATCCATCGAGGACCCTCTCATTCCTTATGTTTCCAAACTTTAAACATCTAACGAAATCTATCTTAAGTTGGTCGAGCTATTCTCAGTTAGTACAGTTGGAGAAGTGATATCGTTGCATAATGAACTATATAAAATGAAGATATCCATGGAATAATGAATATCTCCCTACTTCATGAAGGTCTCTGAGATGAGAGACCGACTGCAAGAACTGGGAGAAGTTATGTCAGACAGGGAGATGACAATTGTAGTGCTCAATGCATTACCTGAAGAATGGGGCAACTTCACATCAAGTATATATGCCAAGAAGGAAGCTACCCCACTAAATGAAATTTGGTCACTATGAAAAATTGAGGATACTGTAATCAAAGCCAAGGATGATGTGGGATCAAAGGATCATGCATTTGCTGTTATGGCTAAGAGAAAAGGGAAATTTGGCAAGTTTGGTTCTTAGAGAAAGGATAAAAGAGATATGTCCAAAGTCTAATTCTTTGGTTACCAAGAGTATGGAAACTATAAGAGAGATTGTCCTAAGTTAAAGAAGGATAAAAATAATAGGAAACAAGAGGAATTCCACATTACCCAAGAAGTGAAAGAAGAAGATAAGAAGCAGAATAAGGAGGACCCTTTGGAACTCTACTATGATTGAGATTAACGTCTTCACATAAGTCTTATTTAAAGTTTTGGGTATCCTAAGAACATGTAGCAATAGGATAGAATGCATGATTTATGAGAGTGACATCTTTAGGAATATAGGAGCATTATGAAAAGATAGCTGAAATAGAGATATTCATGTAGGAAGGATGTATCGATTGAATGACCTCAGTAATGCATAAAGGAATGATCACAATCAAGAAGAATCATCTTATCAGGCCAGTATCATCCACATGGAGGAACATATACAAGATGAGGACTAATAGAATTCTTTGATGAAATATTCAATAGAAGGTTCATAATATTAAGAAAAGTAAGATGTCCAAATGGGAATTCCACTTATGGGGATTCAAGAAAGGATGATATGTAGGAAAGGAAAGATGTATCAACACAAAGAAGATTGATGTAATATCAATCTAGGAAGTTCTTAAATGGATCTAAGATGATTAAAGAAAGAACTAAGTTGAGGTATGTATGCATCTATGTTTTCAGTTAAAGTCATGTTATCATTTGTATCAATGAGCATGGGGAATTTCTCTAGAAGCATGGTCTAGAATAGGGTAGATCTCTTTTCATTGAGAATATGCACAAAGGCATGGTTCACACAATGGTAAAGGTCAACATGAGAAATGTATTCATATGAAGTATGAGGTGATTGATAATAAAATCCTATAAAGAAGCATATGGAAAAATAGATCTGGGATTAAATAACACCAAGGAAACTAGGAATCAACATCTGTTTTTTTTTTTTTAAGGCATCTCATGGAAGAAGGCCCAAGAATTTTGATAAAGGAAGAAAAATATCAAAGGACCCTTGACACCTAGAAAGGCCTTGGAGATGTAAAAATGAAGGATGATGATAATTCAAGCCAACAACATGTCATGATGGAAATCCATCTTGTATGTTACTATTTGATTTATTTTTATCTTTGATTTCTTGAATAATATCTGGATGAGTTCATGTAGGGCTACTAGAACAAGGGTTGTAAAGTACAAGTACAACTAACACTCATGTGGTGGATGGAAATTCCTAAAAGAAAAATGATGAGGAAGAATTAGCCATATGACAGAGGTTCCAGATATGTATCAAGAATGCCACTTTCCATGGAGAAATGAATGACATGAAAAACTAAGGGAAAGTGATTGATGGTTGATGCCCTACAAAGAAAAAGCTTGACTTAATTTCATGACATCAAGGAAAGAAAGTGATCAAGCAGATGAAGGACCTAAAAAGAAGAAGTTGTTGATGGAAAGAAGAGTCCATAATTGAGAAGGAGCTCTGACAAGTCCCTAATTAAGAGGGAGGTTGGGCAAGTCCCTGGTCAAAGGGAGCTTGGGTACATTCATTCACAAGAATGGGAATAGCTTCCCCAGTTGAGAGGGAGAGATAGACACAACATTATTATATTCAATTGTGAAGAAATAATGGAGGATTGGGTAATTATCTATCATCTGATCCTCTTTCAGGATGTGTAGGGCATCGAAGATAAGAGTAGGAAAGAGGACCGATATTCCTTGAGGGATGGGAACCCAAGATAATAATAGTCCTAGAAGGTCATACTCAGTGAACACTCGGGTGGGTATGTACCTTGAGAGGCAATGATGAAGGTGTCTATAGTCATTGGTCTTGCAAAAATTGTGCTCTGATCTAATGAGAGATAGATTTGTCAGTGAAGGCCTTGTTGTGGAAACATGTTGGTTATTATGATGCTAGAACAGATGGGTTTCCAATCAGATTTCTCTTATGTGAATTCTTGAGATTGAAAATGTCCAAACACCTTGTCATGATTTATGAATACCTCCCTAGTTAAGAGGAAGTGTTGAAGAAAGTGTAACTAGGTTCAATATTCATAAATGTAATTTTGATCTTTGTACTTGTAAAAGAAAAGAATTATTATTTTTATCATTATCAAGAATGGGTTTCTTCCCCATTTGATAGGTCAAGCACATGTTTAAGTTCTTCTAGGAAAGTCAAAAAGTCAATGTAATTGTTGAAGACCCACATGGGCATGTTATACTATGTAAACGTATGTATTAGAGTCAAAGAAATGTTTCAAAGAATATTCTCCAAAGAAATTACAAGTCTACTCTTCAATTCAGTTGAAGAAATGATTTTTTATGCACAAATGTCAAGTCGGCCTCACCAAGTGATCAAGTCGACTTAAAAGGAAGGACATATTTCTATATAGAGAGCAGTGCAACCTTACAATTAGACCATTAAGTGATCTCTGAAATGAACAAAGAGAAGAGGCAAGAAATAGGTGCAAAAAAGGGCAAGAAAAGTATTTCTAGGGAAGTGAAGAAAAGAGGAAAGAAATATGAAGGTTTGGGACTATTTTTGTGCTACTCTTTATTACATGTGTGAAGGAAAAGGATATTTTGTTGTTGTAACAAAACAGAAATCGCATCCCTACAATAGGTTTCGGTTGGGCTAAAAAGATCTCTCAAATAGGCCCCCATATCAAGTGAAGTGGGCGCCACCTCAAGCAAAGGAAAGGATCAAGCTAGAACGGAAATATCATGCCCTAGATCAACCATACATGTGAAGAAAACAAAGCAGCAGTAAGGGTTAAGAGGGTCAGCATCTAACTTGAAGGAAATACCTAAAGAAAAACCTCATTCTCTAGCCTAAGTATCAAGGAGAAGGAAAACTCCAAAGTGAAGTAGAGAAGGAAATATGGACACCAAAGAAGAGGTCTCTAAGGATACACAGGGTTTTTGAAGTTTCTAGGAAAATAGTTGTCAATTGCTATAAGGAGTGTGAAGAAAGAGAACAAGGTGCAACCTAGAAGGAGGCATCAATTGAAGGATAAATAAAGAGAGATTTTTTCTTATGCTTGGAGGATCTATTGTTCAAGGGTCTAGGGTTTGGCATTTGTCAATTGAAGCTTCAATAACATAAATTTGTAGAAGGGTTTTCCTCTCTAGGAGAGATTTTTTTCCCTAGCTGAGAGCCAATATTTTATTTTCATGTTTCCTTTTGTTTTGAAAACTCTTTGATGAAGTAAGAGAACACATACTACTAATAATAAGAGAAGATTGTACTAATAAGAAAAGTAAAAATACTTCACAAATTGTTATCATCATCAAAAGAATCTCACTATAACCTAGATGCCCTAGATTCTTCAACAAAGATCAGACTCTAGACACTAATTTTGGATTTTCCCTTTTGAATGACATTTTAATAAATTAATAAAACAAAGGATAACTTAAGAAATTGGTCGGTTCAATTGATGTCCCACTAAAAAACAAATTATAATTTTTTAATAACTTTCTAACTAACCTTTAACAATTTTTAAATTATTTTATATTTTTATTTATTCACATAATTTAACTAATTTCCATTAAATCTTGACTCTGGTCCTAAAGTCAAAATTAGCCGTTAGTCAAGATAGCCGTTGGAGTCTCTGCTCAGACTATTTAACATGCTAAGCTGGATCTGTTTCTTCAACTTGTCCTGACGATGAACCACACTTGTTGGTTCGAAACGCGTCGACAAATGATTTATCTTGTGATTTACACCGAAGAATTTCTCGTAAACCTGATATGGATCACAGAAGCCTCAATTCAACAACGGCTGATAACACATAAAATTGTTACAACTGGTCATTTTTTAGTATGTCAGAGTTCTTTTAGCGAGAATAACAAATGGATAGAAATGAAACGATTGCCAAGATATAAATATGGAATAGGTTTCCCCAGTTTATTTTCAATTATCATTATTTATGCGTCATGATTTATTAATTCAAGCATTGGTGTGAGAATTTAATATATTAATAGATAACTTTTCCAATTGATGGGAACATTTGGCTATGATTATTTTAGCGGGGGTGGTAGAGAAGTGCTAAATTAGCGGGAGGAATTGGCAGTAGGCAAAAGTGGTTTGCGGGGGGGGGGGGGGGGGGGGGGGTTGGGTAGGTGATATTTGGTATCTGTTATCGGATGGGGTGGTCCCATAACGTATGAGAGCATTCTCTCTAATGAACGACGATAAAGGGAAAATGACTTTTACGAACCGCCCCCCACATTATCTGTCAGGAGTGTGGGTGTCCCACATTTTATTGCAGGTCGTTGATCTAGGCGTGCATGATATTGAGCGTTGAAAGGTGCACGTCATTTATTTACTTTGGCAACAACTAATTATTTCAATGAAATAACCATTTAAAACAATTTTTTGGCACCGATTGAAATTTTAAAAGAAACATTTGAATTTTCTCACTGATTACAAAGTACATAAATTAAATTTTAACTAATTTTGAAAGAAACTTATGAATTTTAAAAGAATCAAATTCATAGGTAAAATTGAGTTACAACATGTACCTCCCTTCAGTTGAAGGTTTCACATTTTTATTATTTTCTATGAGAAAATTTAATACTTAAATTGTTTACAGTATTTGTCTCATCTAGTCATGGCTTCCACATTGGCCCTTACAATTGACCACATATACAAAAATAAGGGGTAGAAAGGAAGGATATATATAGTGAGAGAGTGAGAGAGACAGGGAGAGAGAATAGGTTTAGATGAAGGGATAAATACAAGGAGAGAGAGAGATGCATAAATAGGGAAAGGAGTAGATACATAGTAAGTGGGAGACATAAAGAGAGACAAAGAAAATAATGCATAGGGAAAGCTGGAGAGAGAGCAGAGGGAAACATATGGAGAGTGAGAGAGTTAAATGGATAGGGGGAGAGAGGAAGAGTGGGGGGTTAGAGAGAGATATAAAGAGACAAGGATAGTAAGGTATTATAAAAGGGGAGAGAGATCGATATGGGAGGGATACATAATGATATAGGTATAAAGGAATAGGAAGATAGATAAAATGATGGAGTGGGGGGCAAGGGCTAGAGATGGAGTCTATGTCAGAGAGAGAGGGGGAGAGAGAGAGAACAATGGGGAAAGGAAGAGAGTGGTAATGGGGAAAGGAGGAGAGAGATAGAAATATGGATAGGGAGAGGGTAAGAGATAAAATGGATATTGAAAAGGATAGATAGAGATGAATATTGGGGAGGGGAGAGAGAGTTGGGAAAGAAAAAATAGAGAGGGTGGGGTAGGGAAAAGGGGGGATAGATATAAGACTGGATACTGAAATGGGGAGAAATAGAAAGGAATATGGAAAGATTTAAGGAGAGAATAAGGGCTTAGGGAAAGTGTGTGAGAGAGAAATATCAAATGGATACATAGGGAGAGAGATACAAAGACAAAAGGAAAGGGAAATGGGAGATATATATATATATATATATATATATTTAGAGGGTGAGAGAGACATTGCATAGACATAGAGGATAGAGAGAGGTGGACAAATATGGAGAGATCGATGGGGAAATGAAGATATAGAGAATTTTTGGGAATAGGGAAAGGGAGAGAGAGATAGAAATAGGGAGAGGGAGAAACATGGAAATAGGTAGAGAGAGGGGGGATTCAACAGAGAGAGGGATGAATATAGGAGGAATACATAGGAAGAAAAGTGTTACAAAAAGTGTGAGGGGGAAAGAGAAAAGGAGAGGGTGAATGGTTAGGGAAAAGATGGGGAGAGAGAAGGAGAAGGGAAAGGGTTAGGAAAAACAAGGAAAGAGAGATGGGGGAAAATGAGAGTTCGGAAAATGTTGAGATATGGAGAAAATAATGCATGCGCACTATAAAATGCATGAGAATTATTATAATATGTGTGTGTGTTAATACCACACATACATTATTAATTTAAAAAATATTTAGTGGGAACACCTTTTACCATCACATGGTTGATGAAGTGGCCACTTTCATTTTAGGTTCAAATTGAAAAACCTCTTGGTTTGGTCTGTATAAACATAAACTAATAATTTTTTACAACTTGTTGATTTTCAACCATGTTTCTATATATTCTCTACACTATCATTGCTAATGAAACTGGACGGTTATATAGATTTATGTGCATACTCTCTCTCTCTCTCTCGATATATATATATATATATATATATATATATATATATATATATATATATATATATATATATATATATATATATATATATATATATATATATATATATATATATATATATATATATATATATATATATATATATATATATATATATATATATATATATATATATATATGAGAAATTAATCATTTTTGTTTATATTTCTATAATTATTTTTGGACATATATCAAGTTTATAAAAAATAGAGGTCTTTAATTTTTGCTATAAAATTTTATTGGTTAACCTATTTTGAAATTGGGAAAGAAGCTGCACTATTGGATGAAGATTTAAATAGTAAAAACAGAATCATGAATATATTAAGACCCTCATAATGGGGCCTAAAGGTTAAATTCTTCATTTTAAGGCTTCTATTTTCTTCTTAATTGAAAAAATATACAAAATCATTATTACAAATTATAGAAAAATAGCACTTCACAAGAACCATATGTTATTTACAACCATATAGGTTTGTTTCAAAAAATTCAAAAATTTATATACCAAACATGGATCCTAATGCAAATATATACATTATGTTTTAGAGGAAAAAAATACATATTCTCAGAAAATGCATCCTTTTAAGTTATACCAATTTTTTGTAAATAAAAATTATATATTTAGGAAGAAAACTTGATTGTCTATGTTTCATCCTTTTACATGATATCCTAAACAATTGTATAAGTACTTATAACAATTGTTCTTAGTGATACATTTATATTTTTCCATATTTCAATTGCAACTAACATGTCATAAGTGGGTAGCATTATCTTACACCAACTCAACTAAACAAACTTGAAGAAGAGGGGAAGGATTTCTCTATATGGATATTATGATAATTCCAAATGGATGGGAAATTGAAGAAATCAACCTATAAAATGTATAAATTCAACTTAGGTGGCTTCTAGGAAGTAGACCAAGTCAACTTGGAAGGTGCTTTCCAATATTTATGTACCTACAATACAACAAAGCACTCCTTAGAAAAGTGGGGACGACTGTTCAAATGACTAGTTAGTTGAAGGTGGTACAAGTATGGAGTAAGAATTCCCCTATCAATAATAAGTATGTAATTAATTTTCTTTAACGTATTGAATTCCATAGACTGGACAAAATGTTGGAGCATTTGAGGGTAGTGGCTATGATGGACATTTGTTATGTTCTTATCATTGATAGGTTCCTTAAGGTGGTTTAATATTTTGAAGTTGGTAAAGGCTTAATTGCACCAACAAAAGGTGCTAAACTTAGTGAATGGGTTGGAAGTGTTGGAGTAAATAGGTGATTTGATATTTTGGGTGAATTTTGTGACCTGACCTTAGTCCAATAAAGTTGTATAGACAAGTTAATTGTGAAGGGAAGTGGCTAGTTTGAGTAAGATAGAGTCCATTATCAAGGACATAGCTTGGAGACACCTAACTTGCATTAGTGGTAGATAATTTGAATGTATACAAGCATGGAGGTTTGTCTAAAATTATTATACAAATAATAATATTCGAAAGTGTGACACACAAATAGTCTCATAACCTTTTAAATGGAGGTTGAGTTTCCACAACAACAAAAGGCATTTGTGGGAGGAATGGACACTCAAGTTGCAACCATGATATCCAAAAGAAACAACAACAACATAGGCATTATAATTCACCTATCCCCCGACGAAGAAACACTATGTAACATGTCTCGAATTCCACCAATTATTTCAAGCATAGTCTTTCAAAAGCACATAAACTTGATTTATCATTATTTAACCCTAACTCATAGCCAAAACCCACCTGTAATTATGAGAGAATTCCCATAATGATTCTACCATAATGGTGTTAGCGCTAACCTTGAATCTATTAACCACATGCAATTGTAAAACATTATGCAATTAAAACAAAAAGTGGAATTAATACATTTATATACATATATCAAACCCCAACTAGGGTTTATAGCCAAAATAACACATACTCAACGTCATTAAGAAAATAGAACCCAAAACTAGGGTTTCATTATCATATACATAAATTCTTCTTGGATTGTAAAGGAAACATAAAATTTCAATTGGAAAAAGCATATGCAAAAACAACCATATACAATAGTTCAAATAGATATCTCTAATAAAGAGTCGATTGGTTGCGGTCTCTCCATGTTCCTCCTAGTCATAGACCATGTGGTTCATAATATCAATAATAAGTTAGCCTTATGATGGGGAAGCAAATTCGTAGGCAATTTATTTCTAGTAAACAACAAACCATCGCCATGGTGTCAACCCCAACAGCCACAATCTCAAACTATAGGCTCATTTTGACTCGAATAATACCTAAGTGGCATATCCTGAGTCCCTTGGAAGTGCACAACTTCTAGGGTGGGTTATGGTGGTCCATAATTGTCTTAGCTTGCAGCTCCAAGAGCTCTACTTATTTATGGTTTCCATGTTCCAAACAACTGAATTGAAATAAACCCATCATTCAGTGCTAGAGACTAAATCAGGATTCTTCAACTATCTCTAAACAAAGTTACCCACGAGAAATACATGGCATCAAGCCATAAATATGGTTAAAAAACCTTGAATCCACCAATCTTGCAGATCCACATTCTCATATAAATAATATTGTTTGGTTTCAGTGTGGTTATCCAAGTTACTACACTACTAGCTAGTTCCCGAGTTTAATCCTCAAGACCCCCTGTTTCTTCCATTGCTAAGAGTGTATAATCACTAAGTTATCTAATCAAATTGTCCCTTCAGATGAATGTCTAAATGGATTAATCCTTGCATACTAATTATCTTGATAATAGTACCTTGCAACAAAAAACTACACTTCCTTATATACCTAGCTTCACTTCCCCATGTGGCAATCCCTGATGCCACCTGGGCCCAAGGGTGAATACCTTTCACAAAAAACCCAACTCTTGCCCTTTTTTCCCTAGATTTGCACCCCCCATATTATTTCAGTGGAGTGGGAACCACAACTAGCCTGATTTATTATTGTTAAAATATTTGTACAAAAGTAATTACAATATGGCTCTCCAACCAATTAGCCATTAAAGTCATATAAATTTTGGCATGTTGGCCCACAATATATTTTAATATGGCTACATTGGAACACATGCCTCATAATGTAAACTCTAGCTCAATAGCCTAATTTTCCAAACCATCTTGTTCACCACCCTAATTGTTGCTATGTGTTGTTTATATGGGCATTCTCGCCTTATCATGTTGTACTTGGCCCATTGGCTTGACCATGCGGATAGTTCTAGAGACACCCCAAACTCAATATCCACATACATACATATAAAAAACAAGGGTAGATAAGGGGTCTTAAATTCCTCCCTGCCTTATTTTATGTGTTTTCCTCAATACATCATATATACACTACTACAAAGAGGGGGGTTTTAAGACAATTTTTGAGTAAATTGTCTTAACATGACACAAAAAAAGCTTGTAAATTGTCTTAAATATTGTATTTATAAACACAATATAGAACATAAGTATTATCGTCTCTTTAAATAAAAATGATTTTTGTCTCTCAAGAGACTATGGGTATGATTAAAGACAAATTGTCTCTATAGAGATAGTATGTTTTTAATCCTAGTCGAGTTATTTTCTTTATAAAGACAATACAAAATTCTCTTTAGAAACAAAACATAGAATGTGAAGATTAATTCATGTTAGGTCATGATGGAATTGAACCACCAACCTCGTTCTTATAATGGAGGTGCTCTTCCTTTGAGCTAGCACCCTCTAAAGAAAGTGTGATCTTGATTAGAAAGACAAAAATAAATGAGGCAAAATATACCATCATATTAGTGAAGAAACATTATGTTACCTATTGCTACATGATGAATTTCAAACAAAAAGAAAAAATTGTACATGCTACTCACTACACATCACTTCCTCAACTCCTTTTTGATAAACTTCTTAAGATATTTATATAAATACTTTTCCTAAAAAATGAAAACACAAGAAGCACTTCACTACAAAAAATTTAGTATAAAAAATGAACATAATTCAATACTAGAAATTTAATATCCTTGTAGAATTTGATCCTAACATCCTTTTTTAAATTATTTATACCAACCTTATAGAAACATTGATCCCAAGGGGAATTGTATATGAAAGTGAAACATTGATCCCAAGGGGAATTGTATATGAAAGTGAAACATTGATCCCAAGGGGAATTGTATATGAAAGTGAAACATTGCTAAGGATGCAAAGAACCAAAATCAATTTGAAAGAAAAATAAAGTAACTATTGGTCATGGAAAATAAAATATCACTATTAGCTTTATGTGTATATAAACTTGTTAGATATGAAATGATTTCCATATGGAGAGAACTGACATCTCAAGTTTTTGATTAGGCAACAAACCAGAGAGGAGCATTCAAAATACTAGTACTTCAAGCTGTCAAGAAACATATGAATCTTAAATTTGGAAAATAACATAATAGCATAATCAAAAATTCAAGAATAGTGTAATAAGTAAATTGATTCCCACGGGTTTCAAAATTTTAGTATTCCTTTCATTCAACCAATTGTAGAAATTTCAGTTGGATGGTGAAGTTTCTCACAAGGGATTCATGGCAACAATAGGACCATGACACTCAAATCCTACAACAATGCACTTTACACCATAAATTTGTCTACAATTATCTACTCCTTTGATACTTCATTAGATGTGGAGAAGGGAAATGAAGAAGGAGGAGGAGGGACAATGATTATATCTTTCAGTTGTCTGAAATAGAGTCTCGAACAAAGAAGAAACAATAATGGTCATCATCAATCCAAAGAAGAAGAATAATATCTTAAAAGAAAAAATAATATTTCACACTTTTAGGGCATCAAGGCAAGTCTTAAAAATCCCATTCCTTCAAGAAAATAGCTACCCCATCCTCTTTCTCAAACAATCCCTGACCAATCCACAAATTTTGATTATCACATGGTATTTTCAAACCATAAGTTGAGTGTTGCATCACTAGATGAGATATGTAGGAATCTATTAGAGTTTTGAATAAAATTTTTAGCACCTACTATCTTCCAAAATCACCGCAAAAAAAGATTCTTCAAATGATCATGCCACTAGGGTTTCATTTCAGGTTCTCTATGAGAGCAACATGGGCAAAAAAAAAAACTCTACATGAAAGTGCAATACAAGCATCAAATATTTAGAGACATGATGATTATTACCATCGATAAAAATAAGTTTTTAGTTGATGATTGGATTGAAACAACATCTGAATCGAGTATAAATGTACATCAACGAAAACACATAACGAGCTGAATCACATAATCATGTATGCCAATCACTCTAGAGTCTACTTTTCTGCTAATATAATTCAGTGTAATGTTCACCCCTGGCCACCCATGTTCCTCTTCTATTACATGCCTCAAAAACTAATAAAATATTTCCCTAGTCACCCATGTTCCTGTTCTATTACATGCCTCAAGTTGTGTAGTTAAAAACTAAAAAAATAATTCAATATTTTTTAATTTTGTAGACTGCAAATATGCATGTCTTTTAACATAGTTGTTCCCCAAAATCAAATCATCTTATCAACCAGATGGATGCTCAAGGACACCATCACCTTGTGTGAACTTTTGTTGAGATTGTGTATGCCCTGCCAATGGTGAATGTAATGGGCCTGGAGCAAGTGTTGCAAAAGGTACAACTTTCACCTATTAGTCTTATCAGTCCTACCTTAATTAGAAAGAAAGTAAAGAATGTAGGAGTAAATTCTTAAATAAAATAGCATCCATGGTAATCACACTTGCATCCATGGTAATGATGCCTACCGGAAGAATTGGTCCTAGGTTTGTAGCAAGTAATAAACTTGTTCTTTAGAAATACATTTGCAAATTCTAAAGACGCTTGACACGTTAGATATGCATAGGTTGCGATAAGAATTGAGCTTGAAATGATGTTTTGTGTAGCACCATTATCTCCATGCAAATCCTTTGTATATGGACCATCTATTTGCATTATATGTAATTATTTATAAAGATTTCATTTCTTTGTCAGATATATACATTAACAAAAAAAATTGACAACTACAATACCTGAATTTTTAAATTGAAGGCTTTAAAAAAGAGGCCCATACCTACCATTTGTTGTATGAACAATGGTCATAAGTCCCTCAACAATACCAAATTATTCATTCAGCACATGTATCTAGTCCACGAGTAATCATTTTAGTTTTTACAGTGATCTAAGTTTTACACATAGTTGTGACTCAATAGAAGTATGGTTCCAAGATGGTTTTCATATAGTGAATCATATCACATGTGCCATTCATTTTAAAAATAAACCATGTGTGAAATGCCTAGATACAGTTAAAATCAATGAGAGTAACAGATATCCAAATTGTATTTGAAAAGAGAAACAAATTCCATGTTCAATATCGTTCCTAACTTATACACATTGAAACATATATACGTTGTTAAAAATTAGTCTATTCTTCGAGTGAAGAAGAAAATGAGGATACCATCCTTAATAAAGTGCTACATAATACAAAAAAATGTCACTTTTGAAACACAGTAACTCTAGATACATTGAAATATATCAAAGGATTTATGTTGTTAATTCATACTCAGAAGGCCCAACTTTACTTCCTCTAAGAAAACAATGCCTATATGGTAACTAGTTAATAGCTTAGGTAAATGATGCAGGAGCATTCGACCCAAGAGAAAATCATTGTAATTAAGAAGAAATAGAGGGCTAATGTGCTTTAGGGAAGTTAGCTTCCTAAGTCTCAAGTTAATGTAATATTTGGGATTTTAAGTGATTTAATTAGATAATGTGAGATGTTTGTAAATCCTCTCGAATAAATGAGAACATGAGTGGGCAATAATGACAAAAGAGTCTAAAGTCAATTAGGAATCTTTAAGTAGTTCCATGATTTGAGGAACTAAGGAGAGCTCTTAGGAATTAAATGGAGATGAGAAGTGGACATAGAGGATAAAGTACATCTAGGAGTCAGTTCAGTAGATTTAGGAATCGAACCAGAATTAGTTCAACAGAACTTTTTGGTATAAATGTAAGCCTACGGGAAGAGAAGAGGAGAGGCCACAATATTGAAGAACAGGTTTGTGAGAGAGAGAAAGTCTCAATTGTAATCAGTTGTTCATATATATATATATAGAGGTTCATTCGGAACTGTGTAAATGTGTGAATGACTATTGAATGATTGAATTACATGTAAACTATGAATTCATAGGTTCTGTGACAGAGGTTGCAGACAGAGTTCTATATAATGCGCAGAGGGAGAGAATGATTCAGAGGAATCATCACGGATCTTAGAATCCAATTGAAGAAATAGAGTGAAGCTCTCGAGAGAAGTAGCGAAGTGAGAATGCGTAGAGGAGTTAAGCTCAAAGGGAGTTGAGCAGCGGAAGTCGAAGAGTGGAACCCTTTGAAGAAACTTGAAGGAAAAACCGAACCATAGAGAAATGCTAAAGAAACAACGTAAATTCTAAGTAAAAAGGAATTGCGGAAGAAATGAAGAATTGATGAACAAGAATTGTTAGATATCGAAGATCAACGGCCCAGGTGGAATCGTAGCGGTTCAGCCGGGTTTTTTTTTAATTCATGCATTATTTAAGTCCTGCAAGCATAAATCTGATTTACATTGGAAATCGGCACAAAACACAGAACCGGATCCGAAATCCGGACTTGAAAGTTTATATACAGGACCCTATACCCTTATTGGGTCCGTAAGGCAATATCGCATTGACGGACTATTTTACATAGGGGCAAATCTTGGGCTTTAAGGACTTTTGATTACGATCACATTGTTTTATCACATCAGCGGGAAGCCTTGGGTATTATCGGAACCGGTCATGGGCCGAAATAGCAATGCGCGATAATGTGATAGGTCGATATTGAGATTAAGTGATGAAGCCGATATACGATGATTGGCGATTGGAGTTATCGGCGTGTTAGAGAATGGAATGATTGGTGGACCCGATGATATTTATATATTCGGGTGTATAGCCTTTGAGTTCCGGCTTATATGTTTTGGAGTGTGGTTTTTCGTTGTTCCCTATGTATTTGCGTTAAAGTGGTGCGGTCTCGGTTTTAAAGGAAAATCGCATATCAGAAGGTGGGAGGAGGTGTGTATTAAAGAGACCCCATGGAGGAGAGATGCCCTATTGCGATCAATGAAAAAGGGGAAACCTCGAGAACTGTGTAGAGGCCGTACCAAGGCTGGAAGGTATGTTTGGGAGAATTTCCTTTGTAAATGGGTTAGAAGGGAAAATAGCATCGATGAGAGATTTATGTGTTAAAACCATATGTAACCAAAGTTAAGGAAGGAAAAGGTTATATGTGCGGGTTTAAGGGTTAGCGAAGGGTTTAGAAAGGTTGTGAAGAGGTTTAAAGTCCCGATAGGAGGATTATAATGAAAAACTAATAAGAGTCTAAACTAAGGTTTATGCGGGGTGATTAATTTCCGATGGGGAAGGAAAATGTGGGTGAATGATAGACTTGTGGGTCTATAAGTCATTCTACATGAGTGTTATGAAACTAGCTCAAGAAAAGATAGAAAAGAAAGATCAACGCCTTAGAATTCAGCCTCTTCGAGGGGGCAACCTTCTTTACATTACATAAATGAACAATTCTTGGATGATTCAAATGACAAAACCTCCTTTCTATATATAGGAGTCTAAGGAGTCACAATATAATCCAGCCGACCTAACAATAATAATATAAAGCCACAAAAATAACAATAGAGGGATTCTATGGGGCACAATAATAACAATATGGGGGCAATAGGGGCACAACAATATTAATAAGAGGTATAACTACAATAGTAATGGGGTAATCACTAGTATTATAGGGACCCAACATGCCCCTCTCCTTCAAAAAAGTGTTGTCCTCAACGCTTGAGTAGTTCTGGATACTTCTGCATAAAATTCTCATCCTCCCATGTGGAATCTTCAGCGGATAAGTTCTTCCACTTGATAAGATACTCTGAAATTGATCGATTTCGTAGCTGTCGAGTTCTTGTTTCTGTGACTGCTTCTGGTTCCAATATAATTTTTCCTTCCTCGTCAAGTTCTGGCAATATTGTTTGAACTGGGAGCTTGTCGCCTATAACCTTCTTTAAACATGAAACATGGAAAACTGGGTGCAATCGAGAAGCTGCAGGAAGCTCCAATTTGTATGCCATAGTACCAATCTTTTGCAACACCTTGTACGGACCATAATACTTTGGTGATAATTTATTATCCTTCTTAGCTTGCTTGAGGGACATTTGCTTATATGGTTGTAGCCGTAGGAATACCCAATCACCTACATCAAAACTTCTTTCACTGCGATGTTGATCTGCCTGTTGTTTCATTCTATTCTGTGCCAACACGAGGTTATCCTTTAAGAGTTGGAGGACTTGTTGTTGATGTTCGATGTGATGTTCCACTGCCTGAACCTTAGAATTTTCTCTTAAATATGATGTGATGGATGGTGGTTGATACCAATAAAGTGCCATAAATGGGGTCATTTTTGTTGTTGTATGGAAGGAAGTGTTATACCACCATTCAGCCAGAGGCAACCATTTGACCCATTGTGTCTGTTTATCAGATACAAAGCAACGAAGATATCCTTCCAAACATTTGTTTACTATCTCAGTTTTCCCATCAGATTGAGGATGATAAGATGAGCTATGAGCTAACTGAGTACCAAGACAAGAAAATAATTCTGTCCAAAAATTTCAGTGAAAATGGGATCTCTGTCACTTACAATAATCTTTGGGTTTCCATGTAGCTTTTGAATTGTTTCCATAAATGCAGTAGAAACTGTACTGGCTTTAAATGGATGTGATAATGCAAAAAAGTGTGCATACTTGGTAAGTCTGTCAACTACCACCATGATGACACTCTTTCCCTCAGACTTGGGTAAACCTGTGATAAAATCCATTGAAACCTCCTCCCAACGTTGGCTTGGAATGGATAAAGGTTGTAATAGACCCGGTGTCTTAATTGTTTCAACTTTATTTTGTTGGCAAACCAAACATTCCGCCACAAACTTTTGAATATCTGATTTAAGGCCATCCCAAAAAAATTCCTTCTTAACCCTGTGGTAAGTTTTTAAAAATCCTGAGTGCCCTCCTAAGGGAGAAGTGTGCAATTCCATAAGAATCTTTTGTTTTAGCTGGGAATTCTTACAGAGGTATAAGCGATCTTTGTACCATAACGAATCATTTTGCCAGCTAAATGTATCAGACGTACTGGAATCTTGTTGTAACTTTCGAATAAGTGCCCACACTTCTTCGTCATTCTTCCATTCCTCCCTTGCTTCATTTATCCAATCTGGTTGGATAATAGAAATGGCGCACAACAATGCTTCCACATCCTCATCCTTTCTTGAGAGTGCATCTGCCACCACATTTTGCTTCCCTTTTTTGTAGATGATTTCAAAGTCATAACCCAACATCTTTGTGACCCACTTTTGTTGCTCTTCAGAGGATAATCTTTGTTCTAAAAAGTATTTAAGGCTATCATGATCCGTTTTTACCTTGAAGTGTCTTCCCATTAGGTAGGGTCGCCATTTCTTAAGTGCATGGAGTATTGCCAACATTTCCTTCTCATAAATAGCTTTGCTTAAAAACTTTCCCTTGATTGGACGACTTTCAAAAGCAATGGGTCTTTCATCTTGCATTAGAACAACACCAATTCCATTTCCTGAAGCATCACATTCCACAATAAAGGTTTTTGTGAAGTCCGGTGTAGCTAAGACTGGTGCTTGGCACATTGCCTCTTTAAGATGTTCAAGGCCTTTGTTGCTTTCGGAGTCCATGAAAATGCATCTTTCTTCAATAATGTTGTTAGAGGTGCTGCTATTCTCCCATAATTCTTAACAAACTTGCGATAATACCCTGTCAACCTGAGAAATCCTCGCAGATGCTTTATGGATGTGGGGATTTTCCATTCCTTAATGGCTTTAATTTTGCTAGGGTCTACCTTAACTCCTTCATGAGATACAATAGGACCTAGATTCCACCTCCTGGACTCCAAAGAAACATTTGGATCTTTTTGCATATAATTGTTTCTCCTCCAATAGTTGTAGCACCCTGTCAACATGTTCAACATGATCCTTCCAAGACTTGTTGTAGATTAGTATATCATCAAAAAATACTAACACAAATTTTCTAAGGAATGGTTTGAAAATTGAATTCATCAAACCTTGAAATGTTGAAGGTGCATTGGTAAGGCCAAAAGGCATGACCAAAAATTCATAATGACCCTCATGAGTTCTAAATGTTGTTTTCAGAATGTCTTCAGTCTTCATTCTGATTTGATGATATCCTAAACGAAGATCCAACTTGGTGAAGTAAATTGATCCATGCAATTCATCCAGTAATTCATCAATGACAGGAATGGGGAACTTATCTTTAATAGTGAGCTTGTTGAGCTCCCTATAATCTGGACACATGCGCCATGATCCATCCTTCTTGTGCACCAATACTACTGGAGTAGAGAAAGAACTTTGACTCGGTTGAATTATACCAGCCTCTAACCATATGTTCAATTTCACTCTTTTGGACATAGGGATATCTGTACGGCCTGATGTTTGGAGGAACACTTCCTGGAATCAGATGAATAGCATGATCATGATCACGCATAGGTGGGAGACCTTTGGGAGTCTCAAATACCTTGGAATGATTGTCCAAGACTTTTTGGAGATCTGGAGAAATAGATGATTCCGATGTGGAAACATCTAGCGAACATAATTGTGCAATTACACCACTTTGATCCCTTTTTAGAAGCTTTGTCATACCATTAGAGTTGATTATCTTTGCTGGTTTCCCTGCAATATCCCCTAATTCAACTTCCTTTCCTTCCGTAGAAAATTTGATGAAAATTTCTTGAAAATTAAAAGCTATTGTACCCAAGGATTGTAGCCATTGGACTCCTAGTACAACATCAGCACCTCCCATTGGAATGGAAAGCATTGGGCTAGTCAATACATATTCTCCCATGGATAGCTTGATATTATGGCACTTTCCAGAGAAATTTATTGTTCCTCCATTTGCAATCATCACTTGACACTCTGGTGCTGGATATAGGAAGCAATTCAATTCTTTTGCTACTTTACAATGAATAAAATTGTGGGTGCTTCCTGAATCAATCAACACTATTACCTTTTTCTTCTTGATTTGTCCTTCTATCTTGATGGTTTGAGGAGTGGTAATTCCAGCCAATGCATTACAAGATATGGTCGGATTTATTTGTTCTTCATCTAGGCTTTGTTCCTGAAGTATATCCTCTTCTTTTGACCTTTCTTGCTCCTTTTCTTCTTCCTCTTCACAATCTATGTAGAATAATTTCTTCTCAGCACACTTATGACCTTTAGTGTATTTTCTATCACAACTGTAACAAAGCCCTTTTTCTCTTTTTTCTTCCAATTGTTGTGGTGTCAACCTTATAGGTTGTGGAAGACTAGGGGCAACAACACTTCCGTCTTTATAGTTGTGAGTGGTATGCTTCCTGGTTGCCATAATTTTGCTTTCCATTTTTCTTGCTAACCTGAATGCCTTCTCTAATGAATCAGGTTCCCAAAGGTGAACATCATGTTGGATATTATCTTTTAAATACCACATGAACACATCAATCCTATGCTCCTCTGGAATATCTTTTACCCTTATGTTCAATTTTTGGAACTCCTCAATGTGCTCCATTATTGAACCCTTTTGTTTGAGACTTATCAATTGGCTAAAAAAAGTGTTGCTTTTTGTATCCTCATAATGTGCTATCAATTATTCCGTAAAAATTGCCCAAGTGATAAATTTTTTACGAGAACAAAGCCATTGATACCATACAAACTGATTTGGTTCCAAATATAAAGTTTCCATACGTACCTTTTGTGTGTTTTGCACATTATTGAGATCGAAGAATTGCTCCATCTGTAATATCCATGTTGCGGGATCCTTGCCATCAAACTTCCTCATATCGATTTTTGGAATATGGTGGGTCTTCGATCCAACATTAGAGTCTATGGAATCATGATTAACATTTCTTTTGTTCTCATCATGAGTTTCCTTTACTACCCTTTCACCATTAGTGACCCTTTCTTGTAGCAACTTCTTCAATTCTTCCATGTATGTCTTCAAATCTATCTTCAAATCGTCCATCTTAGCTTCTATGCCTTTATTTAAACCATCCATCTTAGCTTCTACATCTTTCTTTAACCATCCATCTTAGATTCTGTTCCTTTTTGTGCAAGTAACACTTGTTGCACTTGGTCTCGTAATTTTGTTATATCATGTTGCATTTCTTCCTCTTCTCCATAAGTCATGCTTGAGCTTTCAGGTTGCTTACTAGGTGTTTGAATTTTCTTTCCTCAGGGCATCAATTACCGATAATAATGCTTTACTATGCCCTTTGAATTCCTTCAAACCAAGCTTACGTAAAAAATTTAAAAAAACTACACACCTTTTTTCACTTTGTAGAAGCCTGATATTGAATCTGATGTATCTCTGTAATTTTGAATCATCCAGTTCTAAAATTGTGACCTGTAGTAGCCTTTTGTGTCCTCTTTCCAATTCCACTAGTCTGATCCAAATTGGATTCTCCAAGAAGGAGTTATGCACAATCTCCCGCAGTGACCTGATTATAGACTAGTTCAGTAGAGCGAACTTGTATGAAGTGCCACGTTTCACTGTTTTGACTTTTGACTCTGAAAAATACATAAAACAAAACTAACATTCGTCCTCTTTCTGTACCTTCTTACGAAATTTCAATCCGATGCTTAGAAATAAAGTTATGACTATTTTCCTAGGTCACCTATTTGGAATGTAATTCAGGAGTCTGCAAAAAGACCAACTTCCTCAGATCATATCTCTGCAAATATAGCACGAAAAGCTTTGAAATTCAGACCCGAGGTTCAGCACGCTTTCTTCTCAAATGGGTTTTTTTTTCAACTTTTGAAATGTCACAGAAAAAAATTTATAGCGAAAATTCTACGATGACCTGTTTGGAGCAGCGAAACCCTAGAATCCAAAGCTCTGATACCAAATGTTATGAAACCAGCTCAAGAAAAGATAGAAAAGATAGATAAACGCCTTAGAATTCAGCCTCTTCGAGGGGGCAACCTCCTTTACATTACATAAATGAATAATTCTTGGATGATTCAAATGACAAGACCTCCTTTCTATATATAGGAGTCTAAGGAGTCACAATATAATCTAGCCGACCTAACAATAATAATATAAAGCCACAAAAATAACAATAGAGGGATTCTATGGGGCACAGTAATAAAAATATGGGGGAAATAGGAGCACAACAATATTAATAAGGGGTATAAATAAAATAGTAATGGGGTAATCACTAGTATTATAGGGACCCAACAACGAGACTATAAAAAGGGGCATTAACCATTAGAGATGGAAAATTTGACTCCTTCGTGAGTTAAATACCTAGGACATATGTGTTTATGCATTTTATGCATACTGTGGGTGTAAGCAGGTGTAACCATGCATCATTTGGTATCAGAGCCAGTTTTGTAATTAGAGCGGGGAAAGATTTCCTATGAAAAGGAGTTTTCACATAGAAGAAGGTAATGTGCATAAGGGTACAATAGAAGATTGTAGAGGAACTTTTGGAGTTCTTGGGAAATTGTAGCAGTTCCAGCAGAAGCTTGGAGTAGATAGGAACAGAGGATTCCTTGAAGGAAAGTGAGAGAAAGATTGCTTAGTACAAGTTTTGAAGGAAAGAGGACTTGGAGACCAAACAGAGGACAATCCATTCAAAGTGCAGAAGAATGGGAGAATAAGATCATACATAGATCTTGGAGGTAAGATAGTGTGTTTTGTTTCAAACTGAAATCGAAGATTGTGGTTGCATATGAAACATCTCAGCAAAGGACAGCAAGAGAAGCTATGAGAGGAGAACTAGACGTGTTCTTGAAGATAGAGTAAGGAAAACACTTTGAATGGAAAGTGGTAGTGAACCTGAAAAATCCAACAAGAGGTTGGATAGAGAGAACAAATGAAGTGTTATCAAGAGAGAGTGAGAGATTTTGGAATCCTAGAAGGAGCAAAGGTGTTGCTCAAGAGGAGGTTCTAGATAAAGGACCCATGCTTACCAATAGACTGAGTGAGGAGAGTTTAGTGAGGTAAGATTACAACAAGGAGGACTAGCCATTGTAGAGGCTTATTGTAGATAAGTGAGGAGCTCATGAAGAAAGAGGAGAAGAAGATGACTACTGATAGTCATAGCAAAGGTCCAGAGAGAAGCCACAACAGAGGATATGAGAAAGAGGATTCCAAGGCAAATGGCAAGAGGATGAGTCAAGAGGAAATTGACAAAGAGATTGCCGAGTTAAAAGAACAACTCGATGCATTAAGAAGAATACTAGAGGAAAACCAGAGACTAGGTTGGGTCTTGAGGAAGAAGCCAGTGGAATGGCATGAGATGCAGAGAAGGCTACAGCAGAGGCAACTGAAGTGGCTTATGGAAAAACTCAAGGAAGCTAAGTTGGAAATGGAAGAGTCCATTTGTGAACTAGAATAGGGAGAAATTCTAGGAGAAAGAGAAAACGAAGAATTGAAAACTGAAACTTCAAGTGAGGCCAAAGGGTCACATGGTTTTAAATCTGACAATTTGTGTATGTTTGCAGGTGAAATATGTAAGGAACGATAATTTTCTGATATTGTCATAAAGGAGAAAGAATACCAACAGAATCTAAATTCTGTTCTGGAAGAAGATGAGATAGATAGGTCTCATATATAGTTGGGGAAAGATACCAAGCAACCAAGTGAAGGGCTTGAAGAGATTGAAGAGGAGACCATCGAAGAATTTCTAAGTCACAAAGAGAACTTGGAACAGTAAGGAGATATGATGGTTGAAGCATCAAGTGAGACCACAAGGTCTTATGTTTTTAAAATTAATAGTTTGTGTATAATGGTAGGTATTGCAGGAGAAAAGCAGCCTTTTGAAGATATCTTTAGAGGAGATGAAGATCTAGAAGCAAAAGGTGACAAAGAAAAATTCCTAGAAGAAGAAGAATTTGATTGCATACAGAAGAAAAAGTCTACGGATGAGTTTATAGAAGCTGTCATAGAGGAGAATATTAATGCAGGTGGTGAGGCAAGAATAACTCTGGGAGAAGAGTTATGGAGGGACAACAAGGCAAAATGTACTAAAGAGGAAGAGACTATGTTAGCTGAAGACATAGTAAAGGATCATCAATTCACCATGATGATAAGCACAATGGAAATAGCCATGGAAGCTATTGAGACAGTCAGTAAGAAAGAAGGACATCTACTAAAGGATGTTAGGGAAGAAGAAGACTATGCAAAAGACTTAGCAAAGGGAAAAAGTACATTTGATGATTTATCAATAAAAAAGGTGTGGAGAATTGTGTGAAATTTCCAAAATCTACTCCAATTGAAATTATTGAGTTATATAGAAAATTAGATTTTCAAAGAAGGGAGTTGAAAAAAGAGAGGATAGATGTTCAAGAGAGATTGTTGAATAAGGAAAGCAAAAACATTATCATGAATGACAATCATATGAAAAAGGAGATGGATATGAAAGTTCAACAGATTGACACTGCAAAGGAAGGAGTTAACTATGGTGGACAAGAACATGAAGATATCATTAGAGAGGATGATGTGGAAGAGAGACTATTTGACAGTCTCATGAGTTCTTATGGGAATTCAAAACAGCATACTGATGTGCTGATAGAGGAGAAAGAAACAGAGCATCAAACTGAATTGTTGCCAAAGGAAGATAAGACACAGAAGTCTTATGTTTTTTATTTTAACAAATGTTTTGTGAGTGCAGGTTTTGTTGTAGATGTTGGAGGAAATTTGGCAGTGATGAGCAGCCAAATAAAGATGAAAGAAGAAGATTCTATGGAAGAATTTAATCATGGAACACAAATGTTCAATTGATGGAGAGAATGCTGGAAAATCATGATTCAGTGCAAGAGGGTAAGGATGAAAAGGAGGCAAAAAGCAAAGCAAAAGTTGGAACAAGAGCAAAAGAAGAAGAAAAAGTAAACCAGCAGCTACAAAGAGAAAGTAACCAACAGTAGTTTAAAGAATTAGTGGATAACAACAACAACCTAAAACAAAGAGAAGGAGGCAGAAGTAAGAAGCAAAACATGGACCAGTCCAAGGATGTACTGGCGACAAAGATTGAAGAGGTGTGGTAGCTGATGGTGAAGCAGTCCAAATGGAGGAAAATGGTAGTAGCAGGAAATATGATCAATTAGAGTTTGAACCTGATTGAAAAGAAGAAGAAGATAAAGCAGAAGACAACAGATGTACAACAACAACAAAGGTACAAGGTATTTGGGAAATTACAAAACAAAGTATGGGATCGAGGAAGACAAAGATCAGAAGACACATGATTAGGAGATCATGAATATTTTCTACTTTGGGAGTCTGATGCAGAAGCATTTGACCCAAGAGGAAATTATTGTAATTAAGTAGACATAGGGGGGTAATGTGTTTTAGGGAAGTTAGTTTCCTAAGTCTCAAGTTAATGTAATATTTAGGCTTTTAAGTGATTTAATTAGATAATGTGAGATGTTTGTAAATGCTCTCGAATAAATGAGAACATGAGTGGGCAATAATTACAAAAGAGTCTAAAGTCAATTACGACTCTTTAAGAAGTTCCATGATTTGAGGAACTAAGGAGAGCTCTTAGAAATTAAATGGAGATGACAAGTGGACATAGAGGATAGAGTACATCTAGGAGTCAGTTCAGTAGATTTAGGAATTGAACCAGAATTAGTTCAACATAACTTTCTGGTATAAATGTAAGCCTACGGGCAGAGAAGGGGAGAGGCCACGATATTGAATAACAGGCCTGTGTGAGACAAATAAGTCTTGATTGTAATCAGTTGCTCATATATGTATATATATATATATATATATATATATATATATATATATATATATATACATATATCTAGGGTTCATTCGGAACTGTGTAAATGTGTGAATGGCTATTGAGTGATTGAATTACATGTAAACTATGAATTCGTAGATTCTGTGAAAGAGGTTGCAGGAAAAGTTCTATAGAATGTGCAGAGGGGGAGAATGATTTAGAGGAATCATCATGGATCTTAGAATCCAATTGAAGAAATAGAGTGAAGCTCTGGAGAGAAGTAGCGAAGTGAGAATACGTAGAGGAGTTCAGCTCAGAGTGAGTTGATTGGCGGAAGTGGAAGAGTGGAACCCTTTGAAGAAACTTGAAGGAAAAACCGAACCATAGAGAAATGTTGAAGAAACAGCATAAATTCTAAGTAAAAAGGAATTACGAAAGAAATGAAGAATTGATGCATCTCGAAGATCAATGGCCCAGGTGGAATTGCAGTGGTTCAGCTGGGTTTTTTTTTAATTCATGCATTGTTTAAGTCTCGCAAGCATAAATCTGATTTACATTGGAAATCGGTGCAAAACATAGAACTGGAGCCAAAATCCAGACTTGAAAGTTTATAGACGAGACCCTATACCCTTATCGAGTCCGTAAGGCAATATCACATCGGCAGACTGTTTTACATAGGGGCGAATCTTGGGCTTTAAGGACTTGCAATTGTGATCGCATTGCTTTATCGCATCAGTGGGAAGCCTTGGGTATTATCAGAACCGGCCATGGGCCGAAATAGCGATGCGCAATAATGCGATAGGCCGATATTGTGATTAAGCAATGAAGCCGATATGCAATGATCGGCGGTCGGAGTTATCAATGTGTCAGAGAATGGAATGATCGGCGGAACGCTGTGGAAAGGTATGAAGGAGCGGACCCAATGATATTTATATATTCGGGTGTATAGCCTTTGAGTTTTAGCTTATATGTTTCAGAGCGTGGTTTTCCGTTGTTCCTTTTGTATTTGCATTAAAGTGGTGCAATCTCGGTTTTAAAGGAAAATCACATATAGTAAGGCGAGAGGAGGTGTGTATTAAAGAGACCCCACGGAGGAGCGATGCCCAATTGCGATCAATGAAAAAGGAGAAACCTCGAGAACTGTGCAGAGGCCGTACCAAGTTGGGAAGGTATGTTTGGGAGTATTTCCTTTGTAAATGGGTTAGAAGGGAAAATAGTGTCGATGAGATATTTATGTGTTAAAACCATATGTAACCAAAGTTAAGGAAGGAAAAGGTTATATATGTGGGTTTAAGGGTTAACGAAGGGTTTAGAAAGGTTGTGAAGAGGTTTAAAGTCTCGATAGGAGGATTATAATGAAAAGTTAATAAGAGTCTAAACTAAGGTTTATGTGGGGTGATTAATTTCTGATGGGAAAGGAAAAGGTGGGTGAATGATAGACTTGTGGGTCTATAAGTCATTTCGCATGAGACTATAAAAAGGGGCCTTAACCATTAGAGATGGAATATTTGACTCCTTTGTGAGTTAAATACCTGGGACATATGTGTTTATGCATTTTATGCATACTGTGGGTGTAAGCGGGGCTAACCCTGCATCAGTAAACCATAGGCATCATGTGCCATGATTTTATTTATCATATCTCACTGGATGACCCTTAGTTTCAACTTTTAATACCCTAAAAGATGTTATGTCTATAACAAATTGATAGACTTTCACTAAAGGTTTATTCATGAAATCTCATTAAATCCTAGTACTTATTCAATTATCAATGAATCAAAACATAGATAACGGTGTGTACTTTCAATGAATATATATTTTGTAAGTAAGTTACCCATATCATCTCCATATTAATCCACAAAATAGCATACAACCAAATTAATTTGAATGTAATGTATATCAAACCCAACGTTGACTGAATTTACTTGGAAGTGAGAATCACCTTGGACGTTTTTGTAGTCATTGTCACCTTGCATCCTTTGTATTCATTGAATTTTTACACCTGCTTTGTTTGTCAAAAGTGACATAATTCTTATAGTAATTATTAAAGTTTTCTTTATAAATACATTTCCATGGTCTAAAGTGGCTTGACAAGTCAAATATGCATACATTTGCAACCCCTGTTGACCTTGGAATGATATTTTGTGCAACACCATGATCTCCACGCAAATCCTTCATAGATGGACCATCTATTGTCTTGGGTGAAACTATTTATAGAGGTTTCATTTCTTTGTCACATATATACATTAACAAAAAAATGGCAACTACAAATTATTCCTGAATTTTCAAATTTGAGACTTAAAAAAAATGCCTATGCCTACCTGTTGTTACATTAATAGTGGTCATGAGGCCCTTAACAATACCAAATTATTCATTCACCACTTATAACCAATCCATGAGTAATTGTTTCATTTTTTACAATAAACTAATTTTGACACATCGCTCTGACTCAGTGGAAATTATGGTTCTCTGATGGCTTTATTATCATGAAACATATTGCATGTACCCTTCAATTTAAAAATAAACCATTTGTGAAAGACCCAACAAGAATGGAAATCAATGAGATTAATGGATATCCGAATTTATATTAAAAATGAGCAACAAATTCCATATTCAATCATTTTTAACTTCTACAAGTTGAAATATATATATATATATATATATTATATATATATATTATATATATATATATATATATATATATTAAAAATCAATCTATTCTTATAGTGAAGAAGACAACTAAGTACAATGTTACTAATAGAGTTCTACATAATCCAAACAAATTTCATGTTTGAAACACAGTAACTATAGAGACACTCAGATGGATAAGAGAATTTACATTTCTCATTCATACTCGAAGGCCCAACTCCGCTTCCTCTAAGAAATAAATGCTTATTCAATAACTTATTAGTAGCCTAGGCAAACCATAGGCATTGTATACCATGTTTTTGTTTATCATATCTCACTGGATGGCCCTTATATTCAGCTTTTAATAACCTAAAAGAAGTGATGTCTAAAAAAATTGACAGATTTGCATTGAAGGCTAATCCATGAAATTTTGATTAAATCCCAGTACTTATTCAGCTACCATTGAATCAAAGAATAGAAAAGGGTGTGTACTTTGTGATGAATATATATTTTGTAATTAGTTAATGCATATCATCTCCATAGCAATCAACAAAATAATATACAACTGAATTAATTTGAGTGTAATTTATATCAAACACAATGTTGACTGAATTTTCTTGTAAGTGAGAATCACCTTGGACATCTTTGTAGCCATTGTCATCTTGAAATCCTTTGTATTCATCAAAGTTTTACCCTTTGCTTATCAAAAGCCACATAATTATTGTAGTAAGTTCTAAACTTTTTCTTTAGAAATACATTTGTAGCATCTAAGGTGGCTTAAAGAGTCATATATGCTTACCTTTGCAACACCAGTTGAGCATGTAATGATATTTTGTGCAACACTACGATCTCCATGCCAATCCTTCATGGATAGACCATCTACTATCTTATGTGCAACTATTTATAGATATTTCATTTCTTTGTCAAATATATACACGAAAAAAGAACAAATGACAACTACAATACCTAAATTTTCAAATTCAAGACTTAAAAAGGGAGGCCCTGTTAGCACTCCAGGAAACTGTCCTAGGTTGTAGATCAGAGATGCCTGGTAACATATAATATTCAATATGGTTCTATGAACTATTGTAACCAAAGATGGTTTGGATCAAGTTAGATAACCATTTTAGCTCTATTCTCACTCATGAAATGCATGAACACTCTCACCAATACAAGGCTTTAGACCACTAATGCTCAATAAATTATAGATTCAATGGATAAATGGAGAATACTGACTGTACTAGCAGTTTGCATACATAAGCATAAATGAATGGCTAGCTACAGATAGAAAAAGAGAATACTAACTGTACTGGCAGATGCATATATGACCACACATGGATGGCTAGCTACAGGCAGCAAAGAAGCTTTCAAATCTAAGTTATCAAAGCAGAGATAAGATGACAATTATCCGGCCTTAGACACGAAGAAAACATGAAAAAACTATTCAGGTGCAAGCATAGAACAGTAAAGAGAATGGACATTAAACATATAATGGCAAAAGAAGCTTATATTACTAGAATGAGGATGAGAAGCTTGAAGGAATAGAGGAGAGAAAATCTGCAGAAGTTGAACCCCTGTTACATCTTACTTTCATCTATTTATAGCCTATTTACAATGCTCCTGAGAACTAAGAGGCTCGGAGTCTTAATCTGCTTGATATGCATTGTTAACTGATTTGATGCCCTCTAGGAAAGCATGGGATCAAAGTTTTCTTCTCCTGACAGCAGAGTAACCGCTTTAATATATTTTTGGTGGCTTGTTGCACTGTCTGGAAGTTATCCTATGCCAGAGATGCTCCATCACATTTGTTGGTGTGGATGTTGCATTTTCTGTGTTGTTGATTCTCCCTAATTTTGTTTGATTTGGTTGTGTTGCGCTGTTGATGCTCCCTGATCTTGTTTGATTCGGGTTGCAGTGTGCTGTGGTCCTTCTCTTTCCCTTTTTGGGCTCCTGTTTCTCGGAAATATGTCTCTCGGGCTCTATTTTATGGTGGAATGGGTCTTTGGGCCCTTATAATCCCTTTAAATGGCCCCTCTCTGTTAATACATGTCTATTTTCTATTTTAAACAAAAAACGTAGTGACACTGTGAAAATCCCGCCCACTTTTGTCCTTTTTGGACTTAAGAAATCCTTAGAAATGGCTTACTCTCCTCTTGGGTCTGCCTTTGCAATGACAACACATCTCCACTATTGATCTGGGAGTCCCTGATCCAACGGTGATGATCCATTTCGGGTGCCTCTTTTGTACTAGAGTTAACCGCCCAATGATTGTGGTTTTCTCTCTCCTTGTCTTGGACACATGGCAACAGCTGTATGGCATCGGGTAGAGATCGGCCTAAACCACTTACTGCCCACGACCCACTCGAAATCCTGCTTTTTTTGTGATTTTTCCTTTATACTAGAAATATGTTGAATCATTGAAAATTTATGAAAAAATGGCCTTGAGGGAATTCAAATATCATATATTCCACTTCCCGCTCATCGCAATCGCACTGACCAATGCTCCCTTTGTATTTTCGTTATACAACAAAAATACATGAAATACATTAAAAATGGGCCTTCGACAGACTTGAAAATATATCCACTTTTCTTCCTGAAACCCTTTCGGGTCTGAGTTATATCACATCACAAATACGTATTTTCATAGGCCCCAACCCTTGGTATAGCATCAATGCGATAAATCGCAATCGCAAGTCGCTCAATCCCCAGGCCTTTATATAACATAACGTATGCTCCCACCAATGTGACTCGTTGATTCGATCATCGATGATCATTGATTAGTGGTGTCATGTGCCCGTCCTTAAGTCATCCTCTCTGCAACGCCGATTGCGATTAGCCGCTTAGATCTGGGCGTTGATCGACCAGATCTAACGGCTGCTGTGCATTGCTATGCTTAGGCCTTCGATTCATGGTTTTTGACTGGTTTTATGGTGTTTTAGCCTCTTCATAGTGTTTTTCTGCCCTTTTAAGGGTTTTCCTCCATGCACCTGTTGGGTTTTTTTAGTGATCCTCATGCAAATTTCGAAGCCTTTAAGAGCATATTTGGATCCTTTAGCATAATTATGCTGGCTTATGGAGGTTTTAAAGGGCATACTTGGATCCTTTGGCATGATTATGCTAACTTTGGAGACTTTGGGAGTGTTTTGGATCCATTTTTGGGCCAAACGCCAACAAAGCTAACATTGGCTCCTTCTAGGGATGAAATCCTCCCTGTGAGGTTTCAAGGATCTCAGATCAATGCCTTTCTTGTAAAACAAGATCAAATCTTCCTCCTAGTGTTGCATTGGGCATGGAGTCTATTTAGCATGAAATAAAAACTTGAAAACAACATATTTACAATACCAAGGCTTGAAAGCCTTAATTGAAATAAAGTTTGAAGAACAGCCCATTGAATGGGCCATCAAAAACATATCCTTCCTTTGATGCATCCCTTTTGAGAAAATAGTTACCAGACTGAAAATTAACCCTTTTTACCTTTCTATCAAAGGTTTCTTTTTCTTGGTCAACGTGTGTATCAACAAAATCACCAAAGACTTGCAAAAGCGTATTGATTTTATCACCCACTTCAAAACCTTTCCAACATTTGACGTTATCAGGTAGATATAGTCTATATTTCACCTCATCTTTGTATGCTTTCAGCCTTGGATGTTTTGCTTGGAAGGTTTTGTACACCTGTTGAATAATAAGCCCTGCTTTATACTCTGATGTGTCATTTGTGACCTGAAAATTTAATAAAAAAGGTGAATCGATGAATTCTTATGTGGGGGACACGAGGACTTCACCTGCTCCTGCAGCTTCTTTGGAGCAAGCCCCTTCAAAGAACATGTCCCAAATCTATGAGCCTTCTTCCTCTGTGATCTGGAAAACTGGATTTTTAAGCTGCATAGAGGCCAACTGATAAGTCTTGGTAATGTCAAGACCGAGCTTATCCATGATAGCCTTAGGAATTCGATTATGGTTAGCTCCAGTGTCCAGAAGGCAATTATGAAGGATTTTATCATGAATAGTCAGAGAGACATAGAATGATGGGGAGTTGTCTTCACAATTTTCAATCATTGGGCTAAGAATAACAGCTAGCTTGTCATCTTGCACATTTACATGGTTAGTGGAGGCTTGGATGGCTTTAGCCTCAAGGGCCTCGAGGATGGATCTTTTGAAGGACTCATTCTTAACTAGTTCAATCAGAGGCATAGGTATTATTAGCTTCTAAATTTCTGATTGAAAACTAAAAGGAGAAGGAGACATGTCAAGACCTCTTACCTCATGAGCTGGAGCTTTGAGGATGATAGGATCAACTGTTGGTTGCTTTTTCTTATTAGCTTGCTGTCCTGCAGGGGCAGAATCTTTATGAACAGGAGTTTCCTTGACATTATTCATCTTTGACCTTAGATTATATTGGTGTTGATCTCCAGTTTGTAGAATAGCTTCACCATCCCATTCTTGGCTGATCTAGTCATTTAATAATGACTTCTCATAGGCAACTTTGGTTAAAAAAGTGGCACTGCCTTTTTCTTCCATACAATGGATCTCATCATCCTCCTCAAACTGCTTTTCTTCCATGACTGCATTTTGAAAAGGGGTATTCACCCTTTGGTCTTCATTGGCATCTTTGTTTCTTTGCAATATCTGTAACTGCTCATTTACTCTTCTATATGGATTTGGATTTGGAGGAGCAAAGGTGTTAGCAACTCTTTCTTTCTTAGAGTGCTACTCAACCTTTAATTTGGAAACTTCAGAGGCTAATGACTCTATCATCTTGGCTATTTTATCGATCTTGGGATCTGAAGATTATGAAGGCTTGCCCCTCTATCTTCTTCTATCAACATTACCTTTGAGCTTTTCTGCAACCATGATGTTTGATTCTACTTCCAAGGCTGCATCCTGCATATCAGCCAAAGTAACACATCGCCTCTCCCTCAACAGTAAACAGAAGTTAGAACCAAGGCACTAGCATAGATGAGTCTAGCAGAGGTAATGGTGGGTTTTACTTTAGCTGGTATCTTGCTCTACATGCGATTTAATCTCTTATTAAAATCAGACAGCACCTCATTGTTTTCCCTTTGTAAGTTCCCAAACTCAGTGTGGTAGTAAAGGAGATCCTTCTTATCCCCCCAATGCTTTAGAAATGCATCATCTAAAGCCTCAATATCTGCTATAGATCTTAGGGTCAGTTCTCTGAACCATTTTCTAGCCTCTCCATCTAGGCTTTGGACAAAGACTCTTAGCTAGACATCATCTTCACTAATGTCTAGGTTATCAGCATAGCTATAGGATGACTCAAGATGTTCTTCAGCTGTAACACCTTCCGTCCTAGTGAAATTAGACATATACTTCTGATATTCTCCAATAGGCATAGCATTCAAAGGAGTGGGAAGTATTGGAAGCCCATACCTAGAAGCTATGATTCTTTCCATTTTGGTAGGTGCTTGTGGACCTGCCATAGTTGTGGTGGCTAAAAGAGTATTGGAAGTCTGAATGACAGAGGACTAAGGAGTGATTGATAGGGCTAAATGGGTATGATGGATAGGAGGTGAGGTTTCCTTTGGGCTTTCAACAAAAGGAGAACCTAAAGAATAAGGAGCTTTATGAATATCTGAGATATTTTCTTCGCTGCTAGTACTAGAATCTATACTCTCAACATGTATTTGTTCTATTATCGGATTTTCTTGAAGAGATATAGAAGATTGTTTAGGTTTACCTGAACCTCATGCTCCTTTCTGAAATGCCTTTCTTTCTTTGATGGTCTTTTCAGGGTCAGGTACTAGGCCAGCTTGTAACTTCTGAGGATTTCTCTTAGTATGCCTCACAAACTGAGCCAGAACTATGAAGTGGAGTCACCAAGAGGTTCGGCCTCCAGTAGAGTTGCCAGATAGATGATTACAACCAAAAAAGTGCCCAGAATTTGTCTATCATTAAAGCTAGATCTATGTTGTTTCCTAGGGAAGTTGAGCTTCAGTTTCCTCTCCCCGGCAACGACACCAATTATGTTAGCACTCCAAGAAACTCTCCTAGGTTGTAGACCAGAGATGCCTGGTAACATATAATCTTGAATATGGTTCTATGAACTATTGGAATAAATGATGGTTTGGATCAAGTTAGATAACCATTTCAGCTCTATTTTCACTCAAGACATGCATGAACACTCTCACCAATACAACGCTTTAGACCACTAATGCTCAATAATTTATAGATTCAATGGATAAATGGAGAATACTGACTATACCAGTAGTTTTCATACATAAGCATAAATGAATGGCTAGCTATAGGAAACAAAAGAGAATACTGACTGTACTGGTAGATGTATATATGACCACACATGGATGGCTAGCTACAGGCAGCAAAGAAGCTTGAAAATATAAGTTATCAAAGAAGAGATAAGATGACAATTATCTAGACTTAGACACAAAGAAAACATGAACAAACTATTCAGGTGCAAGCATAGAACAATAAAGAGAATGAACATTGAATATATAATGGCAAAAGAAGCTTATATTACTAGAATGAAGATGAGAAGCTTGAAGGAACAGAAGAGAGACAATCTTTAGAAGTTGAACCCCTATTACATCTTACTTTTAGCTATTTATAGCTTGTTTACAATGCTCCTGAGCTCTAAGAGGCTTGGAGTCTTAATCTGCCTGATATGCATTGTTAACTGATTTGATGCCCTCTAGGCAAGAATGGGATCAGAGCTTTCTACTTCTGACAACAAAGTAACTACTTTCAGATATTTTGGTGGCTTGTTGCACTGTCTGGGAGTTATCCTGTGCTAAAGATGCTCTATAACATTTGTTGGTGTGGCTATTACACTGTCTGTGTCATTGATGCTCCATGATTTTGTTTGATTTGGGTGTGTTGCATTGTTGATGCTCCCTGATCTTGTTTGATTCGGGTTGCAGCGTGCTATGGTCCTTCTCTTTCTCTTTCCGGGCTCCTATTTCCTGAAAATATGTCTCTCGGGCTCTGTTTTATGGTGGAATGGGTCTTCAGGCCCTTATAATCCCTTTAAATGGCCCCTTTCTCTTAATACATGTCTGTTTTCTATTTTAAACAGAAAACGCAGTGACACTGTGAAAATCCCACCCACCTCTGTCCTTTTTGGACTTAAGAAATCCTTAGAATTGGCTTATTCTCCTCTTGGGTCCACCTTTGCAGTGACAACACATCTCCACCATTGATCTAGGAGTCCCTAATCCAATGGTGATGATCCATTTCCAGCGCCTCTATTGTATTGAAGTTAACTACCCGATGAGGGCAGTTTTCTCTCTCCTTATCTTGGACAAGTGGTAGCGGCTGTATGGCATCAGGCAGAGCTCGGCCTAAACACTTACCACCAATGGCCCGCCCGAAATCCTGCTTGTTTTTTGATTTTTCCTTTATACTGGAAATATCTTGAATCATTGAAAATTTATGAAAAAACGGCCCTGACGGAATTCAAATATCATATATTCCACTTCCCGGACCCTTTCGGGACCGGGGCTCATCACAATCACACTAGCCAATGCTCCCTTTGTATTTTCATTATACAACGAAAATACATGAAATACATTAAAAATGGGCCTTTGGTAGACTTTAAAATATATCCACTTTGCTTCTCGAAACCCTTTCGGGTCTGGGTTATATCGCATCGCAAATACGTATGTTCATAGGCCCCAACCCTTCGTATAGCGCCGATGCGATATCAACAATGCGATAAATCACAATTGCGAGTCACACAATCCCTAAGCCTTTATATAACATAACATATGCTCCTGCCAATGCAACCCACCGATCCGATCATTGGCGATCGCTGATCGGCAGTGTCATGCATCAGTCCTTAAGTCATCCTCTCTGCAATGCCGATTGCGATTAGCCGCTTAGATCTAGGATGTTGATTGGCCAAATCTAATGGCTACTATGAATTGCTATGCTCAGGCCTGTGATTCATGGTTTTTTACTGGTTTAAGTTGTTTTAGCCTCCCAATAGTGTTTTTTTGCCCTTTTAAGGGCTTTCCTCCATGCGACTATTGGGATTTTTGTGTGATACACATGCAAATTTCGAAGCCTTTAAGAGCATATTTGGATCCTTTGGCATGATTATGCTGGCTTATGGAGGTTTTAAAGGGCATACTTGGATCCTTTGGCATGATTATGCTAATTTTGGAGACTTTGGGAGTGTTTTAGATCCATTTTTCGGCCAAACACCAATAAAGCTAATGGGCCCATGCCTACTTTTTTTTGCATGAATAGTGGTCATGAAGCCCTCAACAATATCATATTCTTCATTCACCACTTGTACCTAGTCCATAAGTAGTCATTACAGTTCTTACAGTGAGCTAATTTTGACACATAGTTGTGCCCTTGAATTTAAAAACAAACCATGTGTGAAATTCCTAGGGACAATGGAAATCAATGAGAGTAATGGATATCTGGACTTATAATGAAAAAGACCAACAAATTATATCTCCAATAACATGCCTAACTTCTAGAAGCAGAAACATATATATATATATATATATATATATATATATATATATATATATATATATATATATATATATATATATATATATATATATATATATATATATATATATATATATATATATATATATAGATATCTATTGTTTTGTTCTTCTAGTGAAGAAGAAAACTAAGGATATTGTTCATAATAGACATCTACATAGTACAAAAAAATGTCACCTTTGAAACACAGTAACTGTAGATACACTAGGATGGATTTGATAATTTGCATTGTTAATTAATACTTAGAAGGCACATCTATACTTCCTCTAAGAAAGAAATTCCTATATAGTAACTAATTAGTATCCTAGGAAAGCTATAGGTGCCACATGCGATGATTTTAGTTATCATATCTCACTAAGTGACCCTTAGTTTCAAATTTTAATAGCCTAAAGGAAGTGATGTCCAAAAACAATTGATGGATGTACTAAAATTGTTCTTTAGAAATTGTAGGGTCTAAAGTGGCTTGACAAGTCATATATACATACCTTTGCAACACCGGTTGAGCTTGGAATGATATTTTATGTAGAACCATGATCTCCACACCAATCCTTCGTAGATTGACCATCTATAGTCTTATGTGAATCTATTTATAGAGATTTCATTTCTTTGTCTCATATTTACATTAACAAAAAGCAAATGATAGCTAAAATACCTAAATTAAAAAATTAAAAAATTAAAAAGAGAGGCCCATTCCTACTTTTTATTGCATGACAAATGGTCATGAGGCCCTCAACTATGTTATTTCTTCACTTAGCACCTGTAGCTAGTGCATGAGTAGTCATTTCAGTGTTTATGGTGAGCTGAGTTTTACACATATTTGTGACTCAGTGAAAAGTATGATTCTAAGATTGTTTTCTTAAAGTGAAATGTATAGCATGTTTCCTTTAAATTAAAAATAAGGCATGGGTTAAAGACCTAGTGAGAATGGTAATCAATGCAAGGGATATCTAAATTTAGATTGAAAAAGAGCAACAAATTCCATCTTCAATATAATTCCTAACTTCTACAAGCTAAAACATATATATACTGTTAAAAATATGTATATTCTTCTACTGAAGAAGACAACTAAGGACAATGTTCATAATAGAGTTCTACATAATCCAAAAAAAATTCACCTTTCAAACATAGTAACTGTAGAAATACTGAGATGGATAAGAGAATTTGCATTGCTAATTCATACAAATAAGGCCCAACTTTGCTTTGAAGAAGGCAATGCCTATGTAGTAACTTATTAGTAGCATAGGCAAACTATTGGCATCATATTTCATGTTTTTATTTATCATATCTCACTAAATGACCCTTAGTTTCAACTTTTAATAGCCTAGACGAAGTGATGCCGGAAAAAAATTGACAGAGTTGCACTAAAGGTTAATCCATGAAAAACTCATTAAATTCCAATGAATCAAAACATAGACAATGGTGTGTCCTTTGTGATGAATATATATTTTGTAATTAGTTGACCCATATCATCTCCATATTAATCCACAAAATAGCATATAATTGAATTACTTTGAATGTAATGTATATCAAACCCAGTGTTGATTGAATTTACTTGGAATTGAGAACTTCTGCACTCATTATATGCTTCAATATTTAGTGAACGAACAATTAAACATTTAAAAGAACACTCTTAAGTATACTTATTGTTAACTATCATTGTATACTTATAATGAGCAAGCTAACTTAAGGATTTTTCATGTTATAAGTCTACATAAGCCTAACAAGCCTCATGTTGAAAACACTTTTAACTGAGTGTAGATAAAACTTAGGTAAATCAAAGAACCATCTAAAGACATACTCAGCAGACTATCTTTGCTTCTTCTATGGTAGCCATAGCTATAAATAATTCATGAGTAACCTAAGAAAACTATATACATTGCATGCAAAAAACTATTTATCACCGCAAGATTTTAATAGAATTAAATAAGTGACGTCCAAAGAAAAATGGAAAGTTTGCACTGAATGTTAGTTCAAGTAAATTTTGAATTATCTTCTATTAAATCACAATACCAATTCAACTACGAATAAATAGAAAGGGAGATGGAAATATGTGTTCTATGATGACACTATGACTAAATATACTCTATACATCAAACCATTTGTACCAGGTTCTCCAAAATCTATTTCATGACCTCAAAATTGATGGGCACGCCATCAGTAAAAACTACCTTCTCATTACTCTCCATGCTAAGGTGTAACATACCGAAAAATAGATTCCTAGCATTATCAAAAAAATAAAGAAATTATCCCAACAATGAAGGCTCAAGTGCACAAAAATAAATAGCACAAAACATCGAAAACAAAACTTTACTTGCTGGATGTGTGGGGCAAACTTCTCTAAAGTCTCGGTGTATGGAAAGATAACCTACAAGATTGCTAGAAAAAAAGAAAATCTATAAGACATGGTAAAATAGAACAAATAAATTTTGGAGGTAATTAAAGAAGCCTTTTTATGTCCATTACATTCTCTAGGGTAAGGGCTCAAGGAAGGTCGTTTTCACTATAGGAAGCCGTGACCAATGCGGACCCATCTTTGAGATTAAGAGAGAAGACTCGGGCTTTTTGTTTGCCATTTTTTATGTGAAAGCATGGATGTATTTTGGTAGGCATCATGCTTGGAGGCTTCTCCACTTCCTGTTTTGGAAAAGAATAATTCCCTAATTCCAACAGCAAGTCAAAAACACAGGCACGATCCATTAGACAACTTCAAGCGCTATGGTGAGGACTATAATATCTCCAATGAACATTACTGGGTTATAAGATATTGAACCCAATAAGTCTCAACCATCATTACAGATGATGGCAATCTGAATTAATAGAAGGAACCTTCACATTATTGTCAGGAATTAACAAAAGACATGTTTAAAATTTAGTCATGTCATTTGCAATAGAAGCTATCGAAGGACAAAAGCAAATTTTGATGGAGCTCAAAGATATTGATATGAAAGATATAAGATAAATGAAAGCTTTGATCATGGAATTTTAATGCAGATGACACCAAGTTTGAGAAATGATGAGCCCAAATCAGCGTGATCCGTCATCATAAAGGATGGTAATGTAGACTAAGAGAGGTGACAATAGTTTTATTACCAAGAATAGAAAAAAATTGAGCCATCATTGCAAAGGATTGAAATCTAGGCTAAGTGAAGTGACATTGATTTTATTACCAATAATTGACAGAATTTGTTTTTAACCATGTTTTTTTATATAATGAAATAAGTTATAATAACCCATCATACATTCTTTAAGGAAATGCGTAAAGAGGCAATCAGACAGGAGTCCATGAAGCAGAGCCATATGTCAAAGGCAGGAAGAGGATAGATAAAACTCATGGTCGCTAGGCTAGAAGGAAATGAATCAATCAGGATGAAACCGACTGCGGTCATGAGAAAGGCTTTCAAGTCCACAACCCTTCTCTTTCCATTTAAAGGAAGTTAGAACGCTTGTACGCAAAGGAAGATATATGCAGGAAACATGAATTGAAGTAAAAAATGAGGATCTACTATGATCCTCTCATGAATATTATTGTAAAATCTGTGTACGTCAATCAAATTTTCAATTCATGGTAAGAAGACCTACAACTGAAAACCCAAAATGCAGGTGACACCAAGTTTGAGAAATGATGAGCCCAAATAAGCGTGAGCCATCATTGCAAAGGATGGTAGTATAGAATAAGAGAAGTGACATTAGTTTTATTTCCAGGAACTCAAAATTTGAGCCATCGTTGCAAAGGATGGAAATCTAGACTAGTGAATTGACATTGATTTTATTACCAAGAATGGACAGAATTTGTGTTTAATCATGTTGTTTTATATAATGAAATAAGCTATAATAACCCATTAGACATTATCTAAGGAAATGCATAAGTAGGCAGTCAGGAAGGAGTCCACAAAGTAAAGCCATCTGTCAAAGGTAGAAGAGGATAGATAAAACTCAGGGTCGCCTGGCTAGAGAGAAAAGTACACGAAGGAAAAGAATCCATCATGATGAAACTGACTGCAGTCAGGAGCAAGGCTTTCAACTCCACTACCCTTCTCTTGCGACAAAGAAGTTAGAATTCTTGTAGGAAAAGGAAAATCTATGCAGGAAACAAGAACTGGAGTAAAAAATGATGAGCTATCATGATTCTCTCATGAATATTATTGTAAAATCAATATACATCAATCAAATTTTAAATTCATAGTAAGAAGACCTACAAACAAAAACCCTAGAATGCAGTAAATTAAGACACTCATAAAACTGCTAATTCATATGCTAGATCTAAAAACACGTGGCTAACAAAAAACACAAATTAACAACAATTTACTATGGACATTCATTCTACATGCCCTAAGGGACACTCTGCCTACTTATATAAAGAAGTATACTAGGGTAAAAAATGCACAAGAGCTTAACCATAGGCATCTGGAATGGAGCACCCAGCCTGCATGCATCCCCGTACTGGGCTCGTACGAATTTTCTCCTCAACTAGAAAAGGCCAAACCATGCCAAGGAAATCATTTTTATCTTTAGGATCGTCAGACCCTCATAAAACTAGAATTCATTTCAACATTTTCTTAAAACTGGAAAAGAAAACTCATAATATAAAAGAAACTTCTAAATCTGAACCAAAGCAACAATTATGGATAGCAACCTAATCTGGAAAAGAGAGAGGTTGACACATGAATTTTCTCTCTAACTTTTCCAGAATTGTTGCATTATTATATAATAATTGTTATTCCCTCACTGCTCTTATAAGGGATTCACTCAATCAACCTCTGACATATCACATGCTTTTATGGCATACTAAACAATACTTTTAATTTGACTACATATTGGGAAATACCTCTAAAAATGACATTATTTATTCCCTTACCAATACGGACCCAATACATCATTAAATGCAGAGGGTGGCAGAGCTAGGCGGAGGAATTGCCGGCGGCCGGAGCCAGAGGTTTTTCCGGGTGGCGACGGAAACTGGGCAATTCCTCCACCTAGGTAGACTACTCCTATATATATATATATATATATATATATATATATATATAGATTTGTTGATGCAAAATGACTTGAGATCCCACTCCGCATCTGAGTCGATGTCCTCATATATGGTTTCATCCTTGAGCATCCTCCACACTTCTAGTGCCATCCACACAACATCAAGAGTTAGAGGTATTTCCCCTATACTGACGAGCGTGCACTTCCAGCACCACCATCATTGCATGTAGAGGACGTAGAAAACATAATTAACATGGAAAAAAATTAACTTTGATTCATATACACATACTTTTAATTTTAGAAAGGAAAACAACATTCATACACATGAAACCATTTATCTAACCAAACATGAATTTGCAATTTTCATGTAATATGAAAATGATGCAAAAATTCATGTTATGGAGCACCATTGATGCATGCCAACAATATATGTCATCCGTTTATGCAATTTATGTATTTAACTCCTACTTACAATCCCCCTCTAGTCTCACTAATTATTGTTGTTGTATACCATTCATGTATACAATTTATGCAAGTAATGTTTTTCTTACAATCACTGCCTCTATGGATGCCCATATTTCTATTGTTGCATCTCTAATTCAAATAAAAATTGGCCTATTCAACTAACACAATTGTTTTATATCATTTTCTTGTCACCAAATTTTCAAATCAATTGCAATTTGTCAAAATTGTCATTTTTTCCTATATCTAACCTAGGTTTAATTTTTATTTTGCACCGGTCATAGACAAAATCTCTTGTACTTTTCCTTTCTGTCAACATGCAGTAATACATGCATTATCCATATACCATATCCATCTACACATTACCTATTCTGAATGTGCATACCAATACATCAATATCTCAACCATATTTAATATCTAGTATTCTCAACAATTAGATACATTAACTTAGTGTTTGATTGTTTCAATAAGCTATCATGCACTCATGTGAAATTTTAATAAAGAAATTCTTTTCTAAATAGATTCTATCACAATTACTTGAACATGCATATTTATCCTGGCAGTACAATAAAATAAATCACTTGTTGCTCCTAGATAACCATGGTACTCAACTTTGTTCTAAGCCCATGCCTTTGGTACTTAAATTCCTACTATATAGACATCTTGATTCCATTGTAATTGTGTCAGAATTTGTCAAAAACTATTATTCTACATATTATAACCTAGTCACATTCCTCTTATACACTTTCCATGACCTGTCAAAACTATTGATACTCTTGTCATGACCCCGCCATCATACCCATTAAGGCCTAGGTATAATTCTTCTATATACATGGCATGACCTATTAAAAGGATTGTTATAACATGTGACATATTGGGTATCACTATGTGATAACACCTTTCATAACCTTATATTATCTGTTAGAAGACCTGTTATAGATTTTCTATAACCTGTATGCAAGACCTTTTAGAAAACCTATTGTAGACCTACTACAACCTGTTATATCCTATAATACACCAATCACTTACCTTAGACTAGTTCACAAGTTGTAACATGTGTACCTGTTATACCCCTATCGCCTACCTGTGACTACTTGATATGACTATTTACCTACTTGTTATTTCCTATAGAAATTATGTTATACCACATATACCTAGTTATATGAGTTGTTTCCTTGAAACAAAATATATATATGATTTTTTTTTCCAAAGTTGTCATGGCTCATCACCATCTTTGTGACATCTTATAATATACATGTTGTATGTCTATCACCAACCTATGAAAATCTATCAAATAACTTGCAATATACTTGTAGGATTTTTATTATACCCTTTGTGACTTGATTTTATCACCTATACCTGCTCATACCACCTACATCTCCTAAATAGAACTTACATGTGAGGTTGTTACAATACCTGTCTCAACCTGTATTTAACCTCTCATATTTATATAAGAATCATGTGCCTATTTTGCAGCTAACATGCTTATTTTTCAATATTGATCCTATATAATTGTGAAACTAGATTGATTTCATATACATATCTAAAATACCAGAGAGTAGTCTATGCTAACTAAATTAATAATTATCTATAGGAGTCAGTATGGCATTGTCTCATTGTCTGATCGAGCCATAAACCATTTCTACCAAAGCTCTCACATCAGGATGCATCCTCTATGACATGGCTAACTGAATATCCATGCCTTAGTAAGTTATAGAGTCCCAACACAAGGTTCACTAACTAGTCAGTTACTTACAGAGTCTAAGCTTAGGTCTCACTCACTCTCATTAAGCTGAGTTTCCTCTACAAATCCATAGCTACGACAACTATGAACGAGAGCCCCAAGCTCTGAGAGCCACATAGGCTCTCAACTAGGATGCATCCAATCAGTGTGGTTAACCAAATAATCACACTTTTGAAAGTTTTAGAGTCCAAACTTAGAACTCACTGACTACTCAACCACAGAATCATTCACTACCTTGAGATGTTCGAAGGACTTGGTTCTTTAATAAATTCCTACATTATTGAAAAAATTGACAAGCATAGTATACTTATGTGTATATGACAAGTATTATATCCATAATAATTCTAATTCATAATTAAAGAACATATATTCTTAACATGAGAGAGGGAAACCAAACAATTATTTGTAACAGTTTATATATTGTCATCTTCATGGGCATTTACTTTCCCATTACTAGGTACATACTAGGTACCCACCACCAAATAGGGTACAAAACTCAACAACCTTCAAGCTACTGCCTTTTCGGGGCCTCCAAGTACCCTATAATCCCTTGAACCATTCACTTTTCATTTAAACCCCTTAAATTGTCTTTTTTTTAGTTGAACTTTCCCTTCTAGTCTTAGGCATCCCCTTCACTAATTACCAGTCCCTTGGGAAATCCATCTTGCCAAGGCGTTCAAGAGTACAGACCTACAAATATTGTGCTTTGTACAATTGTTTTCCTGGAAATTGCATCATTAACAACACAACAACCATGATTAAATTCTCATATTAATTAGTACATAGATACCGCAACATTTTGTTGTCCAACAACATGCATCCATCACACACATGCATATAAATGGCATACTTATGTGCATATAAAAGAAATAAAATTATATACCACATTTAATATCTTAAAATATCACAACAATGGGAAAGCTTACAAAGATAGCCCTTCTCAATTTCGTTCTCAGGAAGTCCATAGCATGGCTATCTTGCTTCCTGTTTTTTTCCCATTATTCCTATCTAATTTACTAGCCTCTTGTATTTCACATAACTAATATTATTATAGTTCTATATGTATCTACTTCCTCTCTATACTAAAATCCATTTATCCAATCCTTTCCACAACACCCATTTTCACAATTAAAAGTCATCCTAACCCTATTATAACATCTAAACTTCCAGGGAATTTTCCATTAACATTCTTGCCCAAGCTGAAATTCGAGTTTCACAAACATGCTTTGTCACTCAATAGTTTTCTATTGATTGCATACTTACCAAAATATGATTCATGGGATAAAGTTTATTCCCTCAAGAATTTTTAAATTAACTGCTCGTTTTCCAACACCTGTAGCTTCCTATGAAATTATCTTCCAAATTTCTCATCCTAGGCCAAATTTTGGGTGTGCCAAAATGTTCTACTCATCATTAGCTTTATATTGACTATTTATTTGCATCATTTCATCCTCCGGGCTAAAATTTATGCTCTGATGAATGCTACTTCCTGCTAGGCCATTTTTGGTATCCTAAAGACTCCTCTAGCTTTATTTTAATTTTCTCAAAATTTTACACTTCCATTTGAGATTTTGCATGGCAATTACAATCTAGCCAGAATTACATTTCTATTGAATTGTCGTTTGCCAAATATAATCTACAAGCTAAAAAACATTTCCCTTTGAAGTTCAAGTGATTTTCTTCAATTCCTTCTATATTTGAAAATTCAAATTTTGTCTCCTCCCAACAGATCTTTAAATGCCTTCATCTCATTGATGATTTAATATACCTTGCATATGGATTGCTTTCATTTTAGCTGTTAAATCTCTACTCTGTTTATATTTCCTCCAATTATTCACTGGAGAAAAATTGATTTATGGGCTTCCCTTTTTCTACGTGGCATGTAATTTAGCCACACATGATAGGGTTTTGACTATAGGTATTTTATATTATATATATACATTAATTATATGTTTCTCTTATCATTAGTTTCTATGTGGAAATCTTGGCCTACATGGCACCCTCGTCTCCACCTCAACATCCAATGCACATCTAGGGATCCACCATTCTCCCTAGCCCAAATTGAAACCTTAGAAGAAAATGTGTGTGTGGATGTGTGTGTGTGTGTGGATGGGGAATCCACAAATGAGGTCAAATGGAAACTAAGGCACTGCACAAATCCCAATGTGTGATAATAAAAGCTGACATTGAACACAAGGGAAACCACATATTCAAATACCTAGGACACTAATCGATGTTGAGCACAAGGTCACCTATCAATGATGGAAATAGGGCCAGGGTCGAGCTCGAGGTCTACTCCTAGAGAAATTTGTCGTGGTCAATAAGAGCAAGAGATGCCAGTAAGAATTCAATGGAGATCTTCTCAAACCAACATGAGCAAAGGACCAAATAGCTGATGTGATAGTGAACATGACTCTGACAACTAGGGATGGCCAACTGAAAATATGTCAAGAGACACTACAGAAAGGCCGACTCAAGTTTACTTCCCTTGTACAAAAGAATGACTCAAATGTGACAATATAGCATCATATAATAACTTAGTATAAGTGTGTCATAAAAGAGGCACAAACAAACTCTCCATATTATTGGAAGAGATAACCAAATGGAGGAGTACTGACTCAATAACAAGGTTAAGGCTCTCCTAAGTCAAACTAAAGCTCATCACAATGGAGGAATGACTTATTTTTTAGTGTTTTGTTCAAGTGTGACACAACTTACTCTAGCTGTCATCAATCATGGAATTAATGTTCCATTCCCACTCTTTTTGGAATATTTATTTTTTTTGTATTTTTCATATTTAGAAAGCCCAAAAATGAATAAAAAAATGGCTATAATACAGTTGAAAGAATGAGTGTTGAAGTACATATGTTCTAGTTCCTAGGAGTGAAACATGCCTATGCTCAATGCAAGGTGATGAAACTGGTCAATGACACTCAAAGGAATGTTCTTTCCATAGATAATTGGGTGTCAAGTTGCAGAGACTAAATTATTGTAGGGTTGATTTCGTAAAAAATAGGCGAATAGTCAACATCCAATGCATGGTACAACTTAACACAAAACTCTAGGGTATAAAGCCAGAAAAATAGTGAAGAAGTAAGAGAATGAAGCTTCAACACACAAGTCATGGTGGGAGTAAAGAGGACTCCTGAGCCTACGTAGTATAGTAGCATGGGAAACATATGTTATCGAGAATCTAACTAAGATGCCCATGTAAAGGTTGGTTCTATGATCACATCATGATTTTATAAGTCAACGAGTGAAAATGGTTTGAGAACCAAGACATGATGGGGTCTACCCTATGGCCAATATATAGCAGTATGGACGCTAGTATGAAAAATGCAATGGAAAATGATATCCCCTAACCTATATGCCAGTGAAAAATGATACTTTCCATGACGGGTTCACTGTGATGGAAGCAAAGCAATCTTTCAAAATCTCCAAAGTGTCCTGAAAAATGACCCATCCCAACACTCAAAGCCAAAAAGGTCACAAAGCTCATAAAGTTTTGCAAAGAAAATATGAACTTTTGAAAAATTTAATTTTTACATAGAAACCTATATAAATACCTTTTGACTTAAAAATTTTCATTTGCATTGTGAACAAGTGAGTGAAGGAGCTCTAGAGAAATAACTCAAGCAACCTCAATCCATCTGATTCATCCGTTAGTTCAACCTTCAACTATCCAAGTAATATCCTAAATGATTCTTAGTTAAATTTTATTATTTTTCAAATGTTTTTTTCCGAAAATTTCACCGTATAAAAATAGTTAAAAAATTTGTTTCCTATGCGCATGTGGGTTGGACATGGTAGACTCGCATATAAAACAACACTATATGATATTGTGTATATAGTGAACCTGCATGTGTGTAGTTTGAAAATTTAAATCACAGTTTCTAATGAACCAAAAACATTTGTTTTGAAGGATGTCTATCACATGGACAGAAAGGGAACATAGTGAAATTAACAATGAAGTGATGGATGATCAAATGGCGTTAGATTCCTTAAAAGGATGTGGTTTATTAAAAAAGTTCAAGATGCCAAACATGAAGGCAAACACCAGATTGCTAGAGATGATGATCCATTATTGGGATCCAGAAGAAGATGCCTTCATAATTAACCAAATTCCTCTAAGAATGGAAATAGAGGATGTCTATTTTATCATTGGTCTTTCCAGAAGAAGATAGAAAGTCAATTTGATGGGAAGAACTAGAGGGTGCCTTAGTGTAGAGGACTATGTATGTGTCTACTACCCAGGGAACACATAGAAGATTGGAGCTCAAATTCCAATTAAACATGTAGAGAGCTTAGTCTTAAGAATAATTCTCTTTACCATTGCTAGAGTGAATGGGTTAGCCTCTCTACATGAGGCTTCTCAAGTTTTGATGAGTCTAGCAATAGAGTGTCTTACAATGGCTTTTGATTAGTGTACATGCCTCTTGACTAGCATTAAAAAGAAACTTACATCCATAAAAAAGGGTCAAACAAAAAACTTTGGATATGGAACCATTTTGTGCTCCTTTTTCTTCGAGAGAGTACCAGGGCTTCGACCTAAGGTATTTTCCACCATTAGTAGCCTGAGGGATCCTCAAATTGGTAGATGGGTTGATCTGATGAAGAGACTAGGGGGCGGTGAGGTCCGTAGAAGAACTTTCAATGACGAGTTATTCTCTTGGTGGGAACAACAAGTCATATCTATTGAGGATTACCCCTAGGCTGGCATGTTTTTCAAAGGAGACCAAGATCTGGTGTTGCCACCAGATGCAGCATGGAGATCCATAGGTAAAAAAAAAATTAATTTTTGAAATGTTTTAAAAAAAATTAGATTTTAAATATACATAAACTGAAAATATTTTTGATGAGACTAATACTTACAAAATTATTTTGATCATGACACAAATATTGGACCAGTAAGACATGTGGGTCTACCTAGCCATAGGCATTGCGGAAGAGAAAAAGAGGGGGCTGCAACTGAGATAGAAAGGATCCTTCATGTTGTACAAAGAAAGTTGGTGAGACTCACTAGGTACCTATGGCAGCCATAGAAGACCTTCCGGAAGAGATGCAGAGGCATGTGGTAGGAGTGCCACGTGATTGGGTGCGACTATTCCGACAGGTGACAAATTCCGTATTATTCCGTAATGCTCACCTTGAGTAGGACCCATGGATATAAACTTGTGGATGATCATATCTTTTTATTATACATGATTATGGGCATAAGCCCTAACTTTGTAGGACGATTCTGTCCCAATTTGTTATATGATTTTAAACATAAAACTTCTATCAATGTACCGATGGTTTCATTGTGATGATAATATATATATATATATATATATATATATATATATATATATAATATATATATATATATATATATATATATATATATATATATATATATATATATATATATATATATATATATATAGATGACTCTTTGATTATTTTTTATTTTTAATGTGATGAATGATTTATGTGCCAATCTAATGCTTGATTAGCGATAGAATCTGCAAATGAATTTTCTGATTGTGGAATATGAATAAATGTGATATAAATAAATAATCTTTGTAATAAACACACTGCTAGAAATTGTAGATATAAATAAGGATCTCTCACATGATAGATGTTGTTTAATTGAGATAGAACTAGTTGCAAATCCAAGTATACTACTAATGAATAATACCAAGAGATATTTCCTCAAATAGTAAATTAATGACAACAGTATATTCGGAAACGTTATTTGAAGCGGGACTAATACGAATGCCTCTTGAAACCAATCAACTGGCCATATGGATAATAAATCACCGAAGTCGCGGAAGCAAGGTTCTGAGTGTGTCTTGAGAACCCTAGATATATCAAATCATCCATCAATACATGACAAATAAGATGAAAAATATCGACATGACTGCGAAACGGATAGATAGATATGCAAAAATATACCATATTTACAACCAAGAAAATGCTAGGCCAAAGCCTAAGAAAAATACTTTTTAAGATAGAGCCCATTTCTGGGCTCCGCCAATTCGTTTCCCTCAAAATAAACCAACTCATAAGCTCCCCTTTTCAAGACATTTTTAATAATGAAGGGATCGTACCACGTAGATTTTAACTTTCCTACCCCAAGGTGTCTTTATCTTTGTCATAAACCAAGACAAGGTCACCTTCAGACAAAACCTTAGGACATACAACCTTATCATATTGAGCTTTTACTCTCTTTTTATGAGCTTTGTTGATTATGGTTGCATCTTGACACTGCTCATTGATATGTTCCAAATGAATGAGGCATTCTTCAATACTAGGAATTATTTGGAAGAAGTTCAACAACTAATTTAAGGGAATGAATTTCACATTCCATGGGAAAAATTGGTTCCAACCCATAAATTAGATGAAAAGGAGTAAAAACTATAGCAGTCTTGATTGACATTCGGTATGCCCAAAACACCAGATATAACATAATGTGCCAATTAGATTGAGCTTCTTTAATCGTCCTTTGCAGGATGATTTTTAGGGATTTATTCATAGCTTCAACTTTCCCATTAGCCTAAGGATAATAAGTAGATGAATGCTCCTTCTAGAAAACCAACTTAAGAGCCAATTCAGACATCATTTAGTTTTGGAAATGACTACCATGGTCAGTGACAATCTCTTTGGGAATACCAAACTGGGAAATGACTTGGTTGAAGATAAATAAGGTTGTTGTTTCACCATCATTTTGGAAAGTGGGCATAACCTCACCAATTGAGTAAAGTAGTCGACATCTATGATGATATACTTATGATTTCCTGCCAAAAGCGGATTACAAATAGTATAATCAATACCCCATTTCATGAATGGACTTATGGTAATCATAGGAAAGAGAGAAGCTAGATGTGTGTGCATTTTCTAAGTATAAACTTGACAAAGGTAGCATCTCTTGACCGCTTCAACACAACCCTTGAAGATCTAGGGCCAAAAGTAGCCTGCACGCAAAACTTTTTGGGCTCTTGCAAGCCTAGATAGATGACCACAACAAGCTCCACTATGGAAATCATTTATCACATGCTCAACATATTCTAAGGTTAAACAATGTCTAAGGATTGAATCAACCCTGCGACGATATAAAGTGTCACTTATAATAATATAGATTTTAGCCAAGTGGCGTAAATTTCTATGTTCATCCTTTGAAAAAGTGAGAGGAAACTTTGAAGTCTGGAGATATATAATGATATCTCCATACCAAGGATCTTGTGAGGAAATAAGGAAAATATGTTCATCAGGAAAAGATTCCTCATAAACTATTTCTTCCTCACAAGGAAACTCTGAGATCAATTTTGCAAATACTAATGATTTCTTAGACTTGGCTGACATGAATTCAAGATTGAACTCTTGTAAAATGAAAATCCATCTATTGTATTTGCCCCCAATCACTTGCCTATTGAGAACAAATTGAAATGGATTGACAACTGCTAAGACGAAAGTTTTTCTAAGCAGAATATAATATCTATGTCATTGGACATCATGAACAACTGCCAAAGCTAATTTCTCAATGGGAGAATATCGCAGTTCAGGACCCACTAAGCCTTGAATCAGATAATAGATTACGTGCTCAGTGAAATAATCATCTTCCTGAACTGGAACCATACGAATTTTTTATTCTGGTGCAATGAGGTATAAAAGGAAGTATATGCTATAATCAGGTGGACCCAATAAAGGAGCAAAGGTTAATGCTTTTTTCAAAGCATCATGTCAGTGTTGCGTGAAATCGTCCCATAGAAATGGGACCCCTTTCTTGAGCAGTCTCATAAATCCTTTAGTAATCTCAGCATAATTAGCAATAAATCTCCTTAAGAAATTGTCTTTTCCTTGACGACTTTGAAGTTGACGAATAGTGGATGGGGGAGGCAACTGAAGTATTGCCTCAACCTTGAAGGGATCTACATGAATCCCCTCAGTAGAAACAATGAATCCCAACAACTAACTAGACATGACGGAAAAAACACATCTATTTGGATTCAACCAGATTTTGTAGAAACAACATCGTTAAAAAATTAATCAAATATGCTTGGGATGATCAATTCACTTTCGAGAACGAGCAACTAAATCATCCAAGTAGGCTTTGATAATATGTTTGATATTGTGGAAAGAATATGACATGGACCACTGAAAGGTAACTCCAACATTCTTAAGGCAAAAAGGCATCTTCTTGTATGAAAATATACCCCAAGGGAAAATAAAATTTGTATTATGTTGATCTTCAAGATGAATACTGATTTGATTATAACCAAAAAATCCATCCATAAAAGAGAAAATCTCGTTACCTGCACAATTATCGATAATATGATCAATAAATGGTGTGGGCTAATTATCTTTAGGACAAGCCTTATTCAAGTCCCTAAATTCAATGCAGACACGGATGGTTCCTTGCTTCTTGTCAACCGAGACTGGATTTGAGACCCACTCATTTAAAGGAACAATGTATATGAAACCCACCTTAAGAAACTTTTGAACCTCAACTTTGATAGTTGTTTCTTTCCTAGGGTTTACCAATCGAAGCTTCTGGCAAATATGTTTTTCATTCTCATATGTCTTGATATCATGCTAGACTATAGATGGATCTATCCCAGACATTTCCTCATAAGACTAAGCAAGCATGTCTCAAAACTCTTTCAAGAGATTGGTATAAATTAGAATTTCTTCAGGGGAACAATCAAATCCAATGAATACATTCTTGATAACGTTGGGATTCCTAGAGATGTTCACTGGAATAGTTTTTGAAATGATAGACATGTTACCTTTGGCCGAAAATTGTGCTGGAGCCAAAGGAACTGTGTGAACATCACCAGTAGATGAAGGACTAGGAAAACTTGATTCTACTTCTCGCAAATCGGGGAGGAAATATGACCGATGATGCAAATCATCCCAGTACCTATCAATACTTTTCATTGCTTCTAGAATTGATTCTTCAGATGGAAAAACAATATCTAGGAAATCTATGGTAGAAGTTGAATCTAGAGTCCAGGCTGGAGGCACATCCCCTTCCAGATCCTCTGGTGAAAGAGGTGTAGGAATGGAGTTTTTAGTTTTAACCACAAATTGATAAGCAATTTCATCTACAGACATAGGAAATGCCATTCCACCCACTTTCCTCTCATCTAATGTGGTAGTAGAAGAGGGTAAGGGCCAAGGATTCAAAAAATAATGAGTTCGAAAGAACTCTCTTCGAGAAGGTGAATTGGAATATGAAATAGAATTAATTCGAGTAATAAGAGCAGGAAAATGAAAGGTACCCATTAAGGAAGAATACATCCCAACTCCTAGATTCTCAATAGGTTTCTTAGGATTTTTCTCTAAGGGAATAATAGATTGAGAAGATGCATTGGATTCACCCGGAGAATAATCCATTTGATTAACCATTACAATTATCCCTTCATCAGGAAAATAGAGGATGTGGAAAAACGATGATACAATAGCATCCATCTCGTAAACCCAATTTCTTCCCAAAAGGAGATTATAATCATAATTTGCATCAACTATTTCTACTTCTATATTTACAACCTTTCCCCCAACACAGAATGGAAAGGCTGGAATAATCCCATCCGACCTATGAGAATGAATATCAAATGTTGTTAAGAGAGTAGGTGACAGAACAATCTGCGGTGATCTAATAGCATTCCAACATGATATAGACATTACACATGTGGAAGCTCCCTTATCAACTACGGTTCAAAAGATATTGGTCTTTCGATATGTAGAATTAATTTGAAAATACATATGATGTGGGAGTCTCTTCTTGATATTCGACATGTCGAATGTAAGGATAAGAGAGTTCTTTAGATCTATGGCTTCGATGGTAGTGAGAAATGCACTCCTTTGTTTTTAGCATGACTGGAGTACCTCTAACACTGATATGGCACAAGGACTCTGAGCAAGATGTTCTATAATGGAGTATTTTTGAGCTGCCTTGGCATTGGGGTTGATTGTCGAACACTTTGTAGAGCCTCTTGGCATCTGAGGTATAGGCTCAACTATGGGCCTCTCAATATGGAGTGGCTTTGAAACATCAGGAGTACTTTAGGCCTTAGATGATTCTGGTTCACCATAATCACGTGACCTTATATAAACATCAACATGTGAACTCATTATATAAACATTTGATGGACTTTCCCCTTCTTGGTCGCCCCTAGTGAGGGTACTAGTACTAGCATTCACGCCAGCTAACAACTGTTGCCCTTGGGGAAAAGGATTAGTTAGCACATCCTGGAAGCTGGAAGACTCTTTCTAAACCAACATGCATTAAGAATCCTAAATCTTTAGGCAAAGATGAGTCAAATGGTCATCCTTACATAACTTGCATGGAAACTTCACTTTCTTCTTGGACTATTTTTTACCCTCCCTAGCATCAATGCCGAGCTTATTTTTATTACCCTTCCCATCCTGATTCTTTTTCTTACCACATCCTTTCTTCTTCCCATCAGATTGTTGATTTTCTGTTCAGTTAGATTTTGAACGATGTTGATAGATGAAGGTTGAGAAGGCATGGGAACTGATGGCGATGCCTAAACAGAAGAATCAATTTGCAAAGACAACTGCTACAATTGGTTTACCAGGTTAGATGTGATATTATCAATTAATTCGACTGGCTCATCATCATGGGGACTTGGCTTCGGCTTGGCAAGGTCAACCTTCGATCTAGGAGCATGAGGAAATTTTTTCTCAAAAATCCCAGATTGAGAATATATGAATTCTAGCTGTCGAGATATAAAAATATCCCATTCTTTGGTGAATACACCAGAGAGTGATACATCCTTAGAAATTTCAGGCTGCACATATTTCAGAAACCATTCGAGAAGGAATTCGTGTGGAATATCAGCTTTAATGAGCCTCTTCCTTCTCCTCCATTCCTGGATGTGATAAGAAATGTGGATTGCCTAGTCTTGGTCGAAATTATCTAAGAGCTCAGTTCCAGCATCATAATGAACGAGCAACGGTTTTAAAATATGGTGGCCAAGTCACCAAATGAGACAAAAGTGTCATCTAGAAGCTCAATATACCATTTAGTGGCATTCCCAGTTAGGGTGTGTTGAAATAGTCTCAACCTGATTGAATCATCAATAAGGGAGTTCGACAAACACCATAAATGGAAAGTGGTTATATGGTTGGCCAGATATTCACCAGTCTTCTCTTTGAATTTGGGTATGCTCGATGGAAGTTTGATTGGAACTAGAGGCAAAATCGAGTTGTATCATATAGGATATTTAGTCAACTTTGATAGATCTGGAAAGTTTAAAGTGACCAGGAAAGGTAAGTGCAAAAAAAACTTGAGGATTCCACCCATTCTGGGCAGATTTCCCATTGTTTTGAAAAGAATATTCTAGATTTTTTAAGGCACCAAGTTGCCTCAGTGATTCATAAAAGTGCCTGAACCATAAGGAAAACCTTGTGGCCAAGAAAAATTTGGATTTTGTCCAACTCTTATCAAACAATTTCCATAACTAGTGAAATTGCCCCCTAATGAGGCATTAAATGAAGCAAAGAGCCCTTGGTAAGGGTTCCATGAATTAAAAAAGGGAGTAAAACTCTTAAATGAACTCACAGAGGAGTAGTACATGTTCCCCTATTGGCCGAAAGAGAAATGGTTCCTGACTCCCAAGTTGCGAATAGCTGGATTAGTCCATCATTGGAAAGGATTATAACCTTGAACTCTAGAGCAAAAAGGTATTGATCCAAGAGATGGGTTATAATGTGGTATATGACCACTTCCAAAAGGGAAACCCTGAAAATAATTTGACCTACTCTCCATGGAAGTCATAGACGTGGAAGCAAAGTGGATAGAAAAGTTAAGGGAATGGAAGCAATTGTGTTGAAAGGCATTCAAAAGGGGAAAGAACCATTGTTGGAGGAAAAAGCTTGGGTGCCCCCACTCGAAGATGGAATGGAGGTAGAGCCAAAGATTGCAGTGCTAGGAGTGATTTAAGGTATGGAAATTGTACCTCCTCCATGTACTGAGAAAGGAGTATGTACACTAGTAGCACTCATATTTGAAACCATGATCCTCGCAGTGGCCATTGAAGGAAAAGACTGATATAAATGAGGGCTCAAAGGCCTGTGGGTCAGGGTCCCAACGTATAATAGAACGTTTGGATAATCGGGAAGGAGAGGAGAAGATGGAGGCACATGAGACTTAGGGAGTTCTTCAACCTCTATAATGTCTACCAATTGGAAGAGGACTCTAGAAAGGACTGGAGTGTTCCTCTGTAAATCTGGACTCAAAATAGGTATATTCTATGAAACAATAGCTTGAATTGGAGGATCAATCTCCTTTACGTCCACTGCCACTGATTGGAAATCGATAGAAAAATTGATCCTACACCTTCTAGAAGAAGGATCTGCACTCGTAGGTGAAAGCCCATGAAGCCTCCTAGACTGATGAACTAGTTGATTAGCCACTTTTAATTATTTAAGACAACTAATGAAAGACTCAAAAAATTTATAAAGCTATGGCCAACTAGGAGCAAAGACCACTCTCTAAGAAACTCCCTAGAAGATACAGTCAATTAAGCAACTTCCAAGTATTTCTGTTCTGGGTGATGAGGACCGGAAACCAAAATACAAGAAAGTGAAATGAAGGACCTTCCAAAGATATTTTTGGATAATGACGTCCCAAGCATACCAAGGAAGGTGAAAGAAATAGTTACGCTGAACCCCAGCCAAAATCCTTTGCCGGTGCAAGTACCCAAAGCTTCGCAAGGGTACCCTCCAGAAGTACTAATGAACGTGATGCAACATCTGCCTCAGGTGTTGCGAGATTTCCTTCCCTAGGAATAAAAACTATGGAGACTAGTTTGTATCAAAATCTAGGTGGAAAATTCTCGAGGCGGGATCCAACAAGTAGGAGAGGGTGTATCTCTCTTTCCTTGTATTCACTCTCCCTCGAGCTTGACTCCCAGTAGAAAGGATATTTCCCGTCTTTCTAACGACACTGGATTTCACTCATTATTCAACATCTATGCTTAACAATTTGAGTGGCCTTGGAGAGTTAACTCTCCACTCACCTATTCCAATGCCCTAAAGAGCTAGACTTGTTGATTTAATTAATGACAAATAAAAAAATGTTCTAGTTATTTTTAATTAAGCGCTTGATTTTAAAAGGTTGTTCTTTAGGTCACAGGTAAAATGAGAGTGCAACTTGTGGTTCTTTGACGCAAAGTAAATCAATAGAAACTTAACTATATGCACGTGAAACTATTTTTCTTTGATGAAAATAGATTTCTATAAGGTTCTACAAAAAAACTTGTAAAAGAATTTTTATTTTTATTTTTCAGAAAACACACTCCATATACTCAAAATCTAACAAAAATACTAAAATTCCTACAATGCAAACTAACTTAATGCAAACAATCATGAGGGTGCAATATTCTATGGATGCTCATACATTAAGAAAATGTGTTCCTTCAAAATATCAATAGGCCAACTTGAGTGCAAGGAGGGCACAAATTCAATGAAAAACTTCCCTCGAAACCAAGCAAAACCAATTGAAAAAAGTTCACAATCCCTCAAAAATAATGAAGAAACCAAAAACAAAAAACTAAAAAGAAAAATAAAGGCAAGAATGATGTTTTTTTTCTTTTTCTTTTTTAAAGAACCCAAAGAATGTTTTGAGAACACAAAGACTACTAAAATTCCAAGACCAAAAACAAGCGTAAAGAGTCCCAAAATTTGCAAGTTATAAACATCATTAATATAATAAAACTTGAAATGACAAAGGACTACAAACTTGCATAGATTGATCTGAACAACAATATAAAGGACTTCAGCAAACCAAAAGAACATTAATAAATACTTTCAAGATCGCCAAAGAGGCACTAAAAAACCACGAAAAACAAAATAGGTCAAGCGAAAAAGGAAATAAAAGCAAAGCAATCCAAAAGTAGGGTTATAAATAAAACTGCAACTAATTTATTATTCCGTAGAGTCAGAATAACCATGAACTTCTACAAGAAGCCTTGAACCCAAAGCCCAAACTGAAACTTTACTGAAAAAGAAAACCCTAGGTTGACTAGGTTTTTCAACAAGAAGAAGATTAGAAACTGGAAACTTGCATGAAAGAAGAGCTTTACTGACAGTGAATAACCAGAAAACAACAAAAACAACCAAGAAACAATCTTAATTGGGTCCAATATTTTGAAAAATTTATTCAAAATAATGTATACGTGATTGTACAAAGACAAAGAAGCATGTATATGCGACTAAAACAAAGGAAACTTGCTATACACGAGTTTCTTTGAAGAAACTACTATGTATACGCTACTGTATCCCCTCAAAAGCACGTATATAAATCTCAATAAAGAAAACCAAAAATCTAGGCCTGATCCAAAATATCATACTTGATGCCCAATAAGAAAATAGGTCATAGAGACTGTAAAAGAAAGAAATCAATCAAGCAGGTCCTCATCAAGAACAAACAACCTAATTTAGGAAAAACAAGAATGCTTTCCCTAACAGAGTTGCCAATTCTGTTATGGGTAGAATCACCCTAGGGTCCTAGGTTGCGAACCCCAATAGAGAGGAGGGCATACATCATAATGAGACACGCAAACAAGCATTCCTAATACTTAAACAATTAAACTTGGTACAAAAAGTGTTACTTGTAGGTCCTATGTTTGAAGTCGTTCCTATAAGGTTCAAACCCTCTGCGTCTTCCTTGCGCTTTAAGACCTATAATTCATTCAAGAAAAAGCATATACACCAAAATTAAATAAAAGCATGTTCATGATATCAAGGTCAGATCATATAAGCATGTAAGAAATAAGCATTAACGTGAGATTTTATAAGAAAATCATGACATAAATCAATGCATAAAGACCATAATCATCAGGAAGATGACAATGCCTCTTTATTAATGTAAGCTAAAGAAAATATGGAATAACTACAACCTGAGTCATCTATTGGCTCTGAGAAAAACCGTCCTCTAGATTCGTCATTCCCAGGCCTCAGCAATCCTCCTCCATAAGTATACACAAGGATGTCATGAAGGGATGATGAACATCTCAAGAAGGAAACAGGGGTTTCCTATGATTGGGAGTGCAGAAGGCACAAGGATATCTTCAAACTTGGTCGGGGATGTAATCAACTATAATATCAATATCTAATCCTTCCTCCTCCATTAGGCCTTCCAATGTAGATGTATTTATACTTCTCCAAATTAGTTTTTTCAGTTGGGGAATAGTTGGGCCACAAGCTATAGTAGGTGGGTATCCAGTCAAATGCATAAACCCTACTTGAATTAAGGGATATCATATATTTTTTAATGTTTTAAAACATATATGTAGGTTGGGTATAAGCTAACCCAAGTGTACACGCACTTTAGATAGGGAAAAATCACGTATGGGATTTGAAACATTGTTTTGTAGAAAATGGACCAAGTCTGGTAGGGAAGGGTTGCCCTAGGCCATATTATAGAGAAACAAATCCACCAAGGGTGGTAAATGGTGCTATAACACATACCCATCAAATCAATGGTGGTGGAGGTCCATGCTATTGAACAATCTAGATTCAAAAGCTGACCCCCCACCTCCCTCTTGCCGATGTCACAAGGGGGGCAGTCCACTATCATGGTTCCATAACCTTTTATTTGATGGCACCTGGATGATGGGACCATTCAACAACCTAGATTGAAAGGTGGGTCCCTTGTCCTCCCAATGTTGACATGCTAATGGGGACGGGGTTGGGTCCCCTATCAGTTCTAAGTCCTCCCCTTCTAGATTCCACCCCATGACATGCATCCCACCTCCACATCAACTGGTGACAAGTCACATCTCATCCACAATATGTTATGTGCCCTGTAACATGTGTCATGTTTTTTACTGTGAGTCGTGACCATAGATTCCAACTTTCATGGCTCAATTCCTTATAGTAGGTTGCCACCATAGTCTATCTCCATGGCCCTTCATGGCCTGGTTCCCTCGTAACTTCATGCTAACACTATGGTCATTATTCATGCCTGCATTTTCAACTTACAACCATGTAGTGATTCCACCTTCAACACTATATCCACCCTACAATAGTATCATTGATCCAGATGTTGGGGGGAGGCCCCTAAGATCTGAAAAATTGAAATTCCAGAAGAAAAGAGGAGAACACATAATAACAGTACCACAAATAAACTTCTTTTTATTAAAACATATAATAACTGTAAAGGCTACATTGTGGTGGAAAATTTGTCCTTTTACAAAATGTGACCTTTTACTTATAACCTTTTTTGGTTACAATACCACACGTAAATTCCATCAATGGGTAAATACAATGGGTGAAAGAATACAATGGGTGGATGTCACAATACCATGGTCAAATGCCATGGGTGAGTGAATACCATGGTTGGATGCCACTTACAATACAATGGATGGATGAATACCATGGGTGGATGCCACTTACAATACCATGGGTAAATTCCATAGGTGAATGAATAACATGGGTGGATGAATATGATGGGTGGATGCCATTTTCAATTCGGATTATTACTCCCTCCTTAAGAAGTAGTGGTCCCCATTATGTGAAGTTCCCTCCTGCAAAACCTTTATTGAATATGAAGAGCCACTGAAGAGAAGGGTTTTGTGTGGTTAACCCATAACCATGATGAATGAAGATCCGAGGCTAGAGACACCTTGTAATGCTTGTGACCAACTGTGATACTAACAGTGTGCGGCCTAGCAAATGGACTTCGATGAAGTGTGGGTTTGTGGTTGACCCATAACCATGACAAACAAATATCCAAGGATAGAGATACCTTGTAATGCTTGTAACTAATTGTGATACTAACAGTGTGCAGCCTAGCAAATGGACTTCGATGACAAGGATTTTGTGCAGTTGATCCATAGCCGTGGTGTTGACTGTTCATAAAGTAGAAGGTACCTACATAAACTTGGGTGGGAGGGTGTGTATCCAAAGAACCCAAGCCGGATGTTGCTATGCTGAAACTGATGAATGTGAAGTAGGTTCCCACTAAAGTGGGCTGGGAGGGCACATCTTCGAAGGGAACCCGCTCTGAATGCTACTCCAAATTTAAAATGGACATAACTCGATTAATATAACTCATAATTTTTATTATAACATGCTTTTGGAAATAGAATGATCATTCTGCATATTCCCATTTGATTGGAATTGCTATCTGGAGAATATCAAAACTTAGATTCATGCTGCAACTGTCCCGCAGTCACAAAATTTCTGAAAAAAATAGTTGATTTGAAATTAGCTACATCTCCCTAATCCAAACTCCAATTCGACCAATTTGTTTTTTGAAATTGGGTGAATTTTTTAGAGGAGATCATATCTACAATAATTTTTCTGAAATTATGCACAAAAGCTACAAACATTATAGGAGATTCACCATCCACAAATTGTCATCAGAAAAAATTCTGCAACATAGCTAATTTTAAATCAACAATATCTCCCTCATTCTGAATCCAATTTGGCCGATGGTTTTTTGAATTTAGGAATTTTTACGCAAGAAATCCAGATTTGTTATATATTTTTGTAAATTTTGTGTGAAAAAATTCAGATCTAATCTACAAAATCGCTGCCTAAAAAATTTTCTTGCAGAAAAATGAAAAAAGAAAAATTCTTCCCACTTTGCCCAAGAAAGTGCTTTGTGGAGGTCATAGCATGTGCCTGAAGTTTGTTGGATATTGTTGTAAAATTTTGAAACTAAAATATGCATCAAACCCTCATTCCCATGGAATCGTAACCTAAATCTGATACCACTGATCCAGATCTTGGAGGGAGGCCCCCAAGATCTAAAAGATTAAAATGGATGATCTGAAAATTTGAAATGCCAGAAGAAAACAGGAGAACAACCAATAACAAGACCACAAAGATTTTTTTTTTATTAAAACAAATAATAACTATAAAGGCTACATTGTGGTGGACAATATGTCCTTTTACAAAATGTGACTTGTTACTTATACCCTTTTTTTGTTACAATACCACATGTAAATTCCATGGGTGGGTAAATACCATGGGTGAATGAATACATTGGGTGTATTCCACAATACCATGGGTGAATGAATACCGTGGGTGGATGCCATTTACAATACCATGGGTGGATGCCACTTAAAATACCATGGCTAAATTCCATGGGCGGATGAATAACATGCGTGGATGCCATTCCATAATCACAGCCCATGGATTATGTAGCCTACCCATGGGGATCTAACATATTGTTCTGATCATTGACTCAATATCAATTATTGTAATAGCCCTTGTTTTATTTCCTAAGTAAATAAATAAAAATAAGACATGGGTCATCGGACACGTATTTCAATATTAATGATGGGAAAAAACATAGTGAAGGGTATCACTGGTGATTAATGAATTTCTATGGAAATTGGAAAAGGCACTAGAAAAGGAAAATAGATGTGAATTGGCATTTTATTTGTAAAGGTAATGGAAAATAGGAGAAAAGGGAGATGAAATGTCATAGATTTGCATGAGGTAAATTGAATGAACATTAAGGAAAAAGGAAGAAAATAGAGGCCTCAATGATAAAAAGGTTTATGAGGATTATTCACAACCTTTTGTCAGTTTAGCTTGGGGCTCCCTTCTATTCTCTCACTCTCTCATACTCTTGTACACTTAGATCATACTTGGAGTATGCTTGGGGAACTCTTGTAATAACTTGGATTTGGAGAAAGAAGGCAAAGGAAAGCAAGAAAGAACAAGGGAATAGTTGGATCAGTTGCTATAGTTGGATTTCTTTGTAGGTAACATGTTGCATGTGTGTTTTCCTTGCTAATTTATGAAGGATTATTTGGTTATGTGTTGTCATTGGCATGGAGGATTTCCTAGATTGACAATGGTTTTAGCATTGCCTTGCCATTTTCTGGATAGCCATGGTGTTGTGGGTTTTCCTATTTGATTGGTTTTTGGTTGGTGCTCATAATTCCTTATGGTTGTGGGTTGGAAGAAATGCTCAGGAATCCCTTGAACAACTTGGGTTGAGTTACTAGTCCTAGAGCCCTTGGTGGGTTGAGTTACTAGTCCATGGAGTTGGGTTGGAAAGATTCTTCGAAGCCCTGAAGGTTGTGGGTTGATTTACTATTTCCTAGGACCTTGGGCAACTTTGGTAGAGACTGATCTGGTTGGTGTTAGTGAGGTCTAACCATTAGGTGGAATCACTAGTTAAGGGTTGAGGTGGTTTTTCATCTAGAAGCCCTGGTTTGGTTTTGTTTCCTTTATTCCATAAGATCCCACATTCATGCTTGGAATATGACGTGGGGGTGACTAGCTAAAATATATATTTGGTTCAACTAAATCTATGGTTGGGTGGTACGTAGAAGTCCCTGACTTGGTTGGTATTTTCATATATTAATAAGATCTATTCTTCTATTGTGGTTCACACATATTTGTAGTGATTATCTTGGTGATATTATGATTGTGTTTCCATGGTTCCTATCTTTCTTATTTACTAGTTATTTGTTGGTTACATGATGTATGCTATTTATGGAACCTGTCATGAATGGTTTAGCTATTGATTGGTTTATGAATGTATGTACTAATAAGTGTTGTTTCAGCCATGTGGAGAGAAAATAGGACCTTTTTGGTGATTCTCAAATGAATATAATACTCTTATGATTATATATACATTCATAACATGTAGCTCACATGTATGTCATGGGTTTGACAAAACAACTAGTATGTTTTGGTCAATCTAACTTAAGTTATGAGTTGAGATTGAATGTTTAGATTTGTCATTGTGTTAATTATGATTCTTTAGTGAGCTTATTAAACTAATGAACAAATACGTATTTATAAAATACAGGTAGTATGTACACAAATTGTTTTTATAAATGAGTTATTCAGACCCCCAAATTCCCAAGGTCATAAATTTTGCATACGATCTCTATTTGACTATCATAATACCTCATTTCTAAGATCTTCATGAGGAGGCCAAATCCATAGGAAATGGGTCTTGCATTTTGTTGTCTCTTCGTTTTCCCTGAAATGAATTTTAGGCCCTAAAAACAACCTCAGAAGATTAAAACGTGAGAAAATTGCCAAAAATAGAAATTTATGTTAAATTTAAGTGAAACTGAAAATAAATAATGTTGGGTCAATTTAGGATGATAATAGTGTGATTATTTGTCACTTGGTGTTTTCAATCAACTGTTGACATGTGGACCTAAATTTCTATAAGTGCATCTTGGAAATCGGGTCTCGCATAGTAACTCACATCTCATGTTTACCCTAGCAAGCTTGTGAATTTGGATATGTGGGAGGAGGCATTACAAGGTCGTATCAAAGCTTCCAGGTTCAAACACTTGGATTGGATGGTTGAAATGTGTTTTTCATGTATGCATGTTAGTTTTCTATGTGTTTTTTATGCATGCATTGTGATGACCATTTTTGTGGTTTTGTGTCGTCATGATATTGATGTTGGAATGATTGATATGTTGATTTCATTACATATACATATGTTGTGCTAATATGGACTTATTTTTGTGGAAGAGATAGCCTCCCATGAATTTCACTAAGGTACATTTGATCATGTTTATGTTTGGTTTATCTAACATGGTCTGTTTGCAGGAAGAAGATCAGAGATGATGTCAAGAAAAATGTTGGACTACAGTTCATGTGATTCTCCCTACATATCAGATGAACAACATGGTGATGAGTAATTCCCTAAAATAATAGATACATTGAGGTATTTGAAAGTAGAGATAAAAATTTGTAAGGTCGATAATGATATGATCATTCAATCATAAGAAATACTTTCTAGGGCACGGGAAAATCAAGTAGAAGTTAATACAATCATCCTTTAGAGTCTATTAGATTTGCAGAGACATGGACTACTCAGGATCAGTCATGGATAGGAGGAAGGGACTAATGGGGCATATGGAAGCAAGTTTGAATCAGGATATAAGTTTGGAAAGGATGACATAGTCAAATATTGTAGGTTCTTGGATACACCAAGTAGGAGGGGTAATGACCGTGGGTTCTATTCCAGTTCTGGTTCATAGAGACAACACCGTCATCACCTTCACCATCTCTATAGGAGTGAGAAGCAGTACTTTCCAGAGGAGGTCAAGAAAGAAAATCCTCCTACATTTGAAGGAGAAATGAATAAGTCATAATATGCATAAGCTTGGTTTCTTGGGATGAATAATTTTTTCAAATTGCATGGTTATTCAAAAAATATGAAGGCTAGGATAACTAATTTTAGTCTTAAAGAAAAAGAAAACATTTGGTGGGAATATGTAAACAAATTCAGAGACATTCGAGAGGAGGGGCTAAATATGAATGAGTTCAAGATACTTTTAGGAAGAAGTATATATTTGTAAGATACTATGATTACAAGGCAAATTAGTTATATGAGTTGAATATGGGATCTATAACTGATGAGGAGTACACTAGTAGATTCTTGGAGTTGTTGAGATATGTTCCTTACATTAAGGAGGAGAAAACAAGGATTCATAGATTTATCAATGGGTTTTCAGTATCATTCAAAGATAGGATTGAGTTTGTGTTAGAAAATTATATATTACGGAGCAATGGAACACATAAAATATTGTAGAAATATGAACATAGGAACCACATAAAACAAGAGAGACACAGATATACGTGGTTCACCCAGTTTGGGATACGTCCATAGAGAAACAACTAGTCCTTCCTTTTATATTATCCAGCAAAGTAAAGAGAAACAACCTACAACAGATCTACTGTAACACCCTCTTTTCTCTCAATCTCCTCTCTCTTCCTCATTCAGAATACAGATATGCATAGACGCAATACAATTCCCTCATATATAGTGAGGGGTTTCCTTCTAGGGCAAAAAACCCTAAATTAAACATAACTTCTACTGTCAGATCATCTACCTAATGAACAACCCAGATTGACTAGAAATTACTAGACTTTTACAAGGCAATTTTACATCTATTTTTAGCTTCAGGGGCGCTACCCCCAAACCCCCGCCGGGAGACCGCTGGCCCCCAAATCCCCTAGCCGGGGGGATTAGTCCCCTCGAACCCCCACGGGGGGGACAAGTGCCCCTCACACCCCCCCGCATGGAGGGGTGTATAGTATTCCTGGGGTATACATCCGGCTGAAACCTTTGAATATAGAAGATAATCAGGCTCCACACCCAAAAATCTCCCACTTGGAGACTGATTATAGCAATTCCACCGTTGCTTCATTTGCTAGACAATAAATCCACTTTGGACCTGGTTGTTTCTCATCTTATTCATCATACTTGAAGACCAATTGAAACTGAGCAGATTCTCAGTTTCTCCCTAGTTACAACTTTTGTTAACATATCTACAGGATTCTCGCTAGTGTGTATCTTTTCCAGCTTCAACTGTCCATCTTCCAATGGTGACTGTATGAAATGGTACTTGAGCTATATATTTTTAGTATTGGAATGAAATGCAGAGTTCTTTGCAAGATGTATGGCACTCTGGCTATCACTGTATAACCTGCGCAACTCTTGCTTCTTGCCCAATTCATCCAAAAACCTTTGTAACCAAATCATTTCTTTACTAGTCTTTGTAGCAGCAACATACTCTGCTTCTGTTGTTGAAAGTGCAACAACACTTTGGATTTTTGAAACCAAACTAACAGCTGTTCCACCTACAGTAAACACATAGCCTGTTGTGCTCCTCCTATTATCTCTATCACCTGCCATATCTGCATCAACATATCCATGTAGAAAAATGTTTGAACCACCAAAGCATAATGACTGATTTGTGGTACCTCTCAAATACCTGAGAATCCACTTCACTGCCATCCAATGTTCTTTTCTTGGATTATTCATTTACTTGCTTACAACTCCCACTACATGTGCAATATCAAGCCTTGTGCAGACCATTGCATACATTAAGCTTCCAACTGTTGATACATAAGGAACTTTAGACATATGAGCCATTTCTTCCTGAGTCTTGGGACTCGCCTCTTTACTTAATTTGAAATGGCTAGCCAAAGGTATACTAATTGGTTTTTCATTCTGCATATTAAAAATTTTCAACACCTTTTCTATGTACTCACTTTGAGACAATGTTAATTTGCAATTCTTCCTGTCTCTAGTTATTCTCATACCAAGGATTTGTTTTGCAGCACCCAAATCCTTCATTGCAAATGAGTTTGCTAATTTCCTTTTGAGCACATTTATTTCCTGTATGTTAGAACCTGCAAAAAGCATGTCATCTACATAAAATAACAATACAATATAGCTACCATCATTTTTCCTTTTGAGATAAACACAATGATCAGAGTGACATCTAGTATAACCTTGTTCAGACATAAACCTGTCAAATTTTAGATATCACTGCCTTGGAGCCTGTTTTAAGCCATACAAGCTCTTCTTCAACCTGCACACTAGTTTCTCCTTCCCTTTTACCTCATATCCTTGTGGTTGCCGCATATATATCTCTTCCTCCAAATCCCCATGGAGAAAGGCTGTCTTTACATCTAACTGATCAAGATGAAAATCTTTAGCTACTACTAGACTTAAAATAGTTCTGATTGAAGTCATTTTAACAATAGGATAAAATATTTCATCAAAATCAATACCTTTCTTTTGTGCAAACCCCTTCATCACAAGTCTAGCTTTGTACCTCAGTTTTCCTCCATCTTCTTCCTCCAGCCTGTAAATCCATTTATTCTGCAATGTTGTTTTACCTACAGGCAACTTGACTAAGTCCCAAGTCTAGTTATGCGCTAAGGAGTCCATCTCTTCTTTCATGGCTTGCTCCCACTTCCTGGTTTCTACCTTCATTGCTTCTTCATAACATTCTGGTTCACCAGAATCAGTCAACAATACATAATATAATGAAGGAGAGTATCGTTCATGGGGTCTCCTTATCCCGGTAGATCTTCTAACACCACTTTCAGGGGTTTGAAGCGCTTTTTACTGTTGTGGTTGTTGATCATTATGACTTTCAGGCACCATCACTTTTCCTATGATATCGCCAATCACTGTGTATTCTCTGTTTTCTTTTTCTTGTTTCTTTTCCTGCAACTGATTCTTATACAAGACCTTTTCATTGAATATTACATCTCTGCTCCTAATGATTTTGTGATTTCCATAATCATATAAGCAATAACCAAAATCATTAACACCATATCTAATAAAGCTACATTTCTTTGATTTTGCCTCAAGCTTTGTTCTATTTTCTTTGTTAATGTGGACAAAGGCTTCACAACCAAAAATCTTTAAAAATGAGTAGTTTACCTTTTTACCTATCCATGACTCCTCAAGAATACCACCATCCAAGGAACTTGAAGGCCCTTTGTTTATTAGATAAACGACAATATCTACAGCATCTACCCAAAATTGTAAAGGCAATCCTTCATGCAATCTCATGCACCTTGCACGCTCCATGATTGTCCTATTCATCCTTTCTGACACACAATTTTCTTGTGGTCTTCCTGGAACTGTCTTCTCTCTATGAATTCTATTCTCTGAATAGTACCTATCAAACTCTTTTCTGCAAAATTCACCACCATTATCTGATATGAAACACTTCAACCTTTTCCCTGTCTCATTTTCAACCAAAGCTTTCTATTTATTGAAAGTATCAAATACATCAGATTTATTTCGAATGCAATAAATCCAGGTTTTTCTGGTTACGTCATCAATAAAAGTAACATAATAATGAGAGCCACCAAGAGATGATACCTAAGCAGGTCCCCATACATATGTATGCACAAGCTCTAATTTTTTGCTCTTCTTTTCTTTCTCAACTCTAAGGAATCTGACTCTCTTATGTTTTCCATAAACACAATTCTCACAAAATTTTAAATCAACATGCTTCAAACCTGGTAACAAATTTCCTTAGTGAAGAATCTACATCCCCTTCTCACTCATGTGCCCGAGCCTATGATGCCACAATGTCGTATCTTCCCCTGTAGAGGTTAAAGCATTAACAGAATTAGAAATAACATTGCATAAATACAATGTATGAACCTTTTCTCCTTTCGCTATTACCAGGGATCCCTTAGTGACCTTCCAGGTTTTATCTGTGAAAGTAGTTACGCAACCTTCACCTCCCAACTGCCCTATTGAAAACAGATTTTTCTTCAAATCTGGAACATGCCTTACCTTCTTCAATAGCCACTGATTTCCATTTTGTTGTTTTATGAAAACTGTACCCATTCCAACGATTTTACAAGGCTTATCATCACCCAATCAAACTTGTCCAAAATCTACTTGAACATAATCATGAAAATGTTTCTTATTAGGTGTGGCATGGAATGAGGCCCCTGAATCTATCACCAAGGCATTGATAATATTTTCTAATGAAAGAATAAAAAAATCTTGCAACACATCACCTGTTACATTCGCTTCATGATTAGTTTCTTGCTGTGCATATCCTTCTTTTCCCTTCCAAGACTTGCAGTATTTCTTCAGGTGTCCTTTCTTCCCACATTTCCAACACACTATCCCTGATCTGGATTTGGATCTACCTTTTCTTGACTTACTGCGATATCCTGGGCTCTTTCCTCTTTCCATTTTTCTTCCCCTAGTCTCTGCAGTCAAAGAATTACCTGATGTCTCACCAGAGCTTTTCCATCGCATTTCCTTGCTAAGGATTGCACCAACAACATCATCAAACTTTAAAGTACTAGATCCAGAGACAGAGTTACTAACCGCCATAACTAAAGCATTCCAACTTTTTGGCAATGAGCACAGAAATAATAGAGCCCTAACTTCATCATCAAAATTTACCCGTACAGAACTTAAATGACTTGTAACTGTATTAAAATCATTTAAATGATCTGCAATAGATCCACCTTCTGACATCTTCATATTAAATAAACGCTTCATAAGAAATACATTATTTGAGGCCAAGGGTTTTTCATATAGTTTGGCCAATGTCGACATTAAACCCTGTGTTGTCGTTTCCTTTGAAATATTAAACGCTACTGATGCCGCTAGGCACAGCCATATTGTTCCAAGTGCCTTTCTGTCCAGAATATCCCATTCTGTGTCTGTCATACTTGTCGGCTTCTTTGTCTTTCCACTCAATGGTAGATATAGATCTCTCTGATACAGATAATCTTCCATCTGCATCTTCCATAGCTACTAGTTTTGGCCATTAAATTTTTTTACCCTAAACCTACCATCTTCCGCCATTGCTCTCACTCGAACCAGGAACCCTTCTCTCCTACGAGCTTATTAGCCAAACAGACCTTCGGCTTTGATACCAGTTATTAGAAAATTATATATTACAGAGCAATGGAACACATAAAATATTACAAAAATATAAACACAGAAAACGCATAAAACAAGAGAGACACAGATATACGTGGTTCACCCAGTTTGGGCTACGTCCACGGAGAAACAACCAGTCCTTCCTTTTATATTATCGAGCAAACTAAAGAGATACAACCTACAACAGATCCACTGTAACACCTTCTTTGCTCTTAAACTCCTCTCTCTTCCTCACTCAGAATATAGATATGCATAGACGCAATACAATTCCCTCATATATAGTGAGGGGTTGCCTTCTAGGGAAAAAAACCCTAAATTAAACATAACTTCTACCGTCAGATCATTGACCTAATGAATGGCCCAAATTGACTAGAAATTACTAGACTTTTACAAGGTAATTTTACGTCTATTTTTAGCTTCGGGGGCGCTACCCCCGAACCCCTGCCAGGGGACTGCTGGCCTTCGGACCCCCCAGCTGGGGGGGATTAGCCCCCCCACACCCCCCGTGTGGAGGGGTGTATAGTCTTCCTGGGGTATACATCTGGCTGAAACCATTGAATACAGAAGATAATTAGGCTCCACACCCAACAGTTTGATGAGCCTAGATCATTGGAGAAAATCATCAGAAAGTTGAAACATTGTTATTAGCAATCAAAGTGTAGGTTTGAGTCTAAATATGATTGGATAGGTAACAAGAAGAATAATGGAAAGTGGTTAATAAGAGAGGAAAACCACATGATACATATGATAAGGAGAATGAAACACTGCACAAGAAGTTCAATGCAGTTGACAGAGGATAGGGATTTCATTCTAAGGAGCAGAACAAGGGTGATGGAAGGAAGCCTTTGCATTAGACTTGTGGAAAAGATCATCGTTGGAGGAACCTTCCACAGCATCAGGTTGGAAGATTGAAAATTTATAGTGCTCAAGAGGCACATATAGTTGGGGACGTTGGACAAAGTATTCCTCGGATCAATGCAATATTGGATAACAAACATGCAAATCACTAGGCATCCATTATTGAGATGGAAAGTAAGCGCTGTGATCAATTTGTTTCTAATTTGATTGACCCTAAATATAGTTATAGTTATCCTAACCCTGAACAAATGGATATGTATGGTTTGAGAAATAAGTTCATGTAGAGTCTAAGAAGAGAGTTCATCATGGATAAGATATTTTGTATTTGAGTTGAATGGTATGTATATATTACCACATCTAAATGTGCTTCCATTGGGATCGTACATTATGCTATTGGGTATGGATTTGTTGTATCTTCACAGGACTAATGTGGATTGTTATGAAAAGGCTATTAAGTGCTTAGATGAAAATTAAGATAGAATCTTGCAGGGTAAGAAGAATGCATCACTTAGAATGGTTACAACCATCCAAGCCAAACACGTAGTAGGAAGGGATGTGTATTGTTTGTGGTTCATATTTCCAGTGATAAAGGTAAAGATGTTGAGGATGTTGATGTCTTGAATAGGTATCCAGTTTTCTAGAAGTTTCAAGATGTATTCTAGTAAAGATCTCATAATTACTGCCTCACAAGGAAGTGGAATTTTCTATTGAGTTGATGTCAGGAGCATAGCCAACATCAATGGTGTCAGACATGATAAGAACTCAAAAGTTAGTGGAACTGATGTTGTAGTTGAACGAAATTCTTTACAAGGGATACATTAGGTGAAGTGTGTCGCTTTAGGGTGCACTAGTATTGTTTGTGAACAAGAAGGATGTTACTCTCAAGTTGTAGATTGATTATAGGAAGTTCAACAAGGCGACGATTAGGAATAGGTACCCTTTGCCACATATAGATGATTTGTTCGATCAGTTGAAGGGAACAATTGTGTTCTCATAGATTAATTTGAGATCAAGCTACCATCAGATATGCATAAAAGAAGAGGACATATACAAGACTGCTTTCTTGACCAGGTATGGGTATTATGAGTTTGTTGTGGTTCCTTTCTGTTTTACTAATGCTCCAACCACTTTCATGTGTTTAATGAATAGTGTGTTTCATTTTTATTTGGACAAGTTTGTGATTGTATTCATTGATGACATATTGATATATTCTAATAATGAGGAAGAACATGCCAAACACTTGGGTGCAGTGTTAACACTACTCATAGAGAATCAATTGTATGCCAAACTTATAAAATGCAGTTTCTTCCAAACAAAGGTTCATTAATTTATGTGGTTTCCAAAGGAGGTATAACAATGGATCTAGAAAATATTAGACCTATCATGGAATTGGAAACTCCTAAGAATGTGGATGAGGTCATATCTTTTATGGGGTTAGCAAGTTACTATAGGCAGTTCATTAGGAACTTCTCATGGATTTCCTTTCCAATTACATCACTGTAGAGAAAAGGAAAGAGATTTGAATGTACATAGGAATGTGCAGTGAGTTTTGAGTAGTTGAAGAAGTTTCTTACGAATTCTCTAGTTCTAAAGATTTCAAATCCATAGAAAGAGTTTTTGGTAGTGTTGATGGTGCTATACCCACCAACGTTCAGGGGATCACCCTCATATGAAGTCCCATCTAGACCTCACACTATTTGGTGTGGGATTCCCATCTGGTATGATGGCTCGGTTGCCATTATCTTAAGGATTTGCCTCAACTCTTGCTCATTAGCACAGAAGAGTGGTTCGCTTTGTCTTTGAGAAGTGAGATTCACATGCTTAGTGAGTGTAAGTGTACTTGTGTCAATGGTTCTTTCACTATGAGGGGAAGAAGGTGAAGGTGAGTTCCAAGTTCAAAGGGATCAATCCCAACTCGGCTAGGAACACACAACATAAAGGACATACACATCTTCCAGTGGAGTAGTCCACTCGAATGCAGCAGTCACAACATACAAATAAGAAAACACGTACAACACTCACAGATCAGTCCGAATGAGTGCAACAATTTTTACAGCAAGGTTCATGTGAAAGGTTAGTTTGATGTCTGGCAGAGCAGTCAATACAGATGGGACAACATTATAAGTAGCATATACAACACATTTCCATTAATAGATTATACATTACAACAAATGAATCAGTTCAGTTGTAGAACATAGGTTAAAGCAACATGCATTACAAGTGTTAAAGATCAGTCTTACAACAAATACAATACATGTGTGAAAACATGTTGGCTTGTTGATAGGCTTCTGAATTAAGTGAAAGTTCCAAGACACATAGTTACACCATACATCACTAACCTCGTTAGCAGGGCATTGGAGCCACTACTTACTCCTTAAAGAAAATATTACAAACTCTCTTGGTTATGTGGGAGGAGCTGAGGTTAAACATCTTTTCATGTACAAATGAGGTGGGTATTTATAGCCAAGGGTGAAATTGACCCTTGTGGTTGTTGGACTACCCTCATGACCATTTGACCTCCATGACTTTTTTATGTACATGACTCTATCTTCAACAAGTGGGTCTCTTGGACTTCCATGTTATGTCACATTACTTGACAACAATCCCATAGTGGAGATGTGGGCAACATGACTCATTACTTGACTCGACATGACTTGACATGACAATGCTAGTACATTTGTGCTGCTGCTGGAGTGCATGTCAAGCTACAGTGCTGCTTAGTGATGGATGTCTTCATGGTGTATCATAGCTTCACCTCCACATGGCAAGGTGTGTGGAATCTTTGATGGTCTTTGGTTTGCTTCATGACGCTTTAGCATGTTGTTCCTTGCTTTCATGCTGGAAGGCTTGACAGGCTCACTTGTTCGTGAAGGTGTATGTTCATCACATTCATTCTCTTTGCATGCTTCATTCGTTCTTCCATTGGTGAGCCTATCCATCTGCATGTGCTCCCTTCGTTAATCCCATTCGTTGTCTTGACATGTTCATTGGTGTACATGTACCTACAGTCACTCATGAGGAGATGACATCAAATCCGTAAACTCCTAGTCTACAATGACACATGATCATCTAGATGCAGGTGACCGGGAGAGGTAGAAGGGCAGTGATGTGGGATGATGGCTTTGGGAAACTACTGATGAAAACTATGCAAGAGTCATTGAGGGATTGATCCAGATTTAAACAGGAACACAACAAATTACAGAGATAACCATATACACAAAGATGAAGCGGAAATAATACTTCATTTCATTAATGGAAAATACTGAAATATGCTTACAACCAGAAATGGAAATAAACTAGCTAGGGCGATGGTAGCTTATCTCTGAGAAGAGATGTGGTGGCTACATGCCTCTGAACTGTGTTACAATGAGGCTCGAAGGCCTATTTATTGTTGAGAAACAATGGAAAACCCTTAACATTCCAAAACCTAACCCTAGGAGATGAAACGCCAAACTGTGGGCCCCGTTTGGGTAAATTGGTACATCAACTTCCCGGGGTCGTAACTTTGGCATACGATCTCTGTTTGACGCGTACAATAGCTCATTAGAAAGATCTATCTGAGCACTACCACTTTGGGAAGGGCAACATCGGTCCATGGACCCATGTTGCCCCCAGATTTCCCAAAAAACTTCATTTAGGGCCTCAAAACGGCTCCAAAAGTTCAGAACCCGAAAAACTGCTAAAAATAGTAAGTTGTCCTAGAATTAAGAAAACTGAAAATGCTGAGAGAAACAATGGTGGGGGTCCAGGTGGACTTGGCAAGTGGCCACCAATATCCACCTGGATCATTCCTCCCCCCTTAGGAAGCAATGGTCCCCATTGCGTTGAGTTCCTCTATGAGATGAGGAAACTTTTGCTGAACTTGTTCCCTGGTGAGTCACTTGCCCTGCTGAAGGAGTTGGCCTACTTTGACAACTCGATACAGTTGGATATTTTGTTGGCGAGTGTTCTTGATCTGTGTGTCCATGATCCGATCAGTTGCAGCTTGTTCCATGCAATCTGGATTTAATTCTGTGGGTTTGAGCTGTTCTGCAATGTCGGATGTGTCTAGCAATGGTGGAAAGTATGGCCGAAGACGGTCCACATTGAATACTGGGTGCAGGCCAAGGAATGGGGGAATGCTGAGCTCAAATGCATTATCTCCCATAGCCTTAGTAATGGTGTAAGGACCATATTGGAGTGGTCTCAATTTCCGATAGGCTCCAGTAAGGCGTTCCTTTTGCAAATGCAACCGGACTTTGTCACCCACCTGAAACTTGTGTGGCACCCGATGTTGATCATGTCGCTGCTTGTACTTGGCATTTGATTTCTCAAGAATGTCATGGACCCGCTAGTGAATATGTTGGATGCGCTCAATGAAGCTGGTGGCCTTATCTGTTTCGGACTGGACATGTGCTGAATTTATGTGAGTAGCTACAAGTGGCATGGCCACATCAATGGGGCATAGTGGCTGGAATCCGAAACCCACCTGAAAAGGGCTATGGCCAGTGGAGCTGTGAAGAGCTCGGTTGTAGCTGTGCTAAACATAGGGGAGGCTCTCGTCCCATGTGCGTGGATGCTTTGAGTTATACATGTGCAGAATGTGCACAATCATCCTATTGACAACCTCTGTCTGGCCATCAGTTTGAGGATGGATGGCTGTGGACTTCGTGAGTTTGGTGTCCAACATTGACCAGAGACTGGACCAAAATGTGCTGAGAAATCAACTGTCCCGATTTGAGATGATAGACTATGGGATCCCAAAGTGCACCCACACTCATTCAAAGAAGAGTTTAGCAGTGGCTTCTGCTGTGATATTCTTCTTGCAGGCCGCCATAATGGCCATCTTCGAGGACCTGTCGACGACCACAAACACACAGTCATTTCCATGCTTAGTGGAAGGAAGGCCTGACATATAATCCATGGAGATGGATTCCCAAGGTCGACTAGGGGTAGGCAACGGGGTATAGAGGCCATGCTTCTTAATGGTCGGTTTGGCAATGGCATAGGCAGTACATGATCTGATGTACTTCCCAACATCTTGTCGAAGATTCGGCCAATAGAAATAATTTTGCAGTACTGCCACTGTTTTCTCGACCCCGAAATGCCCAGCAGCTCGACTGTAGTGTGCTTCCCAAATCATCTTGGCACGCTCGCTTGAAGGAACACAAAGGTGACCCAGGTGGCATAACAGGGCATCCTGGAGGTGAAAATCTGGAACATGCCGACCCTCCAAGAGTGTCTGGTATGTGTGGCCGATTTCTGGGTCGCTTTTGTAGAGAAGTGGCCAATCAGAAGTCTCGTGCCCACAAGAGTTGAGCACGGTGGTTAACGCCATGATCGATGGTCGATTGAGGCAATCTGCAACATTATTGGTGCTACCCTTCTTATACTTGATATTCAAGTGGAACTGTTGCAGGTATGTAGACCACTTTTGATGGCGATCATTCTACAATTTCCCTTGGGTCTGTATGAACTGCAGGGGTCGGTGGTCTATGTGGATGACCGTTTCCTTCCCAAAAATGTAATGCTTCCATTATCGGCAGGCCTGTACAATGGAATACATCTCTTTATCATAAGTGGGGTACTTCCGGACTGTGTCTAAAAGTGTTTCACTGTGATATGCCACTAGATGTCCATGTTGAGTAAGGACTGCCCCAATAGCATAGTCAGAGGCATCTTTCTCGACCTCAAATGGTTGTTGTAAATCTGGTAACGCGAGCACTGGTGCTGTGCAGAGGCGATCCTTCAACTCCATGAATGCCTTTTGTTGAGATTCAGACCAAAAGAATTTTGCCTTCACCCCTCCCTTGGTGACTTGACTCAAGGGCCAAGTAATATGAGAAAACCCCAACACGAACCTGCGGTAGAAGTTGGCAAGACCTAGAAAGCTGCAGAGATCTGTTAGAGTGGTTGGAGATGGCCAATCCCGAATGACTTGGATCTTGGCTGGATCGACATGCACCCCCTGTTCATCAATGATGTATCCTAGATACTGAACCTGGGTCATGCCAAAAGTGCATTTCTCCAAATTGGCACATAGCTTGTGTTGCCGCAGTGTTTGGAGAACCTGTCGAATGTGGTGGAGGTGCTCTTCCCAACTCTGGATGAAGATCAGAATGTCATCCAAGTATACTACTACAAAGGAGTTGGTGAATGGTCGCAAGATGTCATCCATTAGCCTCATGAAGGTTGCAGGAGCATTCGTCAATCCGAAAGGCATAACCAACCATTTGAAAAGGCCCTCCTTGGATTTGAAGGCAGTCTTCCACACATCAGAGGGTTCGATTGGTACCTGGTGATATCCTGACTTCAGATCGATCTTGCTGAAATATTTCGCCCCCTTTAGTTGGTCTAGGAGGTCATCAATCCGCGGGATCGGGTACCTATTACGGACAGTGATCTTGTTCAGCGCCCGGTAGTCAATACAGAGTCTCCACATCCCATCCTTCTTCTGTACCAACATGATCGGGGTCCCACAAGGGGATGAACTCGGACAGATGTGACCTTTCTACAGGAGCTCATGAATCTGCCTCTTGATTTCATTGTTCTTCAGAATGGAGCATCGATAAATTGGTCCATTGGGTAGCGACGCACCTGGGGTCAGATCAATGGAGTGCTTGACTTGACAGTGCAGAGGGACCCCTGCAGGGGAGGTGAAGATGTCCTCGTACTCCTCCACAACCTTGTCCATCTGTAGTTGTCGTGTAGAGGGACCCCGTCTGGAGGCCGCGGCCACCGTCTTCTTCTTTCCTTCAGGGCGTATCATAAGGAAAACAAATATCCTGGTTTTGGAAATGATCTTACTGCATTGTTCTGCAGTAATCAAAGAGATGGTGGTAGGTGGTGCTACCTCAAGTATCCTGTACAACTTATTTCCCAATGTAATAATAACAGCACGGGGCCTTGATTCATACACAACATGTCGCTTCCAAAAGTATGGCTGTCCTAATAATACATCACAAACTTCAAGCGGAGCAATGTCACATAATACCTCATCCGTGAAGGGCTTGATGTTGTATGGAAGGCGACACTGCTAGCTCACGCGAAGATCTCGTCCTTGGTGAAGCCACCCAATGGTGTATGGTTGTGGATGTGCTGTGGTCGGTAAGCCCAACCACTTCACGACCTCTGCCGAAATGAGGTTCTTTTGACTCCCGCTATCAACAATGAACTGTATCGGGGAGCCCTTTACCCACATCTGGGAGTGGAAGAGACGCTCCTCCTCCTCTGGATCTTCGGGTTCATTTTTCTGGATCTTGGCGGTAGCAACAGTGGCGTTGGGATCCGCATCAATGATCTGTTTCCCTTTTTCATTCCCCTTATCGGGTTCTGACTCATAGTCGGAACATGCATCTGATTCTAAAACCTTTAGCTCAGCCACCAGTGACTGCTTGGCCCGACACTCACTTGTGTTGTGAGTGGAGCTCTTATGGAACTCACACCATTTTCCAATGTACTTTTTCGGCTTCGCGGTGCTGTTCTTTGCTTGCAGCTTCGGCAGGTTGTCTTGGGCTGTCCCGCCTTGGCTTTTTCCTTTGTTCTGTGGTTTAGGGGCACCTTTCCCCTGCTTTGGATTTGCAGATCCAAAGTCTCACTTCTTTTGTTTAAACTTCTGCTTGACCTTGACGGCATATCGGTATGCCGCGCCGAGCGAGGAGATGTTCAGGAATTGTATTTCTTCCTGGATGTACTTGTGCAGGCAGCCACGGTATTTGAGTATCAAATGTTGCTCTGAATCCTTGATACCCAACTTTGTGCGAAGGGTATGGAAAAGATTGGTGAACTCCGGCACGTCTTGGTCCCTTCCCTGCCGCAGCATGGTCCACTTTATGTATTCATCCTCATAGCTTTCGACAGGGTAGTACTGCTCCTTGATGGCATCCCGGAATGAATTCCAAGTGGGTGCGGCTGAAAATAGTGAGCCAGTACTTTCATCCTTCTGCTCGCAGTAGGTTTCCCACCAGTCCTTGACGTGGGGGGCTGCTTTGAGAAGAGCGAAAACAATCGTTTCCCGACACGAAAATTCATGAACAGAAAAATAACCCTCTAGCAGATTTAACCATTTATCTATGGCATCTACGTCTATCTGACCCTCGAATATGGGGATTTCAAAATTAACTTGTACCTTAAAGGGCGTGGTGTTTCCAGAGTAGCTGCTGGAAGCCGATGCGTCGCTTCTGGGTAGCCGCTGAAGGATCTGGGCAAAGCTGTCAATCATCGCGTTCGATTGTCGCTCGAGGGCTTCTTCGAGCAAGATTTTGATGGGATCTCCTGCCCCCTCATCTTTCTTCTCATCCGCCATGGGAGGCCGTCGGAATTTGCGAGGCTGGTCTTGCAAGGGTTCAACCAGTTCAAGCCCTAACTCCTTATATCCCGACCTTGTTGGGGACATGCAAAGAAAAACAGAGAAAAATCAGACCGCTCTGATACCACTGATCCAGATTTAAACAGGAACGCAACAAATTACAGAGATAACCATATACACAAAGATGCAGCGGAAATAATACTTCATTTCATTAATGGAAAATACTGAAATATGCTTACAACCAGAAATGGAAATAAACCAGCTAGGGCGATGGTAGCTTATCTCTGAGAAGAGATGTGGTGGCTACATGCCTCTGAATTGTGTTAAAATGAGGCTGGAAGGCCTATTTATTGTTGAGAAACAATGGAAAACCCTTAACATTCCAAAACCTAACCCTAGGAGATGAAACGCCAAACTATGGGCCCCGTTTGGGTAAATCGGTACATCAACTTCCCGGGGTCGTAACTTTGGCATACGATCTCCGTTTGATGCATACAATAGCTCATTAGAAAGATCTATCTGAGCACTACCACTTTGGGAAGGGCAACATCGGTCCATGGACCCATGTTGCTCCCAGATTTCCCAAAAAACGTCGTTTAGGGCCTCAAAACGGCTCCAGAAGTTTAGGACCCGAAAAACTGCTAAAAATGGTAAGTTGTGCTACAATTAAGGAAACTAAAAATGCTGAGAGAAACAATGGTGGGGGTCCAGGTGGACTTGGCAGGTGGCCACCAATATCCACTTGGATCAGGGATGGAGATAGATAATCTAAGTTGACAGTGACTGTCTACAAGATCTAGTTTGGCCAGGATGCAAAATTACACAAATTTTGGGAGGGATAGTCTGCGCTATAGGAAGGAAAGGCAGGCATGCTCTACGCATTTTCTTTAATGAACAGTCAGCATGGGATGGACAACTAGATTTGCACAATTTTCCAGAGGAACGGGTCGAGCTGCATGAAGGGCCAGCAGGCAGGGATTGCGTAGCGTTTTTTGGGAACTGCCTAGGAGACCGGCAGCCAGAACTACACAATTTCCAAAGGGAACTGCCAGTTGGCTTCTCAAGTCACTGGTAGCCAAAACTGTGCATTCCTAGAGGGAACTGGCAGTTGGCTGTTTAGTCGTTGGCAATAAAAATTGCGCAATTTTTGGAGGGAACAGGCAGTCTGCTGCTAAAAGCTGCTGGCTGCAAAACTACACTGAGGGCTGGAGGCTGACCTTCTAATCATCTTTGCCCAATTTCTAAACTAAGATGATTGATAGGAAGTGGAAGGCCTGCTCATGAGAACTACACAATTTCTAAGATGAACAGTTGGTCGACTGTCCAAATGATTGACTGGGAAAATGGCACAATTTTCTGAAGGAGACAGGGTTTGGCACTTGGTTCCTCTCCAGCCTGTCTGCACAATTTCCTCAGTCAGTTGAACGGGTTAGGTCAATGGCCTCTGTGCAAATTTTGAGGGGAGTCAGTCTCAGGGTGACTACCCGGTCTGACTATTCGGGAGGCCATCATGAGAGTTGATTGAGATTTCTTGGTGGCATCACAACTTGGAAGGACTAGCTTGGTGCTTCTGCGCTATTCTCATTGACAATTGATCGAGTCAAAGGCAGGGTGATGGTTCGGCTGTCAGTGAGGTTTCTGGTCATTAGAACTTCAAAAAAAATGATTGTGTGTAAATAATCAAAAGGTGCATAGGTGGTCATACGAACACACAACTCGCATGACTTTGATGACAAAACAACCGAAACATTTAGACACACATGTTCAACATGATTGACCGATGGTGCAAGCAATAAGAGCGACACTTGTGATTGATCATTCATTGATTGAGATGATGCTTGCATGAGAATGAATGTGACTGTGTATGAGTGCAAAAAATTCTTTCATGTCGAACACAACAAACACATACGAAGTGAAGACTTCGAGCATAACTAGAACATGGTCGCAAGGATGACTTGGACATGAGAATGCAGAGACTTGAATGCAATGAACAAGTATGACAGATGTAAAGACTCACACGAGCTAATAGAGTGAACCCGAGTATGTGTAGTCATCAAGTGAACTCTTCAAGGGAGGCTTCGAAATTGGTGCAGGCCAAAATTTTGGAGGTTGGTTGTAGCCGCTACAACACTTGGCCCCACACTGGTAGAACTCCAGCTTATTTGTTTCAGTTCAATGCTAGCACAGGGCCTTGATCTTTCAGGGAGTATTAATTCATTGTGTAGGTTACTTCAGTTTCCTCACTTACCCCATGGACATACATGGTTCACCCTTTGCAAACTTAGTCAAGTACAATCAAAAGTTCAGCTTAGATCTCGGTGTTTCGAATCCAGGAAGGGTAGTTTAGTTCACGCGTTGAAGATTTTTAGAGTATAAGTTTTCATCTCTGGTGTTTCTCCACTGCCAATAGGCCTAGACAGTACCCCGATGGAGTCACACAGGAACACACAAATTTCTCCACTACTAGCGAGCCTGGTCAGTACCTCGGTGGAGTTTCATGCTTCACCTCTCTGTGCATGAATCCTATCTTATTTCGCCTTTGTATTTTTTACGAGAACTATGCTTAGGTACTTATTTATTTTTGGGGCAGAAGAGGGATCCTGACTTATTGAGAGCAGAAGAGGTTGTTCCTTTAGAGAAGCATGTAAGACCTCTGACATAGGTTCTCTCTTTTATATTTTTCCCCTTCTCTGTTTCTACTAGTTGGATTAGCTTAAACACAGAGAGAAGAAGTTTGAGTACAGGCATGAGGCTTCCAAATGTGGCCATAGGTTCATGGTTGGACAAAAGCTTCCTTTACAGACAGCTCGTATTTTCCGTCAAGACTTCATCGGCCGAAGGTTGTAACCAAGCACAGAGAAAATGGACGCAAGACAGGCCAAGTGCTACAGTGTCACAAGTCTCTTCAAATTTCAGCCACATACTCTATTCAAAAGCCAGAACATAGTAGTTAGCAACACTTATTTCTGGAAACAAAAACAGTAATATATCAAACAAACAAAATCAACCTGAACAAAAAATAGTAAGAAGAATCAAACAAGGTGAAAGAAATAAGAAAAATAAACCAAATGAAATAACAAGAAGTAAGTAGATTATGTACATGGAACGGGCGCGACCCGACCTATTGAAACTAGTGTTTGAGGACTTAGCCTTTGACAGGAACATTACCAATCCTCCCATCAAGTGATTGCAAATGATACATGTGTGAGCCAAGTTTCTCGTGGACCAGTGCCTGCCCATCGGGCTTCGCCACCAGAACTTGGTGGTATTCCAGAAGACCTTCAAGTGAAGACAACACCATTGTTTCAGGTACTGTGTGAAACATGGGCTCGGATGATGGCACGGGGTAGTTGCTTTTATTCCAGGAAGGGTTCAAGTTTCTAAAGTCAATGCATAAGCAGATCTTCCCAGATTTCTTACATGCAAGATTTGAATTAGAAAACCAAGTATGATGACGAACTTTGCAAGTAATCCAAACACTTATAATGTTAGTCAATCTTTTAGGAAAAAGGAGGACAAAAAACATGTATGTGTTACCTGTTATTTTTTGCAATGGCTTGTCTCCTCCTTTACCTAAAATCTCATGTTGGATTTCTCGAGTGCAATGGCTACTCAGGTCATCATCTACTTGTGCAGACCCATCTTGGTACTGTTTGATCAAGTGTTCAACAGTTGGTTGCTGTTACAGTGTGTAACTTGTACCAATGTTGGCCATCCTCGGATCGTGGTGGATTCCAAGTTTGCTCTATTCATTCATGGTGTTGGTCCTTTGTGTGTTCAACATAAGTGCTTCAACATCATATTTTGTGACTTTAGACTTCAAAAAACATGAAATCATGCATGGTCCGTTTTTTTGGATGGCTGAGATACACTTAGTCCTTGAGCCATTATGTGTTCCTGATTTGTCAAGACTCATGGCCCACAACTTGTCTGTACATGGACCATTAGGCATGCTAGTACTGTTGCTACTACCATTGTTGCTACTTCTGCTACTATCAAAAAAATAAACTGTACAAGTTTCATTATCATCAGTTGGGTGAGGAAGGAGTCCCAACTACTTGTCTGATGAGGTTGGGGTTGGCCGTGCAAGATAGGACTCCAATGTCTTTTCCAAGAAGAAGTTGCCAAACCTGCGTTCTCTGAAGGCCAATGGTTTTTTCTTGCCGTTAAGGGGAGTGACATTGTGTTTCATATACCTCTTTGATAACACCTATATTTGGTTGCATCTACCCTTGTACAGAAGCCACATAGCAAAATATCCATCTAGCTTGCTGGACCAATCTCTGTTGAGTAGCATTCAATATGCTTCCAACATGTCCACAACAACTATGTTGATGCATTAGTGGAATCGACTATCATGGGATAGTCAGATGATCACATCTTGTAATTCACCAATGGATGGTATTGATGTTCTATCGAGTTTGATGATTCTAGTGGATGTTTCACTCCATCATGCATTGATCTTCTTAGCAATGGAGAGTGGCATGACATTGGTTGTCGTGCCATAATCAACGAAGTAGTTGTGGACATTGTAGTTGAAAAATTCAAATGAAACGAAGAATGATGGGAAACCTAAGTTTTCTTCTTCCATCCAGAGTGTATTGAGCATAGTGGATAGTGATCTAGGAGGTGTGCTTGCTCCCTTACTGGTGGAGGCCACCCTTTCGGTTGCTTTTTGTCCCAATGTACGTAGTAAGATATCTCGCTAACTCTAGACTTTGGCTAGCTTGAACAAATTGATGTTCGCTTGATTTTTCTTCATGTCATCGACTATGTTGTAATCCAGAGGTGGTAGACTCACCGAGGTGTCTAGGATGGAACAGATGTTCGTGTTGTCCAACAGAGTGTTCTGCAACTTGCTTCCTATGGACGTACTCTTATCCACCGCTATCTTACTGGACATGCTTTGTGTTTGTTGCTTTGAGGCATATGGTGGGTCAGCCTTCTTTATCAGTTATCTCACCTTCTCTTGCATCTCCTCAAGTGTATGGGAGCCCCTTTACTCCTAAGATGGTAATGATCATTTTCCTTTTGGGGCTGCATCTTGATGTTCATCTTCGAGACTACTTGCGAGCACTGGTATGCGTTCACCAGATGCCCAGAACTTAGTGCTTCATTAGGTGCAACCTCTTTGTTATCATCAGTGTCTTCCGGCTGCTTCGGTATGTTGCCATCCGCATCGAGCGTATGAGTACAGACAAAGGTAACAACTCACTTCCAATCTAAACAAGATTTCTCAGGGTGAAATTCTTCATGGAAGAAATAGAACTTAGGATCAGTGCATTGATTGAGTTGGAACATAGGATTCTACACAAATTTGGAACCAAACTAGTTGTTGCTTGATGAGCCAGTTGATGAACTGCTTTCCTGTCTCTCTCTGGGTTGATGATTGCTTGAGAATGTTTCAGCCTTCCTTTGCTTGAGTTTGGACACTTCGGTGGTCAAGCTCTTGACAAGGTGAGTGAGGGTCTCAATATCAGTAGGTTCCTTGTCTCTGCCCTTTCTCACCATTGCTTTGGGATTTCTTCTCACATCTTTGGAGTCTTTCATTGATTCATCATCCTTGATGACTTCAATGGCGCAATTAAGTGTCAGTATATGCATACTTCCATTAGGAATCAAATCTCCTCTTTGCATTTTTATTTTAGGTGTCTCATACTAAATTTTAGATCATTCCATTAGATCATGTTAAAATGGTCCACTGAGGTTTGTCTTTTTCTTAAAAAATAAAATATTCCCTCATGAGGTACATTTGCTGACCCATTTTCATGTTGTATTTAGTTGAGGTTTCAAATATGTTACTTTAGGTGTCAAGGCAGTTGTCTTTCAATTAGGTTTTCGGGTTCATTTCCAAGGTTAAAAAGCGTGATTTCAAGTGTGAATAAAGGGAAATAAAGGTATGAAGATGACCAATAAACAAAGAGTAATTTCCAATAAGTCATGATGATTGTATAAATATCTTTTGTCACTAATGTAATTTTCATCTCAAAAACATGTTTTTGAGATGAAAACTGAGTACTTTTAGTTGATTTATATTTTTTTGATGTAATTCAATCCATTTTGTGTAATAAGTGTTCCTAGCTGCCCCAAACATTTCTCCTTGCTGCAAGAAAATGAAACCACTGAAAAAATCAATTCAATCCGAGCATCATCCACCTGAAAAGAGAAAATGAGAGAAAGGCATTAAACAGAGATTTGGAGGAAAGAAGAAAAGGTTCCAAAACATTAGAAAGAGGGTTTTTCTAATGAAAAATAAAAATGAATCTCTATATAAGATGTCACACTCCTTTTCCAAACTCATCACTCTCATTTGACAAAGAGAAAGAAAAGCATTGAAGGAGAGTGGGGAATTGAGGCCAATTGGTGGCTAAGGAGAAGGGGCATTGCGCATAGGAGACAGAGAGCTGCACACAGAGCAGTTGGAGGAGGCGATGTGCACAGAGGCCGGAGTACTGTGTATAGGAGTGGAATGCTACGCATAGGGAAGTTTCTCTAGTGCAAATTTGAACGACATTGTGCATAGAGCTGGAGCGCTACGCATCTGAAGAGGGTGCTGCGCATAGGACCAGCAAGCACCAAAACACCCTATCAACCATCCAAATCATATTTTTTTTCCATCTAGGACTTCTAAACAAGTAAGTTCAATCCTTGAGCTATCCTCCTGGCACTCAGTTCATCATTTTGAAGTTGGTTTGATATTTCAAATTTCAAACCATAGATTGCCTATAAATCCCTCCACCTACCCCTTATACCCTAATTCCCTTAAACATATCCCTCCACCTATTCATTATCTCTAATTCCCTCAAACACAATCCTAAAACCCTATTTACTAAATAGTCCCTATTAAAGAAAAACACCCTCCTTCTCACTCTCATATCATATATATTCCATTCTACACCATATAAGTTCATCTCCCCTTCCCCTATCCCTAATCACCAATACTTACTCCTTCATTACATTCTCTAGGGTTACACAGCTTCAAAATTTTACAAACATGGACAAAGAGGATAAAGATTATGAGGAGGAGGAAAACATTGTCAGTCAGAGATTTGGAGATGAACCTCAACATCAGAGAAAACCACACAAGGGAGGCAGAATTATCAGGGAGGAACCATCAAACATCAAAGAGTTACAAGCTTCTCATATGACTGTCACTTGTTTCAGGCATCTAGGGTGTTATGACTTTTGTGAGCAGGTGAAAGAGTTCAGCATCATCTTGAGCTAACCAGGCTTTTTATAGCCAATCTCCATGATAACAAGGTAACTCTTTCTGAGGTGACATTTACAGTTTCATCCTACATTTATGATGCTACACGGATTCCAAATGTGGGGGGAAAATGGTACAAGGCACAAGATTTGGATGAACACTATTATGAGCCATACATAAAATCTAGGTATAGAAATGAAAAGAAGAGGACCTTTCCTTTCAAGTTCCTTGAAGACAAATATGCCCCTATGATGAGGACCATTATGAAATATTTCACATGTGAGGGCAGATTTTCTAGATTGTAATCCTATCACATTAGGCTTCTTATGCATTTTACAAGAGTGAAAATGTTTAGCATCCCTTACTTCTTATTCAGGAACATTGAGAAGATGGCCTACATTGTACAGAAAAAGCCATACCCCTAGTAGATGAGTAGTCTCTATCACTATTCCCTGATCAAGATGATTGTGCTACATCATCTCAACCTCCTTAACATCTCCTGGGAGACATTCATTGCCAATGACATCTTCAGGGGTCCTCAAATTCCTCCACTGGTGCCTCAAGAAGTAGAAAGACCTTCCAACAGTGCCAAAGTAAAGAAAGATGAGAAGGTTAAAGAGACTAAAGTTTCTGAGGAGCTAGAAACCTACAAGATTTATCAGAGAGGGGCTAGGAAGTTGTTTGTAGCAGATAGGAAAATTTTTACTCCACATGGTGTGGAAGGGGCCTTTCCTTCTTCATCAACTCATAGGCAAATGCTTTCTCCACAAAATGTGGAAGGGGCTTTCCCTTCTTCATCGACACAATAGGTACAAGAGGTGCAACAGCTGCATAAAGGGAAGGAAAAGGTGCTTGCGATAAGCCTTGATGATGAGGAGGAAAGGTAATTTGATTTTATGGAAGATGATGAACCAGAACAGCCACATATCCATCATGACATTGAGATAGTTCACTTGGAGGCTCAATATGAGGCAACAAATGAAAATATAACCATAAGGGAAAAAGATGCACAGATACAAGCACTGATGGACAACTAGGTGAGAGCTATGTATGTCATTTCATACCTTGAGAAAGAGAACAAGTAGCTAAGTGACAAAAAATTCCTCATGGGGTTGGAACTTCTCAAAGAAAAGAGGCAAAGTGACAAGGGCAAGTCAGTGATGCAAGAGGAAGAAGTATCGGCTACCTTGACTGCAAAACAAATAATTGAGAAGGAAATTGAGGAGGATAGAGAAACTTAGCTTGACAAGGTCAATTTTCATTTGGAGAAGCTTCTAAAAAATTGGAGAAGCTTCTACAAAATACCAATAGGGACAATCAAATCATTACGCACATGGCTCGCCATTAGAGGACCCAGAACAAGATTTGCAACATAAGGGTCAAGCAAATGAAAACAACGCTAAAACGGGCACTCAAAGGAAAAAAGGAGGATGATAGGCTTAGGTTTCTTGATGAAGCTTCCTTGGTTGACGAATATACTTAATGGTGATATTTTCCACAAAATTTTAGCAAGTTTTGAAGAATTTTTGCCTTTTGAAGAATTTGGCAATTTTTGACACAGAAATTTTGGCTCTATGCACAACACCACTAGCGCTGCACTTTTCCTAGGGGCATCCAATGACGGAATGGTTAGCATTTTTGGATTGATAATGATGAGTACATGCACCCTGAGAATTTTCTAATATTTTAGAGTAGAACTGGTCAACCAAAAGGTCATAAAACACCCAAAGAATGACCTTTCTGCCCTTTTTTGGACACACAAATGCAATCTTGGGAGAATCCATTTTGAGAGGACAAATGAGCTTCAAATGAAAAATTAACTGGAAAGAATACTTGAAGATATTTTCAATGAGCTATCATGAGCTCAATTTGGACACTGGGAAGGCCTCCAAAAAGGCCCTGCAAAAAGCGTTGAGCATAGAGCTTGGGCGCTGTGCATAGGATAAAAATTGTGTTGAGTTTCCATTTCACTGTGCCTTGACTGTAATTTTGGGTTTCCTCAAATGGATGGTGTTTTAATGATGTAAATGATGACTAGGCATGTAAATATGATGGATACTAAGTACTAGAAGGTATATTCATTAGATTAAAAGTCATCTTGAGGACAAATGAATCAGTTTCCTCACTTTTAGAGGCAAGTTGTTAGGATGACTATATTCTAGTTTCTTGTTCAATTTTTGATCGATTAGTTCCTAATTGTGAGGAATTCGATCCCTAAGGATGGGAGGAGGTTGAATCAATGTCTATATCTTCTTCTTTCTCATTGTAAAGGGTTGGAATCAGTTGGTTGCTGATGCTTTGAGTAGACATCATTTTGTATCAGTTTTCAGTAGGAGATTAATGAAAAGTTGCAGCTATTTCTTTGGGATCCATGTGGTATGATGTTAAGTTCATTTTTTCTTATTTTTTCATGTGTTATAAAGAATTGTTGACTCCATTTCATCATTTCATTGCCTTTATGTGAATGCATACAATTCTGAGAGGCATAATCCATATCTTTATGCTCTGTTTTGGGTAGACATTTCACAATCTGTGTTTTCTTCAGTTTAGGAAGAAGCCATAAGGTTTACATGCTCTTCCTAACTCCTCACCTGTCTTTTCACCTCATCCATCAAACCTTAAGGTGCTGAGCCTTGTGCTTACCTTGCCCCATCGAACACCCTACAATTTTGACCTAATTTCCTTGCCCTAACTGTTTGGCTCCTCTTGGTTTAGAAAAACCCTTCAAAATGAAATCAAACCTTGTGCTACTATACCTAGACTAATATAATTTTCTTGATTCAGTCATCTTGGCTAAGATCCTTATGAAGAGAGCCCTCTCCTAGCCTAGTAGGGCTAGCTACTTGGCTAAGCATTGTTTGTGGTTACCCTGGCATTGCCTTCTTTCAGCCTGAGGTTCAATCTAGGTGCTAACATAGTGGTGACCATATTGGGGAAATCTTCTCTGAGAAAGATCATCAAAGTTCAGATCTGACTGATGATGGTGAACAGTGGTCATATGCATGCGAAGGTTGAAATCATTCACCTGGTGACTCTAGTGTCGAAAAATCCCAAGGGTCAAAATTTTTATGGCAACTCCACTATTAAAGAACCAATAGCTTAAAGAATTTCTTGGTGAATTCATTGTTATCAAAATGGATTTTTTTTGCTCAAAGGTATGCTCCCATGAACCAAGATCACATTCTAGGTTTCCCAAATAAAATTCCTAATGTAGATTGGCAAAGGAATTTGTTTATGTTTAAATATGATGATAGGAATGATGCTTCTTTACATCTGGTTAGATTTCACATGCATACTCGCAAGTTGAAGGTTCATTTTCCTAAATACTGCTTGATGAAGATATTCATGGCCACTCTGAAAGGTGAAGCCTGATCTTGGTATGAAATTTTGCCACCTTATTGTATTTACTGTTTAAAGGATTTTCATACCATGTTCTTTGAAAGGTATAAAGAATCTTGTCCATCCTTAATATTAGTTCAGAACTGGTATAAACATGTTCATAGTTTTATTGAAAATCTTGAGAAAGTTTATGAAGATGATGACTTCATGGACGATGAGATCATGGAAGCCCTGTATGAAAATCCATTTCAGCATCATAAAGAGAGCTTAGAGGATACTCAAGAAAATTTGCAGCAGGTTCAATATCTTAGTACAATTGAAAATTATGGAAGACAAGCTCTTATTTCAGATCTGCTCATAGCAGGAGATAGTATGAAGGAAACTCATGTTCCAATTTCATATTGTGATAAAGTCAAGTTGGCTATTTCAGAGCTAGATTCAGATCGTGATGACGAAGAGTACCTTGTTCTAAATTCCATGAAGGAGAGCTCTGTCATTGAGATCATCTGGAATGAAGAAAACAAATTTATTGACCCAAGTGTTATCATTTCATTAGAAAAAAGCCTTCACGAGGAGGTAATCTAGTCCTTTTATGAAAAACAGGATGAGATCTTTGTTCAAATAAGTGAAAAATCTTCTTTGGCTAACTCAATGGTAAATGATAGAAGTGTTATTTTTGAGTTTCAAGACCTATCTGAAGTTTTCCCTCATATGAATGATGAGTGTGATAAGAAACATGACAATATGGTTGCCATGTCATCTAAATATGATCAACAATGTATTCAATTTAAAGAAGAATAGGGAAATGAGGACTGCCATTCAGATTTTTCTTCTCATATTTCATGTTTTGAATTGTTAGTTCAAGAAGACATCTGCTCACCTATTTGTTCATAAATTTTCGAAGACTACGAACACACTCTTGTTGTGGTACATTATGAAGAGAGATCAGATTCAAGAGAAAAAGGTACATTGTTCCTTCTAGATCAACGAGAGGTAATTTTTCATGTTTTTCAAGATCCAGTAGCAATTTTATTGCATTCAATAGTGAAGGTAATTATTGCAGTATTCAATGATGATGGAGATCATTGTTAGCTCTGGTTTTGGCTGTCAAATTGTAAATATTTGTTGTTGTCCAGAAATTCTAATTGGGAGAATCAATCGAGGCGACATTTGCTTAATTGGTTACACTGGAATTTTGATATCGCTTGATTGTACATATGTATTTAGCAAGCAGGTGGCTTTCATCAGGATTTGAAGCCCTCACATCTCGGTGATTTTCTACCATCAATAAGTTTAGTTAGCAAGTAGGTGGTTGTCATCAGGATTTGAAGCCCTCACGTCTTGACGATTTGTTGCCATCAATAAGTTTAGTAAGATTTTTATTTTAGTAAGTATTTCATTTGAAAATGGGACTCTTAGGCTTCTTGTCTAACTTGCAAGAACCTCTCCCACTTCCAAAGCTTTAAATTTTCCCAAGTCTTAATGATTAACCAGTGCAGAATTAGCTATGTGCTTGAACATAAGGTGTGTACTGGTATTTGTTTTAAATTGATTATATTCTTTAAACATCTGTTGTTTTAGATGATATGTAAATATGGTTAAACATATATAAATGAATATAACAGTGAATAATGTAGGAAGTAAAAATACACACATAAGACATCAAATTAATTAGGAGTTCACCCACAACTCTTGGGCTACATCTCTGTGAGCTCTAGTTAATTCAACTAGGCTCTCTAGGATTATGGCAGCTATCTTTTTACATATTTGGCTCAACTCCATGGTTTGCATAGAAACAATGGGTTTAGAATGCCATTCAATCCCCAGCTTTGAAGCTCTTAGCTTTCTGGCTCTCGGCCCTCGATTGGCTCTTGGCTCTATGCAATTTATAGCTCTCCGGATTTCCACTTGAATTCCAAGTGACTCCCTTGGCTGCATGCACTTTAGCTTTTGCTTGCTGCGTTTCTTGTTTTGTGGCTGCCTTTTTGCGTTGCTCTCTTACGCCTTAGCTTCCTCCTTTGGCATTGATTTCTGCTTATGCGCAAGTTCAACAACCATTCTAACAACAACTCCAGCAACCATCAACAACTCAGCCCCCTCCTCTGTCTTTGACATCCATGGCTTTTAAGCCAAATCAGCGTTGTTGATTCCTTTCCTTCTCAGGCTCTTTGTCTTCTTGTTTTTTTCCGCTCGAATCCATTCTTTGAGCATTAGAAATCATTGCTAAATGCCCTCAAGGATGAATGCCACCTATTCCAAAACGGAGGGGAACTATCGGCGCTTGAAATCCTTAGTAACAGTCATTCTCTGTTTACACAGAGAACACTATGAAAACACGAGAAAATCCGCATAAAACATAGTTCTGGACTTCGAAGTTTCACAACTGTGCCTTATTTTCCTATCGGGTCCACTCATAAGTCGCCATCGCATGTCGTAAGGGCCTACCCCTTTGCATTTCATTTAATAACGAAATATACGAAAATACACTAAAAAATGCCTTTTGGCCGATTTCAAAATATTTTAAATCTGGTTCATATTGTTGTTAGGTCCGGCTATCACATCGCATACATAACATATATATCCGCTCCTCTGTAATGTGTCAACGCGATGTTGCGATGCGACAAGCCACAATCGCAATCGCACAAGCTCGAGGCCTTCCTATATAGCATGGGTTATGCCAACACCGATTGTGATCCGCTGATATTGGCAATCACGGTATCGCATTGGCTTGGTCCCATCGCACATTATGCCTCCAATTGCCTCCACCTGTCACCGTCAATGCGATATACCAATCGGATCTGGACTGTTGATCGACCAAATCTGATGGCTCCTGTGCAAACACTGTTCAAGCCTCCGATAGGCCTCATTTTTGTTGTTTTCACATATTTTTAAGGTTTCAATCGTGTAATTCGATATTCCTAAGACTTCCCCTTTTTGGGTGGTTTTGACCTTCAAGGAGATTTCGAGGACTTGAAGATTTAGAGGGTTTTTGGGACCCATTTGAAGGGGATTTTGCCACTTTTTTTTTTCAAGGGATATAGGCAGCTTCGTTCTATGATACTTCTGCATCCTAAGTCAGTTTTGGCCCATTCAAATTACAGTAGATTCATAATGAGATGATCCCTACAATGGGGCTAGTTCCAGAAAATCACTTGGACTTTCATTTTCCTCAGTGAGGAACACTTAGACTTAGGAGTCTATCCAAAATCCATTTTGGATCACGCATTCCCACTAAAAGAACTTTTGGTCTCCAAAACACTGATATACTAATCTGAATAGTAAATGAGAGTGACTCACCCTCTTCTTTCAACTTCCCTACACTTGCCTTTGCATAGTGCCTTTGAACCAATGTTTCTGACCACTTCCCTTATTGGATGGGTTGGTCTTCCTTCTTGCCTTCATGTAGAACTTCTGCTGAAATGGTTATGGAAGGTAGTTTGAACTCTTCTACCTTGATCATTGATCCAAGGTGGCTCAAACCAATGTGAAGTCATCTGCTCCACAAAACTTTCATTTGTACCTGTTTGACAAGCTGCCAACACATCTGTTAACAACAATAGAGACACAGACAACAACAATTGGATGGCCTAAACTCTTTCTCCAACAAAGGAACATATTTCACATCTTGTGAACACCTCCATGTCTTACATCTGCATGCAAATGATGAACTAGACAACAAGCCCACAAAACATGCCTTTAACACAAATGACCCTTCAAGTCAAGCATGTAGAAAAATACCATTAAGATTCTTTTCAAAAGATGAAACAATTTCATCACTATCTCCACCAAATCAACTTTACATGCATGTTTACAACAAAGCGATCAACCCTTCAAGTCAATCACACACACATGTTCCCAAAAGCAAGGGAAACATCAACATCCCTGTGTTCATGCACATCATCTCATGCATGCATTTCATCCTTCAACTTTTGCTTAAGCACACTGTACTTTCGAAGTTGAAATGAAATACAATGTTGCAGTAACAAAGTGAGTCTCCTACCCAACACTTTTCCATTCACCTTCTTGGTATAAACCTGCAACTTGCATTCAATTACCATAGAAATGCAAATAGATGCATTATATCAATAGGCATGCAATTTTTAATTGGATAAGAACTCTAACCATTTCTTACCAATCCATTTCAAAGGTACTTCCTTTTTCTATACATCAACATCAATATGTGAATCATCTTGAGGCACATCATTCATGGAATCTTCCTTTCCATTTTTTCCATCTTCTCTTTCCACCTTCTCCTTCAGCTTTTGTGGAAGCATTGCTAGATTCAGAGTCCAACACCTTTTAGCAAGATGCCCTTGCTTATGGCAGTAAGTGCAACACATGTGCATCCTCTTGATAGCATGATTTGTCTTGTCCAATGGACCTTTGGCTTTTTGCTTCTTTTCCTTCAAAAGCTTCCTGCATGTGGCCATTCTCTTCCAACATCTGGAAACATGATGGTTATCCAAACCACAAAAGGAACATGTAATTATTTTCCCATATCTATGTGGAAATTTATCATTCTTTGCAAAATCAAAAGGACTATAGTTAGAACCATATTTATACCTGCCTCTTTCACCTTTATTGTTTTCGCGGGGGGTGAAGCAAATGAAGAAGTGGTTCCCTTTGGAACACCATCAATCTCTTCAAGTCTATCAGAGTCTCCTCAACGCTCTAGTTCAAGTGTGTGCTTCTGAGCACATACATCCTGCAAATGATGTTTCAAGCCATTGCATTCCTTTTGAATACAACCTTTGCACTCTTGAGATAGAGGACTTGCAACGGAACTCCTTCTTGGGATGGTTTCATTGGCTTTCATGGAAGCTTTGGAACTCTCTCCACAAGACTATCCATAGCCAAGACCCAAATAATTAGGCTTTTCCTCAGCCATTATTGGTTCAACAATACCTCGTGCATGCTTACCTAAGCCTTTTCCTTCATAGCCCATCTTGGAAATCAACTTGGAACCTATGCCTCTAGTATGTTTTTCAAAATAACCAATATGAGAATTCTTAGAAGAATTTGAAGACAAACTAGAATGGCTTACCTCTTCTTCAAGCTGATAGTTGACCAAGGCTTCTTTGGTAACAAAGAGCTATGACTCCAACTCATGCATCCTTTTCAGGTTCATATTTGGAATATGAAGTTGCCTCTCCATTTCCTGCAGTCTGTTAGAAAGCAATTGCTTCTCTTCGCTCATGGAATTCAACTTCTCTCTAAGTATGCTGCTCTTTCTTCCATCCTCATACATCTCTCTCACCTTCTTCATCATGATGACCAAGTCTTGCTTCATGTCTCCATCAAAGAATCTTGTGATGGAGAAGGAATTTGAGGATACACTTGAGGAAGTTGTCATTATTCCAATGAAAAATAACTTCAAACAAGATTAATAAAGAGCTTATCTAAGCAATTTTTTGTAGCAAACCTCTTGTGCTCAAGGGTTTCTTTGAGATCCTTTGGGATAGAAGAATGCCTTCAACCCTTCTTCTTTCTTGTCCTTCCTGGACTGAGCTATCAGTAGCTTTCCCTTCACCTCTACAAACTCAAACAATAGTTAGTCTGTAAACAAGCATACAATCAACCTCTGACTATTTAAACACCTTTTAGACAAGCAATATTTGCTCTGTCAATCAAGCATTCTGATATAACCTTCTTAAAGGTGTGGTTAATCAATCTTAAGCTTTGATACCACCTGATTTAAAAATGAGGCTCTTAGGCTTCTTGCCTAACTTTCAAGAACCTCTCCCACTTCCAAAGCTTTAAATTTTCCCAAGTCTTAATGATTAACCAGTGCGGAATTAACTATGTGCTTGAACATAAGGTGTGTACTGGTATTTGTTTTAAATTGATTATATTCTTTAAACATCTGCTATTTTAGCTGATATGTAAATGTGATTAAACATACATATAAATGCATATAACAGTAAATAATGCAGCAAGTAAAAACACACACATAAGACAACAAATTAATTAGGAGTTCACCCACAACTCTTGGGCTACATCTTCGTGAGCTCTAGTTAATTCAACTAGGCTCTCTGGGATTCTGGCAGCTATCTTTTTACAAGCTCTCTAGCTCAACTCCACGGTTTGCATAGAAACAATGGCTTTAGAATGCCATTCGGTCCCTAGCTCTGAAGCTCTCAGCTTTCTGGCTTTCGAATCTCAAATGGCTCTTGGCTCTCTACAATTTACAGCTCTCCGGCTTTCCACTTGAATTCCAAGTGACTCCCTTGGCTGCGTGCAATTCATCTTTTCCTTGATGCACTACTTGTTTTGCTGCTCCCTTTTTGTGCTACTCTCTTATGCCTTAGCATCCTCTGGCTTTGCTTTCTGCTTATGCCCGGGTTCAACAACCACTCTAACAACAACTCCAGCAACCATCAACAACTCAGCCCCCTCCTCTGTCTTTGACATCCATGGCTTTTAAGCCAAATCGGCGTTGTTGATTCCTTTCCTTCTCGAGCTCTTTGTCTTCGTATTTTTGTCTGCTCGAATCCCTTCTTTGAGTGTTAGAAATCATTGCTAAATGCCCTCAAGGATGAATGCCACCTATTCCAAAACGGAGGAGAACTATCAGCGCTTGAAATCCTTAGCAACAGTTGTTATTTGTTTACACAGAGAACGTTGTAGAAACACGGGAAAATCCACATAAAACAAAGTTCTGGACTTCAAAGTTTCACAACTGCTAGTTATTTTCCTATCAAGTCCGCTTGTAAGTCACCATCGCATGTCGCAAGGGCCTGCCCCTTTGTATTTTGTTTAATAATGAAATATACGAAAATACATTGAAAAATGCCTTTTGGTGGATTTCAAAATATTTTAAATCCGGTTCATATTGTCGTCAGGTCCGGCTATCGCATCGCATACATAACATATATCTCCACTCCTCTGTAATGCACTAACGCGATATTGCGATGCGACAAGTTAAAATCACAAATTGCACAAGCCCGAGGCCTTCCCATATAGCATGGTTTATGCCAACATCAATTGTGATCCGCCAATATCGGTGATCGCTATATCACATCAGCCTAATCCCATCGCACGTTATGCCTCTGATTGCCTCTGCCTATCACCACCGATGTGATATTCCAATCGGATATGGACCGCTGATTGGCCAGATATGATGGTTCGTGTGTAAACATTGTTCAAGCCTCCAATAGGCCTCATTTTCTCTATTTTTTCATGTTTTTAAGGTTCCGATCGTGTAATTCGATATTCCTAAGACTTCCCCTTTTTCGGTGGTTTTGACCTTTAAGGAGATTTTGAGGACTTGAAGATTTAGAGGGTTTTTGGGACCCATTTGAAGGGGATTTTGCATCCTTTTTTTTTCAAGGGATATAGGCAGCTTCATTTTATGATAACTTCTACATCCTAAGTTAGTTTTGGCCCATTCAAATTACAGTAGATTTAGAATGTGACAATCTCTACAATGGGGCTAGTTCCAGGAACTCCATTGGACTTTCATTTTCCTTAGTGAGGAACACTTAGACTTAGGAGTCTATCCAAAATCCATTTTGGATAAGTATTGAGTCAAGTTGTTATGTTGAGTTTCAGTAATTAGTCAATTTTCTTTAGCTTTTGATCATATTGGCCCACAGGGTTAGGCACTTGGTGTACAATGTTCTTGAAACCTCCAAGGAGTTGTCATCCCCAATAAGGCCAATGTTAGTGTCAGTATATGTATACTTCCATCAGGGATCAAGTCTACTCTTTGCATTTTGATTTTAGGTGTCTCATACTGAATTTTAGATCATTCCATTAGGTCATGTTAAAATGGTCCACTGATGATTGTCTTTTTCTTAAAAAAATCAAATCTTCCCTCATGAGGTACATTTGCTAACCCATTTCCACGTTGTTTTCAGTTGAGGTTTCAAATATGTTACTTTAGGTTTCAAGGTAGTTGTCTTTCGATTAGGTTTTAGGGTTCATTTCCAAGGTATTTCCATTAGGTCTTAGGGTTCTTTTCCAAGGTCAAAAATCATGATTTCAAATGTGAATAAAGGGTAGCAAAGGTATGAGGATGACCAATAAACAAAGAGTAATTGCCAATAAGTCATGATGATTGTATAAAGATCTTTTATCACTAATGTAATTTTCATCTCAAAAAGATATTTTTTGAGAAGAAAACAGAGTATTTTTAGTTGATTTATATTTTTTTGATGTAATTCAATCCATTTTGTGTAATAAGTGTTCCTAGCTACCCCAAATATTTCTCCTTGCTACAAGAAAATGAAACCACTAAAAAAATCAGTTCAATCTGAGCATCATCCACCTGAAAAAAGACAATGAGAGAAAGGTATTAAACAGAGATTTGGAGGAAAGAAGAAAAGGTTCCAAAACATTAGAAAGTGGGTTTTTCTAATGAAAAATCAAAATCAATCTCTATATAAGATGTCACACTCCTTTTCCAAACTCATCACTCTCATTTGACAAAGAGAAAGAAAAGCATTGAAGGAGAGAGGGGAATTGAGGAAAATTGGTGGCTAAGGAGAAGAGGCACTACGCATAGGAGATAGAGTGTTGCGCACAGAGCAGTTGGAGGAGGCACTGCACACAGAGGTCAGAGTGCTACACATAGGAGTGGATCACTGTGCATAGGGTAGTTTCTCCAGTGAAAATTTGAATGGCGCTGCACACCTAAAGAAGGCATTGGGCATAGGACCAAAAAGCACCAAAACATCCTATCAACCATCCAAATCATGTTTTTTGCCATCTAGGACTTCTGAAAAAGTAAGTTCAATCCTTGAGCCATCCTCCTAGCATTCAGTTCATCATTTTGAAGTTGGTTTGCTATTTCAAATTTCAAACCCTAGATTGCCTATAAATCCCTTCACCTACCCCTTATACCCTAATTCCCTCAAACAAATCCCTCCACCTATTCCTTATACCTAATTCCCTCAAACACAATCCTAAAACCCTATTTACTAAATAGTCACTATTAAAGAAAAATACCCTCCTTCTCACTCTCATATCATATATATGTGATTCTACACCATATAAGTTCATCTCCCCTTCCCCTATCCCTAATCACCAATACTTACTCCTTCATTACCTTCTATAGGGTTACACAGCTTCAAAATTTGAAAAACATGGACAAAGAGGATAGAAATTATGAGGAGGAAAAAAATGGCAGTGAGAGTTTGGGAGATGAACCTCAGCATCAGAGAAAACCACACAAGGGAGGGAGAACTATCAGGGAGGAACCATAAAAAATTAGAGAGTTACATGCTTCTCATATGACTGTTACTTGTTTCAGGCATATAGGGTGTTATGAGTTTTGTGAGAAAGTGGAAAGAGTTCAACATCATCTTGAGCTAACTGGGATTTTGGTAGCCAATCTTCGTGATTACAAGTTAACTCTTACTGGGGTGACAATTATAGTTTCATCCTCCATCATTTCCGATGCTACAAGGATTCCAAATGTGGGGGAGAAATGGTATAAGGCACAAGATTTGGATGAACACTGTTATGAGCCATACATCAAATCTAGGTACATAAATGAAAAGAAGAGGACCTTTCCTTTATAGTTCCTTGAAGACAAATATGCCCCTATGATGAGGATCATTATGAAATATTTCACATGTGAGGGTAGATTTTCTAGATTGTATACCTATCACATTAGGCTTCTTATGCATTTTACAAGAGTGAAAATGTTGAGCATCCCTTACTTCTTATTCAGGAATATTGAGAAGATGGCCTACATTGTACAGAAAAATCCATACCCCGAGTAGATGAGTAGTCTCTATCACTATCCCCTGATCATTGAGATGATTGTGTTACATTATCTCACCTCCTTAACATCTCCTGCGAGACATTCATTTCCAATGACATCTTCAGGGGTCCTTAGATTCCTCCATCAGTGCCTCAAGAAGAAGAAAGACCTTTCAGTGGTGCCAAAGTAAAGAAAGATGAGAAGGTTAAAGAGACTAAAGTTGTTGAGGAGCTAGAAACGTACAAGATTTATTAGAGAGGGGCTAGAAAGTTGTTTGCAGCAAATAGGAAAGTGTTTACTACACTTGGTCTGGAAGGGGCCTTGCCTTCTTCATCAACTCATAGGAAAATTCTTGCTCCACAAAATGTGGAAGGGGCTTTTCCTTCTTCATCGACACAACAGGTACAACAGGTGCAGCAACTGCATAAAGGGAAGGAAAAGGTGTTGGAGGAAAGCCTTGATGATGAAGAGGAAAGGGAATTTGATTTGATGGAAGATGATGAACCAAAACAGCCACAAATCCATCATGACATTGAGATAGTTGACTTGGAGGCTCAAGATGAGGCAAGAAACGAAAATATAACCATAAGGGAAAAAGATGCACAGATCTAAGCACTGATGGACAACTTGGTGAGAGCTAAGTATGTCATTTCATAACTTGAGCAAGAGAACACGTAGCTAAGTGAAAAACAAGTCCTCATGGAGCTAGATCTTCTCAAAGAAAAGAGGCAAAGTGACAAGGGAAAGTCAGTATTGCAAGAGGAAGAAACACCGGCTACCTTGACTGCAAAACAAAGAATTGAGAAGGAAATTAAGGAGGATAGAGAAACTTGGCTTGATAGGGCCAATTTGAATTTGAAGAAGCTTCTACAAAAGGTCAACATGGACAATCAAATCATCAGGCACATGTCTCGCCATTACAGGACCCGGAATAAGATTTGCAACATAAGGGTCAAGGAAATGAAAACAAGGCTAAAACAAGCACTCAAAGGAAAAATGGAAGATGATAGGCTTAGTTTGATTTCTGAAGCTTCCTTGGCTGACCAAGATACTTAATGGTGATATTTTCCACAAATTTTGAACAAGTTTTGAAGAATTTTTTCCTTTTGAAGAATTTGGCAATTTTTGACACAGAAATTTTGGCTCTATGCGCAACGCCACTGACACTGTTCTTTTCCTAGGGGTATCTGATGAGGGAATGGTTATAATTTTTGGATTCATAATGATGAGTACATGCACACTAAGAATTTTCTAAGCTTTCAGAGTAGAACTAGTCAACCAAAAGGTCAAAACACACACAAAAAATGACCTTTCTGCCCTTTTTTGGACACAAAGAAGCAGTCTTGGGAGAATCAGTTTTGGAGAGTCCAAATGAGCTTCAAATGAAAAAGTTCAAGATGTTATGGCAATAATACTTGAATATCTTTCCAATGAGATATCATGAGCTCAATTTGGACACCTGGAAGGCCTCCAAAAAGGCCCTGGAAAAAGCATTGCCATAGAGCTTGGGCGCTGCACATAGGACAAAAATCATGCTGAGTTTCCATTTCACTGTGCCTTGAATATAATTTTGGGTTTCCTCTCATGGATGGTGTTTTAATGATGTAAATGATGACTATACATGCAAATATGATGGATAATAAGTACTAGAAGGTAGATTCATTAGATTAAAAGTCATCTTGAGAACAAATGAATCAGTTTCCTCACTTTTAGAGGCAAGTTGTTAGGATGCCTAGATTCCAGTTTCTTGTTCAATTTTTGATGGATTAGTTCCTCATCCTTAAGAATTCAATCCCTGAGGATGGGAGGAGGTTGAATAAATGTCTATATCTTCTTCTCTCTCATTGTAAATGGTTGGAATCAGTTGGTTGTTGATGCTTTGAGTACACATCATTTCGTATCAATTTTTAGCAGGAGATTAATGAAAAGTTGTAGCTATTTCTTTGGGATCCATGTGGTATGATGTTTAGTTCATTTTTTATTATTTTTTATGTGTTATAATGTATTTTCGACTCCATTTCATCATTTCATTTCCTTTACGTGAATGTATACAAGTCTGAGAGGCAGAATCCACATCTTTATGCTCTGCTTTGGGTAGACATTTCACATTCTGTGTTTTCTTCAGTTTAGGAAGAATCTATAAGGTTTACATGCTCTTCCTAACTCCTCACCTGTATTTTCACCTCATCCATCAAACCCCAAGGTGCTGAGCCTTGTGCCTACCTTGCCCCATCGAACACCATGCAATTTTGACCTAATTTCCTTTCCCTCACTTTTTGGCTCCTCCTAGTCTAGAAAAACCCTTCAAAATGAAATCAAACCTTGTGCTACTATACCTAGCCTAATATAATTTTCTTGATCCAGTCATCTTGGCTGAGATCCTTACAAAGAGAGCCCTCTCCTAGCCTAGTAGGGCTAGCTACTTGGCTAAGCACGGTTTGTGGTTACCCTGGCACTACCTTCTTTCAGCCTGAGGTTCAATCCAAGTGATAACAACGCACAATTCTTTCTCAATAGCAATAGCCTCTTCGCAACTTTCTAAAAGTGTTGGCTTCACAACTTGCTTAACGAATTGTGCAATGGTGGTTGGCAGTGCAGAATTTTAATAGTCGATAGTGATGGATTCATGAGGTTTGGTGTTAGCTATAAACTTGTTTATAATATGCATAAACCTTTTATTGAAATAATTCAATTTCTCTTTTCCCTCCATCCTGAGGCTTCCCAATTATTTGAGTTGCATGGCTGGGTTCTTATCATCAGCAAACTATTCAAGGAACAAATTTTTAAAAGAACCCAAGTTCTTTATGGAGTTGTGTGGAAAACTGTGATACCAAGCAGCTACACGGCCATCCAAGGTACATGAAAACAATCTACATGATACGTCGTCATAATGTACCTCAAGGGTCTATAGTTGTAGTTAGAAGTTGTCTAAATGGTCTTCCTCCTTCACTGCATTGTCAGGGTTGAACTTGATGTTCATTCTCTCTGCTCACTTTGGCATCCTTTGTGAAACAGCTAGAAGAGCCAATGGTCCATGAGTCATCCATTCAAGATTTGGGTCAGCCATCTATTTTTCCTCTTCATCTTCTTCCTCTCCTTCAGAATCTAATGGTTTTGGAAAGATTCTGTTGGTTCGTCTTCGCCTTCACTTCGTCTGTTGCCTTCCCCTCTACCTCCTATACAGGAGTTTTATCGCAAGACCACAAGAGTGCCTTATTCGTCTTCAAAGAAGATTGGTGGTTCCTCTCCATATTCAATAACTTCTTCCAAACCTTCAAGAGTGGTAAGGACTACTTATTCCATCGATGATACAACAACCCCTATGGGAGTGGTTTTTGGCTTCTTAGATGTGTATGGAAGATACTGTACACCTAGCATTAGTCTGACTGCTTTTGCGAACTAGTGAGTGATGGGATGGATAGAGAAAAGGTGTTGATATGAAATCTTGTGTTCAATTCTGGGAGGTGAGGAGTAACCAACTGCTAAGTCATGAGAGAGGGAGTGTGAGTTACTACCTTGACCAGATGGTCGATGAGTGAGTGTGAGGGGAATTTCAGCCATGTACAACTAGCTACCCTCCTTCTAGTGCTAGAAATGTTGATGTTGGTGGACCTGCCAACATTCAGCAGATCACCTCGGTATGAAGTCCCAACTAGACCTCACACCATTTGGTGTGGGAGTCCCATATGGTATGATGGCCTGGTTGCCATTATCTTAATGATTTGCTTCAGCTCTTACTCATCAACGCAGGAGAGTGGCTCACTTTGTCTTCGAGAAGTGAGGTTTGTGTGCTTGGTGAGTGTAAGTGTACTTGTGTCAATGGTTCTTTCATTGTGAGGGGAAGAAGGTGAAGGTGAGTTCCAAGTTGAAAGGGATTGGTCTCAACTCAACTAGGAACATAGAACAAAAAGGACATACACAGCTTCTGGTGGAGCAATCCACTTGGATTCAGTAATCACAACATACAATGTAAGATAACACGTATAGCACTCATGGATCAGTCCAGATGAGTACAGCGGTTGTTACAGCAAGGTTCATGTGAAAGGTGTGTCTGATGTTTTGGCAGAGCAATCGACATAGATGGGACAACAATAGTAACATATACAACACATTTCCATTAATATATTATGCATTACAACAAATGAATCAGTTCAGATGTAGAACATAGGTTAAAGCAAGATGCATTACAAGTGTTAAAGATTAATCTCACAACAAATACAATACATGTGTGAAAACGTGCTGGCCTGTTGACAGGCTTATGAATTAAGTGAAAATTCCAAGAGACATCGTTACACCATACATCACTAACCTCGTCAGTGGGGCGTTAGAGCCACTACTTGCACCTCAAAGAAAATATTATAGACTCTCTTGGCTATGTGGGAGGAGCTGAGGTGAAAACTCTTTTCATGTACAAATGAGGGGGGTATTTATATCCAAGGGTGAAACTGACCCTTGTGCATGTTCGACTACCCTCATGACTGTTCTACTTCCATGAATTTTCGGCTTACATGACTCCATGTTCAACAATTAGGTCTCTTGGACTTCCATGTTACATCACATTGATTGACAACAAGCCCATAATGGAGATGTGGGCAACATGACTCATGACTTGACTTGAAATGACTTGACATGACAATGTTGGTACATTTGTGTTACTGCTGGAGTGCATGTCGATCTACAGTGATGCTGAGTGATGGATGTCTTCATGGTGTATCATAGCTTCACCTCCACATGGAGAAGTGCATGGAGTCTTTTATGGTCTTTGGTTCACTTGATGAAGCTTTAGCATGTTGTTTCTTGCTTTCATGTTGGAAGGCTTGATAGACTCACTTGTTCGTGAAGGTGCATGTTCGTCGTGTTCATCTACTTCACATGCTTTGTTTTTTCATCCGTTGGTGAACCTGTCCATATACATTTGCTCCCTTCATTCATATCATTCGTTATCTTGACATGTTTGTTGGTGTACCCGTACCTACAGTCAGTCATGACGAGATGACATAAAATCCAAAAACTCGTAGTCTACTATGACACATGATCATTTAGATGCAAGTGACTGGGAGAGGCAGGAGGGATGTGATGCACGATGATGGCTCTGGGAAACTACTAATGAAAACTACACAAGAGTTATTGAGGGATGGAGATATAAAATCTGAGTTGATAGTGACTATCTGCAAGATCTGGCCTGGCTGGAAGGAAAATTGTGCAAATTTTGGGAGGGACAGTCCAGGTTGTAGGAGGGCAGGGTAGGCATGCTGTGCACATTTTCCGAAATGAACAGTTAGCAGGGGATAGACAGCCAGATTTTTGCAATTTTCCAAAGGAACGAGTCGGGCTGCATGAAGGGTCAGCAGGCAGGGATTGCACAGTTTTTCTGGGGAAATGCTCGAGAGACTAGCAGCCAGAACTGTGGAATTACCTGAGGGAACTGCTAGTTGGCTGCTGGGGTCTCTTGCAGCAAAAACTACACAATTGCCATAGGGAAGTGGTAGTCGGCTTCTCAGTCACTGGCGGCAAAAACTGTGCAATTGCTGGAGGGAACAGGTAGTCTGCTGCTAGGAGTTGATGGTTGGGAAAACTACACTGAGGCTGAGAGGCCAGCCTGCTGATCATATCTGCGCAATTTTTGATCTAAGATGACTGATGGGCAGTAGAAGGCTTTCCCATGACCACGACGCAATTTCTGAGATGAACAGTCGGTTGACTGTTCGGATGACTGACTGGGAAAACTACACAATTTTTTGAAGGAGACAGGGACAGGAACTTATTGTCTGCTCGGCTTGTTTGTGAAATTTCCTCAATCAATTGAATGGGTGAGGTCAGTGACCTCTAAACAAAATTTGAGGGGAGTCAGTCCTGGGTGAAAACTGGGTCTGACTGTCCAGAAGGCCAACATCAGAGCTGATTGATATTGCTTGCAAGAAGTGCAACTTGGAAGGACTAGCTTGGTTCTTTTGCACTATTTTGGTTGATAGTCATTCAAGTCAAAGGTAGGGTGATGGTCCGGCTATCAGTGAGGAGTCTAGTCGTCAGAAATTCTGCAAAAATGACTGTGTGTGAACAGTTGAAAGGTGCATAGGTGGTCATATGAACACACACTCGCATGACTTTGACGACGAAATGACCAAACCATGCAGACACACATGTTTAACATGACTAACCGACGGTGTAAGCGACAATCATGAAACTCGTGATTGATCATTCATTGATCAAGATGACACTTGCTTGACAACAAATTTGACTCCGTGTGTGAGTGCTACAAATCCTTTCATGGCAAACACAACAAACACATATGAAGCGAAGACTTTGAGCATAACCAGAACATGATCGCAAGAATGATTTGGACGTGATCATGCAGAGACTTGAATGAAATGAAAAATAAAGGTGGATGTAAAGACTCACATGAGCTCATAGAGTGAACCCGAGTGTGTGCTATCATCTTGTGAACTCTTCAAGGGAGGCCCCAAAATTGGTATAGGCCAAAATTTTGGAGGGTGTTTATAGCCACTACAACAGGTATGTACATACGCTTGCGAGAGAGGACTTGGTATAGTTTTGATGAAGGAACAAAATATTATTATGAGCCAAGGGAATTAAATGAGCATGAGTAGAACTACATGACACGTGATCTTGAGTTGGTAGCTATCATCCATGCATTCAAGATGTGGAGATATTATATTCTTAGTAGGAGGTTCATCTTGATGATTGATCATAGTGTATTGAAATACTTATTTGACCAGCCTAATGTAAATGTTAGGAAATCTAGGTGGTTAGCCACAATTAGTTATTTTGACTTTGAGATCAGTTACATTAATGGAAAAGAGAATAGGGTTTTTGATGCTCTTAGTAGAAGAGTGCAAGTGAATCTAGGAGTGAGTTCTTATGTGATAGACTTGCACGAGCAAATCTTGCAGGAAGGGCATCATGATGACAAGTATCAATAGTTGTTAGGTCCCTATACTACTAGTGTAACTCCTTATTGTTATTAGTGCAACCCCCTTATTATATTATTGTGCCCATATAGTCCCCATGTTGTTATTATTATGCCCGATAGAAGCCCACTATTGTTATTGTTGTGCCCTTACAATATTATTGTTATGTAGGCCTTGATTGTATTGGGACCCCTTAGACTCTTAGATATAGAAAGGAGGTCTTGTCATTTGTATCATTAAAGAATTGTTCATTTGTGTAATGTAAATGAGTTTTCCCCCTTGAAGAGGTTGATTTTTAAGTCGTTGATCTATATTTTATGTCCTTTTTTGAGCTAGTTTCATAACATTTGGTATCAACACTTTGGATTCTAGGGTTTCTCTGCTCCAAATAGGCCATCATGACATTTTCGCTATAACTTTTTCTCTACAATGTTTCAGAAGCTAAAAAAAATACCCATTTGAGCATAAATCGTTCTGAACCTCGAGTACGAATTTCTAATCTTGTATCACTATATTTTTCGAGATTTGATCTGAGGACATTAGCATTTTTGCAAGCTCTAGAATTCCATCTCAAACAGGCCATCGTGGAATTTTCACTATATTTTTGTTTGTACGAAGGTTTAGAATCTAAAATTAAGATCTATTTGAGCTGAAATCTTGGTGGAACTTGGGCCAAAATTTCAGATCTTGTTTCACTATATTTTCGAAGATATGGTCGAAGACATTTAGGGTTTTTGTAGGCTCTTGAATTACATCCTAAACAGGTGACCTTAGGAAAATCGTCATAATTTTCTCTCTGAGCATCAGATTGAAATTTCGTAAGAAGTTCTAGAAATAAGACGCACTGTAATTATTTGTGTATCATTTTCAGGTATGAAGGTCGAAACAATGACATGTGGCACTTTGTACAAGTTCGCTTTACTGAAAAAGTATATAATTAGGTCATCTTGGGAGATTGGGCATAACTCTTTCTTGGGGAATCCAATTTCGATCAAACTTGTGGCATTGGAAGGACAATGTAGAGGGATACTGTAGGTCATAATTCCAAACCTTGGAAATATCAAATTTCATAGATACAACAAATTCAATATCAAGATACTAAAAGAAAGAAAAATAATGACTCAAATCAAGAAAATAGCATAGGGGCTGATGAGCCTAGGTATTGTAGCAAGAATGTTGCAACTCCTATGGCTACCAACTTTACTTATCAACCCAAGGTTCATCCAAACTTGGAGGTGACTGTGCTATATACACAAGTAGAAGTGAAATTACTACCTGTTGTCATTGCTCATTTGGCAAGAGACCCTAGGGGTTCCAAGCCAGACTTTAATAGGGTCAGAAGAAGCTTGATTTTGATGGAAGGAGAGAAAAATTAGTCTAGGGGAGGGCTATTCTACTGTAGAAATGGAGAAAACAACATGCAAGCCTAACTCACACCAAACCCTAGCTAACCAATCACACAACTATGCTAAGAAGAATCATAAATTAACACTAACCTACTGCTACTATCTAAGTTGCAGAAGCAAATAAACATCAAAACTAGGCTAAGGTTTGAACAATGGAAACTAGGTTGGGACTGTGTCTAAGTAGAAGAAGGGTTGGAAATGAAAATGGTGAAAAGAGGACATGAAGGGGCAACAACGCATGAGGGTCGTTGGATCAGGCGGGTGAAAGGAAAACAAATGAACAAGATCAGATTGTAGGGGGTACATAGGCAGATGGGCGGACATGGTGGAATAACAAGATGGACGGCTAGGACTATATCGCAGAGGTGATTGGCAGATGAATGACAAAGATTAGTCAAGCCAAGTGGTGATTGGGTGAAGAGACAATCATCGGATCAAGAGGTAGATCAACGGTGGAGGGTTCAAGGCGTTAAATCGATTGGGTGATGCGACAACCATTAGATTTGGCAGGGCAGATCATCGGTGGAGGTTGGAGCACAAGAAGAAATGTGCAAAAAGGAAGAGTGGCTTTAGAGGGTGGTAAGTTGTATCTCACGTGCCCTCAAAGCCATAAGTTGTATTTTGAGAATTCATTCGATTAGTCTACCCGACTGAAACGTAGCATGGGGAAATTGCCCATATCACACGCTCTCAGCCTGATAACGGTCGAAAGGAAATCCATGTGATATGGTGTGAGGGCCGTCGGATCTGGCAAGGTAGATCTATGGCAGAGATGTGACCGATTAGGTTGGTTTGCGTACGCTTGACAGCCGTTGGATTTGACAAGGTAGATCGACGGTGGGGATTTAAATGGTGAAAAGTGAAATGCGAAAAAATGGATTTGAGTGATGATTAGACAATTTGGCTTGTGAAAGGTGTTTGACGGTTAAAAACTGTTTAAACATGAATTATCAGCTCCTGTGCAAGTATTTTAGGCTAAAAGAGAAAGACATGAGAATGTGAGTGAGGCCTAGGATAGAAGGAGAGCGAATAGGCTGATGATCATAAAAGGGGCAGAGTATTATGAAATGACCTCGGTGACTATACTAAATGAAAAAACTCCATGAAAATAAAAACCCTGTGTTTTTGGCATTGCTGCAGGGCTTCTTCCTCACACCATAGTCCGAGAGGGAGGAGGTGAGGCTGAGAAACCTGTGAGCATCTTGATGGATATTTTATTTTCCAACCTACTGATTAAATGAAATTATAAATAGAACAAACTGAACACAACTACTCTGTTCTACCCTACTGTAATGGACTACAACTATTCAAGCAAATGAATACGAAACAAGAAACTACTTAAGTCAATGAGCAGGAAACCGGAAATATGTGTTGAATCACTGTAATGAAAATGCATCTACTTGACCAAATGAATAATCAAACCATGTATCTATGCTAGTGATGTAATGGAAACGAACTGCTTAAGTGAATGAACAAAAAGCATGAATCTATATTGATGCTATAATGAGAATGCATTTGATTAATAAAACGAACAGAAAGTAGGAAGCTATGTTAGAATACAATACAAGAAAGAGGAGCTTTGGCTACTAGGGTTGGACTCTAACCCAAGAGCTTCAACCCTTTGAGTTAACTCATTTCTGTCTCAACTCAAAACTAATCTTCATTATCAAAAATTGTATTACATCAAAACTGTTACAAAGTAGAAGTTCAAATCCTTGCTCACTGACTGACTAACTATCTAGCTGACTGGTAACTAACTAACTGGCTAAAAAATTGAGGTCCTAAGCCTCTTTATTTATACATCTAAAGTCTTAATGACTTCCCTCAAAATGAGGGAGGTACAGCTCCCACTTAATGGTAACTTGTCCTTTCACTTTCACTAGCTTGGCTGCCTTGTAGTAGGGAGGCTGATTGTACTTCCACTTGCTTGGCTGTCTTTTAGTACTTCAGATTTGGCTGTTTTTACTTTCAGCTGATGGAGGGATATTCGAATGGATGGGTACTAAATGAGGAGGATTTACCTCCTGTGATTCCTCTCCCTTGTCCCATTTGAGTTTTTACCAAGGTCTTTTACCATAGTTCCTTGCTTTTACCTTTTATTTTTGCATTACATGCACATTACACCACAAATCAAAATATCCAACCCTAACTCAACTCATAAGTAAAATATAATCAAAAGTATGCAATAGGTTGTGAGAATAGTTGGTTTGACTAAGCTAGGAGGTGAATTAAGGCCAACTAAGGCCCATACAATTACTCAATGATGAGACTCATCATCACCCCCCTATTGGAAGTGTTGCCCATCCTCTGAGAAACTTAGTGGCTCTAGCAACCTCTCTGACATATCATTCTTTTGTTGTGGTCTTTTCTTCTTGTTTATAGCAATATGCTTTCCTTTGTTCCTCTTCCCACTGATATTCTTTGAACTTCAAGCTATGTGGTAGTGTTTCATCTCTTTTAGTAGGCATGTATATTATCATATCTTATCAGCCTAAACATATCCTCAAAATGTGTTGCTTTCCCTTGGACATCAAGAAATCTAAGTGTTAGTTGAGGATTACTTGCAATTAGATGTTGATTAGGGCCATTGGGTTTGATTGTTCAGCTGCTTCTCTATCCCTGAGGCCACTTAGCTCTTTTGTTGCTTGCTGCTTATTCTCCTTTGTTTCAATTCCTTCTTTCTCTTTGATTTTAGCATCATGTTTCTTTGTGTTATCCTTCATTATGTCCCTCTATATAGTTTCTTCTGTATCCATCTCCTCCCCATCTAGCTCTGTATCTGCTTTTTCTTGTTTTTCCTCCTCCTTACTGATAGAAGGACTAACATCATAGATGATGGTTTTGATGTCATCCTCTACTAGTAAGTCATTGAAGACCATCCATGTTATAAGGATCTTGGGGTTTTGGAGGGCATAGCCTTTTTAGAGGACTAGACACCTCTTTACTTAAAAACCAACTACCTCTTAACCTTTACAACTTTTGATCGAACGATGTAGATGAGTGAGTGAGTAGGATACTTACCTGTGGCCTTAATTCCACGATGCAAGTGTCAAAGATCAGAGGTGTTGCTGATGGTCATTCTTCTTCCTCCTCTGTTGTATGCTAATGGTGTTTGTGACTACAAATCAGATGCTTCTGCTACTACTGTATGGTCATCTTTTTGCCTTTCCTATTGTCTACTGTACAGAGGGAGTAGGAGTGTGTGAAGGCAAGGATGATGGTAGTAGATGAGGTGATGTTGTGGAAAACATAATCATCACCTCAATTGAAGTGGTGAAGTGAAAAAAACAATGGAATTTATGGAGGGATGCATGGCAAGGAATGGGGGTGATGAGTACATGTGAGGCAGGGTTCCCTTTTGCTATTCTTTTTGTTCCCTAATTCATCCACCTGCAAAACAATTACTTTTTTTTTCTTTTTTCTTTTTTCTCTTTTATTATTATATATATATTTTTTAAAAACACCTAGGCTACCTCATAGAGGTTTTCACCTTAGGTATCTACCCTGGGCGTCTCAAGGAAGGTTTTCACCCAGGGATCTCCTTTTTCTTTCTTTCTTTATCTTCCTTGGGCTGCCTCATGGAGGTTTTCAACCCAAATATGGGACTCAAGCGCTTCATGGAGGTTTCCACCTGAATCCTTATTCTGTTTTTTCCCTTGAATCTTTTTTAGTGACCTGATGAGGGAGGAGCTGAAACTTTCTCCAACATCATCACTGTGTTATTGATGCCATCAATGAACTCTTGGTTAGATGAAGACCTCTTATATAATTTCAATCTATGTCCATCAACTAGCAATGGAACAGCTTCTTCATCTATAGTCCTAATTTGCATTGAACCATTGTCATGGCATCTTTCCACCACATATGGTCCAAGCCATCTTGTTCTTAGCTTTCCCTTGAATTCTTTGTACCTTGAATTTTATAATAAGGCCCAGTCTCCTTCTTGAAATAGCTTCTCATTGATATGCTTCTCATGCCAGATCTTTCTTTGGAGCTGAATTATCTTTGTATGGAGGAGGGCCTGCATTCTGAATTCATCTAGGCCATTCAAATGGAACAACCTTTCTTTTTGTGCATGACAGAGATCTAGATCTAGTTGGGATGCCATCCTCAATGTTTTTTATTCAAATTCAATGGAAAACAAAGCCTTTTTCCCATAGACCAGCTCATAGGGTGTAAACCTAGTGGTGGTCTTCCATGTTGTATTATAGGCCCAGGTGGCCTCTGTTAGGTTCCTATACCAATAGGAGATAATTTTTGAATGGATGAAATTAAACCTGTAATATGTACATATCTTTGCTTTTTGCAAATGTTTTCCATATTCAAAAAAATAAAAATTGTAAAGAGGGTATGTCCTAAAAGAAAAATCAAAAGGAAAAAAGAATAAAAAAGGTGAAAAAAGATGAAAAATATGAACCCCAAGAAAGAAAAGGCCATGAAAGTGTGCAAGTCAAAATGCCACTACTATTAACCTTTTGTACAAAATAAATGATTGTGTGCAGTTTGTAACCTATGCCACAGTCCATGATAGTCAAAATATTTAAACTTGGCTATTTCATGCTCTCAATTTCATGCTTATTGATAGAGAATAAAATTTGACCAAACAGCGTAATCTTGGCAAATAATTAGACAAGGTAGAGTGAATAAAAGGAGCTCAACTATTTAATCTGAGCCCTTGGATGTAATAAGGGTAGATTTAGTTAGATTACTATCGTAAAAGTAAAGAAAAATGTTTTGATAAGGGTTTGCCAGCTTAAGTGCACCCTAATAAAGAGAAGTAAAAATGGTAGGATGAGTAGATGGGTAAGTAGTAGAAAGGTTGCAGAATTGTGAAGATTGTTAGATAAAAGCATATTGATCATCCTCATCATTAAAGTTCTAAGTATGGATGAGAAATTGGACTGGCATAGAGTTCACAAAGTCAAATTGATTAATTTCCCCTCACTCATTTCACCTTTTTACTTAATTAATTTCCCAAAATAAGTTTCAAGTGCCCAAAATCTTAAAGTCCAAGGGGCTCAGAGCATTTCTCTGACTTCTGGAGGGACCAGACCCTCGGCCCAATGACTTATAGATCTTAAGTACTAAAATCCCCTCATAAACATTCACCCCCTTCAATTCATTTATTTTCCCCTAACAAATCCATTTCCTAAGATAAAACACCATTTTTCCTAAGGAAAAGCCATTACCCCCAAGTAAACCCCTTTTCCGAAAAGCCCACAAAAATACTTTTTAGCCTAAGTTATGATGTATGTATGCTAAAAGCAAACAAACACAAAGAATTCATTATACTTAGCACAATTTCATTTCTTCCATTCTCATATTAATTTCTAATATTTATATATTAATTCCCAAAAAATAACCCTTTTCCCCTATGTATTTAATAAATCCCTTTAATAGTAATATAATGTCCCCGAAGTTTGAAATATAAACTTTATAAATACCCAAACTCGACAAATGAATTAATTAATCGATCAGCGATTAATTAAAAGTCAAATCCTCTGCCAATAAAATCAAGCCCGATGCATTAATCTCACCCTAATCCCATATTAAATCCAAAACCACCGAGTTAATTTCCCACCAGGCCCCCCCACTACCATCTGTGCATTTTCGTTGACCGATCACCACCTGATCTTCCCCCTTCAAATGAAATGATCCACGTTGATTTCGCATCGGCTCGAAACCCGAAGTTTACCCGACCAAAATGGATCGTTTTCCCTTGAGCCGCTGATGCGACGAGGCACCCGATGAGTGGAATCAGGTAACCTCCCCCCAAAACCACCTAGCACTAATAAGCAGTGCGAAAAAACCTACTTACCACTGCTCACTAAACACCAAACTATTACATCACTCCGCTAACTGCCAAAAGTACCACTATTCCCCAAACACCTGCCAAGTGTTGACTTTGTTAATAAAACCAAAAAAACTCATAATCTTTGTTTTATCGTGAAAGTAAAGTTCCAAACTTTCATGCACGCAATTGCATGACGTCCAACCACCAACCTATGTCCAGTCACCAACCTAAAGAATCCATTGGACTCATAGTCCACCCTCCAGTTCACACAGACTTTCTGCAACCATGCACAATCGTCCGTCGACTTGTTCAAAGTCAATATTCCCAAAATTCGAGGTATTTTATCCAAATTCACTGGAAACCTTTTCACATTTCTGAACCAGTTACTTTCATTACTTGGAATTAATAAGAAATTAACTAAAATAACTACACAATGACCCAAGACTACTCTGTATTGGAACCCAGTTGCCCTAATTGACTGAAAAACCCTTTTTCCCCATTCTTAAATCCACAAGAACTAAGAATGTCTGCCCCTATCACCATGGATGTTAGGCCAATTTCCACTCCTCACTTGGACCTGGACCACCTTCCCCTTGTTGATAAAGACTTCCAAATCAAGGACACCTCTGTCCTTGAATCCCCTATCAAATTGTACTACCAATACAGGGACCAATACCTAAACCAAGCTGATATAATAGGTCTATGGGAATCTAATTTTCCTAAATATCAATTCCCTAAGGTGCACATTTTCCCTAAAATCATTCATTATTTCTATGCAAACTACATTCCTAGTCAAACAACAGTGATGTCCCTTGACCAAACCATACTTTTCACCATCACTGCCGAGTCAATCAATGAAATGTTGCAACTACAACCAGGGCAGAACTTAACCCCTATTTCAATTAGAGACCTACTAGACCAATTTCCCAAGCTTACCACTGCCAAGATTGTTGAAATGATTTAGACCTTCATCAAGGAGGGAAATCATGTCCCAACAGAACCTCCTCCATATGTGGCTACCATATTTTCCCCATTTGGTCAGGATATAGTAGCAATGATCTCTTGTGTTTTAGGCTATACCACCAGTGAGTATATAGATGAAATCATTTTAGCCTTCATGTCCATTTTTACTCCAAGACAACCCTCTGTTGTCATGTATGATTATGCTAAGTACATAGCTGATAGGATGCATGAACATTTTATGAGAATGAATAATGAAAGAGTGTTTAAGTATTCTTCAGTTTTGTACCACCTTCTCTTATACTACCATGCTGGCAAGTTCCCATTCACTCTCCAAAAGCTTAATACTAAAGGTCATCCTAGGTCAATAATTTTTTGGACTCCTTTGATACTTAAGCATGATTCCCCATATCCATACACATATTTCATTGATCTTTTTGTACATCCATTAGTGACCATGTTGCTAGGAAGCCCTCCTCCAAGGATCAGTTCAGACATCAGGAGAATCCTGTCACTGTCAAAACAACAAAAAGTGGGAGATTGGTACTTGTTCCAAAATCACACATAAATTAGGATATATGGCTATGAGTTGGCCCCATATAAACTGCCCAAATACCTCCCAATGAGGTTATTTGCTCTAGAGTACTACAGGCAGATAATCAACTCAGATGAGGTATATTTTGTCAAAGCCAAAAAGAAGGCCCAACTCAGAATCAAAGATCAACTAGGCCCCTTTGTATGCAATAGCAGAGAAGCTGGAAGAGAAGTAGAAGAAATCCTTCAGAGACTCAAACTAAAAAAAAGATTCATGTGGAGATATGATCCTTGTAACTTCATCTGCAATAGAAGTCAAAAAAGTAAGATGACTCCCTACATTCACCACCGAATCACTGAAATAGAGAAATATGCAAATCAATTGGAATGGGTGGAGAATACTCTAGTGGACAAAGATAGCACTGAAGTTGCTGTTGAAAATGCACTAATTGATCTAGAGAAAAGACTTAATGAAGATTCTTTCCTATAAGAGCTGGGATAATCTCAAGCACAAGGAGAATCACGGGCACATAGTGAAGAACATACAAAAGAAGAGCCCTAGGTGCAGGAAGAGTCAAAACAACTAGACTTATCAGAAGAACTGACTCAAACAGGTACACAGTAGCCCAATATGAGTACTCCCCCTAACTTGTAAACTCCTCTAAATGAGGAAAGAAGCCTCAAGAGAAATAGGGAGGACGCCACCACATCAGGCAGAGAAACCATACAAACATATGCAGAAACCAGCCTAGTCAAAAGACAGAGGTTAAATCCTGTCTCTGAGCAGGAATTCACAGAAGAGACAGTTGGATCCACTTGCACAAAGAAAGAAAGAAGTGGGCCTGCTACTCCTTCTGGGGGCACAACAGAACCTTTCACATCTCATATTCAGATGTTGGATAGGCAACAGAGTGTTGAAATGTCCTCATTTAGGATGCCACCAGACAAAGACTAGGATATCAGAGAAAAGTACAAGGAAATAAAGGCCAGGAATGAAAGGGTAAAAGCCGAAAGCTATGCAAAATACTTAAAAATGGCTCCTACCAACCGGACAAGGCTTATATCAGCCTTTGATGTGAAAGAAGGAAAAATGCAGATGACTTTCATGAAGCCTACCACACAGCAACGAAGATCAACAACAGACTATAAAAAGATAGATTTTGAAGTGCTGGCAAAAGACATACACCCTAATGACCAGATTGAACTGCACAAACAAACAGTGAAGATGGTATATTCCACTTTAACAAGTAAAGCCATTGTAGCTCACTAGTTACAGAATTCGCTGAATAATATATCAGTTCAGTTCCAATTGGAGAAGGCCTCTTCATAGGCAAAAGACACCAGAATCAAGTCCTTAGAGGATTTAATCATTAAGTTGGGACACGATCCCAAAGATGTGAAAGCCATTGAAAAAATGATCAAGAAGAAGAATGATGACATAGCTGCTCTGAAGAAGAAACTCAAAATTCCGCCATTGCATCATCCACAAACAACAGAAGTCCTGGAGACCCAATAGGGACAAGAAGAGCTTATGGACTTGGTTCTCAAGCTAAATGACCAGTTGAAAGAAACAGAGAAAGAATTGGACAAATTGATTTAGTCCAAATAGAGTGAATTGGCCACTACCTCCACAGCTGCCATTCCCATAGTAACAACTACAGTCCCTTCAACATTGGCAACCTCTTTAGCATCAACAGCTTCACCTGCCACAACACTTCCAGTCATAACTGAGTCTACAGCAGCAGGTACCTGAACAGAAAAGGTAGCAGAGTTAGTGAAAGCCATGGAGGAAATGTCCATCTAGGAAATAGAACTAAAAAAGCTTAAGGAGAAAGTGGAAAGCTTAAAAACTAACTGTAAGCTTTCCCAAATACAGTATTAGGGTCCCACCTTAACCCCCTTATTTATGTAATGGGATCGAGTCGTAGTCAAGAGTCAATAAAGCCCATATTAATAATTGTAAGTGGTTAACCCGCAATTAATGACGGGACCATAGTTAGTTGCAAATAGGCCATAGTATTAGATAGATGGTATTGATCCATGGTATTGCATGTATGAGTCATATATAAAGGATAGAGACTCCTTGCAAGGAGCATCATGTCTTATTTTTGAATCGAGCTCTGCTCTATTGGAGGTTTCCCCCTTGAAGAGGCCAGTGAACATTGCTTTCTAAATAATAAAATATTTGCTGTTGTCTCTCACTATTCTATGTTCTGGGTATCTTTCTTCGCATATTCTGTGTTTAGGTATCTTTTTTGCAGGTTAAGAGCATAACAAGTGGTATCAGAGCACTTTCCAGGGCTAGTGGGATCTCCATTTCTTAGCAATTTTTTTTTTAGCTAGAGACGTGTTCCAGCGTCTTTAAACCACGGGATCTGTCGTTGAACGCATAACCCTGCGGATTTGGGGAGGCATGCACGCAGGAAATACAAGAGGTGGTCACGCTTGTTTGACTCCCTTGTAACCCCTGTGGGTACCCCTTCGAGTAGTAGCGCATTAGACAAAACCGCGTACGGACTGTCTTCCAAGTACCTTCTGGGTATATCGAAAGCCCCTTAGCTCCTTCGAAACCTTTCCATAGATAAACCATCGGCCGTCTTGCAGCTACTGTACACCGAGAACAGCACTCGGAGAGATTACTCGCCCATACGATAGGGTAGTCGAGTTGTACGGCTAAGGGTACGGTTGATCCTCCTTAGTTAGAGCCCTGAAACATTGGGCTGAGTACTACTGTCAGACCCTTATGTATATTGCGATCTGTAGCACCTGACACTCCTCGAGACCATAGTTCCCTTTTCTATCTTGGGATCCCGCATCATCTCTACCAGATCTGCTTGTGCAAAGGGGTGCAGCAGCAGCAGACATCAGTCCCGCAGTCCAAGCTAGTAGACTAGCCATTCCAATCTATTAGATCCATCATATCCGTAGTAGCAATCTGTTCCGCCGCCCAGAGCTATCCGATCCGCCATTAAGATCTCTCAGATCCACCAGATCTGAGTAGTTGTGTGGGGTTCCTATACCGGGGCGTTTATTGGTGATCTAGCCCATCAGAATCAAGACGGCGAGCTGAGCACAGTGGTACCATTCAATTCTTACTGAAAATATTTTTGGGCGGTCCCAAATCTCAAGAACATCTACTCGGTGTAGAGCTCAAGCTATGACCAATGAGAGGATTGACAAACTTGAACTAACCTTGCAATCCATCCAAAGTCAACTTGACAGACTATCTAGCCTAATCTCGAAGGGTAAGGAGGAAGCCCACGAGGAGGCGTATAATGGCAATGGACAGTGTGAGGGTGAGTCTAGCCACTCTCCTCGCATCTGGGGCACCCACCAACAATCCCGTCATCGACCTCCCAAGTTGGATATGCATAAATTTGACGGTTCTCACCCGGCAGCATGGATAGCACAAATGGAGCAGTATTTCAATCTGAATAACATCTTAGATAATGAGACTCATCTTATGGTGGGGAGCATGTACTTGGACACTGAAAGGTGGCAATGGTGGGAATGGCATCAACGTTGCAATGGACCTTTCCTAGCTTGGACCAACTTCAAAAAATCTCTTACAGACCGCTTTGACCGAGAATCTTCTTTTTTGGGTCGTCTTACTAAGCTCCGACAGACTGGCACAGTGGATGAATATATTACAGCCTTTGAAGCCTTAGCCTTCCGCACTAGGGGTCTCTTAGATGTGTTCTACACGGAATGTTTTATTAGCGGTCTTAAAGAAGCCATAAAAGCCCAAGTCCTACTGCACCACCCTCCCACATGGACGGATGCCTGCAAGGTAGCTCATAACGTGGAATGTGCGTTAGCAGCCCAGTACAGTCACCCAAATTTCTCCGTTAAGGGTCGCCCCGCATAGGCTCACAACATGACTCAAACACTTAAGGTCCAAAAGGTGTCACCTGCAGAAATGGCCGAAAGAAGAAAGCAAGGATTATGTTACTACTGTGATGAAAAATACTCCCCAGGTCATAAATGCAAGGAGCCAAAATCTTTTCAAATTGATGCCACTGACTACAGCTCATCAGAGGAAGATCCACCACTTGAGGAACATGAGGCGGTAGAAGAGAACAACCAAAAGGACAATGTCCTTGACGAACCAGTTATTTCGTTGCATGCTTTGGTAGGGATTTCTTCACCTCAAACTCTCAAAATCAGAGGTTTTATTAAACATCGCCCAGTAGTAGTCTTGATTGATAGTGGAAGTACACATAATTTCATCCATCGAAAAGTCACGGAAGTAGTGCATTGTTTTGTACGAGTAGTTTCTAACTTCCAAGTCCAAATTGTGGATGGGGGCACAATGAAATGTGAAGGTCGCTGTGAAAATGTCAAAATTCAAATGGGGGATTATTAGTTGAAGACCCACATGTTTGCCAAACACATGGGAGAGTGCGACATTGTCCTCAACGCTGAATGGCTCCGCACTCTTGGGCCAATCGCAATGGATTTCCATGAGTTATATATGAGTTTTAAGTAGAACAACTCCACACATACCCTCCGTGGACTCAAGGGGGGAGCTCCCTCTATCATCAGCTTGCACAGGATGGAAAAATTGCTAAAAAAGGGCCATCATGGAGTTATAGCTCAATTTAATTCCATCCAGGCAGTCGCAACCAAGTCTCTGCCGATTCATCCTGAGATGCAATAGAATTTAAATAACCATCTGCTGGTCTTTGACAAGCCTCAAGAGATTCCACCCTCGAGAGGGGAACATGATCATAGCATCACCTTGGTTCCAGGGACCCAACCCCCAAATGTGCGCCCATACAGGTATCTGTTCACCCAAAAGAATGAAATAGAAAAAATAATCAAGGAACTTTTGGAAGCAGGTGTCATTCATCCCAGCATTAGTCCTTATTCATCACCGATGGTCATGGTACTCAAGAAATATTGGGAGTGGCGGATGTGTCCAGACTTGAGGGCCCTCAATAAGTTGACAGTCAAAGATAAATTTCCCATCTCGATGGTTTATGATTTGCTAGATGAACTCAATGGGGCTCAATCCTTCACTAAGCTGTATCTGCACTCAGGCTACCACCAAATTTGCATGAAGGAAGTCGACATTCTAAAGACTGCTTTCCGAACTCATGAAGGCCATTATGAGTTCCTAGTCATGCCATTCAATCTTTGTAATTCCCCATCTACTTTTCAGAGCCTTATGAACCACCTTCTCAAACCATATCTCAGGAAATTTGTCCTTGTCTTCTTCGATGACATCCTCATCTATAGTTGCACTTGGGCCGCACAATTTCAGTATGTAGATCTACTCTTGCAACTGCTCTGCAAGCATAAATTATTTTTTAAGATGTCCAAGTGTTCATTTGGAATGGAAGAACTTGAGTATTTGGGCCACATTGTGGGGTGTGAAGGTGTCAAGGTGGACCCCAAAAAGATCCAGGCAATGCAGGATTGGCCTCAACCTAGGACCTTGAAGAGCTTGAGAGGATTTTTGGGTCTCACAAGCTATTATCGTAGATTTGTCTGCAATTATGGTCACATATCGAAGCCTATCACTCAACTCCTGAAGAAAAATTCATTCCTCTGGAATGAGGACGCACAACAGGCCTTTACAGCTCTAAAAAATGCCATGTGTTCCACTCCAGTCTTAGCACTACCTGATTTCACCAAATCTTTTGTCATTGAATGTGATGCTTTGGGTACAGGTATTGGGACAGTCTTAATGCAGGAAGGATGACCTTTGGCCTTCACAAGCCAACAACTAAGTGGGAAGAATCTAGGCCAATCTACCTATGAGAAGGAAATGATGGCCATCTTACATGCAGTAGAAACCTAGCGACCTTACTTATTGGGGTGACATTTCCAAATTCGCACAGACCATCATAGTCTTAAATATTTTTTGGAGCAACGACTTTCCTCCCCACAACAAAATAAACGGCTCACCAAAATGTTGGGATATGATTATGAGATCATTTACAAGAAAGGGCAAGACAATAGTGTAGCAGATGCATTATCTCACCAATTTGAGGAGGAAAGTACCCTGTTAGCAATTTCCCTTCCCATTCCAGAATGGATTGAAGAGGCTCGTAGGGAATGGTTTTCACATCCCAGGCTCTCCCAACTCATTTCTCAATTGCAGGCGGATCCAAATTCCACCAAGGGCTACTCGTGGTAGGATGAGATTCTTCACTATAGGGACAGAGTCATAATATCTCCAACATCGACCCTCAAAAGTCGCATTTTGGTAGAATTGCACTCATCCCCCATTGCAGGACATTTAGGCTTTCAGAAGACATATGCTTGCACCAGAAGACCATTTTTTTGGACAGGCATGAAAAAGGACATCCTTACTTTCATAGCAGAATGCGATGTCTGTCAACGCCACAAAGGGGAGACCGTTAACACACCAAGCACATTACAACCGTTGCCCATCCCAGCATCAATATGGATGGAGGTTTCTATGGATTTCATTACAGGTCTTCCAAATTCAGGCAACAAGTCAGTCATCATGGTGGTTGTGGACAGACTTTCGAAGTATGCTCATTTCTATGCCCTACCCCACCCGTTTACACTGACTTTGGTCGCTCAATCCTTCATGGATCAGATCTTCAAATTGCATGGCATGCCCACTTCTATTGTGTCCGATCGCGACTCGATCTTCACCAATAATTTTTGGCAGGAACTCTTCAGGCTACAAGGCACTCAACTAAAACTCAGTACTTCCTATCATCCACAAACGGATGGTCAAACTAAAGCCGTCAACAAATGTCTAGAAACCTACCTTAGGTGTTTCACTTCAAAAAAGCAACATCTTTGGGTATAGTGGTTACCTCTGCCTGAATGGTGGTATAACACCAACTATCATGCCACCACCAAAATGACTCCCTATGAAGCAGTATATGGTCAACTCCCTCCTTCCCCTACTTCTTATATCAAGGGGTGCTCAAAGGTACAAGCAGTGGATCAACTCCTACAACACTGCGCAACCATGCTAGCCCATCTTAGAGAGAATCTTCATCAAGCTCAAAACCGCATGAAGTAACAGGTAGACCCACATCGCTCAGACCGCCAATTTCAAGAAGGGGATCAGGTCTTTTTAAGGCTGCAACCATATAAGAAAACATCACTCAAAGACAAGGGTTGTCAGAAACTATCTCCAAAATTCTACGGACCATATCAAGTACTTCAGCACATTAGAGAAGTGGCTTACAAGTTGGCTTTGCCACCTACTGCAAAAATCCATCCAGTTTTCCATGTCTCATGCCTCAAGAAAGTGATTGGGAACAATTGCAAAATTCAAACTAGTCTACCTGAATTGGACGAAAAAGGGTCAATCTGGCTCCAACCTTAACAGGTCCTAGACACACAAGACAGGCACCTGTGGGGCCGCATGATTAGGGAAGTCCTCGTCAAGTGGAAAGACACCTCTCTGGAAGATGCAACTTGGGAACCAGCCACTATTCTTCAACAGTTTCCGTAGCATCAGCCTTGAGGACAAGGCTAGTCTGAAGGGGGAGGGCATGTTAGGGTCCCACCCTAACCCCCTTATTTATGTAATGGGATCGAGTCGTAGTCAAGAGTCAATAAAGCCCATATTAATAATTGTAAGTGGTTAACCCGCAATTAATGACGGGACCACAGTTAGTTGCAAATGGGTCGTAGTATTAGATAGATGGTATTAATAAAACCCATGGTATTGATCCATGGTATTGCATGTATGAGTCATATATAAAGGATAGAGACTCCCTGCGAGGAGCATCGTGTCTTATTTTTGAATCGAGCTCTGCTTTATTTGAGGTTGCCCCCTCGAAGAGGCCAGTGAACATTGCTTTCTGAATAATAAAATATTTGTTGTTGTCTCTCACTATTCTATGTTCTGGGTATCTTTCTTCACATATTCTGTATTTGGGTATCTTTTTTGCAGGTTAAGAGCATAACATACAGCAGAAAGAAGAAGCACATAAAGCCCTAAGGATGGGTGAGAAGATAAAGGTCATTGAAAAAAATGTAACTTTGCAAAAACCACTAGGACAGACTAAGGAGATGCTTAGGGCCAATATCATTGACTATGTCAATGATATTTGGCCATCAATTCAAGTAATATTTGAGCAAACAAAATTTATGAAAGTGGCCACCAAAGAAATACAAAAGATAAAGGAAGACCTAGGAGACTAGCCTAAGGATGCTAATCGACTCATTAAATACTTGAATAGTAAGAACAGGCATGAACTAAATGAGCTTGGTGTGGGGGACAAAACTGAATCCATCATTAAAATCAAAAAGGTTCTTTCCAAAAGAAACCTTATGCTTGACCTAGAGAAAAAATGCCATAAAATGCAGGTTGGCATTGACAGATTCATGACAAAGCTTCAAAATTTGAGGGATAAAGGCCTTCCCAATCCCATAGTAATGAATGAAAAACTTATGACCCAATTGGACTATGTTAATAGATTAAAGAACTTGTCTGAGGAATAGGCAAGCACTTCAAGAATTAAAGCATTGCCAACGGGGAAAGTATTATATGATACTTTAGAAAATCTATTCTTCCTAGAGCATGAGGTGAAACATCTATTTTGCACCAGGCCAAATTTGGCCAAATACACTGAGGTAGATGAAATATATATAAGGATGTTCAAGGTAAAGTTACCTGAAGATGAATGGTGGGAAAAAATGACAGATTTACTATAAGTTACCATAGTAAATCTGAAGGTAGGTGAAAGGACTGATAAATAGGGTCAAAGAGTAACAGGTTAAAGAGTATCAGTGAAAGAGTAAAGACAAAGGTTATTCCAGCGTACAAATATCAGCCAACTTAAAGAGCTCAAATACGAACTGCAAACAACCAACACTATCACAATAAAAGGGACAACATGATGCAGTTTTCTATCTCTCTCTATCTTCATGCTTGAAGATATTTTGATTTCCTGGATTATTTCTCATAGTGTTTTAAGATATTTTGTAAATATTTTTTGTATAAATACTTCACGTTGCGAAGTATTTAGGTGGATTCAAAGACATTTCCATAGACATTTTCCTATCAAGTTAAAGTGTTATTGTATCAAGATTGGATTGGCTTGCTGGATCAAGAAATAAAGTAAAGACATTTCACATGATTCTTGTGTAAAGCGGAAATCAAATAAGTATTCTCTCTCACATGTGCATTATCATTTTTCTTTATGTTTATTAAAAATCATATGTGTTTATATGAAATCTGAATGGTAAACTAGGAATGATATTTCAAAACTGGCTTTAATGCTCTCTGTCTTGACTGTTTACATTCTTAATGTTTTCTGCTAAACTATCTTAGTTAGGGAATTCTTAAATGCTCCCTTACTTCCGTAGTTTCCCCCTCGGTCTATAGTAAAGGATTCTTAGTTGCCCTTTTCTCATGATCACCTCCTGCTCTTCATCTTGATCCTGGTCTAAGGATTCTTCGTTGCCCTTTCACCCTGGTTAGGACTATCTCATCCATTGAACCTAAAGATTTTCCTTTTGCTTTGCTAGCTTGACCTGTGAACACTCCCTTTAGTGATCTGGTCTAGTTAAGCCATCATTTAATTGACTCCATAGCCCAATGGCTCAAAGGCCTTGCTTTGTCCATCTGTTCCTAGAATTCCACCACTCAACCAAAATCAAAACCTTATGAGCACTAAGAACTAGCCTAAAATCCCACCCAAAACAAAGTTAAATTATAAAGAGAGAGCCCTCTCTGGACTTAGGTTGGCTAGAACCCGAGTCTAAAAGATTAGGTTTATGGTTACCTTGGATTATTCCTTATATTGATAACTTCTAGGGAAGACTTCTGAGTGATAGCATAGTGGCGACCATATTGGGGAATCAAACCCTCAATCTTAATAAACCTTTGAGAAATTTCAAATTTTTATTTCTAGCCTCTTGAAGGGTTTATTAGAAGTGATTTATAAAATTTCACAAAAAAAGAAATAATTACAAAAATATTGAAATCTGGTTTCAAGGAGAACTCACTATACTAGGGCCAACCCTGATCCAAACCCTCCCCAAGTATTTGAAAATCCTAATCTAATTTCAAGAATATCCAAAAGACAAGAGGGTTATGTGAGCCCTACACCTTCAATTAAAGCAGATTCATGCCCTAATGAGTGGTTGTTTTTAGAAAACCTCCCCTTTGATGAGTCATTTGACCTTTCCCTATTTAGAACCAGGTCTGAGAGTGCACTTGATGACATAGTTCTAGATCCGAAATTTACAACTGAACTTGACGTCCAAAGGGAAAAATTGTTAATTGATTAGTATCTTCTGAATTCCCCTCAGTCATCCCTCACTATTGCTAAGATCCCTGAACTTTCTAAAACAGTTTCAACTCCCTTTTGTTCACCATTATTCCCTTCCATCTCTGAAGTTCATTCCTCACCTCCATTTATACCTTCACTTCCCCACCAACCTACCATTACACATTAGTCACCCATTACTCCCAGTTCCTCATTACCCCTTGTATCATCCTCGAGAACCCAAACTCCCCTTCTTAGTCCTGCCCAACTTAGAGCCATGGAAAACAGATATGATCCTCTTATGTTACTTGCTCCACTAGGTACCTTGCCACAAGACTACCAGAACAAAATTGTCCAATTTGATGGCATAGGACCCTATACAGCACATCATCACACAAGAAAGATGACAGATCATTTTGAATTACATGAAATTGATAATGGAGATGTCCAAATGAGACTTTTTGCTCAAACACTAGCTGGCGATGTAAGAACATGGTTTGGATATTTTCCTAATAACAGTATAGACAGTTTAGAATTATTTTACCAGCAATTTTTAAATAGATGGGAAAAGAAAAAGAATCCTCTGTAGATCCTTTCAGAATATGAAAACATCAAGAGAGGACCAAACAAAACAGTCCAGGACTACTATTCTAGATTTAACAATACACACAACGCGATACCAGTCGACCTTAGATCCCAACCTGGCTTAGCTATGATAAATTTTCCTGACGGGTTTGACACTAATATGGCATTTCAACTTAGAGAGAGAAACCCTCCAACTCCAGAGGATATGCAGAGTGTAGCAATTAGTGTAGAATCTAATCTGCTAGCAAAAAGAGCTATGGTTAGGAATGAATGAAGAGCACCCTTTAAAAATGAAACCTCATCCTTTGACCTTAAAATGGATGCCCTAGCCAAAGGAATGGAAAAACTAGTGGTTAGGATGGAGAACATTGAAAGAAAGCCTCACTGGGATAATCAGCAGGCACCTCCAGTGAGAAATCCAAACTTTAGAAAGAATCAAAATAAGAACACTAGAAAAAATGCACCTGATTAGAATATTAGGCCTCTTTTTCAAGAAAACTTTGTTGAAGCATCCCATTCAAAAGACCTTGAACAAGACACTCAAATTAACTTAATGAGATTAGATTAGTAGGAGACTGTCTTTTTGACTCAAGATGATCAGGAATTACACATGCTTCAACAATTCCAGACCCAATTCGGAGAATCATTCGATTACAAGCAAGGGTATGATTCTGCTATCTTCGAAGTGCAAAAATAGTACAATTTGAGGACTAAAAAGAACACTAATACTCTTGACCAAAACAAGAAATCGGTATCAAATCAACCTAAGAAAATTAAAGTAGTTCCAGTTACAAAAACTCTCCAAATCCTCTCTAGACCAAATCAGAACCCTCCTAGTCCCACCATTGTAGATGTAACCAATGACCAACCCCCTGATAATCAACCATCCACCTCAATCCCCTCCAAGGAGACAGTGGAAGAAACTCCAGACATCACCTTAGAAAATCCACTAGAAAAGACTTCAAATAGAGAAAAAGAAGCAATCTGCTCCAAACCCTACTGTTAAAATTTGAAACACTCAAATAGAGAAATCCCCATTGCCTTTCCATTTGGGGGCAGAGGTGACCAAATTGAAAATCTCAGTTCCCTTAACATAGTTGATTAAACATGAAACTTACAAATATCAAATAAGAAAATCCTTAAACTTCGTTGAGAATGAAGACTCTGTTAACCTATTTGATGATTAGCTTGAGCTTATTTTCGGTCCTAATGTTAATGGAAAATTAGTAGAAGGAGGGATACCACCCTTTTACATTAGCCTTAATATTCACGATAAAATCCTACACAATGCTATGCTAGACTTTAGGGCTTCACACAATCTAATGCCTAAATCTGTTATGGAGAAATTGAACTTGGACATCAATAGGCCTTACAAGGACCTGTTTTCATTTGATTCAAGTCAAGTTAAGTGCCTAGGACTAATAAAAGACCTGTGTGTTTCCCTAGTACAATACCCTGCTAAGACCATTCTTATGGACATAGTTGTTGTTGATATACCACCTAAATATAGCATGCTGTTGTCTAGATCATGGGCGGAAAAATCCAAGGATCTTTGCAACTTGACATGTCATATGCCACAATATCAGTCTTTGGACATCCTAAAAAATTGTACAGAGAGACTTTGATGAAGTATGTAGTGAGAAACTCCAAGGACCTTTGCAACTTGATATTTCATATGCCATAATATCAATCTTTGGACATCCTAAAAAACTATACAAAGATACCCTGATGAAATATGTAGTGAGTAGCCAGGAGAGGCCTCAAAACTTTACTATATATTCCATGCATTTTGACATCGATTCTTTCATTCTGTACAATGCTGAACCAAACTAAGAAAATACTTCAAAGAACATTACCTCAGAACCAAAAGAAATTGCAGTTGCAGCAGAAAATCAGATTGTCAAAATTCAAGAGCTTTCAAATAAAAAAGATGATCAAGATACCTTAATCAAAGAATATTTTGTTCCCCCAGATAGTAAGAACTATGAACATGAAATATTATGGCATCTTGAATTTGATGGGTCAGTGAACAAACTAGGCACAGGAGCAGGAATGTGGATTTACAATTTAGAGAATGATTACTCAGAGGGCCATGCCTACAGACTGAATTTCAAATGCACTAACAACATGGCTGAGTATGAAGCACTTCTTTTGGGTCTCAAATTGGTTAAAAGGTTAGGAGCCATAAGAGTTTCTATAATGGGAGATTCTGAGTTGGTTATAAAACAAATCAACACTGTATATATGACTAATGATCCTCGGTTAAGTTTTTATAGAGGAACAGCTGTAGAAATATTGAATACTTTTTTAGAAACTAAACTTGTAGTCATTCCAAGAAAGCGCAATATGCAGGCTCATAGTCTAGCAATGTTTTCCATCACTTGTAAGTTACCATTTCAACCTAACCATTAGTACACTGCTGAGGTTAGGCATAGACTTGCTATCCCAGACAACTTGAAAAACTGGCAGGTGTTTGCTAATGACCAACAAATAAACAATTTTATAACTTTAGAGGAATAATTTGTAAATAGCAACATAGATACTGACATATCATTAGATCTTGATTTTACAGATAAAATAGAAATTAAAAAATTAGAAGATGAAGAGATAGATAGATTCCATCCCACAAAGTTTGAAAAATCATATATTCAAAAATTGGAGCAAGTTGAAATTGAAGAGATAATTAGAGAATATTCTAAAATCATTAATCTCAAAGACAATTTGTTGCCCAAAGGATTAATTCCTTTGGAAGACTTGTTTAATTCGAATGATGTCCCTAGAAAACCGAAAATGGAACCCTTGAAATCTGACATAGAGGAGTGTAACATAGGCTCTGAGGAATATCCTAAATTGATAAAACTTTCAAAATCCTTACCTCGTACTAAAAAATTTAAATACATAGAACTGCTAAAGGAATTCCAAGATGTCTTTGCTTGGAGTTATGAGGACCTCAAGTCCTATGACACTAGCATAATACAACACACTATCCCCTTAAAAGAAAACTAGAAACCTTTTAGATAGAAGCTTAGAAGTATTAATCCCATTCTATTGCCTTATATTGAAAAGGAAATCAAAAGAATGTACGAAGCCAAGATCATAGCACCAATTATATTCTATGATTGGGTTTCAAAATTGGTGCCCACAAGAAATAAAAGTGGTGATATTAGATTGTGTGTTGACCTTAGGAATCTCAATAAAGTTTCACTCAAGGACAACTACCCTCTCCCCAAAATGGATCACATATTATAGAGGGTAGTAGGTTCAACCAGGATCTCATTACTAGATGGGTTTTCTGGTTACAACCAGATTTTAGTTCACCTAGATGACCAGGAAAAAACTGCATTCACTACTCCTTGGGGCACATTCATGTATGTGAAGATGCCTTTTGGGTTAAAGAATGCAACAGCCACCTTTCAAAGAGCTATGTATATAGCTTTTGATAAGGAAATCCATGACTTCCTTTTAATATACTTAGATGATATCATTGTATTCTCTAAATCTGATGAAAAACACCTAGATCATCTAAGGCAGGTCTTCATTAAGTGTAGAAAGTATGGAATTTCTTTGAATCATAAAAAATCTTTATTTGGGTTGGAAGAAGGAAAACTGCTAGGCCACATAATCTCTAAAGATGGTATCTGGATAGATCCTACAAGAATTGAAGCCATCTTATAGATAAAACATCCTAGGAGCATTAGAGAACTACAAGCCTTTTTAGGTAAAATAAACTTTCTTAGAAGATTTATTTCTAACTTAGCAAAACTAATTAGATTATTAAATAACATGTTGAAGAAAGATTTGACTGTTAAGTGGATAGTTGAGGCTAGAAGGTCTTTTGAAGATATTAAGCTAGCCTTAACACAAACACCAATTTTGATCAATCCAAAGTTTGATAGGGATTTCAATATATTTTCTTTTGCCTCAAAACACACAATTGTAGTCCTACTGCAGAAGAATGATTAGGGATTTAAACAACCTATTGCCATCTTTAGAAAAGCCCTGAGGGATGCCCCTTTAAAGTATAATATAATGGAAAAGCAAGCTTTTGCTTTAGTCAAAGCTATCAAAGATTTCATAGTTTACATCTTATATTCTCATGTAATAGCTTATGTTCCCAATGTTGTGGTTAAAGACATCCTAACTCAAGATGGTCCAAATGAAAAGAGAGGGAAGTGGATAGATACTATATTAGAATATGACCTAGAAATCAAACCTACAAAGTTGATCAAAAGCCAAGGTTTAGCCAAGCTCATGGTTGAATCAAACTATTAGGCCTTAGACATAAATTTTATTGCAAAAAACAGATAATGAAGAGGAGATGGCGACTCCACCGATCAGCCAGGGCTTTATTGAATCACCATGGTACGCTGACATAATATATGTTTTACAAAATCTACAAGCTCCTCCTGAATTATCCAGGACTAAAAGTAGGTTCTTAAAAATGAAATCTTTAAAATTCTGCATAATTGATAATGCTTTATTTTGGAAAAACCCCGATGGCATCCTAATTAACTATTTATTAAAAGAAGAATATGACAAAATGTTATAGGAGTTTCATGCAGGTGACTGTGGGGGACATCTTTACTGGAAAACCATAGCTGACAAGATTTTAAGAGTCGGTTTTTATTGGCCCACTCTGCTTTCTAATGTAAAGAAATTTGTGACCTCATGTCATAAATGTCAGTTTTTTTAAGGAAAGGAAAAAATTTTACCCTTACCTTTGAAGCCAATATCTGCTGAAGCACCATTTCAACAGTGGGGTCTTGACTTCATTGGTGAAATCCATCCACCTTCCTCCGCCCAACAAAAATCGATTCTCACTACTACAGATTACTTTACCAAATGGATAGAAGCCATACCATCAAGGCAAGCCACTGATATTGTAATAATAAACTTCCTTGAGGCCAACATCCTATCCAGATTCAGATGCCCCACCAAAATCATCACTGACAATGCAGCATTTTTGAAATCTAGAAGAATGATTGATTTCTGTAATAAGTATCATATAACCCTAGATCACTCCACAACTTATTATCCCCAAGGAAATGGACTAGCAGAGTCTTCCAACAAGGGTTTAGTGAATATCATCAAAAAATTGTTGGAGGATAATAAGAAAACTTGGAATAAGAAGCTCGTAAATGCCTTGTGGGCAGATAGGCTAACGAAAAAGAAATCCATTGGTACCCGTCCTTATCAATTAGTTTATGGAATGGAGGTTGTTTTCCCATCTTCCTTGGGAACACCAGTGATGAAATTACTCCAAGAGGTGCAGGGTTAGCCAAATGATATTCAAAGGAGAATCAACCATACAATTCAGTTACAACAGACAATGGAAGAAGTGTACATCAAATCTGAAGTTGTGCAGGAAAGGATCAAGAAAGCTTTTGACAAAAGGAAAAAGGCAGAAGATTTTTACCTAGGAGATAAAGTTTTGAAATGGGATTCAAGAAGAGAGGATAAAGGTAAACATGGGAAGTTTGACTTCCTATGGAAAGGCCCATATATCATTTATGCTTTTAGGGGTAATAATGATTTTTTCCTCAGAGAATTGGATGGCACAGAAGCAGAAGGAGGACTAGTTAATGGTCGAATGCTTAAACACTACATAGAAACTACTTACTGATTTCACTAATCACTTGTACATATTCTATTTTCCAAAATTTTAGAGTTGATTGGATAGTGAATTTTTGGAGTTGAAGCCTGAAGAGAAGGCCCTAAGTTTCAAAAGTTTTACTGTCATAAACAACAATAATGCAGAAAAGTGAAAGGGAAAAGTTGCAGGCTAAAGTCACAACAATTCAGAAGGCCATTGATCTACAAATTCTTGCCATTTCATTAGGAAATGCCATCCCCAAGTGGAGCCACTATTAGATTCCTATACTAATAGGAATCATAATTTTGAATGGCTGAGATTAAGCCTGTAATATGTACATACCTTTTCTTTCTGCAAATGTTTTCCATATTCAAAAAATCAAAAAATGTAAAGAGGTTATGTACTAATAGAAAAATCAAAGGACAAAAATAATAAAAAAGTTCAAAAAATATGAAAAATATGAACCCCAAGAAAGAAAAGATCATGAAAGTGTGCAAGTCAAAATGCCACTACTATTCACTTTTTTTACAAAATAAATGATTGTGTGCAGTTTGTAACCTATGCCGCAATCCATGATAGTCAAAATGTTTAAACTTGGCTATTTCATGCGTATAGATAGAGAATAAAATCTGACCAAACAGTGTAATCTTGGCAGATAATTAGATTAGGTAGAGTGAATAAAGGGAGCTCAACTGTTTAATTTGAGCCCTTGGATGTAATAAGGGTAGACTTAGTTAGATTACTATTGTAAAAGAAAATAAAAATGTTTTGATAAGGGTTTGCCAGCTTAAGTGCACCCTAATAAGGAGAAGTAATAATGGTAGGATGAGTAGATGGGTAAGTAGTAGAAAGGTTGCAGAATTGTGATGATTGTTAGATAAAAGCATATTGATCATCCTCATCATTAAAGTTCTAAGTATGGATGGGAAATTGGACTGGCATAAAGTTCACAAAGTCAAATTGACTAATTTCCCCTCACTCATTTCACCTTTTTACTTAACTAATTTCCCAAAATAAGTTTCAAATGCCCAAAATCTTAAAGTCAAAGGGGCTCAGAGCATTTATATGACTTCTGGAGGGACCGGACCCTCGACCCAATGACTTGTAGATCTTAAGTACTAAAATCCCCTCATAAACATTTACACCCTTCAATTCATTCATTTTCCCCTAACAAATCCCTTTCATAAGATAAAACACCATTTTTCCTAAGGAAAAGCCATTACCCCCAAGTAAACCCCTTTTCTGAAAAACCCACAAAAATACATTTTAGCCTAAGTTATGATGTATGTATGCTAAAAGCAAAAAAACGCAAAGAATTCATTATAATTAGTGCAATTATATTTCCGTCAGTCTCATATTAATTTCTAACATTTATATATTAATTCCCGAAAAATAACCCTTTTCCCCTATGTATTCAATAGATCCCTTTAATATTCATACCCCATGTTGAGCTAATTTATTAACATAAATTAACACAAGTATTTAATTATCAATCCGGATTTGTAAAATGGAGGCAAGTCCATAATCTATGGATATCAGATGTAGCCAAGCTTAGAAGATAAAATTTGAAGAGTTAAGTACATATTACAAATATAAACTTATTTTAACAATTTCTAATTCACTTATGTAATATGTGAGGGATGAGGCTCTTAACTTAGGAGAACCAGGTTGTCCTTCCCTACAATACTACTTTCATGAAAAGAAATCTAAAAGAACTAGTTAACAATGGTTTATGATGCAGAATATGTGAAAGAAGAGGCTCCTAATTAAGGAGGACCAGATTGTCCTTCTTCACAATTCTACTATACCATAATCACCATTGCTTCAAACCAAAAATGCATAAATAAATTCAAATAAGAAAAGGAGAATGAAATTCAGTTTTAGTTCAAGGTCAAATAGAAGGGGAATTTAACTTAAATTCCTATGTGTCCCTTCATATGTAGATTAGAATTAAACCAATATCCATTCAAAAATCATTACACATTAATTCAAATAAGCAAATCTGAAATAAAACAAGTAAACAAATCTAAAGCAACTAGTTCATGAAAATTAAGCTAGTTTAACAGTGAAGTGTACTTAGCTTGGAGTGGGGACCCTCCACCTTTGCCTCGCATACTTGAGGCTGCTATCAAATGTTAAAACTTTAAGCACTCATCCAAAATAATGAATAACAAAATGAAAGTAGAACAAGTTCTTCTAATTAATCTCCAATACTCAAATGTCTCAGCATAAAGTTATATAAAAATTACATACATAAGCCTTCAAAGTCTTGGCTTAAATAGAAGTTTATGAAGCAAACTGATCTAAAGTCTCTCTAACAATCATATCTATTCATATCCATATATCTAAGTCAAATTCATTCAATCCATCCCAAGAAATATGGACGATCCCATGAAATCACAAAACTGCCCTATTTCCTAGGGATTTTCTGGGTGACTAATCATGTTTGACCAGCCTTGACTGGGCCTAATAAACCTTGTTTTGATCGAACCAAGTGGAATTAGTTCAGTCCTAGTTGCCAAGATTTCCATTCATGCATCCATCTCGAGCCCAAGTGTCCTGAAAATATGTCATCCACATAGCTATTACAAGAATTTCTTATTCTATCCAAAATTGCACTTAAAACTCAATTTTCATAAAAATGTCTAGAAATTGCAAAATTAAAATTAAATACCTAAATATGGATAAAATACATCAAAATGAGATGGATATGATGGAAAATGGATGGGAAATATAAGGAATAAGTAAGTTTCCTTAATAAAAAATAGACCAAAACTGAGGGCCAACACCCCATCCCTGATGTTTGAAATATAAACTTTATAAATACCTGAACCAAACAAATGAATTAATTAATTGATCCGCAATTAATTAAAATTCAAATCCTCTGCCAATAAAATCAAGCTCGATGCATTAATCTCACCCTAATCCCATATTAAATCCAAAACCACCGAGTTAATTGCCCGCCAGCCCTCCCCACTACCATCTGTGCATTTTCATCGACCGATCGCCACCCGATCTTCCCCCTTCAAATCAAACAATTCATGTTGATTTTGCACCAGCCCAAAACTTGAACTTTACCTGCTCAAAATGGGTCGTTTTCCCTTGGGCCCCCGATGAGTGGAATCAGGCAGCCTCCCCCCAAAACCACCTAGCGCTCATAAGCAGTGTGAAAAAACCTGCTTACCATCACCTGCTAAATGCCAAACTATCACATCATCCCATTAACTGCGAAAAGTACCACTATTCCCCAAACACCCACCAAGTGTTGACTTTGTTAATAAAGCCAAAAGACATCATGATCTTTGTTTTATCATTGAACTAAAGTTCCAGGCTTACATGCACGCAACTGCACGACGTCCAACCTCCAACCTACATCTAGTTGCCAACTTGAAGAAGCCATTGGACTCACAGTCCACCCTCCAGTTCACACAGATTTTATGCAACCATGCACAGTCACCCGTCGACTTGTTCAGATTCAATATTCCCAAAATTCCAGGTATTTTATCCAAATTCACTGGAAACCTTGTCTTGTTTCTGAACCCGTTACTTGCATTTCTTGGAATGAATAAGAAATTAAGTGAAATAACTACATAGTGACCCAAGACTACTCTGTATGGGAACCTAGTTGCCCTAATTGACCGAAAAACCCTTTTTCCCCATTCTTAAATCCAGAAGAACTAAGAATGTCTACCCCTGTCGCCATGGATGTCAGGCTAATTTCCACTCCTCACTTGGACCTGAACCACCTTCCCCTTGCTGATAAAGACTTCCAACTCAAGGACACCTCTATTCTTGAATCCCTTATCAAACTGTACTGCTGATATAGGGACTAATACCTAAATGAAGCTGATAAAATAGGTCTGTGGGAATCTAATTTTCCCAAATATAAATTCTCTGAGGTGCACATTTTCCTTGAAATCATTCATTATTGCTATGAAAACTACATTCTGAGTCAAAGAGTAGTGATGTCCCCTGACCAAACCATACTTTTCACCATCACTGCCAAGTCAATCAATGAAATGCTGCAACTACAACCAGGGCAGAACTTAACCCCTATTTCAATTGGATACCTACTACACTAATTTCCCAAGCTTATCACTGCCAAGATTGTTGAAATTCTTCAAACCTTCATCAGGGAGGGAAAGCATGTCCCAACAGAACCTCCTCCATATGTGGCTACCATATTCTCCCCAATTGGTCAAGATATAGTAGCAAGGATCTCTTGTGTTTTAGGCCATACCACCAGTGAGTATATAGATGAAATCATTTTATCCTTCATGTCCATTTTTACTCCAAGACAACCCCTTGCTGTCATGTATGATTATGCCTAGTAAATAGCTGATAAGATGCATGAAAAATTTCTGATAATGAATAATGAAAGAGTGTTTAAGTATTCTTCCAATTTGTACCACCTTCTCTTATACTACCAAGCTGACAAGTTCCCATTCACTCTCCAAAACCTTGATACTAAAGGTCATCCTAGGTCAGCAATTTTTTGGACTCCTTTGATACATAAGCATGATTCCCCATATCCATACACAGATTTCATTGATCTTTTTGTACATCCAGTAGTGACCATGACGCTAGGAAGTCCTCCTCCAAGGATCATTTCAGACATCACGAGGATCTTGCAGCTGTCAAAACAACACAAAGTGGGAGATTGGTACTTGTACCAAAATCACATAGAAATTAGGATCTATGTTGGTGAGTTGGCCCCATATAAACTACCCAGATACTTCCCAATGAGGTTATTTGCTCTGGAGTAATACAGGCAGATAATCAACTCAAATGAGGTACATTTTGTTAAAGCCAAAAAGAAGGCCCAACTCAGAATCAAAGATCGACTAGGCCCCTTTGTGTGCAATAGCACAGAAGTTGGAAGAGAAGCAGAAGAAATCCTTCAGAGACCCAAACTAAAACAAAGCTTCATGTGGAGATATGATCCTTGTAAATTCATCTGCAACAGAAGACAAAAAAATAAGATGACTCCCTACATTCACCACCGAATCCCTGAAATAGAGAAATATGTAAATCAGTTGGAATGGGTGGAGAATACTCTAGTGGATAGAGATAGCACTGAAGTTGTTGTTGAAAATGCACTAATTGATCTAGAGAAAAGACTTAATGAAGGCTCTTTCCTGCAAGAGTCAGGAGAATCTCAAGCACAAGGAGAATCATAGGCACATAGTGAACAACATACAAAAGAAGAGCCCCAGGTGCAAGAAGAGTCAAAACAACCAGACTTATTAGAATAATTGACTCAAACAGGTACACAACAGCCCAATATGAGTACTCCCCCTACCCTGAAAACTCCTATAAATGAGGAAATAAGCCTCAAAGGAATAGGGAGGAGGCCACTACATCAAGCAGATCAACCATACAAACATATGCAAAAACCAGCCTAGTTAAAAAACAAAGGTTAAATCCTGTCTTTGAGCAGGAATTCACAGAAGAGACAGTTGGAGCCACCAGCACAGAGAAAGAAAGAAGTAGGCTTGCTACTCCTTCTGGGGGAACACCAGAACCTTCCACATCTCATACTCAGATGTTGGAGAGGTAAAAGAGTGTTGAAATGTCCTCATTTAGGATTCCAGTAGACAAATACCAGGATATTAGAGAAAAGTACAAGGAAATAAAGGTCAAGAATGAAAGGCTAAAAGCCCAAAGCTATGCACAATACTTAAAAATGGCTCCTACCAACCAGACAAGGCTTATGTCAGCCTTTGATGTGAAAGAAGGCAAAATGCAGATGACTTTCTTGAAGCCTACCACACAACAACCAAGATCAGCAACAGACTACAAAAAGATAGATTTTGAAGTACTGGAAAAGGACATACATACTATTGACTAGATTGAACTGCACAAACAAACAGAGGAGATAGTATATTCCACTTTGACAAGCAAAGCCATTGCAGCCCACTAGTTACAAAATTTGCTGAATAATATATCAGCTCAGTTCCAATTGGAGAAGGCCTCTTCACAAGCAAAAGACACCAGAATCAAGTCCTTAGAGGATTTAATCATTGAGTTGGGACATGATCCCAAAGATGTGAAAGCCACTGAAAAACTGATCAAGAAGAAGAATGATGACATAGTTTCTTTGAAGAAGCAACTCAAAATTCTGCCATTGGATCATCCACAAATAGTGGAGGTCTTGGAGACCCAAAATGGACAAGAAGAGCTTATGGACTTGGTCCTTAAGCTAAATGACCAGTTGAAAGAAACAGAGAAATAATTGGAAACATTGATTTAGTCCAAACAGAGTGAATTGGCCACTACCTCCACAACTGTCATTCCCATAGTAACAATTGCAGTCCCTTCAACATTGGAAGCCTCTTTAGCACCAACAGCTCCACCTGCTATAGCACTGCCAGTCACAACTAAGTCTACAACAGCAGGTACCTCAACAGAAAATACAGCAGAGTTAGTGAAAGTCATGGAGGAAATGTCCATCCAGGCAACAGAATTGAAAAAGCTTAAGGAGAAAGTGGCAAGCTTAGAAACTGACTATAAGCTTGCCCAAATACAACAGAAAGAAGAAGCACAGAAAGCCTTAAGGATGGGTGAGAAGATAAAGGTTGTTGAAAAAGACTTAACTTTGCAAAAGCCACTAGGACAGACTAAGGAGATGCCGTGGGCCAATATCATTGACTCTGTCAATGATATTTGGACATTAATTCAAGTAATATTTGAGCAAACAAAATTGGTGAAAGTGGCCACCGAAACAATAGAAAAGATAAAGGAAGCCCTAGGATACCAGCCTAAGGATGCTAATCAACTCATCAAATACTTGAATAGCAAGAACGTGCGTGAACTAAATGAGCTTGGTGTGGAGGATAGAACTGAAGCCATCATTAAAATAAAAAAGGTTCTTTTTAAAAGAAACCTTATGCTTGACCTAGAGAAAAAATGCCATAACATGCAGGTTGGCATTGACAGATTCATGACAAAGCTTCAAATATTGAGGGATAAAGGCCTTCCCAGTCCCATAGTAATCAATGACAAAATTATGACCCAATTGGACTATGTTGACAGATTAAAGAAATTGTCCAAGGAACAGGCAAGCAGTTTAAGAGTCAAAGCATTTCCAACAGGGAAAGTATTATATGATACTTTAGAAAATCTATTCTTCCTAGAGCATGAGGTGAAACATCTATTTTTCACCAAGCCAAATTTGGCCAAATACACTGAGGTAGACAAAATATATAGAAGGATGCTCAAGGTAAAATTACCTGAAGATGAATGGTGGGAAAAAAATACAAATTTACTATAAGTTACCATAGTAAATTTGAAGGCAGGTGAAAGGATAGATAAACAGGGTCAAAGAGTAACAGGTTAAAGAGTATCAGTAAAAGATTAAAGACAAAGGCTATTCCAGTGTACAAATATCAGCCAACTTAAAGAGCTCAAATTCGAACTGCAAACAGCTAGCACTATCACAATAAAAGGGAAAGCATGATGCAGTTTTCCATCTGTCTCTATCTTCAAACTTGAAGATATCTTGATTTCCTAGATTATTTCTCATATTGTTTTAAGATATTTTGTAAATATATTTTGTATAAATATTTCACATTTCGAAGTATTTAGGGTGGATTCAAAGACATTTCTGTAGACATTTTCCTATCAAGTTAAAGTTATATTGTATCAAGACTGGATTGGCTTGCCGGATCAAGGAATAAAGTAAAGACATTTCATAGGATTCTTGTGTAAAGCGAAAATCAAATAAGTATTCTCTATCTCATGTGTATTATTGTTTTTCTTTATGTTTATTAAAAATCATATGTGTTTCCATGAAATATAAATGGTAGATTAGGAATGATATTTTAGAACTAGCTTTAATGCTCTCTGTCTTGACTGTTTACATTCTTAATGTTTTTTGCTAAACTATCTTAGTTATGGAATTCTTAAATGCTCCCTTACTTCCGTAGTTTCCCCCTCGGTTTATAGTAAAGGATTCTTAGTTGCCCTTTGCTCATGATCACCTCCTGCTCTTCATCTTGATCTCAGTCTAAGGATTCTTCTTTGCCCTTTCACCCTGGTTAGGACTATCTCATCCATTGAACATGAAGATTTGCATTTTTCTTTGCTAGCTTGCCCTGTGAACACTCCCTTTACTGATCTGGTTTAGTTAAGCCATCCTTTGATTGACTCCATAGCCCAATGGCTTGAAGGTCTTGCTCTATCCATCTGTTCCTAAAATTCCACCACTCAACAAAAATCAAAACCTTATGAGCACTAAGAACTAGCCTAAAATCCCACCCAAAACAAAGTTAAATTATATAGAGAGAGCCCTCTCTGGACTTAGGTTGGCTAGAACCTGAGTCTAAAATATTACGTTTGTGATTACCTTGGATTATTCCTTCTTCTGATAACTTCTAGGGAAGACTTCTGACTGATAACAACCTTAACTAGTCTCTCAACCCAGTCCTTTCTGCTGCTTTTCACTACCTTGGTCAGGATGTTCTCCAGTTCTCTGTTGGTCACGTCCACTTGCCCGTTAGCTTGTGGATGATAAAGAGTGGAGGTCCTATGTTTGATCTTGTGATGCTTGTCCAGTTATTCGATCATGTTGGAGGTGAACTGGCTGCCTTGGTCTGTGACTAGTTCTCTAGGGTACCCAAATTTTCAGAATATGTTCTCCTTTAGGAACTCAGCCACCTTTTCTTTTGTTGTTGCCTTGATTGCTTTGGTTTCTTCCCACTTAGTCAAGTAATCGGTACACACAATAATGTGTTGTTTTTTCTTAGAAGGAGGGTTGATAGGCCTAATGAAGTCAATGCCACACATGTTAAATGGCTCAAAAGTTAGTTGAGGCTGCAGGGGCATTTCATCCCTTGGAGTAGGCTTTCCCATCCTTTGTCACTAATCACACTGACTAACATACTTCTTCTCATCTTGATAAAGAGTAGGCCAATAATAGCCTGCTTGCAACACCTTGAATGCTATCCTTTTTGTTGCAAAGTGAACTCCATAAGGCCCATCATGACAGGTCAGAAGGATGTCAAAAACTTCCTCTTCCCCTACACATCTTCTAAAGATCTTATTTGGACCAAGTTTGAAAAGATTGCCCCCAATCCAAGTGAAGGGGGCACTTTTCCTAATTATCTTGTTCTTCTCTCTAGAGGGTGTTGCGTTGTGTTATAATCTTTCCATGACTAGCCCACGTAGTTAACTCGGGGGTTAGAAAAGGGGTGGAGCCCCTCCTTTGGTGTGCCAATTACGTAGCGAGGGAGTCACAGGGGGTTTGAGGGGTGAAATTAACCCTAGTGTATGGGGTCTAGTGCAACACCCCATAAAATTTTGGTTTTGGACCCTATGTTAGGTTCGACAGACCTACCTATGGTTTTATGCATGATTTTCGCACATGGTTTTGGACGCGATGGTTTTTGGTCCATGGTTTTGGACGTGATGTTTTCGATCCATGGTATTGGATGCTTCAGCATGTATAAATAGGTATTGTAACATTAAAAGGAACATAATGAAAAATCAAGCTGGTAGTCCTAGTTTTAGGATCAAGGGGAAAATCTCTGTGTATATGTGTTTTATGTGTTATGCTCTCGCATTGTTTATTTTTTGTGTTTTAGAATTCATATGCAGGTAATTTTCTGTACGGGGTTAAAACCTATAGAGGGCAGGTTTGGTGGGAATTGTGCTGACACCAAATAGTTTGCTATATCAGTGAACCATGGGGAGAGCACTGAAATATCAAACAAATGCTCATCTGGGAAGTGATCATCCACCATTCCTTCTTCACCTACAGGCAGATTCATTTTAGACAGAAAGTAAGCAACAACATTTTCTCTACCAACAATAGTTAAATCAAACTGCTACAATAAAGGTAACCATCTGATGATTCTAGCATTTACATCTGGTTTGTTCATTAAATATTTAATTGCAGCATGACCAGTATGCACAAATGTTTGATAGCCTGTAATGTAACGCCTAAACTTGTTCAATGAATGCACAATAGCCAGAGTTCTTTTTCTGTCACTGTATAGTTTATTTTATCCTTTGACAAGTTTTTACTGGCAAAGTAGATGGCATAAGGAAATTTCTCTTCTACTTGTCCTAAGGCTGCTCCTATGGATCTATGTAAGGCATCAGCATGAATGTGAAAAGGGAGGGCCTAGTTTGGGCCTCTAAGGATTGGTGCAGTGGTTACCGTATCCTTTAAAATGTCCAAGGCCTCTTGACAACTCTTTGACCACATAAATTAAGAATATTTGGCCAATAATCCAAAAAAAGGAGAGGCTAGCTTGCTGAAGTATTTTATGAATCTTCTTTAATATCCAGATAGCCCTAAGAAACTCCTATCATCTCTCTGATTTTGTGGAGGAGGGATCCTTTGAATGATTGCTACTTTGTTTGGGTCCACTTGGAGTCCTTCTTGAGATATTGAGTGACCTAGCATAGTCCCTTCAATCATTAAGAATTCACATTTTTCTAGACTGAGGGACATGTTCATCTCAATGCATTTGCATAACACTTTGCATAAGTTAGTCAGTGCCTCTTGGAAATCACATCCATAAGGTGTAAAATCATCCATGTAGATCTCCACAGCGTCATGAACTAATTCAACAAAAATACTTAGGACATCTCCCTGGAAAGTGGCAGGAGCATTGCACAGGCCGAAAGGAAGCATTCTATAGGCAAAAGTACCCCATGGGCAGGTGAAAGTGGTCTTATCCTAGCCTTCTGGGAAGATTTGGATTTGGTTGTACCCACTGAATCCATCTAGGAAAGAAAATAACTTCTTCCCAGCCAGGCCATTTAGCACTTGGTCAATGAAGGGTAGGGGAAAGTGATCCTTATTTTTGGCCTTGTTCAATTCCCTATAATTGACACAAATCCTCCACTTCCCATTTTTCTTGGGCACTAACACCAAAGGAGAGACCCACTCACTATTAGAGATAGGGTAAATGAACCCTGCATCTAATAGTTTCTGTCGCTCTTCTTTGACTATGTCTTTGAGGGTTGGATTCATTCTCCTTTGTGGTTGCCTGACTCGCTTGCAACCTTCCTTGATGTATATCTGGTGAGTACACACTGAGGGGTGTACTCCCTTAATTTCCTTGTAGTTCCAAGCAAAGGCTTCTAGGTTCTCTTTCAACAAGTTGCATAGTTGTTCCTCCTCTGAAGTAGAGAGAGATGGATTAATCTTCAATGTTTTCTCTGGCCCAAATTCTATGGTTTTGACTTAGATTGGGTTGGAATCGGAAAAGCATAAGTCACTTTGATGACTATTCAATGTTTCTTTTACTTCTTCTTCCAGGGGTAGTGAACTAGGAGTTGGACTTTGGAGTAGGTGTTCAATTAAACAATCCTCATCTTGATGTCCTCCTCCTATGATGGCTTCCAAAGTATAAAGTTCTACAGAATAAATCTCATCTTCTTCCTCCTCCTCCAACCATAAAGGTAAGTCATGTTCTAGGGAGGGTTGAGCAAGAGAGTATAGGACTAATTTTTTGGACATATGCCCATTCTTGATGGTCATATTCCCAGCTCTGCAGCTAATGTAGGCATCAGTTGTGGCCAACCATGGCCTCCCAAGTAACCAGTTAGCTTAGCCTTAGGCTGGAGAAATAGGAAATATGTTGGATACTCCTACGAATCAATGAAGACCATCACATCCTCCACAATTCCCTCAGGGATGACTATGGAATGGTTTACAAGTTGCAACACTGTTTTGGTCTTCCTCAATGTCTCTTGGAGGTTAAGCTTGAGGATGGTGTCCTTTGTCATCACATTAATGGCAGCCCCAAGATCAATCAGAGTGTGTGGGACAATGGTGCCATTGATGTGGACATCGACTACAGGGCTTCCAGGGTCTAAGTATTTTGGACATATTGCCTATCCCAGCATTAAGTCAGATAACTGCCCAATGACATTAATGGTAGGGGCATCCCTTTTTCTTCTTCTTGGATGCTTAAAGCACTTCTCCTTAATCAGTTTATTGTAAATATGCACATCTTTGATTGCTTGGAGAAGGGGAATCTTCACACATAGGTTTTCTAGTTCTCCAAGAAGTTCAATTTCTTTTGGGGTAGGCTGGTGTGGTTGGGCTAATCTTTCAGGAAAGGGTGGATTTTCTTTAAGGTTGCTTTCCTCTCTTTTTTCCTCAACCTCCTTATGTGGAGAGGGAGGTTGGTTATCTGGGAGATATCTCCCAGATCTTAGGTTTATCTCCTAAATTTCAATAGCATAAGCTGGGTATGATGTCTCCAACGTATGTTTGTTGGGCCTATCTATTATTTGGGTTTGGATTTGGATGGGTAGACATCTGGGGTGGCCTAGGTGGAGTAGAGTGCAGGAGTCTTGGTTGGGTAGGTGATGGAGGCAATAGAGCTAAAACATTGTTGAATTGGGGCCTCCACACCTGGGGTGGGGTATTCCACTGATATTATGGCTCATTGTAGGGTTGAAATGACTGGTTAGGTGGCTAGGAATGATATTGAGATGCATAGGACCAAGGAGGGGGTGTAGACCAGGAAGGATTAGCAGGGGGTCCCCAAGAAGGTGTAGTTGTGTTTTGGTTGGGTCTGTAATATGCATGGGATGATCATTACATTCCCTACTAGTATGGTCTAGGCCTAGGATATATCCTTTGGTTAATGTAGAAAACTTGCTTAGTGACCCCTTCAACTCCTTAGTATACAACTTTGAGTCCAAGCAAGGAAGCGCACTTGTCTGTGGAGTGGTTTTCTTCACAGATTGAGAAAATCTCGATGCAGTTTAATGGGAATTCATTCCTAGGATGCCTTCTGGTGCCCCTAGGACAAAAGATGGCCAAGGCTCTCTCTACTTCCTATTTCTTTCTTATGATATTCATGGTATCCAATTGTAAGGCAAGGGTTTGCAACAACTCACTTTTGAAGTCATCCAACATATTTCCAATTTCACCCTTTATGGATGAGTTGGAGGATGATGTACTGGCCATAGGTTGACTACTTCTACCCTTCTTTCTAGTTGCCCTATAATGGTTTCTAAAGACAGTCTTGATGTCCTCATAGGGTAGTTGGTAGATATCTCCTCTTGATAACATATATAGGGTATCTAAGATATCCTCCTTCACTCCTCTAAGCAAGAGCAGCTTCAGTGACACAAGGTCAAGTGTGAACCTGGCCCTCTTGCGACTGAGCTGGAATCTCTCTTCATAGTCTTCTAGGGATTGATCATAGCCTATGGTCATCCTAAAAATTTCATCTTTAGTGTCCTTTGACCTACAATAATCCCTATGTTTTTTGTTAAAGGCCTACTGTATCTAAGCACAAGTTCTTATGCTATCTCCAGGTAAACCCATGAACCAGCGCAATGCTGCATCCTTGAGGGTAGATGGAAATAATTTCAATTTTTTCTCATCATTTGTATAGTCATAAGTTTGGCAGACAACAAAAAACTAAAAAAGGAAAGTGTCAGGGTCCTCTGTGGTCAAGCCATTGAAATGAGGTAGAGCAGAGGGGCTTATATTCTTCATTTAAGTGTCCCCATTGGTTTCCCTAATGGGGAAGGTCCTCACAATTCTCCCTCTATCTCCACTGTCATTTAAGTGTTCATCCAATGGTTTAGTAGGAATGGGTTCTTCCTCTTCTTCTTCCCTTATAGGTTCTTGAAATAATGTCAGTTTTCTCAACCAAAGGGGCTTCCAATTCACCGTCAGTGAAGAAGAAAGGAGGTTGGCTGTTGGATGACGTGGGGGTGTTTGGCAAGAATTTTCTTGAAGTGTCCCTAGTACTACGAGGCATGAAAGGAAATGCTTTTGGGTTTTTGTGAGATTTTTCTTGAAAGCTAGGAAGTAATTGCAGAAAGGAAATTGTTGATTAAATGAAAGACAACATAGCAGAATGAAAAATACTTGTAGAGTGAAATTGCTGAACTTGAATGAAAACTACTAACAAAAGGAAACTACTTGCTAAACTGAAATTGCTGAATGAAAGACTACCGATAGAAAGAGAAATAATTACTGAATTGAAATTCTATTTTCAGGAAAGGAAATTGGATTAACTTGCAGAATGGAAAGGAAAGCAAATAAATGACAAAATGAAAGAAAGAAACTAGATTACTTTTGCAGAAATAAACTAATGGAAGAAAGTTGGAAAACTAGAAAATATAAGAAAATAGTAGTTCACATCCTAATTTGACACCTCACCGACAACAATGCCAAAAAGTGATGAGCCTAGGTATTGCAGCAAGAATGTTGCAACTCCCAAGGCTACCAGCTTTACTTATTAACTTGAGGTTTGTACAAACTTGGAGGTGACTGTGCTATATACACAAGTATAAGTGAAAGTATTTCCTATTGTCACTGCTCATCTGGAAAGAAACCCCAGGGTTTCCAAGAAATACTTCTATAGGGTCAAAAGAAGCTTGATTTTGATGGAAGGAGAGAAAAATTAGTCTAGGGGAGGGCTATTATACTATAGAAATGGAGAAAACAACATGCAAGCCTAGCTCACACCAAAACCTAGCTAACAAATCACACAACTATGCTAAGCAGAATTAGAAATTAACACTAACCTATTGCTACTATCTAAGTTGCAGAAGCAAAAAAACATCAAAACTAGGCTAAGGGTTGAACAATGGAAACTAGGCTAGGACTGTGTCTAAGCGAAAGAAGGGTTGGAAATCAAAATGGTGAAAAGAGGACGTGAAGGGGAAACAATGCATGAGGGCCATTGGATCAAGCGAGTGGAAGGCAAATGAATGGATGAGATTGAATTGCAGGAGGGTATGTAGGCAGATGGGTGGACATGATGGACTAACAGGATGGACGGTTGGGATTATGTCGTGGAGGTGATTGGCAGATGAACAGTGGAGATCGGCTGAGCCAAGTGGTGATTGGGTGAAGCGACAACTGTTGGATCAAGAGATAAATCGACGGTGGAGGGTTCAAGGTGTTAAATTGATCGGGTGATGCGACAACCGTCAGATCTAGCAGGGCAGATCGATGGTGGAGGTTGGAGCATGAAAAGAAACGTGTGAAAAGGACGAGCAGGTTTGGAGGGTGGTAATTTGTATCTCATGTGCCCTCAAAACCATAAGTTGTATTTTGTTAATTCACACGATTAGTCTCCCTGGCCGATACGTAGCACAAGGAAACCACCCATATCATGCACTCTCATCTCGATAATGGTCGGAAGGAAATCCACGCGATATGGCATGAGGTCTATTGGATCTGGAAAGGCAGATCTACAGCAGAGATGTGACCGAGTAGGTTGGTGAGTGGGCGCGCGATAGCCATCAGATCTGACAAGGCAGATCGACAGTGGGGATTTAAAGGGTGAAAATTAAAATGCGAAAAAATGGATTTGAGTAGTGATTAGACGATTTGGCTTGTGAAAGGCATTTGATGGCTAAAAGCCATTTAAACATGAATTATCAGCTCCTACACAAGAATTTAAGGCTGAAAGAGAAATACATGGGAACATGAGTGAGGCCTGGACAAAAGGAGAGAGAACAAGCTGATGACCATAAAAAGGGTAGAGCGCTATGAAATGACCTCGGTGACTGTATTAAACAAAAAAACTCCATGAAAATCAAGACCCTGTGTTTTCGCGGTTGTTGTAGGTCTTCTTCGTCACATCATAGTCTGAGAGGGATGAGGTGAGGCCGAGACACCTGTAAGCATCCTGATTAATCTTTTCTTTACCAATCTATTGATTACATGAAAGCATAAATGGAACAAACTGAAACACAACTACCCTATTCTACCCTGTAGGAAACAGGAAACTACTTAAGTCAATGAGCACGAAACTAGAAATCTATGTTGAACCACTGTAATGAATATGCATCTACTTGACCAAATGAATAATCAAACCATGCATCTATGCTAGTGTTGTAATGGAAATGAACTACTTATGTGAATGAATAGAAAGCATGAATCTATGTTGCTACTGTAATGAGAAAGCATTTGATTAAGCAAATGAACAAAAAGTAGGAAGCTATGCTAGAATACAATACAAGAAAGAGGATCTTTGGCTACTAGGGTTGGGCCCTAACCCAAGAGCTTCAGCTCTCTAAGTTAACTTAGTGTTGGCTCAAATCAAAACTCATCTTCATTATCAAAAATGGTATTACATCAAAATTGTTACAGAGTAGAAGTTTGAATCCTTACTCACTGACTGACTGACTATCTTGCTGACTGGTAACTAACTAATTGGCTAAAAAAACTAAGGTCCTAAGCCTATTTATTTAAACAACTGAATTCTCAACAACTTCCCTCAAAATTAGGGAGGTACAAATCCCACTTAATGGTAACTTGTCCTTTCAGTTTCATTAGCTCAGCTGCCTTCTAGTAGGAAGGTTGCTTGTACTTCCACTTGCTTGGCTGTCTTTTAGTACTTCAGATTTGGTTGTTTGTAGTCTCATTTGATGGAGGGATATTCAAATGGATGGGCAGTAAATGAGGAGGATTTACCTCCTATGATTCTTCTCCCTTGTCCCATTTGAGTTTTTACCAAGGTCTTTTACCATAGTTCCTTGCTTTTACCTTTTATTCTTGCATTACATGCACATTACACCACAAAGAAAAATATCCAACCCTAACTCAACTCATAAGCAAAATATAATCAAAAGTATGCAATAGGTTGTGAGAATAGCTGGTTTGACTAAGCTAGGAGGTGAATTAAGGCCAATTAAGGCCCATTTAATTACTCAATGATGAGACTCATCAGTGGCTTCACTCAATGAACCTATGGCATATCACGTACGTTCGTGGCATACTTAACAATACCCCTAATTTTACTACATATTGGAAAATACCTCTAAAAATCACATTATTTAACCCCTTACCAATATGAACCCAATATACCTTCCCAATTTAGAAAATCCCTACTTTCACTAGATATTGTAGGTACCCATTTTTTTATTAACATTTTTATACCCCTTTATATTTTTTCAATAACTTTGAGCTTCATTATTTATACCTGCCAATATAAAAACCATTTACTTCTTATTATATGCTTAATATATTATGTCATTTTTTACTCAATATATATCCCCCAATATGAATGCATGTGGTATGGTATTGCTCCCCTGGTGAAGTGCCCATGGAAAATAGAAACACCTAATAATCAAAATTGGATGGATGATTTGAAGAATGTGATCGAACCTAAGATAAATTATTTTATCTATGCCATGGAAGATGATATCGATGGTATGGAAGCATATTGGAAGAAAGACATGGAAGATTTGAAGAAAGATGTGGAAGGTTTGAAGGAAGGTGGGACAATGCCGCTACAAGAAAGGCCTCCTAGTGGCGAAATGGTAGTAGAGGAAACTCATGATGAGAATAAAAGTAATGTTAATCATGATTTCATAAAATCTAACATTGGATTGAAGACCCAGCATATTCTAAAGATAGATATGAGGAAGTTTGATGGAAAGTATCATGTAACATGGATACTACAGATGGAGAAATATTTTGATCTACACAATGTGAAAAACACACAAAAGGTATGTATTGCATCTTTATATTTAGAACCAAATTAGTTTGTATGGTATTGCTCTCGTAAAAAACTTGTCACTTGGTAATTTTTTATGGAGGAAATGATAACAAATTTTGATGATACAAAGAGAAACACCTTCTTTAGCCAATTGATAAATCTCAAACAAAAGGGTTCAATGGGAGATCACATTGTGGACTTCCAAAAATTGAATATATGGGTAAATGATATTCCAAAGAAGCATAGGATTGATGTCTTCATAGGGATTTTAAATGATAACATCCAACATGAGGTTCACCTTTGGGAACTAGATTCATTGGAGAAGGAATACAGGTTGGCAAGAAAATTTGAAAGGAAAATTATGGCAACAAAGAAGCCTACCACTCATAACTATAAAGATGGAACTATTGTTACTCCTAGCTTTTCACCACCTACAAGGTTGACACCAAAACAATTGGAAGAAAAAAGAGCAAAAGGGATTTGTAACAATTGTGATAGAAAATACACTAAAGGTCATAAGTGTGCTAAGAAGAAATTAGTTTACATAGATGGGGAAGAGGAGCAAGAAATGTCAAAAAAAGACGATATACACCAGGAATCAATTCCAGAGAAAGAAGAAATGAATCTGACCATATCTTGTAATGCATTGACAGGAATTACCGCTCCTCAAACTCTCAAGATAGAAGGGCATATCAAGAAGAACGATGTAATAGTGTTGATTGATTCGGGTACTACCCATCATTTTCTTCATTGTAAAATAGCCAAGGAATTGAATTGGTTCCTATATCTAGCACCAGAGTGTCAATTAAAGTTCCATAATATCAAGCTATCCATGGGAGAATATGTCTTTAATAGTCCAATTCTTTACATTCCAATGGGTGGTGCAGATGTTGTACTAGGAGTCCAATGGTTACAATCTTTGGGTACGATAGCTTTTAATTTAGAGAATAGTCTTTCGGATTAATCACATTGTAAGGATTGGGTCGTTATTTGAAACCAACTAATGTGGTTCATCATCAAGACAAGGTGAGAAACCAATCGATCTGAGAGAATAAATAATAGGGATGCATCAATGTTCAGGGAAAGTCGTTCAAAATTAGTCATTGGTGAAACAAAATGTTAAGAGGTTTATTAAAATAACTAATATTTAGTTAAAAAATAGATGTTATGTAATAATTAATTATTTAATATCAAGAATGTAAATAATTTATCATTTTAGATAATAATTTCGTCTAATAGACCTTATTGGTTTTGGTAATTTCAATAATAGATTCTTAAATAGAGGGGAATAATATTTATCTTGAATATTTCCTAACAATCTTATACACTTTAACCATTAGAATCTTAGATAATTATTTTTTCTCTCAATATTATTGATAATTTAATTATTACATAACAATTAATTCATTATTAATTATTTTAATTAATATTAACCTATTTATTTCCTCATGATAACGACTAGTTTTCTACCTAACCCCATTGAATTGGTCAACCCTAACTAATAATATTATCCATAGATAATATTATTATTTGAATTGGTAAATAAACTGCTTTTTAATTTTATCACTAACTAATCTTCAACCGAATATTATTATCTATTTTTTTTTAATAGTATTAATATTATATAGATAAATTATGCATAGAGATTATTAGCATTTTAATCGATAACTATATTAATTAATCATGTTAACTCACATTGAATAGGTCATCACTAATAATACTATATAAATTATTTTATTATCTAAAATGATAAGCTATTTATAGATAATATTATTATTTGGATTGGTAAATAAATTATTATTTTTAATATTATCACTAACCAATTCATTACATCGCAACTTATTTTCAACCTAACATTATTATTTAATTTATTTTTAAATAATTTTATATTGTATAAAATAATTATGATTTTAATCAATAAATACATTAATTAATTTTATGATTATTATATCTTCTACCTAACTCACATTGAATAGGTCAACCCTAATAATATTATTTTATTATCTAAAATGATAAATTATTTACATTTTCGATATTAAATAATTAGTTATTACATAAAAACTATTTTTTAACTAAATATTAGTTATTTTAATAAACCTCCTATCATTTTATTTCATCAACGATTAATTTTGAATGACTATCCCTGAACATTGATGCATCCCTTCTATTTATTCTCTCAGATCGATTGGTTTCTCAACTTGTCCTAAGGATGAACCACATTAGTTGGTTCAAAACGTTGACCCAATCCTTACACGTGATTAATCCGAAATACTATTCTCTACATCATGGATCACAAAAGTCCTAGATCTAGCTTTTAATTTTCAAGAACTTTTCTTGAAAAATTTTTGGGAAGGAAAGGAAGTTGCATTAAGGGGTATCGCAAGGGAACCGGGAAATATAATCAGTTCTAACAACATGAAAAAGCTTCTAAAGAAAGAACAAAGGGGCATAATTGCACAATTATATTCACTAGAGCTTACCACATAGAAATCATCTATTTCTCCAGATCTCCAAAATGTTTTGGATAATCATTCCAAGGTGTTTGAGACTCCCAAAGGCCTTCCATATATTCGTGATCATGATCATGGTATTCATTTCATTCCAGGAAGTGTTCCCCCAAGCATCAGGTCTTATAGATATCCATATGCCCAAAATAGTGAAATTGAACGTATGGTTGCAAAAATGCTAGAGGTTGGTATAATTAAACCTAGTCAGATTTCTTTCTATGCTCTAGTGGTATTGGTACACAAGAAGGATGGATCATGGCACATGTGTCAAGATTATAGGGATCTCAACAAGCTTACTGTTAAAGATAAATTTCCCATTCTGTCATTGATGAATTATTGGATGAATTACATGGAGAAATTTACTCTACCAAGTTGGGAAAATTTTAGGGGCTAATATTCACAGGTCGGCTAATTTTCCATGTTTTTCCCCAAAAAAAAAGATTCCCCAATTTCTAGTTTTTTCTAAAATGATTCATCCAAATTTTATAGTACACCATTATTTTACATTAAAAATTTCCAAAATATTATATCAACTAACATAAAATCATTGAAAATCTAAATATTTGTAGAAAAATATCACCAAACGTTTTACGATTTGCATATTAGAGACTAGTAGGATTCGCCAAGATTTATAAACTTTAAGATAAACTTCGATCCTTAGAATTTTCTATGTTACCAAGTCGGTTCTTCGTTTAGGATATCATCAAATCAGAATGAAGACTTAAGACATTCCAAAAACAACATTTAGAACTCACGAGGGTCATTATGAATTTTTGGTCATGCGTTTTGGCCTTACCAATGCACCTTCTACATTTCAAGGTTTGATAAATTCCATTTTCAAACCCACCCTTAGAAATTTTGTGTTAGTATTTTTTGATGATATACTAATCTACAATGTTATATACCTAGGGGGGATAATATGGGGTACCAAGGGAGGTACCCAAGGTAATAATGTAATCATGGATGGGCCATAGTAATAAATAAAGTGGTTAACCCATATCATGTAAGGGACCACAAGTAGTTAGTAATGATGTAATGGGCCCATGGTATTAGTTTGATGGTATGAGGGAACCATGGTAATGACCCATGGTATTATATATATCAGGCCTATATAGAGGCTAGAGACTCTATGTCAAGAAAGTGTCAAGGATTATTGTATGAACAAGCATATGGCTTGTGGAGTGTTCTCCTTCCTTAAGGAGTGAATTTATGGTGTTGCCCTACCTTAAATGTTTGATATCAATAAAGAATCATTTCATATTATTTCTGGGTTTCTTTGCATTATCTTATATTTTCATATCAGATCTATAGTATTTCCAGGTTAGATCTATAACAAGTGGTACCGGAGCACTTTCTTGGGCAAAAGTGGAGAATTTTTTTTTTTTTTTTGCAGGATTTCGGGGGCGACAAGTTTGCAGGTCAGATATATATGATTCGGTGCAAGATCTAAAAAATATAATTGCAGATTTGTATTCTTTGTGAAAAAATAGCCGATTTCAAAAAAAAAATTGGTTGAATCGGAGTCCGGATGAAGGAGATATCGTTGATCTAAAAATCAGTGGGGTTGCAGACAATTTTTCAGGGCAGCGAGTTTGCGGCGCAGATCTGGACGTCGTGGTGCAAGATCTGCAAAACATAATTGTAGATCTAGATTCTATGTGAAAAAATAACTGATTTCAAAAAAAAATCGGTCGAATCGGCGTCTGGACGAGGGAGATATAGCTGATTTAAAATCAGCTCTTTTTGCAGAAATTTTGGTGACGGCGGGAGAGTTTCAGCATAGATCTGAAATTCCAGTGCCTGGATCAAGATTTCTATCACATGGGTAGATGCAGAAATGGTTGTTTCATTTCCAAAAATAGGTCATAATAGAGATTCTAAGCAATATTGACAGAATTGTGACCATTTAAAATTTTCGCCAATTTTTTTTGTGATGGCGGGCCAAGATTGGAGTTTGAGGGACTTGTATAAATTTGATGGCTCTCATCCAGCCAAATGGCTAGCACAAATGGAGAATTTTTTTAGTTTGAACTACATCATGGCTGATGAGGCTTGGCTGAAAATGGGACAAATGTACTTGGACTATGAAAGATGACAATGGTGGCAAAGACATCAACATTGCTATCGAAGGCCCTTGACTTGGGACATATTCACAAAAGCTATTATGGACCACTTTGACCGTAAAACTAATCTTGTTGATAAGCTCACACAGACAGACACACTACCTAGCACAGATTTTATTTTTACAGAAAAGAAGGAAACCAAGGAACCTAAAGGGTTATTTTCTGTTGGTATCTCCTTATTGCAGGTTCATGGATTGATTCAGAAAGACAAGATCATTATTTCCATAAATCCTAGTTGCAAGTATAATTTCATCAATGTTATTTTAGCAAAAAAATTACAAGTTTTAGAAAAATAAATTGAAAATACACAGGTTGATGATGAGGATGTTCAAATTTATAAGGATTTGAAGCTTTCTATGGATAAGTATGTGTTGCATGGTGATTTTTATACTTCAGAGATGGATAATATGGATGTTGTTTTGGAATATCCTTGGATGGAATCTACGGGTACTATCAATATTAATGTGCAGAAGAAATTCCTGAAGCTCTGGTATAAAAAGAAGAAAATTACATTACAGGATATTTCCATCAATAAACAGGTAGAGTCCACGAACGTTGAAGCAGAAGATGTTCCAGGGTCTGACATATTAGATGATGAGCCAGTGATGATAGACAGTCAAAAACAAACAGAGGCTAAAGCAGAAAAGGTTATAGGTACATCAGATGAGGGCTCAGTGGTTGAAGTCATACTGGAAAAGAAGACACCACAACAAGCACCACAACAGGGTGAATTAAAGAAAATGACATCGTGGGTCAAAACTTCAACATATCATCACCCACATCACCCTGCAAGAAAACAACCAACAAGATGGCAACCAATTAGCCACAAGGACAACAACCCCCATATGATGGATAGTTAGGAACGAAGATCCACCTACTACACATCAACACAGAAGAGCTACCACAGTCAACTTCCATCTCAAGCGAGCGGGGCACCAGCAAGATCAAGGGTTCACCTTTCTCTTGGATGGCTAGATGCACGTGCATGTTACCAGTGGACTACTCTTTTGAGTAGATATTATTATTTGTGTTCTTCCCATGTTTCGGAGATGAAACATGCTAAGGGGGGTGGAATGTTATATACCTAGGGGGGATAATATGAGGTACCAAGGGAGGTACCCAAGTAAATAATGTAATAATGGATGGGGCATAGTAATAAATAAGGTGGTTAACCCATATCATGTAAGGGACCACAAGTAGTTAGTAATAATGTAATGGGCCCATGATATTAGTTTGATGGTATGAGGGAACCATGGTAATGACCCATGGTATTGTATGTATGAGGCCTATATAGAGGCTAGAGACTCCATGTCAAGAAAGTGTCAAGGATTATTGTATGAACAAGCATATCGCTTGTGGAGTGCTCTACTTTCTTAAGGAGTGAATGTATGGTGTTGCCCTACCTTAAGGGTTTGATATCAATAAAGAATCATTTCATATTCTTTCTAGGTTTCTTTGCATTATATTATATTTTCATATCAGATCTATAGTATTTCCGGGTTAGATCTATAACAAGTGGTATCGGAACACTTTCTTGGGCAAAAGTGGAGATTTTTTTTTTTTTTTTTGCAGGATTTTGGGGGCAAAAAGTTTTCAGATCAGATATGTATGTTTTGGTGCAAGATCTGCAAAATATAATTGTAGATCTGGATTCTTTGTGAAAAATAGCCGATTTCAAAAAAAAAATTGGTTGAATCGGAGTCCGGATGAAGGAGATATCGTTGATTTAAAAATCAGTGGGGTTGCAGACAATTTTTCAGGGTAGCGAGTTTGCGGCACATATCTGGACGTCCTGGTGCAAGATCTGAAAAACATAATTGTAGATCTAGATTCTATGTGAAAAAATATCTGATTTCAAAAAAACAATCGGTCGAATCGGTGTCTGGATGAGGGAGATATAGCTGATTTAAAATCAACTCTTTTTGCAGAAATTTTGGTGACGGCGGGAGAGTTTCAGCATAGATCTGAAATTCCAATGCATGGATCAAGATTTCTATCACATGGGTAGATGAAGAATGGTTGTTTCATTTCCAAAAATAGGTCATAATAGGGATTTTAATCAATATTGACAGAATTGTGATCATTTAAAATTTTCGCCAATTCTTTTTGTGATGGCGAGCCAAGATTGGAGTTTGAGGGACTTGTATAAATTTGATGGCTCTCATCCAGCGAAATGGCTAGCACAAATGGAGAAATGTTTTAGTTTGAATTACATCATGGATGATGAGGCTCGGCTGAGAATGGGACAAATGTACTTGGACTATGAACGATGGCAATGGTGGCAAAGGTATCAACATTGCTATCGAAGGCCCTTGACTTGGGACATATTCACAAAAGCTATTATGGACCACTTTGACCATAAAACTAATCTTGTTGATAAGCTCACACAGATAGACACACTGCCTAGCACAAATTTTATTTTTACAGAAAAGAAGGAAACCAAGGAACCTAAAGGGTTATTTTCTGTTGGTATCTCCTTATTGTAGGTTCATGGATTGATTCAGAAAGAGAAGATCATTGTTTCCATAAATCCTAGTTGCAAGAATAATTTCATCAATGTTAATTTGGCAAAAAAATTGCAAGTTTCAGCAAAACAAATTGAAAATACATAGGTTGATGATGAGGATGTTCAAATTTATAAGGATTTGAAGCTTTCTATGGATAAGTATGTGTTGCATGGTGATTTTTATACTTCAGAGATGGATAATATGGATGTTGTTTTGGGATATCCCTGGATGGAATCTACAGGTACTATCAATATTAATGTGCAGAAGAAATTCCTGAAGCTCTGATATAAAAAGAAGAAAATTACATTACAGGATATTTCCATCAATAAACAGGTAGAGTCCACGAATGTTAAAGCAGAAGATGTTCTAGGGTCTGACATATTAGATGATGAGCCAGTGATGATAGACAATCAAACACAAACAGAGGCTAAAGTAGAAAAGGTTACAGGTACATCAGAGGAGGGCTCAGTGGTTGAAGTCATACAGGAAAAGAAGACACCACAACAGGCACCACAGCAGGGTGAATTAAAGAAAAAGACACTGTGGGTTAAAACTTCAACATATCATCACCCACATCACCCCGCAAGAAAACAACCAACAAGATGGCAACCAATTAGCCACAAGGACAATAACCCCCATATGACGGATAGCGAGGAGTGAAGATCCACCTACTACACATCAACACAGAAGAGCTGCCACGGTCAACTTCCATCTCAAGCGAGCGAGGCACCAGCAAGATCGAGGGTTCACCTTTCTCTTAGATGGCTAGATGCACGTGCATGGTACCAGTGGACTACTCTTTTGAGTAGATCTTATTATTTGTGTTTTTCCCATGTTTCAGAGACGAAACATGCTAAGGGGGGTGGAATGTTATATACCTAGGGGGGATAATATGGGGTACCAAGGGAGGTACCCAAGGTAATAATGTAATAATGGATGGGCCATATTAATAAATAAGGTGGTTAACCCATATAATGTAAGGGACCACAAGTAGTTAGTAATAATGTAATGGTTCCATGATATTAGTTTGATGGTATGAGGGAACCATGGTAATGACCCATGGTATTGTATGTATGAGGCCTATATAGAGGCTAGAGACTCCATGTCAAGAAAGTGTCAAGGATTATTGTATGAACATGCATATGGCTTATGGAGTGCTCTCCTTCCTTAAGGAGAGAATGTATGGTGTTTCCCTACCTTAAGGGTTTGATGTCAATAAAGAATCATTTCATATTATTTTTGGGTTTCTTTGCATTATCTTATATTTTCATATCAGATCTATAGTATTTCCGCGTTAGATCTATAACATACAACAAGTCTTGGAAGGATCATGATCAACATGTTGAAAGGGTGCTCAAACTGTTGGGCGAGAAACAATTATATGCAAAAAATTCCGAATGTTTCTTTGGGGTACAAGAGGTGGAATATTTGGGTACTTAGTTAGCTCATATCTCATCTTATCTTCCTCAATCTGATGGGAAAATGGAGATAGTGAAAAAATGTTTGGAAGGATATCTTCGTTGCATTGTATCTGATAAATAAATACATTGGGTCAAGTGGTTGCCTCTAGTTGAATGGTGGTATAACACTTCCCTCTATACTGAAACAAAAATGAACCTATTTATGGCATTTTATGGATATCATCCACCGTTTATCACATCACCTTTAAAATAACATTTTAAAGTTCAAGAAGTGGAAGATCACATCGAGCATCAACAACAAGTTCTCAAACTCTTAAATGATAACCTCACATTGGTGCCAAGTATAATGAAACAATAGGCATATAAACATCATAGCGAAATAAGTTTTGATGTAGATGACTAGGTATTTCTACGACTACAACCATACAAAAAAATGTCCCTCAAGCAAGCTAAGAAGGATAATAAATTATCACCAAAGCATTATGGTCCATACAGGGTGTTACAAAATATTGGTACTATGGCATACAAATTGGAGCTTTCTACATCTTCCCGAGTACACCTAGTTTTCCATGTTTCATGCTTAAAGAAGGTTATAGGTGAGAGGATCCTAGTTCAAACAATATTTCTGGAACTTAACGAGGAAGGAAAAATGATATTGGAATCAGAAGCTGTCACAAAAATAAGAAATCAACATCTATGAAATTGATAAATTTTAGAGTACCTCATCAAGTGGAAGAACTTATCCGCTGAAGATTCCACATGAGAGGATGAAAATTTTATACATAAGAATCTAGAACTACTCAAGCATTGAGGACAACACTTTTTGAAGGAGAGGGGCATGTTAGGTCCCTATAGTACCAGTGTAACCCCTTATTGTTATTAGTGCAACCCCCTTATTGTATTATTATGCCCATATAATCCCCATGTGTTATTATTATGCCCCATAGAAGCCCACGATTGTTATTGTTGTGCCCCAACAATATTATTGTTATGTAGGATATGATTGTATTGGGACCCCTTAGACTCCTATATATAGAAAGGATGTCTTGTCATTTGTATCATCTAGTAATTGTTCATTTATGTAATGTAAAGGAGGTTTGCCCCTCCAAGAGGCTGATTTTTAAGTCATTGATCTATCTTTTCTATATTTTTGTGAGCTAGTTTCATAACAATAATTAATGCACATGCTAAAACAATAGGGTGAAGGTAATAGGGATGAGGAGTATCATCTCACGACATATGTCTTGGTCAAATTCAGGAACATGATTTATGTACCAGATTATAGTGAGCTCAAGAAACTTATCTTGAGGGAGTTTCATGTCAAGCAATATTCAGGTCACCGAGGATATCAGAAAACTTTGACAGTAGTTAAGAATTTTTATCATTGGTCGAGCTTGAAGAAAGAAGTGGTTGAGTTTGTTGTGAAATGTTTGGAATATTAGTACGTAAAGGAAAATTGTATGCATCAAGGTGGTTTATTGCAGGTGAATCTGATTCCATAGTGAATATGGGAGGTCATATCCATGGACTTCATTATAGGTTTGTCTAGGACTTCAAGACAACACAATTCCATCATGGTTGTGGTTTACAGGTTAAGTAAGCTAGCCCATTTCATTGTGGTTAATTCTACTAACTCAGCTAGTAACATAGATCATATTTTCATCAAGGAGATAGTTAGGTTGCATGGTGTTACTAAGAAGATTGTAGTAGACAAATAGGCCAAGTTCACTTTTAGGTTTTGGAAGGAGATGTTTGCAGGTTTGGGGACACATTTGTCCTTCAGTACAAATTATCATCTGTAAACAGATGGACAGTTAGAGAGGGTTAACAAGATTCTTTAGGAGATGTTGAGTATGTACATTATTCATCAGTAGAGGAAGTGGAAAGTGTATCTAACACTAGTTGATTTTTCCTACAAGAACGAGTATCAAGAGCCCATGAAGATGAGCCTATTTGAGGAACTTTATGGGTGGAGTTGTAATACTCCTATTAGCTAGAGTGATCCAACGAATAAGGCATTGATTCCAGATATGTTGGCAGATATGGAAGAGGAAATGTAGGTTATCAAGAGGAATCTAAAGGATACATAGGATAAGTAGAAGAGTTATGTGGATCATCACAAGGAATTTAAGGAGTTTCAGGTTGGGGAACATGTGTACTTGCCCATTAAGCCCAAAAGGAGCTTCTTGAGTATTGGGTCATGTGCCAAGTTGGTACCTTGATATTGTGGGCCTTTTGAAATCATTGATAGGATTAAACCAATGGTCTACCAACTTGAACTACCTCAAAGAGTGAAATCCCAAGATATTTTCCATTTTTTATTGCTTAAGAAGTATGTCTAGGTTGTTGATCATGTGATTAATTGGTTTGCATTGTAGCTGGAACTAGAGGCATAATTCCAACCAGAACCACAATGTATATAGGAGTGGAAATAGTTCATGCTCTGGAACTGAGCAATCGAGAAGGTTAAAGTGCAGTGGAATCACTTTGGTATTAATGAAGCTACATGGGAGATGGTTGATCAAATGTGGGATTTATATCCTTCATTATTTTATAGTTCAAGCAAATGAGTTTTTGGTATATGTGTATGTATATGTATATGGATGTTGTTGTAAATTCCACAATGAATTGTGTTATAAATCTTCAATAAGCGGTATGATTGTCATGTTTATCATGTTGCTCATGGTTTTTAGTTGTTGTTAATTTTAAATAATGCATTGAGCTATGTTATAAAGCTCCATTGTCAGTATGTGTAGTTTTTAGTGGTTTGTTGGTTATATGTGTCATTAAGCATCAAGGATGGTGTTCCTCCAATGAGGAGGGGTTTGTAACAACCCTTGGCTAATTTCCTATGTCAATAAATAAAAATAAGACCAAGGTCATGGGACACGTATTCCAAGATAAATGTTGGGAGAAAACATAGTGATGGGGATCACTAGTGAATAATAAATGGCTATGGAAATTGGAAAACGCATTGGAAAAGGAAAACAGGCATTAATTGGAATTTTATTTATGAAAATAATGGAAAATAGGATAAAATGGAGATGAAAGGTCACATATTAGCATGAGAGGAAAATTGAAGGAAAATTAAGGAAAAATGAAGAAAATAGAGGTCTCAATGATAAATAGGTTTTTGAGGATCAATTCACAAGCTTTTGTTAGTTTTATCTTGGATCTCTCTTTTATTGTAACACTCTCTCATACTCTTGCTCACTTATAGAATTATTGGAGCATGCTTGGAGCACTCTAGTATTCACTTTGATTTAGAGAAAGAAGGGAAAGGAAAGTACGAAAGCGTAAGCGAACAATTGGATTAGCTGCTGCAACTAGATTGCTTTGCAGGTAACAACTTGCATGTGTGTTTTCATTGTTGATTTATGGATGCATGGTGTATGCAAAATATTATTTGGTTATGTGTTGTCAATGACATGGAGGATTGCGTGGATTGATAGTAGTTTTAGTCTTGCCTTTCCATTTCCTACACAACCATGGTTTTCTGGATTTTCCCGTTTGATTGTTTTCTGGTTGGTGCTCATAATTCCTTATGGCTTTGGGTTGGAAAAAACACTATGGAAGTCGTAGAACAAATTGGGTTGATTTACTAGTCTTAGAGCCTAGGTTAGGAGAAACACTCTAGAGCCCTTGATGGGTTGAGTTACTAGTCCCTAGAGCTGGGTTGGACAAACTATATGAAGTCATGGAAGGTTGTGGGTTGAGTTACTAGTTCCTAGAGCCCTGGACATCTTAGGTAGAGATCAATCTGGTTGGTGTTAGTGATGTCTGATAGTGAGGTGGAATAAATAGTTGAGGGTTGAGGTGTTTTGGCCTCTGGAATCACTAGTTTCTTCTTTTTGTTTATTCCATGAGATCCCACATTCATGCTCGGAATATGGCGTGGGGGTGATTAGCTAAAAGAGATATTTGGTTCATCTCAATCTATGGTCAGGTGGTACGTGGAAGTCCCTGACTTGGTTGATATTTTCATATATTAAGAAGAGTTATTCTTCTATTTTGACTCATGAATATTTGTAGCAATTCTATTGGTGATATTATCACTGAGTTGTTATGGTTCCTATGTTGGTTATTTACAAGTTATTATTTGATTACATGATGAATGTTATTTATGGCTCATATCATGAATGGTTTATCTATTGATTGGTTGATGAATGTATGGACTAACAAGTGTTGTTGCAGCTATGTGGGAGAGCATAGGGCATTTTTGGTGTTTCTCAGATGAATCTTATAATTTTATGATCATATATGCATTCACGACTTGTAGCTTACATGTATTCCATGTGTTTGTCTAAATGCCTAATATGTTTTGGTTAGTGTAGTTCAAGTTCTGAGTTGAGATTGAATGTTTAGCTTTATCATTGTGTCAATTATGATTCTCTTGTGAGGTTATTGAATTAGTGAACATATATGTATTTATAACCTACATGTAGTATGTACACAAATTGTTTGTATAAATGGGTAATTCAGACCTCCAACTTCCCGGGGTCATAACTTTGGAATATGATCTTTGTTTGAATATCATAATACCTCATTTTGAAGATCTCTGTTTTCCTTGAAAATGTCGTTTAGGCCCTGAAAATGGGCTCTTACGTTTAGAACTTGACAAAACTACCAAAAATAAAAATTTTGTTAAATTTAGGGAAATGAAACTGAAAATAAATAGTGTTGGGTCAAGTTAGGATGATAACAGTGTGATCATGTGTCACTAGGTGTTTGCAATCAATTCTGGACATGTGGACCCCATTTTCCATAAGTGCATCTTGGAAATTGGGTCTTGCATAGTAACTCTCATCTCATGTTTACCCTGCAAAGCTTTTGAATTTGGGTATGTGGGAGGAGGCCTTACAATTATTATACATATATTTTTTCTTTTTGGTACACCTGAATTTAATCTGACATTTTGCTTTTGTTCCACACACAAATACACATTTATATACCTCTAATGGGGGCTTCATATATAGATGAATTTTATAAAACACATATATAATCTCAAATATGTATCATTCACCATACATAAAGCAATTCATATGTATGCACATTTTAAACTTAATAATATCCAGACCACATTGTAATTTTATCTTGGTCTCACACATTCGACAAGGAGAGGGGGAGGTAATAAAATATTATCTGATTCAACCCTTTACAACACTATGTGACACATTATGTAATGTATAAAAAATTATTGTTTCCCAATTCAATATTTCGAGTAATCTCATGAATTATAATATAAATATGTACATAGATATTCATCCTGAAACAAAATATATATATATAGTGTGTGTGTGTGTGTGTGTGGAAGATTATTATTTTAAACAAAAATAAACCCCAATTTTAATGGAGGCGATTCTTGCACCAAAAACCTTAGCCCTTTGAGGCTAAAATTAATTTATTTCCTCAAATAATGGAATCAAATTAATCATCCTAGAACCTTTCTTGGCACCTATAATATAATTCTAAGGTGAAATTACACTGTTCTAATCACCAAAAAATTTGTCGAATGTTTGATAAATAACCTATAAACCTTCAATTATAACTCAATTTTGTTCCAATAAAGCCCATAACCCATCAATTCCAACCTGTCATTCTATTTAACAATGCCATATATCCATTTGTTGCAACTGCTCTTCAAACTAATAGATACTTCTATCCATTGACATTTTCGTCAAACACATGGTGGATAATTGGAAAACCTACAAATGTTTTCCTTAACCTGCTCCATTTCTGGCCCAATTCAAACCCAATGTTTTAACTAGGCTCTGATACCACCTTATGATTTCCCTGGCACCTAGCTGGGCAACATTATGTAACTTTTCTTGAATTCCACCAATTATTTCACTCATAGTCCTGTAGAAGCACATAAACTTTAGTTATCTTTATTTAACATTAGCTCATAGCTAGAGCCCTCCTATAATTCTGATGGAATTCCCATAATGATTTTTTCTTAATGGTATTAGCCCTATTCTCAAATCTATTAACCACATGAAATTGTAAAACATTATGTAGTTAAAATGTAAAGTGTAATTGATACATTTATATACATATATCAAACCTCGGCTAGGGTTTATTGATAAAATAACACATAGTCAACATCATTAAGCAATTAGAACCCAAAAATAGGGTTTCATTATCATATCTATAAATTTATTATGGCACGTAAAAGAAACATAAAACATCAATTTAACACAAAATATGTTAAAAAACCATATGCAAGAATTCAAACACTTATCATTGGCAAAGGTCTAATTGGATGCGGGGTCTCCACGTTCCTCCTAGTTGTAGACCATGTGGTTCATAATCTCAACCACAAGTCACCCCCAAGCTGGGGTAACAACTCCATAGGAAAAAATTGTCGAGTAATCCACAAACCCTGGCCATGAAATTAACCCCAAAAACCACTCTCTCCAACTACAATATCAGTTTCCCTTGACCGACACCAAAGTGGTGTAACCCGAATGCCTCAGTAGTGCCCACCTTCCATGGTGGCTTACGGTTGACTTGAACGGTCTCAGCTTGTATCTCCAGTAGATTTTGTACTTTCCAGTGTCCAAATGTCAAATAATTGAACTGAAATAAAATCCTTAGTCAGTGATAGAGCCCAAACCAAGACTCTTTGATTATCTCTAAACCGAGTTTCCCACCAAAACTCCATGGCACCAAGCCATAAGTAGGGCCAACAAACCCTCAAAGCCACTAAGATTCCAAAGCTACTAGGCTCATATAAGCAATACTTATATATTTTGGTGTGGTTAACTAAGTAACCGCACTACCGGCCAATTCCAGAGTCCAATATTTAGGACTCTCTCACTCCTTCACCACTAAAATTGAATAATCACTAAGTTATCCATAACCAAATTCCTGCCTTAGATGAATGTTTGAATGGATCAATATCTTCATTATAATCATCCTGATGATAATACCCCATAGTAGAAAAATACACTTCCTTATACACATGGCTTCACTTCACCATGTGGAACTCCTTGAAGCCATGTGGGCTTCACGATGCATGTATTTCACCAAAAACCCAACTATTGCATTTTTATCTCTAGAGTTGTACCCCCACTTACTCTTTCCGTGGAGTGGGCTCCACAACCAACCTTATTTTATTATTATTATAATATTTGTACAAAAGTAATTACAATATGGCTCTCTGACCTCGTAACCATTAAATACTTATAAATCTGGGCATGTTGGCCCCACAATATTTTAATATGGCTACATGGACATGAAAACTCATAATGTAAACTCCATCTCAACAACCAAATTGTCCAAACCATCTAGTTCACTAGGCTAAATATTACTATACATTACATATATAAGTGTTATGGCGTTATCATGTTATACTCATCCCACGGGCCTAACCATGTGGATATTTCCATAGACACCTCGACATCAATAGCCACATACATATATATACAACACGGGGGTCGAGTAGGGGTATTATAGGAATCTAGGATCATTGTGATATAGTTGACAAAAAATTCTTTATTTAGAGGAAGTAATAGACAATGATAAATTTCACAAGTAATCCTACCAGAAATATAAATGTAAATTGGTTGGAGAATCCAATTATGGATGGACACATGAGTTTGGGTAAAAAAATTGGAGGATTTCAAGTTCTTAACAATGTCACCCAGCACGGTAATTTCTTTTAGTTGGGTAAAATGTAAGTCATTAGCCTTGAATGGATTTGGGTGCCTCAACCATATGATGAACTCAATGGTCACTAACTAACGTGGGAAACCTTGACATAATATTGATGGTTAGATTAGTTTTTTTTTTTTTGTTTCTTATGTTATCAACTAGATTGACCTCAGGCCGAAGGGAGGCAATTCTAGGGTAACCATAAACCACACTTAACCTAGTAGCTAGCCCTACTAGGTCGGGAGAGGGCTCTCTCCTTATGGATCTCAGTCAATATGACTAGATTAGGAACAAAATTTTATGCTAGGTATAGTAGCTCAAAGGTTTTGATAGGTTTTGTTGGTGTTTTGCCAGATCAGAAGGAGTTGGGCAATTTGGTTCTTGGAAACTAAGTCAGAAATGCAAGGTGTTCTATGGGACAAGGTAGGCATAAGCCTTAACACCTTAGGCTTGATGAGGTGAAGTGCTAGACTATTGAGGAGCTAAGAAGGGCATGTTAAGGTCATGAATCCTTCTTAAACAGTAGAAAATACATGAAATATTAGTGTTTTCCCAAGGCAGAGCATCAATTCTGAATGGATTCCACCTATCTGACATGAAAACATCCAACTAGAAGCAATTACATGTAGAGGCATACATGAAAAACATGGAAACACAATAGAGAAAGAAGAAACTCATGCTAAAGTACATACCACATGAATCCCATAAAAATAGCTACAACTTTATTTAGTTTCCTACCAAACTGCTACAACATGATGTATATTCAATACATGAGCATCCCGCTGAATCCAACCTTTACAAATGTAAAAAAGAATACATGATATAGACATCCAAATCACTCATCCTAACCATTAGGGGTTGAAACCATGAGAAGAGGAGTTTTTTCAACCATTTCTAATCAAAGAACTACAATCTAGGCAATCAAACCACTTGCCTCTAAAAGAGGGGAAACTGATTCATTACCCTCAAAACCACTTTTAATCTAATGAATCTACCATCTAGAACTGCTTAACTATCATATTTACAAGCCATTAAATTAATTACATCAGTAAATTATCCACCGTGAGAGAAAAATCATGAAAATAGTCGAAAATTGGCAAAATAGGCATCCTTAGCCAAATTGCCCTACGCGCAATGCCACTGGTCCTACGCGTAGCGCCAATTTCAGGCCACTTTTGGAGGTCGTTCCATCATCCAAATAGAGCCTCAGATAGCTCATTGGAAAGGTATACAAGTCTACTTTCCATAACACCTGGAAGTGAAGCTCATTTGACCTCTCAAAAGTTGATTCTCCCAACATTGCTTCTGTGTCCAAAAATTGGCAGAAAGGTCAATTTTGGACCTTCTAGTAGACTATTTTTTCTCCAAAAATTCTTAAAATTGCTAGGGTGCATGTACTCAATGCCCTAAATCCAAAAATACAAGCCATTTTTCCATTGGATTCCCATAGAAAAACGCAACGTCGTTGGTGCTGTGCTTCTGGGCAATTTTTCTATGTATTGAATTTCAAAAATTCAAGAATGACAAAATTTTCTTAAAAAGTGACCAAAATTGGTATCAAGCACCATCATCAAGTGCTTTGATTAGCCAGGGAGGCTTCAACCAACATCTTAAGTTTATCCTCCTCCTTTTTGCATTCTAAAGCCCTCCTTAACCTAGCCTTCATGTTTTTGATTCTCATGTTGCAAATCTTATTACGGGTCATGTAGTGATATGCCATGTGTCTAAGCAACTTGTTGTCCCTGTTGGCCTTCTTAATAAACTCTTCAAGGTGTATATTTACTCTTTCAAGCCAAGTCTCCCTATCCTTTTCAATTTCTTGCTCGATAGGAGTCAAACTGACATGAGCCTCTTTGTCACTTTGCCTCTTTGCTTTTAGTACTTCTAGCTCCATAAGTACTTGCTTGTCACTCAATTGTTTGTTCTCCTGCTCCAAGTATGTGATGACGAACTTGGATTTCTCTAGGTTGTCCATCAAGGCTTGTACCTGAGTTTCCTTATCCTATATGATGATGTCTTTGATAGTTTCCCTCTCCTGAGCTTCTAAATCAATAATCTTAATGTCAAGCTGCTTAGGCTCATCATGTTCTTCCAACTCAAGCTCTCTTTCTTGCTCATCATCCAAGTCTTCTTCCTGCACCTTTTCTTTCACTTTGTTCAACTGTTGTTCCTGTACCTATTGTGTCAATGAAGAATACAAAGCCCCTTCCACATCCTGTGGAGCAAACACTTGCCTAGTAGTTGCAAACAATTTCCTTGTGCCTCTCTGATATTTCATGTAAACAGGCACCTCAGTAGTTCTTGTCTCCTTGGCCTTCTCATCTGTCTTCACCTGAGCACTGCTTGAAGGTCTTCCTTGTCCTCTTTTGCTAAGTTTTGAAGCTGTATACCCCTAGAGAAGGTATGGTGGGAGTGAGTATCGGTGATTAGGAATAAGGGAAGGGGAAATGATCTTATGTGGTATTTTGGTGGACTAATGAGAAGGAGGGTATAAACTATGAAAATGAGAGAGAGGGACTATGGTTTTACGATATTTCTTTGGGGATGAAGGAATAAGGAATATGGAGGGATATGTAGGAGGGGTTAGGGTTTTCTTAAAATAGGTGAAAGGAGATCTTGGAGTTTTAGGGTTTTTAGGAATAAGTGATGGGAGGTGTAGAAAGAGTTAGGGTTTTAAGGAATTACTATAGGAAATTTAGGGTTTCAATTTAGACATGGTTAATTAACCTTAAGTGAATTAATTGAATGCCAAGAGTGAAGGTTAGGGGTAACACTTACTTGTTTGAGGGAAGAGAGGGTAAATTTTAGGTTTGTATGAAGTTTTGAGGCTTTTCTAGCCTTCCTGCTCAATGCACAATGCCTTCACCTAGAAGCGTAGTGCCTGCTCCTAAGCGCAACGACTGTGTATTTTTGCACTGGTGAAAATCTCCATACGCGTAGCACACTACTCCACGCGCAATGCCTTCTTCCCTACGTGTATCTCTTTTTACAAACCACTTTTGGAAGCTTTCTCGATGTCCAAATTGGGCAAGGGATAGCTCTTTGGAAAGATTGTTGAGTCTAATTTTCAAGAATATCTTGAATTTTTCAATTTGGAGCTCATTTTACCTATCAAAAGCTCAATCTCCCAAGACTTGTCAAAATGTGCACAATGAGGCTACCAAAATGCGAAGTGATTTTTCAGTCAACTTTTGGAGGTTTTCCTCCACTGCAAATTGAGCTCATGATAGCTCATTGGAAAGATATCTATGTCTAATTGTCATTTTACTAATCATGCAAGTCATTTGGTCATCCTAGCTAGGAGAAGGCTTGATTTTCCCAAGGTCACTCCAGAAGTGCATCAACTCTCCTGAGGTAAATGATTGTTTGGAAATTTCTCTCAAACCATCAGACCTGTGTAAAAACTGAAGGACGTTTTTCTTCTTGGGTAAATTAAGGACAAAAAACTTTCTCACTTTTTTCAAATTCATCTTCTATTTCTCAAAAACATCATTTGAATAAAACCTATCCTGATATGTGGAACAATGGATTTGTAGAAATGAAGGGAAATGAAGGGGATGAGGGGCTTCTAAATTCTTGAAAAACTTTTGGGAAGTAGGGAGGGATGTTAGAAAGTATTGAGTGAGGGGAAAGGGCCTAAAAGGGAAAAACACAAGCCTAACCTAGAAAAGTGTCAAATTGTAGCAATAAGCTAGGGTTTGTGGGAAAATTATGAATTTGAGGGATATCAGTGATGGGAAGTGTTTAAGGTATGTTAAGGATAGGGGAAGGTGTATGAGTGTCAGGATACAAGTTTTATTGATGATTTGACTATCCAAGAAAAATTACCTTCAAAACCCTAGGAGAGGGATATGAGCCTTACCTACGTACAACTGAAGCACAAACAAGGTGTAAAATGACCCATTGGAACCTAACATGATGACGAAAACTCTTTGAATGATGGTACACTTAGTCGAATGGTGACATGCACCGACACTTAGAAAACTTTGGAAGGAGTGAAAACAATCTTAGACCTAATACCTAGTGACCAAATTTTTACTTGAAGATTCACTGAAATGACAAAATTTGACTTTGACACCCTAATAACACTTTGTAAGAATATGTTTGATCGCTGGTGGAAAGCTGCAAAGTCTAACTTCAACATTGGCTCCATTGGGGATGGTAGCTCTTTGGAGGTGCCAAGAACACCGTAGACCAAGTAGCCTTATCCATTGGGCATGGGGTCAAAAACAAAACTCAATCTGAAATATATGACTAAATATTGATGACTCAAAGACACAAAATGACTTTTACTCAGCTAAAAATTGACTCGATACTAAAACACAACTGATAAACTAGAAAATATGCTCAAAATGGAGCTTATTAAATAAAGCCTACTCTAACTGTTATATTCATCACCTGATCAAGTGAAATGAAACAACCAATGCAACCAAGTAAGAATTCTGGCTACTGTTTGAATTCTCCACAAGTGCTTGTTTATGAGAAAGAAGAGAGAACTACTAAAATGAAACTCCCATGAAAACTTGTAAACATATCCAAATTTTCCTAGATTGAATAATATGGATGCTCTATCCGACTCCAAAAATACTACATGAGGATCTTGAAATCATTTGCACTAGGACTTAGCTCATCCAATGGATTACTTTGCTTCTCCTCATACCATGAATGCAAACTTTAAACTAAGCTTTGTGACGAGACTCCTACTGAGAATGACAAAGAAACCGGCTGCCGGATCAATTTTGTATCAATACTTTTTTCAAGCTCACAGTTAGCTAATGTAGAAGGACTTTGACTGTAGACATCATCCAACACATCAGCTATTGGATTGTGAAAAACTTGAAAATACTATTGCAACCCATTTTCTATTGGTTCCAATGAGATTGCATGATTTTCTATAGGCTACTCATTTGAAGATATACTATGCAAAATTCCCTTCAAAAACTGAAATGATTCAAAACATAATGGTACAAAATACTCTTGCATCATTTGATCATATGTTTCAGCTTCCAAGTCTTCATCTGCAACTTGGCAATCAATGGCATTCAGGGGCTGCAAATCTAGATATGAGAAGTCTTGAACAAGGATTTCATTGGCCTCTAGATGGTTAAGATCGAAACTTATTGACAGTTGATTTTTGATAGCATGAAAGTTGTCTCTGATGAACTGAAATGAAGTAAAACAAAGAGGCAAAGATCCTTCACTTACTTCAAAATTTTCTGCACTTTCCTCCTCACTTCCATAGCTGATATGCAAGAGCTAATCATTGTATTCGAGCCGCTGAAAGTGAACTTTCTCCTTCCACAAACCAACTACTGATTATCTGCAAGACTAGCTTCTTTTTGGAGAACATAATCATCATCATACTGATCAAACTTAGGCAAATCATCAGTATAAAACACATCATCAAGAAGACATGTCAGATCAACAGATCTCTCTTCTCCAAGATGATCTATAAAACAATCATTATCAGATCTATGACAACTGGGATAAGAAAGAAAATGTTTTAGATCGGCCATTTGTACTTCTTCAATCAGTGAGCCATGGTCTTGAACATCATACTCATTTCTTGTGGTGATATTTTTCATAATCTCTTCAACTACACTTACCAAAATGTCGAGCTTTACCTATAAAGATGTCGATTCCTCTGAATCTATGTTCTTCCTCTCTTCTTCCTTCAACTTTGCCCTTCTAATCGGGAGATTAGCCTCTACATCTACTTGCATTGTTCTGCATCTCTTCAAGTGTTCTAAGGTTCCTTTCTCTTAGCTGAAACTCCATTTCTAGATCAAGAGCTTCCGGATAATGCAAGAGAGCAAATCCAGGAGGAGGTCTTATATTAAGAGGCATCGAACAATAAAATTGGTTAAATCTGGCTTAAAATTGTTGTACTGTCTCCCCTGGCTGTCTTTTCAGCTGGTTATACTCTTCTAGAATCAAGAAAGGGTTATGTCTAACCACCCACCTGTCGAGGAAAACTTTGACGAACTACTAGAAATATGAAATGCTCACATTAGGCAGGGTTTTGAACCAACTCTTTACATTGCCTTGCAATGAAAGAGAAAAAATCCTAATACTGACATCCTCTTCATGAACTTCAAAAAGGTCAGGAAAAGACTCAAAATTCAATACATGTTTCCCAGTAGTGATGTTGTCACATTCACCATCAAATCTTGGTAGATATAGGTAATGATTTTTAGGGAAAGCATGGGATATAGGAGGTAAAATCAAAGGCTTGTATCTATCTAGAATTTTACAAGGTATAATAATATGTATAGAAGGTGTAGAATCAGTCTTGGTCTCTTGAAGCTCATCAGTTTGAAGATGGTCATCATAAGATTCGGAAGAAGGGTCTTGATCAAGATCAAAGGCATGAAAAAATTTTGTATTCACAATCTTCAAAGGGAAAGAATCAAATGCAGGTCTAGGATCTTTTCTCAAATACAATATACTTTGTAAAGCCTTCTTGACATTCTTTGGAAAAGAGAAGAAATAGTTTACAACAAAGAACATAATGTCTTGGATGAAATTCCAACTTGAATACCTGATCTTTCCATATTTTCCTTTCATGTTTTTGCTGGTCAGGTTCATCCTCCAGTGGAGTCCTTGGATCTGATCTCGAAACTGATTTAGAGTCACCAGGTGAATGATTTTAGCCTTCCGGTGTCTGATCGTTGTCCACCATCAACAATCAGATCTAAACTTGATACATTTTTCTAAGGAACATAAAACTACGTTCCCCAATATGGTCACCACTATGTTATCACCTAGATTGACCTCAGGCTGAAGGGAGGAAATTCTAGGGTAACCACAAACCATGCTCAACCTAGTAGCTACTCCTACTAGGTCGGGAGAGGGCTCTCTCCTTATGGATCTCAATCAAGATGACTAGATCAGGAACGAGATTTTATGCTAGGTATAGTAGCTCAAAGGTTTTGATAGGTTTTGTTGGCGTTTTTCCAGATCAGGAGGAGTTGGGCATTTTTGTTCCAGGAAACTAAGTTAGAATTGCAGGGTGTTCTATGGGGCAAGGTAGGCATAAGCTTTAGCACATTATACTTGATGAGGCGAAGTGCTAGACTGGTGAGGAGCTAAGAACTGCATTTGAAGGTCATGAATCCTTCTTAAACAGTACAAAAGACATGAAATATTGGTGTTTTCCCAAGGTAGAGCATCAAAATTTAATGGATTCCACCTATCTGACTTGAAAATATCCAAATAAAAGAAATTACATGTAGAGGCATACATGAAAAAAATGGAAACATAATAACAGAAGAATAAACTCATGCTAAATTCCATACACATGGATCCCATAAAAATAGCAGCAACTTTATTTAGTTTCCTGCCAAATTGCAACAACATGATGTATATTAAGTACATGAGCATCCAGCTGAATCCAACCTTTACAAATGTCAAAGAGAGTACATGATATAGACATCCAAATCACTCATCATAAACCTTAGGGGTAAAAACCATGAGAAGAGGAGCTATTTCAACCATTTCTAATCAAGGAACTAGAATCTAGGCAATCAAACCACTTGCCTCTAAAAGAGGGGAAACTGATTCATTACCCTCAAAACCACTTTTAATCTAATGAATCTATCATCTATAACTGTTTAACCATCATATTTACAAGCCATGACATTAATTACATCAGTAAATTATCCACCATGAGAGAGAAATCATGAAAATAGTCGAAAATTGGAAAAATAGGCATACTAAGCCAAATTGCCCTACACGCAGTGCCACTTTCATGCCACTTTTGGAGGCCTTCTCATCATCCAAATTGAGCTTAGGATAGCTCATTGGAAATATATTCAAGTCCACTTTCTAGAAAACCTGTAATTTTTTCATTTGGAGCTCATTTGACCTCTCAAAACTTGATTCTCATAAGGATGCTTTTGTGTGTCCAAAAACTGGCAGAAAGGTCAATTTTGGAGTGTTTTTGGACCTTCTAGTGGACTAGTTTTGCTCCAAAAATTCTAAAAATTTCTAGGGTGCATGTCCTTAATGTCTTGAATCAAAAAATGCAAGCCATTTGTCCATTGGATTCCCCTAGAAAAAGCGCAGCGCTGGTGGCACTGCACTTCTGGGCAGTTTTTCTGTGTATTGAATTTCAAAAATTCAAAAATGAAAAAAAATTCTTAAAAAGTACCCAAAATTGGTATCAAGCACCACCATCAAGTGCTTTGACTAGCCAAGGAGGCTTCAGCCAACATCTTAAGTCTATCCTCCTCCTTTTTTCCTTCTAAAGCCCTCCTTAACCTAGCCTTCATCTTTTTGATTCTCATGTTACAAATCTTATTGCGGGTCATGTAGTTTACCATGTGTCTAAGCATCTTGTTGTCCCTGTTGGCCTTCTTAATCAACTATTCAAGGCGTAGATTTACTCTTTGAAGCCAAGTCTCCCTGTCCTTTTCAATTTCTTGCTTGATAGGAGTCAAAGTGAGATGAGCCTCTTTGTCACTTTGCCTCTTTGCTTTTAGTAATTCTAGCTCCATAAGGACTTTCTTGTCACTCAATTGTTTGTTCTCCTTCTCCAAGTATGTGATGAAAAACTTGGCTATCGAAAACTCAATCTCCCAACACTGGTCAAAATGTGAAGAATGATGCTGCCAAAATGTAGAGTTATTTTTCAATTAACGTTTGGAGGTCTTCCTCAATTCCAAATGGAGCTCATGATAGCTCATTGGAAATATCTCTATGTCTAGTTATCATTTGATTCATCAAGAAAGTCATTTGGTCATCCCAGCTAGGAGAAATCTTGATTTTCCCAAGGTCACTCCAGAAGTGCATCAACTCTCCTGAGTTAAATGCTTATTTGGAAATTTCTCCCAAACCATGAGACTTGTGTAACAAATAAATGATTTTTTTCTTCTTGGGTCAATTATGGACAAAATACTTTCTCACTTTTGTCAAATTCATCTTCTATTTCTCAGAAACATCATTTGAATAAAACCTATCCCAATATGTGGAACAAGGGATTTGTAGAAATGAAGGGAAATGAAAGGGATTGGGGGCTTATAAATTCTTGAGAAACCTTTGGGAAGTAGGGAGGGATGTTAGGAATAAGGGGAAAGTGGAATTTCAAGGATTGAGTGAGGGGAAAGGGCCTAAAAGGGAAAAACACAGGCCTAACCTAGAAAAGTGTCAAATTGTAGTAGTAAGCTAGGGTTTGTGGGAAAATGATGAATTTGAGGGATATCCGTGATGGGAAGTGTTTAAGAAGGTATATTAAGGATAAGGGAAGGTGTATGAGCATCATGATGCAAGTTTTGTTGATTATTTGACCATCCATGAAAAATTATCTTCAAAGCCCTAGGAGAGGGAAATGAGCCTTACCTAAGTACAATTGAAGCACGAACAAGGTGTAAAATGACCCATTGGAACCTGAGATGATGATGAAAAGTCTTTGAATGATGGTACACTCAGCCGAATGGTGACATGGACTGACACTTAGAAAACTTTGGAAGGAGTGAAAACAATCCTAGACCTAATACCTAGTGACCAAATTTTTACTTGAAGATTCACTGAAATGACAATTTTTGACTTTGACACCCCAAGACCACTTTGTAAGAGCATGTTTGATTACTGGTGGATGGCTGCAAAGACTAACTCTAACACCTTGGTCACTAGTAAGCTACATCATAGATAAGTTCATTGCCCTTCCTTGTAGACTAGGTGCACCACAAACCTTGGCACCTCACATTAGTTGGTCAGACTATGAGAAGCTTGGAAGGGAAATTTGTGAGTAAAGGTACAGAAGGATATCATGGATAGCCTCATATATAGACGTGTGCTACAAATGATCGACAAAGTGGCATTATGAACTTGACAAAAATTTATTGACTTGGGTGTTTAGGCTACACGCAAAACCAAAGAATTGGGAATTCCACATATACAAGTTACCATAAATAGTAGTAGTTCCCAAGAATCTGTGAAGAATAATCATGGGTGCACTTATTAGAGACACATGCATCTAGCACGCATCAGTCAATCACACACCAATTGAATGCAATTGTTGTGTGCATTCCTATTGGTTGCACATAGGCATACTTGTTGGTCATATGGAATTTTGGGAGTAACTTCATTAGATAATGGATAACAAGTAGACAAGTCATGAAAAAGGTAGTGGCACAATTTGGAACAATCAAAGTTGGTGATGTAGGAACTTGGGTCAACTTGAGATTTAATATGCTTCCAAATGTAGGATAAGTCTTGTATAAATAGTGGATGTTTCAAAGGTGTCAAGGAATGAATCAATGATTTATAATCATTCAATGAGAGTGTAAAGGACCTTTTCATTTGTGCTATGTTCAATGTTGGCATAGTAGGGTGACTTTCATTATTTAAGTGACAAGAAGAAGAAATTAGATCCTACAGGAGGTAGGCATACAATTTCTCTAGGTGTTGGATTATGTAAGTCTATTGGCTAGACGTAAAACACAATATTTATTTAGACTCCTTGTACTTCTATAATAGAGTTGCATGTAGAAGGTTGAAACTCCCTTTTTCTATATATGTAACATTATTCATATAATAAAGTTAGGGAATGTACCTTGGATATAACTTATACTTTTGTTGTAGTCTCTTTACATGGATGAATGTTATGTTCCTTGCAATGTATTTTGTTGACTAATCATTGAATAATTAGTAAAGTTTAATTATGACTGGGATGTTTCTAAAACCAACTACTGGATATGTACCTATTACTTGATGAGCTTGGTTAAGTAGGAGTTGGTTGCATTTGACAAATAATAGCTTAAAACAAAGCTATAAATAAACTTTAAATAAAGAAATATAACTTAATTACAATATGTCTAAATTGATCAACTGGTTGGAAAGAAAACCAAACAATATTATACTAAAAACAAAACTAAACAAAAGGTCAGTTTGTAAATATAAAATTAGAAAAAATGATAAGGGAGAGGCTTCTATTGTTGTGCAAGGACCAATAGTTGTTATAGTAAGGGTCCCACACATCTATAAAAAAATCACAATAAAACATCAATAAATTGTACACAAATAGTTAGTATTAATTTATATAAGTTATTGACTTATGTCCAAAATGAGCCCATATGTTGATTGGAACAACAACTGTCAAGCACTAAGCCTTTCACATAACAATTTGACAAGACATCTTGTCCCAACTACTCCAGATTTGAATTATCACTTCAGTCAAAATGCACTACAAAACATTCCATCAACTTCTATCTAGCAATAAACCTATCCCACCAAACAATCACCCACATATTTCCGCTGCAGCAACACTTCCCATGGCTAGGTAATACCTGCTAAAGAGTAGGTGAAATGTGTGTCAACCATATCTATATGTGTGTTCAACCCTTCAACCTAATGAAGGAAATAAATGGCACCATTCGACTACTAAATGTAATAAATGACACAAACCCTTTCAATTCATGAATTAAACATATGAAATCACAAGGATCAACCATGAAAGTTTATCAGCCATTGGATAATGTACAAATCAATCTAGAACACACATTTGACTTTGGGAGATGGTAATTCATGTGAATCTTCTCTACTAAACAAATTCTACATCAAAAAGATATAAAACAACCTCAAGCCATATTGACTTGCATTTGAAACATTCATTCTACTCATCAGTTGTTGGAGACATACAATTAGAGTGTGTGCACAGTGTTACATTGATTCTACTCATTAGCTGTTATAGACATACAATCAGAGTGTGTGCACAATGTTATCAAGTTTAATTTTGTTGAATAGTGTTATCAAGATGATTTTGTTATTGTTAATTTTATTTACTTTTATTGTTTTTATTGTTTTTTTTTTGTTGTTTAAATTTTTTGTTGTTAATTAGGGTGAAATATAGGATACCTTGTTATTCCACATAACATAAATTAACTATAAGTTAACATGTTTTTAAAGACCATCACTACAAGAAAAAAGGTCATTGGTAAGGGTCATGCCTGTGACGGACCTTTAAGGTCCGTCACCAATGTTGCATATGGTGATGGTCTTTAAAAAAGCATTGTTGTAAGTGTATATAGTGATGGTCCTTTAATGTTTGTCACAAAAGCCATTTTCAATGACACTTTTAGTGAGGTTTGTTAAAGCCCTATCACTAATTCTCTCTTAAGTGACACTTTTGGTGAGGGTTGTTAAAGGCCCATCACTAATTCTCTCTTTTGTGACTCTTCTAGTGATGATCTTTTATTGTCCGCCACCAATGATCTTTTTGGTTACTTTTGGTGACGGTCAATACATATTCGTCATCATTCATCATTCCAATGAGTTTTTGATGACCCTTAATGCCTGTGACGAACCTTTAAGGTTCGTCACCAATGTCTCATATGGTGACGGTCTTTAAAAAAACGTTGTTGCAAGTGTATATAGTGATGGCCCTTTAAGGTTTGTCACCAAAGTCATTTTCAGTGACACTTTTGGTGAGGGTCATTAAAGGCCCGTCACTAATTCTCTCTTTTGTGAAACTTTTGGTGAGGGTCATTAAAGGCACGTCATTTATTCTCTCTTTGGTAACACTTCTAGTGACGATCTTTTATTGACCCTCACCAATGCTCTTTTTGGTTACTTTTGGTAACGGTCAAATTTTTTTTGTTATCATTGATCATTCCAATGAGTATTTGATGACAATATGTACCTGTTACTATATATTTTGTCAAAATATAACGTTTTAAGACCATTGTTGTGGAGGCTTTTTCATTATGTGTCCAAGGTCATAGTGGTTATAATAGTCAATCAAATTGTTAAGAAGTAATTAGTGTATATCATTTCCATCAAGTCATAAAAATATAGTTTTCCTATGAGTCAACACATGATTCATCTCTATTAGGTTTATTATCTAGCAAATTTCCTTTAAATAAAGTTCCACTAGTGTGTTTAGGAACTATATTATTTAATACATAATCAAGCTCTGTCAATTCTATTAATGAGAGAGACTTAACACTCCTCAACACTCATGGCACACCTTAACATGTTTTGGAATAGTACACTAACATTCATTGGCACCTCGCCTTCCTTGGAACATCTTTGTACCTAAATCATCTTTGTACCTAGAACATATTGCCATCAGTAGGATGCCAAAGAACATGTTAAAATGCCCTAGTATAGCATAACACTCCCCTATCATGTGTTGGCAGCCTTGGAACACCTTGGCATAATATTGCATTGACAAACACTAGCACTTGGCACACCTTGGAACTTGGCATGTATTGGAACATATTATTAGTGTGCCTAGCATGCTCCTTTTGAAAAAGATAATGTCCTAACTTATTAACCCTCTTATGTGTTCATTTCCTTGCATTTTAGCTTGGTTATTCCTTTTGTTGCCTTGAAACTCCTTAACGCATATTGGCATACTCTGGCACCCTGCACATCCTAGCATGTCTTAGAAACTGGCATGCCTTGGCACTATTTGGCATATGTTAGCTCACCCCGGAACTACCTCGAACACTCTAGCACTTCTTGACACTCCCCGATATTCCATGTCATGCCTTAACCGTGCTTAGCATACATTGTCACTCCCTCCTTGGCATGACAACTAACACTCATTGACACTCCCCAACACACCCTCATATTCATTCACTTCCATGCATTTTGACCTAGTGCCCCCCTGTGTTGTCCTAGTGCTCCTTAACACTCTTCAACATTCATTGCCACTCTCTAGCACACCTTAGCACTCTTCAATATGCTATGCCACTTCATAGCATGCATCACACTCCCTAACACACATTGGCACTTGGAATGTGTTGCAGGCACTTGGAAAGTCTTAGCATGTTTGGAATGCATTGAGATGATGTGGTATGCTTTGGCACAATTTAATATTAAAGTTATTTGAGATCAATTATTGGAAACTAGATGAGAAGAAACGAAGGAATATTTAGCACTTAGAATGCACTGACATTTGGCACTTGGAACCTATTGGCACCTAGTGTTGGTGTGCCTAGCATGCCCCTCATAGAAAACGTAAATTGATGACTTATTAACCCTATTATGTGCTCATTTCCTTGTAGTTTAACTTGTTCCTCCCTTATTTTGCCTTGACAATCCTTAGCATGCACTGTGACACGCTTGTACATCTTGGCATGTCTTAGCACTTGGCACATCTTAGCTTGTTTGACATGTCTTCGTACTATCTGGCGCATGTTAGCATGCCCTAGCATTCCCTTACACACCTTGGTAGTCATGACCTCACAACTAGAATTACATTTTTCCATGACTTTGGAACCTTACATTCACTAGAACACCTTGGCACTACCTAGGTGTCATGCCCTCTATTATCCTCCACAATGTCCTAAGCTAATGAGGGGATCGACAAAGGTAACCATAGACCAAGCTTTTATTTTGGTAGCTAGCCCTACCAAACCAGAGAGGGCTCTCTCTATTAAATCAAAGCCAAGAGATGACTGGAATGTAAAGGGTTTAAGGCTAGATAGCTAGGCTTAGGTGGGTTTTGGAAAATTTAGGGTTTTGTTACTGGATAAGGGAGAACAACCAGGTAGCTAGGTCAAAGGATCAAAGGGTTACAACAAAAAAGATATAAAGGAGCAAGGTAGAATTACTTTTTTGATGGACCTTAGGGTTTGTTGGTGTAGTGTAGTGTTTAGAAGAATCAAAAGGTCTTAATAAGCATGAAACATGAATTCATTAAGCAAGAAAGAAGGTAACACATGATAATGTTTTTTCATCAAAATAGAGCTTTATGAAAAGAATTTTGTTTATAAATAGTAAGGAAAACCATTGAAGAATTTATGAATGGAAATATAAGATGAATATCTTTCATATAAATCTATAACAGAGAAAAAATAACATCACAATCTTATTGCACGTGAATTACCAGCTACAATAGTTCTCTCCTCTGAAATCCAACACGTTCTATCACTAAGAAACTGATACATAAAGACCAAGACAACATATCCCCACTCTCAGGGGTTGAATCCATGACTCTAGGAACTGTTCCATGACGTGTTCTAACTAAACCCTAATGTCTAGAGAAGTTAAAAACAACTTCTACAATTAACTTTGACTCCAACCTCTCTCATAAATGAGGTCAAATTGACGTCAAAACAATTTACAAAGACTAACCACCCATTATTTACATTTACTTTTACCCATCACATTCATCTACTTCACCCTTTTTACTTTTACCAAAGTCAAACTAGGAATTACAAAAAAATTACACACTGAAAATTTTACAAACATCTCAGAAATTTACATGTGTGAAACGAGTTGTTGGAGGCCATTTTTGAGTGCCTTTTTGAAGTCCAAATCTAGATATGAAGCCTTTTGTGTAAATTTGGGAGAGTGTAGATGTATTTAGAGTATTTGTGCACTGAGAGTGTCCCACTTTTGGTTGATATGGACATTCTCCCAAGATGTCTCCAGGTGTGCAGCGAAATGGAAAAAGAGGGGCAAAAGGGTGATTTTTGGCCTCTTTTTTGAAAATTTCTCAAAAAGTAAGCCCCAAACCAGGAAAGTGGGAAAAATGGGTTTTGAGAGGGGGTCATAAGATTTCCAAAAATTTTGAGTTTCCATCATTTGGAGCCCTAAGGAAGAAGCGCAACGTGAGCTTGCTGCGCTCCTAGATAGAAAATTGCCAAAAGATTGCAAGTCTACACCAGTGTGCACTAAAACACAAAATTTTATCCAAGTCCTCCCAAGTTTTTCTAGAGATACCTAATGAGGTATGTTATGCAACCATGGATGCATCTTCAAGAAAATTTAACTTACCATTCTCCTCTTGTCTGATTAGGGTTTCCCTGAGTTTTCCCTTCAACTACTTGATTTTGACCTTGGCAACCCGATTCATTATGTAATAATGGATGGCCATTTTCTTTTGCAAATTGTTATCCCTGTTGGCCTTGTGAAGGAGTTTCTCAAGGTGGAAATTTATTTTTTCAAGCCAAAACTCCTTGTCCTCATTTATTTCCATGGCAATCCCATCTTCAATGGTCAATTCTTCCATTGGTGGCTTTTGTTCTCTTTCCCTCTAAAGTGCCTTCCTAAGACCCATTGTCCTTGGTCTCTTCCTTGCCACATGTCCCTCATGCTACTCAGTGTCCTCATGGTCCACCACTGACTTTCATTTCATCTCTTGTTTCCTGGCTTTGAATTTTTCTTTCTCCATGATTAGTTGTTTTTTCTTAAGTTGATTGTTTTCTTTCTTAAGGAATGAAATGTTCCAAATTCTCCTTGAGCTCCATGATCTAAGAATCCTTCTCTTTGATGAATTGTTGCAGGGTTTGATTCTCATTGATCTAGATTTAAACAGGAATGCAACAAATTACAGAGATAACCATAACACAGATATGCAGCGGAAATAATACTTCATTTCATTAATATAAAATACTGAAATATGTTTACAAACAATAATGGAAATAAACTAGCTAGGGCGATGGTAGCTTATCTCTAAGAAGAGATGTGGTGGCTACATGCCTCCGAACTGTGTTACAATGAGGCTCGAAGGCCTATTTATTGTTGAGAAACAATGGAAAACCCTTCACATTCCAAAACCTAACCGTAAAAGATGAAACGCCAAATTGTGGGCCCTGTTTCTGTGTAAGTTGGTACATCAACCTCCCACGGTCGCGAATTGGTCATATTATCTCCGTTTGACGCACATGACAGCTTGTTGGAAAGATCTCTCCAAGGACTACGACAGAAAAGACTATTTTTTGACAGACAAATTGCTTGGCGGTAGATTTCCCAAAAAACGTCGTTTAGGGCCTCAAAACGGCTCCGGAAGTTCAGGACCCAAAAAACTGCTAAAAATAGTAAGTTGTGCCACAATTAAGGAAACTGAAAACGCTGAGAGAAACAATGGTGGGGGTCTAGGTGGACTTGGCAGGTGGCTACCAACATCCACCTGGATCATTCCTCCCCCCTTAGGAAGCAATGGTCCCCATTGCGTTGAGTTCCTCCATGAGATGAGGAAACTTTTGCTGAACTTGGTCCCTGGTGAGCCACTTGCCCTGGTGAAGGAGTTGGCCTACTTTGACAACTTGATACAGTTGGATATTCTGTTGGCAAGTGTTCTTGATTTGTGTGTCCATGATCTGATCAGTTGTAGCTTGTTCCATGCAATCTGGGTTTAATTCTGTGGGTGTGAGCTGTTTTGCAATTTCGGATGTGTCTAGCAATGGTGGAAAGTATGGCCGAAGGTGGTCCACATTGAACACTGGGTGCAGGCCAAGGAACGGGGGAATGCTGAGCTCAAATGCATTATCTCCCACAGCCTTAGTAATGGTGTAAGGACCATATCGGAGTGGTCTCAGTTTCTGATAGGCTCCAGTAAGGCATTCCTTTTGCAAATGGAACCAGACTTTGTCGCCCACATGAAACTTGTGTGGCACCCGGTGTTGATCATGTCGTTGCTTGTACTTGGAATTTGATTTCTCCAGGATGTCATGGACCTGCTGGCGAATATGTTGGATGTGCTCAATGAAGCTGGTTTCCTTATCTGTTTCGAACTGGACATGAGCCGAATCTATGTGAGTAGCTGCAAGTGGTATGGCCACATCAATGGGGCATAGTGGCTGGAATCCCAAGCCCACCTGAAAAGGGATGTTGCTAGTATAGTTGTGAAGAGCTCAGTTGTAGTTGTGCTGAACATAGGAGGCTCTCGTCCCACGTGCATGGATGATTTGAGTTGTACATGCGTAGAATGTGCACAATCATCCTATTGACAACCTCTGTCTGGCCATCAGTTTGAGGATGGAAGGCTGTGGACTTAGTGAATTTGGTGTCCAGCATTGACCAGAGACTGGACCAAAATGTACCGAGGAATCGACTATCCCAATCTGAGATGATAGACTATGGGATCCCAAAGTGCACCCACACTCGTTCAAAGAAGAGTTTAGCAGTGGCTTCTATTGTGATATTCTTCTTGCAGGCCACCATAATGGCCATCTTTGAGAACCTGTCGACGACCACAAAAACATAGTCATTTCCATGCTTAGTGGAAGGAAGGCCTGACATGTAATCCATGGAGATGGATTCCCAAGGTCGACTAGGGGTAAGTAGCGGGGCATAGAGGCCTTGCTTCTTGATGGCCGGTTTGGCAATGGCACAGGCAGTACATGATCTGATGCACTTCCCAACATCCTGTCGAAGATTCAGCCAATAGAAATACTTTTGCTGTACTGCCACCGTTTTCTCTACCTCGAAATGCCTAGCGGCCCAACTGTAGTGTGCTTCCCAAATCATCTTGGCACGCTCGCTTGAAGGAACACAAAGGTGGCCCAGGTGGCATAACAGGGCACCCTGGAGGTGAAAATCTGGAACATGCCAACCCTCCAAGAGTGTCTGGTATGTGTGGCCAAATTCTGGGTCGCTTTTGTAGAGAAGTGGCCAATCAGAAGTCTCATGCCCACAAGAGTTGAGCATGGTGGTTAATGCCATGATCGGTTGTCGACTGAGGCAATCTGCAACATTATTGGTGCTGCCCTTCTTATACTTGATATTCAAATGGAACTTTTGTAGGTATGTAGACCAATTCTGATGGAAATCATTCTGCAATTTCCCTTGGGTCTGTATGAACTGCAGAGGTCGGTGGTCTGCGTGGATGACCATTTCCTTCCCCAAAATGTAATGCTTCCATTGTTGGCAGGCCTGCACAATGGAATACATCTCTTTATCATAAGTGGGATACTTTCGGACTGTGTCTGAAAGTGTTTCACTGTGATATGCCACTGGATGACTGTGTTGAGTAAGGACTGCCCCAATAGCATAGTCAGAGGCACCTGTCTCAACCTCAAATGGTTGTTGTAAATCTAGTAACGTGAGCACTGGTGCTATGCAGAGGCAATCTTTCAACTCTATGAATGCCTTCTGTTGAGATTCAGACCAAAATAATTTTTCTTTCGCTCCTCCCTTGGTGACTTGACTCAAGCGCCAAGTGATATGAGAAAAACCCAACACAAACTTGCAGTAGAAGTTGGCAAGACCTAGAAAGCTGCGGAGCTTTGTCAGAGTGGTTGGAGATGGCCAATCCCGAATGACTTGGATCTTGGCTGGATCCACTTGCACCCCCTGTTCATCAATAATGTATCCCAGATACTGAACCTGGGTCATGCCAAAAGTGCATTTCTCCAAATTGGCACATAGCTTGTGTTGTCGCAGTGTTTGGAAAACCTGTCGGATGTGGTGGAGGTGTTCTTCTCAACTCCGGCTAAAGATCAGAATGTCATCCAAGTATACCACTACAAATGAGTTGGTGAATGGCTATAAGATCTCATCCATTAGCCTCATGAAGGTTGTAGGAGCATTCGTCAATCCGAAAGGCATAACCAACCATTCGAAAAGGCCCTCCTTAGCTTTGAAGGCAGTCTTGCACACATCAGAGGGTTTGATTGGTACCTGGTGATATCCTGACTTCAGATCGATCTTGCTGAAATATTTCGCCCCCTTTAGTTGGTCCAAGAGATCATCAATCCTCGGGATCGGGTACCTATTACAGACAGTGATCTTGTTCAGTGCCCAATAGTCAATACAAAGTCTCCAAGTCCCATCCTTCTTCTGTACCAACACGATCGGGCTCCCACAAGGCAATGAACGCGGACGGATGTGACCTTTCTGCAGGAGCTCCTGAATCTACCTCTTGATTTCATCGTTCTCCAAAATAGAGTGCCGATAAATTGGTCCATTGGGTAGCGGCGCACCTGGGGTCAGATCGATGGAGTGCTTGACCTGACAGTGCAGAGGAACCCCTGCGGGGGAGGTGAAGATGTCCTTGTACTCCTCCACGACCTTGTCCATCTGTAGTTGTCGTGCAGAGGGGCCTTGTTTAGAGGCCATGGCCACTCTCTTCTTCTTTCCCTGAGGGCGTATCATCAGGAAAACAAATTTCCCGGTTTTGGAAATGAGCTCATTGCATTGTTTTGTAGTAATCAAAGAGATGGTGGTAGGCGGTGCTACCTCTGGTATCCTGTACAACTTATTTCCCAATGTAATAATAACAACACGGGGCCTTGATTCATACACAGCATGTCGCTTCCACAAGTATGGTTGTCCTAATAATACATCACAAACTTCAAGGGGAGCAATGTCACACAATACCTCATCCGTGAAGGGCTTGATGTTGTATGGAAGGCGACATTGCTGGCTCACGCGAAGATCTCGTCCTTGGTGAAGCCACCCGATGGTGTACGGTTGTGGATGTGGTGTGGTTGGTAAGCCCAACCGCTTCACGACCTCTGCCGAAATGAGGTTCTTTTAGCTCCCGCTATTGAAAATGAACTGTAGCGGGGAGCCCTTTACCCACATCTGGGAGTGGAAGAGACGCTCCTCCTCCTCTGGATCTTCGAGTTCATTTTTCTGGATCTTGGTGGTAGTAATAGTGGCATTGGGATTTGCATCAATTATCTGCTTCCCTTTGTCATTTCCCTTGTTGGGTTCTGACTCAGAGTCGGAACATGCATCAATGATCTGCTTCCCTTTGCCATCTCCCTTGTCGGCTTCGCGGCACTGTTCATTGCTTGCAGCTTCGGTGGGTTGTCTTGGGCTGCCCCACCTTGGCTTTGTCCATTGTTCTGTGGTTTAGGGGCACCTTTCCCTTGCTTTGGATTTGCAGATCCAAAGTCTTGCTTCTTTTGTTTAAACTTCTGCTCGACCTTGACAGCATATCAGTATGTTGTGCCGAGCGAGGAGATGTTCAGGAATTATATTTCTTCCTAGATGTACTTGTGCAGGTAGCCGCAGTATTTGAGTATCAAATACTACTCCGAATCCTTGATACCCAACTTTGTGCGAAGGGTATGGAAAAGATTGGTGAACTCCGGCACGTCTTGGTCGCTTCCCTGCTGTAGTGTGGTCCTCTTTATGTATTCATCCTCATAGCTTCCGACAGGGTAGTACTGCTCCTTGATGGCATCCCGGAATGAATTCCAAGTGGTTGTAGCTGAAAATAGTGAGCCGGTAGTTTCATCCTTCTTCTTGCAGTAGGTTTCCCACCAGTCCTTAACATGGGGGGCTACTTTGAGAAGAGTGAAAACAATCTTTTCCCCACTCGAAAATTCATGAATAGAAATATAACCCTCTAGCAAATTTAACCATTTATCTACATCATTTGCATCTATCTGACCCTCGAATATGGGGATTTCAAAATTAACTTGTACCTTTAAGGGAGTGGCGTTTCCAGAGTAGCTGCTGGAAGCCGATGCGTTGCCTCTAGGCAGCCGCTGAAGGATCTGGGCAAAGCTATCCATCATCGCGTTCCATTGTCGCTCAAGGGCTTATTCGAGCAAGATTTTGTAGGATCTCCTACCCCCTCGTCTTTCTTCTCATTCACCATGGGGGTCTGTCAAGATTTGCGAGGTTGGTCTTGCAAAGGTTCGACCAGTTCAAGCCCTAACTTCTTATATCCCGACCTCATTGGGGACATGCAAAGAAAAATAGAGAAAAAGCAAATCGCTCTGATACCATTGATCCAGATTTAAATAGGAAAGCAACAAATTACAAAGATAACCATAACACAGATATGCAGCGGAAATAATACTTTTTTTCATTAATATAAAATACTGAAATATGTTTAGAAACAACGATGGAAATAAACCAGCTAGGGCGATGGTAGCTTATCTCTGAGAAGAGATGTGGTGGCTACATGCCTCTGAACTATGTTACAATGAGGCTCGAAAGCCTATTTATTGTTGAGAAATAATGGAAAGCCCTTCAAATTCCAAAACCTAACCCTAGAAGATGAAACACCAAATTGTGGGCCCCGTTTCTGGGTAAGTTAGTACAACAACTTCCTGGGGTTGCGAATTGGTCATATTATCTCCGTTTGATGTGCATGATAGCTCGTTGGAAAGATCTCTCCGAGGACTACGACGGAAAATATGACTTTTTGTCAGAAAAATTGTTGGCGGTATATTTCCCAAAAATGTCGTTTAGGGCCTCAAAATGGCTCCGAAAGTTCAGGACCCGAAAAACTTCTAAAAATAGTAAGTTGTGCTACAATTAAGGAAACTAAAAATGCTGAGATAAACAATGGTGGGGGTCCAGGTGGACTTGGTAGGTGGCCACTAACATCCACTTGGATCACTCATCATGTACCTCCAAGTCAACTAGGTCAAAGTCATGCTAAATGGGCTCCTCATCATGCAAAGAAGCCTCATGATGTGATGGTGATCCTTATTTTGTTGATGTAGTAGGCTTGGCCCCTTCTTCAATATGAGGAGCAAACACAAGTATTTTGCCTCTTGGATATTTCTTGGTCACCTTAGGCCTAGGTGCCTTGGAAACCTCATAATGTTTGCTTGATGACCCCACCTCCATGGGTTGTACTGACATGGTTTGGTGCTGGCTTGGTGAAGTGGTTATATGTGTTTTGAAGGCTGCCTCAAAGAAGGTGTCCCATGTCATGTTCTTCTCTTTCAACTGATGGAGTACTATAACCTTTATTAGGCTATGGTGAAAGAGGCTGGGATAATGCACTTTTCCTTTCAATTTCACCATTTTAGACATTTTGGTTAGGCTCCTTTATAAGTAGCTGGACAAATTTAGAGACTTGGCAACTATAAAGTGCATGAGGAGTCTTATGTGGTATTGATATAGCCTAGAAAATATGCCATCACATGTGAAGAAATTCACAAAAACCTTCATCAATGGTGCATATCTCTCCAACAAGTATTTGGATGGGAAAACATGTGAGTGAGCTCCTTTGTATTGTGATTTCAAGTAGGGTTTGTACTCTTCTAGGTCTAGGTTCATGCCTTTGAACCCGTTTTCACCATGGTTTGGTATGCCTATAGCTTGAGAGATGGCATCCACTGAAAACATGAAATCATTCCCTGCAATGGTGATCTTGTCTCCCTTCAAGGTGAGGGGAAATACACCTGTGAGATGCTCATGGTAACCTACTTCCAGCACTCTTTGAAAAAACCCTAAACAATTGACATATTCAAAGCATTTCATGACAAATGGGGAGGAGATGATTTCATTGCAATTAGAGGTCTCAAACCTTAGTATCTTTTCCCCCTTGTTGTACTTCCTCTTCTCTGATGGTGATGAGTCAGGCTCCATACTTCAAACCCTAGGTGAAAGGCAAGCAAAAAAAGTGAAATTTGATGCTGTGAGGGAATGAGGTGGTATGATGGACTTAGGAGTTGCCTAAATTTGTAAGGAAATTTAGGAGGGTAGGGGATGATGTCAGTGAGTAGGGGAAAAGGGAATTTTTGGAAATGAGTGAGGGGAGGGGGTGGAAAAGGCCAAAACATAGGCCTATCCTAGAAAGAGATAGGGTAGATTAGGGTTTAGAGGAAAATGATAGAAAATGAGGGGATAAGGCTTTGTGATGGATGGAAATGGTGTATTAGCTGCAAACAGAGGTGTAGGGACAAGGAATATAGGGTTTAGGGAAGCAACTCATCATTTGAGGATCAAAACCATGGAAATCATGTAAACCCTAGAAGAAGAAGTATTTGATCATTTTCTTGACATATGAGGCAAAGGAGGGCATGAAAATGATTAAACTTACTTGTTATAGAGCCTGGAGGATGAAATGACTGAAGAGGAGCTTTGAAAAATGAATTTTGGTGGTCAAACAACAATTTTGGACAACTCTACCCCATGCGCAGCGAAGGCTTCCTGTGCGCAACATGTTGTCTAGGTGCACAACGAAGGCTCTCTGTGCACAGCGAGAGTCAATTTTCCCCAGTCAGTAATATGGAATCAAAATCTTTTTCAAAGAAGAGGGGGGATCTCTATGCTAGGATGGTAGACAAGTGAAAATGAGTGCGAATGAGCTCCTCCATGTTTTTTTATTATTTGATTTTGGTGTCTAAGTTATTAATGTGGTATAATGGCCCACCTCGTCAATTCACTTTTTTTTTATTTTTGTAGCCTTAGGACCTCTTCTTGTAAATTTAGAACCTTAGTAACAATATCACATCTAAAAACATAAATTACAATTGAAATCAAGTGTTATTGAACACATTTACCTATTGCTACTCATCATTTGTGGGGTTTATACATGAAATGACAGATTTTGTGACCTTAACCATAATGACCTAACGGTGACACTGAGCTGAATGGAGACCATGATGATGTGACTGAAGTGATATTAATGATGTTTTCATGATGGTGGACTCAACTGAGTGATGAAAGTGATCGACATATGAAATTCTTGAGAGAGTGGAAATAGCCCTAGACACACTAGCCAGTGACCAAATTTTTATTTGAAGACTCACTGAAATGACAAAAAATTGACTTGACACCCTAACAACACCTTGTAAGAGCATATTTGATCATTGGTGACAGATTGAACTGACTAACACTAACACCCTCACAAATAACCTTACTTTTTTTGTGACTTGGGAACCCAACCAATTCATTAGCAAAACAATATTATGCCCAACCCAAAGTTTCCCTTTCTCTGAAATTGATTTGTCCACGCCTTATCACAACCATAGGCTTGCCTCCTACAAGTCCTATTATGAACTTCTCCTAAAACACTTCATTCTTGGGACACCTGGAATTCACTGACACTCCTTGGCACACACTCTTATTTGTTCATTTCCAAGCATTTTGACCTAGTTCTCCCTTATGTTCCCCTGACTCTCCCTAACACTCCTCACCATCCATTGACACTGTCTTCCATGTGTTAGCACACCTTTTCATTCCTTGGCATGCCCTAACACTCCTTAGCTATCATGCCCTCACAACTACCCTTACTTTTTTTTAGACTTGGTCGGAACCCAACCAAGTCTTGCCCCGACTACAACAACTTAACCAAGTTATAGTTACTACAACTAGATTATGCCTTGTTCACCTAAGAACTGCCTATAACACATCTTAGGCTACTCATGTCCAATCTCAACTCATCCCACTTAATAAGTTACCAATTCAAGGCTCACGTCCAACCATGGCCACAAAACAACTAAGAAACACAGTTTACATCTTGACATGCCATAGCACATGGCACATCTAACAATCCCTTAGCCCTATGTGGTGTGTGTTAGCATCCCCTACATTTATTGGCATGCTTTTCACTCCCTAGCATAGCCTAGCACTCTCTGACATGCCCTGAAACTCTAGCATGCCTTGGCACTGCCTAGCATATAACCTTATCATTCCCTCCTTATAACACTTGGAACTCGTTGACACTCCCTATCACACACTCTTATCTCTTCATTTCCATGCATTTTGAACTAGTTCTCCCTTGTGTTTTTGTGGCACTTGCTAACATTCGCTAGCATGCATTGACACACCCTGAAACATGGCACATCTTGGTATGTTGCCTTGGCACTCCAGCATTCCTTGGCACTACCTAACATATCTTGTCGGTCCCTCCTTACCACACCTATAACTCGCTAACACCCCCTATCACACACTCTTATTCATTCATTTCCATGTATTTGAAACTAGTGATCCTTTTTGTTTCCTTGGCACTCCATAACACTCCTTGGCATGCATTGGCACACCCTAGCACCTAGCACATCTTGGCATGTTTCCCTGGCCTCTAGTCTGCCTTAACATTGCGTATCATACCTTGTTACTCCCTCAGCACACCTATATCTCACTGACACTTCTTGTCACAAACTCTTATTTGTTCATTTGCATGCACGTATTTGACCTAGTGCTCCCTTATGTTTCCATGGCACTCCCTAACACATCCTAGCACATGTTGACACACCCTGGCACATGGAACATCTTGGCTGCATGTCACCATGGAAATCTAGCATGACTTAGCGCAACCTAGAATACTATGTCACTCTCTCCTTAACACACTCGGAACTCGCTGACACTCCCTATTACACACTCTTATTCTTTCATTTCCATGCATTTTGACCTACTGCTGTTTCTCTAGCACTCCCTAACACTCCTTAGCACACATTGGCACACCTTGGTGTTTGGAACATCTTGGTATGCTTCCCTAGCACTCTAGCATGCCTTGGCAGCAATGCATAGCATACCTTGTCACTCCCTCCATAGCACACTTGTAACGCGCTGACTGTAATGTTCCAAACTAGGAAAAATAGTGCTATGCAAAGTAGATAATAAAAATAACACCATAAAATAAAATAAAACCATTAGACCACAAAAGTATTTGGCATGTGTTAGCATGCCTTTTCATTCCTTAGCATGCCCTGACGCTCCTTAGCTATCATGCCCTCACAACTACCCTTACATTTTTTGCAACATGGGAACCCAAAAAAATCCTACCTCAACTATAACAACAACTTGACCAAGTTACAATTACTACGACTGGTATTTCACCTCCATTCTTGGGGTTTACTAGCGCTTTAAAATATTACATTACTATTCTGATATACTAGGGATTTACATTTGCAATTCCAATCTTCTTGTGCTTCTTTAGGTATTTTCCATCCATGTAGTGATTGTTTTGCTCTAACTGATAAATTGCTTCTTCCAACAGTTAAAAAAATAAAAATATCACTATAAACTTGCCAGTCAAGTATAATTGTTTATTACCTTGGAAACTATGTAGGTGCTTGATAAGGATGGTGGATTTCTTTCAAAAGGTAACCTGGAAAGTGGTGCAAGCTGGATAGTGGAATTGGGTCTTCAAACTATGGGGTGCCCTATCATAGTGGAGAATATGAGTCAGCCCCGAGAATTGCTTATAGAGGTCAGTTAATTTCTTAGATTGACAAGGTTTTTATATTGCATTCAATAACTCATTTTTGTTATTTTGAGACATGGTTTAACGTTGTCATGTTACCTTCTATTGGTTTTCACCAATATTATAGATGCTTTGTGAGGAGCAGGGGCTCTTCCTTGAAATAGCTGACATCATTTGAGGCTTGGGGCTTATGATTTTAAAGGGAGTCATGGAAGCTCACAGTGACAATATTTGGGCTCGCTTTGTTGTTGAGGTAATGCCATGATTGCAAACAAGATAATTAACTCTCAGACCTCTGATTCCATGTAAATCTTCCTCTTTTATTTGTGTTTGGTTTCTTGAGCAGACCATAGACTTCAAGGATTGGCATTTGGATTTATAATGAGAACAAGGTATGCAATTTATTTTAAGCCTATGTGTGTTTCTAGAGTTGGAGAAAATTGCCAAACCAAGTAAATTTCGATGGTTGATGCTTAATAACTAATGCTTAGATATTGTTCTTGAGAATTTTATTATGTAGGGTTGTAGACCATAAGATACTCTAGCTATCAACCTCTATATTTCACCTTATGTTCTCTATGTTATGGCATATAAAATTCTGAAGGCACCACTAGTAGAAAATGAGAAATTAGTGACTAGGTGACTAAAAAAGTTAGTCACCACAACTTTTACAAGTGAAATACTACAAAAAATGAGCAATATTAAGTGACCCAACTAAAAATGACTAATATAAATGACTAATTTAGTCCCAGGATAAAATATATGACTAGCTAATAAGTAATAAAACTCAAAATGACTAACATGAATGACTAGTTTAGTATAGGAAAAAAAAATTCACTACCTACCAAGTACTACAATAATATGAATCAATGGTTTACACTAGTCATTTTAATTGTGTACAATAACATACATTTCAATGAAAGTAAAGCCACTAGGAACTGCGATGAGAAAAAGATCCAAGCCCATATGAAGAGCTCACCACCTCAACATATACATCAATGCAATATCAATAAAAGACATAAGGTCAATACCATCAATGCAACACACATGAAAGTTTCCATAAACGTAAGACATGTGCCTGTCACCCTCAATAGGATACACAAAAAACACATGGACACCACCATCATCAAAATACACATGCATATTTCCATCATTGAAAGGTTGTTAAGTTATGTAGGATAATGTGCCTTTGAAGTAGGTCTATGTGGTTGACTTATTGTGAAAAGAACATAAAACATGAGAGAAATACTTTGAGTTTGGCTATAGAAAATGCCTAACAAGAAGCCATTATATTTATAGGTGTTGTGTCTCTACTTCTCCCTTTAAATCATTGACTTCCTTGCTTTTCTTTGCAATCCAAAGGCCTTGTGCAATCTATGGGTGGAACCCTACAAGGGTTTGAGGTATGTGCCATTGAGTTGAGAAGGAGATGAGTTCCTCTCATCATTTTCATTATCAATCCTGTAACTATTTGTATCACCCTTCATTATCAATATTCAATATCTACATGTAACATTTTGTATCGCCCTCGAATCCAAAAGTAAGAGTGAGATCATTGATACCTTGTGAACCTCAATCAATATTTGATTCACAAAAAATTGTAATCAATAGTAAATTCATGAAGAACTAATATATTGTAAGCAAGCATTGAATATGAGCGAGGAAAATAACATTCTCCCCTTTTAATCTCCCAAAATAAACTTAATATTTAAAAAAAAAAAATTAATATCACATGACAAAATTTCCATTTTATGTTTAAATAATGTATTTTTAATTAGAAAATAAAAACCCACCATACCAATTATCCAATATAGCATAATTAGATTAAAAAAAACCATTTAATGGTGGCTCACATTCCAAATTCTCGCCACTCTATTTACAAAACCTATGAAAAGAGACTCATGTTCCAAAGCAAGTAAGAGGAGGGAGGTGCAAAATAAAGTTTATGTTTGAAATTAACAGATATGTCATTAATTAATTAATGAAAATGAATGAAAAAGAAAGGAAGAAGTCATAATTAAGATATTTTTTGTTTTTATGGGTGTGTGGATTGGAAAGAAGAGGGCGAAGATGACTAGGAATCATAGGGAGGAAGAATTCAAGGTGAAGTCGTAAGATAGTGTAGGTTTTTTTTGTTATTTTGTGTTTTTTATTTTTAGTAAGCCATTTGAATTGTGATGATAGATGGAAAAAAATAAGAGATTTTCTATTTTCATGGGTGGGTGGATTAGTAAGAAGAGGGAAAAGACGAGGAATCACAGAGAAGAAGAATTCAAGGTGGTTGCTTTTGGAAATCGATAATAATACTTATTGATCTGTGTATTTGATATGGCATCAACGCACCAACGAGCTAATGTTTCATAGTTGGCATCTACTGGGAGGTCCTGCCATGGTCAGCCTGGGCATCTGTAAATGCAGAAACACTTTCATCTATGGGAAATCAGAAAGACATCAAAATGTTTTAGGTATGTATTATTTTTTGCTTTCAATCTCTACTCTGCACTATTTTTCCAGTTACCAAATATCATTCCTAAACTATATATTCAGTTGAATGTTCAATATATTAAACAAAACACAAGTAATGGACTTGAATTTGGTTAGCCCTTGTTGAATGGTTGCTTATGATTCTGTCAACTCATTTTGACCACACCACCCAAGCCCACCCCAAGGAAAAACCAAAATTGAAAGACAAAATATAGAAAATAAACATACCCTGAACTTAGTCCCCAGGGTTAGCTCAGCTGGTCGAGTCCCGGTTGGTAAAATACTTCTTCTATTGAGAGTTCACAAGTTCAATTCACTCAACACTATCAAGGTCAAGCTTCATGGTTAATCCAACAGGAAGTGAATCCTTTGGGCGGATCTACATGGTACAAATATTCCTTAGATGTAACGGTTACCATTCTCCAAGAAATTTGAACCACATAAAATAATGGGCTACCTAGGACTATTTGAATTTATTAATAACATTATTCATAGAATTAGATATATTTTCCACCTCCTTAAGGGTTAGTTAATATTGGAGTCGTCTACAGAGGCGGAGGAATTGCCCGGACGACCAAAAGTGGCCAAAATCTGGGCAAAAAGTAATTCAAAAAATCTTGTAGATGCAGTGTTTGAATCATATTTTTGATGGTGGAAATAGATTCAACACCATCAAAAACCTCTAAGGCACCTAAAATTATGAAGTTTGATAGCTTTTACTTGGATTTACAAAAATCCCTACTGGATTTTTTCAAAATATGACCGGAATTTCCATAACTTTCAAAGCAAAAAAACATAATCATTAGACTACGACGTTAATATTCCCCTTATGTGTAAACCTCATGTTCTCTTTCCCTCTTTATATAAACATACTAGAAAAATATTTTATACTTTCATGTAATAGATCCTAAAAACATTTTTCAAAATATTTTTTTTTTATAAATTTTATTGATACCTCAATACAAAATTATCATTTTGTAGACCCCTCTAGAAGAAACCTCCTACTCAATAATAGCAACATAAAAAATGGACAAATTATTAAAATCTAATTTTGGGCCACTCTAAAATCTAAAATTTAAAATTGACCTAGTAAAAGTTAATTTCCCACAAACAAATATACAAATTGCTAAAATCTAGTCATTTAGTTTCCCTCCTTCCCCTTCCCGGCTACTTTTCTTCCTTAGCAGGTTGGGAGAGGGCTCAAAGCCAATAACACTGAGTAGCTAGGGATTTTACTATAAATAAATTCTATTTTGTACCAGGCTTCCGGGCAGACTTAGCATTGTAGTCCCTTCCTGGTTTGTAGTGCCAAATGCCGCAGAAAGAGAAATACTAGAAGGTAGGCAACAAATGATACTTGGGGCCCTTAGCAAAGCATTTCCTCAGGGGTGAAAATATGATTGTGATATCCCATAATATGAGGGGCATAGGGATGGCCTCCCAACAACGATCCATGAATAGGCTGATTCAAAAACATCGGCCATCCATTATGTACATTCAAGAGACTATGTGTTCAGTTGAAGCAGCTCAGAAGGTCCTCTCCCAGTGGTCAAGGATGGGTAAGTTGCGTCCTCCACAATAGTTATACAATTTTGGATACGTAGAATGTTATCCAGGTCAAGAGCGTATAATGAGAAAACAAGAAATAACCTCCCAACCAGATCCTCTACCTGTAAATAGCAATACGACCCTCCTCTTTTTCAATTTATTGTAGCTGGGACAATTTGATGAAGGCTCAGATATTACATGGTTATGGTGATATTAATGGCCACCTGGAGCCTTCAGAGAGTGCAGGGATGAGACACTTGGAAAGAATGGCTACTACTTATGCTAAGTGATACATACAGACCAAAGGCACATTGTTCAGTCTGTATGGAGAGAACATATACTGGGAGTGGCAAGGATTGGCAACCTTATTATGCATTGTTTTATGGCTTGTAACACCATTTACTCTACAAATGAAGTGTGCTAGAATTGTTGAAAAGAAATAGAGAATTGATAAGGCCAAGACTGAGACAATTGAATATTGAAATGATCCTTCAAAGTTGAAGCAACAAGGCGATCACAAGAGTGAGAGTTTAGCAAATGAAACCCTGAAGATCGATGACAAACTATCTTAAGGAAGTGGATTTAGAATATGAAGATGCGGAGGATGTTGATAAGTCTGATCTTTGAATTACTCTCTGAATTGCTCAGCTGACGAGGATGAAGACGACTTTGAGCTGAAGGAATCAAAAGAGGAGTTTTAAGCAGATGAAGATGATGCCTTTCAATGTGGGCATGAGGATTTGTTCAGCCCTTAGCTTGGTGATTCTACAAGCCTTTCACTAGTCTTTCCAGGATAGAGAGATTTCCGATATCTCCAAAAAGTTTTCATTCACTGTCATCATGAATAATTGTTTCAGGCATCCATTAAGGAAAAATTTTCATGATGAACCTGTTTGGGGCCTTGGGCATCACACTGTAAGTTTCTCTTTCTGTCTATTTCATTTATGTTGGATGTAGTACATGTATTATAATGAAGAGGATCCATGTTAGTATGTAGAAAAACTATTTCCACTTATGGATTTTAATGAAAGAGAGATTCAGATGGGTTATGAGATTTCGAGTGGAGGTTTCCTCAAATCAATAGTTACAACATTTACCTTCAAGAAAGAATTGAAGTTTTCCTCATCGTTATGAAGTTTTTGGAAGGAAATTGCTACAAATAAAGACAAGTTGTTGAGTCAATTAGAACCTAAAACCTCTCGTGTTGTACTGCGTTAAGGCTTGCACTAAAAATAAGTAGAAAATCCTGTACCTATAAGCTATGTCACAAGGTTCATTGAATTTTAACCTTGAGGTTTGAATTTTGGCGAACCTTAAATTTTTTTTGATGTTCGGTGAACCTAATCTAATGTCATAGCGATTGACCAAGTTCATAGATCAAAATGCATAACCTCATGTCACAACTTAAGCTTGTAATTTGTCCTTGTAGTTTCCATGTCTGTGATAACTTTTTTGATGTTTATTGATGTTGATTTCTTACTATTTTATCCTATAATTCATTATATCGAACCTCATTAAAAAATTCGAACTCAAACCGAACTTAATCATTGTTGAACCCTAACTCAAACGCGAACTGTGTGACATTGCCTGTAAGTAGCAATACGACCCTCCTCTTTTTCAATTCATTGTAGTTGGGATGATTTGACATCCTCATCAACATTGGTTTCTTATTGCTTTATCTAGAATCCAAGCACTTTCATGGATTGTATTTGGGGCAGTAAATTGGACATGAGAAGAAATTCAAAGCTACAACACGTCCAAAGTCTCTATATCTCTGGTGGCTTATGAATTTCATTCTGAATACAATATTCTTGATCTCTATAATCATCAAGTTCATGTCCACAACTCCTAATCCATATAGTATTCTCCCTCTTGATGACCTTTTTGCATTGATAATTTTCCCTACCCATGGATTTTTGTTGGCATTAGCTCTCAAAGGGACTACAAGAATCACCATTGTTGAAGAAACATAAAAAAATTACATGAACCTCTTCTTGATGGTAGCACTTTGAATTCTGGCACTAAGAAGAATTAATAACCCCTTATGCTACAACATGTATTTTTTCAAGGGCTACATGGTTATGGTTCAATCCTATATTGAACAAATGTTACATAAATGCTTTGCAATTGATAGATGTTCCTACACTAGCACCCAGTGATAGTGTTGAAAATATGTTCGAAATTTTTAAAATCAAACTGGTCTAATGACATAGTGGAACACCAACACCCTGTACACCTTACATTCCTTCAATGCTTTTGGCCAAATCTTGCACTTACTGCATCCCTGGCCATTGCAAAATTATGTGTGATGTATATTGGCCTAGTTTTGATACAAAAATTTGTTGATTTTACATTTGGAGATCAGAGCTTTCCTTATGAAGGCTTTGTACTTGCATTCATACTATTTTAGCAAAATCCATTGAGGTTCTTTATTCCCATGAATATAACTTTCAATGTCAGAAGTTGGGCATGCTGATAAGGTCTACTCTGATCACAACTTTATACAGAATGGGTTTAAGATTGTCAAGCTCCACTAGGCAAGCTCATGGTGTTGGCCAGATTGTAAATCACATAGTCGCGGATTCTCAAAAACTTTCGGATGCATTGTTTCAACTTCATTACATCTAGATGATGCCTCTACAAGTTGGGGTTGCTTTATCAATCTTGTTTGAGGTTTTGGGCATTTCTATGTTGTCTGGTTTTGTTTACATGGCACTAATAATGGGCATTGTAGCTTGGGGATCCAAGAGAAATAGGAGATATGAGTTTCAATTAGTGAAAATGTGTGATCTTAATACAACTAATGAGTTTTTGAATTATATGAGGGTTATCAACTTCAAGCATGGGAAGACCATTTCCAAACACATGTAGAGTATTTTAGGAATTCCAAATATGAATGGCTCTGAAAAAGTATGTATTCTATTTTAGTGAATATAATGACTCTATGGAGCATGCCTTCACTTGTTTCAGCAGTGACATTCACTACATGGAGCATGCCTTCACTTGTTTCAGTAGTGACATTCACTACATGGAGCATGCCTTCACTTGTTTTAGTAGTGACATTCACTACATACATTTTTGTAGGAGAAAAACTTATAGCAGGGAAGGTGTTCACTGCAAAATTGATTTTCAAAATTCTTCAAGAACCCATTAGGAACTTTCCTCAAGATTTAATATCTATCTCACAAGAAATGGTGTCCTTGGATAGACTTGACAGGTATATGACCAAGAAGGATCTTGATCTTGAGGCAGTCGAAAGGTTACCGCTAGGTAAAGAGATTGTTGTTGTAGTTGAAAATAGTACTTTCTTTTGGGATGAAGAGGAATCCAAATCCACTCTTCAAAATATCAACCTTGAGGTTCGAAGTGGATCTTTGGTGGCAATTTTTGGCACAGTTGGATCCGAGAAGTCCTCTTCATTGTCATTTATTCTTGGGGACATGCCAAAACTCTCTAGCGTGGTATAACTACTATCCCTACTATCATATTTACTTTCATCTCCATATTCCTCTTTTAGTCTTCCACTACATTAAAGATATGTATTTATAACTTGATAATATTATCAAGATAATTGTTACAAAATTTGTTATAGTTTCCTATTCAAACTTAGGCCAATAGAGAAAACAAGCCAAACTTGCTTCCTGGCGAGTACAAAATTGCCATTCTTGTAAGAAAAAATTAGCTTTATTTGCCTGAGATTTCCCGTGTTTGAGCCAGTCACTTACTCTCTGGTCTCACCCAAGTTTTCACGGAGCCAAGTTCTGTAAGTATAAGAACCAAAACATGGGAAATCTCCTTCTACCAGAGAAATGTGAGATTGCAATAGGTACAAACCAAGGACAAACATATACTGAAAAGAAGAAAATTGTACTCATTAGAAGTTTTGATTGTGAAGGACTCATATGACTAGTTGTTCTTAATACGCTAAACTTAATTTATTGCAAGATAACCAAATGAAAGAAATGATAGTTAAAAGTAACAAAGAAAGTAGTTGAATTGAAAGATGACACTTCAAAGGTGTAATAGACTTGTTTTCTATTAATTAATTATTCATTGATTCATCAAACATGATTTGTTCTCTTAGATTCCTTTCCCTCATTCAGACTAAATAGCTCTATTAGATTGAACTCTATTTCTCACCAATTTTGTCAGAAATCATTTAGATCTAGGATCTCTGTCTCTTTAATAGAAACAAAATAATTTTACCAGAGATGCAACTTTTGCAATGAAAGTCGTTACTACTTGTATGGAAGTTTTCAAATTGACTTTACATTTTCTTTGTGCTCAATTTCAACTATTTTTTCATCTCTTCTCAACATTCTTTTCCTTTTCCTACCTCTTCTTCCTAATTAAAACTTTATTTTGTCGTACCTCTTACCTTGCAATTCCTTTGCTGAATTTTTTCCTTCTTGAACTCACAGTTGATGATGGTTTCTTCTTTCTTATTTTACAACTTTCTTTCTTTGCATTTATTTTAATTCCAGTTAGAGTTGTCTTCCAATTTCACTTCGGTATTTGATGGGGGTTTTCCTTGATCTTTCACTTAGTTTTTTTGTGTAACCCATTCTCCTTTTTCCCTTCTCCTTGCATCTCAAAACCCTTCTTTCCTTTAGTAGTTAGGTTATGGATGTTGAATTTCCACGATCTTGGGTCTAGGATAAAATCTTAAAATCTCTGATGCTACCAAACCAAGAATCTCAATTATACTACTTTGCACAACATAATATAAACAACATTAAATCACACATGCACAGAATATAGACAACGTTTTACAATTTTGAACCCAACTTCATTATATTAAAAAAAATATAATACAACAATCTAGGGCTCCCATACCAAGGATAATGGCCCTCATACATCCACTAGTACAAGATACAAATTGGGGCTTGGTGTCAGTCCATCGACAACCAATCTACCCTCAACAACATACTTTGACCATCTGGTTGATGTAGTCAACTCTCTTAGCTCCCCTCGGTCATACCCTGTACTTGCCCAGTCCTTCATCGCACGGTCAGAAGCTCCTACCTCTATCAATGATCCAAGTCCATTTAGCCACTAAAACTCAGCTATCAATCTGCTCTCTAGTTGTGCCATAGTCCATAAAGGCCACAACACATCGAGACTCCTGTTGAGTTGTTCACAGCTCTGCTTGTGAACAACTCTCAACTGCCTATTGTTGCTCCTTAGCTACTCAAGGACTTCAGCCCACTATGGTCTTCCTGCATTGCATTGATGAAGACCAACATAGGGCACAGAGGGCTACCACCTATCACTGCAAGATGTCCATCTCCCACAATGAACACAGGCTAGGAGGACTGCCCATCATCTATTGTAGAAGTCCTTCTCCACACACAAGTCTCAGGCTCCACAACTGCTCCTGGTTGATTAGACCCTTGAGCTCAACAACTTCCTCTCTCATAACTACCTTTGTCCATCAAGGTGTTGCTCATCGGGCTCCAACTTGGACACTATCACGCTGTCCTCCAACAGACCATAAGTGCCCAATCCATGTCCACACTTGTTCCACTCTCACGCTACCCTCCAACAGTCCATGAGTGACCAAGTCCATGATCTAGCATTTGCACCTAGTTAGGGCATCCCCACACCTAGGAGACCCTTACACATGGTTTCCACAGACTTCTCCACATCCGCCCTTTGCTCTGCAATAGAGGAGCTATTGCACAAATCTAGGATCCAAACTTCACTGTGAAACTGCCCATTGGTTAGGGCTTCTAACATGCCACGTCAACCCTACCTCCTTGGCTTCCACAGGCTACAACAATTTGTCCACACTAGGACACCTACATCACTCCATAACGGGATCTGCTCCTAGTTGGAGTTCCTTCATGCCCAAGGAAACTCCAACAAATGGCTCCCAATAAACTGTAATGTAGATTGATCCAAATACTGGTCAAAAATTTGACCCAACACAAGGCAAACTTAGCTTCAGTTTTGATATATTTCTGTTGTCCCTGGTTAGGGCACTTTCACGTTGCAACAACCCTAAATATACCACCCAAACAACCTCCAATCAATGTGATCTAACCATGGGATCATGCCCACCTATTGTGTTTTTTTTTTGGGAATATACCACCCCAAACAACCTTTTTTAGATGCCTTCCTATGGTGGTATGGTCTGTAGCCTACCACAGTTAAGATCCAACGCCTAAAACCCACACAAAATAGGGTTTAACTCACCTCATTATTGCCATATCAGTCATGCGTTCAACCTTTAACACCCTCGGCCTAGCTGCAGCATGGGATAATCCTCAATGTAGTCACAAGAGGCTCCAAAACGACCCTTCTACTCCTCATTGTTTTGCCCTAGTCTCCTGTGGCTAATCAGAGGCCCTTCCCTTCTATGCTGCGCTTTTGCTGTCCTTATGTTTCACAAAATGGACGATTAAATGATCACATATCACCTCTTATTTATACCAAACAAGAGGGCTTCTTCCAACGTCATTCTAGGATTGTCCAACTTGTCCAGAGGCTTATTTAACTCAAGCCGACCTTGACACATATGGTTTAAACCCACTCATGACCTTCAAAAATTCCTAGAGCTCTGACTTGGGTGATCTTCAAAGCGTTGGAATCAACAAGCCAAGCCCTATCACCTCAAATTTTCCCATGCTCAAATTGTTGATGGTTTTGGCCCAAATCCTAATGGGTGCAAAACCCCATGATTGGGTTCCAAGCCCACAAGCCTACTTGTGGCGCTTTACCCTCCAAACCCCGAACCCTAGGGCTTAGATTATCTCGCAAGCTACAAAAAAATCAACACTCCCTCTTAGCGAGGGAGGTACTTCTAAGACTAGGAAGTCACCATCATCATTTCTGGTGACACTAGCCCATCTGACATCCATCACAGCAGCATACCCTGTAGAATGAATCTGACAATCTCGGTGGTGCCTCTGCTTGATCAAATCCGAACCTGAAGATCCTGAACCTCCATAGGGCTGCTCCATTTGAGGTTAGACTTCTTCTAAGCCTAAATTATCTCCACTGGCTCAGTCCTATAAGCACTCATCCTCTTGGATCAAATACCAATCATTCAAATCCCTCCAGTCTCTGATATGCAACATCATGATCTGATGAATATTCTAGCCTACCAATATCTAGTCCATCACATGGAGCCATCTCAATCAACCTGATATCGTCCATGCTAAAGATACCCTCGAGCTGTCCCAACCATCCATTGCAAGACATTTTAAGTGCACAATCTACAAACTGCCACACAACATACTAAAGTGCACCAGCTTCACCAACGATCCACCAGAACTCCCAACCCAGATCATGTAGTCTATCGAGACCACATCTCCATGTCTTCAGCTGAACCCTATATTCCATGATCCAAGCACCCAAAACTTCCTTTGATTTGCTTCGTTGTGCACACTCTTATTCATTGTCCCTCAAAGTATCTTAGATACGCTATGATACCATGTTGAATTTCCACAATCTTGGGTCTAGGATAGAATCTTAAAATCTCTGACACTACCAAACCAAGAATCTCAATGATACTACTTTGCACAATAGAATATAAACAACAGTAAATCATACATGCACAAAATATAGACAAATTTTTACAAATTTTAACCCAACTTTGTTATATTAAACAAAATATAATACAACAATCTAGGGCTCCCGTACTAGGGATAATGGCCCTCATACATCCACTAGTACAAGATAAAAATTGGGCTTGGTGTCATTCCATCGACAACCAATCTACCCTCAACAAGATACTCTGACCATCTGGTTGATGTATTTGACTCTCTCAGCTCCCCTCGGTTGCACCCTATAACTGCCTGGTCCTTCGGCTCCTGATCAACAACTCTTGCCTCTATCAATGCTCCAAGTTCATCTAGCCACTGAACTTCGGCTATCAATGCACTCTCTAGTTGTGTCTTAGTCCATCAATGCAACAACACATCGTGACTCTTGTTAAATTGTTCATAGCTCCAATTGTGAATAGCTCTCAACTTCCCACTATTGCTTGTCAGCTAGTCAGGAACTTCAACTCACTATGGTCTTCCTGCACTGCATCAATGAATACCAACATAAGGCACGAAGGGCTACCGTCTATCCCTGAAAGATGTCCATCTCCCACAATGAACATGGGCTAGGAGGACTACCCATCATCTGTTGTAGAAGTCCTTTTCCACACACAAGTCTCGGGCTCCACAACTACTCTTGGTTGATCAGACCCTTGAGCTCAACAACTGCCTCTCTCACAACTACCTTTTTCCATCAAGGTTTTTCTCACCAGGCTCCAACTTGGACACTATCACGCTGTCCTCCAATAGACCATAAGTGCTCAATCCACGTCCACACTTGGTCCACTCTCACGCTGCCCTCCAACAATCCACAAGTGACCAAGTCCACGATGTAGCATCTACACCTAGTTAGGGCATCCCCACACTTAGGAGACCCTTACACATGACTGCCCACAAACTTCTCCACATCTTCCCTTTTCTCTGAAATAAAGGAGCTATTGCACAAATCTAGGCTCCAAACTTCATGGTTAAACTGGCCATTGGTTAGGGCATATAACATGCCACATGAGCCCTACCTCCTTGGCTTCCATAGGCTGCAATGACCCTGTCCACACTAGGACACCTACATCACTCCATAGGAAGATCTACTCCTAGTTGGAGTTCCTTCATGCCCAAGGCAACTCTAGCAAATGGCTCCCAACAAATTGTAATATAGATTGATCCAAATACTAGTCAAAACTTTGACCCAACAAAGGCAAACTCAACTTTAGCTTTGATATATCTATGTTGTCCCTAGTTAGGGCACTTGCACGCTCCAACAACCCTCAATATACCACCCAAAAAATCTCCAATCAATGTGGCCTAACTATGGGATCGTACCCACCTATTGTGCTATTGTTCTGGGCATATACCATCCCAAACAACCTTGCGTAGGTTCCTTCCTATGGTGATATGGCCTACGGCCTACCACAGTTAAGCTCTAATGCCTACAACCCACACAAAATAGGGTTTAACTCACCTTCTTGCTCCATATCAGTCCCGTGTTTAGCAATTAACACCCTCAACCTAGCTGCAACATGGGATAATCCTCAACACAGTTATAAGGGGCTCCAAAATGACCCTTCTGCTCCTCGTTGTTCTTCCCTAGTCTCCTGTGGCTAATCAGTGGCCTCTTCCCCTTCTATGCTACCCTTTTGTTGTCCTTATGTTGCACAAAATGAATGATTAAATGATCACATATCACCTCTTATTTATACTAAACAAGAGGGATTCTTCCAACGTCATTCTAGGGCCGTCAACTTGTTAAGAGGCTTATTTAACTCAAGATGACCTCGACACATACGCTGTAAACCAACTCATGACCTTCAAAAATTCATATCTCAAGTTCTGGAGCTCTGATTTGGGTGATCTTCGAAGTGTTGGAATCAAAACACCAAGCTCTATCACCTCAAATTTTCCCATGCTCAAATTCTTGATGGTTTTGGCCTGAATCCTGATGGGTGCAAAACCCCATGCTTGGGTTCCAAGCCCACAAGCCTACTTGTGGTGCTTTACCCTCCAAACCCCGAACCCTAGGGTTTGGAGTACCTCCCAAGCTACACAAAAATCAACAATGGAGAGGGAAATAGTAGGCTATATGCCATATTCATGGCAAGACCGACACTAAAGTGTAACCATTTCATAAAAACCATGTTTCTAGGTAAAATCATTGAATTTTAGAGGAAGCCCTATATGAAGATTCATTTCCAAAAATAATAGTACAAGACATGTGACCAACTATGGCACGATGCATTGTCAGGTACTTTCTTAGAAAATTTCTAATACTCTTCAAGGTTGATTCATACCAAAATTGTGTTAAAAAATTTAGGAGTCAAACTCAAAATTACATAGTATCAAATTTTTTATGAAAGGATTGAAATTTGAAATTTGTGTGCCATGGTTTCAACCAAGGTTTTCCTTCCACAATTAACATGGCCCGACTTTCAAAACAACTAGTTTGTTTTCTTGTAACTCAAAAATCAGAATAGAGAAACCTCTACCATGGTATTATATATTCATAGAGCCAAGCATTTTAAACACCAATGCAAAAATCTAGAGCTCTGGACAGCTAGAAGCTTCTAAACTTGCAGATTTGATATGTGCACAAAAGACAACAATGAGAGAACACTCACATAACAAGAAAATGCAAGAGAAGAATTGTCGCAACTATACACATTGTACCAGTGTAGTTTGACTCATCCAAGACTCTTTTGTTGAGTCTTGTGGAGTCTTATCTAGCCCCCACACTCACTAAAAAACTCACCAACAAACTCACCACTTTCTATACTCACCATAAAATTTCCATGCTCATCGAGACTCGCCATATTTTTGGGCACTGAATTTATTGTATTTTGAGGTTCATTTGTATTTGTTGAGTCTTTCCCAAGTCATTGAGTTTTTTTGAGTCCTAGGCTAGTTGAGCCTTTGTCAAGTTTGAGTGTGACAACATTGCATTGTTGTTAGGGTTCCACAACCACCTTAACTTCCATAGTTAGTGGAATAGATTGTTAATGTATTGACAACCATCTTTATTAAATAAGGCTCTACACAATAGTATAGTGTGAAATCAATAAATGTAAGTGAACTTGTTAAAGAAGGTCCATTAGTTAGTGGTTGAGGCCTTATTAATGGAAGTCTATTAGGTGGTTACAATTTTTGTCAATTAGAAACTATATATATAGTAGTAGAAGCTATGTAATGGGTTATCAAGTGAATATTGTAGTATTTGGAGCTCCTCATGTTGAATATTTCCCCCTAGAAAAGGAAAGTGAACATTGCATTTAGTTTGGAATATCAATAAAGGATTGCTTAAAGTGTTATTTTCCAATTTTAGTTCTATTATTTGCTTTCCACAGTTGCATTCCATGTATCTTATTTAATTCATCCTGAATTTATATTATGCCCTTTTTGGTCAAAATATTATATTTCAACTAACAAGAAACACCACAAATACAAGTGGTTCTAGGGCACTTTCTCATGCCAACACATGTTCCAATTTTAGAAAACCATTATTTAGGTTAGAGATGTGTTTCAACATCCTTAAATAACACAAATATATATCATTAAATGGGAAAGCCTATAATTGGGGAAGAATACATGTAGAAAATAATAGAGGCATTACCTTGTTGAACACCTTTGTGACATCTGTTGGCACCTCTTTGTGTAACATTATATCAAATAACACCTACATATGGAATTATCTTCCATGTTCCTTCAGGTATATCAAAATCGCCCTCAGTACACTTGAAACTCAACTTACTTAACCCTATTAGTCATCCTATTGCCATGAGTACATGGAGAATAACACTTGGGAGATAACTCTCACATACTAGGGAATTGGGTAGTATGACTAAGGGTATAATCTATCACCATATTGGGTAGTATGACTAAGGGTATAATCTATCACCATATTGGGTAGTATGACTAAGGGTATAATCTATCACCATATTGGGTAGTATGACTAAGGGTATAATCTATCACCATTAGTTGGTGCAATGAAAGATTCGGTTGATTACTATTGATGGAAACCATATGTATATTAAGATCTATAGAACTTGACACTCCTCTATCCTTAGGACCCTACAAATCCTAGCCTCTTCCTCTAAACCATAGCTTTTGCAACACAGTTAACAAAGTTCCTACACATTTTGTAATATCAAGAGTTTTGGAATTTCATCACTGCAGTAATACTCCCCTCAAATTGAAAAAATGTCTAGGGTCTACCAATATTGTTACAAGAGACCTAGCTCAACAAAATCCTTGTGCAACATTGATTGTTTTGGTGTCACTTTACAGTAACTAATTTTTCATTTTTTGTGGACCAGCTTATACCATTACTTGTGGCCCCTCTCAACAAATTTCTTTTGGTACACTCATTATGTTGGGCTAAAATTTGGCTAACCCCTTTGATGGACCCAATGGTCCCATGATAAACACCCGTAGCATGTCAGGCATGAGGAAGTATAGAAAATAGTTGAGTCTTTCACCTAGTCAATTAGCAAAATGGAAACCAATATGTCTTCCCTCACGTTTCACATATCCCCCATTTTCAAACCAATGACCCTTTTTCAGAGGGTTTTCCATACAATGGTAGTTGATTATTTATATAGTGGTTGCTTTGAAACCTTTGAGCATGTAGGAATTCCAGTCTCTTGAAAACTCATGTATAATTCCAAGAAATCCATGGTGATAGGTCATAGTGTTCTTACCCATTCATCACCCAAAGTAATATCACAGCTACCCATTTAGAAATTTCCATTCTCTTGGAAACTCATGTATAATTCCAAGAAATCCAGGTGATAGGTCCTAGTGTTCTTACCCATTCATCACCCAAAGAAATATCACAGCCACCCACTTCAATGGCAAACATGTGGCTTCCTTGTGAGGGAAGACATAATCGTTTCCATTTGCTATTTTAGGGAACAGTTCCTTGCAAGCAAGGAGGAAGAGGTGAGCATAATACTAGGTGACAAGTGGCAAGTGGGAATGTATCAGTGTATTTGGAAACATCTAATTGTAACTCTTGTGTTTAGGAGACAAACAACCACCTATGACCCTATTGATTTGTCCATCAATTATTCCATTAATTGACTTCATTATATTTTGGATTTTATGTACTACAATATATCTGCATTTGTGGCATTCCTCTCTTGTAGTCTTCCTTTTATTTTTTAAATGCCACCTATATTAATTCAAGGAAAAGGAGCAATTAGTTACACTTGTTATCATCATCTTATTTTCGTAAGTCTTCTCATCTTTGTTTGTAAGAACATATACGATATTGGGCAAAATCTTGCCATCTTCTAGCAATAGTCTGATCTATTGTCAAGTGATTAGCACAAGCTAATGTGCATCTTTGACCCATCCAAGCTAATGTGTGTTGGGATGAGTTGAGGTTGGTAACTTGAGTTCCTTTTCCAATTGAAACAAGAGAAGGTTATTTTGGTTGCCATGATCAATTACCATATATGCTAGTTTGTGCTTGATTTGACAGTTCTATGTACAAAGAACTTCCTTGTTGTTGTTAAGGCTATATTTGGGCACTAGAATCAGGTTTGGATCAATGTAGTTGGGATTGTTGAAATCAACCTCTAAGTCTCCAACCTCTCCATAATTCTTAGAAAGGAAGTATTTTTCCTTTCTGAGCTCTTTGGCCTAAATGTTTGACATTCCTCATTGGAATGGGCAAGCTTCCTATGATAGGTGCCATATATCTTCTTTCCATAGGGGTAGAGGATACAGAATTGGTTTCTCCTTTGTTCTACCCAATATTGTTGGGTTGAGTAATTATTAGAAAGAAAATGAGTACAAAATTCCATTCATATAAAAGAATTGAATGGTCTTATGTAACTTGGCTTCGATATTGGAACCAAGTTGCAATTTTGCATAAAATGCTTTGAGGAGGAAATAGAATAAACTTTAACTTATTTCTAATAATAGGGAACAACCCACAAAATAATTTTCTATAGAGGTTATATTTTGGGCCCTTTGAGACTCTACCTTGAGTAGGGAGAGAGATCCATATCTGGCTCTCCATTCCTTTCCTATAAAGATCTGGTCTCCTTGGGTCATTCTGGTCGAAGGAAATATTGAGACTTTGAGGCCACTTTTTTTCTTTTTCCATGATCTCCATTTATTGACTCCCTACTTTATAGGTTCCCTTGAATTCTCCCCCCAAGGCGTAGAATAATGAATCAATCAAGGAGGACATCTAATGGCAATACATTCTAATCACCTAGTTTTCTCCCACACAATGTATTAGATCTAAGCTAGCATTTTATGCTAAGCATTTTTTGCAACTTAACAGTCAATTGTTTGTCCAACTACATATGAAGGCACTAATCCCATGGACTTAATATTCCCATCATCAACTAAGATCATGCTACACCATTTACGTGTCAAGATATGTATCATTAGATTCCCTAAGAGGACAAGATTTTTCGACACTCCTCCTTGTAGGACATGGAGACTAAAGAGCACTTCATGTTTCAAGTGCCCCATCTAATACAAGATACTAGGGAGATTGCACTACTTCTATAGAGACTCTAGCAAGTCCCTTGCAACCTTTTTTTTAAAACCAAACCATAGATGCTTACCCCAATAATGCAAGTTGTAGTTACTAATAGACAATGTGCCCTACAAGGACCTTCAAGGCCTACTTGGTTGACAACTCCACCTCTCAAACATCAAAGGAATGAAGAGACTGGATACAGGGTGTCACTAGCATGGACAATGACAAATTATTGAAACAAAGGCCATCAACATGAGATATCATGAAACCACTTCATCCCATTGCTCTCCACATATGGCATAAAGGGACTACCATTCACCCTTGTTATTAGCATAGAGGTCATGGAAAGATTCTTGTTGAAACCTCCTTTAGGGATTTAGGAGGCTTGGATAGCACCATAGCATGCTTGAAGCTTGAAGTGTGGTGGTTACTCTTGTAAAAAAATTTCATGATAGTCTTGATGTGGATGAGAACTGTAGCCCATATGAGTTTGAGACATCACTTTCTTCAAAGTGTCACTACCCTATGAAAGTTGCAGATGACATGACAGTAGTTATATATGACAACCATAAGCGAATGCACAATATAATAGTGGTGAATTCTTTCTATGCTCATGGTACAATTAAAAGTATTTTGACTACTTTTGAAGCAACAATAGTTCATTCTCTATGGACAATACCATTTATGTCAAAGCAAGAAATGGAGATAGAAAATGACAAGCTAGAGCACGTACCTTGGTTGCTAGAGGCATTACAAAGCTATTGAAGGCTTTCAGAGTACCTTGTGAATTCTTCTTCACTGTTAACTGTGCCCTCTACATCATAGTTAGTGCAACCATTTGTTGGAGGCTTTGTCACTGTTCCAAGGGATCCAAAGTCTTGATGTGGATGAGAACTGTAGCTCATCTAAGTTTGAGTCATCACTTTCTTCAAAGTGTCACTACCCTAGGAAAGTTGTAGATGACATGACAATAGTTATATATGACAACCATAAGTGATTGTGTAATACAACAGTGGTGAATTCTTTCTATTCTCATGGTACAATTCAAAGTCTTTTGACTTCTTTTGAAGCAAAAATAGGTCATTCTCTGTGGACAATACCATTTATGTCACAACAAGGAATGGAAATAGAAAATGACAAGCTAGAGCATGTACCTTGGTTGTTAGAGGCATTACAAAGCTATTGCAGGCTTTTGGAGTACCTTGTGAATTCTTCTTCACTGTTAAATGTGCCCTTTGCATCATAGTTAGTGCAACCATTTGTTGGAGGCTCTGTCACTATTCAATATTGTTCTACCTATCTGGAGCAATCCAATGTTTTGTCACTGTAGTCCATCTTTGATTACCTTTGTTGTTTCCATTATTACCCATGTATACACTGCCATAGGTGATGTTAAAGGAAGTAGAAATAGTATTCCTGGAAGCACGGGTCAACAATTTAGACGTCATCCACCTGATGAGGCTTCCATTTCTATGATGGTTGAAATGGGATTTCCAAGGTCCAAGGCAGAGGAAGTATTGAGGCATGTTGAAACAAATAGTGTTGAACTGGCTATAGAGTGGCTCTTTAGTCATCCTGAGGAGCCAACGCAAGAAGGTGATGAACTTGCCCAAGCTCTTGCCTTGTCACTGGGTAATTCTGAGGTTCCCAAAGATAATGCCAATGAAAAAGGAAGAGATGTTTCTTATGAAGAGAAGCCTCTAGAAAATCCTCCCATTGAGGATATCTTAACTACATGTATGAATCTGTTGCAAGGTACATATGTGATTGCTTTTTCCATGACTAATTTGATTGTGACTTTTTGCAACTGAAACAAAGGCCAATACCTTCTGAGAGTTGTTTCCCTTCTTATTCAAAAACTAAAGCTTTGTAAGGTGGATGGATCTGAAAAGGAACTAGTCCATTATCAATTATTTCTCATATTTTGGCATTAGTTTTGAGTGAAGACAACAATACTAGAGATATAGGAGCCAAGAATGGACTTGTTGGTATTCATTGGACTTATTGAATTTTTTTATGCCAAATAACTTGATAGGGGAAATGTTTCAGTTCCCAAGTGGGTGACTATGTTACTGCTCATACTTGAACATATGTTGCAATAGAAAATTCAGATGACTATAGATTCCCAGAACACTGGTTCTATGGAGGAACTTCACTTGTCTCTGATTCTGAAGATACAACTTTAGTTGGTGCAAGTGTTGTAGATAACAGTAAAAAGTCTTCCTTAGATGACAACATTAAAGGAAATAGTCCATTCATGAAGATTTTGGAAAATCCTTTGGGATACATGGCAACATATGAACAATAAAGCTTGATTATATCTTGCAAATATTTGCAACTACACCTTCCAAGAGTTACAATTCATGTGGTTCTTTAGTTGTGTGCAACTTACAAAGTCACATTCCATGGAAATGCAGTTTCTTGAGAGGTGTGGATTGTCTTCACATTTCTCTTCACAATTTCGGCTTTGCTCCAAAACTCCAAATGCTATGTGAGAAAGGTGTGAGACAAATAGAGGGGTGGGAGATCTCTTTATAGTAATTTTCTCAGTTTAATGCTTTGCTTTTTTGAGTTTTTTAATTTAATACTAAATTTTTCTTGGATTCTGTATGGGGTCATGATGCATCTTATTGGCTAAGTTGGGCTTATTTAGTACCAAATTGGCCCATCGATCCAAGTCAGACCAAGTTTTGGAGCACTAGTGTTGGGTCCTTTTCCATTGTCTCGTCAAATTCAAAACACGGACAGATTTAAGATGATTTTCATTTGTAATTTAAAGAGGCACATATTTGAATTTTGAAGAGAAAAAGATTAAAAACAGGGACAAATTCCAGAGCATAAACATTTGCAATTTAAAGAGAGGCAAAACATGACTGGAAATGAAAATAATGGGCAGTGGGCATAAGAATTTGGTCCACAACTCCTCCAAGCTTCAAGATACATTATAGCCTTTTGATTAAGCTAGCTAAATCCATTGCAAACAACCTCAAACAAATTCCAAACTAGCACCAAGCTCAAGTGTCACATTGCTCTTCAAGATTTCAGCTCTTCTCCAAAACTTGAAATGCTCACAAATGCTCTGTGAGAAAGGTGTGAGACAAATAGAGGGGTGGGATATCTCTTTATAGAATTTTTTTCTTGGATTCTGTATGGGGTCATCATGCATCTACTTGGCTGAGTAGGTCTTATTTGGTACCAAACTGGCCCATCGAGCCAAGTCGGACCAAGTTTTAGAACAATAGTGTTGGGCCCTTGTCCATTGTCTCATAATATACTCAAAAGAAAATAATACTAAGTATAGTTGGGTTGTTGTCCACTAAATATAATAGAAGAAAGACATGCCAGTGTTGTATATAGCTTGGCTACTAGCCACTAAATCCTATGCTATTAGAACAATAGAAATAAAATATATAAACTAAACCCTCATAGAGAGGGGGACCTAAGATTCTTCATGTTATTCATTCACTTCAAGGAAATGGGATGGTGGATGTCTTCTCTAGCCTCGTGGTCTTCCCTTTGTCTCTCATCCCTAGCTTTTGGAGCAAGCTCTGAACCTTGGAGGGCTTTCAACAAGTAGTATTCATCATTGAATTGTTGTAGCTTTCCTTTGATACCATTCAATAGGGGGTTCTTCTTTGAGGTTGATTCCATGTGACAGGTTATCATTTCTTTGGCATGCTATTATAGATCTATGGTCAAAGAGGGGTTGTTCTTCTTGTTTCTTGAAAACTTTGCATTGGGGATGATGTGAGACAAGTCCTTTTCTATATGCTTATTGTTGGTAGCAACTTTTTGTCCATTAACCTGCTCCTCCAGTTTGCCAAGATTATGAACTGTGTTGTATTTGTGCCACTTATTGAAACCTTGTGCTATACATTGAGACTCACCTTTTTGCATTTGGTTCCTGTTCTTTCAATAGAATCTTCTTGAATGCTTATCTTTAGTGAATTTATATCTGTAAATTCTTTGGCCTAAACATATCTTTGAATCTATAATAAATAAAGCTTGTCAATATTTTCTTTTCAATTATTAAGTTATATGTATCATGTTTTATAAATGTTAAATTTAATATATTTATTATTTGATATATGGTATATTGACAAAATTATATGTATGTTTTTTATATAGATATATTTGAATTTAATGGTGAATTTTATTGAATTTTTGTATGGGGTTTTTTTTTTTGAATTTGATGTTCAAACATGAACACAAACTAGGTAACTATGATTCTGGGGAGATGTACAAGGTGAAGTGTGCTACTGATGATAGTGTTGACTACCCTTCCACATCTCTTCTCTACTAGAGCTTTATGAGTCAAGCCTGTGGTATCATGGGTTTAGTGCAATAGCATTAAACCTTAGTCGAAAGAGGCTTCAATCTGCCTAGCCACTTTGACTTTACCAAAAAACCATTTTGGATCGCTCAACCTGAGTAATTAGTGATCTTCTCATTCTATACATGCAAACCTTGAAGATGGGGTGTAACTCTTACAACAACCTTGGGATTTCACCATTGTCTAATGCATGCTAATTTATGGAATCTATCTGATCAAACATCATTTATATGAAAATCTTGGTTGAGTATCATCCTTGGGATTTCACCATTTTCTGATGCATGGTATTGGGTGGAATCCCTCTGATCAAACATCATTTATATGCAGGTCCTGGTTGAGTTTTATTCTTGTGTCTCCAATGGATTCTGGAAAGGAAAGCAGGAGCCTAATGGCATGAATTCCACTATCTTTCTATGGCATAAGATTTGGAGTGTGGTTTACAACATTCTCTTGTGTGGATATATTGACATGACTGTTCTTGAATGTTTCAACAATATGAGAAATAAACCAATATCCAAAATTAAAGACAAAAATATCATTCAGCCAACAATGAAGCTTTCAAGACCTTGCCAAATTTTTAAAATACAACACCTTAGAGTCAAGGTAACAATAATGTGGATTCCTTTCAAAGATTATTCATTCAAAAGCCTATCTATATACAAATCTATGCATTTATGTTAGTTTAATACTAACAAAAATATATAATTCTTAGAAGATCCATGAGATTTAAGCAGATATGTGCTATGCAATATTTGATTAGCTTCAAGGAACTGCACAACAAATGTATTGATCAAGATAAAAAAACAATGTTTTAGAAGTTGGAATTAGAAACTGAAGGGTCAGACTAGACTAGAACCATCTAATAAATTGGTGACTCTAATAATTTATGAAGGATTTGGGTTGTGTGATTCTCTTAGAGCCCATCAATAGTCATTTATTGGAGTTTGAGCCCATACACATCAGCAAGGGCATTATGTTCTATGCAATACATAGTAGTCTTCTACCCTTTCATTGTTCAATTTGATAAATTCTTGTAGGCAGCAAACCATGTGTACCAAGTTCGAATTTATAGGGATTATCTGGTAGCCAACTGTTGGGCTCAACCCCCACAAGTGGTTTTCGAAAAAAGCTTTAGCATACCCTCAAAATTCATGGTAAGCTGACAAGTGGCATAGTGGTTTGATATCTGAAATACGTGGATGACATGATAAGCATAATAGTGCAGCTTCAAGGTTATGCATGGCTATTCATGCTAATTGGTATGGTTGCCCAAAGTGTCTGTAGCAAAATTTGCAACAAAAACTTCACAAATTATTGGATCTCTTTTGACTTTGAGATCCATTCATCACAAAGAATACAATCTGTTTGCTAGAGTCATTTCTTATATGGAGGAACAACAAGTTATTTGTCTTTCTAGTCTAGTACTTCTAACATTGATGTCCAAGGTGGAATTTTACACATTTATTACATACATGGCTACTTATTTGGGAGAAAGCACACTTTTAGCACACTAGGTCATGGTTTGGATCTATTCCATGTGCACCGTTTATGGAGAACCTTTGGCAAAAACAATTCAATTATTCATGCCTAACTTGACTTCTAATGTTAACTACAACATAAGAAAGGCACAATAATTGCTTCACTCACTAATCCTCATTGGAACAACATTTGGCTTTTCATTTGTTTCTAGGTTCACAGGTCCCTGCTCAAAGGTTTAATTAATGCCTGATGTTGCAAAATACTCAACTTGGACAAGCATCACAAGGAAATTCCTCACCCCACAATCTTTCCATCCCTGACGTATCAAGTAGAAACATTTGGCATGTGAAGGGTTAATTGTTGTAGGTGGAGTTGTGATTGAAACAAAACTGCAAGCTAAGGAAAATTGGAGCAATAATATCAAATTAGATGTTTCCCAATATGAACTCTCTCACCTCTCAAAGAGTACGACATGATGATATTGGTCACTTTCGTAGTTCTCCTAAACAGAAGCTTGAATTCTAGATCATTGATTTTGGGTTGTAATGCATTACACCAAAGCCAGTTAAGTTCCATTTTGTGCAATTGATTTTCTTTGGAAAATGCTCAGTGTGCAAACTTGACTACGGTTAGTGCTAGTGGTGTCATGGAAGTAGGCACAAAAGGTGCTACTAAGATTGCAGTGGGAAATTTACAGTCTCCATTTCCATTCCCATTGGTGGCATGCCTAGAAAAACACTAGGCATGCCCCATCTTTCATCTTCTAATTTGCAACAAACCAGTAGCAGTAGTCTTGTAGAAAATTTCATTAGCACTGACATGCAACAGGCCAAATGGGAAGGTGTTTTGTTTGAAAATAATGGTGATGTTGGAGGATCATCTGATTATGGAAATAATGCATCTAATCATCTTTTTCTAATAACAGAAGCAACTTCTTGTGCCCCAAAATTTTAAGTGCCACCTTCACTCCTTCTAGTTACAACACAACCAAATTCTAATTCTATGGATCACTATAGTAACACTCCAAGTGTCATTTACTTATTTGATGATGACTAGAGCTATTGTAAAATATTTGTTGTTTATTACTTTTGCAGCTAATTCTAGAAAGCCTCCATTGATTTTATGTAAATATACATTTTTTGTGATTGCTTGCTAGAAAATCTTATTTGTTAGATTAAGAAAGTGGATAGAGATGTCGGAATTCCAAATTTCTAACAAGTTCTATGTGAGGTAGCTACCAAAATTCTATATTTGGGTTTTATAGTTATTGAGAAAGTGTTGTTACAAGCACATTGTCACCAGGAAATCGAATCATTTAAATTTTTGTGGATTAATTAAACGAGGCACCTCAACTTTGATGTTGATGTTGGGAACATGAGTGGATGTAGCACTAACACGCTGTTAAGAAAGCTTATCCCTAGACAACAGGGCTTTTATTGTATGTGCAATCCCAAAGGCCTTAGAAACAACAAATACTACAAAGCTGTTGAAGGTATTTTAACTGGAATGACCATTTAAAGTTATATAAGTTGAAACATATTTTCCCTACATATTGAGACTCCGAGTAGTACTATATCTTATATTTAATGAAGAATTAGGGAGCATCATTACGAGGAACACTTAATTAGGAACTCTTGCATATGGAAGGAAATAAGGCTTACTGTGTAAGAATTGGGATTGAATAATTGTACTCAAAGGAAGGAATAGATGAAGGAAAGTCTAGAATTGATATTTTTTTTGTGGATGCTAAAAAAAGGCCTGCCAAAACCTCCTCACTCACATGGAATAAAACGTCATTAAGCTCATTTTGTTTTGCAAGTGACGGAACATTAATTGGTTTTGTTGTAGAGTCATCTATAAGAGCCCTTGAAATGGTGAAAATCAAGCCAGAGGATGCTGACTTGGTTTTGATGTGTACATCTACTCCAGATGATATTTTTGGTGGTGCTCCCTAAGTAAGTATCATATGATATTTATTCGATCTATAGCTGAATAATTATCGTTAACTTTGCTATGACACTTTAATGTATTTGTACTCCATATTTTTTTGTTTTCCCATGTTTCTGCTTGGTTCAAATTGTTTGAGTTAATGTTTTCCATAATATGGGAGCTACTTGGACTAGAGATATTATGCTATATCGTTAGCATTTTTATGGGAATTTATTAGTTATAGAATCTATATCATGATGGTATCATATTTTATTGATGTTATAGCAGTTAAGATGGAGTTTAGATGCATTTCATTGAGTGGCAAACAATTCATTTTTATCCTGTATTGATTGGGTTGGGAACCAATTGAGTTTGTCTAGGCTAATCTCAATTCAAAGGTGTTGGATTTTCAAATTATACAATTCACAATTTTGTTGATATCAAAACTCCTCATATTGTCATGTTTTTTGTTTTGAGATGATGTTTGTAGCCAACATTTGGGCTTTGTTGTGACAATTTTTGTGTATAATTTGATATAAGGGAATGCCTTTAAAGTTTAAACTCATTACCTTTGTTGCATTGATTAAAAGAGAAGAATCTGCCTAACCTAAAAATGAACTATAGTGACATTGAAGTTAAATGTGAAGTTCTGCATGCATTTATTTGTTAACTTGTTAATGTTAGTTTCTGCTGTAGGGAATTGCTTTGATGTTGGGTTGTTTTGTTATAATTACCATTTCAATGGCTAGAAATGTGTCTTGAATTCATGTAAGTGTTTCCTTGGGGTGTGTTGAAAATCCTTGGAAATAGGCACATGGGGGAGCAGGTAAATGCAAATTTGATCAAGCTTATTCTTAAAGGAATAGAAAGGGATATGGTGAGAAACTGGAGGCCAATTATTTTACTTAATGTTTTGTACAATTTCAAGGTTTGAGAAGGTTTTATCTATCATCATGTTCAAGGTTTGTTCTCAATGTCTATTCTACCCTTATGTGCTACGATGTTGGTCACTTCACTAACACTGTTATTTAGTCTTGCCATAGTCTTCAAGACACCCCTTTATTCACTGTTGATATGGACATGTGGATGTTGCTTACAAAAATATTGTTATGAATTGTGATGTTCTCATGTCGAGATGGTCTTCAAAATTATCAATAGTCAATGGTGGTTATGACTTATCAAATTATCAGTTATAATACATGGATGGCTAATAGTAACATGCATTAGAATTTTCTTTTTTGGTTTTGGTTATAAACTTGTAGTTTTACTCTTGTCATTCCTGAATGGTTTTGATTATTGACTGTTTTTTTTTAATTGTCTCTCTTTATATATATTACAAAATATTTTTGTACTTTCCATTTTCCTACTATATCTGGATCCTGACTTTTCAAAAATTTGGCAAATCTGTGTCCAGATCCCTATCTGTATCCTGCTGAACTTAGATTGTAATTTATCTTTGCATCATGTCACCATCTAGCCATGCATTCCCAAGCAACTTCCTCCATTTGTTATCAATGGTGGGCTAAGAACTAAGGGTGTTGTTGCCTATTGGATACAAATATTGAGTCAACTCTTTGCCTATTAGGATTGTGTTCTTTGTGCCATAATCACCCTCATGTTTTGGATGGATTGGGATTCTAAAGGTATCCCTAGTAGGATGACTAGTGGAGTCTTCAGAACTATGGTTTCATTATCATGTTCACTTCCATTTCTTCCTATTTCTTCTTGCATATATTTTTCCTCGTGTTATAGCTTTTAATAACAGCTTGCATGTCAGATTATAATTTGGCTGAGTTTTTAGATAAATATTGAATTTTCCCTAGTATATTTTCTAGGTGTTGTTTCAACTGTTAGTCTATGTATAACCACCGCCCCACCAATTTCCATGGGAAAATAGTTGCATAACATTTCATCCCCAACTATTTGGCAATGGTTCCATGTAGGATCCTTTTTATGTTTGGGAGCCATGACATTTTTCTACCACATAAATAATTTGCAGATAAAGCCTTACATTTAGTTTCTAGATTTTTTTAACAAACTCTCTTAAGAGAAATAAGGTTTGAAGAATATTTGTAAATGCCTTTACAAGTTCCAAGTCTTCAGTCTGAATCAGTTCCAGGAGCAGGTCTAAATCAATTGTAGCAACATATTGAATCAACATTTGGAATCGGCAAAAGAGTAGCTCCAAAAACTAGTGTTGCAAACATTGTGATTATCATGGTCCTATTATTATTGCAATGTCACAAATTTTACTCGTGGACGATATTACTGCCGATAAACTGTGTAGTGTTTTCATTCTCGAAAATAGCATGAGAATATTGTAAATATCTCGATATTATCATGAGATTCATGAAATTATTTTCCCTACTCATCGATGGAGGGGCATAAAATCAATTATTTGTGTCTTTGAATAATTTTGTATTTTTTAAATTTGCCTATATTTTATGATATTTTCCCGATGTTGTCAATATTTTATTTTCCTGATTCTTGGTGATATTTTTGTTGACATGATGTTTACAACTTTACCAAAAACACAAGAAGCACCCCAATCAAATCTTCAAATCAATACTCCAAATCTTAATCCAAATAAGGTTTAGTAATAGATCCAAGAAACTCCCCAATCAAATCTTGAGTGCTCCAAATCATCGGATGAACTCTCTGAATCAGATTGAGAAGCACTATGAATCAACACAAGAATATTTTTGAATCAACACTCTTTGGTGCTCAAATGATCAATGAGAAGGTTGTGAAGCAAATATAGGGGGAATGATTAAATATATGGGAAATGAGGTTTATGGCAGTTTTAGGATTTTTTGTAGGTTTATTTTTTCCTTTTTCTGGGGTTGGGGTTGCAATGGTACAAAATTGGTCAAACTATCCAGTTTGATTGGTTTTTTCCTGAATTGGAAGTTTTTGGAAAAACTGATAAATTCTAGTTTCATGGGTGGGTTTTGACTAGAAATGCTCAAAGCAGTACTAGAACTAGTTGCTTCTAGTTTGGATTGTCCATTTTCAAATTTTAGCAACACTAAGCTGAACATGGATCTAAAGATGTTAACTACAAGTTGATGATAAAATGGTTGACATTATCCTTTTCTATTCTTGTGCTCCCACCGGCCCCCCCCCCCCCCCCCCCCCAAAAAAAAAAAGAAAATGAAAATATCATACCCATCATTTTGGTTTTTTGGGGAGTAAGGAAATGTCCCTTTGTGCAATGGATTTCATTAGGGATGAAGGGACTTGTTGGCCATACCTGAGACATTCCTAGAAAATTTCAAGGATGTTCTTGTATACAATTTATCTTATATATGGTAGGTCTTGTATATAATTGCTCATATCAAAATTCTTTTGTTGCATATGGAGGAATCTCTACATGTGCAAATATTTTACTTAAAGCATATGATTGTTATCCTAGTTTAGTCTATAGCTTCTCACAAATAGTTTATATGGCCTTGTGAAAATCCTTCTGCTTTCTGAATGAACTTGTGCCTCTTGTTTGCAAATCTATGAGCCAAAGATGATCATTCTATCATATTTTAATATGTTATTCCTTGCAATTAGTTTATAGTGCCTTGTCATAATATATGTAAAGCATCCTTATTTTCCACATGATAAGCATCCCTATTTTCCTTATTTTATTAGCTTGCTTCTTAGTGACTTAAGAGACTTTTTATAGCATCACTATCTATTGGGAAGCGGATCCCCCCATAGCAAGCCTTTGGGGCTTAAAGCCCTAATTTTGGTCAATGTAATGTAAAGACCCTGTGAAATGCAGGCACAGAGCACAAGAGTCTAGGGTTGTCCACACTAAAATGATGTAATTTAATATAAAGTATGTCGGCCTACCCATGGTTCGAAGACCATGGGATTGTATAAATAGAGCGAGGCTCTAAGTGTAAAAGTCGGTTTTTGGGAGTTTTGAGAAGTAATAGCTAGATGCGAAAGCACGATTAGAGGATAGAAGTGGATCTAAAGGTATTGGGTTGTAGTAATAGGTAGAGGCTCTGCAGCTGAGTGCACAGAGGCCTAGTAGAGTCCATAGCTGAGTGCGCAAACCCCTGCAGCTGAGTGCATAGGGAAAAGTCAAGTCTATATTGTACTGAACTTGAAAAGGCGATTAATAAACATAAGTTGATTCAGAATATTGTGCATCTATTTGTAGATCGAGATTTCTATAAGCTATTTATCTTTATGCATTTATATGTGTTTCGGTTATGCGCACTTATCAGAAAGTAAATAAGTAGTAAGACATTGGGCTCGCACAAACTATGTAAAGCACTAATATATTAGCGCAGTAAAGATTGGGCTAGGGATAATATTGCATTCACAAAGGAGCACATAGGTCACGAAGGATAGAAAGTTGTGCGAGGTAGTGTAGTGCACGTATTAGGATCATGCACTTCTAGAACCCTCATCAAGACATCTCTAGGGTGCAGAAACCTAGTTCTAGCACCCTCCTATACTACCTCGGTGAGACCTCAGTCCGCACTCTGCGAACTGTTGCCAAAAGGGCCGATAGTACCAGGCTTTGCTTGGCTAAACTTGTTAATGAACCTGGGTCAGGCCCCACGTAGCCAACAAATGGCTCTGTTGCTAGGACCAAGATCTACCTAAGGGATATCTAATGTCATGCCACTAGAACCCAACAAAGAAGGAAATTGAAGAGTGGGTGGACAAAAAGATTCAGGAGTTCATGACACAAGAAAATAGAACTCCACAGTTATCTGAGAAAAGGTGGCTAGATCACTATGTGTATACAGAAATCCACGAGATTTTCTTTGCATCCTTTCCTTCTGAGCTATATGAGTGGGTCATGAGATTAGCTATCAAGGGAAGGTGTAAGCTTGACCAACCCATAGTGTGACTCTGGAATTAGTGCGCAGACTATAGGCATCAGAAGACAAGATCGCGAGAGCTGTGGACCACTGGCTTGACGAGATAATAGGGGGATTCATCACTAAGTTCGTAGTGGACACGATTGTGAGCTACATCGAAGCAGAACGACGTTTTCTCAAAGGACCGTGAGGTAAGTACATTAAATCTTTAGATACCTGGATTAAGATGATGTTGTGTGAAAAGCGGGTCATGCGAATACATTAATGTTTGGGATGACACAGAGCGGAAATATCTACAAAGGTAGTGGGGAATTAGAAAACAGTCCATTAATTTCACCCTCGTGAGAGAGTGAGGAAGAGCTCGCTCAGTTCTCTCCGAGAATTGCGGTCAGGTTGATAAAGCAGCATATTCTTTAGTTACCACCTCCACCCATGCCACCACCCGCTTCACCTCCCTCACCTCCATCTCCACCATTCCAACTCCACTAACCCCTTAGTTTAGCATGGCAAGCATGATCAAGCTATCTGTATTCAGAGGAGTAGGGAATGAGGATCCCGCCCAGTTCTGGTTCATGGTAAGAGCAGTGTGGGAAGCACAAGGGGTCACGGATGACAACATTAAGAAGGCTACACTGGTGAGCGCACTATAGGATCGTGCATTGACGTGGTATATTAAGCACTCTAACGACCACCCAAACACAAGGATAGTAGAGATCCAGAATGCATTGAACAGAGAATTTATCCGGCCAAAGTCTGAGACATAGTCAATCATCGGGTTTAAAGAGATTGCGATGCTCCCGGGCGAGACCCCCTGGGATCTAGATCAGCGGCTGAAGAGTACAATCTGCGAGGCTAATATGACACTCACAGATGCACATGGTTTGTGGCATCCCTGACACCGCGCCTAAGGATGGCTCTATCACAACAGAAGCTTTCAATCCAGGCTAAATCATCAGAGATGGTGACGAGGTTGCATGAGACCCCGATACAAGACCTTGGGTTGGGAGTTCAAAAAATCCATGCGCAACTATAGAATATCTGTCTAGAGATGCAGAGTTTGAAGTAAGATAGGGCATTGCGACTAGAAGTGCATGATGAAGTATAGTGCATAAAATGCAAAGGCCAGGGCCATGACAAGGACCACTGTCTGGTATTCACGAATTACTTGGCAGGATGGGGACCAATTCTATTGAGACCAGAAGCATAGGCAGGGCCAAGTACGACACCCACCTTATGGTGCACGATCTGCCAGATAGGAGGAAAACACATGACTGACAATTGTCATCTGTTGCAGAAGTATACACAGACTCCCCAACAACTATTTTGTAATTTTTGTAGGTTGGTAGGTCACGGCTAGTGCACTTGTTGCAGTTATGAGCTAATGATGGATCAGAACCCAGCCTATAGGATTCAGATAGAAACATGAGCCCTCGACCCAGCTGCGGGGATAGCGCGTGCTAGATTTCAAGGGCAAGGTCGAGGACGAGGAGGGATGGGACTAGGAAGGGGCCGCAGACAGTTGATTTCCTACAATTGCAGAGGACTAGGGCACTACGCCCATGATTGTACTAACCAAACAAGAATATCTTGCTCGTACTGTGCTTAGTTTGATCATGAAATGATAGATTGTCCTACATTGATCACACAGATGTGCGAGAAAGGAGTACTCCGGCCTCCTCCGACTTAGAATATCAAAATGATGAGATCTGAACACCACGAAGAAGACCCCAATATGAACATGATGCTCAGAAGTGGTGCAACCACATGGGAGTACAAGGGGAAGCATCCTGAGGAAGATACACGGGTTCGCAAGGCTCCTGCAAAGAAACCCGAGTTCGACTTGGAATGTGCAAAAGAGACGTTTATGGAAGCTAAGAAGAGCTTCACGGAGGCCTCTACTTCAGGTAGTAAGGACCAACCAGAGCCAGGAATGGATCCTTCCATGCTTACTACCTTTCTGGAGACATGTATGAAATTACTACACGACAATAAGGCAATTAAAGGACTACAAGAGCTGATGACTAGGTGCGTAGGGTTGAGAGAATTGCACGTAGTTCGAAAACTGGGAAAGCATACATTACGCACTGGGAGGGAGATGAGATTGACAATGCAGATTGGTGAATATGAAATGGATCAGGTAATCCTAGACCTGGGGTCAGATGTAAATGTATTACCCAAGCAAACCTGGGAATGCATGGGTAGGCCCACGTTGCAGTGGTCCCCTATTCAATTATAGATGGTGAACCAACAGAAGATTGTGCCCATGGGGAGGTTGCAAGGAGTAGCAGTTGATATCGAAGGCACGAGCACACAGATGAACTTTGAAGTAATAGAGATTGTTGATGACAGCAATCCTTATCCCGCATTGTTAGAATAGACTGGGTGACTGACATGAATGGAGTCATCAACTTGAAGAAGAGGAAGATGATATTTGAGAAAAAGTCCCTATGCGTAGTAGTCCCACTAGACCCAGCTGAAGGAGTGCAATACACTGAACCCATGTGTGATGATGAAAGCGATGATGAGTTGGATTGTATTTACCAGATAACTGTGCAGGAACAAGATTAGGTGAACCCAACTACGGATGGAAGAATCTCATGGGAGCGTGATAGCTCCTACACTTCAGATTTAGACGAGGAAGTTGAGTGCTGGCAGAACTAGTTGCACGAGGTGATGACGCTAAATTGCAATATCATGATTAGGTCACTCCGTCACATGAGAACATAGGCAAGGGAAGTGATAGTGGTGGATGACTTCCTGAACAAAGTTGAAAGAGCAGTCCCAGAACAACAGCATTATGCTACATTGGAAGGAGCACTATGTGCAACAACCACACGAAGGGGGACTACACATCAGGAGATCATGGTAAATTAGTGCAGATGGGTTGGACTCCCCCAACGTTGAACGAGAGTCGAGTAGACAGGACAGTGAAGCTTGCACGCTTACCTGTGTCGATGGGTGCAGACTTGGGCTGTCTAGTCCATGCCAGCACACCCCAGACTAAGGATCGACAATCAGAACCAGTCGCAATAGCATGAAAAGTGATGCACACCAATAATGTTAGACTTAGAAGCATTCAAGAAGGTATGTGGGATCCTGAACAAAGTTCACTAGGCCAGAAAGACTAATTGGGACATGGGCATACCAGTGGTTCGGCGGGTCACCAGGGTCTTATACAGGCATGTAAATGCGAAGATGATCCCAAAAAAGATGGGCAGCATCAAGACCATAGTTTTAGGAGGAAGGAATCCGCACATAGTTAGAAAAACATGTGGGTACCAGGACGACGGAGTTCTGCAGCCACGCAGGGTCAAACACATATAGATTCAGGAAGCCATTTGGAAAAGTCACTTGAAACTTCATAAACTTGAAAAAGATCGAGTATGGCTGAGAAAGAAAAGCTAGGACTTGGACGAAGAAATCCGCAAACTGGAAATCGAAATCACACAGGCAAGTTGCACCGAGAAACTAAGCCCTACAACACAAGAGGTAGGCAGCCATACTACTATACTAGAACAATTTGGGGCTCTGCTACCATGGTTGGGGCCACATCTCACTAGACAAAGGAACTGGGGGAGCACACCATATAAGGCAGAATGTGAAGCTTTGACTGATGTAAAGGTAATTACGGGGTGCCCACAGACTAGGCTCGAAGGTAAAGGGAAGCCTCGCCCGAGTGGTGTGATCACCTGACTATTCGTAGAAAGCACAGTCTCAGTGCTCCAAGCAGTTGGAAGAGAGCGCGGGACTATAAAAATGTCTATATGGATGCGGCGTGATAGGGGGACTACGCGCAGGGTCAATAGGTCACAAAGGTCGCACCCATGCATGGGAGGCTACGCTGACACATGGGTAGACTAGGAAGTGACCATTGGGGTCACTATTCATGACAAGATATCCCATTTAAGACAACAAGGAGCGAGCAACGGGCAATTAAGACAGGAAATCAGACCTAGATTTAGAACGATTTACCGCCAATCCCACATTAATGAGCCGAATGAGGGGGGAACGGTCGGATTTGAATTCTGACAGGCCTATAAATCACAGATGGTCATCCACTGAACAACCCTTAGCATCTTAAGGATTCAGTTATTGTGTTATCATTTGCGTATGGACCTTACGACTTTAGAGGCTTTGAGAGCAAGTTCAGCGCTTGAAACATTACTGAAAGAGACGCATGACCTTCTAAATAGAGTAAAGTCAATAGCCGAGGAAGCTATGCTGAGCCCTATTTCATCGGTGGGGGAAGCACCAGAAATTCCAAAGTTGCCCTAGACACCGAGGCCCAAAAAGGACCCCGAGGTAGCAGGATCGATCTGTATGTCTCCATGAAACCTGTGGTTTGGTAAGCTATCTATGGAAGATAAGGGCAAGACAGTTAATCTTGAGATAGATGATGAGGAGGAGGATCTCTAGGCATTCGTAGAAGAGAATGAACCAGAGGTAGATATGGAGGAAGACATTCAGCCAGTACGCCTTGTAACAAACCTGCCCAAGTATGTCCCTCCGTGAAAATAGAGAGTAAAAGTACCTAAAGATTTGGATGCCGTTGAAAGCACACTCAAAACCCCATTCCTCAAGGGAATTCTGTTTGAAGGTTCGGCTTTGGGCCGTGTGCCCATGATAAAATTTGAAGATTGGGACCTCGCGGATAGCGAAAAGTTCCCACATTTGGAAATTAGCCAATTAATGAAACAAAGCAAGGAGGGGGTAGTTACAGCATTACAGCCATGGAAATGGCTGTGCGGGGTGGAGGAGGCCGGGCTACTCCACCTACTATGGATTCCACACTTTCATCGGGCACCAATCATGATAGTTTTCATCAGGAAACTAATTTGCCTAGTGCACGATGGGTACTTGTGGCTAGAGGAGCCCATTCCCAGCACGACAGAGCTTATTCATAGGGTTTCTTGGCTTCCCTATGTGAGAAGGGACCCCACGAAAATAGCTGGAAAAAGTGGAGACTTGGCGCTCACAGAGGCCATGAAAAAGAAATAAAAATTGGAGAAGAGGGAGAGGGGTTACATTATTACTAGCATTCAAGACAAAGGGGTGCGCGGAGCCACCTCATTGTTGGCAGGAAATGTGATGAGAAAATGTCGAGGCAATGAGGTACCAGCGATAGTCATCACACTCGCCGAACAATGCGCCGAAGGGGTACAGTTCAACTGGGGCAGTTCCTTTGCATGGAGTTCCTAACGAACTGTATGGATGCCCAGGAGTAGGGTAAGACCTTCCACGACACGTGGTTGCTCTTATCCATCCTGTTGGTTTCAGGGGAATCTCCTGAGGACAGTCAGTTTCCTCCCCTTGACCAGGACTTGCCCGAGGCAGCAAAATATGTGTCGCTATGGGCGACAAAGGACGCTGCGTGAATCCGCAAGACCAAGATCTTCTGGATACTTATGGAGGTGAGAGTATGCATGTGGATCAATAAACGACCGTGCCTATCCCCCATGGTATACGACAATCTGTGAAGATTTGCAAACTTTAAGGCAGATATGCACAATGTGTATATCATGGCGTGGAAGGATCTGGGGCAGAAATGGACCACACTCCCCTTCATTGTGATTGAAGATGCTGTGTTCGCTGTGCTCGACCCATGGCCACCTGAATGGCAAGCACTAGATCTGACGGCGTGCGATGAGACGATGATTCAAAGACATAAGGATGCAGCCAAGCTGCTGACACAGTATAAGCGGAATGAGCAGTCCGCTAAAGAGGTAAGTCTTTCTCGTGAGGCAGTGAAGGCTGCCGTGGAGCTAACCAAGACCGCGGAAAAAGAAGCAGCAGCACCGACATCGGGGGCAACCACGACACAGGAGGATAGAAGCCTGAACCTAACCACAAGATAGGGGATAGCTGACACAGTGGTAGGCACAACCACATCATCAACGCAACTAAAACGGCTGCACAGTACCAAACGGATAGGGCCCCGGAAGAAGACCAAGGCTTCCAAATTAGATGGGGAACCTACTACACTAACCGAGGGTGACCTATACAATATTGGTGACACTGTTCATGAGGCCACAAGGGAAGCGCTCCAAGAAACAATGACGAAGCAGCAAAATGTGTTGGGGGCACTCAGTGCACAACTACAAGGACTTCAGGTGCAGAATCCATAAGAGGGGACGGTATCCTTCTACGGGGCTATGGGTACATCAACAATAGAGTAGTTGTTGCGGGCCAAAATGGCTAATACCGTTGCGCTGCCAGAAGGAGCACTGATAGCAGACAACATGGAGGACATAGCCGTGGTAGGCCAGATCAAGGGACTTTGCCTAAACTTGGCTACCGTTCCACAAGATATATTATACCAGCTGTAGGATGGAGCAATGACAGAGCTCCGTGCTAGGGAAGTACATGCAGTGCAAATGCTCAGTGAACAACAAATCAACATCGAGCAACTGAGCCTCCAATGCGATGAAGCGGTAACACAAATCAGTAGCTAGAGCAGATCGTCGAGGAAGCATGTCGTCATGTCGCAGAGTTAGAGATTGCGATAGACCTACCAGTAGGAGTGCGGATCCACAAATTGGCCAGTGGATTCCATGAGGCAAAGGAGGAAGCAACGATGACCCAGCTGGACCTCAACCTATAGATTGCGGAACTGTGGCTGAAGGCCCAACCCTCTACACCCCCAGAAGTCAGAGATTAGCACCACCATGCCATTCAATCGGTGTTGGAAGTAATAGAGCGCACCATACAGGATTGCATGGGCTTGTTAGATCAGTCACTCTTCATGCCCACTTCACTACAAGAAGACCCAACTATACAACTTCTAGAGACAGAAGCACAGGAGTTGCAGCAGGCCTCTGACAATGTCCAAGGAACCGCACAGACGGTCGTCCTTACTTAGCAACTAGCCAAGATGAGGGAGGCCTAGGCTCTAAAGGAACAGGTGGATGCCATGCGTTAGAAAGAAGCAATGCTTAAAGCACGCATCCAACCTTGTCTCGAGGAAGCATTCACAGTCACTACCAAGATCGAGTGAAATCTAGCATAGATGCAAGGCATATATATGCTAAGGCAAGGAGGTGCACCTGAAAATGACGCATCGGAGTTACGCACACAACTGGTACAACAGACAGTGGAAGAATGTGCTACAAATTTATGTGAAGCATAGAAGCTGTTGGATGAACTCTACGCGAAGATCACCGCACCAACCGAGTGACTCATAACAAGTCACGATGATTGTGTTCAGGGCCTATTGGGTAGCGAATCCCCCCATAGCAAGTTTTTCGGGTTTAAAGAATGAATTTTGGTCAATGTAAAGTAAATTCCCCACGAAATGTGGGGGCGGAGCGTGAGAGTCCAGGGTTTTCTGCCCTAAAATGATGTAATTTAATATAAAGTATGTTGGCCTACCCATGGTCCATGAACCATGGGATTGTATAAATAGAGCGAGGCTCTAAGTGTAAAAGTTAGTTTTTGGGAGTTTTGAGAAGTAATAGCTAGATGTGAAAGCACGAATAGAGGATAGAAGTGGATATGAAGGTATTGGGTCGTAGTAGTGGGTAGAGGCTCTACAGCTGAGTGCGCAGACCCCTGCAACTGAGTGTGTAGGGAAAAGTTGGGTCTGTATTGTACTGAACTTGAAAAGGCGGATTAATAAAGATAGGTTGATTCAGAATATTGTGCATCTATTTGTAGATTGGGATTTCTATAAGTTGTTTATTTTTATGCATTTATATGTGTTTCGGTTATGCACACTTATCAAAAATTAAATAAGTAATAAGACATTGGGCTCACACAAACTAAGTAAAGCTCTAATATATTAGTATGGTGAAGATCCAGCTAGGGATAACACTACATTCACAAAAGAGCACACAGGTCACGAAGGCTAGAAAGCTGCGCAGGGTAGCGTAGTGCGTGAGTTAGGATCGTGCACTTCCAAAACCCTCATCAAGACATCCCTAGGGTGCAAAAAACTGGTTCCAGCACCCTCCCATACTACCTGAGGTGATACCTCAGTCCGTGCTCCCCGAACTGTTGTTGAAAGGGCTCGTAGTACTGGGATTTGCTGGCTAAACTCACTGCTGAACCTAGGTCAGGCCCCACGTGGCCAACATTTCAATATCGTCTATCCTTTTGAAGCATGCCTATATTTACCATTTAGCTACCTATTCATGACTTTGTTTGAGTTGAGTCTCACAGCAGTTCAAAATCTGATCAAAAAATCATTAAGGAAATAACCTATAAGACATATAGAAAAAAAGCTTGTAATTGTTTTTTCATTCCCTAAGGAGACTTTGTTGTTCCCTTTCTTAAAGTTGAATTTTTTCTTGGATAGTAAATCCCTCATAGCTAAGAGTTGCAACTTTCCAACATATCTAAAGAGGTTTTCAATACCTTTGCAGATCAAATAGAGCATGTCTATATCACCATATATAAAATTTATATAATTTTATATATGGTGATCTAGCGATGCTCTATTTGATCTACAAAGGTATTGAAAACCTCTTTGCATATTGCATAAAGACAAAAAATTACAAATGGTTGAAACAATTGATACTAGATGGAGGTTAGAACATAGGAAAACTAGAAGCAGACCATAACCAAGACGAGAAAGTGAGCATATTTTTTATGGTTAAATAGACTAATTGACACAACATATGAAATATCACAGTTAAGCATATTCTATTTTAATCATTCAACAGAATTTGATGGACTTCTAACCCACATGTCTCATGGTTAGTAAACCACACCTCAGTCAATAGTTAGGTTTAATGTTTTGAGTTTTCAACAAATGAGCTTCCTTCAATGTTGTGGGCCTTGTGATTGAGGCTACATTCATTACCTATGCAAGGTAGCAACCAATTTCAAATGTATTTACACAGACATAATCAAAGAACTTCACTGTAAGAGTTTCTCATTGGGATACATTTTGCAATCACTTGCATGATTTGGTGTCTTCAAAACTTGTTCTTGTGTGCATGTGTGTATTATGTTTTTAAAAAATTGCCAGTTCTCTGTTAGTAGTATTTGCTTCTCACATATGTAACAAAATGGTACCACAAAGTATTCCATCTATATCGATAATTATGTTGGTATATGAACATCTTTCTGCAACTACATTCCTATTGGGTTTGAATGAAAATTGCATGCGGTAGCCACCACAAAGTGGATTGCCTCGTGATATCCAAATGAAAAGTAATTGATATTAGTGATTGTGCATGTGTTGATTTTATGGAAATATATAATTGTTCCAGTTTTTAAATGGGATCCAACCAAGGGTCTATAAATTTTTATTTTTATTTTTTATTTTTATTTATTTATTTATTTTTATTTTTTATTTTTATTTTTATTTTTTATTTTTTTAATTTTTAATTTTAGTTATTTATTTATTTATTTTCCTAACTCTCAAAAGTTCCATTTTTTTTGGATTTCATGTTAATGTTAGGATTAAGTTTTTGCATGCTGACAACCTATGTCTTTAGGACATAACATTTTTTCCCCTTAACCATATTAAATTGGTATTTTTTGTGTCAATTTGTATAATTTTAACAAATACAGTTTACTACGTGTACATTTAAGATATTTTTTTATAAAATTTTGCATTAATTATTCACACTCATGATTCTATATTAGAAAAAAAATGCAATTTTGATATCAAGGACAAAGTGAGATGGGTTGTATAAAAGCCTTGGCTTTCGACATTACAACTTCTTGTAATGGCTTTGTGTTGGGTCTTGTAACAACTACAAGTTTCCTAAAAGGTGAGTTGTTGTGTCTATTTTGATTGCTGATAAATCCAAATTTTTTTGTATAATTCATTTACTTATGGTTAGTATTCTTGGAACAATGACAGGTGGTGGATTTAAACATGTTTTTGTTATTGGAGCAGATGCTCTTTCTAGATATGTTGATTGGACAGACCGGAGCTCCTGTGTTCTTTTCGGGGATGGAGCTGGTGTTGTGCTGTTACAGGTAGACATCCTTTTTTAGCCTTGCAAATTAAATTACCTTTACAAAAGTCTCACTGCTTTGACTACAGTAGCTCCCATATTTATTAATCCCTTTCTGTTGTTAAACATGATTTTATACCTTTCTATTTATATGTAAACTAAAAACTTCTTAAGTATTTGACATATCCTTTCAAGTGTTGGTATTTTTACCTTGTTGTCGCTATAATCTTACACACTAGAATACATAATTAGATGCTATATTGATTAGCTCATTGTGGTTGTCACAATAACTATTAGGGCTGAAACATCAACCATTTTGAAATAATGGCTACTTGCATAGCTTGCACAACTTGCATGATGACAAACTTATAGTTTTCAAAGCTCTTTTCTAAATCTATTTTCTTGAACAAAATTTGTCCTTTTACTTTAGGTACTGTAGATTGCTACTATGTGACATATGCAATGATATAATTGCCTGGATAAATAGACATAAGTGTTGTACAACATAGTCTTTTTTAAATATAAAGAAATAGTATTTCCAAATACAAAGTTTATTAATTAAGAACATATTTTAGAATTCTTTACTAAGTTATGATTATATTTTGGTAGGGGATTTTGTGTACGTTGATATTGTGTTGTCTCTTTGATTTTTGTCAAGTAACAATGGTTAATAAGGAATGTGTTCTTGAGAAGTAGGCACACATCTTATTCTACTAATGATAGGAAACTCCATGGTTTTCAGGCATGGAAACAAAAATGCAGATGTCAGTGGGATATCCAAAGTCCGTGTTGGATGATTTAATAGTAGTGATGATTTTGATTCCTTTTTAAATAAAGAATATCATGAGTCAAATTCAAATAAACAAAATCAGCTCAAGAATGAAGGTGAAGCTATTTCTTTCTGTCCAAGTCAATTTCATTTATTTGTTGTTTGTTGTCATGCTTTGAGTGCGGACTTGTGAAATTCCAAATTACATGTTGGTTTATGTAAAGGGGATATATATATATATATATATATATATATATATATATATATATATATATATATATATATATATATATATATATAATTTTTTTAATTATCATATGTCGTTCATGGTTTCCAGAGATCTGTGTTACATATGCACAGAAGTTTAGACATCATTCAGATACCTAAACACCAAACAACGACAACATTGAGATTTTTCTTTCACTCAACTTATAACATATTGCATCTGTCTTCATCAATGTTCTTCTTTCATATGCTATTCACTTATGACATTTCCTTTGCAATATTTGGTGCATTTTCTAGTTATAGGTCATTTATATATTATAAATGTCTTTAGAGTTTCACTTCTAATTGAGTATTCAACTGAACATATTGATTCTCTTATACATTATTATTTTTCCCTCCACCCACTTTTCATAACTTCCATTTCCATTAAGAAGAGACTTGCAACTTCGATGTTGCTTTGCTTGTTTAGTAAAATATTGTCGAGACTTCAATTTATTGAAAGTTGTAGAATTTACAATTTATGAAGTTTCAAGGTCTAATTTTTAATAGTCTAATTCTTTAAAGGGTGCTAGCTCAATGGAAAAGCATCTGCTTCATAGGTAGGAGGTTGGTGGTTCGATTCCATCGTGGCCTGATATCGATATGTAATGGAAACAATCAATTTTTGGTGATGGAGGCTCTTTTGAGCATCACTAATGAGCTTTGGTGACATTTTTTGACCCTCACCAAAATATGAAATGGTGACGGTCAACGAACGCCACCATATATAAGCATCAATAGTGATGGCCCTCAAAGGTTTGTAACCATAAATCGTTGTTGTTGATATGAAATGGTGATGGTCATTGTCTGTCATTATAGTCATTATTCATGACGGACCTTGAATGTCACCACAGCACCTATACTTATGGCAATGTGGCTTTTGGTACAGTTAACGAACATCACCATATATATGCACTAATAGTGACAGCCATGGAAGATCCATCACAATAAATCGTTGTTGTTCATATGAAATGGTGATAGTCACTATCTATCATTATAATCAATATTCGTGACGGACCCTGAATGTCACCATAACACCTATATTTTTGGTGACACCACATTTGGTGACGTTTAGTTTTTGGTGAGGGAGGTTATGGTCTGCCACTATTGCTCATATGAAATGGTGACGGTCACTATCCATCATTATAAATCATTATTGGTGATGTAATTTTAATATCACTACAACACCTATACATTTGGCGATGCCACCATTGGTGGCATTTAGTTTTTGGTGACAGAGGCTATGGTCTGTCACCATTGCTCATATGAAATGGTGATGGTCGCTATCCATCATTACAAATCATTATTGGTGACAGACTTTGAATGTCACTACAACACCTATACTTTTGGCGATGCCACCTTTGGTGACATTCAATTTTTGGTGACAAAGGCTCTTTTCACCGTCACCAATGTCATTTTTTCTTGTAGTGCATCCTTTGATTATGTATGAAAAGAAGTACAACTACAAAAAATTTAAAAACAGAGACCTTTGGGTAACCAAAAAAAACACTCATAGAGGAAGCCAAAAATAAAATAAAATATCCTTGGAACTAAACAACCAAGGTACCATCATGTTGCTTTACGTCAGTCCACTTCTTTATGCTTTTAGACATTTTGGAGTGTCAAACATTATGTAACAGAAGTGGAAGGACAGCTAAAAGGTGTGTAATTTTATGCATGCATTATGATTCTCCTAGTTGTTAGTCTATCAAAAACCTTTACCATTTAAAAACAAATATAAATATAATATTTTAACGACATCAAATAAAGAAAACTGATATCAGTCATATATTTTTGTTTATAACTATTCTTCTAAATTGATACCATCTATAAGATTACTATATTTTACAAATCTATCATATCATTATATTTTTATAAAATTCCTCTTCCAAATTGAATCATCTGCAACATATTGCATTCTAGAAAACTAGCATTTGATAGACCAATAGCCTGACATGATTTTGTCCCTGAAGTCACAAGAGCTTATTAGGTTACAAGGTCTTATTGAGCATTAGAACCTTCTTTGAAACACAAATGCAAACATGTAAACATGTCACTCCATTAGGTATGTTAGGATAATATCAATCCATCTTTTGCATGTAAAAAAAACCAAATGCCCAAAATTAACATAAAAGCATATTGATATATTATTGCTATATCAATAACCACATGCCCATTTACACATTGTTGCTATTGTTATTATGATAGGGTATTACAAATTAACTATGTTATTACATGCCCAATTCCACATGATATTCACAAATTACCATTATAGACAATATGCACTAATACAAAAAGAATAAGAAAAATTAACATTTTTTCTAAAATCATAATTTCGTGGTAAATCTGCAGATTGTTACAGCCATGCCAAGATTTTATCTTGTGCCTTGTATAAGGAACATGAGGAGGTGAGGGAGAAGGGGGCCCAACTATGATGCAATTCATCAATTAAGGATAGGGGGATATTAATGTGAATTCTCCCAATGCTCCCAACAATGTCATTGAGAATGAGAATGCGGTGACAGATCATGTTGTCCCACCATCAACCATAGAGCCATCATCAACCACAATGCAAGGTGAAAGTTCAATAAATATCATCAATTACATAAGAAGATATATAAAGGAAGACATACTAGATGAAATTGATGACAGAGTTTAGGGGATATTTAATTTGTGCCTCTGAAGAAAACATGTGATTACTTTAAAAACATACATAATTGGGTAAATGGGATGACTCATACAAAGCGTAGAGGGTCTGTTATGGTTATGATTGAAGAGTTATGGTTATGACTGAAGAGAAGTAGGGTGAGGTGGTTGAGTGGTGTAAAGAGATGGCTTGATTGGTACATGGGTTAGAGATGATACAACTTAAATCCACAATAGCTCAAATCTGTGAGGGGGGACCAAACCCCTTTAAAGATGGGTGTCTTGGTAAATCATGGCGGAGTGTGTTTAGAGAAAGGAATCCATACCTTGTGTTACATACAATAAAGGGCCTTCAAAGAGACATGGATTTAGATCTACACACTACAATTTTCTCCAAGTTCTATGACACTCTTTCTATTGCAAATGAGAAACACTCATATGCCCCTGACCATATATGGTACTATGACAAAACATGCTTACAAGAAGAAATGAATTGTGGTATGTGGGTAATTTCCAAGAGAGCTAGAAAAAATGTGCATAATCTTTTGCTTAAGAGGAGGGAGTGGATCACTATTCTTTATTGTGTCACTCCATTTGATTCTTCAATACCAAATTTTTATTTATTCAAAGATAAAACTTAAAACTAAAAAATTATATAAAGAGTTATGAAAGAGGTTCATGCATGGTTTCACATCCCCATGCAAGGATGACAAAGGAACTATTCTTGAATTGGATTTCTCACCTTGTTTCATCTATACTGTTAGAGTCGGTCTGGTTAGCCCTCCGTCAGAGACCAAAACTCTTTATGAATTTCATTTTTAGGTGTCCCGCTCCATTCATTCAGCTGCATTCCGCTAGGGGCATGCCATGATATGATGGAGAAAGTCATGCTAGTCATTTCCCCTCATGTCTGGCTCCTGCTGGCTTATGTCTTTGTGTCAAATAATTAAAAAGTCCATAACAGTCAAGGTCTGGTCCTTTAATGGACAAAAGTCATTTTTGGTCATTAGGTCTAGGGATTGATCAGATTGGTCTTTAAATATGTCCAGTAAAGCCATGCAGACCAGAGTGTTGCTCTTGCAAAGTAATGATCCGCAGAGTTTCATCATCCTATTGATAAACTTCGACTGTTCTTCAAAACTCTGTTTTGAAGAAAAGTCAAACAGTGTCATTTGTGACAAAATTTTCAAAAAATCATCAGCTGATTTCTTCAGATGCAGTCATGGTTTCTGTGGCCGAATGTCTTGTCATGCAATCCCTGCAAAGAGTGCTGAAAATTTCATCGTTTGAGCTAAAATTTCAAAGGGAAAGTGAAAATCAGTGTCTTCTAAAGTCAGTGAAAAAGTGTCAAAACATAACATTAGAAAAATGGGTTTTCAAGGAAGTAAAATTTTAACCCATCACTTCCAAGGCTATATATACAAGTTTTCATCAAAATCAAAGGCATTGTGCCCCTCCAAGCCTTGGATTAGCGCAACGCACTGGGTTTTGCGCGTGAAGCACACAGACCAAGGGCCAAAAGAAGGCCAAATCACCTCCAAATTTTTGTGAAGCCCATCAAATTAAAAGGTAGGCTCTTTGACATCATTGGTTCATCAAGTTTTATAAATGATATGGTGGTTTATAGTGATGTTTGAATGCAACCAAATTCAATAAAATCAACCATAAGAAATCGCCAAAAAACCATGATGGCTAGAGTTGCTAAAGTGGGTTGTTAGTGCCAAGCTTCCATTCCACCCATCATCTTCCCCTCACCTACCATTTTTCCTATCCTCCCTTTCTCATTTTTCCTAATATCCCTACCCTAAATTACTACCAAACCTTCTCACCTATCCCTCCACTATTTGGTCAACATAACATCCCAAACCCTACCTTGTTAAAACCCCAAACCCTACCCTATCGAAATACCTAAACTCCTCCCATATCCCTAAACAAATTTCTCCCTTTAACCCCTATTCCCATTACATTACTCCCCTCCTAATATTCCCTTGTTTCATTGTTCCCCTTGGTGGCTGATATCAAAGCAACACCCAGCTTCACCATCATCAAAGGGGTAGCCTAAATACAGTTTATAAACAGTAGTCATGGCATCCGAGGTTTCATCAGAGTATGAAGTGGAGACCCACAGTGATACAGCTTTAGGAGAATAGGCCCCTAGGAGACATCATAGGAGTGGAAAACATGTTAGGGATGAGCCAAACACCCTCACTAAGTTGCAGGCATGCCCTCTTGCTATGTCTTGTTTCCAGCATGTTTTGAATTTTGTCAGAGGGTGGAAAATGTCAAAGTTCATCATGAGTTGGCCCATTTTTTTGCACTTCACCTACATGGAGGACAGTCTATCTTGGCTAGGGTCACTTTCACATTGACACCCGAAACCATATCAGTGGCAACAGGCGTACCAAACATTTGAGAACAGTGGCATAAGAAGAAGAAGGTGGAGAGGCATCATTATGAACCTTACATTAAGGCCAGTTGTTTGAGTCAGCTTGAAAGAGTCTTCCCGTTCAGATTTTTGAGAGATGAGTATGCTTCGCTGATGAAATTGATCATGAAGTACTTCAGTTGTGAGGGGAGGTTTTCTCACCTTTATGCCTATCACATTAGGTTGCTCATGCACTTTACCAGGGTGCAGATGATGAACCTCCCATTTTTCATTTGCTAGAACATAGAGAGGATGAAAATTTTCATGCAGCATAAGACCCCTCAGCAGCAGCTCAACAGTGTTTATCACTGTGCTCTTATTCGGATTTTGGTGGACCATCAGTTGGGATTACATGGTATTGCTTTGGAGGACTTCATCTCCCGTGACTTCTTCAGTGCTCCACAGGTAGCATCATAGGTAGAGCATGACATAGGTGGCCCATCTCATCAGTATGAGCGACATGAGACTGCTACTATGCCAATATACATCACCTATCAGAAAGGCAGTAGACCTTTGTTTGCTGCGGCAAAGCGAGTGTTATCTCCACCCGGGGTGGAAGGGGCCTTGCTTCCGACATTAGCATCACAGGAGCAGGCCAAGGGTAAGGAGCCAGTATAGGAGGAAGGGCCATCAGGTGAACGAGAGACTGAATTCGTTCTCCTTCATGATGATGAGATAGATACAGAACCTACAAATGCAGAGCTTGGAGAGATCATCCAGGAGTAGCAATCAGTGATTAAGGCCTTATCCCTTGACCTGGAGAGGGCTAAATGGAACATAAAGTACCTGGAGCAGAGAAGCAAACATCTAGAGGATCAAAGGGCGATTATGGAGCTACAAAACATTCATGAGCATCGCCAAGTTGCTTAAAGGAGAAGGCTTGAGCTCACATCATTGGAGCAAGAGGTCAATGAGGATCGGGAGGCCCATCTTGAGTGCATGAACATGCACTTGCAGAGGCTACTGGACAAGGCCAATCAGGACCTCACCTTGCTTAGACACATGGCTTATCATTACAGGACACGAAATATGAGTGCAAGGGCCCGGATAAGGAGCTTGAAGGCGAAATCGAGGAAAGCAACAAGAAAGGCAAAAGAGGCAAAAGAGCAATATCAGCTTTGAATCTTGGCTGAGGATTCCTTGGCCCATCATAACACCCCATAGAGAACCTCCAGCCCAAATTTCGAGAAATTTGGGGAATTATTGGTCACATGAAAAAGTTTTGGGCAAAACATAGGGTTTTTCTCCCTGTGCTAAAAATCTAGAGCTCCAAATGAGGAATGGTTTTCATTTTTGGATTTGGCATGGAAAATCACGACTACTGGTGCCTGGACAAGAAATTTGGGCAAGATCTGAGTCTCTAGGAGGTCAAAAACACTCAAAAAATGGCATCTCTGCCCCTTTTTTGACACATAGGAAGCAGTCTTGGGAGAATGAAGATTTGGAGGGGAAAATGCGCACCACATTTAGAAATTCTAGTTGGGTTAGAAAGTAGACAGGAAAAGATTTCTAACAAGCCCACTTGGGTACATTTTGGACACCTACAAGTGCCCCAAAATAGGCTTCAAAGTAGCGCGGCGCATAGAGAAAATGGCACATCGCATAGAGGAAAAATTGCCAAATTTGCTTCCGTTTCGCGAAATTTTGGTTCGCGACTTCTCCAGGTGGGCCCGCTCATCTACACTATGGTTTTTTGGCACTGAAGGCAGAATTTAAAGCATTTTATTTCCAGATGGACTTCTATCCAAGTGGCAAAGGAAGGCAAACGGTCACCCAAGCCAAATGTCATGTTTGTAGCACTGCGCCTGTAGCTGATGGTTGGCTCTTCATCTCCATTTTGTAATGATCCGAGTAACTCCCCAACCCTTGGGCATTCTATCTCTTCATGGCACATTCTATATATTGTATGTAAGCTATTTTCAAAGGGTTGGTTGGCTCGTAACTTCTGGGAGACTGTGGGAAAGAAACTCTGTTTCTTCACTGTGTATTTTTGATAGAGAATTAATGAAAGGCAGTGGCTCTGTTTCATGAGATTCTTGTGGTTGTGAGTGTAGCAAATGTGTCTCTTTTGTTTTCATATGTATTTCTTTATGTTTCATAATTCAATTCATGTTCATTTCTAGTGAAATTTTCTGAGTGAGATTAGGTAGAATTCAATTTTATTGCTCTGCCTGTGGGAAAATTTCATGTTCAGTGTTTTTCTTTTGTTGAAAAGGATTCATGTAACTATGCCCTTTTCACTTTCTTTAGCAATCTATTCATTCTGCGTTACCTCAAACTAAATTGCTACATTTTCTACCTGCCTCGCCTTACGGAATAATCTGTGCCTTTGTATTAAATTCTCTGTTCCTTGGTGACCATTGGTCCCATACCATCCCAGAAGCTCAGTCATTCATGAAAATGGTTTCTTGTATCCCTATTCACTTACTAGCCTAAGATCAATATTTCACTGTAAGTCATCTCAGACCGTTTTTTCTTACATATTCACTGAGCGTGACTCAGAGACAGCCCTCCCCTGTTCTGGTAGGGCTAGATACCAGACTGAGCGTGGTTTGTGGTTACCCTAATTTTTTCCTTCCTTCAGCCTAAGGCAGATTTAGGTGTTAACATAGTGGTGACTCCACTGGGGACAAAACTGAAATCAAATCCCCTTGTTTTAACATAAATCTAAGCTTCTGGATGATGAGCTTAGGATTGGATAGGCTGAGTAAGTTGGTTGTGTCCTGTGATTTTTCTCTATAGCATGCTGGCTTCAAGACGATATACCAGAGCCAATCCAGACCCGGATCCTCCTCATATCTACAAAAACCCCAATTTGATTCCAAGATTCCTTCGTCAAGAAAGCACCATAACTCCCGTGTTCAAATCCCATTCATGTCCTGACATTTTCGAGTATCTTGAAGAGCTTGAGTTTGATGAATGGTTTGAAATATCATTGTTTGAGTCTAAGTCCGAAAGGGCTGTTGATTATACCGTCCCCAATCCTCAATTTCTTGTAGATCTAGAAACAGAAAGAGCTAATATATCAATTGATAATTATATTGCAACACAGCCTCAAACTCCAATTGCTAGCCCTTACAAACTGTGCACACTCCTCCAACAACTCCAAGGACAAATCCACTGAGAGTGATGGCTACCCATTTTGCACCCCCTATTCTGCCCCAAGTTCTAGATGATATGCCCGCGGATTATCAAAGTAAAATCCCATTTTTTGATGGCACTCCTAACAACATTACTGCTCAGCAACATGTGGACAAAATGGCAGACTTCTATGAACTTCAGGAGATCGATGCGGAGAATGTGGCAATGAGACTCTTTGTACAGACATTTGCAGGTGATGTGAGGAAATGGTTCAGAGGTTTGCCGACAGCAAGTATCACTACCTTGGCCAAACTACAAAGACAATTTTTAAATCGATGGGAAGTGAAAAAGAATCCCCTTCAAATTATGGCTGAATATGAACAAATCAAACGAAACGCTGGAGAGTCGATTCAAGATTATTGTGTTAGATTCAACGCAGTTTATAACGAAATTCTAGATCATCTAAAGCCACCTGTGGGACTAGCTATGATGAAATTTCCGGATGGTTTTGATGCATATATGGCCTACCAATTAAGAGAGAGAGAACCGGCCATAATGGAAGACATGCAGAAAATTGCGGTCAGCATTGAAGCAAATCTGCTATCCAAAAGAGCTAGAGCAAAAGAAAAAAAGAAAGTCATTGTTAAGGAAGAGTCTTCTTCAATGGATCAACTACTCAAAAAGGTAGAGCAGATGCTTGAAAGGGTGAAGCTCGACAAGCCTGAGCCACAAGTTAGAAATCCTAACTTCCGTGGCCAGCAGCAGCCACAATATAGAATAAGGCAGAGAGATCAGCAAGCCCAAGAGCAGACAGCACAATAGCCAGTACAAACACCTTTGCAGCAAAATTTTGTGCATGGACCAGAGTCAGATGAGGATGGGAATGTAATAGGTGAAGATAACTAACTCTTTACTCTAGATGAGCTACCTACTTACATTACCGAAGAAGAAGAGTGTGCGATAAGTTCAGCTGCACACAAAGACATAGATTTCATTCTAGCTAGTGACATTGTTTTAGAAGAAGAATCAAAGGAGTATCAAAGGGGGTATATGAATGCTGTGTTCGCACAGCAGAAGCAATATTCACTTAGAAACAAAGATGTGCCAGCCAAACCAATTCAGAAAAAGAAGGAGGTTGAAACAACAAAGAATGATTCATGAGCTACACAAAGAAAAGGAAAAGAGGTGGTTGGTCCGGAGAGCAGTAAATCAACATCAGCAGAACAATCACATCAGCAAGCCGCATCAAAAGAAAAGGAAAGGAAAGAAATCCTAGTCAAAGAGGTAGAAAAGAGTCCCGCTTTTAACTTAGAGAATGAGATTTCTAAGTTAAAGGTATCCATCCCCTTGACTGAAATAATGAAGAACAACAGTTATAGAGGACAAATATCTAAGATGTTGAATTTGGACCCAATGTCCGACATGGTGAATGTTGAGGACAATCAGCCCGAGATGATTTTTGGACCAGAATCGAATGGTGAGTCTCCTGATAGTGATGTGCCACCCTTTTACATCAGTTTAAGATTGCATGATTTTGTGTTACATAATGCCATGTTCGATTCTGGAGCCTCTCACAATCTCATGCCCAAGGATATCATGGATAAGCTTGGTCTGGACATCACCCGGAAATACCATGATCTCTATTCATTTGATTCCAGCAGAGTGAGATGTACAGGACTCATCAAAGACTTGGTTGTGAGTTTGGATCAGCTTCCCATGAAAAATGTTTTGATGGATGTGGTGGTAGCAGATATTCCTCCAAGGTTTGGCATGCTTCTTTCCAGGTCTTGGGTAGCGAAATTGAAAGGGGCACTACAACTAGATTTCTCCTATGCAACGATTCCGGTGTTTGGACAAATGAGGAAATTATATCGGGAACAGAAAATGAAATATATGATCACAAGCAAGGAGAAACCCATAAATCATCCAATTAACTATGTACATACAGATTTAGAATCTTTTGTTTTGTATTCAGATAGTTTAAATGATATAGATGATATTGCGGAAATAACAGAAAATTTCACAGAAATTTTAAGGAAAGAAGGACAAGGACAGCAGAACAATGTTGGGAAATCAGCTAAAAGCAATGGACAACAAGCAGACAAGGCACATCAAACAGATTTACAGCACTTGCAAGAGGAGGAAGAAGGTTGTGGACCATGGATTTTGATGGAGCAGTGGGAAATGATGGTGCTGGAATTGGAATTTGGGTATGCATTCCTTTCTCCGCCCGAAACAAAGTGCCTAGTAATTTGATGGTTTGCTCTTACAAGTTGGCTTTTGAGTGTTCAAACAATGAAGCTGAGTATGAAGCTCTGATTGCTGGCCTGAAGATTCTCAGAAAGCTGAATGCTAAAAGGATTTTGGTATATGGATACTCCAAATTGGTAATAAAGTAGGTCAGAGGTGAGTATCAAGCAAAGCATCCTAGGATGCGGGCCTACCGAATGTAGTTTTAAACATCTTAAAATTATTTTCAAAATACACCTTGACATGTGTGCCTCATATACAAAATATTATTGCCGATGCTCTTTCCAAGGCGGCAAGTAGTTTGAAGATCCCCATGAACTCCAGCAAGAAATTTGAAATCCATGTCAAGCATCGTCCAACCATTCCAGACAATTAGAGATATTGGCAAGTGTTTCAAGATGATGATGAAATTAACGATTTTCTGCAAAACAAAGGCAAGTTCAAAGAAACCTCAATCGATGTAGAAAATGATGATGGCAAAGGGAATGGTGCAGATGAAATGCAGATCAATGAAATGGACGTGTTGCAGCTGAAGAATAACATTATTCCTAAAGGCTTGATACCTCTAGAAGAACTTTTTGATCAAGATGATGTAGCCCGCAAGCCAACATTGCAGCCAATAGAGAAGGGTGTAGAAGAGGTCAACACAGGAACAACTACCAATCCTAAGTTGGTAAAATTGTCTAAAGCATTGCCGCCAAAGATCAAGGACAAATACATCAGTTTGTTGGCCTCATTTGCAGATGTGTTTGCTTGGGACTATTCTGATTTAAAGACCTATAGTACTAATATAATTCAGCACACAATACCCATCAAGCCCAATCAAAAACCATTTAGACAGAAGCTGAGAAGGATAAATCCAAAGTTGCTGCCATCCATTGAAAAGGAGGTAAACAAGTTGTACAAGTCAGGTATCATAGTGCCCATCAGATTTTCAGATTGGATCTCTAACTTGGTGCCCATACGAAAGAAGACAGGTGAGATCCTCTTGTGCATTGATTTCAGAAATCTCAATAAAGTTTCATTGAATGACAACTATCCACTGCCCAAAATGGACCATATACTTTAGCGAGTAGTGGGGGCATCTCATATGTCGCTACTTGATAGTTATTCCGGATATAACCAAATTTCTGTCCATGAAGATGAAAGAGACAAGATAGCATTCACCACTCCATGGGGAACCTTTCATTATGCCAAAATGCCTTTCGGTTTAAAGAATGCAGGTGCCACATTTCAGTGTGCAATGGAATTGGCTTTTACGAATGAGAAGGATGTGTTTTTGGTGGTGGACCTCGATGATTTGACAGTGTTTTCCAAATCTGATGAAGAACACATGCACCATCTAAAAACTGTCTTTCAAAAGTGCGGAAAATATGGTTTATTGTTGAATCTGAAGAAGAGCTTGTTCACCATGGAGGAAGGAAAATTACTTGGGCACATTATCTCAAAGGATGGCATTCGTATTGACCCAACACATGTGCAAGCAATTCAACAAATCTATCTGCCCCGGAATAAAAAAGAGATACAATCGTTTAGTGGTAAGATGAATTTTCTGCATCACTTTGTGCCCAATCTTGCTAAACACTTAAGAGAAATGACCAACATGCTTAAGAAGGACAGCCAGGTGAAATGGATAGAGGAGGCTGTAAAATATTTCAACTTGGTCAAATTGGCCCTTTTTTCAGCTCCTGTTCTAGTTAGCCCGGACTACACTTAGGATTTCATACTCTTTTCATTTGCTTCAGAGCACACTATGGCACCAGTATTATTGCAGAAAAGAGATGATCATGAAAGACCCATAGCATTCTTCAGAAGGGCTATAAGAGATGCAGCTTTAAAGTACAACATCATTGAGAAGCAAGCCCTGACATTGGTGAAGGCATTGAAGGATTTCCAGGTATATATTCTACATTCTCATATTTTGGCCTATGTTCCTAATGCTGTTGTAAAAGATGTTTTAGTGCAGACCGATCCAGAAGGAAGAAGAGGCAAATGGATTGCAGCCTTGCTGGAATATGATGTGGAAATAAAGCCCACAAAGCTGGTCAAAGGACAGGGATTAGCGAAGTTAATGGCTGAATCAAACTTGCATGCCTTGGACATAAATCTGATCGCTGCTATGTCTGGTGAGGAGGAAATATCATCAATTCAGGTATCAGAAATGTTTGCTCTGTCCCCATGGTATTCAGATATAATATATGTGATAAAAAATCTATCACCATCACCCGGCATGACTAGAAATAAAGCGAGAACACTCAAGTTGAAGGCTGCCAAGTTTTGCATTCTAAATTCTGCACTGTATTGGAAAGATCCTGGTGGCGTTTTGTTGAATTGTTTGGTGGAAGAGGAGGCAAAGAAAGTCATGGAGGATTTCCATAGAGGAGAGTGTGGTGGTCACCTTTTTTGGAAGTCAACAGCAAATAAAATTTTGAGAGCAGGGTACTATTGGCCCACATTGTTTGCTGATGTGTACAAGATGGTCAAACGCTATCATAAATGTCAGATTTTCAAAGGAAAAACGAAACTATAGCCTTTGCCACTTAAGCCTATTGAGGTGAGCGCTCCTTTCCAGCAGTGGGGGTTGGATTTCATTGGTGAAATTCATCCCGCTTCTTCCGGTCGGCATAGATGGATCCTCACAGCGACAGATTATTTCACAAAATGGATTGAGGCAACTCCCACCAGACAAGCTACAAATACGGTAATCATTTCATTTCTCGAAAATAACATCTTGTCTTGCTTTGGTTGTCTGAATAAGTTAATCATCGATAATGCAACAGCTCTCAAATCAAAGAGGATGGTAGAATTTTGTCATAAATATCACATCATTTTGGGTCACTCAAGTGCCTATCATCCGCAAGGCAATGGATTGGCGGATTCTTTGAATAAATCATTTGTCAACATCATCAAGAAGCTGCTGGAAATAAATAAAATAAGTTGGAATAAGAGGTTGGTCCATGCGCTTTGGGAAGATCGGATCAGTCAGAAGAAACCCATTGGTATGTCACCGTTTGAGCTTGTGTATGGAGTTGACACAGTATTTACCACCTCTATAGCTGCCCCGGTAGTCAGACTTCTTCAGGAGGCTGGCAGTGAAGAAGATCACATGCAAAGAAGGTTGAATCAAATGATCCACTTGCAGCAAACAAGAGAAGAAGTTTTCAAGAACACATCCAAATTGCAGGATAAAATTAAGAAAATCTATGACAGAAAATCAAAGGCAGATAAATTTCAATGGGATGATGTGGTGTTGAAGTGGGATATAAGGAATGAAGAGAAAGGTAAGCACGGAATGTTCGAGAATCTTTGGAAAGGTCCTTTCAAGATTGCAGCATATAGGGGTCAGAATTCCTTTCTTCTAAAGGAAATGAACGAGGAAGATTTTCTAGGAAGACCGATCAATGGTTGGCTTCTCAAGCGGTACCACTGCTGAGTTATCAACGTTGCTTCCACTATCATTGTAAATACCATTTTTATTTCAGTTTGGTTTCATGTCTGTCAAGTTAGTTTTTGAGTCATTTCAATGTCAAGTTTGAGTCAATTTTTCGGTCATTTTAATTTCATAAATGAGTCAGAGTCCTGTGTTGTTTGTCGAAATAATGACACCATAGCCCAATGGATGAAAGGCACTGTCTAGATCTTCTAGAGATCTGTTGTTCTTGGCACCTCCAAGGAGCTACCATCCCCCATTGGAGCCAATGTTAGAGTTGGTCTGGTCAGCCCTCCGTCAGAGATCAAAACTCTTTATGCATTTCATTTTTAGGTGTCCCGCTCCATTCATTCAGCTGCATTCCGCTAGGGTCATGCCATGATCTGACGGAGAAAGTCATGCTAGACATTTCCCCTCATGTCTGGCTCCTGCTGGCTTATGTCTTTGTGTCAAATAATCAAAAAGTCCATAATAGTCAAGGTCTGGTCCTTTAATGGACAAAAGTCATTTTTGGTCATTAGGTCTAGGGATTGATCAGTTTGGTATTTAAATATGTCTAGTAAAGCCATGCAGGCCAGAGTGATGTTCCTACAAAGTAATGATCCGCAGAGTTTCATCATCCTATTGATAAACTTTGACTGTTCTTCAAAACTCTGTTTTGAAGAAAAGTCAAATAGTGTCATTTGTGACAAAATTTTCAAAAAATCGTCAGCAAATTTCTTCAGATGCAGTCATGGTTTTCGTGGCTGAATGTCCTGCCATGCAATCCTTGCAAAGAGTGCCGAAAGTTTCATCGTTTGAGCTAAAATTTCAAAGGGAAAGTGAAAATCAGTGTGTTCTAAAGTCAATGAAAAAGTGTCAAAACATAACATTAGAAAAATGGGTTTTCAAGGAAGCAAAATTTTAACCCATCACTTCCAAGGCTATATATACAAGTTTTCATCAAAATCAAAGGCATTGTGCTAATCCAAGCCTTGGAGAAACGTTGCAAAAGGTGTGAGTGTGCATCGTGAGTGTTTGAGGGATTTGGAGGCAGTTTGAAGGAGCGCAGTGCATATACTCAGGGGCGCGGTGCACACAGAGCCTGCCCACAGTTCAAATTTTCCACAGGCGCGGCTCATACCCAGGGCACGGTGCACTGCGTTTTGCGCGTGACGCACACAGACCAAGGGCCGAAACAAGGTCAAATCACCTCCAAATTTTTGTGAAGCCCATCAAATTAAAAAGTAGGCTCTTTGACATCATTGGTTCATCAAGTTTTATAGATGATATGGTGGTTTATAGTGATGTTTGAATGCAACCAAATTCAATAAAATCAACCATAAGAAATCACCAAAAAACCATGATGGCTAGGGTTGCTAAAGTGGGTTTTTAGTGCCAAGGTTCCATTCCACCCATCATCTTCCCCTCACCTACCATTTTTCCTATCCTCCCTTTCTCATTTTTCCTAATATCCCTACCCTAAATTACTACCAAACCCTCTCACCTATCCCTCCACTATTTGGTCAACATAACATCCCAAACCCTACCTTGTTAAAACCCCAAACCCTACCCTATCGAAATACCCAAACTCCTCCCATATCCCTAAACAAATTTCTCCCTATAACCCCTATTCCCATTACATTACTCCCCTCCTAATACTCCCTTGTTTCATTGTTCCCCTTGGTGGCAGATATCAAAGCAACACCCAGCTTCACCATCATCAAAGGGGAAGCCTAAATACAGTTTATAAACAGCAGTCATGGCATCCGAGGTTTCATCAGAGTATGAGGTGGAGACCCACAGTGATACAGCTTCAAGAGAACAGGCCCCTAGGAGACATCACAAGAGTGGAAAACATGTTAGGGATGAGCCAAACACCCTCACTGAGTTGCAGGCATGCCCTCTTGCTATGTCTTGTTTCTAGCACTTAGTATGTTTTGAATTTTGTCACAGGGTGGAAAATGTTAGAGTTCATCATGAGTTGGCCCGTCTTTTTGCACTTCACCTACATGGAGGATAGTCTATCTTGGCTGGGGTCACTTTCACATTGACACCCGAAACCATATCAGTGGAAACATGCATACCAAACATTGGAGAATAGTGGCATAAGAAGAAGAAGGTGGAGAGGCATCATTATGAGCCTTACATTAAGGCCAGTTGTTTGAGTTAGCTTACAAGAGTCTTCCCGTTCAGATTTTTGAGAGATGAGTATGCTCCGCTCATGAAATTGATCATGAAGTACTTTAGTTGTGAGGGGAGGTCTTCTTACCTTTATGCCTATCACATTAGGTTACTCATGCACTTTACCAGGGTGCGGATGATGAACCTCCCATTTTTCATTTGTAGGAACATAGAGAGGATGAAAAATTTCATGCAGCATAAGACCCCTTAGCAGCAAGTCAACAGTGTTTATCACTTTGCTCTTATCCGGATTTTGGTGGACCATCAGTTGGGATTGCAGGGTATTGCTTGGGAGGACTTCATCTCCCATGACTTCTTCAGTGCTCCACAGGTAGTATTAGAGGCAGAGCATGAGATAGGTGGCCCATCTCATCAGTATGAGCGACATGGGACTGCTACTATGCCAATATACATCACCTATCAGAAAGGCAGTAGACCTTTGTTTGTAGCAGCAAAGCAAGTGTTATCTCCACCCAGGGTGGAAGGGGCCTCACTTCCGACATCAGCATCAAAGGAGTACGGCAAGGGTAAGGAGCCAGTACAGGAGGAAGGGCCATCAGGTGAACGAGAGACCGAATTCGTTCTCCTTCATGATGATGAGACAGATACAGAACCTATAAATGTAGAGCTTGGAGAGATCATCCAGGAGCAGCAATTAGTGATTGAGGCCTTATCCCTGGACTTGGAGAGGGATAAGTGGAACATGAAGTACCTGGAGCAGAGAAACAAATAGCTAGAGGATCAGCGGGCAATTATGGAGCTGCAAAACATTCGTGAGCATCGCTAAGTTGCTCAAAGGAGAAGGGTTGAGCTCACATCATTGGAGCAAGAGGTCAATGAGGATCAGGAGGCGCATCTTGAGAGCATGAACATGCACTTGGAGAGGCTGCTGGACAAGGCCAATCAGGACCTCGCCTTGCTGAGACACATGGCTTATCATTACAGGACACGAAATATGAGTGCAAGGGCCCGAATAAGGAGTTTGAAGGCGAAATTGAGGAAAGCAACAAGAAAGGAAAAAGGGGCAAAAGAGAAAGATCAGCTTTGAATCTTGGCTAAGGCTTCCTTGGCCCATCATAACACCCCATAGAGAACCTCCATCTCAAATTTCGAGAAATTTGGGGAATTTTTGGTCACATGAAAATTTTTTGGGCAAAACACGAGGTTTTTCTCCTTGCTAAAAATCTAGAGCTCAAAATGAGGAATGGTTTGCATTTTTGGATTCAACATGGAAAATCACGACTACTGGTGCTCGGAAAAGAAATTTGGGCAAGATCTGAGTCTCCAGGAGGTCAAAAACACCCAAAAAATGGCCTCTCTGCCCCTTTTTTGACACACAGGAAGCACTCTTGGGAGAATGAAGATTTGGAGGGGAAAAGTAGAACGAAATTCAAAAATTCCAGTTGGGTTAGAAATTAGACAGGACAGGCTTTCCAAAAAGCCCACTTGGGCACATTTTTGACACCTGAAAGTGCCCCAAAAAAGGCCCCAAAGTAGCACGGCGCACAGAGGAAAAATTGCAAAATTTGCTTCCGTTTCGCGAAATTTCAGTTCGCAACTTCTCCAAGTGGGCCCACTCATCTACGCTTCGGTTTTCTGGCACCAAAGGTGGAATTTAAAGCATTTTCTTTCCAGATGGACTTCTATCCAAGTGGCGAAGGAAGGCAAACTGTCACCCAAGCCAAATGTCATGTTTGTAGCGCTGCACCTATAGCTGATGGTTGGCTCTTCATCTCCATTTTGTAATGATCCGAGTAACTCCCCAACCCTTGGGTATTCTATCTCTTCATGGCACATTCTATATATTGTATGTAAGCTATTTGCAAAGGGTTGGTTGGCTCGTAACTTCTGGGAGACTGTGGGAAAGAAAATCTGTTTCTTCACTGTGTATTTTTGATAGAGAATTAATGAAAGGCAGCGACTCTGTTTCATGAGATTCTTATGGTTGTGAGTGTAGCAAATGTGTCTCTTTTGATTTCATATGTATTTCGTTATGTTTCATAATTCAATTCATGTTCATTTCCAGTGAAATTTTCTGATTTAGATTAGGTAGAATTCAATTTTATTGCTCTGCCTGTGGGAAAATTTCATGTTCAGTGTTTTTCTTCTGTTGAAAAGGATTCATGTAACTATGCCCTTTTCACTTTCTTCAGAAATCTATTCATTCCGCGTTACCTCAAACTAAATTGCTACATTTTCCGCTTGCCTCGCCTTACGGAATAATCTGTGCCTTTGTATTAAATTCTCTGTTCCTTGCTGACTGTTGGTCCCATACCATCCCAGAAGCTTGGTCATTCATGAAAATGGTTTCTTGTATCCCTATTCCCTTACTAGCCTAAGATCAATATTTCACTGTAAGTCATCTCAGACCATTTTTGCTTACATATTCACTGAGCGTGACTTGGAGAGAGCCCTCTCCTGTTCTGGTAGGGCTAGCTACCCTACTGAGCGTGGTTTGTGGTTACCCTAATTTTTTCCTTCCTTCAGCCTAAGGTAGATTTAGGTGCTAACATATACCAGGTGGTGTCTCGCCTAAAACCAGAAACTGTTGGTTTTATATGACCATGGAATCCACATGGTTGTGTAGACAATTGAGGAGGCCAATAATTTGGGCACTGACCTGTTAACATTGCTAGCTCATACCACTCACAAATTGAAATCCCTTTATGTTAGTGTGTTTAGTCCTTTTAAGAACTATTTTAGGGTCGAGCAAGATTCATGGATGGAAAAGAATCCAGAGTTGAGGTAAAAACATTTGAGCTAGATGAGCTTGTAAGTAAAACATTTAAATAGGATCTCACAACTTCTCATATCAAGGGTAGATTTAGGAGGACTGGTATATGGCCACTGATTGTTGATGCTCTTGTGCATGATATTATTTGCAGCTAGGAATTTGATGTGGAAGGTCGAGAAGAATAGAACTTAAAAGACCATGGCGATGCCCAATAATATGTTGATGGGCAGGAAGATGTTGCTACTGCTAAAGCTATGATGTTCCTCTCTGAAGGGAACTTCTATGGTGATGATGATGAACAAGTGAGTGAGACACAATTCAGTCATGAACCAATTATCAATAGCATGGACAACGTCACACCCATTGAACCACCTACTAGTTCTTCATGTAATATTCCATATGAAGAAGTTGATCATGAGAATGAAAATGAAAACTCGTTTTTAAATGATAATGCAACAACATTAAGTAATCAGTGATTGAGCATGCTAACCTAGGGGAACCCATCAGTGTGGTTGGCATAGGTCATGATGAATACCAACACATATATGTGCCATCCACCAATGAGGAAAGAATGGGCATGCATTCACAACTAGTAGAATTGAACACTAAACTTGTTCATTATTTTGTGGACAATGGATCACTAGAAGAAGAGTTTGTTCAACATGAAGTACCAGACAAAGTCAATAATGGGTGGAAATCAGTTGTCCTAGAGGTTGAATGGCAAGTGATAGTCTCTCAGGGGCATGTGAGAACGAAGCACCAAAGACTTTGTATGTTCCTAAAGCTACCGATAGAGAGAGAGAAGGTCTCATCAAGGAATTGAACAACAAAGTATCTATGTTTAGGGATAAGTTCACAGTTGCTCACCTCTAAGGACTATATGATTTTATTACTTGAGTCTCAACATAAAAAAAAAATGAAATTCAATAATCTAAATAGAGAAATAAGGAGTTGGCAAAGGAAAATAAATTTTCAAGGAATGCAACAGTAGAAGCTTGTGCAACGGAAATGTTGGAAAGATATAAAGAAAGGGAAGATAAGGAACATAATTTTTTTTTGGCAAGGCAAGAGATGGAGGCAAGAAAGGTTTAACAAGTGCTTGAAAAAGGATGAGGGGTGATAGACAGGGAAGACTATGGTCCAAGGCCATTTGAGGAAAGCACGATGATTTCCAACACTCTAGACCACATCTAAAAGCATACATTATCATGATAAGACCTGATTAACTTCCAAGTCCCTTGTTATTAGCCAAGGGTTATGCCCACCACTTATACCCCTACCAATTCATGTTTATATCCTATGTGTGATTATAGGAACCCTCCACTCAATGTTTGGGGTTAGTATCACTAGTGGACACTTGGGCTACTCAATCCCTCCATGGCTACAAGGATAAAATTGGAATCAAGCATATGTATGTTGGAATAAGGAATTACTAAGAGGGGGGATGAATCAATAATAATGATATTATTAAAAATTTTTATTGAATATGTGTTTAGTTCTTTTCTCTATTGTCTATTACTTATGAGATAATTCATTGATAAAGAAAGTTAGAATCAATATTAAGCATTCATATGTTCATACAATCTATCACATGAGCAAAAAACAAATATTGACACCGGTGTTTTCACGTGGAAACCCAAAGGGAAGAAACCACCAATTTGTTGTTGTTTATGATGCAAATTAAGAACCTACTTAATTACATAAGTTTATTTATGAGAAATGACTCATAGGAGGAACTGACCCCCTTAGTTTAGAAAGAAACTACTTTCCAAGAGACATCAACCTCTTCTGAATGTTGGCCACCACCTACTCTTGCGACTGTTCTAATTTTCATACAATTTTCAAACTAAAAATGGAGAAACATACAAATACAGAAAAATACCAATCTAGTTGGCTGCAGAACCAACTTCTTCTCTTGGTCTTCTACTATTTCACAGACTCCCTTGGCCTCATTCAACACCACCCTATCCTTTTCTTAAAACTTCATATCCTCTACTCTCTACCTTCTCTTGCACATGATCTCTGCTACACACCTTTCAGTTTTGCTCTTGCACTCGTTTCACAACATGCTCTCTACTCACACTGCTTAGATCTTCAACAACACACTCTTCCCCCACTTTTCTCAAATGGAAATCGATGGTTTTGATCCTATGTTGCACACTACACAATGTTGTATCTGCTACCTATTTCCACACTGGCCAAGTGTACCTCTGTATGGCTAATCCACTTGTTGTTGTGTCTGATGGATGAATTTTCTCAAGGAATTAAACATAACAATGGGATTATTAGTTATTCTCTAACTCCCTATGTAATCCTCCATACTGAGAATTTAGTCTCAGTCTGCCTTAACACTTTACCGTGACTTCCCATTCTTATTCATTGCTTCGCAGAGCTTGATAGTACTCAGGAATGTCCGCTCTCTTGCTTATTTAAATCTATAAGATGTGCACAAGAAGTAGGATCTTTCTTTCTTCATCTAATCAGTTCTTCTCTATGGATCGTTGTCCTCATTGCCTTGTCTCAACCTTTTTTGTAGATCCCACTAACTCCATAAACCATCTCTGCTGATTTCCATTTAATCTCTAGCTTCCAATCCATTCATCCTTTTAATTCTATGTATCATTGCATCAGAGACACAACATGTTGGAACTCATATAAAAGTAACGTTACGAAATCACAAAGTTCTGATACCTTTAACCCATTTTCGCTTAGCCCGTAGTCCCATTGGTCTCCACATGATCATGTGCCAGTTTAATATCGAAGCCTGTTTTATCCTAACATGTTTCAAATGCCATTTGCATAGGAGTTACAAGGTACTCAACCTCTGATATACTGACCTTTGAGATGACATCATGATTTCATCATCTCTCCACATGGCGCCCCCCAGTGGTGACACGTGTCACCCTGATTTTCCCCGTTAGGCCACTGAATATGCCAAAACAAGTTTCCACGTGTCCACCGTATTGCCACATCATGCTAACATCATTTTCCACTTCAGATCTTAAGGACCAATCGACTGCGACCATGTGTTTATTGGTAGGAGAGAGAAAGAGCTTCCTTGGTCCCTAATCTTGCACTGAATTCCTTTGTATTTATTCTCCTTTGTGAACCTCGAAGCTTCCAAGAAATTACAATCTGTAAGGACTTATGAGGTTTTGATATTCCGATGGCCTCGTCCTCTAATATAGCCTGCTCTGATGTTTCAATATTCTGATGGCCTCGTCCTTCAGTATAGCCTTCTCCAAGGTTTCAATAAGTCTCCTACTATGAGGTTCTGATTCGACCCTTTCTCTGAGGTTCTGATTAGTCCTTTGCTCCAAGGTTCTGATCAGTCATTTTCTCTAAGGTTAGGATCAATCTCTTACTCCAAGGTCCCAATCTAACCTTTTCTTCAAGGTTCGGATTAGTCCTTTGCTCTGAGGTTCCAATCAGTCCTTTTCTCTGAGGTTTTGATTATTTTCCTACTCTGAGGTTCTGATCAGACCTTTGCTTCGAGGTTTCATGAGACCTTTACTCTAAGGTTCAGATATTTTGACTCCTCTTTAGGATTCCAAAATCCTTAGTTTCAAAATTAATAACTTTTGATTCTCATGGCCATTTCTAGAATTCCATATACCATTGGAAATATTATTCAAATCAGTTTCCATTGGAGACAGTCTGATGCAGTATTTGAGCCCATTTTCAACCTGAAATATGGCTCCCAACCTGAAGTATGATTCCAACAACCTGGAGCCCCTATTCACCATATTCATCATTTTATGGCTTTTCCAAGAATCCTTCTACTATGGTAATTCTCTACCAGAAGCCTGCAACTACCATAAGATTCCTCTTGAGCATGGACTACCAATCACCATGATAATATAGTTGACATCAATGCCAACACACTCATAACCACTAGCCATCCATTCAATTCCAAATGTCCAACAATCTCCCCCTTTGGCATTGATGGAAACACCATAAGCTCCCCCTGAAGCTAGGCATGGTCTACACCGATGCCCCAATAATATTATACCCTTTTGGCATCAATAACAAAGAATACTTCTTGAATACTTCCCCTAAACCATTGCAGCCTACTCTTCCATTGATTCCACATCATGAATAGTTCCCAACGCCCACGGAAATGGAGTCATTTGGAAGGACGAGTCACAACTCCTATTTGCTACCTGAGATATACAAAGGGTTCTCTTCCGAATGGATTAGTAAAGATATCTGCAAGCTGGTATTCAGAGGTCACGTATTTAGGTTTGACGACATTTGTTGCAAATTGTTCCCTTAAGAAATGGAACTTGATAGGGATATGATTAGTCTTTGAATGCATGACTATATTTTTAGAGATACTGATGGCACTTGTATTACCACACATAATTCGAATAATATCAGTAAACTCTACCTGAATATATTTTATATTATGATTCATTCATAGAATTTGTGTGGAACAGGTAGCAGCAATAATATACTCTGCTTCAGTAGTCGATAAAGAAATGGAGGCTTGTTTCTTGCTAACCCATGACACCAAGAATTTCCTCAAGAAGAAAATTGCACCTGAGGTTCTCTTCCTATCATCAAGACTACCAACTCAATCAACTTAGTGTAGTCATTCAACTTAAATTATTTTCTTTTAGCATACCGCAGTCCATATTATGTTTTTCATTGAAGATATTTAAAAATCCTTTTAACAACAACAACATGAATTTCACAAGGGAAGGCCTAAAATATGGCCAAAAGGCCCACAACTTGCATGATGTATGGCATCAAATATGTAAAATACAATAAGCTTCATATCATGGATTTGTATTCAGTCTGATTTACCAATGGTGTCTCATCTTCTTTGCACAATTTACACCATGTAACCATAGGTGTGCTCAGTGGTTTGCAATCTTCCAGCCCAAACTTCTTTAGAGTTTTTTGAGATTTTTGGATTGGGAGATAAAAACTCCATTTGGAGACTAAGATATTTGCAATCCTAGGAAGAAATACAACACTCCAACGATTGATGTTTCGAACTCTATCTGCATACATTTTGCGAATTAATGCCCCAATTGTTCCATGTCGCTCCCAAATATTATGTCATCCACATATACTACTACAATTAGTAGATAGTCACCTCCAAATTTTATGTATAAATTTCTATCAATAGTACCCTTTTTAGAGCCTTGTTGTTGAAGGTATTTATCTAGCCTTTTGTACCAAGCTATGGGAGCCTGTTTGAGTCCATATAGGGAATTTTTCGATTTTCACATAATCACTTCATCTGTGGTGAGCATAAATCCTTATGGCTGCTCAATGTAATCTTCTTCTTCCATATTTCCATTAAGAAATGCAGACTTTACATTCATCTAATATACCTTGATGTTTTTGCGACTCGAGAGGGCAAGAAAAATTTTGGTAGCTTCTAGTCTTGCTACTAATGCAAAGGTTTCCTCGAAATTTACCCCTTATATTTGGGCATACCCTTTGCATACCAATAGAGCCTTGTTCCTTATTACTTGACCCTTCTCATTCAACTTATTTTTGAACACACATTTGGTCCTAATGACATTTTTCTCTCTAGGTATTGGAACAAGCTCCCAAGTGTCATTATTTTCAATTTGGTCAAGTTCTTCATTCATAACCTTCATCCAAAAGTTGTCCTCACTTTCTTGGTTTAGATTCCTGGGTTCAATATGTGACAACAATGCCAGATTTGCATGACTGGAACTACCAAAAATTTTCCTCCCGGTTTGAAAACCATGTCTTTGATCTCCAAGTATCTGACTCTCAGTATGTTCTTTTTGTACATACCTAGAAGGTGTTTTTGGCCTTGGAGTTGTGCTTGTTTCCTCACCTTCACTATATGAATTTATTTCTTCTTGATATGAGGAACTTGTATCTAGATTTACTTCACCATCTGAGTTCATGTTTATTTTATAGGACCGAGGTTGTGAAGTTATTTCATCAACTATCACATCAATGCAATCTTCAATCTTCTTTGTTTGCTTGTTGTAACAACTATATCCTTTACTTTACGCAGAGTACCCAAGTAATAATCCCTCATCAGCATGAGAGTCAAACTTTCCAAGATTCTTATAATTCCTTTTCATAAATCACTTTCTCCCAAACACCTTGATGTGTTTAACTCGTGTAGGTATTCCCTTCCACAAATCATAGGGAGTTTTATTACTATTATGCCTAAGCTGAGTTCTCTTTGATAGATACACTACTTGTTGTGTTGCTTATCCCCAGAAGATGTGAGACACATCTGCTTCATCTGACATTGTTCTACCCATTTCTTATATTGCTTTGTTCTTTTTCTCCACTACTCCATTTTCTTGTGGAGTTCTAGCCACTAAACACTGCCTCCTGATGCAGTGTTCTTCACAAAATTCTTCAAACTCTTTGATGTATATTCTCCTCCTCTGTCTGATCTTAAATGTTTCTAACTCTTAAGATCACAATCCATGTGGCCCTGGTAAAATCATCAATGACCAACATAAAGTACCTTTCTCCTCTTAGGCTTTTTGCTCTGGTTGGGCCACAGATATCTGTGTGAATTAGCTCCAGTGGTCTAGACGAAGAGAAATGTTTTGAATTCAAGTGAGTCCTATTCTACTTACCAAATTGACATGACTTGCAAATTGAGTTCTCAGGTCTTGACAGTCTCGGAAAACCTCTCACACTCCAAGTTTGCTGACTCTTATCAAACTGTCAAAATTCATATGGCCAAGTCTCTTGTGCCATAACCATGCTTCATTTTTCTTTCTTAAATAGCATTTTACTCTAGAGTCATCAAACACATATATATTATTTTGAGTTTGATTTCCTTTCCTACTAGCATTCCATCCTTCATATTGCAAACCTCGTAGTCCTTAGATCCAAAGGTCACATCATAGCCATTATCACACATTTGTCTCACACTAATCAAGTTGTGCTTGAGACCTTCCACATATAGCACATTTTTCTCCTTTGTGTTTTGATCAAGACTGAATATCCCTTTACCCTTAATTCTTGTTGGAGCATTGTTTCTAAAGGTGACGTTATTCCCTTTGTCCTTTTATTTTAGCAATACAAATTTTCTTTTATCTCCAGTCATAGCATTCAAACAACTACTATCCACATACCATTTTTTTTCTTGATTATGTGTTGATAAAGAAAGTCCATACTGCAAGCTCTTTTCAATTTTTCAGTTCTAATTCTCCTTATCTTTTTGGATAGCTATTTGTCAAATATTTTGGAACTTAGATAGGTATTCAAACCTTCTTTTGCACTCATTTTCCTTGGTACTTCTCTCTTCCTACTCTCATCTCATAAGCTGTGAGAGTACCAAGTAGCTAGTCCATCTTAAGATCCTTTAAATTGGTCATTTTAAATAGCTGAAACTTTGGCATTAAATCTCATGCATGAGATCTTAATATTTTCTAAACAATCATCTCTTCCTTGACTTCTTCATCAATTCCTCTAATCATATTGGTTACTTCAACAACTTTGAGGAAGTATTCTGGTATGTTTCATCTTCACTCATTCTTAAGCTCTCAAACCTCATTTTAAAGGTTTGAATTTAGTTTCACATGCTTGACTTTGTCATCTCCTTCATGACTCTAATTAAGCTTTACCCACACATCCTTGGGAGACTTACAATGCATAACCTTTACAAGTTATGATTGACTAAGACCAAAGAGAACGAAATTCTTGGCTTTAGCATTATTTCCATACAATTTTTTACCATTTGCATCAGTGAGAGGAATATCAGGGATATTGTAGTATACTAGCACTGAAGTCCAAACATCTATTACCAGGGACATAAGATACACTTCCATCCTTACTTTCCAAATAGAATAGTTTGTCCCATTTAAGACTGGTATTCTTCTTGAGTAAGCCTCTTGACTCTTTTTCCTATACATAATTCCTTATGTATCTACCTTACAGTGGTTAGATTGTTCCTAAAGGAACATAGCTCTAATACCAATTGTTGGAATAAGGAATTATTGAGCGGGGTGAGGGGGTGAATCAGTAATAGTGAGATTCTTAGAAAATTTTACTGAATATGCTTTTAGTTCTTTCCTCTATTGTCTGTTACTTATAAGAGAATTCAGTGATAAAGAAAGTTAGCAACAAGCTTAAGCATTCATATGTTCATACAATCTATCACATGAGCAACACACAGATATTGACACTGGTGTTTTCACATGGAAATTCAAAGGGAAAAAACCACCATTTTTTTGTTGTTTATGACGTAAATTAAGCACCCACTTAATTACATCAGTTTTTTTGTGAGAAGCCACTCATAGAAATGTGCGAAAACACTTCATATTTATAGGCACAATTAAGACCTAATTTTTTTATGAAACTGTGCTCAACCTTACAGTGCCAGGATTAGTTTTCAAATCTAAAGACAATTAATTTCGTATCTAAATACAAGAAGGAAGTTTCCATTGGACAACAATGTAACGACCCTAATTAGCATACTAAGAAAATAAACGATAGTTCTCTAATGAGATCCTTTAGTGTTATGAGTCCTAGGGTGTAGAAATTAGGTTGTAGATTTGCGACTTCTCATGAATTTTTAATGAAAATCACAAGACACAAGCCTACACTATTTCTCTGTGGACATTAATTCACAATTTAGAACAAAAATATGAGACATGCAAGAAGAAATAACATACATGAAACACATATTTTTATCTGGGGAAAGAAATATGCTAAAAATCCCAATGTATGCTTGCATTAATCAAATGAATAGAAATGTATTACAATTTCTTTGCTCAACTAAGCTCACCCTACAAGTGCAAAACCTATCTCTCTGCTCTCTAAAGGCCTATGACCCTAAGTTGGTTAAATTTTTCCTCGGCTTGATCTCCTATTTCCTTGTGCTATTCCTTTAGGAATTATCTCCTATTATTTAGGAAATTCCTCTAATTGAACTGCACAATTCCTTTATATTGATAATCTGACTACATATAACACCTATACAGTCAAAACTAGTCTACAAATGATGTTACACTGCCTTGGAATCTCCAACTCTACTGGGCAACTTGAATTATCTGCATGCACTATATATTCTGGGTTGATTGACCAGCTAACGTAATGATGAATGAGTTTGACCAAAGTCTCATTGCGGAACTTGGCCTTTCACTAGTTCCTAAAATAGTTGGAACTAGTTTAACTGAAAACAACCTGAGATAACTCACCTTGATTGCTACAAATTAGCAATCAGACATGTAGAACTAAACTCTAACTCCTCCAACTCAAATTTAGTGAGTAAAGTAGGTGACACAAACCGTTTCACACAAGTTGACATCATCCAAGTTGTTTGTTGATGTGGAAATTATTATTTTCTCAATTTAATCAAGGCAAAATCAAATTGAGAATTTCTTGCTGCAATTTTCAACATAGAGATCAACCATAAATTTTGACATTGGCAATGATTGCTTCCATAGAAAGGAATGCATAAGGCCTCCATATGAAGTCCCTAAAGAGTTTGACGATTATGCTCCAAAAAAATACAATTAAAATGGAAACTGGTGCTTAAGCATTGCTTCTAATAACAACATCCATATGTAAAACCTCACATAACACAATACTATTACAGGGCTGCTTGACTATGATTACCCAATAGTTTTTTGTTTCAATGAAATTTTCACAGAAATGAATTACGACACTTCATAAAATCTTCACAGAAATGTGTTAAAGTGCTTCATAAATATAGGTGCAATTAAGACTTGGAAATGTTATGAAATTACACTAAACCTTACAGTGCCACGATTAATTTTCTAATCTAAAAATAATTAACTTCCTATCTAAACAAAAGAAGGTAGTTTCCATTGGACAACAATGCAACAACCATAATTAGCATACTAAGATCTTATATGGTAGTTCTCTAATGAGATTCTTTAGTGTTTTGAGTCATAGGGATCAATAAGAATTGTTAGCATTGGAAGTGATTACTTCCATAACAAGAAACCAACAACTACAACAAATATATTGTACTAATTTGACTAAAATCATAGCACACACTGAAATTATTTTATTTAGAAAACCAGGTTATAGAAAAATAGCCACAATTTGTCACAAAAAAAAATACTAGAAAATAGCCACGTTATAGAAAAAAAGAACCCTAAACCACCAATAGAAATTTGAAACCCACATGCAACAAAGCCCTAATGTAGCAAAAACCCTAAGACACCAATAGAAATTCAAAACCCACATGCGGAAAAACCCTAAACCACCAACAAAAATTTGAAATCCACATGCAAGAAAATCATAATGCAGCAAAGGCCACATGCAGTAGAAACCCTAAACAACCAATAGAAATTCGAAACCCACATGCAACAAAACCATAAACGATCAATAGAAATTTAAAACCCACATGTAGCAAGAACCTTAAACCACCAATAGAATTTCAAAACCCACATTTAGCAAAACCCTAAATCACCAATAGAAATTCGTAACCCACATGCAGCAAGAACCCTAAACCACCAATAGAATTTCAAAACCCGCATGCAGCAAAACCCTAAACCACCAATAGAAATTCAAAATCCACATGTAACAAAAATCTAAACTATGAATAGAAATTCGAAACCCACATCCAACAAAACTGTAATTTAGCAAAACCCACATGCAGCGAGAATACATCTATAATTCCTGAATCGATGCATAAACATGGAGGAAGAAATAAAAAAAAATTCAAAGGAAACTAAAATCCATCTGATTGAATGAATTTGAAAATAGAGGTAGAAGAAATTGACAAGATTAAAATCCTACTGTAGAAGAATTTGTTGTGCTTCTTCCATGCCCATAGGCCACATGCCACAAGAACCCCAGGAGCTCGAATACTTTTAACTACAACTCGTAGAAGAATTTGTTGTGCTTCTTCCATGCCCATAGGCCACATGCCACAAGAACCCCAGGAGCTCGAATACTTTTAACTACAACTCGTAATACCAAGAATAGTGATGGTTGCCACCAGTGTTGTAGTAGGGTTGCGCAAGTACCACAAAGACAAAATGCTCAACTGCCGAACCCAAACAAAATAATGCAGTAGTTCAATAATACTCCACAACTCACAAGAAACAAAAACGCTAGCTAGCCCAAATCCCATTGATGTTTACTGTCGAACTACTCAACGTGTGGTCACATGCAAGGGAGACGTGTCGTACTGCCACCATGGACCTCTACGTGGCATTTGGAGGGGTCTAAGGGTGACGTCCAACTACCAGCGTCCCTCTATTATACCCAAGTCAAAAAGGATTGTGTAAAAGCCTAAGAGAAAAGTCATCATCAATGAGAAGTAAGTCAAAAAGGATTGTGTAAAAGCCTAAGAGAAAAGTCATCATCAATGAGAAGTAAAAGAGGTTGATGACCAAAATGTGATATTAGTAGACAATAAGTGACCAATATTAATGATGAGAAATGGGCCATTATGGACGAAGATAAAGTAGTCGTAGTCCACAGGGAGGAGGTAGTCGGCTGCAACATGTTACTTTCTAGTTTATAATAACTTTAGAATGGGAAGATTTTTCTTTTTTAAAATGAGAGAAATTTTGTTTAATTTAAGTTAGATTAAATGTTGATGTGAATGTTTAAGTTAAATTAACTATTCATGTTAAATGTTAAGTTAGATTAGGTTAAATGTTAAATTAGATTAGATTAATCGTTGATGTTGAATAGAAATTTGATTTCCGAAGTTTGGATGTTCCATAAATTACTATAATGCACAATTTTATTCTCACCCTCCATCCCCCTCATGAAAATTGAAGTTAAAATGTGATGAACACTAAAGCCCAGGTAAACGCACTAATTTACCCCTAAAGAATGAAATCTTAAACCACCGTATGTACCCACAAATTTACACATAGAGAACGAAATCTTAAACTACATCATTTATGAATCGTGTAGAAGAAAAATACGTCCTGGGAAACGTAGTTGGCTGAAGTCTTTTTCAATGACAATTCGTCCGTATGCGCATGAGGAGGAGAATTTCGCCAATCCCGCCGTCGACCACGGAATAATTTGAAGAGCCAGGGCCCCATGGCATATTCATCGGTTCTTGAATGGCCTACTACTTGCCAACAATCCATGAAAATTAATTATTTATTTTGTATATTCTGAGCATAATTAGGAACATGTTTATCAACCTGAAAAGTAATTATTACTTTTATATATTCTGATTATAATTAAGAACATATTTGTTAGTTGCCCACAATTCATGAAAAACAATTATTTCATTTGTATATTCTGATTATAATTAGAAACAAATTTACATTCCTGAAACTCATTGATTCCACTCCTCTATACACAACAGCAAGATAATGTTGTGCTTTCTATTATATCAACAACGTTATGAATGATTACTTGTAATTTGCGTTTTAAATTAACAGTTGCAAATCAATTCTAAATATTAAAATTCTAACGTAAGATAATGTTGTGCTTTCTATTATATAAACAACGTTATGAAGGATTACTTGTAATTTGTATTTTAAATTAATAATTACTTGTAAATCAATTCCAAACATCAAAATTCGAAAATAAAAAATTCTACATTAAAAACTATATTTTCTAAACTATTAATTTACAACAAACAATTAGTTAGCAACTTTATAAACCGTGTAATTTGAATAGCTGGTTCGCACTATAATTTGGATGGCTTTTCCTGCATTTTCAAGTACTGTTCCCTTTATAATAAACCAAAACAGTGACATCATCCAAATAAAATGTGACTTCGGACGATATAAAATATCATGGCAGCCTAAATTCAATCATTAGTGGAATATACAAATATTTTGAATCCACAGTGAATTGGGTTGGTTGAAATTGAAGAGAAATTCCACTAAGAATCCGAAGTTAGTGAGAAGTGAGATCTCCGTAACAACTATACCAGCGAAATCTGAGGGCAGCGCGCGGCAGATGGTTTCCAACACTGATCATAAAAAGTTAAAAAAAATATCATGATATGTTCCTCGGGTCAAAAAGAAATTGTTCGGTTTATGCACACTCGCGTCTATACGGTTTAACGATAAGACAGTAGTGGGGTTCATCATGGACTTTGAGGGTTGGGTATTTGACCTAACTCTCTTTGTGGGCCAAATGGCTGGAATCTCAGGGCTCTACGTTGACAAACTAGGTTTTAAACCTCGCCATGTTCACATCATGTAGCTGCTGAAGTTGAAAGGATAAAAATGGACGCCATGTGCGCGGCAAGAAAAAATGAATGCAGAGCAGGTAGGGCACGGCGAAACCACAGACAAGTGGGAGCGCACTATCCAACGACTCTAACAAACAACGACAATGGCTGGGAGAAATTTCGGTTTATAAATATGAAGCTCTTGTTCTTCTCCAGCTCGTGTTTTAGCCTGCTAAAGAGCTAATATAGTTCTTCCTGAGCTTGACATTATCGATAATGGCGCCCAGCACTAAAGTTGTGTTTTTATTTTTACTTGCCTTCAGTCTGTTTCTATGTAACATGGAGGCGCGAGAGAGCAGGTTCTTTAACAAAGAGCCTGCGTACGACAACCCCAATGGTGGATCAAATACCGCCGGGTACGGAGAAGGATATACCACCAAGGGCGTAGATAATGCTTACGAAGCCGGTTCGGGCAATGGCTACCGTAACTACCGTGGCGAGGGAAACGGTAATGGGTATGTATATGGCGACAGCGAGGCTTCCCGCGCTGATTTTGGAAGCGGAGCCGGCTATGGAGAAGCTGGGAGTGGCTATCGGTCCGGGTCATCTAGGTCTGGTGAGTACTATTCAGAGAACTCTGGTGTCGGGAACGAAGCTGGTGCCGGTTACAAAGAGAGCTCTGGCAAGGGCGCTGGTTATGGTGCCGGGTCTAGCTACCGTGGTGAAGCTTATGTTTCAGGTTCTGGCTCTGGCTCTGGTTCGGATTGGCGTGGGTCTAATGCCGGCTATGGGCAAGGTGGTGATAAATACGCTTCGGGTTACGGTGCACGTTCGGAAAGCAATGGCGCCTACCGTTCAGGTTATGGTGGTGGCTATGTCACCGGTGCCCATAGCGGTAAGGGCTACGAAGCGGGCTCTGGTGTTGGCAACGCCGAATACGTTGCTGACAATGGTTATTACAAGGAAAATCCTTAAGTCATAATCCGGGAATTGATAATAAGTCCTTATAAAGTTCCATCATGTATGTGAAGTCTATGGATGTTTTACTGAAGGTGGATGGGGACGCTTTGGTACAGCGGAATACGTAGAAAAATGTTTTTAGAAGGTAAATTTGCTATTTAGATTACAATGATATGAAGGGTAATATTTTCTTAATTTAGGATATATATGTAACTCCGTTTAAATCAACTTTGCTATATGAGAAAGAGCTGAACTTTTTGAACTTGCGTTATTTGTATAGAGAGATCCGTTGTCATTAGGATTTCAATTCCTTCGATTTGTTTTATCGAGATGATCAACGTTATATAATTAAGAGGGACCAAGCATGTTAAAATTTTATTACAAAGAATTGATCGACTCCTAGTCGATATACTATGGATATTTTTTGCAACGATGAGCACTATTCATAGTATTTCTCTAATCAATTTTTTTTTGTTAATTTTTTATAAATTTAATTGCTATAATTTTTTATAAATTTAATTGCTATAATTATATAACTTAATTGTTTTCTAAATATAAATAGAAATTAATAAAATATCAAAACATTTATTTTATAATATGTATACTAGATTATAAAAATTAAAAATAATAATAATAATTAATTAAATTATAAATATATTTCAAATTAATATTTTAATTATATAAAAAAAATTAGTACATGACTTATATATATATATTTTATGAAAATTTATTTCTATTTTCAATCAAAATATTTTATATATATATTTTACATATATTTTTTTTATTTAATTTATAATTTTTTTAGTTAAATTGAAAAAAAAATATTACTACTTATCTTAATCTTAATATTGTATAATTGTTACTAAAAATATTTTATAAAAGTTAAATCATCATTAATTTTTTAATTATTGATAATTAAACTAAAATAACAAAATTTTTATGTTAATATAATAAATTAAAATTTTAAAGACTATATTCCAAAATTTGGAATAAAAACACCTATGCATATAATTAGGTAAGTATCACTATGAAAATATGAGCATAGAATATAATTAGGTAAGTATCACTATGAAAATATGAGCATAGAATTGAAGTAACGAATCTGTACTTCGACCAATAAATGTGAACTGTGCAATGCATTTATGGTGCACTTGAAGTAAACGACGAATGTTTTGCCATTTTTCTAGTGGCCATTTTTATGCGATTGTTTCCTTGACGAGACGTTAAAAAAAACAAAAAATATCGTTGACAAACAAAGATCTATAGCACAAATTCAATCACAAGCATTTTGTCTCAATTGGAGATTCCGTGCATCCAACAGCTGGACAGGCCGAAAATATAATGGAATTAAGTTCGGGGCAAGATCTGCCCGAGGCACGTATCAATCGTTTTTATTTTCTATTTATAAGAATAAATTACATTGTGAGAAGCATTTCCATTTATAAGAATAAATATTTTGTGAAATGCATAAGCCTGGTTTTAAATCTTTCTCAGTGCTAATAGCATAGTAATCATGCACTCCAACTAATCCATTGACGGTTGTGTTTGGATTTTTCAGCTCCCTATAGGTTATTGATATGGCTCCATACATACATATTCATGAATAAAATTGTAAAATTGATGCTCAACATCCCACATAATCTATCTATTTGTTATATTAGTCAAATCTTAAGTTAGTATGATGTAACTGTGCATTCTCTACTTAGCTAGCCGAATTTAAGGCTATAATGGTATAGTTAATTACATTATTCTAACACTTTGTCTTAATTACATCCTTTCAATATTTCAACACTTATTACATGCATGGTCAATGGCTTTGTGAATATGTCAGTCTATTGGTCTGGTAACATACATGATTCTAAGTAAATATCATCCTTATTTACAAAATCTTTAATAAAATAATATATATTATCTATACGCTTGCTTTTTCATTGTTAAAAACATGGTTTTTTTGATACTTCTATTAATAAATTAGACGTGCTTATTTATATTTTCGTTGACTATAGTTAAAAACATTGGTTAACTACACTTCTTGACAAAATATTGTTGTTTTTACTACATACGTTTCCTTTGCGGATGAGAGTGTGAAAATGGGCTACTTTTTGGATGGCCGTGATATTACTCTGAACCATATTGGAAAACCTATGCTAGAGTAATCTACATATGAAAATAAATATCTATATAACCAATCAAAACATCATTCCCTGTCCTTGAATACAAAATGTCATATCATGTTGTTCAGTTGATGGATCTAAAAAAACGAACTTTCCAGTGCATGCCTTTAGGAGTTCCTATAAATCAAGCTAACCGCGTACATAATATCAAGTATTGTAGTGGTGGGATATATGATATTTCCAACAAATATCTTGAATGTTAGCGAATCTATATCTGCACACTTACTTTCTTTGATGAGTTTAGTTTTTATTGCTACATGTCCTAATGTTGCTATACAATCGATCACTCTAAATCTTTTTAATAATTTAGAGTCACATTTTGTTTGACATATAAAAATTCCACCTTCTGATTTAGATCGATGCGAAGAAAATGTTTCATCATTCATAAATTAGTTATTTCCGACTCCTTTTTCATAGCATATATTTAAAGTCTTTTACTGAAAAATATCTTGTAAAAATCATATTATTTGCATACATAAATAAATTATTAATATTCGACCAAATTGATTTAAATCTATGTAAAGTGTAAGCTTGTTAGTGCTTCGGTTGAAAATTTATTTGATCATATATGCATCTATCTTATTGTTCGAAGCTCTTGGAGCTTGTTTGAACCTATAAAGAACATTATTCAACATGCAGGGATTTTTTCATGTCTTTTTATATTATAACATGGTGGCTGCTACAAATAAATGTATTGTAAAATTCTATTTAAAAATGCATATTTGACATTTATTTGATATATCTTCCATTTATTTTGGGAAGCCAATGTTAAAGCAATTCATATTGTGTCTAACCTAGCAACATGTGCAAATGATTCTTAAAAATCAACTTTGAGTTGCCACAAAAAGCTCTTTGTCGCTAATCTTTCCTTATAGTTATCGACATCACCCTTTTTATTTAGTTTGTTTTTATAAACCTATTTTATTCCAATACATTCATTATCTCTGGATAAGTCAACTAGGTCACATGTTTCATTTCTTTCAATGGAACCTATTTTCTTATCCATTTCCTTGATCCATTTTTTTATGTTTGGTCACTTCCTCAAAAAATGTGGGTTTATAGGTGAATGCTTCATAATTTGAATGAGAGTCTAACTCTTCATATATATCCTGCACATTTCTCATCTTTATATAAGTCGATCATAATTACTACCAGATTGAGGACTTGGTATAGAAAAACCTAGCAGTTCTCCTTGAATTGAATTTCATGGAGTCCTTAATGGAGTGCTCATATTTGGTGATTGTACCTATGGACCGTATTGTTCAACATGTTCTTCTTCTATTGCTTCATTAGTATGTGGAATTGTTATCTCAATGCTTATGGGGTTGTTGGGCTTGTCAATACATTTTTCCCATCCCTCTTATTCCTTAAATTCTACATTTCTATTGATAATCATATTCTTGGTCATTTGATTGTATAGTTTGCATGGCATTGATAGGTCATTGTATCCAATGAAAATACATTTCTCACTCCATAGATCCAATTTCAATTTTAGTTGTTTAGGTACATGATCATAATTTATAAAACTAGAAGCTCTAAAATATCTTATGAAAAGGTTTATACCTGACCAGAGTTGTTGTGGAACTTTGTTTTTCACACATCTTGTGGGTGACCTATTGAATATTTTGTAGAACAAACTATTGCTTCTCCCAAAAAATCATGTGACAATTTTTTCTATTTCAACATACTCCTTACCATGTTCATGATAGTTTTATTTTTCCTCTTCGCTACACCATGTTGTTGTGTTGTATATTTAGTCAATAATTTTCATTTGAGGTTTTGTTGTTTATAAAACTCATTAAAAAAAATTTAATCATAGTTTGTCCCTCTATCGGTTATCAACACTTCAATATGGTAGCCACTTTCTTTCTCTACCAATGCTTTGAATTCTTTAAACCTATCAAATGATTTTGATTTCTTTCCAAAGAAGTACACCAAAGTCTTCATACTTATATCATTTATAAAAGTAAAAAAATAATAGCTTCCTCCAAGCGATTAATTCTACATTGGTCGATACAAGTTAGTATGAATCAACTCTAGTGGATCCTTTCCTCTATATGGGAAATTATTGTTATGGTACTTTTCAAAAATGAAACTGTCACACGTGCCAACTGGCTATGGACGGAACTTAGACTTCTTACCATCCTTTTATGTTGCAACAACTTAACACCATGTAAATTAATATTACCATATTTGGAATGTAGTAACCATAAATAATCAACGTAGGCTTCTTCTTGGGTAGATGAAGTATCTTATTTGTCAGAATTCATAATAAGCGGTAGGCTTCTTCTTGGGTAGATGAAGTATCTTATTTGTCAGAATTCATAATAAGCGGACACATCTGATTCTTGGTCATTTCAACTTTAACAATTAAATTCATACTAGGAGGTTTAGGATAAATGAAACACTCTTATCCCCTCAAGTGGACATTGTATCACTTTTAAGTGATTTGAGCAACATTAATTAGGTTATGTTTCAAACATGGGGCATAGAACACATATGGTATATGTTTTTTCTTACCCTTGTTTGGTCATGATGTTGACCGCTCCTTTACCGTTAACATTGACAATAGAGTTTGTGCCTAATTTAACTTTCGTGTTCATGGAATAATCTTAATTTGAAATCGAATCTATATTTTGAGTCATGTGATTATTATATATACTATATAAAAACCATACATCGTTTAAGGTTTCATGGGAAACAACATAAGTAAGAATAAAATTTATTAATTATTTATAGAGGTGTTTGTATAATTAGTATTTTGGTTTCATAGATCAATATTTCACTTCAAACATTTTTTTAGCATAATGACCTAGATTATTTCAATATTAACATCTGAGTCAAAGCATGGAGCTAGGCTACACTTTCTAGTAAGAGATGGCGTGTTTAGGTGGAAAAAAGATGACTCGATCAAGAATTTTAAGCTCTCGATCAAGTCATTTTTAAGCACTCAATCAAACTCCTTGAGTGCTACAAATGCAGCTCGATCTAGCATTAAAATGAACTCTCGATTGAGCTCTTATGTAGCCCCTTGTTAGGATCTTGATCGAGCCTTAAAGTCGATAATTCTAGAATTCATGTAAATCTCAATAATGATATGAAGAATTTAAAATTGCAAGCGTTAGATAGTTTAAAAAATAGCCAAATTTAGTTATTAATTACATTTGAGTAGGTAATTAACAATGGCATGATTTAATTTCTCATTACATTTCTAGCATTTTGGTGTATAGATTTGAAAAAGGATTCCATCCCACTTGCAATTGAAATTATAATATTCTTATATTTATAATTTGGTAACTTAAAAATTAGTTTTTAATATGGTTTAAATTTTCGATGTTATAATTTAAATAATAAATTGATTAAACATAAGAAAATTTATCAATTTGGCTTTAATAAATATATAATTTTTTATATGATGAAGTGTAACTCAAAAATGTGAATTTGACTCCTTATATTTTGTAAAATTCACCGAAGAGAATGATGAGCCATGATTTCCTAAGTCAAACACATACACACACATATATATCCACTTGTTGAAGGAATGAAATGAGTGCAGTAATAATTAACATAGTTTAAATAGTTGTAAGTTATAATTAATATAGTTGTAATGGATGCAATGTTATTTACAGTTAAAAGTCCCTCTCAATCTATGAAATGTGATCACATCCAAGTATATATATAAATTTTTACTATCTATTTTTTAAATAATGAAAAGATAAGGAAATCATAAATTCTAAAACATTATTTAAATGTGTATACAAAATTATTTTTAAAATAATAATATTATAAAATTTACAAAAATTTAAAGTAACGATTTGAAAAAAAAAATATATATGATTTCTTGTAATGATTAATGAGTAATCTGCTATAAAACCTTTATAATTAGTGTTTAGTTAGATTGTATTATATTGTGAACATATTTCAAGTTCATTGGGTAGTGACAAATTCATAAATGTTAGCTAGAAATAAATTTGTTTATTTTGTTGTTGTTGTTTTCATTTATTTATTATAATTTCATTTATTTTTATTGAAAACTTTTACATAAAAAAAATTATAAAATGATTAAGTATAAAAATATGTTATATTTAAAATCAAAACAATAAACAAATTGTCTTTTTTAAGAATTTCAAAATTTACAAAGAAAAGTTAAAATATTTTATTGAAAGTTATATATCTTATTATAATTATTTTCTTGGTAAAATAAAATAAAATTTGGATTTATAATTAAGGAAAATTAGAGTTTGGAATATATTCGAATATTTATAAAAAATATTTTTGTGAACTAAATAAAGTATATAATTCAGTTAAAGATAGGTATTGAGAGGCTTCACTAGATAATTATCATAGCTTGATAGAGCCTCTGTTTAACCACGGTAAGGGCTTCATTAAGGGTTTATTAAACCCTCCATTGAGCTATTTGAAATTTTACCTCAAACACTCGATTAAGCGCGATCTATTTCAAACTTTACTTCAAACACTCGATTGAGCATTTTAAGCACTTGATCAAGCTATTAAGGGCCTAAAAAATAGACTTTTAGCTCTTCTTTTGCAAATTTCTCTACAACACTATTTTGTACCAAAAATAGAGTTTTAGCTCTTCTTTTGCAAATTTCTCTGCAACACTATTTTGTACCATAGTTGACTCTTGGTAGAATTTGTCTTTCAGTGGTAGAGTTGATCATGTTGGAATCCTCTATCCAATGGAATATGAGTTTGACATTTTTGAATTCATTTGATATTTCTAATATAATTTATTTTAAGCATATTGCTTGAATATTTTTTGGATAGTTTCAAAGGGACTGAATAAAAAATCAATAACATAAGATATACAAAATGGAAATATTTAAGAGAAATACAAATATCTTTGTTTACCAGTCCTGTTCAAAATGGTACTCTTGGTTTTTAAATTTATTTAAATAGTCAAAACAAATCTTAAGCTAAGACACATGTATGCAAAATGCAATTGAAATATTACTTCGCCAACTTTGAAAAATAATAAATATATAAATTTTCATAAAAAACAATATGAAAAAATTAGTTCACTCCATGTAGATCATGCTTATATGTGTGTGTGTGTTAAAATTACACATTTTAGATTAAGTTATACTATGTGAACACACACATACATCTTAAGATTAGTGAAAATTTGCAAGGACAAACATTTTATTTAATGGAAAATTGAGATATTATATGACACTAGTTTTTTTGCAAAAGATATCATTAGGACAACAACATAATTCTCCACACATTGTCTTTTTAATCTCAATCAAAATTCACAATTCTTATATGAATTTGAGGGCTTCTATTTGATACAATGCTCATATGAATTCTGAGGGCTTTAATTCGATAAAAGAGTAAAATTTTAAGATTTCATCGCCACATTTGGCCGAAAAGTGTAACCCATATTCATGCATTCATCCATATAATCTTATTTTTATCATACATTTTTAGGTCTTTTTCCTTCTTCATCTTTATTCTTGTAGCTCTTCCTCATTGTCTTTCCATTTCCTTCCTCTTCCACCTCTTCCACTCCTTGTTCCTCTACCTATGGAAAGAGAAAATCTAGTCTAGAATTCATTTTCCAGTGAGAAATTGTTATTTCTATTTATTTTGGTTTCGGTGGGAGACAAGAGACCCCATCAATTCACCTACAAAGAGATAACTAAGATATTTTTCTTCTTTGATTTTCACAACTAAATCAATTTTTTTGGAAAGGGTTTTGAGAACCTTTTCGACTACTTTCAAATTTGATGCATCTTCACTACGCATATTCAACTAATTTACATTGATTATTACTCAAGGTTGAGCACCGATCTATCAACTCTAACTCTTTCATTATTATACTTTTAAAGTATCTTCACAAATTTTGTAGTTTCACTATCTTAATTTTAGTGGTACCCTAATAGGCGCTCTCCAAGATATCTGATGGGGCAGCCCACGTGATCCCGCTGTCAACGTGTTCCACTTGATGGGTGTACATACAGATAATAATGTTTAACAGAGATTTTTTTTTATATATGCAAATTGTTTAACCGCGTTGAATTAAATGAGGGTTATGGTGATTAGTACGATGGTTTTTGTGTGTTGGACATCTGTCCCTCCTTGGGATTCCACGAGCCCGCCTTGGTATAGGGTTTCACCACCTTCGCGCTCATTCGGTTCATTTGTTATTCTATCGGTCGTTTGTGCTGTGTGCTCTCGGCGGCCTCTCACAGCTTCACTGTGGATTTCATTTTTGTTTATGGTTTTTCTGCCTGATTCTCTGAGCTATGTGCTCTTGGTGGTCTTCGTGGCTTCAATGTGGGTTTCATTTTTGCTATCTTGCTTTACTGGTTCGGGACTCGACCTGGAAGTTTTTCCATTCATTCGGCAAGGTTTGAAACCCTGGTAAGGTTTTCTCCCTTCGTGGTCTCCTTCTCGAATGTCGACTGTTATGGTATGCTTGGTATCCAACTTGGTATGTCTTCGTCTTTGTGTGTCCTTGTCTCGGTTCGTTATCTGTGCTTTCCATGAGTCTTACAGTCGGTTGTTGGTTGCGTTGTTCCTGGTAATGTTTCTCCAGCTCCGAGTTCAATTCCTCTACGAGCCCGACAGAACTGAGGTGGCGAATTCCTTCGGTTCCTCCGCCAATTTATCTGGGTAAGTCCCCTGTTCTATGCTAGATATATGTGCTCCTTTTTTCTCAGTTGTCTAACGTCTTCGGCTCCTCATGAGCAGGGAAAAACCTGGAGGAGTGGTTGCAATTATGGCTTGCCTCCGTCAGGTAACTAGATATGTATTGATTGTTTTCTTCAACTTTCGATTCCCCTTTGTTCCATTTCACAAGAACTCATTTCATTTGTCGTTTCTCTTTGCAGGTAGAGCCACCCGAGGGTTTTGGCGCATGGAAACTCGGCCGTTCTAATTGACCACAGGTCGTTCTGTTCATTAGTTTTTTTTGCTTGGCTTTAGTGTTACAACTATAGGGTCGGTATATTATTGGCCTTCGAGCCGCTGTGTGTATTTGATTCTTCTGTAGTTTGTCACTATCGTTGGGTTATGGTAATGAGTTGAGGACTATGGGGTTTGGCTTCCGCTTGTTATAAGTATGAGTCATATATTTATGAACCGGGTTCATTCCTTTGTTTCGAACAGGACGTAAATGAGCAAAGAATCGGATGACTGTATTTATGCTTTCTATGAATTCAACTCTGGAACTGATTTGGACTATATTTATAAATTCGCATACCTGGTGTTTACAGAATTTGTTTGCTTATCTGGACTTGCAATTTCCGACTTCGTATCATTTGTTCACATAAATGATTTTATGTCTGATTGTTTGGTTGAGTCCGCCTGTAATCTGGGCGCTGTCACTTCTCCTCTGGTTTCGGTTATCTCCTCTTTCGTTTTATAACCTGTAGTGGTATAACAACAATCTCCACGAAGTAATTTTACACAAATTATTATACACAGTGTTTGGGACGCTGTAGGGATGAATGTGCACAGAAAATTTATATTTTTCTCCTTTTTATTTCTTTGTCAGTCGAACCCTTACATTGTGCTTTGTCCCTCTTTTTAATATCAGTGTTCTCAAACTGTCACTAACTGTTGTTAGTTATGTTCAATTGGTTACATCAGTTATTCCTCATACGGAACTTTTCATGGTCGTCTAGCATATTTTCTTTTCATGTTTTTATAACAGTAAATTAACTGTCTGGAAACAATGACTCTAACTAATTCCTACTGTTCCTAATTACAATTTACTACATTAACTTAGGCAACTAAATAAAAGAAGGAAATAATAAAAAAAAACAAGTACGCTATCCATTCAGTGAATTAACTCCTTCGTCCCCTTCAGAGACCATATCACCTTCACTGTTGTCTTTGCCCTGTCAGCCAGATGCTCCTGCATCAGGCTCCCAGGGTAAAAGAAAATCATGGCTCCGTTCCATGAGCTCCTCCACCGAATAGCCAGCCTTCTGTATCTGCGCCGCGTCGAGCCACGAACTGTCCTCCATTGGACGGTCTCTCCACTTGATGAGATATCGTAGATATTCCTTCCTACGTGTCTTCTTGGCTATCTGGGTACCGAGAATCCCTTCAATCTCATGGGATTGAGCCGAAGGCATATGCCTCATCCAAGAACTGTCTCCAACTTGGGTGTCCCGTTCTGGCCGTACCACACTATCTTCCTCTACTTGGGCAGTATATGGTAAAAGGTATGCCACATTGAAAATAGGTGATATGCCTATATCAGGTGGCAGCTGAATTTCGTAGGCGTTGGTTGAGAATTTACGCAAGATCTTGCAGGGACCAATTTTTTTAAATTTTAATTTATTATATGCGCCCTTAGGAAATCGTTCTTTGCACAAGTGTGCGAGGACCTCGTCTCCAACATTAAATTGTACTTCTCTCCGCCTTGAATCTGCTTGCTGCTTATATTTCTGCACGTTGTCCTGCAATTTTAATTTTACCTGTTCATGTAGTTCGCTCATTGCTTTGGCAAAATCTTCTCCATCCGCGCTTCTCCACTCCAATTTTCCCAAATCTCGCAGTTCATGTATTCCCCGAGGATGCATGCCATACAAGATTTGGAATGGGCTATGTCCGGTGCTACGATTTGGCGAATCGTTATAAGCGAATTCCGCCTGAGCGAGAGCACAATCCCATAACCGTGAATTTTCCCCAGTCAGACTCCGTAATAAATTCCCCAAACTCCTGTTCACCACTTCCGTTTGTCCATCATTCTGCGGATGATACGCAGAGCTGAAATTCAATTGCATGCCCAAATTTTTCCACAGGGTGTGCCAAAAGTGTCCCGCGAATTTTACATCCCTGTCAGAGACGATAGATCTGGGTAGGCCGTGTAATCTAAAAACCTCCGTGAAAAACAGGTGAGATACATATGTGGCATCACTAGTTTTTCGGCAAGGGATAAAATGCGCCATTTTTGAAAATCTGTCTACCACCACCATCACTGAGTCATACCCCCGCTGCGTTCTAGGCAGTCCCAAGACAAAGTCAATGCTGATTGAGTCCCATGGCCTACTCAGAATAGGTAGTGGCGTGTAAAGTCCAGTATTCTGACTATGTCCTTTCGCCAGTTGGCAGACTTTACACCTGTTCACATATCGCTCTACATCCCTGCACATTTTGGGCCAGTGATAAAAGTGTCCGAGCTGCTCCAAAGTTTTGTCTATGCTAAAATGACCGGCTAGACCACCACTATGTTTCTCCTGTACAATATTTTCTCTCATCGAACAGTCTGGGATACATAACTGTCCACCTCTGAACAATAGTCCTTCCTGCAAATTGTAGTCCAACCATGGACTTGTATTCCTCAACACGGGATCTTGGCAAGCTTCAAAGTCTTCTTTGAAGTCTATGTTGGTCTGGTACAAATCCTTTAGATGTTCGAATCCCATCACCTGTATTCTACTTTCCTGTAAGAGCAAAGCTCTCCTGCTCAAGGCATCTGCCACTTTATTGGCTTGCCCGCTAATGTGTTTTAACATGAAAGTGAAACTCTGCAAGTATTCTACCCATTTGGCATGCTTATGGTTTAATTTGTGTTGCTGCATCACATACTGCAGTGCTGAATTATCAGAAAATAATACAAACTCGTTGCCCAGCAGGTAGTGTCTCCAATGCTTTAAAGCTTGGACCACGACATAAAATTCCTTGTCATACGAGGAGTATTTCTGCCTGCTTTCGTTTAGTTTCTCACTAAAGAATGCCACCGATCTATCTTCTTGACTGAGCACAGTGCCAATAGCTATCCCACTTGCATCACAACGAACCTGAAAAAGTTTGTTAAAGTCGAGTAGCCTTAAGATTGGCCTCTCTGTAATCTTCCGGTTCAAAAGCTGAAAGCTGTCCTCTGCTGCTTTGGTCCAACAAAAAGGCTGACTGGACATTTTGATGGTGTCTAGCATTGGTGCGCAGATTTCATTGAAGTTCCTAATAAACTTCCGATAAAAACTTGTCAGTCCATGAAAACTACGTACCTCAAATAAGCTCTTTGGTGACAGCCAATTCATGATTGCCGTAATCTTTTCTGGGTCCATCTTCAATTCATTTTTTGCAATTACAAACCCCAAATAGACCAGTTCCTTCTGCAGGAAAGTACATTTTTTTAAGTTTATCAGCAGTTTGTTCTGCTGTAACTTCTCTAGCACCCTTCGAACATGTTGAATATGTTCTCCTTTGTTCTACTGAAAATCAAAATATCATCAAGATAAACTATCACAAACTTGCTAATAAATTCTTTTAACATCTCATTCATCAATCTCATAAAAGTACTAGGAGCATTGCTAAATCCGAATGGCATGACTAGCCACAAATACAACCCCTCATTGGTCTTGAAGGCTGTCTTCCACTCATCTCCTTCTCTAATCCTGATTTGATGATATCCACTCTTCAGATCAATTTTCATGAAATAAGCTGCCCCGCTAAGACAATCCATCATGTCATCCATTCTGGGTAGGGGAAATCTGTACCGAATAGAGATTTTATTGATAGCTCGTGAATTCGTACACATCCACCATTCTCCAGCCTTCTTGGGTGTGAGTATTGTTGGTACCGCACAAGGGCTCAAGCTTTCTCTGATCAGTCCCTTATCCAGCAACTCTTGCACCTGTTTACGAATCTCTTCATTATCTTTCGGGCTCATTCTATATGCTGCCTTGTTCGGTAGGCTTGCTCCAGGTATGAAATTGATATGATGGATAATTCTCCTCTTGGGAGGAAACTTATGTGGTAAGTCGTCGAGTACAATGTCCTTAAATTCTTCTAACAACTCCTGAATCTCTGTAGGCAATTCTGACTTTTCTGTGTTCAGCAACATTGTCTTAGTCCTCCTTACAATCGCATAATTCACCTCGTTTTCCTCGATCTTCTTAACAAACTGTTTTCCTCCCATTAACAATGCTTTTGTTCCACTTGCTTCTGTTGTATCCTCCTCTTTGATGGGTACAAGCGTATGCTTGACTCCATCTTTCACAAATTTGTAACAATTTGTCTTCCCATCGTACGTCACCTTCTGATCATACTGCCACGATCTCCCTAGCAGTATATGGCACACATCCATTGGCATGATATCGCAGACAAACTTGTCCTGGTATTTGCCAATGTGAAATTCAACCTCGCATTGTTCATCAACTAATAGTTGGTGGCCTTTCTATAGCCACGACACCTTGTAAGGTGTGGGATGCTTAAGTCGCTTCAATCCCAACTTTTCCAACATCTCGGTGGCAACTAAATTATCTGTACTTCCACTGTCTATGATCAATTTACAACACTTTCCATGTGATTTGCAAATTGTTTGGAACAATGCCTTCTGTTGGGTCTTCTCAGCCATCTCCTTGGCTAGATTCAACAATACTTTGTTTAAAACTAAAGCCTCTCCTATTTCTGCCACATTTTCTACCTCCCGGGGCTGTGCTTCAGCTTCCTCAGGCTGCGCAACAAATGCTCCCCTCTGGCCAGCGTGCTCGGCTTCCGGGCATTCGAAGGATCTGTGCCCCCACTTATGGCACCTGTAGCACTGGACATTAGTCCCCCTTCCGCGACCATTTCCTCTTCCCCGCTGATATGGCCGACCTCCTCTGGTGCTATCTCCCTTCTCTACTGTCCCTGAAGCTCTGGAGCTGCTGCCTTCTTCGCTGTTAGTGGTAGTTCTCCCTCTACCGTAGGACTGTCCTCGTCCTCTGCTATTTCCTCGTCCTCTCCTATTATTCTGTTTCCTGTTAATCTTCTCTTCAGCCTTTACAGCACTCTGAAAGGCTTCTTCTATATTTCGTGGAGAGAGAATACTGATCTCATCTAGTATTTCCAGCCTCAAGCCATTCACGTATCTCGCTGTCTTCTCTGGAGTATCATCAATATAACCAGCCCGCAAGTTTAGACGATAAATCTCCTATGTGTATTCCTTTACGGTCATACCTTTCTGTCTTAAATTCTACACTCGTCAATAAATCTCAACCTGATAGTCTTTAGGCAAAAATCTTCCTTTTAGTTTTGCCACCATCCTTGGCCACTTCCTTATCGGTAGCTTGTTCATCCTCTTCCTGTCCGCTTGGACACTATCCCACCATAAAGTAGCGTGTCCTTTTAACTTGGTTGCAGCAAATCTGACTCTTTTGTCCTCACTGATCTCTTCGTTTTCAAAATACTTATCTAACTTACTTACCCAATCTAGCAGAACATCTGCGGATAGACTGCCATCATAGTTAGGGATCTCAGGTTTGGGTTTGCTGCTGGCTAATAGTACCGATCTCAACAGTCTTAAATCTGGGGCTTCTTCTTCTATCCGTCCATAGTAGTTACTGCCTCCTCTTCACTGTCATCCCAAGTTCTGGGTCTCTTCTCCTTCCTGCCTCCACTGCTTCCAAGCAAGCAGTAAGGGCCCTCAATTCTTCCCTCAAGCCCTCATCTGCTACTCTACGCACACCTCTTCTATGTCCTCATCTTTGAACCTCCATCTCCCTTTTTTTTTCAACTTCCTGCTCTGATACCACTTGATGGGGCTAACCCACGTGATCCCGCCATCAACGCGTTCCACTTGATGGGTGTACAAACAAATAATAATGTTTAACAAAGATTTTTTTTTATATATGCAAATTTTTTAACCGCGTTGAATTAAATGAGGGTTATGGTGATTACTACGATGGTTTTTGTGTGTTGGAAATCTGTCCCTCCTTGGGATCCCACGAGCCCACCTTGGTATAGGGTTTCACCACCTTCGCACTCATTTGGTTCATTCATTATTCTCTCGGTTGTTTGTGTTGTGTGATCTCGGTGGCCTCTCGCACCTTCACTGTGGATTTCATTTTTTTTATGGTTTGTCCGCTTGATTCTCTGAGCTGTATGCTCTTGGTGGTCTTCGCAACTTCAATGTGGGTTTCGTTTTTGCTGTCTTGCTTTACTGGTTCAGGAATCGACCTGGAAGTTTTTCCATTCGTCTGGCAAGGTTTGAAACCTTGGTAAGGTTTGCTCCCTTTGTGGTCTCCTTCTTGAATGTCAATTTTTATGGTATGCTTGGTATCCAACTTGGTATGTCTCCGTCTCTGTGAATCCTTGTCTCGGTTTGTTATCTGTGCTTTCCACGAGTCTTACAGTCAGTTGTTGGTTGCGTTGTTCCTGGTAATGTTTCTCTAGCTCCGAGTTCAATTCCTCTACGAGCCCGACAGAACTGAGGTGGCGAATTCCTTAGGTTCCTCCGCCAATTTATCTGGGTAAGTCCCCTGTTCTATGCTAGATATATGTGCTCCTTTTTTTCTCAGTTGTCTGACGTCTTCGGCTCCTCGTGAGCAGGGAAAAACCTGGAGGAGTGGTTGCAATTATGGCTTGCCTCGGTCAGGTAACCAGATATGTATTGATTGTTTTCTTAAACTTTTGATTCCCCTTTGTTCCATTTCACAAGAACTCATTTCATTTGTCGTTTCTCTTTGCAGGTAGAGCTATCTGAGGGTTTCGGCGCATGGAAACTCGGCCGTTCCAATTGACCACGGGTAGTGACGTGCTGTTCGTTAGTTGTTTTCGCTTGGCTTTAGTGTTACAACTGTAGGGTCGGTATATCTTTGGCCTTCATGCCATTGTCTGTATTTGATTCTTCTATAGTTTGTCACTATCGTTGGGTTATGGTAATGATTTGAGGACTATGGGGTTTGGCTTCCGCTTGTTATAAGTATGAGTCATATATTTATGAACTGGGTTCATTCCTTTGTTTCGAACAGAACGTAAATGAGCAAAGAATCGGATGACTGTATTTATGCTTTCTATGAATTCAACTCTGGAACTGATTTGGACTATATTTATAAATTCGCATACCTGGTGTTTACAGAATTTGTTTGCTTATCTGGACTTGCAATTTCCGACTTCGTATCGTTTGTTCACATAAATGATTTTATGTCTGATTGTTTGGTTGAGTCTGCCTGTAATCTCGGCGTTGTCACTTCTCCTCTGGTTTCGGTTATGTCCTCTTTCGTTTTATAACCTGTAGTGGTATAACAACAATCTCCATGAAGTAATTTTACACAAACTATTATACACAGTGTTTGGGACGCTGTAGGGATGAATGTGCACAGAAAATTTATATTTTTCTCCTTTTTATTTCTTTGTCAGTCGAACCCTTACATTGTGCTTTGTCCATCTTTTTAATATCAGTGTTCTCAAACTATCACTAACTGCTGTTAGTTATGTTCAATTGGTTACATCAGTTATTCCTCATACAGAAATTTTCATGGTCGTCTAGCATATTTTCTTTTCATGTTTTTATAACAGTAAATTAACTGTCTGGAAACAATGACTCTAACTAATTCCTACTGTTGCTAATTACAATTTACTACATTAACTTAGGCAACTAAATAAAAGAAGGAAATAATAAAGAAAACAAGTACGCTATCCATTCAATGAATTAACTCCTTCATCCCCTTCAGAGACCATATCACCTTCACTGTTGTCTTTGCCCTGTCAGCCAGATGCTCCTGCATTAATATCCCTAGAATTTTTGTGGATCTTCACAACAAAAACCTTAGGGAACATGGTTTCAACTAATGCATTCTAGATGATATGAAATTTCTTTGCATTTTTCATTCTATCTTCTCTCAAATGATATCTGTGAGAATTCATTAGTTCTTTTGTCCGCTTAATTTTCCAGCTCTTAATATCTACGAATACATAATCCCAAACATTTTGAGGCTACATCATCAAGGTATCTACATATACATAATCCCAAACATCTTGAGCCTGCATCAACAAGGTCGTCATTTTTATTAACTACATTTATTAGTTTTTCCTATTTAAGGAGGAATAGGGGAAACGTTTTCGCTACTTGAACCCATTTCTCATGCTAGATATTTTATCTTTTCTTTTACATTCATTCACTAAGTTTCATGCACATCATGAACCCCTTCTTCTATGCAAGTGAATCTCTAGATGATGCTTATCACATACCATGATCCACCCGAATAAATTATAAAGTTTTCGTTGGTTGGCAGTACATGATCATATTTTAACATGACACAAATTACAAAAGCATGGGTTCATTGGTCCTAGAATTTTCCCACTATACATGAGGGGGGAAGATACAGATCATTTGTTGATCAATTGTTCACATGCAAGGCATATTTGGGGTAGGGCAATGGAGGAATTGAAGATTCCTTTGGCTGGAAATAAACAACCCTTGTACAAAAGCTTTCGATCATGGTTCATCTCTCATAGGAGGTACATGCCCCTCCCATTATATATTATATAGATTATTTGGTGAATTAGGAATTCTAGCATCTTTGATCACAAAATGGTGATTTTCAGAGAAGACATTATCAAGATAGTTTCGTTTCTCCACGAGATAGGATCAATGATCAAGTCTAATAAAAACTGGAAAAGGTAGAGATACTTGAGGAGAATATTTGATTGGGTTCTTTTAATGAGCCCACAATAGAAGGAAATGTGGATGTGGCATTTTTATAACAACTGAACCTAGTAATTTATACCATTTTTGGTCAGAGGGAGGAAGGGGTTCAAAAAACAAAGTAGAGATCACAACATTGTGGGGAGTCCTAATCGCAACAAAGCGGCTTGGGATAAACAAAATTCAGACATATGGAGATGCAAAAGGAATAATTGACTGGGTAAACAATAATACTAATTTCAATCCCCCCATACTTGAAAACTAGATGTCGAGGATTCAGAACCTCGTAAGGACTTCTAATAATATCCACCTCCAACATATATATACAGAGAGTAGAATTGGATAGTGGACCTCCCATCTAAAAGAGGTATTTCGAAGGAGACACATTATTTTTTTTCTCAGTCTTCAAGTAGGGTATAATGGTAAACACATGCAACATCAACTACTCTTAGGATAAAGTTAAAGACGGACCTGAAAATGAAGGAAATTTTGTATAAAGTAGACATTGAAGTATTCATTTCTAAAGATGTAATGGATTTAAGTTTCAGTTAGATTAGATAGACATTTTTAGCAGAACAAGACATAGAAATCTATGGGCATAGGAAAGATAGGAGAAACATGATAGGATAATATTATGAATGGAAGGTGAATTACGTATTATCCTTATATCTTTTTTTAGAGTGAAATTTCTCGGAAGGTGTACCAAAGACACTTCACTTAAGTCACTAGGTGACAAGTGACCCTGACAACAATTTGATGGTTTCTTATGATTCATATCTTCAATAAAAATAAAAATAAAAACCTGCAACAAAAACATATACGATCCATAATAGAAAGCAACAATAAAGATATCCAATGCAATAACCCAAATTGAAAGACTTAATTGAATAAATTCTTTATTGATAACACGTGGTGAAGGAGATCTATAAAAAGGGTATGTAAATCCCCCTCTGTGGGATGGGTCCTTTGATGTCCTTGATGCTTGAGTAATCAATATTCTCTCTCAATATGTGAAAAAACCCAAACAATGTGAAGAACTCAAATGGGAGCTCAAAAGAAAAGAGACAATAATGGTGATGATTATAATGATCATGGTGAAGCATGAATGGAAAACCCTCCTACTTATAACAAATTATTGGGTTATCCCTGAAAATGGAGAATAATAAAATAATATGAACCAAATCAAGATCTAATTGGGATACTTTACTATATTTATTGGAGAGGGAAAATATATTTAAAATGGTTAAATATATTTATTTAGAAATAATTAACAAATAAAATGATTTATTAATTATTTCGTGAGGATTAAGAATGGTGTGAAATTGAAATAATTATTAAATAGTGATTTAACAATTATTCCCAAATGGAAGTAAGGAATAATAAATAAATGGTGATTTATTTAATTATTCCCAGGGGATTAAGTAAAATGTGACAAGGAATAATTATTTAAACAATGATTTAATAATTATTCCTAGAGAAAATTAAATAAATAATGATTTATCTAATTAGTCTCATGGGTTTTTCTTTTAAATTAGAAAATAATTCAACAAAAGTGGTTTACTAAATTATTTTCTGAATTATTTTCCACAATGAAAGTGATTTTACTACGGTAAAATTAATCCTACATGGTGTATTTTGATCCACCTAGTTAGAAATGGTTAGGTGATAATTTTTGGTGATAACAAATTGCTTCCCAACGTACGCGTGTTGGGAAAAAATCGTATGATTGAAATATGTTGTAGGTTATAGTTCCACGAGACACCAAAGGGGAGTCAAAGATAGAAATATAACTAAGGTGATACAAGGATAGGGAAAAATGGAGGGGGAGATACCTACTAAACTGACAGAAGTATCCTTTTATGTGGGAGTACAAGATCTCAAATGAGGCAGGGGAGGCATTCCCATACCCGTCAAGATAACTGCGAACAAATAATAATGAAGAGTTAAGCAAAGTCTTTCGGTAGAAATCACATAAGAGAAATTTTTGGCCGACGCGTTTCGAACCAACAAGCGTGGCTCATCATCAGGACTAGATGAAGAAGCAGACCATGGGAAAGGTTTAAATAGAGAGCAGTGTAGATATACACTACATTATTTAAATGTTATTTTTCGAATACTAGTAATATTTCATTTTAATAAATTAAGTTAAATATTATTTTTCAAAAACTACCTGTTTAGTATAGCCATTACCTATTAATATTTTTAATAAATTAATAAAATAATATCATTGTCTAAATATTATTTTTCAAAAACTAGTTGTTTAATATTGCTGTTACTTAATAATATTTGTTTTTAATATATTAATAAATTAATATCATAATTTAACTATTATTTTTCAAATATATTCATTACTTGAAATTATGTCTCTACATTTCTCTCTATTTAAGCCTTTACAATGGTCTACCTCTTCATCTAGTCTTGATGATGAACCACACTTGTTGGTTGAAAACATGTCGTCCAAAAATTTCTCTTATGTGATTTCTATAGAAAGACTTTGCTTAATAATGATGATCCCAACAATATGGGACTAAGCTATAAAGTACATGATACATGATACACTGGCACCAATGGACCAAGAAAAGAATACAATGGATCCCATATACATAATGTGCTTGAAAAAACATAGGTCTAGGCTGAATACAATAACATCTAAGTACATGAGACATGATTCCCCTCAAACTGACATGGTGAGGGGGGATCACAACCAAAGAAGCCCTGCTGAACAGGAATGGGCTCTGAAGATCTGAATGGGTCATCTAAAGGATACATGCATGTTGTGGGCACTGTAAGCGATGAAAACCAAACCCATCACAACTATGGAACTACATATGAGGCTGCATCAACATTTGTGATCATCTGAGCATGTGGGGGGCTACCTGAAGGGTAACACCCTCATGAGGTCTCGAATATTTCACACACACTCTGGAATCACTAGGACAATCGTCTTGATCACCAAACCATCAAATGTATGAATCTTAGTCGTGCAATAAGGAGGTATTGTCGAGCACATGAGTAACAACCAAGTCAAAGCGAAATGATGATTCCCTTTGCTTGATCTAAGGCACTAAAAAAATATAGAAGATGGAACCAAGGTACAATACTATATAGACCACTCTTATGGAATAAATGTGATGAGGTTGACAGAAGAGGGCCCGCCGGAGTTAAGGCAATGTAGAATCCTTAACAAAGGCACGAGGAATCATACTAGAGTGACTAATGGATTGACACTAGGGATGATGATGGAAGGAAACAAGATGAGTGGAAGTCATTATTTCAGAGCATGATATGTATGGTTCAACTGGTAGCGACTGACTCGATTCTGAAGGGGATGGTCAATGGCACAAATGATGGCTTGTCAAAGATAGGTCAGTAGAGTTGGAGACCAACTATGAATAAAATGGGAGGGATGCGACACAAAAATTTATGTAACACTATAACTAGACTCAAGGGGACTTAGAACAGACTCCATAGATACAAGGGTGACTCGATGATTCTACCACACGGGGGAGGCTTGGAGGGGACCATAAAAACATGAGTAAATGATGGTTACTCATGACAAAAATCAACATGTTAGTCAATTAGTACAAAGGTAAAGTAGTACCAAAATATGGGTGGCTCAAATGAAGAATTCGATTTTAATAGGTGAGAAAGTGAGGCCCCATGGAAAAAATGGCTTCCTCGCGAAGTGTCAAATTACAAAAAAAAAGAGGGAGACTTGTTATAGAACTCGGTGAGATATTTCCAATGATGTTAATGATTCGTTAAATGAAGCTACAGTTTGGTCACAACAGGCGATGGAAAAACTAAGGTTTTCCTATAAAAGGGATTTTTCCCCCAAATCCAATTCATTTGGATAGTGAGATGTGGAGAATTTGGAGAGGACGAGAAGGTCCTAAATCTTGTGGAGATTGTAGCAGACAAATTGAATGTTGGAATTAGGATTTGTGACTTTCAGGTAGGTGGTCTTACTGGTCTAAAAGTGGCCTTAGTGCTTCTTGGAAGGATGGTTCCTGGTGAAGAATCAAGGTAAGAAAGGAAAACATGAATGAATTACTAGAGGATTTCTAGGATCATCCCCACCCACAAAGTTAAACATGGGAACTAGATGGTAAACGTGGTATCACATAGAGTAGAATGTTCAAAAATATGGGATCAAGTGTCTAATATGTGATGTGTACATGTATTGTTGAAAAGGTTAGTAGGAAAAACTATCCAAGGAATGAAAGTATAATCGACCATACCTAGATCATTAGGGATAGGCTAAGACTTACGTTAATCAAGTGAGAAGGTGGTTAGGGGCCATCATCCACCCAAGCCTGTGATATTCCCCAGCCAACATATGTAATGAAGGGGACTGATGTGGTATGCAAAGGTGGGAATGATGCCCCTATATAGATGAGTATGTGGAGTGCCATTATGTTCCAAGTGCTCAAGTAAGCCATTCACACATTTGGACCTACTGGCACAAGATCATGTAGAGGACCATGAGGAGACATAGGGGCATATGTACCCCCCATCATGCAATGGACATACTAGATTTATTTAGAGTAATGGACTCCAAAATCATTTTGATGATGTGGTATTCCATTTGTTTATGTTATGGATGTCTTCTTGTGGGAAGAACAGATAAAGGATGAAATAAGAGAAAGGAAATGGTGGATTACCAATATCATTTGGCACTACATATATGAATCAAATGGACTAAATTTATGGGTTCGCATATATGGTGTCACGATACCAAAGAGTGGATTCATATATAATGTACTGATGCTCACCTAGAAAACATGGGGGGTGAACAACAAAAGTGTTTAAGGGACTAGGTTATTCAGGTAAGATGGAGGGGTGATTAAATGGATCATACCTAGAATTATCTAAAGTGGTATGAGACTCTATCGGTTCTTCTATATGGTGAAGAATAATGGTACTAGAGTCGAAACTACTAGATGCACTACGAGGGTTGGGGAGAATTTATTACCCTAGAGTCTCGAGAAATGGATGCTCCTTTACCCAAACATTTTGTGGAAATGTAATAGCCACATGGGGAATGTGGTTCGAATTCATGGGTTCGAAGTAAGAGGTTATTGAATGAATCAACCTCACCATGGATGAAGTCTTTGGACTCCACAACATATTGGTCATGGGTTTTGTATGGAAGGAAGTACGAACAATGGTGCATATCATCCCAAGGATAATCAAGAGTGTTCATGGCTTCCATGATGTCTTCATCATAATGGAAGATGGGGGGATGGGAGGAAGAAAGACCACATGATGGAGAAGAGCTACCTGAGACATCTTCTTAAGAGACAAAGTTCACATATGCATCGTCAGGGCTAGGAAAAATATGACTAGTAGATGGAATATCTACCAATGTTGAGATCGAGGTGTTCATCAAAGAAGGTGATGTAGCCTCATATCAAAATACTACATCCCCCTTATCTTTAGAGTCCAATTGGATCTCTGAAGCTATGGAAAATAAATTATATTCTAGTTAAACTCTACAAGTGAGTTTCTCACTTACCTCTATGCCACAACCATCAATCTTGAACAGACTTCACCCACATCTTTGAAAATCTCAAACATGTTTTCAATCCACATCAATTTCGATTTCATTCCTAGAATGATTGAAATGCATCCTTGCCTTTGGAGAATTCCTTGAAAAGTGAACCTCAACAAATTAGAATTTACACAGAAATTTATTTTCTTTCAACAATTCCACCAGCAATGTCTAGTCATAAAACAATTCAAAATTCTCCGTTAATGGTTTGAATTTCGACTTGAAATTGATAGCCTCTCTATTCACACAGAAGAACTCATGAGATTGAATTCCGAGAACCAATAACACAACACCCCCGTAAACATAACAAGACATTTTTTACCACGCAATAATGCTTGAATCCTCAAAGAATATCGTAACAACAACTCACATCAATCTTGGTGTAGATGAACAAGCGGAAGCCCTTTGAAAGAGACAGTTGACATGTGTCAACGTTGCACAAGATCAGAACCACACTTCTAGTAGAACTCTCTCTTACTAGATAAATATAGCAAAATATCCTTGCCTCTCAATTCTAACAAGTGACTAAAATAACTTAAAACAATGAAAGCTTCCCTTGGTCTTGAGGGTTGTAAAGAGTGACAATGAATCCCCTGATCTACTAACATCTAATTCCACACCCTTCAAAGGAAGACCTTTCTGTCTTGTTCCCATTTTCTCGAAGAGTTAGATCTTCTAGAGAATGATTTTGCTGGATTTCTATGATCTTCGTTAATCCCAGGGTTCTAGGTCTGATTTGCAATTTCATTTATGAATTTTTTCCGGGAATTTGACTGTTCTAATAGAATCCATCTGATTCCTCTTTAAGAACTATGATCAGGTGAAATTCCCATTGTATAAACAAGAAACTAATAATATAACTATTTAACACAGGCTTTCACCACCTAGATCACAATCTTAACTAATTTAGGGTGAACAAAAAAAAACAAGAATTTTAACACAGATAGCTATGTACACAATCGTTTCTAAAATTAAAAGAATATGAAAATGAAACAGATTTTTTCCATCAGCCCTTGATGGATTGATTTACATTGAATTTTTTCTCACTCTCGCTCTTTGCTCCCCCCCTTCCTCCCTCAAATAATCAGTCAGAAAAGAAATGGAAATACAATATATCCTATCTCACAATCTCCTTCCACAAATGAAGGAATTTACTATATTCTAGAAATCAGATCCTATCCTAATTGAATAATCTAAAATATTTGGCTTGACCTCCACGTAGGCAGGATCAACTTGCCACTTATTCCTTTTTCTGTTTAGAATTTGGCAACAAATAACTACTTACATAATTTGCAATTAATAAAAATTAAATAACCAATTTTCCCTCCAAACACTCGTTAGCCACAACATGTGAACACACCATCACATTGCTGGCTAGGTCTAGATGCTCCTATATCAAACTCCTAGGGATGAAAAGTCTTAAAACCCGGTTCATTATTTTTGCCACTATAAAACTTGTTACTTTCAACTCTACAGTATTAATCCATGTAAATTGTCAATTCTTTCCTTCCGGGATGCTTCACCCACTTGATCAAATATCTCAAATTATTTCCTGTCCTTTTCATTTAGCTTACTACTCTTTTCTTATCATCACAATTCATTATTGGTTTTAGGTTACTAGGCTTCCACACCTTATTTTTTAGTTTACCATTACATTCACATGTACCGTTCTTTTCAGCCAATCTTCCTTTCTTCTTTTGTCCTCTATATATTCTATTGGAATGTCGTTGTATGATTCTCCACAACTCATCAAATTCCTTTTCCAATTCACTTCTCAGATGATGAATATTATTCTCCTCCATCTAGATGTGTTCTTGCATTTGAACATCATAATCCATGTGCCAATCTTTTCCCATACACATTTCTAGGACATACAAATGGCTTCTCCATTGATGCCCTGCTATAATTCCAGTTCCTTCTTTTGGTTTCTCATTCATGGCTTCATCACTTCTTACTTCAATTCCCGGTATACATGTAATTCCGCAAATTTATTGAAAACTAAGAATTCTTCCTGCTTGCTTAGGTACTTGGGATACCTCTTCTTCTAGTAACTTAATCTCTCCACCCTTAATGATTATGGAATAATATTCATCTACTTCTAAAATGTCACTGTTAGCTTCTTCTTTATCAATAACTCCCTGATGTACAATAGTATTCCTATTACTGCCATCCCTTGGACCCATTTCTAGTTCAACAGCTCCATACTATGAATTCAACATCATTCCATCTTTATGAGACATTCTAATCTCATCCCTCTTTACTTTGATCTGATCTTTAGAATCACTTCCCTATTTCAAATTCACTTCACATTGCCTTCTTCCTGCATATAAATCTTCACCAGAATCAATCAATTCATTATTCGCAAATTCTTTACCCTATTTTCTCTGTATGCCAACATTTTCGACTTCTTATTTTCCACATTTGTCATCCATGAAAACTTCTTCATTCTCATTCAGTTCTGATTTTACAGTCTAAACACTTATTCTTTGGTTTCCTAGCCTCTTCTCCAAAAGGCTTAACTCATGCCACAAACTCACCATCTCACTTGGAATTTCTCCCAAAAGCTCTGCACAATCTTCACTATCTTCATTGTCTACAACAACTATCAACAATTGTTCTTTACTCTAGTTGTCTTTAAGGTCAATATCCTTCAGTAACTATTTACCATCTACAAAGTCTGCTACATCAACCTTCAGTAGCTTCTCTCCTTTGGCTTCAATCCTCAATAGTTGTCCAATATCTGCATAATTCACTACAGACGTGTTTAACAACTACCCTTTCTCTTGCATCACAATATTATGTGAATTGCCTTCTTCTATCTTTTGAAAAACCATATCTTTGCTTTTCTTTTCCCCTATGACAACATTAAATAGGTGCCCTTCTTCAACGTATCATGCATTTACACACAAAATATTAGTTTCAAAACTATGAGACACTAAGGTATCCTCGAATAATTTAATCATCAATTCTTCCGGTTGACTTTCACGTCCAGAATACACCATAAGATTCTCCTTTAGTTTTGTATTAGTTTCATCAATTTTCCTGAGAAGACTATTTGTTCCATATTCATATGAATGGATATCTTCCTTTCTAAACATTTCTGTGATCTCAATAATTCCTTTGTCATCCTCCTTTTGACTTTTCCTTTGGATGTCATCCAACTAGACATCTTCCTCCACTTGATTGTAACTTTTCTCTCTATTCTTCATATGACTATGTCCGATAGTCATCTTCCTTCCTGATTCGATGATAACGTTACAAGAATGTCTTCCATCTCTCTTATATAAACTACCTACATGACCACAACCAGTCATCTTTTCACCTGTTGATATGATGGTTTCCAATAACTACCCATTTTCCCCAAAGTTTACATGACCTGCAAGCACACAACAATTATCATTTTCAAAACCATAAGGCAATGTATTTTCTTTTGTGGTCTCAAAGTTCAACTCTCTCAACTGGATTTCATCCTTCCAAGGATCCATGGAACTATTAGCTAGTCCTATTTCCTCAACCTCATCATCACTCTCACCCAAAATAGATCCTTTTCCAGGTTCACATAGGTAAATTTCTTCCTCAGCATACATTTTATACTGCAATTTAGCTCTTCTGATTTCTATTTCTAACTACACCATTGTTTCATGTCTCAGTCTACTCTTCAACTGACTCCACTTGAATCTTTTCTTTCGAAGAACCTAACCATACCTTTGGTTTTCCCTGTATGAATTCTCTCAACACTTCGAGCTGCACTTTCATCTCAGCTAGTTCTCTATCAAGTTTATCCTTACTTGATCTTTCATAATATCCCTTAGAACCTTTACTAGTAGCCACAATCTTCTTTCCTTTGTGAACTCCTCTTTGTTCACAATAGAATACAACCAATCCATCTCTACAAGCTGACTCCATCAACCTATGTGTAGATACCCCACCAAGATTTTCCATGCTTAGTCTTCTACTGGCATCCCTGCTGATTTCTTTCTTCTGATTGTGACTTCTCTTTGAACCCTTAAGTTAACCATTAATGGTCATCTCTTCTTCTTTCTTTTATGCAATCATCCTAATCCACCTTGTGAGCTGCAACAACCTCTTGTATTTCTGTAACAATTGTAATACTTGTTCCCGGTACCAAGTCATCTTCTTGGTGACTCTTCTTCTTCTAGTTTCTTCACACAGAACTTCCTCTTGAGCACTCCTGCTCCTCAGCTTTCAAAGCTGCCAGGCTACTTATTTCCCAATTTCTTACTTATTTTGGAGAATTACAAGTATTCTCTCTTCTTAAGAAATTTATTTTACTATCGGGTTCAATCACAAACCTCTTTACTCTACTTTATCCACTAAAGCTTTCTTTATGCTTTAGCACCTAACTTTACTCATCATTTCTTCTAGATTTCAACTAGATAGATTCATGGCAAACTTCTCATTCCTTATTGCTACTACCTGCAACCAGTTAATCTCTTCACAAATAACTGATAAATAAAAATAATCACCTTTTGGCCACATATACTTCAACATACACTACCGATGTCACTTACCTTCACTACCATCTTGCTACGGACTCCTTTGGTCACACTGTTCCTTGTTGTCTTAATTTTTTTCTATCTAGAACACAACAGTCCTAGACTTCCAACATTTACTCAATTTGGTTATTTGGATAGTCACTCTTCACTCATTACTTCACTCATGCAACCACTTCCTCTGCTGCAATTTCTTTTGTCTTTTTAGGCTACCTTAATGACTCAAACTACCTTGCTCTGTTATGCTCGTTTGATGTATCGCTGCTCTATCTCAAGGATGTATTAATGTACCTTTTCAAAATTCATTCCAACATGTCGTCAAAATAATCCATAACTCATCAAAAATAATTTCATAACAATCTGAACTTTAACAATATGTACACTATAATTTTATGACAGACGTCATAAAATTCCTTTTGTTGTTTCTCTAAGAGCGAACCTGCTCTGATACTGAAATGATGTAGCCTCACATCAAAACACTACATCCCCTTTATCTTTAGAGCCAAATTGGATATTTGAAGCTATGGAAAATAAATTCTATTCCAATTAAACACTGCAAGTGAGTTTCTGACTTACCTCTATGCCACAACCATTGATCTTGAATAGAGCTTCACCCACATCTTTGACAATCTCGAACAGGTTTTCAATCCACATCAATTTCGATTTCATTCCTATAATGATCAAAACACATCCTTGCCTTTGGATAGTGCCATGAAAACTAAACCTCAACAAATTAGTATTTACACAAAACTTTATTTTCTTTCAACGATTCCACCAACAATGTCTAGTCATAAAATAGTTCACAATTGTGCATTAATGGTTTTGGATTTTGACTTGAAAATTCCAGCCTCTCTCTTCACACAAAAGAACTCATGAGATTGAATTCCAAGAACTAATAACACAACACCCCTGTGTTGGTACCATCCTATGACCTTCTGTTTCCTCCTAAAACATATCATTTGCCTACTTCTTTCCATCATATATCTCTTAGAACCCTTGGAAATTGATTAGTTAATAGTCCTATAGTTATTAAAATGCATTGAAATTGATTTAGGAGTTTTATGTTAAAGAATTAGGGATTTTTGGTAAAATGGCTACAGGAAGTTCCAACATCCTGTAATTGGTTCATTGTTTGACTTGTGGCATGACAGCTGGGCTAGAATGAAGGGTAGGGATGAAAAGTAGAATGTCCAAGCATGGACGAATACCTATCCTACAGCAGAATCGACCCTCCTACATGCGCGGTCAACAGTGGTCAAAGTATAGCATGTTGGCGACAAAGGCAGCAACAGCAAAGCATTCTAAATTGATTTAGTTTTTTTCCTTTTTGAAATCAGTTTAGGATAGAAACATTTTAAAAATGTCGACATGACAAAAGCGGCAACAGCCATATCATGAATGTACATTCATTTTCGAAATGTAAGGGTTGTAAACACATATGTAAATACAGTCCTGTGTAATCAATGTATTGGTAATCGTTGTATCGTTTGAAACAGAGTTTGAACTTAATATCAAGAACACAGTTACAGTTACGATCTTTGTCTTGTTGCGTTGATTTGATAATCGGTTGAACCACAGTCCAGTATACCTTCGGAACGCGGACAGGCCCTGCGTTAAACTGGTATACTGTTATTTCCTTTTCATTTGCAACGTAGGGTATTACATGACATGCACAGTAATTAGAATTGGTTATTGATTTCAATCGAATGCGTATGGTTTATGTTTATGAGATCGCTTGAACAGTTCATCACTGGGATCGTGAATCGTATCCTGTAAGGGAGTCGATCCTCTGTTGTCCTCTAAAGCAATGTTATGAACTCTGATTTCATTTCAATATATGTTTATAATTTCCATATGTCTTTAGCTTGCATGAATATTAGTGAATGCTGAGTATTTGTTAAACAGGGGTTTCGTGCATGGTGTCTCTGTAAGGAGATTGAAATCTTGGTTTCAAGTGATACATAGTGTTTTAATTTGATAAATGAATTGAGTGACAGCGTGGTAATTAGGTAGATTAACTGAGTGACCTAGGTGTTTGGGTGATAGGTAACATACCTCAGTCTTCCGTAAAGAAGTCCTGTGACCTACCATCACAACCACTTAGCTAATAATCCTTTATGTCTATATACTTTAGACGCATGCCTCTAAGTATACGCATCCTGGTCGATAATAAATATAGCCTAGTCTAGCACCCTAGATAGGACACTACATTTTGGCGCCATTGCCGGGGAGGCGTACTTAAAGGATTTAAAAAGAAAAAAACTTCAATAAACAAAAACAAACAAAAACACAGTTAGAAATCATGTTCATTTATGCCTAGATTTAGAGACAGTCAGGGTAGATTCGTAAAAACCCCCCACCATCTAAAAACTAACCCATCATCATCAGGAGCAGACTCTTTAGGGAATACAACACCAGCTGAGGAAGTCATCCAAGCATTAGAAGAAAAACAAAAGTCAGGACAGAGACTTACTCTCATCGAAAGGCAAACTTTATTCACACATAAATCACAGAAGAAGCACTTTCCTAGATCTTCCACACAAGGAGAAAGTAGCACAGTGACCGAACAATCTTTCTTTAATCTCCTCTATCAAACAAGTGACACTGACACAGAGAGACCTATTAGAATGGCTGAGGAAGGAGCTGGATTAGTACCACATCAAGGACAAGGAGATGAAGAGGAGTCAACTTTTAAGTTTCCTATACATGAACCACAAGAAGATGATGAGATCAAAATGAAAAACATACCCCCATCCGTGCTACCAAACTTTTATGGTATGGCTTCGGAAGATCCAGACTCATTCTTGTTCGAGTTTGACATTGTATGTCGAACATATGGCTATACAGATGATGCTCATAGGCTTAGACCCAGCGACATTAAAGCAATCAGCCTTAAGATGGTTCATGAGGCTTGGTGAGCATGCTATAGTTGATTGGGATGGCATGAGGAGAATATTTCTAAGGAAATATCAACCTTATTGCAAATCCAAAGATTCTAAAGATGATATCTTTAGAATGAGCCGGCAAGAGGATGAAACCTTAGAGGAATACTTAGAATGGTTTGTCTACAACTTACAAAAATCCAAACACCGAACTATGCCTCTTGATCTGATCCGCACAATATTCTTGAAAGATATCCGAGAGGAATACATGGATGATCTTAACTTGATGGGCAAAGGTGACATTTCTGCCTTACCCTTTGAAGAAATCGTTGAGTTGTGCGAAAAGTACTCAAGGAGTAAAGCTAAAATGGGAAAAAGAACCCTGTCATCCAAAGTCACAAAATCTGCCTCCGCAAGTGTCACAAGGGCTGAAATAGGGAATCTGTTAGAAGAGTTTAAAACAGATCTGTTAAGCACCCTAGGGAACCAAATTGACACTTTAAAAGCTAAGAAGAAACAAGAAGATGAAGATCAGATAATGACTATCTTCTGCCCAAAATGCCAAAAGAAACATGCATTAAAAGACTGCCCACTAGAAAACATCCAAGTTTGTGCTTTCTGTAATGAACATCATGATATGTTTAACTGTCCTAAAGTTAAGGTTTTGCAGAATTGTAATATGGCAGCCAATGCAGAGATGGAAAACGTGTATTACATGGGCACAAAAAGACCATGGCAGCCAAGGCCAGCACCTCAAGGTATGTTTCCAAATCAAAATTTGCAATTTCCTATAAATGATCAAATGTATGCACAGAACTCATGGAATGTACCCATGCCATGCAGCACCAAAACCAACCACAGCAACAATGGAGACCATCCCAACAGTACTCTCAATCTTATCATACATACCCTCAATCATACCCACCATATTCACAACCATATCAGCAATACCATCAGCCGTATTCATCACATTCTCAACCATACCAGCAGTATCCTCAGCAAGTTGTTTATCAGCCTCAACCTACTCAACAAGCACTGCCTGCTCCTCCACCAATAAATCCACCACAACTACAATTTCCAGCTAACTCACAACCTCCCAGACCCACTCAAATTCCTGCTCAAACTGTCCCAAATCCAAATAATAGAGCAGAGAGGCCAGCCTACAATGTAGAAGAGGGAACCTCATATTCCACACTACCCTTGCAAAATATCAACTTCAGGTCTGGTAGGGTACTCCACAAAGATTCTCCAATAACAGATAAGCAAGAAGCAAACACAGAAAATGAAAATGAAATGAAAAATCAAAGAAAACCAAACGATGATACCAAAGACAAGCAGATGCAACCACTGCATCCACCTTTTCCAGACCGATTGGTCCAAATAAAACCTCCACTGTCTATACCACAGTTTGATGTCTTAGATGAACTCAAGAATGTCTACATAAAAATTCCACTGCTGCAAGCTATAAAAGACATTCCCATCTATACTAAAGCCATCAAAGACATATGCCTCAGGAAGCCTGCTAGAAAAAGGATTGATCCTCAAACCATTCATGTTATAGGACATTTAGCAGGCCTTATGACCAATACCATCTCCATGGAAAAGTATGTTGATCCTGGCATTCCCAAAGTGACCACCATCATTAACAACATACAAATTCCAAACACTTTGATAGATCTTGGGGCCGCAATCAATGTCATGACTCTTGAAACCATGAGAACACTCCAGCTCATAAATTTGCAACATACAACGATTTTTCTAGAACTAGCTGATAGGTCTAAAGTGATTCCTGAAGGGATTTTGGAAGACATAATTGTCTCACTGGACTCTTGGGAGTATCCAGTGGATTTCTTAGTTCTTCAACCCAAATCCAATTTAGGAGGGCACCCTATCATCCTTGGTAGACCATGGTTAGCGACTGCTGATGCATTCATAGGATGTCGATCGGGCAACATGATCATTTCAAGAGGGACCGAAAGAAAACAACTCACTCTTTATCCATCCGCACAATCACCAGCAGTAACACACAATTTGTGGCTTGATGATAAATTCAATGATAAAGAAGAAGTACAATCTGTTTTTAGCATTGACCAAATCTATGATTTCCAAGAACAAGACAATAATGATTTGGTAGAATTATTCCTTTCTCAACCTGATATGTCCGAAAATTTGAGAAATGACCAATATCATGCTGCAGATGTACTTTTGGCCCAAAACTTTCAGGAAACATGCACCATTCAATCTTTGCAAACCACATTTCACGACATTTTTCCAGTTCAATCCATCACCAACACACAAAGTCAGATCATAGAGATTAGTCGAGGGAAAACTCTGAACATAGGCAATCACCTAGACTCATCTCAGCAAGAGAAATTGATTCGACTATTGAGAAAATACCAGAAAGCCTTTGCTTGGGACTACACTGATATGCATGGGATTCACCCCGACACATGCACTCACCATATTTATACAGATAGCACCATCAAACCAGTGAGGCAACCACAGAGAAGAATGAACCCCATGCTCCAAGATATTGTCAGAGAAGAATTGCAAAAACTTTTGAGAGTTAATTTCATATATCCTATTTCTGACAGTCAGTGGGTATCCCCATTGGTTATAGTGCCCAAGAAAAATGGTAAGTGGCGCATTTGTGTTGATTACAGACAGCTGAACAAAGAAACGCTCAAAGATTATTTCCCACTACCATTTATTGACCAAGTGTTAGACACCCTAGCTGGGAAATCATCATTTTCTTTTCATGATGGTTTCAGTGGCTACAACCAGATCAGGATAGCCTCAGAAGACCAGGACAAAACCACATTCACCTATCCTTGGGGCACTTATGCTTACAATGTTTTTCCATTTGGACTTTGCAACGCTCCAGCTACATTTCAGAGAGCTGTGTTAGCTATTTTCGCTGATTTAATTCATGATTGTGTTGAAGTTTACATGGATGATTTTTCAGTATATGGCAATTCATTTGAACATGCATTAGAAAACCTTGAGAGAGTTTTGAAAAGATGTATTGAAGCTAATCTGTCCCTCGGCAATGAAAAGTGCTTCATGATGTTAAACGAAGGGATAGTATTAGACCACTATATTTCTTTTCAAGGCATCAAAGTTGACCCAGCAAAGATCCAGATCATTGTTGATTTGCCAATTCCACAGAATCAAAGAGAGGTAAGAAGTTTCCTTAGGTATGCAAGCTATTACAGAAGGTTTATTGAACATTTTAGTAAAATAGCTTTACCTTTGTTTAAACTTCTAACCAAAGATGTACTTTTCAACTGGAATGAGAACTGCCAACAAGCATTCGAACTACTCAAAAAGAAGTTATCAACCGCACCAGTCTTGAGAGGGCCTAATTGAAGCCTACCATTTCATATCTTTACAGATGCATCTGGCACTGCAGTGGGTGCCTCATTAGGCCAAAAAGAAGAATCTTGTAATTATGCCATTTATTTCATTAGCAAAAATCTAACACCTGCAGAGTTAAACTACACAGTCACAGAAAAGGAAACACTTGCCATCATATATGCTGTGAATAAATTCCGAAATTATATAACTGGTTATGAGGTATTTGTACATACTGATCATTCTGCCATTAGACATTTAATGAATAAACCAATAACTAGTGGCAGAGTTACCAGATGGTTATTATTGTTACAGGAATTTAACATCACAGTGTTAGATAGACCAGGCAAAGAGAACCAGGTGGCAGATTTTCTTTCTAGACTGCAAAATCCAGGTGAGGTTATTCTGGTTGAAGATTCTTTTCCAGATGAAAATTTATTTGCAATTTCCATAGTAAATCCTTGGTATGCTGATTTGGCCAATTATTTGTCTACAGGAAGGACACCTCCACACTTTACTGCAAAGGAAAAGAAGAGACTAGTCAAAAACAGTGCTAGATATTCATAGCTTAATGGCGATTTATTTTACACTGGTTATGATATGATCATTAGAAGATGTGTAAGAAATGATGAGGTAATTGATATTTTAAAATCTTGCCATGATGAACCGTGTGGTGGGCATTTTGCAGCTAAGCGGACAACATTCAAAGTTCTTACTCTTGGATACTACTGGCCATCCATTTTCAAGGATGCCAAGAAGTATGTGAAGAGTTGTGACAGCTGCCAAAGAATGGGCAGGCCAACAGCTATAGATGAGATGCTCCTTCAGCCCCAAATTCACCTAGAGCCATTTGACAAATGGGCTCTAGACTTTATAGGACCCATTAACCCAACCTCCAATGGTAAGAAGTACATCTTAGTATGTACTGATTATGTCACAAAGTGGGCTGAAGCAAAAGCACTGGTTAGAGCCACCGAACACACAGTGGTAAATTTCCTTTTTGAAGAGATTTTTGTAAGGTATGGAGTACCAAGGGAAACAGTGACTGATCAAGGTACTCAATTCCCCTCAAAGCTAGTGAAGGACATCACAGACAAATACCAAATCAAGCATAGGAAAAGTACCCCTTACCATCCACAAGCCAATGGGCAGGTGGAATCCACAAACAAAACTTTGGAAGGGATCATTACTAAAACTGTGGCAATGAACAGGAAGAATTGGGAAGAGAAGCTCAAAGATGCACTCTGGGCTTACAGAATTATGTGGAAGGATACTACAGGATTTACACCATATCAGTTGGTGTACGGCAAAGAGGTAATGCTTCCTATTGAGTTTCAAATACATACTTTTAAACTGGCTGCAGATTTGCAAATTGACTTGGACCAAGCACAACAAGAGAGAATTCAGCAGTTAAACCAGCTGGATGAAATGAGGCAGCAAGTAGAGGAAACCACAATCCTCATGCAAAAACAAAGGAAGCAGTGGCATGATACACATATCAAGAAGAAGCAGTTCAAGGAAGGTGACTGGGCTTTACTTTTTGACTCTAAATTCAGAGATCATAAAGCCAAGTTTACCACCCATTGGATGGGCCCATACCAAATTATTCAGGCTTACGACAATGGTTCAATCAAGCTCAAAACTATTGATGGAGAAGGTCATTCCTTTACTGTCAATGGTCATCGCCTGAAACTATACACTAAGCCCATCAGCAAGCAAGATTTTCTCCAAACAGTATCTCAGCAAAGAGAGGTTGAGATATTGCAGCCCTCAGCTGCAGTATCCCTGCCTTAGTTCATTTCCTTTCAATTTAGAAATTCAAAAACAAAATTAAAAAAAAAAAAAAAATACAAAACAAAAACTAAAAAAAATATAAAATAAAAAAAAAATGGGTTAGATGTGAAAACCAGCCTCTGGCACATTCTAACCCCGAATTCCTACTTGAAAACCAATTCGTTGGCGGGTAAGAATTCTCTTTCTTTTGTTCACTATTTGAATTATCCACTGAGTAATGACTTGAGGACAAGTCAAAACTTTAGTCGGGGAGAGAAGCATCAGCATTTTGTTCTCTTATCTCTCCATTGTAAATTCTTAAAGATTTCTTATCTCATCTCCTCACTATACATCTTCAAAGTAGTTTGTTCCAGCATTCCAGATTTCAATAAATAAGTTGTTTTGTCATTGTTTTATCTCAGAGGGACCTGGTTATAAACATTATGCAGGGGGACGTGTTCTGTCCAGAAGACCATGCTACCAACACCAGCAATAATGGGACCTGTTTAAGACACATAGAAGGGACCTGTTAAAGAGATTGATACTTCAGGGCTACTTCAAAAAAGTTTCATCAAGTTCCTACAAGGATTCACAAGTTGTTGGGCACCAAGACTCCATCAAAAAGCCAAGCTCAAGGAACTTGTATACATATAAGGAGCTGCATGAACATCTTCAAGATTTCAGAGGGACCTGTTGCATTCGAATCTATTCAGGGGACCTGTGATGAACAACAAAGAATAGTCAGCAATGCCAATGCCAATGCCAATCCTACTCAGCATGTCAATGCAACAATAACCAACAAAAGTGTAATATGTTCCTTATTCTTAACATTTAATTTCTTAGATTAATTTTTAATGTTAATTTTAATGACTGTGACTGTTATGATCGATTTCAAGGGCACTACATTTTCCATCATCCCTTATCTCACTGTTAATTCTTATCATCTGTCATACCCCAACCTATTTCATACTTCTAAATCCATTACCCCTTTTCATATCAACCTTGTTATGCCAACCGCACCCTACAGTCATACCAACATCTTCCATTTGGTCGAGTACCAATAGAAATAGGACACGTGGTGGATTGTGTTTTAAAAAAAAGGGGAAGGAAACAAATGTTAAAGCGGGCCTATTCATTGTATTCCACACGGCCGAATTATGATTCCACCACCCGACGTGGTCAAATGATTCAGAGGACTCCCTGAAATCATACCCCAATATTGCATATACGCTTCCAGCGCTCCTATGATGACATCTATACAAGCGGTACAGCCATTCCTCTGTTCCAAAGGATGAATACGCTATGAATAAGGATTGAAAGCAGTGAGCGCCACAACGAGGGGAATATAACCATTCAGTTTTGACTCCCACCAAAGTCACAAGATAGTCGACCGACAGAGCATCATATTGGATATTAAGGGAGCGACACACCAGGTAACAAATTGAAATTTCTTTGTTGAAATTACTAGAGCACGACCCTCTGCCAAAATGACCAATAGGGTCGAGCCGAGCATGTTTGACAGTTCTCAATATCATGAAGATTGCATTTCGATTCTCAGAGAGATACAGTGGTTGCCCTTTTTAGAGAAATTTCATGGAAGTAATGAAGAGGTTACCAAACAATTTGATTTCACATTCAATGGAGAGAAAGCCCTGATAGGTAACTTCTCATTCAGGGTTTCAGAGGATACCATAGCCCAGTCAATAGGGATTAGCCCAGAAGGGGAGAAGTACTTTAAAACAAAGCAATTTAAAGAGAAATCGTGGACTCAATTTATGTCTAGATCCAGAGTCTCATCAGTTAACTGGAAGAAAGGTGTTCCAAGGAGTTGGTTGATGCATCCCTGGGATGAGATGGTCTACATTCTCCAAAAATTCGTAACCTGCGAAGGCCGTTATAGTATTGTCTATCTATACCATATTAAGTTACTGCTACACTTGAAAAGACAATGTGTTATCAGCCTACCATATTTTCTATTACAAAGCTTAACCAAGATGTCGAAGACCATTCAAAAGCAGAAGGGAAATGAGGACAAGAGCCTATATCACTTTGGCTTAATTAAATTCTTATTGAGCATGAATTGCAAAGAAGAGGGAAAATGTGGAAGGAGTTCTTAGCTGCTAATCAAATTAAAGATGAGGAAGACAAAGAAGAACTGCAGGAGAACTCAGGCTTCATGAAGGATATCGATGAAGAGATCCCAGTATCCAAAGCCAGCAAGGTACCTCCACCTATGAGTAGCATAAGGACTAGGAAAATGAGAAAAGAAGATGCTCAGAAGGCAGAGCAAGATAAAATTTTCACCACTTATTCAAGAAGAACAAGGAGAGCACCGAAAGCCCAGTTACAAGAAGACCAGCTTGAATCTAATGCACCTATACCAATGGATATTGAGAGTAGTGACCACTCACTACCAGGACCAGGAGCTGATATAGAGGTTGAAAGCCATAACAGGCAAGAAAAAGGTTCACCACCTCCCATTAAGAAACAGAAGAAACTGGAGAAACAAATTGAGAAATTGATGGAAGAACTCATGGAGGCTAATATGTTAGAAAATGTTATCAAGAAAGAAAATGAGATGCTCTGAACGCAGAGTAAAGAGACTCAGCAGAAGAATGAAAAGTTAAGGGAGCGAATCAGTGAACTTGAGGCTGAGCAAACGGATATTTGTAAATGGGCCACCAAGTGGTACAACCAGAAGAAGACCCTCAAAGAAAAATACAAAAGATTAAAGCAGGAGCTCCATGGTCAGAAAGATTCCCAAGTGAAAAAGAATGTGGACACATTACTAAAGGCAGCAGAGATCCAGGCAGGGACAGAGTTCAAGGGAAGCACTTCGGGGTTAGCATGAGGACATGCTAATTCATTAAGTCGGGGAGAGATGTTGGTACCATCCTATGACCTCCTGTTTCCTCCTAAAACATATCATTTGCCTACTTATTTCCATCATATATCTCTTAGAACCCTTGGAAATTGATTAGTTAATAGTCCTATAGTTATTAAAATGCATTGAAATTGATTTAGGAGTTTTATGTTAAAGAATTAGGGATTTTTGGTAAAATGGCTACAGGAAGTTCCAACATCCTGTAATTGGTTCATTGTTTGACATGTGGCATGACAGCTGGGCTAGAACGAACGGTAGGGATGAAAAGTAGAATGTCCAAGCATGGACGAATACCTATCCTACAGCAGAATCGACCCTCCTACATGCGCGGTCAACAGTGGTCAAAGTATAGCATGTTGGCGACAAAGGCAGCAACAGCAAAGCATTCTAAATTGATTTAGTTTTGTTCCTTTTTGAAATCAGTTTAGGATAGAAACATTTTAAAAATCTCGACATGATAAAAGCGGCAACAGCCATATCATGAATGTACATTCATTTTCGAAATGTAAGGGTTGTAAACACATATGTAAATACAGTCCTGTGTAATCAATGTATTGGTAATTGTTATATCGTTTGAAACAGAGTTTGAACTTAATATCAAGAACACAGTTACAGTTACGATCTTTGTCTTGTTGCGTTGATTTGATAATCGGTTGAACCACAGTCCAGTATACCTCTGGAATGCGGACGGGCCCTGTGTTAAACTAGTATACTGTTATTTCCTTTTCATTTGCAACGTAGGGTATTACATGACATGCACAGTAATTAGAATTGGTTATTGATTTCAATCAAATGCGTATGGTTTATGTTTATGAGATCGCTTGAACAGTTCATCATTGGGATCGTGAATCATATCCTGTAAGGGATTCGATCCTCTGTTGTCCTCTAAAGCAATGTTATGAACTCTTCTTTCATTTCAAAGTATGTTTAGAATTTCCAGATGTCTTTAGCTTGCATGAATATTAGTGAATGCTGAGTATTTGTTAAACAGGGGTTTCGTGCATGGTGTCTCTGTAAGGAGATTGAAATCTTGGTTTCAAGTGATACACAGTGTTTTAATTTGATAAATGAATTGAGTGACAGCGTGGTAATTAAGTAGATTAACTGAGTGACCTAGGTGTTTGGGTGATAGGTAACATACCTCAGTCTTCCGTAAAGAAGTCCTGTGACCTACCATCATAACCACTTAGCTAATAATCCTTTATGTCTATATACTTTAGACGCATGCCTCTAAGTCTACGCATCCTGGTCGATAATAAATATAGCCTAGTCTAGCACCCTAGATAGGACACTACACCCTGCAAACATAACAAGTTGTTTTTTCCCACACAATAATGCTCGAATCATCAAAGAAGCTCATAACAGCAACTCAAATCAATCTTGGTGTAGATAAACAAGCGGAAAACCTTTCAAAGAGATAGCTGACATGTGTCAACATTGCACAAGATCAAAACCACACTTCCAGCAGAACTCTCTCTTACTCGATCAATATAGCAAAATATCCTTGCCTCTCAATTCTAACAAGTGACTGCACTAACTTAAAACAATGAAAGCTGATCTTGGTCTTGAGGGTTGTATAGAGTGACAGTGAATCCTCTAACCTACTAACATCCAATTCCACGCCCTTCAAAGCTAGACCTTTTTGTCTTGTTCCCATTTTGTTGAAGAGTCAAACCTTTTGTAGAATGATTTTTTTGGATTTCTATGATCTTCATCAATCCCAGGGTTCTGGGTCTGATCTACAATTTCATTCATGAATTTTTTTCTAGGAATCTGATTGTTCTGATAACATCTATCCGATTCCACTTTAAGAACTGTGATAAGGTGAAATTCCCACTATATAAACAAGAAACTAGTAATATCACTATTTAACGCAGGCTTTCACCACCCAAATCACAATCTTGACTAATTCAGGGTGAACAAAAAAATACAAATTTTAACACAGATAGCTATGTACACAATCATTTCTAAAATTAAAAGAATATGAAAATGAAACAGAGTTTTTCAATCAACCCTTGATGACTTGATTTACATTCCATTTTTTCTCACTCTCTCTCTCTCTGCTCCCACTCTTCCTCCCTTGAATCATCGCTCGGAAAAGAAATGGAAATATAATATATCCTATCTAACAAGATCCTTCCACAAATGAAGGAATTTACTATATTTTAGAAATAAAATCCTATCCTAACTAAATAATATAAACTACTTGGCTTAATCTCCATGCAGGGAGGGTCAACTTGCCACTTATTCCCTTTTCTGTTCAGAATTTGGGAACAAATAACTACTTACATAATTTTCAATTAATAAAAATTAAGTAACCAATTTTCCCTCCAAACCCTCGTTAGCCACAACATGTGAACACACCATCACATTGCTGGCTAGGTCTAGATGCTCCTGCATCAGAAGGTTCAACAGAATCATAATGGGATACATCAAGGGAGTTCCAAAATATCAATCTCATGGATGATGACAGGTAGAGAATGGTAGCAGTATTATCCATCATCTCAACATCAAGGGGAGGGATCACAATGGGTGTTTGAGAGACCTCTTGTTTCGGTATAGGAATGGGACCAGAATTTATAGGTAGAGGATAGGTGGCCTCACTATGAGTGGTCTCTAATTCATAAAGCACCTAAAGTGTATCATGAAAATATTCGAGATGTGTATATCGATGAGAATAATGGCCATAATTATCACACAAATCACACCGATGATTCATGTGTAATGATACATTCTTCTTAGCTGAATCAAGTAAGGTGACATGGAACTCAGGACTGTTAGAATTAGGGAAGGTATTGAAGACCACATTATTGACATGAGGGAGCTAAGGACAATTATTGGTGGAATGACCAATAAAAACATACAAAGCGCACAGAGGAATAAGCTTTGGTGGCTTAAGAGGAGATGGATTTGTTGGGGGTGCCTTATCTTTGGTTCCCTTTTTCTGGGCTTCCCCCCATCGCCAGATGCTTTTGCAATAGGAGTAGGTTCCTATTGAGGTTGTTGTGTCACTAAAGCAAAGGAAGGTATAGGAAAACCAAGTTGGACCGAGGTTAAAGTAGTTTAAGGTTTGAGTTGATTGGGTGGAGTGTTTGCGGGAGGATCAATGTACCAAACTGGGATGCCCAAGGTAATGTTAGGAAAACTCAACGTGGCCATGATAAGTGTAGTACAAACTCCAGGGGGGGATAAGAACAATATATTACCAGAAGGATAATGGCCTAGAGGAACTAAGCTGAGATGATTAAGTCTTGGGGGAATGGTTTCCGGAAGAAACGGATTAGGAGAGACACCAACATAAGGAAATGATCCTTGAGGAGTAGTACCAGAAGGTTGGTTTTAGTTTGGAGCAACATGTTCCATATGGGTTTTCTACTGCATACCAAATCATTTTTGGGTGTCCCAAGATATTTGGAGAATGCAAACACGGGATGAACTATGCTCAAAAGGAGTAGGTGGTGGACCATAATAAGCACCAAGAAAAGTGGAATATTTGTAGACCCTTGGAGAGACATTGGTGAAGGACAAGATAGTCTTATTGTCATCCATAGGTGAGATGTTGGTCTGAGGTGAATTCTAGTCTTTGGGATCATAGTATGTCAACTGATCAATGATGATGATATTTCCATTATGGGGAAAGCACATCTTACGGTGAACCACATATGCGACAACTGACATGGCATAGGTATAACTACAACCCAAAAGTATGTTATAGTCTAAGGTAGCATCAATGACTTCAATTTCAATAGAGATAGTCTTGACAACAGTTGTAACTGGACAGTTGCAATATAAGCTAAGGGGATCTAAAGGATGACCATCCCAAGAATGAAGAGTGATGGTGGATGGGGATAGTTTAGGGGAACAAAGTTTCTTCCAAATATTGGTAGCCATCACATAGCTGGAGGTGCCCTCGTCTATGATACACCACTAAACAATGGCATTTTGAATGGAGACTGGCATTTGAAATGCAATCAATGAAGGTAGGGGAGGATTTTCCAAATTTTTAACTTGAAATACAATCATATGATCATCTTGGGGATCAACGAAACCAAAAGATGATAGTATATATTTCTATTGGGATGGGAACATATGGAGGAATTGCAGCGTTGACATGGTAGTAGGAGACTGTGTCAAGTCATCTACTATGTTATAGGTATAAGTAGCTTTAGCAAAAGAAACATTTTGATGTTATGGAACTTTGGGGATCTTGAGAATAACGTTGACCTTAGGTTGAGGGATTTTTAAGGTACCATTAGATGGCGATAGAGGCTTAATGGAAACTTGTGGTTAGGACTCAGTTGCTAACCTAGCAGATGCCTTGTCATAATGGCATGATCAAGTCTTAAGGTTCACTTGTTCGGTATTAGCCTCATCAGAATTCGTCATAAGAATATGATAATCATGGTGACCAGATGGGGGAGATGGCTATGATGCCTAACTTGGTGTAGGTTGGGCAACAATGTATCCTTCATGAGGAAAGGATTAGTAACCACTATCAGTTGAGATGAAGCAGGAGGGGGACGAGGAGCGATGGGATGCAGTCCTCGAGAAGAAGTTGCTTGAGCTTCCCATACTTGATTCATCTAAGGTAAAAGGGGAAAATCATGAGTATAATGACCATATACATCACAAAAGGCATGAGGTCTATTTGTGTGAAGACCCTTGTTTTGCTTGGGTTGTCTGCCTTGGTGTTGGGCTGTGGGATTAGACTGATGACCTTGTGGTACATTGGGTGGTCGACCCTAGTGACCTTGATTACCTTGAAATTGCTAGTTCTGGTTACCTTTCCCCTTATTCCTTTTCTTGGGGTTAGGGAGATTGGGTCTGCTCTCCTGATCATACACTTGACCTTGTGGAGGAGGTGGCTATTATGGTAGAGGGAGGGCAGGCATGGGGGGTTGGGGTGCTAGTGTCAGAGGGGATGTAGTGCTACTTGGTGCATACTGATAGTAAGGAGATGAGAAAACATTGGGATAAACAGGTGGTGCAACAACTAGCCCTAGCATATTTGATGTTGATGGGGATATGAATATGGTGTGCTAAGACCTAGATACAAGTTTCCACGTGGAGGATTCGGTAGGGATAAATTTAAGAGGAATTGGTCCCTCCTTGAGGTGGACCATAACTCATAAGAGGTTTGAGGGTGTGAAATGGTCCCAACTATGCCATCCATGGAATGAGATGCCCCAAGTGCATTGGTAGCACCAGGTCGAGGCAGATTGGGGATGACAGTGTAAACATAACTTGACTGGGCGTAAGTCATATCAAATTTTAAGGCTATTGGAGCACATCTTCCCTCTGAATGGGGGAAGTGTGACGTGACATATTTAGCAATGGGGGCCAAAATTGATCTAAGGAACCAATCCATATAGACAAGGTATTTGAATTCAGGAGCTCTACAGATGCTCCTCCTTCTTCACCATTCTTGAACATGGTCGGAGTAGCGAGTGGTAGAAGTTTGACAGAAATAAGTCAAACATTTGGTAGTAGTATCATAACGAAGATGTAACTTGAAATATGCGAGGAAAGCTTTGGAAAGGTTCGCAAAAGTTGAATGAGTGGCTCTAAGTTGATTGATATACCACTTAGTAGCAGCTATGGTGAGCGTGCATTGGAACAGGCGAAAGAAGGATGGAATATTCATTTATGGAATTTGATGGACACCACATATGGAATGAGCGAACATGATTAGTGGGATATTCTATAAGATTACCTTCAAAATTTCAGATGTTTGAAGGGAGTTTAGTAGGCATAACCAGCCAAGTGGGACCATGGAGAAGGGTAGTGTTGATGAATTGGATAAAATCTAGGAGGCTCAAACCAACCATAAAAGGGAGAAATGGAGTAGCAGTGACCACACCGGTGGGGGTTCCACTAGTGGGGTACCCTGGTTGGTACCTGGGTTACCACCTTGGTTTCGTGCACCCACATTGTTGCCTGACATGATGGTGATTCGGGGTTGAGAAGATGTGGAATCAAAGGAGGAACTGGAAGAACCAGTAAAACCAGGATCAGAATCATGACTTGATGAAGGACTGGGAGGATGTACTCTAACTTTAAAGGGAGGAATATTATTTCCTAATGGGAGATGCAGGTGAATACCTTGAAGTCTCGGTGAAAAATGTCTAGGGGCGCAAAGATGTTAAGACAATAATGATCTAAGGAGTAAAGGGTGATGATATGAATAAAAGAGCAACAAACAACAACAAAACACCTAGTGAGGTGGTGTCAAGTGTAAACTAACTATTTTAATGATGTTACTCTAATACAAGAAAACATGTACTATCAAATAAAAATACCTCTAGCCTATAGGTGATCTAAATCCTCGAACAATCCTAGATATCTTATTTCAAATGGCCTTCCAAATAACTTCTTATCTGATGAAATTTGATCCCTGCAAGAAGCGTTTTCCAAAGAAAGGTGGGTTAAAGAACCAACTCCTTCCCATAGCTAGCCCTATAGGGTGTTTTCCTAAGATTGGTCATGATGATTACCTTCGTCCCATGGAGGTGGTTGAGTCTTAAGCTTCTTGGTAGTCATCTAATGCACAAGATTTCCTGCCACAGGTTGGGTAGCCCCAAGGAGAACAACTCGCACGATTACTTAGCATAACCCCCTATGAATCACATTTCTAATGCACTCTGTCTTTGGGTCGTGGTATGGTGAAGGATTTTAAGCTCCCTAATATGTCAACTTATATTTCTCAATGAAATTTATCAATGGGTGTTATTGGAATCCTATCATACCAATCCTACACCTACACTACAAAGATTGTTTGGCCTCGGTGCCGAAGTGGGATTAATCTATGTGTGTTGAGTTGTTAAGATTTAGTGTTTCAAGTCTTGACTTGGTGGTCTTAACCAAGATCATGTTTGATTAGGGTGTAAGTGTGTGAAAATAATGTGTCAAGTGGAGGAGTTAATTGAGCATGTTTTATGATACCATGTGTTGCTGAAAATGAAGTGTTGAAACACTGTAAATAAATATGAAAATGGAAGAAATAAACAGTCAAACAAGCACATAAAACCACACCCACAAGGGTTACCAAGAAGCTAAGCAAAAGAGGGAAAACAAGCTACTAAAAGACACATAAAAAGGCTAAAAATATCTAATGTCAACGGACTGAGATTCAGAGGCACTAACCTACTGTAAATGGTGCAGACAAATAACACAAATTAGAGGTAAAAAATGTTGCAAAGGATAGTAGTGAAACTCTAAAACCCAGGACGCTTAAGCGTATCCTAAAGGGGAAAAGGAAAAGACAAACTCTAAAGGGAGAAAAGGTAAAATAAACCTATCCAAAAGTGTTGAAAATTAATGGATCAAAATCTAAAAATTAGTGGCTAAAAATGTTGAAACCCTAGACTCCTCACTCAACAAATCTCTTCCTAACAATGTGGAGGTGCACTCTAAACCCTAGGGGTTCCTTCCTCAAAGAGACAAATCAAGTGTATTTAGGCCTAGGGGAGACTGAAAATAGAGGTGAAGTACCCTACCCAATCTACAAACAACACTCTCGACAGTTCTAAAAAAAATTCTAGAAAAAATCTAGAAAAATACAAAAATGTAGTTACTAACCTGGAACAGTGGAAAACACAATTTCTGGGCCAAATAGTGTGCTCTGGAACACAGATTAGGGGCTAAAAAGTGTGTTTTTCTACTAGGACTCTCGGTTGGTAGATCTCACACATCTTTTACCATCTCCTGCTCGGCTAATACTTGTGACCTGCGGAGAGAACCAAAAAAACACCAGAATCGAAAAGTTTGACAAAAAAGTATTAATACTATAAATAGAAATTGAGAGGCTAAAATCAATTGTATAAAACCCCAAAATTTACTGAAACTTTCGTCACCCAAGAAAGTTATTATTACACTAGTGGATTCATCATTTGTTAGCGACAAATGTATCTAAAAACCTAGTGGAGTCGCCATTTGTTAGTGTGAAATTTCTTCAACGGTGTACCAAAAACACTTCATTTAAGTCACTAGGTAACAAATGACCCTAACAAAAATTTGATGACTGCTTATGATTTAGATCTGTAATAAAAATGGAAAAACCTGCAACAAAAACATATACGATCCAGAATAGAAAGCAACAGTAAAGATATCCAATGAAATAACCCAAATGGAAAGACTTTAACTAAATAAATTCTTTATTGATAACACCTAGTGAAGGAGATCTACAAAAAGGGTCTTTAAATCTCCCTCCATGGGATGGGTCGTTTGATGTTCTTGATGCTTCAATAATCTATCTTCACTCTCAATGTCTCAAAAAACCCAAACAATGTGAAGAACTCAAATGGGAGCTAAAAATAAAAGAGATGATAAATGTGATGATGATAATGATCATGGTGAAGAATGAATGGAAAACCATCCTATTTATAACAAAGTATTGGGTTAATCTTGAAAATGGAGAATAATAAAATAATATTGACCAAATCAAGATCTAATCGCTAGGAATACTTGATTATATTTATTGGAGAGGGACAAGGTATTTAAAATGGTTAAATATATTTATTTATAAATAATTAACAAATAAAATGATTTATTAATTTTTCCGCGAGGGTTAAGAATGGCATGAAATTGAAATAATTATAAAATAGTGATTTAACAATTATTCCAATAATGAAAATAAGGAATAATACATAAATAGTGATTTATTTAATTATTCCGAGGGGATTTAGTCAAATGTGACAAGAATAATTATTTAAACAATGATTTAATAATATTCCTTGAGAAAATTAAATAATTGTTCTCATGATTTTTTTTTAATTTAAATTAGAAAATAATTGAATAAACGTGGTTTACTAAATTATTTTCCACAATGAAAGTGATTTTAGTATGATAAAATTAATCCTACATGGTGTATTTTGATCCACCTAGTTATAAGTGGCTAGGTGATCATTTTTCGGTGATAACATTTTTAATACAAAGCTAATGTTTTTTTCTCTTTAAAAAAAAATCTTTGGATGCATTGCCTTCATCAAGCTTCAATGCATTTTATTCTCACTCTTCTTTGATGGCTCTACTCTATCTTCAATGAAATTGAAGTAGTATTTTTTCCACTTGTATTTGATGACTCTACTCTCCCCTCAACGAAATCAAATGAGTATTATTCCCACTTTGTGATGGCTCTCCCTGTGTTTGTAGATATATGGACTTAATTTTATATGGATTCTAATTTGGCCGTCTGGACACATCCACCGACTCTTTGTTGTTCCTTATGGCTTGGATACTAGTTAGTTGCTTATCTCTAATATTAATATGTTAAATAGAGGTATGATTACAAAGTTGTTGTTATAGCCACATAGACATGCACAATGAGGAATACAATTGTAAAATGGATTCTCAATATTTTACAATGTCATTGTCTTTGTTATATTTGTAAAATGATTGGTTGCAATGGTGTTATTGTCCATTAAATATCTAATTATCTAAACATAAGGTTGTAATAAAATAGTATATTAACTAATGTGTAATGAAATTATTCTAAATGTATATATATATATATATATATATATATATATATATATATATATATATATATATATATATATATATATATATATAGATAGATAGATATATTTGTTTAAATCTAATTTATATATATTTGAAGTGTTGAAATTTCTGTGTGTATTTTGGACAATGATTTTATCAGGCCTTTCTTGATTTCTACTTTTTTAGTGAATTACTTTAAAATTTTGATTAAAAATTATTGCCTCATGAGGTGCTCTCCATCCTAGTATGAAAGATATGTTGTAATGCCTCGTCTTGTGGTGTCTTGATTGTAGATTTAATAACCCATCATTTTTCCTATATATATATATATCACCAACCGAGGGGTAAAATATTTTGAAGTTCAAACCTCTTTTAAAGTGAATCTTCTCAATTGATAGATCCATAGTTAAATCTAAAACACAATAAACAATGAAAGACTTCCACAAAAAAATATAATTTTTATTTCAATAAATATTTTATCTGGTCTAATTTCTTTGGATATCCACTACAATTTTTTATTTATAGATGCTTCTACCAACCATAAGTGATTTCATCTTTTCTTACCTCTACAGTGACATGCATTCACTCATACACATCATAAACTCTTTTTTCTGTGCAAGTGAATCTCCAGATGGTTTGCCCTCAATGAGCTTCAATGTGTTTTATTCCCACTCGAATTTGATGGCTCTACTCCACCTTCAATGAAATTCAAGTAGTATTATTTGCACTTGGATTTTACGGCTCTATGCTTCCCTCAACGAAATAAAACCAATATTATTCCCATGTTCTCATGGCTCTACCTATGTTTGTAGATATATGGGCTTAATTTTCCATGGATGTTGATCTCACTCTCTTGACACACCCACAGGTTCTTTTCTCTTCCTTATGGCTTGGCTACTGATTATTTTCTTAGCTATAATACTAATATGTTAAAAAGAGATCATATTTTGAAGTTGCTTCTACAACCACAAGCACAATAACAATAAAATTGTATAATGGATGCTTTGTGTCGATCTTTTTGTTATATTTTTAAAATGATAGGTTGTAATGGTGTAATTTTCCATTAACTTTCTAACTATATAAACTGAAGGTTGTAATAAAATAGCTAAATGAATTGTCTAATTACATTATTCTAACCATTTCTTATTTATTTAAATTTAATATTTTCTTTATATATTTTTGAAGTGTAGATTTTTTTGTGTGTTTTTTGGACAATGGTTTTATGTGACATCTCTTGATTTTTGTTTATTAATGAATTACTGTTAAAATTTTATCAAAAAGTATTGCTTGCTCTTCATCCCAGTATGGAAGAGATGTTATAACAACCCATTTTGTTTATGTTATTCGTATGTAAGAATGTGTGTGTGTGTGTGCGCACACACGCGCTACCAGTTGAGAGGGTTCAAATATCTTGAAATGAAAACCTCTTTTAAAGTGAAAAGAGATTTGATCTCTCTCTCTCTACACTTGGTAGATGCAAAGTTATGATAGCCCAAATTAACCCAAATTTCAAAAGCAATGAAAAGCTTCCACCAAAAAATATACTATTTATTTCAATAAATATTTTGCCTCGTCCAAATGATTTGAATATCCACTACAAGTTTTTATTTCTCGAAATAAATAAATAAATACTTCTACCCACCATAAATTATTTTATCTTTTTAGAGGCTTGTGCTAACCATAAACTATTTCATCTTTTCTTACCTCGGTGGTTACATGCATTCACTCACACACATCACAAACACTTTTTCCTGTTCGACTGAATCTCTATATGCTTTTCCTTCAATGAGCTTCAACGAGTTTTTGTTGGTGTACATGCACCTAGTTAACCTTAATTAGCTTCAGTTCAACTCTAGTTCTTACATGTAATGTGCACTTAGCTTTAGTTAGTTAACTCAAGTTCTTACATGTTATGTGAACTTAGATTTAGTTAGTTAACTCGATTGCTTACATGTGGTGTGCAATTGGCTTTAGTTAGTTAACTCTAGTGCATGCATGTGGTGAATGTGCATATTAACAAAACATAAAGCACACTTAGCTTCAATTAGCTTTAGTTATCCTTAGTTATTACATGTACAACTAAGTGTAACTTAGTTTGTTTATGTATTTATTATAAAACCAATATTTTGTAACTGAATTCATTCTCTATTCCATTTTTTCATTTTAAATTATTGTGAGTTTGTGCAATTATTCTTCAGCTGGATCCTTATTCGTGCTCTAATAATTTTACATGGTATCAGAGCTATAGAGGTATGGAGAAAGTGCATGAACAATATTTTGCAAGTTTGAAGATCAAGAATTATAAATTGTATGGAGATTTCATTTCCAGATCAAAATATTGGAGAATTGTCGCAATTGTTGCTACAAGTAGAAGGTGAAAGAATGGATTTCCCATCTTCATATATTCTTACTTCGTAGAACTACTTCCAATGGAAGCTAGATATTTTTATTCACTACAAGGGCAAAGGCTTGCATCAAATAGCTATGAATACATAAGCTAACCTAATTCCACTATTGAAAAATTCAATTACTTCGACAGGATGGACAAGGATTTTGGTCTCTTATTGTTGACCATATCTAAAACATTTCATTTATGTTTGGACACATGCACCACTCCAAATGAATTTTGGACAACCTTGGAGTATTTATTTGGAAAGAAATATGAGATGCAGTCTCATATTCTCGAAAATGAGCTAAATTCCTTAGATCCAAACAACTTTGATAACATTCAGGATTTACTTATGAAATACAAATCATTGCTTCTACAATTAAAATATTGCATGATTCACAAATATAAATAGGAATTTCAATTTATCCTTTCTATTTTGTCTAAATTAGGTTGTGAATATGTTGTTTTTGTTTTTACATTTCATACACATAGACTTGCAATTGGAGATAAATGGAAAATTCCCAAACTTGATTCATTTATTGAGTCTCTCATTCATGAACAGGATAAGTGCATCAATATGGCTTCATTAAATTATTCAAATTCAGATGCACTTTCAATCCATGAAAAAGGAAATTCCAACTTGAAACCAAATAAGTAATCCAAAGGCAAAGGAAAGACAAGATATCTAGATCTAAGAAAGGGAGGAAATCCAAAACCTCCAGATGGTCCTTCCAACTCCAAGGGTAAGAAGGGAAAGAAAGGAAACTCCAAATGTCCTTATTGCAACAGAGGCTATCATCATGAATCCTCTTGCATGCAGAAAAATTTTGATCTGATGGAAAAGAATCGTTAGGAAAATAATCTTGGTCATCACATTCTAGAAAGTTTCACGAAGAAGATGAAGGAAAAACCATTAGAAACACCACAAGAATGGATCATTTATTCAAGAGCTATGAATCATATGGATTTTTTAAAGGAATCCTTTTCTTCTCTACATGCATCCTCGAGACCTCCTATTCTCATGGGGGACAATTCTGCAGTTGAAGGAACTAGACAAGGAAGCATGGAATTCGAAGACTGAAGTTTTGAGAATTTCTTTCATATTTTTAGGCTTTTTGTAAATACTATTTCAATGTATCAGATGGCACACACTAGCACCAAAAGGAAAGTGTAATTTAACACAAATTATGTGAGAATTTATGATATTAAAACCAATTTGAGGATTGCATCTAGAAAGGTAAATGATCAATCACGTATTTATACATTTTCTGATTTTGTTCCATAGTGTTGTAGTAGTTGAAAAACCCTAAATTTTTTTGGCTTGCATCCAAATTTTAGAGCCTTCCTTGGGTTTTACTTTTATGGTTGCAAACACTCGAGCTCACCCCATGAGCACTTGTGAAGTCTTTCAACCCTTTTTCTTGTTTCATCGATGGTCATATTTTGGCATCTTGATTGCTTTGTCATGATTGCGATCTTATTCTTGTGAGTTTGAAGGTTTGTATTTGTGTGTTTGGGTCTTTTTTGCTATGTAAACACCTGTCGTACTCACAAAAAGTTCTAAGCATTGTCGTCAAATGTTTTCACGGTCGTGTTGGAAATACTGGGGTAGGGTGAATCGGTATTTTCTTTCAATTATGATTATTACCAGTTTAATTATTCACAATTTAAATAGAGAAATGTATAAGTATAATTCTATTGAATAAAAATAATAAATACAATATAAATGTGTTCCAAGCTCCAACTTGGTTTTGATTAGGCTCTGGACTCTAGGGCTTCGACCCTATCTTATCAAGACACCAACCTTGGATCTAGGAGCACCAACTCCAAGGACACCAATCCTTCTAATTCTGAGGCATCAACCCCAAGGGCTCCGACCCTATCTTTCAAGATGAATAGAGTGAAAATATTTTCCTCCCACTCTGTCTTCAACTTCCTTCTTAGCTTAGCTTTCATCTTCTACCACTGCACCTTTCGACTTCCTTTTTCTTCCGCTGAACTTTTCGTCTTCCTTATTTCTACTATTCCTTTGGCTTCCTCTATCTCTTTAATTTCACGAGTTGTGAAGTTCTTTATGTTCTATTTTTGTGCCTGAGGTAGATACTCAAAACTGAAGCATTTTCACTCATTTTTATACGAGTTTCATCAATGACCAAAGGACACATCTATTGGAGGGAGGTCGACTTGTATATTAAAAATATATATCAGAGTCTTTTATCCATAGACTTGATTATTCACGGAAATCCATATAAGATCTTCTATACCCACATGGAGGTCCCACATGCCACGTCATTACCTTTAATAGCAATCGCAACTTCATGAAAAATCGAAGTTATTCCTTTAATCCCGCAAACCAACACTTGTCCTGCCTGAATGCACAAGACCGGACCCCAAATAAAATTCAACCTTTGTCCATAAACTTCTTGGGTCCACTCAGTACCAAGTCTTATTGGATCAATTATCCACCATTGATCTCATCATTAATCCGATGGTTATTGATCCACCCAATCAAAAAACCCAATCATCGATCCTCCACCATTTGATCAAGGGGCGCTGGATCCAATGGTTCACAATGATATCAGCCGGGAAACTTGCGCAATGCTTAACCGCCTTTATGGAGCCGATAAGGATTATAAATCCTTGATCTATAAAAGTTCGGGTCTGTTTTTAGATTTAACGTCTGGTCACTTTATGACCCGATATCCATTGGATATACAAGGTCATCAAATCTACAACCTTCGAGTCTTCAACTAGCACATGAGTTAAAAATGGAGATCAACTGCTAGGATTTGAAAATGAGATTGACGTAAGCATTTGAAAATGAGATCCATGGCTAGGATTTAGTGCAGGCCTTCAACCATGATAGTTGTTGCTCCTGTGACTTTTCTTCACTCTTCTTCTCTTCCGATAGTTGTTGCTCCTGTGACTTTTCTTCACTCTTTTGCTCTTCCGATAGTTGTTGCTCCTGTGGCTTATCTTCCTGTGACCTCCTATAACTCTATTTATGCTCCTCCATTGTTTTCTTCCTATCGGTTCTTCTTGGGCATATATTACATGTGATACTTCCAATATGGCTCCTCCAATGTTTTCTTCTTTACTCCTTTATTATCGTTGTTGCTCTCTGTTCTTTCGATAACTCTTACCCTTGGGCATATGCAATAACCTTCTCCTCTTGCTCTGATGACTTGCTTCTTTGATGGTTTTCAATAAACTCTTCATCTTACTCTTTGTCTTCACGATGGCTTCTTCTCTTTGGCTTCTTGCTCCTATTGCTTCACAAATATACTGCTTCTATTCTGTCTATATATCTATATATATATATATATATATATATATATATATATATATATATATATATATATATATATATATATATATATATATATATATATATAACAAAATTTCATCACTATGGTGAAACCCTAGGCAATCATGTATCAATGGGAAATCAATGTGTCAAAGAATTTGCCATCACAAACACTGCTATATTGACATCAATGACAACCTAGATTAACAATAGTTGTCCAAAGTTCTATCACAAGTGTCACACTTGTTGCTCTCATCTCTAAGGCAGTCTCACCGACGGCATGTTTTTTGTTGTTGTCATGGTGGTCTATGTTGTCTCATTGCAAAGTATGCTAAGTGTATGATCACAATGTGAGCCTGCAAAAGTTCTCTTGCTTTCAACATAGCCAATTTCCTAAAAACCTGACCGACCAAACAACCCTCTTCCATTAGACCCCGACTGAGCTTCACTGCACAGTCTCAGCCCTTAGTGACCTTGCTCTACTGCCGGAACTACACAGCCATTGAGGTTGTCCTTCAGGTCAGCTACACTTTTTAATAACGGAGTTGAGAAGCCTATCTGCCTCCTAGAATTGTGTCGAGACTACCTCCATGACCAAACTGAACTACACATTTATCAAGCACATTCATCATGCTTCCTTCTTTCTTACCATGAGCCTGCACTACTCTGAAACCTTGGTTTGAACTATTCTCCAAAACTATGTAGACATGCACAATTGGTCCTCTTCTACCTTTCTCTACATTGTTCTTAGAAATTGTGTAGAATTGTGGAGATGACCCTTTCTACCTTGCTCTCCAATACCCTCATAAATTGTTCAGACATGTCTAATAGTTCCCCTACTGCCTATCCTGCACTATTCCCATAAATTGTGTAATCGTGTTCAGTAGGTCCCTCTATAACACTGCTCTGTCTTCCCTCTAGAAATTGCATAGAACTGTCCAACTGTCCCTTTGCAACCTCACTTTGTCTTTCCTCTAGAAATTGCACAGAACTATCCAGTTGTCCCTCTGCAGCCTCGTTTCCTCTTCCCTCTGCAAACTAAGCAGAGGTGTCCCACCTCAATGTCCCACCTTGCAAATGACATTGGTGACTTTCACTGCTCCATTCTGCCTCCCAATTATCACTGCGTAGTTTTTCCCGACAGTGCAGGATGTCCTCCCAGAATTCCTCATTCCAACCTACACTACGCCCTTCACTATCTCAGTGAGTTGTCCTCCCTCCCTGTCAATACGAACATGAGAACAATGCATCATCTGAGACTAGGAGGTTTTGGATTTTATGTCGTCCTGTCATGAGTGAATTGTAGGAACAAGTACATTGATCCATCATGGCGAGACGACGAATGAGATGAAGAAGGAGCGCACATGCTAGAGGATTTTTTCACAGTTGGACAAACGCACCAAGCATATCAAGCAACAATTGAAAGGAACACATGCATTGAACCATCAAGCAAGAACAAGACCATTGAATACCCCACAACACTATGCAATGCGGAGGAAAAGACAAAGCACACCAAAAGTACATCCATCACTCATCATTCAACAACTTGACATGGACACCATAGTCAACTAGTACATCTCAGTAGTTTCATATATGTTGTGTTATGAGCTGTCTCAGCCACATCACCATTATGGGCCATATGTATTGTAATTGGATATAACATAAAGTGAAGTCCAATGGACACACATAGGTCAGACAGTCATGCCAATTGAAAAGTCATGGGAAGTTGAATAGTCACAAGGGTAGTACAAGAGTCACAAGTGCCAAGCATCACTCTTGCCTCCTCCCACATGGCCTTGAGAATTTGTAGTCTATTCTTTGAGGAGCAAGGAGAGGCTCCAATGTCCCACTACTGGGACTAGTGATGTATGGTGTACATATGTTTCTTGGGACTTTTTATTAATTTAGAAGCTTGTTAAGGCCAACACATTTTCACGCATGTTTTGTAAATGTTTGTAAGACTACTCTTTAAACATTTGTAATCCATCTTTTCTTAGCCTATACTAAGATAGTTGAACTACTTTTGTTGTTTTAATACTTACATCGTTGAAGATGTGTTGTATTCCTTATCACCGTTTTGTCATCCCTATGGACTAATCTACAAGATAATAGAAAGACCACCTTTGTGTATTGGCTACCACCATTGTCACATCCTTGTGGACTACTCCACAGGATACTCGACAGACAATATTTGTTTTCTGGTTATAACAACCGTCACATCCACGTGGACTACTCTACTCAGTGGTGTATGTGTTGTCCCCTTCACCCGGGTTTTAACAACTACTCCATCCACCGCAAACTATTATGTTTGGTGTTGGACACACCTTTCTAGTTCTCGTGCATCTCTTCCTAGGTGGTACTACTACCTCTCACTTAGAGGCTCACTTTACTCTCCCCTTTTGTAGTAAGAGAACCTTAACACAGTTACATTACGCACTCACCAGGAACACATGCCTTATTGTTTAAAGATACCAGCATGACACTCTCACATGTTGACAGCTAGAGCCAAGGCAGATCTCTAAGTATATGGAAACTGGGACTTCATACTGGATGAGACTCCTACACAAAACAATGTGAGGTCTAGTTGGGACTTCAAATTAGGGAGATCCCCTTTGTTGGTGGGTCCAACACCATCAACAAAATGGCCCTTGAAGGAGGGAAAAATGACAAGTTGTTCCCATAGAGTCTGGTTGAATCTATTATTTAAAAATGGTTTTTCCTAACATCATAATAGCAAGATGTACTTGTACAAAGTTCGAATGTACCATCCCTGCAAAAGTTACCCATGACCTATCCAAGTTAAAGTTGAATGGTGAGGGTGAACCATATTTTTGTGTGCATGTGCACCAAGTTATAATATCTTCCCTATGCCATAAAATATAGTATGAAGATGTCTAAATTGTATTACTCACCCTCACATTCGAAGGTCATGCTCATTGTTAGTATTACACATTACCCTTTGCCTCTATCGATTCATTTGGTCAGCTTGCCGAAATGATGTTTAAAACATTTGATGAGTATAGCCACTAGGATTTCCGTGGAAAAACATGTCATTTAAGTATCAAACCTAACGAATCAGTTGAGGAATTTGTTGATCACTTCCTTCTCCTTTGTTACGAAATTCTTGAACAAATTGTGAACCTTCACTTCTTGAGAGAGGAGTTTAAACACTTGGTTCATAGTTCTCAATAACCTAGACCTCTTGATTGCAAAGGAGGAGCCCAACACCCTGTTTGTGCTTGTCCTCCTCCTTTTCCAGTCCTAATGTGGGTTCCCGCTTGCGATGATTGCAAAGTTGAGAAATCTGTGCAGCATGTCCCCATGCCATCTTCTCATATGTCTCCTGCATCTATGAAGGAAGTTCAAAAATGGCTCAAGAAGCCTATAACGAAGACTCACACCTCCATTCCACAAGATGATGTCACTGTTCATAACTCAAGTCTCGAATCTGATTTGCATCTCTACCATCATCCATCATCTACAAGCCATTACAGCTTTTACCCTGAATTGCTTGATCAATCCACTTCACCAGCTAGATATTTTCATTCTATTGATTCTCTAGCTATTTGCTCAAATTGAGATCAGGCACAAGGCAGTCACATTACACAGGTAGATGAGTAGAATGGTGAGGATACTATCAATCTTCCCTCTCTGTTTCAAAATTGTACGCATCAAAATAATGAGCTTCCATTATTTAATGATTATCAATATGTTAATCTCGATGGAACATCCTCTACGATGAATCCTTTCGATCAACCCCTAGTCTTGGGCATTCATCACTCCCATGCTTCCATGTGTCATGATGAAAACCCAAGCACATCATGTGATCTTTTATTTTCTTATGAAGTCTCTAACTCGGATCTAAAATTTTCTCCAGTCAAATAAGACTTTCATATCGAAACCTCCTCTTTAGCTCACTTTCTCGTGTGTCCTACCATTCATAATGCATCCAAATGCAGCGAAGATACTCCACATTCTCTTGCTTCTTTATCCGATGAGTTAGGCTATCCATGACGATGTTGAAATAATTTATTCACAAAGTGTACTCCCCATTCCATGTCATCTCTTTGTGTGCATGAATACAACTCTTCAAATTAGCTTGTTGAAGCTGAAAAAACTGGTGAAATATGTGGTAGAGATGGCTTCCATCCCAAAAGAAGTTTTGAAATCAGAAACAATATCCATCCTCAAGCCATGCATGATCTAGTTAACTCTTCAAAATATGATTCTGCAATTCCAGAAAGTTCTGGGATGTACCAGAGAATCAAGGCACTTCAACATCCATTGATGGTTATGTCAGGACCTCGTGACTCTAGTAAGCCCCCCGAACAAAATCAGATTCGGTTTCTCATGCACAATCCATCTATCTGCATGGTTTCATTCAATGTGGATCCCCATGTAAAAAATGATTGGTATTTTGAGTGTGATCTTTCAAATTTTCAAAATTTTACTTATGATCGAATCCATGAATCTGTTACAGCACCTACGTCTTCATGCACATTTATTACATCAAACTTAGGTTAGGAATTTTCATCTCTCATGAAATGATGGGATTGTGAATTTGATCATATCAAAGACTCTCTTTTCCCAGAATCATATTTATCGAATTCGCCTCTTCATGGTTATATCCTCAGCCTTCTTGCAAACCTTTCACTGCAAATATGTTAATCATATCTAGCTCATAGTGAACTTGGTTCCATTATTTGGAGCATTGAAAATATTGTTCAAATGAATTTTTCTTTGTTCATTTCAAACTAGGAATCTGACATTTCAACCAGCTCATCAGATCACTCCTCTATCTTGGGTGACTTTCATTTTGCTTATCATTTTTCCAATAGCACATCTGATGATAGTTGTTAAGTGTGCTCTGATCTTCGTTGTTTAGAATCTTTCTCCTATGATTTATGTCATGTAGGTGAGGCATTTCAGCTTGCGCTAATGGTTATGATAGGTCCTCATTGTCTTGGCATGACTATTGAGAATAATCAAATATATTTGTCCTTACAAAATTCCCATCGTGATCCCGTATGTTAAATCAATAATTCACCCTTTCAAAGATCACGAGGTTGTATAAAGAACCATTATGAATTTCATGACTCAATCATTGAATGGACGGAACAATCTTACTTGGCAAGCCATGTTGCATGTAAAAGGCTTCAATATTTCTTCGCACTTGCTAAGAAGCTTCATGCATATAATGACACACTCACAAGAAGCTTCTGAGGTTTGTTCAGAAACAATATCCATCATAGAGGTAAGCATTTGTATTGGGTGTTTGTGATGTGTCTTTCCACCCACAGGCAAGACCTTCCTTTTCGTGTGCAGCTTGTTCTAGTTTTTGTATTTTCAGTTGCACACTACTTTTTATCTATTTTAATCACTTGTATCTTTGTTTATTTAGGTCAGGAGTGACTACGATGGCTTCACTAGAAATTTCATTTCATGTAACCCTGATTGTTTAGTTGTTGGTATAGGAGTAGGATTAGTTGCATCTTAGTTTTCCCTTCCTTGCACTCATAGTCTTTCATGGTTTTCTTATTTTACATCTTGTTGCTTTAGTCATTTTTCTTTCTTATTTTCTGGTTTTTCTTCCTTGTTGTGTATGCCTTTCCTCTTGTATTGTTTTTCCTTTCATGTTTAGTTTTCCTTTTGTTTGAACTACGCGAATAAGTGTTGTGCATGTGGCTAAAGTTCAAAGAGTCTTGTGACACTGCAATTCTTGGCCAATCTTGTGTCCATCTTCTTTTTGCTTGGTTGTAACTTCTAGCCAATGAAGTCTTGATGGAAAATATGATCGGTCTATAAGGAAAGTTTTGGTCAAACCATGAACCCGTGTCTAGTATGGGAAACCTCATGCCTATACTCAAATTTCTTCTCTCGTGTGTTCAAGCTTATCCAACTAGTAGAAAGGGACAAGGGGAAATTCTAGATGTGAAAACCTAAAGCAGAGGTCATTATATGCTTCTCTAAAGGAACAACCTCTCCTTCTCTCAATAATTCAAGGTCCCTCTTCCACCCCAAAAATAAGTAAGTTCCTATGTGCAGTTCTCTTTCAAAAAGTAACAAAGGTGAAAGAAGAGAAAGTCTTCCCATGTAGAGAGGTGAAGAAGGCAACTCCACCAGGGTACTATCCAGGCTCACTGGCAATGGAGAAATGCGTGTGTTCTTGCGTGACTCCATCAGGGTATTGTCCTCGGCTACCCGCAATGAAGCAACACCAGAGATGAAAAAGTATACTCTGAAAATATTAAGCTCACGAGCCAAATTACCCTTCCCGATTTTAAACACTTTGATTTGGTTGAATTTTGTGTTGTGTTCAACTGAATCAGTATAAGGTGAACCATGTCTGTCCATGGGGTAAGTGGGTAAGACGAAGTGATCTACACAATGAATCAATAATCCATGAAAGGCTAAGGCCTTGCCCTTAAAATAAACCAAAATAGATAAATTGGTATTTAACAAGTGTGTCGCCAAATGTTGTAGCAGTTGCAACACCATCAAAATTTTAATCTTGAATCCAAATCTTGGAGCCTTCCATGGTTTTTCCTTTTATGGTTGCAAACACTCGAGCTCACCCGATGAGCTCCTGTGAAGTCTTTCCACCCTTTTGCTTGTTTGATTGATGATTGTATTTTAGGATGTTGATTTCTTTGTCATGCTTCTGATCTTATTCTAGCGATTTTGAAGTTTTTCATTTGTGTGTTTGGGTTTTCTTCGCTATGTAGACACCCATCGTAATCACACACAAAGTTGTAAGCAATTTTGTGCAAGTGTCATCACAGTCGTTTGAAGGTCTATCACAAGTATCGCGCTTGTCGATCTCAGCTCTAACAAAATCTCACCAAGGGCATGTTTTTTCTTGTTGTAATGGTGGTCTATGTCATCTCGTCGTTAGGTATGTTAACTGTATGATCACAATGTTAGTCTTCAAAAGTTCACTTGCTTTCAACACTTAGACATTTTCCTGAAAATATCACTAGCTGAACATGACTCTTCCACTGAACCCCAACTGAGTTGCATTGTGCAGTATCAACCTTAGTGACCTCTCTTTGCTGCCAGGAACTTCACAGTGCTTGAGGCTTTCCTCCAGGTCAGCTGTAATGCATAATCTCGAAGGTGAACAACCTGTATGCATCCCATAATTGCGTAGAGACTACCCCCATGACCAAACTGAACTATGCATTTCTTAAGCACAGTCATGATACCTCCGTCTTGCCTACCAGGAGTTTGCACTTCTTTAAGACTTGCGTCTGCATTGTTCTACAAAACTCTGCAGACATGCCCAGCTAGTCTTCTATTACCTTTCTCTACACTATTCTTAGAAATTATGAAAATCTTCCCAACTTACCCTTACTGGCTTGCTATGAATTTCCTTCAGAAATTGCATAGACATGTCTAGCGATTCATTTTTTGCTTGTCCTGCACTATTCCTAGAAATTGTACAGCCATGCTTAGTAGTTCCCTTGGCAGCCCTGCTTTGTCTTCCCTCTGGAAATTATGTAAAATTTTCCAGCAGTCACTCTGCAGCCCTACTTTGTCTTCTCTCTAGAAATTGTGCAGAACTTTCTAGTTGTCCCTCCACAACCCCACTTTGTCTTCCCTATGGAAACTATGAATTGTTGTCCCACCTCAGGGTCCCACCTCGCAACTAAAACTCGTGACTTTCACTGTGCATTTCTAGCTCCCAGTGGTCACTACACAGTTTTTCCTGACAATGTAGGTTATCCTCTTGGAATTCTTCATTCCAGATTGAGTTGTTCTCTGCGTTGTCTCAGTGACTTGTCCTCCCTCCATGTCACCCGACACACAAGAATAATGCATGATGCTAGACTAGGAGGTTTGGATTTGATGTCATCCCATCATGGGTGAACTACAAGAACAAGTACATGGGTGGATCACGGAAAGATGACAAACGATATGAAGAAGGAGCACAAATGCTAGAGGACTTACAGTTGGACATACACACCAAGCATATCAAGGAACAAGTGAATGGAACACATGAATTGAACCATCAAGAAAGACCAACACAATCGAAGACCCCGCAACACTATGAATTGGTGTCCCACCTCAGGGTCCCACCTCGCAACTAAAAATCGTGATTTTCACTGCGCATTTCTAGCTCCCAGCGGTCACTACATAGTTTTTCCTGACAATGTAGGTTATCCTCTTGGAATTCGTCATTCCAGGTTGAGTTGTGCTCTATGTTGTCTTAGTGAATTGTCCTCCCTCCATGTCACCCGACACACAAGAATAATGCATGATGCTAGACTAGGAGGTTTTGGATTTGATGTCATCCTGTCATGGGTGAACTGCAAGAACAAGTACATGGGTGGATCACGGAAAGATGACAAATGATATGAAGAAGAAGCACACATGCTAGTGGACTTACTTACAATTGGACATATGCACCAAGCATATCAAGGAACAAGTGAATGGAACACATGAATTGAACCATCACGAAATACCAACACAATCGAAGACCCTGCAACACTATGCCATGCATAGGAAAAGAAAAATGATAACAAGAGTACATCCATCACTTAACAGCGCAGCAACTTGGCATGGACACCACAGTCAGCTAGTACATGTCAGCAGTGTTATGTCGAGTTGTGTCATGAGTTGTCTTGACCACATCACCATTATGGGCCATATCCATTGTAACAAAATGTAACATAAAGTGAGTTCCAATGGACGCACACAGAAGTCGAAGAGTCATGTCTATTGAAAATTCATGGGAAGTTGAACAATCACAAGGGTATTCCAAGGATCACAAGGGTCAAGCATCACCCTTGGCTATATATACTCCTCCCATTGTATGAGAAAAGACTTTTCACATTGGCTCCTCCCACATAGCCTTTAGAGTTTGTATTCTATTCTTTGAGGAGCGAGGAATGGCTCCAATGTCCCACTACTAGGACTAGTGATGTATGGTGTACAGATGTGTCTTCGGACTTTTTCTTAATGTAGAAGCCTCTTAAGGCCAACACATTTTCACACAATTTTTGTAAATTTTTGTAATATTATTTAAACATTTGTAATGCATGTTTTGTTAGCCTATACTAAGATATATGAACTACTTTGGTTGTTTTAGTACTTACATTTTTCAAGATGTCTTTTATTGCTTATCACAGTTGTCTCATCCCCATGGGCTAGTCCGCGGGATACTAGAAATAACACCTTTTTGCATTTCCTATCACTGTTGTCACATCCTAATGGACTACTCCCGATATACTTGACATACCATCTTTTATTTTTGTTATAACAATCATCACATCCATGTGGACTACTCCACTGGGTGGTGTACGTGCTATCCCCTTCACCTCGGTTTTAACGACTTCCACATCCTCTGCAAATGATTTCATTGGGTGCTAGACAAACTTTTCTAGTTCATCTGTGTCTCTTCTTGGGTGATACTACTACCGCTCACTTAGAGGCTCACTCTACTCTCCCCCTTTGAAGTAGGAGAACCTTGACACAATTACATTATGCACACACCAGGCATACCTTTTTGTTTGAAGATACTAGCGTAACACTCTCATGTGTTGACACCTAGAGCCAAGGCAGATCTCTAAGTATATGGAAGTTAGAACTTCATACCGAATGACAGTCTTACACCAAACTGTGTGAGGTCTAGTTTGGACTTCACATTAGGGAGATCCCCTTTGTTGGCGGGTCTAGCACCATCAACACACAATCAGATTCTATTTTTCTACTTACTCATGCAAATAAGAAAATAGGATTTTGCATGAGAGATTTAGGCACTTGAATTTTAGATATATGTAGCAACATAGAAAGAAAGGGATGGTTAAAGGATTTCCGACCATTGAATTTTCAAATGGTTTTTGTAATGGATGTGCTCTTGGAACGCATCCACAAGACAAGTTTGAGAAGGGGCATGCATGGAGAGCCTCTTCACCTTTGGATCTTGTACACATTGATCTCATGGATTGATTTCCAACCTTCAATGAGAAAACAAAGATATGCATTGTCATTTATAAATGACTACACGATATTCACTTGGGTTTATTTCCTGAAACTAAAGTCTGAATTTTTTGAGCATTTAAATATTTTCAAAGCACACGAGGAAACTCAGACTAGAAAATTCATCAAAGTCCTCCACACAAATAATGGGAAGGAATATGTCAACAAAGATATCAAGAATATTTGTAATGAAGCAAAAATACAGTTGCAACATATAGTTCCTTACACTCCATAGAAAAATGGTGTGGCCGAAAGGAAGAATATATCTTTGAAAGAGATGGCCAATTGCATGTTTCATGCAATATCTCTGCCATCAAAATTGTGGGTTGAAGCTATCAATTATTCCTCATACATGAAGAATAGATCTCCTCCTAAATCTATTATGGAAAAGCACCTTTTGATGTTTTGACTAGCATGTAACTTGAAGTCAGTAATTTTTGTGCTTTCAGATCTCGAACATGGGCCCACATTCCTAAAGAGAAGAGAAAGGCTTTGGAGCTTCAGAGTAAGGCATGCATGTTTTTTCGATATTCTGATGAAGTCAAAGGGTACATATTGCTTGACATCAACACTGAAGAGATCTTTATTGAAAGGAGTTTAAAGTTTGAAGAATATACTTTGGTTGCACCAACAGATGAACCTGTTACAAAGTTTCCCTGGCCATTAATTTATGAGTACGCAGATGATACTTGAGATCAAAATTTGAATCCATATGAGACTTTTCCCAGGACACCTATTGGACCACTAGTTGTTGAAAATCAGTATAAGACTTCCTCATGCAGTTTGGTAGATTCTCGACCACCTTCAGCACAAAAAGGGTGCACCATGAGTGATCTCTTAGATCATCCTACCATGATACCTTAGTTTGAGGAATATCCACAAGAACTCTTAGCTATGGAGCCATCCATGCCCATGCATTCTTATATGATGCATGCATAATATACACAAGCTTATACAGAAGTAGTTGGGCATCCTAAATGGGAAGCAACTATGGATGAGGAATACAAATCTCTCATTGAGAACCAAACTTGGGACCTAGATACGCTACCTTCCAATAGTAAACTTGTCATGTGCAAGTGGGTTTACTGGACCAAGAAAGCAGTAGATGGCCAAGTTAGTCGATATCAAGAATGGTTGGTAGCAAAAGGTTTTCAACATGTACATGGTGTTCACTATGATGAGACTTTTTCTCCAGTGGAAAAAATTGATTCCATTCAATTAGCTCTCTCCGTTGAAGCAACAAGAGGAGCTGAGGTGCATCATATCGATGTGAAGAATTCATTTTTTTCATGGTGATACTAAGGAAGAAATATCCATCGATCATCCACAAAGATACGTGTAAAATTCATCTCTAATATAAAAACTAAAGAATTCTCTCTATGGACTCAAGTAGGGACCTTGAGCGTGGTTTGCAAAAATGGATACCTATTTTTTATCTCAAAAAAATTTACATTGCAAAGCTAATTCCAATGTTTATTTATTGAAGAAAATTGAATCCTTTTTTATCATAATACTCTATGTAGAGGATATTTTGATAACAGGTAGTTCAACTTCTGCCATTGCTGAGATTAAAATTGCATTGCATAAGCGGTTTTCGATGACAAATATGGGCTTGCTAATTTTTTTCCTTGGACTAGAGATCAATGAGAGTGGTTCTTGGATTACCATTTATCAACCAAAGCATGTTAGAGATATTTTGGCACGATTTCACATGAGTGACTGCAAGCCAACAACCACACCTTTCTTACGAGGGATAAAGCTTGAGAACAGAAAAGACACATCATTAGTTGATTGCAAATTTTACCATCAGATTTTGGGAAGTATTCTTTTCTCACTCACTCCCATCTTGATCTCTCATATTTTGTAGGAGAAGTTTCCAAAGACATGCATGAGCCACATGCATTACACCGGAAAGCTGCAAACTGAATTCTTCGATATGTCTAGGGGACAATCACTTATGGGATTCTATATGCAGATAATTGTTCTTCGGATCTCATTGGGGTCATAGAATCATATCGGGCTGGTGACAACCTTGATCACAAGTCCACCTCTAGTTATGTACTTAGTTTTGGATCCAGCCCAATTTGGTTTTCAAGCAAGAATCATGCTGCCATTGCCTTATCATGATGAGAGTTCAATTACAGAGGATCATCAATTGCCACTATTTAGGGCATTTGGCTACAACATTTTATCTATGAGCTTGGTATTAGTGTCCATTGTCCGACTCTCATATGGTGTGATAATCATAGTACACTAAATTTTTGCAGAGATCTAGTGCAAAGGCAATGACCCAAACATATCGAGAGCCACATGCACTTCATTATAGAACCGATTCATGATGGGATGATTGATTTTCACTACTATCCAAATTTTGAGAATATTGCTAACATTTTCACTAAGACATTCATTGAGCACAATTTTCAATTTTTGCAAGATCATGTGAGGGTGAAGGACATGACTTCCTAGTAGTTTCCTTTTCTCTACATTTTTCATTATATTTTGAGAGGGGGTTTTCATTCCACTGGGTTTTCCCTCTTTCCTCTTTTTCATGGATTGTACATGGGTACCTAGAATTTCCTTGTTGTAGTGACTCATTTATTTTAGATCACACTCACCTAAGTTATGCTTAACGGGGTGGGTGGTGTTGTTGTACATTCACCTAGTTAGCCTTAGTTAGCTTTAGTTCAAGTTTAGTTCTTGCATGTGATGTCCACATAGTTTTAGTTAGTTAACTCAAGTGCTTACATGTGATTTTCACTTAGCTTTAGTTAGTTAACTCAAGTTCTTACATGTGGTGTGAACTTGATTTAGTTAGTTAACTCTAGTGCTTACATGTGGTACATGTGCACATTAACAAAACATAAAGCACACTTAACTTTAGTTAGCCTTAATTATCCTTAGTTATTACATGTACAACTAAGCTTAATTTAGTTTCTTTATGTAATTATTATAAAACCAATATTGTGTACTTGATTTCATTCTCTGTTCTAGTTGTTCTTTTTCAATTCTTGTGAGTTTGTGTAATTATTCTTAAGATAGATCCTTATCTCTGTTCTAATAATTTTACAGTTTTATTCTCATTTGTCTATGATGGCTCTGCTCCTCGTTCAATGAAATTCAACTAGTATTATTCCCACTTGGCTTTGAAGACTCTCCTCTTCCCTCAACACAACCAAACAAGTATTATTCCCACACCCTAATGGCTCTTCCTATGTTTGTAGATATATGGGCTCAATTGTGCATGGCTTTTGAACTTGGTGTCTTGAAACATCCACAAACTCTTTGCTTTTCCTTATGGCTTGGCTACTCATTAGTTTCTTAGCATACAATGTCAAACCCTTTGTTATATTTGTAAACTAATATGTTGCAATGTTGTAATTGTCCATTAACTATCTAATGGAAGGTTATAAAAAAATAGTTAATTAGTTGTTGTGTAATTACATTACTCTAACAATTTATTGTTTATTTAAATTTAATATTTTGTTTATATATTTCTGATGTGTAAATTTTTTGTGTATCTTGGACAATGGTTTTATGTGGCCTCTCTCGAATTTATATTTTTTAATGAATTATTGCTAAAATTTGATTAAAAATTATTTTACGAATAGATGCTCTCCATCCCACTGTGTAAGAGATGTTGTAATGTCTTGTCTTATCTTGGTTGTAGGCTTTAACAACCCATTGTTCGGACTTTGATATATATATATATATATATCAAGCCTCTTGAAGTGAAAACCTCTTTTAAAGTGAAAAGAGATTTGATCTATCTCGGCATTTCATAGTCTAGAGTTAAAATGTCCTAAGTTGACTCATGTACAAAAAAATGAAAGAATTCCATCAACAAATTATAATTTTTATTTCAATGTTGTCCAATTTATTTAAATGTCCATACAATATTTTATTTCTCAAAATAAATAACTAAAGGATTCTACCAACCATAAATTATTTTATGTTTTATCACTTTTGAAGTGGCATGCATTTACTCATACACATAACAAAACCTTTTTCCGATGCATGTGAATTTCTAGATGCTTTTCCTTCAATGAGCTTCAACGAATTTCACTACTACATAGAAGGGGTTTTTAAGACAATTTTTGAATAAATTTTCATAAGTTGAGACCAAAAAAAACTTGTAAATTGTCTTAAATATTGTCTTTAAGTGAGTGCTTCAAATTATTGTCTTACAAATTTGTCTCTATAAAGGCAATGTAGAACACAAGTATTATTGTCTCCTAAGAGACAATTCATTTTTATCTCTCGAGAGGCTATAACTACCATTAAAGACATATTGTCTCTCTAGAGACAATATATATCTTTTAGAAATAAAAGATATGATGTCAATCTTATGAACCTTTTTGTTACTCTACCGATTAATCCATGTTAGGGTAAGATGTAATTGAACCACCAACCTCTTGTTTGCAAGGAAGGCGCTCTTCCATTAAGATAACACCCTTTAAAAAATGTGTTATCTCAATCAGAAAAGTTAAAAATAAAGAAGCCAAAATGTATCATCATATTATTGAGGAAAACTTATGTCACTTGTTGCTACATGATGAATTTTAGACAAAAGGAACAAATTGTACATGGTATTGACTATCAAGTCATGTAGTGGGCTAAATTTCTCAACATTTATTTTTCAACCCACAATAGATAATCTTAAGAAGTGAAGACCAAAGATTTCATATCAATGATCTAGATATCTTTTAACTCAAATAAATGACTCAGTTACAAGGATGTAGTACATCAATCATCTATGACAATTGACATGGATTTTATTTTGTGGAAATTAAATTATGGAGCATTGTATATCCAATATACATAATATAAAACAAAAATATACATGTGTATATGCGGAAACCTTTAAATTATTTCAAGACCCAATGATGTAATATGAACATTAATAAAAACTAATCACTCTAGCATTGACGCATTGAATTCTTGTTTACCTATGATTTTTCTTCCACAATGTTTTTTAATTGGCTCCCCAACACTTCCAAAAACCCTTAAATCTTCAATTGGAATCCAAGGCGACAACAAAGAACTAGGACACTTGTTCCATATGAAAGAACCGAAACACTTATTCCAGTGGAGCCATAAAAGATTTGTGAATTCCACACTCTTCAATATGTGCTCCAAGAGAACACCCATTCACTAACAAGAAATTGCAACCTCTTTATAGGGAAACATAAATCATTGTCATGATATTCATGAAGAAGAATTCTAACTCCTCGCACGGTTCTTATCTGTCCATTCTTGAAAAATGGTATGATATAGTTATTAACTATTCGGGATTGCAAAATGAAAAAAAAATAGAAAAATGAACCCAACTTTTTATTTTTGAAAATGAAGAGAAAAAATTTAAACACAATTTTTATTGAATAGTTTACAAACTATATGGATGATAGAGCACTAACAGATGATGGTGACAATAAATCAACAATTACATTGTGTGTCCAACTACAAAGATGACGTGGAAACATTGAATCCTCAACAATATGTCTCCCCATATCCCTAAGGTGGTTGTGCATATGTATGTTATTTAGATTGTCCACTTCTACAAGACTCTTAAAATCCATTGTTATCCTCTAGAGTTTGAAACCCCCACCTTCCTTTCTAGCCTAATCGATACCATATTTTAATGGGTGTGTCACTGTTTTCTCCTCTAAAACATATACAATGTCTAAGAATGTTTATTTTTCCTCTATACTATGTGAGTTATAACTTCTTATAAATGTCTACTTTATCTCACTGGGGACTCCTAATTTCATCTTCTGAATCATATATGTCTCTTCCACAAAGAAGTGTCACATGTACTTTTGAAGATAAGGGAAATCCATTGCAAGCATGCAATATCCCACCCGCCATAGATTTAGATATAGGGAAAGGATTTGGTTGGTTGAATGCATGGAAGAATAAGAGCTCCCGTGATTCTTGTGTGTTCAGTCCAATTAGTCTATAAATTGATGATTTTGGAACTATTGAGCTTCTGGGTATAAGGTTAATTCTTATCTATAGATGTAATCAATATTAAGATATAATGGAACGATACACTATAGATAGATAATTAATCGTTACTTAAGTAATGGCACGTAGAATTTTTGAGATCATTCTCTACATGAAGGAAAGTTTAATGCCATTTGAAAACATTATATATTTTCCTCTAATACTAGCCCTATTTCATTTTTTTTTATGTTAGCTTTGATATTCTAGAACATAAAGGATGTTTTTATCTTAATTTATAAGGGTCCATTGATACAGAAAGCTAGCTTATCACTTAATCAATAAAATTAGACAAAGCATGTATATCTGAAGTTAAATTCACACGCTAGAAGGTTGCATTGTGGCTTATGAAAGACATGCATAAAAGGAAAAGACATTAACTCTCTTTGTGTGTTTAAAGAAAGTATAAAAAAATTGAGACAAACATGTATGTAGAATGGAAATCCTACCAGGAAGCCACCTGTGCTCATCCCTCCAACATAAACTTGAAAGTCCATTATTTTCAACGTAGCGTTCAAGAGGAAATTATATCTTCATTTTTTAGTCATTAGCAATTTAACTTAAGTCAAGATATCAGTACATACCATCAAAAGTGATTATCTTCCATATTTGTCCAACAATACTGCACCTATTGATGTCATTGGCACCTATAAAATTTTAAGGTACCATTTATTAGACCACTTGTATGAAAAAGCAACATAACTTACTATATCATTTTGAAATAGTTCTTTGCCATTTATACTTATCCCATATCTAGCAATAGCATGGAAAAACAAATTTTTGAACGCTCAACATTGAGGAAATATGGTTTGTAAACAAGCTAGATATAAAACCATTTCATGTCAATTAGAAAATTTTAGCTCAAGGTATCTTTTCAGACATTGTGAATCTTATTTTCCATGAAGAAATATTTAACAAAAGTAAAACCTATCTAGAAAATTTGGAGAATATAATCACCTATAGGTAAGCCACGACCAACAATGATAGGTGAATTATGAACCAATGAAAATCCTATAATACAATCATATATATGAAGCATGTTTCTTATAAAATTAAAGACACATTTACTAAATTGATAGGGAAACCAAGAGCTAGTTGAAATTTCTTACCATTAGCTTGGAAAATGTCACTAGCATAAAATATGATAGAATTCATTCCCGCCCATTGTTGGAACACCATAAAACCAACTCTAACCTATACATACAATTTTGATAATGGCTAAGTTAAACCACTAATCAGAAATTTTGAAAACTATAATGACTAAGATGGGAAACCTCTACTTCAAGGTTGAACTAGTGCTTAAATTTGAATTCAAACAAATCCTTATTTTTTGGATCAATTATATGCAAGGAAGGATGTGACTCATTGGTTTATATTTCATTGAATTTTATGCGTGCTAAAGAACTAGAATTGGAAAACTTAAATTCCATATCAACATCAAAATTTTTTATTGTGCAAGCATAATGTTCACAACGTCACCCAAACAAGTTACCATATGGATATTAAATCAACTCAAATGTTCCACCACATTAGTGACCAACCTAATGCAGTGTTTACATCACAAGGCCACAATTGTAAGTTTACAAGCATTATTCCTGGGAAATATATTTTGGTTGCTTCCCACAATGTTAACAATTGCAAAAATATCCAAATGTACAGTTGGGATTTGGAAAATATTCAATAAATGAGCAAATTTAAATTACTATATTCTAGCCTTTTCAATTTGACAATCCATTTGACCTTTTCCATTATCTTCTAAACATCTCAAATTCAAAGGGAAATTTTGTAGAAACAAAACTTCTTATAACTTTTTTAGGAAATTTGACAATATGAAGGCACTAAATTCAAACTATAACATTGAATCCAAATTAAAACATGACAAAAATAATCCTACCTTATTTTTGCTTGGTGTTTAATCCTACATAAATATCATTATTTATAAATATAATTTGTTTCCCCAAGGTACAAATATAGGGGAAAGTCTCTAGGACAATAGGAGAGACCCCCAAAATCCAAGTGCCAACATAGAGGAATGGGAATGGTAGTGTGAGAAATAAGTAGACAACACCCACCCCCCTCTCCACACTGAAAAACTATTAGATCGATTATTTCAAGCACATGATCGCTATGATGGGCTCTCACTAATAAAATTTACTCCCATAAATAGAAGGGAAAAAAAGTATATATTTTACTTTTTATGTTTTAGTTTATCCCCCCCCTGTAGGGGAGGCATGGGAATCTTTGTGGGGGTCAAGGGATATCATGAAAATCTCTATGAAAACAAGGTGCTACCCTCAAACGTCCCTAATGAGTAGGGTAAATCTAAGGGATACCCCCAAGTCATCCCCTACCTAAGTTGTAGACACCCATGACTTCATCCCTGTTCCTAGGATGTACGGAATGTAGGGGACACATCCCCTATCTAGGGATGTAGAGGATTTCAAATTCAAATTGTGTTGTTGAAGATAAACATGCTGTTGTTTTTCATTTGAATTCACCTCATTATGCTATTCCAATCACATCTTATATATCCCAATAAAAAACAAAACAATGAAAGGGTATTAAATCTTACCACATGTGGGTGATTGTGAACAATATCAACTTCTTCTTGGTTGGTCAAGTGTTCCAAAATCCCATCTGATGAAAACATTATAGTGTGATCATGGGGCTGAAGGATATAGAAATTAATTGAGGTATCAACATTTAGGATAGGCCGACAAAGAGTTTTAGAAAGATGCAACTTTTGGTATAAAGGTTCTCAGTTGAACTTAGTCTTTTTCAAGCATACATATCCAATAGACCTCAAAACCTACAAATATGAGAAAGAACATCACAAGCACAAGAGAATAGAAATTTAAAAATATAGTTGTATAGCTACTGAAGAGAAAAATAGTTTCTATAAAACAACTTAGTAATGCATACTATGAAATAGAGGATCAAGAAGAAACTTTATTCTACATAGATCAAGATAACAATTTATTTTGTATGGTTAAATCCTACAACGTAAAAAATATCCAGAAAATAACCACAGACCACGAACTCTTGGAGAAAAGTAGGATTCATTTGATATAATAAATGTGTGTTTTGTGGCATTAATTTATATGAAAATGTGCTCTAAAGCCAGTGCAACCATCCAAGAAATGGATGTTCTTATATAAGACAAGGATACACGATCACTCGGCAAGAAAATTTAAGAACGCTAATGTAAAATATGTGTTTCCAAGGGAAGGGTGTAAGCTTTCTATGCCAATATTGCTATCTTCATTTTTTATACAAAATAGAAATTTCACCTCTTAACTAGAGGTTTTATGAATATCAACCCTATGAATTTTCAACCTTATGGATGTTGTTAAAGTGCATAAAAAACAAACAAACTAGTACAATGTTTCACTTCTAAGCAGTCCAAACTTTTAGGAAATCCATTGGGAAAAGTAACCAAACAACTTGGAAAAGTTCCAACCCTCTAGGGAGACTTATCCCACATAAAAAAAAGTCTGAAAATTTCCTTTTACAACAATATAATAGTATGCATATCAGCAATAGGAAAAACCTTTAGATTATTCAAAGATGTTGAATCAGTAAACAATTTTTTGTTTTACATATATCAAATCATCAAGAGTTATATAGTTGTAAATAACAATAAGTTAATGTTTATGGGTGAGAATCAAATCTAGAAAATGGAGATGATTTGGAAAGCTAAAAAATTAATTTACATATTCAACATGAAGTGCATGTACATACCATAGCCTTCACTCAATCCTAGTACAAGTCCACTACCTCTCTAAAATCCTAGATATGGAAAACCAAGAAAATCCTAGCTTAACCAAGGAGCTCCAATATGCAAGAATCACAACACTTACTCCAAGGCAGGACATACTCTTCTCTGTATCTTCTCCAACAAAGTTACCTGTTGATGGTGCTATAAATCCATCAACCAAGGGGTCTCCTAGATGTGAACTCCAAATTATACCTCACACAATTTGGAGTAGGAGCCCCATCTGAAATATCGACCTGGTTGCCATGTATCCTTATAGATTTTCCTTGGCTCTAACTGCTAAGAAGAGAGCGGAATATTTGGGGCCTTCAAAAAGAAAGAGGATTGTTCCTTGTCAGTGTTCGATTGTAGGTGTGTCAAAGTTTTTTCACTACATAGGGGAGGAAAAGTGGCCTCTACGAGAAACGTAGTAGTACCACCCTCGTAGAGACACACATGAAAAATGAGGGTTTGTGCAACATCAAGCAGAATAGTTCACAAATATGCAATGGTAATTGAAAGCAATATAATGAGGAAGATCTGTCTAATATCCAGTGGAATAGTCCATGAGGATGTGACAATGATAAAATAAATTACAACAAATTTTTAGTATGATAAGTACCAAAATAACCGAAATAGTTCAACTAACTTAAGCACAGATGAAAGCAAACATGAATTAGAAAAATTCACATAATGGTCTTACAAATATCCATAATCCATGCATGAATAATGTTTTGGCCTTGAAGTCTTCTGTTATTAAGTAATATTTCCAAGAAATGTGGATCTAATGAACATTAGTAGCTCTAATAGTGGAGCATTGGAGCCACTCCTTACTCCTCAAAAGAACTGATATGTATCTCTAATGGCTTGTGGAAGGCGAAAAGATGAAAATTTCCTTGCACATATAATGAGGGAGTATATATATAACCAAGGGATGATGATTCCCCTCCTTGTGACTTTTTGACTACCCTCATAACTGTTTGACTTCCTATGACTTTTCAACTTACATGACTCTGTATATTCCATGTGTGTCCTTTGGACTTCTAGCTTACATTAAATTTTGAATACCATTTACATGATCCACAATGACGATGTGGCATATGAAAACTAATGAAATGGAATGACATGACATTGCTAACATGGAATGCTTGATGATGTGGTAGTGTCAGCCTAGTGCATCTATTTTGTGTTGAGCGTCTTCTTGAGAATTCTCTTATTTTCACCTCCATATGACTTGGTGATAAGGAATCTTCAATGGTCTTAAGTCTTGAGTTGTGATTGCAAATGGATGTCCCTTTGCTTTCTTATGATTAATCAACTTGAATGTTTAGGTACAAGAGTGTCTTTAGCATGTTTCCCTCGTTCATCTCTTTCTTCATTATCTTGCAATATCATGGTAGGGTACCTATATCTGTAAATCACTCATGAGGAGACGACAACAGTTTGTAAAACCCCCTACTCTAAGATGGTGCATTATGATCCACTGGCTGAGATGAAACCAGGTGACACGTCAAGAGCGAGGGATTAGTGACTATGCCTTTGCATAGTTCAAGTAGCCAGAGGTGAGGCTTGACCCCTTAGACTACACAGTGCGCAATTCAGGTTGGACTGACGGAGAAAAATGTGCAGTTCTTGAGGACAATGGGAAAGGATGGGGGGGTGGACACTGAGAGGACATGTTGTGTAGTTTCAAGAGACAAGGAATGATAGGAAATTACACAATTGTGCAGTTAAAAGGGTCATGGAATGAGCTTGAGGCCTGTGATTGTGCAGTGTGCAGTTAGGGTTAGGTTGAGAGAAAGGATTGTGAAAATTTGGAGGCCACAACCAGAGCTTGAGCTCAAAATATGCATAGTGAAGCAGTCCTGGGAAGTAGGAACTACACATTATGTAGTGGCAAAGGGAAAGGTCATAGCTAGAGAACTGAAACTGTGCAGTTCACGGTTCAGGGGGGTTAGGTGAAGCCTAGTTTCTTGGTCGGGAAGCCTTCTTAGAAATTGCTAAGTGTGAGATCGGTGAGACTGATATAAATAGTGATAAGACTTCGACCATGATATCACACATAGAACACTTGATGATACAAAAACATAGATCAGCCATGACACATGAACAATGAATTTCCCTCCGTGTAACAAATTTATGACCAGTAACGACAAGTGCGACAATTGAGATAGACTTTGGGATGACTGTGATGACAGTTGTGTGAAAATGCTTAAAACTTTGTGAATGAGTGCAACAAATGTTTACACAGTTAGAAAAACTCATATAAACAAATATGGACCCTTGAAACCATAAGAATAGGCTTCTAGACATTATGCGATAGCCAATCAAGCGAAAATATGACAGTTTACCCAACTTGCAAATGGGAGAAAAATACATCAAGAAAGTACATGAAATGATGTTCGGTGTTAGTGCCGACAATGTGAAAGACCAAGGAAGGATATGAAACTAAATGTAAGGCAAAATTTTGGAGGGTGTTGTAGAAAGCACAACACTTGTTGACAGACTAGTAGAATTCCAGCTTATCTGCCTCGGTTAACTTCTTCTGTGTAGGGTCTTGGTTCTTTAGGGATTATTGATTCATTGTGTAGATTGCTTTGGTCTCCCCACTTACCCCATGAGTAGACACAATCCCGTTTATGCCTTTTCAGTTGATCACAACATAAAATTCAGTGATATCACAATCTTTCGAGTTGGGAAGTGTAGTGTAGCTGCGAGCTTAATATTTTTAGAGTATAATTTTTCATCTCTAGTGTTGCTCCAATACTAGTAGGCCTGGATAGTACCCTATGGAGTCATGCAGTAACACAAGAACTCCTCCGCTGCCAGCGAGCCTAGACAGTACCCCGATGAATTTTCTCACTTCATGTCCCTTCACAGGAAGCCTTTCTCTTCTTTCACCTTTATTCATTTATTTTAAAGAAGACTGTGCATTAACACTTATTAATTTTTGAGAAGAAGATGGATCACGGCTTATGGAGAGAAGAAGAGGTTGTTCCTTCATAGAAGCATATAGAGACCTCTGATTTAAGTTTTCTAATTTAGATTTTTCCCCTTCTCCTCTTCTATTGATTGGATAATAATGAAAACACCGAAACAAAAAATCGAATGTAGGAATAAGGTTTACTGAGTAGACATAGGTTCATGGTTGGACAAAAAATCTCCTTACGAACGGATCGTATTTTTCATTGAAAGTCCATCGACCAAAAGATGTAACTGACACAATGAAGATGGATTGTGTTATGGCCTAAATCTACCTCATGCTGAAAAAGGTAAGATCTAGGGTAACATCAAACCATGCTTAACCTAGTACCTAGCCCTACCAGGTCGGGAGAGGGCTCTCTCCTTGTCAATCACAACAAAATATGATCAATGAGGCTTAAGATGACTGATGTGAAGACTGATTTTAGGCTAGGTATGTGTGCAAAAGTGTTTGATTGAATTTGATGATGTTTTGTTGGTTCAAATGTGAAAGGCAGATTTGGGTCTGGGGAATGGGCTCAGTTTTGCAGAGATCTCTATGGGGCGAGGTAGGCAAATGGTTTGGTATTTCAAATTGAGTGAGATGGAGAGATTTTAGACTGGTGAGGAGTTGAAGAGGGCATGAAATTCTTAGGGATACTCTTCAAATAGCTGAAAACATAAATAACTAAACAAACCCTAGGTATAGCGCTGCAATTTCAATGGATTCTACCTTTATCCTTGTTTGATTTAGTTAAGATGAATCAAAGAGAGATGATGTCATACATGAAACACATGTAAACTTACAATTATAGAAGGAAACCCTATACCAAATCAAGATGCCACAAGACTCCCATAAAGTGCTGCAAACCCTGGTTTATTCCTTTGCCAAACTGCTGAAATGAGTATACAATGAAGCTCCAAGCTTTCCCAAAAGTCCAACCCTTACTAATGACTGAAAAACATATAGGAAATAAAAAACTCATCCTATCCTTTAGGGATCGAGCTCATAAGTTTAGGATCTGTTCCAAAAAAGTCTAAACTGAGAACTAAAATGTAGATAGTGGAACAACTTGCCTCTAAAAACTAGGGAACTGATTCATTCAGTTGCAAACTACCTTTTCATGGATGAATCTACCTCTATGAGTGAAAATTTAGCATAATTACATAAAAATCCATCAATTCACATTAAATTACATCATGATTTTGACTATTAGAAAGGTAAAAGTCAAATTGTGAAGAAACTGGGTGAAAAACAGAGTTTTTTGGCCAAAATGAGCAAATTCCCCCCTATGCACCACGCTGATTTCCCTATGCGTAGCACCTTTTTGTAGACCAGTTTTGGATGCCTTCTCGGTGTCAAAATTGGGCACAATATAGCTTGTTGGAAATCATATCGAGTCTAGTTTCCAACACAAGTTGAATTTTTCAATTTGGTGTTAATTTTCCCTATCAAAAGTCAAATCTCCCAAGACTGGTCAAAATATGCAAAATGAGGCTGCCTAAATGCAGAGTGCTATTGCAATCAACTTTGGAAGGTCTTCCTCAACCCAAATTGAGCTCATGATAGCTCATTGGAAATCTCTTTGTGTCTATTTATCATTTGATGCATCAAACAAGTCATTTGACCAAACAAGCTAGGAGAAATCTTGATTTTCCCAAGGTCACTTCAAAGGTGCATTAATTCTCCTAAGGCAACTGTATTTTTGACATTTCTCTAAAACCATGACACCTGTGTAAAAAGTGAAGGATTTTTTTCTTCCTTGGCCTATTTCGGACAAAAGCCTCTCTTAGTTTTCCAAAATTCATATTTTCTTGCTCAGAAAAATTATTGGAGTAAAACCTATCCCGATGTGTGGAACAGGGGATTTGTCGAAATGAAGTGAAATGAAGGGGATAAAGGGCTTCTAAATTCTTGACAAAATTTTGGGAAGTAGGGAGGGATGTTAGGAAGCAGGGAAAAGTGGAATTTCAAATATTGAGTGAGGGGAAGGGGTCCAAAAGGGCAAAACATAGGCCTAGCCTAGGAAATTGTGAAATTGTAGCAAGAAACTATGGTTTGTGCGAAAATGAGGAATTTGAGGGATATCAGTGATGGGAAGTGTTTAATAAGGCACATTAAGGATAGGGGAAGGTGTATGAACATCAGGATACAAGTGTTGTTGATGATTTTACCATCAAGAGGAATTACCTTCAAAACCCTAGGAGAGGGAAATGAACCTTACCTAGGCACAACTGAAGCATGAGCAAGGTGTAAAATGACCCATTGGAACCTGACATGATGATGAAAACCCTCTAAATGATGGTACACTCAGCTGAATGGTGACATGGACCAACATTTGGACAACTTTGAAAGGAGTAAAAGAAAATCCTAGACCTAATACCTAGTGACCAAATTTTACTTGAAGACTCACTAAAATGACAAAATTTGACCTTGACACCTTAAAATCACTTTGTAAGAGCATGTTTGATCATTGTAGGAAGGTTTCAAAAAATGACACTAACATTGGCTCTAATGGGGATGGTAGCTCCTTGAAGGTGCCAAGAACCGCAGATCTTTGGGAAAGCAGACAAGTGCCTTCATCCATTGGGAAATGGAGTCAATAACTTCAAAACACCCAAAAACCAATTACTATGAAACTTTGACTCAAGACTCATAGTTGAAATGACTAATTCAAAACTGAAACAAGACTCTCAAAAGCTGAAACTGGACACTCAGCTGAAACTATATTTAAACTAACTAAAACAAAAAATGATTCAAGACTAAAACACAACTGACAAACTGGAAAATATGCTCAAAATGGAGCTTATTCAATACAAACTACTCTAATTGTTCCATTCATCACTTGATCAAGTGAAATGAAACAACCAATGCAACCAGGTAAGCATTCTGGCTGCAGTTTTCATTCTCCACAAGTGCTTTCTTATGAACAACAACGAAGAATTACTGAAAGGCAACTCCCATGAAAATGTGGAAAAAAATCCATTGAATGATATGGATTCTCTTTCCGCCTCCAAGAACACTACATAAGGATCTTGAAGTTCATGCACACTGGGACTAAGCTCATCCAATGGATTACTTCTCTTCTCCTCATACCATGAATGCAAACTTTCATCTGAGCTTTGTGACAAGACTCCTGCTGAAAATGACAAAGAAACTGACTGCCAGATCAAGTTTGTATTAGTACACGTTTCAATCTCACAAGTAGCTAATGGAGAAAGACTTTGACTGCAGACCTCATCCAAAACATTAGCTATTGGATCATGAAAAACTTGAAAAGACTGCAGCAACTCATTTTCTATTGGTTCTGATGAGATTACATGATTTCCTACAGGCTGCTCATTTGAAGATATACTATGCAAATTTTCCTTAAAAAACTGAAGTGATTCAAAACAGAAAGGTACAGAATCATCTTGCATCATTTGATCATATGGTCCAGCTTCCATGTTTTCATTTGCAATTTGAAAATCAAAGGCACTTTGGGGCTGCAACTATAGATGTGAAAAATCTTGAACAAGGTTTTCATTGCTGTCGAGATGGTCCAGATCAAGACTTATCGACAGCTGATCTCTGATTGCATGAAAGTGGTCTCTAATGAACTGAAACGAAGCAAAACAAAAAGGCAAAGATCCTTAACTTACTTCAAAATTTTCTGCACTTTCCTCCTCACTTCCATAGCTGATATGTATCAGCTAATCACTGTTTTCGAGTTGTTGAAATTGAACTTCCCCCTCCCACAAACTAGCTTCTGATTTGGCTACAAGATTAGCTTCTATTTGGAGAACATAATCATCATCATCATACTGATCAAACTGAGGCAAATCATCAGTATAAAAGACATCATCAAGCATGCATGTCATAACAACAACTCTCTCTTCTCCAAGATGATCTATAAAACAATCATTATCAGATCTATGACAACTGGGACAGGAAAGAAGATGTTTTGGATCGGCCACTTGTTCTTCTTCAATCAGTGAGCCATGGTCTTGAACATCATACTCATTCCTTATGGTGATATTTTGCATCATCTCTTCCACTTCACTCACCAAAATGTCGAGCTTTACCTCTAAAGATGTCGATTCTTTTGGATCTATGTTCTTCATCTCTTCTTCCTTCAGCTTTTCCCTTCTGATCAGCAAATGAGTCTCTACATCTATTGCACTATTCTGCATCTCTTCAAGTGTTGCAAGATTCCTTTCTCTCAGCTGAAACTCCATTCCGGATCAAAGGCATCTGGATAGTGCAAGAGAGCGGATCGAAGAGGAGGCCTTATATTAACTGGCATCGAAAAGTAGACTTGATTAAATCTGGCAGAAACTATTGTACTGTCTCCCCTGGCAGTCTTTTTAGTTGGTTATACTCTTTTATAATCAAGAAAGGATTTTGTCTTACCACCCACTTGTCGAGGAAAACTTTGACAAACTGCTAGTAATCTGAGATGCTCGCATCAAGCAGGGTTTTGAACCAACTCTTGACTTTGCCTTGCAAAGAAAGAGCAAAAAGCCTAATAATGACATCTTCTTCATCTACTTAAAAAAGGTCAAGAAAATACTCAAAATTTGATACATGTCTCTCAGCAGTGATTTTGTCGCATTCACCATCAAATCTTGGTAGATATAGGTCATGATTTTTAAGAAAAGCATGGGATATAGGAGGTAAAATTAGAGGCTTGTATCGATCTGGAACCTTAGAAGGTATAGGGGTATGTACAGAAGGTGTAGAATCAGTCTTGGTCTCTTGAGGCTCATCAGTTTGAAGACAGTCATCACAAGCTTCAGAAAAAGGATCTTGATCAAGCTCAAATGCATGCAAATCTTTGGTATTCACAATCTTCAAAGGGAAGGAAACAATGCAGGTCCTGGATCTTTTCTCAAACATATTTTACTTTGCAAAGCCTTTTTGACATTCTCAGGGAAAAAGAAGAGATAATTTATAACAAAGAACAAAATGTCTTGGATGAAATTCCAACTTGAATACCTGATCTTTCCATATTGTCCTTTCATGTTTTTGCTGGTCAGGTTCATCCTCCAGTGAAGTCCTTGAATTTGATCTTAAAACTAATTTAGAGTCACCAGGTGAATGATTTCAAACTTCCGGTGTCTAATCATTGTCCACCATCAACAATCAGATTTGAACTTGATACATGTTACTGGGGCAATTTGTAAGTCAGATGTTCAGTTCATAAACTAAACTGGAGATTGACTAAAGCAACATTCATCTACTTATGCACTTGCAAAGCAAGAGCAGTTTTGAAGGCTACCTGGCTAACTTCAGGCTCCATCTCTAGTTTATAAAACAATTAACACTAACAAACAAATAAACTTTTCTTCCCCAGTATGGTCGCCACTATGTTAGGGCCTAAATCTACCTCAGGCTAAGAAAGGTAAGATCTAGGGTAACATCAAACCACGCTTAACCTGGTAGCTAGCCCTACCAGGTCGGGAGAGGGCTCTCTCCTTGTCAATCTCAGCAAAATATGATCAATGAGGCTTGAGATGACTTATGTGAAGACTGATTTTAGGCTAGGTATGTGTGCAAAAGAGTTTGATTGAATTTGATGATGTTTTGTTGGCTCAAATGTGAAAGGAAAATTTGGGTTTGGGGAATGGGCTCAGTTTTGCGGAGATCTCTATGGGGCGAGGTAGGAAAATGGTTTGGTATTTCAAATTGAGTGAGATGGAGAGATTTTAGACTAGTGAGGAGTTGAAGAGGGCATGAAAGTCTCAGGGATCCTCTTCAAACAGCGGAAAACATAAATATCTAAATAAACCCTAGGTAGAGCATTGCAATTTCAATGGATTCTACCTTTATCCTTGTTTGATTTAGTTAATATGAAGCAAAGAGAGATGATGGCATACATAAAACACATGTAAACTTACAATTACAGAAAGAAACCCTATACCAAATAAAGATGCCACAAGAATTCCATAAAATACTGCAAACTCTGGTCTATTCCTTTGCCAAACTGCTAAAATGAGTATACAATGAAGCTCCAAGCTTTCCCAAAAGTCCAACCCTTACTAATGACTGAAAAAAAGTAGATATAGGCAATAAAAAATTCATCCTAGCCTTTAGGGGTCGAGCTCATAAGTTTAGGAGCTGTTCCAACAAAGTCTAAACTAAGAACTAAAAAGTAGGCAATGGAACAACTTGCCTCTAAAAATTAGGGAACTAATTCACTGAGTTGCAAACTATCTTTTCATGGATGAATCTACCTCTATGAGTGAAAATTAAGCATAATTACATCAAAATCCATCAAGTCACATTAAATTACATCATGAGTTTTACTATTAGAAAGAGAAAAGTCAAACTGTGAAGAAACTAGGCAAAAAACAAAGTTTTTGGGCCAAAATGAGCAAATTTCTTCCTATGTGCCGCGCTGATTTCCCTATGCATAGCACTTTTTTACAGACCAGTTTTGGAGGCCTTCCCAGTGTCAAAATTGGGCACGCGATAGTTCATTTTAAAGCTTATCAAGTCTAGTTTTGAACATAGGTTGCATTTTTGAATTTGAAGCTCATTTGCCCTGTCAAAGGTCAAATCTCCCAAGACTGGTCAAAATGTGCAAAATGAGGCTGCCTAAATGCAGAGTGCTGTTGCAGTCAACCTTGGAAGGTCTTCCTCAAACCCAAATTTAGCTCATGATAGCTCATTGGAAATCTCGTTGTGTCTAGTTATCATTTGAATCATCAAGCAAGTCATTTGACCAACCAAGCTAGGAGAAATCTTGATTTTCCCAAGGTCAATTCAGAGGTGCATCAATTCTCTTGAGGCAACTGTATTTTTGACATTTCTCTAAAACCATGACACCTGTGTAAAAAGTGAAGGAGGTTTTTCTTCCTTGGCCTATTCTGGAGAAGAAAATCTCTCATTTTTCCCAAATTCATCTTTTATTGCTCAGAAACATCATTGGAGTAAAACCTATTTCGATGTGTGGAACAGGGGATTTGTCGAAATGAAGTGAAATGAAGGGGATAAAGGGCTTCTAAATTCTTGAGAAAATTTGGGGAAGTAGGAAGGGATGTTAGGAAGCAGGGGAAAGTGGAATTTAAAATATTGAGTGAGGGGAAGGGGTCCAAAAGGGAAAAACACAGGCCTAGCCTGGGAAATTGTCAAATTGTAGCAAGAAACTAGGGTTTGTGCAAAAATGAGGAATTTGAGGGATATCAGTGATGGGAAGTGTTTAATAAGGTACATTAAGGATAGGGGAAGGTGTATGAACATTAGGATATAAGTTTTGTTGATGATTTGACCATCAAGAGAAATTACCTTCAAAACCCTAGGAGAGGGAAATGAACCTTACCTAGGCACAACTGAAGCATGAACAAGGTGTAAAATGACCCATTGGAACCTGACATGATGATGAAAACCCTCTGAATGATGGTACACTTAGCTGAATGGTGACATTGAATGAAATTTAGACAACTTTGAAAGGAGTAAAAGCAAACCCTAGACCTAATACCTAGTGACCAAATTTCACTTGAAGACTCATTGAAATGACAAAATTTGACCTTGACACCTTAAAATCACTTTGTAAGAGCATGTTTGATCACTAGAGGAAGGTTTCAAAAACTGACACTAAATTATTAGAGGTTAGCCAAATGTTGAAGTGTCATAAGACTCTTTAGACTTTAGCCACACACATACTAAGAAGCCAAAACAGGTCCAAGCACAACACTTATTCCCATTATGAAAACAAAAGGAGATAAAAAATAACAAAGAATTAAAACAAAAGGAAAGACAACACATAAAAAGGAAATAAAACCAGACGACAAGCAAAAGAAGGTAAACTAAAGCATAATGCAAGAGAAAAGTAAGAAAATACAAGAGAGACTAAAGAGAACAACATGCGATGGGTGCAAGAGAATGAAAAATAAGATGTAGCTAATCCTAATCCTAACCTCAAAATTAGAAGTTCGGGGTAACGTATAATGGAATTTCCAATGTAAACACCGTAACCGTTCCCGACCTGAAATCACAAAGATATGATCGATTAATGTATATATGAAGCAATGTGCAACAAAATATATGAGAGCTTGAATAATTTTCACAACAAAACGAAGGTCTTTCCTCTATCCAGAAAGGTGTTTCACAACAACTACTTTCATCCAATTCACATTTTAACCTTTTTTATGAGTACCATCTTTCAACAAACCTCAAAAGCTTCTCACAGATGTGTCTCCATCTACAATAAACTCCTTAGTAATTGTGATGGGAGATCGAAAATTTTTATTTGCGATGGAGATTGCGAGGTAAGACTGTTCCAACCATTAAGCGGTTGGATCGTAAAATTCATGATGATCCTCTTGAAAACCCCAAAATATTTGAAAAGTTGAATTTTCAATTAGAGGCAACGGATTAGGATGGGAATATTGTGAGGTAAAATAGATCTAATGATATTCAGTAGTTATTTCGAGACAGTGAGGACCTAACATAACCATCAGTGAAGGTTGAAGTGCCTCAACTGCTCGACAAAAGTCCGAATAGTGAGATTTTGAACGATAAAGATTGAAGGATGTAAAACAACTGTCATTGGATGTGCTAAGGAAAAATGAAAAGTTTAACGACAATCGTCGGATATAGAATAATGATCATATGGGATAATTAACTAATCATATTCCCAGTTTGTAAATAATCAAGGTAAATCACTTTGGACAGCTCTGCGAAAGCTCTGAACAATAAAACCAATTTATTCGCAATCCAAATGTGACAAACCATTTTCCTATAACTGGTGACGAGCTGTAAAAGCATCATAATAATAAAAAGAATTTAAAAGGGATGTAAACCCAAAAAATACATGAGACCAGTCAGGGCATGGTGAATGCAGAAGAACTTGAATCGTACGATAACTTGTGCATTCGTTATCACTTAAGAGGATTTTACATGCGATGAAAGGAAATATTCACAATATAAAATTTGTAGGAAAAACTGGGAGTTGACTATTAAGGAATGAATTCAATAAGCATGATTCCTTCAACCAAGGATAGTCCTTGGAATTATCAACTTCGCAATTCCATGACTCTATGAGTGATACACATTCCAAACCTGAGTTTGATGTGACATATTTGCATGAAGACGAATGAACTGAAATAGATTCTTGAATCCATTCAGAAGCAAAATATTGAAAATTTTAAAGATCATACACAAAATACCAAACATTTTTCAAAAATAATTTTTCATCAAGTGAAACCATTCAAAGAGAAGGATTATGTGGGAAAAGCCAGATCTAACTTAGTTCAGGGATCTTACGAGAGTTATAAGATCCTCACATAACCATAAACAAAATGTGAAGTGCCTCGACTCCCTAGCAGGTCTTGAATATTTCTAGGATTGTAAAATTACATTTTGAATACTGAACCAGATTATGCATGGTTTGTGGATAACTACTACCAGTGGTTTCAATAGAGCCATTGCTCATCGAATGGAAGTCATATCTTTCACTAATTTCACAAAAGTTTTCAAATTTAACAACCAAATTACTCAAGTCAAGAGATTCTTCTGATCGTAAATTTGAAGATGGATGAATTGGGGAAATTTCATGAGCAAGTTGATTTGAAGAGTTGTCTTCATGCAATAGAAGAGATGATGAGGGATGGAAAGAGTACTCAATGATTCAATTGCTTTTATTTTCATCACGGATAATATCATTTCCTTGTGTCAATTGAGAAGATAACTCATTGGGTGAAGAACTTAAATAACATGGAGTATATATGTTGTAAGTAGATGCATCGTAGATGGTAAAGAACAAGGGATATTGATATGAAGAGGAAGTTTCAATAAGCACATCTTCTTTGATTGAATCAGATTATGGATCTAAAGTAAAATATTCACGAGAAACCAAAAGATCAATTGATGCACCTAGGAAATCATGATCACATACATCAATGAAGTCATCATCATTGGAATGATTGTTACCCAAGGTTATAGATTGTTTGAAAGAGTTTATTGCATGTGATTCACTACTCAGATTAGCAGATTGAAAATCACCTAAGATTGAAAGTGCATTATCTTCATATGGGGAACTTCGAGAAAGGTAAGAGAGATCAATATTATCTTCACTTTCATCCTCACATACCAATATAATGTGACTACACTATATTTGATCTCAATTTAAACCATAAACATGAAAATCAAGAGAGCATGAAGAGCTAGTTGGTGGATAAAATTGATCAAGAAGATCATGATACATAAATTCATAGCATGTAGATGATAGAAGATGAAAAATTTCCGTTGAGGAAGTAACACTTTCAATGGAACCAAATTCAAGATTGTTGTTTAGATTAATAATATCATATTGAGGAATGAGAGTATTATCCTTCACCCTAGGCTCCATAAGCCTTCTGTTGTTTCATTCATTGGATGTGAATCATGAAAAGATGAAGGAGGATGAAGAGATGTATTAGGAATATGATTTTCGGATTTCCCAACTTTATTATCACCGCAAATATGCACCCACATTAGAACTAAAAAAGGAGGAGGACAAAGAAAAAAAGGAGTAGTAGGCTCCTCCTCTGAAATGAGAGGTGCTTCATGATTTACAAAAGTTGGGGAAGTAGAAACATCAAGGTTTTTAGATTCACTGTGAAAAGAGATGTGAACCAAATGTTTAAAATTTTATTTAAATAAATCCCAATCTGTTCCTTCTCTTAGAAATTCATAACAAATGTGAATGAATCGATCATAAAAATCCTCAAATAATTCACTAGGCTTCATTCTTAGTTAATTAATTATTTTAAGAACATTCTGGTAATCATACTTGTCAAATTATTTATGAAGCTCCTTCACAAGATGGTTGAATTAATGGATATAAGCAGTGGGTAATGTATGACACCATCGATTAACGCTACATTCAAATGTGAGTGTGAGTAATATAGACATGACATCCTTGCAATGTATTACATTAGAAAATAAAAAACAGACAACTTGAAATAGATGTCCATGAAGAGTTAATTTACCCTCACCATCAAAATTAAATTAGGACATGTTATGAATAACTTCTGTAGGGATCGTAATACTAATATCTTTAGGAAAACATCATGAGATTATTTTTTTGGGAATATCCATTTTGAATAAGAGATCCAAATCATACTCAATGAGCACATCCTATTGTCTAGCCCTCCTTCTAGTTCTATTGTTAACGGAACTAGAAATCCGTCAACCCAGGGGTCTCCCCAATGTGAAGTCCCAATTAGACCTCAAACTATTGTAGTAGGAGCCCCTTTTGGAATACCAGTTTAGTTGCCATGGATTCTTATATATATTCCTTGGCTCTAACTATCAGCAAGAGAGTGGAATGCATGGTTCCTTCGAAAAGCAATGGGAGTGTGCTTGGTGAGTGTTCGATCGTATGTGTGACAAATTTATTTCATTGTAGAAGTGAGGAAATGTGAGCCTTAAATATATAGGTAGTAGTACTACCCTAGTAGAGACACACATGAACAAGAAGGGTCCATGCAACATCAAGCAGAATAGTCCACAAAGATGTGATGGTAATTGAAACCAATATAACGATGAAGATATGTTTAATATCCAATAGAAAAATCCACGAGGATGCAACAATGATAATAGTAATTACAATACATTCTCAATATGGTAAGTAGAAAAATAAATGAAATAGTTCAACTAATTTAGCACAGATGAAGGAAAACATGAATTACAAACATTCACATAAAAGTCTTACAAACATCCATAATCCATGCATGAAGAACGTGTTGGCCTTGAAGGATTTTTCTATTAAGTAATATTTCCAAGACACATCTATATAATGAACATCACTAGCTCCCATAGTGGAGTGTTGGAGCCACTCCTTTCTCCTCGAAAGAATTGATATGTCTCTCTAATGCCTTGCGGGAGGAGCCAAGGTGAAAATTCCCTTGCTCATACAATGAGAGAGTATATATATAACCAAGGGTTGATTCTTCCCCTCCTTTTGACTCTTTGACTAATCTCATTACTGTTTGACTTCTTGTGACTTTTCAACTTACATGACCCTTTATATTCCTTGTGTGTCCTTTGGACTTCCACTTTATAATACATTTTTAATACCATTTACATGATCTAGAATGACGATGTGGTATATGAAAACTCATGACATAACATGACATGACACTACTGACATAGACTACTTGATGATGTAGCAATTTCAAGCCACTACTTTTGTTGTGTGCTAAGAGCCTGCTTGTGAATTTTCTTCTTTTAACCTTCATATGACTTGGTGATAAGTAATCTTCAATGAAATTAAGTCTTCAGTTACGATCACAAATTGATTTCCCTTTGCTTTCTTGGGATTGATCAACTTGCACGTTTAGCTACAATAGTTTCTTTCAAAATGTTTCCTACCTTCGTACCTTTCTTCAGTATCTCCCCATAGCATGGTAAGGTACCTATACCTAAAATTTACTCATGACGAGATGACATCAATCCAAAAACCCCTAGTCTAAGATGGTGAATTATGATACATTGACTAAGTTGGAGCTAGGTGATAGATCTAGAGAGAGGGATCAGTGACTATGTAGTTTCACATTTCAAGCATCTAGGGGTGAGGCTTGAGCCCTAAGATTGTGCAATGCACAATTCAAGCTGGACCGAGGGAGAAAACTATGCAGTTCTAGGAGCCAGTGAGACAGAATGATGGCGTGGACACTGAGAGGACATATTTCACAGTTCTAAGAGACAAGGGAGGCTAGAAAATTATCAAAATGCATACTTCAGAGGCTCATGGAATGAGTTTGATTCTTTTGATTGCATAGTGCATAGTTAGGGCAAGGCTGAGTAAAAGGATTGCACAATTCTGGTGGCCAAGGATGAAGCTTGAACACAAAAACTATATAGTGTAGTAGTCATGCGAAGAAGGATCTATACATTGCAAAGTGCCAAGATGTAAGCTCACAACTAGAGGTTTAAAAATGTGCAGTTCATAGTTCAAGGAGTTCAAGTGAAGCCAGGTTTCTTGGTTGAGAACCCTTCTTAGAAATGGCTAAGTGTGAGACTAGTGAGACCGATATAAACAATGATAAGGATTTTACTTTGATCTAACACTTAAAACACTTGACGATACAATGACATCGAGCACCAACTACAAATGAACAATGCATTTTCCTATGTGTGAAAAATTTATGACCAGTTATGATAAGTGTGACACTTAAGATAGGCTTTGGGGTGACCATGACGACACTTGTGTGACAATAATTAAAAAGTTTCGAATGAGTGCCATAAATTTTTAGATATTTATAAAAAATCATATACACAAAGATAGACCCTTGAAAACATTAGAACAATCTTTTGAACATTGTGTGACATCCAATCATGCGAAAAAATGACAGTTTACCCAACTTGCAAAGGGGAGCAAAATACTTCAAGAAATTGCATGAAATGAGTTTCAGTGTTAGCACCAACAATGTGAAAGACCACAGAAGGCTCCAAAATTGAGTATTAGCCAAAATTTTAGAGGATGTTGTACCATCTACAACAATACCTTAGGGTTTTCAGACCCTGTATATTTTCATGTGGATTCAGTAGCTAATGTAATGTAGTAAAACACAAGACAATAATCTACTCTACTCTCAACAGCAGAAACCAATGATCGATGAAAACAATAGTCAGCAAGAGGAAGATAATCAATGACACATAACACAATATTTCTCTGGGGAAAGACACTACTCAAAACCCCAACTATCTATATTGCATTAATCAGAAGATATGAGAAGGAAATACATTTCTTGTTCCTCCTGAAAAATTCCTACACAAGTATAATCTAACTCTCTGCCTCACAAGCCATCTCACACCAACACTTAGCCAAATCTGTTGCCTTTGGAGCCCCTACTTCCTTGCGTAATTCTTAGAGGAATTAGCCTCTATTTAATCAAGAAATCCTTTTTCCATAACTTCACAATACAAACTTAGGTCCTCAACTGATTGCATGTACCATATGTACAACTCAGAAAATTATACAACTGATAGTACATTTTCCCTACACTCTAGTCTCAACTAGGTCTTCCTATGAACTAACATGCATGAGTTATTCTTGAGTGAATATTTAGTTATCTAGAGTGGAACTGAGGATGCACTAGTGCACCAACTCACTACTAGACCTGTACTAGTTCCTCCAACATTTTGAACTAGTTTAACTTACTATAACTCATTTAGACTGAGTTATCTAATTACAAACCCAATGAGCTCAATATGGACCCCTAAAACTTAGCGATCACACTTACATGACTCCAGATACACTTCCAACTCGAATTCACTAAGCTAACTAAGTAAACTTAACTTAGTTATCTATTACAAGTTGCTATGAGAAAAGAATTACAAATTAATTTTCAATTTAACTCAAGGACAAATTAAATTAGAATTTCTAGATGTTATTTTTAAGATTTCTTATTGCTATTTTCAACACTCCCTTTAAACGAGAAAGGAAATCAACTCTATCCCAATCCTAAACCTTTGGAATGTTCTTCATGCAACACTTTTATATAGTGTTGTAGCTACAGCAACACCTAAAACTAAAAAAGCAAACCTGAATCAATATGATGCATCTATCACCAAAGTCTCTAGCTACTACTAGCTCCCTTTATGTCGATTGAAAAATCTGTGCTTCTGCTGACTCTACCTATCTACACTGTTGTTAACTTTTCTCTATGCTCTTGATTATTTGACTGTTACTAGCCTCTGTTTCCGTCAATCTGCTATCTAACTGCATCAACCACCACTGATCCATCCTGCAACTGTGTGATGTGGGCTCCAGTAGCAAGGAATTATCAAAGAGACAAAACTTCTCAGTGGAACCTACCAAATTTTTTTCCCCATTGGGACTATTACTTCACATCACCCCACCTCTCACCTGGAGATATGGATACATATGCTCTCTCTGCCCACTTGGCCTGAAATTTCTCCCTATTGGAGATCTATGCTTGAGTGGATGCCTCCACTCGGTCTCTTCTCTGCTTCTCCAATTTTGGTTGCTCCACAACTTTCTAAGACTGCTTCTCAGGCTACTTCTTCTCTTCTTGAGTGGATCTCGCCACTCGGTCTTCTCTTTGCTTGTCCAATTGTGGCTGGTCCACAATTGTCTGAGACTATTTCTGAGGCTTCTTCTGGGGCTGCGTGTTGATAGGCAATTCATTCTCCCTCTCAACTACAAAGTCTCTAACCTTTATCTTGCTCCTCAAGTCTTTGCATGCATCTTGTAACTGTATAGCATACAGGTTCTTGACTCGTACACCGATCTATTTCACCTTTCTTGTGGCAATGTGTCTAACAAAACCCTTTCCCTTACTAAAAATCACATCATAGCCATAGTCTTCCAATACCACGATGGAAACAATATTCTTCTTTAGTCTTGGAACATACATCACATACGTCATTCTGAGAGGGGAGTTGGACCTCGTTCGAAATTTAACTGACCTGGTCCTGGTAGCACTATACCTCCCATCATTACCAAACTCTATGTTCAACTTGAGGTCTTTATCCTCAAAATCACTAAAGAGATCTTTATTTCCTATCATATGGAATGAGGCACCGCTGTCAAGATAGCACATGCTTCCCATTACTGCGGGATCCTTCTTGCTTTCTTTCTTCTATGGGAAATTCATGGGATATTCCCTGTGCTCGTGACACTGAAAACACCTGACTTTCAACAAGTCCATATTCTTGTCACCCACCTTACCTTGGGACATATTTCCCTTGGATTTATTTCTTTTGCTGACTAATGCAAAGTCCTCTTCCACTCCTTTGGAGAGGCCCCGTCTCTGGTGTTCTGTTAAAACCCTTCTTGTACCAAATCTAACCATAGCCATTCCCAATCTGGTAGCTTCTCCCTCCCATTGACAAAGCCTTGATAACTGTGCCTACTCTTGGGAAGTCCTAGAAGATCTAGGCTCACCATATCATCCTCGGCAACAGTAATCCTGACACTTCCAAGCTCATCATGACAATGAGTGAACTTGGTCAAGTAATTCAGAATTGAGTCACTCTTCTTAATCTTGATCTTTTTGAGTTTTTCCTTTAGTGCCAAATTCCTATGGTCACTTCTATTCTGAAGCAGGTCCTTCAATGCATTGCACATTGAGTATGGAGTTCCCTTATGTTGGCATTGTGATACAAGTGTTTTCCTTGATGGCAACTCACTCACATGTCAGTTCAGTTTTGATGAAAGGAAACCCATAGTGTAATAGGTCCATTAAGATCTAACAGGGCATTGGTACAAAAGAACAAGAAGATGGAACTAAAGTCTACTAATCAGAATGAATAAGTTGAAGGTAAAGGATGGTGAAAACAAGTTTAAGATGTATATGCAGGTCCACTTAGTCAAAAAAGCGTATACACGCTGGTTCAAAAAACAAAATGAGTGTATATGTATACACACACTTTCATAAGATGAAAAGCACCTATATGTTGGAAAATAAAGGAAATTCAAGGGGAGACAATATCAGGGGTCAATACCATGGTATTAGCCCACAATATTGAGCGGAGTAATGACTATTTGATCCTGTCCAAGAATAACACGAGTCCTACATGGTTTTGGTCCGAGGTATTGTGAAAGGCCTAAAACTATATGAGGAGAAGATCATAAGGCCAAAGTGGGCAAGTGAAAAGGGTTTCTAAGGAATACTTCTATCTAAAGAATATTTTATGTTGTAGGGGCTATGTTTGTGATTTGATTTGAAATATTTTGTGCACCTTGAATTCAATGTTGGATCAGGATCATGAGACATGAAATGAATTATCATTGAATGATATGATATTGGTTGGGCCAGATCTAATTGTGTACACCTCTTTTATTCTTTAAATGACATGATCTGAGTTTCTGTGAAGTCTAGAATAGCAGCGAAGTTATGAGTTAATATATGTAGATCTATATGTTGGTTCATCTCGGTAAGAGCACGTGTACACACAAGTTCTACTCTTTCAAGTAGCATATACAAAAGAAAAGCCTATTCTTCAAGATCTGATTGATCTATCTGATCAGTTGTGTCATTTTACTGGTGTCTATCAATGAAGTCTTCTTAGATATGAATGTAAAACTGAATCCATAAGGAGTTTGATATCTGATTGATTGATTGTATACGTGAGAAGGGTGATCTCTACTACTGCCTATGTAAATCTCTGTAAATTGACAGTAGATGTTCAGTTTATTACTGGTTGGTACAGACTTGATTCAGAAGTTTTATTTTTCAATAGTTTTGAAGGTATACGCAAGTCTGATTACAGGAAGTAGCATATACATGCAGTTTGGGTTCAGTAAATTAGCATACACATTCTAATGTATGATCTTTAAGGTTGCAGCTAGTTCTGAATGATAATGCAGGTTTCTGCGTTCAACACATTGTTCTGGTGATAATGATCTGAGTGTTCAGATTAACTGATTATAGGTTGAAGCAGTTTGAAAGTTCTGATGGGTACAGTATGAAAATTTATGAAACGTGGTCCCTGGAATAAGAGATAAGGTCGTAGCCTTCTCTAGACCAGCACCTACGTACTAATAAACACAGTGGCTAGTATAAGAGCTAGGGGGTTACCGCTCCCTTCCAATAGAAGTTGGAAAATGAGAGAAGGTTGTAGCCTTCTGCAGGTGGGTTGCTGCATACTGGTATGAGTCTGCACCAATACAAGATTGTAAATAGATTTTTTTTATTATTAAAAGAATACAGAGATGACAACAGCAGGTGGTTTTCACCCACATTAGGTTTCAACCTTAAATCTTGGCGTTCATATGTGTTGCTTATGTGGGATGGTTTATTCTATTTTTATTGCACTATTTAATAAGTTATTGATGCACTAGTTATAGATCAACACATGATAAATTAACTAAATCACAAGTTATCTCGGTATACATTGGTTTCACTAATCACAGTAACATGTACACGTTAGTTCACTTCATAGAAATATTGTACATAAATGTGTTTGGGAAATAAAAAATTATTGATCTAATAATACTGATTTATCCCCCCTATCATTATTATTTCCAACAATTGGAATCAGAGCAGGTCCTTCAAAAGAATCTTGATCGCTTGAAGGAAGATTTTTCAAGATGAATAATCACGAAGGCATGGGATCCATCAAACTAGAAATCTTCAATGGGAGCAACTTAGTATATTGTAAAATAAGAACCAGAGACTATCTACAATCACTTGGAGCCGATGTTTGGGAAATTGTGGAAGGAGGATATCAATTTCCAACAACAATTCCTACTGACTCTGCCGGTAAGAAGTTATGAGAAACTAATGCCAAAGATGTCAATACGTTATTGGGAAGTTTGTCACGATCAGAATTTTTCAAATTCATGCAGCTCAAGACAACCAAAGAGATATGGGACAAAATCATTCAGAGCTATGAAGGAGAGCTTCAAACTCTCAGAATTCAACATGAAACTCTTAAGATGCATAGTGATGAGAGTGTTGCTAGTTAATTTTTACATATAGATGAGATTGATAATTGTATGAAGAATCTGGGTGAAGAGATAAAGAAAGCTATTTTAGTTGAGAAAATTTTGAGATCTTTATCTTCTAAATTTGAGTCAAAAGTGTCTGCCATAGAAGAAAAAAAGGATCTTCAAACTATTACTGAGACTCAACTCCATGGAATCCTAACTTCGTTTGAAATGAGGAAAGGAGGTCCATCAGATATAAGAGAAGCCACTTTTAAAGCGTCAACAAAGGGAAAAGAAAAGGAAGAGCACAATGAATCAGAACACATTTCAGAAGAAGAATATGAGGTACATTTTTTCAAGAAGCATCAACAGGGTTCCAGAAGATTCAGAGGTAAGCTACCTTTCAAATGATTTTCTTATGGTAGAGTCGGCCCTTATGCTACCAAATGTCCTCATAAAAATAAATATGAAAAAGGAAAGGAATATGGAAAAGGAAATAGAAAACATGTTGTCAATAGAAGGATTTACTATACGCATGAAGATAGTGATGGCTTATCCAATAGTGATGAAGATGAAATTGACCAAGATTATAGACTACTCATGGCTTATGACAAAGATGATTTTTAGATGCCTTAGAAGAATAAAATTTTCTTAAAGAAATAAATAAACTCAAAAACTGTTTAGAAGAAAAGAATATGATCATCGATGTGTTGACACACCAATTCACTGAAAGAGAAAAACACAATGAAAATCTAGAATGTGAAGTTGTGGGTCTAAGAAAAGAACGTGAGAAGACAAAATATCTTAATCTTAGATTTGCTAAAGGACATGAAACTTTAAATGAAATCATCAAAGTTTAGTGCTCTCCTCTTATAAATACATGTCTTGGATATACTGAAGAATCATCTCAATCATAGAAGCTGCCAGCCTCCACCAGAAGCTATCTTGATGCAGGAAAGACCAGTGAAAAGTATGGAAATCATCAGAAAAGGCCTAAAATTACTCATCCGGTAAATCATACCCAATTTACTCCAAGGATGAATATAAGTAGAAGCTTCAATCAACAAGTAAACAATGCCAAAAGATTCTATGATCGCGGAAACTTCTTTAATGGGCAATGTTTTTCATGTCATAACTTTGGGCATAAGGCTACTCCATGTGTTGCTTACAAAACCATCATGAACAGAGAAGCACGAAATCAAAGAAGTGTAACAGGAATTAAGAAAAGTTCCTATAATAACTTTTCTCCTCTTGAAAATGAAGTAGAATGTTTGATTTGTAACAACTTTGGTCATGAAGAATCTGAATGCAAGAGAAAATTTTGGCAATTTCTTCAAATGGAGCAAACATCATTAAATCCCAAGATATGGAGAAAGAAAGAATCTCAATCAAAAATATGTGGCATGGCTATGTATGCAGAAGGACAAGAAAATTAGTGGTACATCGACAACGGATGCTCCAAACCCATGATAAGTGATAAAGAGAAACTTCATTCATATAATTCTTTAGAAAAGGAAAAGAATCTCTCATTTGGAAATGAAACTCCACTATCATTAAAGGTAAAGGTTTTTTTCTTCTTGAAAGAAAAGGTTAAAGTTGGAAATGTCATGTATGTAGATGGTTTAAAGCATAATCTGTTGATTGTCAGTCAAATGTCTGACTAAGGAAATGAGGTCAGGTTTCGATCAAACAGATGTGTAGTTCATGAGATTGATATAGGAAAGACCGTGATTAAAGGAAAAGGAACTCCAAACAACTTATACATACTTAAAGGAGGACAACAACAATGCTATCTAAGAAAAATAGATGAAAACTGACTATGGCATAAAAGATTAGGACATGTAAGCTTTTCTCAAATAAGAAAATCATGCAAGCTCAAGGCATTTCGTGATCTTCCAGATATCAGCATCCCAGAAAATACCATATGAAAACCATGTGAAGTTGGTATGAAAAACAGAGTTCACTTCAATGAAAAAGAAGGATCAACAAGTAGGCTTCTTGAACTCATCCATACTGATTTATGTGGACCAATAAGGGAAATGTCACCTCGTGAAGAACACTGCTTTATTTTATTTATTGATGATTTTTCGAGGATGTGTTGGATAGGTCTACTAAAGGATAAATATGAAGCATTTGAAAAGTTTAAAGCCTTCAAGGCTTTAGTTGAAAATGAATCAGATCGAAAAATCAAATGTCTCAGATTTGATCGAGGGGGAGAGTTCATATCAGATGAATTCTTTGACTTTTGTGAACAACATGGAATAAAGAGGCAATTCTTCGTTGCAAGACCTCGTCAACAAAATGGCATGGTGGAAAGACTAAATAGAACTATTCAACAAATGACTAGAGCAATGCTTGATGAATATGGAACTCCTGCAACCTTCTGGGGAGAAGCTGCATTTGCTGCCATAATTATTCTCAACAAAGTGAATATTGGGGTAAATACAAATCAAACTCCATATCAACTTTGGTATGGTAAGCCCGCTATTGTAAAACGATTTAGAGTTTCTGGAAGCAAATGTTTCATCAAAAGGACTGATGAAAAATTTGGTAAGTTAGAACCCAGAGTAGATGAAGGAATTCTTCTTGGTTATCCAACTAGAAGTAAAGGATACAAATGTTACAACAAAAGACTTTGGAAAGTTGTTGAAAGCATTGATGTTGTAATTGATGAAGCATGCATAAATGTAGAACAAATGAAATCAACAGAGGAATATGACAATGAGGATGATGGGGAATGCTTTCCCGCATCAAATAAAAATGATATAGAAGAAGAAACCAATGAAACACCAGAAGAAGATACAATAGACAAGGAAAGCACTCCATCCATATATGTTCAGAATAATCATCGAGAATTTCAAATTCTAGGAGAAAAAGGGGTTGGTTTACAGACAAGAAGAAATATTACAGGGACCTCAAGTTATCTAGCATTACTATCCTCCACAGAACCTCAGAATGTAAATGAGGCCTACAAAGATGAATGTTGGGTCAAGGCTATGGATGAAGAACTCAACCAAATTGAAAAGAATGATACTTGGGAATTAGTTCCTAGACCTCATGATAAAAATTTTATAGGAACAAAATGGATATTTAAGAATAAGTTGAAAGAAAATGGAGAAGTTATTAGAAACAAGAAATGACTTGTTTGTAGAGGGTATGCTCAACAAGAAGGTACAGATTTTGAATAAACTTTTGCACTTGTTGCTCAAATTGAAGCCATAAGGATGTTTCTTGCTCTTTCTACTTTTTGAAAATTCAAAGTATATCAAATGGATGTAAAATTAGCTTTTCTTAATGGAGATTCATAAGAATAAGTTTATATTGAATAGCCAGAAGGATTCATTGTTGGAAATGATGTAAAACTCATACGCAGGCTCAAAAAGGCTCTCTATGGTCTAAAACAGGCTCCAAGGGCTTGGTCTTACAGCTTTGATAAATATCTACAACAACAAGGTTTCACAAAAGGTTCTCTAGATAGAAATTTATACACAAAGGTTGAAAATGATACACTGCTAATTATTGTTGTTTATGTTGATGATATCATCTTTGGAAGCAATGAAGAATCCATGAGTCAGAATTTTTCTTCAGTAATGCAGCAAGAATTTGAAATGTCCTTACTTGGTGAACTTACTTATTTTCTTAGTATACAATTACAACAAACAAAAGATGATATCCTTCTTTCACAAACCAAATATCTCAAGCAGATCTTGAAGAAGTACAAAATGGAAGATTTTAAACCAGTATGTACTCCAATGGTAACAGGATGCAATCTTAGTTCTAACGATGAATCACCAGCAGTAAACCAACCAACTTATATATCTATGATTAGAAGTTTTCTTTATCTAATAGGTACTAGACCTAATATCATGCATGTAGTAGGAATTGTTAGAAGGTTCCAAGAAAATCCAAAGGAATCACATCTCCAAGCAGTCACAAGAATTTTCAAACATCTTCAAGGAACTCAAGACTTTGGTCTATGGTATCCTAAATATATAGATCTTACTCTTACTCGAAAGAGTACTAGTGGAGGAGCATTCTATATGGGTTCACGATTGGTATCTTGGTTCAGCAAGAAATAAAGTTTGATTGCCTTATCTACAACTGAAGCAGAATATGTGGCTACTGCATCTTGCTACACACAAATAATTTGGATGATGCAAAAATTGCAAGACATTTATATCACATGTACTCCACTTATCTCCACTTTATTTGATAATAGAAGTGTCATCAGTATTTCAAAAAATCCAGTCATGCACTCCAAGACCAAGCACATACCCATTAAGTACCATTTTCTATGAGAACAAGTGCTTGAACAAAAGGTTAAATTGGAGTATGTTCCCTCCAAATAACATTTTGTTGATATATTCAATAAACCGCTTCCCAGAGAAACATTTGAATATCTCAGACAGAAGCTAGGAGTAGTTGCTGCATCATCCTACTATTAAATCCAGTTTTTAGAGTAAGGTTATTATACATTGGCTTCATGAAGTATAGTCACGTACACACACAGGTTTCTGTGTCTGAAGGAACGTATATTTTTTTCATACAGAAAAATAGTGGGTCAGATTCTGATATGGGTGCTCTATCTGACATTGAGGATTACAGTCTGACAATATGCTTTGTTCATTGATTTTTATCTGACTAACAAAGATGCCTTGATGAATGACTTGTTGACAACACACAAGTAGCACAAATTCAGGGGGATCATTAGCCTTCACACACATTTAACATTGTTGGCATGATGATTGCTGATTTAAGCTATGGCTTCAGATACTTATATCATTTGTTGCATAAGTCATGTAAATATCTAGGGTGTGATATGCCTTCTTCTGTCATGGTCTATATTTCAATGAGTCTTATTGGACATATGATGTAATTTGTATCCCCACTTTGCATGGGATGGATGATGTAATAATTGTTGTGTTTATGTCATGTATAAACAATCAGTATATCCCCACTTGGTTGGGAGATGAGTCAAATATGGTGTATCCCCACTTGGCTGGGTGATTGATGTATGTATGAGTCATTGGTCATAGGGAGGTCATACTCACTTAGTTGAGTTATAGAGTCATGTTATTCTTTTGAAACATATCTCTACATACTCATAATGTACTCAGAGGGGGCATGGACATCATAATTTATATCAAAGGGGGAGAGTATTTGGTGTTGCTTGTTATCTCTAACAGTTTCTACATCTTGCAGTAATAAACACCAACATGGTCGCCATCAAGTCCAAAGGGGGATATTGTTGGCATTATGATACAAGTGTTGTCCTTGATGGGAACTCACTCACAAGTCAGTTCAGTTTTGATGAAAGGCAACCCATAGTGTAATAGGTCCATTCAGATGTAACCGGGCATTGGTACAAAAGAACAAGAAGATGGAACTAAAATCTACTAATCAGAATGAAGAAGTTGAAGGTAAAGGATGGTGAAAAGTAGTTTAATATGTATATGTAGGCCCACTTAATCAAAACAACGTATACACACTCGTTCATAGAACAAAAAGAGCGTATATGTATACACGCACTTTCATAAGATGAAAAGCACGTATATGTTGGAAAATCAAGGAAATTCAAGAGGAGACAATACCAGGGGTCAATACCATGGTATTAGCCCACAATATTGAGCAGAGTAACAACTATTTGATCCTGTCCAAGAATACCACGGGCCCTAAGTGGTTTCGGTCCGAGGTATCGGGTAAGGCCTAAAATTATATAAGGAGGAGAAGATCATAAGGCCAAAGTGGGCAAGTGAAAAGGGTTTCTAAGGAATACTTCTATCTGAAGTATATTTTATGTTGCAGGGGCTATGTTTTTTATTTGATCTGAAATATTTTGTGCACTTTGAATTCAATGTTGGATCAGAATCATGAGACTTGAAATGACTTATCATTGAATGATCAGATGTTGGTTGGGCCAGATCTAATTATGTACACATGTTTTATTCTTTAAATGACACGATCTAAGTTTCTCTGAAGTATGGAAGTAGCGATGTTATGAGTTAATATTTGCAGATCTATATGTTGGTTCCTCTCGGTAAGAGCATGTGTACATGTAGGTTCTACTCTTTCAAGTAGCGTATACAAAGGAAAAACATATTCTTCAAGATCTGACTAATCTATCTGATCAGTTACGTTGTTTTATTGTTTTTTTCAATGAAGTCTTTTTAAATCTGAATGTAAAATTGAACGCATAATGAGTTTGATATCTGATTGATTGATTGTATATGTGAGAAGGGTGATCTCTGCTACTTCCTATGTAAATATCTGTAAATTGACATAGATTTTCAATATATTGCTGGTTGGTACAAACTTGGTTCAGAAGTTTTATGTTTTAGTAGTTTTGAAGGTATGCATAGGTTTGATTGAAGGAAGTAGTGTATACACGCAGTTTGGGTTTAGTAAAGTAATGTATACATTATGATGTATTATTTTTGAGGTTGCAGCTGGTTCTGAATGATAGTGTAGGTTTCTGGGTTTAGCAAAGTGTTATGGTGACAATGATTTGACTTTTCAGACTAACTGATTATCGGTTAAATCAGTTTGAAATACTCAATGGTTCCAGTCTAAAAATTTATGAAACGTGGTCCCTAGAAGAAAAGAGATGGTCATAGTCTTTTGTAGGTCGATGCGTACATACTAGTAAAGATACTGGCTAGTACAAGAGCTAGGGTGTTGTAGATCCCTTCTAGTAGAAGCTGGAAAATGAGAGAAGCTTATAGCCTTCTGCAGGTGGGTGCCTGTGTACTGGTATGAGTCTTCACCAGTACAAGATTGTAAACATATTTTCTTATTATTAAAAGAAGATAGAGACAACAACAACAGGTGGTTTTTAGCCACATTGGATGTCCACCTTAAATCTTGGTGTTCATGTGTGTTTCTTATGTGGGATGGTTTATTATGTTTTTACTACATTGTTTAATAAATTACTGATGCACTGGTTATAGATCAACACATGATAAATTATCTAAATCACAAGTTCTCTAGGTATACGCTGGTTTCACTAATCACAGTAGTGTGTACAGGCTATTTCACTTCACAGAAGTAGCATATACAAATCTGTTTGGGAAATAAAAAATGATTGATCTGATAATAGTAACTCACCCCCCCTCTTAGTATTATTTCAAACACCTTACCATGGAGACTCGAGACAATGTGATCTCGAAATCCCTCAAGGATCATTCCTCTTGCCTTTTCCACACACTTTCTCAATTCATCCAAATATTTAGCATCCGATGCTAGATGCCTAGGAATGTCTTGATCAATGAATTCATTGAGGCAATTTTCTTTCATCACTGCCTCCATCCTGTCCTTCCAGGCTATGTAATTCGAGCTTTCATCCAAGGCATGCTCAATTATCAAAAAGTAGAAATCCATTTTCCGACTCTGACGTATGAATTGAAAATTTGAATTTCACCTCCACAACTAAACTTGAAATCTCCTCTCCTATACTATCTTCAGCTTCGATACCATGTAGATTTTTAGTAAATTCAACATATAATGTAATATACTAAAACACAATATAAGAATCCACTCTACTCTTCAGTGAAAGCCAAAAATGATCGATGAAAACAATAAACAGAAAGAGGAAGAATATCAATGGAACATAACACAATATCTATTTGTGGAAAGAAAGTACTGAAAACCTTGACTATCTATATTGCATTAATCAGAAGATTTGAGAATAAAATACAATGCTTGTTCCTCTTAAACAATTCTTTCACAAGTATAATCTAACTCTCTACCTCACAAGCCAGTTCAAGCCAACACTTGGCCAAATCTACTGCATTTGGAGCCCCTAATTCCTTGTGTATTTCCTAGAGGAATTATCCTCTATTTAATAAGGAAATCCTTCTTCCATAACTGCAAAATCCAAAATTTGGTGCTCAATTGATTGCATGCACCATCTATGCAACTTGGAAAATTATACAACTAATAGTACATTGTCCCTCCTCTCTAGTCTCAACTAGGTCTTCCTATGAACTGACATGCATGAGTTATTCTTAAGTGAACCTTCATTTAGCTGGTCTGGCACTAAGGATGTACTGGTGCACTAACTCAATACTAGACATCTACTAGTTCCTCCAACAGCTAGAACTAGTTTAACTGACTATAACTCAGTTAGACTAAGTTATCTAATTAAAACTCGAATGAACTCAATTTGGACGCCGAAAACTTAGGGATCATACTTACATGAATCTAGATAGACTTCCAACTCGAATTTACTAAACTAACTAAGTCAACTTAACTTAGTTAACTATTACAAGTTAATATGAGAAAAGACTTACAAATTAATTCTGAATTTAATTCAAGGAAAAATTAAATTAGAATTTCTAGATGTTATTTTTAACATTTCTTGTTGCTATTTTCAACATACCCTAGAAATGAGAGCAACAACAAAAGAGAGAGTAAGAGAAGAGAGAGAGAGAGAGGAAGAGGACAAGTGCACTCTAGATGTCAAGACTCAAGAGGCATCAAATTAACTAACTAAAGTAGTTTTTAAATAATAAAAATCTAAGATGAAGTATATGAGAAATTATATAATCAAATCATATGATACAATATAAATTAATTGTTCCTAATTTCATTATCCAAGTAGGTTTCATCCCTTGAGTGAGAGAGAGAGAGAAAGAGAGAAAGAGAGAGAAGGCTAAGAGAGAGGAAGAGGACAAGTGCACTCTAGATGTCAAGACTCAAGAGGCATCAAATTGACTAACTAAAGTAGTTTTTAAATAATAAAAATCTAAGATGAAGTATATGAGAAATTATATAATCAAATCATATGATACAATATAAATTAATTGTTCCTAATTTCATTATCCAAGTAGGTTTCAGCCCTTGTCCCTTACACCTACCTATACACTGCCATGATCAATGGGCTTGTTCTAGTTTATCATCTCTCAATCAAGGTAAGGATATCCATGCAGAAATGATCAAAAGTGGAGTTAATCCAAACTTGTTTGCAAGTTCTCCTTTTATAGATATGTACACTAAATATGAGAAATTATAGGATGCATGCCAAGTCTTTGATGAGATACCTGAAAAAAGGGTGGCATCATAAAATACAATTACCTTGGTTTATGGTCAGAGAAGGGAATTTGAAGAGGTAATGGAGGTCTTTTCAATGTGTTGACCACAACCAAATCCTATTACCATCACTGTCATTCTACCTACCTATGGTAACTTAGTATTTTTGAAAGCAAAGGAGGCAACTAGTTACACCTTAGAACAAAAGTAGAACATCTTTGAGAAATCCTCAATTATGTCAAAAAGGAGACTTGTTTCTATCAAGAGAACAATTATTTAGGGTTAAGGAGGGCCTTTTGACTCCTAAAATTCATGTGTTATTGTGTTATATTTTATCATATAGGAACACTAAAGTGATGCATTGTATTATCTTTATGAAGAGAGTAATAGCAATTATTACCATCTTAATATTGATCAAGTAAATTGAATATGTTTCCTATATCAATAATGACTATTTGGATGGTGGGATTGCTCTATTGAATGTAATTGGTCCAAAAACAAAGTAAGATATTCTTGATTTGTTTCGTATACGGAGTGTGAATGTTTTGGTCCCCACTAATCACAGAAGAGGTTATTGATGTTCATGATTATAGATCTATAATTCATTTTCATTGACTAGCCTTAGTTCATATCTATATTTAATATCATGGATAAGCTCGCCATTGTGAGTCAGATTATGTTGTGCTCATTGAGAGGAGAAATGAGAAACAACTTAACCTATTTTATAATGTTATTAGGCCCTGAGAATTTGATGAGAAAATTATCTTTGAATAGAAGCCACATTCGTTTGCTCGAAGAGGCTAGTGTTGCAAAATAAAAAACTCTATATTGGGTGTCAAGAAGTGGTACCTTAGTTAATTTTGAATCCATTATCAGTTATATCTACAAATATTGTTCAAATTTTCCTGGACACTAGTACTATTTTCCATAACTAGAATTGGTTTTCACATAAGTTGAAGGGGAACTCTAACAAAAGACTATATGAAGAGTTTGAAAAAAATAGGAGGGCACACTTGCTTGGATGGTAAGTGTCTCCTACACATTCCAATAATGAACATTGTATCTAATAGTGTGAGTCATCCTAGCCCCATTACTACAGAGTGTAGTCCCATAGTGGAGAACTTGCATATCTCAATTCAATTCAGCGAAGGTGAGCAACATTTCAATAGATGGGAAGCCCAGAAGCGAGCAAGGTTTTTTCCTCATTCCATCCCCATACATTTTACTCATCTTCAATATGAAAATATGGAAATTTTAGGAACTTTATAGGAAATAACCCCTCATGAATACTAGTGAATTCCTCTCTCTGATCATAATGATATCAGTTCAAATCCTCTCAAATCTCATTCCCTAAAGTAGAAAATTGAGCCCTCCTTAGTTTATTCTTTAGTAATATACAATAAAGTAAAACATCCTATAACCTGAATAGAGATTGGTGATGCTATCCTCATAGTGTGAGTATAACAGAGTTTGGAGTAGTGGGTGATGGGGTTACTCTCAACATATATTATTTTTAGAATTCCATTTTCCATGTCAACACCCTTGCCAACAAAGGTGGGGCTTAGCTCTATGTTCCTACAGGAACATCATTGACTGGTGGCTTTAATATCACTAGCCATATTACGTTATTCTTGTATAGAGAATCTTTCATTTTGAGATCCCAGGTAATAATAATTTATTCGCTCAACATTTCTCATTTCTCTCTTCTACATTCAATAAAAAATGGATGATAATAATAATATTCAGCCAAATCCTATATGCATTAAGGTTGTTAATGGGTTAATAATGGTGTAGCATCCTCGTAAGAATAATAACAATCTATATCACTAAATTTTGGAGCAGTAACACCTCACTTATCTGTGAAACAACTAATGACATTGATAGAACTAATCCATTAAATATATGATTCAATAAAGAACTACTATCCATTGGAACATAGTCCAATCAAATAAATAATTACTGAAGCTATGAATGCAAAGCATATTCAAAGATAAGATGTTAATTCTGAGGTTGTCACCTCAATGTTTGGACTAAGAAAAGAGTTCTAAAAATAATTTCAATTCAATGCCAATCCACCCAATTATTCTCTTAAAAAAGCACAATAAAAGTTTTAAATAATTATTGTCTTCCTTCACAATCAAATTTGCAAGTTGCCTCAATTTCGTGTCGCTTATTAACAACAAGTCTCATTTAACTCCTAAACATAATAATATTTCCATTAAGAATATTAATATTTGCATTAAACATGATAATTATGGTTTCTTGCTTCATGATATCAATTGTAAGCCCATTCAACAAGAAAATATAGTATGCCTAAATAAATCAATACATCAAATGTTGAAGTGGGGTTCCAATAATTTGTCACAATAACAAGTATGCATTTGTAATTTTTTTAGCCGTATATTTTAAAGACTATGGACTAATTTCAATTACAAAATAAAATTCAAAAATACGAGGAACTTTTGCAAAGCCCTCACGTCCTTTTAGTTATATTTCTAAATAATTGTCTCTAGTAAGAAAAAAAGGATAATATACTCAGACACTAAGAACCATCAACCCTAAGAACTAACAAGGCAATAAAAATGGAAAAAAGAAAACAAAATTTTGAAGTGTGTTTCGCATTAAGTAATCCTTTCATTTACAGATTCATATAGGATTTCCTCAGTCATAATAAACTCCAAGGCAACCACCGAGAATTTATAAGGTAAATGATCAAGTGCCTTCATAAAGTCTACCGCAATACAAATTTACAAACACTAAGTGGTGAAGGCCAGTGCCATCATAGGGTTTTTAAAATGATATTTTTCAACAACTATTGGGATACATTATAATAGTTTATAAGAGTGAGAAAATTCCTCAATTGCTTATAGTTTTGTTAGAGTAGATGGATATATAGGATTTTTGTATATGTTTCTTTCCATCACTTCATACACATAACCTATATATTCCTAGTGAACCCTATTGACATATTACACTTCACATTACTTAAAATCCCATTACCTACCTTTAATCATCCATGGACATTGTACAAGCTCTATTATCTAAAATAGTACCTTTTTGGGGTTGTTAAAAAGAGTATCTAGACATATGATTAGGTTAAAAGATATTCAAATATTCTTACTATAATTCAAATATTCTTACTATAATTTATTCATAGAATTGATAGTAAATGCCTTATCGACATAACCAATAGGTTCTTATACATATTCATATTAATTATTTAGATGAGAATAATAAGAATTCAACACAATGTTTCTAATATCCAAGAATTTCTTGAAAACCATCGGTTTAAACTTTACCTTCAACTTCTGAATCTTCTACTATTTTTGATGATTATTTCCGTTCATCCTTAGATGAATTCTAGATGGTGGAACTGAAATTAATTTATCATTTTGTTAGATACAACGAACTTTCCTTCTGAATGTTGACATCCTTTTGAGGGAATTGTTGTTACCATCAGTGTTCTTGTAAAAGTATCTAGATTTTTGGTAAATTGACATATGTTCCCAACCTTCATACTTTGTCATTGAGAAAAGAGGGAAACCTCCCTTTGTAGTTACACTTATCTTTCTTGATCTTTAATTTTGGCATCACTGTATCATATTCTATTTACTTCACCTCCTTATATGGTTTTTCAACTACTCAAATTATATTACTTCCACACCAATGTTATAAAATTCAACGTTCTCTACCCTTGATTCAAGAATTTGCAAAAAGTGTCATTCAAATTCAAGATCATGGATTCATAGATTGTATTATTATTTGGGAACATGTAATTGATCCCATGGTTTCATTTAGAAACATCCACTTGTTATATGAGAATGCATTCTAATGGAAGAAAGGAATCAATCATTCTGCTCCAAGCATGTTCCACTTCTATCTAAATTGATTAAGATAAGTTCTATCAATGTAAAGTTTTATTTATACCATATATGCCCACAAATGAATTACATCTACCCTAGATGTTATGGTTGTTTATTAGATGGATAAAGATGGTTCTTTTTATTTCATATTTTAAATGGGTAGTTTTGCATTTATTTTTTCAATTTTACAATTTTTTAATGCTGAACAATATCGAGGACTTCAATCTACTTCTAATTCATCCTCCCCAATATTACTCTAGAGTCTAATCTCAAAAACTCAATATAAAGGTGTTTGCAATTGGTTCGTGATAAAAGAAAACAATCACTTAACCTTAAACTCCTACATGTATAACCTAACTTGAAAAATTCTACTATAGTGAAATTTGGAACAAGCCACTCCATTAGGTATGCATTGGTAAAATGATTCATTGGCTAGTTACTCTAACGCTTGGACAACTAAAGAATTGCCTAGAAAATACAAAATAAATGGCACTCATGAAAAAATTGAGGAAACTTATAACCAAACATTTGAATTAGAAATATGATAAAATGAACTATCTAAGGAACTGCCTAGAAAATACAAAATAAATGGCACTCTTGAAAAAATTGAGGAAACTTATAACCAATCATTTGAATTAGAAATATGATAAAATGAACTATTTAATATCTTAGAATGTGTTCCATACATATGCCCTCTCCATTAAGGAGAAAATTAAAACGTATTTCCCAAACTAAAAAGTTAGGTGTTTGAGATATGCAACTAACTAAGCTACAATCATGGTTTAAAATTTTGCACTTTTTAATGCAATAGAAATTACACCCCAAAAATGTTCATATAAATGCAGTGTCGTCAAGTTATGGATAAATATAAATATACATGTTTGTATTTCCTACTATGTAGGAAACATAGGAAACATTTTTTAAGCATGGAATTCAATATTTAACGAGGGCTGCTGAGCAGCAAGTCCCTGCCTTGAGTGAGTGCAAAACATATAAGAAAGACATAACAATTGCTTGATGATCTTGCCTCTTGCCGTTGGAAAGACATAACAATTGCTGGGATTTGTAGGATAAGCAGAGACATAAGTTTGGCAATGAAAAATCAGTACTAGAAAGAAAAACTGACAAAGGGAATAGCATGACATTGTATAAGAACAGATTCTCCTTAAAATAAGCTTTTTCTCAGTGTTCCAAGTAATTATTCATTTTGTCTTGATTCATGATATGTATATCCATGTATTTCTACAATAACCATATGCTTGAGTTTCAGTTCAAACAATTTCCAGAGAAATTTATCCCAACGATACCCAATCTATTAATAATTTAATATAATATCGAGCATGTGACATGCTACAATATACATGCAAGCCAGGCATCAGAAAAAATATAACAGAAACAGAATGATTATTTTCTGTTTTATTATCAACTGCTATCTGAGAAATCAGATACGCATTCTTTTGTCTACTATCAGCTAGACCAGTGGGGAACTTAATTAATTGTTTGGTGCACATAATCAGTTATTATAACCTTGAAACAGCTTGCAACAAAAGGGATCAACATCCAGATACTCCAGGTTTGTGCATCAACTTTAACAAGTTGCATGAGACGTAATGCTTTAAGATAGAAAAAAAAAAAAGATAGAATCACAACTCTAATAACTCAAGCTTATCACCTTTGCAGTATTGAAAACCACATTTCTGCAATCAGGGAGAATGCTAACAGACCACGGAGCTATTTTATAGTGCTGACCATTAAAGATGACTCTCCCAACATTATTTGAATCAAAATTTACAAGAAATGTAGCGGCACAATTTCCAGCTCCTGCATAATATGCATAAGCCTGAATAGACAACACGTAAGTCAGTTCTGTCTTGCATAGCATCCTTTAAGAAAGTAGGAGAAACTTCTCTATGTCTACACCGAAAATATATATGTATAGTGCAGTCAAAGAAAACAAGTCTTACTTGGTGGAAGTGCCCAAGGGACGTAACAACAGGATCACCACTAACTAAAGCAGTCTCACAGAGCTTTATGGCTTTGTGTAATTCCTTAAGATGACCCCATTTTGGCTGTCTAATCAGCCCTGCCAAAGACAAAGAGTCGAAAGCAATAGGTTGTGTTCCAAAGGTCAGAATCCATTTCACTATTCACAAGGCTGGATATTGAAAGGAAAAGGCAAGCATTAAGTAAGACTTGAAGAAATTCACATCGTAGCAAATTCAAGCTTTCTGTTGTTTTTTAATCTTCTGACAATGTTTTTTCTATTGCAGTTGCTTTATATTGAGCCCGAGAACAGAAAAGGCATTACAGCAGAATTCAATTCCCTTGCCAAATAAATAGATAACCTTATAGATTGCCCAAGGATGACATTCAAGTCCTGAAAAAACTTCTCTCAATTCTGCACTACTTTGATACAAATTCAAGTGAAGATTGTCAGAAAATATCACATCCAAGATATAACGTACCATATTCATCTATGGGTGCATCATAGTCATAGGAGGTTGCAATGAAAGGCCCACCTGCTGTGTGGCCAAAATTTGTTCCTCCATGGTACTGCAATAGAAACAAATCCGAATCATACATAATTTAGTAAAAACTTCCATATATGAAGGTCACTTGCTAGGGCGGTCCAATTGTTAATGTGAAAATCCTACCATGTAGTAGTTTACAAAAGATCCACGCTTCACTAAAAAGCGAGCAACTGCAAAGGCCAGATCTTCCACCGGTCTACGAGGAGTTGCACCTCCAAATTCAGTATACCTAGAAAATCAGAGACAATGTTTCGGATACTATAAGTTCAAATTACATTTACAACTGATTATAAACATTGCTGCATATCTACATTTTTCAATTTGTTGCAATAAAGACTTTACTGAAGAGCCTAGAATCTTCATCATATCAGTTTATTGAAGGACGCATTTGCAAATTAATTTGAATGTGATGTAATGGAAGCTGTTATTCCACCAGCTAAAAGAAAGTTCAAAATAATCTCAGTACCAGCCACTCCAGGCTTCCGTCCACATTGTTGGCTTGTAAGGCTTGTTAGGTACAAAGTTGTCACAATAGAAACCATTGCAAGTGTTTATCTGTTACAAATATTAAACAAGAAATAAGGTAAAACAGTGGAAGCTCAGATATCACTACATGGATTATTACAAGAAAAAGAAAAACAGAATGCAGGACCCTCTTTAGACAGAGTGAATATGCAAAGCTAACTATCGATTTAATTGGTGCAACATTTTCTTATAATTTGACAAGTTCATCCAGAGACAGGAGTCACCAAGTGCCCAGATGAAGATATTATGATATAAACATATAAGTGGGTATTGATAACAGAGCTTACCACAGGGTCTGGTGCATCATCTTGTTTGCACATAACCCAAGGTACACACGTATCCATTCCCACAGCCATCTGAGCAGCCCAATTCATATATTGCACTCCAGCAGACCCATACTCCATTTCTTCAGGTTTATACTCATTTTCTACCTGTAAGAACACTTTGTCATTAGTCACTATATTAGGAAATCAAACCATGAGTATATACAAAGTTCAAACTATCCATGCAGATCACTCTTTTCTGCAAATATAATGAATCAAGCAATTGACTACCAATCAAAATTTAACACATTTTACCATGAGGGATCAAAGTATACCTGGCCATAATAATTGGTCCACCTTGCGATTCAAACAACCCTTCACTTTTCATCATGTCGACAACCTTTTTTGTGAAACCTTCCATTGCATTCTGTAAAATACCCAAACGGGTAATCATAAAATGTAACAAGAATGATATGATTTGAAAGCATGTGACTCACTGACGCTGACAGTTTAGAGAACATTGCAATGACCATAAGAATTCAAAAGAAATAAAAGGGTATTCATAGAGGTCAACCTTGAAAGGCTCATTATCTGTTCTGAAACTGATGCCAGGAACATATTTCAACCAAACTGGAAAGCCTCTGCGGATATATCAAAAGATTCGTGTCCAATGTTATAAAGACCTGGTAGATTTGAGTAGAGAGGACCTTGCAGAAAATCAGTCAAAAGGAAATATACCCGAAATTCCATTCTGCGCAAACATAAGGGCCAATGCGAAGATGAACATAAAGTCCTGCCTCCTCCAAACGAACGAGCCTTCATGAGACCAAAAGCACAACGCTAGTCACCCGAAAGCTCTACGTCTCCAAAGCATTAAACGCGCCATATTCACCATCCAAGCGGGACCAAAATAACACTAACTTATATAGATCTCTACGGTCCTTGTTCCTGCCTATGCCCTTATTACCTTTTCTTTTGATGCTAGTGATGCCTTTGAATTGGGTGCTGCTCCGGGTCAATGAATGAGGTCAACTGGCTTTGGGACTGCTTCATTCTCCTCCTTCGCTTCTGGTGCCTCTACCCCTAACACTGAGGGTGGTGAAACCCCTGCTACTTCTAGGCCAACTGGGTCAAGATCAACTGAGTCCATTGGGTATGAATCGAATCAGCAACCACTTGCTAAATAGGTTATGGATATCGATATAATAATAAAGGGTGCTGGACGAAGTGCTGGTGCGCGCTATGATTCTTCAACCGCCTCTGTATATGCGTAGACTCGGTCAAATGCTACTGCTTAAAGCCTGTTTTCTAATCATGCCGTGAAATCCTGATCAGTTGGGGCTTGGATGGGCCAGATATCTAAGAACATTGGGCTTGCTCAAAATTGCAAAAACAATGTCAAGCACAAAAACAATGAGGGAAGATGGTAGTGCATACAGAATTCTCAAATTCCAGATCGATTTTCTTGCATCAGCGGTATCTTTTCTTGGGGCAAAAACACTTGAAGGGATTGAAGCATTTTGATTCCCTTCAAACCTTCATCTTGAATCATCACCAGAGCCATTGACAAGTACAATTAAGCACAGACACATCAGAGCCACCAGAAGTCCATTCAAGCCCAATCAAGGCCTTGCATTCCCAAACCTATTTTTCCCCATTTTCTGCTTATTCTACTTTAATAGCGTAGTCGAACCTCAAAAAAAAAAAAATGGGTATTTTGCTGTAATCAGGACAAAAACAGATAAAATCGTTCAATTTGTAAATGCTGACCTCGATTCTGGGTTTTGCAGAAATATGTATTCCAAAAAGAAAGAAGAGAACAATACTGGACGTGGTAATAAACAGGCTACCAGGTGGTAATAAAAAGAAAAAACTAATAATTAAAAGTTATATAAAAAATTATTAAATAAAATAATATGACAATTAGAATATATAAAAATATAAAAGTCGCTGCAGCTGGACTTCATGCTACCGCATGAATACCAAGTGTCACCTTACATGCGCTCTAAGATCTAAGCTCACTTAAACTATCATGTAAACCATCTTTCAAATTCATTTAATCGAAATGAAGCATCTGTTTGCTTGACTCATTCTGTCCACCTCTAGCTAGATGAGGACGTTCAAATATCTGTCCATGCTAGTGACTTCAATGCTCTTTTCTTAGGTTTCCTTGCAGAAGTTGTTGAAGGGATTGGAGGCTTGCAAGGTCATGGCCGTGCCTGTGCGTTTGGAATTAGGGGCGTTGTGGCGAACTGGGAGCAGTGCATGGAGTGGCGAAGACACTGCATTATCTGGGTCTTTCAGTAGAAGGAGCATCCACGCAGAGGACGATGAGAGAGTGCTGCAGGTGGCCGAAGTGGACAACGAGCGGTTCTTTGACGAAGCTCAAACAGAGGATTGACAGGTAAAGCAGAATATCTGCCGTCGAGTTTGAGCTTTTTGCAATGATGAAATTATACTAATGTCATGGAATTGCAATGATGGAGGCAATTTTTCGGTTGCACAGAGTTGGGATTGCGATGCAAACGATAGAAGTTCAGTTTGAGCACCTGAACATTGAGGAAGATGCCCGCGTCAGAGGAAGAGCCCTTCCAACTCTTTTGAATTTTCGTATTCGGCTGCCCAAGCAAGCAGGATTGCAGAAGTTGTTGAAGGGATTGGAGGCTTGCAAGGTCATGGTCGTGCCTGTGCGTTTGGAATTAGGGGGGTTGTGGAGAACTAGTAGTAGTGCATGGAGTGGCGAAGACACTACATTATCTGGGTCTTTCAGTATAAGGAGCATCCATGCAGAGGACGATGAGAGAGTGTTGCAGGTGGCCGAAGTGGACAACGAGTAGTTCTTTGACGAAACTCAAACAGAGGATTGACAAGTAAAGAAGAATATATGCCGTTGAGTTTGAGATTTTTGCAATGATGAAATTATACTAATGTCATGGAATTGCAATGATGGAGGCAATTTTTCGGTTGCACAGAGTTGGGATTGCGATGCAAATGATAGAAGTTCGGTTTGAGCACCTGAACATTGAGGCAGATGCCCGCGTCGGAGGCAGAGCCCTTCCTACTCTTTTGAATTTTCGTATTCGGCTGCCCAAGCAAGCGGGAATGAGGGAATCTATGCCAGTCGATGTTTATGCTGTATGGAGGATGTTAATACTATATGGAGGTATGTCCTTCATAGTCATCCATCTGCCTCTATTAATGCATGAACTACGCTCGCCATATGCTTGAAATTCATGGAAGCTGGCTTATATAAGAAGCTATCTCGTACCTTATTTATGGCCGTGTGAAGAAGGTGAAGGTCTAATAGGAAGCCGGTTTGAAGCCCCCTGCCAACTCAGTGCCCACCAGCATACCCGAGGTCTCTACCAGAATGAGGTCCAACTCTAGGATAATCCGTTCTCTCCAGCACTCCAGCTTCAGTTCCCTTATGATCTTCTTCTTATGATCTTCTTCTTCTATAATCTTCTTCTGTTCTCTCCAGCTTCAGCTCCCTTGTGATCTTCATTTGTTCTCTCCAGCTTCATCTGTTCTCTCTAGCTTCAATTCCGGTCCCTTCAACTTCGGTTCCATAGACACCACAGTGACATGCAGCAACACTAACATGCAGCAAGACCACAGTAAACACAGTAACAAGGTCTACTGTGACAACATGTGGCAACTTCAGAGAATAAGCAACAACCGGTGGCAAGAGAATAAGTAGCAACAGGTGGCAAGAGAGCAAGAAAGCCCATCAGTCACAGCAGGAAGGATGTACCGATTCCAATAGACAATACCCGGGAGCTAGCTAGTATAAAAGGAAGGATGTACCGATTCCAATACACAATACCTGGCAGCTAGCTATCATTTTATACTAGTAGATTAATGTTAGCATTAGTCTAACCGGTCCAAAAAAATGAACAAATGAATAACAAAAAGCCAAGATAATATATGCTTTTCAGCCTCTGACCTCGGGAAGAGGCCAAATAAGATAGTAAATGACTATTTATCTAAAAACTTTCATTATACTCGATCAAATGGCAGTAGCAAACAGCTCACAAACAGGTCAACTAATGTTAAGTTCATCCATTCCGATTACTATAGTCCCTGGCCATTGCCAGATGGTAGGGACTAATAATACAATGAGATCAAAGTGTTAATTCGTATAGGAAAAGGATAATATCAATATGCATGTTTTTATTTTGTACTTTGTAGGAAACATTTTTTAAGCATGGAATTCAATATTTAATAATACAACGAGATCAAAGTGTTAATTCGTATAGGAAAAGGATAAATGGACTTCATGACACTCATAAATGAAGTGGAATGATTGATAACTGTCAAAATTTTACATGAAATGCAAATTGTGTTTACAGTGATCACTAATTATAGTCAGAAGTTCACACAAGAAAACTTTCTTCCACAAATTCAAACCCCTTAAGACACGTAGCATCAGCAGAAAGGAAGAAAATACCAAAGAAAAGGACACAAAGAAAAACAGAAAGGATGAAAATAAAGAAAGAAAAAAAGGTACCATGGGGAGTAAAAACATCCTGAAAGAAAAGGGAATACAAAGAACATATAAGTGAAGCAATGGAAAGAAAAATAAGATAAATATTGGTAGTGTTAACGCAGAAGTTTACACAAGCAACCTTACTTCGACATATTCCTTTAAAATGCCAAATAGGAAACAAATACCAAATAAAAGGGACACAAAGAAAAAGAGAAAAAGGAAAAATACTATGGGGAGAAAAAGCAACATGAAAGAAAAGGGAAATACAGATAACATATAAGTGAAACAATGGAAAGAAAAGAAGAATACTGGTAGTGATAAATCATATGTTGGAACAATAAAAAGGAAAGGGTAAAACAAAACTAATCCACAAAGAAGAACAAGGAACCAAATGAGAATAAAAAGGAAAGGGTAAAACAAAACTAATCCGCAAAGAAGAACAAGGAACCAAATGAGAAGAAGATATAAGCTAAACCAATTCTGCTAAGAAAACATAAGAAATGGGGAAATCAAAAACACGTCCATTGATCAATGGTAGCAATCATCAATGCACGAAAATAAGTTCAAACTTTTGGACTCACGCAATTCAAAAAATGCACCATGTGTAGCTTTGTCACCTTAAATCAAGCATGCTAGAGAATATGAAAACATAGGTTTCAACCATCTTGACTTGCTCCAGTTTACAGGAGCTCCAATCCTTAATGTTTCAAAACTCAAAAGGAGTAATGATAGGCACATTATGCAAAGAGTGTTGCTAAAGTGAACTCAAATAGTCTGGATTACTCTGCATTTCTCTTAAAAATCTATTTAGAGATTGAATCTTATAAAAGTAAGTAATATTTGTTTCTCAAACAAAAGTAGAGCCAATCCATCTTCCATCAAGACATCATTCGATACTATGAGGCTAATTTGTACATTTTTTTGTATGAAGTAAAGATTAAAAAAGTCCTATATATCTATTAGAATGAATTCCTATGACTCTATTATCAAAAAAGATAACTCTTAAGATACAAAGCATTTCTAGTTTCACATTTTATGTGTCAAGTTCTTCAAATCAAATTTTGTAGCTTAGCAAAAACCCTTTCCACTAGAAGTCCATTTGGATACAAGATCCAACGTGCTTACAAAAATCAGATTTCTGGCCAATGCAGGAATATGTAGAACACCCCGAAGTGTTCTAACCCTTCCACCTTGCAACTTCAACTTTACTTTTCCATGACCAATGAGTCTAGCCTTCCTATCATCCCCTAAGAAGACATCACCACCATCGTATTTCTCATACTCACAGAACCACTCTCTATGGGGAGTGAAGTGAAAGGATGCACCTGAGTCAATCAACCATGCCTCATGATCTACATGTGTACTTGAAGAAGCCAAGTACACATCCCCACCTTCATCTAAGGTGGTTTTCGCCTCTACAGAAGGAGCATCATCAGATCCCTTTCCTTTGTCAGAAGCTTTAGATTTATAGTCCCTTTTGTAGTGCCCTTCTTTTTCACATTTCTAGCACACCACCTTTGTAGGTTTTCCTCGAGATTTAGATCTCCCTCTAGATTTACATCTCCCACTTAATGAATTATTTTTGTTTCTATTCTGGGACTATCCTCATACAGACAAGGCATCACCATTCTGGCTCTCCATATTTTTCCATCTCATCTCCTCCGTCAGCGAGGATGAGACTATTTCATCAAACTGCAAGGCAGTGGCATTGCTACCTATTGCAATAACTAGAATATCCCACGAATCTGGTAGAGAACACAACAAACTAATGCACTTATCTTCATCTGAAATTTTGATATCAATAGATGATAACTGACTTACCACAGTATTAAATGCATTCAGATGCTCTGTCACAGAGTCTTCATCTTTCATCCTCAGGTTATACATCTTTTTCCGTAGGAACAGTTTCTTCACCAGAGACTTAGATTGGTACAAAGTCCCTAACTTGTCCCACAAATCCTTAGCCGTAGCCTCCCCTGATACATTCAGCAATACTGAATCTAAGACACACAATCGTATTGTGCTCTTTGTCTTCCAATCTAACTTCTTCCATTCTTCATCGGACACTCTCGTTGGTTTAGTACCTAGATCTACCATGATCCACTCATCTTTATCCACCAACAGATGCTTCATCTTGAGTTTCCACAACTCAAAACTCTAACCATTAAATTTCTCGATCTCTATCTTAACACTGTTCGCCATCTTCTTTCACCACCAGAATCGATCTCGCAGATCTCCCACTGAACTAGGTCTACCACAGGCCCGAGCGAAACCCCTCAGCAACAAAGGCATCCCCTTGAAGCCAAAATAGCTCTGATACCAAATGTAGGTTTTAAACCCATACAGAAATTACCTGCATACGAATTCTAAAACACATAAAATAAATAATGTGAGAGCATAACACATAAAACACATATACATAGAGATTTTCCCCTGGATCCCAAAACCGGGATTACCAGCTTGATTTTTCATTATATTCCTTTCAATGTTACAATACATATTTATACATTCCGAAGCATCTAATACCATGGACTGAAAACCATCACGTCCAAAACCATGGCCCGAAAACCATCGCGTCCAAAACCAAGTGCAAAAATCATGCACAAAACCATAGGTAGGTCCGCCCAACCTAACATAGGGTCCAAAACCAAAATTTTCCGGGGCGAAGCCTTGGACCCCATAGAGTGCGGTTACCTGCACCCCTCAAGCCCCCCTGTGACTCCCCCCACTACACAATCATTGCAACAAAGGGGGGCCTCCGCCCCCCTTCTAACCCCCGGATTAACTACATGGGCTAGTCGTGGAAAGAATATAACACAACCCAACACTACTTGAATTGGAAGGATATTCAATTGGGAAACCAACTACGATCCCATTCATATTCGTAGAGGGTCTAATCAACTGGAAGATTGGTTCGAAAATAAAGCCATTTCCTAAAAAATGCTATTATGTCTCAATCTAAAATTTTAATGAGATATTTTTGTCAAAAGAATTAGTTTGGAGAGGATCTATTTCAAGAGAAACAACTTGTCAATCAGAATCTACTACACCTATGGGAGGAGTTCAACAACCCTGATTGATCCAAGTGGATATTGGTGGCCACCCACCAATTCCACTTGGACCCCCACCATTTTTCTTTAGTTTTTCAATTTCCTTAATTGTAGCATAGTTTGCTATTTTTAGAAGTTTTTCGGGTCCTAAACTTCAGGAGCCTTTTTGAGGCCCAAAACGACGTTTTTTTGGTAATCTACCGCCAATGACTTTTAATAAGACATTTTTTTTTTGCTGTAGTCCTTGGATAGATCTTTCGAATGGGGTATCATATGCATCAAATGGAGATAATATGACCAAGTCATGACCCTGGGAAGTTGTCTGCCCAACTAACCCCAATGTGACCCATAAACTCTTGGTGTTACATCTCCTCAGGTTAGGGTTTTGGTTGTTTAGGGTTTGATCTTATTTTTCAATAATAAAAAAGCCCTTGAGCCTCATTGTAACACAGTTCAGAGGCATGTAACCACCACATCTCTTCCAAGAGATAAGCTACCATCGCTAAGCTAGTTTCATTTCCATATTGTTTGTAAGCATATTTCATTATTTGATATTAATCAAAGGAAGTGTTATTTTTGTTGGATCTCTGTACTTGTGGTTATATATGTAATTTGTTGCGTTCCTGTTTACATTTGGATCAGTGGTTTCAGAGGGGTCTGCTCTTTCTCTGCTTTTATTTTCATGTCCACAATGAGGTCGGGATATAAGGAGTTATTGCTCGAACTGGTCGAACCTTTGCAAGATCAGCCTTGTAAATCCTGATGGCCTTCCATGGGGGAAGAAAAGAAAGATGATGGAGCAGGAGATCCTATCAAAATATTGCTCGAGGAGGCCCTCGACAAACAAAGGAACAAAATGTTGGATAACTTTGCCCAAATCCTTCAACGGTTTCCCACCGATGGCGCATCCACATCCAAGAGCCACTCTGGAGGCTTCAAACCTTCTAAGGTACAAGTAAACTTTGACATTCCGATATTTGAGTGAAAAATGGATGTAAACGCCATAGATAAATGGTTTAATTTGTTAGAAGGATATTTTTCTATTCATGATTTTTCCAGCCGAGAAAATATCACTTTTTCTCTTCTCAAAGTTGCCCCCCACATCAAGGACTGGTGGGAAACCTATTGTGAGTAGAAGGATGAAAGTACGAACTCACAGTTTTTAGCCGCTCGCACTTGGAAAATCATTTCGAGATGCCATCAAGGAGCAGTGCTATCCTATCGAGAGCTATGAGGAAAAATACATAAAGTGGACCATGGTGCGACAGGGAAGGGACCAAGATGTGTTAGAGTTTACCAATGTTTTTCATACCCTGCACACGAAGTTGGGTATCAAGGATTCTAAGAAATATTTGGTACTCAAGAACCGTGGCTGCCTACATAGATACATCCAGGATGAAATGGAGTTCCTGGACATCTCCTCGCTCAGCACGTCATACCGATACACCGTCAAGATCGAGCAGAAGTTTAAACAGATGAAGTGAGACTTTGGATCTGTGAATCTGAAGCAAGGGAAAGGTGCTCCCATACTGTAGAATAAAGGACAAAGCCAAGGCAGGACAGCCCAAGAAAACCCGCCAAGGCCACAAGCAAAGGACGACACTGCAAAGCTGAAGAAGGACATGGGAAACTGGTGTGAGTTCCATAAGAGCCCCACCCACAACACAAGTGACTGTTGGGCAAAGAAATCACTGGTGGCCAAGCTGAAGGCTTCGGAATCAGATGCATGTTCCGACTCTAAGTCAAAACCTGACAAGGGGAATGAAAAGGGGAAGCAGATTATTGATGCAGAGCACAATGCCACCATCACCACCACAAAGATCCAAAAGGAGGAACCCAAAGATCCAGAGGAGGAGGAGCATCTCTTCCGCTCCTAGATGTGGGTGAAAGGTTCCCCGCTATAGTTCATTATCGACAGTTGGAGCCAGCAGAACCTCATTGTAGTAGAGGTTGTGAAGTGATTGGGCTTACCGACCATAACACACCCACAATCGTACACCATCGGCTGGCTTCACCAAGGATGGTATCTGCGCATGAGCCAAAAATGTCACCTTTCATACAGCATCAAACCCTTCACGGATGAGGTATTATGTTACATTGCTCCCAATGATCTTTGTGATGTATTATTAGTCCAACCATGCTTGTGGAAGCAACATGTTGTGTATGAGTCAAGCCCTTGCACTGTTATTGTTACATTAGGAAATAAGTTGTACAAGATACTGGAGGTAGCCCTCCCTATTGCCATCTCTTTGGTTATTGCAAACGAATGCAGTAAGCCAATTTCAAAAACTAGGAAATTTGTTTTCATGATGACACACCCTCAAGGAAAGAAGAATATAGTGGCCACGACCTCCATACAAGGCCCATCCACACAACAACAATGGATGGACAAGGTCATGGAGGAGTACGAGGGCATCTTCACCTCCCCCGTAGGGGTGCCTCTGCACTGTCAGGTCAAGCACTCCATGGATTTCACCTAGGTGAATCATTGCCCAATGGACCAATATATCGACGCTCCATTCTAGAGAACAATGAAATCAAGAGGCAAATTTAGGAGCTGTTGCAGAAAGGTCACATTCGGCCATGTTCATCATCCTATGGGAGCCTGATCATGTTGGTACAGAAGAAGGATGGGACTTGGAGGCTCTGTATTGACTATTGGGCGCTGAACAAGATCACTGTTCGGAATAGGTACTCGATCCCATGGATTGATGACCTTCTGGAGCAACTGAAGGGATAAAAATATTTCAGCAAGATCTACCTGAAGTCTCGATTTCACTAGGTACTAATTGAACCCTCTAATGTAGAGGTCATTTTCGAATGGTTGGTTATGCCTTTCGGGTTAATGAATGCTCCTAAAACCTTCATGAGGCTCATGGATGACATCTTAAGGCCATTCATCAACTCATTTATAGTGGTATACTTGGATGACATCCTGATCTTCAGCCAAAGTTGGGAAGAGAACCTCCACCACATTCGACATGTTCTCCAAACACTCCAGCAACACAAGTTGTGTGCTAATTTGGATAAATGTACTTTTGGAATGACCCGAGTTCTATATCTGGGATACATTATTGATGAACAAGGGGTGCAGGTGGATCCAATGAAGATCCAAGTTATTCAAGATTGGCCAGCCCCAACCACTCTGACAGAGCTCCGCAACTTTCTAGGTCTTGCAAATTTCTATCGTAGGTTCATGTTGGGGTTCTCTCATATCAATTGGCCCTTGATTCAAGTCACTAAAGGAGGAGCGAAAGAAAATTTATTTTGGTCTGAATCTCAACAGAAGGAATTCGTAGAGTTGAAACATTTCCTCCGCTATGCACTAGTGCTCACATTACCAGACTTGCAATAACCATTTGAGATTGAGACATATGCCTCTAAATATGCCATTGGGGTAGTCATTACTCAACAGGGGCATCAAGTGGCATATCACAATGATACACTTTCAGATACAGTCTAGAAGTATCCCACTTATGATAAAGAGATGTATTCCATTATTTAGGCCTGCCAACAATGGAAGCATTACATTTTGGGGAAGGAAACGGTCATCCACACAAACCACCAACCCATGCGATTCATACAAAAGCAAGGGAAGCTACAGAATGATCACCATCAGAAGTGGTCGACATACCTGCAACAATTCCATTTGAATATCAAGTACAAGAAGGGAAACACAAATAATGTTGCAGACTGCCTCAACCAAACACCGATCATGGCATTAACTACCGTGCTCAACTCTTGTTGGCACAAGACTTTTGATTGGCCACTTCTCTACAAAAGCAACCTAGAATTTGGCCACACATACCATATGCTCTTGGGGTGTCAGCAAGTTCCAAGTTTTCACCTCCAGGATGCTTTGTTATGCCATATGGGACACATTTGTGTTCCTTCAAGTGAGCGTGCGAAGGTGATTTGGGGAGCGCACTATAGTCAATACGATGGGCATTTCGGAGTCGAGAAAATAATTGAAGTACTGCATAAGTATTTCTATAGGCCGAATCTTCCACAGGATGTAGGGAAGTACATCAAATCCTGCACTGCCTACACCATCTCCAAAATGACCATCAAGAAGTAAGGTCTCTGTACTCCGTTGCCTACCCCTATTCGACCTTAGGAATCCATCTCCATGGATTACATGTCAAGCCTTCCTTCTACTAAGCATGGAAATGACTGTGTTTATGTGGTCGTTGACCGATCCTTGAATATGGCCATTATGGCAGCCTATAAGAAGAGTTTCACAATAGAAGCCACCGCTAAACTCTTCTTTGAACGAGTGTGGGTACACTTTGGGATCCCACAGTCTATCATCTCAGATCACGACATCAGGTTCCTCACTAAATTTTGGTCCAATCTTTTGTCGATGTTGGACACCAAGCTCACTAAGTCCACAACTTTCCATCCCCAAATTGATGGCCAGACAGAGGTCGTCAACAGGATGGTCGTACACATTCTGCAGATGTACAACTCAAAGCATCCACACACATGAGATGAGAGCCTACCCTATGTCCAGCATAGCTACAACTAGGCTCTCCACAACTTGATTGGCCACAACCGTTTTCAGGTGGGCTTGGGATTCCAACCACTATGTCCCATTGATGTGGCCATACCAGTTGCAGCGACTTAGGGAGATTCGGCTCATGTCTAGTTCGAAGCCGAAAAGGAAAATAGCTTCATTGAACATATTCAACACATCCGCTGACAAGTCCATGACATATTGGACAAGACCAATTCCACGTACAAGCAGCGACATGATCAGCATTGGGTGCCACACAAGTTCTAAGTGGGCGATAAAGTTTTGCTACATTTGTAGAAGGAGCGCCTCGCTAGGCCCCACCGCAAGATTTACGCACTTCGATATGGGACATACACCATCACTAAGGCTGTGGGAGATAATTCTTTTTAGCTCATCATTCCCCCATTCCTTGGCATGCACCTAGTGTTTAATGTGGATGACATTCAGCCATAATTTCCACCATTACTAGACACATTTGACATTGCAGAACAACTCACACCAAAAGAGTTAAATCCAGATTGCATGGAATAAGATGCAACTGATTGGATCAGGGACACGTAGATCAAGAATACTCACCAGCAGAAGATCCAACTGTATCGTGTTGTCAAAGTAGGCCAACTCTTTCACTAGGGCAAGTGGCTCACCAGGGACCAAGTTCATTTGAAGTTGCCTCATCTCATGGAGGAACTCAACGCAATGGGGACCATTACTTCTTAAGGGGGGAGGAATGATCCAGGTGGATATTGGCAGCCAACCACAAATTCCACTTGAACCCCCACCATTATTTCTTTCAATTTTTCAGTTTCCTTAATTGTAGCACAGTTCACTATTTTTAGTAGTTTTCTCAGGTCCTAAACTTACAGAGCCATTTTGAGGCCCAAAAAGGATTTTTTTGGAAGTCTACTACCAACAACTTTTGATAAGTCTTTCTTTTCATCATAGTCCTTGGAGAGATCTTTCCAACGAGATATCATGCGTGTCAAATAGAGATAATATGACCAAGTCACGACCCCGAGAAGTTGCCTACCCAGCTAACCCCAATGGGGCCCATAAACTCTTGGTGTTACATCTCCTCGAGTTAGGGTTTTGGTTGTTTAGGGTTTGCTCCTATTGTTCAATAATAAAAAGGCCATTAAGCCTCATTGTAATGCAGTTCAAAGCCATGTAGCCACCATATCTCTTCTCAGAGATAAGCTACCATCACTGAGCTAGTCTCACTTCCATACTGTTTGTAAGCATATTTAATTATTTGATATTAATCAAAGGAAGTGTTATTTCTGTTGAATCTTTGTACTTATGGTTATATCTGTAATTTGTTGCATTCCTGTTTAAATTTGGATCAATGATTTACCTCCAATGCCACCAATAAGAGTTTTAATATCTCTCACAAGGTATTGCAGGACTATGCTCATATTCAAGTCTCCTCCAGCCCCACAATCAGTCATTTCTCCAAGATACAAATCATGGGAATATATAATTTTTTCCGTGAATATCAGGATCCAGATATTGCCTAAATACATAAAACTTGAGAAGAGGGTGCACTGTGTATCAAGAACAAAAGTATTCCAACCCTTCTCATCTTCTTTCAATTCCTACCAATCTTGCTCTTGATTCTTCTCTCTCCTACAAAATATGGGTGATTCAAGCAAATTTTACTCTAGCTTTGAACCTATTCCAATCTCAGGGAGGGTGGAAGAAAAGATTCAGGATATTACAAAATAAATCCATATCAAAAGAGGAATAATTGATCATTCCAGATAGAATATCTTGCAGAAGCAGAGTGAGACAAGCAAAAGGCTCTCAATTTTCATTCACATAATGGTAGATCTTGTAACTCCAATGTTGGAGGAGAAGCTAGATCTAAAGACTTGAGGCAACCCTTTGGCTCATGACAACTGCAAGCTTATGACCTAAATTTTTTTTATGACTCAAGTTATTTCCTAAAGGATGGTAATATTAGAAAATCTTGCACCTATGGTTTTAATGTCATCTACATCTGTGAGTATAAGGAAGGCTATGTATGGCATCCTCTACCCAAGTATTTTGATTACATATATCAGTAAGTAATGGCACTACATGGCTTGTAGTCCTCTAGTAGATAGCTTTAGTAGTAGATCTTAGGTTATTGATGACATTGCAATCCTAATTCAAACTAGAGGCTATGAAGCTATAGGGCATTTTGTATCTATGTCTGGTTTCAGACTTTTTCTAATATAAATATCTCTTTTTTGAACAAACAAACAAAAAAACAATTAACATTTCTCTTCTTGCATCTTAGCTCTCATAAAAAGTGAGGAAAGAAATAGAGAAAAAATGACACATACCTCTTGAATATCTCCAACATAAATACGATCACCATAAGTGTGAATAGACACAATCATATTGGGAAAGAGCTCATTATCACATTTCGTAGCAATTTCCTTTTGCCAAGGTCATATATTTCTCAGCACCTGTACAATCCCAACTAGTAAGCGACCTTGAAATTGACATAATTTAAGAGGTACTCCATCAACAGGTGTTTTATGCAAAAGCTCGAGGGCTTTGCCATCATCCACATGCATATAGATATAAATAAAACCTCTTGAGAAATGCTTCTTTCACAAAAATTCTAAATCCTCTGTAGTTCCAATGGCCACAAGTGTTCCCCATTCTTTATCATGAAAAGTGATGGAGAAAATGCTAAATGCAACTTCATTATCGTGGAGTGTCAAGAGGCATGTAGTTCACTGATATTGGGATATAGAACTCCAATACAGGACAACCACTTCTTTGACTCTCCTTTTCGATAACAATACAGCTAAAGATGATCCTCCTTTTCATCATCACCATTTTGTGGCTCTGCTTCCATGGTCCTGCTCTCCCCCAAATGCAACACCAACAACTTCTAAGCATTCTTTCTTTGCAACTTCCTATTTTTCTACAGTCAATGCACCTTGATCGCTTTCAATAATAATCATTTTTTTTTTCGAGTGCAAAATTATCTTTCTCACAGTGTATCACAGAGGCACAACAGTCTGATTGAATGCTTCTCCCAAACTTTCAATCGTAAAAAACCTAAGTGCATCCTCGACAACTTTAATCATGCCTTCAACATACCGATTAGAAGAAAATAATGTTACATATTCAAGAGTCTCATAAGAAAGTGGAGTTAAAATAAATTTCCCTAGATGAATATAGCAAAGCTAGGGCCTCCTTGGAAAAAAAGAGTTGTCTGACAACCTCTCACTATAGCAAAAAAACATTTTAGTGCTTTTAAACCCAAGAACTAGATATTCATGTCTGAAAGTCTACCATTTTCCATATCTACCTTAGTTCTAAGAAGAACCCTATGCTTCAAACCAACATTAGAAAAAACACTCGCTGGATGATTTGCATCATCCTCCCCTCCAACAGATGCGTGAACTTCAAGTAAGAGAAGAGATTATGGAGGAGAAGATATAGGCCGCATACTCAAAGTTGTCAAACAATCATTATAATCCAAAGAATATATGTGAATTTTTCTATCATATAATCCTATGAAAAGGAATATGGACCTTTGTCTACCTTCGGGCACTGGAGCAATATCTAGATAACCACACCTATAGTAATTTCACACTTTTCTACCTCTATCAATTTCCCTATCATATCCATCTAAAAATAAATAGGCTCTCCCCCACTCACAATTGTTCTTTTTTTCCATTCACTTATAAGCTCATATTCTCTTAATGTTGAATTCCATTGGGGTGGACCTGCATTAAGGAATATTCTCCTAGAAGAGAAACATCCAATGAATGAGTTATGTCAGGAAATCCACTGTTTCACCAATGGACATTGCCAAAGTATTATTTTCAATGGACACAACAATGTATGCATCAAATTCATCATTTATACTTTTCTCCACTGTCCAAACTGCACTAGGAGTACCTGGTAATTGTGAAATGACCATTTCAATGACAAGTTACAACAAGACTAGGCCTTTGTATTCGTAAGGAGAAGTAAGGTCCGTTAACACAAAGAGAAAAATTTATGGGGTTTCCTCCTCAAAGATATTGCTAAATTTCATGTCCATGAATGGCATAAGGCTCTCTTCATCATCAATATTAATAAGGTTTTCCAGGCACTGGAGTTGGAAGAAAATAATTGAAATCTCTCTTCAGTTTCCATGAAAGCAGCAGAAGATGATTCAATGTTTGTCTCATCTGCAATACCTTGGAACTGGTAGAGCGCACGATTCCCACATTCTAAGGCAACAAAGAGAAAACCTGGCTTATGAACAGATTGTTGATGTTATAGGAATTGTATCAAAATACTTGAACTTCATTTATGTCACCTACAAGGAGGAAAAAAAGATGATTAATTGAACATAACTGACACACTTTCATATTAATTATATAAAAGTGTATTCAACATTTTGCAACCATGTCTATATGGCTCGCTTAAATTCTTATAGTGATACCTTCAGGCAAGGCAACCTAGGACATTCATAATTTAAGATATGAAAATGCACCCAACATTTTGCAGCCAAGCGTATATAGTTGGATTAGATATTTAAATTGATAATAAAAGAAAAGGATACTTGAACATGATTTATAATAAGAGGTTATGCACCGAGCATTCATGTGTTTAGTGCTTCTCTTAGAAACCTATGCAAATATGGATGGTTAAGTTATGGATGTGTTTGGATATATTATCAACAATGACCTATTTGTGTATTTGCATGCCTGTGACAAATATTGTAATTGGGTTTTATATAGAGTCATGTGCCATAAATATTGCAATTAAGTAAGTTCACCTCAATGGGTGGGATACATGGGTTCTGTAAAATGAAATTTTAGTTTTAAGAGTAGGAGATAGTCATACCTATATGAAAATATATTTTACAACATGCTCATGTGTTCTTAGCAAACATTGTGATCAAGGCATCAATATTTCTCTTGGCCTAAGAAGCCTCTAGTCATGTTAGAAACCCATGTATAAAATATTAAAGAAAATAAATAAATAAAATAGTTTAATAATTGTATTGTCGAAGAGGGAAAAAAAAAGAAAAAACCTCAGTAATGGTTTCCCTTTGTTTAACAGTCCATGGCATTGAATTTGGAACCTTTGATGGTTGCCGCTAACGCAAATCAAGGAAAAAGGGCTATAGATTTGATTTTTACTCATCGACGAACAACACGGGACCATAGAGGAATGAAGATAAAGGAATGTGGACAAAAGACTTGAACCCTGTTTAGTTGGTGCCTTGGTAACAGTGGCACCGGGAAGTTGATATTATCCACATTATTACCAGGTTACCTACCATTTGAAGGGTTTCAATCCATTAGTTAGGGGTCAACAAGACTTTCTAGGTATTGGGTAAAACCCCCTCGGCATTTGTAAATCGAAGAAAAATCAAATTCCTCCTCGAAAAAGGGTCTGTAAAAAAACCCTTGTATTGTTGTGAGTCTGCCTTTAGTGTTATTGTGAGCTTTTTTTATTAATTTAATATGATTAAAAAGTTTGCAAAGTTTTTAAGATGGAATTAAAATATTGTCTTAAATAAACGTCTTAAAGCACTCCTCCAGGTAGTAGTGTTTTATGCCGACTCCACTTTGACAGTGGCGCTCTACCTTCAATGAAATTCAACCATTATTATACCCACACATGACTTTGACGACTCTACCCTTCCCTCAATGACTCTTTGATGGCTCTGCCTATGTTTGTAGATATACGGGCTCAATTTTCCATGCAGTTTGATATGGTCGTTTTGACACATCCATCGACTTTTTTCTCTTCCTTATGGCTTGGCTACTCATTAGTTTCTTGGCTACTAATATGTTAAATAGAGATAAGATTTAGAATTAGTTGTTACAACCACATGCACAATAAGGAATAAAATTGTAAAATGGATGCTCAACATACTACATTGTTGATCTCTTTGTTATATTTCTAAAATGATAGGTTGAAATGGTGCAATAGAATAGCTAACTAATTGCTGTGTAATTATATTATTCTAACTTTTTTTAATTATTTTTATTTACTATTTTATGTATATATTTTTGAAGTGTAGAAATTTTGTATATATATTTATGTGTTTATTTTGGATAATGGTTTTAAGTGGCCTCTCTTGAATTTATATTTTTTAATGAGTTACTTTTAAATTTTCATTAAAAATTATTTTTCTGATAGGCGTTGTTCTCCATAACAGTATGCAAGAAATGTTGTAATGATTTGTATTGTTTTGGTTGTAAGTTTTGACAACCCATTATTTTTCCTATGCTATTTTTATGAAAGAATATATATATAAAATGAGTGGTGAGGGGTCAAATTTCTTTTTGAAGTGCAAACTTCTTTTAAAATGAAAAGAAGTTTGATCAACACTTAATAGATCCAATAGCTAGAATTGATCCATGTCTAAAAAAACTAAAAGACTTCCACCAAAAAAATATATAATTTTTATTTCAATAAATATTTTATCTTTTCCAATTTATTTGGATGTCCAATACAATTTTTTATTGAAATATGTAAACGCTTCCACCAACCATAAATTGTTTTATATTTTCATACCTCTGTAGTGACATGTATTCACTCATACACATCACGAAGCCTTTTTTCTACGTGTGTGAATCTCCAGATTATTTTCCTTCAATGAGCTTCAACAAGTTTTATTCCCACTGAGCTTTGATGGCTTTGCTCTGCCTTCAATGAAAATCAACTAATATTATTCCCACTTGGATTTGGCATCTCTACTCTTCCCTCAATGAAATCAAATGAGTATTATCCCCACTCTCTAATGGATCTTCTTGTGTTTGAAGATATATGGGCTCAATTTTCCATGGATTTCCACTACTACACAAAGGGCATTTTTAAGGCATTTTTTAAGACAAAAGTTTTTCAAGACAAAAAAAAGTTTTGTCTTAAAAAGTCACTTTTTATTTTAGTTATTTTTGCAATAAAATTTAATATCAATTGAATTGTCTTAAATATAAAATTTAAGACAAAAACAGTTTGAGAGAAAAATATTTTAGGAGAAAACATTATATTTACGACAAAAACAATTTGAGACAAAAATATTTTAAGGCAACACTTTATATTTAAGACAATAAGAGTTTGAAACAAAAATATTTTAAGAGAAAACTTCATATTTACGACAAAAACAATTTGAGACAAGAATATTTTAAGAAAACACTTTATATTTAAGACAATAAGAGATTGAGACAAAAATATTTTCATAAAAAGATTTATAATTAAGATAAAAATAGTTTGAGACAAAAAATATTTTAAAACAAAACTTTATATTGAAGAAAATGGGCACATAAGATAATGGCAATTAAGACGAAACCCATTTAAGAAATTTAATAATTAAGACAAAACCATATCAATTTAAGACAATATTATCTAACACCTAAAAAATTGACTTTGATAGTGCACCCTCAGTCCGTTAGCTTGCAAGCTACTACTATCTCACACCTATACTGAGATTGCTTATATTTCACTTACCATTCATGTTATATTATATAAAGGTAATGATTTGTTGGGCTCTACATTTTGTGGGGGTAGCAAACTCTAGAGAACGTGACAACATGAAATTTAATCATATCAATTTCTTTGTTTTATATTATATTTTCCCTTTTCATTAATCCTTTTTGATTAAATATAAATATAAAATCAGAATATGTCAATTATATTAATTTTTTAATTAATTTTAAAATAAAAATATAACATTTTGAAAATTTAGAATATTTTAAACTAATTTTTAAGTGTTTACTTTAATGTATATTTATTTGAAAATTATATTAAAAATTACATAAAAGTAACAAATTAATGATAATTTGATTTCAAAACAATTACAATATACATACCACATTCTAAAATATAATAAATAAATAGATTAAAATTATAATTGTTTTGTTGGACTAACTCAAGGGGATTTGAACTTTGAAACTCGGGATTTTACATAATACTTCATAAAATTGTGATTGTTAATTGAGTTACACTCCATGAGATAAAACTATTTATTTTTTTAAATCCATGAAAATTTTTAAATTACTTCATCTAAAACTTTGATATAAATTTGCAAGAAATTAGATACAATATAACGATAAAAATTTTTATATATTTTCTCAATTGTTATATATATATATATATATCTATATATATATATATATATATATATATATATATATATATATATATATATATATATATATATATATTTCAAAACAATACGTAAAGAAACCCAAAAAAAAAAAAAATACAAATTCATCAATATATGCATTTTAAACCTTAATTTTTTCTTTCTAAATGAAAAGTTAGAAATTTGATTCTTGCATATGTCTTATACTCACATCTCAATTTTCTTTTCACTATTGAACAAATATATCAAAGAGATAAATAACAATAATTTAGATAATATTGTAGTATTTAAATTTTTTCTTGTTGAACAAAAAGGTTTCTACTAATATTGTAAAAAATATATATATACAAAATGCAATTTAGCATTTTTTGATATTAATTTATTGCTAAGTATTAAGATTTTGGTAAAGATTTTCATCTAGTAATTAGAAACCCATGAATGCATTATTAAGAAACCAAGTAATATTAGTAATTGATATCATTTCAAACTTATATATATATATATATATATAGATATATATATATTATGAAGGAGGTTGAAAATGTACCTCTAGCATAAACTTTAATTTAACCTAAAAAGCCATTTTCATGCCCCTATAGTCACCGAGATTGGAGGCTGACTTAGCACACCTAGATGGCCCATCATTATAGGTTTTTAATGCATAGTGACTCATTTCATCTCATAAATTTTCTCAATTTGAAACTACATGATTCCATACTACACGTCAGTTTTTATATTTCACGATTATTAAAATTCATAAGTTTAACACTTATTGAAGCATGTAGATAGTCATTCCATACAATTATTCCTTAACATAACGAATTTGCAAATGATATGAATGAAGGTAATATTATAGAATCAACAACCCAATTGGCCTAACAGTGGTCAAATATTCAAGTGAGTTACAACCAAGTGAACTGTCGTCTTGTATACCAATTTAAAAATTATAAGAGCACACAATTCATAAAAACCTATCCCCAAATTTACTATTTGATTTACTACCATTGACCGCAACATTGAAATAGACCAAAATCATTTCACTTGATAGAAATAGTAAGTACTCTCGTATGCATGCAACGTATGGAGAGTTATGTTAAGTAAAAGAAAGCAAGTTAAGTCTAATATTATATGTCAAGTATTAGTTAGAGTTAGAAAGTTAACGCCTTGCCAAGAAAAGCTAAGTTAAGAAAAGGAAAAATGTTGATTTATGTGAAAGTGAACTTAGAAAACTTTAGTTAAAGCGTCAAGCCATAGTTTTCATGAGGAAAATAAAGTTAGAGTTTGCATTATTCCATATTTAGAAAGCTTAGTGGTGATATACTCATGGTTGGGTCATTGTAATGTGAAGTAAGAAGATAGAATAATAGCAACTCGGTGGATGTATATGAGAGAATAATGAATGAATATAACTTCTTTATTCAAGCATAATCTTGTATATTTATTTGTCTTGTGTTTGCATGTTTATCTCTACCTCTAAATAACAAGTTGTATTAGAGCAAGGTTTAGCAAGGTTTCAAAGAACCAAAGGAGTTAAGAAGGTCATGAGCTACTTCCACTAAGAGGCTTGGCTATTGTGAGTAGCCCGCAAATCAAAGTTTGCATCCATTGGTCCATAAGTAGAAACTAGAGCTTGTTGAGATTTTGTAAACCAAAGTACTAAAATATTAGGGTGAGTAGTCTACAGAGCCACCACCATATCAAGAGGAAAGAGCGTCTACCACTGGCTAAAGGAGGAGTCTCCACCGTAAGTTGTAGCCATGATGTTATCACCAAAAAATGATCACCTAACCATTTCTAATTAGGTGGATCTAAATACACCACGTAATATTAATTTTACCGTAGTAAAATCACTTTCACCATGAGAAATAATCTAGTAAACCATTTTTATTAAGTTATTTTATGATTAAAAATAAAAAAAACCACATGATAATAATTGAATAAATCATTATTTATTTAATTTTCTCTAAGAATAATTATTAAATCATTGTTTAAATAATTATTCCTTGTCACATTTGACTAAATCCCATATGAGTAATTAAATAAATCACTATTTTTATATTATTCCTTATTTCTATTATTGGAATAATGATTAAATTACTATTTAATAATTATTTCATTTTAACACGATTCTTAATCCTCACAAAGTTATTAATAAAATATTTTATTTGTTAATTATTTCTAAATAAAGATATTTGACCATTTTGAATATATTTTCCCTCTCCAAAAGATATAATAAAGTATTCCTAATAGTTATATCTTGATGTGGTCAATATTATTTAATTATTCTGTAATTTCGAGATTAGCCCATTACTTTTTTATAAATAAGAGGGTTTTCCATTCATTCTTCAGCATGATCATTATCATCATCACCATTATCATCTGTTTTCGTTTGATCTCCCATTTAAGTTCTCCACATTGTTTTGGGTTTTTCACACGTTGAGAGATAGAATCAATTACTAAAGCACCACATGCATCAAAGGACCCATCCCACGAAAGGGGATTTGCAAACCCTTTTGTAGATCTCCTTCACAAGGTGTGATCACTAAAATATTTATTCATTTTAAAGTCTTTCCATTTGGGTTATTGCATTGGAATATATATTGTTGTTTGCTGCTTTAGATTGTATATGTTATTTTTGTTGCAGGTTTTTCTAGTTTTATTGTAGATCTTAAGCATAAAAAACCACAAATTGTTGTTAGGGTCATGTGTCACCTAGTGAATCAAGTGAAGTTTTTTTGGTACAACTTCCAAGAAATTTCACACTGTCACATGAGTCTCCATAAGAATCTGCGTAGAAGAGCTTAGAGAGGTTAGTAGTAGTTATTGGGATCCACCATTAAAGTGAACATTAAAATGTTTAGTTTTAATGATAGTCAAGTGTATGCAACTTTCATTTCCAGAATGTTGACATAAGAAGGAAAGAAGAAAAAAGACAAAATAAAGACGATAGTCATGGGTCATAAAGCAAGATTGAAGCAAACCAAGAAAAGAAATTGAGAGGAAGTGCAAAAGTATTTTGAAGAGCTCATAGAGGTTCTCGCCATAGTTAGGGAATATAAAAGAAAAGTATATTAAGAAAAATATTTTGAGGATGAATGGATCAGGATTGATCTGGAAACACTTCCAAAATTTACTGGTAAAAAAATAATTTTTTGGAACTGTCAAAATGAAAAAATTTCTTCGATGTAAATATTTGATTGAGTATCAGTCTAATAACCCATATGATGAAGTATGTGATGCCTTAGTATTGTATCTTATAAAACATGAATTGGATGAGAAGTCCTCGTGAAAGATAGGAAAAACTACATCTTCCTAGGAAGCATGGAAGACCCTAAAAGGAGAATTTGGTATAAAGGAAAGTGACATAAAGCAACAAATTATGTTGCAGTCTGTTGAAGAATCACCAGAAAGTCAACTCCATGTTTGAGAGGAAATGAGAAAGAGTCTACGAAGAAATAAAATCTTGGATAATGCCACTCAAATGTGGATGATGGTCATAAAATCTATAAAAGTGAAACCCATCATGCAAACATGCATATGGATGAAGAAGACAAAAAAGATTGGAGAGTGAGAAGTTTAAGACTTTATGCGTGAAGTAGAGGAAGAGCATATAGATGCTTGAGAACCCCACTATAAAATGGATGGTGAAGATGATGGTGAATCCACTGTGATGAGATAGATGCACATGGTGACTGCAAAGTGAGTTGTCAATTGGTGAATCCAACAATAGACCTTGTTGATGATGGTGAAGCTTCCAATAAATAAGTGAATACCATGTGTGATATAGTTGGTACGATTGTAGTTGATGATGAACTCTTTGCATTAGAGTTTGAGAATAAAAAAGATAGTTTTTGATATGAAGTAATGGTTTGTAGAGTTGAAAATTCATCTCTCATGAATCCAATAACAAATGATGAATTTTGTGAAGTTGAAATTGTTAATAAGAACATGCATGGACATATATCTCATGAAAAACTGGATGAAAATTATGTTGACAAAATTTGTGGTCTCTTTTTTGAAACAAGGATTGATTGTGGAAATATGGAAAGTTCCATTTTGATGAATATTTGAAGGTTGAAGCTATCATTGTAGCAACAAGTTATGAAGCAATAGTTATAATTTATCATGAAGTAGTGCACGATCTAGCAACAATTGATGATTAAGAAAAGGATAAATTTGTTCATGAGTTTTTTATGACAATATCCACTAATAGAATAATAGTATAAGATAGCCTCAACGTAGTTGAAGAGGCAGAGAAGAAAGAACAAGCATAGCAACCTCTCACTGTAGAGCACAATGAAGATTTTTTTAACATTGATTTTGAGTGTGCAAGTAGACAAAACAACAGTCCAGTTAGAGTTATAACTGAAAGAGGATGAAGGAAAAGATATAGGAAAGGACATGGAATATTCGGAAGATGAAGAAGAAATAATTGAAACAACCTTTCAACAATGGATTCAAGAATAGATCTAATTATGCTATCAAGAAATATCGCAAAAAGAAGATCAAGAATCTGAAGCGGAAGAAGCATGGAAAATTTCATAGTTTGAAGATGAAGAGTTATGGTAGTATTCCATGAGTGAACACATATTTCAAGAGGTAGCTATAGAAGATAGGCTCTGAAAGCCTAATTTTTTTTTAAAACAAATATAAAATAATTCCAAGAAAAATTACAATAGCAGCAAGTGAAGAAATATGGAGCTTACATCAATAAAGTACAACTGAAAATGAAGCAGTTTCAAGGGTGTGGAATATGGAAGAAATAAAAAAGAAAAAATTGCAATGTAATTTTTTTTTTGAGTCAAATGTATATTGCAAGTGTTGCATGCATACTTGATTCATGATTACGTTAAGTTTGAGTCATATGGTTGTAATTAAGGTGGTGGGGGAGGGGGGGGGGGGTTTATAAATAGTAATTACTCTCATATGCATGCAATGCATGAAGAGTAGAGTTAAGGAAAGGAAAGTTATTTGGGTCTAATATTAGAAGTAAATGTAGCCAGAGTTAGAAGTTTAACACTTTGTCTAGAAAACTTGAGTCAAGAAAAAGAAAAATGTTGAGTTAAGTTAAAGGAAATTTAGAAAAGTTTAGCTAAAGCGTGAATTCTTATTTTTCATGAGGAAAGGAAAGTTAGAGTTTGCATGATTCCATATTTAAAAAAGTTTGGTGTTAATATATCTGTGGTTGGGCCATTGTAATGTAAATAAATAAGAGAGAATACTCGTAGCTCGGTGCATGTATATGAGAGAATAATTAGTGAATATAAATTCTTTATTCAAGAAAAAGATTCTGTATTTATTTGTCTTGTGTTTGCATGCTTATCTTTTCCTCTGACTAAAAATAACTTATCTCTCTACACTTTTTCATGACATCATAAAATTGTGTCATGACTTGTGAAATGACCCACCCAATCATGCTAGACATTGGTTGATTACACACTATTCAAACCCATATAAACTTATGCATTTCCCCTCCAACTCCTTCACCAACTCTTCATCTCACATTAGCACTTATAATTCAAATGGAACTTGGTCAAATGCTTGTTGCCTTAGCCATCTCTCTTGTCGCATTTACAATCAAGAGTTCAAAATTGAAGAAGGTTACATCCTTCCATTTAGAATGGGTCAATTGTCGGTATTACATACTTTGCCCAATTGATAGTTTGGCCCATCTCGTCTCAATAGTCATTTATGCTCCTTTGTGCTCATTTGAATCATGAGTAATCCCATCATGTCCTCTCTAGTTGATTTAGTGCATTCTAATGGGCGCCTCTCCACATGCATGCATGCTACCCTCATCAGTTCATCCCATGTGATACACATTACCCTTGTCTTTAAAATAGACTTGTTCAATCATCTTCTGTGATCCCCATGATGCTTCACATGCCATAAAAAGGCAAACAAATGTCTAAGCATTTTTTCTTATTCAACTCCATTATATGTTTACTACTCTCATTTACCTAATATGATTATTCTAAGTCTCTTTCCTATCATGCCAGGTTTGTAACTCTGAATCGACTTGTGTTTTTCATTAAGAGAGAATATTAATGTATACAAGTAGAGCGATACTATTGGATTTCATCTCCCAATATCTCTTTGTCTTCTAACTTCCTTAATTTGTTTATATTTATAATATTTACATAAGTTTTCCAAGTTCGAAAAATTAGGTGTCAACATTCCCTCCCTAATCTTATGGGATGTTGGTGAGTCCAAGCATCATTTTTGAATCTTTCAAACTTTTCCTTTCTAAGCACTTTGGTGAAGATGTTTGCAATCTGTTCATTTGTGGAAAAATATCGTAGGTGAATTATTTTTGCCTCAAAATGATGTCAAATTAGATGGTATTTTGTATTGATGTGCTTCGCTTAATCATGGAACTTTGGGTTCTTAGAAAAAATTATTGCAGAAGTGTTGTCAATCAAAATAAGAGTTGAATGTACTTGTTTCTCCTAAAAATATTCCATAATTTTCCTGAGCCACACAATTTCCTTTGTTGCTTTAATTTGTGCCACATATTCTGCCCGAGTTGTGGAATCTGCTAGAACTGATTGTTTGCATGACCTCGACGATATAACTCCTGATCCAAGACTCATAACATAACCTGAAGTAGATACTCTAGTTTATTTATCTCCATCAAAGTTTGAATCAGAATATACAATCAAGCTGAAGTCACCCACTTGTGTATACTTGAGTCCAAAGTCTTGAGTTCGATTCAAGTACTTTAGAACTCTTTTTGAAGCAAACTAATGACCCTCACAGAGCTTTTGAATAAACCTAGAGAGGATTCGAGAAACAAATGAAATGTCTCATTAGGTAGTAGTTAGATAGTTGAGACTTCCTACGAGTTATCTATACTTTGTTTCATCCTCAAATTCTTTTCCTTCAATGGATGTGAGCTTTAAATTATGTTCCATTGGAGTAATTAAAGGATTGCACTCAGCCATGCCAAATATGTTCAACATATCTCCAATGCACTTCTTATGGGAAAGGAATATAAACCTCAGATGTTGGGTTACTTCAATACCAAGATAGTAGTGAACATAGCTCAAATTTGTCATTTCAAAACCTTCCTCAGTTTTTTCTTTATGAATGCAATGTAGTTCTCGTCATTCCATGTCTTCAAAGGATCATCTACATACACCATAATATACACCGCTATTTTTACAACTTTATTGACAAATAAAGTTGCATCGTCAAGATCATAATATTTGAAATTGAGTTTCAGAAGACGCTCAGTCAACTTCTCGTACCAGGCTCATGGTGCTTGCTTGAGACCATATAAGGATTTTACAACCTTGCATACTTTGTGTTCTTGACCTTTCCCAACAAATCCTCCTGTTTGGGAAATAAAAACATTCTCTTTTAGATTTTCATTCAAGAAAGTTATTTTAACATCCATTTGATGGACTTTCTAACCATTCTAAGCTTCCAAGGAAAAGAGTGTCTAGATGGTAGCCCATTTGACAATGGCGGAAAATGTATGCTCATAATCGACCCCTTATTTCTATGTAAAGGATGTTACGAGTTCAAACACACATGAGGGAGATTATCATATGCTAATAATACCTTTTTATGGAATTTCAAATCAGATGTGAATGCGAAGGACTTTGAAAGAATTTTCTGCAAGGGTCTAGGGTTTCTAGGCTTTGATAATTTATCAAGATGGTGGCATGAGGAGGCATTATACAACACAATGTAGTTAGCGGAGGTGGATTCAGTTGTAGGTTGTGTCGTGGTGAAGATGCCAAAGGTTGTGAGCTCTGTTCTAGCAGCTAGCGAGGACAATGACAATTGTTCTTTGCTAAGGGAGAGTAGATTAGACTCCTCTTATCTGGCGAGAGCTATACAAAACAAGGGGGCACTCGAAAATTCACGTGTGCCTTTTGATGCCATTATTGACAACATTTTATGCTCAACGGGTTGTCGTTTTGGTTAGCTGGTGTTGGGGCACATTATGATGGAAATAATAAAATATGGGTTTCACCGGTGTGAAGGTTGTCATCATCACATGAGCCCTGCGATTAGTTTTCTCCACTTATCTGCTAGTGCGGGATGTTGGCTTGCATCGGGGTGCCCATGGTTGGGACTTCGTGATTGTTCTGGTTCCTATAAGATTTTCTCTAGGTTATTCCATGACAACTCTATTGGTGACCTTGTTCCATTTTATTCATGGTTATATGTTGGGTTTTTGACTTCTTTTGTAATGTTTTATGCCTATCTTTGGGTACTTGAGAGATGCACCTTTTTCTAAGGGTTGTTTTATTTAGGGCTACACGCCTAGTTTGCTAGATTACTAATTGGTTCCCTATTGTTTGTGAATTTGAAAAATGCACGCCTTTCTAAGGGTTCCTTTATGTAGGCTTGAATGTCTAGTTTTCTTACTGTTGATGAGTGGCTACTCGTTGTTTGGGTTATGTAAGTGTTTCCCTACAAGGTTTCTTTGAGGGGCCTGCATTCCTCGTAACCTTTTATTAGTCATATTTACATTGGGGATTAGTCTGGCACATATGATATATGCATGATTATGTAAACATATTTTTATTTTAATCTACTAAAATAGGAATTATTTTATTAGAATGATGTATTGAGAAGGTGCATTTAATGAAATTATTATAATAGGAGGTGTTTATAAATGTCTACTAAAATTAAGCTTATTCTTTAGTATCCCAATAACAAATATGTTATAGGTTGATTAAGTGGAAACTCAATTCCATGCGACCACCTTGATCTATTAGATTATGTGTATTAGAAATCCTCATTCAAGTGTGCCATATGATATGTGTATCCATGAAGTGTGTTTTAATCTATCATGCAATGTTTGAGCCTGTGTCCTCATCCTGATTAGACACATTATATGTGCACCCAAAAATATCTATCCATCCATAAGTGAACCCCTTAGCATGCAACATCCCCAAGGTAAACCAATTTCTATGCACTAACTATCCATGTCAAAATTTATCATGTTGTGCATCCTAGATTTGTGCACTTATTTCCCGAGACTATTGTGTAAGAGTGTGTTAAAGAGTATTTCCTAAGAGTATTGTGCAAGAGTATTTCTTGAGAGTATTGTGAAGCCCATATTCAATCATCAAGACACTTTTGTAATGAATAGAACACCTACAATATCTTTATAATCATGAGGAAATATCCTCCATCCAAGACCTACATCAATTTAGTTGATAAATAAGAGATATACTAATAGGACATCTCCCCTTCAACCATAGTATCCTGCTTTGATCAAGTATATCAGACATGCACTATGCACATAAATTCATATAATCTATGAAAGCATCAATCATCAAGATAGGGTAGACATTATAGTAGGTTGTCATCAAGGACAACACTAGAGCCATAATGCCAACACACCAATGTTCATAAGAACTGACATTGCCATACAAGAACACTTATTTCTCTCCACATCAAATCCACCCTCATAAATCCTCAATCTATGATTTATAAAATTTAGTCTTAACACATTCCCTTCAAGACACCTCAGATAGGCTCACTCTCATCTTTGTGATCGCAGGTCATCATGTTTTTGTGTATTGTGAAGATGAAGTGATATGGTTACATGATTCATCCTATCCATGCTTAAATTGGTCCACCATGTTATGGGATGCTCTATCATACCTCTCTACCAAATACATGACGAGAGGCATGTTGGAACCAATTATTCCATCACGCTCATCCACTGTCCACTTAAGCTCCTTATTGTATGGTCACTCACCCCAAGAATATCTATGCTCAATCCAAATTCCTCTTTGGCATGCTTGTACTAAGGCTACAAATGCAACTCATTACACAATTAGTATGTGATATATTCACCTATTTGGTTCTCAAATCATTCTCACATCCTATCATCCACAATATTCATCTGAAGTTACTATGAAATTCATGTGCATCAGCAAACATCTCCATGGATATTATTGTTTCCTCCAAGATATCCTCAACCTTATCAATGTACCACTTTAATACTGCCAATGTATCTTAATCAATTAATACACCTTTAGTAACCAAAGACCCATTATACTTGATCAAAGGTATATTTTCTTGGAGGAAAGATGCTCTTTCATCAACTTGTATTATGCTCAACATTTCCAGGTGGTGTTAGCTCTGGGTCCTCCCATATTCAACTCGAGGACGTTCTCCCTGCGCCTTTCCCTCCTCCATTCTAGGGGTCCCTATCCCTTCTGTATACGTTGTTGTATTTCAGGTGAAAATGACAACATAAGGTTTCAATTTCCATTGTGTGTGTGAGGTTCATGGGGCTAAAAGCTATAGTGAATGGGTAATTAGTGTCATAAGCATAGATTTCTCCTCCAAATCTTAAGAGGCCTCTTACAGTGCGGAAATGATCAAAACTATGTCCACGTAGAGGAAAATTATTAATCATCTTGAGGATCATTGTAGTATTCTCTATTAATTGGCCTTAGGATTGGCACATGGAACAGTTACCAGAGAAAACATACTCCTTTCCTTTCTTGGATAAATCCCCCTTGGTTTTTGGATATTAGGGATGGATATATCTTTTTCAATTTGTTAACAAGGTGTGTATCTATTTATTGACAAAGGAGGGGAAGGAATTTCCTTCAACCTGATTTCTTCAAGGCTCTTTCTAGCAAGTACATAACTAAGAGAAGGAGATAATGAGGTCATAATGAACATGGCATGTAAACTAGGAGAGGATCACTAGGGGTATATTGTGTCAACCCATTAGTATTTATTATGAAATATCTACTTAACTAGTTTAGAGGCTTGATGAAGAAATCTAGTTCAATGTTGAATGATGGCAAGAACACTTAGGATCCTATGAGAAAAATCCTAAGAATCTAATACCAATCCTTGATGCAAAAAGTGAACTTCAAGAATTTGAAAATTAAACTAACACATTCCAATATATAAGTGTTAATCTAAATGAAAGGAATGCGAATCATATTGAAGTAGTTGGACCTCATATCTACCTCATAGTTTCTCTTACAAGCATGCCACTATGAGAAAATGATTTTTGTCCTGCGAAATAGAAATTGAAGGAAATGAATGAATGTAGGGAAACTATGATATGGTTTCCCCTTAAAAGTGAAATGAAGTTCTTTAGGTGCCTTCCATTGATAGGAAAGTCGAACCATTATCCCCTCAGGTTAGCCAAATGGGAAGTGTTAGATAACTTATTGCATTTATTACTAATGTAATATGATCCTAACCATAGATTGTTAAACTTTCCATGCTTACCTGAGTCCTCACATCTGTTGTCCCACAGTAAGTATAGGTCTCATTTTTGGATGTCACTTGGCTTGACCTTTTTGTTAAAAACCGCCTTCCATCCTTTGTTGATATTTTTTTCTCTTGTTGTGCCCCTAACTTATATTCTCTTGGGCCTTAACCAAAAAATTTCTTCTCCTTTGGATCTTATCTAGTTTTGCCACTAAATCTTGTAGAAGCTTCATCATAAGTAGCTCAAGATGAATAGGTAACACTACCTCCATGCCATACTAGCTAAAAAGGAGATTTCCCTATGGATATCTTTGTGTTGATCATGTCCTCCCATAGTGCATACCTAAGCTATGAGTCCCATGCCTTCCTGTTCTTTGCTAAAGTACTATTGACTATTTTAATGTATTTTTTGGTTGACTATTTTAATGTATTTTTTGGTTGAAGACTAAACTTGGCATTTAGGATCTAAGGGATTTAGGATTGTTAATTTTTATTCTTTTAGGACAACCAAACCTAGACAAGATGGTCTCTTCCAATAATCTAATGATAATGTGGTCAATGGCATATTTGGTGGGGATGGCCTCTACCCATTTGGTGAAGTAATATATAGTTGTAAGGATTCATCTATGTTGGCCACTAGAAAGGGGGTGTATTTCTCCTATGAAGTAAATACCCCACTATTGCAAGGAGATTCTACTTGAACATTCTTCAAAGGTGATGTAGGGAGCTTCTATCTTTCAGCAAAGGTCTGACATTCTATGTCAAACCTAATACATTTATGAAGATCAAAACACATGGTAGGCTAGTTGTACCCAAAAGTTCTAATTTGATGATTTGTAGCCCTTGATACAAAATTACCTTCATAGATCCCCTGGTACATGTCTTGGATAAGATATTCAACCTCATATTCCATCATGCATTTTATATTTAGTCCCTTAGAATTTATCCACTGTAATTCAATATCTACAATATAGTATCTAGTGACCTTAAGCTTCAAGGATATTCTTTAATATTTTTCCAAGCCTAAAGGGAAAAGTTGTGTGGTCATTAAATGGGCTACGCATTTATACAAAGGAGAGTGGTGATAACATACTTTTGAAACATTGGTTCACAGAGACTCCAAGGAAAATTTTAAGGATGGAAGTTTATCTTAAAGTTTAGAAACCTTGGCGAATCTTACTAGTTCCTAATATACAAATTGTAAAATATTTGGCAATATTTTTATAAAAATATTTATATTTCTAATGATTTCATATTAGTCTATATAAAATTTTGGCGATTTTTAATGTAAAATAAATTGATATTATAAAGTGTGGACGAATCATTTTTAGAAAAAATGGAAATTGGCGAATCTTTTTTTGGAAAAAACATGGAAAATTAGCCCACTTGTGAATATTAGCCCCTAACATTTTCACAGAGAGACTCCCTCCCAGACATTCTTAAAACTTAAGAACCGATCCAACTTTTGTCGCAATTGCTTTACATAAGGACATTTATGATCAAATGAGTTAAATTTTTATCATATTCCTTACAAATAATGCATAGTCTAGGCTCATTTTTAGATTTTTTCTGCAAATTATTCCATGTTAGTAATTTCTTCATTAAGAGTAGCCATTATTTTTTGTGGAATTTTTCCAGTGCATTAACCTTTCATAACTTCTTCCACCACCAACCTTTGTTTAAGGATCAAATGATAAATTTACTTGATACCCATCATGGTAGATTCATAACCTAAATTTGGTTTTTTTATCACACTGCTATATCTTCCTCGTCTAAAATTTTGACATGACTCCTCTATAAAATCATCCCACTTGATGGCTTCATCTGCTACAAACACTAGAGCATTTTCCTTCTTCCACCTTTGCTGCCAAATAGAAGTATTTGCATGGTCCATTATGTGATGAAGAGTGAAAATTGAAAATTTCACTTCCCTGCACGAATTCTATTAGTCCTGGTAGTCCAAATTCATTTTGGCACCCAACACATGGATCTATCTCTACTGTTACTTGTTCCCCATTTCCTTCTCTACAATGTTGCTTGTCTTCCTTTGACTCCACCAATCTATGGAGATGACTCTCCATAGTATTTTAGCTACCAAAGACTTCCCAAAATAGATTATTTTTTCTAACCACCATCCTTCCTCATATTTTTGTTTTGCTAATGTCTTTAGCCGAACTAGTGGAACATTTTGATTTTTCCCTGACCAGAAATATAAATACCATTTTTCTTATTCTCTCTAGAAATCCTTTGATATCATCTAATATGGTTGAAAGCACATGGGAACTGAAGGGATAATATCTTCTTCCTAATCCAAATATTTGAAACCAATAGCTAATACAATAGAAGTAAAATTACAAAATCAAACACACAAAATGACTTGATTACAGGTTTCTCAGAGCATTAACCATAGTATGCTTCTCCAAATTGATCGATGTTTTGAAACCCTTTAGTAACTCGAGCAACCTGCAACAAAACAATCATTCTCACATGAATATAAAACACAAATGTCTTTTGTAAATAATCACTCAAAATATGGGGAGCAAGATGGATAGAAGAAAAATAAAAGTGAAAATATTGAAGGCCCTAAGTGACTGGAGTGAAAATTGACATTGTAGGTGAAGAGTACATGAATTCCACATATTGTGCACATATTATCCTCCACACAGAGCCTCCTTGAGGATCCATTAGCCACCTCTGATGCCAAAGACATAGTTGTATGCTAAGCTTTATCCATTTATGGACAATAATTTGTTATGATAATCAAAATTTAGGACATCAAATTTGCAGCATTCCACGCTATTCTCCAAGTTCAACCTACTCCTGTGGAGGTTTGCCGTTACACCAAAACCCTCGGGTATTGGTAAACGTTACAACCCAGTAACTAGGATCCCCAGGGTGGAAATTACGGATTCCATAGAGGTGCGGTGATTCTTCCAACACCCCCCCTCAAACGCAACTCGGGGAATCAAACTTGGGTCTAAGCTCTGATACCATGTGGAGGTTTTCCGTTACACCAAAACCCGTAGGTGTTAGTCAACGATCGCATTGCCAGAGATAAAGACCCAGAAGAGGCGGTTAGTCTAATTTCATGAAACACACGAAGACCATTGGTTTATCCAATGTCCAACAATCTCCCCCAACATAAGTTGGGTGTGTGTCGAATTACATTTCCACCCTACAATACCATTGTATTTAAATAAGAATTAAAAGGGAGATGAGTAGTATCCCACCAAAAATTTACTTAGACGTATACTATTATAGGTTACCATAAGTCGTAAAACATACAATTCATTTATATTGCAATTTTCATTACTTACTAAGACATTGACACCTTGTATAGTAAAAAATATGATTCCTATTCAATTTCACCTGTTGTTATTACTTCTTCCCATGTTACAATCACACCTAACCATGGTTGTGGAAATTTGGCTTGTCGCTGGTATACTGCTAATAAATAATACTTAAGGTTTAGGAAATTTATGTGGAAAAAAATGAGCATCAATTACTCAACTTTTCATGAAAACGTTTTTTAACTCTCTGGAAAGTCTCATGGCGAATATTCAACTTATTATTATGTGTATTCTATGATATTTCCTCTGATTTCGAAGTCTCTAGAGACTCCCTAGAGACTTAGAGATCTTGGCTATGGATTAAACCACATCCATACACATGAACCCTAAAGCATCCAATAGTTTCTAAGCGCAGGATTTGATTGGCAACTTTTTAGGGAAAAGGCATGAAAAATCCTTCATTCTTGACCTCCTGTGGGCAAGAGGGGCTCGTTTCTTAGTGGTTCTCAGAAGAAAACCCAACCATTCAACCCAATATTAGTGGTGATGTCCCTTTCACACACTAAAATATAATTTCTCACTTGCCCCAGTTTTAGTTGTTCTGAGGTAAACAATTATACCTTCGCTTTTTGGTTGCATTTTTTTCTTTCCATGCTTTTCGTGATTCAGTACCGTTTTGAATCATGGTTTTATTTTGTTTGACACTATGGGATATCGGTGGAGTGGTGTGAGAGATAATTTACTAGTGCCCAACTGCTAGTATCATCACTCTTCAAGTAATTCTATTACACCGCCTACCTTACATGTCTCGGATTAACCAAGTCCTAATAGCTAATGGGCTTCCATTAGTGTTGGACATAAAAAAAATTGGGGCTGGAAAGGATTTTTGGTTGAGTCCCTTGCAAATGGGAGTTGAGACGTTCGTTACAGGCAATAAACCCCTATTTTGCCTAACCGTTTTCCCTTTAGGTTTTTTTGCCCTTTTATACCGTTCAATACAACAAACCCTGGAATTGTTTTATTAACGAAATTGTTATTCATTGTCCCCATCTTTTTGTTGGAGGGTCATTTACTCAGCAAGATATGAAAATGACATTTTTCTCCTTTTTCCCCCTTATTGTTCCTTCCAAATTTCCAGGTGCCAGAATTTCCTTCGCTCATTTTATTTTCCTACATTTTCATTATTTTTTCAGGTTTTACCCTATCCAAGGTTTTGTTCCAGTTGAAAACGCTTGGGGTTCGTCATGTATATTTACACGTAGTTTTGTTCCAGTTGAAAACGCTTGGGGTTCGTCATGTATATTTACACGTAGTTTAGTTAGTAAAGGAAAAAATTGAGAACTGTTGGGAATTTATCTCGCCATAATATCCAGATCGATATTCTTTTATCAAAAAAATGTTTAATGGTTGCAGCACTCACAACCGTGACACTTAGATAATCTAAAATTTTCGTGTAGAATGAGAGAGCACTTTTTAAAAATTTATTTTGTTTCCATGTGGGGTGTATAAGTTTTCAAATGATATGGGAAGATGAGAAGAAATGTATTTGGTATAGATTGTTCTCTCATTCGTTTCTAATGGTGGTTATCGTTTACTTCTTGTATTGTTAATTTTGTTTCTTGTTCTTTACTAGATTGGGAACTACCACGTCACTTGTAAAAAACCTCTTCTTTCTATTTACTTTAATCTTAGACATAATTTCTTGTTTATTTCTTTCACTTATCCTATAAACGAATTCCCTTATCACTCTCTATATCAGTATTTCATCGTACTGCTGGGACTACTCCAACAATCGGGTTTCATTACCCGATAGCCAAGAATGATAAAGAAAATAATAGAACGAGACTGTCATTATAGAACATTTACTTTTAAGTTTTTTTTTGTCACTCATGCTATGTTCCATCATCCATAGAGTTTGAAGTTTGAAGTCTACAAATGGAAGTTTTGTAAATTAGATGATTTGAAGTGTATGTAAAATTATATATCTGCCTAATAACACTGATATTATTACATGACTTTATGATTATTTTCATGTTTATATAGTATAAAGTGGACATCTCATGAAAATATCATTTTCTATTGAAATGTTGAGTACTTTTTAAGTATGTTAATTTGCAGAGTTACATTGTGATTATTTTCGAAGCCTGAGTGATCCTCTTTCTCTTTGGCTTTGCCAAGATGTTCCAGAGTCTAAAACCTACGATTTTAATACACACTCGTACTTTAGGATTCCCTTTGTTTAGTTTGTCGAGTGGATTTACAAGACAGGGACCTCCTTTTCTTCAAGGTGTTGATACTAATACCTTGTCCTGACCTGGCCTCCTAAGAATTGTTTGACGATATCCAGAGTGATAGATTATGCCATTGACCATCTGTAACTAACACTACCAAGGAAATATGCAATTTCATTTGGTCGCATAGAATGGACTTTTAATTATGATTGTAAAATAAATTAAAGTCAATTTAAAAGTCTCCAAAGTGTTAGATTATGTCATTATCAATTTGTAACTCACAATATGCAATAACATTTGGTCCCATAGAATTGACTTTAAATTTTGATTGTAAGATAAATTAAATTCAAATTAAAATCCTTAAAAATTTTGATTATAATATTAAGGTTAATTCCATCGATTTTACATGAGGATTATTTCAAGGTGATGATTAATAATTATGGATAATCTCTAGTCATAATAGAATTAGGGGTAGAGTTGAAGTTACAATACCGAAAGAATCTACTCTAGAATGGATAGTTTTGGTTGTCAGATACAAATTACAAGTAAAATTCCTTAATGGTAAAAGGGATTTGATATTGGTTTTACCTCTCATAGTTCCTGTTAGTAGTAGCTGTTAATTGTTAGCCAAATGCAAAAGACTCACCTATCTGAAGGCCTAGTTACCCAAAGCACAATATATTATGAGCTACATGAGATGAGCTATTATATTTATATATTTTCATTTGATTGTGAAAGAAGCACCTTGTATATGAATGTATGCCAAATCAATTGAACATCAACTCCAAAAAGTAGATGACTATAATGTAATACTATCTAACAATAACCAAAAATCGTAGTTCAGTAATGATAGCTCTGAAGGGAGATACATATAGAAAAGAGATGCATTTATCTTAAATTTCAGGTGCAATACTATGGTAGTCTCCATTTTTTTTTTTTTTGGTGAAATGAAATGTGCCAAATATCAAGTTGTCATTTGTGTTACAGTCATCGGTAAGTACCAAATTTCAAACGGGAGTGGCCATTAGTTAACTTTCATAACTGTACTAGACTACCCAATCATTATCTTAAGTTCATATCTATGCTAGGTTATTAAGCCTTCAGTTACTGCTTGCAGTTATAACATTCACACTTTCCTTAAGGATCTTTTGAATGTCACAAAAATAACATATATGTGTCATGTAATTCATTGTTCCTAGACATTTCACTTCATGAATAACTTAATCGTCAATTGTTTTCTAATAATAATCATTTGGTGAACAATTTAGGCACAATGAGCACAAAGATGAGTTCAATAACATAATTGGCATTCATCTGAACTTGTAAAATAGCTGACATTGGGAAAACATAATTAAGGGAAACTTTTCAAACTTCAAAAATATAATTAATTTCAAATTTTTATGTGCACTTTTTAAGTGTAATGTTGTTTTTATATGTTAATAAGTGTTTTCCTTGTGAAATGTTAAAATGTAAACTAGCCTACAATGATAGTAGAAATGTGGTGTAATTCAAAAGGAATTTATGCAATTAGTCTATTTTTTCTAAATGGTCCATGTTGTTGTTTGTTGATAGTACTAGAATATGAAATCATAGAGAATATACACACAATATAGTAGATATGTACAGTATGGATGCTAGTGGCCTATGCACACCCATTGTTGAACCAATAGTGGTCTTGTCATGATCTGCAAGGGTTGTTTCTACACATTTTTACAACCTATAGGGCTAGTTTAACATCCTTCTTACAGTATGAAAAACATCAACATTGTAGAGGATGGCATCAAAGAGGTGCATGACCCCTCTCCATTTCTATTTTATTTTAGGGTTTCAATCTATCAAATGTGCCTTAATAGAATATGATCATTCACCACTTATTTTTATACAATTTTTTTAGAACCATTCCCAACCCCCATATATGTTGTAGGTGTCGCCCATTGGTTTTTCTTTCATAGGAAAAATATGTAGCTTGAAAGGATTCCCCACAATGTACCTTATTTTCAACTAGTAGTTGGTTTGATGGGAGACCCAAGGGCCTTTTATAGTCTCATCGTCTCCTAACAACTCCCTTGATGATGAACCCTGATGCATAGAATTTTCCCTATGTACTAGTAGCCTAAGTTGTTAGGATGGATATGGATTTTTTATGCTTGGATTTTTATTCCTTCTTAACAACTTCATCTTTGACCTTCTAGGAATGGACATTCTTTCAAAGTCACAAACCCCTCCTTAATTTTCATACTGAAACCCGATTCTTGATCATTCTCTCATGATGTCTTTCCACCACACCAATCCTCAGTGGTAATGACATCCAACCTTGTGGAAGATACCATCAATTTATAAGAAATTCTAATAGCCCATAAGAGCCATATTTTTTTGAGAAATTCTAATAACTCATAAGAACCATCTATTTTTAGGAAATGCTAACACCCCAAAGAGATTCTATCAGAATGCATCCTCGACCTAAGACCTGAGAGTCCACCAGAAATGCCATATCCAGTGGCAGACTTTCATGTCCATGTTAGATTTCAAGATAATTCAAACCCTTTATATAGTTACACCTCACACCTTCCCCAACAGGAAGACTACAGAATTTCCCAAAGATGGCCTTCATGATCCATGAGCCCTTCACAATGAATTTCACGATATTGAACATTTTATTCCTAAAATTATCATCTTTGGGGATAAAATAGTAAAAATCACTTGGAGTGTGATTGAATTGGTCAAATAGTAGAAACAACGTAGCTCTGAGCTAGGGACCTGTAATTTCACCATGAAAATGAATGTTTTTAGGCCTTTTTCATCTCGGTTCACTTTTCTCAATACTGTCATCACTCTTTTAACAGGCTGGCCGAGTACATAGTCAAGCTTTGAACTTTCCTTGAGACACTCCATGCTTAGGGTGTCAAACACTCTCCAATAGAGACATTTTTCACTATTATTAACTAATTATATGCCATGTCAGGGTTCTAAAACTCTCCCATTTGTAGATCTATATTTTCCATTTGTAAATCTGCATGAAGCAATAATATAAGGATTAATAAGCAACACTTTTAACACTTGATTTTAATTCATATGGATCAGTGTTAAAAATAAATGATAAATGAATATATGTTATTTAATCTTAACATTTGCATTTTTATTTTTTGTTTCATTGATAGTTTATTCTTTTGTCTTGAGTGTTGTCTCCATCCCTTAGGAAAATCATTGAGGGAAAATAATATTTCTCTAAATGTGGTGGAAGCTTTTGCAATTTTTTCATGGGTCTGTCTTGTGGCCAAGACTAGACATGTCTTAGCTTTAGATCTTATGCCAAAAGAAGCAATTTTTTGTTCACTATTTTACAATATATAAGAATATGCACTAAATCCTGATAGGTGTGTTTATATTCTATAGTGATGGTGTCTTGGTTTTGATTCTTTGTTGGTTGTGGTCTCAACAGAAGAATATGCATAATTGTTCCTTTCAAATTTTATAGTCGAGAAAAAACAAAGAACTATCCACATCCATGATTTTTAAATTTCTACCTCAAGAAAATTAATAAATCAAACGAAGTTCAACAATTTTTTAAAATTTCCATTCTTTTCCCAATTCTCCTTGTTGTAGTGTTATAATTTATATTATTGTGAAATCATTTGTAGCTATAAATTATGATTACATAATTGAATTTGACTACTTCAATAACCAAACACCAACCCTTTATTTCAGTAAAATTGTGCAATGTATATATTTCACAAAACAAAAAAGTATTTAGCTAGCCTTTCATTCAAAACATAAGCTTACGGATCATCGTTTTCATCGATGTATGATTTTTTCTAAAATAATTTAAATGTATAATAAAAGAAGTTGAGATATGCATATAAAGTTGAGACATAAAATGCAACTCCATTAGAACATAAAAAAACCACTCACTTTTAACTACCTTATCCTAGATTTGTGTACTTCTTGTTATTGCATTTTATAATATGATTCTGCACATCTTGATGATAATGACTTTTGAATTTTAGCAATTAGTGATTATAGATAATCACCCCAATTCCAAAATTTGAATGAGGAGAAGAGAACATTGAGGTTCAGGTGCATATCACCATTTTCCGTAGTCTTTGAAATTTCATTATTATGATCAAACATTATTTGCATTTTTTTAAGTGATTAAGGGTGGAAGAAGATTTGCAGTTTCCATTTTTGATCTTGTAGTGGGTGATGTTGTATTTCTCAATGTTGATGATTAGGTGTATTGAACTTGCTTATTTACTTACTACTAATTTCATCAATGTGTTGCTTCATTTATAAATTGAATAACTATGCTCTGAAAGATGTATCTCTCCTTTTCATGTCCGTGCAGATGGAATTCGTATTATTGGACATTCCCCATTGATTGATGAATCTAGTACGAGGGGGGAGAGTGAATTTGTATGTACTTTTCTTGTTGGTCTCTTACTAGTGATTTTCTTATGAAAGTTTGCAACATTTGCATAAGGCTATGACTTTTTAAATTTTTCTTCTAGATTTCTAAAGATAAAAATGATCTCTTTATCATCCCTAATTGTAAGGTGGAAGGTGGCTATGGAACTATGCTAGTGAGTTATGCCTAATTATCATTATTCCTCGTGATTCCCATTTAAAGGATTATATTTCTCTATCAATTACACTTTCTTCTATGTTTGATAATAATGGGGATGGTTTGTACTTCTATTTCCTTATTTCAAGTAACTGGTGTGGGATTGAATTTGTTAAACACACATGGGCAACTAGAAAATATGAAAGATAAAACATGCAAGTACATTTTTTTTATTAACATGAGATATACATTTATAGTACATTGTTGTGACCATTGGGTTTCACATCACAAGGTCTCTTGGACTCCTTTTGTCCATTCAGCTTCCACACTAACCCATTGAGGATTAGGTGTCCAACATTCCCCCCCTTAGTCCGAAGGGTTATGTATGAGTCCAAGAAGAGAGTTGTAATACAAAATGTGCAAAAATGCATGGCAGCACTAGGCTGAATGTGCTCTCTGAGATGTTGGTATAAAGGGTGGTGGTTTAAGGATGACCGCCAACACTGGAACGCTTAGTGCAATTCCCGAAACTCTTCCAAAACTAGCAAGAAGCTGAATACTTCTGCTAGAGGAAGTGCTCCTATTGTTTTGAAGAGGGAAACCTTCAACCAATAAAGGGAGGTCTCACCCCGCATAAGAGGGAGAACTTCAACCTGAAAAGGGAAGTATCAACCTGTGATGGTTTAAGGATAACCAACAACTCTAGAATGCTTAATGCAATTCCTGGAACTCTTCCAAAACTGGCAAGAAGCTGGAGTCTTCTGCTAGAGGAAGGTTCTCAATTTTGTTCCTAGAATTCTTCCGAAACTGACAAGAAGCTGAAGTCTTCTACTAGAGGAAGTGTCCCAGATTGCCAACTGAAGGCATGTTCAGGGGCATCTTTTCTTTTGGCTACAACTCTGAAACTGGTGTGGCAGGTTGTGGCTCAGGCTCGCTTGATGTGACTTTGAGGCTTGTAGATGACCATCATTTCCCCCCCGTCAGATAAAAGGTGAGATGATGGAGGAAACTCAACTGCAAGACTGTTCAATACTCTGGAACAAGTTCTGACATGTGTTTGGAATATCTTCTTGGCTGTTGATGCTCATTGCCAAGAAGCGATCCATCCAAGATGAATGTTTGTTCTTGCAGGACGTTTATTTCTGAAGCATATGTGTGAATAATGGTTGGTTTTATGACAGTGCTTACATGGATGAAGACCAAAACAGTGATCTTTCAAATGGCCAACTCGGTCACAGTGTTGGCATTTCACGATCTCTTGTTGCTGTTGTTGTTGTTGCTGTGGAAGAGGGGCAGAGTCTGGAACAGCTGAGGCTGAACTGTCATGAGGAGCAGGTGAACTGTCATTGATGAATCCAGCACTCTAAAACTGAATGGGCTTTGAGTAGTCTGGAATATGGAAGGACAAGTCCTTGTCATATCCAAGACCGGTTCTGTGCTTGTATAAGAGTTTTCATGAACTCTAATACTTCACTGGTTCTAGCCATTTATGCGTTAAAAACTGATCAAAACTACTACTTAATGCAGAAAAGTAATACCCACTCACAGTACACAGCAATATCCTTATAAATGTGCAGCAAATGATCAGTGTGCAACAAGAAGCAACAGGTATATTCAAAGATGCTGAAACCGGATCAACCTGAATTGCTTTATAGTAGGCCAAGAAAGTCTTGAAGTATACCAGAAAGTAACTTAAGTATTCATTCAACACTATAATTTTTTCTTTCTCAAAATTTGCAAGGAGTCAACAAACTAGATAATGCAGATTTGTTCTTATTGAAAACTTTTATATCTCAACACCTGATATAGATATATAATCTCAGTAATAGCATCTACAATAGACCAAGTTCTCACACCCAATTTCGTTAGCTCATCAAAACTGTCTCTTGAATATAAGTTTTATAAAGTATCCAAAAACTGCAGCAATGTCTCTCAAGCAGTTCCTTCTAAAGGTGAAGTAGGTCTTCCACGTCCAGCTATTGCAAGCATAGTTAAAAACCATTGGTAGCAAAGAGAATTGTTGGAAATAAAACTGGTGAGCTTAATGTCAAAAAAAGCTTACAACTAAGTCAAAAGGAGGATCTTTATGATCAACAAACCAGAAGAAATTGCATCTACTACAGCAGTACAGGATGCCTCTAGCTATCAACTTCTCGAATATTGAAGCTCCATTAGAACCCTTCACGATCTACCAAGATTTTAATTGCTCTCTGCCTGTCATGCCCCCAAATGCTATTGTTTTGTGCATATTTTCTATTCTTAAAAATTATGCTTCTTGGTAAAATTCGTTGCGCATAACGATGAACGTATGACTAGTTTGGGAGTTGTTTGAAAACTAGTGTTATTAGAACGGTGTCTCTTTGATGCTATCCCAAAAGTTATACGGTCGCTGACAGAATGTTGTAACAATTAGACTTCAATGCCGGGTATGCACCAAATTTATACCTTACAAACACTTCAATGCCTTGCTCTTTCAGATCTCTTACAGGGGCGCAAATTTGATCAGGTTGGAAAGTACCTGGAGAGAGTCTGGATCACAGCTTTTCGAGCTATGGATGACATAAAGGAAAGTGTTCGGAATGCTGGTGACAGTCTCTGTCGTGCAGCGACTTCACTTAGTTTAAGGTGCTGACAGAGGATTCTGAAGTGTTTGAAGAGGGAAGCATTGGAGAAAGACCTGGTGGGGAGAAACTAAGCACATATAAGGAACTCTGCAGTCTAGCAACTGACATGGGCCAACCTGATCTGATTTATAAGTTCATGGATCTGGCCAATTATCAGGCCTCTCTGAACTCTAAACGTGGTGCCGCTTTTGGATTTTCTAAAATTGCAAAGCAGGCTGGTGATGCACTTAAGCCTCATTTACATTCACTTGTGCCAAAGCTTGTCCACTATCAGTACGATCCAGATAAAAATATCAGGGAGGCAATGGAGAACATTTGGCGTTCACTGATGGCAGATCCCAAGAAGACCATCGATGAATTCTTTGATGATATAATTGTGGATTTATTGACACAAAGTGGATCTAGACTTTGGCATTCTCGTGAGCAGCAGCAGAACGACTGCTATGGTGATGACAGGCCAGCGTAAAACCTCACACACCAGCGTGTCCCCTTCCCTTGTCTGATCAGCTGAGCCGCCTCAGATCAGGAAGATGAGTTCAACGTTGGAGCTTTGGCAACACGCTTCACTGTGCTAGGAAAATATGTGAAACGCGTCTCAATTCGAAAGTAAGGTACACTTTACAGCTAAATTCAACGCATAATAGAGCTGATTCCAACTATCCATTCACCGGTATTAGCAAACTTAAGGACTCACAGATGTAATTTCAGTTTACTCAGCCTTTGTGAGAATTAAAGGCTAAATGAGGTAACTTCGCATGAAATATTAGATCGTATTGAATACGAATTAAAGAATATGTGAAAGCGCTGTTATATATCAGCGTGGAGACTGAGACAACGTTTTGCAGGAGCAGCGATTGCTGCAACAGAACTTCTTCAAGGATCCATAGACAACGTTATATGAAAACAAACCAACAACGTTATATGAAAGAATATATTATGCAGGCGATGGACGTGAGGTGTATACCATCCTTTGGTGAGCAGACCCGGATTGACGAACTGTAATTTTCCACTTACAAATGGAATCCTCACTCAAGCGTTACCCAGATAATCAGGCAGAGGGTAGACTCTGATTATCACATAGAGGGCAGATGTGTCAGGCTACAGAAATGCACAACATGGGCAGAATAGGCAGAAGTGCAGGTGCGTGTTAGCCAGACAGTTTGCAGCATGAAATAGGCATGCACACAATAATAACAATTCTATCTGCAGAAATATAGAACTGACATGCACAGAGAGGCCATAACAAGTGGCTCAAATTTGGGTAGGGCAGAAATTCGCCTGCAGCTCTGATACCATGTTAAACACACATGGGCAACTAGAAAATATGAAGGATAAAACATGTAAGTACATTTTTTTTATTAACATGAGATATACATTTATAGTACATTGTTGTGACCGTTGGGTTTCACATCCCAAGGTCTCTTGGACTCCTTTTGTTCATTCAGCTTCCACACTAACCCATTGAGGATTAGGTGTCCAACAGAATCCTTCATCAGTGAAGGATTTCCTTTACTCCACTTAAGCTGTTGACTCACTATATTGCCATCTCCTCTTGTTTAAGGATCGATTTTATTAAATTTGGTCAAGTAATCAATTAATTTCCATTTATTTTTTATGAAGCCATGATTTTAGTTGGATTCAAAAGGACAAGCGTAGAATCCCAACTAATGTAGCCTATTTTTTGGAGTCTCATATATATTGATGATTAAAAGGGATGGTCCTTTTTCATTTCAATACAAGCTTGTTTTGCCTTATCTACCTCCTCTTTGTTTGAATTTCAAGCAAAATTACTACTTTTTGTCTTGTTTGCTTCATTTTCAAGTACAACAGTTGCTCCTATTCTATAGTTCTAGTCTTCATGGTCTGGCTGCCTTTTTCTATGATGTCTTATCTCCTTCCTATTATTTTTTCTCTAATATTATTTTACCTCTGTTAAAGAAAAGATTTTCCTCAATATTTTTGTCATCAGTGTCATGATTCTCCTCTTCCATAGGAGGTGAAATCATGGTTTTTAGAGGTTGTAGTGGAATATTATGTACTGCGAATTATTGTTATGTTTTTTCATCAAAATCTTCGGGTAGTTAATAGAAAATATATTATTAAATAAGGGAGACAAGGTCATACTTGATCATCCCCATTTTGGATCCAACTTGCCTATAAAGGGAAGTATTTTCTATGTTGTAAGGTTTCTTTTTGAAATTTTGTTAATACAAACATTATTTGTTTGAGAAATATCCTATTAAGGGTGGCACCCAACAATCTTGTACGAACTAGATCCATGATAATGGGTTCCCACCTATCATTTTAGTTTTATCATGTTGGAGGTTTTTTTGCGTTAAAGAGTGCTAATACCCACCAATGGTATATTTCATTCTATTTCAATCATTAGGGGTGCAGTTGTGGTGGCTTTCCTTTTTTTCTCTCACTTCCTTATTAATGTAGTATCAAGGCCTTCATTAAGAGTATTGTAACTGTTCGTAGCTGGACGAGGGAGCCAAGAGGTTAGTAAGAGGCTCCATGTTCATAGTGTAGGCTCCATCCCTATAAATATAGTGATTTTCACAAATGTGCCACATCCTTCTCGAGATTTTGGACCTAGAAATTTATTTGCAAATGGATATATTTTTTTAATTTTTAGTCCCAATGCTTCCTTTCCAAATAGAAAAGACAACTTTTATTCTAGTGATTTTCCATGTTTCACTGAATTCAATGGTTCAAGGGAGTTTGCCTCCTAATAAGGCAACTTTATAAGGAATATGAAGGAATTGGCTACAAAGCTTAGACACCATGTCCTAAGAAAACTTCAAAAAGTCACAATACTAGAATAAATGTTTCAAATTTTTGTGTGTTTCATAGATAAAGCCTTTTCCCCTATGACAGTGCCAATTGAATTAACCTCTACTCTACTATAGTTTCCCCAAAAATAAGTACTAGGTTAATAACTTATTATATCTATTAATGTATTTGAGGCATTTTAAAACAAGCTTATCTTGATATATTTCTATATTTAATCTAATGCAATTTGTCTTGTTATTGAATCCCTCAAGCTTTATGCACTTTGTAACCTGTAAAAATTGCCAGAGATTGGCTACATAAGCTTGAAATACCTCGTTAAATAGGTTTAACCATATATTATTATTAAGATATTCAAATTCATCCTTCATATTGGAACTTATGCTTGAAAACTATGATTTGTCTCCCATATCCATGTAGGAAAGTATTGAAATGGTTAACAGTTAATGGCATCTTTCCTCTAAAATAACATATCTTTCTCATTTATAACCTTGGAAGAATATTCCACACTCTTTTAATAAATTTAATGTAGCTCGAGTGTTGGAGATGTGTAATCTTCACATAAATCCATGGGTTGACATGTCTTGTGTGTATTTTAAGTGTGTTTATCTTGAAAGATGGCATAGTCAAACTCTTCATTATTTTATATATGGATGGTTAAGGTTGACCTAGATTTGTGAGTCCATAACCCCTATATAGGAGGGCACCCCATTTTAAAGTGTGTATAAATAAAAACACACCAACATTTTTACACATAAATTTTTGTATCATTGGTTACATGTTCTCTTGTGTGATTCTTTAGTGTGTGGGCACCACAACCTATGTTTCTCTTATTCATGGGTTCATATTTTGTTACATGTACGTGTTTATGGTCTATGTGAATGAAGGGATTTCTAGTTGGTTACATTCGATCCTTGTTTATATCTTCTAATCTCAACATAGTATTAGAGTGGGTGTGAGATTCCTCTCCCTTATTCAGTGGTTCTCCCTTTTTATGCTTGGTATTCTACATGTGATTGGTATTTGTCCTTTATTTTTGGATCCCTTGTATTTTGTGTGTCCTTTTGTTGGGATGATCCTTCATCCCTTGAAACACTTATTACATGATTCATACATATCCTAAAGGGTCAACGCCATATATTTGATGGGCTATATCCTTCTTTTTCATGTGCACTTTCTATGGTTATTTTAACTTTTTTCCCTCCTATTTGAGATTTCACAGAGGCTGGCGCACTTTTACCTGTTAGGGTTTCTTCTTGATCTCACTAGTATTTTTTGTATCCAGAAGAAGTCTGAAATTATGAATTAAAGAAGTTTTGGGGTTGTTTTATGGGTTTTTTTTCCTAGCTAAAAGACTCCCTATTTAGGGTTGTTTTGTCTCCATATTCTACCTTAACTATGGAAATTTTTGCACCCAACATTATGTCTTTCTGTGTTGGCTGCTCATGTTGGTATTTTTGCAACTGTAGTCATTTCCAACCTTATTTGGAGTTGATCCAAATTTTTTGGTGGATATTATTACCCTAAGGGTTTTCATCTTGACTTTTCAAGTTATCTCATTTCTCCTAGGATTTCACTCATCTTCAAGTGCTTACTACAACACTGACCAATAAGTGTATAGATCATCTTATTTGCACAAATGTTTAAGGGTTTTCAAGATTCTTCCCCTTTTAGGGCTTCCCAAGAAGGCCCACTTGAAATTATATGTTCTGGAGAATTGCTTGGCACATGATTTTATAGCTCATTCAGTTAATATATGAGATTAATGGTTCATGGCATTTACCTTAAGGGCCATTCAACTAATGTTTTTGGATCACCTTTATTATATGGATTTAAACCCTTCTTGGCCCCTTTAGTGGGTTTTCTTGAAGACTCATGGACACTTCATCTACTGGACTAGATGGATTGTTCATATGGTACACATATGGTTGTATGCTTTTGAGATTGGACTACAATGGTTTTAGATGGTGATTTTCTTGGTATCCAATCCACCTTATTTGGATACATTCTTCATATATTCAAAGGGTTGGTACCTTTATATTAGACATTGTAGTTGGTCATGTGAGTCCTACTCAACTATGTATAGTGATTCATATTGGCTCTAACAAGCCTAAGCTGCTTGTTTTCAAAGGGTCACTACTCTCAACTCTTTTGATGCATTTCACACTCAAAAATTTGTAAGATTACGAGATGAATTATCTTCTATATTATTCGAGTGTAGCAAGGGTTTTCACTTAAAATATATCCTAGTGAACTCTTTATTATATTATATCTAGGTGGTTGGGACCAACCTAGATTAATGGGCATATAACCCCTCTTAGGGAGGGTGTCCCACTTCAGAGTGCGTACAAATATTGTACAAATACATTGTTTGATAAGGAGATAAGTTCTCTCTTATGCCATATTCTTTAGTTTCATGTCGTGTTTCATGATATTCTCTTCTCTTTATGTGTTTTTGTTTTTTTTTTCATGTGGTTTTTCATAGTCTTCTCTTCTCTTTATTTGTTTGTGATTTTTACAAATTTAGATTTTGTTGTTGGTTCCATTTGATCCTTATTTATCTCTCATGATCTAACACTTAGTGACCTTTTCTTCCTAGGGAATTTTGTCGGGCAACATACCTTAATTATCATCTAGAGTTCAACTCTATGGGAGTTCTTGCAAACTAGCCACTGAGAATCTAGCAACTTGTCAGCCATACAATTTTGAAATTCATTGCTTTCCTTAGCATGAGTAGGCGCATAAATGTTAGCGAGATTGAACATTTGACCATGTAATTTCAACATGATTTTTAGAAATCTATGTAATGGGTTTGTCCCACACCACAACTAAAGAAAGGTTGTAGAAACTAAAGCAACATTCTCCCTCTTGGCATCCATATGACTAGAAATAATTTGACCAAATTTGAAATAGCATTAAGGACCGTTTGAAGTAAAAATACAATTATCTTAACTTTTGTAAACATAAAATATCTAAACTAGGGATCATATTTCTAATGTTATGAAGTATGGATTTTATAGGGGTGCATACATTCTTGGCATTCAAGAGGTAGTGACGTAGCCCATATTCTCTTGCGTTGTACTATTGTGGTGAAGCCACACCTTTAAGCCCATAAATTTGTATCCAATTTTCCATATTAGGAGACTTGCTTCAATACAAGTATTCCCCAGTAGCTGAAACTGCGGGCTTACTAGAAATTGACACTATTGCAGTGGCCAACTTAGCTAGTTGGGCATTCTATTCTAACACCACTTTCTTACTTTAAGAGTTTTACTTCTTTCAGGTGCCTTGAGAAACATTTTGATCTTGGTGTTGAGGAGTAGAATTAATTAAGTAGTTGGGCCATTAGGTCTAACCGTAATGGGGTAATCCTAAATTATATGGCCAAGTATTTGGCACCTAAAATAAGGATTTTGGAGGTTGATGTACCTCATTGGATGTTTAGTTACTTTTTTCCAACCCTAATTTAGAGAATTTCCTTGAGATATTTAAATGGATAACACCCCAATAGGCACATAAATGTGATGTAGAAAGCCTCAAATCACTTGGTCCCAATCCTAATTCCGAGAAATTTGTTGAGAATTTTTTTATGGATAACACCCTAATAGGCGCATAAATGAAATCTAGAAATCCCTGAAATTGCATAGGCGGGTTGGGGCATTCCACCCACTCAGAAAAACATTGTTGGGAGAATTATTTGGGTGAGAAATTCACCTATGAATATAACACCACTAAGGTGATATTAGAGAGCCATGGGAAACAGTAGTTAGTCTGAGTCTTCTTGAAACAAAAATAGAAAAAATATGTGTGTCAAGTTTTAGGGACTTGAAGAGTGCCACCATGTAGTTTTTGCTTTTTCAAGATGTCACAAACACCACATTTCTCAATCAACATAAATATTTATCCTAATGTCATTAGTAGTAGTTCATTACCTTATGGAAGGTCTTCGATACAATCTTTAGTGGGGATTTCTGGTGGAACCATTCTCATTGTTAGAAGATGAAACACTGGTATAAATGAAAACCATGTTCTAATGATAAAATGGGTTGTCTTTGGTTCATGGGATGAAATTAAGATTCCCTTTCACTTCCTTGGGATAGGTGTAATGACCACTTGGAGACACCGCAAGTTAACTAAACTGTCATGAAAAGTAATGAATATAGAAATAGAAAAGGGATGCATATATACCTGAAAATTTGTTGTGGCTATAATAAGGTTTCCAATATTTATAAATTCACAACATAGATTGTAGGTTGTTGGATTTATCTTTCTTTTATTTGATGTTATTCTAAGTATGGTTTGGAAGATTGCAATATTTTATTATTATTTATCATTTTTTTTGGGTAGTCTTTTTAATAAAGTTGATTGGGCATCATTTTCATCTACCTTTTAATGCACTTCTAGTAGTTGTATTAATTCCTTAATGCATTAACATTATTGGTCATCGTTTCTTCTTTGCTCATTTTAAATGTAAAAAGTCACTTATTTAAAATAAACATCACATGGTGAGCCTTCAATCCAAATAGTTTGTTAAGCATTCTGAGATTTTATTTTGAGTTTTTAGATAGATCTAGATGATGAAGTTGAGTATTTGAAGGCTGGCCCTCAATAATTGATTTTTCTTTGCCATCTGTTAATGTTCAAACTCCATTCAATTAATTCATGTTTTGTGGGTTATGGTTTATGTACTACTTACAACAACCCCTAATTGATGTTAATCAAATGTAGTTGCAGTTTTACTTCCAGACATATGCTAATCAAATGTAGTTGTAGTTTTACTTCCCATGTCAGAAAATTTCCTTACAACAACCCATACATTGATGCTAATCAATTGTAGTTGCAGTTTTACTTCTCATGTCTGAAAGTTTCTACCATTAAGCTTCTCCATATTTTACTGTATGTGTTTCCATGTTTACATTTTCAGTGTAAAAAGTCTCTTTATATCTGAATTTCATAGAAAAAAATACCTATGGGTTAATGCACTCACATTTGTTTGTTGCCTAGATGATTTGAAGAACATTATATGCACTATTGGTCTACTTATGCCCTTTACTATGGAAAAATTTCTGCCTTGAACATAAATTTCTTCTACATGCTATAAGATAATATTATCTACCCTGGGTTGACAAATAAATGTTGTGAAATTTAGCCCACTAGCTGACCTAATAGTTAGTACCATGTACATTTTTTTCCTTTCTGTGAATTTCATGTAGAAACATATAACACAATTTGTTTTCACTAATATGACAATACATTTTGGCTCGTTGGTTTTTATCTTTTCTATTCGAGATGATACATTTATTAGATATAATTTATTTGGATTCAACTACGTTAAGTAAGTCATTCATCTATGACCATTTCCATGAGAGGTAGTCGTAACTGACTAATTTCTCATGATTTTTGAATAGTCCACTTAGCACTCATTGCATCGGGTGATGCTCACAGGGGTGAAGAAGTGGGATTGAAACTAGTGAAATGAATCACATAGCGTCAATCATCACTTTCGGGCTTACACTCGGTAACCAGGACTTCTTGGGAGGTCACCCATCCCAGATCGCCTCTGGCTCAAGCGCACTTAACTGTGGAGTTTTCCACACAATCAAGACCACTTAGCTTGCTACCCCATTTGCAAAACCTTAGCAAGTATTGTGCCTCATGAACCATTCAAGTAGAGCTCCCTTCACTCTTTTTGAATTCAGTATTGGGGTTTTCGCAGTGCATTATATTAGATATAATTTTTGGGATTCAACTGCATTAAGTAAGTCATTCATCTATGACCATTTCCATGAGAGGTAGTCGTAACTGACTAATTTCTCATGAATTTTGGATAGTCCACTTAGCACTCATTACATCGTGTGATGCTCACAGGGGTGAAGAAGTGGGATTGAAACTAGTGAAATGAATAACATAGCATCAATCATCACTTCTAGGGCTTACACCCAGTAACCAAGACTTCTCGGCAGGTCACCCATCCCAGATCGCCTCTGGCTCAATCACGCTTAACTGTGGAGTTTTCCACACAATCAAGCCCACTTAGCTTGCTACCCCATTTTCAAAACCTTTACAAGTATTGTGCCAATGCTAAGGTTTTTCAAATGGGGTAGCAAGTTAATTGGGCTTGATTGTGTGGAAAAATCCATAGTTAAGCGTGCTTGATACAGAGGCGATCTGGATGGGTGACCTCATGGGAAGTCCTAGTTACCTAGTGTAAGCCCCGAAAGTGATGATTGACGCTATGTGATTCATTTCACTAGTTTCAATCCCACTTATTCACCCCTATGAGCATCACTCGATGCAATGCGTGCTAAGTGGGCTATTCAAAAATCATGAGAAATTAGTCAGTTACGACTATCTCTCATGGAAATGGTCATAGTTGAATGACGTACGTAACGCAATTGAATCACAAAAAATTATATCTAATATAATGCACTGTGAAAACCCCAATACTTAATAATACATTTATTTAAAGGGTGGTAGCTCAATGGAACAAAACCTACCTTGCAAGAAGGAGGTTAGTGGTTCGACTCCATCGTGCCCTAACATGAATTAATCATTGAAGAAACAAAAAGATTCACATTCTATACTTTGTTTCTAAAGAGAATTTTTTATTCTCTAGAGAGACAATAATTGGGATTAAAGACATAATGTCTCTATAGTGACAATAACTGGGATTTGTCTCTTGAGATACAAAAATGAATTGTCTCCTAAGAGACAATAATACTTGTCTCCTAAGAGACAATAATACTTGTCTTCTATCTTGTCTTTAAAAAGACAAATTTTTAAGATAATAATTTGAGACACTAGCTTAAAGATAATATTTAGGAAAATTTATAAGTTTTTTTTTGTCTCAAGTTAAGACAATTTTCTCAAAATTGTCTTAAATATTGTCTTAAAACACCCCTCTCTGCAGTAGTGTCCAATCTGGTTGTCTGGACACATCTAATGACTCCTTGCTCTTCTTTATGGCTTGGCTACTCATTAGTTGCTTAGCTCCTAAATACTAATATGTTAAACAAATATAAGAATGGGAAGTTGTTGCTACAACCACATACACTTGAACAATAAAGAATAAAATCATAAAATGTATACTCAACATCCAACAATGTCTATCTCTTTGTTATATTTGTAACGCGATAGGTTGCAATGGTGTAATTGTCATTTAACTATCTAACTAGCCACTTAATGTTGTAATAAAATAGTTAATAAAGTATTGTGTAATTACATTATTCTAACAATTTTTTATTTATTTTAATTTGAATATTTCTGAAGTATAGAAAGTTTTGTGTTTATTTGAATTTCTATTTTTTAATTTGTTAAAAATTATTGGCCTTGTTAGCGCTGAGGTGCAGTGCTACTATTTTAACGAAAATGTCCCATGTTTTAGCTCCAATGGTCCATGTCTCCTCTTGCTATGCTTTGGCCATAAGCCTTTAAAAACTCGGGACCATACAATTATTGCAATACAAAGGAAAACACGAGAAAACCTATAGCCGAACCATAAGCCAGACTTCAAAAAATTATACACCCGTGCTCATAAATATCGGTGGGTTCACTCTCGGTTCATCTCCTTTCCGCTGAGCTCTCCATTCTCTGATCTCCAATCAGATCGATCTCCAATGCCTGACCAACATCCTGACCATCAATCCACACCATCCAACAGCCCCCGTACCCCACTTCCCACCAGTCACCCTCGGAGGAAATTTGTTGGCTTTGTTAGTATTTTTGATAGTTGGACAGTGAACTGAAATAATAGAATGCATGGCTGAAAAGGGAAAAACAACAACACGATGCAGCTGAAACAATAGAAATTATCATGGAACATCGCTGGCACGAGTGAACCACCTGACAGCATCGCAAAATTACCAGAATTTGATTACCGTGTTTGTTAGAAACAGAGCTCTTTAAGCTTATGCTTGTCTAGTTATGGCATCAAGTAGTTAGAAGACAGAGGGGATAGATTAAGACATCTCGAGCCTTAGAGAGTTTGAGAGTATTGTAAAAAGCCTATAAATGGCTTAAAGATCGAAGGAAGACGGGTTCAACTTTTGGACATTGTGGATACTCTATTCCTCTCAGCGTCTCATCTTCATTCCAGTAATACAAGCTTCTTTTGCTGTTACATGTTCAAACACCATCTTCTCCTCTATTCTAAGCTTGCACTTGAATAGTGTATTCATGTTTTCTTCTGTGTCAAATGCCAGATAATTGTCATCTTATGTCTGCGTTGATAAATTATATTTGTAAGCTTCATTAACTTTTTGTAGCTAGCCATTCATATGTGTTTATGTATGTATCTGTTGGTACAGTCAGGATTCTTCATCTATTCATTGAATCTATAAACTATTGAGCATTAGTGGTTGAAAGCCTTGTCAAGCTAAGGTGTTCATGCATGTCTTGAGTGAAAATAGAGTTGAAACAATCATCTGAATTGATCCAAACCCCAATCCATTCCAATAGTTTAGAGAACAATATTGAAGATTTATATGTTTCCAGGCATCTCCGATCTACAACCTAGGAGAGTTTCCTAGAGTGCTAACAAGCGCAAGAGGTGCTCCCCATCTTAGTATAGAAGAGATGGTGTAATGTCTTGTTTTGTTATGCTGTAAGGCACTTCCCTCTTAAATTAACTCCCCCGATTGCCTTTCTGTCATAATCTTCACCATCAAATCCATTGTTAGATGATTAAATGTGTTTTGACCATTAGATAATCCTAACTGTAACCCAACTAAATCTTGATTTAGACTATTATAACCATAATCTCATTTGCAATTCTTTCAACTCTGTTCATTGGCTCTGTTGGGTGCATCTAACCCTAATCCTGTTCAAGGTGCCTGCTCTTCCAGAAGCTCGTCCCATAGGTGCCTGAGATTGTTGGCCCCCAAGGTGGGCTATTGCGGTTGAGACCCTGGAGGCCACCAGCACTGGGCTGGTGGAGAAATTGATCAATGCTATCCTGGAGGCCACACACACTGGGTTAGTGGAGAAATCAATCAATGCTATCCATTTTCTGGCCATCGATGCTACCAAGAAGGCCAATTCTAGGCACCCTGGGTTGTTAATGGGATGCGCCCCAATGGGTCATATATTGTATGATGAGGTCATGAAGTATAATCCCAATAATCCCTACCGGTTTAACCAGGATCGGTTTGTGCTTAGCGCTATACATGGGTGTATGTTGGAGTACGCACTCTTGCATTTGGCAAGCTACTTGTTATAGGTATTTGTTATAGGTAGTCGTAGACACAAAGCTTGAATTTTGAGCATTTGGGTAGCTTAAGCTGTCATGCATCTGAACTGTGTTGTCCTTGGATTCCTTCTCCATGCCCTCATCCTTGACTGTCTCACAGGCTTATGAGGCTCTCTCACTGCCACCGCATTGAATAATGCCCCACAGTTTGAGCGCCTGAGCTCCTCTTCCTCATCAGTGGGGTTCAGCTTCAGTAAATTCACGGGATTAAAGCTTCGGTCACATGATAAGGTTTCCTACTCTTCCTAAAGCTCATCCCATAGGTGGCTGAGATTTTCGGCCCCCAAGTTTGTCTAGGCTGCTGCAGTTGAGACCTTAGAGGCCACCAGCACTGGGCTTGTGGAGAAATTGATCAATGTTATCCGTTTTCTGGCCATTGATGCTGTTGAGAAGGCCAATTCTGGGCACCCTGGGTTGCCTATGGGTTGCACCCGAATGGGTCATATATTGTATGATGAGGTCATGAAGTATAATGCCAAGAATCCCTATTAGTTTAAGTGGGATCGGTTTGTGCTAAGCACTGGACATGGGTGTATGTTGGAGTACGCTCTCTTGCATCTGGCAGGCTACTTGTTATAGGAATTTTTTATAGGAAATCACAGAAGCAAAGCTTGAATTTTGAGCATTTGGGTAGTTTAAGTTGTCGCACATCTAAACTGGGTTCTCCTTGGATTCCTTCTCCATTCCCTCTTCCTTTACTGTCTCACAGGCTTCTGCAGGCTCTCTCACTGCCACCACATTGAATAATGCCCCACAGTCTGAGTGCCTAAGCTCCTCTTCCTCGTCAGTGGGGTTCAACTTCAATATATTCATAGGAATAAAGCTTCAGTCACATCATAAGGTTGCTCGCTCTTCCAGAAACACATCCCATTGGTGCCTGAGATCGTCGGCTCCAATGTTGTCTGGGCTGCTACGGTTGAGACCCTGGAGGCCACCAGCACTGGGCTAGTGGAGAAATCGATCAATGCTATCCATTTTCTGGCCATCGATGCTGTCGAGAAGGCCAATTCTAGGCACCTTGGGTTGCCTATGGGCTGTGCCCCAATGGGTCATATATTGTATGATGAGGTCATGAAGTATAATCCCAATAATCCCTATTGGTTTAACTGGGATCGGTTTGTGCTGAGCATTGGACATGGGTGTATGTTGGAGTACGCTCTCTTGCATCTGGCGGGCTACTCGTTATAGGTATTTGTTATACGTAGTCGCAGACGCAAAGCTTGAATTTCGAGCATTTGGGTAGCTTAAGTTGTCACGCATCTTAACTGGGTTGTCCTTGGATCCCTTCTCCATGCCCTCTTCCTTGACTGTCTCATAGGCTTCTGCAGGCTCTATCACTGCCACCGCATTGAATAATTCCCCACAGTCTGAGTGCCTCAGCTCCTCTGCCTCACCAGCGGGGTTCAACTTTAGTAAATTCACAAGATTAAAGCTTTGATCACATGGTAAGGTTGCCTGCTCTTCCATAAGCTCGTCCCAGAGGCGCCTGCGATTGTCGGCCCCCAACGTCGTCTGGGCTGCTACAGTTGAGATGCTGGAGACCACTAGCACTAGGCTGGTGGAGAAATTGATCAATGCTATCTGTTTTCTGGCCATCAATGCTATTGAGAAGGCCAATTCTGGGCACCCTGGGTTGCCTATGGGATGCACCCCAATGGGTCATATATTGTATGATGAGTTCATGAAGTATTATCCCAAGAATCCCTATTGGTTTAACCAGGATCGGTTTGTGCTGAGCACTGGACATGGGTGTATGTTGCAGTATGCTCTCTTGCATCTGACGAGCTTCAATAGTGTGAAGGTTCATATGCTTTATCTTCATTTCTGCACAAAAAAAATCATAAGCTAATTGAGTTTTTTGATTTGTTTTGATCATGTAGTTTTATTGGTTTATAACTATTGTCAGAACTTTATTTGGAATTCTAAGAGAGATTGAGATGGACTATGTTTGGTGTTTTGATTTTAAACTGAGATATTTGATGTGTACTATCAAAGATCCATCTAAAGTTTGGGTATTCACTTCGAGGTTGTGAAGGTCAAGGTTACATATTCAAAGTTCCAATATTTTATTGGTTCGCTATATCTGTGAATTTGAGATATGTATCCTTATAGAAAGTCCCATGCTATGGTTCATGAATAACTGTAGAAAACATTGCAACTTCATAGCATCCGTAAACTTTTGTTTGCAGAATAAAAAATGGCCACTTTAAAATAGATCTTTTCCCTTCTAGTAATAGCACCATCTTATGATTTTGTGATCTTGTATGGAGGATCTCTTTGGATTGCAAAGTGTTTCTTCATGGTTGTGTTTTTTGTATGGGTATTCACTGTGGAATGTCAGCAAAAATAAGTTATCATGTTAATAATACCCCTTTTACTCTAGCCCTAGTACAATAGGAGGTCTCTGAACTTTCCCTACTGCTTAGGAGTTTCCACTGATATATGTTGAAGATTCAATGGCCACAAATGAAAATACTCAAATTCTATAGAGCATTTCCACTTCTCGCAAGCAAGTATACCCATCTGCTAAGAGAAAACGATGAGATAAATGTCTTGGGATAAGGGGCTGTGAAAATATAGAAACCCCATCACTTGAGCAGCACCATGAGAGCATAGGCTTGTAGCTGGCAAAAATATTGTTATTCCCTTTTTTTAATGGTTGGGCTTTATGTTCCCAAAAAATTTCCCTTCTCTGTGGTATCAATAAGATCCTTTTCACTGCATGACTTTCTGGTTTATATCTGCAACAAGCCTTTTCTATCTAAGATGACAATGACAATTTGTCTTTACCAGTTGGCCACCCCTTGGGAGCATGGCTAGAGCTCCTCTGTTGAGAATAAATTGAGAAAATAAAATATTCCCATCTTTTCGTGTAACATTATTTGCAATTAACTGATGTCGGTTTTCAAAATACATTGACTATTGAGTGTCTTCGTCTAAATTGCAAACCATCTATTGTATGGACCTATCCAATCTGCCTGTGCAAGCCTCACAAGCCATGGCAAGAACATGGGTGCCAAAAAAGTGTAGAATTACTTTGAAGACCTAGTTTTGTAGCTCAAATCAAGAGAATTTTTTTTAAATAAAAAAATTTAGCATGTTGCTAATGTATGTAGTATCCAAAAATTATGTACAGAGATGACAACCTGTTTGTAACACTTGATCTCCTCTAGGAACACAACTGCACATCTTCCAAGAATCTGATGTGCATCGATTAAGCACATGGATAAATAGCACTCAAGGCACTGTGGACAATTTTGGCTTTAAATCTGGTTGGAATTATGCCAAAAGTTTGAGTTCCACCTGTGAGGGGAACTTTGCACATGAAACTTAGCTCCTGGGGATTTTGGCCAATTTAAGACAAAAAATCATCACAATGCATAGAAATGGGGCTCACCAGAAAAAAGGGACTACCGAAAAATGGGGCAATCTTAGTGCCCCATATCACATGCTTCAATTAAGAAACAAAATTTTCCCATATTTCACCTAGAAAATTATATGCAATAAACAGGTTCTAGTAAAGCCCATTAAAATTTCAATGATTCAGGTGACAACTTTAGCTAATCTAAACCTAATTTTGTATTTGAAAATTGTATTTCCTCTCACATCTTTCTGCAATGCATTTTAGAATACCATTGCTAAAAGTGAAAATTTCTAAATGGAAACTTGATTCTGTAATCTTACTTTATACTTACTTTATTCTTACTTTATTCTTACTTTATTGGACATGTACATCATTCACAGTGCAATACAGTTCCAATGCAAGCTCTGTAATTTGATTCTAACCTATTTGTGTATGGTCTCTCTACTCTGTCAAAGTCTAAAATCACTTATAATGTATACTATAATCCATTCAGTGTGACCATAAAATGTGTATAAATCCATTTACTCTTGTTGCAATACAATTCACTGGATTTGCTCAAAATACTTTGTAATCACACTTCATTTATCTTTGGCATTGCACCTAATCATTTCAGGCTATTCACTACATAGTTTTTAAACTCAAGCTCAGACTCGGAATCCCTCAGGATCATCTTGGACTCCAATTTTGACTTGGATCACTCTAATTTCGATGAGTCAGTACACTAAAAATGCATAAAAATAATTAGACACTAACGAAAAAAAATATTTTTAGGATTCCAAACCATTAGAGATGAAATATGTCAAAATTTGTTCATTTATATTCCATGTAAAGATGAATGTATCAAAATAGCGCTGATTGCAATACATATCAGTGACAAATACATAATCAATGAGACTTTAAATGGCCTCTTGAATCCAAAAACATGCTACAAGCTATTAACCTATTACATATTACAAATCATTACTCAACATGATCATGATCAATCATCAAACTCAAGACAGTTGTTAACCCAGATCTAAGCTCAAGCCTCACAACTATTGTTGAAGATTTCAGCACTGCTCCAAAACCACAAATGCTCAATAAGAGGTGTGAGTGGAGTGGGGGTGGGGTTCTTCTTTATAACATTTTTCTAGGGTCTAGAGATTAGGGTTTTTTGTTAAAAAACTTTAAAATTCCAAAACAAAGAGGCCACACAGAGTGTTCCTGGATCTACTCAGCCAAGTAGGGACAAAGTTAAGTAGTTTGGTACCAATCTGCCTAAGTCTTGTTCTGAGTCGTCCACTTCAATACCAAACCAGCCCACCAAAACAATTTGAAGGCTATGTCAATTCAACCAGAAATCAACTCGGCCAAGCTGACCAAGTCCAAGTCAACTTGAACTCATTATCAAAACTGCTCAAATTACACTATAATCACACTCCATTTACTATTGTTGTTAAGCTTAATGGTCCCAGGCTATTCAATACTGTACAAAATAATTTGCAATCACACTTTATTTACTGTTGTCATTACACCCTAAACTATTCAATACTGTTATGAAGTTATTTGTGATCACACTTATAATTTGTAATCACACTTTATTTACTGTTGTCATCGCACCCTAAACTATTCAATACTATTATGAAGTTATTTTTTATCACACTTTATTTACTATTATCATAGCACACTACTAGCGAAGCTATTCAATACAGTTGTGAAATTATTTGTAATCACACTTGTCATTGCATCCTACTATGCCATTCAATACTGTTGTGAAAATATAATATCAAGTCCCAAAGGGACAAAAAAAATATATTTTAAACCATCAATTTTGTACTGAAGCTTGAGTAGTGCATATCATTCACAGAGGATACCCCAAGCCAAACTTCATAAATACAATGGACGTATATACCAACACACATCAAAATTCAATAAACAGATACTAGTCCCAAGGAAAAATTTAGCCAAATTAAAACAATGTTGAGCTCTGTTGTGCTGCCATTTTTCTTCCAGTGCAGAAGAATTATCATCATTTACATGCATGCACACATCAAATTGATGTGAGAGCTCTTTATTATTAATCCCATCAGTAGGATAAGTACATTGCTTTTCAAAATTATGAACAACCCCATCCACAACTCTCTCGTGTGTCCTAGGAGCCGCATACATGTCATAATCCTAAGCTACCTGCACCATCATGTATTCATACTTATGCTAAAGAAAAGAAAATAGCTATGTATATGTGCACATGATTCGTCCGCAGTAAGATTTCAGTCTCGTTCAAGCTTACATGTAGAAGTTCAGGCAGAGAGAAACACAACCACACAGACATATGCACACACATTCATTTTCTATGCATGAAATACATTTCATATGATAATGAATTCATAACCATGATCTACATAACAGAACAACCATTAGTGTTCCCATCATTGAAAAGATGAGGGACATAATCAAAAGTTGGATAATTAGGATTCGACATTGGATATGGTGGCCTTTGTGGCATCATCATGTATTTTTCATTAATATTATTCCTGTACCCTGGGTGGAAGTTGTAATTACCATTTCCATAGCCTCCAACATAATAACAATAACCACCACCAACTCCTCCATGCATTCCATTGGTTCCACTTCCATCATCCCCATAATCATTAGTGCTTACTTCAAGATGAACTTCATTCCCATTTTTCCTACCCTTCTTTCCTCCACCACTATTTCCTCCACCATTGCCGCTCCCTCCACTTTTCTTCCCTCCACTGTGGCCACTTCCCCCATTGTTTTTTCCTTGACTGCCTTCATCTCCATCTCCAACATCGCTCTCACTTTGGTTGCCTTCCCCATCATCACCTCCATTATTCTTTTCCCCACCACCACCACCTTGGTTTTGATTTTGGTTTCCTCCCCCTCCACCTTTGCCTCCACCATTCTTTTTTCCCTCACTTCCTCCTTCGTCGCTGCCGCCTTTTTTCTACCCCTCATTGCCTCCACCTCCTCCACCCTTCTTTCCACCATGACCACCACCATTGCCACCTGCTTTATTTGGCTCGTGACCATTACCACCTCCTTTATTTTGGCCATCACCTCCACCCTTCTTTCCCCCACCACCATCACCACCTCCGCCCTTCTTTCCTCCACCACTATCACCACCACCACCACAATTGTTCCCATTTTCTTTATCCTTCCCTTCTTTGCCTTCATCCTCCTTTCCTCCTGCTCCGCCCTTATTACCCTTCTCTGGCTTCAGTGGTTTCTCATCCTTTTCCTCTTTCTGGCATTTCTGTGGCTTTGCATCTTCCAGATCAAATCAAACTTTCTGTTCCTTCTGGCTCTTTTGTGGCTCATTTTGTTGTTTCTGCTGAAAGTCGAGATTGTATATATATATATATATATATATATATATATATATATATCTGTGTGTGTGTGTGTGTGTGTGTGTGTGCACTGCATGGACAAAGATCATCTCATTGTGAAGACAAATATACAAAGGAATGTCGACATATGGCAGTACACTTGTTCTACCTTAGAAAATAGATCTTCATGAAAACTTCATTTGGTCAAAATTCTCCACTTGCAACCTCCTCAAGTCACCACTTTGAAACTTGTTGTTCACTGATAAATTGTTGCTGCTTATTTTTAGACTTATTGTCTATCAAAAACAGAGGTCTACCCACCTAGCAGCCTATATCAAACACTGTTTCTTCCACACACCGCTTGACCTGCTGTCTATTTTCAAATATACTGTCTAGACTGTGGCCTATGTACAGGCCTCCACAACCTTGAAGATCTACTCTCTGTTGCTCTTCTAAAATGCCTTACAGGCCTGCAACCTAAGTTACTCACATCAACAAGTCTGTACTAAGACAATCACTGTAAACTTTCTTCTATTTGCTTCTTTTCGATAAGGGTTGCTGCCTATTTATACCACATAATTACCACAATTTTGATCACAAGAAGTTTGATCTGATAAGGCTTACAAGCAAGCCTTTTAATGGGCTCAGCCTACTCCAAGAACAGGGTAAAACAAAAAACACAGGACTCCTGCAAGAGTAAAAAAACTCGACCCTATCATACCACAGAAGAATACCCACAAAAAAAAACTTTGCAATCCTCCCTTAGTCAGCTCAGCCTTCTAACAGACAAAGTAGTCCACAAAACTCGATTCTGCTCCTTAGATAGCTCAACCTTCTCCTTAGCTCAGATCTCCTGTGGTCTATCTCAGACCTTATTCCTCAGCCAAATTATTTTTTGGTGTCTAAATTGAGCCACACGTGTGGATATAAATACTAGTTTTTGGGGCTGTCTTGGAGCCAACTTGTCACCTTTTGAATTGTCTTTTTAAGTGGGGCTGACTTGACCACTTAGATAAGCCAAATTTTGCTATTGACATGGTGTATATATGTATGCATAAAAAAAAAACATTTTTCCTCAACTGTGAGGAGTGAGGAGGCTTGCCACCTATCACTGGAAAGGTCTCGAAAGAGGCCAGTTGATTATGTAGCTCTTTTTTTCATCTTGACTGTCTTTACGTGATAGAAGGGTCTTCTAAAGTGGACACCTCTGAGGGGTGAGGCACCTTCTTCCTGGGTGTAAAACTCCATCTTTCTGGGTTTGACATTTTTCTTCTGCATGCTCCTCATGTTTGATTTAAATCATTTACTTATAAAGGTTCCAAAATCTTAATGAAGAGAATTTTCATAAATCCTTCACTTTGAACATATACTGATTGGAAAATTTCGACTTCTTTCTTCTATGCTATTGTTTCTTATGCCATTGCCTTACGGCGTTTCCTTTGCAACATATGGTGCAAATGCTAGTTATATCTTCGTTGTAGGTTTTAAGAACACATCATTTTGCATATATATATATATATATATATGCTACCATCCTAGAGGGATCAAATCTCTTGAAGTGCAAATGTCTTTTAAAGTGAAAAGAAATTTAGTTTCTCTCAACACTTAGTAGATCCAGAGTTAAAATGGATGAAGGCTAGTTAAAATAATAGATATGTTTTTTAATAAATTTTATTTAACCTATGACTAACCTTGCACTCGAGTTAATAGCGAGATTTTGAAAGTTTAGTAATGGTTGTGGATTTTGGTGTAATGAAAAATCTTGAGGAGGTTCAAAAGTGAGAATGCTATGGAGGGAGCTATTAAACTAACTATCAAACCAATACAATAGATGTGTTTGGAAGTTTACGAATACTTAAGATTTTTTGGTATATTAAAACAATTATATGTGAACTTAAGATCAGCAACTTTGACCAATCTGGCCGTTACCGATAAATGTAACAGAGATTTTATCACAACTGACTTTCACCCGTATTGGGAAGTCCGTGGTTGAGGTGTGTAGAGAGGAATAATGTAAGTTTTATGAGGATGCCCCAGAATAAAATTAAGGCATAATGTTGATTTCTTAAATCTTGATTCTTTCGGAATTTAATAATATAAAATTTTGTTTGAAAATATGTTTTTTATTTTGTAAGAGATGTCTTTTTAAATATATAAATGCATTTTGATATCTTACAAATCTATAAAGCATTAACATTATACATATCTGACAACTTACATTACAAATCCACGTATTCGATAACTTACCTTTCTAAATTCAATAATATTAAAAAGAAAATACAATGTTACAAAAAAAAATTGCCTACGCAAATATATGAGGAACATTTCCAGGTATCTTTCCCACGGTTATGTGGAGAATATCCTTGCAATAATCTTCTCTGATCTGGTGATCAACTGGCTCCTGAGTTTTGGTGTATTCACAAGCGATAGATCTACAAATATGTTGTTGAACGATGGTAACTGAAGCTGGATGTACGGATGTTTTTTTATGTGCGTTGATTTTATTTGTTGATTATTGAAGACATTTAATAAGTTTGATGTGTCAGAAAATGATTTTGCCAGCAGCGAAGTGATCTACTCATAAACTTGTTTAATGGCATAACTGCTACTGACTGCATCGAGGCGGCAGATCCTTGAGTTCGGTGTGCACGAATCACTGGGTCGTGATTTTGGTTTCCTATTGGCGTAGAACGGGAACCAATGATGCCGATGTCTAATGTTAATGCTTCCTGATTTGTTGACAGGTTCCTGCAATGAGTTGCTACATCGCTTGCCCTTTCTTGCAATATGGGGCCTTGGTTTTGGCATGGTGAGTGGTTCGTGTATGAAATTCCCAACCTGCCATTTTTTATTATTTAACGTTATAAATTAATTCTAATTACAGCGTAAGGCGTTCCATTGTCTTAAAATATCCACGAGGCAATTTCATGTGAATTGATTTCCTGTGACAGACATCAAACTTTCGAAAGCCCTTTATTTTTTAACAATGACCCTTATATGTCAGGCATGGAGATTCATTAGCTATGTTTTTATTTGACATCCATTGAAGTGACTTCTCACTTGGTAATTGTAATTCTTACTTGTTTTAGTTGTGACTCATTCTATCTACAGAGTCTGTTCATATTCTTTAGGGTTGTTGTATCTAAATGTTTTTTAGATTGGTGTGTGGTTGAGATATTCTCTCAACCGGGTGATTGTGCGTCCAAGATAGTCTACATCTCTTGAGACAACACTAAATTTATTTATATGTAACCTTATTTGATGTGAATATAGAGAATTAGTGTGCATCATCAAATTTTATCTTGGTATCAGAGCCCGTAAGGGCCTAGGGCCTTGGCCCCTCTTCGACTGAGGGAAATAAGGAGTTTAGTGAACATTGTTTGTCCATTCATTTCTTTTGGTTTTTCCATCAGACTTCTTTGTTGTAGACTTGAAATTGGTGTGGAAAATGACAATATGTTGATCACTTGAGCTGACCGCTGGCAAGGAAAGGACGACCGAGCACTGGCAAGTAAAGGACACCCAAACCTAAAAATTGCATTGGGTGTTGTATACTTGTGCAAATGCATTGAAGGACGGGCATAGTCTGGAAAATTAACTGTTGTGCCTATACAATATTGAATGCAGCCCAACTATTCCATAATTCAATGTGCGAACCCTATGAGAGCAACCATCTGCAAGTTGGGTCTGAAGGAGATGGGTTTGCGTTGGGAGACTGCCTGCTGGAGACTACATGCATGTTTATTTTTTCTTTTCATCTGTTGCTTTGCAGGTGGAACAGTGTTGAGAATAGTGAAGGATATTGCAGAGAACAATAGAGGATCTTGAATCCTCGTTGTCTGCAGCGAAATATCAGTGGTAAGGGGTGATTTTGTGGGGTACACGAGCTTCTTGTGCTCCATAAATCCATGATGTGCTTTTGGAAAGGCCACTCTATAAATGTACATGCTGGAGAGGCTACACGTCTCCAATGTAGCTTTTTTATTCAGTATGTGATGTTCTGCAAAAGGAACTTGGGGCCATATCCCTGAAGGATGGACTCAGGACTTTATTTGGAAGCCTCTGGTGTGTTCTCGTGAATAACTGACAATCGATGGTCTCCTCCCCACATATGACAGATTACTTTGTAAAGTGTCGAGGAATCTTATGAGAGGGTGATGTTGGTTTTGTATCGGACAAGGAAAGAGCAAGCACTTTGGGGGTCTGTGAAGCCTCAGTGGGGCAAGCTGTTTCGCTCCCCTTTCATTTAGAGAATTCAACTATTATTGGAGCCGATGCGGTGTTCGTAACAGGCGCAGTTGTCATGGAGACATGTTCCAAGGTACCCACAATGAGCTCGACTTTGAATTCTTGGGCAATATCTGAGGCCAAGAATGGAGAATACAGACCAACGTTTATGGCAACGGGAGCATGTCCTATGGACATGAGGAATGGTACACGCTCTATTTCGATCCATTGAAGAGTGAGTGTGGGAATCATCTCTGTATGAGCGTTGTCTCACTGTTTCCACTTCCACTGTGTCGCGAATTAGTACATGCTTGGTGAAATGAATTTTTTTATTGATTTTTTTTGGGTTTTGTAACTAAAACATGTTGAGCTTGATCAACTTAACAAGTAAATGCTATTTGTTATAATTGATCACTCTAAAAACTGTGAATTGAAATTAGAAGGATTCAAGATGAAGGCACCAAGCTTGTATATGATTTTTAGAAGAAGTTGATTGAAGTAGTGGATACTAATTGGTTGAAGCAGTATTAGATGGACAAACAAGGTAAAAAATAGTGTGTTGAAATAAATCAGACTCATGGTATATTATGTGTCACATACATTAGTAAGAAATTTTAGAATCTTTTGTGGTGGTCTTTGTAATGTATGTACGTCGTAACTCCAAGAGTTGGAGTGTGTAATGTAAGTCTGATGAGGCATGTGTACTGCGATAAATTTTGTGATAATCTTAAAACCACTTTGTAATTGTAGGTTTGTGGTAAGCCAAAAACCACTTTGCATTGTTGGTTTGTGGTAATCCAGAAACCATGTGCAATAGTGAAGTGTACAAGGATTCATGTAGGAATGGTTTAGGGTCAACTGACAAAACCCTTGGCATGGTTGAGGGTGAGCGGAGAAAACCCTAGGCCTAATTAAGTTGGATCTGTGGTGAGCCTTGGTGGCTGATTTGAGTGCCTTGGTGGCAGAGTTGAGCCTTCGTGGATGTGTTAAGCCCTCGTGGCTGAGTTGAGTGCCTTGGTGGCTATGTTGAACCTTGGTGGTTGAGAGCCCTTGTTGGCATGGTTGAGGGTAATCCGATAAAAACCTAGAGCATGGGTATGGGTAATCCGATAAAACCGATCATGATGATGAAGGGGGATTTGCTGGTACATGTACATGTATGCAGTTATAATGGTTGACAAAACCATGTATGCAAAGGGCATCCTAGTAGACTTACAGTTGTAGCGGTTGGGCACCCGTGCATCTCATTGGATGGGTGTTCCTTTATACAGACATTGACATATTATTTTGTCATGTTTGACCACAATTACAATTTGAATATTGAGATCGAGACAAATAGTCATTATACGGGTGACTTGGAAATTGTAATTCCTACTTGTCTCAGTTGTGATTCATTCTATCTACATGAGTCTATTCCTATTCCTTAGGGTTGTTATATTTACATGTTTCCTAGATTGGTGTGTGTTTGAGATATTCTCTCAACGAAGTGAATGTGTGTCCAAGATAGTCTACATATCTTGAGACAACACTAAATGTATTTATATGTAATCTTATTTAATATGAATATAGAGAATTAATGTGCATCATCAAATTTTATCTTTCTCTACCAGTGATGTCTATTGATTTCCAATGAAAACCATCAACCCTCACTCAACCATCTATTTCTTAACACTAAACGCCATACCTGAGGCATGGGATATGATTGGGCATGGAGATTGGTCAGGCAAGTCTTTGAGTAGGTACAACATGGAATTGAAGGTCATGACATTCAATGAATATTAATGTTTCTAAATCAGTTCTTCTAGTAAATCTGTACAATCTTATGTTATGGGAGCGTGTTTCCCCTCTTCATTTTCCTATCAATTCGTAAAATAATTACGGTGATGAATGTTAATGTTTCCATATTAATTATCTAATAAAATCTATGTGAGTTAATGTTATTACATTTGAGAATGACGCCACTCTCCATTTTACCATCTATTTGCAGAGTAATTACAACGATGGGGATTTTAGAACCTACTACATTCAATTTGGATTGCTAGCCATGAATGAAATTCAATGTTATTACATTTGAGAATGATTCCACTCTTTGTTTTCCAATCTACTTGCAGAGTAATTACAATGATTGGGATTTTAGAACCTACTACAGTCAATTTGGATTGATAGCCATGAATGTAGACTTTAATGTTGTTTGCAAACTCTCCCATAGGCAATGCTCTGCCTTCTATTTGAACATGTGCCTCAACTTAGTGTTGGACTCAGATTTCTTGCCAGACATTTTCTTTTATACTTCCTACAAGTAAGTACCTAGAATTTCTTCTGAAAGGAAAGATAACAAAGCCTCTAATTTAGTAAGCTCTTCCTCTATGTAAATCCCTAGAATTTCTTCTCAATGACTAAATATCAACAACTCTGATTTAGTAATTTCTACCCTCTAAAGAATTTGTTTAAAATGATAGGGTTTTGTTCAATTTATTGATGTTTTTGCATGTCTTTTCTTGTTTATGTTCACCATGGTCATTTTTTTGTTGCTCAAACATGTGTATTATTTTGATGATTTTATAGAAAATATTTGTGTGCTTTTTTTCTTTACCTAAGAGGTACATCATCTTATAATAGTTTTTTAAAATTCCGTTTTGATGACATAAACGGGATTCAATATGATTTAATGTGTTGTAGATAAATATTGGCTTTGTTATGATTGGACTGATTGCAATAATGACCCTTTGCAAGAGGAATTTTTCCTCTCATGGTGACTCTTCTATTTATATAAAATGAATTGAAGAGAGAAGAGTAAAATTGAAATTAGAAGGGAGTGGGTGCTTGATTAACTTATTAAAATCTTCTTCCCTACCTAATTGCAAGAGCATCCAACAAAGTATTTCTTCTTCATCATATAATTAATGAGTTCCTCTTTAACAATCTGCTCTATGTGCTAGGAAGTAATCTAGGTTTTCCCTTGGCGATGTAGTCTATCCATACAAAAATATCAAACTTCTATTGAGATTGGGGATTTATTGGTCCTACAAAGTCTAAAACCCATCTTTCAAAAGGTTCCATCACCAATTAAGATTGCAATGACATTTTCTATGATTGGATAGGTTGTCCCATCCTTTTCTAGTTGTCATGCCCCTGTACATACTTCCTTGCATCCTAGAATATGGTAGGCCAAATATAGCCAATCTAAAACACTTTATGACCTATTCTCCTATCCATCAATTGTCCTCCACAACGCTCATTATGACAAACCTTTCAATATCATGAATCTCATCTTCTCTTATACACCTCCCAATTCAATGATCGAGTGAGTATGGAAGAGATATCCATCTAACCAAGAATATCGGACAAGTTTTTAAATGATTTTTCATTTCTTCCTAGGAGAAAGGTGATACATAAGCTTTCCTACAACAAGGTAATTATAGATATCTGCATACCAAGGTGAGTAAGTGGAAATTGCAAGAAAATATTCATTTGGAAAAGAATCCTCAATGGGAAGATTATCATCATTGTTAGGTAATATAGAAAGGAAATTAGCAACAACATTGTCCCTTCCAAACCTATCTACAATGATGATATTAAATTCTTGTAGTAACAAAAACCACCTAGTAACCCTAACATTAGTGACTAGTTCATTCATTAAAAACCAAATAGCAAAATTATTAGTATGCACAAAAGTTTGATATCTGGTGAGATAATTACTAAATTTATTTATAGCATGTATAACAACAAGAAATTACTTCTTAGATAGCATATAATTTAGTTCTACATGAGTTAGATTCGTACTGATATAATAGATGGCATAAGGATTATTCCCTTCTTGTTGTCCCAGTACAACCTCAATGGATGTATCAAAGGCATCCATTGAGATGTGGGATGAGGTCTAGCTTGGTACTCACAAGATAGGAGTTATTGTTACACACCTCTCGGGCACTACAAAAACAATTCTACACTTGTTAGTCCATATAAATTATTTACCTTTTGTTGATAGGGAAAACAATGGGCATGCAATCTTATCAAAACCTTCTATGAAGCACCAATAATAACCTACATGCTCTAAAAATCTATGTGCCTCTTTATATGCCTTAGGAGTAGGAATTTTAAAAATTACCTCAATATTTGTTGGATCGACTTGTATTCCTACAGTGAAAAATAGTGTCACGGCACAATTCCGTCGTTCATCATCATGTGACACTTTTCAATGCCAAGAGAGACATGGGTCTGCATACAAAGATTAAGTACCTTAACAAGATTATTTAAGCTTCATAAAGATCATCACCATAAGGTGTAAAATCATCCATAAATATTTCCATATAGTCATTAACCAAATCATGAAAGATTCCTATCATAACAAATTGGAAGTTTGTTGGTGCATTACAAAACCCAAAAAGGGAGGAATCTATAGGATAATGTAACCCAAGGGAAAGAGAAGGAAGCCTTCTCCTAATCTTTAGGAGCAATTTGAATTTGATTGTTGCTACTAAGCCCATCAAAAAATGGGAACATTTTTGTACCAAATAGGATATCAAGGAATTGATCAATAAAAGGAAACGAAAAACGTCCTTTTGAGTGGATTTATTAATCTCCCTATAGTTGACACAAATTCTCCACTTTCCATTTTTTTAGGAACAAAAGCAAGTAGAGAAACCCATTGTCTATTAGAAATCCAGAAGATGAAATTGCATTCAATACTTTTTTAATATCTTCCTTAACATATTTCAAGGAAGGATTCATTCATCATGGAGATTGTCATTTAGAACTCAAAAATTCCTTCAAATAAACATGGTGAGTGCATAAACCAAGCTAAATACCATTCATTTCCTTATAGTCTCATGCAAATTCTTCCTTAGACTTAATTCTCAAAAATTGTACTAGATTCTCTATCTTCACAAAGGATAAATTGAGATTAATATTCAAGGTATTTCAAGGTTCGATCTTGACTAAAATACTCCTAAGACTTGGGGCACTAGGTATTCTTCCATAGTAGCATCATTTGTAGTTTTTTTGTCACTAGGTTTGTTCATTATGAAACTCAATAACTAGGGAAAATTTTAAGAACCACCCTAAATTTATATGTATAATAAATGGGCTAATCCCCATGATACATAGGAAAAATGGGAGGCGATTTTATCAATAATATAATATGTATATATAACGTTTTTGGCGAATCACTCACCAGATTATATTATCTTGTACAGTGATGGAGAATCTTTCACTGAATTATAAAATCTTGTAAGATCTTGGAAATTTTTTACTGAATAATAAAACATTGTGAAGTCTTAGCGAATGTTTTGTTAAAGTATGAAACCATATATGATAATAAGAAAACATATTCATTAAACTGTAATATACTAACATACATGTTTGGAAAAAAGAAACATAATTTTCTCTTCCTACAAACAATGTTCCAAGTTTCAGTGGTTGTGTTTGTCAAGGTTCTTACAATACACTCTTTCATATCCTTTTATTAGTTTTGATAATATTCCATAACAATATTCCAAAACAAAGTTGTTGTAGGTGTTGATATTGACCACGAGTTCTGTCAAGGTAGGAGAGATTAATCTTTTCTCTACAACTTTTGTCAAGCTACCACTTTTTTCAAGTTATCAAATTTCTTTCTTATTCCATAGACTCCAATTGCAAGATAAAAAAAAAAACACATCAAGTACTTATACCCCAACACGCCAACAGGTAGCAAGCCCCAACTATATTATATAAGAAAGTATTAGGTATCCCAAAGGCTTGAAGGGGATCTAATTGAAAGAAGTGACCATTGTGAGAAGCCTTCCAATCAATATATGAATATATAAATGTAGATTTATTATTATTTTAATTGGAAATCTTCAATTAAATAATAAAATTTAATTACGTCTCTCCCAATCTAAATTGCTTATTAGCATAATTCACTACCCTCATACATATTGCATTTTTTAACAGCGTTGTAACATGTAGATTAATTTCCTTTTTGGTGAACAATCTCCACCTTTTAGAAAAATATGGTGCAGTGGCTCCAACCCCTACAGATCATTAGGACAAACTAAGAATACCACAAAAGATAGGACAAACTAAGAATAGCACAAAAGATGAAAGGTTGTACAAACTAGCTTATTTTTCAAACAACTAATCCAACATCAGTACCTAAACTTTTTCATGAAGATATCATATTGCAAATGTTTGAAAAATGGTGGAAAATCTTCTTGAGTGTTATGCGTAAAGAGTGATAACGTTTCATTGTTTTGAATTTTTTTTATTAAATCAGAAAAACCAATATTAATGGAGATATTGGTATTTTTTACTAAATTTTTTGAAGTGACTAAATGTAGCTTTAACCATTCACCTTAAGATGTTTTTACAATATAATTTCCTAAGTCTATTTAATATCTTCATTATCATAAAAACCAACCTATATCCATCTTAACTCCACATCTACCACTCTTAGAGGGATGAAATCTATTTATCCCTTTGAGCACTTGGTAGACGTAGAATTAAGATGGATCTTAGATGATAGAATTTCCCCTTTACATAGTATATGCTCACACGAATACCATGGTATTACCATGGGTGAATACCATGGGTTATCATAAACCTGGACCTTAAAAATTACTATTAGTAATTTATAAAAATTAATAAAATTAATAATTGGTTTTTATTTTATTTTTTATTTTAACCAAGTTAAAATGTTTAACATACATTAAATTACAACATCCATTTTTACTCTTGATCCACCAAGCCCCAAGAGGGATCAAATATTTTTTCCCTCTCTGGGTTTAGTAGATCTGGAGTAAAGATGAATCTATGCTGGTTTAATTCCCCCCTTTAAATAGGCCACATTCCACGTGAATACCATGGGTCAATACCATGTGCCATTTTTATTTTTATTAATATTAATATTAGGGTTAATAATGTTTTTTTGCATGGTATTAATTATAATCTAGCCCATGGTATTTGGCCCATAGTATTTTGCCCATTAAATATAATGCATTTTTTGATTGTTCGTAAATATAAGGTGACTTATGGAATAAACATAAAAAAATGTTTTATTTATTTACCATACCTCTCGTTTATTTATATTTTTATTAATTTACCATACCTCTTTTACAAATATGGTATTTGGCCCATAGGATTCACTTAAATAAAACCTATTTTTTTAGCCTTCATAAATAGAAAGAGGGTTATGAACTAAATATAAAAAGAGGTTTTATTTATTTACCATACCTCCACTTTATTTATATTTTTATTTGTTTACACCCTTGTATGTATATAAGGTGACTTATGGAGTAAATATAAAAAATGTTTTATTTATTTGCCATACCTCTCATTTATTTATATTTTTATTAATTTACCATACCTCTTTTATAAATATGGTATTTGGCCCATAGGATTCACTTAAATAAAACCTATTCTTGAAAATTAGGGTGAATGGAAGGTTGTGACTCATAATTTCAAGGGCTAAATTTACCTTTTGTACCCTCTCCCTTCAAATAAGGTGGGCTAATCTCCATACCTAATTTTCTTATAAAATAAATTTGAGGCGATTTGTAAAAATGTACTATGATACAAAATATTTGCCCACTAAAAATTTAAAACCCCTTAATTTCGTGCCTAAGGGCGAAAATTCGCCCCTAAAATTTTCCATGTCAATAACCAAGATACTAGTATGTAACAACAAAGGGATCATTAATAAATCTATTAATGGTATCATCCTTAGTCTCATTCCTAAAATATAAGGATTTCCAACGGTGAGAAGTGGTTGTGTATCATCTCCCTCTGGTTCAAATTATAGCCATAAAGGATTCTCACATTTAACACTTGGTTTAGCTCGAGGATAAGAAACAACACTCTTGGTATTAGTCTCATTAGATATGGTCATAAATCTAGTTCTAGAACTAATAAAATCATATACAATGTCCAATCAATGCTTTCCTAAAATCAAGGGATGCCCTTTGAGGTGTTACTTTGGCCACAACACTAAAAAATCCACTAGGTACTCTCATGAATCAACTAACTATATCCTCTAGTATTCCTTTAGGATGTATTTTATACATATCATCCATTTCCAACAGAGTAGGGGTTGGTATTAAATTAGTGAATGAAATAGTTCAAAGGTATCCTTGATCATTATGTTAATTGTAGCTCCCAAGTCAACCAGGGTATTTGGAATAGTTGTTCCTCCAATGTGAACAATCCTTTTTGGGTTCCTAGGATCCTTACACCTAGTAGGTGGAATTTCTCCTAACATTAGTTCTAATCATTTTTCTACTACATTCATAGTGGATGGATCTCAAGGTTTCCTTCCAATTTTCTTGACACATATTTCCCTTACAAATTTTGCATAAACTAGAACATGTCGAATTGATTGGAGTAGTGGAATTCATACATGTAAATGATTCAATCCCTTTAGAAAGTTGGACTCAAGTTGATGGGTAGCCTTGGATACAATTAATATTTATGTATATGGTGGGTTTAGAGAGTTCGTAGTATTGACAACAAATTCCACTATTATAAGCCCTACTATTGTAGTGGAATCAAATATTTCAAAAGGCTCAACTATTACAATAGTATCAATTGTGACAGTGGCATAAGCCATTACATTGGTGCTAGCTATTACAATGGTATTAGGTCTAAAAAATTTATTATTGTCCCTTTTGTAGACGGTTCAACCTGATATTTAAAAAATCACCCTTGAATCAGAGTTTCTTCCCTTGGAGAACTATCTTCTTCATTTTTCTATGATAACAGGGGAAACTCTCTAGTTTATTATTCTCCTTGATCATAATCATACTTCATTACAATCAACAATTGATATACAAAAAATGGGGAGAATTGATGTTTCAATTTATTGTGTTGCATTATTATTAGGATCAAGGTTAGGGTATAAAGATAACTTAGGTCACGAAGGAGGGTCACTTATTGTTATTTTTGAGGTAAATAGCAGTTATTTTTGTTGCATTGGTAACTATATAAGTACTTTATTAGGAAAAATAGGTCCCTGTCATGTTTAAGGCCATGAAAGTGGTTAATTTGGAGGAGAAGGCCACTAGTACCAAATCATTGAATATTAGATTAGGGGAGGATTAGGAGGCTACCATGGAGCTACAAGGTATTGCATTTCTGGCAAATATTCCTGAGGATTATGCATATTGGACCAATAAATAAAAGAAAAGGAAGGATCTTGCACCATAATTGATGGTCGAGGTTGTTATGGTTTCTTGGAACCAATGAACTATGATATTTCAACTTATTCTCCTAATTCCTTGTAAAATACCTTTAATCTTGGAAATTGTGGTCATTGTCCTATGAAGTTTTCCCTTTTATATATGTTACAGATTCCTATATTGTTAAGTGAATTCCCTTAGAGGATGCATCTTTCTACATTTAGGGTAGAATATAAACAAAGCTTGCTCAGTTTCAATCTTCCTTGGTTTTTCCTATAACACATCAAGTTGAGAAGATAGGTACTCATGACGTTAGTTTTAAAATTTTCTAGTAGATTTCTGATTTCTACACTTGTCAACCCACCATTAGCTTACCTCTATATCATCGCAGAGGTATCTCATACTGAAACCTTACTTCTTATTAATTCCCTAGGGCTTCTTAAACAAAGTGCAACAATTTCATCATAGGGTTATTTTTATATGTCCCCTTTTCCCATGAGATTTAGCATATCTAAGTAGTATTTCTCCATTCTTCTAATACAAATAGTCTTCAATATGTCCTTATCAAAATTACTATGCTTATATTTTTTCAAATTATAGCAAATATGTTCTATATATTATTCTAATTTTTCTTTATTTCCTTGGCACATCTTGAATAAATCCTCCCTTTGATGCTTATTCCTACAGTAGTCATAGTACTTTTCTAGGAAGTATTTCTTCATATATTTCCATGAAGAAATAGATGAATTCCCTAGCCCCATAAGCCACCTTAAAGATTCTCCCTTTAGGCCAGTAGGGAATATTTTTAATTTTTGGCCATCTTAGGTATAATCATAACTTCAATATGACATCAAACTCAAAAACGAAGGTATCATGATCTTCACTGGTAGTACCCTAGATATTTGGAATGGTTTAAAGGGGAATATTTTACATCAGATGTTGTCCCTAAACACTTATAATAGAGAACTCAAAGGTAGTAAGGGTCTCTTCTACCATCCTTTCCTCCTTGAATGTTTCAAAATCATGCTCGAAAATCTCAGGTGAATATTGTTTTCCTGGTTGAGGGGAGTCTTCCACTGATTATCGAAGTTTCTAAAATTGTTTAGGATGCTAAACTTGTTTCACAATATTTCCTAAATCTTCAATATGATAACCATGAACTATTTCACCACAGTTCCAAATCTTGAATAGATAAATTGAGGGATTGGTTCCCTAGTCTCAATTTGTAGTACTCCAAATTGTGCCCATCTATACCTCCTCATCCTTCCAACAAGTCTTCATATTCTTCTTCTTCTCTTGATACATATGAATGATAAATCCCAAAGCTTATTTTTGAGGATGAAGTCTCATAAGATTTTTCCTCGCTAATGTTTTCTCCAACATAGATGATTTACAATATGCTGACCTTTGTCGAATAGTCTTGTTGCATTCCTTCCTCCTAGAAGTTGTTCATGGGATAGATGATTCTACCTCGGCCTTTGAAATCAACTCCTAAATATATGTTACTCTTCCTAAATATTGATTCTTCTTTCTTCCATGTCCTCCTTGACTTGCATAAATAGTATTTTTTGGGGCATCATGTTTTTCTTCTTCTCTACTCATGCAATAATATGTGCCTTGAATCACTATAAGGTGGAGCCCACTTTAGTCTATCATAGAGATGCACAGGTTCTTACCTCTCGTCTTACTTCTCTATAACCTCAAAGGCACGAACGCACCTAACAAACTTACAAAAAATGCATAAAGAAACAATTCTAGTCACACATACAAACCTCTAATAACCTCCCCAACAATGACACCAAAATATTGGGTGAATTAATTTCCTTTAAGTTAGGATTAACTAATTACACTCATACATAATTTTCATGGAGGGTAAGTCTTTTATTTCAATTTTATCACACAAAATAAATTCAGGTAATAATGTTAACTAGAACTATTTAATATTATAATTTAAAAATCAAGTTTTAATTTTCACTCTCAACACATAAAAACCATTTTTTTACACTCCAACCTCTAAAAAATATACACATAATTATGAATGAAAACACTCTTATAGAATATAAACACTTGAAAAGTAAAAACACTCTCTAGAATAAAACCCCTCGGTCACTCAATCATTCTTGGAGAAAAGGAAATAGAAGTCTTGGAACTCATTCAATCAACATCTCATTCAAGAAAATAATTGACTGCAACATCACTTCATCAATTTAGGTAGTCGTAGTGTAACTGACATTGTTATGAAACTAGCTCACAAGAAGATATAAAAGATAGACCAATGCCTTAGAAATAAGCCTCTTCAAGGGGGCAACCTCCTTTACATTACACAAATGATCAATTCTTAGATGATACAAATGACAAGGCATCCTTTCTATATATAGGAGTCTAAGGGGTCATAATGTAATCAGAGCCGACATAACAATAATAATGTGAGGGCACAATAATAACAATAAGGGGACTACATGGGCAAAACAATATAATAAGGGGATTTCACTAATAACAATAAGGGGTTACACTCGTAGTATAAGGACCTAACATGCTCCTCTCCTTCAAAAAGTGTTGTCCTCAATGCTTGAGTAGTTATGGATGCTTCAGTACAAAATTCTTGTCCTCCCATGTGGAATCTTCAGCAGGTAAGTTTTTCCACTTGATGAGATATTGTGAAATTGATCAATTTCGTGGCTATCATGTTCTTGTTTATGTGACTTCTCTAGGTTCCAATATGATTTTTCCTTCCTTGTCAAGTTCTAGCAATATTGTTTGAACTGGGATCTTCTCATTATGTAAGGTCCGCATTTATTAAGTGCATGTAGTCTTGCCAACATTTCCTTCTCATAAATAGCTTTGTGTAAATACTTTCCTTTGATTGGACGACTTTCGAAAGAAATGGGTATTTCTTCTTGCGTTAAAACATCACCAATTCCATTTCCTGATGAATCATGTTCCACAATAAAGGTTTTTGTGAAGTCTGGCGTAGCTAAGACCGGTGCTTGGCCCATTGCCTCTTTAAGATGTTCATAGGCCTTCATTGCTTTCGGAGGCCATGAAAATGCATCTTTCTTCAATAATGTTGTTTTCATAATGTATTCAGTCTTCATTCTTATTTGATGGTATCCTGAACGAAGGTCCAACTTGGTGAAGTAAATTAATCCATGCAATTCATCCAATATGTCATCAATGACAAGAATGGGAAATTTATCTTTATAGTGAGTTTGTTGAGCTCTCTATAATCCAGACACATGCACCATGACCCATTCTTCTTGTGCATCAATACTACTGGAGCAGAGAAAGAACTTTGACTAGGTTGAATTATACCAGCCTCTAGTATTTCTACAACCATATGTTCAATTTCACTCTTTTGGGCATAGGGATATCTGTAAGGCCTGATGTTTGGAGGAACACTTCCTGGTATCAAATGAATAGAATGATCATGATCATGAATAGGTGGGAGGCCTTTGGGAGTCTCCAATACCTTGGAATGATTTTCCAAGACTTTTTGGAGATCTCGAGAAATAAATGATTTCGATGTGCAAACCTATAGCAAACATAATTGTGCAATTACACCTCGTTTTTCTTTCTTTAGAAGATTTGTTAGTCCGCTAGAGCTGATTATCTTTCCCGATTTCCCTGTGATAACCCTTAATTTAACTTCCTTTCCTTCCAAAAAAAATTCATGAAAATTCCTTGAAAATTAAAATTTATTGTACCCAAGGATTGTAGCCATTAGCCACCTAGTCCAACATCAACACACCATGCTTTGGAATGGAAAGCATTGGGATATTCAATACATATTCTCCCATGGATAGCTTGATATTATGGCACTTTCCAGAGAAATTTATGGTTCCTCCACTTGAAACCATCACTTGACTCTCTGGTGCTGGATATAGGAAGCAATTCAATTCCTTGGCTACCTTACAATGAATAAAATTATGGGTACTACCTGAATCAATCAACACTATTACCTTTTTCTTCTTGATATGTCCTTCTATCTTGAGAGTTTGAGGATTGGTAATTCTTTCTAATGCTTTACAAGATATGGTCTGATTCATTTCTTCTTTCTCTGGGGTTGGTTCCTAGTGTATATCGTCTTCTTTTGATGTTTCTTGATCCTTTTCTTCCTCCTCTTCACAGTGTATGTAAAATAATTTCTTCTCAACACACTTATGAACCTTAATGTATTTGTTATCACAATTGTAACAAAGCCCTTTTGCTCTTTTTTCTTAAAATTTTTGTGGTGTCAACCTTGTAGGTTGTGGAAGGCTAGGAGAAACAAGACTTCCAACTTTATAGGGTTGAGGGGTAGACTTCCTTGTTGCCATAATTTTTCTTTCCACTTTTCTTGCCAACCTGAATGCCTTCTCCAATGAATCAAGTTCCTGAAGATGAACCTCATGTTGAATGTTATCCTTTAAAGTCCCTATGGAGACATCAATCCTCTGCTTCTCCGAATATCGTTTTCCATTTTATTCAATTTTTGAAAGTCCTCAATGTGCTCTGCCACTGAACACTTTTGTTTAAGATTTATCAATTGGCTAAAGAAGGTGTTTCTCTTTGTATCCTCGTAATGTTCTATCATTTCCTCCGTGAAAATTGACCACGTAACACGTGGTTTACAAGAACAAAGCCCTTTATACCATAAAAATTGATCCTATTCTAAATATGAAGATGCAATACATACCTTTTGTAATAGTTCCACCTCATGTATATCAAAATATTATTCCATCTGTAGTATCCAGTTTACCGGATCCTTGCCATCAATCTTCCTCATATCGCCTTTTCTTGATTTTATGAGCCTGATCTTAAAATGACTGTAACTCTATAATTTCATATCTCCAAGTTCTAAAATTCCGTCCTTCAGTAGCCCTTTGATTTATCTTTCTAACTCGGCAAGTATTATCAAGATTGGATTCTGCAAGGAAGAATTATGTCAAATCTCCCACAATGGCCTGATTATAGACTTTTTCAGTAGAACTCAATTGTATGAAGTGCCACGTGTCACTGTGTCAACCTTAGGACCTGAAATTGATAAAAGAAAACTAGAGTCTATCCTCTTTCTATAACTACTTATGAAATTTCAATTTGATGCTCAAAGAGAAATTTATGACGATTTTCCCAAGGTCACCTGTGTAGAATGTAATTCGGGAGTCTCTAGAAACCATAAATGTCTTGGATTGTATCTCCGAAAATATAGAGAAACAAGATCTAAAATTCAGGGCCGAGCTTCACCAAAATTACAGCTCAAATGGGATTTAATTTTAGACTCTGAAACTTCATAGAAAAATAATTATAGCGAAAAATTCCATGATGACTTGTTTGAGATGGAATTCTAGAGCTTGCAAAAACCCTCACTTACTTAGATCATATCTCCAAACATATAGCAATACAATATCTAACATTCGGACCCGAGGTTCAAAGTGATTTCTTCTCAAATGGGTTTTTTTTTTGCTTCTGAAACTTTGAAGAAAAAACGTTATAGAGAAAATTCCACGATGACCTGTTTGGAGCAGCGAAACCCTAGAATCCAAAGCTCTGATACCAAATGTTATGAAACCAGCTCACAAGAAGATAGAAAAGATAAATCAATGCCTTAGAAATAAGCCCCTTCAAGGAGGCAACCTCCTTTACATTACACAAATGAACAATTCTTATATGATACAAATGACAAGGCCTCCTTTCTATATATAGGAGCCTAAGGGGTCATAATATAATCAAAGCCGACATAACAATAATAATGTGAGGGCACGATAATAACAATAGTGGGCTTCTATGGGGCACAATAATAACAATATGGGGACTACATGGGCACAACAATATAATAAGGGGGTTTCACTAATAACAATAAGGGGTTACACTAGTAGTATAAGGACCTAACAGACACACAACAATACATAAATTAAAATCTAAATGTTGTAGTAGTAAATTAACGAATCACACACATTAACAAGTGGATCGATCCAAGAATTATGCTTCTACACAAATGAAAATGATTACTAGCATGAAAATCAACCAAATTAATAATTTCATTGCATCAAAGGAAATATGTGATAGTAACAATAAAATGACCATAAAATATAACTAAGAGGAAACCAAGAAAATTGTTATGCTACTAACTAATCTAACAATCCTTGTTAAAAGGAAGGGAAATTCCTCCATTGCAAGGAGTTGGTAATGCACACTCACAAGCTAATCAATGAAAGAATAAGAAATAAAAATCATTAGATTTGCATTGATATTAGTGAAAGACTGTAGTCACATAGATCCTCCAAAAATTACAATGGTATCACCCCCAACGAGGTGGGGGGATTTCAATATTATGGATTACATTATGCATATATTTAAAACATAATCAATTATGTGAACTTCTTGATCTTCATGCTACCCAAATCAGGAGAAAATTACAACTGATTCATTCCAAATAAACAATTTTGTAATAGTATCTTTGAATAGCAATAGGTCAACAACTAGAGATCCATAATTGTCTTAGCCATGTTGGATGCATTATCAAAAGTCAGTTTTCTTTCTTAACATAATAGCCTAGGTTGACCACAAATGAGTGACACCTTGCGTTGACCCTCGTTACTATTAAAGAAAATCATTATTCAAATGATAGAGTATTAGCATCTCAATAAGAGTATCAACATGATCTTGTTCTAGAATTAGTAGAACAAAGCGTGGAGAAATAACATTATTTATCAACAACAACATTCCATCAATCCAAACAATCCTAATATAGTTCCTTGTCAATCTTCCAATAAAATCATCCCAAAACAGTCAACTTCTTATCAAAATACAAGCAAATCCAAATAAATTAAGGTGACATAAAAGACATGCATACATTGGTCAAAAGGAAATTAATAGAGTAACAAGATGTGGTTATGAAGGAAAGAGTGGTGAGAAATATGGAAAAAAATGGATGAAAAAAGAGTGCCAATTCGACATCCCAACAATCCCCTATACTCTTAGTCCTCATATTGGTCATACCTTATAGACCTCATGTTACTTTCCCTGAAAATCTTAGGAAATGTCCTACATCAGTCCAAAATTCTTAGTTAGTAGGCATATTATCCTCCTTGATATCTTTATATTGACTTCTTTGGCACACCAATATCGACTCTAGTTATAAATTGTGCCCTTCTAAGGTGATTGTGTGGCATGTACTTCATTCATAATATTCTACTGTATCATAATTCCTTCACATCAACTCTCTTGGAGCAATCCAATTTGCCTATAATTGTGTCTTGAGAAAATAACTACCTATACTTTTGGGTTTTTCCCATTCTCATTGGGATCAAACTACCTTAGCTCATCTCCCTTGACACTTGGGTATTCCCATTTTTGTATGTTGGTCCTCAATTATGCTCCATAATTCATGCACGATCTTCTATTTGGTAGTTTTTAATTGGATGATACTTCATGTGGGGTCCCTTTCCACTTTCCCGCATGGCTGTAATCTCACTCTCTCACAGATCCATGGTTGATCATGAGGTAGACCAATAAACCAAATTCACATTAGGCTGGAATAGGTGCAGGGTATTACAAGGATATTTTCACTTGATGGATCTAAGTGATGTGATCCCCCTAATCTGATAGCCCATATCCACATTGTACTGAAACATGCATAAATGTTTACAATGATTTGCACACATGATGGATCTAATGGTTGAAAGCTCTTTGGTCTCATAGCTGAGATATGCATTGTGATGAGACATGCATGGAGGTTTATGTTGACATACACTGATGATGGATGAAACAATCAATATTTCTCTGATATGACAACCCATATCTACATCACTCTAGAACATGCACAGATGTTTATGACAATTTTCACACTAAATGGATCCTAGGATTATAATCCCCATTCCTGGATGGACCAAAATCCACATTAGGTGGAAACTAGTGTAGACTTTTATAGTGCACCATTTACCTAATGGATCTAATGATGTAGAATCTCCACATCAGATGGTTGATATTCACATTGGGTAGAAATATATTGGTTGGTTAAGGGTGAGTTACACCTCGAATGAATCTAAGTATCGAGATATACCTTCATCAACAACCAACAATCCACATCAAGATTCAACCTATGTGGACGTTTATGATGCACCATCCACCCAATGAATGCCCAATAATGCCTAGGTCTTCCCCATGGTCTCCTCACTTGCCAACTCAACTGCCATTGGAATTGTCACATGTCACTACCATGACCTCTTACCTATGCACCCAATCATATTCCTTGTTTCACACCACGCGATTATGTGAAATATTCCTTGACAAAACCATAGGTAGTGAAAACCTCCTCAATGATGTTTCCAATTTGTGGAAGGGGGGACCCATAGTTGATATCCACTAATGATATGATCTCGATGGTTTTGGTGATGATCGTGACCATGCTCTCCTACTCCTATTAAACATTGGCAATTAGGACGACCTTGCAATCATTGTTGTTCATTTATTAGCAATGGTCAACCATTGATTTGAAATAGCTAAATCAGTGCAACTCCTCACCCCACCCCCCTACCCATTAAAATTCTATCATCGGGTGGGCCCAAAATTATCATACTCCATTAGATATATTATTGTTGCTAATAAACAACTATCTTCCAACTTGACTTTTCACTTCTAATCCCCTTTTACCAAATTTGGATAAATTTTCAAAAATAAATGCTTAGAAATTTAGGGATTTTCCCAAATTTCCTAAAATTACTCCATGTTGTATCTATAATTAATAAAATTTTCCAATTCCAATCCTAAAGACATTCCAACATATGTTAAAATTAGATGGTTTAAATACTTGGGCATCAATTTGTTCAAAATTATAGGAAATATCCCAATTTCACTTAGAGCATTTTTACAAACATCTCGCAAGAATCCTCATTTTGGAAATTTGTATAGCACTTTTCATGTACAATCATACATCCTTATTATAAAATAGGTCCATTCAAGCCCAATGTTTCAATTGTGGCTCTAATACCACCTGTAATGTCCCCTGACCACTTGTTAATATGTTCCTACCTCTAGCTGAGGCCCAATCATTTGCCATTTAACACAATTAACTTGTATCTTGAAAATTCCCTTTTTCTATGGAGTTCAAACATAATGAAATGCATATCTATATGCATGATAAAATGCACAAACATATTATAACATGAATATTTTTCTTAATTATGATTCAAAATACAATTCAATATGATAAATAAAAAATTCCAACAAAAAATAAAGATAAGTGATAAAAATATATATTTTAGTTTGCACCCAACTCGTTGCATACATTCAACATTCCACCCAACCATAAACCAATCTATTCATTTTCTCTCAATAATATTTCATCTATGATCTATCACTTCAACTCCAAGGACATCAACTTATCGAAATACTAGTACATGCTATGTACCATAAATTAACCAAACTACCAAACTTGACAACCTCCAACTAGTAGGTTCATACCCTAGTTTAGTTAGCTATGGATCTTAAAGAGTCTCGTGGCTCTAGGATTTCCACTTCCCTCATGGGTATTCTAGATACCCTTGGAGGTCATCACACAGCTAAGGTACAAAAAGCATAAACCTCCAATGTATAGGCTGACATTCTCCGTCAACCTGTATCTAAGTGGTGCACACCCTTCTCTACACTCACAATCCCTCTAGTTGTACCACCACCTTCTAGGGTTCAAGAGACCCTTCTTTGTTTCGGTTCGACCCCCTTACCAAATAAGTAACCTTGGGCGTCAATTACTCAATCAGGCAAGAACTCTATAGAGTCCAGCTTCTAGGAGTTCCACTACTCTCACAGATCTTATAGGTTCTCATTTACAACTATCTTTGTGATTCCATGACTATCTGAAAGCATACAGAATGAATATCCACTTCATAGCCCCAACATGTTTTTTTTAATATATTCATGCCATTTTTATGCCACTTAGAATTCACCTAGTGATCGAGGAGGATCTTAAAGTACAAGTGGCCTTAAAAATAGCTCAAAAATCAAAGTGGTCAAATGTTGGAAAAACCAGAACCAGATCAAAGTGCTTATCACCCACATTCCAACAGTGCAAATGATACTCAAATCTGAGTTTTTATGGTCGATTTATTCTCAATCAAAGTTCAGGGCAAAGTGGACCAGTGGCATGCTTAAGGAGGCAGCAATTTGGAGAGAACCGGTGCCTGGAATCCGACCACCAGCAAGTGAACTCGTGGGATGGTTAATTTGTCTAAGAAGCCTTAATTTCAGGAAAATTGTAAATGCATACTGTTGGGGAAAAATACAAAAAATTATATAAACATAGGAGGGTGGGCTATCACCCTGCCATTCCCACTTCGCATATCTCCCAATAGAATGTATTAAGGATAGAAGTTGGGTCAGGGACATGTGGTGCGGTCCCTACCCACCATACATACACATGTGATACAAATTAAAGGTCGAGACCAGTGGGGCTCAATCATGCCCGACCCACGTGGTCAGCCCCCACAGGGTAGTCTCACAACCAACCCAACATCAAAACAAACAGCGACAACAGTCATACCAACCTGCATCTATATTTAATATTGTTACAACAAAAAAACTCCAAGGTGGGTGTTCAACGGGGTTGGAAACATGACCTCCATGCCTCCATTTGTCCGCCGAACAACTACACTGCGAGTGTCAGCTTTGTAAAGTCCCCCACCCTGCCATCATATAAACCAAACTTCTCATTTGCATGGGGAGAGTGCACCAATGAAATTGCAGACTTGCAGGCAGAAAAATGAATCCTGAAAGGCTGAAACCTTGCCCCCAGGGAATGTAAGAGTATCTAAAAGGTTCTAAGAGGTGCCAAAAGGTAAAGTGTCAGAATTGGATGTATGGATAGTATTTTTTGCACTACTTAGTGCTAAGAATTTAGTGGTGATGTCTGTTTCAGTAGATGTGCTCTCCATTTTTCAATCATCTACCACCATGGAGGTATAAGTCTCCTTTTGTAAAGTTTCCGTGTACTTATTCTCTTTGCTATCAGTTAATGAAAGAAGGCCTCCCCACTGTTGAGCAGGGCCCGAAGAGGTAACCCACATTGGGTGAAATCCATAATCAAATTCTTGTGTCTTGATTTCATGTTTAATATGTTCTTTCCTCTTCATTTTATATGTTTTTAGTTTACCTGGTTAACATGCTCTTTAAAATGTAATTCTTTATGCATCTTTAAGAAAAATATCTTGGATGACCCAAGCCATGCAATGGACCTTGGTTTTATGAATGTGCTATCTTTAAATGATTCATAAATCATATAATCCCCCTTTTATCACCCATAAAATCTTGGATCTACATAGTCTTTACTCCTTCTCAGTTTGCAACCATTATATATTTTGATTAATATGCATGCATTGTCACAATTACATTTCTATTACCTTTAGCCTCAAAACACATATAAAATTAATAATATGTGCACTCAGGCATACCGATCCCAAAAAAAAATACTTGCACATAGACACAATGCCCCCCCCCCATAACACATATACATGCATGCACACATACACAATGACCATCAAAATATTTCCTCACCTCAGCAACCTATTGGTATGTTTTGGCTCACTGGCCTAGTTCCACATATACATACTATTTACATTATAAGGGTGAGTAGAAGAGTTACAATTTGAGTGTCTCTATAGCTCCCTTAGTTATGCACATGTAGCAATCCATCATATGGTATAATACTATGTTCTTGTATTGCATGAATTTCAAGGTAAATAAGCCTATAATTGTAGAAATTCATAGCAATATAACCCATATGCATTTCCAATTGTCTTCCACAAATAATTTTTCATTTTCAACCAAATTTCTTAGCTCGGTCAGCACCGGCTTATGGATTATAATTTGGCTCAAATTAAGGCTAGTGTTTGATTATGGATATGTGAAGATGTGCTCTACTCTCCTCCCTCATGCCTGAGAGTATATCCTCATGCCAATAAAGTAAGGAAATTATTGTGAAAATTTGAACATTGATCCTCTTTAATTGTATCACTTTTGATGAGTTTGAGTATAATTTTTATGGTAGCCACAAAAATAAAATATGAGTGTAGTAGGGTCAAAATATTGACATATAAAAGATACATGTTGAAAGAACTATGTTCTCATCCTTTTTATCCCTAGTGTGTACACCTACAAAATAATTCTAATTTTATTATGCACATTTTATTGATGGTACTTGAAATAGATTCTTGAGAATAATTATTTCTATCATCCCTCTATAATTAGAGTGTTTGTGACACATTTTGTGATAGGTAGTGATTGTGAAAACAACCTTCTTTTCCCCTTTCTCAAGGATTTTCTGAGAGGTATCTATGTAAATACAAAGCCTATAGAGTGAAATTTTCCATCGTGATCTTTATTACTGTTAAAATGAACAACATATTACAGGAGCAATGATACTATCATAAAATCTTATTATGACCAAGTATTATCAAATTGGATCATTATGGATCAAAGTAGAAACGATAATGGATTAAGAAAATGGTTTTATGATGTTATAGTATAATGATGAAAAGAGATGGGCGAGGAAACATATTGGAAACATATGGGGACAAAATGAAATGGTAGGATAGGAATTGGAAGCTTAAATTAATTTATTACTATAATTTCCTAATTTATTAACAAATTAAAAAGTTTCAATACCACAAGTTTTACCTCAATACATTGATATGTATTTGAAGTTGATAGACATGATGATGAAAAGAAACTGAAACTAAGAATTTTCTGCCATTTATATGGACCAAATTAGAGTGCTAAGATCAATATTGATGTTGATGTAGATTTTTGTCCTAAGAGATAACTTTTGATGAATGTTGACTAGTTCAAGTTGACTAATATGTTGAATTCAAGATCAAGAATGATAAAGGTAGATAGTGAATAGTTAAGAAATTAAGGGAAATAGACTAGAGGGTCTTGGGTATCTCTAATTCCTCACCCTAAATCCAATTTTTGTTGTATTAATCTTGATTTTCAAGGTATATAAAAATAAGCATGTTGCGGGTCATCCCGTAACCATTATAGTGATCTTGTAACAATGAAATTAGTGGTCTTTAAGTAGAAAAACGAAATCCATCTTGATCTAATTTTTTTTGTAATTGTCGCAATGATGAGAATCATGAATATTGAATTTGATGATGTGAGATTTTGTAAAATATGTTTTGGAAGATTGGTCTTCTCTTTATGTTGGAGATATAAAGGATGAAGGTTGAACTATTTGAAATAAAATATATTGCTAACCTTGTTGTCCCAACAATCAATATTGCCCTCTTATTTGCAAAAATGAGAGGCCTCAACTACTATTTAGTACTCTGTATAGTCTTCATCAAAACCCAAATCCGTGGTAAAATTATTGCCATGCAAATTAATTTTTTGAAATGAGCATGAAAATAAATAATTAGATAGTGAACATTTATATATTCCATTAACAAATGCAGATGAATCACCATTAATGTTAATGAGCATCAAGGTATCCTAGGAAATCTTTATAGCTACAAATGAAGGAGCTAAAGTTGAGTCACCTCCAAGATCTAACAATCAAGGGTCATCCATGTATTTTTATTGTTACTAGGAAGAGAATGTGCCATTGATGCATGCAAACCCAAATATACTAAGTGAATTTTGTAGCCTTGAACCTAGATAATGTGCTTAGGTCGATGGGTCAAGACTTAGAAGTAATACGTTAATGCATCCCGCATCAACTAAAACACACACACACACACATAATATTTTTAGAGGACCAATAACTTGATGATGAAATTATTCAAAACTTTTTAGCCACTAAGTTAGATTTCAATAAATTTTCTTGTCTAATTATGATTTAATCTTAGTTTTCATAGTTATACTTATTTTTAGCTTTACTATTTTATTTATTTTTTCTTCGACACAATCCTACATTACTTGAAAAAGGAGACATTTTCTCAAGTGTAGTAGTATTTCCAATGAATTCATGTGTGCAATAGGAATACAAATGTACGCATATTCAAGTTTAGAATATATGCTTTGATAAATACCATAATATGGGAAACCAATAACCCTGATTGATATGGTGAAAGGATATATTAAAGAATGAAGGAATATTATGGGCTAATAATCATTTGGAGCTATATTTCAATGTGATATCTTCATCCTTGGTCATATATTCATTAGAAACTATTGACATGTCCTCCTTTCCCATGCCATGTAGATATTCTAGGGTTTGATTATTGTTTTTTTAAATTAATTAAGGATCTAATGATTGGAATGAAATAAATTCCCCAATTTAAGCCTCTTTCTTCATTGATTGTTTACCATGATTCTTTGGTCTCTTTTGCATATTAGCAAGGAGGATCAAGGAATTCTACTAGGTATTCTTATTGAAGTTGTTCATGAGCTTATATATTAAATTATTTATGTTTCTCATATATCCTTCTCCCTTCTCTTTCTCTATTAGATGAATATATGTTTCTAATTACAACCAATATTTGTTCCTCCAAAGATGATGATATGTCTCTAATTTTGGTGAATATTTTCTCCTCTTGAGACATAGATATGCTTGTGATTGTTGTTAGGATTTGATACATTACTTGAAGTAACATTTTGTCCTTTAACAAAAAATATCTCTCGTATCCTTCTTTTACTTGCTAGTAGGTCCTATATTGCACATGAATTAGTGTATGTGGGGGATATTACAGTACGAAAGAAAAATTAAATCTATCTTAAATTAGTAAATGAAGTTTTTGAACATAAAACAATTTCAAATCAAGCTCATCATTTACTCATATTCCATATGCTATTGATACACTATATTCACCAAGTTATCTTTTGACAATTAGATTCTTCCTTTCTTGAATCAACCAAAAAGGACATTTCACCAACATGAAAAGGATTCATAGAAACTCACTAAAGAAAATGTGTCAGGTCATTACACTACAAATATTATAAATTGAGGTCGTATTTGTGTCTTTCCATTATCTCGTTAACCAAGTTGTAAATGTTGGCACAACAAAATTAAAATGTAGAAAATGAAATAAATATACTATGAATGCCCTAATATTTTTAGCATCTCCTGGGAAATGGTGCAAAAAATGTTAGTCAATTAAATTTCTTGAATTCTGGACATTAAATTATCAATTCAAGAGTTTCTAAACTTAGAGATGTTACACCATATGTGTATAGTTCAAGGCATCAATAGACTTTATAACCTATGAATTTTAGAATGGAGAAAAGGTCATAAAAACCATACAACTTGGAAACTAATGTTAGAGGGGACATATTTACTATATGGTAGACTTAATGATAGTTTGTTCAACATATAGGACATAAAATATCACTCAACTATGGTATGGGTGTTTATATATTGACTACAAAATAAGATTTAGCACCATCCTCAATGAAACTCATCCTTCTACAACTATTGTTAGCAAGGAAATTTTTAGGGGCTAATATTGAAAAATGGCTTAATTTTCCTTGGTTTCTCCAAAAAAAAATTATCTATTTTCCATTTTTTTCTAAAAATGATTCACCCAAATTTTATAGGATAAAAAAATTAACCCTAAAAATTGCTAATTTTTTATAGAAACTATATAAAATCGTAATAAATTTGAATACTTTTACAAAAAATATCACCAAACATTTTTTAGTTTGCATAATACCGACTAGTAAGATTTTCGAGAGTTTTTAAACTTTAAGAGAAAATCACATCCTTAAAATTTTCCCTTCTTGTTAAAAGAAAATAATTTAGAAATTAAATACAAGAGATGTGTGCTAATTGGGGTGTCAATGTTGTGCCCATTCCCTATAGGTCACAATATTTCACAATAACCTAATAGAGTGTTCATGTAGCCAAGGAATAATTACAATGTATATCCTTACCCTTCAATAAGCAATGTCACTTCTACGAAACAACAATATAAATGCAGGAAAGAAAAATTCTATGAGATATGGCATTCACTACACTTCTCCTTAATAGATCTCCTTCATAAGCACATGTTGCAATTTTTCACTACACATAATCCTATGTGTTCATGAAGGAAATGAACAATTACAATGTGTATCACATCCCTTATGTGAATGATCTCACTTCTACAATCAAGAAAAAATTGTAAGGAATACAACTTTCAAAAAAAATGAAATAAATGAATTGTGCATTGAAAATAAATAGAGCGTAATATGGTTAAAAATTTAAAAAACTTAATACTATATTCTATCTTTGGTTGAAAAAGAAAACAAGATTTTGCTAAACTACATTATAGAGAAATAGAATAGAGTAGTGTGCACCAAGTTGACGGGCCCTCCCAATTGGTACCATGCTTCCTAATATACTACAAAATTATTCATAGTTCACATCCCAATTCATTCCCAAAAGCGTTAGCGTAAAATCTATAATAAGAACAAGTTTCAACAATACATAGTTAAAACTATGTTCACTCAATGATCATATAATATTCACATTATAGAGGTGAACTACAATTGAAAATTGATCCAAAATGATCAAGAAATGATCCAGATTGATCCAAAATGGGTTAATGGCCAAAACTTCAAAGTCATCGATTCACATGAAACCCATTCCATTGCATAGAGCTCTTAAAAAAAATTCTAATGCAACTTGAATCGGTAAAATCTGACTCCGTATGCATAATTTATTCAAAATCAAATTTATGGTCCAAGAAGGTCAAATCAACGGTCAACTCATGGCTCTGAGCAGTCAAGGGTAATGATTCTGGGCTCACATGCACATCCAAATCGCAACAATTCATAGCTTTTGATTGCTAGCATATGGACCCATCCCCAGGTGAAACATGGCCATATAAGAGGGCAAGACATGGCCTTTTATGGCTGGTTAAAAATATTATTAACAAACCGATGGACCAAATGGGATTCACTTCCAAGACGTCTACTCTTCAAGTCCAACAACTTACCCATTAGGTTAAAATATTTTCTTGTTGTAAATATCTTTTGCATATGTTTAAAGGGATATGATTTATTATTAAATGAAAAAAGGTGGGACCCTACCAAGATTGGAGACCCTCGCCATACCTCCACCAAACTTATCATAATCCACCTCCATTATAGTTAACTCCAGCAATGCATATGGTGATAAGGAATATGGGCCATAACATTAATAATATGTATTGGATAGAGTATATGGTGTCGGGTGGCAAATCTGTTAACCCCACAACCAAATCATTTTCAAATTATATATATATATAATACAATGTAGCATATATCATAGAGCGACGGAGAGTTTTATATTTGTCCCCCGGAACTCTCAAAACTTCTTATAAAAAATTATCTAGTGCACCACAAGAGGTAGATTTGTATTTTGTGTAGTAGAGGTGTGATTAAGCAGAGAGAAGAGGCGACATAACATAACTTTGGAGTCTCGTTGTGGGAGTTACGGGAGGCCTTTTCGAGAGCTAAAAGTTATGGTGGATTCTTAAGGTCGAGAAGAACACAGCAGGACCTTTCAGGAGTCATTTCTATGTAAAATTGATATACTTTGTTGGCTTTGATTAATAAATTAAGTGGCCTCCCTTCTAAAGGCCGGGGCGAGAGATGTAGGAATTGAGAGAGTCAAACGCCATTATCAACTTGCTGGTGGTATTTTCTCTGATGTGTTTTGATGTTTCTCTTTATTTGATAAAATTTCATTACGAATACACATCTCATTTAATTTGAGCTTTGTTTAATGGTAATTTAAATACATGCAAACACATTTTGAAAATTATTAAACTAAGTATCAATTTTGATCAGGATTGAAGATCAAGTGGTATCAGAGTGGTTATTGATAGATTCGTTTAAGTTTGAATGATCACCAAGATAAATTTAAGACGTGGTAAAGGGGAATTTGTCAAATGAAATCCAAAAGTTGGCTCGAGAAGAAGGAAACTTGATGGGATGAGATCGCTAAAGAAGCATTTGTGAAAACATTTATGGCTAAAATCTTGAAATAAGTTTGCAAGAGTTGGAGGAATTTTACCACAGTCTTCAACTAGAAAATGCAGAGCTCAAGAAATTTCCCAAAGCTGCAAATGATGAGAAGCAAACATTGCATCTCGAGCTGGAAAAGGCCAAGAAAGAGAAATTTCGAGAGAGTGTTGTTATAACTCTTGTAATAAGAAATAATGATATGTGTGTACATTCATAGAATACATCATACGTCCTAGCCAGTCAAGATGAAATTTGGGATACCTCCTATGCGCCAATTATTCAAGAAGATTGGCAAGAATCTTCTTTCGGAAGTGAGGTATGCGATATGCCAGGTGAAAGAATGAACAAAAAGTGTTCAGGAAATGTATGCGCCAGGAACGATCATCCAAGGTATAATAAAATTAACTGTTCTAGCATTCCTTTTCATTAGGGGAGTTTTTAGGTATAAAATGGGCCTCCTAAGGAAATTATAAAATAATAGTGGAAATGATAAAATAAGATTAGATTACATCATCAAATTTCTAGAGGGAAAAAAGAAAAAACTATTTTTTAAACTTGTGTTTTCAACTTATCTCCCTATGGCTTTACTCAAATTTCGAGCAACAACACTTGTTGGATGTAGAATTTGATTCCTCATCCAAGGAGTACCCATGTTGCATACTTTCGATGGACCCAGCCACTCGAAAAATCAGAAATAGATGAAAAACATGATTGCAATCACATTTTTTCATGTATTTCTCATTCTTCATGCAACAGGGTCTATCAACAGTATGCAACATGGGTACTCCTTGGATGAGGAATTAAATTTTTCATCCAACGAGTACTCCTACTCTAAATTTGAGTAAAATTTAAGGAGATAATTTGAAAATAAGAGTTGAAAAAGTAGTTTTATTATTTTATTATTTTTTAATATTTTTAATTTTTTACTCCAAAAATGGCGAATCATCCCCCATGGTTGATATCATCATCCTTAATCCTATTTGTTCTTATAAAGTTTATTTTGGTTGTACATTTTTCTTAGGAGGCCCATTTTAGACCTCAAAATTCCCCTAATAGATTTTAGGAAGATTGGTAATGTGAAAATTTTATCGTATAGAAAATCATGCACTTTTTGTGGGTTATCTAACCATTGCATTGCCAAGTGCCGAAAGATAAGATCTTTTTACAAGAAGATGGTGGCCATAGGAAGGATGAAAAGTATGAAGAAAATATTCTAAGTTTTTGTGATGAGAAGAAATATTTGAACCGATCTTGCTCGTACTACAGGAAAGTTGGCCATGACAAAGAACATTGTTGGAAGCTACACCTTGAACATAAACCTAAGCAGTTCCAAGAAGAACAAGCGAAGCAGAAGGGAAAGCAAGATGTGAACAAAACAACACAACATAATCATGGACCTAATTCTGAAAAAGAGACACGTACTTTATTAGTGGGGATGAACAGTGAAAGTTTCTTGCTAATGTCTAAAAAAGTGATCAAAACAACTAATCTGAATTAAGAAAGTGAGCTGGTGGCAACAGATGGATCTGTCCACATTGTGCTTCAGGAGACAACACCATCACAACATGCGATGTTGTCGTGCAGACCTGGAAAGAAGGGTAAAAATATTGGTATGTTTACATTAGCATATTTATTTATATTATCATTATTGATGTGTTGTACATGGTTTGTGGCAAAATAAATGGAAACAGAAAGATGTGGAAACATATAGAAAACTAACAATATGTTTTAAGTTGTGATGGTGGTTTTACAATTCATTGTGATGAGACAAGTGCATAGGAAAAAATGGCTTGGTGATACAGGACAAATAGAGGAACATTATCTTCACATCAAAACCAGGTAAAGTCTTTTGGTGGTCCAAAAGGCCTTAGTGGGGAGGAATGATCTGTAATGATCTAGACTGATCCAAAAGGGATTAATGGCCAAAAAATCAAAGCTATAGGATTCGAGCGAAACACATTCCATCACGTAGAGCTCGAAAAAATTATTCTAACACAACTTGAATGGGAAAATTCTAACTTTGTATGATGAAGTTATTCAAAGTCAAAGTTTTGGTCCAAGAAGGTCAAAGTTAAAGTAAAACTAGTCAAAGTCAATCGTCAAATCATGGTTCTGGACAGTTAAGGGTCATGGTTCTGGGCTGAAACGTGGAACATCAATATGGAAATAATTGGTAGCTTTTTATTGGTGGCATACGGACCAATCCCAAGTTGACATGTGGCCCTATCCGAGGTGAAATGTGGCATTTAATGGTTGGTTAAAAATATTGTTAAGAAACTAATGGACCAAACAAGATTCGATCCTAGGACCTTTGATCTGCAAATCCAACGACTTAGAAATTAGGCTAACAGAGTTTCTTGTTGTAAATATTCTGCCACATATATTTAAAGGGATATGATTTATTATTAAACAAAAAAATGGCAGGAGCCCATCAAGATTTGCGGACCCCGACATACCGCCACCAACCTTAATGTAATCTTCCTCCATTATAGTTAACTCCACCAACGCATATGGTGATAAGGCATACAGACCATAACATTAATAATATACATTTTATATAGTATATCGTGTGGGGTGGCAGGTCTGTTGACCTCGCCACCAAATCATTTTGAATTTTTTTATATATCATACAATGTAACGTATAACATAGATAGATGGGGAGGTTGAGATTTGACCACCTAAACTCTCAAAATTTGTTATAAAAATGTAGCCAATGCACCACAAGAGGAATATTTTTATTCATGTACAGCAGAGGTGTAATTTAGATGAGAGGAAAGGTGAGATAGCATAAGTTTGGAGGCTCATTGTGAGAGTTATAGGAGGTCTTTTTTAGAGCCAAAAGTTGTGTTGGATTCTTGAAGTCAAGCAGAACACAACTGGATAAATCACAGATCGTTTTTATGCAAAACAGATTTACTTTATTGGATTTTATTAATCAATTAAGAGGCCTCCCCACTGAAGACAGGGCCCGGAGATGTAGCCTTTGAGATAGACGAACTCTGTTATCAAGTTGTTGGTGTCATTTTGTCTTATGTGTTTTATTGTTTCTCTTTATTCGCTACAATTTAATTTCAATTTTACATGTCATTTAATTCAAGCTTTGTTTAACGATGATTTTAAATACTTGCAAACACTTTTTGAAATTTATTAAACCAAGTATCAATTTCGATTGGGATTCAGATAAAAAACAATCTTGAATAATTTTCACACGTTTTTCCTTAATTCTTTTTCCATACATTTAAACAAAGATGAAAAGGGTTGGATTGAAAACAATTCCCCCAAATTAGAGTTGTTAACCATGAATAATTTTACGATATACTATCTTATTTTTTTTTGGTTGACATTTGTTTTAGAGACAACTTGTGATCTGACTATGTATCATTTTCCTAACAGGAAACCATCTAAAAGTAACCCAATTTGGTTCCCTTGTTAAGTAGGAACTCTATTTAGGATATGGTTTCGAAACAACTACAATAGGAAAACTCTTCTTCGAGGAATTGTGCATATCTCCTTATCTATACATTTTCTAGGAAATGTATTTACATATCACTTAATTGGGATCATTCTTCATACTGCACATGTCGCAAAATTTCTGAATTTTTCTATGTTACTATGAATGTAGTATATGGAATTCATTACTCATTTTTTCCTAACAGAAATTGACTAAAAACTAGAACATGAGCTGGAGGCTTTTGGGATCAACGTAGGTATGAACTAGATAACATGAAAATATGTCCATAGGTCAGCAACAAAAACTATGTTCCGGAATTCCATCTGGATTTCCATAGATATGCCAACCCTGGAGGTTAGTTAGATAAACTACACAATAGATACATGAACTAAACTCACAATTTTAATTAGAAAAAGTATTTATAGTCCTTTCTAATTCATTAAAAATAAAGGAAATAGATGAAACTAACTACTTTACCACTTCTAATATTCTTGTGATATATTCATGAAGAAATATTGTAAGAATGGAAATGCACAGGTGAAGGGATGAGGTAAAATGATAAAAAAATATGCATTTAAAATGTAATAATAAATGAAAAAATGGTGACTCAATAGGAAGAAACTCTAGTAGTAATATTCCAATGGTTTTAACGAAGGGAGGTTTTTAATAAAAATATGAAGATAGTGCACTACCACCACTATGAATTACAACTACACTTGTAACAATTAACAATTGGCATCCAAGAAGATAGAGAGACTACTTACTCAATAAATCATTTCATCCATAACGCCCTAGCCATGAAAATCAATGAAGTTGTAAGAAAAATTAAGTAGATGACATCCTTAAGTAGATGTTGTAGTTATATTTCCAAATAAAATATAGAAGAAAAGGTAAAAATATACAAGTACAGATGTTATTCCACAAGTAGTAGTGATTTACAAATGAGAAATTTTTATGTTATTTATATGAAAGATCAAGCGCCCTCGTAATTAAAATAAATATCCTCCTAGGGAAAGTCTGCGTACATAAAATAATTGCTTAATATTTTATAAAGGTCCAGAGATAAGGTTGTAGCAAGTAAAATATCCATGATACAAGAGTGGATAGGTCTTAAAGACCCTGAATGATACTCTAATGGTGAAGTAAACATGCTCATAAGACAAGACATGCATCATAAATGTATACTAATCATTTGATGTGTGGCACATGTGGTCTCCTAAAATGGACGACTCACTCAATAATCTTGTGCAAGGATGCGATGTTTCATCTTCTAAGTATAATATCATCTAATAAAGGTGCAACATATAATCAAAAGGTTTCGTACCATATCGAAAATGTTGTTATCATGTTTCAACAATGGTGTAGTGTTATCATCATGCTTAATGTCCTCCATAAGAACTGTAAAAACCTCTTGAAAGGGTGTGATGACGTCTATAAAATGTTTAAGTATCTCCTCAATCTCTTCCAAAGGACACATGGCTCATGTCCATGTGATGTCCATGAAAAGTACATTTTCCAAGGATGCTACGCATCATTTTTTCGCATTAGGCAAATGACCATAAATTTGGATCTTTTCTATCCACAAATGTGTCCCAAAGCATTCCCCTGCAATGTTAGAATCGAAATTATCCCAAAGAAAGTGGAATTCCTGGATCCCATGGGTCAAAACCATGTTTTTGGCTTCCTGCACAGTTCCCTAGTCATTTTTTTAGATACACAAAAAAGTTCATTAGAAATTGCACATAAGTGCACTCTGTCTTACATTATGACTTGCGCAAATGACTTAGCGCATGTAAAAAATAAAAGTAAAATCTAGAAGCAATGTTAGTCACATATATCCCAACTAACAAGCTTTGAGTGGTTTCTTATTCAGCACTAATCCCTCTCATCATGGAACTACCCCCTCTCTTTGTGGAACCCCTATCCCACCATTAGTGGATCTCATCCCTTGGAAAATGGATCCCAAACTTCCCACTCTTGGCCTATAAAGCTAACCCAAGCTCGAAGATTGAGGAGGACTATTGGAAGTAGGCTTATGATGGAGGAATAAGGTTGGAAGGCTATTCATGCAAGGAGAGGGTTGGAGATTGTGGGAAGGGACTTGCGACATCAAAGCTTCATGGTTGTAAGAATATTCTCCATTTTATTAATATAAAGAAAATTGTTCTTTCTCAATCATATCTTTGTTTATAAAATTTGTAGGATTCCTTGATCACCTACATAGATTTCGATTGCATATTGATCAGTTTATAATACATAGTTAATTAGTCCATTTATCTCTTATGTTATATATTGGATGCCTTGATCTCGTGTTTGTTTCTTTCTATGCAAATCTCTTTCAAGACATCATGGAGAACTTGTGGGGAGCGACAGGAGGATCTATAAAGAATTGAGGAGGAGAGGTTGATCAAAATCTTTGAAGGGGACTTCATCAATCATTTCTATTAAACGGTAAGTGGCCTCTATCATAATACTTTTTTCAGCCAATCATAGTCTAGAGAAAGGTAGTAGTTCCTGGTTGTTTGTTACTAGATTTCTCTGAAGTCTAGGGAGATCGCTTTTTTCTGTAAGAGGCATAATTCCATATAACAAGGGATGGTATCTAATATCCAAAATGTGACCATCAATATAGATAATGTACACAATTTATTGCGACTTAGGAAGTGAGCCATGTTGTAAATGCCGCTAAGTAGATCACATTAAGTATCATCTTCCACTTCACAATAATTTACTAAGTTCATGCGATTTTCAAAGTGTAGGTATGGGAGAATCGTCATTAAATTCCATTAGGTGTGAAAATACCCAATAATGGTAGATTTCATAAGAATTCCATCAAGGAGTATATGTAATTATAGATGGAATGGTATGTGGTTTCATTTCATGAGTGGTGTTTCATAGTTGTATAAGGTTATGAAAGATATTCATCCACATGAGTGTCTTTGATGAGGAAAGACTTTTGCATTGAGTTACCTTTTCCTTGGAACTATACCTAACTACCCCTTCATTTCCTTTCCCTTATTCCATTTTATCTCATTTCTTTAACTTCCTTTCATATAACCCCATTTTCTTGCATATGCATTTTATTATATGTGGTTTTAGTATCATTTCATTTATCCCTTTTTAGGTATGTATTAAATTGCATAAGAATTATGGAGATGCCTTGATAGTGATTGAGTGGAGCTCAATATTTACTTTGGATTATGACTTATTATTCATATCTCATACTTTACATTTTAAACTTTATATCTTTCTCTTTCCCTTTTTTTATGAATCTTGTTCAACCTCGAGCATTGGTACTCCTTTGTCTTATGAAATTATGAAGCATTAAGCCATATGTGATCCATATAATAACCAACCCAAAAGGAGGGACAATGGAGGTGAGAATGATAGAGAAAATTTTGTATGGTTTGGAACCTGGAAACATTACCCCTATCAAAGTTCCTTAGTGCTATTCCTCTACCTAAGAGTGAAAACACCTGAATAAGAGATGACAATTAACACCAAAGTGAAAGAGTGAAAATGAGAAAAATCTAAGCATCGTGATCTATTAACAAATTCAACTGATGATGACTAATTTAATCCCAAATATATATTTCATTAACACTTACTATCTGCCAATGAAAAAATGCACGTCATGTCTCTTGGGCACAAAAATTATCAAATGAGTTGAGAACCATGTGGTTAGAGAAATTTTGAGGTAAAACATGAGCCTCCTAAGAAATATTATTAAATAATAGTTGAAATAATAAGATAAGATTAGATTACCTCATCAATTTTTGGAGGGAAAAAAGAAAAAAAATACTTTTTCAACTCATATTTTCAACTTATCTCCTTATGATTTTACACAAATTTTGAGTGTGGGTACTTTTTGTATGATGAATTTAATTTTGCATCCAAGAAGAACCCATGTTGCATACTGTTGATGAACCCTACTACACGACAAATGTGAAATACATTAAAAATGTTATTGCAATCATGATTTTTCATGTATTTCACATTTTTCATGTAGTAGGGTCCATCAAAAGAATGGAACATGGGTAATCCTTAGATGAAAAATTAAATTCCCCATCCAATGAGTACTCCAACTCAAAATTTGAGTAAAACCATAAGGAGATAATTTGAAAATACAAATTGAAAAGTAGTTTTTTTACTTTTTGTCTTTTTACCCTTTTACTCCAAAAATGATGACTCATCCTCCATGGTTAACATTATCATATGGAATCCTATTCATTCTTATAAAGTTGATTTTTGTTGTACATTTTTTGTTAGGCCCATTTTTTACCTCAAAACTTCTCTAATGACATCACTATGCAATTATTTATATGGAACCATGGGTTTCAATTATAAAAGTACTACCTATTATCAAAATAATAGGAGAAAATTCATCCCCTAGTTACCCCTAGACATGAGAGGTAGGATGGCCTATATAAAATAAAAATGAAATGTGTTGGTGGTTAAGTTGTTCAACAAAAAGGTGCTTGAACAACAGGGTCAATGGCTTAGTTTATACAACACGAAAAATAATATATAGAAAGTCCAAATTTGAGACCTAAATAGTTAATTTCTTCTCTCCTTAACATGATATCTTAGTTAAGAATAGAACTAATTGTTCTTAAGTAATGATATGGTTTAAGAGAGGTAATAGAAAGGTTTTCAAATGTGTTAGTTGTATAGCCAAAATTATTATTTCCTTTATGCCAAAACTTCCTTTCAATTTGGACGACATGCTTAAAACTCACTCCTATTTATTAGATATCTAAAATTTACATGTCAATATGGATGTATTTATGTGAAGCACCATGGTACATGAATACCCAATGCTTGACATTTTCATAGATGTGATTTTTTTATCGAAAATGAATAGAAGGAACACACGTGTTCTTAAATAAATTGGCTTCATCCTTCTTGGAGAACCATACACTTGGTGTATCAGTGTTCCCTTCTTGATGTAATCTAAAAGATTTCACTATGTGTAACATACAGCCTCAAACACAATGATTCCCTCCTTGATTTCTATGGTTACTTATTGAGAATGGTTTATCCACAAAATCTTAACATGGAGATTTATTTTCAAAAGGGAGAAGGTGATTTCTTCTTTATTTGAATATTTTTTCACAAAAAATTACCCTTATTTGGTTAGGTTGGCTCTCTAAGCCTTATCGATCCATATTTCAATCAAAATGGGGAATATCTAACTTATGACCTTGAATAGTGGGAGGGTTTAGTAAAGATGGATTCATGGAAATTATTATCAATTAAAAAATTTTACAAAATTAATTTAGCATTTCTTCTTGTTCTCTTTAAAAAGATTTCTTAATTAACAAGTCATTAAGATTATACTTTGTTATTTTTTCTTTTTTTGATTGGAAAGGAAGATAGTTAAATAAGTTGTGTCTATAAAATAGTCAAATATCTTGTATACTATAAAAGAATCATGGATAATACATATTTGATAGGATTATTTTCAATTGAGGAAAAACTCTACATACCAATAAAATAAATAAATATATATATGGTAAATAAAACATCAATTAAAATAATAAATAATTAATTTATTCATTTATAACTTAAAATATGGTCAAGTAATCTCCTTAAAAAATAGAGTATAAAAGAATCGATGTATTATAGGTCCATATGGAAAAGCTAATAGATAACTACAAGATGATAAAGATTTATTTATATCCCAATTGAAAATGAATAGCCTAGAAAATGAAAAGTAAGAAAAGTAAAAAATTGGTGGAGAAAGCTATTCACTAATCAGGTACACTAATGGATGCATGGTTGATGTGGAAGAAAGAGTGATGGTTTATGTTTCAATGTCATGAGTGGTGTTGGGGAGTGATGGCCAATTTTGATGATGATAATGTGAACCACATGGATAAGTGATGATTCATATTTACAATGAAGAAGTAACTGATATTTATACTTTTCACCCGTTACTTTTCCAAATGGATGGCCAATTTTGATGATGATAATGTGAACCACATGGATAAGTGATGATTCACATTTACAGTGAAGAAGTAAATGATATTTATACTTACACAACTTACTTTTCCAATGGCTCAAATGCACACTTGAATTAAGGATGGCTAAAGGTGAATAACAAGGAAAAACGTTTGACAATAACAGAGTGCAACTAAGAAGAAAGGGTCGTCATCAATAAGGAGCCAAAATGTCAATGATGAAAAAGAGATCATGGCATCGATGAGGACGATGTGGCAAATGTCAATGATGAAAAAGTGGTCTTCATAATGACGAAGTGGCCAATGTTGGTGATGGAAAAGTGATCTGCATAATGAGGAAGTCGCAATCTCAATGATGAAAAAAGGGGCCATCATTGAGGACGATAAAGAGGTGGCAGTCGACAACGCGGAGATGGTCGCATCTATTCCATCACGTAGCTTTTTTAGTTCACTGTACATTTCAAAAGCCACAATTCCGGAGAAAAATACTTTTCAAGTTAGACAAAGGGTTCCTTCTCACCGCACCTACTTGCGGATTTAAAGATGAAACGTGAGAATGAAATGCTTTATCGTTCACATTTTTACGAAATACTTTATCATCGGTCGGAAGCACATGCAGGATGGATTGTCGCAATCCGTCATGGATCACGGAATAATTTTAAAAGCCTAGACGCCATGCCATACTCATGGGTGGCCCCATAGATTGAAATTAGTAGTCCTCAACATTCCCTTAAAAACAATTATTTCTCCTGAAAAGATTAAGTTATTATGGTGGCCTTCCTATTTTGCTGATGTGCAAGTAATTACCAACCTATTTACATAAACTTGATAGGACAATTTTACATTATTGAAATTCATTCGACAGCACGATAATGCTGTTCTCTTTTATCATATCAGCAGCGGTGTGAATGATCACTGCCACTGTGTTTTAGCTTTTAACAGTCCTACACTTTATTTAAACCGTTGAGGCTCATTAATAACAATTACACAAGTTTATACAGTCAATTATCTGCTTTATAAATAGTCATAAATAGGTTATATTTCTATGTGGCATACATGGAAAAAATCCTGAAACTGGAGGGGGAAAAGACGTTAAAACTCTTGGAGGAGGAAGAAAAATGGAGGCTTAAAAGTCGTGTACTGTGGGTGAAGACGGGGACAAAAACACGAAATATTTTCACATGTATGCAAACAAGAGGAAGCTAAAAAAACTCTATCATATGTATTAAGGATAAGTACTGTAATGTCTTAAATACTCAGTCGAATATGGAACAGGAGGCCGTCAAACATTTCAGAAGTTAATATGATGAGTAGGAAAATAATCACTCCACACAAATGAATTTCATCACAAATTTAGGTGTCATGTTCACAGAAGAAGATAATGTTGTCATAGGGGGCGATAACAAAAGATGAACTGACAACAATTTTAAAGGGTTGTGTAAAGGACAAAAGTTCGGGTCCAGATGGTTGGGGAGTTGAACTATTCATACATTTTCTGGAATTGATGTTGCCTGATCGATTGCAAGAATCTAGGATCAAGGGTTATTGTCGAATACAGACCTAAGTCACTTTGCAACTCAGTATATAAGATGATCTCAAAATTGATAGCATCCAAGATAAAAAGGTCCCTTCATGAACACATCACTCCAGAGCAGTTTCGTTTCTTGGAAGGGAGGCAGATTCAGGAAGCCATATCAATTTCTCAAGAATGTTTGCACACTATTAAAACTCGTAGGAGAGAAGCATGCATGCTAAAGGTAGATTTGGTAAAAGCATACGATTGTGTAGACTGGGAATATTTGACATTGCCCCTTTCAACATTAAATGGATAATGACATGTATCACCACCTCAAACTATGCAGTGCTCATAAATGGCCCCCCCCCCGCAAATTTCTTCAGGGCGTTCAAGGGCTTGAGACAGGGTTGTTCATTATCCCCACTCCTATTTCTTCTCATGATGGACGGTCCGAGTTGTCGGATTCGACGAGCGAGGGTTTGTGGTTTTCTATCGGGAGTACAGGTATCTAGACACATAAACATCACCCATCCAATGTTTGTAGATGACTTGTTATTCGGTGGAAATGCAAAAAGACATGAATGGGAGCAAATTTTTCAGATTTGGTCGGAATTTTGGGGAGACCACAAGACTTCATTATGAGTCAGAAAAAATCAATTTTGGTTTCAGCAGACCTGGAGAGCAATGCATGCAGGGAGATATGTGACCTATTTGGAATAACTACTAGACATCTTGAAGGAGGTCTAACATTCTTGGGTTTTTGACTTAAGCCAAATAAGTATGGAATAAAGGAATGGGATTGGCTTATTGGAAGATTTGAAAAAAAAAAAATCAGGATGGACAATAAAATGGTTGACTCTGGGAGGGCAACTGACTCTCATCCATTCTGTACTCAAAATATCTCAATATACTCGATGCATTTGTTCATGTTACCTAAATATATTGTCTAGAAGATGGATTCTATCATGGCTAGATTTTTATGGTCGGTTCTCTACAAAGAGAAAAATATACATTTCGTAAGATGGGAAAAAATAACAAGGCTCGTGGAACAGGGAGGATGGGGCATATTTGACACTCATCATTTTAATAGGGCTCTAATCATCAAAAACATGTGGAGAGCGATGTCAAAAGAAAACATATGATCCAGGATTACCAGAGACAAATATATGAATCTAAAACATTTTACCATATGGATGAGGGGAGGAGCCAAGGGATAGAAGGGAACTTCATATATGTAGAAAACATCTTAAAGAACTGCATATGGCTAATGGGTTTCCTGAAATGGGAAGTAGGGAATGGAAAAATAATTGAGATTGGTTTGGATGCCATTAAGGGCATCTAACGGAATCACACTTTATTGGCATACATCACTCTTTCCCTCCATAACAGGGATATCAATTACATTTCACATATCAAGAAGGATCACAATCAATTAACATTTATTCAAAATCGATATAGTTCAACAGATTTGGGTTTCATGGGAAAGCAAGCGATAGAATGGGTTACATATATCAACAAATTGCATGAAGTAGGCATAAACGTTACAAAAAGAGAAGATAGTTTCATATGGGGCGATAGGTATAAGAAAAAACAACCAATGGTGAAAGAAATTTATCAGATTTTTACAAGAACAAACAAAAGTAACACTAGCTACAAATGGCTCAATGCTGCTTAGAAGCAGGGAATACCAGAGAAACTCAAATGTTTCTATTGGCTAGTCATTCATGGTCGAATCTGCAGATGGGATCAACTTTAATATACAAGTTTCAACGGTCCCAATATATTCCATATGTGCAGAATGGAAGTTGAGGACGCAAATCATCTCCTATTAAGATGTCCCTTTGTTAGGGAGGTATGGGATGGAGTGTTGGACGCTCTAAACATTGGCATGATGAAGTGGTGGAAATCACGAGGAGGGACACGTAGTAACAACCGTTTAACTCTTGTCGATTTTTCGAATAAACAATAGCAAGGTTTTGGTGTAAGGTTTTAATGCACTTTATGTTTTCGGCCTGCCCTTTGTACTGGCCTTGGTTTCGCAAACACAGCCATTTCACGCCTGCCAAGGGAAATTTGGAGTTCATTCTTGTATTCGTCGTGGTTTGTTTCAGCTTTGTGGGTGTGCTATGCCTTCGCTTGTTTCTTGCGGTGGTTTGTTAGCACTATGCCTTCGCTTGTTTCGTGTGGTGATTTGTTAATGTTGTGCCTTTGCTTGGTCCTTGTGGTGGTTTATTTTGCTGGTTCTCGGAGGTTTCAGGTTGACTTTAAACCTGCAAGTTGTTTCATCTCTGTAACCCGGCTCATGCTTTGTCTCCACTCTACTTGTGATGATTTTTTCTTAGTGTTGGTTCTGGTGATGACCTGGCTCTGTGTAATCACAGGTTCTTTCCTTGCTACTACGACAGACAGTTCAACAAACTCTACTTCAAGTAATTTCTTATTCCAATTTCATTTCCGCATTTCGTTTTTATGTCTCTAATCCTCTGGCTTCTTGGTGAGCAAGTAAATTTCTCCTATGGCATTCCTGTTGGGAGAAACCCTCTGGCGAGAGACTCCGTTCTTGTCCTCTGGTGTGAAGTCGGGCCTTTTCGAGGTAATTTCCCACTCCTTTCTTCATTTGTCTGCTCACTGTCTTTTTGTTTTATTGGCCCTACTGTTTTCTTGACTGCCACCTTGATTTGTGGTGGTGTGCAGGTCATTCTTGGGGAATGCTGCTCCATGGCCTCGTCCTTGGGAGTCTTCACAAGTTTGGGGAAAAGCTAGGTAGGATCTCTCCATGGTTGTATCTTGTCTTTACTTGCGCTGTCTTTGGTTGGGTATTTCCTTTGAGGTTTCGCTTTCTCCAGGTGTTTGTATGGTTTCGTGGGTTTTCATACCCTCACTGTTTGACTAGTCCGGGCTTGCAAATCATGGTTTTCGGTGCTTGTGGGTTTTGGAATCCTCTACTATTTTTGGGTTATATAATGTATAATTACTATTAAATTTGGAAATGTAACGAATGCATAGGTGTGCTTGAATATTGAATGTAAATGTACCTGGTTTTTTTTGTTGAGAAAAGTTGTATTGTCTTTGCTAGCTTTGCCTTGTCTAGTCCCTAGTCTGAGATGCCTTCAGTCATAAGATTTTGTCAATGTCATTCGACTTCTTAATGAATTATTTCACTAATTTTCTTTTAACACAATGTCTAAAACATTAATGCACAGGAAAAGAAAAATTGTCTTGCTTCCTTAATGATGGGTTCTAGATTCATTTGCTTTCATAGATATTTCAAGAAAAATTTTAATTTCAAAATCTATGTCCTTTCTTCTCTCTGGATGGCAGCCCCTCGCATGAAGCTCTGGTTTTTCTTTTTCAATGCCTTAGTAGCAGTTTCTTATAGTCGAGGAATTTTTCCTCAGTTACCTTTCAGTTATCTTAATAGTTTCTTTAAACATACTCTTAACTAATCCTATTTTACTTGCTTTCTTAATTTTTAAAGAACAATGGTTGTGTTAGCCTTAATTTAAGTAAAACAAAACTAAAACAAAATTCGAAATTCTTTTCTTTCTTTCCTGCAAAAATAAAAAACCATTTCCCAACTATTTCTTTTTCAGTCGGATGCTCCTGCATCAGGCTCCTGGGGTAAATTAAACTCATGGCTCCTATCCATGAGCTCTTCAATAGAGTACCCGACGCTTTGAATCTAGCCAACATCTAACCAAGAACTATGTTCACTAGGATGGCCTTTCGACTTGACTAGGTATTGCAAATATTCTTTTCTTCGAGTCCATCTGGCCACCTAGGTGTCTAGGATCTGTTCGATCTCTAAAGGCTTTGTTGGGGGCGTTTGTTTAATCCACGAGTTGTTCTCTTTTTGGGTGTCCTGTGTTCGTCTTTCCGAACTGTCTTCTCCATTTGCCACAATGTATGGGTATAGATCTACCACATTAAAAATAGGCAAGATTCCTATACCTAGAGGTAATTGCAACTCATAAGTGTTCACAGAAAAATTTCGAAGAATCTTGCAAGGACCAATTTTCTTCCATTTTAACCTGTTGTATTCGCCTTTAGGAAACCTCTCCTTACGTAGGTGCGCTAATACCAGGTCCCCTACGTTGAATTGTACCTCCAGCCTTTTCAAATCTGCTTTCTATTGTATCTTTAGGTTGTTGTCTTGTAATTTTAATTTCACATGTTCATGAAGATTGCTGATTGCCTTTGCGAAATCTTCACCATCAGTACTCTTGTGCTCCAACTGACCCAAATCCCACAACTCATGTACTCCACGTGGGTGCATTCCGTATAGGATCTAGAAAGGACTATTGCCTGCGTTTTTGTTGGGCAAATCGTTATAAGCAAATTCTGGTTGTGCAAGTACACGATCCCACTGTCAAGAGTTTTCTCCAACCAAACTCCTTAATAGATTCCCCACACTTCGGTTCACCACTTCAGTTTGCCTGTCGGTCTGTGGATGATAAGTTGAGCTGAAGTTCAGTTTGGTGTCTAATTTTTTCCATAAGGTCTGCCAAAAATGACCTGTAAACTTTATGTCTCAGTCCGAAATAATAGACTTCAGCAAGCCATGTAATCTAACTATCTCTATGAAAAACAAGTGTGCTACATGTCTGGCATCACTGGTTTTCCTGCATGGAATGAAATGTGCCATTTTGGTGAAATGATCCTCCACCACCATGATGGAGTCGAATCCCCGTTGTGCCTTCGACGGACCTAAGACAAAGTCTAAACTAACTGAGTCCCATGGTCTGTTCGGAATAGGTAAGGGTGTATACAACCTTGTGTTCTGGCTGTGTCCCTTTGCAAGCTGACACACTTTGCATCTACTCACAAACCTTTGTGCATCTTTACGCATCTTCGACCAATAATAAAGGTGGCTCAACTAATCCAAGGTCTTTTCTATGCCAAAATGTCCAGCTAAACCTCCATTATGATTTTCCTGGATTAAGTTCTCTCTCATAGAACATTCTGGTATACACAATTGCCCTCCTTTGAACAACAACCCTTCCTGCATATTATAGTCCAGCCATGAACTGTTATCTCTCAACAATGGATTTTGGCAAGCTTCATAGGCTTCCTTAAAATATGCATATGTTTCATACAAGTCCTTAAGATGTTCGAATCCTAATACTTGTATAGTACTTTCCTATAGGATCAAATTCCTCCTACTTAATGCATCTGCCACTTTGTTGGCTTGATCGCTGATGTGTTTCAACACAAATGTAAAACTCTGCAGGTACTCCACCCACTTCGCATGTTTATGGTTCAGCTTATGTTGTTGCATAATATACTGTAATGCAGAATTGTTTGAAAATAAGACAAATTCATTGGCCAGTAGATAATGTCTCCAATGCTTTAGCACTTGAACCACTGCATAAAATTCTTTGTCATAAGACGTGTACTTCTGCCTAATTTCATTTAATTTCTCACTGAAATAGGCTACTGGCTTGTCTTCTTGGTTGAGTACTGCACCAGTGGTTGTCCCACTAGCATCACAATGAACTTGAAAAAGTTTGTTAAATTCTGGTAATCTTAAAATTGGTTTTTTAGTGATCTTCCTTTTGAGCAACTGAAAACTCTTTTCAGCGGATTTTGTCCAATGAAAAGGTTGATTTTCATTCTTAATGGTGTCCACCATTGGTGCACAAATCCCACTAAATTTTTTAATAAACTTTCGATAAAAACTCTTCAATCCATGAAAACTCTGTAGCTCAAACAAACTCTTAGGAGACGACCAACTATCTATGGCTGCAACCTTTTCTGGATCCATTTTTAGTTGATTCTTGGAAATCACAAATCCCAAATAAATTAATTATTTCTTGAAAAAAGAACATTTCTTAAAATTTATCAGTAATCTGTTTTGCTGCAATTTTTCCAATACATACCTCACATGTCGACAATGCTCTTCCTTCGTCTTGCTAAATATAAGTATATCATCCAGATATACAATCACAAATTTACCAATGAATTTTTTCAGCATCTCGTTCATCAAACGCATGAACGTGCTGGGGGCATTGCTCAATCCAAATGGCATAACTAGCCATTCATATAAGCCTTCATTTGTCTTGATCTTCCACTCGTCACCTTCTCGAATCCTAATTTAGTGGTAGTCGCTTTTCAAGTCTATCTTTGAAAAGTATGTTGCTCCACTCAAACAATCCATCATATCATCCATCCGAGTTAAAGGGAACCTATACCTGATGGTGATCTTGTTATTTTCCCTGGAATTAGTGAACATCCACCACGCACCTCCTTTCTTGGGAGCTAAAACAGTTGGAACCGCACAAGGGCTTAGACTTTCTCGAATCATTCCTTTATCCAACAATTCCTGCACATGCTTCCTGATTTCTTCATTGTCCTGCGGACTCATCCCGTAAGCAGATTTGTTTAGCAAATTGGCTCCTGCGATGAAATCAATATGGTGACTAATGCTCCACTTTAGTGGTAATTTGTCTGGTAGATCATCTACCACAATATCACTAAATTCTTGTAGCATGTCCTGTATCTCTTTAGGTAAATCAGTGATTTCAGTATGGATCAATACTAGTTTTGGCCTTCGTACAACTGCATATTTTACCTCATCATCCTCCGTCTGTCGCAGAAACTCTTTTCCCCCCAACAGTAATGCTTTTGTTCCACTGGTTTCTACAGAATCCTCTTCCTTTATGGGCACTAGCGTATGCTTTATCCCATCTTTAACAAACTTGTAACAATTTGTTTCCCGTCATGGACGACTTTCCTATCATACTTCCATGGTCTGCCCAGTAGAATATGACACACGTCCATTGGCATGATATCGCAATTCACCTTGTCCTTGTACTTGCCAATATGAAACTCTACTTCGCACTGCTCATCGACCAGAAGTTGGTGACCTTTCTGCAACCAAGACACCCTATATGGGGTTGGGTGCTTCAACTTCTTCAAACCCAATTTCCCCACCATTTCAATAGCTACCAAATTATTAGTACTTCCACTATCTATGATTAATTTGCAGCATTTCCCATGCGACTTACACACAGTCCGGAACAATGCTTTCCTCTGTGTTTGATCAACTACTTCCTTAGCTGGTCTCAATAATACCTTGTTCAACACCAAGGCTTCCCCGGTTTCAGGTATATTTTCCACCTCCTATGGCGGTGCCTCTGCTTCATCGGGTTGAGTAACATATGCTCCCCTTTATCTAGTTTGTTCATTTTCAAGACATTCAAAGGACCTGTGTCCCCACTTGTGACACTTGTAACACTGGTAGGCATTTCCTCTGCCTCTGAAATTACCTCTTCCTCGCTGGTATGACCTTCCTCCTCTGGTGTTACCTTCCCTTTCAGTCTGTCCCGAAGTCTTCGAACTGCTGCCCTCTTCATTGCTGTTGGCAATTCTACCTCTGCCAAAGGACTGTCCCCTACCTCTACTAGAACCACATCCTCTTTTGGCATTCTATTTCTTGGCAATCTTTCCTCCGCCTTCAAAGCACACTGATAGGCTTCCTCTATGGTCTTAGGGGAAAGAATACTAATTTCATCTAGGATCTCCATCCATAGAACATTTACAAACCTCGTTGTTTCTTCAGGGGTGTCTTCAACATAACTAGCTCTCAGGCTTACTTTATAAAATTCTTCAGTATATTCCTTTATGGTCATCATTCTTTGTCTCAGGTTTGTACTTGTCTATAAAGGGCAATTTGGTAATCTTTAGGCAGAATTTTTCTCTTCATCCTAACAATCATGTTATCCCATTTTTTAATCAATGGTTTGTTCAATCTCCTCCTTTCTGCCTACACATTGTCCCACCATAGTGCTGCATGTCCCTTCAACTTGGTGACAACAAACCTGATCTTCTTGTCTTCGTTGATTTCTTCATATTCAAAATATTTATCTAGCTCACTTATCCAGTCTAACAATGCCTCTGTGGACAAACTGCCATCATAATTAGAAAGCTTCGGTCTTGGCTTGCTATTAGCCAACAAAACTGACCTCAATAGTTTAATCGCTGGTCCCTCTTCATCTGACCCATCCATCGTGGCTGCTTTTTCCTCCTCACTGTCATCTCCACCTTTCGGATCTCTACACCTTCCTGCTTCCAATGCTACCAAACGTGCAGTTAAAGTCCTAATCTCTTCTCGTAGCCCTTCATGTGCTACTCTTCTAATGGCTCTACCTCGACCCCTTCTTCCTACCTCCATCTTTACTTAGAGAAAGGAACTAACTTGCTCTGATACCAAAAATTGGTGGCAATCCCAAGGAGGGACACGTAGTAATGACCGTTTAACTCTTGTCGATTTTTCAGATAAACAATAGCAGGGTTTTGGTGTGAGGTTTTAATGCACTTTATGTTTTCGGCCTGCCCTTTGTACTGGCCTTGGTTTCCCAAACGTGGTCATTTCACACCTGCTGAAGGAAATTTGGAGTTCATTCTTGTATTCGCCATGGTCTGGTTCGACTTTGTGGGTGCATTGTGCCTTTGCTTGTTTCTTGTGGTGGTTTGTTAGCGTTGTGCCTTCGCTTGTTCCGTGTGGTGATTTGTTAACGTTGTGCCTTCGCTTGGTCCTTGTGGTGGTTTATTTTGCTAGTTCTCTGAGGTTTTGGGTCGACTTTCAACTGCAAGTTGTTTCATCTCTCTTACCCAGCTCATGATTTGTCTCTACTCTGCTCGTGATGATTTTTTTCATGGTGTTGGTTCTAGTGATGACCTGGCTCTGTGTAATCACAGGTTCTTTCCTTGCTACTATGGCAGAAAACTCAACGAACTCTACTTCAGGTAATTTCTTGTTCCAATTTCATTTCTGCATTTCGTTTTTATGTCTCTAACCGTCTGGCTCCTTGGTGAGCAAGTAAATTTATTTTATGGCATTCCTGCTGGGACAAACCCTTTAGCAAGAGACTCTCTCGTCCTTTGGCGCAGAGTCAGTTCTTTTCCAAGTAATTTCCTGCTCCTTTCTTCATTTGTCTACTCACTGTCTTTTTATTTTGTTGGCCCTACTATTTTCTTGATTTCCACCTTGTTTTGTGGTGGTGTGCAGGTCATTCCTGAGGGAACGCTACTCCATGGCCTCTTCCTTCGGAGTCTTCACAAGTTTGGGGAAAAACTGGGTAGGATCTCTCCGTGGCTGTATCTTGTCTTTACTTGCGCTATCTTTGGTTGGGTATTTCCTTTGGGGTTTCACTTTCTCTGGGTGTTTGTGTGGTTTCATGGGTTTTCATACCCTCGATGTTTGACTAGTCTAGGCCTGCAAATTGTGGTTTTTGGTGCTCGTGGATTTCGGAACCCTCTACTATTTTTGGGTTATATAAATGTATAATGAACTGTTAAATTTGGAAATGTAACAAATGCACAGGTGTGCTTGAATATTAAATGTAAATGTACCTGGTTTTTTTTTGTTGAGAAAATTTGTATTGTCTTTGCTGGCTTTGCCTTGTCTGGTCCCTAGTCTAAGATGCCTTCAGTCACAAGATTTTGTCAATGTCATTCGGCTTCTTAATGAATTATTTCACTATTTTTCTTTTAACACAATGTCTGAAACATTAATGCATAGGAAAAGAAAAATTGTCTTGCTTCCTTAATGAGAGGTTCTAGATTCATTTGTTTTCATAGATATTTCAAGAAAAATTGTAATTTCAAACTCTATGTCCTTTCTTCTCTCTAGATGACAGCCCCTCGCATGAGGCTCTGGTTTTTCTTTTTCAATGCCTTACTAGCAGTTTCTTACAGTTGAGAACTGTTCCTCAGTTACCTTTCAGTTATCTTAACAGTTTCTTTAAACATACTCTTAACTAATACTATTTTACTTGCTTGCTTAATTTTTAAAGAACAATGGTTGTGTGAGCCTTAATTTAATTAAAACAAAATTTGAAATATTTTTCTTTCTTTCCAGCAAAAATAAAAAACCATTTCCGAGCTGTCGCCTTTTCAGTCGGATGCTCCTGCATCATGAAGGTGTGTATAACACTGACTAATTGTATGGGACATTGGATCAAAAATAAGATTTCACATCGCTACCTTCCCTCTTCATTATCTGGACTATTTTGAGGTTTAGAAACTCTAAAATATTTGAGATGAAAGAGCGAGTGGTCAGGGAAGCCACACTACAAACTGTGGCATACTACGAAGAATGTGGAATCAAGATAAAAAACACACAGAAAAGAGAGCCAAAATTCAAGAATATAAAGAGGCATTTCTCCTTATGTTTTTTTGATGGGGCCTCCCAACAGAGGAAATGTGGTTGTCGAGCATACATCATCATTGAAACTGGCCATTACTATCACGACTAGTGGGAGCTAGGGGAGTATGGGGACAAATAGCAAGGCCAAGATCATTGCACCATGGGGCGTCCTTTTACTAGCTAAAAGGTTGGATCTGGAACATTGCAAATTTATGGGGATGCAAATGCATCATAGGCTGGGTAAAGGATTATACAGATTTCAACCCTCCAATATTGTCAAATTGGATGACACGCATCAGGTCATTGCTAAGCTCCTTCCAGGACATCTCTTTCCAACACATTTATAGAGAACAAAATACGGTGGAAAACAACCTATCAAGAAAGGGCATCACCATGGTTCCAGGTAATTTTTTGTTGTTGTTGTTTATGAGCAAGATATCCTTATCAATGCTGGCAACATGGACTATTATTAGAAGGCAGAACAAGTGATAAAGTGAGTCAAAGTAATGAAAAAAACTGTTTTGTTGTTTGTTACAATCTGAAATGTAAGTCACACCACTATGAAAATATTTTATTGGACATACAAAACCATATAAATAAGAGAAAAGCTTAAGGATAAAAACCAAGATAGTGATATTATTGTAAGAACAAGAAAAGTATAATAAATACAAAAATAAGAATAATATAACTCCCTTTTATTTTTATAATATAAAATAAAAATAAAAATCATCTCGAAAAAAAATTAGTCATAAATAGTTAATTTCATAGTTGCCATTCTGTAATTTGAATGGTTTTTCCTATGCTTTTAAGAAGCTTTTCCTTTATCATAAAATCGAACAGTCCACATTCAAATGAAAGCGACGCATTTGGACAACAACCTCATTTGAATCTTTAACTAAAACATTCAAATATTGATGGCTTTTCCTATGCTTTTAAGAAGCTTTTCCTTTATCATAAAATCGAACAGTCCACATTCAAATAAAGGCGCCGCATTTGAACAACAACCTAAAACATTCAAATATTTTCAATCCACAGTGACTATTAGTTGATAATGAAGAAAAATTCCACCGAGGATCCAAAGTTAGTAAAATGAAGATCCGCGTGACTACTATAGCAGCGAAATCAAAGGCAGCGCGCAGCAGCTGGTGTCCACTACTTACCATCAAAATAAGATAAAAGGTCATGAAGCGTACATGGGGACAGAAAAAGTGATTTCTGTGTATGCCCAAGCACCATCAGTGAAGACCCATGATAAGACATAAGTGCGTATGATCATGGAATTTGCCAGGTTGGGTGTTTGACTAAACCCTCTCTGTGGGCCAAATGGTTGGAATGTCAAGGCCTCTACCCTGAAACTCTTCCCCACATTCACATCATGTAGCGAGTGAAGTTGAAAGGATAAAATTTGACACCATGTGAGATATGTGTTCAGGAAAAATGAATCAAAATCAACTTGGGGCAGGTTGGGCAAGGCAGACCCACAACCATGTGGGGTCGCGCTATGTAGAGAATCTAACTAACATTTCACCGCCTAGACCATAATGGCGGGAACAAGTTTCAGGCTATAAATATGAAATATTTACTTCTCTCCAGCCCGCGATCTCATCTGCTCAAGAGCTCATCTAGTTGTGACTGAGCTTAAAATCGAAGATATAATCGATAATGGCGCCTATTACTAATGTTCTGTGCTTATATGTGTTTTCCCTAGGCCTGTTTGTATGGAGCACGGAGGCGAGAGAGGGCAGATTCTTTAACAAAGAGCCTGCCTACGACAACCCCAACGGTGGATCAAATAACGCTGGCTATGGAGAAGGTTACACCAACAGCGGTGCAGATAATTCTTACGGAGCCGGTTCGGGTAATGGCTATGGTTCATACCGAGGCCAGGGAAATGGTAATGGTTATGTATATGGCGATAGCGACGTTTCGCGCTTCAGTTCCGGGGACGGACGAGCCGGGAGCGGCTATCGTTCCGGTTCGGGTAGAGCTGCTGAGTATTTTTCACAGAACGGTGTCGGGAACGACGCGGGCGCCGGATACAAAGAGAGTTCTGGCAAGGGCGCCGGTTATGCTGCCGGCGCTGGCTACCGTGCTGAGGCTTATGGTTCCGGCTCTGACTCTGGTTCCGGGGCCGACTGGCATGGCTACAATGGCGGCTACGCTCAAGGTGGTGACCAGTACGCCTCCGGCCATGCCGGCCGGACTGAAAGCAATGGCCCCTACCGTTCAGCTTATGGTAGTGGTTATTTCACTGGTTCTCATAACGGTAACGGCTACGGAGCGGGCTCTGGCATTGGCAACGCAGAATATGTTGCTGAGAATGGTTATTTTAAAGAAACTCCTTAAAGACGCCTAATGTTGTTCAGTCATGTATATCCTATATTTGAGTTTGCTGATACACGGCCGGGGTTCTTGTCCGGCAACCTGTTCGATGTCCATAGGACTTGTATGTCTTTTTGCTACACTGGAATATCTCTCTATCCTGCGATCTCGTTCCCCTTCCCGATTATACTTTCGTTATTTCTCCTTAGGCTGGTTGTTTGTAACTCTGCTCATGCAAATTTCAACATTGTGCTTTGTTGTGGGCCTTTGACGATCTATAGGTTATTTCAGGTCTGGCCTCTATATATATAACTTATGTCACAAACACCTTGTTCTGCAGGTTGATGAAATGGAATATCTATTTGCCTTGCCATTTCTTTGGTTGTTTATCGTTGAATGATGACATTCTTCATCCAAGTTAAATTTTAGTCATCTGGTGGTAGGAGCATTAACTAGTAAGATTTAACGGTTGAAGGTAGCTTTAACATCTTGATATATTGTAATGGAAAAAATAAATAAAACACTTATAATCCAAGACCTCACCATTGAAATGCTCATATACTAAAAATGGTAAAGTAAGGTCAATTGTGATGCGTGGATCGGTGTTTTGTGAATCTTCAACAATATTCTCCCTTAAACCCTAAGAAATCAAACCATAAATTTATAAAAGGCAATTAAAGGTCTCATCATTTAAATAGATGAATGTCATATTCGTTTATCCATATAAAAATATGGGATCCGTTTATCCTTATGAAAACACACAGATATATGTTACTCTCCTTACCCGCCTCTTTCCCTATCATTTCCTGTCATGCTAAGAAGTCTTTGGCTCTGTGTAAACAACACATTTCTTTTTAACCAATGACATATCATAATTATTTCATTTCCCGTCATCCTATGAAGTCTTTGCCTCTGTATACAGAACACATTTCTTTTTAACCAATCACATACCATAATTGTTTTACACTAAGTTAATTATTTATGACTTTATCTTTCTTCAATTAGTTATGATGTGATAGCTATGATGCCATACTTAGGTTATGAAGTAATGGGGGAATGTGTCAATTTTTTTAGTTGAGTAATTTTCGGTAGAGTTCAAATTTAAGAATAATGAGTCACGTGAATTTGTAATTATAGTTTTATAAAATTATATTGGATTCTTAAATTTAAGAATAATTAGTCCGGTATATATTTATTTATTGTTTTAAACATATTTACTCTATAACTTTTTTAGTAGATTTATAATCATTTATTTGGTTTTATTTAAGCATTTATACTCAAGCAATTCAAGGAATGTTAATTTGACTTACACAACAACAATTCTATTGTGATATTGTCTAATTGTGTGATTTCCTCCTCTATTCTAAGAGATTAGTATCAAAGCCAAAGGACCAAAAAGGCCAAATAAATACATAAATGAAATTGACAGATGACGATAGATGGAAGGTCTAATGTCATGCCTCCAAAGTGCCCCTTCAGTTAAGGTGCATCGAGGCCTCTAGGAACACGACACTATTGTGGTTGATTGTAATGGCTTGACCGGCTTACAACTACTTGCACTTGGACTATGCCTCTACCACTTGCACTTTTGTCACAAGTTAGATATCAAATGTTTACATAATGAGCATCCAACCTTAGCCCAAGGAAAATGCCTGATTACTTCACTTCACACTTACTTCACAAGTATACAATCATCCACATAAATACATATGCCACAATATAATGTCACAAAATTGCATAAACATTGATGTACAATGTGCAATATTTTTGCAAATATAAGGATAACCTCAATGGTTCCCAACTTCAATAATAAACTTAAACAATTTTCTACTTACAACAATAGATTTAAGTGTTTTAGCATTCTCTTACTTTCATGTACAATAGACCATAATCATGGCATAGCATGCTTGACTTTCCCATGTGGTTTACACATTCCTCAAATTATTAAATGTAGCTCGAACACAGGCGGGCCATGGCCCCTTAGCGATTCTGAATGACTCAATCTACCTATCTATTTGTGCACCCTTAAGACAAGTCGTGCTAGAGTCTCAAGCTACCCACACAAATGACTTGCCTCTCCTAGCTCGTACAAGACCTATCACAACTAGAAATTATACCAAAACCCTCACCTAAACTCACTCCATTCCAATAGTCATCTCACTCAATTGATGAGCTCATTCATTCGTGACTCTTGTTCTATCTCGATTCTCATATCTTGTTCATTTGTTTCAATTCTCCATTCAGTTATGTCTTCAATCCCCACTTTATTTTGTTTTTCCATTCACTTATTCTTCCATTCGTTCCAAATGTCATGTATGTGTGTGTGTGTGTGTGTGTGTGTCATGAGGTAGGCAGAGGGGTGCATCGCTCCAACCAATGCATCGGCTCGATTGAGCCAACCTTCGATGACCTCATCCCTCTAACTTGTTCCACTTCATCTCGATCAGGTTGACATCATCCCACTCAAGTTCCCGAGCCAACACACTCTACTCATGTGCTTGTCTCATATGACCTCATTCCATCACCCATTTTGGACACCTTTTTTCAATTTCCCATCTTATACGCCTTCATTCAGTCGCCTAACTCACAAGCCTTTTTCTAGTCGACCTTACTCATCTCATGTTCCACTCATGCATCAAAGTTTTGGTCCATTCTGTGCATGACTTCTCTTTATCGCAAAATGTGACAAAGCCTTAGTGAAACCCCAAAATTCCACTTCTAACATCACAAATGTTGTGATTTCATTCCACCTTTGTAACACAAAGAACCTAATCTATAGTAACTCGGGAATGCATCCATGAGGGTATTACATCCTCCCCAACTCTAAATATGTTGTCATCCTCAACAACCTACCTTTTCAACAATTTATCCATCACCAAATATTGCAATAATGTTGTCCTTTTCATCTTGAGAAACATCCTCGTGGCACTGTCTCATTAATCAAAAAGGAAGAATCTCGTCTACCAACCTACATCCTATGAAACTCCATGAAACTTCATGTAAATATGTCATGTGTTGTGTCCTCTCATTTCATCGACTGATTAGTTAGATAATTTAATCATAGTTCAAATCCACAAGAATTCATGCACTCGAACCTGTATACTCGCCATCACATCCTCATGTCAACAAATCTCATCCTCATTCTACTCCTTCTCATCTTCATGAACTACCCTACATGGAATGTCCTTCATATCCGGACTCACCATGATGAGAAACTAATAGTGATCCCTTATCCATAAGCTCCATAAGAATATGAAGTAGGGTAGTCTTTTGGACTACTTATCCAAATTTTGTATCCTCCATCTCTCCTCACTCAAGATGTGCTTCTCTATCCTATAATTGATCCACCTTTGTATGGAATGAACCCTCCATATTTGTATGATATGTACCTCAACAAAAGGGGATAGGAACCAATCCTACCCTCACTCTCCTCAATTAACATCTAAAACACTGGATCATTAGGGAAATCATTTGTCTCCTCGGTATCACTAGACTCCTCAGAATTTCTACTGATATGTTTATGCCATGGTTCATCATCTTGAACTTGACCCACATATGTAATCCCACAATATCCATCATCTTGGTCTAGGCTTTTACACATGCTTAAAATCGAGGGATTAACACCCTCAACATCATCTACATACTTGACTTCCCTACCATCATTAGATGTAGAAGTATAATCATCGACCATCTCACACTTTAGCATGGAAGTATCAACATCAACCATTTGAGGTCTCTTTGACATCTTCATAATCCCATATACCAAGTCAACCATCATCCTTGAATGTTGCATCATTGTGGACTATATGCGACCCAATATCTCACAAATCTCACTATGAGACTGCCATCCCTCCATATGGATTGTTGTCATCCTACATCCATTTACCATGTCTCCAAAAATTAAAACAACCACCAATTCCTCCCCTAAAAGAATGAACAATCTCCCCATATGAGGTTCTAGTACAATTATTTTTCCAACCATAAAATTGGTGCCCAATACAATCTCATATCCGCCCATCCTAATAATCATCAAGGAAACCTTTCCTTTCCAGCTACCAATTTCTACTAGAACGCCACAAACTTCTCCAACAATTCTCATAGCCTCAAAATTCACTATGAAAGATGCAAAGACTGGAACAATATGCAAGCCCATTCTCCTAGCCACTTCTTCCCTTATAAAGTTATGAGTAGCCTTTCTATCTACCATAGCCATTGATTGACTTAAATTCACTTCAATCTTAACATAGTTCAACTTAGTATGATTCAGATAATTTTTAGGAGTGGCCTCCTTCAAAGAAGATGCACTAAAAACATGCATCAATCCCACATATACATTAGAAATCTTCCATGTTATATTTTTCTTTCCAACTTACTATATAGTTTCCACCTCTTGCTTCAACAAACAATTCTTCACCATGTAATCCTCTCTGCATAACCAACATGAAAGATAATCCCCTCCTTCTTACAACTCTTCTTCGATCCATCCTCTTTCAAATATTTCCCTTTATCCTTATATGACTTCTTCTTCTTCGCATTACGCTCCTTGCCTTCTAGTATTTCTATTGCATGGACATCCAAAATCTTGTATGTAGCAACTATAGCTTCCTCAAGTGTCTACACATTTTGTCTCTTCAATTTTTTCTAAGCCTAAGGTTGAAGACATATTATGAATTCAAATAATCTATCCTTCTCAGCCATAAATGGAATCTCTAACATAAGACTTCAATTCTCCCAAATGTAAGCATGTACACTTCATATCTACCTCAAAAACTTCAACTTTCTCCTTACATTGCAATTCTGATCCCGGAGTCCAAAATAAGAATACAACGATTACTTCAGCTTTAGTCATGTTGTAAGGTAATCTTGCATTTGACCCGACACAACCTACTCGACCCTTCTTCTCCAACATAGCTTTTCAGTCCCTATTAAGAATGAGGCAGTAAGCCTCACCTTGACCTCATCCAAGTGCTCTCCCAATTGATCCAAGTATTGCACCACATCCCAACAAAAGTTTCCAAGAAATTTCTTACTTCTTGTGTGATCATATGATTCTAATTCTTTCACCTTCACCCTTATTGAAGCACTAGATGGACTATGGTTGACTTCCTTCCTCAAAATTAAGACTATCAACCTTCTCCTCCAACTAACTCAATTTTTTAAATCCATATCATGTCATCAATCAACATAAAAAACAACACTATCGAGTTCAACAACAACTTGAAGAAACATTCCTCATGTGAAATCAACGTTTTCCCCTGTCTTACTAGCTCTTTCTACATATCCCTTAATGGAACCCATCAACTGCTCAACACATTATTCCAAGGCCTCCATCCTCTTACCTTGTGGATTCATGTATTATACTCTATGAGCATCATCATGAAGTCTCACTCTGACACCAACTATCATGCCCGTAGAGCGTCCCTCAAGTTAAGGTGAATCGAGGCCTATGGACGTGCGACACTAGCTTGGTTCCTTATAATGGATTGACCAAGTAACAACTACTTACACTTGAATTATGACTCTAGCACTTACACTTCTGACATGAGTTATATATACATATATATTAAATTTGCAGAGTTAACATGTAATCTTAACCCAAGTATAATGCTTGATTAATTCACTTCACTTCTACTTTGTAAATTTACAATCATCCAAATATATAGATATTCCACAACATAATGTCATAGTATAATGTCACAAAGTTACATAAACATCAATGTACAATGTGCATTAGTATTCCAAATACAATGTGCACTATGCACTACTATTCCCAATACAATGTGCATTAGTATTCCAAATATAAGAATAACCTCATTGATTCCCACCTTCAATTATAAACTTCAAGAAACTTCCATTACAAAAAAAGATTTTAGTCTTCACTTACTTTCATGTACAACAGACCATAATCATGCAAAAACCCTCTTGGCTTGCCTGTAACAACCCCAAAATTAAAAGATACAAATAATTACATCAATTTATGTGATTATTAATCAACCCACAACTATTCAAATATTTAACATAGAATCTCTAAAACACAAGTAGAGATGACTTACCTGTACTAATGATATTCCTTACTTGTACCTTTAGAGTTTAATTCTATTTTAATTTCACTATTCACAACAAAGTTTTTGGGGACAACTCTCCACCCAACTGTAGGCTCAGTTGAACATAATCTTTCTACACCTAGCCACCCTCTAGCCCTCAATCAACGTACTACGGTGAGGGAATCCTTTGTCTCACAACACTTTTTTCCCAAGAGAATGGATGAAGGAATGATGAATCTCATCTTCCTCATCATCTATTAAATAGAACAAAAATGCGAAGGGGTCTGCATGCACACGTTCCATGTGTCAATAGGTCACTTTTTATTTCTTTATTTTAAGTTTTACTAAATTTAATATTTCTCTTAATTTAATTCTTTATTATTTAATTCTTTTTACTTTTTGTTAACTGTTGACGGTGTTGGACCCACCAACAAAGTGGATCTCCACGGTATGAAGTCCCAACTAGACCTCACACTGTTTGGTGTAGAGTCCCATCCGGTACGATGGCCCGGTTGCCATTATCTTACAGATTTGCATTAGATCTTGTTGTTCGGAACATTAGAGTGTTATGATTGTAACTTCAAAAAGTGAGGTCGGTATTCCTAGTGAGTGTGTAATGTAACATGTGTATGGGTTCCCTTATAGTAAAGGAGAGGGTAAAAGTGAGCCTCTAGATGAGAGGTAGTAGTACCACCTAGGGAGAGACACACACGCAAACAACATGGGTCTGCCCAGCATCCATCGGAGTAGTCCACAGTGGATGCGGTATTCGTTAGAACCAAATTGCAAGGGAAAACATGTACACCATCCAACAAAGTAGTCCACATGAGGGTGGCGGTCATTATAACCAGGTAGAACAAGAATGGTCTATATAATATCCTGCGGAGTAGTCCACACGGATGAGACAATAGTGACAAACAATACAACACATCTTCAACAATGTAAGTACTAAAATAACTAAAGTAGTTCAACTATCTAGTACAAGTTAAGAAAATAAGCATTACAAATTTTTAAAGAGTAGTCTTACAAACATCTAAAAAACATGTGTGAAAATGTACTAACCTGAAATAGGCTTCTGAATTAAGCAAAATTCTGAAGACACATTTGTACACAAGACATCACTAGACCTAGTAGTGGGACATTGGAGCCACTCATCACTCCTCAAATAACAGACTAAAGGCTCTCAAGGATATGTGGGAGGAGCCAAGGTGAAGAGTCCTTTCTCATACAATGGAAGAGGTATATATAGCCAAGGGTGATGCTTGACCCTTGTGACACTTGGACTACCCTCATGACTATTTAAATTCCCGTGACTTTTCAAATAACATTACTCTTCAACTTTTCTATGTGTCCATTGGAATTCAATTTACATTACATTAAATTACAAAGGATATGGCCCATAATGGTGATTTGGCCGAGACAACTCATGACACAACTCGACATGGAATTGCTGACATGTACTAGCTGATTGTGGTGTACATGTCAAGCTGCAACACTCCAGACTGATGGATGTACTCTTGGTGTGCTTTGTGTTTTCCTCCGCATGGCATAGTGTTGCGGGGTCTTCAATGGTCTTGGTCTTTCTTGATGGTTCAATACATGTGTTCCTTTGGCTTGTTTCTTAATATGTTTGGTACATTCATCTAGCTACAAGAAAGACTTCTAGCATGTGCACTTCTTCATCCCATTTGTCATCTCACTATGATCTACCTATGTACTTGTTCATGCAATCACTCATGACAGGACGACAGGAAATCCAAAATTTCATAGTCTTATCATGATTCATTGTTCTTGTGTTTTAGGTGACAGGGAGGGAGGACAACTCACTGAGATAGTGCAGAGCACAGCTCAGGGTGGAATGAGGCATTTTGAGAGGACAACCTGCACTGTTGGGAAAAATTGCGTTGTGACCACTGGCAGGCAGGATTGCATAGTGAAATTCACTAGTGTCAGTTGCAAGGAAGGACCTGGAAGGGAGACACCTCTATGTGGTTTTCTAAGGGAAGATAGAGCAGGGCTGCAAAGGGACTTTCGGGCAGTCCTCCACAGTTTATAAAGGGAGGACAGAGTAGGGTTGTAGAGGGATTGTTGGTTATTACTCCGCAATTTCTAGGGGAAAGATAGAGCAGGGCTATAGAGGGACCTGTTGAACATTACTGTACAATTTCTGGGAAGAGTGCAGGACAAGAAGCAGGGGAACTGCTAGACATGTCTACACAATTTCTAGAGGCAGGGCAGAGCAAGGTAACAAGTGACCACCTGGGCATGTTTGCACAATTTTTGGGAAAAACAAAAACCCAGGTGTCAGAGCAGTGTAGGATTCCTATGGGTTGATGATTCTGCTTGAGAAATGCATTGTTTAGTTGGACAGGGAGACAATTTCTGCACAATTTTGGGAGGTAGATAGGCTGCTCACCTCTAGGATTGCACAGTGCATCTGACCTGAAGGATAAACTTAAACACTACGGAGTTTCATGTAGCAGACCAGGGTCACTGAGGTTTGATACTCCATAGTGCAGCGTAATTGGGGTCCAGTGGAAGAGGGTTGCTCGGTGGTGAGCTCCAGTATTGTAGAAATAATGCTACAACTCCTGGAGCTTCCTGTCTCTCATTTTATCAACCCGATAGTTCGTACAAACTTGGAAGCGACGGTGCTGTATGCACAAGTACTAGCTCTTGTCGTAGCTGTCACTTGGTCAGCTGGCACAAGTCCGCTAGGGCTCAAGCCAACTTCTATAGGCTCTCAGAAGAAGCTTGCTAATTGATGGACGAAAGCTATTCTCAAAGGAAAACTACTCTACTTGACAAAATGGACTGAAAGCAAATCAAAGCATGTAAACCTAGGAAACCCTAATTTAACTAGTCTAACCTCTACAATGAAAAACATGTGAATGAAACTTCTACCAATGCTGTTGTTACCTCTAATAAGTGCAAATGCATGGATCTAAACTACTTGCATCATGAAAGATATGTTTTTGTATTTTTCCCTTAAGTGTGTGGAATGATTGTGATTTTGTGCTAACTAGGGTTTGATTGTGCAGATGGGATGGAGAAGGAAGGAAAGCGTGGGACAGGTTGGGAAGGCTAGGAGAGGTCCCTAGGGATCCTTAACATCCATCCACAGAGGTTCCTCGCATTCAAATGCTCAGCAACCGAGAGAGTGGCCTCCTACAGGATGGCTGCAGGGGATCCTACAGGATACTCTGGTTTCTACAGGATGTCTACAAATGGCTACAGGATGACCTACCGTGAGTGTTTGGCGTGATGGAGGGATGATGAAATGGTAGAGGGAGATGTGTAAGGTAGGAATGAGGCTGGTGATGGCTGTAGAAGTGGAAGAATAGGATGGGAAGTGAGTGTAGGGAGTAGGTTGGAAGGTAAAGGGCTATGTCAACGAAAGGGCTAGAGAATGGAAGTACGTGAGGAGTGGAAGACTTTGGGAGATGACAGAGTAGAGCAGGGGTCAAAGATGTGTTTGCATGCGTGATCAAGATGGAGGACGAAGTAATGGAACGAGAGAAAGCAGTGTAAATGGAACAAATGCTTGTGACTATCACCAAACCGAAGATGCATCACCCTAAACTACCTGTGCTTGTAAATTCAATGAACAGCAATCTAAACGCGAAGGAGAATGTGCATGAAGCCGTGGTAAAGGAGTGTGGTGCAGGTGTGAATCATGTGACAGCATCTAACATAACGTGACTGTGTTTGCAGCAATCATGGAATAAAGAAATGCGTATTTTTGGTGGTTAGTCATGGACTTCACTCCAATCCCATATGAGGTGGCAGTGAGCCTTAACAACCTTTTTGTTGGAGCTCCAATCGATTATATCTATCCTCTGCTACGCTAAGTAAGTCGAAACAAATTCACCATAAGCAACTCCTATCTAACTCATGAAAAAGACCAACTTAACAACCTGTAATTCGAATTGCATGTGCAAATGAAAAGCTCAAAGTGCTGAAATGAAATGGAAACAACACTACAGCAGAGGGGATCTATGGCTCTCAGGTTGGGCCCTAACCTGAGAGCTATAGTCTCCTTAAGAAAACTCAGAACTAGATCAGAATCTGCCTTCTTTATTCATAATCTAATGTCATGCCAAATTGGCTTACAAAAAGGAACAAAAACTGAGCTGTGCTCGAAAATTACAATAGCAATACGAGAGTTTCAACAACCTATCCAAGGCTAAGGCCTCTACACTTATACAAAAACGATGATCCAACAAGTGTCCTTGATTTTAGGAGCTCGGCTGTCCAACTAGAGTTTAACTGCTGATCCTGTAGGACGGTCATAACTGTGTTCCTGTAGAATAGCTGGCTGTTCTAAGCTTCTAAGGGGAGAGATGGATTGGAGCTCGAAGTTCTTGGTGGGAATCACGAGGAATGTCCCCAAGACCGTGGACATCCTCTCCTAAAAGTCAGCAGTGCCACCTCATTGTCTCCTTGTCTCCTTTTTCGTTGTCTTTTGCTCCCTTTTAATGCCAAAACCTGGAATCACAATGCATTAGTCACGTAGATAGAGTGCCTACCCTTCTTCCTACAAACAACATGAATAAACTAAGAAATGCATGCATAAGCAGTAAAAAATGAATGGTTTGAGCAAGTAGAATAGGCCAAAATGAGCCCAAATTGTACCAAAATTGGGGCTCATCATCACCCCCCAGCTGAACCATTTGCTCATCCTTGAGAAACATAGTCAAGATCCTCATCCTTCATGGCTTTCACTACTCCCCTTACATCCCAAGCTTCTGTGGTGATGTCTTCTTGGTCGATATGAAACCCTGTTGTGTTTTCCACTTTTTCCCATTGTGCCTGGTCATCCTTTCCTGTACTTCCTTCAACCAATCCTAGCAGCAATGGAGGGCTGAGTTTAAGGCCAATCCAGCTGGCCTGAAGTCTTTGCACGGATTTCTTGTAAAGGTCCACTCTTGCCAATGCTTCCCTCATTCTGGTCGAGGTATGGTATTCCCGGATCTTCACACTATGTGCCAAGGCATGCCACCTACATGCACAAGCCTGGGAAGCAGTTTCTCCCAATAATCTGTCCATGTCTTCAAAGTGGGCTATTGCTTGGGCTTGCTGGTCCATAAATTTCAAGGAAGCTGTGGGATCATTGGATAACTGTTGGCGGGCTGAGATGAGGGCAACCGGATCCTCTGGTTCTGCCCGAATGTACAGTGGCTCACTCACTTCTCGGCTCATGACCGATTTTTCTTCAGTGGCTCTCTGATCCTCATGATTCAGCCATCAACTGCAGATCGCCCAAGGCGATATTGGGATCCCAAGAGACCTCATTGGGCAAAACTAGATTGTGGATGTAGAATTCTGCTAGCTTGGCTTTGTCCTCTGCTGAGCTAGTATTGCATATTTCAACAAATTGCTGTGGGTTATTGATTTGCTCAATACCTCTTTGTGCTAGTGTGTTTATCTGGAACTGTAGCCACTAATCCTTTAAGTACAACCCATAAGAATTTGCAGGATGTCTGCACTACAGGGCCTCCATGGCCCAACTGGCCATGCAAGCCAATTGTGTTTCCTTTTGTTGCAGCTGTTCCTTTAAGGCTTGCACTTCAATTCTTATCTGCTGTTCTTCTTCCTGTAGAAGTGTCTTTGGCCCTTCAAGATTGGTGGTCAGCTCCTTCTTGCCTTCTTATTCATTTGTGATGCCCTTGGAGGATGTTTCTGCCCCTGCCTTGAGTTCTTGTAGCTGCAACCTTAACTTCTGGTTTTCTTCCTGTAGAAGTGCCTGCTGGCAACTAGCCACATGTTTGGCCATGGTGAACTCGCTCCTGACCTCCCTGAGCTGATCTTGTAGAGGGCCTATGTCCCCCACCCCCTTTGATTTGGCAATTTGCATCCATGTATGGGAGCAGACTCTTTCTTTCTCTAATTCAAAGAATAGGGTTACAATAAATTTTTGTGGGATGACCTTGCCCGCCTCTAAGAAGGTATAATATGAATTCAGATTGGGTGAAGGGCTAGGTTCGGGTATATTTTCTCTTGCTGTTTCTTCAGGTAGTTCTGCCTCATCCGCCCTTGGTGATGAGGGTCCTCCTTCTTCTCTTTGTTCGGTTTCCTGTAGTCGAGCCAAGGTATCCTGTAGGACGTTTTCAGCTTCCTGTAGCCTGGTTTTCTTGTCCAACAGGTCCACTCGGTCTTGCCATGTGCTCTTCTTCGGGCTTCCCTTTTCGTAGGTAACTGTGACCTTTGAGGGGGATTTTTCTTTGGGAGAAGCAGGGGTGTCCTCAATGACAATTGGGCTGCTGGACTGCTGCTGTGGTTTCCCTGTTTTTATCCGAACACTTCTCCGTGCTTTGAAGTAGAGAGGAGGGTCCCTCTTCCTCTTTCCTTTTGGCTTAGGTGGCGTACTGAGGCCAGCTAATACAGCCGCTGCCTCTCTGGCTAAAACATCCACCTTCTGCTTCTCAGATTTTGGTTTTGCATGGCTTCCTGTAGAAGCCTGTTTTTGCACTTTTGTGCTTCCTGTAGAAGCTGTTATCGGGCTTCCTGTAGAAGCCTTGGTCTTTGCTTTTGGGCTTCCTGTAGAAGCCTGCTTCTCACTGATCTTCGGGCTTCCTGTAGAGGCTCGCTTCTCCTTTCCTGTAGTGGTAGGTGTCTTTACTTTTACTTGCTTTGCTGCAGGGGTTTGATCCTTTTGTTTGCTTGTGAGTGCTGAAGAGGTAATTGGGCTGACATGGCCTGCCCCAACTTTGTCTCTTCTGCTTTTTGACCTTATTTCTCTTGCTGACAGGATGGGGGAGTCAGCTTTTTCTTCAGCCTTCTTTTCCTCAGCCACCGCTTCCTTGTCTTCAGTGCTGGAGGAGCCACTATCTTCGATCAACATTTTAATGTCCCCATCTCGTGTTAGATTCCTAAATGACTCCCAGGAGAGGGGAACTTTATATGAGTGCAGTGCATCCTCCACAAGCAATTTTATTAACCCATGATGGGCTATCTGATCAGGGATGCCCTGTCTTAGCTTTGTAGCACACTCCATTAGGGACTGCAGGAGATAATAAGGGATGCTTAGTTTTTGCTCTACAGGAAGGTCAATTCCGTGCCTTAACTCAGTGAGGAGCCAGAAGTGATATGCATACACGATACTGAACCGGCCTTCACAAGTAATATATTTCATAATGTGCAAACTGACTTCGTTCCATGGTGGTGATAGGCTGGTCCTCCTCACCCCGTTTTTATCCTCAGAGAATTCTTCCTCAGGTGGGAAGAACTCCTTCTTTGCTTGCTGGCTCTGCTTCCGCTCTTCTTTATCCCACGGCAGACCCATGGGCAGTTCTGTGATTCGACTTATATGCTCTGGGGTGAGTTGGAGGCTGAGACCTCTGAAGCTTACTGTGGCCAGTGTCTGGGATTTAGGCTTCAATGCCTGCAAGAATTCCTCGGCTACTTCATCATCGTAGCCCTGTAGTTTATCACAAAAAGGCATCCATTGTGCTCTAGTGAAGAGCTCAACCACTGCCGGGTTTCTCCTTAATGTATTTGAATCAGTGGGCTCTCGCCTGATAAACCCACCAGGCATGATGAACACAGTGGTTTTGACCAAAGGCGGTAGATACAAAGGAAATTCGGTCTTATAGACAGAGCATGCAATGAATTCACAGACCACAGTCTAATTATACTGCTATCCTGTAGAAGCGATAGTATAGGCACGGCAATCCAATATTTTTTTATGACCAGACTGTGAATAATGACCTTGCCACCTTTGAAAGCCAATTGCGGAAGGAGTTTCAGGGTTACCTTTTTTCTGCCACCTTTTCTTACGTGAAGACTTCACCTTCCTGTAGAGCTGTGTTCCTGTAGAAACTGCTTCCTGTAGGACTGCGTTCCTGTAGAAACTGTTCCTGTAGGAGCAGTGCGCAGGCTTCGGGGAGAACGGTAGTTGGACTATGGTTGAGGTGCGCTTCACTGGTGTTCAGTCAGCCGAAAGCTTGGCGTATCAACATGCAGAGGTATTCAGAAGAGTTACTCAAGTTTTGAAGTGGAGGTGGATGGATATACGTGCACAATCTAGCCGATTAGATTTTGAATCGGCGCAGCTCGTGGCGCGGAGGGTGAGCTGTCCCCGCCGGACCGTTGGGTGACGTCACCCATCATCCGCCTGCACATTCGCTTGTTGCCACATTCATTCCCACAGATCTGCCGCCGCCCTTTTCGGTTAAACTCGTTTCTCGGTTGACGGGACTGATCTTCACGTGCGTGCTGCGTGTTCCCTTTGTCGTGGCTGCCACCCATCATCTGACTATCCCTTCACTAGCCAACGTGGCCAGTCAACTGGCCTTACGGCCGCTCAACCATTCATTTCTACGCCATGCAAACAAATCAAAGTGATACTCATGCGATTTGATGGAAGGAAGGATTAGAACACTTACCTGCGCGCGTCTGCACATGATTTCCAGTTTTTGGACAACGGATCTACCTACTGCATGTGGCTTACACAGTCCCGGAGGCTCGTGGTTACAGGATGCTGGCGCTGTAGTGGATGCTCTGGTTGCATGCGCCCGTGTGTTGTTTGCAGATGGCTGGGCGATGAATGGTATCCACTCCTGCACGTTTGACTGCTACAGGATTCCCGTGGGGTGCCTTGTAACAGTCTCACCTCCTTGGGTGCATGCTACTTGACAATGGAGATGACCTGCTAATCGCGCTCCCGAAGCTTCTGATGCTCGACATGGACGTGGTATGAGCTCTCAGTGTTCATTTTTCTCTGAGAACTGATTTTTCCATGAGAACTCATTGATCTGGTTTGCTGGTGCAGGGATCTTAGTTGCATGGCGACGAGGATGGTGGAGCAAGGTATCAGCGTCGTGCATGGGCCCAAAAGAGGCTTGCATGCGTCCACACCAACCCGTAGTCATCAGATCTGCTCATGAAACACATTCTGGCTCCTTCTGAGCTTCTACAGGAAGTTTCCTGTAGAAGTACAGAGCTTCCTGTAGACAGGGAGCTCTTCCTGTAGAAATTTGCACCTTCCTGTAGAAAAACTGTGCCTTCCTGTAGAAAGACAGCAGTTTCCTGTAGAAGATTCAAACCATGATAAAATTGCACATACCTTAAAAAACATAAGCGTTCTTGGAGGAGGAGCTTGTGAGGTGTCCTGGCTGCATGAGAAGGACCTTTGACTTTGACTTGAGAGGCTTCCTCTCCTCCATAGAACACCTGCAATCTGCATGCAAATTTCACATAATGACTTATTGATCTTGTTTTTTTTCTGTTTGTTTTTTTCTTCTTCTTTTTTTTTTTTGAAAGATAGCAGGGGCGCCTCAATGAGGTTTTCACCCCTACCTCCTGCCCTAAGCGCCTCAGAGAGGTTTTCACTCAAGGATCTTTATCTCTTTTTCTTTTTTTTTTTTTTTTTTTTTTTTTTTTTGGAAGATAGCAGGGGCGACTCAATGAGGTTTTCACCCCTACCACCTGCCTTGGGCACCTCAGAGAGGTTTTCACCCAAGGATCTTTATTATTTATTTATATATATATTTTTTATTTTTTTTATTTTTATTTTTAGATGTTTCAGGGTGTGCCCAAAGCAGGGGCAGGACCCTTCTCTATGACCAATACTGCCTTCTCCATTGTTTTGATGAACTCTTGTCTTGAGGGAGGCTTCCTGTAGATCTTCAATCGATGCCCATTGACAAGCATGGGAATGGCTTCCTCATCAATGGTTCGAATGAGGACAGATCCATTGTCATGACACTTTTCCACTGAATATGGTCCCAGCCATCTGGTTCTCAACTTCCCCTTGAAATCTTTGTATCTGGAATCATACAACAAAGCCCAATCTCCCGGCTGAAATTGCTTGTCATGGAGATGTTGGTCATGCCACACCTTCCTCTGAAGTTGAACCACTTCTGAGTGAAGGAGGGCCTGCATGTGGTGCTCATCCAGTCCATTCCGCTGCAATAACCTTTCTTGCTGTGCATGGCTGAGATCTAGGTCCAGCTGAGCTGCCATCCTCAAAGTGTTATACTCAAACTCAATGGACAGCAAAGCTTTCTTCCCATAGACCAGCTCATAAGGTGTGAAGCCGGTGGTGGTCTTCCAAGTGGTGTTGTAAGCCCATGTGGCTTCAACCAGGCGATCTGCCCAGTCCTTTCTGCTGCTGCTCACCACTTTAGTCAAGATCCCTTCTAATGCTCTATTGGTGACTTCCACCTGCCCATTTGCTTGAGGATGATAGGGGGTGGAAGTCCTATGCTTGATCTTGTGATGAGCTAGTAGATCTTCAACCAAGTTGGAGGTGAACTGGCTCCCTTGATCGGTCACCAGCTCTCTTGGGTAGCCAAACTTGTAGAAGATGTTCTCTCTTAAGAACTCGACCACCTTCTCTTCTGTTGCTGCTTTGATTGCTTTAGTCTCTGCCCACTTTGTCAAGTAGTCAGTACACACAATGATGTAGGATCTCTGCCTCGAAGAGGGATTGATTGGACCCACAAAGTCCATGCCCCACTTCTCAAATGGCTCAAGAGTCACTTGAGGTTGGAGAGGCATCTCATCCCTTTGGGTCGGTTTCCCCATTCTTTGGCATTGGTCACACTGGCTGACATATCTTCTGACATCTTGATGAAGTGTGGGCCAATAGTAGCCTGCCTGCAGGATCTTGAAGGCAGTTCTCTTTGCTGCAAAATGTCCTCCACAAGGCCCATCATGACAGGTGAGGAGGATGTCAAAGACTTCCTCCTCCCTTACACAACGCCTTAAGATCTGATCGGGGCCAAGCTTGAACAGATTGCCCCCAATCCATGTAAATGAGGCACTCTTTCTGATGATTTTGCTCTTCTCTTTAGAAGAGAGGTGCGGAGGGAACTGAACTGAAACAAGGGTTATGTTGGACACCTAATCCTAAAGGGTTAGTGTGGAATTCGAATGGACAAAAGCAGTCCAAGAGACCTTGGGATCTGAATCCCAAGAGTCACGTATTGTACTATAAATGTGTATCTTATGTTAATAAAAAATGAACTCATTGATTTATCTTTCCTATTGTTTTCCTATCCATGTGTGTTTAACATGGTATCAGAGCCATGATGTGTGGCCTGTAGTTTTGTGCAACTGGTCTGAGCACTAGCCTTTGTCATTCTGACTTGAGCACAGGTCCCAGTCCTCAGAATAGTCGTAACTCCTTTTGTCTGGCACAACCAGCGCTACCTTTGTAACGCCTGTCTGTCATATGCGTTTTATTTCTGAACGCTGGCCTGCTCCACATGTCCTGTCTGAGCGCTGTACATTAATAAAAAAAATAATAATTGTGAATAGCGCTGTCATTTTGAAGCGTTTGCGCTGCCCTTATATCTGCACTGCTCTCTCACTACGCCTCTGGAGACTGCGCCTCTAGAGACTGCGCCCTCAGACCATGAGTACTGCCCCCTCAGACCATGAATAATTGGTATGCGTTTTGATATTGACTGTATTCCCTGGAACGCTGCGTTTCTGCTCCATTACCTTGATGCGTTGAAGCCTCACGTCCATTTGGATTAATCACGTCTTAGTGTCTGTCGATTTCTGAATAGTAGCGGAAAAGAACTTTCCACTTGACACTTTCACTGCATCTTGAATACCACACACCATATTTGCTGGCCTGACATAATATCCTTTGAAAGCCGAGGATTATAGAACGATTCTTCCTCTACAGTCTGACTGTATGGCCCTTATAATCATAAGCAGGAAACAACAATATGTCCTTTGGCAATGTCAAAATCTTTGAGTGCACAGATTTGTAAAGTTGTTCCGCTCTTCCTCCCTGAAAATCAGTGCGACCACAGCCACGTATTAAAAGAGCATCTCCAGTGAAAGCCATTTTCTTGTTTCACCGTGGAACTGCGTTTTTTACTGTGTAATGGTTGACTGCGTTTAATGTATTGAAGCCTGGCTGTTTGAAGCAACGCAAGAAGACTGCGTTTGATGTATTGAAGCCTGTAATGATTGACTGCGTTTTTTATGCACATGGTATCAAAGGGGCGCTCTTCTTTCTGAAACCCTGTCCATTGGGAGTGGCAGCCCTCATATTCGGGCCGAAGAAGCTTCCAGAAATTAAAAAAAAAAAAAGGGTCTTGGCAAGACCGTGAAGAGCTTTCAAGAGGCAGCTAAAGAGTTTGAGACAGAAGTAAAAAAAAAAGAAAGTGAGCGTCCGATGATAGATTTATCAAAAAAATGTCCAGGTCTAGTATTTGATTTTGATATTCCGGGTAAACTTGTATCATCGGAATCAACCAGATAAGTGTTATGTTGAGTGATATATTATTAACTCGTTGTTTATATTGAGATTGTCCGTGTAATTTTTCCTATGCAATGGTAGATTTGATAGAACTGATATAAACATAAGAATGGTGGTTAAATAAAGACTTGCATATCTGAATATGCACGATGATGCCCAATCTCCTTCTGCAAGGCAAATTGTTTCCTCTTCGAAAGAAGACAAGGGCATGACCAGATAAGGGTTCGAGTCTTTTGATTTGAACTTTAGTTACAACAACAAAGAGTTTGCATAGAAATTAAAAGCATTTGCCGCATTGATTTTTAGCAGGAAAATGTCTCTGCGCAGTAATGTCCCACAAATCCTCTTGTGATATTGACGGTAGAAAAAGTCCAATTTTACAGTTTTGCTTGAGACTGTTCTCATCTACATATAAGCCTGAGTTCGGGAAGCTGGTGAAAGGTGAATCTTAACATTTATTATCAAATACATTAGCCGGGTCGCCATGTTAAGCGCGTAACCTTTAAAAGATGCAATTATCAAAAGAAACTTCAATCGAGAGTCAGCATCTAATTCTCCCGAAATCTGGTTGGGGTGCAACGTTTTTTTATACTGGTTGCCAGCACGCGTGACCATATTTCAAATGCTGGATTCTCAGTAAAGAATATACCAAGTTTTGATTGAGAGGAAAGGCAATCAAAGCACCAGCTGTATATTGCTCTTTGTCGTTCTTTGTTTGACCTGTATATTGGAGATTATCCATTTGACCAGGAGACTATGTTTTGTAAATGTGAAACCCCTGCACTAAGTCGAATTGTTGGAAAGTCGAATGCTCTGTATTTTGCACAAGTCCATATCATCTTTGCTGTAGCAGACTCTTTTAGAGATGCCAAGTTGCTTTAATTTGAGAAGACAGTTGGTTCCAGACCTAAAGCAATCTGTCTAAAGTTGGTTCGTGACCTGCATAGGCCAACTTTGTATTTTCTACAGCGACTTCCATAAAGAATGATCTAGCCCCAAGGCTACAAACTTGTATTTTCTGTGGTTGTTTCAGTTGAGCAACATATCTATTGTATCTGTGTTGGAAGGACTTTGAGCCTCTCATTCTTGCTGTGAAATTTCTACAGAATTTAAAGAACAGAAAGTCTGGTGAATTTTGACAATTTCAAGATATCTCTGGTTGATTTTTTCCCTTTAAGCTATAGGGCTCTCTTGTGCAACTTGAAGATATTTAGCAGCTTACATTTTTCTGTGAGATTTGGAGATTTTTAAGGTGTAGAAAAATGGCTAAGCTTGAAAGAATATTAGAATTATTGAGAACTCTAATCATGTCCACTGCTAACAGCACAGTAAAAATTAACAAAGCCTCTCTTTCAGACATTCAAACATGTCTGCAATATGCACAAGAAAAGATAGAGTTTTTGCAGCTTGAGACAAAGCTACAGCAAGAAGAATTAAAAATAAGGAGTCATTCTGAACCTGTTTCTGTTCAGAACAATGAAGCAGACTCCCATAAACTGCAAGTCAATATTGTTCAAGTTCATTCAGATCCAGTACCCGATAAAGCAGCAAAGTTACATGCAGATGCAGAAACTCAGTCTGCACTTCCCAAGCCCATCATCAGACCTTGGGAACAGCTTGTCCACAACAAGCATAGAACTGGTCTTGGATATGACAAGGACTTGTCCTTTCATATTCCAGACTATGCCAAGCCCATTCAGTTTCAGAGTACTGGATTCATTTATGACAGTTCACCTGCTCCTCATGACAGCTCACCTTCAGCTGTTCCAGATTCTGCCCCTCTTCCACAGCAACAACAACAACAACAGATTGAGAAATGCCAACACTGTGATCGAGTTGGCCATCTGAAAGATCACTGTTTTGATCTTCATCCATGTAAGCACTGTCATAAAACTAGCCATTCTTCACACAGATGCTTCAAAAACAAACGTCCTGCAAGAACAAAGATTCATCTAGGATGGATCGCTTCTTGGCAATGGGCATCAACAGCCAAGAAGATATTCCAAACACATGTCAGAACTTGTTCCAGAGTATTGAACATTCTTGTAGTTGAGTTTTCTCCATCTTCTCACCTTGTACCTGACAGGGGGGAAAATGATGGTCATCTACAAGCTTCAAAGTCACATCAAGCGAGCCTGACCCACAACCTGCCACACCAGTTTCAGAGTTGTAGCCAGAGACAAAGATGCCTGAACATGCCTTCAGTTGGCAATCTGGGACACTTCCTCTAGTAGAAGACTCCAGCTTCTTGCCAGTTTTGGAAGAATTCCAGAAATTGTAGAGTTGTTGGTCATCCTTAAACCATCACAGATTGAGAACACTTCCTCTAGCAGAAGACACCAGCTTCTTGCCAGATTTGGAAGAGTTCAGGAATTGCATTAAGCATTCCAGAGTTGTTGGTCATCCTTAAACCATCACAGATTGAGAACACTTCCTCTAGCAGAAAACTTTAGTTTCTTGCCAGTTTTGGAAGAGTTCCGGGAACTGCACTAAGCGTTCCAGTGTTGGTGGTCATCCTTAAACCACCGCCCTTCTTTTTACCAACATTTCATAGAGCACATTCAGCCTAGTGCTGCCATGCATTTTTGCACATTTTGTATTACAGCTCTTTTCTTGGACTCATACATAACCCTTCGGATTAAGGGGGGGAATGTTGGACACCTAATCCTAAAGGGTTAGTGTGGAATTCGAATGGACAAAAGCAGTCCAAGAGACCTTGGGATCTGAATCCCAAGAGTCATGTATTGTACTATAAATGTGTATCTTATGTTAATAAAAAATGAACTCACTGATTTATCTTTCCTATTGTTTTCCTATCCATGTGTGTTTAACAGCTATATCAGCAAACCATGGAGAGAGTACTGAGATAGCAAACAGATGCTCATCAGGCATCTGGTCATCCACCGTCCCATCTTCATCTGCAGACAAATCCAATCTAGACAAGAAGTCAGCAACAACATTTTCTCTCCCTGGTTTATCAACAATGGTTAGATCAAACTGCTGCAATAAAAGTAACCATCTAATAATACGAGCATTCACATCTGGTTTATTCATCAAATATCTAATAGCAGCATGGTTAGCATGTACAAAAGTCTGGTAACCAGTAATATAATGTCGAAACTTGTTCAGTGCATGAACCACAGCTAAGAATTCCTTCTCGGTTACAGTGTAATTCAGCTCTGCTTTGGACAAGTTTTTGCTAACAAAGTATTATGGAAGTTTTTTCTCAACTTGTCCTAAGGCTGCACCTATGGCTCTGTTCGAGGCATCAGTGTGGATGTGGAAAGGTAGGGCCCAGTTTGGACCTCTCAGGATTGGAGCTGACACTAACTTGTCTTTTAATTCATTCAAACTCTTCTGACAATCGTCAGTCCAATTAAACTCCACATCTTTTGCCAACAGACCAAACAATGGTGAGGCTAACTTGCTGAAGTCCTTAATGAATCTCCGGTAGTATCCTGCTAATCCCAAGAAACTCTGGACATCCCTTACTTTTTGAGGAGGTGGAACCCTCTTGATGAGAGCAATTTTGTTAGGATCCACCTGCAATCCTTGGGAAGAAATGGTATGGCCTAGCACGGTCCCTTCAGTCATTAGGAATTCACATTTCTCAGGGCTAAGGGACAAGTTCATCTCGACGCACTTGGTTAGGACCTTTCCCAAGTTGGACAATGCCTCCTTGAAGTTGGCCCCATAAGGAGTAAAGTCATCCATGTATATTTCCACTGCATCATGGACCAACTCCGAGAAGATGCTCAAGACAGCTCTCTGAAAAGTAGCAGGAGCATTGCATAGCCCAAAGGGAAGGACTCGGTAGGCAAAGGTACCCCATGGACAAGTGAAGGTGGTCTTATCTTGGTCTTCCGTGTTGATTTGGATTTGATTGTACCCGCTAAACCCATCCAGGAAAGAGAAGAACTTCTTTCCTGCCAGTCCATCCAACACTTGATCTATGAAAGGTAGAGGGAAATGGTCTTTCTTGGTAGCTTTGTTCAGCTCACGGTAATCTACACAGATCCTCCACTTCCCATTCTTCTTGGGAACCAACACTAGAGGGGACACCCATTCACTATCTGAGATCGGGTAGATGAATCCGGCATCCAACAATTTTTGCAACTCTTCCTTGACAATGTCCTTAAGGGCTGGATTCATTCTCCTCTGGGGTTGCCTAACTGGTTTACAATCCTCTTTGATGTATATATGATGGGTACAGACCGAGGGATGGACGCCTTTCATCTCCTTATAGCTCCAAGCAAAAGCATCTAAGTGGCTGGCCAATAGGCTACACAACTCCTTCTCCTGGGAAGGAGATAGGGAGGAGCTGATCTTTAATGCTCTCTCAGGGCCGAACTCCACACTTTTGACTCTGGGAGTGACAGGGCTGGTTGTACAAAGGTCCACTAAGGTGCTAGCTTGGGCATCCTCCACCAACTTCTCTAAAGATAGTGCACTGGAAGGTGGATTCTGGATCAGGGTCTCAATCAAATCATCCTCGGTAGGAGAATTTCTTCTAGTGGTATCTAGGGTGCACAGAGGTGCAGAGTAAACCTCGTCTTCCTCTCTGTCCTCCAACCAGAGTGGTAAATCATGCTCTAAAGAAGGTTGGGCAGGAGGGTATAGGACTAGCTGCTTGGACATGGGACCATTTTTGATGGTCATGTTTCCTGCCCGACAACTTATGTAAGCATCTACAGTAGCTAACCAAGGCCTTCCCAAGATGAGAGGATATCCAGTAAGCTTGGCCTTTGGTTGCAGAACCAGGAAGTCTGCAGGGTATTCCCAAGAATCAATAGAGACCAAGACATCCTCCACAATCCCTTCGGGTGTCACGGTGGAGCGATCTGCTAATTGCAGTACTGTCGAGGTCTTCCTCAAGGAACCCTGAAGATTGAGTTTAAGTATGGTATCCCTGGTCATCACATTGATGGCCGCCCCCAGATCAATCAAGGTGTGGGGGATAATGGTGCCATTGATGTGAACATCTACTACAGGACTTCCAGGACCTAGGTACTTTGGGCAGATGACTTGTCCTAGCATAAGGTCAGACAACTGTCCTATGGCATTGATAGTTGAGGCATCTTTCTTCCGTCTGCCTGGGTGTTTGAAACACTTCTCCTTAACCAGCTTGTTATATATTGGCACATCCTTGATGGCTTGGAGAAGTGGGATTTTTACACACAACTGCTTGAGCTCACCCAAAAGCTCATCTTCTTCTGGGTTAGGTTGTGTGGTGGCTGTTAGTCTCTCAGGAAAGGGTGGAATAGGCTTTGGTTCACTCTCCTGATGGTTTTCCTCATCCTCTGGGGGAGGAGGTTGGCGATCTGGAAGAGTCTTTCCAGATCTAAGATTGATCTCCTGGATCTCCACAGCATAGGTAGGGCATGAGGTCTCCCCAGTATATACCTGCTGAGCCTGTCTATTGTTGGGGTTCGGGTTCGGTTGAGCAGGCATCTGAGGTTGCCTTGGAGGAGCAGGAGGTAAAGGCTGAGGTTGAACTGGTGGTGGAGGCAAAATGGCAGGAGGAGTGTTGTATTGGGGCCTCCACCCCGACTGAGGAGCACTCCATTGAGGCTGCGACTGGGTATGTGAGTGATATGGATGAGAAGTAGGTTGAGTAGGGTACTGAGGTGGATAAGACCATGGAGGAGGCATGGACCAAGAAGGATGATCAGGGGGACCCCAGGAAGGCATGGGAGTCGAGTGGTTGGGGTTGTAATAAGCTTGAGATGCCCCTTGCATCCCCTGCTGATAAGGTCTAGATCCTTGAGGCCTCCTTTGGTTGATGAAGTAGAGAGGTTCAGTGGGGGCTTCGGTTCCTTGGTACATGGCTTTAAACCCAGGTAAGGTTGGACACTGATTTGTTGGGTGGTCCTCCTCACAAACGAAACACACTTCAACCGAATGCAATGGACATTCGTTCTTAGGGTGTCTTCTGGTGCACCTAGGACAGAAGACAGCCAAGGCTCTCTCAGCTTCTTCTTTCTTCTGCTGGATCCTGAATGTGTCCAGCTGCATGGCAATGGTCTGTCTCACCTCACTCTTAAGATCTTCTAATTGGTTTGTAAACTCATGTTTGGAGAAAGGGACACCGGTGGAGAGGAGATTTCCTCTACCTCATTTTCTAGCTGCCCTGGAATGATTTCGAAACATAGTCTTGATGTCCTCATAAGGCAGTTGGTAAATGTCCCCCCCCAGCTAACATGTGAAGGGTGTCTAAGAGATCTTCAAAGACTCCTCGGAGTAGAACCAACTTGAGGGATTCAGGGTCAAGTGTGCACCTGGCCCGTTTATAGCTAAGTTGGAACCTCTCCTCATAATCCTCTAAAGACTCATCATTCCCCATGGTCATTCGAAAGATCTCTCCCTTGGTTTCCTTGGACCTACAATAATCCCTATACTTGGTATTGAAGGCTTGCTGCATCTGAGCCCAAGTAGCGATGTTATTCCCAGGTAATCCTATGAACCAGAGTAGTGCTGCATCCTTAAGAGTGGAAGGGAAAAGCTTCAGCTTTTGCTCATCTTCAGTATAGTCATAGGTTCTACAAAGGACAGCAAACTCAAACAAGAAGGTATCAGGATCCTCAGTGGTCAGTCCATGGAAGTGAGGCAAGGCTGAGGGGCTAATGTTTTTCATTTTCATATCTCCATTGGTCTCTCGGATGGGGAAAGCTCCTTCTATTCTCTCATCTTCTCTCCTATTATCAGCCATGGCTTCAGATGGAGTGGTTTCTAACTCTTCTTCTTCTATAGGGTCTTGGTATATCTCAGGATGTTCACCTATAGGTTCCTCTGGGTCACTGTCACCAAAGAAGAGAGAAGGGTGACTCAGTGATGTGGTGGGGGTGTTTGGTAGGAATTTGCCTAATCTATCTCGGTTCCTACGAGGCATGAAATGGAAAGGACTTTTCTTTTTTGAGTGCTTTTGCTTTTTCTTTGGTACCTGCAAAACTGAGACAAAGTGATCTACAACTAACTATATTGCTCAAATGAAATTGCAGAATTGGAAAGCTAATCTAGGAAAGCAAGAAATATTAGTCTAGGAAAGCAGGAAATATTAATCTAGGAAAGCAGAAATGCTAATCTATGAAAGCAGGAAATGCTAATCTAGTAAAGCAGGAAATGCTAATCTATGAAAGCAGGAAATGCTAATCTAGGAAAGCAGGAAATGCTAAGCTACTTTTACAGAATGGAAACGAAATAAACTACTGAGCAGAAGTAAGAGTACGAAAGTAGAAGAAAAGCAACAATTACTAATACTCTGACGCTTCCCCGGCAACGGCGCCAAAAAGATGGTGAGCTCCAGTATTGTAGCAATAATGCTACAACTCCTGGGGCTTCCTGTCTCTCATTTTATCAACCCAGTAGTTCGTACAAACTTGGAAGCGACGGTGCTGTATGCACAAGTACTAGCTCTTGTCGCAGCTGTCACTTTGTCAGCTGGCACAAGTCCGCTAGGGCTCAAGCCAACTTCTATAGGCTCTCAGAAGAAGCTTGCTAATTGATGGACGAAAACTATTCTCAAAGGAAAACTACTCTACTTGACAAAATGGACTGAAAGCAAATCAAAGCATGTAAACCTAGGAAACCCTAATTTAACTAGTCTAACCTTTACAATGCAAAACATGTGAATGAAACTTCTACCAATGCTGTTGTTACCTCTAATAAGTGTAAATGCATGGATCTAAACTACTTGCATCATGAAAGATATGTTTTTGTATTTTTCCCTTAAGTGTGTGGAATGATTGTGATTTTGTGCTAACTAGGGTTTGATTGTGCAGATGGGATGGAGAAGGAAGGAAAGCGTGGGACAGGTTGGGAAGGCTAGGAGAGGTCCCTAGGGATCCTTAACATCCATCCACAGAGGTTCCTCGCATTCAGATGCTCAGCAACCGAGAGAGTGGCCTCCTACAGGATGGCTGCAGGGGATCCTACAAGATACTCTAGTTTCTACAGGATGTCTACAAATGGCTACAGGATGACCTACCGTGAGTGTTTGGCGTGATGGAGGGATGATGAAATGGTAGAGGGAGATGTGTAAGGTAGGAATGAGGCTAGTGATGGCTGTAGAAGTGGAAGAATAGGATGGGAAGTGAGTGTAGGGAGTAGGTTGGAAGGTAAAGGGCTATGTCAACGAAAGGGCTAGAGAATGGAAGTACGTGAGGAGTGGAAGACTTTGGGAGATGACAGAGTAGAGCAGGGGTCAAAGATGTGTTTGCATGCGTGATCAAGATGGAGGACGAAGTAATGGAATGAGACAAAGCAGTGTAAATTGAACAAATGCTTGTGACTATCACCAAACCGAAGATGCATCACCCTAAACTACCTGTGCTTGTAAATTCAATGAACAACAATCTAAACGCGAAGGAGAATGTGCATGAAGCCGTGGTAAAGGAGTGTGGTGCAGGTGTGAATCATGTGACAGCATCTAACATAACGTGACTGTGTTTGCAGCAATCATGGAATAAAGAAATGCGTATTTTTGGTGGTTAGTCATGGACTTCACTCCAATCCCAGATGAGGTGGCAGTGAGCCTTAACAACCTTTTTTTTGGAGCTCCAATCGATTATATCTATCCTCTGCTACGCTAAGCAAGTCGAAACAAATTCACCATAAGCAACTCCTATCTAACTCATGAAAAAGACCAACTTAACAACCTGTAATTCGAATTGCATGTGCAAATGAAAAGCTCAAAGTGCTGAAATGAAATGGAAACAACACTACAGCAGAGGGGATCTATGGCTCTCAGGTTGGGCCCTAACCTGAGAGCTATAGTCTCCTTAAGAAAACTCAGAACTAGATCAGAATTTGCCTTCTTTATTCATAATCTGATGTCATGCCAAATTGGCTTACAAAAAGGAACAAAAACTGAGCTGTGCTCGAAAATTACAATAGAAATACGAGAGTTTCAACAACCTATCCAAGGCTAAGGCCTCTACACTTATACAAAAACGATGATCCAACAAGTGTCCTTGATTTTAGGAGCTCGGTTGTCCAACTAGAGTTTAACTGCTGATCCTGTAGGATGGTCATAACTGCTGTTCCTGTAGAACAACTGGCTACTTCTAAGCTCGGAGGGGAGATGGATTGGAGCTCGGAGTTCTTGGTGGGAATCACGAGGAATGTCCCCAAGACCGTGGACATCCTCTCCTAAAAGTCAACATTGCCACCTCATTGTCTCCTTGTCTCCTTTTTCGTTGTCTTTTGCTCCCTTTTAATTCCAAAACCTGGAATCACAATGCATTAGTCACGTAGATAGAGTGCCTACCCTTCTTCCTACAAACAACATGAATAAACTAAGAAATGCATGCATAAGCAGTAAAAAATGAACGGTTTGAGCAAGTAGAATAGGCCAAAATGAGCCCAAATTGTACCAAAATTGGGGCTCATCACTCGGTCGGTCAGATTTTAAGGAAAATGGCTAAGTGTCGAAGGCAATTGAACTTGTGCAGACTCACATTGTGATCATATACTTATAATACTTGATGACGAGACAACATATACCACTATGACGACAAGACAAAACATGACATTGATGGGATTGTCTTAGAGCTAAGAGCAACAAGCATGACACTTGTGATAGACCTTCGGACGACCGTGACGACAATTGGGTGACATTGCTTACAACTTTGTGTGTGATTACGACAAGATTTCACATAGCAAAGATAACCCATACACACAAAGATAAACTTTCAAACTCACTAGAATAAGTTTGCAAACATGAAAAAGCAATCAACATGCCAAAAGAAGATCGTCGATCAAACAAGAAAAAGGTTGGAAATACTTCACAAGAGCTCATGGGCTGAGCTCGAGTGTTTGCGACCATCAAAGGAAAAACCAAAGGAGGCTCCAGAATTTGGATGCAAGCCAAAATTTTGGAGGGTCTTGTAGTTGCTAAAACACTTGGTGACACACTGGTTGAATACCAGCTTTTCTATGTTTTGTTCATTTTCAACACAGGGCCTTGGCCTTTCGAGAAGTATTTATTCATTCTACAGATCACTTCGATTTCCCCACTTACCTCATGGACAGACAAGGTTCACCTTATACCGACTCAGTTGAACATAACATAATAATTCAACTAGATTGTAGTGTTTCAAAGCAAGAAGGGTAATTTGGCTCGCAGGCTTAAGATTTTTAGAGTATAAGTTTTTCATCTGTGGTGTTGCTCTGCTGCGAGGAGGCTTGGATAGTACCAGAATGGAGTCACGCTGGAACACAAACATTTCTCCACTACTAGTGAGCCTAGACAACACCACGGTGGGGTTGCTTGCTTCACCTCTCTATGCAGGAAGCCTTTCTCTTCTTTCACCTTTGTTATTTTTTGTAAGAGTATTGTGCATAGGCAGTTATTTATTTTTTTGGTGCAAAAGAGGGATCCAAAATTATTGAGAGAAAAAGAGGTTCTTCCTTCAAAGAAGCATGTGAGACCTTGATTCCAGTTTTTTTTTTTTATATTTCCCCTTCTCTGTTTCTACTGGTTGGTTAATCTTGAACACACAGAGTAGAAAACTGAGTATAGGTGTGAGGCTTTCTGATCCGAATCGGATCCATAAATGACTGTCAAAGAACCGTGACTAAATCAAGTCGAACAAATTTCGAATGAAATCCAAAACAACAATAAAAAACACCCTGAACCAGTGGCCATGGAAGCCAGTGTTGAATGATGAGGACCTCGGTCAAAGCGCACTGACCGAGGCCCATGGAGACTGCGTAGGAGGTCGATGTAGTCCCTGGAAGCCCTGGAACGGGAAAACGAGCTGGTTTTCGATGCGCATCATTGGGTGAACAGGGCTGAAATGGTAGAGCCTTAAGCACTCAGTCACATTTGGAGGTAGAGGACCGTGGGAAAAGAAACGTAAAGCGCCATTGTATGAAGGTGGGACCCACAACCTGGAAATCGACGGTTTGATCGGGGCGCCCTTGAATGGTAAGAGGGTTTGGAGAAAGCAGAGCGATCACCCTCAGTGATCAATGCATGGCAGCGGAGGTGAGAGAAAAGCCGTCGTGATCGTTATCGGTCGAGCAAGTCAACCGTGCTCGATGTGCGTATGACGTTGGATCTGGAGGAGCCTAGATCGGACCGCTAAAATCGCGCCCGATAGATAGAAGCAGAATCGACAGGGAATTAAGCCACAATTTAAGGGGATTTGGAATCTGTTGACTCCCATGATGGAGAAAGGATGTATCCATGACATAACCGAAGAAACAAATCGACGAACAGGCTGGCGCTATTCCGATGGAGACACGTGGTTACTTTCTGAGCGTTCATGTTGACGCCGAACAGGGAACTCCAAGCACACAGGCGGGAGAGGAACAGAACAGGCATGGAGACTGAATGGCTAAAGCTGTGAACAGAGACAGTTGAACAGAGATTCAAGGAGAGAGCGAAGATTCCAAGCGACCAAGAGAGACATTGAACAGTGAACCCTGAGAGGAGGACTGAAGCACAGAGAGCAGTAAAGCCAAGCAGAGGAGACAGAGGGTCGAGCTGACCACAAGCAGCATCGAGCACTAGAGAGCTTGAAGAATCAAGTCTTCCCATAGAGGAATCTATTCGGATTGAGCATCATAGTTGGCTCTTTCCACTGTAGACAGAGGGTCACAGAGCTGGTAGGAAGTACAAGAGTCTGTGTACTCCGAGTGGCTTGGGGAATCCAAGAACAACCCTGCCAAGCAAAATCTACTTCAGGAGAACTCATATTGAGTCCCTGTATGGTAATTTCTCTGCTAAAAGACACAATAAAACAAGGCCACCACTGAAGCTGGACCGGAGATGTAGCCCTAGAGAATAGGGTGAACTCCTTATTAAAACTGCTTGTGTCCTTGTGTTGCTTACTGTATTTCTCTGTTGTCTTTCCATTTATTTTCTGTGTATTGGCAATCTGATTGATTTGTTGTTTCAATAACACAGAACACACACCAGCACATGGGTCTGTAATACCTTTTGTTCAATAAATATTCAACAGAGGTCACTCATAGGGTGATTATCAGATCAAGTGGTATCAGAGCTTTATGCTGTAAGGTTAGACAAGATTGTGTTGGTTTAGTTGTGAATGCTCACTAGATCAAAGCTCAAATTAGGAAAAGGAGATTTTGTGGAAACTAATCCTGAAATTGGGAGAGTCTATTCTCGAAAGACAATGTCATAAGAAGGTTCTATAGGGCTAGACCCTCAATTCCTAGAAAGTTTCCTAGCTATATAGTCTATGGTAGAAGAAATGTATAGGGACTTTAGAAAGCATAAGGGTGAAGATTCATTGGGCTCTAAGCAAGATAAAGAAGAAGATGAATCTCATTCTCATGACCACTCAAAAGGAAAGGGAAAAGAAGAAAGCTTACCTACACCTCCTAGTAGCCCCGTGCATAATAAGAAAGCATCTTTGATTAAGTTAGATGTTAAATTTGATTTGCCTATATATGATGGAGAGCTAAATGTTGAAAAGTTGGACAATTGGATTAGACAAATTGATGTGTATTGCAGAGTACAAAATATAGACTCAAACAAGAGTAAGATTCAGCTGGCAAGCCTACGCCTAGGGGGCACTGCCTTGGTTTGGTGGGAAGGCAGAACCCAAGCTGATATGAGGAAGCATGGTAATACCATCTCTGTTTGGAGTGAATTTGTTACTGTAATAAAAAAGCAGTTCTATCCATTGGCCTACATGCAACAAGCCATGATGAGTTGGCAAACTCTTTGGCAGTTGAAAGGGAAAAGTGTACAAGGGTATACTCAAGAGTTCCGAAAGAGAGCATTGATGTTGGATATTTCATTAGTCTCACCGGAAACTCTTTTGAAGTACATTGGTGGTCTACACAGCTACATGAGGCATACCATCCTCATGTTTAATCCCACTATTTTAGATGAGGTATCTGTACAAGCTACTCATCTAGAAACTAGAGGAAAGAATGGAAATCCAGAAGTTGGGGGACCATCCCAACCCACTGTAAGCAAGAGCAAGGAGAAAAGAAAGTAGAAGTGGAAAGTAAGGAAGGCTAACATTGCACAGAAAGGCAAAGCTTCATGCACTCTCTGTAAAAAGGAGGGGCATGATGATGAGCATTATTGGATTCTGCATCCATAGCTGATACCTAAGAAGTCCGAGGGCAAGAAGAAGAAGACTGTTGCGGCTATTCAGAAAGATTTAGGGTCAGACTCGGGAGTTGAAACAATCATTGCAGCCATAGGTATAAAAGGTAAGAATTCTGAAGCATCTACTAGTAATTCTGCTCAATCTGTTATTGATGAAGAACATGAGAGAAAAAGGCATGAGCTTTTCCATATTCGAGTTGTTTCCGAAAATCAAAAGATTGATACTTTGTTTGATAGCGGCTCACAAGTTAATCTGATTTCTGAAGCAATTGCAAAGAAATTGGGATTAGTAACTACACCTCATAAGAAGCCATACCCATTAGGATGGTTGAATGATAAAGCACAACTACAAGTGACTAGATAGTGCAAACTCAAGTTTTCTTTTGGCTCAGCATTTGTAGATGAGGTTGTTAGATACAATTCCTTTGGATATATGTGGAATTGTTTTAGGAAGTCCTTACTTGTATGATAGAAAGGCTATTTTCTATAAAGCCGAGAACAAGTATCTACTTGTTAAATATGGAATCGAATACTTTGTAAAAGCTCATCAGCTCAAGAATAATCATACTCTCATAAACTTAGGACAAATGGAAAGAATGACAAATTCATGCAAACAATTCTTACTAATGGTTGTAAAGGAAAAGAAAACTGATAAAACCAACGTATTTGAGGGCTGTAATTCTGATCAACAAGCTGGTATAGAAAAGATTGTTTCAGAGTATGATGTCTTCTTTTAAGAACCTCAAGGTCTGCCACACAAAAAGGGAATAGTACATGATATTATTTTGCAGCAAGATGTTCCTTTGCCTAACATTGGGATGTACGGGTTATCTACTTTAGAGAATGCTGAAATCAAGAAGCAGGTGCAAGAGTTGCTCGAGAAAGGGTTCATTAGGCCTAGCACATCACCATGTGGGTCACCAATCGTTTTGGTGAGGAAGAAAGATGGCTCATAGAGAATGTGCATTGATTACCGAGCACTAAATAAGATAACAATCAAAAATCGTTATCCCCTTCCTCACATAGATGATCTTTTAGATCAATTGAAGGAAGTTGTTTATTTCACCAAGCTAGATTTGCATAGTGGATACCATTAGGTTAGAGTTGCAGAGCAAGATGCATGGAAGACTGCTTTCAAAACAAAGCAGGGATTGTATGAATGGTTGGTTATGCCTTTTGGCTTGACCAATGCCCCTGCTACTTTCATGAGATTAATGAATGATGTACTCAAACCTTTTCTTGATGATTTTGTTATTGTGTATTTGGATGACATTATGATTTTTAGTAAAACGTGGGAAGAACATTTAAATCATGTTAAGCAGACATTAGATGTTTTGAAAAGAGAAAAACTTTATGTTAAACTCTCCAAATGTGAATTTGGAAAAACCTCTCTAAATTATTTGGGTCATATAGTAGGGGGAGGTGAATTGAAAATAGATCCCTCTAACGTGGCAGTCATTGTAAACTGGCCTAAACCCAAGTCTGCTACAAAAGTGAGAAGCTTCTTAGGAGTAGTATAGTATTGGAGGAAGTTCATTTCAAAATTTTCCTCAATTGTAGCTCCCTTACATGCTCTGACAGGATTGAACAAGGTGTTTCAGTGGGGAGGCAAACAGAAGAAAGCCTTCGACACCTTGAAAGAAAAAATTAGTACAACACCCATACTAGCACTGCCAGATCTACAAAGACCATTTGAGATCCAAATTGATGCCGGTGACTATGCGATGGGAGCAGTGTTGACACAACACAGTAAACCCATATGTTATCATTCTGAGACTTTTAATCCTGCAGTGGTTAACTATCCTACCTATGATAAGGAATTGTATGCATTAGTTCAGAGTGTGAAAAAGTGGAAACATTACTTAATGGGAAAAGAAACAGTAATACACACTGATCATCAGCCACTTCAATACCTACACTCCCAAACTAAGTTGCAACAATTAAGAAATTACAGATGGATGGCTTTTCTACAACAATTTCATTTAGTCATCAGATATAAAAATGGCATACATAACAAGGTTGCAGACATGTTATCTAGACCCATTATAAATGCATCTACCATACTTAAGCATAATTCTGTGCTGCATGAAAGCTACATAGAATAGTATGCTCACGATATGGAATTTAAGGATGTATATGTAACTTTGAGTCAAGGCAAAAGAGTAGAAGTATTGGACTATCATGTGAAAGACCTACTCTTATATCATTGTGGGAAACTCTGCATTCCACAAACTGAGAGAGCAAAGATAATTAGGGAAGCACACACTTCTCTGATATCAGGCCACTTTGGGGTAAGTAAAACAGTTGCACAGCTGCAAAGGTTCTGCTATTGGCCAAGAATGAGTGAGATAGTTTCTAGATATGTAAAGGGATGTGCTATGTGTGCTAAAAGCAAGCCCAACAACAAAAAACTAGGCTTGTACACTCCATTTCCAGTTCCTTCTCACCCTTGGGAAAGAATTTCCATGGATTTTGTTCGAGGACTGCCTAAATCTAGGAAAGGTCATGATTATCTATATGGTGTTGTTGATAGGTTCAACAAAATGTGTATTTTGATACCCTGTAGTAAACAGATTACAGCTGAACAAACTGCAAAATTATTCTTTGAACATGTATGGGTTCATTTTGGATTACCCACTTCTATTATATCTGATCAAAACACCCGATTTGTGGGAAAGTTTTGGTCCAGTCTATGGGAACTAATGGACACCAAATTAAAGAAAAGCACAACTTTTCATCCACAAACAGATGGCTAGACAGAAGTAGTTAACATGACAGTGATCCAGTTACTGAGAGGATATTGCAGCAAACACCCTAAGCTTTGGGATGAACACTTGTGTTATGTGCAGCATGCTTACAATAGAGCCAAACACTCTTCTACCCAGAGATCTCCTTTTGAGACTTGCTTTGGTTTCATACCAAGGTCTCCCTTGGATTTTGTCTTTGGTAAAGATACCATGGTTGATGGACACAGTGATGTGGACAGAGCACCTAGGTTCATTGAATAGATCTAGGAGATCCACCAGGCAGTATAGGAACAACTGGAAAAGAGCTAGGACAAGTACAAGGCTAGGCACGATAAGCATCAGATGGAGCATAGTTTTTAAGTAGGAGACCAAGTCTGGCTATATATCGGCAACGACAGGATGCAAGGTGAAGGCAAGAAGCTAAAACCTATCAGGTATGGACCCTTTAGGATACTTGAGAAGATTGGTGAAAATGCTTTTCGCCTTGATCTGCCATCTTACATGCACATCTACTCAGTCGTGAATGCAGATTGCTTGAGGTTGTTTGAACCTTCAATGATTGAGGACCCTGAAGAGAAGATTCAATTGCCTTCTGTTGATGACCTGCTACCTGAACATCTTAATGAGTTGCAGGAAGACACAGTGCTGGATAGGAAGGTAAGGACGATGCGTAGTGGATAGGTGGAATACCTCAGGATTGGGCTTAAAGGTTCGAAGCCGAACAATGCAAAGTGGATCGAGATTGGACAAGTGAGATAGCAGTTTCCTCACTTAGTCGATGCTTGAAGAAAACCAACTTTTGGTGGTCCAAAATCTTTTCAGTAGGGAGGTCGTGATCTGAATCAGATCTATAAACGACTGTCAAAGAACCGTGACTAAATCAAGTCGAACAAATCTCGACTGAAATCCAAAACACTAATCGAAAACACCCTGAACCAGTGGCCATGGCAGCTGGTGTGGAACGACGAGGACCTCGGTCAAAGCGCGCTGACCGAGGCCTATGGAGACTGTCCAGGAGGTCGATGTAGCACTTGGGAGCCCCAGAATGGGAAAATGAGTTGATTTTCGATACGCATCACTGGGCGAACAGGGCTGAAATGGTAGAGCCTTAAGCACTCAGTCACGTTGGGAGCCAGAGGACTGTGGGTGGAGAAACATAAAGTGCCATCGTATGAAGGTGGGACCCATAACCTGGAAACCGACAGTTTGATCGGGGCACCCTTGAACAGTAAGAGGTTTTGGAGAAAGCAGAGCGATCACCCTCAGCGATCGAAACGTGGCAGCAGAGGTGAGAGAAAAACCGTCGTGATCGCGCATTATTAGTCAAGCAAGTCAACCGCACTTGACGTGCATATGATGTTGGATCTGCAGGAGCCCAGATCAGACAGCTGAAATCGCGCCCAATAGACAGAAGCGGAATCGATAGGGAATTAAGCAGCGATTTAATGGGATTTGGAATCCATTGACTGCCACAGTGGAGAAAGGACGTATCCACGACCTAACTGAAGAAATGAATCGATGAACAGGCTGGTGGTGTTCCGATGGAGACACGTGGCTACTTCCTGCGTGTTCATGTTAATGCCAAACAGGGAACTCCAAGCACGCAGGTGGGAGAGGAACCGAACAGGCATGGAGACTGAATGGCTAAAGCCGTGAACAGAGACAGTTGAATAGAGATTCAAGGAGAGAGCGAAGAGTCCAAGCGACCAAGAGAGACAGTGAACAATGAACCCTGAGAGGAGGACTGAAGCACAGAGAGCAGTAAAGTGAAGCAGAGGAGACAGAGGGCCGAGCTGACAGCAGGCAACATCGAGCACCAGAGAGCTTAAAGAATCAAGCCTTCCCATAGAGGAATTTGTCCAGATCGAGCATCATATTTGGCTCTTTCCACTGTAGACCGAGGGTCACAGAGCTGGTAGGAAGTACAAGATTCTGTGTACTCCGAGTGGCTTGGGGAATCCAAGAACCACCCTGCCAAGCAAAATCTGCTTCAGAAGAATTCATATTGAGTCCCTGTATTGTAATTTCTTTGCTCAAAGACACAATAAAACAAGGCCACCACTGAAGCTGGACTGGAGACGTAGCACTGGAGAATAGGGTGAACTACTTATTAAAACTGCTTGTGTCTTTGTGTTGCTTACTGTATTTCTCTGCTATCTTTCCATTTATTTTCTGTGTATTGGCAATCTAATCGATCTGTTGTTTCAATAACACAGAACACACACTAGCACATGGGTCTGTAATACCTTTTGTTCAATAAATATTCAACTGAGGTCACTCATAGGGTGATTATCAGATCACTTTCGAAAGTGGACATGGGTTCATTGTTCGATTGAAAGTTTCTTTACAAAAAGATCATACTTTCCATTGAGAAGTCATCGGCCAAAAGTTGCAACCAAGAAGAAAGAAGACAAACGCGAGACTATCCAAGTGCTGTAGTGTCACAAGACTTTTTGACTTCAGCCACATACTCATTTAGAAACTAGAACATAGTGCAGGCACTACACTTATTTGCACAGTGCAAACAAATGGAAAACTCAACATGAAAGGAAAAACAATATGAGAGGAAAGGTGTACAAAAGAAGCAAGCAAAACTAAAAGACAAGAAAGAAAAATGGTCAACGCAAACAGGATGTACAACCAGAATAAGAAAACCATGACATATTGTGAGTACAAAACGAGTGCAAGGAAAGGAAAACTAAGATTCAACTAATCCTACTCCTATTCTAACCGCTAAATGGTCGAGATTACGTGAAATGAAATTTTTAGTGAATCCACCATAGTTTCTCCTGACATGCACCCACAAAGATATAAATAGTTAAAACAGACAAAAATTAGTGTGCAATAGAAAATACAAAAACTTGAACAAGGTGCATATGTAAAGGAAGGCATTTCCTGTGGGTAGAAAGATGTGTCACAACCACCCAATACATATGCTTACCTTTATGATGGATACCATTATCCAACAAACCTTGGAAGCCTCTTGTGAGTGTGTCTTCATCTATACCAAGATTCTTAGAAAGTGCGAGGAAGGATTGAAGCTTGTTACCTGCAACATGGCTTTCCAAGTAAGATTGTTCCATCCATTAAGCGATTGGATCATAAAATTCATGATGATTGTTTGGATAGCCTCGTGATCTGTGAAAGGGTGAATTTTTGGTTTGACAGATGGGATCACGGAGGCAATCTTGTAAGGAAAAATATGTCTGATCATTCTAAACATTCATGCCAAGACAGTGAGGACCTGCCATAACCATCAGGGTAGGCTGAAGTGCCTCATCTGCTTGACGGAGATCTGAAGAGAGAGATGCCAAATGGTGAAGATCAAGTAGTGTGAAGCAACTATCATTGGATCTGTTGTTGGGGAAATGATAAGATGAATAATAGTCACCCAAGATAGAGGAATGATCAAATGAGTTGGTTGCAATATCAGGCTCCCAGTTTGAAATGAACAAAGACAAATTCATTTAAACAATCTTGCGAACACTCTGAACAATGGAACTAAGTTCATTGTGAGCTAGACATGGCAGACCACCTTCCTGTAACTGGTGAAAAAAATCATTTGGCACCATGATAATCACAGGAATGTAAAAATGATGCTAGCACTGTGAATTCGTGAAACCAGTTGGGGCATAGAGAATGAAGAGGAACTTGATTCGTGTCCTAGCTTGTGCGTTCTTCATCACCCAGAAACATTTCTGGTGTGATGAGCGGACAAATTTGTAGTACAAGGATTGCAAGAAGACAAAGAAGCTTTGAGATTATCGACTTCCCAATTCCATGACTTGGTGGGAGATAGAAACTTCCAACCCGAGTTTGATGTAAGAGATTTGCATGAAGACGAGTGCACTATAACAGATTCATGGATCCGATCATAAGTGAAAATTTGAAAGATCACACCCGGAATACCAAACAAATTTTATGCAGGGATCCACAATAAATGAAACCATGCAGATAGATGGATTATGTGTGAGAAACTAGATTTTATTTGGTTCTAGGGGCTTGCTAGAATCGTGGGGTCCTGACATAACCATCAACGAACGTTGAAGTGCCTCGACTTCGTGGTATGTCCTGAAACTTTCTAGAATTGCAGAATCGTAGTTTGAACCTTGGACCATATCATGCATGGCTTGAGGATGGTTGTTGTTGCTAATTTCAACATTAATATAAGGATGGAAGCCATCTCTGTGACAGGTTTCTCCATAATTTTCAGCTTCAAAAAGCTGACTTGAAGAGTTGTCTTCATGCAAGAGAATAGATGATGAGGAATGGGAAGTACGCTCTCTGATTAGACTATTTTCATCATGGACAACCTCACTGCCTTGTGTCAATTGAGGAGATAGGTCATAGAATGAAGAAGTAAGAGAACATGGAGTATCTCTAATGCACGTGGATGCGTTGTGAATGGTGGGACACACGAGAAAGTGAGGTGAAGAGGAATTTTTGATATGAACATCTTCTTTGACCAGATCGCATCCTAGATATGAGTTAGAGTCTTCATGAGAAAACTGAAGATCACATGATGTGCTTGGGTGCTTGTCATGACATATGGAAGGATGGGAGTGATGACTTCCCAAGAATGGGGGTCGATAAAAATAATTGGTTGTTCATGATGTTCCACCGAGATTAGCAGAATGGGTATCGTTCAAGAACGGAAGCTCATTATTTTGATTGCCACAATTTTGAAACATGGAGGGAATATTGATAGTGTCCTCACCCTTTTTCTCCTCTACCTGTGTAATGTGATTTCCTTACACCTGATCGCAATTTAAGCTAGTGGCTTGAGAATCAAGACCATGTGAACAACTCGCTGGTGAAGTGGATTGATCAAGCAAGTCATGGTACAGGGATTCATGGCTTGTATATTATGGAGGATGGTAGAGATGCAGATTAGATTTGTGACTTGAGTTATGAATGGTGACATCCTCTTGTTGAATGGAGGAGTGAGTCTTCGTTATAGGCTTCCTGAGCCACTCTGGAACTTCCTCCATAGAAGCGGAAGATAGATGAGAAGATGGAATGGGGTCATGCTGCACAGATTTCTCAACTTTGAAATCACCACAAGGGGTCACCCACATCGGGATTGGGGAGGGATGAGGACAAGGAACAAACAGGGTGTTGGGCTCTTTCTCTGCAATTTGAGGTGCCTCATGATCTAAAAGAGTTGGGGAGGAAGGAAAATCAATAGGTTCACTGTATTGAGAACTATGGACCAAGTGCTTAAACTCTTCTCCTAAGAAGTAAAAGTTCACAAGCTATTCAGGAATTTCGTAACAAAGTTGAAGGAAGTGATCAACAAAGTCCTTAACTGATTCATCAGGCTCCATTGTTAAATGGTAGATTTTTTCATGGAAATCCTGGTGGCTATACTCATCCAACATTTTAGTCATCATTTCAATAGGCTGACTAAATGATTTGATAGAGGCAAAGGGTAGTGTGTGACACCATTACTTAACATGACCTTTGAACATGAGGGTGAGTAATGCAACCAAGTCATCTCCAGACCTTATTCTGTGATGCTTGCAGAAAGTAATAAATTGGCATACATGGTTACGAAAAGATGGTCCACCCTCCCCACTGAACTTTAACTTGGACAAGTCATGTATAAATTCCACGAGGATGGTACATTTAGAATTTATAGAAAGACATCCTGGGATTATGATGTCAGGAAGAGCAATTTTTGAAATAAGAGATTCAAACCAGTCTCTACAGGCATACCCTGTTCTCTGGCCCTCTATCTAGCGCCATTTTGTTGATGGTGTTGGACCTGCCAACAAAGGGGATCTCCCTAGTATGAAGTCCCAATGAGACCTCACACCGTTTGGTGTAAGAGTCTCGTCCTGTACGATGGTCCGCTTGCCATTATCTTAGAGATTTTCCTTAGCTCTTGTTATTCATCACATGAGAGTGTTATGATTGTAACTTCAAAAAGTTAGGTGAGTATTTCTTGTAACTGCATAATGTAACTTGTGTCCAGGTTCTCTTACGATAAAGGAGAGGGTAAAAGTGAGCCTCTAGATGAGAGGTAGTAGTACCACCCAGGGAGAGATAGAAGTGAAAACAACAAGCATCTATCCAACATCTAGCCGAGTAGTCCATAACAAATGTGATACCCATTAGAACCAATGTGCAAAGGAAAACACATACACCATCCAGCAGAGTAGTCCACATGGGGGGTGACAGTCATTATAATCAAGAAAAACAATATTGTTCTATCTAATGTCCTACGGAGTAGTCCACACAAACGAGACAAGAGTGATAAACAATAGAACACATCTTCAACAATGTAAATACTAAAATAACCAAAGTAGTTCAACTATCTCAGTACAGGTTAAGCAAATATTCATTACAAATGTTTAAAGAGTAGCCTTACAAACATCTACAAAACATGCATGAAAATGTGTTGGCCTGAAACAAACTTCTAAATTAAGCAAAATTCCCAAGACACATCTGCACACCATACATCACTAGTCCCAGTAGTGGGACATTGGAGCCACTCCTCGCTCCTCAAAGAAGAAACTACAAACTCTCAAAGCTATGTGGGAGTAGCCAAGATGAAACATCCTTGCTCATACAATGGGATAGGTATATATATAGCCAAGGGTGATGCTTGACCCTTGTGACTCTGGACTACCCTTGTGACTATTGAAGTTCCGATGACTTTTCAACTCACATGACTCTTCAACTTCTATATGTGTCCATTGGAATTCACTTTACATTACATTAAGTTACAATAGATATGGCCTATAATGGTGATGTGGTCGAGACAACTCATGACACAACTTAAAATGACACTGCTGACATGCAATGGTTGACTGTGGTGTCCATGTCAAGTTGCTGAGATCCTGAGCGATGGATGTACTCTTGGTGTGCTTTTTCTTTTCCTCTGTATGGCATAGTGTTGTGGGATCTTCGATGGTCTTGGTCTTGCTTGATGGTTCAATGCATGTGTTCCTTTGGGTTGTTTCTCGATATGCTTGGGACATCCATCTAGTTGCAAGCAAGTCTTCTAGCATGTGCGCTCCTTCTTCATCCCCTTCGTCATCTCACCATGATCTACTAGTGTACCTATTCTTGCAATTGACTCATGATGAGATGACATCAAATCCAAAACTTCATAGTCTTAGCATGATGCATTGTTCTCATGTTCTGGGTGAAAGGGAGGGAGGGTAACTCATTGAGACTGTGTAGAGCGCAGATCAGGCAGGAATGAGACATTCTAGGAGGACAACCTGCATCATCGGGAAAAATGCATAGTGGTCATTGGGCAGAAGGATTGCACAATGAAAGGCACCAGTGTCAGTTGCAAGGCACGACTCGAAAGGGAGACATCTTTGCACAATTTTATGAGGGAAGACAAACTGGGGCAGCAGAGGGATTATTGGGCAGTCTTGTGAAGTTTCCAGAGGGAACACATAGCAGGGATGCAGAGGGACTATTGGTCATTACTTCACAATTTCAAGGAGGAAGATAAAGCAGGGTTACAGAGGGACCTGTTGAACATGACTGTGTAATTTCTAGGAATAGTGAAGGATACAAAGCAGGGGAACTACCAAATATGTTTGCGCAATTTCTGGAGGCAGGGCAGAGCAAGGCAACAAGTAACCACCTGGGCATGTCTATGCAATTTTGGGGAATAGTGTGGACCCAAGTGTCAGAGCAGTGAAGGCTTCCAGTGAGTTGATGACTATGCTTGAGAAATTCACAGTTCAGTTGGACAAGGAGGCAGTTCCTACCAAAATCTGGGAGGTAGACAAGTTTCTTACCTCCGCGATTGCATAATGCAGTTAAATTGGAGGACAACCTCAAGCACTACACAGTTCCAGGGAGCAGAGAAGGGTCACTGAGGGATGAGACTATGTAGTGTAGCTCAGTTGAGGTCTGGTGGAAGAGGGTTGTTCGATCAGTCATATTTTCAGGAAAATGGCTTAGTGTCGAAAGCAAGTGAACTTGTGTAGACTTACATTGTTATCATACACTTAACATACTTGATGATGAGATAACATAGACCGCTATGACAATAAGAGAAAACATGCCCTCGGTGGGACTGTCTTAGAGCTGAGAGCGACATGTGCATTACTTGTGATAGACCTTCGAACGATCATGGCAAACCTTGCACGATAGTGCTTACAACTTTGTGTGTGAGTACGACGGGTGTTTACATAGCGAAGACAACCCATACACATAAAGACAAAGCTTCAAACTCACCAGAATAATTTCACAAGCATGATAAATCAATCAACATGCCAAAAGACGATCGTTGGTCAAACAAGAAAAAGGGTGGAAAGACTTCAAAAGAGCTCATCGGTTGAGCTCGAGTGTTTGTGACCATCAAAAGAAAAACCAAGGATCTCTCCAGAATTTGGATGCAAGCCAAAATTTTGGAGGCTGTTGTAGCCACTACAACATTAACCTCACTTGTTTTTACTATTTTATAGTTCTCTTAATATAACTCTTTCATTAGGGGAATTTTGAGGTCTAAAATGGATCTGCTAAGGAAATTATAAAATAATAGTGGAAATAATCAAATAAGATTAGATTACATCATTAAACTTTAGAGGGGAAAAAGAAAAACTATTTTTTCAACTTGTATTTACTCCCAAGTTTACTCAAATTTCGACCATAAACACTCGATGGATGCATAATTTGATTCCTCATCCAAGGAGAACCCATGTTGCATACTTTCTATGAACCCTTCTACATGAAAAATGTTATTGCAATCACGTTTTTTCATGTATTTTTCATTTCCCATGTAGAGGGGAACATCAAAAGCATGCAACATGGGTACTAGGATGATGAATCAAATTTTGCAGCCACTGAGTAGTCCCGCTCGAAATTTGAGTAAAACCTCAGGGGGATAAGTTGAAATACAAGTTGGAAAAGAAGTTTTATTATTTTATTATTTTTAAATTATTTTTTTTTACTCCAAAAATGGTAAATCATCCCCCATGGTTGACATCATCATCTTGAATCCTATTGGTTCTCATAAAGTTTATTTTGGTTGTACATTTTCCTTAGGAGGCCCCTTTTAGACCTTAACATTTCCCTAATACTTATTTTATTTTACCTTTTGTATATATATATATATATATATATATATATATATATATATATACTCAAGTATTATTGTCTACTATTTTATTTATTTATTACTTCACATTTTCCCTACTTTCTCTATTGAACTAGTATAACTAGTAAGCATTGAAATTTTCCACAACACTCGAGAAATCTCAAGGAATATTTTTCCTTTTTCCCACTTTCTGAACTGGGCATTAGCCTCATCCGTCTGTGCCATAGCCGAACATTGGCCCCAAGTCTCGTGCCTGACTTAGGCCTCATCTACCCCAAGGCAAGTACCTGACTCAGTACTCCATGCAGTAGTACTCCAAGCATCTCAGAAGGTTGGTCCACTCCCTCTGCACTCACTAAGGTGTACGGCTGTAGGCATCGAAGTCCTTACACCCCCACCAGATTTCAACATCCCAATCCATTATCAGGCACTTGGCCTACAATATTAGTCACTTGGCCACCTCAAGATGGTCCCATAGCCCCTCAAGAGGTATCCATCAAGAGCTATACAAGACAAAAGAACCACTAGCATATGTAATGTTGATTGAATTTGTCCCCAGCGCATATGGTGTTACATATTCTCCCTCGCAGGTATGGGCTCCCACGAGATCATCAAATAAACTGGCCCTCTTGGCCCCTTTGTGGAGTTCCTATCAGTCCCCACATCTCAACATGCATCCAATGCATTAGTTATAATCATAACATCATAGAAAATAATCCACATGTCAACTCTTACATGTCATTGTGATAACAAAACATCATTGTTAATCACCACATTCTAAATGGAATTCACATGCATGTCACAAAATATGCATGTAATTACCACATGCTTCACATCAGAATATCCTCATAATTTATAACATAAACCTATCAACATCAATGACATATCATCATATATTAAATGAACCACATGTCAATATACCTCATATCATAACATCATAAATATGACAATCATTTCAATACATATGAAATACAAACGAATAATACACTATAAGCATTCTTATTATAAATTAATTTCATTTTATTATATAAATAATGCATACAAACTATGAAATTAGATTATTCAACATCTCTCTAGGATCTAGGCTACCTAACCAATACTATTAGTCTCATGTTTTCTTTAGGATACCAATTACTTTTCAATAATCATTTCCACTTCTTTCAACTAGGAAGTTGACCATTTACATCGTAGTTATACTCACCTAAGTACATCGTTAAATTTCAAATGAGCCTCATCATATTTAGCCTTAATCTCTCATCAGATATTCTTCTTTCCCCAAGAAAATTTTAGTGAAATTCATTGTTAAGATATATCGGGTGTACAATCATTCTTTAAATCGTCAATATCAAATTGAAATCCCATGTTCACTATACATATTTTACTTATCCAAATGACACACATACACTAGGCTATCATTATTTAAGTCTTATTTCAAGATTAGTCGACTTGCATGAGGGCTTGTTGTCCCCTGGTGATTTATCCATCACTCGTATAATTGTCATTGTTCATCCTAAAAAGGTTTTCTTATCTCATCAAGTTATCACTTAATCTCTTTTATCGTAGATTCACGCATCTTCAAGTAGGACTGAGGATTCTTCCACCTTAATTTTCATTCATTAAATATTTAGTTTTGAATTTGAAATGCTTGAAATTCTTGGAACCACAACTATTTAACATAAAATTTCTAAAACATGAGTAGAGATGACTTACCTGTACTGACGATATTCCTTACTTCTGCCTTTAGAGTTGAATTCTCTTTGAATTCTGATATCCGCAACAATTTTTTTGGGGATTACTCTCCACCCAACTATAGGCTCAATTGTATATAATCTTTCTACAACTCGCCACCCCTGAGCCATCAATCAACATACTACTGCCAAGGAATCCTTTGTCTCACAACCCTTTTCTCCCAAGAGAATGGATAATGGGATGATGAATCTCATCTTCCTCATCATCTATTAAATAGACCAAACAATGGAAAGGGGTCCACATGGACACATTTCATGTGTAACCATGCCAATTTTTATTTCTTTATTTTAAGTTTTATTTAATTTAATATTTATCTTAATTTAATTATTTTTTAATTTATTATTTTTTACTTTCTGTTAATTTCACTTGTTTTTATAGTTCTCTTAATTTAACTCTTTCTTATTTTATTTTACTTTTTGTTAACTTTACTTATTTATACTATTTTTATAATTTACTTTTATATATAAAACTCTAGTATTATTATTTACTATTTTATTTATTTATTATTATTATCCTTTCTTTAATTTTTTATTTATTTATTTACCATTATTATCTTTTCTTTATTGTTTATCGTTTATTTATTTATTTTTTAATATGATATTATTATTTTTATTATTACATTACATTCCCTGCATGGTTTACACACTCCAATTCCCTGCATGGTTTACACACTCCAATTATCAAGTGTGCCTCCAACGTAGTCATGTTGCATCTCCTCAACAAGCTTGCATGGCTCAACCGACATGTGCCCTTTTGTTCCCTCAAGAGACGTTGTGCATCAAGACACGTTGTGCCACATTCTCGGCTTACCCACATAACAAACCTACCTTACTCAACTCATATAAGACCTATGGTGACCATAACTCATACCAGAACCCTCACACAAACTCACTATGTTCCAACAATTAGCCTAGTCGACTAGGAAAGCTCATTTGTTTGTTACTCTCGTTCCATCTTGGTTCTGGATTCTCAGTTGTTCTGGGTTCTCTATTTGGTTATCTCTTCGTTCCCATTTGTCTTTGGCTGTTTGAGCCAACCTCGCATGACCCTGTCCTGCTGTGCATCACTGTTCTTTACCCAAAAATTTAACAAAGCCTTGGTGAAACTCCACAACATCGTTTCCAATGTCTCAAATTTTGCGATGTTTTTCATCCTCCAAAACATAGCTTCGCTCGTCCTATAGTGACTCAGTCGCGCATCCCTGAGGGTTTAGGGCCATTGCCTTTTAAAAGCCCCTTGATGTAGCCACTTTTCATCGTCATTTTAACAAACAATGTTGGAAGGAAGAACAGAAGTTTCCACCCATTGCTGCGATTTTACGAGGGTCTTTGTAAGTAGGCGGGTTGGCACTGTGATAAATCCAATCAAACTCTCGTTGCTTTGAATCAAAAGAGATTGGGATATTCGAGGCATATTTGAAGAAACTAACCTTAGAGCAGTTTGACGATTTTTTCACCATAATTGTATGATTTAAAGAGTGTGATCTATAGATTGGAAACGAAACATCACTAGCCAACAAAAAACGTTAAGGAATTGAGCCATCAAAAGAATAAGGTGAGTTTCCATTCATAGGAATCTGCACAAAAAAGGAGTCATAGCTCATTTTTTAAGTAAAACTGTCATACTAAAAGAGTAGTCACTAATAGTAGTATTTTTGAAGTGTCTTGTTAAAAGGTTAATTTGTATTAATTCATATTATATGGATAGATGGATTATTATTTATGAACCAATTTGTTTTGGACACAACCATTTTGGAGATATTTATTAAGTGTTTTTTATATTATATTAAAAAACCAAAAAGAGAAAACTAATGAGGATTAGGAATTAGGAGGAATTAGGAAAATATAAAAGGTAAGGAAAAATTATTTAGAGGTTTAAGAAAACATTAAAAAATAAAATATTTGGAAAAAAATAAAAATAAAGTTAATTGGAAAAAAAGATAAAATAAGGAGAAATAAAAGACAGGGTTTTCCATTATTTATATTTCCATCAATAAAGAGGTTCTTATGCTTTGGAGTTTCACATTCACACAATTATATGTTATTTTCTTCATAAACATGGATTTCTTTGGAAACTTTTATCTTCCTCCTATTTTTGTTGCTAAAGTTATGATTTTTAGGCCATTAAGGTGAGAACTACGCTAGATGCATAAGAGCCATGGGATACTTTATTAAATGGGTTTTAACAACAACCAAATAAAGAAGTTCACGAGGTCATGACACAAGATCAAAATGATCAAATTATAGTCAAGAAGAAGGATGATGTAGTAGCATAGTCTCATTCAACAAGGTTTGGAAAACAACATTCTTCAAAAGGTTCTAGTACCAACCAAGGCCAAATAAGCTTTGAATATATTGGAGATGGAATATAGTGAAAGGGGGAGTAACATTGATCACATTGAGATAAGCCACAGAAAAATACAATTGTTAATGAAGAACCCATTATAAAGGGAGATGTTATGGAAACGTTTTTGAAGCATAACAAGGTATAGAGGACATGGAGACTATAATTAGACTAAACACTATAGATAAATATTTTGAAAACATTGTGGAAGAAAGAGATGACTTTGTGCAAGATAGAGAATCAACATGACGTAGAAAGTGAAGTCCATATCGTGGATACATGTGTGTAAGGTGAAATTGAAGTTCAATATGTTGAAATTGAAGTCACTTTTGTAGTAGAAGTAACAACATGTGAGAAAAAAGTAGTTGTGAAAGTTAAATTTGATTATGAGGCTAAATTAATATATCCCAAAGAGGCATGAAAAGAACAAACATGATGAGGAAAGTAACTACAATAAAATAACGGATCTAATAAATGAAGGAAACCATTGGAGTTGTTCAAGACTTTATCATTGAAAATAGAAGAGGATATGAATGAAATCAAAGATTTTATTTTTTATCTTACATAGATTCACATGCAATTTTAATTAATAGTAGGTAAGTCACAAGTAGATGTAAAATAAGAACTAGATGAAAATGACACTATAGGAAAAGAAATAATGAAGAAGAATAGTATAATAAAGCTAAAGATAAAGTAGAAGAAAACACATGTAGACTACAAAGCTTGGAGCATAAGAAAAAAAAATCTTCTACAACATAGAGCTTAAGAAAACTTATATCAACATGTAGAGGTAAGACCAATCATTTACCTAATCTCAAGTATTTTAATCCTATTTGAGACTTAGACAAATATACAATAGTGGTCATAATTAAGGGGGAGTGTTGGAATGTGTTAATTACTCCTAGTTTTCTACTAGTGTCTAGTAGTTTTGAGTAGAGTCTAAATTTAGGAAAAATTAGTCACGCACAGGTATATTTATCCTTCTAAAGCTATTTCTATATAATTCTTCATGATATTTCTAGAGGATTTTCTATAAGTTTCTGTTGATGGTGATGGAAATCCTTGAACCAAGGGGTCTCCCCAATGAAGTCCCAATTACATCTTAGATCATTTGGTGTAGGAGCCCCATCCAAAATGTCAGTCTGGTTTCCATATATCTCAAAGATATGCCTTGGCTCTAACTATTGTCATGAGACATGGATGCAATGGTGTCTTCGAAAAGCATGAGAGGTGTGCCTTGTGAGTGTTCAGTTGCAACTGTGTCAAGGTTCTTCTGCTACAGAGAGGGGAGAAAAGTGAGCCTCTATGTGAGAGGTAATAGTACCACCGAAGAAAAGACACACATGAACTAGAAAGATCTATCTAACATCCAGCAGAATAGTCCAGAGTGGATGCAACGGTTGTTACAACCAACAAATAGAGAAATATCTATCTAATATCCCACAAAATAGTCCACAAAGATGGGACAATGATAACAACCATTACACCACATTCTCAATAAGGTACGTATTAAAATAACCAAAATAGTTCAACCATATTAGCACATGTGAAAGCAAACATGAAATACAAACATCTACAGAATAGTATTACAAAAATTCATAGTCCATGCATGAAGAACGTGCTAGCCTTGAAGGCTTTTGTTACTAAGTAAAAGTTTAAAGACACATGTTTACAGTGTACACCACTATCCATAATAATGGGATACTGGAGCCACTCCTTACGTCTCAAAGAACTAGTTGAACTCTCTAATGCCTTGCAGGAGGAGACAAGGTGACAAAGTCCTCTTCTCATACAATGACAAAGTATATATAACCAAGGGTGACTCTTTGACTACCCTCATGAATGTTTAACTTCCTATGCTTTTCCAACTTACATGACTCTTTAGATTCCATGTGTGACATTTGGACTTTCACTTTACAATACATTTGAATACAATATACATGGTTGACAATAGCGATGTGGCATATGACCACTCAAGACATGACATGACATGAAACTACTGACATGGACTGCATGACGATGTGGCAATGTCAAGTCACTCTTGCTCCTAAGTGTTGGATGTATTCTTGAGTATGATTTATCTTCACCTCTACATGGATTGGTGATGTGGAATCTTCAATGGTCTTTTAGTCTTGGATGGTGGTCGCAAACATTTATCCCTTTGTTTTCTCTTGATTGATCAACTTATTTTTTTAGCTACAAGAGAGCCTTTAGGAATGATTCCCTCCTCCTTCGCCTTCTCTATCATCTTTCCATGACTTGATAGTGTACTTGTTTCTGCAATTCACTAATGACGAGACGACATCAATGCAAAAACCCCCTAGTCTAAGATGATGCATTTTGTTCCATCAATTGAGCCTGAGACAAGTGACAGGCTGGGAAGAGGGGCTCATTGACTACGCATTGTGTAGTTCTAACAGTCAAGGGGGAGATCTTGAGCTCAAATACTGCGTAGTGCGCATCTCAAGGAGGCCTGAAGGACAAGACTGCACAGTTTCTGAAGGCAGTGGAGTCAGGTTGAAGGAAGGCATACTGGGAAAGCCAACTACATAGTTTTGGATGTCAAGGGAGATTGTTCTTCTACACATTATAAAATTCCAGCAGCCAAGGAAAAATTTTGAGGGTTGAAGATGCGAAGTGCACAGTTTAAACTAGGCTATGGGACATAATTGCGCAATTCTAGGGGTCAAGGTCAGGAGTTGTGAACAGGAATTGTGCACTGCAATAGCCCTAGAGGATAGGGATTTCCCATTGTGAACTATCAATAAGCAAGGTCATATCTTAGAGGGATGATACTGTGTAGTGTATAGTTTAGTTGGAGCTCGGTGAAGCCAAGTTTCTCGGTCAAGAAGATTTTCTAAAAATAGTTAAGTGTGGGATGGGTGATGAACTATGATGAACCTTGATTTGATCACACATTTAACATAATTTCACAACATGATAATATATATTATCTCAACACATGGAAAAATCATTTCCCATTTTGTGACGACATTACAACATGATACGACAAGTGCAACACTTAATATAGACTTTAGGACGATCATGATGACACTTGTGTGACAGTGCTCAAGACTTTGTGTATGGGTGAAACATATGTTTACATGGTTAGAAGAACTCATATACACAAATATCGACCTTTGAAACCATAAAAATAGGCTTGCAAACTTTGCAAGATAGTTAAACATGTCAAAAGGTGACAGTTAACCCAACATGAAAAAGGGACCAAAGTAATGCGAGAAAGCTCATGAAATGAGCTCTAGTGTTTGCAATAAGAATGTAAATGACCAAGGAATGATTTGAAATTGAGTGTAAGCCAAAATTTTGGAGGGTGTTGCAACAACTACAACACTTGGTGACACACTAGTTGAACTCCAGTTTCTCTGTCTTGGTTAATTTCTTATGTGCAGGGCCTTGGTTCTTCAAGGAGTATTGATTCATTGTGCATATTACATTATCCTTCCTACATACCCCATGAATATACACAATCCAATATATACCTCCCCGATTGAACAAAACATAATATTCATCATAATCACAATGTTTTGAGTTGGGAAGGGTAGTGTGGCTTGAGCTTAAGATTTTCATAGTATAATTTTTCATCTCTGGTGTTGCTACACTACTAGTAGGCCTGGATAGTACCCTAGTGGAGTCATGTAGGAACGCAAGCATTGCTCTGCTTCTAGTGAGCCTAAACAGTATCTTGGCAGAGTTGCTTGCTTCACCTCTTTGCGCCGGAAGCCTTTCTCTTCTTTCACCTTTATTTATTTATTTAAAGAGACCTGTGCATTGGAACTTATTTATTTTGGGGTAGAAGAGGGATCCTGACTTATTGAGAGCAAAAGAGGTTGTTCCTTCAGAGAAGCATATAGAGACCTCTGATTTAGGTTTTCTCATTTAGATTTTTCCCCTTCTCCGTTTCTACTAGTTGGATAAGCTTGGAGACACCGAAAAAAAAATAAAAATAAATAAAAATAAAAAATGAGTATAGGCATGAGGTTTCTGGACTAGACATGGGTTCATGGCTGGACCAAAAATATCATTATGGATGGATCGTATTTTCCGTCAGAACTTCCTCAGCCAAAATATGTAACCAACACAAGGAAGTTAGATAGAAAGTTTGCCAAATGCTGAAGTGTCACAAGGCTCTTTATATTTTTGCCACACACATACTTAGAAGCCACAACATATTCATGCACAAAAGTTATTCACATGATGAAAAAAAAGGAGAAACTCAAGAAGAAAGAAAAGCAAGACGAAAGGAAAGGCAACACATAAGAAGGATAGAAAACCAGAAGCCAAACAAAAGGAAACTAAAAAATAGATGATGTCAGAGGAAAGCGAGAAAAGACAATAGAGGGTAAAGAGAACAAAAAGGATGGGTGTAGGAGGAAAAACTGGAATGCAACTAATCCTACTCCTAACCTAACAACTAGTAGGTTCAAGTCATGTGTAATGAAATTTCTAGTGAAGCCAACATAGTTATTCCAAACCTATATCCAAAAACATACGAACAATTAAAATGGATATAAAGTAATGTGAAAAAGAAAAGATGAGATCATGAATAACTTGCACATAATTTTGAAGTTTTTTCCTGTGGGTGGAAAGATGTATCACAACCACTACTTTCAATGAATTCACATTCTTACCTTTTCGATGAAAACCATAATCAAACAAACCTGGAAAACTTCTTATGAATGCACCTTCGTATGTGTCATCCTACTTAGAAAGCACGAGAAAAGGCCGAAACCTGTTTATTGCAATGTAGCTTTCCGAGGAGGATTGCTCAAACCACTCAACAATTGGATCATAAAATTCATGATGATCCTCTTGAAAACCCTGAATTTTTTGAAAAATGGATTTTCAATTAGAGGCGTGGGATTATAATGAGAATCTTGTGGGGGGAAATAAATCTGATCATATTCAACATTCACGTTGAGATAGTGAGGACCTGACATAAGCACTAGTGAAGGGTGATGTGCCTCAACTGCTCGACAAAAATTTGAATAGTAAGATGTTGAATGATGAATATCGAAGGATGTAAAACAACCATCATTGGATGTATTGATGAGAAAATGATAAAAAAATTACAGTCACCAAACACAGAATAATTATCAGATGAACTGATTAAAGCATCATATCCCCAACTTGTAGTTAACAAAGATAAATCAAATGAAATAGTTTCATAAATGCTCCACATTGTAGAATCATCTTCCTCATGTGACGAGTGTAACAAACCATTTTCTTGTGAATGGTTGCACACTATACTAGCATCGTAATCACCAAGAGAAGTGAACAAGAATGCTACAATAATGAGCACATGAAACTAGCGGGGGTAAGAAAAGTGAAGAATATTTTGACTTGTCAAATAATCCATGCATTCACTGATGCTCAAGGATATTTCCAGTGCGATGAAGAAAATGATCAGCATCAGAATATTTGCAAGAAGAAGAGGATCTGATTCTTTTCGAAAGAGTGTGATAGGTATGACTCCTTTGGCCAAATATAATCTTTAGGATAATAAACTTCACAATTTGATGTTTCTACAAGAGATACACATTCCAAACCTCAGCTTGATACAAGAGACTTGCATGATGATAAAACATCTTGAATCCGATCAAATTTCATATCTTGAAAATTCGAGAGATCATCTCCACAATGCCAAATATATTTCAAGAAAGAATTTACATCAAGTGAAACCGTGTGGAAAGAAGAGTTTTATGAAGACAAAAATATCTGACTTAAGTTGGTGGTCTTACTAGAGCTGCAGGATCCTGGCATAATCATCAAGGACAAATGAAGTGCCCCGACTCCCTGGCAAGTCTCGAAACTTTCCAAAATTGTAAAATCACATCCTGGAGACTGAACCAAATTGCACACGGTGTGAGGATAGATGATTTCATTGATCTTGATGAGATCATGATTAGCCGAGTGGCAACCATCTTTGTCACTGACTTGATCACATTTTTCAACTTCAACAACTATATTACTCAAGTTAAAATATTCATATGATCACAAATCTGAAATGTATGAAATGGGAAAATATCATGTGAAATATGTTTTGGAGAGTTTTCTTCATGCAAGAGAAAATATGATGAGATATGGGAAGAGTACTCAATGATTTGATTGTGTTCATTTTCATCACGGATCATCTCACCACCATGTGATGATTGAGAATTTAACTCATTGGATGAAGAACTTGAAGAGTATGGAGTATCTCTTTCATAAGTACGTGCATCACAAATGGTAGAGCACAAGGGATTGTGAGATGAATAGGAAGTTTCGATACATAAACTTTCTTTTGTTTGATTAGATTCCATATCTAATTTGGTCAAATCAACATGTTCTAGAGGATCCAAAAAATCAGATGATGTACCTAGGCATTTGTGATCGCAGTCATCATCATGGAAATGATTTTTGCCCAAGGATACAGATTGATCGTAAGATTTGGTTGCTTTTGATTCACTTTCGAGATTAGTATATTGACAGTCATTCAAGAATGGAAGTGCATCATCTTGGCATGAAGGATCTTAACAAAAATAAAAAAGATTGAGTGCATCTTGACCTTCCTGCTCCTCTGCCTATCTAAAGTGATTGCCTTGTACCTGATTGTAATTTAGACCAGCAATGCAGAAATTAAGAGAGTGGGAAAGACCAGTTGGTGGAGTAAAATGATCAGGTGGATCAAATACAAAAATTAAAGGCGTGCAGATGATATAGGATCACAAAAATCCTGATCATATGAGAGGCTAGAGTTATGAATGATAACATCGTGTTGCGGAATGGGGAAGTCAGTCTTCCCCATCAGCTTCATGAGTCATTCTGGGATTTCCTCCGTTGAATCTGAGTCATGAGAAATAAAAGAAGAATGAGAAGATGGATTGAGAATATTATTTGCATATTTTTCAGATTTGTTACCATCACAAAGAGGCACCCCTATCAGAACTCAAAAAGGAGGAGGAAAAAGAACAAAAGGAACAGTAAATTCCTCCTCTGAAATTAGAAGTGTCTCATGATTCACAAGAGTTGGGAAAGTAGAAAAATCAAGGAGTTTAGGTTCACTGTGTAAAGAGATAAGAACCAAGCTCTAAAACTCTTGTTTCAAGAAATCCTTGTTCATGTCTTCCTTAGAAATTTCACAACAAAGGTGAAGGAATCGATCAGAAAAATCCTCAACTGATTCATTAGGCTTCATTCTTAAGAGATTCATTCTTTTACATGCATCTCAGTAACTATACCTGTCAAAGGCTTGATGGAGCTTGCTGAGAAAATAATGAATGGAATGGATGGAAGTAGGTGGCAAGCTACGACACCATCGATTAGCACAACCTTGAGGGGTGAGAAAGAAAATCACACAAGAAAACTCTTCATCATTGATATTGTAAGATTCACAAAATTTAAGAAAATAAAAATGTGTTGGGTTATGGATGTTTCATCCTCACAATCAAAATTTAACTTGGACAAGTGATCGAGAGGCTCATCGGGGATTGAAAATTGATAAAGGGAAAAATTGGAGAAACACCATGGGAGTAAGATTTGTGTATAAGCCATTTTAGATAAGAGATTCAAACCAAATGCAATGGGATCAACTTGTCATCTCGCCCTCCTTCTAGTGCCAATGTTGACGATGCTATAAATCCATCAACCAAAGGGTCTCCCTGATGTGAAGTCCCAATTAAACCTCACACCATTTGGTGTAGGAGCCCCATCTGGATTATCGGCTCGGTTGCCATATATCTCAAAGATATGCCTTGGCTCTAACTATCAGCATGAGAGAGGGATGCAATTGTGTCTTCGAAAAGAAAGGGAGGTGTGCATGGTGAGTGTTCAGTTGCAACTGTGTCTAGCTTTTTCTACTGCAAAGAGGGGATGAAAGTGAGACTCTAAGTGAGAGGTAATAGTACCACCGAAGAAGAGATAAACATGAACCAGAAAGATCCATCTAACATACAGTGAAATACTCCACAACGGATGTGACAGTTTGTACAACCAAAAAATCGAGAAACATATGTCTAATATACCATGGAATAGTCCACAAGGATGGGACAATGATAACAACCATCACAACACATTCTCAATAAGATAAGTACTAAAATAACCGAAATCGTTCAACCATCTTAGCACCTGTGAAGGAAAACATGAAATACAAACATTTGTATAATAGTGTTACAAACATTCATAGTTCATGCATGAAGAACGTGCTAGCCTTGAAAGGTTTTGTTATTAAGTAAAAGTTCCAAGACAATTTTTTATAATGTACATCACTGGCCCAATAGTGGGACATTGGAGCCACTCCTTGCTCCTCAAAGTACTAGTTGATCTCTCTAATGCCTCGTGAGAGGATCCAAGGAGGGAAATTCCTCTAATCATACAATGAGGGAGTATATATAACCAAGGGTGACTCTTTGACTACCCTTGGGACTTTTTAACTTCCTATGAATTTCCAACTTACATGACTTTTTACATTCCATGTGTTTCCTTGGAATTCCACTTTAAAATACCTTTGAATACAATATACATGGTCCACAATAATGATGTGGCATATGACCACTCATTACATGACATGACATGACATTGTGACATGGACTGCTTGATGATGTGGAAATGTCAAGTCACTGTTGCTCCTAAGTGTTGGATGTCTTCTTGAAAATTCTTTCTCTTCACCTCCGCATGGCTTGGTGACGCATAATCTTCAATGATCTTTTAGACTTGGATGGTGGTTGCAAACTTCTGTCCCTTTTCTTTCTCTCGATTTATCAACTTATGAGTTCAATTATAAGAGAGTCTTTATGAATGCTTCCCTCCTCCTTGTCCTTCTCCATCATCTTTCCATGATATAATAGTGTACCTATTTTTTCAATCCACTCATGATGAGACAACATCAATTCAAAAACACCCTAGTCTAAGATGATGCATTTTGATCCATAAACTGAGCCCGGGACAAGTGACAAGCTGGGAAGAGGGGCTTAGTGACTGTTCATTGCATAGTTACAATAGTCAGGGGGGAGAGCTTGAGCTATGAGACTACATAGTGTGCAGCTCAGGGAGGTTTGAGGAACTAGACTGTGCATTTTCTAGAGGTAGTGCGGCTAGGTTGAGGGAAAGGACACTAGGAAAGCCAACTCTGCAGTTTTGTATGTCAAGGGAGGTTTGGATTCTACGCATTGCATAGTGTCAATAGCCAAGGAAAAATATTGAGGCTTGAAGATGTGAAGTGCACAGTTTAATCCAGGCTATGGGACATAACTGCTCAGTTCTAGGGGTCAAGGTCAGGAGTTGGGCACAAGAATTGCACAGTGCAGTAGCCCTACAGGACAGGGACTGCACATTGCGCAATATCAAGTAGAAAGGTCACAGTTTAGAGGGCTGAGCTGCACAATGCGCAGTTTGGTTGGGGCCCGATGAAGCTACATTGATCGGTTGGAAATACTTTCCAAAAATGGCTAAGTGTGGGATGGGTGATAAACTGTGATAAACCTTGACTGTGATCACACACTTATCATACTTTAATGACACGACGATATATATCATCCAAACACGTAAAAAAATCATTCCCCTCCGTGTGACTGTTTACGACAAGAAATGACAAGTGCGACACTCAAGATAGACTTTTGGATGACCGTGATGACACTTGTGCAACAATACTCAATACTTTATGTATGGGTGTGACTGATGTTTACATGGTTAGAAAAACTCATAAACACAAATACTAACCTTTGAAACCATGAGAATAGGTTTACAACTTTGCACGACAACCAAACATGTCAAAAGATGATAGTTAACCCAACATGCAAAAGGGACCAAAGTACTACAAGAAATCTCATGAAATGAGCTCTAGTGTTTGCAATAACAATGTAAAAGACCAAGGAAGTCTCTGAAATTCAGTTTAAGCCAAAATTTTGGATGGTGTTGCAGCAACTACAATAGTTTATTATGTCTATTTAATCATATATCCATATGCAATTCAAGCAATTCCAATTCAAGTTACACAACAATTGTATTGTCATGTTGTGTCATTTGTGGTTTCCTCTATCCCCAAAAAACTAAATATTTTTTCCAATAATTATAATATAATAGTCATATTTTTTTATTGATATAGTAGTCAATTGATTATAAACTAGGTATTTTTTATTTTGATACTTTTTCAATTAGAATAAACTTAGACCGGGGTTATCTTTAATGTTGAATAAAAGAACGATTTTCCTACTTCTAAGGTGTTTTCACCTAGATTGTGTGAGGTTTTTTCAAACCTAGGCTATTCTAATTGTTGCATGAATCACCACAATTGTGTGAGGCTTCATTGAACCTCGACTAGTCTGAATATTGGATGAAACAATCATTTTTCCACCTGTAGGATTGTGTGAGGCTTAATTGAACTTGGGATAATCCCAATGTTCGATGAATCACTAGGATTGTATGAGGTTCAGGGAAACCTATGTTAGTTCCAATTTTCATAAATGTATGATATGCCAACCAATGAGATGTTGTCACTAGGGATGTGTGAGGCTTGGTCAAACCTGGACAAACTATGAGACAATTTTATGCCCCAACAATTGGCTTTCACTCTCATCCCTTCCCCCTAACATTGAAACAAATGACCTAAAGAGAATTAAATCTCACATAAAAAGGATGATCTACAACAAAAATAAATATACTAACTTGAACACACAGTGAGACAATTTTATCCCCAAACAAACGGCTTCTACCATCAACCCCTCCCAATAACATTGAAACAAATGACCTAATAAAAATTAAATCTCATATAAACCAAATAATCTACCACGCAAATATATATATATTTAATTAATTAAACTAACCCAAAATATTTTATTAACAAAATATAGCTCAGTTCAAAGCCACTTTAACGTATAACAAACTTCTAGGGATGATCTTTATTGCAACTCCTATAAATGCTTCGTGTTATAATAAAATTTTGAAGTCTATGCCATCATCTCCACCTTGATTCACTTTTCCCACTCTTTAGTTTGTAATCTAATTGAGGCCCATCACTAAAATCTAGCAATACCTTTCGTAAAAACTACTTGCAGGAATATGTCCCTGCAAGCTACCATTGGTAACATGCGTGAGGCTTCTAACGGCTTATACCTCTATGTTTTAATTTCTTGTCAGCTTTGTTGTGTCCCCTCGTTAGAAATCTTGGGCCACATAGAAAAAAAAATTAACCCTCCCCCTCTAGAACATTAAAGGATCTCTAATTGCACGGTAATGATGTTGAAGGAAAGCAAACAAGGATTGAAAATTCTCTAATTATCCCCAAAGATGATGAAGAAAAGCATAATTGTGTGAAGTAACATTGATTGTTCTTTTTCATGACTTATTTCACGTGTAAGAATCAAGAGAAGTTTAAGGAAAATCGTAATAATAAAGAAAGGTTAAGAAACCATATATATATTAATTTAATAAATAAGATTATTTTTATTAAAATGATCTTATATTATATAATATTAAAGTTTGTTTCTAGTGGTTTCTTAGATGGGAAATTATATCAATTTAAAACGATAAAAGTGAATGTCTTGTTTAAAAAAGTTGTTGAAAAAATATCAAGAATAAAACTACTATTATTGTTTCCTCTGATATATGAGAAATGAATCTATGATTTTTTAGGATTAACATAGATCTTTTTTTGAGCTATTCAAATTTTGTGGATGTCGAAATTGAAATATCTAGTGATTACAATGTTTTTATGTTATTGAATGTTTTTTGTTATAGTTTAGACGGGATGGAATTTACTCTCAGAAGTGCAGTGGAACACTAAACATGTTTACTAATTCGAAATTAGTACTTTTTTGTGAGTGAGTATAAAATCATTTATATTAATATAAAAAGTTTTACATTAACTACATAGAGATAATAATGTCCATTTAAGGAAATTTGACACAAACTCGAAGAAGATACTACCATGGAATAGAGAGACTGTACAACATCACCCAACTTGGGGATTTTCTTCAGAATGACTCTTCTTTCCTTTCTTCCTCACAACCTTGGTACAACCTATAGGAGGTGGATCAATCGAGGTAATATGTAGGATATTGTTGAGAGTTGAAGGTGTTTCCTTGTCGATGTCAGAAGAAGCAAATTCATACATGGTTTAACATTCCCTAGGAAACATTTTTCATAACCAATTCCCTCTTTAGAGGGTGAACTGGATTCCAACAGAATCGTCACAAGGTTGTTATGTAGTAACAATTTGATCCTAATATCCCAGAAGCATATCATCATCGGTGCCCTCATCCTCTTGATAAAAAGCAAAAGAAGGTTCACCGTCCATAGGAGGCCTGTCACAAGGTTTCCAATTTTTTTCTTTAGACATTTTGTTGTGCTGCTTATTGGTGGAAATTGACATATGGAAGGAATTGTGTAGATGCCTTGTTTGAAGAAAAACAAGACACTGAAATGTTGTACTCTCATAATCCAGGGATTGGGTCCAATGGTAATATCCGGTTTTTAAATTTATTCTATATAGAACCCCTCTACTAATGTCAATTTCTGCACAAATTCTTCTATAGGTGTATAACCCATACTTTCCTCGGGAGATATCTGGGGGAATATAATGACCGAAGGAACTACCAATTCCCTCAAATACTGAGAAATTCCATAGATAGGTAGGAAAATTTGGAAGCCAAACCCAAATTGGAAGTTTGGTGATGATTGTTGTTGAGGGATCGAAATCTAGAAACTAGGGGGTATGGATAGTCCATCTTTACCCCAAAACAAAGGTTCACTAGTTAGGGCCTTTTGGTAATCCTCCGGTTTGTTGAACTACACTATAAAAAGACCTTAGAAACAAACATAAACTTGCATTTCAAAGTCCGAGCTACATGAATCCACTTATAAAGGTTCACCGAGTGTGGCCAAAATCTATTGAAGCAACAAATGAGGTCCTTCTCCGAGTATATATAAAGGTAGTTCTCCAAAGTAGGGTTCGAAATTTCTACATATGGACCACCCTTAGCTTTGTACACCAGGTATGCCCTAGGTGTAGCCTGGGCATGTTGAGAGTTGGATCCCGACTAGGGCATCCTTGATGAAAGCGACATTGTATCCAAAAATACCCCACCTACCTCCCTTGGAACCTCCATTTATGCATGCAACAAGAGATATGGAGGCTACCTTGAAAATGTTGTAATATATGAGTACTTGATCTATCTGTAGTTGCCTCCCTTTGTAAAGGAGCCTGACCCCACCCTCTTGAATTCTTGTCAATTCATTAATTTTATCTTTGAGCATAAAAATGCCATCAACTACATTGACCATGATGCAAAGGGATTTATTGGACAAAGATCAGAGGAAAATAAATAAATAAAAAATAAAAATAAAACAAATAATGCAAAATTTTGGAGAGAACTGTCCTTGTTTCCTTCCCCAACTGATTGATGCATTTTTTCAAACACATTGCTTTCTTCCTCACCTTGTTTTTCAAATCTAGGACAGAACGCACACTTTTTGGATAGTGTGTATTGGGCCCACACCCTCTTCTTGTCATCACTCCACTTCAACTAGGCAAGTTTGCGTTTTCTAAGTCCATGCTTCAGGGCCTGACTAGTTTCCTGCTCATCTAGTACCCATTGTTGGGACATAACATGGACATTCTCATAAACAAAAATGGTAGACCCATTATGGCTCGAAATCTAGCAATCAAGATTAGCCTAAGTAAAAACGATCGACTTGCACTGTAGTAGAGCGGGCTCGTGTCCAAGCCATGGGAACAAAAACTCTATATGCCCATAGCCAGGTAACGCGATCGAACCCTTAGAAGTCCCGCATCTAGGTCGTGGGAATGAATTGGAGGGAGTGTCATTTTCTAGTCTTTGATATGGGAATCTCATTTTTTGAGGTGTCAATCCTCCCGGGACATGAGCAAGTTATCTTTAATAATTCGAAAATAGTGTTGACTTCAAAGAAAACAATAATTGATTGAAGCTCCTTTAGTGCATAGACATTTTTTTTTCTAAATATCTATTTTTCTTTTGAACATATTTAAATGACATGAAGATGAAATGTTAATAAGGATTTGTATTTTTTTTAAAGAGTACTTTGTTTTGGAGCTATGTTTTTTTTATGTTTTGGGCAAATGTAAGATATGAATGTGCATTAAATCCTAGCCATCGATAATATTGTGATATGCACTGGTAGACTTCTTTTGTTCAAGGAGAATATAAGCAAATTAATTTCTACTGATAAGGATTAAAAGGTATATATTAGTAAAATATAGGCATCTTCATGTTCTTAAACAAGATATGAACAAATTGATTTCTATTGGTATTGGTTGCAAACTATATTTAGGTCATAAATTTGCATTTTTCTAAAGTCTTTGTTAATTATAGCAACAACATTTTTTAACACAACATAAATTTGCTATTTTAATTTATTGATAAGATAAAGTGATTGGATGTCTCTAATGTGAGAGAATGTTGTCTACACAAGTTCATGATGTTTAATGCCCATTATGCCAAATGCTACTCCATTCACTTAAGTTCGTGTGATTGATACATCATTCTTGCAATTTTAATTTCACTAGACATCATTAATGAAGAAAAGAGAAAAATATAAAATAAAACATATTAAGTTTTTGGAACATTAAATTTTCTATTCTAATCATGGCATACCTCATCTAGTAGCCCACACATAGCCTTGCTTCACATTTTTTTAATGTGGTATATTTGAGAATATATTGCTATGCAAAATATTATTGTAATGTAATTTTTGGAAATTATCTTTATAATGTTATTGTCACAAAAATTCTAGTTGTTTCTATTGTTTGCAGGCATTTTCAATATCTTTATTTTAGAATCATGGTCATTTTGGTTGATATTATTATTCCTTCACTTCATTTTTATAGTGCACATCTGATTTCATTTATCATTTAACTTATTCAAGTTTGTCCATAACCTAATTATGGATAAAATGATAGCTTATGGTGCATTGAATAACATTATATTATTGGTTATTTATATTTATATTGACTTACTCATAGCCCAAGTTTTTTCTTGCTCAACATTAAAACCTATAGAACTTTTTTGGTAACCAGGCATGGATGGCAAGCTTGTTGGGTATGCACTAAATAAGATAGGGTTACAAAAATAATAGTTGAATTATTATTTGAAAATCCATATATTCGATATTTTTAAAGTAACTTAATATCTAAATGTATATTTATTTTATTGACTAAGTCTAATGACCATTTAGTTTAGGTTATCTATAGAATAATTTAAAATAACAATGAAACAAATATATAGCTCTAAAATTTGCAATTTGCCATTCATAGAAGATGAAAAGAGGATTTTGGTGCAGGTTGTAAATAGTATAGGATTTAGTGTACATTTAACTATAAGAATTGAATAGCGTTTCATTTTTGATTATGCTTGCATCTAAAGTATTCATCTCAAAAAAAATGTTGTTAAGGTTCCATTGTATTCTTGTTGTTGACTCTGTGAGGTTTGGCCATTTGATATGGATTTGAGTTTTTGGTGTTTTGGTTATGAAGAGTTTTGTTCTTTCAACTCTTGTTTTATATGGTGTGAGTAGTGGTTGGGTAGAGTACAACAATCATAAATTTTATGGATTATTGTGTTGATAATTGTTGTAGGTGTTCTAGGTGTTTTGTTGGGGATTCTCATTTTTTTGTTGAATCACATGGTCTCATCAACTTAACTATATAAAATTTCATATTTTCTTATGCAACTTCTTTTGTCGTAATGTTGTCTGTATAGATCCATTATATTTCTATTATTGTTCTAGTGTGGTTTGGCCTTTCTCCATGATAACATTAAATTCTAGTTTATTTTATTTTTGGTAATTGTAAGCATTATAGGCGTTGGAGCTTATCTTTTTACCATCAAGGCACATGGTGTCATCACCATCACTATACAATTTTTTATTTGTGTATATTATTCTTAATAGTGTCATCTCAAAAATTCTATTATATTCATTTTCTTTATTTGTTTTTAAAATATTCTAGTTGGTATTGTCATCTTTAAGATTCTATCATATTCTTACTACTAATCTATTTGAAATTTTGTTTTGCATCATACCTCGGTAAAACATCGACTTAAATTTCTATTCAAAATCACACCAAGAAAAAGGAAAGTTTTAAAGTAAAGGAAAGTTTTAAAGTAAGAAGTTGAATTGGCAGCAAGTCTGAAAATAAAGAGAAATGTCAATACTATTTATTTTTTAAAATACATTTTCATAAACTATATATACATATACAGAAATTCCCATCTATTTTTTGAAATTGAATCACAATTTCATAAGAGTAAAAATTCTAGCGAGCCAAAATAAATAGAAATGGAAATACTATTTTCGGAAAAGCAACTTCATATGAAAGAAAGCCTATTATGTCTTTTGAATGTTAGATTCTCTATACATATCCAAGGCATATACAATCTTGTATAGTAACCTACATAGCATTGAGTCTCATTCTTATTTAATGTGGTATATTTGTGAATATGGCTATGAAAACGCACGGTTGTCATCTAATTTTGAAATTTTCCTTCGTGGTGTTATTGCAAAAAAAAATTGTTTGTATTTTCCTAAGGCATGTGCATTTTTCCTTTTCTTTTAAGATTATGTTGTTTTTTTTATTGATATTTCTATTAGCTTCATTGTCATAACTTAGGTCTGATCTCATTTATCATTTAACTTATTTAAGGTTGTTCGTAATCTAAATAGGTATAAAAATACAGTTTGTGGTTTATGGTAGAACATTATGTTTTTGTTGATTGAGATTTATACTGGCTTTACTTCCATAGCCCAAGTTTCACCTTGCTCAACATTAGAATAGAACCAACCTAGATTGTTTCTAACCAAGCATGAATGACAAGCTCGTTGGGTATGTATGGAATAAGATACGGTTATAAAAACACTAGAATTATTTGGAAATGTATATATGCAAAATTTTGGTTTTAAGTACTTTGAATTTAAATGTAGATTTATTTCAATGACCATTTAGTTTAAGTTTTGTATAGAATAATTTAAATTAACATGGAAACAAATATGCTTAGATCTAAAATTTGTAATTCATAAAAGATGAAAAATAAGGTCTTGGTGTGGATTATAACTAGTATAAGGTTTAGTCTAGGTTTAACTTTGATAATTGAATAACCTTGTATGTTTAATTATGCTTGCATTTAGAGCATTTATTCCAATAATTTTGTTGCTAAGGTTCCATTATATTCTTGTTGTTGATCCTGTGAGATTTGGTCATTTGATATGGTTTTGTCTTCTTGGTGTTTTGTTCATGAGGTTTGGTTTTTCAACTCTTGTTTTATATGCCTTGAGTAGCCGTTGGATGTATACAAAAATGGTAAATGTTATGGAGTATTGCGTTCTTTATTGTTGTAGATGTTTTAGGTGTTTTTTGAGGTTTATCATTTTTTTTGTTGAATCACATGGTGTGGTGAACTTAACTATATGAAATTTTATATTTGCTTCTAGAGTTTCTCTTTGGTAGTGTTCTCTATATGGTTCCATTATATTCCTATTACTAATATAGCAATCATTGGCCTTTTTCCATACTAAAATTTGCACTAGATGTTGCAAAGGAAACATTGTATGTTGGTAGTGCATATGGAAGTGGAGCATAGATGAAAAAAGACATTATATGTTATGTGTAATAACTATCACCAAATTTGAGTGAAAAAATATTCTTAATGTTAAATGTAATGCAATCAAACAATCTAATCAAAACAGAGCCTTGTGCAACTTCCTTCCCAAGTGCTCAATCCAAGACCTTATTTTCATTGACAATTGCATCACAGACTGAACCTTTGTCTTTCACCGCCTTAGCCATACTGAACCCTTCACCCTTATATGGTAATGGTTCCAATTCAAATTTCTCTACAAGTATTCTACAAAGGAAAATTCATTTATAAACGTATCCATTAGGACAATTAAAGTCTTGGTTCTTTGAATAAGGATTTGTGGCAACCCAAATTTATTGTTTTGTAATCAATTCTACATTAGACGCAGAAATTGTTCCCATGAAATATTGTTCCCTGGGTACTTGAAATACAACCGCTCATGTCTGCAAATGGCAGTGTAAACATAGTGTACCTAAAAAATTCATCAAGCTCTAAGGAGAGAAGCCAAATATGTGTGTAAGACAGTGAATGGACCAAGTTAATATTTCTTTCTTCTGTGTAGCCTCAAATACAATATCCTTGAGAGTGTAGTAAAAATTGTGCACAACTAGCCTAGGAAGCTCTTCATGAAAGGGTTCCTCATGGGGCTGATATTTTGGATTCTTTGTCACTACATCAAATGGACCAATGCAATTTCCCCGCCAATCTGAAGAAGAATATGTTGTAAATTCACTGCATTAGGCAGGAGGGAATCTAACACATTACTAAACATTATTCCATTATCTGCACAGTTATGCTCCCATGTCTCTCTAATAACCTAATAAACCCAGAAGAGATGGGTGACATCCTTAATTGTCGATGTCTTTTCTAAATTTTTCTCTCTATCTAAAACATCACATTGAACATATTCCACTCAACTATCTATATATTGGTCTCGCTTAACCCTCCTAGCAACTCTATAAATTTTCGAAGGTCCAGCAGGAGTCTTAGACAAAGGCAAGATTTATGCCAAGAAATTTAATATAATTCGTGTTACCCCTATTACTAACACTGCTCCTTGTTGCTTCTCAGAATTCTCTTTGGAGCTTTCACTAATGGTTTGGAATTTTCTCTGCATTGAAAGAGGTACGAGTTACCAAAATAAAAATCAACAATGCAATATAATGAAGCAACAACAACAATTCCAAATGCAACAAGATGCTTATCATTTAACCCATCCAAATACAAGTTTGACAAACACATCAAGATTGTGAAGCCCAAGTATGCATATTCAGGTTTCATACATGAACCATTTCTATGTTGTCAAAATACACAGTTGAGATTCACAACCCAAATATACATATCAGACCAGGTTTAAATGGATCTGTGTTAATATTCATATTCAATGCAATGTACCTTCAATTCACCTATACAGACAAAAAGTGTTTAAATCATTTAACGTCACCTAATAGAGCACCTCAATTTGTGTTTGGATTTAGATAGATCTATGTTAATGTTGGTATTCAATGCATTCTACTTTCAATCCACCCACCCATAAATACATCGAGTGTTTATGAATCCTTCACCCTCACCTTATCAAGCACCTCAATTTGTGTGACCTCAACATATGCAACCTAGCATTGATATTGAACTTAGTTTACACAAGTCTATGCTAATTTCCATATTCAATGGACCCTAGATTCAATGAACCCAACCCCCACCATGTATATCACGTGGATCTCTTGGTACAATAACCTAACCCTAAAATCCTAAATAATTATAGGGGAGAAGGAAGAGAGGATAATACTTTCATTAGAGAACTATGTAATAGTGCAATAATCCTAATCATAGAATCATAATAAATTACAGGACCAAAGCACATTATCATTGGTGAATATTTTTGGTTGTAACTATGTGAGAGATATTTTAATCCTACCTGTCTTGAAACCTCTCATGGATCATCAGGAAGCCAGTAAGAAATAACATGGTGTTTTATTTTAGAACTTTGTCTGACAAGAAAAAACATATTTGCAATCTAAGTAATTTAACAAATAAAGTATGGTGCACGATTGTAAAAACGCTACCCCTAAATTACGTTTTCGTTCGACAACGAAGTTTTAGATTTTAGATGTCACAACATACAAATTTTTTTGTGTCTCAAATATGCAAATACAAGTTAGATGCACATCTTCAATCTCAAAGAAGGTTTCAATCCATACTAGTATTCTCAGCCTGTACAGGTAAGTTCTAGCTTCCTATCTATATTAATTCATAAGAAGAAAAATCAACTAAGAAGCTGTAGAATTTCTCATTGTAGATCACCTGATAATGCAATATACTAAAGCAAAATACTTGACCTACTTCTACAAACAAACTTGCGAAATCTTAATCGATTTTGAGAAAGATCAAGTAGAACACAAATATTAGAGAATGAGAAATCAATCACACATGAACACATAAGAATACTCTCGGGAAAGCCTCAGATAAAAACCCTGCTATCTGTATTATCATACAAGTGGAAATATCCCTGGATTACACAAAGCTTTAGCTCACAAGCTATCCAACTCTCAGTACAATCCCTCAAATGTTGCTCATAGACTAAATACACACAACATATGCCTTCCTTCAGTCCTCCAAGCCTCCTATTTCATTACGCAGTTTCTCCTGGGTCCTCTGGCCACCACCTATGTGAATTCATCTCTCACACAACTCACCAAACTCAGAAATAACTGTGTAATCCTCAAGGAATGAATTCCTTCCGCATGCAAGAGATATCCTCAATGGAATATTCTTGCAATTGATAGTACAATGTCCCATCCTCTGATCTCAACTGGGTCTCTAACTGAACTGACATGCATGGTTTATTTATGAGAGAATATTCAGTTATCTGAAGTACACTAGTTACATGCATGCATGCATTAACTAACTGAACTCACAATCAGTTCCGCAAATTGTTGGAGCTAATCTAACTGGACTTAACTCAATTAACTGAGCTAACTGATTACAACTCAAAGTACAACTCATCCTAATCTCCTTAATTAAGGGATAACTTCCTCAATCAAAGGGATAATTGTTGCATGCCTTCACATAGACTTCATGTTTGATTTTCTCCAACTAATTAAATCAAGATGAATTAATTAATTATTTTTCAAACAGCAGCTAAGATCAAATTCGAATTTTAATTCTCAATTTTAGTTTAGGTACTAACTAAAATTGGAATGTATCCCGAAATGTGATTTATAGCAATGCTATTTTTAGCACTTCTATATTTAGCATTTCTTGTTTTTATTTTCAACACTCTCTCTCAACAAGAAAGGGATTATCTGTCACCCCGATCCTATCTCTGTGGAACTCAAATTTGAATTTTGACAATACCATAGTCAAAATATCTGCATCTTGCTCCTTGGTCGAAACATACTGCAACAACATGATCCTCTTCACCACATAGTCTCAAAGATGATGATACCGGATATCGATGTGCTTGGACCTGTCATGAAATACTGGATTCTCAGAGAGTTTGATACAACTTTGATTATCGTAATAGATAACAGTTGGATCCATCCTCTGATCAAATAATCCAACTAGAATTTTCCGCATCCAAATGGCCTCACATGTTGCCTAACTGGTAGCCATGTATTCAGCCTCTATTGAGTGAAGTGAAACTGACCTCTATTTCCTACTATACCAAGAAACTTCAGCTGAACCAAGGTTGAAAATTCCTCCTGAAGTGCTCTTCCGATCTAATGGACTCCCTACCCAATCTGCATCTGTGAAGCCCTAAAGCTTCACTCTCTCTATCTGTTTGTACCATAATCCATACTGAGATGTACCTCTAAGGTATCTCATTACATGCTTCGCTACCTTCCAAAATAGCTTGGTAGGCTGAACCATAGCTTGACTCAGCTGTTTCACCAAAAAGCACAAATCTGGTTGTTTGTTCACTAAATACACCAATGAACCCACAAGCTACCAATAAATAGTAGAATCCTCCTTCCTCCAGTTACCTACTAGAGGAGTCTGCATGGGCTTGCACTTCTCTGTGTGGAATCTCCTGAGTATCTCACTGGCATACTTGCCTTGAGACACAAACACTTCCCCATCCTTCTGCCACACTTCCATGCCTAGAAAGTAGCGCATGAGACCCATGTATTTCATCTCGAACTCTCTTGCAAGGTCCTCCTTGCAAGGCTTGATCAACTGATCATCACCTATCAATATCAAATCATCAACATAAGGAATAATGATCAATGGCTTACCTTCTACCATGATGTTGTAAAGGTTCACATCTACTTCACTCTTTGTGAAGCCTAACCCGGTGAAATAGCTATCGATCCTAGTGCACCAAGAACAAGGTGCTTGCTTCAGCCCGTACAAGGCTCTCCTGAGTTGACACACATGCGACTCACCATCGAAGGTGTCAAATCCTTCTGGCTGTTCTATGTACACCTCTTCCTAAGTCTTGCCATTGATGAACATAGTCTTCACATCCATCTGATGGATCATCCAACCCATCTGTGCTAATAGTGCCAACATTGATCTAATAGATGAGTACCTTGCTATAAGAGCAAAAGTCTCATCATAGTCGATCCCCTCGACCTGTGAGAAACCACGGACAACAAACATTGCCTTATGTTTCTCAACACTACCATCAGCTTCTTGCTTTACCTTGTAAATCCATCAAGAACTCAGCACTGACTTGCCCTCTAGTCTTGGAACAACATTCAAAACATTGTTCTGAACTATGGAGTCATAATCCTCCACCATAGCATCAACCGATACTGGCTTCTGCACTGCTTCCTTGAAGGAAGATGGTTTAGTCTCTATACATTCCCCAACCAGGGCCATGTAACCAGTGTACCACTCAGGTGACCTCCTTTGTCTGCGCTGAGAAGATAGTTGTCTCACATTCTCTCTCGCATCCATCACCAATCTGTCAGCTTCCCTTGAGCATTTCCGCCTATATCTGGAAGACTCTACATGAGTGGATGTCTCCACTCCTGGATGCTCTGCATGCGGCTGCTCCACATGATTCTGAGGCTCCTCCTCCTTAGGAACCAAAAGTTCCTCCTTTGCATGCAACTTGAGCTCCCTCTCAAGGGATACTCACATGGCCTTCTACTCATCGAACTTCAAATCTCTGCATACCATTTTCCTCTAACTGGTAGGCCAGAACACCCGATAGTTGTGGGGTGTATCAGTGTACCCCACAAGTATCCCCAACTCATTTGTTGGCTCTAGCTTATTTTGGGCATCTTTGGTCACATCGCAATAAATCGATGATCCAAAAATCCTAAAGTGACTCACATCTGGTCTCTTCCTAGAGAAGGCCTCCACTAGTGTCTTCATCCCCAGTATATGATGCGGGCTTCTATTCTACAAGTATACTATTGTATTGCATGCCTCAGCCCACAAATGAAGTGGTAGGCCTTGGTAATGCAACATTTCCTAAGCTGCTCCCACAATCATTTTGTTCTTCCTTTTGGACACTCCATTCTGCTATGGGTTATGAGGTGTCACCAACTCCCGTTTAATTCCTTATGTTGCACAAAACTCCTTAAACTGTTGAGAGACATACTCCCCACCATTGTCACTTTGCAAGGCCCTTATTTTCTTTCCAAATTCTTTCTTAACCAAGGCTTTGAACTCACAAAACCTTGAGAAGGTTGATCCTTATATTGCATGAAGTAGATCCAACATCTATGAGAAAAATTATCAATGAAAATAACATAGTACCTTTGTTTAGCCGTGGAGGCTGTCGAGAATGGTCCGCACACATTTGTATGAACTCACTCCAGGATTTCTCTAGCTCAACTGTCTCGAACCTGAAAGGAAGATTTTTCATACTTACCCAAGGTACAACCTTTGCATGTATCCACTTCCTCCAGTTTACCCTTGGGAAGTTTGGTAGAAATCTACTGCATGATCTTCAAGGCCCCATGGTGCAAGTGGCCCAATCTTCTATGCCATAGCTCGCCAATATATTGGCTTTGCACCAACTCTGCTTTGGAACTCAATGCAACATAGTCATCTACCTCCATCTTGTAGAGATTCTTTCCTCGAATCCCAATCCTCTTGGTCTGTCCAGTGTCGATGTGCCTCAAGAATGCCTTTTCTTTACTAAAGACTACATCATAGCCTTTGTCTTCCAACATAGCAACGGATACCAAGTTCTTCTTCAGTCCAGGCACATACTTTACATCACTCAGGGTGAGAGGAGCTCCATGCTCCCTCTGAAACACAACCGTGCCTTCACCTGAAACATGGTACTTTCCATCATCGCCCATCTCTATGCGCATCTGGAAGTCCTTCTCCTCCAAGGTACTGAATGGACTCTTGTCGCCGGTCATGTAGACTGAGGCTCCACTGTCCAGGTACCAAACATAATCCACCATCGATGAAACCATGCATGCGATGAGGGTGAAATCCAATTCGAACTGTGAGGCCAGTGCCTCACCATATGATCCTTTCAAGGATCCCTTCTTGGATTTCTTCTGTGGACAATTTGTAGCATAAAGGCCCACCTCATGACAATGAAATCATTGCACTTTTGATTTGTCAATCTTCTTCCCACCGTGGGAAGAACTTGATTTGGAATGGGAATCCATCCCTTTCCCTTTCCTCACCTTACTCACTAAGGCTAGATTTTCTTCATCATCATGCTTTGATGAAGAACCATCTCTGGTGCTTCTCCTTATCTCCTCCTGCATCAGATCTGACCACAGTCGTTCCCAATCTGGCAGTTTCTCTCTTCCATTTACTGAGTCTTGGTAGCTATGCTAGCTCTTAGGAAGAACGAGGAGAGCAAGACTCACCATGTCATCATCGACTATCGTGATTCCTACACTTCCAAGCTCATTCTTCCCGGTGGTCAGCTTGATCAGATATGTAAATATCATGTCGCCCTTTTCATACTTGATTTTCCGAAGCTTGTCTTTCAGCGCTAGCTTCATCTGATCGTTGCTATTTTGATATAGATCCTTCAATGTTTTCCACATGGAAAACAGTGTCTCCTTACCATGGAGACTCAAGATAATGTGGTCTCGAGCTCCCTCCAAAAGAATCCTCCTCACTCTAGCTACACATTTTTTCCATTCCACCAATTCTTGGGCATTAGCGGCTACTAGCTCGGGGACTTCTTGATCAATGAAGTCCTCTAAACCGTTGTCCTCTAATACCACTTCCATGTGATCCTTCCAGGCTATATAATTCGAGCTGCCATCTAGGGAATACTCGAGTCTCAAACCGTTGAATGCCATTGGTGAAATTTGAGATGTGATAAGAATTCGATTTCTATAATCAAGAACTTCAAACTTTGAACTTCTCCCTTCTTTGTATATTGTTCTCTGCTTTGATCACCTTTGCTCTGATACCATGTAGAATTTCTTACTGTACATCACCTGATAATGCAATATACTAAAGAAAAATACTTGATCTACTTCTACAAACAAACTTGCAGAAGCTTAATCAATTTTGAGCAAGATCAAATAGAATACTTTGGGGAAAGCCTCGGCTAAAAACCCCGCTATCTGTATTATCATACAAGTGGAAATATCTTCGGATTACACAAATATTTAGCTCACAAGCTATCGAGCTCTCTATATAATCCCTCAAATGTTGCTCATAGAATAAATAGACACAACATATGCCTTCCTTCTGCATGCAAGAGATACCCTCAATGGAATATTCTTGCAACTGATAGTACACTATCCCATCCTCTGATATCAACTGGGTCTCTGATTGAACTAATATGCATGGGTTATTTATGAGAGAATATTCAGTTATCTGAAGTACACTAGTTACATACATGCATGCATTAACTAACTAAACTCACAATCAGTTCCATAAACTGTTGGAACTAATCTAACTAGACTTAACTCAATTAACTGAGCTAACTAATTACAACTCAAAGTACAACTCATCCTGATCTCCTTAATTAAGGGATAACTTCCTCAATCAAAGGGATAACTATTGCATGTCTTCACATAGACTTCATGTTTGATTTTCTCCAACTAATTAACTCAAGATGAATTAATTAATTATTTTTCAAACAACTGCTAAGATCAAATTAGAATTTTAATTCTCAATTTTAGTTCAGGGACTAACTAAAATTGGAGTGTATCCCAAAATGCTATTTATAGCAATGTTATTTTTAGAACTTCTATATTTAGCATTTCTTGTTGCTATTTTCAACAAAAGCTTCATACCTGATCTTTTCAATTTCCTAAAAAAATCTTGGAAACTTGATAAGTTTGATTGAATATGATTTTGAACATGAAGTAATAGGTCTTGATACCTGTTCTCCAAGTTAGGTCTCAACTCATGATAAAAGGATAGTGGTAATAACAACCATTTTGTTGTTTTTTATTATCCTACAAACCCATGATTTTTATTTTGCTTGTTTCCAGATTGGTTAAACTTGACTTTTGATTATGAGAAAATACATTCCATAGATCAATCTCATTAGATAATAAAATAAAATGATAATAATAGTCCAACCTTGTTTTTCCAATATTCTACAACTCCATGATTTTGCTTCTTTTGTTTTCAAATTGTTGATGCTAATATCTCTTGTATCATTTTGTTTCTTCCTCATATGGTGAATTTGCCATCCCAATACTGATGAAATGTGGTTATGGGGATTGTCAGTGGTATGTGAGGTTTAATTTGCTTTATCACGGGTTCTAGGTCAACTCCCCAAGCTTTGCCCTGTAAATAGAATGACTAATTTAAAAGTTATCAAGGAGATATTTCAGCATCCAAGCCCTTATAAACAAAGGAGAAGATCTAATCTTCTAGGGATTGATGTTTTTGTCTCTACTATTGATCCAGATAAGGAGCCTCCTCTTATTACTGCCAATACTATTTTTTCTAGTCTTGTAGCTAATTGTCCTGTAGAGAAGCTCTCTTGCTACTTAACTGATGATGGTGGGTCTCTTCTCATTTGAAGCTCTTGTAGAAGCTACAAGTTTTTCTAGAATATGGGTTCCTTTCTGTAGAAAGAATAGCAAAGAGCCTTGCAATCCCAAGAGTTATTTCAACTTAAAATGTGACTTCACAAAAAATGAAGTGTGGAGAGTAGGAGGGTTGAGAGAGAGAACGATGAGTTGAAGGTGAGGATCAATTCATTTCCAAATTCTATTAGGAGAAGATCATATGCTTACAATTCTCATGAAGAGACTCATTCGAAGAGAGCACAAATTGCGTTGGGAGTTGATCCTACAAAGCTAATAAAGGTATTGAAGGCATCTTATTCTTTTTGGGACCATCAAAATCTTTGAATCAGATTGTATGTTAAGTCCCTATAATACTAGTGATTCCCCCATTACTATTGTCATTGTATTCTTATTAATATTGTTGTGCCCCATAGAATCCCTCTATTGTTATTTTTGTGCCTTTATATTATTATTGTTAGGTTGGCTTGGTTATATTGTGAACCCTTAGACTCCTATATATAGAAAGGAGGTTTTGTCATTTGAATCATCAAAGAATTGTTCATTTGTGTAATGTAAAGGAGGTTGCCCCATCGAAGAGGCTAAATTCTAAGGCATTGATCTATCTTTTCTATCTTTTTGTGAGCTGGTTTCATAACATTTGGCATCAAAGCCTTGGATTCTAAGGTTATGCTGCTCCAAACAAGTCATCATGGCATTTGCAATAACTATTTTTCTTTGACGTTTTAAATGCTAAAAAAACCCATTTGGGTTGAAATCATTTTGAACCTCAACTCTGAATTTCAAATCTTTTCACACTATATTTGCAGAGATATGATCTGAGGAAGTTGGCCTTTTTGCAGACTCCTAAATTACATTCCAAACAGGTGACCTGGGGAAAATCGTCATAACTTTTGCTTTGAGAATCAGATTGAAATTTCGTAAGAAGGTATAGAAAGCGGATTGACTATAGTTTTCTTTGTATATTTTTGAAATCCTAAGGTCAAAAAAGTGACACGTGGCACTCATACAAGTTCGCTCTTCTGAAAATGTATATAATCAGGAAATCTTGGGATATTGTGCATAACTCTTTCTCGGAGAATCTAAATTCGATCAGACTGGTGACATTGGAAAGAGGACACAGAGGGCTACTGCAGGTCGCAATTTTAGAACTGGAAGATTTGAAATTATAGAGATACATCAGATGTAATATCAAGCTCCTACACAGTGAAAAAAATGTTGTGTAATTTTTTTAAAATTTTTTACATAAGCTTGGTTTGAAAAATTAGTTTGAAGGAATTCAAAGGGCATAGTGAAGAATTATTATCGGTAATTAATTACCCAAAGAAAGAAAATGGAAACACCTAGTAAGTAACCTGAAAGCTCTAGCATGACTCATGAAGAAGAGGAAGAAATGTAACATGATATATCAAAATTACGAGACCAAGTGCGACAAATGTCACTCGCACAAAAAGTAATAGAATCTAATATGAATGGTTTAAAGAAAGATGTAGAAGCTAAGATGAATGGTTTACAGAAAGGAATGGAAGATAAGATGGATGGTTTAAAGAAAGGCGTAGAAGCTAAGATGAATGACGTGGAAGCTAAGATGGACGATTTGAAGATAGATTTGAAGACATATTTGAAGACAGATTTGACAAAGTTTCTACAAGAAATACTTACTAATAATGAAACGGTAGTAAAGGAAACTCATGATGAAAATAAAATAAATGTTAATCATGATTTCATAGACTCTAACATTGGATCGAAGAGCCACCATGTTCCAAAGATCGATATGAGGAAGTTTGATGGCAAGGATCCTGGAACATGGATATTATAGATGGAGCAACTTTTCGATCTCCATAATGTGCAAAACACACAAAAGGTACATATTGCAACTTTATATTTGGAACCAAATTAGTTTGTATGGTATCGATGACTTTGCTCTTGTAAACAAATTGTCACTTGGGCAATTTTTATGGAAGAAATGATAGCACATTATGAGGATACAAAAAGCAAAACCTTTTTTAGCCAATTGATAAATCTCAAACATAATGGTTCAATGATGGAGCACATTGAGGACTTCCAAAAATTGAACATAAGGGTAAAAGATATTCCAAAGGAGCATAGGATTGATGTGTTCATAGGGTCTTTAAAGGATAATATCCAACATGAGGTTCGACTTTGGGAACCTGATTCATTAGAGAAGGCATTCAAGTTAGCAAGAAAAATGGAAAGCAAAATTATGGCAACCAGGAAGCCTACCACTCACAACTAAAATATGGAAGTGTTGTTGCCCCTAGCCTTCCACACCTACAAAGTCGACACCACAAAAATTGGAAGGAAAACTACCAAAAGGGCTTTTTTATAGTCGTGATAGAAAATACACTAAAGGTTATAAGTGTGCTAAGAATAAATTATTCTACATAGATTGTGAAGAGGAGGAAGAAAAGAAACAAGAAATTTCAAAAGAACAGGATACACTCGAGGATCAAACCCTAGATAAAGAGGAAATGAATCTGACCATATCTTCTAATGCATTGGCTGGAATTACCACTCCTCAAACCATCAAGATAGAAGGACATATCAAGAAGAAAAGGGTAATAGTGTTGATTGATTAAGGAAGTACCCACAACTTTATTCATTGTAAGATAGCAAAAGAATTAAATTGCTTCTTATATCCAGCACCAACGTGTCAAGTGATGGTTGCATGTGGAGGAACCATAAATTTCTCTGGAAAGTGCCATAATATCAAGCTATCCATGGGAGAATATTTATTGAATAGCCCAATGCCTTCCATTCCAATGGGTGGTGCTGATGTTGTACTAGGAGTCCAATGGCTACAATCCTTGGGTACAATAGCTTTTAATTTTCAAGAACTTTTCATGAAATTTTCTATGGAAGGAAAGGAAGTTGAATTAAGGGGTATTGCAGGGAAACCGAGAAAGATAATCAGCTCTAACGGTATGAAAAAGCTTCTAAGGAAGGAACAACAAGGTGTAATTGCACAATTATGTTCACTAGATGTTTCCACACCAAAATCATCTATTTCTCCAGATCTCCAAAAAGTCTTGGACAATCATTCCAATGTATTTGAGACTCCCAAACGTCTCCCACCTATTCTTGATCATGATGACACTATTAATTTGATTCTAGGAAGTGTTCCTCCAAACATCAGGCTGTATAGATATCCCTATGCCCAAAAGAGTGAAATTGAACGTATGGTTGCAGAAATGCTAGAGGGTAGTATAATTCAACCTAGTCAAAGTTCTTTCTTTGCTCCAGTAGTATTGGTGCACAAGAAGGATGGATCTTGGCACATGTGTCGAGATTATAGGGAGCTCAACAAGCTCACTATTAAAGATAAATTTCCCATTCCTGTCATTGATGAATTATTGGATGAATTGTATGGATCAATTTAGTTCGCCAAGTTGGATCTTCATTCAGGATATCATCAAATCATAATGAAGACTGAAGACATTCCGAAAACAACATTTAGAACTCATGAGGGTCATTATGAATTTTTGGTCATGCCTTTTGGTCTTACCAATGCACCTTCTACATTTCAAGGTTTGATTAATTCCATTTTCAAACCCTTAGAAAATTTTTGTTAGTATTTTTTGATGATATACTAATCTACAATAACTCTTGGAAATATCATGTTTAACACATTGACAGGGTGCTCGAACTATTGAAGAAGAAACAATTATATGCAAAAAGCTCCAAATGTTTCTTTGGAGTACAAGAGGTGGAATATCTGGGTCATATTGTATCTCATGAAGGTGTTAAGGTAGACTCTAGCAAAATTAAATCCATTCAGGAATGGAAAATCCCCACATCCATAAAGCATCTGCGAGGATTTCTCGGGTTGACAGGGTATATCGCAAGTTTGTTAAGAATTATGGGAGAATAGCAACACCTCTAATAACATTATTGAAGAAATATGCATTTTCATGGACTCCAAAAGCAACAAAGGCCTTTGAACATCTTAAAGAGGCAATGTGCCAAGCACCAGTCTTAGCTACACCAGACTTCACAAAAACCTTTATTGTGGAATGTGATGCTTCAGGAAATAGAATTGGTGTTGTTTTAATGCAAGATGAAAGACCCATTACTTTCGAAATTCATCCAATCAAGGGAAAGTATTTACACAAAGCTATTTATGAGAAGGAAATGTTGGCAATACTACATGCACTTAAGAAATGGCGACCCTACCTAATGGGAAGACACTTCAAGGTAAAAATGGATCAATATAGTCTTAAATACTTTTTAGAACAAAGATTATCCTTTGAAGAGCAACAAAAATGGGTCACAAAGATGTTGGCCTATGACTTTGAAATCATCTACAAAAAAGGGAAGCAAAATGATGTGGCATATGCACTCTCAAGAAAGGATGAGGATGTGTAAGCATTATTGTGTGCCATTTCTATTTTCCAGCCAGATTGGATAAACAAGATTCCAGTACATCCGATACATTTATCTGGAAAAATGATTCATTATGGTACAAAGATCGCTTATACCTCTGTAAGAATTCCCAACTCAAACAAAAGATTCTTATGGAATTGCACACTTCTCCCTTAAGAGGGCACTCAAAATTTTTAAAAAATACCACAGGGTTAAGAAGGAATTTTTTTGGGATGGTCTTAAATCGGATATTCAAAATTTTGTGGCAGAATGTTTGGTTTGCCAACAAAATAAAGTTGAAACAATTAAGACCCCAAGTCTATTACAACCTTTATCCATTCCAAGCCAACGTTGGGAGGAGGTTTCAATGGATTTTATCACAAGTTTACCCAAGTCTGAAGGAAAGACTGTCATCATGGTGGTAGTTGACAGACTTACCAAGTATGCGCACTTTTTTGCATTATCACATCCTTTTAAAGCCAGTACAATTTCAACTTCATTTATGGAAACAATTCAAAAGCAACATGGAAACCCAAAGATTATTGTAAGTGACAGAGATCCCATTTTCACTAGAAATTTTTGGACATAATTATTTTCTTGTCTTGGTACTCAGTTAGCTCAAAGCTCATCTTATCATCCTCAATATGATGGGCAAACTGAGATAGTAAACAAAATTTTAGAAGGATATCTTCATTGTTTTGTATCTGATAAACAGACATAATGGGTCAAATGGTTGCCTCTGGCTGAATGGTGGTATAACACTTCCTTCCATACTGCAGCAAAAATGACCCCATTTATGGCACTTTATGGATATCAGCCACCATCCATCACATCATATTTAAGAGAAAATTCTAAGGTTCAAGCAGTGGAACATCACATCGAGCATCAACAATAAGTTCTCCAACTCTTAAAGGATAACCTCACATTGGCGCAGAATAGAATGAAACAACAGGTAGATCAACATCGCAGCGAAAGAAGTTTTGATGTAGGTGACTGGGTATTCCTACAGTTACAACCATATAAACAAATGTCCCTCGAGCAAGCTAAGAAGGATAATAAATTATCACCAAAGTATTATGGTCCGTACAAGGTGTTGCAAAAGATTGGTACTATGGCATACAAATTGGAGCTTCCTGCAACTTCTCGAGTGCACCCAGTTTTCCATGTTTCATGTTTAAATAAGGTTATAGGAGACAAGCTCCTAGTTCAAACAATATTTCCAGAACTTGACGAGGAAGTAAAAATTATATTGGAACTGGAAGTAGTCACAGAAACAAGAACTTGATAGCTACGAAATCGATCAATTTCGGAGTATCTCATCAACTGGAAGAACTTATCCGATGAATATTTGACATGGGAGGATGAGAATTTTATACAGAAGCATCCAGAACTACTCAAGCATTGAGGACAACACTTTTTTGAAGGAGAGGAGCATGTTAGGTCCCTATAATACTAGTGATTCCCCCATTATTATTGTCATTGTATCCTTTAATAATATTTTTGTGCCCCTATTGTCCCCATATTATTATTACTGTGTCCCATAGAATCCCTCTATTGTTATTTTTGTGCCTTTGTATTATTATTGTTAGGTCGGCTTGGTTATATTGTGACCCCTTAGACTCCTATGTATAGAAAGGAGGTTTTTTCATTTGAATCAGCAAATAATTGTTCATTTGTGTAATGTAAAGGAGGTTTCCCCCTCAAAGAGGCCGAATTCTAAGGTGTTGATCTATCTTTTCTATCTTTTTGTGAGCTGGTTTCATAACATTGTGCTAGCTCCTTTTCGTATATGACAAAAGGAAAATTATAAGTTCCTCCCTGAGCACTGATCATATTTTTTCATTGGATAGAAACATGTAGTTAACAACTTGAACTTTCATGATATTTTGTAATGACCCTCAAGTGATTCACATGTCTTTGGTTAATGTCAATAAGCTTTGATTTGGTAGAATCCAAATAGATTGTAGCCCTGCCTTTGTGGAAACTAACTGTGATAGTATGAAATATATTGGAGAAACCTTGTGTGGAATTAATAATGGAAGGATTAGATATGGGTAATGACAATTCAAATATGAACAAAAAATTAAAAAAACAAGGTAGTAAGAGATAACTATGTTATTAATACAACTAAGCATGTAACAGATTTAAGAAACTGATATAAGAAAGTGGATTTGTTTATAGGCATTCAATTAAGAGAAACCTTGAGATATCTATTCGAGTAGATTTAGTAAAAAAACATATGCAATGTGTCATGACACATGTTGGCATTTTGGTAGTGTGTTGAACCCTCCTCCTCACCCCTACCCTTCTCTTATAGTAAAATCCTCTTTTGTCATTTGACAGCCTCTACCTTCTCACAAATTGGAATTAGAAAGCACAAGGAAAATATTTTAAGTTGTTGATGGCAAGGTGTAGAATTGTAAGGTGCCAAAAGAGATTTTTGAAAAGAAATTTCAAAGTATAGGAAGTCAAGCAAAGGCCGAAAACCTAGTCTTTTTTGTCTTCTGGATACGTTTTAAAATGTTTTTCCAAGTGATATGTTTATTACAACTATATTTAAGGTAGTATACTTTCAACAAAAAGTATTTTTGATGGTTAGAATTTTGGGTAGAACTTGGATGAAGTTTGAATTTTTAACTTATCTCTTCAAACTAATATTTATATGGTATTCTAGTTATTTGATTCACTGTGACATTTTTAATACAAACCCTATTTATTGTAATTTAAATAAAACCAAAAATTTTATTTGAAATTGCAATAGATTAGTTTGAAGCATCTCAATAACCTCTATTTATTATTGTTCTATCAACTTAGAACCATCTTCCATCTTAAAAATGATGCATCTTCCAATTTTAAAAATGACTTGTTAAACATTGAGAAATATAAAAAGGAAATGAAATAGTAAAATATGTGTGCTTAAAATATTATGTTAAGATAAAAGAAATTGAACAATAATAATCTATACTCTTTAAAAATTATATTAAAATGAGCATACATCATGTCCCTTTTTTTCCTTTTTTGATTTTTTTCCACTTTTCATTATGTTTTTATTTTATTTTCGTTTATTAAGTTCACTTGGTTTTAAAGACTTTGTAAAACAAGCGAATTTTACTCAAACTCCATGTCAGTTTCTATAATAAGAATTGATAAAACCAACATAAATAAAAAAATACAACCAACCAAAAATAAAAACTTTTTATATGTTCAACTCCTATAAATATCTTGGTATCGATCTAAATTATAAGCTTAATTGGAACTCTAATATTTGATGAAAAAACAACTTAGGATGAAAAACATATTAAAACTTGAAAAATTATTGTAAAAAATCTATAGAACTTACGTCGAGATAAAAAGAAATATGTTTCCTCTCACCTTCTAACCTATTTACCCTTTAGGTTGTGAGACTTAAAAAGATGTCGAAATACTTGAATTACAATTGGAGAATTGTAAAAACAATTTGTTATGTATCAAAACACCTAAAACATTATATTTTATAAAAATAAAAGTTGAATAAACATACCAAAACATGCTTCCACCATTGTCTTACAATCGTGCATAACTTATGTTTGAAAAAAAACAAAAAGGGACTTGTATACACGGTTGAAACTTTGGAACTTTCGAAACAACATAACTCCTTAAAATTGAAAATTGAAAATGAGAGATTTGATTTTCTATATAATAATGAATGAACATATATATAAACATTACAGTTCCATCATTATCTTAAAATATTATTTACCCATCTTTAAAAAGAGGTTGGAAAATAAAATTTGACACATTATTAAAACTTTGGAGCATTCAAGACAATATACCCTTTCAGGGCAAGGAAAAATTAAAGGATGTAATTTCTCATACAATGATTAAAATATAAAAAAAAATAAAGATGATAAAAACTCTATTATTATAAAAACATTACCAATTAAAAAAAAATGATAACTACTATACTAAGAACTAACTCTAATTAACTACATAATATTTATAATGGACACTCTCAAAAAGTCATTTAAAAAGAAAAAAATATACTCTATACAATTCAAAAGAAATTAAAGATTAATATCCTTTACACAAAGAAAAAATTTCTAACACATTCTAACACATTACTTAACATTATTTCATTATCTGCACAATTACGCTCCTGTGTCTCTCTACACAATTATGCTCCTATGTCTCTCTACTAACCCAAACAACCCAAAAGAGATGGGTTACATCCTTCAATGGTGAGATCTTTTCTAAAGATTTCTATCTATCTAAAAATTCACATTGAGCATACTCCATTGTACTATCTGGAGACTAATCTAGCTTATCCCTCCTAGTAACTCCATAAACTTTCTAGGGTCCAACATGAGTACCAGACAAAGGCAAGATTTCTTACAAGCAATTTCATTCAATCCCTGTTACCCCTATAACCAACACTGCTCTTTGCTACTTCTTAGATTTATCTCTAGAGCTTTCACTAATGGTTTGGAATTTTCTCTACATTGAAAGAGGTACGCGTTAGTCAAATAGAAATCAACAATGCAATATAATGAAGCAACAAAAACAATTCCATATGCAGCAAGATGCTTATCATTTAACCCATTCAAATACAGGTTTGAAAAAAACATTGAGATTGTGAAGCCCAAGTATGCATATTCAGGTTCATACATGAACTATTTCTATGTTGTCAAAATACAAAGCTGAGATTCATAGCCTAAATATACATATCAAACCAGGTTTAAATTGATCTATATTCATATTCAGTGCAATGTACCTTCAATTAACCTTTATAGACAAAAGGTATTAAATCACTTCACGTCACCCAATGGAGCACCTCAATTTGTATCAATGTTTAGATGGATCTATGTTAATGTTGGTATCCAATGCATTATATTTTTAATCCACCCACCCATGAATATAATGAGTGTTTATGAATCCTTCACCCTCACCTTATCGAGCACCTCAATTTGTGTGATCTCAACGTATGAAACCTAGCATTGATATTGAACTTGGTTTACAAGAGTCTTTTCTAATCTCCATATTCAATGAACCCAATGCCCACCATGTATAAAAAATGTATCTCTTGGTACAAAAACCTAACCTTAAAATCCTAAATTATTATAGGGTATAAGGAAAAGAGGTTGGTACTTTCATTAGAGAACTATGTAACAATGTAATAAAATTAAAACCTGAATAGTAAGAAATTACAAGACATAAGCACATTATCATTGGTGAATATTTTTTGTTGTAACTATGTGAAAGATATTTTAATCCTACCTGTCTCGAAACCTTTCATGGATCACGAGGAAGCTAGTAAGAAATAAAGTGGTGTTCTACTGTAGAACTTTGACTGACAAACGAAAACATATTTGCAATCCAAGTAATTTATGAAAAAATTATGAAGCACAATTATAAAAACATTGCCCCTAATTTACTATTTTGTTTGATAGCGAAGTTTCAGATTTCAGATGTCACAACATACAAATTTTTTTGTGTCTTAAAGATGCAAAGAAAAGTCAAGCTCCATATCTTCAATCTCAAGGGAGGTTCAAATATCTACTAGTATTCTCATCCCTCACAGGTAAATTATATCCTCCTATTTATATTAATTCATAGGAAGCTTCATAAGAAGAAAAACCGACTAAGAAGCTTCATGCTTGATCTTTTCAACTTCATAAACAAATTCTTGGAAACTTGATAAGTTTGATTGAATATGATTTTGAACATGAGAGAATAGGTCTTGATACCTATTCTCCAAGTTAGGTATGAATTGATGATAAAAATATAGTAATAATAACAACCCTTTTCTTGTTTTTTTTATCCTACAAACACATTATTGCTTGTACTTGTTTGCATATTGATTAAAATTGACTTTTGATTATGGGAGAATATGTTCCAATGATCAAGCTATGTTTCATCACATGATAATAATAAAATGATGATAATATTCCCACCTTGTTTTGCCAATGTTCTACAACTCCATGAATTTTGTTGTTTTGTTTGCAGATTGTTGATGCTAATATATCTTAAAGAACTTTGTTTCTTCCTCATATGGCAAATTCGCCATCCCAATAGTGATGCAATTTGGCTATGGGGGTTTTCAGTGGTATGCGAGATTTAATTTTCTTTATCATGGGTTCTTGATCAACTCCCCGTGCTCTTTCTTGTAAATAGAATGACTAATTTGAATATTCTTGAGGAGATATTTGAGCATCCAAGCCCTCATAACCAAAGCGGGAGATATGATCTTCCTGGGATTGATGTGTTTGTCTCTACTGTTGATCCATACAAGGAGCCTCCTCTTATTACTGCCAATATTATTCTTTCTATTCTTGTAGCTAACTATCATGTCAAGAAGCTTCCTTGCTACTTAAATGATGATGGTGGGTCTTATCACATTTTAGGGTCTTGTAGAAGCTACAAGATTTTCTAGAATCTAGGTTCCTTTCTATAGAAAGAATAGCATAGATCCTCGCAATCCCAAGATTTATTTCAACTTAAAATGCGACTTCACCAAAAATGAAGTGAAACCAGATTTTGTGGAGTGTAGGAGGTCCGACAAAGAGCATGATGAGTTTAAGTTGAGAATGAAGTCATTTCCAGATTCTATCAGGAGAAGATCAGATGCTTACAATTCTCATGAATATGTTCATTCAAAGAGAGAAAAAATTGAGTTGGGAGTTGATCCTACAAAGCCACTGAAGGTATTGAAGGCTCGGTATTCTTTCTCGAACCATCAAAATCTTTGAATCTACTTGTGCTCATTCCTTTTTTGCATATGACAAAAAGAGAGTTATAAGTTCCTCCCTGAGCACTGATCATATTTTTTCATTAGATAGAAACATGTAATTAACAACCTAAACCTTCATGACATTTTGTAATGCCCATCAACTGATTCACATGTCTCTCATTATTTTCAACAAGCTTTGCTTTGGTAGAACCCAATTGGAATGCAACTATGCCTTTGTGGAAACTAATTGTGATTGTATGAAAGATATTGGAGAATCCCTATGTGGAATTAATAATTGAAGGATTATATGGGAATATGACAAGTCAAAGTTCAACAAAAAAAAAACAATGTAGCAAGAGATGACTATGTTATTAATACAATTAAGCATGTAGTATATTGGATAAACTAATATAGGAAAGTGGATATGTTTATAGGCATTCAATTAAGAGAAATCTTGAGATCTCTATTCAAATAGATTTGGTAAGAAAAACTTATGCAATGTGTCATGTAACATATTGGAATTTTGGTAGTGTGGTGAACCCTCCTCCTCATGCATACTCTTCTCTTATAATAGAATCCTCTTGTGCCATTTGGGAGCCTCTACCTTCTTACAAAATGGAATTTGAAAGAAAAAGTAAATATTTTTCAAGTTGTTGATGACAAGGTATAGAATTGTAGGGTCCCAAAAGAGATTGTTGCAAAGAAGTGTCAAAGTATAGAAATTCAAGAAAAGTCCAAACACCTAGTTTTTTCTCTCTTTTAGATACATTTTAAAATATTTTCTCAAGTGATATTTTTATTACAACTATATTTAAGGTAGTATAACTTAAAAAAAAAAATCTTTTGGATGGTTATAATTTCAGGTAGAACTTGGATGAAGTTTGAATTTTCAACTTATCTCTTCAACCTAATATTTATATGGCATTCTAGTTATTTGGTTCACTGTGGCATTTTTAATACAAACCCTATTTATTTTCATTTAAATAAAAACAAACATTTTGAAACATATCAATAACCTCATTTTATAATTATTCTATCAACTTAGAACCATCTTCCCTTTTAAAAATGATCCATCTTCCATTTTAAAAATGACTTGTTAAACATTGAGAAACATAAAAGTGAAATGAAATAATAAAATATATGTGCTTAAAATATTATGTTAAGATAAATGAAAATGAATAATAATAATAATCTATACTTTTTAAAAATTATATTAAGATGAGCATACATTATGGCCCCTTTTTTCCCTTTTTGAATTTTTTCCACTTTTACATTAAATTTTTATCTCATTTTCATTTATTAGGTTCACTTTGTTTTATAGACTTTGTAAAACAAATGAATCTTATTCAAAGTTCATATAAATTTCTATAATAAGAATTGATAAAACCAACATAAATTAAAAAGACAACCAACTTAATTTTTTTCAATAATAAAAACTTTATATACGATCAACTTCTATAGATATCTTGGTATCAATCGAAATGATAAGCTTAATTGCAACTTTAATATTGGAAGAAAAAATTAACTTAAGATGAAAAACATATTAAAACTTGAAAATTTATTGTAAAAAATCTATAGAACTTAAGTCCAAATAAAAAAAATTATTTCCTCTCATCTTCTAACTTATTTCTCCTTTAGGTTGTGAGAGTTAATAAAATGTCAAAAAAAATTGAATTAAAATTGAAGAAATGTAAAAGCAATTTGATATTTCTCAAAACACCCAAAACATTATATTTTATAAAAATAAAAATTGAATAAGACCAAAGCTTGATTCCATCATTGTCTTACAATTCTACCTAACTTATTTTTAAAAAGAAAATGAGAAGGGGACTTTGATACATGGTTGAAACTTTGAAACATTCAAAACAATATAACTCTTTCTTAAAAGAGACTTAAAATTGAAAATGGAATATTTAATTTGCTATATATATATATATATATATATATAGTTCGATTATTATCTTATAATCTTATTTACCCATCTTTAAAAAGAGGTTGGAAAAGAAAATTTGACGCATTATTAAAAACCTCGGAGTAGGAAAAATTAAAGTGAAAATTGAAAATGAAAGATGTAATTTCTTATACAATGACTAAAATATCGGAAAAAAAAACTGTATTATTATAAAAACATTACCAATGGTATAAAATATCTTTTTTCTTTATAATTATTTTATTTAGAGTGTTTTTTTTAACTTATTTGATAAGTTTGTGAAAATGTAAAATAAATGTAAATATAAGATTTTATGTTCAAATTCTCAATTATACTCTTGACGATGAATCATACTCTCTGATTATTGATAATTAGAAACGCGTTGATTGAAAAAATTTCATGTGAATTTTATGAAAAAAATTAATATACAAAATACAATATATTAAATGTTAAAATTCACCCTAAAACTAAAAAAATCTAACTATATATGAAATCTTTTATTTAAAAATAAATTCATTTATTTAATCTCCTTACAACTTAATTCACTATGAAATATACCACAATTTTCTAAATAAAATAATTAAATTAGAGCTTGTATTTTATCAGCAAGGATGGTTGAGACAACTTAATCCCCAATATCCGGATAAAATGACAAATTTAAATTGCAAATTCCATATTTTCCAAAAACTTGTCCGAGCCCAACATTGGAAAACGACATAATTTTATTTTTTCATCATTATCTAATGCAATATCGTCCCACCCTTGATATATTTACCTTCATCGGGTTCTCATTGAGTACGAAGTTTGCTGAGATGAATCTTCCGCTGAGTGGACACCTGATTGACGTGAAGCAAGCCCACAATAATAGTAATGCTGGAGGGTAGTAGTAATGGTGGAGGATTTCATGAATTATTCCCATACACGCTCTTAGCCATCACAACTGTTATCAGATTAAAATACAAATTTACAGATGGCAGAATGATATGAAAAAGTCTTATTGTTTCTATCAATTGCTCCTTTACTTTGTGAGAATTCATTCACAGTGCGCGAGAATTGGATGTGTGTAGGATTGGAAGAATAATAAACCAGGTAAGTTTTGAAATCCTCCCTTGTTTCAGAGTATTTATAACGTGTTACAACCCTTTGGCATCCAGTAAACTTTTCCATAGTCTGTTCTTTTAGGTTTGTGTTTGTAGTTAGTGATTAAATAACAGTTGGGTAGCAATGATATGGATAGTGATGCTGAATGGTGGGTCTCACAAACCTTTTATTTAGTCCAAAAGAGCGCTATCATTACTCATATCCTTTGCTGCATGTGACAGGCACAGCCCACCCAAATCCTTTTTTTTTTTCCTTTTGTCTCCAACTTTGCTTACCTTTTCGCTCCTTCATATACCCCATTGCCAGTGATCAGAAGTACTTCATGTCCTTGACACCAATGGTCTAGGGGAGGAAAACTAAACAGAGAAATACAGAGATCAATACGGCTTTTCTAACCGGGGGGGCAGAGTACAACAAGAAAGAAACCCTGTTGAATGGCTTAAAACTCCATCAAACTTCACGAGTGAACCAAAGCCTCATAGACACTAACTGGAGTTCTGGTTTCTGAGAAAGCATTTTTAGTGTTTATTATTGCTTAACGCTTCTCTGTCCCCTTTGGGTGTCCTGGTTTTCACAGGTTTTATAAAAAAATAAGAAGTATCAGGCTGGGTATCAAATTTACAATGATTTTGCTGAAAAGGAGTTGATTCCTATCTCGGCTTTGTTATTGACAAGCTGGCGTCTGTTTTTTCTAAGCTGGGAATTGAGTTTCTCGAATCTTCTATTGGTTTTCCACATTAAAGATCTTATGTGTTCAAAAATATTTTGAAGATAATCATATTATTAGATAGTGTGATTAATTTTGAAAGATTTTTGAGCATATAAAATATGGATCGCAGAAGTTTGAATTCAGTTAGAGAAGATTTTGTTTTCTTTCTTAGGTATCTGTTTTTTATCAATTGCTGTAAAAATTAGATATGTCCAAAAATAGTTGAAATGAAAAATTAATGACAAATATTTTACAAATGACTTATTGCATATAATATTTCTATTCTATCTTGGTCGCATGCATCTAGAAAAGTAAGCAACTGGCAAGTAATGAATTCAAACAAAAAAATTATTAAAAAACCTGTTGCCACTAAACCTATTTCATATAAATTTGTTTTGCAGATGTGCTTAGAATCCAAAGGCACTGCCCACGTTACATTACATGGGCTGCTTGCCAGATCAAAAAAAAATGTCCAAATAAATGCATGCACACTTCATATTTTTCGCAAACAATTCTGTGAAAACTTTTTGGGTACACAAAGTGTTTCTAACATATGAACTAAAGAAGATATGAGATCCAAAATCAGAGAAAGGGAAATTCTAATGTTATTGGAAATTCGATTTAATGTAAAATGAGTAGCATTATTTTTTTTAATATTTAATCCTCCAGAAATTAAATTGATGACATACCTCATATGGAATCCTACACAACATTAAGTCCCATTTTTCCTTAATGTGGGACTTTGTGAGTATGCACCTATGAACACATTGTTTTCGTTTGACATTAGAAAGTATCGTCGTATTGTAGGGTCATATAATTCCTATTTGTCCATGTTGTTTAAAGGTTTGTGGAAAATTTATCTTTTCGTCATGTAATTTTTGGTTGATATTTTTCTTTGCGAGAACAAGTCTAATATTGTTTATCATGTAATTCAACAAAGATTTTTAAGTTAGTTATTGATCATTGAATAAAATTATGATGTTGTCGATATTTTTATTTGCTTGACATACATAACCCAAGTCCTCTCTTTTTTAACATTTGACCTAGGTAATATTGTTTCTCATCCAAGCCGGAAAAGAAGTTCGTTGGTGATCCATCAACTAGCATAATTGTATGAAAGTAATGTTATAATGATGATTTTCATATGAATATTAATTTCACTATAGTTCTTGAGGTTGTTTTGAATTTTCGAAACATTTGTGATAATGTTCATAAGAAAACAGTGTTATTACTTGATTTTGGAAGCGGAAATTTCATCTAATTGTTATTCCTTCTTATTCATGTTATTTAAATATTTCTAAAATAGTTATTTATATATCATGTCATTGTTGTTTGATTTTTCTCTGGGCTTGATTTCCATGGCCTAAGTATTCTCTTTCAGTTTTTGAGCCAACTAAGCTTGTTTATAATAAAAATATTGATAATATTACACTAGTTAATGATGCATTGAATAATATTACGTCATTGTTCGTTGAGATTTGCATTGGATTAAGTTTTATTATCAGAGTGCATAATGCATTCTGTTACTGTCAATATTTGCATACTGACATCAGTGCTCAAAAATCCTCTTTTTATATCATATTAGGGTCCCATTTTGAAATTTTTGTCATTCCACTAGGTCGTCATGCAAAAATTTTGTCATTGAAGGTTGAATAGGGTTTCCTTTACTCATTTTAGAAATTTACCCCTTGCTAGCTCATTTCAACATTGTTGAGTATCCATTGTCCATAAAGTTAATAACATCATGCCATCACATCAGTCATGTCATCTTGAAATTCAGTCCTTCAAGGTCTCATTAGGTCTTTTAGGTTTTTCAAGGTTTCATTAGGTCATTAGGGTTTCCAAGGTTCCAATAAAAATCCATTCCATTGCTTAAGACCGGTAAGTAAAGGATGATCAAATAACATCTCTTCACCATGTGAAGATGATTTGTAAAGAGAAATGCTTATTTCATCATGTAATTTTATGTTCACTATATGTAATAAGTATTATTCCTAAACTGCAAACTCAATCTCTATATGCCAACTTCATTAAAGAAAATTCAAATTCAAAGAGTCCTCAAAGGCATCAATTCAACATTCATTTGCACTCCTACACTCTCAAAGCCTCCTCACAAAAGACAATTTTCGAATTTCAGGCGAAATTGGGAAAAACAGGGCCGAAGGGTGCACTTAGAAACTGGAGGAGGTGTTCAGAACTAGTGTGATGTGTTTTCCATAGAACTCGGTGTATTTTATAAGGGCATTGCGCGCCTGTAAGGAGAGGGTGCGTTTGACCATTTTGTTGCGCCTTTGCTTGAGAACATCCAGAAATTGCCCAAAATGCACCACATTGCTCCAAATCAAATTTTTCCACCAAGGTGCTCCAACAAGAAAGTAGGTTAGAATTACATTATTCCTTTCCTTCACAATTGATTTTATATGGTGTTTTATTTTGTTTTGCAGTCATACTAAGTTCAAAACCTTAGTAAAATAATTCCACTCCTAAATCTCATTTCCTAGCATCACACTATCATTCCTACACTTCAAAACTACCTCTTGTCACCTCTCTCATATCACACATCCCCATTTCCATCTCCTCAATTTGCTCACATCATTCCATACTCTCTACACCTATATTCCATTTCATCATCTCCCTATGGTTTGACTACAATAACTCATGGCAGAAGAAGAGAACAGAAGTCAGAGTGAGGAATAAAGACAGGAGAGGAGGCTATCTAAGAAAGGAGGGAGAATCATTAGACGTGAGCCAACCAATACCAGAGAACTCATGGCATCGTCCATCATTGTGACAGGCTTTAAGAATGTGGGATGTTTTGAGTTTTGTGAGAAAGTACAAGGTCCAACATCATCCTGTGTTGACCAGATTATTTATCACCAACCTCCATGACAACCAAGTAGCCCTTGTTGGTTTCACCTTCACTATATCTCTTGCTATCATATCAGAAACCTCTGGGATCCCAAATGTTGGGGGAAAATGGTTTAAACAAGGAGAATTGGATCATTCTTATTTTGAGCCATATCTTAAACCAAGGTACAAGATTGAGAGAAAGAGGATTTTTCCTTTCTCTTACCTCCTAAACAGATGCGTTCCCATGATAAAAATCATAATGAAGTACTTCACATGTGAGGGTAGGTTTTCTAGGCTCTATTCCTATCATATTTAGCTACTCATGCATTTAACATGAGTTAGAATGCTTAATATGACCTACTATCTTTACCAGGATGTTGACAAGATATCATTCATTGCCCAAAGGTAAGATTATGGTCATCAAATGCAAAGTATATTTCACCACTCCCTCATCAAGATGATAGTCCTACACCACCTTGATCATCTTAACATTGCATGGGACACTTTCATATCCAATGATATTTTCATAGTCCCACCTATTCATCATGGCCAAGAAGTACCTTCACCATCTCATCCATCCACCTCCATTCATCCACCTCAGCTCATACATCATCCATCTTCATCTGATGAATCAACCACATCATCACCTTCATCATCACCATCTCATGAGACTATTCATTCACCTGGCAGAGATGAAGGCAGTGAGGAAGAACACACATTGAGCATGGTGAAGGTAGCAAGCCTAAAGGGGTTAGTTTAAGTACCTTGACACATTCCTATCAGACAGGGCACAAGCAAGTGTGTTCCCCACATATTGTGGGAGGGAACTTACCTTCTTCATTGACAAAGAAGGTACAAAAGTGTAAGGAAAAGGTGACAGAGGTAGAGATTCACCAGTAGGAGGAGAACCTCCATGAGACAGAGCATGATTTTCAGTTAGTTGACCCAAATGATCATGATGATAGTGATAACACAACCATTGTCATCAAGGAGAAGAATGCACTCATAGAAGGGCTCCAGGTCAACTTACAAAAGGCCAAATGCATTATTTCATACTATGAGCAGGAGAACAAGCAATTTGAGGTCAAAAATGAGCTCATGGAGATTCAGCTCATCAAAGCAAAGAGAGAGGTTGAAAGGATAAGGCCTTACTTAATGAGGAATATGGACAATATGGTGAACAGCTTGATGAACAGTTGCCAAGAAGAAGGCCAAGTACTAGAGGCCTAAAGAGAGCTTTGGAGCTAGAAAAGCAAAGGGAGGCAGAACTAGCCAATCAACTCACCCTAAATGAGCAATTTGCCAAAATTGTAAATGAGAACCAGTAACATTAGCTCAATAGGTTGAACACCCATCTTGAGAGCCTCTTAGACAAGGCCAGAAGGGATATTGATATTTAGAGAAGGATGGAAAAGTACTATGCCATGAGAAACAAAATTGCAAGAGCCAAACTCAAAAGAGTCCATGCAAAAATTGAAGCCTTGACTAATCAAGAGGGGAAAAGGAAGCTAGATATTCTTGTCGGGGCATCACTCCATGCCTCAAACATATGATCATCCATCAACCCACAAATTTTGACAATTTTTGAACAAATTTTGCAAGTTATGATTTTCTGTGTTTTTCTAAGGCACTTTTAACGCAGTCAAAGGGTCAAACACACGGCACCTAGGGTGTTGCGCTCTTTTTCGAGGCACCTGATGAATGAAAGGCCAACATATTTGGATTCACAGTGATGAGGACATGAACCCTGTGCATTTTCTAGGAATTTGGAGGCAAACTGGTCAGCCAAAAAGGTCAAAAACCACCAAAAAACCACCTTTTTGCCTCTTTTTTGGCTTGGGCACTGCACGCTTACTAGTCTTGGGATATTGAGTTTTTGATAGATAAAATGAACTCCAAACTGAAAACTAAAGGCATATCTGGAGATTAGACTTGAAGGGCTTTCCAATGAGCTATCTTGAAGAAAATTTGGACACCCAGAAGGCACCCAAAAGTAACCTTAAACTTGGAGGGCACGTCTGACACTAAGAGGGTGTGTTTGACAAAGAGAGGGTGCGTTTGACAACCTTCTCCAATTTTCATTGTTTCTGTCGAAAGTAATTTTCGTCTATGCGAAATTGATGTTTTAATGATTTAATTAGTAATGATGATGTAATTATTATGTTTCTTACTATTATCTAGGGTAAATACATTAGTTAAATGGCCTACATGACTTGTAATGAATCAATTTGCTTAAGCTAGGGATGAGTCACTTTGACCACCCTATACTAGACTAGCTATCAGTTCAGTTTTTCTTGCCACTACTCCTCCTCTCATGGATTCGAACCCTGAGGCTAAGATGAGTTGGTTTGAGGCCTATATTATGTATTTTCTTAGTCATTTTACAGGTTGGACTCTCCTGGATGTTGTAATAGTTTTCAAACTTTGGCATGGAATATATTGGATGAAGTTGCAGTTATTTTGGTGGGATTGTTGTGGCATGGTATTTTGATCTTGTTTCTTCTTCAGTTTCATATGTTTGAATGTTTTTTTCCTTTCATTATCCTTTTCACTCTAATTATGTTTGATTTTCAAGGTGTGATAAGTAGAATTCATCTTTGTATGCTCTGTTTTGGGAAAATCATCATAGATTGTTTCATTTCTTCACTTTAAAAAGAATTCATAACCCTCATGCTATTTTTAGCATCTCACTAGTCTAAACCATCTCATCACTATACTATGAAGTTTAAATTACCATGCCTACCTTGCCCCATCAAATGTATGCAACTCAGATTCACTTTTCCCTGACCTAGTTCATTCTCTGACCTAATTTACTCATCCTTATGACTACCCAACCAAATCAAATCAAACATCCATCTGCACTTTACATCTAGACTAAAACCCTAACTCATCTAGCGCTCTTCGTTGTGATCCTTTGGAGAGAGCCCTCTCCAGCTTGGTAGGGCTAGCTACCAAGTCAAAATATTGGTCTGTGGTTACCTCGGCTAGACTCTTCCCCATCCTTGGAGATCCGGAGGAGTGATAACATACTGGCGCCATTGTTGGGGAATGAAAGATTCATTTTCCCTAGGTATACGACAAAGTTTAGATCTAATTACTAATGGGGGACAGTGATTAGGTACAAGAAGGCTGAAATAATTCACCTAGAAACTCCAGTGTCGACAAACCCAAATGTTCAGAATTTTCATGGCGACTCCACTTTTCAAGAACCAGTAGTTCGAATACCTTCTTGGTAACTTCATTGTTGTCAAGATGAGTTCTACTGCAAGAAGAAATCCTAGGTATGCTCCTATGGATCGATCTCAAATACCTGTATTTCCAAATCCTATGCCTCATGTTCACTGGTTTATAAATCTTCCTGTATTTAAAAATGAACAAGATAATGATGCTACATTTCATTTAATAAGGTTTCATATACATGTATATAGACTAAGAGTTGAGTTTCCTGAGGACTGTCTCATGAAGTTGTTTATGGCTACCCTTGAAGATAAAGCTAGGGTATGGTATGAAGGGTTACCAGAAGAAAGCTTATGTTCTATAAAATATTTCCATAATATGTTTTCCAACCATTATGTGAAGTCTTATCTTTCTTTACAAAAATGTGGTGATTATATTGAAGGTTTCATTGCATATCTTGAAAGTATTGATGATATTGAATGTATGGATGATGAAGAAACCATTAAAGCCTTCTCTAATTTTTCCCTTCAAAAACAGTCTGAAGAAGCCAGACACTTTGATACACAAGATCATAGTGAGCATACAATACCTTCCTCTTTGCTTGAATATGAAGGAATTTTTCATCTTGATAGTCAAAAGGAATCACATGAAATGAATCAACAGTCTGATGAAAATTTATATACTCCTTTACTTTAAATTAATGAAAATGTTCAAAATCCTTGTCAAACTTTAGGAGGGAAAGAAGACAATTACCATTTTAGCTAAAGAAAACAAAAAGTACTATCTCCTCTATCTAAAGATGAGATAGATCAACTCCTAAAAAGTCATGTTATAGCCCAAGTTAATGCAGGTTTTTCGTGTTCACATAGTCAAGAAGGTGTTAGTGAAACTTCTTCCACTTTTGAAAATGAGGACAGTGTTGAAATTAGATTTATAGATCAGCTAACAGATATTTCTTTCTTTCATGAAGATGATATGGTTGTCATGTTTGATAATGTTGACGAATGTTTTTTGTTTAAGAATGACTTAGACTATGAATTTCAGGAGTATGAGCCTGAGAGAGACATTATGCAAGAAATCGAGTCAAAATTTCTCATGCTCGAGGAATTTATAGCCAACACTCAGATAGCAGAAGGTTATACTTCCCTACACCTTCCTATCAATCAACAACCAACTGTTCTTTCAGATCAGAGTGAAGGGAGTACTTGTATTTTTGCTGTTAGATCTCAAGACAAGGCAATGCTTTAGGATTTTCAAGATCCCTTTGATTGTCTTTTGCAAGCATTAGAGAAGATGAATGTTCTCTAGTTTGAAAGATATTGGAGAATCCGTATGTGGAATTAATAATGGAAGGATTATATGGGAATATGACAAGTCAAATTTCAACAAAAAATAAACAAAACAATGTAGCAAATTAGATGGGAGTAATGACAAGTCAAATTTCAACCAAAAAAAAAAAAAAACAATGTAGCAAGAGATAACTACGTTATTAATACAACTAAGCTTGTAGTATATTTGATAAACTAATATAGGAAAGTGGATATGTTTATAGGCATTTAATTAAGAGAAATCTTGAGATCTCTATTCAAATAGATTTGGTAAGAAAAACTTATGCAATGTGTCATGGAACATATTGGAATTTTGGTAGTGTGGTGAACCCTGCTCCTCATGTGTACTCTTCTCTTATAGTAGAATCCTCTTGTGCCATTTGGGAGCCTCTACCTTCTTACAAATTGGAATTGGAAAGAAAAAGTAAATATTTTTCAAGTTGTTGATGACAAGGTATAGAATTGTAGGGTCCCAAAAGAGATTGTTGCAAAGAAGTGTCAAAGTATAGAAAGTCAAGAAAAGGCCAAACACCTAGTTTTTTCTCTCTTTTAGATACATTTTAAAAATATTTTCTCAAGTGATATTTTTATTACAACTATATTTAAGGTAGTATAACTTAAAAAAAAAAAATCTTTTGGATGGTTAGAATTTCGGGTAGAACTTAGATGAAGTTTGAATTTTCAACTTATCTCTTAAAACTTATATTTATATGGCATTCTAGTTATTTGGTTCACTGTGACATTTTTAATACAAACCCTACTTATTTTCATTTAAATAAAAACAAACATTTTGAAACATCTCAATAACCTCATTTTATAATTATTCTATCAAGTTAGAACCATCTTCCCTTTTAAAAATGATCCATCTTCCATTTTAAAAATGACGTGTTAAACATTGAGAAACATAAAAGTGAAATGAAATAATAAAATACATGTGCTTAAAATATTGTGTTAAGATAAATGAAAATGAATAATAATAATAATATAATATACTCTTTAAAAATTATATTAAGATGAGCATACATTATGGCCCCTTTTTTCCCTTTTTTGATTTTTTTCCAATTTTACATTAAGTTTTTATCTCATTTTCGTTTATTAGGTTCACTTTGTTTTATAGACTTTGTAAAACAAGTCTTATTCAAAGTTCATATAAATTCCTATAATAAGAATTAATAAAACCAACATAAATTAAAAAGATAACCAACTTAATTTTTTTCAATAATAAAAACTTTATATATGATCAACTTCTATAGATATCTTGGTATCAATCCAAATGATAAGCTTAATTGCAACTTTAATATTGAAAAAAAAAAATTAAGTTAAAATGAAAAACATATTAAAACGTGAAAATTTATTGTAAAAAATATATAGAACTTAGGTCCACATAAAAAATTATTTCCTCTCATCTTCTAATAAAATGTCAAAAAAAATTGAATTAAAATTGGAGAAATGTAAAAGCAATTTGATATTTCTCAAAACACCCAAAAACATTATACTTTATAAAAATAAAAATTGAATAAGACCAAAACTTGATTCCATCATTGTCTTACAATTCTACCTAACTTATTTTTTAAAAGAAAATGAGAAGGGGACTTCGATACATGGTTGAAACTTTGAAACATTCAAAACAATATAACTCTTTCTTAAAAGAAACTTAAAATTGAAAATTGAAAATGGAATGTCTAATTTGCTATACAGTGATATATATATATATATGTTAGTTCGATTATTATCTTATAATCTTATTTACCTATCTTTAAAAAGAGGTTGGAAAAGAAAACTTGACACATTATTAAAACCTGGGAGTAGGAAAAATTAAAGTGAAAATTGAAAATGAAAGATGTAATTTCTCATGCAATGACTAAAATATCAAAACAAATAAAAATAATATTATTATAAAAACATTACCAATGGTATAAAATATCTTTTTTCTTTATAATTATTTTATTTAGAGTGTTTTTTTAACTTATTTGATAAGTTTGTGAAAATGTAAAATAAATGTAAATATAAGATTTTATGTTCAAATTCTCAATTATAATCTTGATGATGAATCATACTCTGAGATTATTGATGATGAGAAACGTGTTGACTCAAAAAATTTCATGTAATTTTTATGAAAAAAATAAATATACAAAATAAAATATATTAAATGTTAAAATTAACTATAAAACTAACAAAAAAAAATCTAATTATATATAATATATTTTATTTATTTATTTTATTTTATTTTCATTTAATCCCCTTACACCTTAACTCACTTCACTGGGAAATATACCACAATTTTCTAAATAAAATAATTAAGTTAGAGCTTGTGTTTTATGAGCAAGGATGGTTGTGACAACTTAATCCCCAATATCGGGATAAAATGACAAATTTCCTTGACACCAATGGTCTAGGGGAGGAAAACTAAACAGAGAAATACGCAGATCAATACGGGTTTTCTAACAGAAGTACTTGATGTCCTTGACACCAATGGTCTAGAGGAGGAAAACTAAACAGAGAAATACAGAGATCAATACGGCTTTTCTAACAGGTGGGGCAGAGTACAACAAGAAAGAAACCCTGTTGAATGGCTTAAAACTCCATCAAACCTCACGAGTGAACCAAAGCCTCGTTGACACTAACTGGAGTTGTGGTTTCTGAGAAAGCATTTTTAGTGTTTATTATTGCTTTTCCCTTCTCTGTCCCCTTTGGGTGTCCGGGTTATCACAGGTTTCATAAAAAAAATAAAAAGTATCAGGCTGGGTATCCAAATATACAATGATTTTGCTGAAAAGGAGATGATTCCTATCTGGGCTTTGTTATTGAGAAGCTGGCGTCTGCTTTTTCTAAGCTGGGCATTGAGTTTTTTGAATCTTCTATTGCTTTTCCACAGAGAGATCGTATGTGTTCAAAGAAATTTCAGGGGTAATAATAAATTTCAGAGATAATCATATTATTAGATAATGTCTCTTTAACAATTTTGAACACATAAATATGGATCACAGACGTTTGAATTTAATTAGAGAAGATTTGGTTTTCCTTCTTACCTGTCTGTTTTAAAAATTAGATATGTTCTACTGCAGAACCAAAAATAGTAATGAAAAATTAATGATAAATGTTTTAAAAATAACTTATTCACAAATTTTTTCTATTATTTCTTGGTTGCATGCAGCCAGAAAGGTAAGCCACTGGCAAGTAATGAATTAAAAAAAAAAAAATGTTAAAAAGACTTGTTATCATTTAAAGCATATTTCATATGGATTTGTTTCTCAGATAAATGCTGATACTTGAAATCCAAAGTCAATGTGGCTGCTTATAAAATAAACAGAAAGAAATATCCAGATAAATACATGCACAAGCTCATGAAGCTTTTTGGGTGCACAAAGTGTTCATAAATGGCGATTCTAATATATGAATTAAAAAAGATATGAGATCCAAAATCAGAGAAAGCGAAATTCTAATGTTCTTATTGGAAATTCGAATTGATGTGAAATGAATAACATTAAATTTTTGTAATATTTAATCCTCGACGAATTAAATTCATGACATAACTCATATGGAATCCTACACAACATTGAGTCCCATTTTTCTTTAAAACTCCACAACATTGAGTCCCATTCCCATTTTTTTTTAAAACTCCACAACATTGAGTCCCATTTTTCTTTAAAACTCCAGTGTCGACAAATCCAAATGTTCAAAATTTTCATGGCGACTCGACTCTTCGAGAACCAGTAGTTTGAAGACCTTTTTGGCAACTTCATTGTTGTCAAGATGAGTTCTACCGCAAGAAGAAATCCTAGGTATGCTCCTATGGATCGATCTCAAATACCTGGATTTCCAAATCCTATGCCTCATGTTCACTGGTTTACAAATCTTCCTATATTAAAAAATGAACAAGATAATGATGCTACTTTGCATTTAATAAGGTTTCATGTACATGTATGTAGACTAAGAGTTGAGTTTTCTGAGGACTGTCTCATGAAGTTGTTTATGGCTACCCTTGAAGATAAAGCTAGGGTATGGTATGAAGGGTTACCAAAAGAAAGCTTATGTTCTCTAAAATATTTCCATAATATGTTTTCCAACCATTATGTGAAGTTTTATCTTTCTTTACAAAGATGTGGTGATTATAGTGAAGGTTTCATTGCATATCTTGAAAGTATTGATGATATTGAATGTATGGATGATGAAGAAACCACTGAAGCCTTCTCTAATTTTTCCCTTCAAAAACAGTCTGAAGAAGCCAGTCACTTTGATACACAAGATCATAGTGATCATACAATAGCTTCCTCTTTGCTTGAATATGAAGGAATTTTGCATCTTGATAGTGAAAAGGAATCACATGAAATGAATCAACAGTTTGATGAAAATTTATATACTCCTTTATTTTAAATTAATGAAGATATTCAAAATCCTTGTCAAACTTTAGGAGGGAAAGAAGACAATTACCATTTTAGCAAAAGAAGACAAAAAGTACTATCTCCTCTGTCTGAAGATGAGATAGATCAACTCCTAAAAAGTCATCTTACAGCCCAAGTTAATGCAGGTTTGTCATGTTCACATCGTCAAGAAGGTGTTAGTGAAACTTCTTCCACTTTTGAAAATGAGGATAGTCTTGAAATTAGATTTATAGATCAGCTAACAAATATTGCTTTCTTTCATGAAGATGATAGGGCTGTCATGTTTGATAATCTTGACGAATGTTTTTTGTTTAAGAATGACTTAGACTATGAATTTGAGGAGTATGAGCCTGAGAGAGACATTATTCAAGAAATCGAGTCAAAATTTCCCATGCTCAAGGAATTTACAGCCAACACTCAGATAGCAGAAGGTTATACTTCCCTACGCCTTCCTATCAATCAACAACCAACTGTTCTTTCAGATCAGAGTGAAGGAAGTACTTTTTTGTTGTTGGATCTCAAGACAAGGTAATGCTTCAGGATTTTCAAGATCCCTTTGATAGTCTTTTGCAAGCATTAGAGAAGATCAATGTTGTCTAGTTTGTTAGCATAAGCCTTGGTTTCAGCTGTTATTGTGAGTTTCCTACATGTACATCATTCTACCTGGTCAAGGAAAGTGAGAGCAAAATTTTAGTAAGTACCCATTTGCTGGATTGGTTACACTGGAAGGTTCACTTCACATGATCGTACATATTTCTTCAGTAGGCAAGTAGTTGTCATCAAGATTTGAAGCCCTAAAATCTCAATGGTCTACTTCCTTTAATAATTTTTCTAAGTACTTGTGTCAGTTAAGTAAGTCAGTATTGAGTCATTTTTCAGTCAATTTTCAGTTCGTCACAAGTCAGTTTGTGTTATTTGAGTTGTTAGCATTTACTCATGCATTTCAGTTAAGATTTTTACCATATTGGCCCACATGGTGAGGCACTTGGTCTACGGTGTTCTTGAAACCTCCAAGGAGCTGCCAACCCCAATAAGGCCGATGTTAGTGTCAGTATTTCCATACTTCCATCAGTGATAAAAAAATCCTCTTTTTATATCATATTAGGGTCCCATTTTGAAATTTTTCTCATTCCACTAGGTCATCCTGCAAAAATCTGGTCACTGAAGGTTGAATTAGGGTTTCCTTTACTCCTTTTATAAATTTACCCCTTGCTGGCTCATTTCAACCTTGATGAGTATCCATTGTCCATAAAGTTTATGACATCATGTCATCACATCAGTCATGTCATCTTGAAATTCAATCCTTCAAGGTCTCATTAGGTCATTTAGGGTTTTTCAAGGTTTCATTAGGTCAATAGGGTTTCCAAGGTTTTAATAAAACTCCATTCCTTTGCATAAGACTGGCAAGTAAAGGGTGATAAAATAACATCTCTTCACCATGTGAAGATGATTTGTAAAGAGAAATGCTTATTTCAACATGTAATTTTATGTTCACTATATGTAATAAGTATTGTTCCTAAACTGCCAAATCAATCTCTATATGCCAACTTCATTAAAGAAATGTCAAATTCAAAGAGTCCTCAAAAGACATCAATTCAACATTCATTTTCACTCCTACATTCTCAAAGCCTCCTCAACCAAAAGAGAATTTTCGAATTCCAGACGAAATTGGGCAAAACAGGGCTAGAGGGCGTGTTTAGAAACTAGAGGGTGCATTCAGAACTGGTGCTACACGTTTGCCATAAAACTCAGTGTATTTTCTAAGGGCACTGAGTGCATGTAAGGAGAGGGCATGTTTGACCATTTTGTTGTGCCTTTGCCTGAGAACATCCAAAAATTGTGCAAAATGCACTACATTGCTCCAAGCATCAAAATTTTCCACCAAGGTGCTCCAACAAGCAAGTAGGTTAGAATTACATTATTCCTCTCCTTCACAATTGATTTATATGGTGTTTCATTTTGTTTTGGAGTCATACTAATCTTATAACCCTAGTAACATAATTCCACTCCTAAATCTCATTTCCTAGCATCCCACTATCATTCCTACACTTCAAAACTACCCCCTGTCACCTCCCTCATATCACACATCCCCATTTCCATCTCCTCAATTTCCTCACATCATTCCATACTCTCTACAGATATATTCCATTTAATCATCTCCCTAGGGTTCAACTCCAATAACTTATGGTAGAAGAAGAGAATAGAAGTCAAAGTGAGGAAGAAATATAGGAGACGAGGCTATCTAAGAAAGGAGGGAGAACCATTAGACATGAGCCAAAAAATACCAGAGAATTCATGGTATCTCCCATCACTGTGACAGGCTTTAAGCATGTGGGTTGTTTTCAGTTTTTTGAGAAAGTACAAAGGGTCCAACATCATCCTGTGTTGACCAGATTATTTATCACCAACCTCCATGACAACCAGGTAACCCTTTCTAGTGTCACCTTCACTATATCTCCTTATATCATATCAGTATCCTGTGGGATCCCAAATGTTGGGGAAAAATGGTTTAAGCAAGGAGAATTAGATCATTTTTATTATGAGCCATATCTTAAACCAAGGTACAAGAACGAGAGAAAGAGGATGTTTCCTTTCTCTTACCTCCTAGACAGATATGTTCCATGATGAAAATCATCAGCAAGTACTTCACATGTGATGGTAGGTTTTCTAGGCTCTATTCATATTCGGCTACTCATGCATTTCACAAGAGTCAAAATTCTCAATATGCCCTACTATCTTTAGTGGGACATTGACAAGATGTCATTCATTGCCCAAAGGAAATATTATGATCATCAAATCCAAAGTATATTTCACTACTCCGTCATCAAGATGATAGTCCTACACCACCTTGATCATCTTAACATTGCTTGGGACACTTTCATACCCAATGGTATTTTCACAGTCCCACCTATTGAGGGTGGCCAAGAAGTACCTTGATCATCTCATCCATCCACCTCCATTCATCCACCTCAGCCCATAAATCATCCATATTCATATTATGAGTCAACCAAACCACCACCTTCATCATCACCATCTCATGAGACTATTCATTCACCTGGCAGAGATGAAGGCAGTGAGTAAGAACACATTAAGCATGGTGAAAGCAGCAAGCCTAAAGGGGTTGGTTTAGGTACCTTAACACATACCTATTAGAGAGGGAATAGGCAAGTGTTTGTCCCATGGGAGGGGCCTTGCCTTCTTCATCGGCAAATCAGGTATAGAAGGGTAAGGAAAAGGTGATGGAGGCAGAGATTTAGCAGCAGGAGGAGGACCTCCATGAGACAGAGCATGATTTTCAATTAACTGACCCAAATGAGCATTATGACAGTGAGAACACAACCATTGTTATGAAGGAGAAGAATGCACTTATAGGAGGGCTCCAAGTCAACTTGCAAAGGTCCAAATACATTATTTCATACTATGAGAAGGAGAATAGGCAATTTGAGATAAAAAATGAGCTCTTGGAGATTCAACTCATCCAAGAAAAGGGAGAGGCTGAAAAGGCTAAGGCCTTACCTGATGAGGCATATGTACAATATGGTGAACATCTTGATGAACAGGTGCTAAGAATAAGGCCAAGGACTAGAGGACTAAAGAGAGCTTTGGAGCTAGAAAAGCAAAGGGAGGTAGAACTAGCCAATCAGCTCAACCTAAAATGAGAAATTTGCCAAAATGGTAAATGAGAACCAGGAATATTGACTTGAGAGGGTGAAAACCCATATTTAGAGCCTCTTAGACAAGACCAAAAGGGATATTGATATTCAGAGAAGGATGGCAAATTACTATGCCATGAGAAACAAAATTGCAAGAGCAAAACTCAAAAGAGCCCATGCAAAAATTGAAGCCTTGACCAAGCAAGAGGAGAAATGGAGGCTAGATATTCTTGCTGAGGCATCACTCCATGCCTCAAACATATGATCAGCTATCAGTGCACCAATTTTGACATTTTTTGAACAAATTTTGCAAGTTATGATTTTCTGTGTTTTTTAAAAGCATTTTTAACATAGTCAAAGTGTCAAATGCGCAACAAAAGGCCAGCATATTTGGATTCAGAGTGATAAGGACATGCACCCTGTGCATTTTCCAGGCATTTGGAGGCAAACTGGTCAACCAAAAAGGTCAAAAACCACCAAAAAAACCACCTTTCTGCCTCTTTTTTGTCCAGGGCACTGCACGTTTACCAGTCTTGGGAGATTGAGTTTTTGACAGGTAAAATGAGCTCCAAATTAAAAAATGAAGGCATATCTAGAAATTAGACTTGAAGGGGTTTCCAACGAGCTATCTTATAGCAAATTTGGACACTGGTAAGGCACACAAAAGTAGCCATGAACTTGGAGGGTGTGTTTGACACTAAGAGGGCATGTTTGACAGTCTTCTCCAATTTTCATTGTTTTTCTCCAAATTAATTTTCATCTATGGAAAATTGATGTTTTACTGATGTAATTGATAAGGATGATGTAATTAATATGTTTCTTACTGTTATCTAGGGTAAATACACTAGTTAAATGGCCTACATGACTTGTAATGAATCAGTTTTCTTAAGTTAGGGATGAGTCACTTTGACGATCCTATACTCTATATATTAGTTCAGTTTTTCTTGCAACTACTCCTCCTCTCATGGATTCGGCCCCTAAGGCTAGGATGATTTGGTTTGAGGACTATATTATGTATTTCCTTAGTCATTTTACAGAGTCTCTTGGATGTTGTAATAGCTTTCAGACTTTGGCATGGAATATGTTGGATGAAGTTGCAGCTATTTTGGTGGGATTCCTGTGGCATGGTATTTCGATCTTCTTTCTTCTTCAGTTTCATATGTTTGAATGTTTTGTTCCTTTCATGATCTATTTCACTATAATTATGTTTGATTTTCAAGGTGTGATAAGCACAATTCCTCTTTGTATGCTCTGTTTTGGAAAAATCATCATAGATTGTTTCATTTCTTTAGTTTAAAAGGAATCCATGACCATCATGCTCTTTTTATCATCTCACTAGTCTAAACCATCTCATCAATATACTACAAAGTTTAAATTACCTTTCCTACCTTGCCCCATCAGATGTCTACAATTCAAATTCACTTTTCCCTGACCTAGTTCATTCTCTGACCTAATTCGCTCATCCTTGTGACTAGCCAACCAAATCAAATAAAACAACCCTCTGCACTTTACATCTAGCCTAAAACCCTAACCCATCCAGCCCTTCTGGCTGTGATCCTTTGGAGATATCCCTCTCTAACTTGGCAGGGCTAGCTACCAAGTCAAAAGATTGGTATGTGGTTATCTCAGCAGGACTCTTCCTGAGCCTTGGAGATCCGGAGGAGTGATAACACATTCATGCACTATGTTCTTAAAAATTGAAATGTTTAAGTTAGACTAAGAAGTTATTTAGATAATAATGTAAAAGAAAAAATAAACACAATTATAACATGAATGAATTATGTATCTATAATTTGAGTCATTAACTAAATAACTCACTCGATACTTATTTTACAAATCTATTTTTTTCTGTCTTAAAATCAATATTTTTCTTAGGAAATTATTTTCCCTTTTATAGAAATTACTTTTTTTCTCTCTACCATTCATCTAGATTGAATTCTCATATAAGTTTTCTTGGTGCTATTTTGGTAGAAAAATTAGATGGATTGTTTTGTAGGGCTTATTTTAGCAGTAGGTCCCATTTTATAAGATTAGGGATATGTTAAGCCATTTTCATGCATCAAAAAATATTTTTTGGGGTTTCATAGTAAACAAATATTAACACATCCTTGACATTGATCTAAACCCTAACACCTTTCCAACGATCTAATGATAACTTCAATTAGAGCTAGTATGCCAAAGTTATGACTCCTTCAAGTTAACCTAGTTAGATGAATACCATGGTGTGATTAGATGCCACATCAACCCCTATTGTTGAAAATATGTTGCCATTGAAATCAAATAAGTGGCACAACTTAGGTGGTTGCAAGAAAATTGGTCAAAGAGAAAAGGATTTGGAGCCATTATATGTATAGAAGATGAGACGAGTTGTTAGTGTAGGTGGATTAGATAGATAGAGATTAGAAAGAGATTTCCAATAGTTTATTGAAGTCTATAAAAGGCTTTCCAGATCAAAAGATATTGCTAGTCAAAGTTATCAAGATCAAAAGTCGATTTTTTTGTGTTTTAGGCTAGGGCACTAAAACACAATCAGGGTACAGCTACCAAGTAGTGCAGTGTGGGTGCACATGGACCAATCAAATCTAAGGAAGGATGGTGCAACTCCTATCTTGGACACTTAACCCTGATAAAATAAATCTGAGAGGTTTCCAAGGTAGGCATGAGTTTAAAACTCCGGGTGACACGGTGTCAGGAGGGCATGTATGGATGTGAGTGGTGATTGGTGATGCAAGGAACCCACTTAACACGTAGCCCTATTGGTTCATCCCCGGTGGATCCGAAGGACATGGGAGATTTATTCTCAAGGTAACAAGATTGCGGAGATGGTAAACATTCCATATATTGTGGCCAAAATTCTCATCCTAGCCTTTAAATTTTTTATAACGAAATCTGCGAAAAACCAAAGCTCAAACTCCATATAGAAGAGGACAGATACCATGATTTCATTGGAAAAATAAGACACCGTGGAATCCTGACATTAGTATGATGTGGTATCGTTAGGGACATGACATATGGCATGTAGATTTGGAATTTATGGATGGCCAAGTGGTTCGAAAATAGGTCACGTGTGGCACACTGGGAGCAAGACATGTGACAGTAAGTGCATATGTGTGAACATGGTGGCATATGAGCCTGCAGTAATAGTTAATCCTAATGATTTGGTGATTGGTCCATGTGTACATTGTTGGACCATCTCAACATATAATTCGAGAGGATTGATTCCAATGGTATTTCATGAAACACCAATTTTCATTACCAGGGAAATAAGGTTAGGGGCTAAGTGATCGCTCTAGGACTTGGTTCTATACATAAAATAATGAAACTAAGGGTGTGATCATAGTGTTATGAATGTGTCAGCAACTTTGGCCATTTTGTTCCAAATTTGTTGGTTTGGCACCAAAGCTAGCGATGCATTAAAGTTGGTGAACATGACATGAATGAGTTGGAAATGATTTTTGTAGCATGGAGAGACTTGGTGGTATCTTTGCCAGGTTTGGCCAAATATGGTAGTTCGATAGATTTGGAGATATAACTAAAGTTTTTGTTAAATCGTTTAGAATTCCAGAATGATTAAAATTAACAAAGTAACTCAAAGTTTGAGATCAATATAGCAAAGCATAGTATTAAGACTTCATGAACAAATTAAGAAGACTAAAAATAGGTGGAACCTAAGTGACAATTTGAGTTCATGCATGATGAAGAGATGAACTTAACTAAATTTCTAAATTAAAAATATCAACTATAATTTTTTATAGGCAAAATTGAATTAGCAAGAAGGTTGTTGTTGTTATTGTTGGTGTGTGTGGTGAATTGATCAATGATCAAAGATTGATGAAGGTGATTTTATGGTGACTAGGGTGTGTGATTGAGGAGAATTTTATTTGTTTTATGAAAGGGAGTAGCCTTCGTGATTTGATTTTGAAAATGGAATGAAATATGAATCAAGGAAGTCAAGCAAGTAGAAGCTTGCAAATTGGGGATTCGAGATCCATTCAGTAGTGCCCAGTAAACAATCAATGGTAGTATCTCCTTTCAGCAGTAGTTGATAACTAAAGGGTAATACATCCTTTTACTGGTAGGTAATAAATAAGGTTTAGTAGCTCCTTTCAGTGGAAGCTGATAAACTAGGAGTAGTATCTCCTTTTAGTGGTAGTTGATAAATTAGGGAATAGTAGCTTCCTTCTCATGGATACCAAGGAACATTGTAAAAGCACGTTGAAGGTTTCCTTTGTCAAATTAATTAAAGAGAATATTGAGGTCTTTATTTTTTGCATATATGCTTATTGTGTTGATATTTACATGAGTTATTGTTAAAGAAAATGTTGGTGTTTTTTAGTATTCTTTACTTGTGAAATAAAGTTTTAAAATTCTCAAAATATTGATTCATGCCCCCTCTCAGTATTGTCCTGGTTTCTAACAATTTCTATCAGATCAAGGTTTTTTAGATAATTTTTATAGCTAGAATAAATATCAAGGACCATGGAAAACCAATAAGGAGGATTCACCAATAGGGAACCTATGTTCAATGGAAATAACTATGTCATTTGGAAAGTGATACCGGAGGATCCTTAAAGGCCAAATTTTCGAAGTCCTTGAAACCCATCGAAACCTATCTCAAATCGAAGAGCTCGTCGTCCTGAACCCAACGATGTGAATGACACCACACTATGGCACCATATGTGAAAGTTATGGCCCATTGAATTTTTCGACAAAGAACTAAAAACATTTGTAGACAGGAGCCATAAAATGCACTTAGTAGCTGATGTCAGAAATACAGATGGTGACATCATTCATATGACAATGATTTGGAAAATCTAAGGAATATCCCTAGCCAATCCAATGTTGAGAAGTGGGAGGCCTAGATTAGATATATAGGCCCAATACAGGTGCACCACATGATCCAATCACAAGGCACCACCTAGCACCCCATGATTTACAAGTAGGCACGGACCAAGCCAATCATGGTAAGGTGGTTAGCAAAAAATAATTTGGTAGGTAAGACTATTTCTAGGGGTAGTTCCTTAGCGGTTCGATCAAGGTTGGGGATTAGCATAACGGACATGTGTCAACATGACGAAGGGGAGCCAAATGAAGTTTGCGGGCCACCATGTTGGCAGACCCGTCGAACCATAGGATAAACTTGGCATAACATCCAACAGTCAAATGAATAGTTGAAATGGGCCAGAAATGGTTTTCTAACTACCCACATGTCAATTGAAATAGGTCGGCAACAATTTCCTAACTTCTCACCCACATTCAATATCCATTGAACATGAAAACAAGAAATCAGGTCGCTCATGGGGTTTGAACTTCTGACCTCCCCTCATCCACTTGCATTAGTAAATTGGTAGATATATCGTCAATGGATTTTTATGGTCTTCATTGGAAATATCGTCAATGGATTTTTATTTAAACCCTTCACATTGCATGAGCAATGGATGGGCAAAACCTCTACAAGGCACAACCAGGCATGCAGGAACCATGCTAAAGTGGAACCATATGACGCGTTGTATGAGGAGAATATTCAAAGTATATTCCTTATAATATTATGGGAATATTCTGGTGAGGGAATATATAGGGAATCTTTGAGATTCCCTAGAGGCTCAAGGGTCAGAGTCACAGAAACTAGTGAAGTTTATAGTCAAATTTCATGAAATTTCACCATGAATCTAACCTTGTAGTCTATTTCTTTAGTAGAGCTATGAATTTTTAGACCGTCCACATAATTGGTGGTATAAGGTGTAATTTATCCTATGTAAGCATTTTTATTTCATTGAGATTAATGAAAAAGGCCTCCCCACTTTGAGTAGGGCCTAGAGATATAGTCCAATAGGAACAAACTCCATTATCAAGCTTTGTGTCCCGTACACTTTATGGTTTCCTTTTACTTTCCTCTTATTTTATTTCTATGCACTTATGGTTACATTCTATTTAAAATGAAATTTTGAATGTATCTGTGAAGTAAAAAGATCCTAATCAAGTTTGGTACTAGATAAAGTCTTCTTGATGTGGACTACATGAGTGAATTTTAACCAAGAACAAGCTCCAAAAAGGTGAAGGTAAACTTAAGTCCTTTAATCTAGAAGTGGGGTGTAGAACACGAAGAAGGAAAATGACATATGAAGATTTTTGGTTGGAGGCAGAGACGACACCTTTTAGAGCATGGTCAACGCAGTTGACAAAATGTTTACAGAATATGAGAAGACCATGGTCAAGGAGAAGAAGAAAGAACCAAAAGGAGATCATTCTTTGGTAAATCTAGGAGAATGAGGAGAGCCCCATGAATATCCATCTCCACCTTCTACTGAATATCTTCTTCTTCTTCTTCTCACCATTCTAACAAGCATCATAGGAATGCTTCTAAAAATCCTTTTTTTAAGCTTGATGTAGAGTTTGATTTTCCAACATATAATGTAGAATGTAATGCATAGAAGTTAAACAATTGGATCATATAAATTCAAGTATATTGTCATATTTACCAGATCAAAGAAGATGAGTCTGAGATCCAATTAACATCTCTTCGGCTGAGTGGTACCACTCTCGTATAGTGGGAGAGCAAGCTACATCAATGTAGTAAACATTTGGGTAATATCCTTTCCTCCTGGTCTAATTTTGTTTCTACATTTATAGATCAAGTTTATCATTTCGGATATTGACAAAAGGCTTTAATGGAATGACAATATTTGAGGCAAGGCAAGGGCCAAAGTGTGCAATGTTTCATAAAGGAATTTAGAAAACAAGCTTTAAACTTAGCCATTCCATTAGATTCACCCTAGGTTGTAATAAAGTATATTGGTGAATTACATAGCTATATTGGGAATTATTTATTGTTGTTTGAGCCTACTACTATTGATGTGGATAGTGTTAAGGCCATCCATCTTGAAAGCAGGGTTACATATGACAAGGAAGACCAACCCAAGAAATCATCATCCAAACCTCATAATGGAAAATTCAAAGGAAAAGGGAAGGGGAAGGACAAGAAGACAATGACAACCAATAAGGAAGAAGGAGAAAACCCATCTTGTACACATTGAAAGGAGTAAGGCCACGATGATGAAATTTTTTTGGAAGTTGTATCCAGAGAGATTTGGTGGAAAGGCCAAGAAAAAGATGATGAAAATTTTGGAATGGGGCCTTCGATCTGACTCCGTTGACAAGACATAGACCATAGTAGTGGGCATACAATCTAACCATTCTCTTCATGCTAATGCAAATTCTGAAATTCATGCAAGTTCAATTTCTTCAAATGAGTCTCTTGTTGATGATCGGAAGAGGAGTTAGTTGTTCCATATTAGGGTTGTTGTGAAACATACTAAAGTGGAAACATTATTTGACCCTTGCTCTAAAATAAACTTGATTTCACAATCGATTGTTAGAAAGTTAGGGTTGGAGACCAAGCCTCATCCAAAACCCTACCCACTTTATTAGGTATGTGACAAAGCAAAATTGCATGTAACGAAGAAAAGTAGTATTAGGTTTGTGATTACATCAACACTTGTAGATCAAATTGATATTGATTTTGTACCTTTGGATATCTATGGCATTGTGTTGGGGAGATCATATTTGTATGATAAGAAAGAATTCTTCTTCTAGCATGAAAAAAAATACCACCTTACAAAAGATAAGGTGGAGTATATTGTCAGCCTTCATCATGTGAAGATTAGTCAAAATCTTGTTCGTGCAAGTCATAACAATAAATTGATCAATTACAACAAAGGTTGCATGATCATGGTTGTGAGAACAAAGGATGCACAAGCATATGAAGCTTTCCATGATTGTGATCCCACTAACAAGAAAGAATTTTATGAGATTACTTCTAACTATGGTAGGGTGTTTCAAGAACCAAGAAGGTTGCCTCCAGAAAGAGAGGTCCAACATGAAATTCATCTCCAACAGGATGCTCCCTTACCGAATGTGAGTGTGTATAGGTTTTCGTCTATTGAAATGAAGGAGGTTAGGAAGAAGGTGTAGGAATTGTTGAACCAAAGGGTAATGCGTCATATCTCTTCTCCATGTGGTTCACCCAGAGTGTTGGTCCCAAAGAAGGATGGCACATGGAGGATGTGTGTGGACTATCATGCGGTCAACAGAATCATGTTCAAAAGTTGTTAGCCTCTCCCTCACATTAATGATTTATTAGATCAATTGAAAAATGTTGTATATTTCACCAAACTGGATTTGTGTAGTGGCTACCACTAAGTTAGAATTACAAAACAAGATGTGTGGAAGACTGCATTCAAGACCAAATATTGATTTTTCAAATGGTTGGTGATGTCATTTGGACTGCGCAATGCTTCAGCCACATTTATGAGGGTGATGAATGATATTTTTAGATCTTTTCTTGATGATTTTGTACTTGTGTATCTTGATGACATACTTGTTTTCAGTGGAACTTGGGAAGATCATGTGAGTCATGTTAAGAAGGTGCTTGATGTTTTGAAAAAAGAAAAAGTGTATGTAAAAATGTTTAAGTGTGATTTTTTTAAGACTTCTCTGGTTTAATTATGTTTGGAATTGACCCTTCAAAAGTTGATGTGACTGTTAACTGGCTGAAGCCTACCAATGTTACATATATTCACATCTTTTTGGGTGCGATACGTTATTAGAGAAGGTTCATTGCCAACTTCTCCCTCATAGCATCTCCCTTGCATGCTTTGGCAAGTGTGAAGCAAACTTTTCAATGAGGAGGAAAGCAACAAAAAGCTTTCGATACCCTGAAAGAGAAGATTAGTACCACACCAGTTTTGGCCTTGCCTATCCTCCAACAACCTTTCGAAATTGAAATAGATGTGAGTGGTTATGCCATGGGTGCAATGTTGATGTGTAAAATGAAACATGCATGTTACCACTCAGATACATTCTTCCAAGATGTTGTGAATTATCCCACTTATGACAAGGAGTTGTATGCTTTAGTGCAAAGTGTGAAGAAGTGGAAACACTAATTGATTGGTAATGAGACAATTACTCAAAAAATATCACCAACCCTTATAGTACCTCCAATCCCAATCCAAGTTGTAGTAGACTCATTATTTCATGTGGATGGGATTTGTTCAGCATTTTCACCTGGTAATAAAGTACAAAAAGGGAAATAGCAAAAAAGTAGCAGATATGTTCTCTCATCATCTTATTTTTGCATCTGTTATTTTTCAAAATGATTCTTTGTCTCATGAAATTTATGTTGATCAATATGGAATTAATAAATATTTCAAGGAGATTTATGAAAAGCTAATCCATGGATCACAGGTATACAATTACCATTTGTAGGGAAAACTTTTGTACCATCTTGGAAAACTGTGTATTCCCACCAATGAAAGAGTCTATGTAATCAGAGAAGCACATGCTCTTCTTATTTTGGGTCATTTTGGTGTAGGGAAAACTTTTTTTCATTTTCATAGGTTATGTTACGGCCTCACATGAAATAAATGGTATCAAAATATGTAAAGGTATGTGTAATGTGTTCTCTTTGCAAGACCACTAATAGAAAATTGTGGCTCTACACACCACTCCTTGTTCCATGTCATCCTTTTCCTATGTCTAGTAAAAGGTCATGACTAATTTCATGTCAGAGTGGATCTATTTAGTAAGATGTGTATCTTAATGGTGTGTAAAAAGCAGGTAACTTCGAGGTAGACTTCTCAAATCTTCTTTTAGTATCTGTGGGTCCACTTTGGGCTACCCACATCCATTGTATCAGGTCGAGACTCTTGATTCCTTGGGGATTTTTGGACAAGTTTGTGAAGAATAATGGACACAAGAATGAAAAGAAGCATGACATTTCATCCACAAACTGATGGACAAACAAACTACCTAAAGACATCATTCTAGACAGGTGGACTATGTTGTAAACCAAGACAATACTGAGAGTGGGGTGAATCAATATTGTAAAAAGTTTATCAATTAAAAAATTATTTTTACTTTGTGTGAGAAAAATAGGATATTAAATATAACCATCAACAATAAATATGTGAAAAACCTACTTCAGAAATCAATGGAACATTCAAGGAACAAATAACTTCATAAACAACTTCTCCATTTTATTCATAGGAAGAGCTACAACTTGTAAATACAATGTTTTGGCTACAACTTCCTAATTTATCAATTGCTATTGAATGGAGCTAAAACCCAAACTATTATCCATCACCCACTAGAAGGAGCACCAATGTCTGATCAACAAGCTATAACTCACTTTAGAGACTCATTGTTCCATCTTTCATCCATTTTCACACTAGGATTATGAATGCCTTCTCTGCTTCCAAAAAGAAGTGAATTCGTTAAACACCAACACCTTCAGTAATCTCTGATCACTGAAAAACACCTCGCTGCACTAGAAGCTCTCTCTCACAAAATATTTTTTCACATGTTTCTTGATTAGGTCTGCTTATATAGAGATTTTTGCTTGATACTTTGGTCTTCTTTCTATTTTCTTTGGTTGTTGCATGCTTCCTTATTTTTTCCTTTTTCCTACTCATATTAGTATTTTGGACATTTTCTCCAAACTATTTGTCCTCAAGAACCATCCTCTACAAGTAAAACTGTGTTTTTTTGTTTATTTTATGCATTCTTCCTTTTTATGGAATTTAGTAGTTCACATCCTAGTTTTATCTACAGATAATTTGACTTAACTACCAAATTTTACTGCCAAACTGTCAATTTCATTATCTTTAGCTTTTAGCCCCTTTCACTAGGCCCTTTACCTATTTTGCAGCATATAAAATGGGTCTCCGAGATCTTTGTCTAACTTATTGGGCGCTAAGCACTTTTTTATCCTTGTGGGGGGCCTTTTTCCCATGTTAAAGGCTTCATTCCATTGGTCCCACCTCTACATGAGGCGACCAAGGGAAAACTGGAAGGTCAGTGATTAACTGTTCCAATATCCTCTGGTGCTCTTTATTTCCACCATGCCCTTTGTTTCTACGCGAAAGAAACCAAGGTTGGGGCTTATCCTGTAGCCCTCTATATCCTGACGCATATGCTTGTGTGCAACATAGTAGCCTGTCGAGGTCTCTCTTCAGGATTGACATGTCCCATGGGGACCACCCAACACCCATTTCATTGATTGTCGCCTTTGCCTCTGTGGCATGATGCCTGCTACTCGACACCTTTTGCCAAGTTCATTCAACAAACCTGTTGGGTAAATGCCTACGGGATGAGTTGTTCTATGGGTCTCCCCAGTGCCTTTTTAATTGGTTGTCTCTATTGTCAACATGCTGACATGTCCCAGTACTCATCACTTGAGAAAACCTCTTGTGAAAAATTTTAAATCTTCTGGGCTCATTCCACCAAGATGTTGTCACGAGGAACACATGACACCTCCCGATTGGTGACACATGTCACCCAGAAATGGGCCCTTTGGGTGATTTAAAAACCTTGAATTTTCCTTCCACATGTTCATGCTAACGTCATGACCTAGTATTGTCTCAGCCAATCACAAGCTACCACCTATCCTCCTAGAGGAGAGAGAAAAGATCCTCTGAAGCCTTGTTTTGTGACCATTTCCTTTGTTATTTCATTATTTCCGAAAACCACCAGGTACATGCCTCTTTTCCTCATCACCACTCATGAGGGTATTGCGTTTTTGGGAGAATTTTCCCCTAGGTAGCTCTCCATCATTGATCTATGTGATCGAATGAGTGGGAAACCACTCCTCGTGATCACAATGCCCATCTAAAGGTTGTCTCTAGTTCCATCAGAAAGTCGGCATGTGGCTTGACTCTTTCCTCTCGGTCCATCCCTTTGTGTGTCAAAATGATTGTATCGAGATAATATCGTCGAGTGGCCTCCACCTTCGCAATTCCCATTTTGTAGTGCTTAGCTATCATTTCTAGGCAACTATAGCTCAGTCACTTAGAATCAGGTGTTGTTAGCAAACCTTCGGGGTATGAATATCAAGATGGTGTCATCATGTTCCTCCTCTCCCTAGTGCTTAGACTTCATGGGGGCTTCACTCAATGAACCTCTAACATAGCACGTGTGTTCATGGCATACTAAACAATACCCCTAATTTGACTACATACTGGAAAATACCTCTAAAAATCACTTTATTTAACCCCCACCAATGCGAACCCAATACACCTTCCGAATTTAGAAAACCCCTAATTTCACTAGATATTATATGTGTCCATTTTTTCATTAACATTTTTGATACCCATTTATATTTATATCCCTTTATTTTCATTAACAATGGTAAGCAAATTCTTCACCTAGAAAGAATAACCTAAATACTAGGTAGCTAGAAACTTGAAAGTTTCAATAAAAAAGAGGCAGATATAAACTTGGTTGATTTAAAAATACATACTGTGGAAAATTTGAATGGAAAATTTGAATGGAAAATAAATAGATTTGAACTCTCAATTGTGTCTATCTTCTATTGAAAACTGAAAACGATGCACTAAAACAGTTCAAAAGAAAACATCGATAACCAACACAATCGCACACCTTTAATCTCACTTATAGAATAGGAAGAGGAGAGAAAGTACAATGACTATGAACACATGCAAAATCCTATATGGTTGGACTTTTTCAAATCATATCCCTGACATGATCACCTAGTGCAGCATAATTACACAATAAGATTTATAAGTAGGTGTGTCTCCATCAAAAGATGAATTGGAGCATGCAAGCATGCATCCCTTCCTTGAGATTTGTGTCCTCTACCTAAGATGGGAATTTCTCATTCATAAGTATTCTAATTTATTGAGGATCTGCACCCTCTTAGTAAAAATAGATCATGCATGCTAAAATTAACAAAACAAAAGCTCTAATAATAGAAAAAATCTATCAAAAACTGAAATTGCTAAATTTCAAACAACATCTAAATTAGAATTAATTGAAGGTGTGACATGCATGCCCTTAACATGCATGCACCCTCTTCCCAATCTCACGTGGCATACGTGTGCCCTATACCAAACAATAGTCAATATCACTATCTCCACTTTCATTCAACATGTTCATCACTAATGTAAGGAATGGGTGAAGGTGCCATATATGTTGTCTTCTCTACTACCCCCTGATTGGGAGGATCACTAGCTTAACAAGTAGTAAAAATTGTTAACACACACATTAGACATAGATCATAAAGGTATTAGTAACGTGATGTGTATTGTTTCTGGAGCAAGGTTGCTTAGCAGCGGGAGCAGAAGCGAGAAGTGAGAGTAGAAGCGAGAAGTGGGAGTGGAAGTAGTAGCGAGGAGTGACATTTTCAAAGCTCCTATGCTGGGAGAGATTTTGCGAGTGAATTTTGTATAATATATATTTTTATATATTTTGATGCATATATGTCAACAAAAGATTCTAGAATGATGAATTTTTTATAATAAAAAAATAAAAACATGGATTAAACCATATAAAAACATTCATCTAGTATTTATAATCTTCATCAACCACAGGTCCACAAATTGAAAGTTCTCATATATATAGCATGTAAGCATGCACATAACCAAAATAACATTGAGTGCACAATCCATCACTTAACTAAAAATACATCAACAAATAGGCTATAGATGTCCTCTAGCATCCAAAAAAATCATGCTACAAAAAATACCTACATATCATCAAAACCATCGCCTATATTGAGATATTTTTCATTAATATCACCCTGTAAGAATTAACATAAGATAGAAAAAATGTAGCATGTCAAGCCAAGATTTTGTTTGAGTGATCGATACATTTTTAGTAGGGTCATGATAGAGGAATTTGAAAACCAATGTCACTAACATCAAGGTACATAGAGGGTTTGGTTCTCTTGATTAAATATGAGTTTCATATCCTAGTACATGACAAAATCCAATGGAAGCATTACAATCCCCCAAATCTTGAAATCTTGAAAAACCACTAAGTCTGCTAAATTTTGAGTTAGATTTAAAATTTTACTTTCTCCATATTAAATCTAATGAGGTCAGAACCACTCTCAAACATCCTGACTAATTTCATGGTAATGTTAAAAATTTAAGTAAAAGGATGAAAATTAAATATAAAGGAGAATTTCACTTTCACTTTAAGAAATCAACATTACCATGAATTACATGTCAATACTAGGGTCATAGGTTTGAATATTAGGCTACCATGGACCTACTATTACCATAGTTTTTTCTTTCTCCCTCCCACTTTCGATTCTCTGATAATACTCCTAAACCTTTATTTCTCTAGCCTACTTATTTTTTCCCTCTGCATGGCTAATGTATTGTATAAAAAATACCTTGTAATACACATATTTCTATACAACGTATAAAAACCCTTTACCCCCTATTATATGCTCAATATATTGTTTCATTTTTTCCTCATTTTTTATGCTCCAATATGAACGCACATGACATGGTATTTATTTTTTAGTGAATCCTCCGTTTTATACTTGAGCACTAAAACAATATCATCGGGGTATTACCACTGATTGGGTTCCACCTGCTTTCCAATATTCCACTTCCACATTTTCCCAAAGCTCTCGCTTAGGGGGATCTTCCAGTGTTGGATGTTATGCCAAATTTGGCTATGTACCAAGGGTTCTCCATCATCTACTAACCTTTTTATATTTGACCTTGGGTGATTAATCTTTGACTGGCACTATCTTACGATCCAGGAGGCGATTTTTGAACTGATGCATACCACTATAAATCTATTTCATATCTCTACCATCTCAATGGTTTCCATATTCATCTAAGATGTCTTGGGGCTCCAAAAGTGGCTCCAAATATACTACATTGATTCTATTCATTTTCCCTTCTTGTGTGCCTAGAACCTTCTCCTTGAGGCATTTCCTTAACACCTGAGCCTCCTACTACGCCCTAACATCACTAAACACTTTATTTCCATCACCCTGTTTCCATCAATGATAACATACTAAAAAATATCCCCTTTGGCATTTATGGAAACACAAAAATCAAACAAAACACTTTTTTCTCTTCTAGAAACACCCTTAGCAAAACATGAGTGCTTCTACCCCTGAGATAAACTTATGTTGTTGTAGTGTGGTTTCTAGTCTTGTTGTTGTGCTTGTTGTGCTAGTTCTATTTTGATTACCATCAGACCCTTTTTGTTTGATCATTAGATCACTCCCCCTTTTAAATCAATGTAAAAATACACCATCATGCTCCCCGTGCCACCATACTCCTCCTGTCATGTTGATCCTTGTGGACCTGGCAGCGTCACCAATATATGCTGGAAAAAATACCATATTTATTTCTTCCTCTTGGTAGAGGAGCTAGTGAAGAGAGGCAAAAGGAAAGAATCCCAATATTTGCCTCAAGTACTCAAACTATTCTCTAAGGAGTGGCTTTTTAAAGATATCAACAACTTGTTCTTTTGTGGGAACATACTCGAGCTTCACAATCTAGGTTGTAACCTGCTCCCTCAAGAAATTATACTTGATGGGGATATGCTTGGTATTAGAGTGAAATACTAGATTCTTTGACATGTTGATTGCACTTGTGTTGTCACAAATAATGGGGATCGACTAATCATAAAACACTTTTACATCTTGCAAAGTTTCTTCATCCATAACAGTTGAGTACAACAAGATGTTGTTGCAATATATTCCATTTCAGTTATAGATAAGGAAATGGAGTCTTACTTCTTTCTTAGCCATGAGACTAGACTTTCTCCAAGAAAGAAAGCACCACAACTTGTGTTCTTTGGATCATCCACATCACCTTCCCAATTAGGATTAGCATAAACAGTAAATGAAAAATATTTACCTCTTCAATACCATAGTCTATAGTCCATTGTTGCTCTGGCATATCTGAGAATTATTTTGGCTGCAAGGAGATGTCTTTGTCTACAAGTTGCTCGAAATCTTGCAACTATTCCAACAACTTACATGATGTCTAACTTTAAAGCTTTAAAATACAAAAGACTCCCAGCGATGGATCTATATAAGGTCTAGTCCACTTCTGGAGATTCCTCCATCTTACTAAGCTTGCAACCTATCACCATTGGAGTGCTCACTAAAGAGCATTCTTCCATGCCAAATTTCTTTAGCACTTCCTTGAGATGCTTTCCTTGAGAAATAAAAATGCCTTTATGGGATGACCTACACTATCTGCGATCCAAGGAAATATCATAGCTCTCCAAGCATGGACATTTTTGAATTTTTCCTTCATATCATCTGTAAATTCACTTTTCAGCAAATCTGAATTATTTTCAAAGAATCAACATATACCACCACCACAATGAGTTTACTATCCTTTTCTTTAAGATAGAGATTGTTTTTATTTCTCCTCTTTTAAATCCACACTTGAGCAGGTAGCTACCTAGATTTGAATACCAAGCCCTAGGGGATTTCTTGAGGCCATATAAAGCCTTCTTAAGTCTACAAACATAGTCTGGTTTCTATGTCAACTGAAAACCTTTTTTCTACTCTATATAAGCTTCCTCTTGTAGCATTCCATTGAGGAAAGTAGATTTGACATCATTTTGATAAATTTTAAATGTTTTAAAACAAGAAATTTCCAAAATCATTTTCATTTCTTTCTATTTGGCAACAGGAGAAAATGTTTCATCATAGTCTAATCCCTCTATTGAGCATAGCCTTTGCATACAAACTTGGCCTTATTTATTACTATTTCTCCATGATCATTCACATTATTTATGAATACCCACTTCATTCCATTGAAATTCTTATTGGCATGTCTGATTTTTCTCTATTTGGTCCAATTATTCAGTCATGGCCTTCAACCAATGTTGATCTTGGTAGGAGTGAACAACAATGCAACATGTGCTTGCACAGGGGCATTGAGTAGCATTCTTCTTGTATGCACTCCAAAATTTAATTCAACAACAATTTGTTCAGCTGGGTGATGTTTTTGTACATGCCTTGGGGGATCTATGGCTTGAGGCCTAGAGGGATCTTCCTCGCTTTCTTATGCAATTGCCTTGTCATTCTCATCACTAATGCTTACTAGTTCATCAACGTTGGATTTTTCAAGTTGTTTCATTTCTTGATCATCGTGCTCATCTATCGTTACATTGATGTAGTCAATGAATATCTTTCTAACTTTATTGTAACATCTATAACCATTTCTATTATGGGAATAAAATAGAAAAATTCATTCATATTCTCTGGCATCAAATTTCCCAAGTTTCTAACCATTTCTTTTGATGTAGCATATGTTACCAAAATGTTTGAAGTGTTTGATTGTTTCATGTCTACCACACCACAACTCATAAGGATTTTTGTCACTATTCATTCTAAGATGAGCCTTGTTGAGAATAACCATTGTTGTATGAATTTCCTCTACCTAACTGTTGCACTAGCCTATTTTCTCTCTCTGCAACACCATTTTGTTGGGGAGTCTCTGTTATGGTAAGTTGTCTCTTGATGCCATTTGTCTTACATAATTCATGAAATTCCTTTGAAGTGGACTAACCACCATTGTCTGATGTGATGCTTTTGATTTTGCAATTTATTTCGTTCTCATCCATGGCTTTAAAATCTTTGAACTTCTCAAAACCTTTAGATTTTTTGCTAAGGAAAGAAACCAATATCACTCTGCTAAAATCATTAGCATGAAGTATAGCTTCCTTGTGGTTGAATGCATTCTGGATGGTCGACACAAATCCATGTGTACCAGATGCAATGGATTTTCTAAAGAGTCTTCCTTTTCCTTGAAAGGAACTTGAACTTTCTTTCCTAGTTGACAAGATTTGCAAATAATTTTCTCTAGTTTTTAAAGCTTGGCTAGGTCCTTGACTACATTTTTCTTGCTAAGCTTAACAATCTAGTCAAATTTCATATGTCTAAGCCTTTTGTGCCACAACCAAATCTCATCTGTCTTTAATAAGCATCACCTTTTAGTATTTTCTTTCAACACATAGACATTGTTGTCTATTCTTACAGCCTCAACAACTATTTCTCATCTACCCGTGGACTCGATTTGACAATTTGTAACTATGAAAAATCACATCATAGCATTGTTCACACATCTGAGACACACTCAACAAATTATGTTTTAGCCCATCAACATATAAAACTTCCTTAGATTTACGTTGGCCGTTTGAGAGACTAACCAATCCTTTTGCAATTATTTTACTTGGAGCATTGTTACCAAAGGCCACATTACCTTTTTCAATAAGCTTCGAAGTGAGAAACTTGCTTCTACTTCTTGTCATGTGCTTGGAACAGCCACAGTCCACATACCAATGGCTCCACCCATTGTGAGCATACAAGGCAATGTCACATTGCTCTTTTTTCACTTTCTCTTTCTAGACTTTGGGCTTCTATTCAAATTTCTCAATAATTGGCTCTGTCTTCTTTCCTTTAAGCCTGCAATTCACTGCTATATGCCCAAAATTTTGGCACTTAAAGCATTGCTCCACATAATTCAGGGGAGCAAAGGAATCATTATACCTAGGTTTTCTTCTTCTATGATAAAATATTAATTTGCATATGAGTTTTTTGTAAGAGATATTAATTCTGCAATTTGATGCTTTATGGCCATAATTGGTGCATGTAAAACAATATCCTGGTAAGACATTGGTGTACCTAGATGGTTGCCTTCTGCGTTGAGAAAAAAATTGGGCAGTTTAATTTTCATAGATAACATATTACTTTTCTTGTTGTTGTTGACTTTTCTTAGACTGCTTATTAATTTCTAGTTGTTGCATGGACCCTTCTTTTGCTAGGGGAGCAAAGGTAATTTCCTTTTTACCTTTTAATTCAGTTGTTGTGCTAGATTCAACATCAAAACCAAGACCAGTTCGTTCTTTGGAGATGCGTTGAGCCTCCTAAATTTCATTTAAATTTTTTGTCCCTTTGTTGAATTGATGATTTAAGCTGTGTTATTTTCTAGCCTTCTCCAACTCCTCCTTCAAAAATACAATTTATCTTTCCAACTTATCACATATTTGATCCTTTTCAATCGACTTCTAGTTTAAGATTTCTTGGATTTTCTTACCTTCTAACTGCAAAAGCAATGGCTCAATCACCTCAACCTTTTCATTTATCAAACATTATTTCTCGGTTTTGTTTTTCTTTCTTGGCCTCTCTATCTCCTCAAGAACATTTACCATCTCTCCCTCAAGGTCGACTTCTCACTCTTCTTTATCAGAGTTAACAGCCTCGACTTGCATATTTTCAATGGCCATCAACATGAATTACTTGTGGCTCTCATCATCTTTGTCCTCATTTGAGGATTGGATGGGCTCACTTTTAGAGGATCTATCATCTTGAGCAGAGAAACCTCTCTTCTTGGATTTCTTTCTGTCCTTTTGAACCTTCTTAAATTTCTCTTTAGGATCGTAGTCCTTTTTCTTCTTTTTAGTACACTTTGATGCATAATGACCAACTTGGCCACAGTTGAAACATTTAAAGGGCAGCTTACCTTTATACTTTCCTGATCCTCGCTTGAGCCTCCTCAGAAAGTTAGCTTCTTCTTCATCTGATTCACAACATGTGTCAGCATGCTCATCCTTGCAAATATTTTCTTCTTTGAAGGTTTATTTTTTGGTTGCAAAATTTCCTTTATAACTCCTCATCTCATAGGCAGTGAGTATTCCAAGGAGGTGATCAAGTGTAAGAGTGTTCATATTTTCCATTTCTTCAATGGCTGACATATTCGGATTAAACCTCTCACGAAGAGATATCAACACTTTTGAACTACCACACCTTAATTTAGCTTCTCGTCAAGCCCTGTAATGGTGTTCACAACTTCATCAACTCTTGAAAATACTTTTCAATATATTCATCAACATGCATGCTCAATGATTAAAATTTGATAAAAAACCTTGGAGTTTAGATTTATTCACCTTGTTGTGTCCTTCATAGTAATTTCTCATCTTGTCCCAAATTGTTTTGGAATATTTGCAATCCATCACCTTTACAAGTTTCGATTCAAATAGGCTAGCAACCATGGCATGCATTGCTTTAGCATTGCATGTGAATTTTTTTTATCTTTTGCAACCAATGTTGGAGTTCATCGAAATTATTCTTCCACAACATCGCACATATTAGCTCCAAGTGATTAGATGTAGGTCTTCATCCTCACTTTCCAAAACACATAGTTTGTTCCATTGAACATAGGTGCCATATTGATAAAACCTCCTTCCTAGTTTTCTATGGTCCTTGATATTTCTTCCAGTTGTTAGATTGATTAGAAGTAACCAACTCTGATATGAATTGTTGGAAACCAGGATAATACTAAGAGGGGAGTGAATCAATATTGTAACAATTTTACCAATTCAATTTTTTTTGTACTTTGTGTGAGAACAATAAGATAGTAAGGAGCAATTTCAAAAGTAAACACGATAAACAACTACTTCAACAATCAATGGAAAATTCAAGGAACAAATAACTTCATAAACCTCTTCTCCATTTTATTCATAGGGAAAACTACAACTTGCAAATACAATGTTTTGGCTGCAACTAGTAAGAAGCTACAAGTTACTAATTTACCAGCTGCCACTATTTGGAGCTACAAACTCAACTATTGTCCAACACCCACTAGAAGGAGAACCAACCCTTGATCAACAAGCTACAACCTTCTTTACACACTCATTGTTCCATCTTTGATCCATTTTCACACTGGGATCACGAATGCCTTCTATGCTTCCAAAAACAAGTGAATCCCTCAAACACCAACACCTTCAACAATCTATGATCACTAGAAAAAACCTCATTGCACCAGAAGATCTATCTCAAAAAATAATTTTTTTCCTTTTTCTTGATTAGGCCTGCTTATATAGAATTTTTTGGTTGATATTTTTGTCTTCTTTCTAATTTCTTTGAATTCTACATGATTCCTTATTTTTTCCTTTTTCCAACTCATCTCAGTCTTCTGGACATGTTTTCGAAGCTATTTTTCCTCAGCATCCATCCTCTTCAAGTCAAACAAGTTTTTTTTGCTTATTTTACACATTCTGCCTTTTTATAGAATTTAGGAGTGTGCCTGCTAGCTTTATCTGCAGTTACTACCAAATTTCGTAGCCAAACTATCAGTTCCACTGTATTTAGCTTTTAGCCCCTTTCAGTGGACCTTTTACCTATTTTTCATCCCATAAAACTAGTCTTTGTGATCTTTCACTAACATATTGGGGCCTAAGCCCTTTTTTATTCTTGGAGGGGACCTTTTTCCTGTGTTAACAACTATGCACCATTGGTCCAGCTTCTACACAAGGCAACCAAGGGCCAACCAAAATTCTAGTGCTTAGCTATGCTAACAGCCTCCACAACTCTTTATTTCCTATGCGCCCCTTTTTTGTACACAAAACAGACCAAAGTTGGGGATTATCTCGTATTCCTCTACATCTTGGCGCATACGCTTGTGTGCACCAAAGTAACCCGTTAAGGTCTTTCTTCTAAGTTTACATGTACTATGGGGACCACCCGAATCCCATATCATTAATTGCTGCTTCTACCTATATGGCTTAGAGCTTGTTGCCCAACACCTTTCGCTAAGTTCATTCAAGAAACCCGTCTGCAACATGCCTATGGGATGAGTTGTCCTGTGTATCCTTAAGACGCCTTTTTAATTGGTTGTCGCTACTATCAACAGGTTGATGTGTCTCAACACTTGTTGATTGATAAAACCTCTTATGTACCATTTTAAATCTTCCAAGCTCCTTCCATCGTGAAGAATTCATGTTGACGTCACCTGGGACACCTGATACCTCCTTATTGGTGACACGTGTCACCTGAAAATGGGCCCTTTAGGTTCTAAAAAACATTGAATCTACTTGCCATGTGTCCATGTTGACGTCACCACCTAACGTTGTCTCATCCAATCATGAGATGCCACCTGTCTTCCTAGAGGAGAGAGAAAATATCCTCTAAGGCCTTATTTTCTAACCATTTTCTTTATTATTTAATTTTTCCTGAAAACCACGAGTTCAAATGTTTTGTCCTTGACATCACTCTTGAGTAGATCGTGGTTTTGGGAGGAGTGTGTTGTGGGGAAAAATGCCTATGCAGGACGATCCTATCCACCTAAGGTGTGACAGTGCCTTAGCAACAAATAGAAACAGCTATTCTAGTATTCTTCCTTTATGAATTAAGAATAAAGAGAGATGGATGGACTAACCGGTGTCTTCCGTTTGTCCCTCAATCCGGTTTCTCTTCTCTTTGAGAGTTCCCAGCTACTTGCCTTCTCGCTCGCCCAACTTCAACAGGTTCCTGCAAGATCACAAGAAGAGAACACTACACAAATACATAGATTCATATTCATAACTAGTTCAGGATTAGAAATAAACTAAACATACTAATGCAATCATACATCAAAGATACATCAGTATATAGGAGAAACCAAGATAGCTTTATTGATGAATAACAAGGTTCAGGAAGAGATACAACCCAGAGGGCTCCAATCCAGCATCTCCTTCCCAGCAAATGAAATTCCTATCTTCACCTTCCTTCAAAGCATTAAGCACCCAATGATTCCAATCTCAAACCAACAGCAATTCTTTGCAATAACAAAATTCCAGCCCCCCAACCTCTGGATCTCTGGGATGAGAGATCTATATATAGATATTTGTAGAGGTGTGAGTCAGCTCTGGGTTTTTGATTAGTGTCTTCTCTCTGATAGTTCTTGATGCCACTTGGAGATCTCATTGATCTCTTACTCATCCTTGTGCGATTTTGAGAGGCAAGTGTCCCATGAGAAGTTTCTAGAAGATTCCATGATCATCCACCTCGCAAACTGTCTCCGCCACTTATCTTTTTCTGATCAGCGCACCCTCACAGTGTATTTACGTGCACTAAAACACAATTCCTGTGTGTACAAGGTGCACTGAAATGCAATTCCCATGTGTACAAGGTGCGCTGATCCAGTTTTGACCAATTTTGAGTAGTTTCTGGTGGAGAACTTCTGGGAGAAGCTGTAATTTGTTGACCTTGTTCCTTTAGGAGTAGGAACAACACTTTTAGGGACTTTGAATCCCTTGGTTTATGGACATTTCATGCTTAGAGCTGTAAGGCACAAAAATGTCTATAATAGTTGCCCCCTAAAGTATGAGGCCGTTTATCGGGTGAAATGCTTTATTAGGAGGATCCGAAGTTCATTCAATGCTGGGAGGAGACCTGTAATAAGATACAATACAATACGTTATTTTTCATACTGTTTTCATGATCTAGCTAAGGCGGGCACTCCCATGCTCAGCTTTATAAATTCATTTTTATGTACATAGGACAGACAATCGTTTGATGGTAGACTGATGATTCTGATGAAATCATCATCCTTTTGGTAGGATGATTATCTGTTCTGCAGTGTTGTACATGTCAATGTCTTTATTTTTCCTGAATATATATCGCAGCCCGGATGGATGAAACTAGATCTGGGGTCTTCAATCTCGTCTGATCTTCACTCTAAGTACAAGTCGATCCATGTGAGAAATGTTTTGAAGTCGAACATGGAAAGACATCGCTTGATTACCAGTCAGTGATGTAAACTGTTAACAAGCGCGTGAGGAATCACCGATAATGATAATGACCCTCAAGGTACTGCAGTACAATTCACGTGGTGTGAATAAAGGACATGGCGTCGAACACCACACAAAATCTTTCGGTCGAAGGTCATTGATGTATACCTGTCGCCGGAAGTGAGAAACTTGCCATTGAGGCATGCAAGCTTCAAAGTACTGAAGGGGTTGTTCCTAGATCAACTTCTTGGATAATGAGCTGATGTCGACAAGAAGCGATCCGTTAAAGGAGGGCCTTAATGTATCCCACATCAGTGACACGGAACGGAGCAAATGATTTTGATGGAGGTGAAAACAATCTGATGATATATGATTCAGGATGGCGGTCATGAAAGGATGAAGGATAATGTATGGTAGTGGATGGGACACGGTTGACTTCTCTGGATGACTTCTCTTGAACATATCGGCGACACTTGTGTGATGGATTGGTAGCATTTACCCCAAAGGTGGATGGTATGGTGAGACCATGGTGATGTGACCGCTGAATGAAACAACCCAACCCGACTCAGGCACGGAGTGGAAGTGTCATGTTCAAGAGCTACTTGCTACCAATAAAGTTCTTTGAGTTTCTTCCCAATTTTTCCCCAGTCAATGCTGACCAGTACCTCTTTATTTTTGTCAAGCTTGAGGAGGATAACATATGCTTGTTCTATAATTTTCCCTTCGGGCAAACCTATCGCTATGTTTTAACGAGCCTAGCGATAGTGAAACTCGTTCTCGTCTAAAGACAATTTTGTCGCTATTTAATGCTTTTAACGAGTCTAACGACAAAGATAACTCGGTCCTTTTCATTTTTAGAGAGTCTAAAAAGGTACGTAAAGTCAACTCCGAAAGTCCTTTTTCGTCATCTAATCCATTAAGTCCGAAAAAGTATAAAACAATACAGAAGGGATGAGTTTTCGATAGTTTTAACGAGCCGAATAAAACAAGCACTCGATCTTTTTGTGCAATAATCCCTCAGGTCCAAAAAGATTAAAATCTAGAGGAGGGATAGCACTTTCGGTCGCTTTAACGAGCTGGAAGGCCAAAACTCGGCAATCTTTTCATATTTTACGAGTCAGATGAAAAGAGCTTAAAGAAGACTCGTCTTTTGAGGAACGAGTGATAAAATGGGTTAGCAGCTGATTCCAGGTAAAGGTTGGAATTTTCCAATCACGACAGTGTCACAAGGATGGCTAGTGAAATCACTCTTCGCAGCTATTCCTCAAAATGGGTAAACAATCATATGGAGGTGAACGATTGGCCAATGGAAAAGTGGAGGTGACGGTGCAAACACGACCAAGGCTTTAATGGCTGATAATGTTACATTCACTGTGGTTATTTACCGGAGGATAGTTCATTTTTTAACGAGCTTAAACGCGGAAAAACACTGCTCGGTCTTATGTTTATTTTTTAACGAGCATGAACTATGCGCTAAGACTGCTCGATGCGGGTTTATTTTTTAACGAGCTTGAACCCTGTGGTAACACTGCTCATGATAAGTTTTCATGCCCCTAGCATAACAACGCAAATCGAGGTGCATGCCCCCCAAGCTTCATTGCATTCAACGCGGTGGTTTGAATGAAGGTTTACCTTTGAGATTTGGAAAGGGGATTGTTTCATTTTTTAAAAGAGGTTTACACAGTAAAAGAACTGTCCTCATGACTCCTTGTTTCATTTTTTAACGAGGTTGACACAAGATAAGAACTATCCTCGGAGTCCAAATCCATTAGATATAGAAGGTTTCATATTCCACTGTGGCCACTTCCGCCAGATTACTCGGAGTCGGTAGGGCAAAAGTACCCATTAAGACAGGGTCTTTTAGAAGACCTACTCTGATATTTTGGAGCGAATGATTGCTTCCATGGATCATTGGAATGCTTCCAGTAACTTGAGAACCGTTGGGGAGGAAGTTTTGTTGATCGACGATTGTAATCCCTCCTTGGAAAGGGAATGCAATCTTTCTAAAATAGGTCGACACAACAGCTGCCATGGCATATATCCATGGTCTTCCTAGTAGGATGTTGTAATCAAGATTTCCATCGATGACTTCAACATCAATTTCTACTGTTTTTCCCCCTAGTTCAACTTTCAAGTTATTTAGGATACCATATGGGGTATATGTCCTTCCGTCGAATGCTTTTAACGTCGTCGAAGATCGCGACAAGGTTGGAGATCCTAAAGTTTTCCAGCAACTCATCGACATAATACATGTAGATGCCCCCTCATCAATAATTGTTCGATGAACAGTTTTGTTGAGGGCTTTCACTTGAATAAGGAAAGCTAGTTGGGCTGGTAACTGAGGATCATATCCTTTATGATTAAAGGCCACAAGATTGGAATCCATTGGGTCAATTCCACCTATCGCTGATAATAAAACTTGCTCTTGGGAGAGGCAACTTTGCGGTACCTCAAGTGTCGACATAGTGGATGGCGATTGGGCCAGGTCCTCTATTATATTATAATTATGTGCTCTTTTTGCACGAGGATTAAATGTCGATTTGTGCACTACTCCCTTTGGCGACTTTATCATTTGTTCAGGAATGATGGGTGGCACAACTTTGGTCAAAGTTGTTGTCGAACTACTAGGTTGTTCATTAGCCTTGTTATTTGACACCTGTGGATTCCCGTAATCTTTATTCCTTGCCAAAGCATCATTTTGCTGCTTTGAGATAGACAACATAAGCACTTGGGATCGGGAAGCATTTTGATTAGCAACCAGTTTGGTTCCTGGGCTTGGAAACGGATCATTCAATACTGCTGAGGTTTTTGAACTCTTAAAGAGTTTCTTAACTTCAGCTATATGTGGACAATCTCTCGTCCAATGATCCTCATCGCATATATGACACCCCGCAGGGGGTTTCCTTTTTCTCCCTTTCTTTTTCTTCTTGCCCCCTGGTTACTTCAGTTGTTTGCCCTTGTCGGTCGACACGGCATTTACTTCTGAGGCAAGAAGTTCCTCATTTGCATTTTGACTGGAAATCTTACGGGCCTTTTTAGATGTAGCCTTTGTCGATTTCATTTCTGTCGCGCCAATCACGCCATCGATGGCATGAGAGTCATTGTTTGATTTAGGAGGAGGAGGAATTGAGAATTCTGGTCTAGGGGCATCAGGTATTTTGTCGTAGAGAGTGCCAGACTGAGTATATACCAAGTCTAGATATTGCGCACGAGCGATAACTTGCTCTTTCGTTACGACTCCCCCCTTTGCCACATCTTTCGTTATGGCAGGAAGTAACGACTTGATAAACCATTCAGCTAATAGCTGATCGGGAACGTATGTTTTTACCATCCTACGACGACGTCGCCACTCATGTATATGATCAGATATGTGAGTGGTCGTTGTCTGTTTGAAGTTGGTTAGGAGTTCCATTCCCGTTTCATACCTTATCGGTAATTGAAAATGGGTTAAGAAAGTCGTGGCTAAGGTACTGAAATTGTCGAACGAAGCTCTAGGCAATTCAATATACCATTTTGCTGCTGGACCAGTTAACGTCCTCTGAAAAAGGCGAAGCCTAATCGAATCATCGTTTAGGGTGCTTTATGAACACCACAGTTGAAATGTCATCACATGATTCGACGGATCTTCACCCGGATTTCCATTAAATTTAGGAATATCTGACGGAAGTTTATGCGGAATCGTTGGCCACCAAGGGGCATAAGCAATTGGATCATTCGTCAGCCGGTTTATATCTAGTAATTCTAGAGTTGCTACAAAGGGCAACTGTTGATTCAGGTTAGGCGAAGCATACCCAGGATAAGATGGAATCGCCTGAGCAGTGGGTCTTTGCATACCAGCATAATGTATTTGATGCTGGCAACTTTGACAAGGTTGATGGGCATAACCATTATAATATGGTTGTTGATAACCGCTTTGGAAATGCGATTGCCCATTACATACAAAGACTTGTTGCTCAGGTCCTTGATATGATTGCTGGAATGGGGGTTGTTGAGTTTGAACCAGCTCTGGTTGTTGAACCATTTGCTGTTGACCAATACTGGATGATTGACCAAGATGAGGAGTCACAGTACTTGTGTGATCCTGAGTCGCTCCAGATAAGGAGGCACTAACCTGAGGTTATGATTGAGTCGTTGAGACAAGAGGCTGTTGTATTGTAACCTGAGGTTGTTGGGGTTGACATACAACAGGTAGCGCTTGTACTTGCAACGCAGTCACCATAGCAGGTATAGTGGGAATAGTCGACACAGGGTGGACTGGTTGCATTGAATATACAACCCTTGGTTGCTGAGGCAGTATTGGTACCCAACCGCTGGATGTAATTCCAGTTTGACCTGAACTTTGTTGTAAACTCCCATATGGTTGTTCTCCGGGAGGGAACAATGAAAAGGCATACTGCCCTCCATATGGTGGCAATCCAGTACTTAAAGGGAAGATTGGCCTTTGAAGACACATGGGATCAATTTGTTGAGTTTCAACATAAGAAATACCAGATGATAATCCAGCTGAAGAAATAGGAACTAACCATGTCGTCGAAGCAGTCCCTGATGGGACTCCGGCTTGTTGTTGATAACTTGCCGGGACAGATGGTATACCATCGAACATCGTTGGAGTAGCAGCAGGAGGCTCTGCCGCTACTATGTCGGATGACACAGTCCTGGATGTCGACGGTTGTTCAGACATATCTAGTCTATCCAAAAGATTTTCTAGCGATTCTAGAAGAACTTACGATGAAAAGAGACTAACTTCGAAGATCAACGAGGGAATGGTGATGATTATTCCGTTTAAAATAAATTTTAGACGCTTTGACACAACTTGCTTTTTCAATTTTAAAGAGTCGAGAAAAAGCAAAAGATGACTCTAGTCTCCTTCGATGTTTTAACGAGCCCGAAGTGACAAATGCTCGGATGGACTTTTTCTGTTATAGAGTCTGAAAAAGGCCAAAAGGAACTGCTCTGGAGTTCTAGGTAGAGGGTGTGCCAAACTTTTCGCAAAACCGCAGAATACTTTTTAAGGTACGGGTGGTCAATCTTCCTGAATGCTGTGTTCAGTGCATTGCGATCAGTAGGGCGGCCGACACGGTTTCCTAAGGATAAAGTCATTATGCCTATAGGGGTCTCCCAATATATACTCGACGGTACGTGGGAGCACAATCCGTACTGGCGCTATCGTCCCTCAAGAGGAATCACCCACCATCAGCGAGATCGACAGTCACTAGGCTTTACGACGCCGGAACACGTCTCTAGCCTAGACCTCTATGTTGTGTGTTAAGTTACAAAGCATTGTTAAGTTCATTCAATTTATTTTAGGTTGATCTTTCTTAGAATTTTGCCTTTTTGGATCACCACGAGATGTATGATACAATTCCTAAATGCAGTCTAAAGATGATAAGCAAGCTTTATCTCTTTTTCAACAATGAAAATCCTAGCTACAAAGGGAAAAGAAAGACACCATCTTTTCTCAAAGAGCAATCAGCACACTCTAAAAGCACTTTTCCTAAATCAAGCATGCAAACTATCAAGATGCAAATGCACAATGCAGGTGTTTGTTTTCCGCTCTCTTAATATTGATGCCTAAAAAGAAATCTTTTTGTACAACTTTGAATTTGCTTTTAAATGACAAATACAAACAAGTTTACTTTTTCGAAATCAGAAAGGGTAGAAGAGAATACAACACTTAACGATTTTTGAAATGAATACTTGTTTTGACACTCAAAAGAGACAAACTCAAACCAAAAGCAAAAATGAATGTATAACCAACTGTAAACAGCCAATGAACTCTCTCCTAAGATCACAATCAACAGATCTGAATCAAAGGCTACAGGATGACTATTTCACTCTTGCAAAGGAAAACTGAAAATGACACCACAAACACATAAAAACACTCACAGTCTTTTTGTATAAAAGGAGGCAGAATTTAAGCAGAGAAAAGGAGTTATCATATAGGTACCTATGCTGGTTATAGGCTGCAAAAAACAGAGATCAAAACAAGGCAAAACAGAGCAGAGAACTCCAGCTGCACAAGGCCTAACTGGATCAACGCACCCCTAACACAGAGGTTTTGACATTCAGCGTAGGTAGCCTTCATGGGACCTGCGTTGAAATGCAGAACCTCTTCACAGAGTCTGCGCTGAAGGAGAAATGAGAGTTCCTCACTGGGTTCTGGGTCACAGTTTGCTATTTAATCTACAGTTTCAGGCCAAATCAATGCAACAAGCAAGGTACAATCAAAGGGATGCTTTGAGGGAGGGCTAAGATCTATCACAAAGGATCATCAAATCATTTGTGAGTCCATTGTTCAGATCATAGACAAATCCAGTGATTGGATCAAAGCAGCAGCTGTCTACTTTGCATCTAAGAATAGCAGATGCAGTTCGGTTGCTGCTCTTGAGTCTATGAAACAAACAATGATAGAAACACAAATAAAATGACTAAACAGATCTCCCCAGCGGAGTCGCCAATTTGTTGTGGGGAAAAATGCCTATGCAGGATGATCCTATCCACCTAAGGTGTGACAGTGCCTTAGCAACAAACAGAAACAGCTATTCTAGTATTCTTCCTTTATGAATTAAGAATGAAGAGAGATGGATGGACTAACCGGTGTCTTCCGTTTGTCCCTCGATCCGGTTTCTCTTCTGTTTGAGAGTTCCCAGCTACTTGCCTTCTCGCTCGCCCAGCTTCAACAGGTTCCTGCAAGATCACAAGAAGAGAACACTACACAAAGACATAGATTCATATTCATAACTAGTTCAGGATTAGAAATAAATTAAACATACTAATGCAATCATACATCAAAGATAGATCAGTATATAGTAGAAACCAAGATAGCTTTATTGATGAATAACAAAGTTCAGGAAGAGATACAACCCAGAGGGCTCCAATCCAGCATCTCCTTCCCAGCAAATGAAATTCCTATCTTCACCTTCCTTCAAAGCATTAAGCACCCAACGATTCCAATCTCAAACCAATAGCAATTCTTTGCAATAACAAAATTCCAGCCCCCCAACCTCTGGATCTCTGGGATGAGAGATCTATATATAGATATTTGTAGAGGTGTGAGTCAGCTCTGGGTTTTTTATTAGTGTCTTCTCTCTGATAGTTCTTGATGCCACTTGGAGATCTCATAGATCTCTTACTCATCCTTGGGCGATTTTGAGAGGCAAGTGTCCCATGAGAAGTTTCTAGAATATTCCATGATCATCCACCTCGGAAACTGTCTCCGCCACTTGTCTTTTTCTGATCAGCGCACCCTCACAGTGTATTTACGTGCACTGAAACGCAATTCCTGTGTGTACAAGGTGCACTGAAATGCAATTCCCATGTGTACAAGGTGCGCTGATCCAGTTTTGACCAATTTTGAGTAGTTTCTGGTGGAGAACTTCTGGGAGAAGCTGTAATTTGTTGACCTTGTTCCTTTAGGAGTAGGAACAACACTTTTAGGGACTTTGGATCCCTTGGTTTATGGACATTTCATGCTTAGAGTTGTAAGGCACAAAAATTTCTATAACAGAGTGTCACCAAAATAGCTCTCTGTTGTTGATATACATGATCAACTGAGTGGGAAACCACTCCGTGTGATCACAAAACCCATCTAAAGTCTATCTCTAGTGCCATTGGAAAGCAAGAACATGGCTCGACCCTTCCTCCCAGTCTGTCCCTTTGAGTGCTAAAAGGATTAAGTCAGGGTAATGCTATCAGGTGGGCTCGACTCATTGAGTTCCCATTGGAAAATGCTCAACTTTCGTCTCCCGATGACTACCACTCAGTTTCTTAGACTAGGGCATTGTTAGCCAACATCTAGGGTGAACCCTCAGAGGTATGACTGTCAGGATGGCATCATCCCAGTCCTCCTCTCTTGGTCGCTTAGACTTGGCCACTAAAGTGATACCTCTGTGGTATTACCACCTAGGGGGCTCCACCTATTTTCCAACCCACTTTTGCCACGTTTTCCTTGATCTCTCTCTTAGAGGCTCCACCAGTATTGGTTGTTCTACCAAATTTGGTTGCGTGCTAAGGGTTCTCCATCCTCTGTTAACTCTGTTATATTTGACTTGGCATCACTGATATTTGGCTTTCTCTATCTCACGATCCGAGAGGCCATTTTCAAACTTCCACATAACATGGGAAATCTCTTTTAAATCTCTATCCATATAAGTAGTTTCCTTCTCCATTTGAGATTGTCTGGTGCTCCAAAACTAGCTCCAAATCCAGTACACTAACTATGATTATTTTCCATTTTTGTGTGCCTCGAACATATTCCTTGGGGCATTTCTATGACACCTAAACCTCCTACTTCAACCATCCATCACTGAACATTTTGTTTCCACCACCATGTTGTCATCAATGACAACATATCTCAAGAAATTAGTACTTCATGATGGGGAGTACCTTCATATTGGTTTCAAGGGGATGCATCTAAGTAAGGCCCGTTGGATTGAAACGAAGAAAGGAAGGTAGAAATTCCCTCACTTTCCCATTGATTGATAAGTCTTTTAGAGGCCCAAAAACTCATCAGTGGGGAGGAATGATCTAGGAGGATCCTAAAGGGCCAAATTTTTAAATTCCTCATAACTCAGCAAAACCTATCTCAAATCGAATATCCTATTGCTCTGAATCAAAAAACATGAACAACAACTGAATCTGACACTACATGCAAAAGTTATGTCCTTCTCAAGTTTTCGACAAATAAGTAAAACATTTTGCAGGCAAGACCCACAAACTTCCACTCCGCAATTTATGTTAGCAATGTGGATGTTGATGTCATTCATATAGATAGTGATGTGGTGGAATCTGAGGATTATTCTTGACCAATCTAGGGCTGAGATGTGGCAGGCCCAGGCTGGATGGATATGGCCGAATCCAGGGGCACCATGTGGCCTAATCATAGGGCACCACGTGGCACCCCATGACTAGCCAATGGGTCTAGATTGGGCCAATGTTTCTAAGGTTGTTAGCAATAACTAATTTTGCGGGTTCGACAATTTCTGTGCACAGTTCGTTAGTGGTTCAGCCAAGGTTGGGGGTTAACAACCAGGACAAGTCTCAACATGATGAACAGGAGCCAAATGAGGTTGGTAAGCTACCAAGTTGGAAAACCCACCGAACCACTAAATAAACTTCGAACAACAAATAGTGGTCAAATGAATAGTTGAAATGCACCAAAAACAGTTTGGTAACCACTCACATGTTTGGTAATCACCCGCCCACATTCAATATAAAAACAAACAATCAGGTAGGTGGTGGGGTTTGAACCCTTGACCTCCCCTGATCCACTTGCCTTAACAAATTTCCATAGACTGTTGGGCCAATGGTCTATGTTGGAAATATCACCGACAATTTTTTATTTAAACACTTCACATTGCATGAGCAGCATATAGGTGGAACATCTATAAGACAAAACTAGGCGCACGAGAACCATGCCCAGGGGGAACCATGTGGCACAATGTACGAGGAGAAAATTCATAGCATATTCCCTTAAATATTCTGGGAATATTCTTGTGATGGAATCTGTAGATCTTTAAGATTCCCTAGAGGCTCAGGGGTCACGGTGACAAAGACCAGTCAATTTTATAGTCAAATTTCAATAAATTTCAACACAAATCCAACTGTGCAGTCCATTTCTTTAGAAAATTTGTGCATTTTTAGGCCATCCATGGAATTGAAGTTATGAGGTGTATTTTTTTCTATATAAATGTTTTGATTTCGTTGAGATTAATGAAAAAGGCCTCCCCACTTTGAGTAGGGCTTGGAAACGTAATCAAGTAGGGATGAACTCCATTATCAAGCTTTGTGTCTCTTACTCTTTATGGTTTCCTTTTATTTTCCTCCTCTTTTTGTGTATGCACTTGTGGTTACATGATCCTATTTAAAATGCAATTCTGAATGGATCTATGAAGTAAAAAGATTTGGATCAGAAAGTAAGGATGAAAGCCTATATTTAATCCCTTGGTGGTGATGTATGGGACATGATGGGAGAAGAATATCAAAAGACTTCAGCCATTGTTACTAGAAATCATAAGATAGAATTTACATCCAATGTCAATTGTATGAATTCTCTACTTGCTAATCTACCTAAATCAAAACTATTCAAATTCATGGATTGCACTATTAAAAAATTAATATTAGAGAAGATGAGTAGCTGCTATGAAGGTGATAGCAACATAAATCAACCCAAAATTCAATGTTTTATAGTGCAATTTGAGGCTTTGAAGACACATGATGATGAAGATATTGTTAAGTGCTTTCTTAAAGTTGATGAAATTATGAATACAATAAGAGGTCTTGATGAAGATCTAAAACAACCAATAATAGTTGAAAAGGTGTTGAGGTACCCCCCTGAGAGATTTAATCCTATTATTTCAACCATCGAGGAGATGACAAATCTTAAATCTCTCACACTGGATCAAATACTTGGCACTCTTACTACCTATGAGATGAGGATGTCTAATGGAAAGTCTACAACAAAGGAATCAACCTTCAAAGAAAACATGAAGCTCAAGGAAGAACATAATGACTCATGTCGTTAAGTAGACGAAGAGGAAGCTATCCTTCACGGATCGCCTTTACTGACCCCTAATGTCGTTTCTTTCTGGAGCTCGTTATGCTTGATCCCATATACCCTCCATTAACGCCTTCAATTTTTCTCCCTTGACACCACCGTGACTCTGCCTGCTCCCTTTTCCATAGTCGGTTCAACATTGACAACGGTAGTTTACAACTCCCGGTGGCAGTTGGCATGTCGTTTTCAGAAGTCAGTTATGGTGCTTGATCAAGTTGACTACTCAGACAACCCCTTCGTTGATGTCTCCATCTAGACATCCCCCCCGCTCATCTCAGATGAGTTGTTCCCCCATAGAAGTGATCTACCAGATGTCCTTAGGAATTTGCCATTGATTTCGGGTCCCTCCTGCCTTGTCGATACCCTACCTAAGGACACCCCCACTTGGCTGGCTTTCACTACTCCTCCCCCGTCATCGACATCCCTACAGTTTTAGGCTAGATGCATAGGTCCTAATCTCACCACTATCTCCTTCGGTTACCCACCGCACCCTCCATCCACTGGTTCACACTTCCCTTCACCTGCCCCTCCCGGTGAACCCTTGGTACCTCCACAAGAAACCCATTTTAATACATTTTCTATAACTCCTCCCTCTGGATGCTTTGCATCCATCCCTCCGGGTTTGGAAGCAAGCACTTTTGGGCCAGGATTGAATCCATATAACCCTCAACAAAGCGGCTCACCAGTAGATAATATCAACAAGGGCAACAAGCTGGGGAAGAAGCAAAAGACTCTAAAGTCCAGGTCCCAATACATTACAGTTCGATTGGGTGAAGATACCCAATGGGGTGAAACCATGGACACCACTGATCAAGTCTTGGTGGGTAGAGTTTGTGGGAGAAACTACACCACGACAAGGCTTAAACAATGGACAACAAAAATTTGGGGGCATCATATGGCAGAATTTCCTTTCATACAAACCTTCGTCTAGGGATGGTTTTCATTGCACTTTGCTAGAGATGAACGCACCAATTGGATTTTATCTTCCCTCTGGCACATTGAACAAACCCCCATGCTCCTCAAATGATGGAACCCTCTATTCGACCCTAAGAGAGAGAAATTGAGCATTGGACCATTGCGGGTCATATTACCAGGTCTGCGTCTTCACTTGTGGTCTGAGGACATTTTAAGGTGCATTGGAAATGCCCTGGGCACCTACTTGGAGCACGATAAATCATATATGACCATGGGAATTATGGCATATGTAAGGATACTGGTCCATCTTGATACTATGGAGGCACTATAGGAAAAAATCACTCTTCTTTGGAGACACTTTTCATGGGATCAAATCCTCGATTATGAGGGCGTTCCTTTTAGATGTAGGAGGTGCCACAAGGTGGGTCACCTTTTTAGGGATTGTCCCCTGAATGGAAAAGCAAAGGCAGCAGACAAGGGAAAGATGATCCCTCCCAAGGCTACCAAGGATCCTAAGTACCCTTAGCTACAGTGACAATGACAATTAAGGAGAATCCAAAGAAGCACGACAAAGAACCCTATCAGCCTCCCTCTCCTCCTCTGACCAGGGCTAGGGTGGTTGCGGTGGCTGTGCTATCTTCAGGTATTCCTTTATCTAATCCTTACTTTTTGAATTTATCTACTTCATCTTTTATTCTTGTGTCATCCTCAGTTGATCATCAGGGTCTTGCATCTTCCTCTCCTCTCCCTAAATCGTTAGCTTGCTCCCTGCAACCTCCCCCTCCCACTTACTCTTACACCCACCCATCCTTCCCAAAGGCGACCTCTTCTACTTGATCCTTAGACTCTGATCAAGGGTCTCTCACTCACAACTACCCACTTCGATCACTATCTCGATCACAACCTCTTGATTCTATTAACATTGGTTTGGTATCCCCCTCCATCCCTCTAAAACCTCCTAGGGGAAGACCCTCCTCCCTCTCCAAACCCAAGAAATAGGCAAGGGAGGTGTTACAGGGAAAAGTGTCTACACAGAACTGCTTATCCCACTAAGGTGTGGTAGCTACCTTAGAAACAAACAAAGTAAAGCTACTTTCGTTTTTCCTTTATGAAATATAGATGAGAGAAGAACAAAGGAGACCAACCTCTATCTTGCGCTTATCTCCTAGTTCGATTCCTCTCTCTCCTGACAGTCCTTCGCTACTTGCTTCCTTGTACGCCCAGCTTCACAGAGTATCTATAGGATCAAAGTAGCATAACACTATACAAGAACATGAATCTATAATCATAAACAATCTAGGATCAGATGTAAATTGACCATACAAATGCATAAAACATAAATGACACAAGAGTATGGAGGAAAAATTGAATAGCTTTTATTGATAATCAAGAAAGATGCAAGGGAGTTACAACCAGTTGTTTTGACCCAACATCATCCTCTTAGCAAGTAAGCCCTTCTTCACCTCATACAAAGCTTAGATCACCCAAAACTATGATGTTGTCTCAAGAAACCAACATCAATTCCTTACAAGATGCAAAATTCCAGCCTCTAGATCTCTGGGATGAGGGATCCATATATAGATATCTGTAAGGGAGATGAGTCAACTTGTGATTTGATTAGTGTCTTCCCTCTGATAGTTCTTGCTTCCACTTGGAGATTGATGATCTCTTACTCATCCCTGGTCGAATTCAGAGAGGCAAGTGTCACAGGAGAAGTTTCTAGAAGATTCCATGCCTCTCCACCTCGCGGATTGACATTGCTATTTGTCACTTCTCGCCCATCGCACCCCATAGAAGGGCTTTTTGAAATCCAACACACCCACAGAGTGTACTTAGGTGAGATGCAACGCACTTTGCCTATGGAGCAGCTGAAATGATCCTGTTTTGACCAGTTCTAAGCAGTTTTTCATGGAGAGATTTTGGGAGTAGCTGTAATCAGTTGACCTTGTTCCTTTAGGGGTTAGAACAACAGTATTAGGGACTTAGGAGCCCTTGGTTTATGGAAATTTTATGCTTGTGGTTGCAGTGCCCAAAAATGTCTATAACAGTTGCCCCCTAAAGCATGAGGTCATTAATCTTTTGATGTCGGGTGAAATGCTTTATTATGAGGATCGGAAGTTCTTTCAAGCTGGGAGGAGACCTGTAATAAGATACAATACAATACATTATCTTCATAATATTTTCATGATCTAGTTGAGGCGGGCATTCCCATGCTCAGCTTTATAAATTCATTTTCTTGTACATAGGACAGGCAATCGTCTAAGTGTAGATTGATGATTCCGGTAGAGTCATCATCCCTTTGATTGGATGATTATTTGTGCAGTAATGATGTACATTTGATGTCTTTATTTCCCTGAATATATATCGCAGCCCGAATGGATGAAACTAGATCCAGGGTCTTCAATCTCATTCGATCTTCACTCGAAGTACAAGTCTATCCATGTGAGCAATGTGCTGGAGTCGAACATGGAAAGACATTGCCTGACTACAGCCAACGACTGAAGCTGTTAACAGGAACAAGAGGAATCACCGATAATGATAACGACCCTCAAGGTATTGCAGTACAATTCACGTGGTGTGAATAAAGGACTTGGCGTTGAACACCACGCAAAATCTTTCAGTCGAAGCCCATTGATGTAAACCTGTCGCCGGAAGTGAGAAACTTGCCATTGAGGCATGCAAGCTTCAAAGTACTGAACGGGGGTGTTCCTAGATCGACTTCTTGGATAATGAGCTGACGTCGACAAGAAGCAATCCGTCATAGGAGGGCCTTAATGAATCCCACATCAATGACACGGAACGGAGCAAATGATTTTAATGGAGGTGAAAACGATCTAGTGATATAAGGTTCAGGGTGGCGGTCATGAAAGAATGGAGTGTAAATGTATTGTAGCGGGTGAGACACAGGTGAATTCTCTGAATGACTTCTCTTGAACATATCGGCAACACTAATGTGATGGATTGGTAGCATTAACCCCAAATGTGGATGGTGTGATGGGACCATGGCGATGTGACCGGTGAATGAAACAACCCAACCTGACTTGGATGTGGAGTGAAAGTGCCATGTTCAAGAGCGACTTGCTACCAACAAAGTTTCTTCAAGTTTTCTTCCCAATTTTTCCCCAGTCATTGCTGACCAGTACCTCTTTATTTTTGTCAAGCTTGAGGAGGATAACATATGCTTGTTCTATAATTTTCCCTTCGGGCAAACCCATCGCTATGTTTTAACGAGCCTAGCGATAGTGAAACTCGTTCTTGTCTGCTATGGACAAGTTTGTCGCTATTAGGTTTTAACACGTTTAATGACAAAGATAACTCAATCCTTTTCAATTTTAGAGAGTCTGAAAAGGGACATAAAGGAAACTCCAAAATTTCTTTTTCGTCATCTAATTCCTTAAGTCCGAAAAAGTATAAAACAATACAAAAGGGATGAGTTTTCGATACTTTTAACGAGCCGAACAAAACAAGCGCTCGATCTTTTTGTGTAATAATCCCTCAGGTCCAAAAAGATTAAAATCTAAAGGAGGGATAGCACTTCCGGTCCCTTTAACGAGCTGGAGAGGCCAATGGCTCAGCAATCTTTTCATATTTTATGAGTGAGTTGAAAAGAGCTTAAAGGAGACTCTTCTTTTGAGGAACGAGTGATAAAATTGGGTAGCAACTGATTCCAGGTAAGGTTTGGAATTTTCCAATCACGGTAGTGTTACAAGGATGGCTAGTGGGATCACTCTTCGCAGCTGTTCCTCAAAAGGGGTAAACAATCAAATGGAGTGTGAATGATCGGCCAATACAGAGTGGAGGTGATGATGAGAACACAACCAAGGCTTTAAAGGTTGAAGTACTAAATTCACGATGGTTATTTACCGAGAAATAGTTCATTTTTTAATGAGCTTAAATGCGGGGAGAAACATTTGCTCATGACTTATGTTTATTTTTTAACAAGCTTGAACTATGTGCTAAAACTGCTCGATACAACGGTCATTTCTTGAGTTTACCATAAATAGCTTCGTTCTTTCAAAGATTGTACTGCATTTTTCAATTGCTTCATCAAACTAGTTAGAAATGAACAATATATGTTTGAAAAATGAGTTAGAACACTAATATTTTACTCGAATTACGTAAAAATTAATTTAAAAGTGCTTTTACCTCTCATTTTACCATTTCATTTGAACTTTGGTTTGTTGGAGCTTTGGAGGTGCTTTTCCCCCTTGATTTCCATCAGCTGATTCCGGAAGATTCTGTGGACGATTCTCGGCACTATATGGACTAGGTAGGAGCTAAACCTGAGCTCTTTCATTTCATGCTTTCCATTTTGCATTCTGAGCTTGATTCCTGGTTTTTCAGAGCCTCTGGGGTTTGAAAAACTCGCCCTGGCTTCAGCGCACCCCTTGTGTATCGAAAGGTGCGTTGGATGTTATTCTATCTACTGGCCAACTGACATGCAACACACCCAGAACACTACTGTAGGTGCGATGGGCGCAAGGAAGGAAATTTATGCACAGTTTTTGATGGAAATTTTGCCTGTTTCTCACGAAAATCAGGATCTAACTCTTCTCTTGTTTGTTTTCAGATATTTTTGGAGCAAGATGACTATTACATGGCAAGAACATGAGCATGAAGAAGAGGACATGCTTGCTTTACATGATCCGGTTACAATAAACGCACTGCGGAACTGTGGCTTTCTGAAGTTTTTCCGCATTTCTAGCATGAGACAAAAAATCAACTTGCTGCAATATTTGCTTGATGCTTGGGATCCTACTAGCCAGGTGTTCCAGATTAGGGGCAAATCCATCCCCTTGACTGTATTGGACATCTATTTCTTGACCGGCTTGTCGAGGTGGGGTGCCCCCATCTCTTTATCAGGTTCGGCTAGAGGAGGTGAATCTGTGAGAGATTATGTTCGCCGGTATTGCAGAGAGGGATCTCAGCCGAGTAAACACGGCAAGATCATCATCCGTGATGTCACTGACAGGTCTCTCAGGACTATTCTATTCAATTTTGGTAGAATGGCTGGTGGTGCGGCTCTTCATGTAGCCAACCGATCTTATATGCAATATGCCTTGGAATGTCTCCAACCGAAGGTGTTCAACTGGTACGACGCAGTACTCCTTGTGATGAAAGAATAGTTGACCAAGGTGAAGAGGGGGAGGTTGAATAACTTTTGGGTATGGTTCTATCTTGACTGCCTTCGCCTTGGAAAAGATACCATTGATGCAGCCCCAGTATATTGCACTCGATTTACCTTCACCGACTGAACCACGTATGCAGAGATGGGTCGACCATATGTCTAGGCATGCTGGTCAGTCTCAGATTTCCTTTTCTGATACCTTCTTCGGGTGGTTCGATCGTCAGGAGATGGTTTATTCTGAGTATCCATATGCTGGTATGGACTTCCAAGGTGACCCAGATTTAGTACTGTCGGCTGGCGAACAGTGCGGTGCCATTGGTAAATTCTTTGACCATATTCCTCTTTATCATTTTTCTTTTATAATGTCCTTGTGATTTATTCTATCAAGACTAATCAAACTCATGTGTTCATGCAGATGTCGGTCCCGTTTCGCTAGTAGTACGCCTGAGAGTGCCAACTGCCGCCCCAGCAGGAGAGGTTGTTGGAAGGGCTATCCTTCGCGACCTCGATGTGGCCGAGACTCTCACAGCATTACAGGACCAGGTCGAGGGCCTCACTCTCGGTATTCCAGATGTGAGGACTGACGAGCTGCCTTTGAGGTTGCAACGACATACTACTGGTGTGCCAAGACGATGGACTCGGCTCTTACGCATGATCACACAGGTTGTGACTTGCTATGACGAGCACCATTAGACTAGGGTGTCCCATAGCGTTTTGAGTTTTGGGTCATTTGACCAATTTTCTCTTGGTTACAGAACATTATGTGTAAACCATAAACAGTTTTATATATATTTTTGATTTTCGGAGTTTTATTTTGGTTAAGTTACATGATCCAAATGCAAATATTGATGGGATGCTTCTTTTTATAAATGTTGCAAATGTCTATCTAACACATAATTTTCCAATGAGTCAGTTAATGTGTTTAAGCTTCTGGAAATATGCTGATATTGAATAAATCAAATTGCCTTTCCAAAATCTTAACCCTTAGGAACACGCAATAAATAGCTGGATTTCGGATAGAGTAGATACCAGTGAGCTGTAGTATGATGAGTTGTGAGTCTAGCCTGACAATCAATCGGCGTATACCATGTGTGATGGCATCAGAGAGACGTTCTATCAACGCACTATATTCAGCGATGTTATTCGTTGATCGACCAATACATATCCCTCTGAAACTTACTAACTCGCCGCTTGGATCAAAAATGGCCCAGGCCACGGAAGATAGGTTCCGCGAACTACAACTTGCTCCGTCGGCATATCCAACACATGACTCCAATAGGTTTGACATCTACAATAAATGTCAAAAGTGGATTACTTGACCAAAACAAATACTTTAGCGAAAACAAAAACATAACAAAAGCATATAGGTTACTATACTGAATCACGCATAGTAACGCTTGAGGTACAACCCGTTACGAGGTTGTGCGAGTGGAATCCTGTCATAATCCATTAACTCGTAGGCTCCTTTTTCGAACACTGGCTTAACAATATAGGGGCCCATCCATAACAACTTGAATTTACCTGCCCCCAATTTATCGGATTCTTGGTCATAAAGCAAGACCAAGTCATCTTCTGAGAAGACACGGGGTTTGACATTCTTGTCGAACAACGCCTTGACTAGTTTCTTATGGGCTTCGTTAGCCAAAGCAGCATCACGACAGGTTTCATCCAAGTGGATTAGTTCCAAGAAACGAGCCTCCTCTTCTGATGTCCCGGGGAGAAGGTCAATTGCGAGTTTGAGGGATGAGATTTCACACTGGATTGGTAAGACTGCTTCTAGGCCATATACCAGTTGGAAAGGTGTAAACCCGATTGCATTCCTTACCGATGTTCGGTAAGCCCACAAGGCTGAGTATGGGATTAGGTGCCAACTTATTTTGTGAACTCCAATCATCCTTTGCAGCATGCGCTTCAGGACCTTGTTGATTGCTTCAACTTGTCCGTTGGCTTGCGGGTAATATGGAGTAGAGCTGTCATGAGACAACCCTAATTTGGCAGCTAATTCGACCATCATGTGATTGCGAAAATGCGATCCATGATCTGTGACTATAACTTGTGGGACGCCGAATCTGGCGACTACATGATTGAAAAAGAAGAGGGTAGTTGTTTCACCAGTATTATCTAATGTAGGCATCGCCTCGGCCCATTTGGTAAAATAGTCAACTGCAACTATGATATACCCATGCCCCATGGTCAAGGTGGGGTTACATGTCATGAAATCGATGCCCCATTTGGCGAATGGCCCGACAGCAACTATTGGCTGCAGAGATGCGGGTGGTCTTCTGGGTTTGCTATCGAAAATCTGACAGGCATGGTAACTTCTGACTGCGGTTATGCAATCTTTGAACATTGTTGGCCAGAAGTATCCTGCTCGTAAAAAATTTTGTGCTGTAGCGTAACCGGATTGATGGCCCCCACACGCACCTGAATGACAATCATTCAGGACTTCTTCGGCTTCCTCATGAGTGAGGCACCTCCGTAGAACTGTATCAACACCATGATGGTAAAGTGTATCACTGACGATCATGTAGTCTTTTGATTGGTATCGAATACATTTTTGTTCAGAGCGAGAGGTATTGGGCCTATATTTTTGGGTTTGGAGATAAATGATTATATCCCCATACCATAGATTGCTTGAAGATATCAGAAACAAATTTTCATCCACGATCGTTTCTTCTGATGTTTCATCATTGGACGACGATGGGAGATCGCATAATAATTCTGCGAAAACTAGAGCTTTCCTTGACTTGGATTTTACAAATTCCAGATCAAACTCTTATAGAATTGCTATCCATTTTGAATATTTTCCCCCCAGCAACTGTCGCGACAATATATAAGTCATGGGGTTACAATCTGATAGAATGGTAGTTTTTTGAAAGAGGACATAGTGTCAAAATCTCTGTATCGCTTGAACAGCTACGAGCGCTAGCTTTTCAACATAAGAATATTTGCTTTCTGTATCATTTAAGTTCTTACTTAAATAATATATAGGATGTTCAATTCTGTTGTCTTCTTGAACTAAAACCATTCCGATGGTTGTATCCGCTGCAGCCAGATACAGGTTAAAGTCCTTTTGATAATCAGGAGCATACATTAATGATGCTTTCATTAGGGATTCTTTTAAAGCATCAAAGGAAGCTTGCGCAACCTGATCCCAGACAAATGGTACTTCCTTTTTCAAAAGACGTGTATAACCTTTAGCAAGTTCGGCGTAATTTGGAATGAACCTCCTCAGAAAGTTTGCTTTCCCTTGGAGTTTCTGAATCTGAAGCAAATTGGAAGGTGGAGGCAAATTTATGATTGCCTGAACCTTACATGGGTCGAGACGAATCCCGTCTTTCGAGACTACAAATCCAAGTAAACGACCAGAACTGACACAAAATACACATTTGTGTGGATTGAGTCGTATCATGTAGTGTCGGCAACGTAGAAATATTGCTCTTAAATGCTGCGGATGATCAGTCCACTTTCACGAATGAGCTGGAAGGTCGTCGAGGTACGGTTGAACGATTTTTTTGATGTCATGGAAGGCATAATTCATTTCCCTCTGAAATGTTGCCCCTGCGTTCTTTAAACCAAAGGGTAATTTTCGATATGCGAATGTGCCCCACGAACAAATAAATGCAGTCTTTGACTGGTCCTGTGGGCAAATATTTATTTGATTATACCCAGAGAATCCATCCATAAATGAAAATATTTCACATCCGGCGCATTCATCAATTATCTGGTCGATGAAGGGTGTAGGGTAGTTGTCTTTTGGACAAGCTTGATTTACATCCCTATAATCGACACACACTCTAATTGTTCCTTGTTTTTTCATAACAGGGACAATATTCGATACCCAATCGGTTAGAGGAACCAGGTAAATGAAACCAACATGGAGAAGTTTTTCAACTTCTGCCTTAATGGTGGCGGCTTTCTTGGGGTGCACCTGCCGTAGCCATTGTCGTACTGGTTTGACATCTAGATACATCTTGATTTCGTGTTCAACGATACTCAAGTCAATGCCTGGCATTTCATTATATGACCAAGCAAAGACATCTCTGAACTCGCGAAAAAGAGCGTTATATATTTCTAGTTCTGAAGGAGAACAACATTTGCCAACATAAATATTCTCTACAACATCTATTTTGGTCGAGATATTTATGGCGATAGTTTGTTCAATGTTGGACAAGTTTCGCTCAAAATCCACCGTGTTTACAGTATTTGATAGAAAATCAAAAACTGAAGGGTGATAAAGGTCATCGAGAGTATTTTCTTCACAATCTGGAAAAAGGGAACGATGGTGGTAATCTTCCCATGGTGCCCCTTCAATTAACATTGATTGAACAATTCCTTCGTCGGTGACATGCACTCGCGACCAAGGATCTGAAGGGGTGCCATATTCCTTAGACCTATCTATCCAAACGCTTGATGAGCGTTGATTTGGGTTTGCCTCCCATGCTAGGAACATTGATTGCTACAATATTTCTGTTGGGCTTGGAGGCAATACCTGTGCATGATCCATGTTGATATCGCTTCATGAGATATTTTTAATTGAAGATATCATATTGCAGGTTCCTACCGACGCTACTTCCGCAAAATTGATTGGAGGTGGAAGGGCAAAAGTTCCCATTAATATAGGGTCTTTTAGTAGGCCTACTCCGATATTTTGAAGCGAATGGGGGCTTCCATGGATCATTGGAATGCTTCCCGTAACTTGAGAACCATTGGGGAGGAAGTTTTGTTGATCGACGATTGTAATCCCTCCTTGAAAGGGAAATGCAATCTTCCTAAAATAGGCCGACACAACAGCAGCCATAGCATATTTCCATGGTCTTCCCAGCAGGATGTTATAATCGAGATTTCCATCGATTACTTCAACATCTATTTCTACTGTCTTTCCTCCTAGTTCCACCTTCAAGTTACTTAGAATACCATATGGGGTATATGTTCGTCCGTCAAATGCTTTTAATGTCGTCGAAGATCGCGACAAGGTTGGAGATCCTAAAGTTTTCCAGCAACTCATCGATATAATACATGTAGATTCCCCCTCATCAATAATCGTTCAATGAACAGTTTTGTTGAGGGCTTTCACTTGAACGAGGAAAGCTAGTTGAGCTGGTAACTGAGGATCGTATCCTTTATGATCAAAGGATACAAGATTGGAATCCTTTGGGTCTATCCCACCGATGGCTGATAATAAAGCCTGCTTTTGGGATGGGCAATTTTGTAGTACCTCAAGAGTCGACATAGCAGATGGCGATTGGGCCAAATCTTCCACTATATTATAATGTTGTGCTGCTCTAGCACGAGGATTAAATGTTGACTTGTGTACTACTCCCTTTGGCGGTTTTATTGTCAGTTCAGGAATGATGGGTGGCACAACTTCTGTCGAAGTTGTTGTCGAACTACTAGGTTGATCTTTATCCTTGTTGTCCGGGTTGATCTTTATCCTTGTTGTCTGACAGCTGTGGATTCCCATAATCTTTGTTCCTTGTCGATATCAAAGCATCATCTTGTTGTTTGGAAAATGACAACATCAGCACTTGAGACGGGGAAGCATTTCCACTATCAACCAGATTTGTTCCTGGATTCAGAAATGGATTAGTTAATACTGCTGAGGTCTTTGTATTCTTGAAGAATTTTTTAAGCTCATATTTATACGGACAATCTGATGTCCAATGATCCTCATCGCATATAAAGCATGGATGATTTGGTTTCCTATTTCCAGAAGGGTTTGCAGAACATTTTTCAGGTGACGATTCTTCCTGTTTCTTCTTCTTCCCTTTGCCTTTCTTCTTGCCCCCTGGTTGCTTGATTTCTTTGCCTTTATCTGTCGATACGGCATTTACTTCCGAGGCAAGAAGTTCCTCTTTTTCATTTTGACTGGAAATCTTACGGGCCTTTTTAGATGTAGCCTTTGTCGATTTCGTGTCTGTTGCGCCAATCACGCCGTCGCTGGCATGAGAGTCATTGTTTGATGTAGGAGGAGGAGGGACTGAGAATTCTGGTCTAGGAGCATCAGGTATTTTATCGTAGAGTGTGCCAGACTGAGTGTAAATCAAGTCCAAATATTGTGCATGAGCCATAACCTGTTCTTCGGTGACGACTCCCCCTTTTTCCACATCTTCCGTGATGGAAGGCAATAATGACTTAATAAACCATTCAGCTAAGAGTTGATCAGGAACATACGTTTTTACCATTCTATGACGACGTAGCCACTCATGTATATGATCAGATATGTGAGTGGCCGTTGTTTGCTTGAAATTGGTAAGAAGTTCCGTTCCCGTTTCATACCTTATCGGTAACTGAAAATGGGTTAAAAAGGTTGTGGCTAGGGTACTGAAGTTGTCAAATGAAGCTCTGGGAAATTCGATATACCATTTTGCTGTCGGACCAGTTAACGTCCTCTGAAAAAGGCGAAGCCTAATCGAATCATCGTTTAGGGTGTTTTATGAACACCACAGATGAAAGGTCATCACATGATTCGACGGATCTTCACCCGGATTTCCATTAAATTTAGGAATATCTGATGGAAGTTTATGCGGAATCACTGGCCACCAAGGGGCATAAGCGATTGGATCATTTGTTAACCGATTTAAATCAGGTAACTCTAAAGTTGCCATGAAGGGTAACTGTTGATTTAGGTTAGGTGAAGCATACCCAGGATAAGATGGGATTGCCTGAGCAGTTGGTCTTTGCATACCAGCATAATGCATTTGATGTTGGTAACTTTGGTAAGGTTGGTGGGCATGACCATTGTAGAATGGTTGATTTTGACCGTTTTGAATATACAGCTGCCCACTATTTGCAAAGATTTTTTTGCTTAGAACCTTGGTATACTTGTTGGAACTGCGGTTGTTGGTATTGCACTAGCCATGGTTGTGAAGCCATGTGTTATTGCCTGATACTAACTGTTTGACCAAGATGAGGGGTAATTGTACTCGTTTGAACCTGTGTCATTCCACCAGTCGGCGATTGTGGTTGGGTTGCAGGGTCAAGAGGCTGTTGCATTACAACCTGAGAAACCTGAGGTTGGCATACAACAGGCAGCGCTTGAACTTGTGACACCGTCACAATAGCTGGCGTAGTTGGTATACTTGACATAGGTAAACATTGTTGCATCGAATATACAACTCTTGGTTGTTGAGGTAGTATCGGTACCCAACCGCTTGACGTAATTCCAGTATAACCCGAATTTTGTTGTGAACTCACGTATGGTTGTCCTCCCAGAGGGGATAATGAAAGGGTATACTGCCCCCCATACGGCGGTAATTCGGTACTTAAGGGAATGGTTTGCCTTTGAGGACCGCACTGCCCAAATTGACCTCCAAATGGATCAATTTGTTGAGACTCAACATAACAATATAGGGTGGATCTATTGTATTACAACAATATAGGGTAGGGATTGCTTTTAATTTTTTTTGAAAAGAAAAGAAGAAGTAGTACGGAGGAAAAGAATATCTAACCTTTTCTTTTGTACTACTTCTTCTTTTACACCCATATATGGATAAATATATCTTAATGGTACTTATCCATATATGGTAAATGTAGGATGAAGGACCTCGTACCATAAAATAGCGGAGCTGATCACATCACCTTCTTCCTGCTCCTGGAAAAATAGACCCAATGCAGACAGACTTAATTCTGAACGTACTTGCGGATTCTTTAGGATCAAAGTTGAACATCTTTTTTTCGGTACGAACATCTATATCTAGCACATGTTAGATATAGCACTTGAAATGGTATATGAAAAAGCAAAGGAATCTATGACTATATTACTCCGGATGAACAAACAGGAACGGACCATACCGTCGAAATTGCCCCTGAGTGGGCTCCTTCTAGCGATTGAGAGCTAGTTGGGACAGTTGGTATACTAGAGAACATTGTTGGAGTGATAGCAGGAAGTTCTGTTGTCGCCGTGTCAGATGACACAGTCCTAGATGTTGACGGTTGTTCAGACATTTCTAGTCTATCCAAAAGATTACCTAGCGATTCTACAGGAGCTTCCGCTGGCGGTAGACTAATTTCTGATGAAGAAGGATACAGAGTGATCACGACTCCAAATTTCGATGGAGTACTAGATGGAGGATCCTCCACAATCTCTTTTATAGCAATCAGACCAGGTGGAAGGGGTAGACCGTTAGGTCCGTAGAATATTTCTGGTGCCGAAGAAGGTATGGAATCTGCAGCGACAGATGTTTGGGGAACAACACTCTACGAACCAGTTGTAGATGGAACTGGTTCAATGATACAAGTGTTTACCCTTAGACTAGGATCAGTACTACTGTCCTTCGGTGGCTACTGAACTTCTTCTATAAAGGCAGGGATACCAGAAATGTTTGGAGTAACTGGAGTCTCATGTCGGGACACTTGTTCTAACTTTACCAGGAGATTTGGAACCGGTTAAACGAGTTCGCTTTGTCCGTAATAGCTTTGATTCCGGAGACAAAGACGCTTGACTCGTAAGCCTCCGTGAACGACGGGGTTTCAATTGACTTTCTTCCATGATTGCGGATTACTTGATCAACTAAAAATCAAGGGGAAGTATGTTTCCGAATTAGATGAATTTTAGACGCTTTGACACAACTTGTTTTTTCAATTTTTAAGAGTCGAGAAAAAACAAAAGATGACTCTAGTCGCCTTCGATTTTTAATGAGCCTGAAGTGACAAGTGCTCAGATGGACCCTTTCCATTAAGGAGTCTGAAAAGGAACGAAAGGGACTGCTCTGGAAATATAGGCAGAGGGATTACCAAACCAATCGCAAAACTGCAGAATACTTTTTACGGTACGGCAGTCAATCTTCCCGAATGTTGTGTTCAGTGCATTGTGATCGATAGGGCGGCAGACATGGCTTCCTATGGATAAAGGATCAAGCCTATTGTGGTCTCCCAAAATATACTCGATGATACGTGGGAGCACAAGTCTGTACTGGCACTTATCGTCTCAAAGTGGAGGAATCACCCAACCATCAGTGAGAACAATAGTTACCAAGCTTTATGACACCGGAATATGTCTCTAGCCTAGACTTCTAGATGTTGTGCGTTAGGTTCCAAAGCGTTGTTAGATTCATTAAATTTATTTTATAGTTGATCTTGCTTAAGAAATTTTCCTTTCAGGTTCACCGCGAGATGTAGATGTACAATTCCTAAAATGCAATCTAAGATGATAAACAGTGTTTTATCTTCTTTGTGCAATGAAAATCCTAGCTACTAAGGAAAGAGAGACAATATTCTTTCACAAAGAGCAAAGAGCACACACTATATGCATTGTCCTAAATCAAACCAATCAAACAGTCTAAATGCAAATGCACATGCATGTATTTTTTTCGGCTTTCTTAGTATGTGAATGATAAAGAGAAAGCTAATGCACAAATCTGAATTATTTTTCAAGCGACAATTACTAACAAGCTTCTTTTCAAAATAAAAAATGAAGACAATCACAACACTTTACGATTCGGAAACGAATACTTGCTTTCGACGCAAGAAAAACTACAAATTCAGACCAAATACAATAGTAACAGGCTAATCGACTATCAAGAGCAACCAAACTCTCTTCTACGACTGAAAACGACACTTACGACACTTTCAAATCGAGAAACGACAGTGCAATTACGTTACTTTTTGCAAAGGAGAACTGAAAATGACTGAACAAATACACAAAAACATTTACAGTTCTTTTGCACAATGGAGGCAGAATATCAACAAGGAAATGGGTTTCAAATAGAGATATACTGATTACAAACAACAAAACTCATGAATAGAACTGAAAAGAATGAACACAGAAACCAAAACTGAGGAACAATGCCTAGTTTGATCAGCGCACCTGTAACACAGTGAACTTGAAATGCAGCGCACCTACTACACTCGGGAAGTGCGCTAAATTTCAGATTCACAGAACAGAGCCTGCGTTGGCCCAGAGATGAGACTTTGCTTGGGTTCCGGGTCATAGTTTGCAGTTCAGTTCAGGGGTTTTGGGCGAGCAAATGGTAATCATTAAATCAACAATCAGGGGTAGATCTAAGGAGGTTCCAAGAGCTACCACGAGGGCAATTAGAGAGTTTGTAAATCAGTTGTTTAATTCATAAACAAATCCTGGAGATTGACTGAAGCGACATTTATCTACTTTGCATTTGCATAGAAAATGCAGTTCGAAAGCTACCTGGCTCGACTTCAGGCTCCATCTGTAAGTTTATAAAATAAACAACAAGGAAGATAAACAAACAACCTAGTCGCTCCCCAGCGGAGTCGCCATTTTGTTACAGGGAAAAGTGTCTACACAGAACTGCTTATCCCACTAAGGTGTGGTAGCTACCTTAGAAACAAACAAAGTAAAGCTACTTTCGTTTTTCCTTTATGAAATATAGATGAGAGAAGAACAAAGGAGACCAACCTCTGTCTTGCGCTTATCTCCTAGTTCGATTCCTCTCTGTCCCGATAGTCCTTCGCTACTTGCTTCCTTGTACGCCCAGCTTCACAGAGTACCTGTAGGATCAAAGTAGCATAACACTATACAAGAACATGGATCTATAATCATAAACAATCTAGGATCAGATGTAAATTGACCATACAAATGCGTAAAACATTAATGACACAAGAGTATGGAGAAAAAATTGAATAGCTTTTATTGATAATCAAGAAAGAGCCAAGGGAGTTACAACCAGTTGTTCTGACCCAGCATCATCCTCTCAGCAAGTAAGCCCTTCTTCACCTCATACAAATCTTAGATCACCCAACACTATGATGTTGTCTCAAGAAACCAACAGCAATTCCTTACAAGATGCAAAATTCCAGCCTCTGGATCTCTGGGATGAGGGATCCATATATAGATATCTGTAAGGGAGATGAGTCAGCTTGTGATTTGATTAGTGTCCTCCCTCTGATAGTTCTTGCTTCCACTTGGAGATTGATGATCTCTTACTCATCCTTGGTCGAATTCAGAGAGGCAAGTGTCACAGGAGAAGTTTCTGGAAGATCTCCACCTCGCGGATTGACACTGCCATTTGTCACTTCTCACCCATCACACCCCATAGAAGGGCTTTTTGAAACGCAACGCACCCACAAAGTGTACCTATGTGAGATGCAACGCACTTTTCCTATGGAGCAGTTGAAATGATCCTGTTTTGACCAATTCTGAGCAGTTTTTCATGGAGAACTTCTAGGAGCAGCTGTAATCAGTTGACCTTGTTCCTTTAGGGGTTAGAAAAACACTTTTAGGGACTTAGGAGCCCTTGGTTTATGAACATTTTATGCTTGGGGTTGCAGTGCCCAAAAATGTCTATAACAGGAGGAGGTCGTCTCGTGTTGATAACTTGCTATTGACTAGGTTCTTAGAGCACATAACACCCTCGAACCATCACCCCCATGAAGCTGCTCTCTTATAACTATCGAGGGTTAGCTAGCCTTGAAAAAAAATAGCTTTCTGAAGGCTTCTAAGTACTGAGCTGGTAGATGTCATATTCCTTCAGGAAACCCTAGGTCTAGCCAAGGTCATCACACAACTCCTAGAATCCATGCTATTTGGTTGTTTGTTTCAAGCCCTTGATGTAAATGGGAACTTAGGTGGAGTTGCATTGGGATACAATTCTAGGACTATCAAAAAATGTAATATTTGGGGAGGTATTGGTCATATCAGGGTGAACATCTCCTCATATGAACTTGGCACTGACATCAGACTCATCAATGTTTATGGGTCATGCAAAAACCAAGGATACTTCTAGGAGCATCTACTGAGCTCTAATAAATTTCAAGTGGACAACCTAATCCTTGGAGGAGATTTTAATTTCTCAATTGGATACTCCAAATCTTGTGGTCATCATGCCCAAATAGACCATCTATACACTTTCTTTGATATTATCTTGGAGGACCACAGCCTCATCGATATACCATCTGCGAAATTACAACCTACTTGGAGGAACAAAAGAACGGGGGAGGATAGGATTTCTATAAGAGTAGATCGCTTCCTTATCAAAGAGAGACTGCTGAGCATGGGATATAATTATAGGCAGTGGGTTGGATCCAGGGGATTATCAGACCACTCACCGATATACCTTGAAATCAGAGGTGGTTTGAACAAACCCAAAGCCCCATTCAAGTTCAACTCAACATGGTTAAAAGATGTAGCCTACATTAAAATAGTAACAGATTATTAGAAGTCCCACCCTCCTGTAGTAGGTGGTAATATAGCAGAAGTTTTCTCCCATAATCTAAGTGAGCTGAAGAGATTATCAAAAAGTCGGGCACACAACAAGAGACTATTGGATGGTCAAACCCTAAGGGACACTGAAGATGAGATTGCTAGTATGGAGGATGAACAAGTATGAGGATACACAACTCCTGAACAAAAGGAGAAACTCACATCCTTAGTAGCATAGAGAAGTAAAATTCTAAAGGACAGGGAAGAATCTTGGAGGTTGAGAAGTAGAGCCATTTGGCTACTCAAGGGTGATGATAACACAAAATTCTTCCACAAGTTTGCAAATGGGAAAAAATCCATTAACACCATTTGGAATCTAACAAATGAGCAAGGCATCAGAGTGAATACCTTTAAGAAATTAGCCTCCCTAGGCACAACTCACTACAAGCAACTTTACAAAGCTCCCCCCAATGCATCACTGGCTGAAATCATCAGAGTGGTGCAATTATTTCCCTGGTTCATGGATCAGGAGGATGTAATGGAACTCAACAAGGAGGTCACTATGAGGGAGCTCGAGGCCACTTTGAAATGGTTCAAGTTAGACAAGAGCCTAGGACCAGATGGTTGGCTGGTCGAGTTATACACTACATTCTTCGAACTTCTTGGTGGCACTCTTCTCAAGGCCATCAAAGACCACCGAATCACTAGGAGGATGTATGAGGCCTTAACACCACATTCATTACACTCGTCCCTAAATATGATAATCCTGACTCTTTTGATCATTTCTCCCCATCTCCCTTTGTAACTGCATATATAAAATCATTTCCAAGATCATAGGTAATCACCTTAGACCCATATTATCCTCTCATATCTCCTCAGAAAAAATTTCCTTCCTCCAAGACCAACAGATTCATGAAGTTGTACGAATTTCAAAAGAGGTGATGCACTCTATGCAGACAAAGAAATTGAAAGGTATGATCATCAAGGTAGACCTCTTAAAAGCTTTCAATCGTGCAAGTTGGTTATACATCATAATGTTATTAACATATATTGGTTTTCCTATAGAATTTATACATTGGATCGTGTGATGCATAGCAAATATAACTTTGAGTTTCTTTATCAATGGATCGACATCACCCTTCTTTCATTCAGAAAGAGGGCTCATGAAGGGATGCCCTCTATTCCCCCTTTTATTTTTACTCATTATGGAGGGTCTCATCAGACTTATAAGGGAAGAACACAGGATGGGAAGACTATAGGGAATCAGGATCACAGATAGATGCATACTGACCCATCTACTCTTTGTAGATGATGTGTTGATTTTCCTCAATGGAGGCATTGGGGATCTGACTGACTTACAGAACACCATGGCAATATTTCGAACTGCTACAAGTATGGAAATCAACAATCCAAAATCCACTCTAACAACTTCAGGATGCACACCTCATGAGATACAATTCACACTCCACAGATTCCAATTCACTCTTCTGCAGATGGAGGATGGTCTTAGATACTTTGGGTACAGATTGAAACCACTTGGATACAAGATAACAGATTGGACATGGTTAATCTCTAAGCTAGAGAGAAGACTCAATATCTGGCACCACAAGTACCTCTCCAGAGCAAGTCGACTAGTTCTCATTAAAGTCATACTTGAAGCTACCCCTGTATATTGGATGTCTTTGGCATGGATCCCTCGGGGTATACTCTCTAGAATACAAAACCTCTACTGTAGATTCCTTTGGAAAGGAAAACAGTCTGGGAGAATTTTTGCTTGGGCCAGATGGGAGTCGCTCACACTCCCAAAGAAATGGGGAGGATGGGGAATTAAAAGGCTAGAAAATTTATCATCTGCACTAGTGGCCAAGCTAGGTTGTAAACTGGTTACCACCAATAGCTTATGGACAAGAGTGGCTCATTCGAAATATATATCTACTCTCTAGAATACAAAACCTCTACTACAGGTTCCTTTGGAAAGGAAAATAGTCTGTGAGAATTTTTGATTGGGCCAGATGGGAGTTGCTCGCACTCCTAAAGGAATGGGGAGGGTGGGGAATTAAAAGGTTGGAAAATTTCTCATCTGCACTGGCGGCCAAGCTAGGTTGTAAACTGGTTACCACCAACAGCTTATGGACAAGAGTGGCTTATTCGAAATATATATCTCCTCTAAATCTGATGGACTAGATCCGCCGACCAAACAAGGACAAGATTGGGATATCGATCATATGGAAAGTTGTGATAAACTCTATGCCTACTATCTAAGATGCGATCACATGGAAAATATAGTCTTTTACATCAGTTCACATTGGATTAGATCCTTGGATTGGTTGTGGCAACACTCACGAGCTTCCACAGGATCTTATGCTACACCTCAACAATTCAGGCATCATACATATCAGTCACATTGTGGACCTAGAGCACACCACCATATTTCATTAGGAATGGAAGACTCCTCGGAGCTTACACATCTCTCAGATTTGGCATCAACAATGGGGGGAATACATAGCTACACTGACAAAATCGCACACCAGGATTACTGAGGGGGAAGACGAGATCATATTGGCACATGCAAAAAATGGTTTATACTCCCCTAAGGAAGGATACCTCTGTATCTTTGTTGTCCATCGACCCCTAATTGGTTAACATTGGTGGAAACACTTGTGGAAATTAAAGGAGCCTCCCAGAACAAGATTATTCATGTGGACAGTACTGAAGAATAAGGCACCCATGGGAGACAATCTGAACAAGAGAGCCCAACATGGACCATCCTGGTGCTGCATTTGCAAGAACAGTTTTGAAACTATAGATCATCTCTTCCTTACCTGTCCAGTCATAGTGGACCTTTGGAACACCACCCTTATGGCCATCAATTCCCACTGTAAATGGCAAGGCATAACTGTTTTAGATGCTTGGATATCATGGTGGACTACAGTGACCCCGACCAAAGCTAGGAATCTACCCCTTCTCACTTGTTGGGTGATCTGGATCGCACGTAACCATTATATCTTCCATGAAACCATCCCTTACTAGCCCTCCATTATTTCTCGCATTATAGCAGACTATAACTCCATACCTAACGATGATGCTGCTCCACCCTCTAGGAACATAGTCCCTGAGGTCATCAACTGAGAATACCCCTGGGCATATTTCGATGGCTCTGCACAGGATGCAAGATGTGCGGGGGGGTGGCTATACTATACCTTTTTGACTCCCATTACTATAAAATACAAATGGTTCTAGGAAGGGGTACCAATAATTATGCAGAGTTGATCACTCTAAAACACCTCCTACACTTTGCCTTGGAAAAACATTGCATGAATATTCAAATCTTTGGGGACTCCAAAATTGTTTGCAATTGGATAAACAATACAACAAATTGTTTTGCATATTCACTGAGACCTATTTTGGAAGAGGCACATAGACTCATTGCACATTTTGATCTCTTTGTTTGTTTCCATATCTACAGGGAGCGCAATCAAACTATTGATCAACTATCCAAGAAAGCTGTGAACTGGCCTCGTGGCACATGGTTGATCCTGGAGTAGAGGGATGGTGTCCATTATTAGTAATACTACCATCCATACATGGATTATATAGTATAACTAGCTCAGGAGGATCCAGTTTCACATGTTTATAGCTTTTGTTTTAAATTATTAGCATTATGTATATTTTACACTAGCTGTATATACATGACAGACATATGTACTCCCTGTGAGGAGTTTTTTAATCTCCTTTTGAACAATACATAAGACATATCCTCCCTGCATGGAGAACATTGATATTTTTTTATACTTTCCTTTTTGATAGGAAAACAACCTCACATACAGCATATGTGAACTGCATCTACAATATGTAATTTTCTTATATTAATGAAAATTACAATTTTTCCAAGGGGAAAAAATATGAAGAGGAAGCTAAGCTCATGAGAAAGCTTAAGATATTCTCAGAAAAGTATAAATGTGAGCTATGTTTTAAGTGCTTTAACTGTGGTAAAGTAGGTCATTATGCTTCTAAGTGTCTTGATAAGAAGATGAATGTCGATGAACCTATAGAGAAATTTAGAAAATAACAAAAGGAAAAAAAGAACATTCAAAAAGATGCTTTTACACCCATGATTTCTGCTCCTCTAAGAGTGAAGACTGTCAATTTTCATATGAGGAAAAATCTTGTGAAATATAAAACGCTTTTACGCTCATGGCCATAGAAAAATGAAGCTACTTAATCTCATGTAGAAGAGGTTGAAGTTGACTTATACGGAGAGTTGATGAGTGCTCTTGAGGAAATTCAAAGGATGAGAAAGAAAGAAAGAAAAAAAAAGGAATTATTGACCAAAGACAAAGTTGAAGCTATTGAGCCTTTGCTGAAGAAGCTTAAAAGATATAATAAACTCTGAATCAACAACTCAATGAGAGAAAATTAATCATGTGAAAGGCTTAAAGGAGAAATTAATTCTCTAAGGGAAGAGCTTGAAAAAGCTAAAACCCGTCTGAGCTTTTAAAGGAAAATTTGGAAAAGGGATTGAGAGCTTAAAAAAACTTCTTGAAGTAAAAAGAGTCTCTAACAATAGAGAAGATATTGGAATTGAGGTTGAGTTAAGATTAGCAGCTAATATAAATGGAAATAAATCCATTACTTTTGTTCAAATAGTAAAAAATCCAGACAACATAGTAGCCAAAGCTAACCCAACGTAACAATATAGAGAAGAAGGGAGCATACAATCAAATTTGTAGCCATAGGCATATCAACAATTGCAAAATAAAAGGAGTAATTTGATTTAGTAAAGTTTAATAACATAGAAGAGGAAAATCAAATTCCTTAGAAAGGATGTTCAAGTCTCAGAAACGATTGAATATCTCAAAGGGAAGCTTAACCAAGCTTCAAAAATCAGTCTTTTACTAGGTATTACAACATATTTCCAAGTTATTGTTTTACCTATACTAATTAATGAAACAAGCCAACAAATTACAAGGTGAATCTATCATTTAGAAGGTTAAGGCCACGAAGAACAAACTATTATCCTAATAACCAATTTTTTATGCAAAGGATGAGAAGACCCAAGCACAAAAAGATGTTTTCCCCACTGAATGACTTCTTTCAATGTTACACTTGAAAAGAATGGCCATAGAGTAGTTAACTACAAACTTGAAGGAAAAATGTGTGATCTTGAAATGAAGAAAATAGAACAACGACCCAAAGTATTAAAGAAAAACAAAATGAAGAGTATTGTGGTCCAATTTTATATTCTCATAATGGAGTGAGTTATGGCCCACTCAATGTTTTGACAAACAAGTAAAACATTTTGCAGGCAGGACCCACAGACTGCCACTCACCAACTGATGTCAACAGTGTGGATGTTGATGTCATTCGTATAGTTAGTGATGTGGTGGAATACGAGTAATATTCCTAACCAATATTGTGCTAATATGTGCTAGGTCGGGACTAGCCGGATATGTCCCAATCCAGGAGCACCATGTGGCCCAATCATAAGGCACCACATGGTACCCTGTGACTGGCCAATTGGCCTAGATCAAGCCAATCTTCGTAAGGTTGTTAGCAATAACTAATTTGGCAGGTTTGACAATTTCTGGTTGCAGTTTTTTAGTGGTCTGGCCAAGGTTGGGGGTTAACCAAGAAGACAAGTGTCAACACCAAGTTGGCGGATGCACCGAACCACTAAATAAACTTAGCATAACAAATAGTGGTCAAATTAACATTTGAAATACACCAACAATAGTTTGGTAACCGCTCACATGTCAAATAAAATGGGCTAGTGATAGTTTGGTAATCGCTCACCCACATTCAACATAAAAACAAACAATGGGGGTAGGTCATGGGGTTTGAACCCTTGACCTCCCCTCATCTACTTACCTTAACAAATCGCCACAGACCGTTGAGCCAATGGTCTATGTTGGAAATATCTCCGAATTTTTTTTATTTAAACCCTTCACATTACATGAGAAACATATATGTGAAACCTCTATAAGATAGAACCAGGCGCATGAGAACCATGCCCAGGCGGAACCATGTGGCGCAATGTACGAGGAGAAAATTCATAGCATATTCCCTAAAATATTTTGGGAATATTCTTGTGATGGAATATGTAAATATTTGAAATTCCCTAGAGGCTCACGGGTCACGGTGACAAAGACCAGCCAATTTTATAGTCAAATTTCAAGAAATTTCACCAAAAATCCAACCATGCAATCGATTTCCTTAACAAATTTGTGCATTTTCAGGCCATCCATGGAATTGGAGTTATGAGATGTAATTTGTTCTATGTAAGTATTTTGATTTTGCTAAGGTTAATGCAAAAGGCCTCCCCACTTTGACTAGGGCCCAAAGACGTAGTCCAGCTAGGATGAACTCCATTATCAATCTTTGTGACTCTTACTCTTTATGGTTTCCTTTTATTTTCCTCTTGCTTTTTGTGTATGCACTTGTGGTTACATGAGCCTATTTAAAATGCAATTTTGAAAGCATCTATGAAGTAAAAAATATGGATCGGAAAATAAGGATGAAAGCCTATATTTAATCCCTTGGTGCTGATGTATGGGACACGATGGAAGAAGAATGTCAAAAGACTCCAACCATTATTACTAGAGATCATAAGATAGAATTTACATCCAATGCCAATGCTATGAATTATCTACTTTCTAATCTACCTAAATCAAAACTAGTCAAATTCATCGATTTCACTATTGAAAAATTAATATGGGATAGTATGAGTAGCTACTATGAAGGTGATAGCAAGGTAAATCAACCCAAAATTCAAGGTTTTATAGTTAAGTTTGAGGTTTTAAAGATGCATGATGATGAAGATATTGTTATGTACTTTATTAAAGTTGATGAAATTATGAATACAATAAGAGCTCTTTATGAAGATCTAAAACAACCAATAATAGTTGAAAAGGTGTTGAGATACCCCCCTGAGAGATTTAATCCTATTATTTCAACCATTGAGGAGATGATAAATCTCAAATCTGTCACTCTGGATCAACTACTTGACACTCTTACTGCCAATGAGATGAGGATGTCTAATGGGAAGTCTACAAAAAATGAATCAACCTTTAAAGAAAACATGAAGCTCAAGGAAGAACATAATGACACATGTTGTGAGTTATATGAAGATGAAGCTAAGCTCATGAGAAAGCTCAAGATAGGCTTAGAAAAGTATAAATGTGAGCTATGTTTTAAGTTCTTTAACTGTGGTAAAGTAGGTCATTATTCTTCTAAGTGTATTGATAAGAAGATGAATTTCAATGACCCTAGATATATCTTTAGAAAATTACAAAAGGAGAAAGAGAACGATGAGAAAAAATGATTTTACACTCATGATTTCAACTCCTCTAAGAGTGAAGACTGTCAATTCTCATGTGAGGAAAACTCTTGTGAAATATAAAAAGCTTTTATGGTCATGGCCATATAAAAATGAAGCTATTGAATCTCATGTAGAAGAGGCTGAAGTTGACTTATAAGGATAGTTGATGAGTTGTTATGAAACCAACTCAAGAAAAGATAGAAAAGATAGATCAACGTCTTAGAATTCAGCCTCTTCGAGGGGGCAACCTTCTTTACATTACATAAATGAACAATTCTTCGATGATTCAAATGACAAAACCTCCTTTCTATATATAGGAGTCTAAGGAGTCATAATATAACCCAGCCGACCTAACAATAATAATATAAAGCCACAAAAATAACAATAGAGTGATTCTATGGGGCACAGTAATAACAATATGGGGACAATAGGGGCACACCAATATTAATAAGGGGTACAACTACAATAGTAATGGGGTAATCACTAGTATTATAGGGATCCAACATGCCCCTCTCCTTCAAAAAAGTGTTGTCCTCAACGCTTGAGTAGTTATGGATGCTTCTGTATAAAATTCTCATCCTCCCATGTGGAATCTTCAGCAGATAAGTTCTTCCATTTGATAAGATACTCCGAAATTGATTGATTTCGTAGCTGTTGAGTTCTTGTTTCTATGACTGCTTTCGATTCCAATATAATTTTTCCTTCCTCATCAAGTTCTGGCAATATTGTTTCAACTAGGAGCTTGTCGCCTATAACCTTATTTAAACATGAAACGTGGAAAACTGGGTGCAATCAAGAAGCTGCAGGAAGCTCCAATTTGTATACCATAGTACCAATCTTTTACAACACCTTGTATGGACCATAATACTTTGGTGATAATTTATTATCCCTCTTAGCTTGCTTGAAGGGCATTTGCTTATATGGTTGTAGCCGTAGGAATGCCCAATCACCTACATCAAAACTTCTTTCACTATGCGATGTTGATCTGCTTGTTGTTTCATTCTATTCTATGCCAACACAAGGTTATCCTTTAAGAGTTGGAGGAATTGTTGTTGATGTTCGATGTGATGTTCCACTGCTTGAACCTTAGAAATTTCTCTTAAATATGATGTTATGGATGGTGGCTGATATCCATAAAGTGCCATAAATGGGGTCATTTTTATTGCTATATGGAAGGAAGTGTTATACCACCATTCAGCCAGAGGCAACCATTTGACCCATTTTGTCTATTTATCAAATACAAAGCAACGAAGATATCCTTCCAAACATTTGTTTACTATCTCAGTTTGCCCATCAGATTGAGGATGATAAGATGAGCTATGAGCTAACTGAGTACCAAGACAAGAAAATAATTCTGTCCAAAAATTTCCAGTGAAAATCGGATCTCTGTCACTTACAATAATCTTTGGGTTTCCATGTAGCTTTTGAATTGTTTCCATAAATGCAGTAGAAACTGTACTAGCTTTAAATGGATGTGATAATGCACAAAAGTGTGCATACTTGGTAAGTCTGTCAACTACCACCATGATGACACTCTTTCCCTCAAACTTAGGTAAACCTATGACAAAATCCATTGAAACCTCCTCCCAACATTGGCTTGGAATGGATAAATGTTGTAATAGACCCGGTGTCTTAATTGTTTCAACTTTATTCTGTTGGCAAACCAAACATTCTGCCACAAACTTTTGAATATCCGATTTAAGGCCATCCCAAAAAAATTCCTTCTTAACCCTATGGTAAGTTTTTAAAAATCCTAAGTGCCCTCCTAAGGGAGAAGTGTGCTATTCCATAAGAATCTTTTGTTTTAGCTGGGAATTCTTACATAGGTATAAGTGATCTTTGTACCATAACGAATCATTTTGCCAGCTAAATGTATAAGACATACTAGAATCTTGTTGTAATTTTCGAATAAGTGCCCACACTTCTTCGTCATTCTTCCATTCCTCCCTTGCTTCGTTTATCCAATTTGGTTGGATAATAGAAATGGCGCACAACAATGTTTCCACATCCTCATCCTTTCTTGAGAGTGCATCTGCCACCACATTCCCTTTTTTGTAGATGATTTCAAAGTCATAACCCAACATCTTTGTGACCCACTGTTGTTGCTCTTCAGAGGATAATCTTTGTTCTAAAAAGTATTTAAGGCTATCATGATCCATTTTTACCTTGAAGTGTCGTCCCATTAGGTAGGGTCACCATTTCTTAAGTGCATGGAGTATTGCCAACATTTCCTTCTCATAAATATCTTTGTGTAAAAAACTTTCCCTTGATTGGACGACTTTCAAAAGCAATGGGTCTTTCATCTTGCATTAAAACAGCACCAATTCCATTTCCTGAAGCATCACATTCCACAATAAAGGTTTTTGTGAAGTCTGGTGTAGCTAAGATTGGTGCTTGGCACATTGCCTCTTTAAGATGTTCGAAGGCCTTTTTTGCTTCTAGAGTCCATGAAAATGCCTCTTTCTTCAATAATGTTGTTAGAGGTGCTGCTATTCTCCCATAATTCTTATCAAACTTGCGATAATACCCTGTCAACCCAAGAAATCCTCGCAGATGCTTTATGGATGTGGGGATTTTCCATTCCTTAAATGGCTTTAATTTTGCTAGGGTATACCCTAACTCCTTCATGAGATACAATATGACCCAGATATTCCACCTCTTGTACTCCGAAGAAACAATTGGATCTTTTTGCATATAATTGTTTCTCCTCCAATAGTTGTAGCACCCTGTCAACATGTTCAACATGATCCTTCCAAGACTTGCTGTAGATTAGTATATCATCAAAAAATACTAACACAAATTTTCTAAGGAATGGTTTGAAAATGGAATTCATCAAACCTTGAAATGTTGAAGGTGCATTGGTAAGGCCAAAAGGCATGACCAAAAATTCATAATGACCCTTATGAGTTCTAAATGTTGTTTTCAGAATGTCTTCAGTCTTCATTCTGATTTGATGATATCCTGAACGAAGATCCAACTTGGTGAAGTAAATTGATCCATGCAATTCATCTAGTAATTCATCAATGACAGGAATGGGAAACTTATCTTTAATAGTGATCTTTTTGAGCTCCCTATAATCCGCACACATGCTCCATGATCCATCCTTCTTGTGCACCAATACTACTGGAGCAGAGAAAGAACTTTGACTCGATGGAATTATACCAGCCTCTAGCATTTCTGCAACCATACATTCAATTTCACTCTTTTGGGCATAAGGATATCTGTATGGCCTAATGTTTGGAGGAACACTTCCTAGAATCAGATGAATAGCATGATTATGATCACGAATAGGTGGGAGACCTTTGGGAGTCTCAAATACCTTGGAATGATTATCCAAGACCTTTTGGAGATATGGAGAAATAGATGATTCCAATGTGGAAACATCTAGCGAATATAATTTTGCAATTACACCTCTTTGTTCCTTTTTTAGAAGCTTTGTCATACCGTTAGAGCTGATTATCTTTCCCGGTTTCCCTGCAATACCCCTTAATTCAACTTCCTTTCCTTCCACAAAAAATTTAATGAAAATTCTTGAAAATTAAAAGCTATTGTACCCAAGGATTGTAGCCATTGGACTCTTAATACAACATCAGCACCTCCCATTGGAATGGAAAGCATTGGGCTAGTCAATACATATTCTCCCATGGATAGCTTGATATTATGGCACTTTCTAGAGCAATTTATTATTCCTACATTTGCAACCATCACTTGACACTCTGGTGTTGGATATAAGAAGCAATTCAATTCTTTTGCTACCTTACAATGAATAAAATTGTGGGTACTCCCTGAATCAATCAACACTATTACCTTTTTCTTCTTGATTTGTCCTTCTATCTTAATTGTTTGAGGAGTGGTAATTCCCACCAATGCATTACAAGATATGGTCGGATTCATTTGTTCTTTATCTAGGCTTTGTTCCTGGAGTATATCTTGTTCTTTTGACCTTTCTTGCTCATTTTCTTCTTCCTCTTCACAATCTATGTAGAATAATTTCTTCTCAGCACACTTATGACCTTTAGTGTATTTGTTATCACAACTGTAACAAAGCCCTTTTGCTCTTGTTTCTTCCAATTGTTGTGGTGTCAACCTTATAGGTTGTGGAAGACTAGGGGCAACAACACTTCCATCTTTATAGTTGTGAGTGGTATGCTTCCTGGTTGCCATAATTTTGCTTTCAATTTTTCTTGCTAACCTGAATGCCTTTTCTAATGAATCAGATTCCCAAAGGTGAACATCATGTTGGATATTATCCTTTAAAGTCCCTATGAACACATCAATCCTATGGTCCTCTGGAATATTTTTTTACCCTTATGTTCAATTTTTGGAACTCCTCAATGTGCTCCATTATTGAACCCTTTTGTTTGAGACTTATCAATTGGCTAAAAAAAATGTTGCTTTTTGTATCCTCATAATGTGTTGTCAATTTTTCCGTAAAAATTGCCCAAGTGATAATTTGTTTACAAGAGCAAAGCCATTGATACAATACAAACTGATTTGGTTCCAAATATAAAGTTGCAATATGTACCTTTTGTGTGTTTTGCACATTATTGAGATCGAAAAATTGCTCCATCTATAATATCCATGTTGCGGGATCCTTGCCATCAAACTTTCTCATATCGATTTTTGGAATATGGTGGGTCTTCGATCCCACATTAGAGTCTATGAAATCATGATTAACATTTCTTTTGTTCGCATCATGAGTTTCCTTTACTACCGTTTCACCATTAGTAAGTATTTCTTGTAGAAAATTTGTCAAATCTGTCTTCAAATCTGTCATGTCTGTCTTCAAATTTGTCTTCAAATCTATCTTCAAATCATCCATCTTAGCTTCCATAGCCTTTATCTTAGATTCCACGCCATTTATCTTAGCTTTTGTTATCTTTTGTGCAAGTGACACTTGTTGCACTTGGTCTTGTAATTTCGATATATCATGTAGCATTTCTTCCTCTTCTTCATGAGTCATGCTAGAGATTTCATGTTGCTTACTAGGTGTTTGCATTTTATTTGCTCGGGGCATCAGTTACCAATAATAATTTTCTACTACGCCCTTTGAATTCCTTCAAAATAAATTTTCAAACCAAGCTTAAGCAAAAATTTAAAAAAATCTACACACCTTTTTTCACTTTGTAGGAGCTCGATATTGTCTCTGATGTATCTCTGTACTTGCGGATCATCCAGTTCTAAAATTGCGACTTGCAGTAGCCCTTTGTGTCCTCTTTCCTATGCCACCAGTCTCATCCAAATTGGATTCTCCAAGGAAGAGTTATGTGAAATCTCCCACAGTGACCTTATTATAGACTAGTTCAGTAGAGCAAACTTGTATGATGCGCCATGAGTCACTGTTTCGACCTTTGGCTCTGAAAAATATACACAAGAAACTATAGTCCATCCTCTTTCTGTACCTTTTTATGAAATTTCAATCTGATGCTCAGAGAGAAATTTATGATGATTTTCCCCAGGTCACCTGTTTGGAATGTAATTTAGGAGTCTGCAAAAATACCAACTTCCTCAGATCATATCTCCGCAAATATAGCGTGAAAAGCTCTGAAATTTGGACCCGAGGTTTAGCGTGATTTCTTCTCAAATGGGTTTTTTTCAGCTTCTGAAACGTTGCAGAAAAAATGTTATAGCGAAAATTCCACGATGACCTATTTGTAGCAGCGAAACCGTAAAATCCAAAGCTCTGATACCAAATGTTATGAAACGAGCTCAAGAAAAGATAGAAAAGATAGATAAATGCCTTATAATTTAGCCTCTTCGAGGGGGAAACCTCCTATACATTACATAAATGAACAATTCTTCGATGATTCAAATGACAAAACCTCCTTTCTATATATAGGAGTCTAAGGAGTCACAATATAACCCAGTCGACCTAACGATAATAATATAAAGCCACAAAAATAACAATAGAGGGATTCTATCGGGCACAATAATAACAACATGGGGACATAGGGGCACAACAATAGTAATGGGGTAATCACTAGTATTATAGGGACCCAACATGAATTCTCTTGAGGGAATTCAAAGGCTATGAAAGAAAAATTAAAAAATAAAAAATTATTGACCAAATAAAAAGGTTGAAGCTATTGAACCTTTGCTCTTGCAAATTGAAGCTTAAAAGATCCAGAAAACTTTGAATCAACAACTCAATGAGAGAAAATTAAGCATGTGAAAGGCTTGAAGGAGAAATTAATTTTCTAAGGGAACAACTTGAAAAAGCTAAAACCCATCTAAGCTTTTAAAGGAAAATTTAGAAAAGGGATTGAGAGCTTAAATAAACTTCTTGAAGTACAAAGAGTCTCTAACAATAGAGAAGATATTGGATTTGAGGTTGAGTTAAGATTACCGGCTGATATAAAGGGAAATAAATCCTTTACTTTTGTGCAAATAGTAAAAAATCCAGACAACATAGTAGCCAAAGTTGAACTAGCGCAACAATATAGACAAAAAGGAAGCATGTAATCTAATTTGTAGCCACAAGCATATCAATAGTTGCAAAATAAAAGGAGTAATTCAACTCACTAAAGTTTAATAGCGTAGGAGAGGAAAATTAAATTCTTCAATAGAGATGTTTAGTTGTCAGACAAGATTGAATATCTCAAAGAGAAGCTCAACCAAGCTTCATAAATCAGTCTTTTACTAGGTATGACAACATATTTCCAAGTTATTTTTTTACCTATACTAAGTAATGACACAAGCAAACAAATTACATGGTGAATCTATCATTTAGAAAGTTAAGGCCACAAAAAACAAACTATTAGCCTACTAACCAATTTGTGATGCAAAGGATGAGAAGACCCAAGCACAAAAAAATGTTTTCCCTAGAATGACTTGTTTTAATGTTACAAAATGTGTGATCTTGAAATGAAACAAATAGATAAACAACCCAAAGTATTAAAGAAAAAACAAAATGAAGAGAATTTTGGTCCAATTTTATATGCTCATAATGGAGTGAGCTATGTCCCACTGAAGTTTTTGACAAACAAGTAAAACATTTTGTAGGCAGTACCCACATACTGCCACTCGACAACTAATGTTAGCAGTGTGGATGTTGATGTCATCTGTATAGATAGTGATGTGATGGAATCTGAGGAATATTCCTGACCAATCTGGCACTGAGATGTGGCAGTAGCGAACTGACCGGATATGGCCCAATCCAGGGGTACCATGTGGCCCAATCAAAGGGCACCACCTGGCACCCCATGACTGGCCAATGGGCCTCGATCAGGCCAATCTTGGTAACGTTGTTAGCAATAACTAATTTGGCGGGTTCGACAATTTCTGTAGGAAGTTTGTTAGTGGTTCAACCAAGGGTGGGGGTTAACCAAGAGGACAACTGTCAACACAACGAACATGAGCCAAATAAGGTTGGTAGGCTACCAAGTTGGTGGACCCACCGAACCACATAATAAACTTAGCATAATAACTAGTGGTCAAATGAATAGTTGAGATGCACCAACAACAGTTTGCTAACTTCTCATGTGTCAAAGGAAATGTGATAGCTATAGTTTGGTAATCACCTGCCCACATTCAATATAAAAAAAAAAATGGGTAGGTCATGGGGTTTGAACCCCTGACCTCCCCTCATCCACTTTCCTTAACAAATCATCATAAACCATTGGGTCAATCGTCTCTGTTGGAAATATCGTCGATGAATTTTTATTTAAACCCTTTCACATTGCATTAGAAGCATATAGTCGAAACCTCTATAAGATAGAACTAGGCACACGAGAACCATGCCTAAGAGGAACCATGTGGCACAATGTATGAGGAGAAAATTCATAACATATTCCCTTAAATATTTTGGGATTATTCTTGTGATGGAATTTGTATATATTTTAGATTCCTTAGAGGCTTAGGGGTTATGGTGACAAAGAACAATCAATTTTATAGTCAAATTTCAGGAAATTTTACCACAAATCTGATCGTGCAATCCATTTCTTTAGCAAATATGTGCATTTTTAGGCCATCCTTGGAATTGGAGTTATGAGGTGTAATTTTTTCTATGTAAGTATTTTGATTTCGCTGAGATTAATGAAAAATGCCTCCCACTTTGGCTAGGGCCTAGAGACGTAGTCTAGCAGGGAAAAACTCCATTATTAAGATTTGTGTCTCTTACTCGTTATGGTTTCCTTTTATTTTCCTCCTCTTTTTTGTGTATGCACTTGTGGTTTCATGAGCTTATTTAAAATGCAATTCTGAATGCGTCTATGAAGTAAAAATATATCGATTAGCAAGTAAGGATGAAATCCTATATTTATTCCCTTGGTGCTGATGTATGGGACACGATGGAAGAAGAATATCAAAAGACTCCATCCATTGTTACTAGAGATCATAAGATGGAATTTACATCCAATGTCAATGCTATTAATTCTCTACTTCCTAATCTACCTAAATCAAAACTAGTCAAATTCATGGATTGCACTATTGAAAAATTAATGTGGGACAATATGATTAGCTACTATGAAGGTGATAGCAACATAAATCAACCCAAAATGCAAGGTTTTATAATGAAATTTGACGCTTTGAAGATGCACTATGATGAAGATATTGTTAATTACTTTCTTAAATTTGATGAAATTATGAATACAATAAGAGGTCATGATGAAGATGCAAAATAACCAATAATAGTTGAAAAGGTACTCAGATACCCCCTTGAGATATTTAATCCTATTATTTCAACCATTGGGGAGATGAAAAATCTCAAATCTCTCACTTTGGATCAACTACTTGGCACTCTTACTGCCTATGAGATGAGGATGTCTAATGGAAAGTCTACAACTAATGAATCAACCTTCAGATAAAAAATTAAGCTCAAGGAAGAACATAATGACTCATGTTGTGAATTAGATGAAGTGGAAGCTAAGCGAAGTTTAAATTCGTATGACTCGCATTGCTTGGTGAAGGACCACTATGTGAGAGTGAAATTTCCTTGGATCCACGGGGCATGTCATTGACTTGAGGAAGACCGATGGAAATATTGTTATCACTTCTCCGGGCTTAAGGAACCAGTTGACATAGCTACAGGGTGTTTAGAAAAGCATAGGGAAGCGACATCTCAAAAAGCAGCATCATCAATAGCAGCAAAGGGTAACAAACCTGCTCATGACAAAGGCAAGAGAAAGGTTGTTGATAGTGCAGATGCAGAACAAAGCAGCAAGTTCAAATCAGATCCACTTGTGATGAAAGAAGCTTTGGATATTGAGACTAAGAGGTAACAACACGACAAGAGGAACGCACAAAAGAAAAGACAGAAATGGAGGATGGAGGAAACAAAAAAGGAGTTGCAAGAGTTGAAGTTGTAGAATTTTCTCTACAAATCAACTAGCTCACTGATATCATGTAGAAATTTCACCTACAGATCAAACTGATATATGCAATGTGATAATGCATAATACTAGATCTACATCTACCATAAACTTTGCGTAAGCTAATCAACCATGAGCAACATCAAGCATGAATACATATAACTGATAAGAAGGAATCAATCACACATAACACAAAAGAATTTATCCAAGAAAAGCACCAGCCTAAAACCTCATCTCTGTATTATAAATCAAGTGGAAATCCTCAACAACATACAAAAAGAATCAGCTCAAAAGTTATCATGCTCTCTCTGTACTTTGATGATAAAGCTTATGGACTACCTAGCCCTATATATAAAGGCTGCACCTTAGTCCAAGCTCCTATTTCCTTGGAAAGTTTTGATTGGGGTCCAATTACAAAACACATGTAAGTTGGCTTGATCATACCTGTTGTCACCTTAGGTCCAACTACGCAGTCTTAGAAGGAAGAAGCTTCCTTCCCCATGCAAGGAATACTTACTAGAAATACCCTAGCATCTGAGAGTACACTGTCCCACATCTGATCTCAACTATCTCTCTGAGAGAACTGACATGCATCAGTTATCCATGAGTGAATACATAGTTATCTGAAAATAACAGTTGTCACATGCATGCAAGCATCAACAAACTGTATCTCATTAATTTAACAACTTTTTAAATTAATCTAACTGAACTTGACTAAGTTAAACTAAGTCAACTGATCCTCTCAATATAGAACTCATCCTTAATTCCCTAATTGGTGGAGCAAATCAAGGACACATTCCCCAATTAGTGGAGAAATTATTGCATGTTTTCACAAAGACTTCAAGTTTGTTTTTCCTTAACTAATTAACTCATGTAGAATTAATTAATTAATATTCCAAACTACTGGTAAGATCAAATTCGAATTTACTTCCTATAGATAGACCAAGGACTGCTATAAATAGGAAGGGACCCAGAAATGCTATTTTTCGCAGTTTCACCTCTCACCCAAGATGGCCAAAATTCCACACTAGCCAAACTGCTATTTTTGGAAATTTCTATTTTTACATTTCTTGTTGCACACTTTTCAACACTCCCTCTCAACAAGAAAGGCTTCTTGTCGAACCTGATCCTATAACTCTAGAATGTTCTACATGCAACACATCTACCAAGTGCGGTTACTCCCGCAACACTTGGAACAAAAAAAACTCCCAACTGACCACTCTGTTGGGCTAGAAACATACTCTGATGCTGAAGCTCTACCTGCTACTAACAAGTGCTCCCTCTCTGACCTCTGCGCTACTGCAACATCTCCATGCATCTCGCACCGTTGCACACCTCTCTATGCCATCCTACACTGTGCAACACACTTGTGCCTCTCGCATTGTTGCAGCTTGCATGCTCTGTGTTGTCCTGGGATTCCCTGCACTGTAGCTCTCTCCATCGCTCCATCCACATCAGTCTCTACTCAACCAGCCAGTTCCTACTACTCCACATCGGGGCTCTCGTAGCAAGGTCTCATCCAAGAGGTTGGGTACCTCAAGGATCCTACCCCTCCTCCTTGGGACGATCACTCTGTATCACCCCACCTCCTACCTGGAGGTATGGCTACATTTGATCCCTCTGCCCACCTGGCTCGAAGTTTCTCCCTACTAGAGGTCTCTACATGAGTAGATTTCTCTACTCAATCTCCACTGAACTCCCCCTGTTGTGGCTACTCCACAACCTCCAGAAGTTACTGCACCAATCGTGGCTCCTCCACAATTGTCTAAGACTTCTTCTGGTGCTGCATGTTGAGAGGTAACATACCCTCCCTCTCAACCATGAAGTCTCCATCAGTTGACTTGTTGCTCAAGGCTTTGCATGCATCTTGAACCTCAAGAGCATATAGGTTCTTGACCCGCAAACCAATCTGATTCACCTGTCTAGTAATGATGTGTCTAAGGAAAACCTTTCCCTTACTGAAGACTACATCATAGCCTTTGTCTTCCAGCATCGCGATCGACACCAAGTTTCTCTTCAGTACTGGTACATACTTGACATCGGTCAAGGTAAGGCGAGCTCCATGCTCCCTCTGAAAAATAACTATGCCTACTCCTGAGACACTATACTTCTCATCATTACACATCGTTATGAGTATCTGGAGATCTTTCTCCTCCAAAGTACTGAACAAACTCTTGTTGTCGGTCATGTGGAAAGAAGCTCCACTATCAAGAAACGAACCACTTCCCACCATGGATGAAACCATGCATGCAAAGAGTGTGAAATCCAACTCAAACTGTCAAGCAAGTACATCACCTTCAGATCCTTCCCCGGATCCCTTCCTGGATTTCCTTTGTGGACAATTTGTAGCATAATGGCCCACCTCATGACAACGAAAGCATCGCACTTTCGATTTTTCAACCTTCTTCCAACAATTGGAAGAATTGGATTTGGAAAGACAAACCTTCTCCTTCCCCTTCTTTGCCTTACTCACTAAGGCATAGTTCTCCTCATCCTCCATGGATGAAGAACCATCTCTGGTGCTCTGTCTGATCTCCTCCTGCATAAAATCTGACCATAGTCATTCCCAATCTGGCAGTTTCTCCCTTCCATTAACCGAGTGCTGGTAGCTATGCCAGCTCTTAGGAAGGCCAAGGAGTGCTAGATTCACCATATCATTATCAGATGTCACGACCCCTACACTTGCAAGCTCATCCCTGCATGTGATGAGCTTGGTCAGATACATGGAGATGGTCTCATCCTTTTCACACTTGATCTTTCGAAGTTTTTCCTTCAGTGCCAACTTCCTTTGATCACTGATATTCTGATATAAATCTTTCAATGTTTTCCACATTGCAGACGTAGTCTCCTTCCCATGGAGGCTCGAGACAATGTGATCTTGCACTCCCTCCAAGAGAATTCTCCTAGCTCTAGCCACACACTTCTTCCATTCCACCAATTGAGTAGCATCAGTAGGCTTAGGGACTTCTTGATCAATGAAGTCCTTAATGCTGTTATCTTCCAATACTTCCTACATGCGATCCTTCCAAGTTATATAGTTTGAGCTGCCATCAAGGGCATACTCAAGCCTAAACCCATAGAACACCATCGGTGAAATAGATGTGATAAGAACTTGAGATCTATATCCCGAATAATAAACTTCGAATTCCTTCTTGTATATTATTCTTCCTTGATCACCTATGCTCTGATACCATGTAGAATTTTCTCTACAAATCAGATTGCTCACTGATATCATGTAGAAATTTCACCTGGCAGATCAAACTGATATATGCAATGTACTAAAGCATAATACTAGATCTACATCTACCATAAACTTTGTGGAAGCTAATCAACCATGAGCAACATCAATCATGAGCACATATAACTAATATGAAGGAATCAATCACACATAACACAGAAGAATTTATCCAGGAAAAGCACCAGCCTAAAACCCCATCTTTGTATTATCAATCAAGTGGAAATCCTCAACAACATACAAAAAGAATCAGCTCAAAAGCTATCCTGCTCTCTCTATACTCTGATGATAAAGCTCATGGACTACCTAGCCCTGTATATAAAGGCTACACCTCAGGTCCAAGCTCCTATTTCCTTGCATAGTTTTGATTGGGGTCCAATTACAAAACACATGTAAATTGGCCTGATCATACCTACTATCACCTCAGGTCCAACTACGCAGTCATAGAAGGAAGAAGCTTCCTTCCCCATGCAAGGAATCCTTACTAGAAATATCTGAGCATCTCATAGTAAACTATCCCACATCCGATCCCAACTAGGTCTCTGACAGAACTGACATGCATCAGTTATCCATGAGTGAATACACAGTTATCTGAAAATAATAGTTATCACATGCATGCAAGCATCAACAAACTGTATCTCATTAGTTTAGCAACTTGTTAAATTAATATAACTAAACTTGAATAAGTTAAACTAAGTCAACTAATCCTCTCAATATAGAACTCATCCTTAATTCCTCAATCAGTGGAGCAAATCAATGACACATTCCCCAATTAGTGGAGAAATTATTGCATGTTCTCACAAAGACTTCAAGTTTGCTTTTCCTTAACTGATTAACTCATGGAGAATTAATTAATTAATATTCCAAACTGCTGGTAAGACCAAATTCGAATTTACTTCCTATAGATAAACCAGGGACTACTATAAATAGGAAGAGACCCAAAAATGTTATTTTTAGAATATGGTATTTTAGTAGTTTCACCTCTCACCTAAGGTGGCCAAAATTCCACACTAGCCAAACTGCTATTTTTAGCAATTTCTATTTTTACATTTCTTGTTGCACACTTTTCAACATAAGAAACAACTCTGGGAAAAACAGGAGCTCCGCAGAAGAGAGAAGGAAGCACAATAGGGAAAGACACAATAGGAGGTGCAACATGCCCAAATTGTTGAAACTATGCCCATATATGTTATAGACTCATTCGAGCAGTTGTCATAGAGCAGACAGGGTGAGAAGTCACAGGAGCAGGACTTAGCTCAAGAGATTGAACAGATGCAAGAGCAAATGGATACAGATGTGGTGTATCCAAAGTCCAAACAAGATATTGACCTCATTCCTCATAACCGAGAGGTCACCCCATTGGCTTGACCAAGTCTGGAGGCAGAGCGAGTACCAAGCGATCAAGGAGACATAGAGATCCTTGAAGACAATCCGAAAGCGCAGATGCGCAACATATCTTTAGACGAATTGCAGCACAAAGTTTTGCAGTTGCATAGAGTGCCTACTTCGGATGTCCACACATCTCCTGTGCAGTTTGACGATGTGTGCAAGGATCCAACAACGTTGGCCGATGATACCAAAGCATATGCCAAGGCCACCAGCTTGAGTGTTTGATTCTTGATAGCAGAGAACAAGTGCAAGGCCAAGGAGTTACAAATGGACAAGAAGGGAGGAGAACATGTTACATCATCTACGAGAGCAGAGTTGAAGACAGAGATACTGGATGAAGTATAGTCCCTCGAGACATTCATGTGGATGTTATATCTAGATTCAGCACCGTGCATAAGGCAGTCATCCATCTCAATGCTTGGCAGTAGCACTGTGCTAGGAGAGCATGCATCTTGTCAAATACACACATTGTTTTCGAATACATGCAGACATGGAAAATGAGATAGAAAGGATCCCCATTGCATTTTCCAAAGATGATGAAGCCGAAGGTGGTAGAGTTGAAGGCACGAATCTAGAGTCAGATCTGAAACTATGAGGAACTCTTGCAGCTCATCACCAATTTTCGGGCTTCACATGCACGGGTGTTCAGAAGCATGGATGTCATCGTGTGCACACATGTAATCCCATCTATTGGCACACTCACTGAGGTGAAAACAAAGAACCAAGTCTGAACGAAGCTAGACATGTAGTTTTATGAGTTAATGCATGTAGCCACCAACGCATAATTGTAGATCAACACAGACACTATGCATCAGTATGTTGTTGGTCCAACTGCACTCAAGGCTATGATGTGCATGTTATCATATGAGTTGGACAGAGGTGCCAAATCAATGTACCCGGATGCAACGAAGGAAAGAGTTTGCTTTCAGCAAGATGTCACCATTGACCACGTGGACACCATCACAAACTACTAACTTGGCATTAGCTCACCACTATCGATCATCAAAAGGATGTCAAGGAGTTGGCTTTCCCACAGTTTTCCGAGTCTTGGTAGTACCTTTCATGGATTTCTCAAGCCTATTTTCTCTCACATGGGTACATTTGCATATTTTTGTGTAACATCTTGTAAAATTGAAACACCAAGTATCGATGGTCAAATGTAACGGTCATGTAGTACTTGAAGTGTCATGAGGGTAGGTGAAGGGTCACAAAGGGGAATGTCAAGGGTCACCCCACCCTTTGCTATTTATAGAACCTCATAACTCATTGTACAAGATTTTTGGGAGCCAAACTTCTTATAGGTTTATCTTAGAGAAAACTTGGAGTGTATTGTAATGAGCCTTGGCTTCTCCACAGTGCAGAGCTAGTATATCTATTTAGAGAAGCAGGTGGCAGTGACTGTAACATTCCATTGTCGGGAGTAGTAGTTGGACATGGTTGTATGTATGATTGGATCTTTCACTTTCTTAATATAATAGACCCAACATGTTTCATGCATATGTTGTTATTATATTTGAGTTGCCTTGGTTACTCTAATGATATATGTAGTTGTTTTCTTATGCATGTATGTATGGAATCTTTCTATATATGTATGTATGAACCTTATTGAGATGTGTTGTTGGTTTAACCATCACTTTCAATCATTGGCTTACCTGCCTTCCAGCCTGTGATGTATCTTTTCTCGTGTGTTCCCTTTCAAGCTGTGTGTTTCTACAGGTTTCAAAGGGGCACACTCATTCCACTTTCCGTGTGATAGAACCCTTCATGCACCTTCCTTGGCTTGCTGCACTATCCACACCCTTGCTACCGACAAGGACATCTTGCTTGCCACTTCATGCAATTGGGGTCAAGGCGATACCATATGACCCACTATTGGGACTCCTACACGAAATGGTCTGAGGTATATTTGGGACTTCTTATCGGGGAGATCCCATGACATGCTGGTAGGTCCAACACCGTCAACATTTCTGTTGCTAGAAGGAGGTCCAAATGACAAGCTGTGTCCTCTCATCCTATTTTGAATCTTCACATATCTATCATGGAGTCTGTTAAACTCATCCATCCATGATTTTTCTATAATACTGAACATCTTGTGATCACAAGGGAGTTTCTTTATATCTTGTTGAAATTCACGTATGATGGTGAAGGTCAAGTGGCATAGCCAAAGTACTTACAAGACTTATATGCATTTCTTGATGATGCGGACGACTTCTATGCCGAAGAGGTTAGCTTGCTACTTTCACACACACTTCGCGAATCCCCACAACGATGGTGTCACAGCCTGCCACCCGGCAGTGTGCACTCACTTGAGTTGTTATGTGATCTCATTGAATCTATTTTAAAACAATAGAAGACTCTGTAAGAATCACATATGGATTTTTGGTAGCGCTTCCGTGTATTGCAGTTTGAAGCTCTGAAAAGATAGATGAAGTTTCAATATCTTTGGGACAAATTCAAATATTGTCTTAATAAATTAGTCAATCCAAAGATGAAGTTGAAGTTCAAACCCCTCTCAGCATACTTCAGTGATGGAGTTGTGCAATCACAGATGGAAACAGCCGCTGTCACAAGTGATTGTGCGTTGCCCCCTCATCAAATAGCTTCACCCACCACAGAGTGATGTGGGAGAACATGCACACATGTTTGTTCAACTTTCATATCCTCCTAGCATCACTCCTCTCCATTTTCACGCATATTTTTTTGTGAAGCCCATGGGTTGTCACATGCCTTTGTTACCTCATCCTCCGTCTTCGCATTTTGTTGATCCTTCGGATCGCACTGTCTTGTGTCCTTCGATTTTGGACTCTACACTTGTTGTGAATGAGGATCAAGCCATTGATGAAGTTGGCATTGCACAAACAACCTGTGCTGTCATTGATTGTGAGTATGACTGGGAACCTAAACATCAACCCGTGGTGAAGGATGATCTCCTTCTATCTGTGCCTCCTCCGCTTTTCCCTTAAATATTTGGTGATTCCGCCATCTTTGATTTTCCTTGTGTAAATCCACCAACGGATGCACCCATTGTTGATCATTCGTAAAACACACTAAAAGTCAGTGCATCATTCATCCCAAATAGGATAAATTATTCATTGAAAATCCACTTGATTTTTCATCTGTGCTTCATAGTGAAAATTCTTGCTTCTCATCTACCCCTCTGTTTGATTTATCTGATCATGAGGATGCCGATAAAACCATTGATTTTATTGATCATAGTTGTCATGATCGATTTACTCCTGTATTCGATAACGATGTTGATTCTTTCATTGTTAATCTTTCAAAGCCACCTATTTATGATGATCTATCTATTGACGAAGCCGAAACCCTGTAGAATGTCGAGGCACTTCAGCTTGAGCTGATGGTTATGTCAGGCCCTTGCTACCCTAAGGTTGGTTTCACTTTTGGTAAGGAAATTGTTGAAACACCCGAGGCTCCTCATCGCTCATCTGTATTCATTGAAGATCAATCCCACACACAGATTTCGCTTCCTCCATACAAACTACATGATCCCATTGCTCATGCATTGGAGGAATCCTACATAGAAAGCACACATGCGCGACGCAAGTTTTCTTTGTTTCTCTCCCTTTCTTGCATGTCGCAGTCAAGAGGATGCATATGCTTAACATATGCATGTAGAATAACACAACACCATGCTATTTCCATGGATTACATGTCATGTTCTTTGGCTCATTTCTTTTACGTGGACGCATTTAAACTTGGATACTATGTGTTTGTCTTCATTGTTGTATCTTTCATGTTTGCTGGTTCACGCGACTGTGATATTCGCAAACCATGACTTCATCAACATGGGTCGACGAATGCGTCAGTGGTTGCATTGGAAATATCACTTCACGTGATCAAGCACATGCACCATTAGTTTAGGAGTAGGAGTAGTGTTTGCTTCTTGTCTTGTTGGCTTGCATGCATATTTGCTTTCTTTATTTGTTATTTGTTTGCTTGCTCACTTTTTTTGCTTACTCACCTTGCTTTCACATTGCTTCTTCTCTTTGTTTGTTTGTTTGCTTTCTTGTTTATGTTCATAGGTTAGTTTCGCATGAAGCTGTGTGCGACTCTTGAAACAAGCAAGGGTGAAGTACAAGTGGACTCGTGGAGTTATCAATACTTGGTTATCTGTCATTTTGTCTCTATATGTAGAACTTTTTGTATTCATTCCATGATACACCAATGGAAAATACGTATTGTTCGAAGTGAACCTTGGTGAAAACACAACGCTTGCACGCTAACTAGTATCACCTACTCTAATCGGTTGTTTTGGGTTAACCCTTGTCATCTCAGTCAAGTAAAGTAAAGTGAGGGGGGAAACCTTAACAAATATGTCAAAGGTATATAAAAAATACTTCTCTGAAGGAACAACCTATTCTACTGTCAATAAGATAGGATCCCTCTTACGCCTCTGAAATGAATAACTTTTATGCATAGTTATGAAAATGAAAAATGAGAAAATGAAAAATGAATCAAGAGAAAGAAGAGAAAGGCTTCCCGCGCATAGAGGTGATGCAAGTAACTCTGCCAGGGTTCTCACCAGGATTGCTAGCAACGGAGCAATGCTTGTGTTCCTGCGTGACTGCACTAGGATACTATCCAAGTCTACTGGTAGTGGGGAAACACAAGAGATGAAACTTAAACTCTGACCATCATATTGCTTGTGCACCAATATACCCCTCATCCTAATCAAAATAACTGTATTGACTTGGCATGGAATGTGTGCTGACCGACCAAGAGCATGGCAGGTGCTACATCTTTCAATCAAGCTAGTGTGGAAGCCAAGATGATCTAAGAACTAAACAATACTTCCAGAGGTGTTAGACTTTCTTTCACGAAACAGGTTCTATTCAGAGAGCTAGATTTCTACCAGTGTGTCACCAAGTGTTGTAGCAGCTACAACCACCCTCCAAAATTCTGCCTTAGCTTCATTTTGGAGCCTCCCTACTAACCATCCGTAGCAACATGTCTTGCACTCTCAAGTACATAGGCTTCAACTGAGTTTCAATGTCTTGCCAGCCTATGCATGTCAGCTTGTTTGTCTCCCACCTGCAAGCCAGCATGCCAGACTTATGCAAATCTCTGGCTGAGATGTTCCCTCTAAAAATGGCACAATTCTAGAGGGGAACCATCCTTCCCTCTAGAAATTGCACAATCCTGTGGGGATGCTTGTTGTGCTCTAGAATTACGTAATCTAGCCAAGTAGCCCTCCCTCAGGAATTGCTTAATCCAGCCCGACACTAGGCTTCAACCCATAAATTTCGTAATTCTGGGAGGCTTTGACCTACTAACCCCAGAAATTGCATAATTCCTGAGGGGAAGCTACCCTACTCAGCCAAGAAACTACGCAAATCCCTTTCCCAGGCTTGCATATTGCTGCATGTGTTGTTAGGTTGACTGGTTCCCTACAGGGTTGAGCAATCTTGATTTGCATGCATGGGCTTCTTTTCCCGAAATAGCAAAAAAGAAACATACAAAAAGCATCCCTAGATTTTAGTAATCTATTTTTAGCAATTGGAGGTTACGTCCAAAGATCCTTTTAGAAACATCCCTCCAAGTGTCACTTTTCCTAGATTTGTGGCATGCACTTCATAAGCCTCAAACATATTTATTTGACACTGCAAAACTCATTCCTCAGATCAATCTAGGAGTTCTGATATCCCACAACACATCTAGGAGTCTTCAGCACATTCAACTCATATTTTTTTGGGTAAGTCTACTTTCCATGTCATTTGCTTTTGTTCTACAACTTTTTGTATTTCACTTTGTATGAATGTTGTTTTCTTGGTTTAGTTAAATGCCTGCTATAATTTTAATGTATGTTAGCTTGTAGAAGCACAATTTCAGCTTTTTCTTGCATCTCACTGTTGTCGCATGCATAACATTGTTTTGCACTAACGACCGTCGTTGTGGCGACTCGATTCACACACATTCATGCATTCCCATTTTATGAATCTTCCATTCACTCTTTTCATTCATGATCATTCACTCTTGCTTACACTCAGTCTTGCCATGCATTCAAACCTTTTCATGTTTTCCATCATCGTCGGCGGGTCTGGATTGCCTTGGCCCGAACCTTGCCTTTCCCGGACATCAATGTGCATTTCTGGAAGGGAAGGCTCTGCCTTCCCTCCAAAAACTGTAGAAATCTAGCTAGAACTGACCTCCAGACTTCCATTGCACAATTCTGGGAGGCAGTGCCCTGCTGACCCAGAAAATTGCATAATGCAGTCTCTATGCTTGCATGCCGTTGTTGACTGAAACTGCACATTGCGTAGTTTTTGTCCTTAGGAGACCAATCTGGACTATGCATTGCATAGTTCTAGAAGTCATTCAGCCTCTTGGCAGCTTGGACTATGCCTTGCATAGTTTTAGGAGTCAGTCTCCCAACCTCCCAGTGAAAATTGTGCAATCTTTACTACTAGTCACCCAGGTGTGTTGCATGTTAGTCCTCAAATTTGTTTTGGTTTTCAACTGACATATTTTTTTCCATGAGTTTTGGTATGTCTCCAAGTAGAGTATGTTTTAGTCTATCTCTTAGCGGGATAGGTACAGTGGCCTCCAAAAGAGTAGGGTAAAAGGACACCGTTGGAAGTGCAACTAGAGATACAGTTCAACAAGTGTCTATAAGCTTGCCCATTTGCAAAGACACCAAGTTTTTCATAGAGAGGGACATCAAGATGAAATGGTAGGACATCAATGACACATTCTCAGGCACATTTGAGGAAGGTCTGGAAGACCGCAGGGTCTATGTCAACAACCATAAGTCTGGCTTGTACCGGATTGCATGCAGGTATCCCACATTTGCATGCACGGACATGATACATTGGATTGTCTTACACACTGACCTTGAGACGATGACATTCAGCAGTGTCAGTGGGACTGATCTTGCTACCATCAGGGTGAAGGAATTTCTATAGATGTATCACTTGTCACAGTCGGTGATTACAATGTAGAAACCCTTCAGCAGACCCACCAGCAGCGCAAACTCCAGAGATATCTTGAAGAGGTGGGTGAAAGAGTCAGGGAGGTTCAAGACAACACCCATCCTAGTTTACAAGATGAAGATAATACAGAAGGCATATCATTACTTGGTCATATTTTCATGCCGCTTATACAGCCAAGAGAGCACAGAGACCTTCCCGTAGATCTGGGTGATTGTGTTGGACCAACTGGCCAGTGAAGGAAGACCTTGCAGTTGGTCTGAGATGTTGGCTCTTAGATTGAAGGAACATGTGACAGAAGCCCGGCATCTTCCCAAGGGTTAGTAAGTGGAGATATACATGTCCTCATACATTCTGGATGCAATTTGTACCCATCAGTAATTCCCAAGCTTGAGTTCAGCATGGACACCTTCGGGAACCTCTCTGCACACTTATTACAGATTGTTCTCTGAATGCAGCTTCCACGGAGTTATCACACAGTTTTCATAACACTTTGTCACTCTAGTGTACAAGATGATATTTGAGTCGGATCCACCTTGCATGTCACAAGCAGCAATGGAGGCATTGATCGACATAGAAGATTGGTATGCCTCACCCCTAGGTACCTTCATACAGATGTATAACACAAAGCAGCCTCCACATGTTTTATCCATTTTTTCCATGGAGAAGCTCGTCATGTAAGAAGTATCATATCACATCTCGACAGGGTTGTGAGGTAGACTACACAGGAAGAAGAAAGCACCTTGGCCTGCTCTTCCTTTGTGGATTGGGTTGTACGAGATAAGAAATCTCAAGCATGTTGATGCTGAGACAAAGGAGTTCAAAAGATTCACTTTCGGCACAAGAAGTTTTAATCTGTATGACCCACATTGCTTGGTGAAGGACCGCTATGAGAGAGTACAATTTCCTTGGATCCACGGGGCATGTCATTGGCCTGAGGAAGACCCATGGAGATATTGTTATCACTTCTCTAGGCTCAATGAACCGGTTGGCAGACCTAGCAGGAGGCGCAACAGGCACAAACTTCTACCAGCTGGCATAGAGTAGATAGGTTGAGCAATCGTAGGAGCAAGACTTAGCTCAAGAGATTGAACATATGCTAGAGAAGATGGAGACAGATGTGGTCCAACAAGAGTCCAAACAAGATATTGACCTCATACCTCATAACCGAGAGGTCACCCCACCAGCCTCACCAGATCCAGAAGCAGAGAAAGTCCCAAGCAATCAAGGAGACATACATATCCTTGAAGACATTTCAGAAGTGGAGATGCACAACATATCTTTTGACAAGTCGCAACACAGAGTTGTGTAGTTGCACAGAGTGCATACTCTAGATGTCCACACATCTCCTACGTAGTTTGAAGAACGAGTGATCGTATCTAATGTGAGAAAGTGTCGAGAAATATTGGTTGATGCTACGAGCGCATATGCCGAGGCCACCAGCTCGAGTGTTCGATTCTTGATAGCATAGAACGAGCACATGGCCAAGGAGTTACAAGCGGCCAATCAGGGAGGAGAATAGGTTACATCATCCACCAGAGCAGAGTTGAAGAGAGAGATATTGGATGAAGTATCATCCCTCGAGATAGTCATGTGGATGTTGTATTCCAGATTCATCACCTTGCATAAATCAGACATCCATCTCAACGATTAGCAGTAACGCTATGCTAGGAGAGCACAAATATTGTCAAATATGAACACTATTGTCAACCACATGAAGACATGAACAATAAGATACAAATTATCCCCATTGCATTTGCGAAATATGATGAAGCCGAAGGTGGTAGAGTTGAAGGCACGCATCTGGAGTCAGATCCGAAACTATGAGGAACTCCCAGAGCTCATCACTAGTATGCAGGCTTCACATGGATGGGTGTTTAGAAGCATGGATGTCATTGTGAACACACACATGATCCCATCATTTGGCACACTCACCGAGGTGAAATCAAAGAACCAAGCTCGAATGAAGCTCGACATGTACTTTGATGAGTTGATGCATGTAGCCACCAGCGCAAACTTGGAGATCAGCATAAACTCTATGCATCAGTGTGTTGCTGGTCTGACTACACTCAAGACTATGATGTGCATGTTATCAAACGAGTTGGATAGAGGTGCCAAATCAGTGTACTCAGATGCAATGGAAGCGAGAGTTCGCTTTCAGCAGGATTTCACCATTAAGCATGCAGACACCATCACGGACTACCAATCTTGGTATTAGTTTGCCACCGTCGATCATCATGAGGATGTCAAAGAGTTGGTTTTCCGACAGTTGTTTGAGTCTTAGTAGTACCTTACATGGCTTACTCAAACATATTTTGTCTCACATGGGTACATGTGCAGATTGCAATGTAACATCTTGTAAAAGTGAAAGACCAAGTGTTGATGGTCAAATATAATAGTCATGTAGTAGTTGAAGAGTCATGAGGGTAGGTAAAGCAGGGAAAATTTTAATAACCACCCTAAATTTATATGCATAATAAATGGGCTAATCCCCATGATACATAGGAAAAATGGGAGGCGATTTTATCAATAATATAATATGTATATATAATTTTTTTGGCAAATCTCTCACCAGATTATATTATCTTGTACAGTGATGGAGAATCTTTCACTGAATTATAAATCTTGTAAGATCTTGGCGAATCCTTTACTGAATAATAAAACATTGTGAAGTCTTGGTGAATGTTTTGTTAAAGTATGAAACTATATATGATAATAAGAAAACATATTCATTAAATTGTAATATACTAATATACATGTTTGGAAAAAAGAAACATAATTTTCTCTTCCTACAAACAATGTTCCAAGTTTCAGTGGCCGTGTTTGTCATACACTCTTTCATATCCTTCTATTAGTTTTGATAATATTCCGCAACAAAGTTCTTGTAGGTGTTGATATTGACAACGAGTTCTGTCAAGGTAGGAGAGATTAATCTTTTCTCTACAACTTTTGTCAAGCTACCACTTTTTTCAAGTTACCAAATTTCTTTCTTATTCCATAGACTCCAACTACGAAAAAAAAAAAAACACATCAAGTTTGTTTACCCCAACACGCCAACAAGTAGCAAACCCCAACCATATTATATAAGAAAGTAGTAGGTATCCCAAAGGCTTGAAGGGGATCTAATTGAAAGAAGTGACCATTGTGAGAATCCTTTCAATCAATATATGAATATATAAATGTAGATTTATTATTATTTTAATTGGAAATCTTGAATTAAATAATAAATTTAATTATGTCTCTCCCAATCTAAATTGCTTATTAGCATAATTCACTACCCTCACAGGTCTCGCATTTTTTAACAGTGTTGTAACATGTAGATTAATTTACTTTTTGGTGAACAATCTCTACCTTTTAGGAAAATATGGTGCAATGGCTCCAACCCCTATAGATCATTAGGACAAACTAAGAATAGCACAGAAGATGAAAGGTTGTACAAACCAGCTTATTTTTCAAACAACTAATCCAACATCAATACCTAAACTTTTTCATGAAGATATCAAATTGAGAATGTTTGAAAAATGGTGAGAAATATTCTACTAGGGTGATGCGGAAAGAGTGATAGGGTTCCATTGTTTTGAATATTTTTTGTTAAATCATAAAAAAATTAAAAACCAATATTAATGGAGATAATGGTATTTTTTACTAAATTTTGTGAAGTGACTAAATGTAGCTTTAACCATTCACCTTAAGATGTTTTCACAATGTAATTTCCTAAGTCTATTTAATATCTTCATTATCATAAAAACCAACCTATATCCATCTTAACTCCACATCTACCACTCTTACGGGGATGAAATCTATTTATCCCTCTGAGCACTTGGTAGACCCAGAATTAAGATGGATCTAAGATGATCGAATTTCCCCTTAAAATAGTCTATGCTCACATGAATACCATGGTATTACCATGGGTCAATACCATGGGTTATCATAAACCTAGAGCTTAAAAATTACTATTAGTAATTTATAAAAATTAATAACATTAATAATTGATTTTTATTTTATTTTTTATTTTAACCAAGTTAAAATGTTTAACATACATTAAATTACAACGTCCATTTTTACTCTTGATCCACCAAGCCCCGACAGGGATCAAATATTTTTTTCACTCTATGCTAGTTTTCATATCACGATATTTGATCCCTCTTGGGGCTTAGTAGATCTAAAGTAAAGATGGATCTATGCTGGCTTAATTCCCCCATTTAAATAGGCTACATTCAACGTGAATACCATGGGTCAATACCATGTGCCATTTTTATTTTTATTAATACTAATATTAGGGTTAATAATGTTTTTTGCATGGTATTAATAATAATCTAGCCCATGGTATTTGGCCCATAGTATTTTGCTCCTAGGTTTCACCTAAATATAATGCATTTTTTGAGTGTTCATAAATATAAGGTGACTTATGGAGTAAATATAAAAAAAAAAGTTTTATTTGTTTACCATATCTCTCGTTTATTTATATTTTTATTAATTTATCATACCTCTTTTACAAATATGGTATTTGGCCCATAGGATTCACTTAACTAAAACCCCTTTTTTGAGCCTTCATAAATAGAAAGAAGGTTATGAACTAAATATAAAAAGGGGTTTTATTTATTTACCATACGTCTAGTTTATTTATATTTTTATTTATTTACCATACCTTTTGAGTAAGTATAAAAAGAGTTTTTATTTATTTACCTTACCTCCACTTTATTTATATTTTTATTTGTTTACCACCTTGCAAGTATATAAGGTGACTTATGGAGTAAATATAAAAAATGTTTTATTTATTTACCATACCTCTCATTTATTCATATTTTTATTAATTTACCATACCTCTTTTATAAATATGGTATTTGGCCCATAGGATTCACTTAAGTAAAACCTATTCTTGAAATTTAGGGTGAATGGAAGGTTGTAACTCCTAATTTCAAGGGCTAAATTCACCTTTTTTACCCTCTCCCTGCTATTTGAGGCGATTTGTAAAAATGTACTATGATACAAAATATTCGCCCACTAAACATTTAAAACCCCTTAATTTCACCAAAGGGCGAACATTCGCCCCTAAAATTTTCCATGAGGTAAAGAGTCCCAAAGGGGAATATCAAGGGTCACCCCACCCTTTTCTATTTACAAAATCTCATAACTCGTTGGACAGGCTTTTTGGGAGCCAAGCCTCCTATTGGTGTATCTTAGAAAAAAACTTGGAGTGTATTGTAACAATCCTTGGCTTCTCCATAGTGCAGAGCTAGTATATCTCTTTGGAGGAGTAGGCAAACAGTGACTGTAATTTTCCATTTTAGAGACTAGTAGTTGGACATGGTTGTATATATGATTGGAACTTTGACTTTCTTAATATAACAGAGCCAACACATTTCATGCATATGTTGTTATTGTTTTTCAACATTCTTGGTTACTCTAATGATATATGTAGTTTTTTACTTATGCATGTATGTATGGACTCTTTCTATATATGTATGTATGAATCTTATTGAGATGTGCTATTGGTTTAACCATCGCTTTGGATGACTTACCTGCCTTCCAACCTGTGATGTATCTTTTCTCATGTGTTCCCTTTCAAGCTGCATGTTTCTACAGGTTTCAAAGGGGTGCACTCATTCCAGTTTCTATGTGATAGAACCCTTCATGCACCTTCCTTGGCTTGTTGTGCTAATCACACCCTTTCTACCAACAAGGACATCTTGCTTGCCTCTGAATGCAAACGTGGTCAAGGCGATACCGTACGACCCACTGCTGGGACTTCTTCCTGGGGAGATCCCCTGACATGTTGGCGGGTCCAACACCATCAACAGGTACCTATGGAAATAACTCTGTAGCAATCTTAGATGTCTTTAACAACACCCCATGATTTAACAAATTCTACCTTCAAATATTTCTCAGCAATAATAGAGACAAAAATTAAATTCTTTTTGATACCAGGAACATACATCACATTGTGGATTTTTCACTTTTGTCCATTAGGAAAATTCACACCAACTACTCCATAACCTTGAACTTTAGGTAATATTTTATCTCCTAGATAAACATATGTTCCATCAATGTCCTCATTATATTCCTCAAATCAATCCTTATTACAAGTCATATGGAGTGATGCACCATAATTGATGAACCAAGCATTCATATCATCAGCCTCCCCAGACAATGCAGCATAAAAAAAAAAAAAAAAAAAAAAAAAAAAAAAAACCTAAAGTTTTTTAAGTCATCACTAATTGAGGTGTATTTTTCCACAAATTTTCAATTATGCCTTTTATTTATTTATTTAGACTCATTATATTTTATTTTATAGAATTTTTTAGCATGATCCCCAAGTTTTCCACAATAATAACAATCATCATTTCTCTTAGTAGGAAATTTAGATTAAGCCATACCTTTCTATTTTTCTTGAAACTTGGCTCCTTTGTTTTTGTCCCATGACTTTCCTTGGTATGGATGTTTACCCTTGGCTACCAATGCCAAATTTAGTATCTAACTGATACCAAAATAAAATAAAAGATATATGCACACAAAGAACATATAATTGAAACCACACTTCTTATTGATTAAGCTTCTTTGACAAATATTACATGTATAGGCACACAATGATCATCTCTCAGATAGTTTAGATCTCAAAAATCTAAATATCACATTCTAAAAATTGTAAACCACCTCTATTTTCCTAACTACGACAATAACAAGTTAGAGAAATTGAGGACAACTTGACAATCCTATCACCTTTCTAGACTCTTCCATTTGTACACTATTCTAATATTTTCATGGTAAAATAGAATGAATATCCATGATTAAGAATTTTGTTACATATTTTTTTAAATTTTTATATGTTTGATTTCTATATTAATTCCTTTTATAATTAATAATAATAATAATAATAATTTCCATGAAGGAAGTGTGTTTCGAGGAGAACAATGGTTTTCCACCCTACAAAGGTGATGTCATTAAATTGAAGGCGTTGTGTGGCCACTCTGTGCACACAAGTGCATGAAACTATGTTGTCTCTCATCATCCATGCTAAATTCCATTCAAAGGAGGAGAGGGGCAGGATAGGTCCGCTTGCAAAGAATATATGCAAGGAAACATCTTTTATCCCTTGAAAAAGAGGTCGAACATGTGTTTTGGGCATTCTCTAGGACAGGGAGAGATAACTGGCAAAGATTAATGTGGAATTATAGCTTCTTGGTACATATAAGAGAAATTATGGAGGGTTAGGAGGTCAAAGGAAAGCTTTATTTGAGTTGTGTTGAGAAAAATCGTGCTCTGGTTCTATGTGGCTTTGTGTTAAGGAGGCCTCATGGGAGTTTAGGTCTTGCATAGACGAAAAATTATCGTGTCTTGATTGTTTCTAGTGTTATTGGTACTTATATATTTTCTTTTAACACTTGCTCTTGTCGCTTGGAGGCCACTATATCTCGGGTAAATTTAAAGCCTTTTTGTAATTATAATTTCATTACAACTTGTTTGTTTAGCTATGGGTATTTAACTCTCACGTCAACTTCTAGTCTTGACATGGACTATTGTGTTTTTCCATGGGATTAGTCAGTATTTAGTTTGGATAATTGTAGTATTGTGCTTCTATACCTGTGTTGTGGTAGTTTATCTTTCACTCTTGCAAGGCTTTGCATGTATGTTGTACCTTGTATCGTTGAATTTTCCCTTGCTTGAGTTGGGTCAAGCTTCCTTTGGGATTTATCCTCCTCGTCCAACTCTCTTTTTTTATTTTTCCTTAGTTCTACACTCAATCCCGTTCTCCTAGACAACTTTGGGCTAAACCTAGAAGGTGATACCAGTTTGACCATATTCAATGCCAACACATGAGAAGTAGGCATGGGGGGTAACCCTCATGGCCAAAACTATGCCCAATAGTAGGCTCAGGAGCCTTATGAGACTCTCCGTTCAATGACCCCTTACAAACACACAATGAAATTTAGCACTTCGAAACAATGACAGCTAGAGATAGGCATCTGTTCTCTATTAGGAGTTCATGGATGATATTTGGCAGTGGGTTCTTGACCCTGGTCATACCAGGGGAAGGACAAAGTAGTATTTGCAAGCCTTATCCCTCTACTGGAAAATGAAATCCGACGCTGGGAAAGGTTCTTACTAAGAAGTAGGTACAAATATATATTGTATATGCTTGTCTTGAGGATGTGAAATTTTTCAGAGAAACAAACAGGTGTGCCTTCAGTCAATGGATGCTCGCTTGGCTCATATTGAGCTTCATATTACATGCATTACTAATACGCCAGTTCCTCCAACGTCCAGTACAAACAATATGACAATTGTTACCTGTTATGATTCCTAGTTGTTCAAATGATTATGCAATAGATACTTTAGTTATGCTACAATTCTTGATACTCTTGAAGTTTGGGACAAATTATTCTATAAGTAGGTGGTCAAAAATATTTGGGGTTTTCCACTTAATAGATTGAGACCATAGAAAACATGCTTAAGTTGGTTACATGACTAATGTATTGGAAATTTTGATTGTGTGAGACAATGTTTATTTAGTTAATTTTTCAGATTTATTTTTTTTCCATTTTTTACAATGTGAGATGTACCATGAAATAAGTGTTTTGATGTCTATTGACTTTTCTTGGTTATTTAATTTACATAAATAGATTGGTCTATAATAATTTCAAATTTCAAAAAAATATAAATTTAGATATTTTTAAATCTCCACATTTTTTAAGTTTATTTCAAAATTATTTAAAAGATATATTAAATTTTTTGTTATATAAATTATTATTATTATTTTAATTTATTTGATTCTCAATTAAAAACTCTCACAAAAAAAAATTTCTATAGCAAAAGGTGACAAGATTGTTAACAAAAGATGACAAAATTGTTTTAAAAGTGATGTCTTTTAGGTTTGCTTGTTTAAAAAACAAGGCTTTTTAAATTTATTTCAACATTATTTAATAGATGTATTAGATTTAGGTGATACTAACTATTTTTAACTATATATCACACTTCCAAAATGGCTGATGGCCTTGTATTTTAAATTTATTGTAGATTAAAGCTAAATTTACATCGTCATTTTGAAGGATCCAAATTATATCTTTTAAAAACTTTACGGTAGGAACCATATATGTTGATTGAGAAATTTTATCAACTAATTGTCCAGTGAAAGTGCTTTACAATATCGAGATACAATTTCCAAATTCATCCATGTCTATAGTCAAGCGAATACCAAACTTTCAATTATAAGCAAGGTAGGCTGCACTGCAACTAGTCCCTGCATTGAGCAGGAAGCATGTAAAAACACATTATATGCTGCAACAGTTTATACAGAAGCAAGCATATGATAAACTAAGAAGCTTAGCATGTAATTGATTAGGAAGAGACCATACTAGTAACAATCGTAAGCTTAAGTATCACCAGTTTATACGATAAGCAGTAAGCTCTAACATGGTAAACTAAGCTAATAGTGTTAGTTATAGATAGTAAACACAATGGTTGTACTTTGATTAAGCTAACAACAACAATTAAGTAACTGTGTTAGATAGAGATCATAAGCGAAGACGTAATCAGTAACATAAGGTAATTACAAGCATGTACAGATTAAGTGGTTCGATTCCACTTATTGAATAGAGTTGTAACCATTATGCTTGATATTGTAGTTACATGGTATCAGTGTTGTACTTGTAAGATGTAAGCTACAGGCCTATGCTTCTCATGAATATGGAGAACTAATGGTTATAGCACTCAAATGGACTAAGTAATACGGATAAACAATAGAAGTAATGGCAATCAATATGAAGCTCATATCGTGTTGCTATTATGCTTACTTAGTATACTTGTTGCTTTATCACTATGATCCTTACTGAATCTATTAGGGGAATAACATGGTATAAAAAAATGTAATACTGTGTTTCATGCTTAGTTAGCTCTATTATCACCATTACTATCACTATCTGTGTTCACATGATGTAAGTATAAGTAGTGAGCTAATCAAGTGAGTATTTATTACACATTCATTACGGATAAAGAGCTTAGTTATAACAAGAGCTTAATACGAGTAATAGTTGTACTTATAGATAAGCAAGAGATCAATTACAGTCATGTTCTTACACCGGTATTAGTATCATTACTGGTCAGCTTTAATGGTAATGTAACCTAATCAAATAGGATAACACATGTATTATGATTACTAAGCCCATTGCTCTTGTAAGATGCCAAAGCTTACTAGGTACTTTTCATAAGGGTTTACTTACACTAAGCAGCTTGTAACTATTATGGAAAGTTCTATTACACCCAATGTGATAAGCTAACAGAAGTAGTTATGTTTTACATGCTATGATTACCATTACAGTGGAATAGCAATATCCAATGATTACAGTAACATAACCTTTGCATAACTATGGTGATCTTAACCTTATGAAGCTAATTTTAATACAGTTAAACCGTGCTTAAGCTATAATAATATCAGTACTCATTTGATTAGGGAGCAAATATGATCATCTAGTAATTTCAAACTACTTCTGAATAGTTGAGCTATACGTATCTTACACTTACTAAGCTTAATGGTAATACTACCTCTACTGTAACTAGCTTTATTACATAGATTGAACTCCATTATTCCTGTATACGTATTCGATTCAACTACATGGTTAAGTAAGCAGTGATTACAAGCTGAAGACATTGTACTCACACTGATTATATAGAGTACTATAGATACCATGTTTGTGTCCCAACTAACAAGTCTTACTCATTAAGATGCTAATAAGTTCAGCTAATGGCTAGTTTGCGTCCCCCGTCAACCACTTTATTTACATAACTAACAACTTTATTCTTACGTTCGTATAAATAGGTTTACTATTGATTATGGATTACGATTTCTTGTTAGGATATAGTTGGTTGTATGCTATGATAGCGGTGGTTTCACTAACTATAGTATTTTCCCCAGTATGTATCCATCGGTCTCTACAGACATGAATTTCCACAGCATTCTTTTAAGAAGTCCTCGGTCTTATGAATAGATGTTATTCAGATGTTATATGCTTCAGAAGCAGCTCTCCACGCGTGAAGCCACTCTCCACCCGTCAAACGCTCATATTATAATTATAATTAGAATTTTTAAATATAATATCTATTATAAAAAAAAGTTTATATATATTTGAATGAATATATTACGTAGTTAATCAATATTTCTATTGAATGTAAATTTGTGTTATGAATATATAATTTCGATATTCTCAACAGAGTTATACTCAGAGTCGTACTTCCTATAAACACATGGTCTACTGGACCCCAAATTTTTGTTGATTATATAAGAAGCGCCATTATTCACAAAGATTTAGTGTTGGAAAAGTGGCAGGGATCGGTTTAAGGAAGGCAAACAAGTTGTTCATGAGTAGTGTAGCCATTATCGGTTTCCTTGTGAGCAACCCAATGTCACTGTGTTTTCTGGTTATTTTATTAGCTCACTCCTTGTTTTCTAGTTATTTTATTAGCTCTCAACAGTTTCCGTCACCCTCCCTCTCTGCCCAAACGACACACTGAAATGTTTAGGCGAGGCCAAATAGTATGCTAACTGCCACGTAGCGCTGCTGTTACTCTGCCGCTTGGGGTGTTGCAGCTGCTGGTACTCAAGGTTTGCGTTTTCTATAGAATTCTATCTCGTCCCATGCTTTTTTCCGGCCCGAGATCATATCTAGTCATGGGTTAGGCCACTTGTTTCAATGGTATGCAGAAATGTTCGCAGAATCCCCCACGCAAACCATTCTGGTCGAGCGACTAGGAGCGGTTCGGACAGTTGTGACGGTGAATCCTGAGAATATTATGTATATACTGAAGACCCAATTCTACAATTATCTAAAGGGGAAGCCCTTTACGGCCATTCTGCACGATCTGTTGGGGAAGGGGATCATTAATTCCGATGGGAATGCCTGGAAATTGCAGCGCAAGGTTTCCAGCTACGAGTTCAACACTTGCTCTCTACGGGAATTTGTTCTACGAGTCGTCAAAGAGGTCACAGATCGAATCCTACCAATTCTTGATGAGGCCAGCCAGACGGGCAGAGGATTGGATTTTCAGGACATTTTGCAGTGTTTCGTGTTTGATAATATATGCAAAGTTGCCTTTCTGTTTCGGAGTTCACGCAGGCTTTCGATGTAGCAACCGAGCTCAGTGCTCAGCGCTCCACTGCACCGATCTCGTTGGCGTGGAATATAAATAGGATGCTCAACACTGGGTCGGAAAAACGCTTCCGCTGCACAGTAAAATCTGTGCACGAGTTCGCCATGGATGTCATTCAGCAGCAGAGGCGGGAAATGAGCAGCACCGGTCCCTGTAAAAGGAAAGATGAGCCAGGAAGTTTACCTTGTTTCTTGCTTGGAAGAAGCTGCTCAGTTCCCACAGTGGACTTTGACTGGCATCCAGTTTGGCCTTGCATCGTCTAGAAAAATAGTAAGTAGCATGAACAAAATAGAGAAGAAATCTGGTCCTTGTTTAAATTTCTTCTGTCTTCTTTTGTTGCTTGCTTTGCATAGGGGTAAACAGATGAAACGATAGCTTATAGATCAACCCTGCGACTAAAGTTGCTTTAGCCTTTGCTGTTTACTTGTATGCTTCCCTTGCTCTTGCTCCTGCCTTAAATGGTTCCTTTTACCCCATACCAAGCTGCGACAGATACATTTAATGGTTATAAGTCAACAACTTAACCTGCTACCTTAGCTTCTGCAAAAGAGAGAGCACTTAACCCCTTTATTTCATTCTGATTCATGGCTAACAGCGTTGTTTTATTAAAAAAGAATTGAGATATAATATAGATATATATAGAATGTGTTATAAACAAGTAAGCTTCGAACATGAGTGAAAAGAGACAATAATGCACACTGCCGGGACATGAATGAACGAAAGCACATTCAAATATGGATTTTGTAATTTTTTAATTTGATATTAATTAAATAATTTTTTTTTAAGAAATTATATAACAGAAATTTTTAATTCACCTGTTTCAAATTAACAAGTTTAATTCATCGAAGATAAGCAAAAACTTAAAAAGAATACAATATATTATAATATCCTAATATAAACAATGAAATATATTAGACTTATATTTATTCCTGATAAATTACAGAGTTTATGCTTTTACATCCTGTCTGAAATAAAATTATGCGGGTGCGGACTCACCTAAATAGAGAAATTCCTTGATAAGTTAAATAATCTTGTTTTTTCAAAATACTTTCCAAAATCCTTGAAGATACTAGATGTTTCAGAATACTTTCCAAAGATGTCTGATCGTTTTGCTGCTATTTTGTTCGACTTAATCAGAGTCTGATCGTCTTTCTGCTATTTTGTTTGGCTTAATCAGAGTCTTTGGCTTTACAAACCAGCGCAATGGCCCATAACCAGAGCCGATGTTTTTGGACTGTTCAGACTGGAAATAGTAGACGCTATAGATGGCGTCTCCTCAGAAATTTTTCATCCAGGAAATAAGGGATGCGGGCGCAAGATTAATGGAAAGGAGAAAAGGGAGGACTTCAACAGAACTAAGCCGGAGCAGTTGGAAGTGCATGACATAGCGCTGTCAACTGTCAACTTTTGAATGTATGACACTTGTTTATATGCCATACAATTGTTTAAATGTAAACGAAATGGTGGCAGGCGTACATGCAAGTGGTGGTGTACATGCAATGTGATAATATAGTTACTACCAACATGCGCCAATATGCTCAAACCCTCAAACCTGCTAATACGCTCAAACAATCGTGCAAATAATTCAAACTAATGTTAACATTAATACACGAACTCTTTGACTGCCACTAATAATAAACAGGTTTAAAACAAAATAAACCTATTGTCCAGCCTCTTCCACCTCAGGAAGAGGCCAAATAAGATGGCGCTTTTGAAGACGTTGGTTACCCAGCAATGGCAAACACCATCACATTTGGAAACTTTGCTCACCCTCCAATAATCACCATAAATTAATAACATAGCGGTTTAAATTAATTCTATCTCAGCACATTTGGATTACTATAGTCCCTGGCCATTGCCAGATGGCAGGGACTAATTAACGAAAGGTACACTATTTGATGTAAAACATCAGTTAACATGAACGATACTAAAATGTCCCTTGGAAGCTGACATAGATGTAACAGATTTTATGCAGAAAATTAAATTGGAAACTTATTAAAAAATACCCTTGTATGACTAATGTTCCTGATTTCAAAAGGGTGTAAACAACATTGCTAGAACTACTGATCAATGCATTCGTGGCATTATAACAACCCAAAAGTCCACAGTGTTACCAGCAACTTAAACAACTCTCCCATAATTAGATTATGGTATATTTAGGCCGATAGGCCTTCTTTTGAATCAATTAATCGTCTACATTTTCATTTTCAGATTGACATCTGGCAGATGATTTTTTATATAGATCATAACATGACATCTGTCCAATTACTGATATTTTATATCATGATGACATCTGTCAAATTACCCTTCCTGTTACCCTTGCCGCTTGCGAGGGTCGATCTCTGCAGTTGGAAATCCGTTAAGTGTTCTTCGGCGAACTACTCGTGTTGTTTACCATCTGGATGCGCTTGTGAGGGTCGATCCCTGCACTTGGAAATTAGTTAATTGTTCTTCGGCGGACGACTCGGGTTGTTTTCCATCTAGATGCTTCCTCAATTATTTGCCTATGCACTAAATTTTCCAATGCCTAAGTTCCTTCAATCGTAGAGAAAGGTCATGGCCATGGCCTAGATGGCTGCAGTGGCTTTAGTCATACATGTTTTCTTGAGCTGCTTCTTTATTTTGAAGTTGGGACGGGCTTTCCCGGGAGAAGCCATAACTGTCAACCTTGCATGAGTGATAGTTGATGCAAGGCAACTGATATATATAATGTTTGCTGCCTTTCCTGGTTCATCCAGTCATGCTTGGCATTCCAGGATTTGCCTGCTACCTTGGCTTCCGCTGTGATGCTATTTCTTCAATCATTTATTGCTATGCTCTTTGGTTTTACTTTTAGTTTGTTCATATCTTAGCAAAAGTACTCGCTCTCATCATGTACTCTTAAATTGGCAACATAGAGTTCTGGTATTTTATGGTACAATAATTTACAAAATCAATGTATGTATATAATATTCTTTATCGGTACATCAATCTTACAGAGTATAGTAATTATCTTACTGGCAACCATTATGCCTTTGCAGTATGAATTTGAACGGATGAGAAATGATGATAGCCCTTCGATTCAATGCTGCTATCAGGTCTGTTAGCATTGTTGGGTGGTCCCAGTTCTTCCCTATGATAGTCTGATTGAACTGAATAAAATCATTTGAGTGGTGCCCAAAAACTAGAGTATGACTATCTATCTCTCTCTGTATTGGGTGTGTTGTGCTGCAGTGTGAGAGTATGGAATGAACTTGGAGCTAGGTGCCCAAATGCTGGACAGTTTGCAGTAGCGGTGGCGACCTTGAATGATGGATGACTTCACCAATATTGCAGAATGTGAGGAATATTTCAAGTTCATTCACAATACATAGAAGTTTTGGCCAATGTGAACTTTCTACAGCAGAAACCTGAGATAGTGTTTGTAGCTAATCGAAAGTCAAATAAGCAAGCAAAGGATCTTATGGAAGATGGCAACACTGACGACAAAATTTTCAAAACCCTAATGAGGTTTCTGGTAGATTATAGAAAGTCCTCAGAATGTGTGGGTATACTGTCTGCAACATCACAATATCAAAGAGGTTTGAAATTTTTGTGTAAAGTTTAAACTACAACCTGGTGATGTATCAGACATGGAGAAGCATTTTATATGCGCCATAAAACTGTTATGGAAACTGACAGTGGTGTCATTGATCAATATAATCGTTAAGTTGTCTCCTAGGTGTGAGACAAATGCATTAAAAACATACTCTGAGGCAATTACACCTGAAGGAGATTATTTTTCCCCGAAGCAACCACAAAATTGATGAAAGGGATAATCAACAAGGACATTATGCTTAGCTTAAATATACAAATTGTTTTTTTACCAAGGTGCCCCAGGGAGTTAGTTTTGCACTCTCTCCTTTTAGATAACTAATTAAAAAGAGTCGTATTTACAATTTAGTAGAGGTGTGTTTCATCATCTAAGAAGGTTCGATTCTCTCTGCATATTAAGATTTTCAAGGGAGCCGGTTGTCTAGTCAATTTAACGTCTTAAATTCCTCTACATAAATTATCAATCCGGGTATCGTAAACTGATGAAGTGTGGTGCACTATATGTGCTTATTTAACCTTTCTCTTACTTCGTTGTTTTATAGTTTATGTTTGTTTTTGGGGTTTTGTTCTTGTTGGTTTTCTAAAGTGTTTAATGCAAATGGAAATCCTATTCTAAGGTCTTAAGACTACTTTTAAAGGACAAGTATGGATAAAGATTTCAAGACAAGGCCTATGTCCCTAATGGTAACTTCCAAAACTTAGCACTTCAAAAGAACTTAAAACATGTTATTGATGGAGTTAGTATTTAAACAAAAGTGTGAATATACAACTAGTTCAATCAAAATAAAATGCAATAACCAAACAATGAGCTAATGACTATGAGACCCAGTATCCTTGCTGCTTCAGCAAAAGGACAAGATGATTCTATCATGCCATTAGTTCAATCAAAATAAAATGCAATAACCAAACAATGAGCTAGTGACTATGAGACCCAGTATCCTTGCTGCTTCAGCAAAAGGACAATATGATTCTATCATGTCATTCATTAGTCATTAAAAGGCTATGTGCATCACTAATCTACAATCAACTTGAAAGCAATTTATGTACAGCTAATATACATGAGAAAAATGTAAAACAATAGTAATCAAAACAACTTTGTTATGTACAGCTAATATACATGAGAAAAATAAAATGCAAAATTAAATGACAACTATACAAGGCAGGGGCCCTCTACCGCCTATGAAATCAAAGCAAAATTAAACACACTTGCATGAATTAAAATTGCATGAATGAAAAATCTAATCTATCAAACTTGAAAGCAATAAAATAACATAATGAAATCAAAGCAATATTTACAAAATGAAATCTACTCTACCTTACATTCTACAAAGCAATATTTACAAAATGAAATCTACTCTACCTTACATTCTAATATGCTTCATGACATCTACTTCACATCTCCTTCCATGTTGAGAACATCAAAGCTTTATTCAATTTCTTCAAAAGTACAAAGTACAACAAAGTTCTCCAAAGCTTTCAAAAGCCATCAAGGAAGAACTACAAACTTAAGAACTAGGGACTAAAAAACTAACAAATGAAGGAGAGAGATCTCCTATTTATACAAAAAGATGAGAAGCCATCTCATTAATGAGAGTCCATGAATCTCTCCCTCTACCTCTAGAGTCCTAATCAAAATAGGAACTGATAAGACACATGTCTTCTTAGAGTTACAATACAATTAGGAGATGTGACACATATCCTCATGATCCCATGATTCTTTCTAACCAAATTCGAATTTTGCCTTAGAGTGCCACATAAGGGTCTTCTAGAAGTCTCCTTTCAACCTACACATGTCAACAACCTCAACCCATTTGTTAGGTATAAGCATATGCACATTATTTTCTAATGTTTAACCACAAATTCACTTAAAAGGCTTAGAAATAATAAAGATTGGAAAAACATAAAGGTGGCCCAATGATAATGAAAGTGGGATGAATGTGGTGACATAGTAGTGAAATGGAGGTGATATAATGGACATAATAATGAAAGTGTAATGGAAATGAATGACATTTTCAAGACTCAACATACCCCCCAAATGAAGCTATTGCATGTCCTCATGCAATATATATTACATTAACTCTTTTGATCCTTGAGCTTTGGCTTAACTTTGCATGATATCATTTGATAACTTCATATTTCTACAAAGTGTTTCACTTGAATTGCAACATGGTTGGTTCTTGTGTTACAAACATTTTTTTTTTTTTTGCCTTCTATTTTGATCTTTGAACTTTGCATAATGATATTTTGATTATTGTTGCAAAGTATATCTTTATTGGATTGCATGATGGTTGGTTCTTGTGTGTTAACCATGATTTTGTTTGTATCCAATTTATCCTTTAAGCACTTTTTCAAAAGCCATTGTATGCTCATAATAGCAATGTAATAATTAATATATGTTGGAAGTATGTGAGCTCCTGAATATGATATGGACATGGAAAGATATGAATATTAATGTATTCCCCCCCCAACTGATGGTATTGGCAATTTTATGAGGAAGAGAAATGTTTTTCCAACAATTATCATTCTAGCTTTTTATGGAATTCTATGGTAAAAAGTTAGAAAATGACGTACCTTCACATACCCTTTGGAATGGATGAGTTGTATGTGTGGTGGCTGAAAAATTCTGATTATATTCTTCTTCAAGTGGCTGAACAAGAGGAGTCATGGATAGAGAGATAATATGACTTTTTATTGCTTCTACTAAAACTTACTGAATCTGCTCCAAAATGCTGAAAATAATAGTCTTCATGTCTTCAAAACTCATTGGCACAATTCCTACTATGTGAAAAGATGTTCTGATGTCGAACATAGTAGGAAATTATTGGCTTAGTGGCCATTAATGGATGCCACTAGTCAACACGAGAACTCTCACCATTGATGACAATGAGAGTCAAGATGCCCAAACACATCTTGCTAGGTACGAATGAATTTGCTGAAGTCGAGTCACCTAGAAGATCTGACGAACAAGGGACATTAATGTATTCCCATTGTTTGTCAGCATGAGGACTTGCCATTAAGGCATGCAAGCCTCAAGGTGTTTTTACAAAGAACTTAGACTCAAAGGACTATGGACTCAATAATTTGCATTGAACCAGGGCTTATTTGCGGAATGAAAATGACAAGGAATGGAAGATGAAAATGGAAAATGGCAATGGCAATAAGCATGTGAATGAGCCTCTTGCTTTTATTTGTGGGTTATGAATGGACAAAAAGAGATGGAAAGTGTATGTGAATGAAAATGGAAAATATGGAGGAAAATGAGATGAATGGTTTATTACGAGGTATGGATGTGATGGATGGATATGATGGAGACAATAGTATCTGAAAGTTTTTCAAGTGTTTGGATCTGATTTTGCATCAACATATTTCCTCTTTGTTGTTGATCATCCTCTTATGAAACAAATTGGTCTCTTAGAGAGACACCATTCTCTTGTAGTCAGTTGTCCTTCCTCCTGGAACCTGCAAAAAAACTAATACTTCTTCTGCAATGGAATGTAAGATTATCAAAGGAGAGAGGTGATCAATCTCTCTAGTTATGATATTTACTCACAAAACAAAGAATTTGTATTAATGAAACAAGTTCTCAAAGGAAAAATCAAAAGAATTTATACCTGCCTTGAAATTGGTGCCCAAGTTGAATGTTGCTTCTTTCCAGCAATTTATTTCATTATTTACCATTTCAAACTCTAATGATAGATTTCTCATTGTATAAATCTTGTTGAGATCTTTCCAATGCTAGTTAAATCATCAAAATCTGATTTTGTATGAGAAAGATAGGCTGATTTGAACAATGAGGTTTTTCTGGCTGCGGAATTGGAGAACAGCTGTGGAATTGGACTTTAGCTGCGAAATGTGCACAGTTTTGTAGCTAAAAATCTTGGATACAAAGTTAGCCATTCATTTTTCATCATCAATCCAAAATTAATCAATACCTTCAGAAAAGTGATAAAATAACTTGTTCATTTCATTGATTCAAAATTATTATTTTTTTCTTGACATGCAGCGACTCAGTGTGGCGACTCAGTGTGGCGAATTTGTGATAACACTCAACTTGACTTCCCTTTGACCGGGGTCTTTTTCATCAAATTTGACCGAATGAATAGGACACCATCCATGTACTGACGTTCCCCTAGCTACCCATGTGGCTTGTTTTGCTTGATGACACCTGCAACCTAGAGTTTAACAGAACAGCTGCGGAAAGTTGGGCTAGCTGCAGAAAGTTGTGCTAGTTGCGGAAAGTGGCTAAAACAGTCGATCATCAATTTTGAAATTTTTTTTTTTCATTGTCTGCATGTAGGAACTCTGTGAATGGAGCAAAACAATTTTATTGATGAATTTATAGTTGATGAACAGCCTATAACCATGATCATAACTATTTGGCCCTTTCATAGACTTAAGCCCTTCCGGTTCTGCCCTTAGTAACCGACCCATCCTTTACTCTGTTTAAAATTCAATCTGGAATTCAACTGCGTCTGAAGGTTTAACAGAGGTAAGACGGTTATGTTGTAAGGTTGATGGAAGAACAATGGCTGAAAATGGAAGATGGATACGGGAGTGTTCAAGAACTGTAAACGGAAACAGAGGATGAGCAGCCAAGATGAATTCACAAGAAGATACAAATGCATGCGAGAGTAGTAAAAAAGTTCACAAGAAGATACAAATGCATGCGTAAACATTGTCTTCCCTATTCCATTTTCTCCCAACATTTAACCGGTAGTAACGAAACATGTACAGATGGGTGGCAGCGACTTCATGGGATTTAATGACAGAGAGTCGTGTTCAATTGGAATACGTCTCTAAACAGGTTTGAGTTTAATAAGATGGAAGGCATGTAATCGGGTTTTAGATGCCAGCATGCAGTTGATTCCCAATTAGAATTCCTTTCCTCAGGCACGCGGAATTGAATCACGCATTCAAACTACCAGTTAATCAATTCAAATCTATTTTTTTTTCACGCGGCGGCAAAAAAGAGGCCCAAAGAACCGAATATTTCTCCCAAACCACCACAAATTTCTTCAAATGGTTTCTGGGTTATCTAATCAACCCACCTGGAAAAAAACCCATGTTTTAGTTTTTCTAAATTCGTCTCTGTTTGGTCAAATCGAACGTTTGAAGTTTGACGTTTTTTCTGTTGTTTACGCATTTTTCCTGAGTTAACAATTCTCTGTTCTGCATTCTTTCTGAGTTGATGTTTTTATTGCTGCATTCGTTTTTCTTGTTTTATCTACTGTTCTGTAGGTGTATTACACAGGTTCAACAATTACAAGAATTATCATCAATTATTGCTTCCTGAATCTCAGGTTCAGCCACAACATATTGTTTCAATAACCGATTGCCAGATGCCCGAGATACAGCAAGAACACCTCCTACTCTCCATGTTCCAGCCCACATAACATTGCCCCCGGCTTGCTCAATACGTTCTCGTTCATCAACCCTGTTAGGCTTGTGATCTTTAGACAGAGGGATAGAGTTGAAGAATTGGGGCGACTGATAGGAGGAGCAGGAACAGGCTTTATCTCTGCAACCATCACAGGTCACCCGATCACTTACCCTCACAATTGGTATATGAATAATGAAATCCTTCTGAGATGAATGTAGTTGCTGATTTGAAGGCATTCATTGAAGAGGGAGGGTAGCTACAGAAATTTCCAATCCAACCATAGGAAACACACACTAATGAAGGATACATTATTTGAAGAATCGTGAAGCCATTTCATAAAGAAAAGTGGGAGTGCAGACATCTATAAGTTGAACCTTTAGAATCCTTGTCTTTTTTTGTCCATTAGCCCTTACTCAATTGCTCCTTATTGATGTTTGTAGATGCTCCATGTACATGTCTTCATAGCATATGCTTAGTCATACCTGCATTTTCATTTTATTTCACTAACATCTTGACTGTAAATTTGAAAAACAGAGTGGTGGCTGCGGAAACTGTTTCTGGCTGCGGAAACTGATTCCAGCTGCGGAAACTGATTCTAGCTGCGGAAACTTGGCACAGCAACCATTTAGCTAAATAGAGATAGTTAGGCAATCTTAATGGAAATGATCATGGGGAAATAACTTTTATTGATGAAATGGATGGTATGGAGTGAAAATGGAAATGAAATGAAGTTTATTTTGTCTCTTCTTCTTCTTCTTTTTTCTTGAATCAATTGAAGTGATGAAGTTTATTTTGTCTCCTATTTTTTTTTTTTTACATAATAATTCTTTTTCTGATCCTCCAGATCACACAAAGTGCAAGAGGAGAGCATACTCAAGAATCATTAACTTTTTTTTTTTTTTTTTTTACATAACAATCATTTTTCTGATCCTCCAGATCACACAAAGTGCAGGAGGAGAGCATACTCAAGAATTGTTAATTTTTTTTTTAGATGTAAGAAATAAGGTCTCCTAATTACACTTCCCCGACAACGACGCCAAAATGTCTAGTCAATTTAACGTCTTAAATTGCTCTACATAAATTATCAATCCGGGTATCATAAACTGATGAAGTGTGGTGCAGTATATGTGCTTAGTTAACCTTTCTCTTACTTCGTTGTTTTATAGTTTATGTTTGTTTTTGGGGTTTTGTTCTTGTTGGTTTTCTAAAATGTTTAATGCAAATGGAAATCCTATTCTAAGGTCTTAAGAATACTTTTAAAGGACAAGTATGGATAAAGATTTCAAGGCAAGGCCTATGTCCCTAATGGTAACTTCCAAAACTTAGCACTTCAAAAGAACTTAAAACATGTTATTGATGGAGTTAGTATTTAAACAAAAGTGTGAATATACAACTAGTTCAATCAAAATAAAATGCAATAACCAAACAATGAGCTAATGACTATGAGACACAGTATCCTTGCTGCTTCAGCAAAAGGACAAGATGATTCTATCATGTCATTAGTTCAATCAAAATAAAATGCAATAACCAAACAATGAGCTAGTGACTATGAGACCCAGTATCCTTGTTGCTTCGACAAAAGGACAAGATGATTCTATCATGTCATTCATTAGTCATTAAAAGGCTATGTGCATCACTAATCTACAATCAACTTGAAAGCAATTTATGTACAGCTAATATACATGAGAAAAATGTAAAACAACAGTAATCAAAACAACTTTGTTATGTACAGCTAATAAACATGAGAAAAATAAAATACAAAATTAAATGACAACTATACAAAGTAGGGGCCCTCTACCGCCTATGAAATCAAAGCAAAATTAAACACACTTGCATGAATTAAAATTGCATGAATGAAAAATCTAATCTATCAAACTTGAAAGCAATCAAATAACATAATGAAATCAAAGCAATATTTACAAAATGAAATCTACTCTACCTTACATTCTACAAAGCAATATTTACAAAATGAAATCTACTCTACCTTACATTCTACAAAGCAATATTTACAAAATGAAATCTACTCTACCTTACATTCTAATATGCTTCATGACATCTACTTCACATCTCCTTCCATGTTGAGAACATCAAAGCTTTATTCAATTTCTTCAAAAGTACAAAGTACAACAAAGTTCTCCAAAGCTTTCAAAAGCCATCAAGGAAGAACTACAAACTTAAGAACTAGGGACTAAAAAACTAACAAATGAAGGAGAGAGATCTCCTATTTATACAAAAAGATGAGAAGTCATCTCATTAATGAGAGTCCATGAATCTCTCCCTCTACCTCTAGAGTCCTAATCAAAATAGGAACTGATAAGACACATGTATTCTTAGAGTTACAATACAATTAGGAGATGTGACACATATCCTCATGATCCCATGATTCTTTCTAACCAAATTCGAATTTGGCCTTAGAGTGCCACATAAGGGTCTTCTAGAAGTCTCCTTTCAACCTACACATGTCAACAACCTCAACCCATTTGTTAGGTATAAGCATATGCACATTATTTTCTAATGTTTAACCACAAATTCACTTAAAAGGCTTAGAAATAATAAAGATTGGAAAAACTTAAAGGTGGCCCAATGATAATGAAAGTGGGATGAATGTGGTGACATAGTAGTGAAATGGAGGTGAAATGGAGGTGATATAATGGACATAATAATGAAAGTGTAATGGAAATGAATGACATTTTCAAGACTCAACACCGGTTAGGGTAGATTTCGATGGCTGTACTATTATGGTTTAAAGGTTTGGTTTGGTTTGAATCAGCTGGGTGGCAAAATCTTAAAGCATACACTTCCAAATCTCATATTAATCTAAATTTCAATTTTATATTTATCATGTATTACGAAGTATAAAAAAAATTGTTGTCCAAGTTATATGAATATCGATTTTCATTTTAAACAAGAGAAGTTGCATGGCAACAAGTCCCTGCCATGAGCGAGCTTGAAGAAAAGAAACACCACCAAAAAGGTAAAGTAACTAAAGCAACACCAGCCCTAACCTTGATGGGTTGAAAGTCTGGTGGGAACGTCCTCTGGGCAGGTGTCCAATCCAAATTCGTGTGCCTAAAAATTGATTCATAGCGTTTCTTATTTTCCATAAGAGATCTCAGGCCATTCCCATGCAGGTGACAGTAGCATTGACATTGGTAATTTGTAGTGCAACAGTTTCAGTCTACTAGGTACAAAATTATACATACATATAACCTGTCATTTTTGCAAATGCTGGCGTAGTCACTCCCGTCCCTAGCCAACAGTCGACCCAGCTATTTGATCACTCGATACGATGATTGCCCTCTGCAATTTCAATAAATAAGGAAATGCTAGCATAACAGACTCAAATAGGAGACGCAATTTTTTTTAGACAATCTGTGGAAGAACCAGCATGTTTTCCAGCAAAATAAAAACCATAAGCAAACTAGCCAACATGAGGGCCATGACGAAAAAATATAAAAATCCTTAGCCTCGTTCTTCTCTTTCGGAGCCTCCATAGGCCTAATGATTGGCATCAGTAGGACCAGTGATCACTACAAAAGTGGGGAGAGTAGCAGCCCTATGATTAACCCTCTACCTCTAAGGATATTCTTGACTCAAGTCACAATTATTCCACCATGGTCCCTGTGCATTGATGGTTTCTACCTATGTATGATGAGCAGCCTATCAACAATTTTTTGGGAATTTTGCCATTGAATGCACAAAAATAGGTCAATATCACATTGGACCTTAAACACAACAAAACAGGAGGGTAAAAATGCATGAAAATCACAGTGAAAGAATGCCTAAGCTTTTCAACTTACCTGCTCAGTCTTGTTGGATCTAGGGAAGCCAAAATATGGCATCAACATTGTTCATTGAGCTTCAACTTTCATATGACTATTAGCAATGGCAAGAAGATGATCAGAATTGTTACTGTAGAAAACAACTGAATCACAATCTGTGGAAGAACCAACAAGTTTTCCAACAAAATAAAAACCATAAGTGAACTAGCCAACATGAAGGCCATGACAAGAAAAATATAAAAATTCTTAGTCTCGTTCTTCTCTTTCGGAGCCTCCATAGGCCTAATTATTCGCATCAGTAGGACCAATGAGCACTACAGAAGTGGGGAGAGTAGCAGCCCTATGACTAACCATCTACCTCTAGGGAAATTCTTGACACAAGTCACAATTATTCCAGTATTCACAAATATCATGGAGCTTCCTCTGATGCATTGATACATGTACATCTGCCACATGGCAGGCATTTGGATACGATAGATTAGAAACAGTAGAGAGTGGGAAGAGGAGGATTGATTGGAAGATGAGATCTACTTGAGGTTGCTTGTTGTCATGTGCATAGGTATTTTCGAGATTGTCATGGCTATAAAAAGCTTCTCCCCCAGTACACAAACAACCCTTGAAGATTTCATTTGCAAAGTGCTTCATGGGTACTTTTCAGTGCATGTCTGACTTTCTAGAAGAGAAAAGTCAATAGCTAATTGCACTTACCATGTAAATTCACCAGAAATCAGATACATGTGAAAGATATGCCAAGCAACCTCTACGAATTGATAAATCCAACTCTGTTGAATATTCTATTTCTCAAGAAGAAGGTGCAATATTCTACCCTATCAACAGTTTTTTGGGAATCATATTTTTCCATTGAATGCACAACGATAGGTCAATATCACATTGGACCTTGAACACAACATTGGACCTTAAACACAGCAAAACAGGAGGGTAAAAATGCATGAAAAGCACAGTGAAAGAAGGCCTAAGCACCTCAACTTACCTGCTCAGTCTTGTTGGATCTAGGGAAGCCAAAATATGGCATCAACATTATTCATTGAGCTTCACCTTTTGTATGACTATCAGCAATGGCAAGAAGATGATCAAAATTATTACTGCAGCAAACAACTGAATCACAATCTATGGAAGAACCAGCAAGTTTTCCAGCAAAATAAAAACCATAAGCAAACCAGCCAACACGAGGGCCATGAAAAGAAAAATATAAAAATTCTTAGTCTCATTCTTCATGGATCTTCCTCCGATGCATTGATACAAGTACATCTGCCACATGGCAGGCTTTGCAACTCTACTAGTGACAGAAAGCCAAATCATGAGATATCCAGTAAGGTTCATCGCGGAACCCATAGTGAGAACCACCATGGTCCCTATGCATTGATGGCTTGTACCTATGTATGATGAGTTACTTATGGATTTTATACTCAGATAGAGAGAGGAAGAGGATAAGCAGGAAGGGAATCTATTCTTAACTTAGATGATGGAGATCAATAGTATGTTAAAGCTTGGATAGGGATTTCTTATTTTTATAGCTTGGCATGGATACGATAGATTAGAAACAACAAAGAGCGGGCAGAGGAGGATTGATTGGAAGATGAGATCTACTTGAGGTTGCTTGTTGTCATGTGCATAGGTATTTTCGAGATTGTCATGGCTATAAAAATATTCTCCCCTAGCGCAAAAACAACCTTTGAAGATTTCATTTGCAAAGTGCTTCATGGGTACTTTTCAGTGCATGTCTGACTCGCTAGAAGAGACAAGTCAACAACTAATTTCACTTACCATGTAAAATCACTAGAAATCAGATACATGTGAAAGATCTACCAAGCAACCTATACGAATTGATAACTCCAACTCTGATGAATATTCTATTTGTCAAGAAGAAGGTGCAATATTCTACAAGTAATGGAAAAATAGACTACAATGGAAGGCCTAAGAAATCAAGAAATCAAGTAGGTCAGTCACATTTATAAATTTCAACAAACTAATTTTCTTCTATTTTGCAAATCTATTTGATCCTGTAAGCTAGAATACATGTAGTCATTATCGAAAAATCACATGAAAATCTATTGAATGTTTGCATAAGCCTCAGTATTTAATACCCTGTAGACATCTTTTACTGTGGAATATAGTTCAACATGTCCAGAAACTTCTCCGAGTAGGAATGCAGTTGGATCATGTACTGCAAAAAGGGTGAATGCCAAAAGAATCTATACAAATCAGTCAGCGAGAAATGTTTATAATAATATGCAGAGAAGAATGATATTGATTTTAAATTCAATAAATATGGAAAGAAGACTTATACAAGACATTTGAGATTGAGAAAATAACACATTTGATACATATACTTAATCATTTCTTGGTGAGAGTAAATGGATGAAGATCTTTCACAGCAAACGAAAAGAAATGGATAGTGCAATCATCTGGTGTACATATCCTAGACCAACCCAACCTACATTAAGCCTATAGCTTCAAGTCTAGACAACTTTGAAAGGAAAAATTACCAAGCTTTCCAGTATCCATGATAAAATCAGAGGAATGATGGAGGTTGGTTTTTTACTCAGCTTTATGAGAAATGATTTCATGGAAATGACTTGGCTAATACTGAACTCACATAGTCAGTCCTATTTTTTGATAAATGCATCATACATTACTTCATGGAACAGAGAGAGCTACAAAAATCTAGCAACAGTGTTACAAGAAAATTCCCATCCTAAAAAAAATCCAGAAATGCAAGTATATAAGCGCAATAGGAAGGAACTAAACATCTTTACAGAAAAACTGAACTTGGCTTTACAAACCAAAGTCAATTCCCGCTTAAAAGGTCTCAATTCCCATAAGATAAGAGGGGATGGTTCTATCACAACCATTTCAACAGGATATTCTTCCTCCACAAATTAAGATTTTAATAGAACAACAATCACTCGAAGTATTTAACTTGAAACAGTCATCACAACTATCTCCTATTTACACTCTGGCAGTAGGTTCTTTGGGTGCACCAAGTGTCTCCAACTAAATGGGCTAAATGGAAATGGAAATTGGAAAGCTTGGGATGCTTTAAACCTTTCCATACGAGTCAAAAAATCTCCATCAACAAACTCTGCAGTGGATGCAACATATCCTTACAATCAGTCAAGCAACTCAAGGCCTCCTTGCTATGAGGGACTACTTTACAAACTAAGGGCCCTTAGTTCTTATTGGGCTGCTCAGAACTGAATTCAACAGCTAGGATCTCCTAGACTTGCAGTTAAGAGATTGCATGATTTGAAAAGATTCTCATCCATGATGGGAGTTGGACGCCCATTCCATAGACATTATCGACCCACAATGCCCAAAGGGTCTATAAGGCATCAGCCCTACAAAACTTCAAAACATGAAGATTAGCATGAGGTAAGAGCAAATACCTTAAATATATAATGCCTTGCATGCATTAAATTTATTACCTTTCCAATTGTTTAACATGGACCTATATTAGTGTGTCTTAGATTATTAGTGTGCGTGCGTGCATAAATGCCACATAAAAACAATCTAAAAGAAAGACACTTTCACCAATGATAATGAATTTTAGGAAAATATGACTGTACAGGCTACTATTAGTGTGCGTGCGCAGATAGAATGTGACATAAAACTATCTAAAAGAAAGACAACTTCACCAATGATGATGAATTCTAAGAAAATATGACTGTACAGGCTCAGAAAAACAATGCAGAACATATGCACAAGAAGCTAGTAAAATCAGATAAAATTCTATACATACCTGTTTAGAGGCTTGTCTTAGACAGTGTTCAAGAGCCCATAATCTTTTTTTCCTTTCCGAAAATTCCTTATCTTCCTCTACAACATAAGACTTTGCTCCTCCCTGATCATGTGTCATGCACTACCTTAGCTCCTTAAACATTCTCCGCAAAACTCTGCCTCCTTTTACAGGTTGAACAACATCTCCAGAAGTAAGAAAGGTACTGCTTTCAGCTCCAAAGAGCTGTTGGGGAAGTTTCACTACTCCATATAACATTCTTGAAGCCATATCTGTGGTGGGTGTAAAGGAAGTCTCCCTTGAACCTGAAGATATAACATCAATTCCTTGCTCCTTCTAATAATGAGATGAGCAACTAGTCAACCATGGAATTTTTCCACTGCAATTCTCCTCTGCTCAATAAACTAATCCTTATTCATAACCTGACTTTCCATAGTAAGTATGTCTGGGCGAGGAGGGATGAAATACCCTCGATACGACTCGGAAAGCCTATCAGCCAGAGTCACGACATCACGAAATTGACGCCTGACCTTGAACTCTTTATTGCCAAATTCAGGGATATTAGTGCAAGTGACGATAAGATATGTAATATATGTGTTTCCGCCATGAACTAGAGAAGTGGCCATCTTATCATGCTCCTTCTGAGGCTTTGTCACTATCACTATCAATTACTCCGAAGAACTCGATGAACCAGAATGCGGAAAAGGACAACCAAAGTTATATTTTGTATTCATATTATGAACACAATAATACTAATTTTATTCTTGAGCAGTGCAGAGAATTTTCTCATAATTAAATCACCTCGCTTTTGCAATCTGCAAGGTAGTATTGAGGCATTGTTGGACTCTATTGCATATTTTAAAGTATTTGTCACTTGCCTTTGTTTCGATGCAAAACCATCTAAAGCAATGTTTCAGACTCATTGGTACCGTTTAGTCCCATTTGCAACTCATATAAGGTGGTAATTGTAAAGGATTTTTTGCCCCTCTGGAAAGAAATGAGGACAAACCCACATGATTAAAATATTAAAATCCCCGAGACAAATGGATCCACAATGGATGAGATAATTGACTCTACAGAATTCAAAATTGTACAACTGGTAAGGAAATTTTAGTTGCAGAATGTTCGAAGAGGCTTCCAGACTTCAATTTTGTAGAATTCATGCATGTCTCAAATAATATTTCTACAGATGGAAGGATACTTAAGATATGTGGTGACTCTATTTTATGTAATTTGAACGACCCATCCCAACAGAATTCTTCTAGTCTCTGCAAACAAGATGATTGTTGCCACCAGCACTCAGCACCTAGAAATAATCAGTCAAAACGTGACAAGGTGGGGTTAGCACAATCTTCTGCACTTGGTCAAATTCAGAGCGAATACGTTGGAAATTCACAAATTATAACTATTGGTTCATCAGTTAGCAAAACCAATACAAAATACCAAGAAAATGAAGGAACATTCAGAAAACGCAAAAGTAATCTTCTGTGCATTTGAGAGGAGAGATGGAAGAGCCGGTTGTTCGAGCGATCTCAATGCATTTCACCGCTCCACTGGAAATTCCCTCTGCCCCTACCAAAGCACAATTAGGACATGAAATTCATTGTGGTTGTTGTTAAAGTCCGGCCCCCAGTCAAAATCGTGTTCACTGAACAACCATGGTGAAATGGTTAATTATATTTTTTACTAAATTAAAAATAAAAGATAAAAGTAATAAAGTAATAAAGAAAGTTAAATTAAACCAAAAGAAACCATGTGGAACGAAGTGGCTCTTTCATGTAGCAGCCCCTTCTAGATCTTCGGCCTTAAGCTCCAACATCAGCTAGATCTTCGACCTTCAGCTCCAACATTAGCCGACTCGTTGCCCCTTAGATCTTTGGACTTCGGCTCCATGATGAGACTCTTCATCTGGCTCGGATCCGGCTTATGAAATGGATCTACATATCCGCCAAGCTTTTGTTGTCTGCAAACACATAGATCTCCTCTTATGAAATGGATCCTCCCTATCCACAAAGATTTTGTTGTCCGCAAACACCACTAGTCTGCAAACGCAGTCGATGCAGAGAATGTTCCGTTACAAATGTTAATGTGGAAAAATGATAAATATAGGGTTTCTATAGGGTTCAAAATTCTTGAGAGTGAGAGCTTGGGTGCTGGAGAAATGAAGCCGCTGGAGGCCAGGCTTATGGAGAAGAATAAAGGCAGGTTTGATATGCCTAGTTTGCAATTATCTTGTTCAGGCATGGATGACGACGAGGAAAATATTGGGACTAATAAAGACAAGGACAATATAACAATAGGGAAAATTTTGATCCGGAAATAGAATTGACAATAATACTCCTTCAAAGAACATCATTGCTGTCAAAGATGGCAGGATTCTAAAGAAAATTATTTCTCTGAAGGAGGGAAAGACCTCAAAATTTTGTGAGGAGACATGGTTTTGGCAAAGGTGAAATCTCATCCCTGGTGGCCGGTTCAGGTGTACAATCCAACATTTTCCTCGGCCATTGCACAATGTAAAAGAAAATCGATGCATATGACATCAAATTTTGATGGATCGACATATGCATCAACCCAATCTATTGCAGCTAGATAAGTTGTTGCTTAATGCTGGGTAAAATGGTGAGCAACAGGGAAAGCGTTTCTTAGATCAGAGCCCGATCTCTCTATGAATGTTGCTGACTCTCTCTATGAGAGAATGTTGCTGACTCTATCTAAGAGGGATGACAAAGATATTTATCTTCTTGAAGAATTCAAATACTCTAATTCTTCACGATACCCTAAACCAAGTAAGTTTGTTTTCTACCTTATTATTTCACTAATGGTAGTTTCCTTCCATTCCTTTCCTGTTGTAAGTTGGAGTCACCACTTGGACTAGTGTTTATGCATTCTGTCATGCTTCCTTTCCATCATTATAGCCCTGGATTGCTTTATTCAAGCAAACTGCCCCAAAACCTTACCTGACATCTGCTATTTCTCGACTCCTCATCATTCTCAATAAATCCTTCTTGTTCTAACCTGCAGGTAAGGTATCAAGGCAGTGGCTAAAAGACACTACACTATACCTGAGAACTCCATTGTCGAAAGACTGTAGCGTGAGCAATACTGTCGCATTGTTCAATTTTCTACAAGAGATGAGACTACATGCAGCGGCCATTTGGTCCAACAGCATGTGCTATGCAACTCGATGTAGTCTAGGTCCAGCCAGCGACATGTGCTGCCAAGGAGTTATCAGTGAGAGAGACATGTGTTGTGGTGTGAGAGAGACATGTGCTATCCTGTGGCATGCTGGTTATTAGAGATATGTTATATGTACATGTTCTTCAGAGATATGTTATATGTACAAGTATGTTCTTCAGTTGCCATTTAATGTCTATTTAATGTCTTGGACTAATCCCAACATTAATTTAACTAGCATTTATGAGCAGTTTGAAAATTGAAACAAATCAAAAATAATCTATGCTTTTGCCTCCCTGCCTCAGGAAGAGGCTAAATAAGATGTAAAATAATGTGTGCTTAAAAACTTTATACCTAATCTTCTGAATAGACAAGCACCTCAATTAATACTAACATCGGCCATATCGATTACTATAGTCCTAGCCGAGCCTACAACAAGGACTAATAAAGACAATGTTTTATTTTAAAGAATTTAGACCTTCTCAAAGAAACCAATAAACTTGAGATGGAACCCTTCTGGTTACTGGCTCCAATATCAAAACTCCAAATATAGAAGTCACTTATTGGTTCACCTCGAGGCTGGAGCATGTAGGCATACTCTAATCCTGAAGGTATTTTGATGACCACATTATTTTAATAAATATTCGAGCACCCTGGCGGGATTAGACTTATGTATACAATGGTCGAGGCCTGTATAATTTAACTGAGTCCTATCCTTACTTCTATATTTGAAATATTGATGATAAGTCCTATTGGACTATTTTCCGATATTATATTTTTTTTGAACAATGCATGTGTTTACTCAAGTTCAAAAAGGACAAAACATTTATTCTTGAGGCTCACACCCTAGATGTAAAAGCAAGTGCTACAGAAAAATGTTGCCTAATAAAAAAGAAGACAGGACTCAAAAGGTTTGAGGCTTCTTCTTTAATAGACATTTCTCATGAGTCATGATAAAAAAAAGCCCAAATGTTACAGTATTTAAATGGAATCCTCCTTCACTGGGAAATCTATAGTTGTGATTTTTATCTCTTCTCAAGATTTGCATCAAAAGGGGACTAGGATAGGGATGCAGTGTTGTTTTGCATTAGTTTTTTGAAAAACTAACATTCAAATCACACTTGTCTGACATCAAAATGCTCATTAATTATTTCCTTTCTCATTCCGCTAGTGATCAAGTCAAGAGAAACCATGTGCTCTACAATTCAGGTGGAGGCAGATATACATTTACTTCATGGGTTTCTTCATGCAATGCTCATACCCACATGAAAGAGAGCCAATTACACACTAGCATGGATTTAACTTAACTACCAATCTATTAAGTGCCAAGGGATTCCTCTCAGTGTTGAATAGTTCTAGATTTAAGATGCATGTGCCAGTTTATATTTTATATGGATACAAAAGGTCCATACAATTTCAAATCATATGCATCATTTTTGTCTCACTCATAATAATTCAGACAAGATTTTATGTTAAATATTTTTAAAAAATTCCCATTATTATATTGCTTTCCAAAACCATGCTATGGAAAATGACATAAGCCATAAAATATCAATACAGGCCTTAGGTCAAAAAGGCCATCTCAATAGAAGGTTAACCAGAACCCATGAAGTGAGTCCATTAAAAAGGAGATAACTGAAAATCCTTCAAGACTCCAAGAAAACATTGTTTTTTTATCGTGCATCTCTTGAAATCGAGGGATGATCCTTGATTGGTTGTCAGAGAACCTTTGCTCTTAAATACACACAAATCAGAAGGATTTATTCACTTTTTTTTCAGTAACTTCATTTCACCAAGAAGAACTTCCTATTCACAATAAGGTTCCTTAAGTATATAAAAGAAAATTTTCCACATAGAATAACTCTTAATGTCTCATTGAGAGTAAGATTTTGCATGAACATTATCAAACAATTGACAAAGATATTTCAATGGTTGTACTCACACTCCCTCATTTCTAGGCTTACGATAATTCCCATTAGGCCCGAGGGTTGAGCCTAATATTTGATAACACTTGTCATGGACCTCTATGTCACTCCATTTTTTTTTCCATTTGTATATATACACTTATAACTATTTCTAGTCTTATTTACTTGGTGTTATGATAGCCATTATGTTAATACTTGTTGTCAAATATCTCATAGGAACTCGACCATCTGGGCCAAGTTATATATATTCTTCTCCTTTATTTTATCATATCCTATACAAGAGCTTCTTAGATATACTAGAATTCATTGGGTTGTGTAGCTACTCTTGAACCTATCCCCCGCTTGCATAGACTAGGTATAATACACATGTTCCCTACCCATAAGGGTAATTTGTGACTATATCGTTAATCATTCAATCTGCATACTTTGGTGAATTCCCTACAATTTTTGTATTAATGGCATGGGCGGATATGGCGCATGTTAAGACCTTCCAACTTGGACTTAAGACTTACAACCTTAATATTGATTTCACATTGGGTTCTATGACGCAAGTGCCTATCCCACACACCATGTAATTTATTAAAGCCACCATGTAACTTATTCAATAATGCCTAAGTACCATAGTCAATAATAAAAGAATTTGTTAAACCTTTAAGGGGGATATGCCTAGGGGGTGTGCTGTGAGTAATTTTTCCCTCGTCACCTCTTCCACTTGCGATTCACATGGGTACGATTGGGAAAGAGGTTAGGTTGCATTAAATGGTCTCGATTACTCGAAATAATCCAACAATGGTGACTCCCTCTCCTTGAACCCTAACCCTTATCCTTCCGAGATACTTTGATCTGCTTGCATGACAACACTTCCCTATTTTATTTTCAGGGCTTGTTTTTTAGAAGTTCCGACCTGTGGCTACTTGGAATGAGGCGAACTGATATCACCCTGGAGAATTATGTCATCCTCGTCACCGAAGCAGGGCTTCTACCATAGTGTCGTGCTGACTAATATTACTTGTTTAAATGGCATCATGATTTTATGATCAGGGTCACTTAAAGTATTCTCTCTATAGTACTTAAGCTTTTCACAAGTGATTTTCTCCTTTCCTTACTTGCTAAATGGATTCATTTACCAGCTATGGTGGTTATCCTTCTAACTTTTATTGCTAATGGGTTTTATTCCCTCTCCTCCAGCAACTCTTTGTAACTTCAGAATTCGATATTCTCCCTTGCAACATTTTTGTTGGCTATTCTTGGTAAATATAGTATCCGTGCCACTATATTTTCATAATCCATATGCCTTCATGTTGTTTCCATGTTCGATGATTACCCTCACTGTGACAATTCCTCTTTGAATGGGTATAAGGAACTCGATGGTCAGGACTGTATCAATATTTTGGTTCCCATCCCATCGAAGTCGCACTGGGTAACTTTAAATTTTATTTTTTCAACATCACTTGGGTGCCATTTACTTCCCTCCTTCCTAAGCATATTAGTCATAGAATAAATATTTTGTCCCAGTTCTCTAATGTTCTCCCTGGGGGTTTACTCAATTTTTCTCTTACCTGCACACCTTCAGCATTCATCCCTACATCCAGGGAATCTCACTTCTACTACTACGCCTGAAGTGGATTCTGAAAGTAGGGTTTACTGTATATACCCTGTTGCACTACGATCCAGGAGCGGCTCACCAATTTCAGAGTATCAATGTGACTGTGGTCTAAATTCCTCTTTTCCCTTTTCAAGAACCTTCCTTACCATCTAGATTGGAGTTCATGGTCAAACTTCTCAAGGAGTGTATTTTCCTTAGAAATTCCCAACCCTATAGGATGCCGAATGTATACTCCTTACGAAATCTACCCCAACTTCCTTTACTCTGAAGTTCTATTATATGCTCGCTATTAATCATTGTGGTCATTTCCTTAATTTATTTTTGTTTATGGCAGACTTTTAGGTGCAAGCTCCTGGGTTCCCTTCAATATGCAAGGTAATGTTCCCCCTTGCTTCGGTTTTTTTTCCCTATTAGGGACCAATATTTACTTTTGCTGATTCTTGTTGGCTTATTATTTGTCTATAGATTTCCCCACTTGTTAGTTTCTAAATTCTTAATGGTTAACCTTCTTGTAAGGTGATTCGACATTGCTAATGATCTCCTCCATACCTAAATGCCTCTAGGTCAGTTTCTCTGTCCAACCAGAAGATGTTAAGTGTAAATACCTATAAAGGTTTCTACATACTCGCTTAAGAATATTTGCAAAGTCCAAGGGTGTTAGAAGCATTGGAGAATTAGTTTGGGTTTCCCTTTCCAATGGTTTTGTTAATTACTTTGTTTCATTTTCTTTTGGGACACATATTCACTTTCAATATATAGATTAATTTCATCTTTATACTATAGTGACCCCAGGGTTTTCATTCTATTTCTGTAATGTACGACCCTTGTATTAATACCTCCAGCTTATTACATTTATGTATTTTATTTGACTTCGGTTTATGGATATATTGAGACTGTTATAAATATTTTATCTATGTAACTCACCGAATTTTATTATTATGCTGCTTAATCTCAACTGTGCTCACACAGTGGTGTAATATTTGAATTTTTGGATTCATGAATTAGTTTTCTTAATGCACATTTCAATTGTCATTGTAGCTTTGCGACCTGTCTGAAATTTTCATGTATCAGGATTATATTGAGGGGTGCTATGATATAATGGTCCCCACTATATCCCTTCTGGGTTATATCTCCCTACAACTATGTTCTTTAAAATTTTAGAATTATATTATTGTCTTGAGATTAGGTAGCTTTACTATGTTGAATGTATCATTTCCAGGAAAGGTTCCATCAATTCATTTTTCAATATAGCTATATCTGCCTAAAAAATTTTTTACCATGTTTATTCCTTTATTAATCCAAATTTACATTTACCTCATTCTTAGTTAATCCTTAACTATACCCAAGCAACCTTTTCCCAAGGTTTTTCATGAAGTAATGCTATAATTCTTTTTTGCGACGTACTGTTCCTACTCAAGCCTTCTTCTAAAATGATAATTCTGGTTGAATAAACTTATAGATATCAGAGTCCCTATCAACCATTCTAACGAAAGGAAAGATAGGATTGTCTCATTCATTCTAGCTTGTGGTCAATTTGTGCATCTCGCAAATAATTTCTCTATCATCTTCCTAGTGCAGTTAGAAGTTTTAATAGTTATGTTTATAAATTTATAACAAAACCGACTTATGTAGATCTATGTTTCTCCTAATGGTGTAATCCAACTTGAATTTACATGCATTCTACCTGCATTCAACCCGCTGAGGGTAAATTCGTTAGTTATAATAGTTTAATTGAACATTTCTCATCGAAAACAAATCACTAATCCTGGTATCTAATCTGTACAAATTTCTCATCTTCCATTTCTACATTCGGTGTAACAAGACTTATATACAGATACATTCTATACTCATAATCCTGTACTGAATTGAGTTGTTTTCCTATCCCTCTCATAGGAAATGTAAACAAAGTATACTTGCCTATAGTTAATATTGTATAGAATATCAGTATCCATTTCTAGAAAAAACAGTAGTATTGTCAATGAAACTCATAGCTTATGGTTGTCTCTCTTCCTAAGTTAGTATCATAACCTATTATGAATTTCCTTCCTAAAATAAAAATTCACAACACCAAGGAAATTTCAAATTGGATTATGAAGCTCGGCATAATAACTAATCACTTAGTCTCTATTATGCTCAAGTTAATAAATGTTAAGATACTAATAACAATTCATCTATTGGGTAGCCATGCATTCGATTTCATATATAAAAATAACTTACAAGGTTATTCAAGTAATGAAGAGTTATTAGCATAAGAGCAAATGAAACCCAAGAAACATGTAACACAATTAATTCAAACCAGCTTGACCAACAAGTAGTCACTTGGAAATCGAACACTGCCACCCAACCAAGAACTGATTTCCTCCAGTTCACCCATGAGCTAAGTCTGCTTGCCCTAGATTCAACAACCTCTGTGATTCCCTCAACAAATATTTAATACTTGTCTTTCATGATAAAGTTTCATTTTAGTGGTGTCCCGCTTGTGGATATTCTTATCCACTTGCCTAGGATTTTATTATAAAACCTCACATTTCTCTCCTGCGATGCTTTCATGTTTTTTCCAAGCTTAACATCTTTCTTGAGCTAAGCAACCTAATGGATATTTATCTCCCATCCATTAAGCTTATCTAGAATTCTTATCATGAAGACTTATCCATTCTTGTTCACTAATGGAATTCTATTTGGCAAAAGTCTCATTTCTAGGTGTAGTGTTTCCAACTACATAGATTCCACTTATTATTTATTATTTATTATTTATTATTTATTATTTATTTACATAATATTTTTCATAGCTTTTCTGCCATATTACACAATGCAATTCAATCTTACCCAAACAAAGTTCTAACAATAGAAAGATATTACACATAATATTAATTTTATTATAAATTAAATATAAATATAGTAATAAAAAATTATTTTAATTTATATAGTAAAACAAACTAATTTATAATTAGTTATTTATTTTTATATTTTAATGTTTTTGGTATACCGTAAATTTTTTTTATCTAAACTTTTTTATAATGTTATTAATAAAAATAAAATTATAATATAATAAAAAATATGAATTTAAAAAACATTTACATCTAATATCTAGAGTCTACCTAGATATCTAAAGTCTACCTGTAGGGAGCTGTTTGACGGTGAACAATTTCAATGAAAGTCGCTTTGCATTTATTGAAATAAGGATTACCTTTTCTACCGATACTGGTTTGGGTCGTTTGATAGTGAACAATTTCATTGGAAGTGGCTTTGCACCGGTTGAAATAAGGATAACCTTTTCTTGTCCAGTCTTACTCTCCCTTTCGCTCACTGACTCTAGAAAGTTGTCGTTTGCTTGCTGTATTTATAAGAAAGGACCGGCGCTTTTAAAAAGAACAGAAAGTAATGTGCAAGTCAACCATTCATCAACGTCCTTCAACAACTCTCAAATATTGTATACGTTCTTCAACAACTCTCAAGGACCCGCGATTTTAAAAGAACAGAAAGTAATGTGCAAGTGAAACATTCATTAACGTCCTTGTACACGTTCTTCAACAACCCTCAAACTCCGTGATTCATGTGGAAGAGGACAACAATGTCAATTTGTGATTCATGTAGAAGATAACATCAATGTGAATTTGTGATTCAATGTCAATTATTAACTTTAGAGCTGGACCCTCCAATGAACCTAAGTCATACTAAATTTTATCATCTCACGGTGAATGAATGGTGGCTTTGCTTATGAGGAGAGCCTTCATACATTTCCTTCAATATCAGTCCGATAGATATCTCTTTCTGTTATTGTTTGCTGCTTGTTGTTATATACATAATATGCCGTCCTGTCTTTTTTAAATAATTCCTACTCTCTTCTAGTATACTGTAATTTCATATGATATGCTGCTTTGATCTCACTTGCTATTGCTCCCAGCAATGGATACTGTAACCGGAGGCGCAGGCAATACCATTAGCAGCGCTATTCTTGTTCCAATCACTCAACAACTTATCCAACAGATAGACGATATATTTCATTTGGATGACAACCGTGAGCTTCTGGAAGAGCAGTTATATCGTATGAAGAGCCTCTTGCTTGATATTAGCTCTCAGTTCCAACATCAGCAGAGGGAGGCACCGGATTCTCTGAAGAATTGTTTGCTAAGGATGCAACGCAAAGTTGGAGAGGCCAGAGAGTTGATCCATCGCTCACAACGCCCCTGGCTACAGCAGTGTATTGACTGCCTCTTTTGCAAGCCCAAAGTCTTTAAGCAAATCCGAGAGTGGAACAGTACTATTCGTGACCTCCATGATCAGTTTCGAACCGATTTTTCCATGTTTTGCAGTGCTCAACAGATTGTGTCCGCGGCACCACAACAGGCAGACGCACTACTTCAGGACGAACCTGACACCGGATTGGTCGGGTTGGCAATTAAATCTGCGGAGACTCAGCTACAGAGTTGGGTCTCAGAAGGTCCAAATGTTGGCGTAATCGGTGTCTACGGTATGGGTGGTGTGGGAAAAACAACGTTGCTTAAAAAAGTCTACAACACCTACAAGGTTAGTAATGTTTTTGATCATGTCATTTGGATTACAGTTGCTCAATCTCCAATTCAGCAAATACAAAATGATATTGCTGCCGCAATTAATTTAAATCTGGCCAACTCTTCCGCTGATATGGGGAAGATGAAGTTGTGTGCATATCTGAAGAGCAAGAAATTCTTTTTGGTTTTAGACGACATGTGGAAGGCACTCTCTCTGAAAGAATTGGGTGTGCAGTTTTGCAAGAACAAAGGGAGCAAACTTATATTCACAACTCGAAATAGAGATCTCATTCGAGAAATGAATGCAAAACAGTTCATGGAAATACAACCTTTACGAAGAGAAGAGGCGTGGGAGTTGTTTTTAAAAGTGGCTTTCGAAGACGGCCATGTTCCAGAGAATATAGAGAATATTGCGCGAAAGGTAGCCGAGGAGTGTAAAGGGTTGCCGTTGGCAATAAATGTAATAGCCTCAACAATGATGGGCAACGCAGCTGTAGATGAGTGGAATCTTGCATTAAAGCAAATGCAAAAAGTGGATTTAAATTTTCCAGTCACCCATCCTCGAATTAGTGGAGAATTGTATCGGCGATTGAGATGGAGTTACGACAGTCTGCCCGATGCTAACTTGAAAAACTGTTTTCTTTTCTTTGCCATGTTTACTGAAGATGCTGCTATACCAGTGGAAGGGATGGCGCAACTATGGATCGCAGAAGGCCTCGTTAAAACCAAAGAAGATGCCAACTATGACTATGTCTTAAAGACGGCGGAGAGCTATGTAAAGTTACTTGTAAATCGCAGCTTGTTCCAGGTGGAAGAGGGTGTTATCAATATCCATGATGTCCTCCATGACATGGCTATTTATATTGCAGAAAATGAGGAGAATTGTGTATTGAAGGCAGGTCAAAGTCTTCAACATTTCCCTGACATCCCAGGTTCAGAAAGTTGCAGGCGAATATCAGTTTTGGGCAATGATATTAAGTCTTTGCCAGCAAAGGAGTTGAGATGTCCCAAACTAGTTTCTTTATACGTGGGAGAAAATGAGGGATTGAAAGAAATTCCAGAAGCATTTTTACTGAACCTCACCTCTTTGAGGGTATTAGACTTTCATGGCACGGCCATACGATCACTGCCAACATCATTGTGGCAATTGACACACCTCGAATTTCTGTTTTTGGGTTTCAGTGAGATGGAAGATATACCTGACGAAATAGGTAATCTATCACATCTTCAATTTTTGTATCTTAACTTCTGTAAAAATCTAAAATCGTTGCCTTCTAGACTAGGAGAACTTCAAAATCTGAAGTATCTAAATCTTCACGGTTGTAATTCGATAGAAATCCCTGATGAGATTAGAAAGCTTCCGAACTGTGAGATTGTGCTTAAAAACGAGGAAGAGAGGTAACGAACTCAGTGAAAGTTATAAGTAGCAATTGTCCCAAGAGGTGTAAAGAGATGCCAATAAGTTTTTTAAATTGAAAAAGTTGTTTTTTAGTTTCAATAATGAAGCAAATAACAATTGATATATTAAGTTTATTTTTTTTAGTATTTATAACATTTAATTAAATGTTAATCTTATTTTCAACTTTAATTCATTTATATTAGCATTTCTCCTCTCAATATTAGGATATAGAATAATAATCACATCATGTAACATAGCAGTTAAGATTTTGTCTTTTAGCAATGTTTATTTACAATATCAAGTTTTTAATTTATTTATATTAGCATTTGAAACTTGCTATGTGAAAAACCTCTATTTAGGAAAAGAAATTCATATTTGTCTATAAAATGGAGAGTGGGGAAAGAGAATTTATATTGGAACCATGCAATCAAATAATAAATAAGAAAGTAGTTGTAAAATTCCCTGTTAAATTAAATCAATTTTATGAACTTACCAGTTGGAGGGTAAGATTTAATGGCACCAGTAAAACTAAATGCAAGTGTGGAAATATTAATTGCAATCTCAAAGAGATGAGTCACTATGGATGGTTGATGCTTGGGATATAAAAGAAATGTAGTGTGATAAGAGGAAAGAACCCTGAGAGTTTTAATTATTCAAATGCAAAAAAATGCCCCAAGATTGGTACATACTTCAACTTCAAAAAATTTCATTCAATCAAAAATGGATGAGTAGAATATAACATAGTAAATTAAGTGGGGATTACTCTAGAAAATTCAAGATTCACTAATTTGGTTTTTTTTGTCATTAATATACCCAATTCAAATTTGGTATGGTTTAGGAATAGTTGATCATTTATACCCAATTCAAATTTGGTATGGTTTAGGAATAGTTGATCATTTCTGTCAAGAAAATTTCATAATTTTCACAAAAATTTGTATTTGTATGTGCTATGCTTCTATTGGGTATCAACTTGTCATTATGAAACGCACTCTGTCAAGTGTTGAATTTACTTGCTATCAATCTGCAAATCTGCCCCTTGAGAATATGCTACGGTAAATTGCTTTATGTCCTTAGACATAAGCCTCTACTTTGAACACTCTAGCAGCTGCTCCACTTCCAGATAGGTCGAAACTTGGGATGCTTTTTTGCTAGGCTCTTTGATTTTCACCCTCCTAGATAGTAAATTGATTTTTTTTTAATTAGATAATAATGGTTGAGAATTGGATTTTTCTAATTAAATATATAAATATAAATAAATATATATATATATATATATATATATTCTTGTTAGACAACTAATTTTTTTCCATATTGAATTTAATTTGAATTTGACCTAAAACTCACTTTGACTTCATAATTATGAAATAAAACAAAGTGTCTCCTTCAAACCCAAACTCCTACCTAACTATAAAATAAAGCATAATGTCTTCTCCATATAGCATGCTATCGTGGGAGTCCAATGGTCATCACAGTTACTTAATTTACTTAATTTTGTAAAGGTCTTATGTTTTAAAGTTTTGATAATTAAACAAAATTGTAATATCATTAAATTTCTTCATAAATATATGAGATATATGACTTCGGAATAATTGGTAAAATTTTGAACAAATATTAAGCAAACCAGCCAACACGAGGGCCATGACAAAAAAAAATATAAAAATTCTTAGTCTCATTCTTCTCTTTCGGAGCCTCCATAGGCCTAATGATTGGCATCAGTAGGACCAGTGAGCACTACAAAAGTGGGGAGAGTAGCAGCCCTATGACTAACCCTCTATCTCTAGGGATATTCTTGACACAAGTCACAATTATTCCACCATGGTCCCTATGCATTGATGGTTTGTACCTATGTATGATGAGCGGCCTATCAACAGTTTTTTGGGAATCATATTTTGCCATTGAATGCACAACAATAGGTCAATATCACATTGGACCTTAAACACAACAAAACAGGAGGGTAAAAATGCATTAAAAGCACAATGAAAGAAGGCCTAAGCTTTTGAACTTACCTGCTCAGTCTTGTTGGATCTAGGGAAGCCAAAATATGGCATCAACATTGTTCATTGAGCTTCACCTTTCGTATGACTATTAGCAATGGCAAGAAGATGATCAGAATTGTTACTGTAGAAAACAATTGAATCACAATCTGTGGAAGAACCAACAAGTTTTCCAACAAAATAAAAACCATAAGCAAACTAGCCAACACGAGGGCCATGACAAGAAAAATATAAAAATTCTTAGTCTCGTTCTTCTCTTTCGGAGCCTCCATAGGCCTAATGATCGGCATCAGTAGGAGCAGTGAGCACTACAGAAGTGGGGAGAGTAGCAGCCCTATGACTAAACATCTGCCTCTAGGGAAATTCTTGACACAAGTCACAATTATTCCAGTATTCACAAAAGTCATGGAGCTTCCTCCGATGCATTGATACATGTACATTTGCCACATGGCAGGCAATTGGATACGATAGATTAGAAACAGTAGAGAGCGGGCAGAGGAGGATTGATTGGAAGATGAGATCTACTTGAGGTTGCTTGTTGTCATGTGCATAGGTATTTTCGAGATTGTCATGGCTATAAAAATCTTCTCCCCTAGTACACAAACAACCCTTGAAGATTTCATTTGCAAAGTGCTTCATGGGTACTTTTCAGTGCATGTCTGACTTGCTAGAAGAGACAAGTCAATAGCTAATTTCACTTACCATGTAACATCACTAGAAATCAGATACATGTGAAAGATCTGCCAAGCAACCTATACGAATTGATAACTCCAACTGTACTGAATATTATATTTCTCAAGAAGAAGGTGCAATATTCTACCCTATCAACAGTTTTTTGGGAATCATATTTTTCCATTGAATGCACAACGATAGGTCAATATCAAATTGGACCTTGAACACAACATTGGACCTTAAACACAAAAAAATAGGAGGGTAAAAATGCATGAAAAGCACAGTGAAAGAAGGCCTAAGCACCTTAACTTACCTGCTCAGTCTTGTTGGATCTATGGAAGCCAAAATATGGCATCAACATTGTTCATTGAGCTTCACCTTTCGTATGACTATCAGCAATGGCAAGAAGATGATCAGAATTATTACTGCAGCAAACAACTGAATCACAATCTATGGAAGAACCAGCAAGTTTTCCAGCAAAATAAAACCATAAGAAAACCAGCCAACACGAGGGCCATGACAAGAAAAATATAAAAATTCTTAGTCTCGTTCTTCATGGAGCTTCTTCGATGCATTGATACAAGTACATCTGCCACATGGCAGGCTTTGCAACTCTACTAGTGAGAGAAAGCCAAATCATGAGATGTCCAGTAAGGTTAATCGTGGAACCCATAGTGGGAACCACCATGGTCCCTATGCATTGATGGCTTGTACCTATGTATGATGGTTGCTTATGGATTTTATACTCAGATAGAGAGAGGAAGAGGATAAGAAGGAAGTGAATCTATTCTTAACTTAGATGACGAAGATCAATAGTATGTTAAAGCTTGGATAGGGATTTCTTATTTTTATAGCTTGGCATGGATACGATAGATTAGAAACAGTAGAGAGCGGGCAGAGGAGGATTGATTGGAAGATGAGATCTACTTGAGGTTGCTTGTTGTCATGTGCATAGGTATTTTCGAGATTGTCATGGCTATAAAAATCTTCTCCCCTAGCGCACAAACAACCTTTGAAGATTTCATTTGCAAAGTGCTTCATGGGTACTTTTCAGTGCATGTCTGACTTGCTAGAAGAGACAAGTCAACAACTAATTTCACTTACCATGTAAAATCACTAGAAATCAGATACATGTGAAAGATTTGCCAAGCAACCTATACGAATTGATAACTTCAACTCTGTTGAATATTCTATTTGTCAAGAAGAAGGTGCAATATTCTACAAGTAATGGAAAAATAGACTACAATGGAAGGCTTAAGAAATCAAGAAATCAAGTAGGTCAGTCACATTTATAAATTTCAACAAACCAATTTTCTTCTATTTTGCAAATCTATTTGATCCTGTAAGCTAGAATACATGTAGTCATTATCCAAAAATCCCATGAAAATCTATTGAATGTTTGCATAAGCATCAAATAACGATGGAGGTAAGGATCAGTATTTAATACCCTGCAGACATCTTTTACTGTGGAAAATAGGCCAACATGTCCAGAAACTCCTCCGAGTAGGAATGCAGTTGGATCATGTACTACAAAAAGGGTGAATGCCAAAAGAATCTATACAAATCAGTTAGCCAGAAATGTTTAAAATAATAGGCAGAGAAGAACGATATTGATTTTAAATTCAATAAATATGGAAAGAAGACTTATACAAAACATTTCAGATTGAGAGAATAACACATTTGATACATATACTTAATCATTTCCTGGTGAGAGTAAATGGATGAAGATCTTTCACAACCAATGAAAAGAAATGGATAGTGCAATCATCTGGTGTACATATCCTAGACCAACCCAACCTACATTAAGCCTATAGCTTCAAGTCTAGACAACTTTGAAAGGAAAAATTACCAAGCTTTCCAGTATCCATGATAAAATCAGAGGAATGCTGGAGGTTGGTTTTTTACTCAGCTTTATGAGAAATCATTTCAGGGAAAAGACTTGGCTAAGACTGAACTCACACAGTCAGTTCTATTTTTTGATAAATGCATCATACATTACTTCATGGAACAGAGAGAGCTACAACAATCTAGCAACAATATTACAAGAAAATTCCCATCCTAAAAAAAATCCAGAAATGCAAGTATATAAGCGCAATAGGAAGGGACTGAACATCTTTACAGAAAAACTGAACTTGGCTTTACAAACCCAAGTCAATTCCCACTTAAAAGGCCTCAATTCCCCTAAGCTAAGAGGGGATGGTTCTGTCACAACCATTTCAACAAGAGATTCTTCCTCCACAAATTAAGATTTTAACAGAACAACAATCATTCGAAGTATCTAACTTGAAACAGTCATCACAACAGTGTCTGATTCACACTCTGGCAGCAGGTTCTTTGGGTGCACCAAATGTCGCCAACTAAATGGGGCAAATGGCAATGGAAATTGGAAAGCTTGGGATGCTTTAGACCTTTCCATACGAGTCAGAAAATCTCCATCAACAAGCTCTGCAGTAGATGCAACATATCCTTACAACCAGTCAAGCAACTCAAGGCCTCCTTGCTATGAGGGATTACTTTACCAAACTAAGGGCCCTTAGTTCTTATTGGGCTACTCAAAACTGAATTGAACGGCTAGGATGGACTTGCAGTTAAGCGATTGCATGATTTGAAAAGATTCCCATCCATGATGGGAGTTGGACGCCCCTGCCATAGACATTATCGACCCACAATGCCCAAAGGGTCTATAAGGCATCAGCCCTACAAAACTTCAAAACATGAAGATCAGCGTGAGGTAAGAACAAATACCTTAAATATATAATGCTTTGCATGCATTAAATTTATTACCTTTCCAATTTTTTATAATGTACCTATATTAGTGTGGCTTAGATTATTAATGTGCGTGCATGCATAAATGCCACATAAAAATAATCTAAAAGAAAGACACTTTCACCAATGATAATGAATTTTAGGAAAATATGACTGTACAGGCTACTATTAGTGTGCATGCGCACATAGAATGCCACATAAAACTATCTAAAAGAAAGACACTTTCACCAATGATGATGAATTTTAAGAAAATATGACTTTACAGGCTCAGAAAAATAATGCAGAACATATGCACAAGAAGCTAGTAAAATCAGATAAAAGGCTTGTCTTAGACAGTGTTCAAGAGCCCATAATCTTTTTTTCCTTTCGGAAAATTATGTATCTTCCTCTACAACATAAGACTTTGCTCCTCCCTGATCATGTGTCATGAACTACCTTAGCTCCTTAAACATTCTCCGCAAAACTCTGCCTCCTTTTGCAGGTTGAACAACATCTCCAGAAGTAAGAAAGGTACTGCTTTCAGCTCCAAAGAGCTGCTGGGGAAGTTTCACTGCTCCATCTAACATTCTTGAACCGATATCTGTGGTTGGTGTAAAGGCAGTCTCCCTTGAACCTGAAGATATAACATCAATTCCTTGCTCTTTCTAATAACGAGATGAGCAACTAGTCGACCAAGGTATTTTTCCACTGCAATTCTCCTCTGCTCAATAAACTCATCCTTATTCATAACCTGACTTTCCACAGTATGTTTGTCTGGGCAAGGAGGGATGAAATACCCTCGATACGACTCGGAAAGCCTATCAGCCAGAGTCACGACATCACGAAATCGACGCCTGACCTTGAACTCTTTATTGCCAAATTCAGGGATATTGGTGCAAGTGACGATAAGATATGTAATATATGTGTTTCCGCCAGGAACTAGAAAAGTGGCCATCTTATCATGCTCCTTCTGAGGCTTTGTCACTATCACTGTCAAGTACTCCGAAGAACTCGATGAACCAGAATGCAGGAAAGGACAACCAAAGTTATATTTTGTATTCATATTATGAACACGATAATACTAATGCTATTCTTGAGCAGTGCAGAGAATTTTTTCATAATTAAATCACCTCGCTTTCGCAATCTGCAAGGTAGTATTGAGGCATCGTTGGACTCTATTGCATATTTTAAAGTATTTGTCACTTGCCTTCGTTTCTATGTAAAACCATCTAAAGCAATGTTTCAGACACATTGGTACCGTTTAGTCCCATTTGCAACTCGTATAAGGTGGTAATTGTAAAGGATTTTTTGCCCCTCTGGAAAGGGATGAGGACAAACCCACATGATTAAAATATTAGAATCTCCGAGACAAATGGACCCACAATGGATGAGATAATGAACTCTATAGAATTCAGAATTGTACAACTGGTAAGGAACTTTTAGTTGCAGAATGTTCGAAGAGGCTTCCAGACTTCAATTTTCTAGAAATCATGCATGTCTCAAACATTATTTCTACAGATGGAAGGATACTTAAGATATGTGGTGACTCTGCTTTATGTAATTTGAACGACCCATCCCAACAGAATTCCTCTAGTCTCTGCAAACAAGATGACTGTTGCCTCCAGCAATCAGCAGCTAGAAATAATCAGTCAAACGTGACAAGGTGGGGTTAGCACAATCTTCTGCACTTGGTCAAATTCAGAGCGAATACGTTGGAAATTCAAAAATTATAACTATTGGTTCATTAGTTAGCAAAACCGATACAAAATACCAAGAAAATGAAGGAACATTCAGAAAACACAAAAGTAATCTTTTGTGCATTTGAGAGGAGAGATGGAAGAGCCGATTGTTCGAGCCATCTCAATGCATTTCAGCGCTCCACTGGAAATTCCCTTTGCCCCTACCAAAGCACAATTAGGACATCAATTTCATTGTGGTTGTTGTTAAAGTCCGGCACCCAGTGAAAATCGTGTTCACTGAACAATCATGGTGAAATGGTTAATTATATTTTTTACTAAATTAAAAATAAAAAATAAAAGTAATAAAGTAATAAGAAAAATTAAATTAAACCAAAAAAAACCATGTGGAACCAAGTGGCTCTTGCATGCAGCAGCCCTTCTAGATCTTTGGCCTTCAGCTCCAACATCAGCCGAGTGGTTGCCCCTTAGATCTTTGGACTTCAGCTCCAAGATGAGACTATTCATCTGGCTCGGATCCTGCTTATGAAATGGATCTACATATCCGCCAAGCTTTTTTGTCCACAAACACATAGATCTTCTCTTATGAAATGGATACTCCCTATCCATAAATATTTTGTTGTCTGCAAACACCACCAGTCTGCAAACGAGGTCGATGCATAGAATGTGCCATTACAAATGTTAATGTGGAAAAATGATAAATATAGGGTTTCTGGAGGGGTCAAAATGATTGAGAGTGAGAGCTTGGGTGGTCGAGAAATGAAGTCGCTGGAGGCCGGGCTTATGGAGAATAGTAAAGGTGGGGTTGATATGCCTAGTTTTCAATCATCTTTTTCAGGCACTGATGACAACGAGGACAATATTGGAACCGATGAAGACAAGGACAATATACCAATAGGGAAAATTTTGATCCGGAAACAGAATTGACGGTAATACTCCTTTAAAGAACATTATTGTTGTCAAAGAGGGCAGGATTCTGAAGAAAATTATTTCTCTGAAGGAGGGAAAGACCTCGAAATTTTGTGAGGAGACATGGTTTGGGCAAAGGTGAAATCTCATCCCTGGTGGCTGGGTCAAGTGTAGAATCCAACATTTTCCTCGGCCATTGCACAAAGTAAAAGAAAATCAACGCATATGGCATCAACTTTTGATGGATCGACATATGCATCAACCCAATCTATTGCAGCTAGTTAAGTTGTTGCTTAATGCTGGGTAAAATGGTGAGCAACAGGGAAAGCGTTTCTTGGATGAGACCCCGATCTCTCTATGAATGTTGCTGACTCTCTCTATGAGAGAATGTTGTTGACTCTATCTGAGAGGGATGACAAAGATATTTATCTTCTTGAATAATTCAGATACTATAATTCTTCACGATACCGTAAACCAAGTAAGTTTGTTTTTTACCTTATTATTTCACTAATGGTAGTTTCCTTCCATTCCTTTCTTCTTGTAAGTTGGAGTCACCACTTGGACCAGTGTTTATGCGTTTTGTCATGATGCCTTTCCATCACTATAGACCTACCTTGCTTTATTCAAGCAAACTTCCCCGAAACCTTACCTAACGTCTGCTATTTCTCGACTCCTCATCATTCTCAATAAATCCTTCTTGTTCTAACCTGCAGGTAAGGTATCAAGGCGGTGACTGAAAGACACTGCACTATACCTGAGAACTCCATTGTCGAAACACTGTAGCATGAGCAATACTGTCTCATTGTTCAATTTTCTACAAGAGATGAGACTACATGCAGCGGCCATTTGGTCCAGCAGCATGTGTTGTGCAACTCCATGTAGTCTAGGTCTAGCCAGTGACATGTGCTGCCAAGGAGTTATGAGTGAGAGAGACATGTGTTGTGGTGTGAGAGAGACATGTGTTGTCCTGTGGCGTGCTGGTTATTAGAGATATGTTATATGTACATGTTCTTCAGAGATATGTTATATGTACAAGTATGTTCTTCAGTTGCCATTTAATGTCTATTTAATGTCTTGGACTAATCCCAACATTAATTTAACTAGCATTTATGAGTAGTTTGAAAATTGAAACAAATAAAAAATAATCTATGCTTTTGCCTCCCTACCTCGGGAAGAGGCTAAATAAGATAGTAAAACAATATGTGCTTAAAGACTTTATACCTGATCTACTGAATAGACAAGCACCTCAATTAATACTAACATCGGCCATATCGATTACTATAGTCCCAGCCGGGCCTATAGCAAGGACTAATAAACACAATGTTTTATTTTAAATAATTTAGACCTTCTCAAAGATTAATCAATTCACAAATAAGATATATTAATAATGATTCTTAATTTGCAGATATGTTTATGGTGTAAATTTTTTTTGTTTTTGTTTATTTTTATTTTTTAATAATAATAATAATTTATTTTAAAATTTATTATTATATAAAACAATGAAATTTTTTATTAATATTAATAATGAAATATTTTATAGATAAAATTAATAAAAAAAATTATATATATAAAATGGAATTTAAAAATATACATAATGGAATTTAGAAATATTTTATTTATAATAGATATTGAAATGTTTTTAGTTATTAATATCTTTGAAATATTATATGTCAACTCTTTGTTAAGCATGAAAGGAATTACACATTTCTTTCATATTGGGTTTACAAATTTCATATCCACGCTAGATATTAAAAAAAAGATAAGAATTATTTAGGAAGCATGGCATCCGCACTAGGGATATTTACTTAGTCATTATGGCATTACCAAGGATGTCTCACTCTTTGTAGTTGCAAGCTTGAAATGTGGCACCATTGGCAAGGGTACACCTTCAAATTCTAAGTCCAAGTCTTTCAAGGATGCCCTCAAGCCAGGATCTGGCTTTCCAACACATAAAAAAAATCTCAGGGCCTACTTTCATTGTGGACGAGTAAGATGAAACCCTAGATTTTTTTCTAGAGCAGTATATCATCTATAAATCTAGGAAGGATTTTATGAGGTATGTAGTGATTTTCAAGTTCAATGGGTTTTGGCCTTCGACAAATGTGCTTTAGAATTGGGTACATCAGACCTAGACATCGGATGCAGAGGTGTTGCTTTACTCAAAAGGTTTCTTTCTGGTGAAATTTAAGAATATCCAAGATTAAAAGAGGGTTTTCGATGAAAGGCCCTGGTTTTTGGGGAGGTTTGAGATTTTCCTCATGCCCCTTCACATTCTTCATCGATATATGTTAGTTGAAGTGAGAAAATCCATTGGTTGGTTCATTAAAGTATATATAAAAAGGCTACAAAAGGGAATAAATACTTTCCTTGCATATGTGTTGAAGTAGATCTTACCAAGTTGTTCCTAGATAAAGTTTATCTCCACTGGAATGGATTAACTTTTACAAAGCTATTCCATTATGAAAATATGACTTTTTTGTGTAAACTCTGCCAACCACTTGGGAATGTGTAGAATGTATGCCTTTTTTCTTAGGGGCACCCTTCTTCTCTAGCTTTCAAGAATAAATGACGATGCAAAACATATGGCCTACACATCTACAAATGCCTTTCTCATACAACTTTTCCAAACCTAGGATCTAATGCATGACATTTCATCTTCAAAAGTTGACCTTGATACTTTTGAAAATGCAAAACATATGGTATACACGTCTACAATTGCCTTTCTCATACAACTTTTCCAAATTAACAAACCTATTGACCTCTTTTTGCACCTTTTGAGACAATTGCTAGTTCTTTCCAAAACGCTAATGCAATATTCATCGTTCTAAATTGTTAATAAGTATAGTTGAAAGGAGACCCAACTTTATTAAGAACTCCAACGGCACGTGCTGTGGAGACAAATATATAAAAATTAAGGAGTGTCCTCATGGTAACTGTTGGCAACGTATTCTCTGTTGCCATTGCCAGCTTCAGCGCCACAGCCAGAGCCTGCTTCGTAGCCTTTTCCATTACGAGACCCAGAGACATAGCTGCCACCAGTGTAACGTGAACTGTAGGCACCACTCTTTTCGCAACGACCACCGTAGCCCGAGCCGTATTTACCACCTTCTCCATAGCCAGCATTAGAGCGAGGCCGGCACGTCGTATAAGCATTGGTAGGCGACTACTGTCATCACCAGAGCCTCCATCATATCCGCTATCGTCGTTCACAACTCCATTTCCCGAATAGTCCTCAGCACCTTTAACCGAACCCCAAATGCGGGTAACCGCTCCTGGCTTCTCTATAACCGCCACCGCTGCCAGAACCAGCGTGAGAAGCCTCATTGTTGTCATATACGTATCCAAGACTATTTCCCTGGCTTTGGTAAGAACCGTAACCATTGCCCGAACACACTTCGAAAGAGTCATGCACGCAAAGATCGCTTATAGTGACGTACCCTTCTCCATACCCGAGGGTATTTGATCCACCATTTTGCTTGTCGTAGGCAGGCTCTTTGTTAAAGAATCTGCTTTCTCGCGCCTCCATGCTTGAGACAAACAGACTCAAGAAAAACACATATATGCACAAGGCTTTAGTCATACTGAGTGCCATTCGATAATATCTTCAATATTGAGATCCGAGAGATATAGACTAGCCATTGCTTTTAAGGGTGTAAAGATATATGGAACGTACCCTTGTCCGTACCCGGGGGTATTTGATCCGCCATTTTGCTTGTCGTAGGCAGGCTCTTTGTTAAAGAATCTGCCTTCTCGCGCCTCCACGCTTGAGACAAACAGACTCAAGAAAAACACATATATGCACAAGGCTTTAGTCATACTGAGTACCATTATCGATAATATCTTCGATATTGAGATCCGAGAGATATAGAGTAGCCATTGCTTTTAAGGTATATATGGAAAGAATATATTACCCCATAAATTAGAGTGGATTGAGGAAATGGGTTTACATTTGCAACAGTCTCACGTTTGTGTTGATGCAAAAAGATGTAATTGCATATAGGAAATGACTAAAGTCATTATGTGTTGATAATTAGATTAAACAAAGAGTGATTTTCACTAGAGTGACTTTCCAATTTCAAGATATTTTGCAATCAATATAAAAAAGGAGGTTTGTTTAAGAATTTTGGCTCTCTTTTTAAAAAATTTAGATTAATTTAGAGTCATTTTCCTAGACCCATTAATTCCAGTTTTAAATTTAAATTGAAATATTGTCTAGCAAAGATTTGTTGGAATTGCAACTTTTACACAATCCAAGTGTCCAAATAAACTTTCATGGTGTTGTATCCATTTATACATTCAAAAATACTGTTTTAAAAATTAATAGTTGCACATAGTATACGCATATACAAAACCAATATAGATCAATAAGATTAAATCTATAAAACCAATATATATCTATTTTGAAGAAGCTTAAATCTCTTGAGTTGCTTTTTTTTTTCATGTTTTGCACTCTAAAGAGGTTCACATATCAAGAAAATGAATCTTATGCTGGGTAAATTTATTGTTAAAATATACAAAACCCATCGACAACAAACTTAATTTTAATTTATATATTAAAAATTAATTAAATATAATACTAATAAAAAAATATTTCTAAACATATATATAATATACCAAGATTGAAAAGCATAGTGTTTCATGGAAGATAGAAAGTCTGGCCTGTTAGAAAATGAAATGAAAAGAGAATCCACCAAACAATTTACATATAATAAAGATTGTTCGACATTGCATTTGTTCATTTCTTTATTTACCACATATGTTTTCCACTATTATAAATCCTAATAAAGTTAAGGGGTTGAAAATTTTATCTCTAAAATTTAGAGGTTGCCATTAAATCTTTTCAACCTAAAATTTAAATTTCATGAATCTTTGAATTATAAATTTTAAAATTTAAGAATAAATTTAAATTTCATTGTACATTAATCTTTAAATTATAAATTTTAAAATTTAACCCTGAAAATATTAATTCATTTTAAACTAAATGTTTAAAATTTATTATAACTTTATTTTATATTATTATTTGTTATAAAAGTAATTAATATATAAGTTAAACATTTTTTAAAATATCGAACAAATTTTTTAACCATAGATATTTATCCCTACTTTATAGTGGAGATTATTAATTTCTAAATAGGCTTTCTTATAATATCTACTTTATAGTGGAGATTATTAATTTCTAAATAGGCTTTCTTATAATATCATGGACCGTTAGTTTGGTTTATCAATATTACATGGCCAAAAAATCATAACTCATTTCATATGACACTTGTTCATATAACATATTTTTTTAGTTAATTAATATTTAAATCAAAAGGGTAAAAATGACATAAATACTATCTCAATCATTGATTTTGTATACTACTATCAAAATTCTAGGATATTTAATGTAGGTTAAATCCTTACCATCCACCTAATAGTTATTGATAATTAAATTAAAATTCCAAAATATACACGCTTATCTAAATAATTAAATTTTTAAATTAATAAAATATCTATTTTTAAAAAGTATGTTAATTTAATTTAATAATTAATATATGAGACATCATTTTTTGGGATTCAACTGTGTTAAATAAGTCATTCATCTATGACCATTTCCATGATTTCTCATGATTTTTGAATAGTCCACTTAGCACTCATTGCATCATGTTAAGAAAGTCATTCATCTATGACCATTTCCATGATTTCTCAAGATTTTTGAATAGTCCACTTAGCAGTCATTGCATCGGGTGATGCTCACACGAGTGAAGAAGTGGGATTGAAACTAGTGAAATGAATCACATAGTGTCAATCGTCACTTCCAGGGCTTGCACCTGGTAAACCAGGACTTCCCAAGAGGTCACCCATCCCATATCGCCTATGGCTTCAAGCGTGCTTAACTATGGAGTTTTCCCCACAATCAAGCACACTTAGCTTGCTACCCTATTTGCAAAACCTTAGCAAGTATTGTGTCTCATGAACCATTCAAGTAGAGTTCCCTTCACTCTTTTGAATTAAGTATTGGGGGTTTTCGTAGTGCTTTTTATTAGATATAATTTTTTGGGATTCAACTGTGTTAAGTAAGTAATTTATCTATGACCATTTCAATGAGAGGCATCGTAACTGACTAATTTCTCATGATATTTGAATTGTTCACTTAGCACTCATTACATCGGATGATGCTCACAGGGGTGAAGAAGTAGGATTGAAACTAGTGAAATGAATCACATAGCGTCAATCATCACTTTCGGGGCTTGCACCTGGTAACTAGGACTTATCGAGAGGTCACCCGTCCCAGATTGCCTCTGGCGAAAACGCGCTTAACTGTAGAGTTTTCCGCATAATCAAGCCCACTTAGCTTGCTACCTCATTTACAAAACCTTAGCAAGTATTGTGCCTCATGGACCATTCAAGTAGAGCTCCCTTCACTCTTTCGAATTAAGTATTGGGGGTTTTCAAAGAGTGAAGAGAACTCTACTTGAATGGTTCATGAGGCACAATACTTGGTAAGTTTTTGCAAATGGGGTAGCAAGCTAAGTGGGCTTGATTGCGGGGAAAAGTCCACAGTTAAGTGCGCTTTCGCCAAAGGCGATATGGGATGGGTGACCTCTCGGGAAGTCTTGGTTACCAAGTGCAATCCTCGGAAGTGATGATTGACATTATGTGATTCATTTCACTAGTTTCAATCTCACTTCTTCAACCTGTGAGCATCACCCGATACAATGAGCGCTAAATGGACTATTCAAAAATCATGAGAAATTAGTCAGTTACAACTACTTCTCATGGAAATGGACATAAATTAATGAATTACTTAACACAGTTGAACCCCAAAAAATGATACCTAATATAATGCATTGTGAAGATCACTAATACTTAATTCAAATGAGTGAAGATAACTCTACTTGAATGGTTCATGAGCCACAATAATTTCTAAGGTTTTGCAAATGGAGTAGCAGCCTAATTGGGCTTGATTGTGCGGAAAACTCCACAATTAAGCATGCTTGAGCCATAGATGATCTGGTATGGATGACCTCCCGGGATGTCCTGGTTACCAGGTGTAAGCCCCAGAAGTGATGACTGACGCTATGTGATTCATTTCACTAGTTTCAATCCCACATCTTCACCCATGTGAGCATCACCTGACGTAATGAGTGCTAAGTGGACTATTAAAAAATCATGAGAAATTAGTCAGTTACAATGATCTCTCATGGAACTAGTCATAGATGAATGACTTACTTAACACAGTTGAATCCCAAAAAATAATATCTAATATAATGCAGTGTGAAAACCCCCAATACTTAATTAATATATGTTTAATTTAAATTAACAAAACAATATATTAAAAAAAAAATCAAATCGAAACTCGTAGAAAATTCTGTAGATTCACAAGCTTATGCAATGTACTAAAGCACATGACAAGAATATGTTTCTACTTTCAACCAGCGGGAGCCAATAGATCGATGAAGACAATATGAACAAGAAGAAGACAAAGCAATGGCACATAACACAAGATGTATCTATGGAAAGACACTCCTCAAAACCCCACTATATGTATTGTATATATCAGAAATATGAGTGAAGATACAAAGTTTATTCTCACTAGAAAAATTTCGCACAAGTATGCTCAACTCTCTCAACTCATAAGCTAGCTCTTGGCCAACACCTAGCCAATGTGCAGCTCTCCAAGCCCCTAATATCTTGCATAATTCCTAGGATGAATAGCCCATATTTAAAGGGAATTCATGCTTCCAAAACTATGCAATCCAAACATAGGATCAATATCTGAGGCATGCATGATATTTAGACTACAGTAAATAATACAACTAATAGTACATTGTCCCTGCACTCTAGTCTCAACTGGGCCTTTCTCATAATCGACATGCATGAGTTTTTGATGAAGGAATATTTAGTTAACTAGAGTTACACTTGTGGATGCACTAGTGCACCAACTAACTGCTAACTCTCTATAGTTTCTGAAATTGTTTGGAACCAATTTAATTGAACGTAACTCAGCATACTGAGTGATCTAATTTCAAACTCAATTTAAACTCATACTATACCCGTAAAACTTAGGGAGAACATATACATGACTTCAAAAAGACTTCTAACTCGAAATTCCTAAGCTAATTAAGTTAATTAAACTTAATTAACTATTTACAAGTTGCTATGAGAATAGAATTCAATTTTAATTCTTAGTTTAATTCAAGGACACATTAAACTGGAATTTCTTGTTGCCATTTCTCAACACTCCCTTTCACAAGAAAGGGATTATCAACTACCCTGATCCTCTCTCTATGAAACTCAAATGTACATCTTGCCAATGCCTTTGTCAAAATGTCAACATATTGCTCCTTCGTGGGAATGTAATCTAACAACATAATCTGCCTCAATACACAATCTCTGAGATGATGATATCGAATATCAATATTCTTGGTCCGATCATGAAAACTATATTTTTAGAGAGTTTGATACAACTCTAATTATCGCAATAAATCATAGTTGGATCCATATGCTAAACAAAAAAACCAACCGAGATCTTCCTCATCCAGAAGGCCTCACATTTTTCCTGGCTTGCAGCCATGTACTCTACCTTTGCCGAATTGAGTGCAACCAATCTTTGTTTCCTATTGTACCTGTTGACACCTAATCATCAGGATTGGGTGAATAAATACAATTGATGTAAATAAATAATAAGAAATATGAACAGTCATCGGGAGATGAAGTGAACAGTCTCCTCATGTATATAATAAAGACCAACCTGAAGGAATAATGTGAATTGATTTGGTGGAGTTACTGCCTGGCCTGACATGGTATCAGAGCAGGTCCTATTTTTAGTATTCCTGCCTTTGTAACTCCATTTTTCTGCCTATTTTCCTGTTCTACCCATATTTCAGAACTGACACCCCTGACCTGGTATTCTCTCTGGGCTCTCTGCCATAATAATTTTCTGTGCCCTCTTCTCTGGAACAATTTTCGTTATCCCTTGTCTTGCTAATGTGCACCTGAGTGCTACGTGAGGGAGTGCTGAGGCTGCGTTTGGCAGGTCGAGGTTCTAATCTTGCTGCTATGGATAGTAAGGCACCATGGCTTTGGATTGGTGTGCATCTGGTGCCTCCATGCTGGAAAGAGGAATGAGGAACACTGCCGTCGAAGTCTACACACTGTTGGTATACATTTGCATGCTGCTGGTATACACCCGCATTGCTCTTGATTGATTATCTTTAATGTTGCTCCATACATACATTTACGCTGCTCCATACATATTTACGCTGCTCCATACATATATTTACATTTACTGCTCCGTATTATGTTTACGCTACTCCATACATACATTGCTCCGTATTACAATGTTAATTGTATTTACACTACCCATACATACATTTATGCTGATCGATTTTTGAGTATTATGTTGAATGAAACGTTGAATGTGTTGAATGTCTTTGCATTGGGATCAGAGCGAAAGTGTTATAGACATTTTTGGGCACTGCAACCCCAAGCATAAAATTTCCATAAACCAAGGGCTCCTAAGTCCCTAAAGGTGTTGTTCCAACCCCTAAAAGAACAAGGTCAACTAATTACAGCATCTCCCAGAAGTTCTCAATGAAAAACTACTCAGAACTGGTCAAAATTGGACCATTTCACCTGCTCCATAGGCAAAGTGTGTTGCATCCCACCTAAATACACACAATAGGTGCATTGCATTTCAAAAATCCCTTCTATGGGGTGCGATGGGCAAGAAGGGACAAATGGCAGGGTCAATCCGCAAGGTGGAGAAGCATGGAATCTTCCAGAAACTTCTCCTGTGACACTTGCCTCTCTGAATTCGACCAGGGATGAGTAAGAGATCATCAATCTCCAAGTGGAATCAAGAAGTATCAGAAGGAAGACACTAATCAAATCACAAGCTGACTCATCTCCCTTAGAGACATCTATATATGGATCCCTCATACCAGAGATCCAGAGGCTGGAATTTTGCATCTTATAAGGAATTGCTGTTGGTTTTTTGAGGCAACATCATAGTGTTGGGTGATCTAAGATTTTCATGAGGTGAAGAAGGGCTTACTTGCTGAGAGGATGATGCTGGGTCAGAACAATTGGTTGTAACTCTCTTGGCTCTTTCTTGATTATCAATAAAGCTATTCAAGTTTTCCTCCATAGTCTTGTGTGATTCATGTTTTATGCATTTGTATGGTCAATTTACATCTGATCCTAAATTGTTTATGATAATATATCTATGTTCTTGTATAGTGTTATGCTGCTTTGATTCTACAGGTACTCTGTGAAGTTGGGTATACAAGAAAGCAAGTAGCAAAGGACTATTAGAAGAGAGAGGAATCGAACAAAGAACCAAGCGCAAGACAAAGGTTGGTCTCTTTTATTCTTCTCTCATCTATATTTCATAAAGGAATACGAAAGTAGTTTTACTTTCTTTCTTTCTAAGGTAGCTACCAGCCTTAGTGGGATTAGCAGTTCTGCATAGACACTATTCCCGGTAACAAAATGGCAACTCCGCTGGGGAGCGAGTAGATTGTTTGTTCATCTACATTTGTTTACTTTATAAACTTACAGACGGAGCCTGAAGTTAAGCCAGCTAGCCTTCGAACTGCATTTTCTATGCAAGTGCAAAATAGATCAACGCTGCTTCAGTCAATCTCCAGGTTTTGTTTATGATTTAAACAACTGATTTACAAACTCTCTAATTGCCCTTTTGGTGGTTCTAGTAACTTCCTTATATCTACCCCTGTGATTGATTTACTGATTACCACTTGCTCGGCCAAAATCCCTGAACTGAACTGCAAACTGTGACCCGGAACCCAATCAAAGTCTCGTCCCTACTATAGTGCACTACCTATTCTGTGAATCTCAAATTCAGCGCACTTCCCGAGTGTAGTAGGTGCGTTGCATTTCAGTTTCACTGTGTTACAGGTGCGCTGCTCAGACTAGGCATTGTTCCTAAATTTTGGTTTCTGTGTTCACTCTTTTCAGATCTATTCAAGAGTTTTGCTGCCTATAGTCATTACACCTCTGTTTTAAACCCCTTTCCTTGTTGTTATTCTGCCTCCATTGTGCAAAGAACTGTAAATGTTTTTATGTATTTTTTTAGTCATTTTCAATTCTCCTTTACAAAGAAGTAACGTAATTGTACTGTCGTTTCTTGATTTGAGAGTGTCGCAAGTGTCGTTTTCAGTCATAGAAGAGAGTCTGATTGCTCTTGATAGTCGATTACCCTGTTACTATTGTATTTGATCTGAATTTTTAGTTTTTCTAGTGTCGAAAGAAAGTTTTCAATTCCAAATCGCAAAGTGTTGTCATTGTCCTCATTTTGTTTTGAAAAGAAACTTGTTAGTAATTGTCACTTTGAAAAATAATTCAGATTTGCGCATTAGCTTTCTTTTTATCATTCACATATTAAGAAGGCTGAAAACAAATACATGAATGTGCATTTGCATTTAGACTTTTTTATTGGTTTGATTTAGGATAGTGCATATAGTGTGTGCTCTTTGCTCTTTGTTGAAAGAATATTGTCTCTCTTTCCTTAGTAGCTAGGATTTTCATTGCACAAAGAAGATAAAACGACTGTTATCATATTAGATTGCATTTTAGGAATTGTACCTCTACATCACGCGGTGAACCTGAAAGGCAAATTTCTTAAGCAAGATCAACTATAAAATAAATTTAATGAATCTAACAATGCTTTGGAACCTAATGCACAACATCTAGAAGTCTAGGCTAGAGACGTATTCCGGCGTCGTAAAGCCTAGTAACTGTTGTTTTCACTGTTGTTTGGGCGATTCCTCCACTTTGAGACAATAAGTGCCAGTACAGACTTGTGCTCCCACGTACCGTCGAGTATATTTTGGGAGACCACAATAGACTTTATCCTTTATCCATAGGAAGCCATGTCTACCACCCTATCGATCGCAATGCACTGAACACAACATTCGGGAAGATTGATTGCCGTACCGTAAAAAGTATTCTGCAGTTTTGCGATTGGTTTGGTAATCCCTCTGCCTAGATTTCTAGAGCAGTCCCTTTCGTTCCTTTTCAGACTCCTTAACAGAAAAGGTCCATCTGAGCACTTGTCACTTCAGGCTCATTAAAAATCGAAGGCGACTAGAGTCATCTTTTGTTTTTTCTCGACTCTTAAAAATTGAAAAAACAAGTTGTGTCGAAGCGTCTAAAATTCATCTAATTCGGAAACATACTTCCATTTGATTTTTAGTTGATTGAGTAATCCACAATTGTGGAAGAAAGTCAATTGAAACCCCATCATTCGCGGAGGCTTACGGGTCAACCATATTTGTCTCCGGAATCGAAACTATTACGGACAAAGTGAACTCGTTTAACCGGTTCCAAATCCCCTGGTAAAGTTAGAACAAGTGTTCTAACACCATCGATGACTTCGGTTACTCCAAACATTTCTGGTATCCCTGCCTTTACAGAAGAAGTTCAGCAGCCACCGAAGGACAGTAGCACTAATCCTAGTCTGAGGGTAAACACTTGTATTACTGAACCAGTTCCATCTATAGCTGATTTAGAAGGTGTCATTCCCCAAACATCTGTCGGTGCAGATTCTATACCTTCTTCGGCAGCAGAAATATTTTATGGACCTGACGGTCTACCTCTTCCACTTGGTCTGATTGCTATAGAAGAGATTGTAGAGGATCCTCCATCTAGTACTCCATTGCAATTTGGAGTCGGGATCACTCTGTATCCTTCTTCATCAGAAATTAGTCTACCACCATCGGAAGCTCTTGTAGAATCGCTAGGCAATCTTTTGGGTAGACTAGAAATGTTTGAACAACCATCGACATCTAGGACTGTGTCATCCGACACAGCGACGACAGAACTTCCTGCTGTCACTCCAACAATTTTCGTCGGTATACCATCTGTCCCAACTAGTTCTCAATCGCTAGAAGGGGCCCACTCAGGGGCTATTTCGACAGTATGGTCTGTTCCTGTTTGTTCATCCGGAATAGTATACGGAAACTCTTATGTTGAGTATCAGCAAATTGATCCTTCAGGGTGTCAATTTGGGCAGTCCAGTCCTCAAGGACAAGCCATACCTTTAAGTACCGGATTACCGCCGTATGGGGGGCAATATGCCCCTTCATTATCTCCTCCGGGAGGATAACCATATGGGATTTCACAACAAAATTCAGGTTATGCTGGAATTACATCTAGTGGTTGGGTGCCGATACTGCCTCAACAACCAAGAGTTGTATATTCAATGCAACAATGTTTACCTATGTCAAATATACCAACTACGCCAGCTATTGTGATGGCTGTTGTGGGGAAAAATGCCTATGCAGGACAATCCTATCCACCTAAGGTGTGACAGTGCCTTAGCAACAAACAGAAACAGCTATTCTAGTATTCTTCCTTTATGAATTAAGAATGAAGAGAGATGGATGGACTAACCGGTGTCTTCCGTTTGTCCGGCGATCCGGTTTCTCTTCTCTTTGGGAGTTCCCAGCTACTTGCCTTCTCGCTTGCCCAGCTTCAAGAGGTTTCTGCAAGATCACAAGAAGAGAACACTACACAAAGACATAGATTCATATTCATAACTAGTTCAGGATTAGAAATAAACTAAACATACTAATGCAATCATACATCAAAGATACATCAGTATATAGGAGAAACCAAGATAGCTTTATTGATGAATAACAAGGTTCAGGAAGAGATACAACCCAAAGGGCTCCAATCTAGCATCTCCTTCCCAGCAAATGAAATTCCTATCTTCACCCCCTTCAAAGCATTAAGCACCCAATGATTCCAATCTCAAACCAACAGCAATTCTTTGCAATAACAAAATTCCAGCCTCCAGATCTCATGGAGGAGAGATCCATATATAGATGTTTGGAGAGAGGATGAGTCAGCTTGAGATCTGACTAGTGTCCTCTCCCTCTGTCAGTTCTTGATTCCACTTGGAGGTTCTTGCTTCCACTTGGATATTGGGAACCTCTTACTCATCACTAGTCGAATTCACTGAGGCAAGTGTCATTGATGAAGATTCTGGAAGCTTCCTGGGTCTTGACACCTCTTGGAATGAACTTGCCATTTGTCAACTCTCGCTCAGCGCACCCTGGTAGTGCTTCTACCTGCATTGCAGTGTAGGTAGCCAGTGTTGACTTTGCATTTCAGCGCAGACAGCTAGTGGAGCCACTGAATTGATCCTGAATTGACTTGTTTTTTAGAAGTTTCTGGTGGAGAACTTCTGTGAATTGCTGTGGTTTGTTAGCCTTGTTCCTCTAGGGGTAGGAACAACATGTTTAGGGACTTTGGATCCCTTAGATTATGGAAATTTCATGCTTATAGCTGTAAGGCACAAAAATGTCTATAACCTTTGCCCCCTAAAGTATGAGGTCGTTTATCGGGTGAAATGCTTTATCAGGAGGATCTGAAGTTCATTCATTGCTGGGAGGAGACCTGCAATACAATACAATACAATACATTATTTTTCATACTGCTTTCATGATCTAGCTGAGGCGGGCATTCCCATGCTCAGCTTTATAAATTCATTTTTCTGTACATAGAACAGACAATCGTCTGATGGTAGACCGATAATTTTGATGAAATTATCATCCTTTGGGTAGGATGATTATCTGCTGCAATGATGTACATGTCAATGTCTTTATCTTTCCTGAATATATATCGCAGCCCGGATGGATGAAACTAGATCCAGGGTCTTCAAACTCGTTCGATCTTCACTCTAAGTACAAGTCGATTCATGTGAGAAATGTTCTGAAGTCGAACATGGAAAGACATCGCTTGATTACCGATCAATGAGGTAAACCGTTAAAAAGCGTGAGAGGAATCACCGATAATGATAATGACCCTCAAGGTACTGCAGTACAATTCATGTGCTGTGAATAAAGGACTTGGCGTCGAACACCACGCAAAATCTTTCGGTCGAAGGTCATTGATGTATACCTATCGCCGGAAGTGAGAAACTTGCCATTGAGGCATGCAAGCTTCAAAGTACTGAAGGGGTTGTTCCTAGATCAACTTCTTGGATAATGAGCTGATGTCGACAAGAAGCGATCCGTCAAAGGAGGGCCTTAATGAATCCCACATCAATGACACGGAACAGAGCTAATGATTTTGATGGAGGTGAAAACGATCTGTGACATATGATTCAGGGTGGCGGTCATGAAAGGATGAAGGATACTGTACGGCAGTGGATGGGACACGGTTGACTTTTCTGAACGACTTCTCTTGAACATATGGCGACACTGATGCGATGGATCGGTAGAATTACCCCAAATATGGATGGTATGGCGAGACCATGGTGATGTGACCAGTGAATGAAACAACCCAACTCGATTGTGGTAGGGAGGAAAAGTGTCATGTTCAAGAGCGACTTGCTACCATCAAAGTTTTCTTGAGTTTCTCCCAATTTTCCCCAGTCATTGCTGACCAGTACCTCCTTATTTTTGTCAAGCTTGAGGAGGATAACATATGCTTGTTCTATAACCTACCCTTCGGGCAAGCCCATCGCTATGTTTTAACGAGCCTAGCGATAGTGAAACTCGTTCTCGTCTAAAGACAAGTTTGTCGCTATTTAATGATTTTAACGAGTCTAACGACAAAGATAACTCGGTCCTTTTCATTTTTAGAGAGTCTGAAAAGGTACATAAAGTTAACTCCAAAAGTCCTTTTTCGTCATCTAATCCCTTAGGTCCGAAAAAGTATAAAACAATACAGAAGGGATGAGTTTTCGATAGTTTTAACGAGCCGAATAAAACAAGCACTCAATCTTTTTGTGCAATAATCCCTCAGGTCCAAAAATATTAAAATCTAGAGGAGGGATAGCACTTCCTGTCCCTTTAACGAGCTGGAAGGCCAAGGACTCGGCAATCTTTTCATATTTTACGAGTCAGATGAAAAGTGCTTAAAGAAGACTCGTCTTTTGAGGAACGAGTGATGAAACAGGTTAGCAGCTGATTCCAGGTACAGGTTGGAATTTTCCAATCATGGCAATGTCAGAAGGATGGCTAGTGAAATCACTCTTCGCAGCTGTTCCTCAAAATGTGTAAACAAACATATGGAGGTGAACGATCGGCCAATGGAAAAGTGGAGGTGACGGTGCAAACACGACCAAGGCTTTAATGGCTGATAATGTTACATTCACAGTGGTTATTTACCGGAATAGTTCATTTTTTAACGAGCTTAAACGCGGGAAAACACTTGCTCGATCTTATGTTTATTTTTTAACGAGCATGAACTATGTGCTAAAACTGCTCGGATCTTGCGTTTATTTTTTAATGAGCATGAACTGTGTGCTAAAACTGCTCGATTTATATGGTCAAATTTTTTATTTTTTACCATGACTAGCTTTGCCCTTTTCAAAGATAGTACTGTATCCTCAATTGCTGCATCAAACTAGTTAGAAATGAATAACATTTGCTTGAAAACGAGATTAAAGCCCTAATATTTTGCTTTGAACTACGTAAAAAGCAATTAAAAAGTGTTTTTACCTCTCATTTTACCATTTCATTTGAACTTGGTTTGTTGGAGCTTTGGAGGTGCCTCTTCCCCCTTGATTTTCATCAGCTGATTCTGGGAGATTCTGCGGACGATTTCCGGCGCCGTCTGGACCAGGTAGGAGCTAAACCCTAGCTCTTCCTTTTCATGGTTTCCTTTTTCCATTCTATGCCTGTTTTCCTGTTTCCCTGAGCCTCTGGGGTTTTGTTAGGGCGTTCTGCCATCATCGCACCTGGTTCACTCGAAACCTGCGCTGAATGTCAAGCTGCATGAAGGCAGTTTGACCTTCAATGCAATCATACATCAAAGATACATCAATATATAGGAGAAACCAAGATAGCTTTATTGATGAATAACAAGGTTCAGGAAGAGATACAACCCAGAGGGCTCCAATCCAGCATCTCCTTCCCAGCAAATGAAATTCCTATCTTCACCACCTTCAAAGCATTAAGCACCCAATGATTCCAATCTCAAACCAACAGCAATTCTTTCCAATAACAAAATTCCAGCCTCCAGATCTCATGGAGGAGAGATCCATATATAGATGTTTGGAGAGAGGATGAGTCAGCTTGAGATCTGACTAGTGTCCTCTCCCTCTGTCAGTTCTTGATTCCACTTGGAGGTTCTTGCTTCCACTTGGAGATTGGGAACCTCTTACTCATCACTAGTCAAATTCACTGAGCCAAGTGTCATTGAGGAAGATTCTGGAAGCTTCCTGGGTCTTGACACCTCTTGGAATGAACTTGCCATTTGTCAACTCTCGCTCAGCGCACCCTGGTAGTGCTTCTACCTGCGTTGCAGTGCAGGTAGCCAGTGTTGACTTTGCATTTCAGCGCAGACAACTAGTGGAGCCACTGAATTGATCCTGAATTGACTTGTTTTTGAGCAGTTTTTGGTGGAGAACTTCTGTGAATTGCTGTGGTTTGTTAGCCTTGTTCCTCTAGGGGTAGGAACAACATGTTTAGGGACTTTGGATCCCTTAGATTATGGAAATTTCATGCTTATAGCTGTAAGGCACAAAAATGTCTATAACAACGGTGTCACAAGTACAAGCACTGCCCATTGTATGCCAACCTCAGGTTTCTCAGGTTGTAATGCAACAGCCTCTTGTCCCTGCGACTCAGCCACAATCACCAACTAGTGGAATGACACAGGCCCAAACGGGTACAATTACTCCTCATCTTGGTCAAGCAGCCAGTATTGGACAACAGCACATGGCTTCGTAGCCATGGATGGTGCAATACCAACAACCGCAATTCCAACAGGTATACCAAGGATCTGAGCAACAAATCTTTGCCAATAGTGGGCAACCGTATATTCAAAACGGTCAGAATCAACCATTCTATAATGGTTATGCCCATCAACCTTACCAAAGTTACCAGCATCAAATGCATTATGCTGGTATGTAGAGACCAACTTCTCAGGCAATTCCATCTTATCCTGGGTATGCTTCGCCTAACCTGAAGATGTGGCAAAAGGGGGAGTCGTCACCGAAGAGCAAGTTATTGCTCGTGCACAATATTTAGACTTAATTTACACTCAGTCTGGCATGCTCTACGATAAAATACCTGACGCTCCCAGGCCAGAATTTTCGGTCCCTCCTCCTCCTAAATCAAACAATGACTCTCATGTCGGCGATGGCGTGATTGGCGTGATAGACACAAAATCGACAAAGGCTACATCTAAAAGGCCCGTAAGATTTCTAGTCAAAATGCAAAAGAAGAACTTCTTGCCTTGGAAGTAAATGCCGTCTCGACTGATAAAGGGAAAGAAACCAAGCAACCAGGAGGCAAGAAGAAAAACAAAGGGAAGAAGAAGAAACAGGAGGAATCATCACCTGAAAAATCTTCTGCAAGCCCTACTGGAAATAGGAAACCAAAGAATCCATGCTTTATATGCGATGAGGATCATTGGACATCAGATTTTCTGAACAGAGCTGAGCTTAGAAAATTCTTCAAGAATTCAAAAACCTCGGCAGTATTAACTAATCCGTTCCCGAATCCAGGAACAAATCTGGTTGACAGTGGAAATGCTTCCCCGTCTCAAGTGCTGATGTTGTCGGTTCCCAAACAGTAAAATGATGCTTTGATATCGACAAGGAACAAAGATTACGGGAATCCACAGCTATCAAACAACAAGGATAAAGATCAACCAAGTAGTTTGACAACAACTTCGACAGAAGTTGTGTCGCCCATCATTCCTGAGCTAACAATAAAACCGCCAAAGGGAGTAGTACATAAGTCGACGTTTAATCCTCGTGCTAGAGCAGCACAACATTATAATATAGTGGAAGATCTGGCCCAATCGCCATCCGCTATGTCCACACTTGAGGTACTACAAAATTGCCCATCCCAAAAGCAGGCTTTATTATTAGCTATCGGTAGGATAGACCCAAAGGATTCTAATCTTGTGTCCTTTAACCATAAAGGATATGATCCTCAGTTACCAGCTCAACTAGCTTTCCTCATTCAAGTGAAAGCCCTCAACAAAACTTTTCATCGAACAATTATTGATGAGGGGGCATCTACATGCATTATGTCGATGAGTTGCTGGAAAACTTTAGGATCTCCAACCTTGTCGAGGTCTTCAACAACGCTAAAAGCATTTGACGGATGAACATATACCCCATATGGCATTCTAAGTAACTTGCAAGTTGAACTAGGAGGGAAAACAATAGAAATAGATTTCGAAGTAATCGACAGAACCCTCGATTACAACATCCTACTGGGAAGACCATGGATATATGCTATGGCTGCTGTTGTGTCGACCTATTTTAGAAAGATTGCATTTCCCTTTCAAGGAGGGATTACAATCGTCGATCAACAAACTTTCCTCCACAATGGTTCCCAAGTTACAGGAAGCATTCCGATGATCCATGGAAGCCCCCATTCGCTTCAAAATATCAAAGTAGGCCTACTAAAAGACCCTATATTAATGGGGACTTTTGCCCTTCCGCCTCCAATCAATCTGGCGGAAGTAGCGTCGGTAGGAACCTGCAATATGATATATTCGATTGAAAATATCTCAGAAGACGATATAAACATGGATCATATGCAGGTATTGCCTCCAAGCCCAATAGAAATATTGTAGCAATCAATGTTTCTAGCATGGGAGGCAAATCCAAATCAACGCTCATCAAGCGTTTGGATAGATAGGTCTAAGGAAAATGGCACCTCTTCAGATCCTTGGTCGCAAGTGCATTACACCGACGAAGGAATTATTCAATCAATGGTAATTGAAGGGGCGCCATGGGAAGATTACCACCACCGTTCCCATCTTCCGGATTGTAAAGAAGATACTCCTGATGACCTACATCATCCTTCAGTTTTTTATTTCCTATCAAATAATGTAAATACGGTGGATTCCGAGCGAAACTTGTCTAATTTTGAAGAGACTATCGCCATAAATATCTCGACCAAAACAGATGTTGTAGAAAATATTTATGTTGGAAAATGTTGTTCTCCTTCAGAACTGGAAATATATAATGCTCTTTTTTGTGAATTCAGAGATGTCTTTGCTTGGTCATATGATGAAATGCCAGGCATTGACTCGAGTGTAGTCGAACACAAAATTAAGATGTATCCAGATGTCAAACCAGTACGATAACGGCTATGGCAGGTGCACCCCAAGAAAGTCGCTACCATCAAAGTAGAAGTTGAAAAGCTTCTCCATGGTGGTTTCATTTACCCGGTTCCTCTAACCGATTGGGTATCGAACATTGTTCCTGTTATGAAAAAACAAGGAATGATTAGAGTGTGCGTCGATTATAGGGATGTAAATCAAGCTTGTCCAAAAGAAAACTACCCTACACCCTTTATTGACCAGATAATTGATGAATGCGCTGGATGTGAAATCTTTTCATTTATGGATGGATTCTTTGGGCATAATCAAATAAATATCCGCCCACAAGACCAGTCAAAGACTGCATTTATTTGTCCGTGGGGCACATTCGTATATCGCAAATTACCCTTCGTTTTAAAGAACGCAGGGGCAAAATTTCAGAGGGCAATGAATTATGCCTTCCATGACATCGAAAACATCGTTCAACCATATCTCGACGACCTTCCGGCTCATTCGCGGAAGCGGACTGATCATCCGCAGCATTTAAGAGCGATATTTCTACGTTGCCAACACTACAAGATACGACTCAATCGACACAAATGTGTGTTCTGTGTCAGTTCTGGTCGTTTACTTGGCTTTGTAGTCTCAAAGGACGGGATTCGTCTTGACCCATGTAAGGTTAAGGCAATCATAAATTTTCCTCCACCTTCGAATTTGCTTCAAATTCAGAAACTCCAAGGGAAAGCGAACTTTTTGAGGAGGTTCATTCAAAATTACGCCAAACTTGCTAAAGGTTATACACATCTATTGAAAAAGGAAGTGCCCTTCATCTGGGATCAGGTCACGCAAGCTTCCTTTGATGCTTTAAAAGAATTCCTAATGAAAGCATCATTAATGTACGCTCCTGATTATCAAAAATACTTTAACCTGTATCTGGCTGCAGCAGATACAACCATCGCAATGGTTTTAGTTCAAGAAAACAACGGAATTGAACATCATATATATTATTTAAGTAAAAACTTAAATGATACAGAAATCAAATATTCTTATGTTGAAAAGCTAGCGCTCGCAGCTGTTCAAGCGATACAAAAATTTCGACACTATGTCCTCTTTCGAAAAACTACCATTCTGTCAGATTGCAACCCCATGACTTATATATTGTAGCGACAGTTGCTGGGGGGCAAATATTCAAAATGGATAGCAATTCTACAAGAGTTTGATCTGGAGTTTGTAAAATCCAAGTCAAAGAAAGCACTGGTTTTCGCAGAATTATTATGCGATCTCCTATCGTCGTCCAATGATGACACATCCGAAGAAACAATCGTGGATGAATCTTTGTTTGTGATATCTTCAAGCAATCCGTGGTATGGAGATATAATCATTTATCTTCAAACCCAAAAATATAGGCCTAATACCTCCCGCTCCAAACAAAAACGTATTAAATACCAATCAAAAGACTACATGATCGTCGGTGATACACTTTACCGTCGTGGTGTCGATACAATTCTGAGGAGGTGCCTCACCCATGAGGAGGCCGAAAAAGTCCTAAATGATTGCCATTCAGGCGCGTGTGGGGGGCATCAATCCAGTTATGCTACGGCGAAAATTTTTTTACGAGCAGGATACTTCTGGCCAACAATGTTCAAAGATTGCATAACCGCAGTCAGAAGTTGCCATGCCTGTCAAATTTTCGATAGCAAAACCAGAAGACCACCCGCACCTCTGCAGCCAATAGTTGTTGTTGGGCCATTCGCCAAATGGGGCCTCGATTTCATGACATGTAACCCCACCTCGACCGGGGGGCATGGGTATATCATAGTCGCAGTGGACTATTTTACAAAATGGGCCGAGGCGATGCCTACATTAGATAACACTGGTGAAACAGCTGCCCTTTTATTTTTCAATCATGTAGTCGCCAGATTCGGAATTCTGCAGGCTATAGTCACAGATCATGGATCACATTTTCGCAATCACATGATGGCCGAATTAGCTGCCAAATTAGGGTTGTCTCACGACAGCTCTACTCCATACTACCCGCAGGCCAACAGACAAGTTGAAGCAATCAACAAAGTCTTGAAGCACATGCTGCAAAGGATGATTGGAGTCCACAAAAGGAATTGGCACCTGATCCTGTACTCAGCTTTGTGGGCATACCGAACATCGATAAGGAATGCAACCGGGTTTACACCTTTCCAACTGGTGTATGGCCTAGAAGCAATCTTACCAATTCAGTGTGAAATCTCGTCCCTCAAACTCGCAATCGACCTTCTCCCCGGAACTTCAGAAGAGGAGGCTCGTTTCTTGGAACTAATCCAATTGGATGAAACCCGTCGTGATGCCACTTTGGCTAACGAAGCCCATAAGAAACGAGTCAAGGCGCAGTTCGACAAGAATGTCAAACCTTGGGTCTTCTCAGAAGGCGACTTGGTCTTGCTTTATGACCAAGAATCCGATAAATTGGGAGCAGGTAAATTCAAGTCTTTATGGATGGGCCCCTTTATTGTTAAATGAGTGTTAGAAAAAGGAGCCTACGAGTTAATAGATTATGACAGAATTCCATTGGCGCAACCCCGTAACGGGTTGTACCTTAAGCGTTACTATGCATAATCAGTATGGTAACCAATATGCTTTTGTTACATTTTTGTTTTCGCTAAAGTATTTGTTTTGGTCAAGTAAATCCACTTTTTACATTTGTCGCAGATGTCGAACCTATTATAATCTTTTTTCGGATATGCCGACGGAGCAAGTCGTAGTTCGCGGAACCTATCTTCTGCGGCCTGGGCCATTTTTGATCCAAGAGGCGAGTTAGTAAGTTTCAGAGGGGTATGTATTGGTCAATCAACGAATAACATCGCTGAATATATTGAATTGATAGAACTTCTCTCTGATGCCATCACACATGGCATACGCCGATTGGTCGTCATGCTAGACTCACAGCTCGTCATACTTCAGCTCACTGGTATCTACTCCCTCCGAAATCCAGCTATCTATCGCATGTTCCTAAGGCTCAAGATTTTGGAAAATCAATTTGATTTTATTCAATATCAGCATATTTCCAGAAGCTTAAACACATTAACTGACTCATTGGAAAATTATGTGTTAGATAGACATTTGCAACATTTATAAAAAGAAGCATTTCATCAATATTTGCATGTGGATCATATAACTTAACCAAAATAAAACTCCGAAAATCAAAAATATATATATAACTATTTATGGTTTACACATAATGTTCTGTAACCAAGAAAAAATTGTTCAAATGACCCAAAACTCAAAACGCTAGGGGGCACCCTAGTCTAATGATGCTGGTGATAATAAGTCACCGCCTGTGCAATCATGCGTAAAAGCCTTGTCCATCGACTTGGCACGCCAGTGGTATGTCGTTGCAACCTCAGGGGTAGCTCATCAGTCCTCACGTCTGGAATACCGAGAGTGAGGCCCTCGACCTAATCCTGTAATGCTGAAAGAGTCTCAGCCACATCAAGGTCGTGAAGGATAGCCCTTCCCATAGTCTCTCCTGCTAAAGCAGTGGCTGGCCCTCTCAGGCGTACTACTGGTCGAATGGGACCAACATCTACATGAGCACATGAGTTCTGATTAGTCTTGACAGAATAAAGCACAAGGACATTATAAAAGAAAAACGATAAACAGAAATACGTTCAAGAATTTACCAATGGCACCCCACTGCTCGCCAACAGCAGTACCAAATCCGGGTCACCCCGAAAGTCCATACCAGCATATGGGTACTCGGAATAAACCATCTCTTGACGATCGAACCACCCGAAGAAGGTATCAGAAAAATAAATCTGAGACTGACCAACATGTTTGGACATGTGGTCGACCCATCTCTGCATCCGTGGTTCAGTCGGTGGAGGTAAACCAAGTGCAATATACTGCGGTTGCATCAGTGGTATCCTTTCCAAGGCGAAGACGGTCAAAATAGAACCATACCCAAAGTTCTTCAATCTCCCATTTTTCACCTTGGTCAACTGTTATTTCATCACAAGGAGTACTGCATCACACCAGTTGAACACCTTCGGTTCGAGATATCCCAAGGCGTACTGCATACAAGACCGGTTGGCCACATGGAGAGCCGCACCACCAGCCATCCTACCAAAAGTGAACAGAATGGTCCTCAAAGACCTATCAGTGACATCTTGAATGATGATCTTGCCTTCTTTACTCGATTGAGATCCCTCTCTACAATACCTGCGAACATAATCTCTCATAGATTCACCTCCACGAGCCGAACCTGATAAAGAGATAGGGGCACCCCGCCTCGATAAGCCGGTCAAAAAATAGATGTCCACTACAGTCAAGGGGATGGATTTGCCCCTAATCTGGAACACCTGGTTGGTAGGATCCCAAGCATCGAGCAAATACTGCAGCAAGTTGATTTGTTGTCTCATGCTAGAGATGCGGAAAAACTTCAACATGCCATACCGCAGTGCGTTTACTGTAACCGGATCATGTAAAGAAAGCATGTCCTCTTCTTCATGCTCACGTTCTCACCATGTAATAGTCATCTTACTACAATAAATCTCTGTAAGCAAAAAAGAGAAGAGTTAGATCCTGATTTGGTGAGAAACAAGCAAAATTTTCCATTAAAAACTGTGCACAAATTTCCCTCCTTGCACCCATCGCACCTCCAGCTTAGTCGTAGGTGCGTTTCATGTCAGTTTTCTAGTGAGTAGACCAACATGCAACGCACCTTTCGATGCAGAAAGGGTGCGATGGAGCCAGAGCGAGTTTTTCAAACCCCAGGGGCTCAGAAAAACCAGAAATCAGGCTCAGAATGCAAAATGGAAAGGATGAAATGAAAGAGCTCAGGTTTAGCTCCTACCTGGTCCAGACGGCGCCAAAAATCGTCCACAGAATCTCCCGGAATCAGCTGGTGAAAATCAAAGGGGGAAAGCACCTCCAAAGCTCCAACAAGCCAAAGTTCAAATGAAATGGTAAAATGAGGGGTAAAAGCACTTTTAAATTACTTTTTACGTAATTCAAGTAAAATTTTAGTGTCTTAACTCATTTTCTAGACATGTATTGTTCATTTCTAACTGGTTTTGATGAAGCAATTGAGCATGCAGTACAATCTTTGAAGGAACAAAGCTATTAATGGTAAAGTCAAGAAATGACCATTACATCGAGCAGTTTTAACGCGGACTTCATGCTCGTTAAAAAATAAACATAAGCAATGAGCAAATGTTTCCCCCAGCGTTTAAGCTCATTAAAAAATGAACCAATTTCTGGTAAATAACCATCGTGAATGTAGTACTTCAGCCTTTGAAGCCTTGCTCGTGTTCCCATCATCACCTCCACTTTGTATTGGTCGATCATTCACCTCCACTTGGTTGTTTACCCCTTTTGAGGAACAGCTGCGAAGAGTGATCTTGTTAGCCATCCTTGTGACACTGCCGTGATTGGAAAATTCCAAACCTTACCTGGAATCAGCTGCTACCTGAATTTATCACTCGTTCCTCAAAGACGAGTCTCCTTTAAGCTCTTTTCAACTGACTCGTAAAATATGAAAAGATTTCCGAGCCATTGGCCTATCCAGCTCGTTAAAGTGACTGGAAGTGCTATCCCTCCTTTAGATTTTAATCTTTTTGGACCTGAGGGATTATTACACAAAAAGATCGAGCGCTTGTTTTGTTCGGCTCGTTAAAAGTACCGAAAATTCATCCCTTCTGTATTACTTTTTTGGACCTAAGGGATTAGATGGCGAAAAAGGATTTTTGGAGTTTCCTTTACGTCCCTTTTCAGACTCTCTAAAATTGAAAAGGACCGAGTTATCTTTGTCGTTAAACTCGTTAAAACCTAATAGCGACAAACTTGTCCATAACAGACAAGAAAGAGTTTCACTATCGCTAGGCTCGTTAAAACATAGCGATGGGTTTTCCCGAAGGGAAAATTATAGAACAAGCATATGTTATCCTCCTCAAGCTTGACAAAAACTAAAGAGGTACTGGTCAGCAATGACTGGGGAAAAATTGGGAAGAAAACTTGAAAAAGCTTTGTTGGTAGCAAGTCGCTCTTGAACATGACACTTTCACTCCGCATCCAAGTCGGGTTGGGTTGTTTAATTCACTGGTCACATCACCATGGTCCCATCACACCATCCACATTTGGGGTTAGTGCTACCGATCCATCTTGTCAGTGTTGCCGGTATGTTCAAGAGAAGTCACTCGGAGAATTCACCTGTGTCTCACCCACTGCAATACATTTATGCTCCATTCTTTCATGACCGCCACCCTGAACCATGTATCACCAGATCGTTTTCACCTCCATTAAAACCATTTGCTCCATTTTGTGTCATTCATGTGGGATTCATTAAGGCCCTCCTATGACGGATTGCTTCTTGTCGACATCAACTCATTATCCAAGAAGTCGATCTAAGAACACCCCTTTTAGTACTTTGAAGCTTGCATGCCTCAATGGCAAGTTTCTCACTTCCGGCGACAGGTTTACATCAATGGCCTTAGACCGAAAGATTTTACGTGGTGTTCGACGCCAAGTCCCTTATTCACACCACGTGAATTGTACTGCAGTACCTTGAGGGTCATTATCATTATCGGTGATTCCTCTCGCGCTTGTTAACAACTTACATCATTGGCTGGTAATTAGGTGATGTCTTTCCATGTTCGACTCCAGAACATCTCTCACATGGATCGACTTGTACATTCAGTGAAGATTGAACGAGATTGAAGACCCCGGATCTAGTTTCATCCATCCGGGCTGCGATATATATTCAGGAAAATAAAGACATCAAATGTACATCATTGCTGAACAGATAATCATCCAATCTAAGAGATGATGGCTCTACCAGAATCATCAGTCTACACTCAGACGATTGTCTGTCTCATGTACATAGAAAATGAATTTATAAAGCTGAGCATGGGAATGCCCGCCTCAGCTAGATCATGAAAAAATTATGAAGATAATGTATTGTATTGTATCTTATTATAGGTCTCCTTTCAGCTTGAAAGAACTTCGGATCCTCATGATAAAGCATTTCACCCGACATCAAAAGATTAACGACCTCATGCTTTAAGGGGCAACTGTTATAGAAATTTTTGGGCACTGCAATCCCAAGCATAAAATGTACATAAACCAAGGGCTCCTAAGTCCCTAAAGGTGTTGTTCCAACCCCTAAAAGAACAAGGTCAACTGATTACAGCATCTCCCAGAAGTTCTCCATGAAAAACTATTCAGAACTGGTCAAAACTGGACCATTTCACCTGCTCCATAGGCAAAGTGTGTTGCATCCCACGTAAATACACACAGTAGGTGCGTTGCATTTCAAAAAGCCCTTCTATGGGGTGAGATGGGCGAGAATGGACAAATGACAGGGTCAATCCGCAAGGTGGAGAAGCATGGAATCTTCCAGAAACTTCTCCAGTGACACTGGCCTCTCTGAATTCAACCAGGGATGAGTAAGAGATCATCAATCTCCAAGTGGAATCAAGAACTATCAGAAGGAAGACACTAATCAAATCACAAGCTGACTCATCTCCCTTGGAGACATCTATATATGGATCCCTCATACCAGAGATCCAGAGGCTGGAATTTTGCATCTTGTAAGGAATTGCTGTTAGTTTCTTGAGGCAACATCATAGTGTTGGGTGATCTAAGCTTTTCATGAGGTGAAGAAGGGCTTACTTGCTGAGAGGATGATGCTGGGTTAGAACAATTGGTTGTAACTCTCTTGGATCTTTCTTTATTATCAATAAAGCTATTCAAGTTTTCCTCCATACTCTTGTGTGATTCATGTTTTATGCATTTGTATGGTCAATTTACATCTAATCCTAAATTGTTTATGATAATAGATCTATGTTCTTGTATAGTGTTATGCTGCTTTGATTCTACAGGTACTCTGTGAAGCTAGGTATACAAGAAAGCAAGTAGCAAAGGACTATCAAAAGAGAGAGGAATCGAACAAAGAACCTAGCGCAAGACAGAGGTTGGTCTCTTTTATTCTTCTCTCATCTATCTTTCATAAAAGAAAACGAAAGTAGTTTTACTTTGTTTGTTTCTAAGGTAGCTACCAACCTTAGTGGGATTAGCAGTTCTGCATAGACACTATTCCTGGTAACAGAAAGGTGCTGGTGAAGGACCACCATATGCTTGGTATTGCATAGAATTCGCGTTGAAAACATTGAATGCAGTCAAAGGGAGTTGCTACATAACATTTTATGTTTGGATGAAAACATAAGCATGTTAATTCTTGTATAGTTGATTTTTGAGAGTAATTTCTTATTTATATATTAGAAAATGTTAAGCGCTGTATATACCTCAGTTCAGTGCACTGTACAGTTTTGTAGTCTTGGGTATTGACATTTGTTGTCCAGTTGAATTTGCTAACCAGTCATATCAGAATTATATTTTCTCCCATTAAGAGTATTTTTGCAGCAGAATTTTTGTTACAGTATGCATTCGATCATATCCATTGTGGGAATAGTTCTCATTGGAAAGGAGAACTATTCTGAGCAGTCTCGGATGATAAAACACACCCTCATTTTCAGTGAGTTGTGGAAAGAAGTGTATATTAGAGATGGAGACAAACAGCCAGAACAACCTACCTCAGACAAAGAGCTCACCATTTGGGAAAATAAGAACAACAAAGCCTATGCATTAATTGCAGCATCTGTAAGTGAAGAGGTGAGTCGCTATATTATGCCATTTTCAACTGCTTTCAAAGCCTTACAAAAGTTGAAAGAACCCTATGACTCACATTCTGCACTTGAAGTTGTTCAACTCATGATTAAGCTCTTCATTCTTGAATTCCAAAATAATGATCCTCTTACTCTTGCATCCGAAGTAAAGTCTATAATGCATGATATCCAAGCCACTAAAATTGATTTGGATATTCCTCTTATTGCTTTTCTCAAGGCACTTTATCCTACTTACTCCAATTATCTTGAGTCATTGCAAGCAAATGGAAATCTTAAAGACATTGCCTTTGACTATCTTGTGAAAAAATTTGCTGAAAGAGAGAAAGCTTTTGGAAAGAAGACAACCCTTGAATATTCTAAAGAGGCTGTGTGCCTTGCTCATAAAGAAAAGCATCATGCTCAAGATTTTTTCAGTGTAAGAAGTGGTCGAAGAGGAAGAGGAAGATATTTCATAGGCAGGGGGGCAGACACTCTCAAGGAGAAAAGGCAGATTTGCACTACATACGTTGCAGAAGAAATGGATCACATGATGCCTCTACATGCAAGTTACCATGGGACAAAATTGAGCAGCAAAGAAATCAACAGAAAGGTAAAATTGATGATACAGAAAAAGGTAAAGCACCTGAATCTGCTCACTATGTTGTGGCACAATGTAATATTGGAGTAAATGAAGATTTAGTTAATGCTTCACTTGCTTCTTGGAAAAATGGTTGGTCGCTTGATTCAGAAGCAACCTTCCACATGACTCATAGAAAATATGTTTTTGAAGAATTTACTGGCAATGTTGTTGGAACAGTATACTTTGCAGACCAATAAAAAATCAAGCCATCAGGGCTTGGCACAATCAGACTTAAATTTCCTGGTCTTCCATACTTTCTTCTGCATAATGTTCTATATCTCCCACAGCTAAAAAGAAACTTGTTCTCCTTGGTCCACATCCGCCAACAAGGTTACTCCATTCATATGTTTGATGGCAAGCTTGAGGTGAGAAAAGCATCTGACCACTCACTTGTCATGAGGGGAATAGAAGAAGAAAGGCTTCTCAAGCTGCAAGGTACCTCTGCTCATGCACAAAATTTCTCATACAATTCTAATTATGAAGAAGGTACACTTCCATCAAGTTTATTATGGCATGCTAGATTTGGACATTTGAACTATGACAGCCTCCGCTTGTTGAAGAAAAATGGTGTTGCTGGTTTGCCTACAATTCCTAGGAAATTTAAGCAATGTGATGCTTGCATTCTAGGAAAGCATAGCAAACAATCTTTTCATGATTCACATTCAAGAGCACATAGAAAACTTGAACTCATTCATTCAAATTTATGTGGTCCAATGCCTATTCCTTCTGCAAATGGAATTAAATATATGATGACATTTATTGATGACTACACCAGAATGTGTTGGGTTTATTTATTGAAGAACAAATATGATTCTTTTCAAACATTCAAGAATTTTCATAAATGGATTGAAAATGATGCACAATCTCATATTGGGTCTATTCACATTGATAATAGAAAAGAATACACATCAAATGAATTTGAAAACTATCTTCGCCAACATGGGATCAAACATCAAACAACTGTACCTTATAATCCCCAATAGAATGGTGTAGCTGAAAGAATGAATAGGACAATCTTAAATATGGTACAATCCATGCTCTTCTTCAAAAATGCAAAGATAATGTTTTGGACTGATGTCGTTCTATGTGCTGCATATATAAAGAATAGATGTCCATCTAATGCTATTAGAAACAAGACTCCATATGAAATGTGGTATGGGCATGTTCCTTCGGTAAAGCATCTCGGGGTCTTTGGTTCCACCTGTTATGCCTTGATACCAAAGGTACATAGAAACAAACTTGGTGCAAGAAGTCGTAAGTGTATCTTCCTCGGGCATTCAAACACATCCAAATCATACTGTCTCTATGATGAAGTCAATAAAAAGTTTGTTGTATCTAGAGATGTAATTTTTCTTGAATCATCCAAAATTGACAATGTTGTTGAGCGGCAACTTGATCACTTGGATAGATTCGCAAATGCAAAATCATTTCAAGAATTTGATAATTAGGTTCCACATATTGAAGGGGGGATTCCTATACTAGATCAACATGTGGAATCTTCTTCTGAAGAACTCTCTCCCCCGCATGAAACCCAAACAATGGATGATGCTTTAAGTGATGTGATTGATAGAATTGGGAGACTCAATCTTGATTCAGTCCCAACTAAATCAACAAATAAGCATGGACCATCTGAGAAAGGTCCCCCAAAGTGGCTGACAAAGACACTTGAAAGTTTTTATCCTGATGAGGTTGGAAAGACAGGAACTAGAAATTCAAACCGACAAAATGGAGGTGATGTAGATGACTCTAATTCACCTGTTGATATGGATGTCTCTTATGATTGTGAATTGAACTTGTCTACAGATTTTGAACCAATTTCCTTTTAAGAAGTCGCTTCTAATGATGAATGGAAAGAAGTGATGCTAAAGGATTATGATGCCCTCATAAAGAAAGACACTTGGAAGCTAGTTGATCCTCCAATAGGAACCAAACCAATTAGCTGCAAGTGGGTCTACAAGAATAAGTATAAAGCTGATGGCTCACTTTATAAGCACAAAGCTAGGCTTGTGGCAAAAGGTTTTGCACAGAAGGAAGGGGTCGATTATGAGGAGACTTTTTCCCCCACAGCAAAATGGGCTACCATCCGAACACTCTTTTCCCTAGCAGCTCAGAACGGTTGGAAAGTCTATCAAATGGATGTAAAAACTGCTTTCTTGAATGGAGATCTAAAAGATAATGTTTTTATGTCCCATCCTAAAGGATTTGTTGTGAAAAGACATGAACATAAAGTATACAAACTTGTGAAATCCTTGTATGGCCTCAAACGAGCACCGCGAGCCTGGTATGAAAAACTAACTATGCATCTTCTAAAACTCAATTTCGAACATTATGATCTTGATGATGCAACTTTATTTGTCAAGAAAGTTGGAAAAACAGTTGTATATCTTGTGGTATATGTAGATTATCTTTTGATGACAGGGAACAATGAAAGCTACATTGCATCCATAAAGAAGGAATTGGGGAAAAGTTTTGAAATGACTGATTTGGGCTATGTTCATTACTATCTTGGTATTGAAGTAACTCAACATCCGAAGTCCATATTTCTTTCTCAAAAGAAATACATTGGAGATCTGTTGAATAGGTTTGGCATGATAGAATGCAATCCTCTTACTACTCTAATGGAACAAAACTTAAAGCTCACATCTATTGAAGGAAAAGAATTTGAAGATGCAACAAAGTATAGACAGTTTGTAGGAAGTCTCAACTACCTAACTACTACCAGACTAGAGATTTCATTTGTTGTTGGAATCCTCTCCAGGTTTATCCAAAAGCCTTGTGAAGGACATTGGTCTACTGCAAAAAGAGTTCTAAGGTACTTGAAGGGCACTCAAGACTTTGGAATCAAGTATACGCAGGTGGACGACTTCAGTTTGATTGGATACTATGATTCAGACTTCGATGGAGACAAAGAAACTGGGGTATCTACTTCAGGATATGCTATGAGTCTTGGATCAGGAGCTATATCATGGAGATCACGCAAACCATCAGCTCCAGTGTACTCCACAATAGAAGCAGAATACGTGGCAATAAAAGAAATTGTGTGGCTCGGGAAAATTCTTGAAGATTCACAGATAAAACAAGTACAATCAACTCCACTCATGATTGACAATACCTCCGGAATAAAGTTGGCCAAGAACCCAAAGTTCCATGATCGAATGAAGCACGTCAATACTAAATATCATCTGATTTGACATGATGTTGAGGCCAAGACAATCCATCTCTGCCATTGTTCCACTAATAAGAAAATTGCAGACATCTTCATGAAAGCACTTGGAAGAGAAAATCTTGAACGATTCAGAATGATGCTTGCACTCACCAACATCCCTTCAGATTAAGGGGGGGAATGTTGACACCTAATCATCAGGATTGGGTGAATAAATACAATTGATGTAAATAAATAATAATAAATATGAATGGTCATCGAGAGATGAATTGAACAATCTCCTCATGTATATAATAAAGACCAACTTGAAGGAATAATATGAATTTATTTGGTGGAGTTACTGCCTGGCCTGACAGTACCAAGAAACTGTCATTGACCCAAATACCGAAGATCCTTCCTATTGTTCTCTTCATGTCGGATGGACTCCCTTCCCAATCTGCATCAGTGAAGCCTTGAAGCTTCACTCCCTCTGTCAGTCTATACCATAATCCATATTGGGAAGTGCCCCTAAGGGATCTCAACACATGCTTCGCCACCTTCCAATATAGGTTAGTAGGCCTGACCATCGCTTAACTAAGGTGGTTAACTGCATAGCACATATTCGGTCATGTGTTCACCAAGTACATAATTGAACCCACAAGCTTCTTGTAAATAATAGCTTCCACTACTTCCCCTGAAGTAGCATCCTCCTTCCTCCAATTACTTGCTAGAGGAGCCTCCATGGGTTTGCTGCTCTCCATGCAGAATATCCCGAGTATCTTGTTGACATACTTTCTTTGATACACAAACAACTCCCATCTCCCTGCCATACATCCATGCCAGGAAAGTAATGCATGAACCCCATGTCCTTCATCTCAAACTCTCATGCAAGGTCCTCCTTGCAAGACTTGATCAGCTCATCATCACTTGTTAGTATGATATCATCAACATAAAGTACAATGATCAATAATTTACCTTCCACCACTATGTGGTATAGGTTCACATCTGCTTCACTCTTCGTGAAGCCCAACCTAGTGAAGTAACTATCTATCCTGGTGTACCAACCATCAGGTGCTTGCTTCAGCCCATACAATGCTCTCTTGAGGTGGAACACATGCGACTCATGGTCAAAGGTATCAAAACCTTCATGTTGCTATATCTACACCTCTTCCTCAATAATTCCATTAACAAAGGTTGTCTTTACATCCACCTAATGTATCTTCCAACCCATCTCTGTTGATATATCTACACCTCTTCCTCAATAATTCCATTAACAAAGGTTGTCTTTACATCCACCTAATGTATCTTCCAACCCATCTCTGTTGATAGTTCGAATATATATCTCATCAACGAGTACCATCCAACAGGAGAAAAAGTCTCATTATAGTCAATCCCCTCTCCCTGTGAAAAGCCACGGGCCACAAATCTAGCCTTATGCTTCTCCACACTACCATATTCAGCTTGATTTACCTTGTAACACCAATGGGAGCTTACCACTAACTTGTCCTCCAGTCTCGAGACCACATTTCAAAAACATTGTTACCGACTATGGAGTCATACTCCTCCACCATGACATCAACCCAACCTAGGGGTTGCACTGCTTCCTTAAAGGAAGATAGCTTTGTCACAACACATTCACCCATAAGATCCATGTATCCATTGTACCTCTTTGGTGACCTCCTCTTCCTGTGCTAAGAAGAGGGTGCTCCCACATTCTCCCGTGCATCATCCAAAAATCTGTCACCCTCTCTGTTACGATTTCTTCCCTCTCTCGAATACTCTTCCTGAGTGGATGTCTCCACTCTCAGATCCTCTGCATGTGGCTGCTCCACATGAATATGAGGCTCCTTAACCTTAGGAGATAAAATCCCCTCATCTGTATGTAGCTCAAGATCTCTCTCAAGGGAAACTCACATGGTATTCTCCTCATTGAATCTGACATCCCTCTGAACCACTGTCATCCTGTTGGTCAGAAAGTACACCTGATAGTTGTGAGATGTATAAGTGTACCCCAAAAATATCCCCAACTATACTATCGGTTGAAGCTTCTTCTGTGTATCTTTTGTCACATGGAAATATACCAATGACCCAAAAATCCTAAAGTGACCAACATCTGGCTTCTTACCAGAATAAGCCTCCTCTCGTGTCTTCATCTCAATAATCTAATGTGGGATACGGTTTTGAACATAAACCGTTGTGTTACATGCCTCAGTCCACAAGTGTAGTGGTAGGCCCAGATCATGCAACATTTCCCTTATTTCCCCTACTATGATTCTGTTTTTCCTTTCGACCACCCCATTTTGCTGAGGGTTATGGGGCGTCATCAACTCCCGTTTAATTCCTTCCGCTACACAGAAGTTATTAAACTCATTTGAGAGATACTCAGCACCATTATCACTCCATAGAGATTTAACCTTCTTGTTTGACTCTTTTTCCACCAATGCTTTAAACTCACAAAGCTTTGTGAAAGTTTGATCTTCTTCCTTCATGAAAAATATCTAGGATTTATGAGAATAGTCATCAACAAATATAACATAATACTTGTGTTTGGCCATGGATTGTGTTGAGAATAGTCCACACACATCTAAATGGACTTGCTCTAGAATAGCCTCTGCTCGATTGTCTCTATCGTGAAAGGAAGACTTGGTATATTTTCCCAAAGTACACCCTTTCATGTATCAACTTGCTCATGTGTACCTTTGAGAAGACCTGTAAAGATCTACTGTAATATCTTCAAAGCCCCATGATGTAAGTGGCTTAATCGTGTGTGCCAAAACTCACCAATGTCTCATCTCTTCACCCTTTCTACTTTTATGCTCAAAGAAGAACACTCCTCTATTTCCATATTATAAATATTATTCACTTGAATCCCTATATTCTTTACTTGACCCGTGGTTATGCGTCGAAGGAATGTATTTCTGTTCGAGAATATCACATTATAGCCTCTATTCTCAAGCATGGCAACAGATACCAAGTTCTTCTTCATCCTAGACACGTACATAACATTATTCAAGTTGAGTGGAGCCCTATGCTGCCTCTTAAAAGTAATCACGCCCAATCTAGTAACACTATACTTCTCATCATCACCCATCTCGATATGCATCTAGAGAACTTTCTCCTCTAGGTCACTGAATAACTCTTTGTCGCGAGTCAGGTGGAATGAAGCTCCACTGTCTAAGTGCCATATAATAGGCCTCTAAATTAAACATAAATTAAAGTCCATGCTTCTAAATTAAACATGAATTAAGACCAATCTAACCATCCTTCAACACATTAAACCTCTATTTTTGCATTATATAATGTATTTTTAACTTTAATATGTTCATAATGAATGTTTATGGATAATTTCATATTTGTGCCTAATATTATTTATTTTTGCGGAATATTGTAAGAATATTGCAGAGATTATGGAGATTTAGAGGAGGAGATAATCGAGGGACCTGCTCCCTACTACATGAGGATCAATATTAAATAATAAGTCAACAATATATTATGAATTCTGGTGGAGATTGTATATCTCTAATGATTGAGAAAATCCAGGAATGTGTTCCCTGCCATTTAATGCAAATTCCTAGTATTGGGAACCAAATCACCTAATCAAGGTATTTTGGTCAGGAAAACTTCCTCCTTTCATGGGAAATAATTCCTAATCATTTTTTATAAGTTCCAAGTGGAATTTTCCTCTAGGGGTGGACTTTTATTTGCAGTTGCACTTTCACTTCTTGCAGGGATGTAGTTGTATTGGTGGAAATAATGAACAATAGTGCCATGTTCATCTTCTAAATCTTGGTTTCGTCCATAGGACTCTAATTTTCCTTGGGCTTGGTCATCCCAGGAGCCTCAGATCCCTTTTGTATCATTTACTTTTCTTCCTTTCACTTTTTATTCACATGAATTTCTTGTTCTTGTCTTTCTTCTATTTTTGCATTTAGTATTAATGATTTATTATTGTAGGATTGGGTTAAATGGTTGAAGTAAGTAATTTTGCAAGGTAAAAAGCATCATTTCTTCATTGTAATAGCTTTGTAAGGTCATAGTAATCATTGAGCTACTTGAATTAACTTGTTTATTCCCTAATTTAGATTTATGGAAGCCCTTTGTGGTAAATAATAGTAAATTTCTGTTATTTTTTAGAACATGCTAATGAGCTTATATCACATTTATTCCACTTATATTAGACCAAAAAAACATTATAGGTAACTACAAAATTACCCCATTGGATTTTCACTTGATTAGGTTAGTCATTTAATAGATTTACTAGCTCACTAGTTCTCAAATTTATAGATTTTAGACTAGTAATTTTCTGCTAGTTTTTAGCATGGGTTAACAAAAATATATTTGAGTGATTTCACTTTGAATGGAGACCTAATAAATCTTAGAGTTAATAACAAAATTTGTCCCATGATCCAATTTGTATTTGATTTTCTTGGTCATTCGGTGAATTATAGTTTCCTGTAGTAAATCTGTGGTTTCCTGTAGTACTCTTCCAACGTGGATATACTTGCCCAAATTTGATCAAAAAGATTGGTTTTGGTCCCTTATGGTTGAATCATGACCCCTAGGCTCTAAATCAATGATTATGGAACACTAAATACCACTTAGGACTTGCCTCTTTACCCATGCAAAACATTTCAGTGATTTGGGCTAATGGACATATTTATGAAATGGATATTACAATGATGATTGCCACATCCAATGAACTTTGTTAATGGACCTAAACTGTTTGAAATGTAATGATTGAAATATACATCATGAGATTTACGTTATGTAATTAGAATAGGTTTATTTCCTTGTATTTTCTTTCTTGCAATAGGTTAAGGTTTCCATTTCAAGCATTTCATTTTTTGCAATTAGTTTAGGATTTGATTTCATTACATGCACTACATTACATCATGACGGCAAAAGAATGACACATTGTATGCTACACATATAGTGTCGATACCTCTTAAGTTTTTACAAACCCTAGGTTGATAATTAAATTTGGTAGCCTTGGGAGTTGCAGCATTCTTGTTGCAATACCAAGGCTCATCACTTTTTGGCACCATTGTCGGGTAGGTGTCAAAGTATGCATTGTTTTCTTCCCTAGTTGATTCATTTCTTTTTATTTTTTGGAAATATAAAAAATATTTGCATTAGGAATATTTCATTTCAAAAGCAGAAAAGTGCATTGCATTATTGTTTTCATTCAATCATAAAAAATAAAAAATAAAATCTCCAACACCGACCCACCCCCCCATTTGATCATGTGGTACAGTAAGAGCCACATCACCATCCACTTTTGTAGGTAGAAGAAAAAGAGATTGGAAATAATGTAGAAGAAATGGATGGAGATGATGACAATGAGGAAGATCCTCCTGGATTTCTCATTCAAGATATTGATGGTAGTGTGCACATGAAGAAAATCCCTCCATCTTTTCTTCCAAAATTTCATGGTCTAAGGTCAGAGCATCCCTAAAACTTTCTCTTTGAATTTGAAATCATTTTTATATCTTATGGTTACTTACTAAACACTAAAAAATTTATATTGGTTGTAGTAACATTGAAGGATAGAGATCTTAAATGCTTCATGAGTTTAGGGACTAATTCAATAAGATCATGGTGTGAGATGAAAAATATATTTCTAGAAAAATATAATGATTGTGATATTAAAGAAGAAATCTTTAGAATGAATAAAAAATAAGATGAGAGTATAAAGGATCTAATAGAGAGGTTCATGTATAATATTAAGAGGGAAAAACAATATCATTTAGGATCTGACACACTAAAAAGCCTCTTACTTAAAAGAATTAGGGATGAGTAGATTGAACTCCTTGATCTCATGAGTAGAGGTGATGTATACCAATTATCATTTGAAGAAATTTGTGAAACATGCAAACTCATATCAAGAGGAAGGGCAAGAGTAATTCAATCAACATCAAGATTGGTAAGTCAAGATAAACTTGGCAATTTTCTTGTATGAACAAAAGTTCTTAGCAATGTAAGTGAACAAGTAGAAATGTTAAGAATACAAACTGAGAAAAAATAATATGTTGATACTTGTGTTGTCCATGCCAAATCACATGATGTTAAATATTTCCCATCATTACCAAGATTGAAGGAAGTTTACCAAGAGGATAATGGAGCAAGCCAATTGCCAATGTAGCTATGTTATGTAGCTCCAAGAGGACCATGATAGCCTATTCAACCTGATATGATGCAAGAGCCTGATTCATAATTTCAAGATAATGCAAATCCATCTCCAAGTAATTGTAAGACATCCTTTCCTTGGAAACCTTGGATATCTCAACCCCAAAACCAATCTTGGCAAACAACTTATGGGAACCATCCACAATATCCTTAATATCCTACATACTCAACTCCATGTTATCCCTACCATGCTACACCACAACCACATCCATCTCAAATATCCACTCCCACTCAGCTACCTGTACCACCATTTCGGAACCCACACAATGATGTAGCTTCGCCTAGTTACAATGTTGAGGTACAACACTTCCCAACATTGCCTCTTGATCTAAACGGTATTCATATTAGCTTAGGAAGAGTTTAAGAAAAAAGAGATTCTCTTGATATTATTGAAGGACAACATGCAGAAAAAGAAGATTCAAATAAGAATACCAAAGAATCATGGGTTGCACTTGACGAAGAGCAGACATCAGAATCAGAGAATGGGAAATTGTCTTCATGTTTACCATCATATCCTCTATGTGTTCAAGAGAATGATCAGCAAAAAGAAGAAGACATCCAAGATTATCCAAATAAGCAAGTGGACCAGGGGCATCACAACTATATTGAAATATCGTTCCAGAAAAGCGTTAAGTTGCAGCAATCCACTCTTGTTCAACAATTCTTGATCTCATCTCAATCAAATCATTTGGTCTCTTACATTGAGCTACATGTCAAAGAATATGTTTCGAGCCTACACATGATTTTATTTATGATCCAGTTATGTGAGTGGCTCCATTTGAAGTATTTCTACACTTGAAATGATATTTTCTTTTTCAAGTAGAGTAGGATAGGAAAATAAATTAAATAAAAAAATAAGAGAAAAAATAAAATCTCAAGTGAAAACATCCTTTGAGGCACCTAAGATTGGCTCATTGATTGAAAACCTCCATGAGGTGGTCAGTGGGTTAGAAAAAAAGAAAAATTAAGAAAAGAAAAGATCATAGGTAAAAACCTCTTTTGAGGCTGAGGCAGACCTACTAGTTGAAAACCTCATTGAGGTGGCTAGTAGGCCTAGAATAAAAAAATAAGAAAAAAATAAAAATATTTGCTCCATGTATCTCTCTGTCATGAATGCAGGTTCTCACCAACCTCTACAAGCAACAAAAACAAGTTAGCCACTGAAAGAAAAGATGATGACAAGCCTAGTCAAAAGAAGTCAAATTTTGACTTTCTCCTCATTTGCTCAAATACTCCAACAGGACCAAGGTCATGCAAATCCATCACCCTCATCTATTTCCACCATCCACCCATAATTCTCAAGTTTTTTCCATTCATTTTCATTATTGTCCTAAAATATTACAGGAAGACTCTGTTTTACTACAGGAAACATAAATACATAGATCATACATATATATATATATATATATATATATATATATATATATATATATAAAATACCATGCATCCATTTTCCAAGTTGTTTCAGTTGGAGATGCATATAGATGATGGTAACATGCTCAAGCGATTTCAACAAATTCTAGTGCATAATTTTCGAAAAATCAACCTCCATAACCTACAACCATTTTTGAATTTTCTCGATATTCATGCCTCCATTTACAAATTTGTTTCTTGGGTAGATTCATATGGATGATGGTAACGTGCCCAAGCAATTTTAGCAAATTATAGTGCACGGTTGCTAAGAAATCAAGCTCCATCAACTTCAGCCATTTTTTATTTTTCTTGTGATTTGTGCATCCATTGGCCAATTTTGTTTTAAGGGGGGGATGCATAAGGATGATGGAAATATGCTCGGAAAATTTCAGGTCAATCCAGTATACCATTTGGAAGATATGGGTTTAAACAATCTTGTACAGGGTTCCTTGTAGTACTACACGATGTCATAGTTTACTACATGAAACAGGCTAAAAGCTATAGGAAGGTACGAAAGGTGAAATAAAGTGTGGGAAAGGTGTCTAATGGTGGAATAAGGTATAGGGAAGGTGAACATCACCCATGGTCAAGCCCAACACTTCAAGAAGGTCAAATTTGACTAAGATAGCTTGCTCACGGTAACTGGAAGATAGAGGTTTAAAATCACCAAGCTATGAAGACCTATGCAGAAGCAAACAAAGGAAATTGTCACCTCTAGAAGACCATGGATCGATCATCAACTCAGAAGCGACATGCATGTCTCTCCAACAACTATCAGGTAGGTACAGGTATGCAATATTCTTGACCTCCTCCCTTCAACATATTATAGTTATAAATTTGTTGACAATTCATAAGGGATGAGGTTTTATAAGCTAAGGATGACTCAACAGCCTCAACCACCTTCAACTAGTTAATTGTAGCTCACTCTTGTAATGTGGAAAAGCCAAATTAGGAAGGGTGATGATTTTGAGGAATGGGGATAATAGTTAAAAGAAGAAATTTCTACAAAGACCAAGTCACCACAGCACTCCAAGCCCTCCATCCACTTCATATCTACTATCTATCCATCATTCATCCATCCAATTTCATAAGAAAAAAATAATATTTTTAAAGAACAAACCCTACACTCTCTCTCACCTTGAAAATTTCTTGAAAAAAACACACAAAGCACATCCTATCCATTTTCACAAACCTACACTACTCCCTCTAAGCCCTAGTAGCATCCTCCAACCCCTCTACATCATTTCTCTTCACTCCCATACAGTTAGAATACCCTCCTACAACAAGGCAGAATGATTCTACAAGAAAGAATAAAGGAACAAAGTGTGCTAAAATCCAAAATGGCAGTGCCTAAGAGAGACCTAATCAAAACAGAGAACTCCAAGGCCATTAGGGAATCATATAGGCCACAAAAGAGAATAAGAAAGCAACAAAAGGCAAGAAGGAATTCACTATCAAAATAGAACTCAAACTGTAGTGATGAAAAGAGGCTTTCCAAGAGGTCTCTAATCTCTTTATAGCTTTTGTCCAATGCCTAAAGAGGTAATAGAAAGGGGGTAAATGCATGGAAGTCAAGTTGAAGGCCTACCCTAGGAATAGACTATCATTTCTACTCAAGACATGTTTAAATAGGTTGCTACAGGATTTCCTAGAGTTATTACAAGAATTACTGCAGGATGTCCTAATTCTCATCTAAAGGTGTTTTGAAGGTTTCAGAGCTGTCCAAATGGTGGAAAAAGGTAGTAGAAAGTTGGAAAAGGATGTGGAAGACCTTGCCAAACTGAAAAATATTTAAGAACCCATCTTGAATAAGGGGAAGAAGGAAGGCTAATGGTCTTAAGAAACACTACCATTTTTTCTATGCACAAACAATTTTGAAAAATGAGTGAAAATGGAATGAAGGTTTCAAAGGAGAGGATATGAATGAAATGGATCTACAAGTTAAAAAAGTTCACTTGCAAATAGGAAAGTTATGTTTTTTTTTTCTTGAAAGTCTATTAAACAATCATGAAAAGAAAAACTACACTTTTGTGCTTGTCCTTGTAGAACTTGCAACCAAGATTCTTAAGAGAAAGGATTATAAAATGCACAAGAGAGAGGCCATCAGGGCCATGAATGAGGCACAATGAGGTCACTAAGTTTCTCAGAGGATGACCAACTCTTTCAACAGGGGGTATGATGGGCCTCTAAATTAGACATAAATGACGACCCATGGCTCTAAATTGGACATGAATTAAGGCCCATCTGACCATCCTTCAACACATTAAACTTATCTTTTTGCATTAGATAATGTATTTTTGACTTTAATATTTTCATTAGGAAGGTTTATAGATAATTTCATATTTGTGCCTAATATTATTTATTTTTGTGGAATATTGTGAGAATATTGAGCAGAATAGGGAGATTTGGAGGAGGAGATAATCTAGGGACTTTCTCCATACTATAGGAGGATCAATATTAAATAATAAATCAACAAGATGTTCTGAAATTATGGCACATATTGTGGAGCTCCAATGATTGAGAAAATTTAGGAATGTGTTCCCTGCCATTTAATGCAGATTCTTAGTATTGGGAACCATATCCACTAATCAATGGCATTTGGTGGGAAAATCTTCCTCCTTTCATGGGGAATGATTCCTAATCATTTTTATAAGTACCAAGTCGAATTTTCCCCTAGGGGTGGATTTTTATTAGTCTTCTTGTGGAGGAGAACTCGTATTTTTGCAGATCCACTTTCAGTTCTTGCAGGGATGTAATTGTATTATTGAAAATAATGAAGATTGGTGCTATGTTCAACTTTTAAATCTTGGTATCCTCCATAGGACTCTGAGTTTCATTGGGCTTGGCCATCTCAGGAGCCTCAGATCCCTTTTGTATCATTTACTTTTCTTCCTTTTACTTCTTATTCACATGCATCTCTTGTTTTTGTCTTTTTTATATTTCTGCATTTAGTATTAATGATTTCTTGTTGTAGGATTGGGTTAAATGGTTGAAGTAAGTTATTTTTTAGGATCAAAAGCATCATTTCATCATTGTAACAACTTTGGAATGTCTTAGTAATCATTGAGTTACTGGGATTAGCTTGCTTATTCCCAAATCTAGATTTCTGGAAGCCCTTTGCGAAAAATAACAATAAATTTATGCTATTTTTTAGAGCATGATAACAATCTTGACTCTAGTTGATTCCACTTGAATTATACCACAAAAAAATTCTATTTAATAACAAAAATTGCCGCATTTCAGTTTCACTTAATTAGGTTAGGCATTTGATAGATTTACTAGCTCACTAGTTCTCAAATTTCTAGATTTTAGACTAGTAATTTTCTGTTATTTTTTAGCATGGGTTAAAAAAGGTATTTTTGAGTGATTCCACTTGGAATGAAGACATAAGACATCCTAGTCAATAAAAAAAATTGTCTCATTCAATTTGGATTTGATTTTCTTGGTCATTCGGTGAATTATAATTTCCTGTAGTAAATCTGTTGTTTCTTGTAGTACTCTTCCAACATGCATATACTTGCCTAGATTTGCTCAAAAATATTGTTTTTGGTCCCTTAGGGTTGAATCATGACCCCTAAACTCTAAATGAATGATTAGGGAAGACTAAAGACTAATTACGACTTGCCTCTTTATCCATGCAAAACATTTTAGCGACTTGGGATAATAGAAAAATTTATGAAATGGATAGGATACCGATGATTATCACATCCAATGAACTTTGTTAATGGACCTAAACTCTTTGAAATGTAATGATTAACACTACTTCATGAGATTTACTTTATGTAATTAGAATATGTTTCTTTCCTTGTATTTTCTTTCTTGCAATAGGTTAAGGTTTCCATTTCGAGCATTTCATTTTCTGTAATTATTTTAGGATTTGATTTCATTACATGCATTCCATTATATCATGACAACAAAGGAAAGACACATTGTGTGCTGCACATATAGTTTCGATACCTTTTAAGTTTGTACGAACCCCGGGTTGATAATTAAAGTTGGTAGCCTTGAGAGTTGCAACATTCGGCTCATCACCATACACTTCCCATCATTGATGATGCCATGTATGCGATGAGGGAAAAGTCCCATTCAAATTGAGAGGCAAAAGCATCACCAACTGCTACTCCTAAGGACTTCTTCTTGGACTTCTTGAGTGGACAATTTGTAGCAAAATAGCCCAGCGCATGACAATGAAAACACTTAACTTTCGTCATGTCTTTCTTCTTACCTCCATGATAAGAATCCAATTTGGAATGGAAAGCCTTCCCTTTCCCCTTGTTCACCTTAACTACTAAGGAACAATTCTCTTCATCATCAGTCTTTGATGAAGAACCATCCCTGGTGCTCCTCCTCATCTCCTCCTACATCAAATACGACTACAGTCGTTCCCAATCCGATAGCTTTTCCCGACCATTGACAGAGTCCTGATAACTATGCCATTTATTTGGAAATATTAGAAGAGAAAGGCTCACCATATCATCCTCGACAACTGTGATTCCAACAATTCCAGTTCATCACGACATTGAGTGAAATTGGTCAAGTATTTTGGAATAGTCTCACCCTTCTCCATTTTGATTTTTTGAAGTTTGTCCTTCAGTGTCAATTTCATTTGGTCACTGTTGTTCTGGTACAAGTTCATCAATGCTTTCCACATAGCAATCAGAGTTTCCTTACCACGAAGACTCGAGACAATGTCGTCTCAAACTCCCTCAAGTATTATCCGCCTTGCCTTTGCCACACACTTTTTCCATTCAACCAGATTCTATGCATCTGATGTCGCTGGCTTAGGAATATCTGTTGAAAATGCAACAAGATGATGGAGCTTAGTGAAAAGAGGTCGCCTTCACTAAGTGGGCCCGCAGGCTATTTTTGGCGCAAAGTCTATTTTTAGACTATGTCTATTTTTAGACATATGGATCATGGTCTATGAGTTGCAGGATGCTATTTATGGATGATTGGTCATGTTGGTAAAAATAGATGGACCTCTATTTTTAGACATATGGGCGGAGTCTATTTTTAGACTGCCAGTCAAAAAATAGAACAGTCGAATATTATTAGCTCTTAATAATATTTGGACTATAAACATTAGCTTATCCTCTTGCAGCACTTCAGTTCGAGCTACGGATGTGGCACATGCAACTGCGAGAAGGAAATACACTTTTCCTATGGGTTAGTTGAGCTATTGCATGATGGACTTCAGTTAGAACTCAAGTGATTGATTTTGGTGGAGTTGATTGAGGAGTTGATGGAGTTGTGTTCATTTTGACTTAGTTGAACTAGTTGTATTTATTCTAACTGCCAAATACACTAGTGATGAGTGATGTGAATTAATTATTAATTAATTCACTAATTATTAACTCATAAATCAACTAAATAATACATCAGTTAACTCAGTGCATGGACAGTTCAGTGGAGACAAGTGTTAGAGGTGGGTGAAAGGGTGAGACTACTATCAGTTGTGACTATAGTTGTGCATGACATTTTGACAATCATTGATTGAGATTTCCAATGAGGATTGCGCAGTACAAGCCAAGGGAATTCGAACTTGGATCAGATCTATTCTCAACTTGGATTGCGCAGTAGAGGTAGGCAAATAGTGGAGGAGATTTGAACCCATGACTTGTTCAGATTTCAGCTAGTTTGTGTGTAGCATGTGGAGATAGTACTAAGTACTTGTGAGGAGTATTGTACTATGTATTGTTACATGTTCTCTATCATTATAATATACAGATAGTTGGGGGTTTTCAGCTGTATTCTTTTCCCATTACATACTGTGTTGATATGTGTGATTGATGTTTCAATGTGCGCATGCGATTGTTTTTTAATTCCGCAAATTGATGATCAATGGTAGAGGAGGTTATGTATTATGCATGCATTCCGGAAATAGTGTATAATTAGGATAATCTCTATGAATAATTGTTATATTATTCAAATTTCTACATGGTATCAGAGTGAGGTTGATCATCAGATCTATTATTCAGAAAGTGATTACATTTTATTTCTTCAGGCAGAGTCTGTAATCGGGGCAGGTAGCCTCTGAATTCATCCTTCTTTTGGAAGGTGAGATATCCAGTAAATGCCCATACAGTCAATCTGTACGAGAAATACTTTGTTCTCACAAATTTTAGATCAGAAGCGGTTGAGTTTTGAGCTAGTGGAATTTGAATTTGCAGCAGTGTTTTCTTGGTGTTGAAGTTGAAATGTCTTTCAACGGATTGCGATTGGGGTATGCCCTTGAAGCCAGCTCGAATTATATTGCATGGAAAGACAGGATGGAGGCGGTGTTAGATGACAATGTGTTGAAGGAGTTCATAGATGCTGAGGTCCCAAAGCCTACTGATGCTGCTCAAGTTGAGGCTTGGCAAAAGAAGACAGCAAAGTGTTGAAGGATTCTATTGGAGGGCGTGAAGGATGACATTGTATCCAGCCTGAATGGAAACGCTTCTCCATACTTGATGTGGAAAGCATTGACAGATTTATTCCAAAGCAAGAGCGACCAGAGGAAGTTGGCGCTCAAGGATAAACTCAAAAACATTAAGTGTGAGAAAGGAGACAGTATGCCCAAGTATCTCACGAAGTTCACCTAATGCCGGGATGACCTGGGAAGTGTGGGGGTGACAGTAAATGATGAGGACTTGGTGAGATTGGCTCTCCTTGGTCTTCCGAAGAGTTGGCATTCCTATCAGGACTCTGTAAATGCTCGGGACAAATTGCCAGGATGGGAGAGACTTTGGTCTGATCTTGTGCAAGAGGAGATCAGGTGGAATACCAGGGACGGATCTTCATCAAAGGCATCTGATGAAGAAAATTGTGCTTTGGCTGCCAAAGCAAAGGAGGGGAAGAACAAGAAAGCTTCTCATTCCGATGCGAAAGGCAAGAAGCGGGACATGTCCAAGGTGAAGTGCTTTCACTATCACCAACACGGACATTATGCCACAAGTTGTCCGCAGAAGAAGAAAAATAAGCAAGGTGCTCGATCTGCAGTGGGAAAGGCCTTAGCCTCGTAGTTTGAGCTAGATTTTTCGTTGATCGCATGCTTGGTATCAAGTGTGATGGGATCAGTATGGTTCCTGGACAGTGGTGTGTTATTTCACATGACAGGAGATTGAGATTTGTTTTCTGATCTGGATGAGAAAGATCTTGGAGTGCACATCGAGATGGGCGATGATGGTAGATACAGTGCGACCAATATCAGTACCATTTCCTTTGAGAGGGAGTCTGGTAAACCCTTCGTATTGAAGGAAGTGATGCATGTTCCAGGATTGAATAAGAATCTTATCTCTGTGGTGATGTTAGAAGACAAGGGATATGATGTTGTCTTCAGTGAGGGAAAGGCTTTCCTGTGCAGTAAGATAACTGGAGAAAACCGGAAGATAGGGGTTTGAGTCAAGAACCTTTATCAATTGCATGTAGATGGCTGCGCATCAATGGTATTCAAGGTAGAAGGATTGGTGAGCCGGGATGATGGTGAGCTGTGGCACCGGAGATTGGGCCACCTTCACCATGGAGCCTTGAAGATACTGCAGCAGATTTCTACTGGGCCTCCTAAAGGCACTCTTACGCAATCAGATCAATGCAAGGGGTGTACTTTGGGAAAATTTGTGAAAGACACCTTCCACGAGAAGGATAGTCGTGCCACGATGATCCTTGAGAGAATTCACACAGACGTGTGTGGACCTTTCTTAGTAGCTTCGACAACAAAGCACAAGTACTATGTGATCTTTGTTGATGATTTCTCTCGAAAGTGCTGGATCTTCTTCATGCAGAAGAAGAGAGAGACATACTCAAAGTTCTGTGAGTTCAAAGCTCTGGTCGAGAAGGAATTGGGGAAGAAGGTGAAGGCTCTTAGGAGCGGCAATGGTGGTGAATTCATCTCTGGCGAGTTCAAGGACTTCTGCAACACAGAAGGGATTCGAAGAGAGCTCATAGCTCCCCATAACCCATAGTAGAACGGGGTTGCTGAGCGAAAGAACAGAACGATCGTGGGTGTTGCACGGGTGATGTTGCATGATCAAGGCCTACCCCTTCACTTGTGGGCGGAGGCATGCAATACTGCAGTATATGTGCATAACCGTTGTCCTCACAAGATACTTGGCATGAGTACACCCGAGGAGGCTTATTCTGGTAAGAGGCCTGATATTTCCCATTTCGGGATTTTTGGTTCTCCTGTTTACATGCATGTGATGAAGGATGCTAGGAAGAAGCTGGAGCCGATCACAGAGGTTGGGATATTTGTGGGGTACACTGATACGCCCCACAACTATCGTGTGTATTTGCTAGACAGTTGCAAGACTATTGTGTGACGGGATATCAAATTTCAAGAGGAGAAAGCCATGAAGTGTTCGCTTGAGAGGGAGCCACACTTGCATGCAGATGAGGAGTTATTAGTTCCTAAGGATGAGCTTCAGGATGTGGATCAGCCACAAGATGAAGTTCATGGAGTGGAAGAGACCACTCATGCAGTACCAACCATCAGAGGGCGAAAGCGCACTACAGAAGCTGAGCGACTGGCTCAAGATGCAGAGAAGGTTGTAGGACCACCTATAGCACAGCACAAACAGAGACAGTCACCTGATTGGTACACTGGATACATGGCTCTTGTGAGCAAATGTGTCGTGACTGAGCCATCCTCTTTCGAGGAAGCTATGGAGGATCTCGCATGGGTAGATGCCATGGTGGAAGAGTATGATTCGATTGTCAGAAATAGTGCATGGGAGATTGTCCCAAGACCGGAAGGGAAATGAGTGATGGGTTCGAGATGGATCTACAAAGTGAAGCAGGCAGCTGACGGGAGTGTGGAGAAGTACAAGGCAAGATTTGTTGCCCGAGGCTTCTCACAGATAGAGGGGATCGATTATGAGGAGACCTTTGCACCTGTCGCAAGGTATTCTTCCATGCGGACGATTCTTGCTCTCTCAGCACAGATGGGGTGGCACATCCATCAGATGGATGTGAGGACTATGTTCCTCAACGAATTCATTGAGGAGGAGGTGTACATAAAGCAACCCAAAGGTTTCGAGATCTTCAGCAGCGAGTCGCATGTGTGTAGGCTCAAGAGAGCGTTTTATGGGTTGAAACAAGCACCTCGTGCTTGGTACACACGGATAGATAGTTATTTCACTGGACTTGGATTCTCCAAGAGTGAGGCGGATCCTAACCTATACTAGATTTTGGTGGAGGGTAAGTTGTTGATCATTATACTTTATGTAGATGATTTGATTTTGACAGGAGATGAGATGTTGATAATTTCATGCAAGGAGGATCTTGCTAGAGAGTTTTAGATGAAGGACTTGAGCCTCCTTCATTATTTCTTGGGATTGGAAATTTGGCAGCGCAGTGATGGACTATTTGTTTCTCAGGGTAAGTATGCCCACGAGATATTGGAGAAGTTCAACATGCATGGTTGCAAGCCTGTTGATACTCCTATTCCTGGAGGTTGGAGGAAGGAGAATGCTACTTCAGCGAAGGTAGTGGATGTCACTGTTTATCAATAGTTGGTGGGGCCGCTTATGTATCTGGACAATACACCACCTGATATATGCTATGCTGTTAACCAGCTTTCACAAGTGATGGTTAAGCCAACCAAGCTCTTCTGGAAGGCAGGCAAGCATGTATTGCGTTATCTCAGAGGCACATCGAGATATGGATTGTGGTACAGACAGGAGGATGAGGTGAAGCTATGTGGCTTCACGGATGCAGATTGGGCAGGGAGCCCAATGGACAGAAAGGGCACATCTGGAGGGATCTTTAGTATTGGGTCCACAACAGTTTCTTGGTATAGCGGGAAGCAGAGATCCGTGGCGCTCATTTCAGTAGAGGCTGAGTAAATGGCAGCAAGTTTGGCTGCATGCGAGGCTATATGGATGAGGAAGATCCTGGTCAGGTTGTTCGGGTCACACTTGGATCCTACTGTGATTTATTGTGATAACCAGAGTTGCATTAAACTCTTGGCTAATCCAGTATTTCATGATAGATCCAAGCACATTAACATCAAGTACCATCATATCAGAGATTGTGTGCAGCGGAGAATCATGTTACTTTCATACATTCCCACGGAGGATCAGGATGCTGATATCTTGACGAAGGCACTCACCAGGAGAAAATTCGAATACCACAGAGGCAGGATAGGGGTTGAATATAATCCATATCTTGTTGAGAGGGAGTGTTGAAAATGCAACAAGATGATGGAGCTTAGTTAAAAGAAGTCACCTTCACTAAGTGGGCCCGCAGGCTATTTTTGGCGCAAAGTCTATTTTTAGACTATGTCTATTTTTAGACATATGGATCATGCTCTATGAGTTGCAGGATGCTATTTATGGATGATTGGTCATGTTGGTAAAAATAGATGGACCTCTATTTTTAGACATGTGGGCAGAGTCTATTTCTAGACTGCCAGTCAAAAAATAGAACAGTCGAATATTATTAGCTCTTAATAATATTTGGACTATAAACATTATCTTATCCTCTTGCAGCACTTCAGTTCGAGCTACGGATGTGGCACATGCAACTGTCAGAAGGAAATACGCTTTTCCTATGGGTTAGTTGAGCTATTGCATGATGGACTTCAGTTAGAACTCAAGTGATTGAGTTTGGTGGAGTTGATTGAGGAGTTGATGGAGTTGTGTTTAGTTTGACTTAGTTGAACTAGTTGTATTTAGTCTAACTGCCAAATACACTAGTGATGAGTGATGTGAATTAATTATTAGTTAATTCACTAATTATTAACTCATAAATCAACTAAAGAATACATCAGTTAACTCAGTGCATGGACAGTTCAGTGGAGACAAGTGTTAGAGGTGGGTGAAAGGGTGAGACTACTATCACTTGTGACTATAGTTGTGCATGAGATTTGCACAATCATTGATTGAGATTTCTAATGAGGATTGCGCAGTACAAGCCAAGGGAATTCGAACTTGGATCAGATCTATTCTCAACTTGGATTGCGCAATAGAGGCAGGCAAATAGTGGAGGAGATTTGAACCTGTGACTTGTTCAGATCTGAGCTAGTTTGTGTGTAGCATGTGGAGATAGTACTGAGTACTTGTGAGGAGTATTGTACTATGTATTATTACATGTTCTCTATCATTATAATATACAAATAGTTGGAGGTTTTCAGTTGTATGTTTTCCCCATTACATACTGTGTTGATATATGTGATTGATGTTTCAATGTGCGCATGCGATTGTTTTTTAATTCCGCAAATTGATGATCAATGGTAGAGGAGGTTATGTATTATGCATGAATTCCATAAACAGTGTATAATCAGGATAATCTCTGTGAATAAGTGTTATATTATTCATATTTCTACAATATCTTGATCAACGAATTCCTTCAAGCCATTGTCCTCCAACACAACCTCCATTATGTCCCTCTAGGCTATACAATTCGATCTTCCTTCCAAGGCATACTCGAGCCACAAACCGTAGAACTCCATCTGCCAATCTTGAAGAATGTTTTGCAAATTCAAATTTCACCAGTAACCCAAAACTCAAATCTTCGAAATCTCCTCTAGTATACTTTTTTCAGCTCTAATAACATGTAGAAAATCTTGTAGATTCATAGTAGCAGGTAATGTGCTAAAGTACAAGACAAGAATCTATTTCTACTTTCAATCAGTGGAATCCAACAGATCGATGAAAACAATATGAACAAGAGGAAGACAAATCAATGACACATAACATAAGATGTATCTGGGAAAAGCCACTACTCAAAAACCCACTATCTGTATTGCATAAATAAAAAATATGAGTGAAGATACAAAGCTTGTTCTCAGTAGAACAATTCTTCACAAGTATGCTCAACTCTCCGAGCTCACAAACTAGCTGTTGGCCAACACTTGCCAATTATGCAGCTCTTCAAGCCCCTAATCTCTTGTGTAATTCCTAGGATGAATAGACTATATTTAAAGGGAATTCATGCTTCCAAAACTATGCAATCAAAACTTAGGATCAATCTCTGATGCATGCATGATATTTACACTCCAGTAAATAATACCACTGATAATACACTGTCCCTGCATTTTAGTCTCACCTAGGCCTTTCTCAGAATCGATGTGCATGAGTTTCTAATGAGGGAGTCTTCAGTTAATTAGAGTGACATTTGTGGATGCACTAGTGCACCAACTATTAACTCTCTATTAGTTCATGAAATAGTTCAGAACTAATTTAATTGAACTTAACTCACTAAACTAAGTGATCTAATTTCCAACTCAATTTAAACTCATCATGGACCCCTAAAACTTAGGGAGAACATATACATGACTTCAGAAAGACTTCCAACTCGAAATTCCTAAGCTAATTAAGTTAATTAAATTTAATTAACTATTTACAAGTCACTATGAAAATATGATTCGAATTTAATTCTCAATTTAATTCAAGAACAAATTAAATCAAAATTTCTTGTTGTCATTTCTCAACAAAACTTTTAAAACCAACCAAGTCTCTCAAAACATTAATTTATAATATATTAAAAATTTAAATTAAAATTTAAATTATAATATCACTGAAATTTTGATATTATCATTTAAAAAGATATTATCATTTAAAAAAACCAAACGTCTGGGACACCTAAAGTATTAACCTACTACCCATAAAATGTATCCAAGCTCATTGATTGTTAAAAGTAATATTTTTGTTGAATTAAATATTCGTTAATTGATGAGTCCTAGAGAAGAGGGAGTAAAATTCGCCTCTGTGTTACTTAATTCACATTGATTGCCATTTAGTCAACATCTAGAGTTTTACTTACCTAGGATTCTCTCTCATAAACTATTACTCATATTCCTTCACTTCTTCAAACTGCACACTTTGATTGCCAGTGAGTCAACATCTAAAGTTTTACTTACCCAGGATTCTCTCTCATAAACTGTTACTCATATTCCTTCACTTCTTCAAACTGCACACATTCACTTCCCTGACCTATTCATTCCTTTGCTGCACAATGTATTCCGTTATGAGTGCAACAATATTCTCAGCTAAGCCACACTCCACGTGTACGCCCAAACACTACTCATAAGTTGCCACATGCAAATAGATAAAACTTTTTCAATGCTTCAAGTAATAGAGGTTATCCTCATCCTTGGTATTAAAACCCATTTCATCACATTTAAATCGCACAAAATGGTTAACTTTATGGTAGCTAATGTTAATTGTGTTATCCTTATCGTTGTATTTGTATTAAAAGCCATTTCACCACATTTTAATCACACAAAATTGTTTGTTTGTATTTACTTTTATTTCAAAATTTAAATTTTAATAATATTGATGGACTTATTAACTTAAATTTTTAAACATGATTCTATAGAGATAATATTAATAAATATTTTAAACCTTGTTCTATATTTTTAAATTATATTTTATAGAGTTAATGTGATTATGTCTTTTTGTGAATAATAATTGCAATATAATTTCCTAATAAGATCATCGTCCGGGCAAAATTGCCTTTTCGACCGGAAAAATTTTCCTTAATAAAACAGGATAAAATGAAATGAACCTTTCGTCCATTATTGACTCTCAGAAAGGTGTTAACATTACTGGTAAATATTCCTATCTAGGCCTTGCGGAAATTGAGTTCCTACTTATCTTAATCTTGCTTTTTAAGAATAGTGATTATGATATATACTGATCTTTGCTATAATAGTTGGCCGGTGTCATTGTTATATATTCTTGTTGGACACTCGCATGGTAACTTAATAGACAGGGAAGAAGTTTTATGAGTATAAAGGTAATTTTGGGAAATTTTATTACCCAAATGAAAAATTGTCCGGCCTTCTAATAAAATCAATCTGAGCATAGCAAATCATATAGATTAAATTGTTTGTTAACATATATATACATATATAGTTTTTATTATTCTTATAATTATTTTCATATTTAGATGAGGTTGAAAATGTTTTTTTTTTACTGAGTCAAGAAGTTTATTGAGGCCAAAAAAAACTTATTTTACAATACACTACAAGGAGATGTGTAAGTTTATTCATCTTGTTAGCTTTAAAATAAAAATAAAAAATAAAAGTAAATTGTTATAATAAAACATTTTAATGTTGTATATGAAAAGATATTCAAGGGAGTCCTTTAACGAGGCGAAGGAATTGCCGGGATGACCAAAAGTGGTCGGAATCCGGGTAAAAAAATTTCAAAAAATCTTGTAGAGGCAGTGTTTGAATTATGTTTTTGATGGTGGAAATCGATTCAGCACCATCAAAAACGTCTAGGACACCTCAAATTTTGAAATTTAACAACTATAACTTGGATTTATAAAAATCCTTGCCGGATTTTCTCTAAATATGACAGGAATTTCCATAACTTTCTGGGTAACCCCTCCGCCTCGTTAGAGGACGCAATATTCAAGGGGTTGTTAATAAAATATTTTAATAAAAATTAATATTGACATATACTTAAAAATATATTAATAATAAGAGTTCATTTTAATTTGTGTAATAAAATGTCTCGATATATATATAAACTAAGTATATATTATATACTATATAAAAAACATTATATATATTATGAAAATATTAAGTTTTATGATTAAATTTTTTATTTAGTCTTATATATATTTTACTTGACACTCAAAAATACAATGTAAACAATGAAAAATAACACATTGTATTTTGCACTCTAAATAAGTTTACATTTTAATAAAATTGATCTCTCGATTCATATTAAATCAATACTTAAAATATATCTTTATTAATATTATTCTTACTTGAATTTGACCGCTCTACTCTTTTCTCAACTAACCAAAATTGAACTATATGAAAAAAATAAAAAGAACTTTCACCAAAAACATATCATTTTTATTTAAATAAATATTTTATCTTGTCCCCTTTATTTGGACGTCCACTGCAAATTTGTATTTCTCAAAATAAATAAGTAAACACTTCTACCAACCATAAATTATTTTATGGTTTCTTAGACACTCATCTACTCATACACATCACGCACCCATTCATCTACTCATACACATTTGCGCAGGTGAATCTCTGGATGCGTTGCCTTTGAGCTTCAACGAGTTTTATTCCCACTCCGCTTTGATGGCCGTGCTCCGACTTCAGTGATATTCGCTAGTATTATTTCCACTTGGCTTTGACGGTTGTACTCTTCCCTCAACGAAATCAAACGAGTACTATTCCCACTCCCTGATAGCTCCGCCTGTGTTTGTAGATATATTGGCTCAATTTTACGTGGATTCTGATAATACTGTCTGGACGCATCCACCGAGTCTTTGCTATTCCTTATAGCTTGGCTACTGATTATTTGCTTATCTCTAATACTAATATGTTAAACAGAGGTAAGATTTGGAAGTTAGAAGTTGTTGCTATAGCCCAATGAACAATGAGCAATAAAATTGAAAATGGAGGTTTGGAGGTTGTTGGTTTGTTATATTTGTATATAAAAAATTATTAAAATAAAATATATTAATGTTGTATATAAAAAAATATTCAAAATAAATTATTATAAAATATTTAAATAAAAATTAATATTAACATATATTTAAAAATATATTAATAATAAAAATTTATTTTGATTTGTGTCGCAGAATGATTAGATATATACTTGATGTAGAATATTTTAATATATATATATATTAAGTATCATTTAAAAATTATGTATATATTATGAAAAAATTAGGTTTTATAGTTAAAATTTTATTTGGTTTTATATATACTTTATTTAGAATTTAAAAATACAAATTAAACAATGAAAAATAACATATCATATTTTGCACTCTAAAAGATTTTTTAAGTGAAGAAATTTTATCCCTCTCATATTTAATATAAATCTATACTCATTTTACACATACATAATTAATAAATACATCAAACAAAATTGAATGGAAATTATAACATATAGGTTAAATCTGATTGTGCATAGTTTTTTCGAAACCAAAAACGAATTCAACATTTTTTTAGAAGTTTGGTGAAGATTAAATTATTATGTATTTTCCTAGAGCTTATTTATATAACTACTTATTATAATAAATAATTAAGTCTATTTACGCCGTAAGGCGTTCCCCTTTGAAACTAACTCTCCTCAAGTGATTCGTGGATCTCGTTTCGACCGTCAGATGAAATGTTAGACGATTAAAATGTTATTGGCCGTTCGATATCACCATTTCCGCCGAACTATTATTTATTCAATTATTTATTGAATTACGGCGTAATTACCAAACTATTTTCTAAAATTATTATGTATTTTCTTAGAGCTTATTTATATAACTACTTATTATAATAAATAATTAAGTCTATTTACGCCGTAAGGCGTTCCCCTTTGAAACTAACTCTCCTCAAGTGATTCGTGGATCTCGTTTCGACCGTCAGATGAAATGTTAGACGATTAAAATGTTATTGGCCGTTCGATATCACCATTTCCGCCGAACTATTATTTATTCAATTATTTATTGAATTACGGCGTAATTACCAAACTATTATTTATTCAGTTAGTTTGTTAGCCTTTCGATTTAGGGAAGAGGGGGAGCGGAAAGTCGACATTCCTGAGGGCACTGAACAAGCTCTGGGAACCGCCCTTCAATTCCGTCTTCATCCAGAACGACGACATCACCAGCCTCAACGTGCTCGCCCTCCTCTGCCATGTGAGCATGCTCTTCCAGACGGCACCCCTCTTCGAAGGTCGGTAATCAGTTTGATGCACATTTCTTGTTCATATTAATGACTTGCTTCGACCTAATTTCTTTGATTCACTGGAAGCATTCCGGATAAATTGCTCCGCGGGGAGAAATCGCGAGACAAGAAACTGGTAGAGTATTTGGGCTTGGCGGATTTGGACTCCTCGTTGGCTGCTCGATTCTCCTCATGTTCGTTTCCTCTAAAGAATCTCGTTTCGATAAACATTTTGTCGCCCGTCTCTAGGGGTTTCACTCGAAGGGTTTCAATCCTCTGAAGCTTGCAATCTGCTAGTCACTAGGATGTGGTGTCTTCAATTGTGCTGAAATTGAAATGCATGGCAGGAAAACCGCTGAGTTCGAAGGGATCCAAAGCTGCTGCAACTTTTCCCCTATTGAAATCCCTCAATGGAGGAGGACCAACAGGGCTTCGATTCTCCTTGTGTTCGTTTCCTCTAAAGAACCCCATTCTGATAAACCCTTTGTTGCTTGTCTCTCTAGGTTTCACTTGAAGGGTTTCAATCCTCTGAAGCCTGCAATTTGCGAGTCCGTACGAGGTGGCTGCTTCAAGTCACCGCCTTTCATATGACGAGCTGCTGTGAGTTTGCATGGAATCGCTGGAGGGGACTTCAGAGGAAGAAGCGAAAGGAATAGCGAAGCTACTTGACGAATCGGGCCTTTAATACCCCATTTTCAGATCAACCATCAAGTAACTTTTGCCTCTATTAAAATATCTGAGCCTATCTTGAATTTTCCCGTCGGATGTTTTCCTTTTTGTTAGTTGTTGGGATAAACATAAAAGGATCCTTCACAGCTAGAGGTATTTAGATTGGGCAATCTTTGAGGGGTTTCCATGACACGTACCAAATTGGAGATTCAAAACTACCTATTCCAGTGTCCAATAGTCTTTGACTTTTATCTAGTCTTTTGTTCAATGGTTTCCAGAGTATTCCCTATGTTCAGAGGTTTCCAGTGTTCCCTAGGTTCAGAGTTCTGTTGAGGGGGGTCCTTCCCATGTGTCTTTTAAAAATCAGCCAGTAACCCGTCATTAATTTCCAACATCCGATATTGCTCCACATGTCACCTGCTGTTTAGGATTTCTTTCCCAAACCCTGATCTCTTAGGCCTATCTCTCCCTCGGAAGAAATCCCTGCAAGGATTTGCTGCTGAGATATTTCCATCCCAATATTGTGCATCAGAGGGCTTCAGGGTCATTTAAGAGGGATTCATAAAATGTAGCTTAGCACTAAAAGCTCTGTCAATGATTTCTGGTCTCTTAAGGTCTTCTCCACCAGCCCAAGTAGCTGCACTTTTTTAAATATGCCTGTAGATCAATGTTATTGCAAGGAAAATCAGATTCATTTAGACTTTATGATCCTTCAATTATAAAATATTCTTGTATTTGGCAGGCATGTGTGAAAAGGATTGAAGAAGATGAAACTGGGCATAAGCATTGTACCGGACAGTACTTCGACTATTAGTTCTGTGTTGACAAACGTGTAAGCAGTTTTCGTGTAAGAATACACTTCTATTTACGATGTATCTGTAATCTTACTGACTTCAGTTCTGTCATGGCGCCTTGTAAAATGCAGGCTGCACACAAAATATTCGAGAAATTAAAATGATGAGGCATGAAAGTGGATTGAAAATTATAGAGATGCTTGGGCAATTTTGGAGATTTTCTTATTCCAGAAATTTATCATATTTTTCATTGAAAATCAAAATATTCATTTTTGTGCTTTCAAATGCTGAGGTTATTATTTAGAATTGAAGATTATTTTGGAAGTAATGGAAGCCCAAGCAGGTTAAACGTTGGTCGTGCTTCTAAAATCCGAACGAACTTGCTATGACTCTGATTGAATCATAATAAAGGAAAATTAATTTGGCTTGAATGTGAGTTAGCTGCAAAAGGGCATGGATGAAGTTTTGCTCATTTTAAAAAAATTTGCATCATTTGCTCATCTCTGGGAAATCATGCATTCATGCATTGTTCTTCTTATTATTATTATCCTAGGACAACCTTGTGGGATCCCCCTTTGCTTTGGAATATCTGGATGAAGGATGGCTGAACCACTGGCCATAATCGTGGCTGGTAATTCTAAGGGACATGACCAGATTTGGACTTATGTTCTCCCTGTTGGCAACATGCTTTTGGGCAGGTGTTTTAACCAATTGAACCCTTCAGAGCCATTCCTGCATTATTATAGGCCATGGTTATAAGTTTCATAATCTTCACCCTAAAATTATCCTTAATGCTTTTGTTAATTATGCTTCATGCGAGTAAATTCTACGATAATTTCAACCATATAACAGATTGGATTTTTTGCTATCTACATAAAATGCAACTGGGCTTGTCCAACAAGACTTTCTGGATGCCATCGATAAATACCTAACAACATGGCTTGCATTATATTACCTCTAAACCAGATTCATTATTAGTTCCTCATTTTCTATTTCAGATATAGCAATTAGGTAAATCACCCATCTTATAGGACTAACAATGCCTCGTGAGGCTACCAATTGTCTTCTCTGAGATTATCAAATATCGGTCGTATTTGGTGTGGACTATCTCTGAAGCCTGTAATATGCAAGGTAGTAAGATTCAAGAAAGATAATATTAGTTTAGTTTATTTTCCATGCGAAATTGAAATGATAGAAGCTTATTTTTATATGAATGAAAGGCTTGTAAGTGTCTTTTGACCCACAAGCAAGCTTGTCTCTGTTGTACATACTACAAATAACGTTTGTGGTGTTAACAGTTCGAGGTCATTCTTCTGGATTTTCTAGCGAAAGAATGTCTAATTCCCCATGATAAATTAGGATTTATGCAAACCCAATATTGGTGCATTTGCTTCATTACCACGGCAGAATTGCTTCGAACTATTGCGAATTTGTCTAATTTCTCCAAGATAAATTAGGGTTTATGTAGACCAAAACCATGATAGGCTTGCTTCTAAATATTGCGAGTTTGTGCTTTATTTTCGAGCCATTCTATGTATTTTGTAGTGCAAATTATAATGTCATGAATTAACTGCCTATTGCAAGGTTAAAATTTATGTCTTTTTTGAGTGATTTACATACAGATTTTAAAGCTGCTGCGACGAAAAGCAAAATTAACGAGGATAATTTCTTTTAAAAGCGTTTTCATTGTAGTGAAAAGTCTAATTAATTACAGTTCACCGCCTGCCTTAACTGTATAGCAAATGTTGTACTTTGCAAGCCTGAATTTTGAAGGACGAAATCTGATGTTAATCATTGTAGACTGACTCGAGAATCCAGAAGCTGCGTCATATCCACACGTTGTGTTCCAGGGTTGATCGTCGCCAGTCGAGAAAAGGTTCTGCCGCCATTAATAATTTGCAAGATTTTTTATGCATTTCAAAACTTTGCAACGTCTGAACATGCTTATTCAATTTCGAATACCGAGGAATCAATGACCAGTGAGTCAAATTCACAACTGTTTTTTCAATCTCTCGTCAGTCTTCAGATATCTTAATGGATTTGCGGGTCAGTTACCATCCTTACATCTTATAGAGTAACATTGATTTGAAAGGGGTTTACACATGTTTGCTTCATATTTTGTACAGATTTGCCAGCACTCTCAACCGCTTTACGAATCAATTTTACTTCCCCTTTAAAATATATAAATGTGTGAAAATATTCTCATGTTTTCATACAATAACTTTTGAACTTATGAAATATCGCCTTTCCCGCCTCCGAGGATCCAACAAATCTATCAAATATTGAAAACCTAAAATGAAGCCATTCTTCAAACTTTCCCAAGGTTGTCATCGTTGAAACACACAAATATATTAAACCAAAACATGCGTGGTTTAACGAAGATCGATTTAAAAACTTATTTAAAAAAGACCGACCGACGAAGGGGAATTGAAAAACCTAGTAACTCCAGTTTAGTCTCATTCAGCAGTTAAAAACGCAGAGCGAGCTGAGATTTGTAGAGGGAGCACTCCGTGTAGCCGGGAGCGCATTCATCAGCTGTCAACATGTAATTACGCCGTAAGGTGTTTCCCTCTGGAATCAACTCCCTTCCTGGATTACGTGTCATTTTGTGCACCATACGATTAGATGTTAGACGATTACACAAATTTCAAGCGTTAGATCAATGGCAAGGGGAAGAGACACGGTCGGAATGGAGTGGTCACTGTGATTTGAATTCATGGTTATTGTCAATCGTAGAACCTGCGCATACCTTCGCAATGTCGTTGATGCCCTTCGTTTCCGCGGAGTTTCGACCTTTAAACTGCAGAGTACCTTTGGTGGCCACCCTTCCCGTTCCCTGTACAGGCAGGAACAGACGAAGGTGAGCCAATCTCAGTTTTAGTCCCACCTTTTCCCTCCTTCCAAACTATTCTTCCAATGGCAGGAACAGTTGCAGTATTTGAACGCCCGCCCTCCTGCCGGGCAGATATCGGCGGAGGACGGCAGGAGATTGCTGAGATTCGTCCGGTTGGAGGATGCCAAAAAAAGAATATAGTGGATTCACAATGACCGCATTTCATAAGACAAGCTGCTGCGAGTTTGCATGGAGTCGCTGGAGGGGACTTCAGAGGAAGAAGCGAAAGGAATAACGAAGCTACTTGACGAATCGGGCCATGTTCTCGTATTGAAAAAGACTGTCTATTTTCGTCCTTACAAGGTATATCTAAATCAGAGCTTCTTTAGCATTTCCGGGGCTCAGGATTCACTGATTTGGGATTTTTGGTTGTGGTTTCACTGATATTCTTTTTTCTTTGGTGTGGTTTCAGATAGCAAGAGCTTTCGAGAAGATCATGCCTACGCCCCTTGCAACGAAGAGCGATCCTTACAAGGAAGAGCTGGAGAGACTGGAGAAAGAAAAGGAGGAGATTGCTCAGAAAGCTCAGAGTCATGCCATGACAGAGTTACGGTTGGGGTTGGGGTTTTTTGGACTTCAGACAGCGGGTTTAATGAGGTTGACATTCTGGGAAGTGTCATGGGATGTGATGGATACCTCCGCAATGCCCTTGATGCCCTTCGTTTCCGCGGAGTTTCGACCTTTAAACTGCAGACCACCTTTGGTGGCCACCCTTCCCGTTTCCTGTACAGGCAGGAACAGACGAAGGTGAGCCAATCTCAGTTTCAGTCCCACCTTTTCCCTCCTTCCCAACTATTCTTCCAATGGCAGGAACAGTTGCAGTATTTGAACGCCCGCCCTCCTGTCAGGCAGATATCAGCGGAGGACGGCACGAGATTGCTGAGATTCGTCCGGTTGGAGGATGCCAAAAAAAAGAATACAGTGGATTCACAATGACCGCATTTCATATGACGAGCTGCTGCGAGTTTGCATGGAGTCGCTGGAGGGGACTTCAGAGGAAGAAGCGAAAGGAATAGTGAAGCTACTTGACGAATCGGGCCATGTTCTCGTATTGAAAAAGACTGTCTATTTTCGTCCTTACAAGGTATATCTAAATCAGAGCTTCTTTAGCATTTCTGGGGCTCAGGATTCACTGATTTGGGATTTTTGGTTGTGGTTTCACTGATATTCTTTTTTCTTTGGTGTGGTTTCAGATAGCAAGAGCTTTCGAGAAGATCATGCCTACACCCCATGCAACGAAGAACGATCCTTACAAGGAAGAGTTGGAGAGACTGGAGAAAGAAAAGGAGGAGATTGATCAGAAATCTCAGAGTCATGCCATGACAGAATTACGGTTGGGGTTGGGGTTTTTTGGACTTCAGACAATGGGTTTAATGAGGTTGACATTCTGGGAAGTGTCATGGGATGTGATGGAGCCCATTTGCTTCTTTCTTACATCAATTTACTTCATGGCTGGATATATATTTTTCCTGAACACATCCACAAATCCTTCATTCCAGAGCTTCTTCAGCATTCGCTTCGGTGCCACGCAGAGAAGACTGATGAAGAAAATGAATTTTGACATAGAACGCTTTAGAGAACTCTGGAGGTTATCCAGGCCTGGGTTGAAGCCCCCTTGTTGTCGCAGGCGTCTCTGTAACTGTGATGATATCTAAGATCCCTAACTCTGTAATTTTTTTAGCATTTTCATGCTGACGATTTGTTTAGAATTATTTGGAAATGCTATGAAATGGATTGGTTCACCAGAATAGTGGATATGGGTTACATTGTTACTGCTTCATTATTGAATGATTAGTTCTGCACTGTAAGACTGTTTGCGCTATTGAAAGACCAAACAACCTTTATGCTAGAATTGCTATCTTATTATTTGAACAGAAAGGAAGTTTTAAAATATATATATATATAAAATGTAAAAAATTAAAAAACCTTAGTGATCTACTAAAATTTAGGGCAAAAATCTTCCCATAACATTACAGTGTCTCCCCATAACATTTCAGTGATAACAAAGCAGAAATCGTGCCAGCTTGGATGGTAATTAAAGATGGAACCACTGGAAGCAATTTTTTGGCAAACATATACAAAATCTTGGGCCCTAAAAATCTTCCCATAACATTACAGTGTCTCCCCATAACATTTTAGTGATAACAAAGCAGAACTCATGCCAGCTTGGATGATAATTAAAGATGGAACCACCGGAAGCAGTTTTTTGGCAAAAATATGCAAAATCTTGGAGGAAGCTGGAAGAACAACAAAGTCTTTGAGGAAAATGGAAGAGCAACAAGCAGAAAATATCAACAGTTTCCCAGAATGGAACAAAAGATTAGAAGAATTTAACAAAATGCCACATCTAAGAAAAATAAGATGGGACAAATTCTGGAATAACAGCAAGAAAAACGAACCAAATGATACTAATGATAAGTACTACAAAAGAAAGTATAAGAAAAAATGAGGCGAAAGAAAAAGTGTGGACATAGTTATCTCCCCCTAAAAATATGGATGATCCGAGGACAATGGGCCCTGTGACTGAAGCATCTGAATCAGATAATCGGTCAATAGGTGATAAGTGAATGGTGTTATTTCATAGTATTGCATGGTATATTAGTTGCTGGTTGAAGACTGGTTGGCATATCAACTCATAAATTAGAAATGCAATATTATTTAGTTATGGGTTATTTGCATTGGTGAAAGGTGCTTCTTGTCATTGTATGGTATATATTAGAATTGTATCTTTGGCTGAAATCTAATATTAAGGTTGTTTTCAGAGATTAGGCTTTCACTTTAGGCTTTCAGAGATTAGGCCTTCACCTGTGTAAGGGGCATTTAGGGACATGGAAAGAACTAAAAGAATTTTTCTCTGCTGTTTTAATTTTCAGTTGTAGATATGCCATCTCTTCATGGATTTTGTGATTGATGGTATCAGGTTATAGATAGTTTGTGTGCTATGGTGGGTATATGTTTTCACAGTGGCATTCTCCTCTGTAGATTGTTGGATGAATTTGCTATTGCATATGTTACGGATTGAATCTTCTTGTTTGGGCTTTTGGACGAGTTTTTAATATTTATTTGATGTGTAATGAGTTTTGAACCCTAACACCCAACTTAATATAATACAGTAACCTATTTTAGCATGGCCCCCAACTCAGCATTAACACAATACAGTAATTCATTTTAACATGGATCCCCAACTCTGTATTAATAGGGGTAACGTCGGGTTCCAAGTTTGCATCAACATATACTGACTATTGCAGCCTATAGATGCACCATAAAACAAGTTACAACAAATATAAAGCAGAAGAGTGTTTTGCCTTCACACAGCGGCTGTGTAAACATCCAGTCAAAAAACCATGCCAAGCCCCAGACATCCATACAAGTTGAAAAGAAAGAGGGCTTTTTGATAACACAGTAAAGCTCAAGGAAAAAAATACTACCATATATTTCTAGATTTTCAGTCAATACATGGTAATATAAAATTCAGGCTTCAACAAATAATTTGGGCCTTGGATCTTCAGACAATACACTCTAAGCTTATTTATCCAACTTCGTTTTTTTCTTGAATCAGGTTGCAGTAACACTAAGCTACATTGAGTTAACAACATCAAAATTTTAAATTGAGTAACACACATTCCAAGTTAGCCCAAGGCCTTGTGCAACAATTATCCCCGAATTACCCCTTTCTAACAAGAGGCAAACAAATAATCATGTTTATCAGGGATAGAAAATGCAGGAAATACATCAACTAAAACATGCAAGATCAATATACTGAATGTTAGATTTTTTGTTAATCTTCACATATCCTCTGGACCTGCATCTCCTAGAAAGCAAGGTTTTGTCTTACTGTCTATGTAAGGACAGCTGAATAGTACTTTAGGAAGGTTAACTGACCCTTGCTTTATGAATAGCCCTTTAGGAAGAAAAAATCATTTTAGCCTTTATCTATAGAGAAGTATTGAATACATTTAATTAAATAATAAAAAAATATATAATGAGGCAAAAAAAACTGTCACAAAAAAAGACAGACAGAGGAGAATGCAACAGAGAAGACAGCATGATAATCAGGGAACAACTTGAATAGATAAATTGTAGTCACACTCTGTAAGTGTGGGAGAATTCCAGATAATGTAAGGTTGACTCATGCATTTTATTTCCAAAGCACTGCAATTCTCTATCGTATATTTTTCTCTCTAATATTTGTCCACTGTGAATACATCATTTTTCCTGCTAAAATTAAAATATTTCAGTGGATGGTATGTCTTTTATTTGCTGTACATTCATGCCTTAATCAATAAATTTGATTCCAATTGCTGAGCACTCTAGTGTTGTGAACACAAGCTCAATATCTCTCTTTGATCATTGGAATTTTTTCCAATATTTGATACCAAAGCTAATGGTCTGTTCATAAGGAAGGCCAGACTTTAATTTTCAGGTTGGTTACCTATTTTAAAAAGAACAAGCAATACAACAAACACCCATGCAAATTAGAAGTCTCAAAGTACACCACAACCATGGCTGTAGCTAGCTTGACTTTCTTCTTTGTCTAAAACAGATCTGGTTGTAAAATTTAACAGCATGGGATTTCATCTGGAAGCTGCAAATGGGAATTCCATTATTGAACAAGATCATTTAGCGTTCTGGAAGAAGATGAAGTCAAACATACCATATGAACTGCTAGAATCAACAAATGGGAAACTAATAATCACAGGACTCTTACTTGTAGCATTTTGAGCATTAATGATCAAATGACTCACATCAGCAGTGCCAAAACACCAAAAGAAAAATGGGGCACACGTGTGTGAAAATAAAGCTATAACTGTGAGATTTGTCTGAGGGAACTTCACCAAATAAAGAGGAGGCTCCTAATATGTAGCCAAACACAAAAATCAATTGAATTCAAGATGTTTAACATTTATGAATATCAAGCTGTCATCCTAAGATATAGCTGAGGAAGTTTTCACAAATAAAGATGACAACATAAGATGTGGCCAACAACATCAATCACTTCAAAAAATTGTTAGAGATGCTAGCACCTGTTGAGGCACCAATTCAAAATGTACATGCAGTGATCGCCTTACTTGCATTACTAGCCTAATCTTATGACAGTCTGGTCACTTCATTTGACATAGAACCCAGATCGCCATAATAATGCAAGAGAAGACATGAAAGAAATATTCAAGGTTGATAACAAAAAACACAGTTTTCTTTCAGCAAGTAGGAACAAGAAGTTCGAGAAAAAGGTTGTTGATCTGACACGAAAATGAGATTCACTTGCAATTATATTCTTTGTTGCTAAAATAGCAAGGTAGAATTCATTTATTGTAGAAAGCAATGGCACCACACCAAAGGAGCATTGGAAAATGTTTTCAGTTGAAAAGGAGGATAAAGAAAATGTGGCAACATACTTCAGGTAGTCTGAGCCTACTTCTTACATCAATGCTCCACCGGTTGGCGCCCTTGCATTTTTCCGTGGTCATCCTTCCTAGCAAGCATGTGAAAATTAATGTGCACCAAATTCCTCTCACAGAATTGAATATATTTGTACTCAAAATCTCACCCCAATGAAAAGCCCAAATAAACCATGCACCTGGCAAAGTGCACAGGCAGGCACAGTGGATGCAGGAAGCTTGCAATGGCGGTGGTTTAGGATTATCTGATTTTCATGGCCTCCATGGCTAAGTGGGTAGTACACAATCAAGCACACTGGATGCAGGAGCTTGAGTTTGCAATTGTAATGGCGGTGGTTTATTGTATTTTTTTTTTCAACTAGAAAAATTGTGTTTGGAGCAGTTTTCAGATATATATAATTTTGCTTGAGATTGGACCGCGTTTGGAGCAATTTTCAGATATATATAATTTTGTTTGAGATTAGACCTCCCTACTTAACTATTAACCATTAAACCACGTCCTAAAAACTATTGAAGATGTCTGAATGGCTAAGTGGTTCGTTATAAATCTGGTAACTGATTACGATGCAATGGGAAAACACCTTCAGTGTCGCTTGAACCTACGCCCAAATGGAGACCTTGAATGTATATGTTTTGCAAGACGCTGGGAGCTGCCAATGCAGACAATTTATAGCAGCACGGGGTGGGATTCGTATGCATGGGCCTTCCCGGCACCTACCAAAATGGTGGACGTCCTTGTTCACAGAGTATAATTTACCTTTCGCCTAGGGCACAGCCTGCCGGGATTCAACACCGCGAGCGGACCTGCGAGGTGAGCAAGCACCGTGAGCAGGAGAAACGAATGCTCGAGAGGACCTGTTCTGGTTGTGCGAATGGAGCAAATGAATGTTTGGTGCAAGGGATCATTTGAAATTGTGTGGGTGTTGGTTGCCAAAATGGTGGATGTCATTGTTCACAGAGTATAATTTACCTTATGCCTGGGGCACAGCCTGCCGGGATTCAACACCGCGAGCGGACCTATGAGGTGAGCAAGCACCATGAGCGGGAGAAATGAATGCTCGAGAGGACCTATTCCGGTTGTGCGAATGGAGCAAATGAGCAAGCACCGTGAGCAGGAGAAACGAATGCTCGAGAGGACCTGTTCTGGTTGTGCAAATGGAGCAAATGAATGTTTGGCGCGAGGGCTCGTTTGAAATTGCGCGGGTGTTGGTTGCTAGCGCAGCGGGTGCCAGCTCGGATGTGGTGGGTCAAAGAAGCATTAATTAGTGTCATATGTTATTGATGGCTTTACATAGTGTTATATGTTATCCATTGCCTTACGGCGTTTTCTTTGCAACGTCTGATGCAAATGCTAGTTATATGAGTTGTAATTATTGTTCTTTTATTTTTAAGAAATGCATGCATGATGTGTTGCGGTGGAAACTACAAGTGTTTTTTATGCGTTAAACATCATTTTAAGTAAAAATATTGGCTTTGTTTTGGAAAGGGAAACCAATTCTAACAACAACAATAACAAAAAAAATCATAGAATTTAAATAATTAATGTGTTTTTAGTTTTGAATTTTAAATATTTTATATAAATGAAGTTTAGAGGTTGTTACAAAATTTAAAGCTCAATATATAAAGTTTTATATGCAATTTATATTGAAGTTTTATTTTTGTTTATCTTTCTATTTTTATTGATAATAGTGATTGTTAATAATAAAATATTTTGGAAAAAATCACATAGGACGCCTTTCGAACTAATTAGTGTTATTCAACTTTAGAACAAGATGATGAATCATATCCAAGCAATAAAATAAATAGATGAAGAGAGAAGCTAACTAGACATTAGAAAAAACAACTAGTTTGACTAGAAATAATTATTTATTTATTTATTTTTATAAATATTTTTATTTTTTATTTATTTACTTATTTTGAATTATAATTATCATAACTTAAATTGATTTATTATATAGATAAAAATATAACCTAATTCAAAAAATATTAATTAAAATTCTTTTTAATCTTGGTAAAAACCTAAAAAATTAAAATATAAATAAATAAATAAATACTTATTTTTAGTCAAACTAGATGTTTTTTCTAACAGCTAGTAAGCTACTCTCTTCATCTATTTATTTCATTGCCTCGATTTTGTCGTGAAGATGAATCACATTGGTTGGTTCCAAAGGTGTCGAGGATATTACTCCTATGTGATTTTCTTCCGAAAGATTTTGTTATTAATATGGATCACAAAAGTCTAAACTCAAAAAATAGTGATTATTGTTAGAGGTAACAATATATTTTAGTATTTGTTAGAATTATTGATGAATGATTTCTATTTAACATTTTAATATTCATACATAGCTTCTTATGGTTGATTTATAAAGTGTATGGATTCTTCACTATAACGGTTGTCACAATGCATCTTGTAATATTTTGACAAAGTTTGATATTATTGGCCACCCATTAATATAGTTTTTTGGGTGTTGAACTTTCAACTCCATTTTGAGGTCCTAAATGACATTTTTTGGATGTGGCGAGGAACTAGGAGATATCCATGGGCTATCGATCAAGTTCAATATTATTGGCCACCCATTAATATAGTTTTTTGGGTGTTGAACTTTCAACACCATTTTGAGGTCCTAAATGACTTTTTTGGATGGGGCGAGGAACTAAGAGATATCCATGGGCTCTCGTGATGGCCTTGGTCGGAATGTGTAATTCTAAGTTGTAATGTTCCAATGAGCTACTGAATGCACTAAACAAAGATCATATGCAAAATTTACAACCCTGTGAAGTTCACGTACCAACTAACCCCATCAAGGCTGACAAACCTTCTCTATGTTTCATCTTACATAGTTAATATTTTGTACCTCTAGGATTCTCTATTTCTAATAAAAGGCTATTCTATTGGCCTCTCTTAATAGCTTTTGTGAACATGTATAGTTGTCATCTTTCTTTTCCCAAAAGTAGCTACCATCATTCTAACCAATTTGCATTCTATAGTATTTTGTTAGTCTTTGATTAATAAGCTAAGTTTCAAGAATGTTTTTGTAATATATGCTATATTTCTCTATGTGTGTTCCATTTACTTTCTTATATTTCATTTCATTCCTTGTACTTCCCGTATCATATTTGAGATCTTAGGCTATGTGGTTTTATTTTCCTTGGGATCCACATTAATTGATTACTACATTTGATTAAATTTATGAATATTTAAAATTATAAATTGGAAGAACATGCACATAAAAACACCATCCTAGAAATATTTATCCTAAGAGTGCCGATATGGGAGAAAACCCATAAAGAAGATGAGGCCTATCATCTTCATTCTTTTCTTTAGTTATAAAAATGCACATGCAATGGAATGGAAACTCTAATGGAGTACTTATTGATGACGTGACCTAAGCAACTTCTACAAGACCCCTTCCTCCTCTATTAGGATATGAAATATTCCTCTGAGATGTTTTGCTCAAATATGGAACAAGTACAATGCAAAATAATGGATTTTGTTCTACTCCTAGTAAACACAGCTAGATTACCATAATAGGTGAAGGATTTGACTTCCTCAACCCTTAATGTGATAATTTCTTGGAGCTTACAAGGACTTATTGAATTTTTTCGTGTTAATAACCCAACATATATGAGTAATAAATGTTAGAAACTAGGAAAATACTTTGAGGGGGGTGAATTAGTATTGTGAGAGTTTTAAAACTTTCTTTCACAAGAAAAGAATACTAAAAACACCAGCAATCTTGTTAACAATAATTTATGTAAACATCAACATAGAAAACATATATGCAACACATAAGGAATTCAGTATTCTCTTCAATTACTTTCATAAATGAAAGCTTCAACATGTTTTCAGAATGTTCTTTGGCATCCAATAGAAGGAAACAACTACTCCCTAATTTATCAACTACCATTAGAAAGAGCTACAACCCCTAGTTTATCAACTATCACTTAAAGGAGCTACTACCCTTGATTTATCAACTGCTACTGAAAGAAGCTACTATCTCTAATTTATTAGCTGTTGATTTGAATGTTGGCAAACTTGTTAATGTTATGCAAGCTCCCTCATCAATGTTAAATAAAAATGTGTTTAGGATCATCTCAAATTAACCAAAATGTGAGGAATTATGTGTCAAGTATTGAGTGTCCTTTTATGAGAAATTTACGAGGTTAATTAACTGTTTAAAACACATACGAAAAATAAATTACAGACAAGTAAAACACAAAGCTGATAAAGGAGTTCACCCCTCCTCGACTACATCTCCTTGGACATGCTTCAATGGCTAGGCCCTCTTTAGATTGATGATCAATTCTCTGATTACATGCACCTACAGTGCTCCAATGGCTTTGCAACCTACTCCACTTGATTCAGAAGACCCAAAAACCTCAAAAATGACTATCCAAACTGTACAATAGGACTTTAGATGATCTAGGCTTGACCTCCTCTCCTCGTGGCCTTAGGCTTCCTTAAAATTCAATGTAGAAAAATCACATATAAATGTGTCTTTCTTCCTTTGCAACCTTTTCCATTGTATTTGGAGCATCCAAATCATCTAGGAATGACTCTTTCTGAGCTAAAATTGATCGAATAATGAAGAATTTATGGTCTCTTTAGCTTTCCCTAGGAAAACACCACCAAATCTGGAGAAACTCGAGTTAACCCTGCCAAATTTGGAGCAATGCCGGATTTATCGAACTTGCCAAAATTGTTGCCAAGTTAATCTATGCTTATTTAATGGGATAAACATGGTTTAATTAGCATTCAACTATAGTTAGCACGTTAAGCACGTGGTTAGCACTAAGCACTAGCCTTTGGTTATGAGTTCTTGGTCACATGCGGAGTTGGTTGCCCTCTTCTCCCCCAAACTCGTCGGCGCTTAAACTTTAAATATACCTTCCACTGAATATAGGTTAAGTCAAATGGTTGTGGCATAGCGATGGAGTGTGGGTCTTGTGCGGGCGAGGTTGCAGGTTCAACTCTGTCAACCTCCCAAACAAACTTTTACCTGACCTTTGAGAGGGCACGTGGCGGCCTCTGGGCTTGCCACATGTCACCCTCTTAGTGGTCCACCTCAAATGCACTTAACCAATAATATGGTGACACTTGTCACAATCTGATTGAGCCACTTGTGGGAATATTTGAAAAATATTCCTTATAATATTATTTTTTCTGATTGGCATGTACGGATGCCTAGTCAGCATCCCAGTTACCCCTGTACCCAAAATTTTGCGTGTTTGACAAAATGAACAGAAGTCTCTATCTTTCTCATACGAGCTCTGTTTTGAGTGAAACACGTTGCATTGGGATCGTATCGCCGAGACAGACACGGTCATTCATGTTTTGAGTGATTCTGAGAACTTTGAGTTTTGAGCAAATTTTTGCCCTAGACCAGCCTCCTGGGTCAGTCCCCTCCGCATGTGACCAACACCTCATAACCAAAGGTCGGTGCTTAGTGTTAATTGCCTACTTAACGCGCTAACTAGAGTTTAATGCTAATTAAACCATATTTATCCCATTAATTAAGTGCATATTAACTTGGTGACAGTTTTGGCATGTCTGGCAAATCCAGCATTGCTCCAAATTTGGTGGGATTAACTGGAGTTTCTCCAGATTTGGTGGAGTTTTCCTAGGGAAAACTGAAGAGACCATAACTTCTTCATTATTCAACCAATTTTGGCTCAGAAAGAGTCATTTCTAGATGATTTAGATGCTCTGAACACAATGGAAAATGTTTAAGAGGGAGAAAGACACTTTTGTATGTGATTTTTCTACGTTGAAGTTTAGAGAAGCCTAGGGGCACCGGGAGATGAGGTCAAGCCTATATCAGCTGAAGTCCAATTGTAGAGCTAAGATAATCGTTTTTGGGGTTTTGGCTCTTCTGAATCCAATGGAGTAGATTTCCAAAGCCATTGGAGCACTGTAGGTGCATGTAATCAGGGAATTGACCATTAATCCAAAGAGGGCCTAGCCATTGAAGCAGGTCCAATGAAATGTAGCCTAGGAGGGGTGAACTTCTTTATAAGCTTTGTGTTATGAGTTGTTCTGTTTTACTTCTCTGCAATTTATTTGTTGTATATGTGTTTTAAACAGTGAATTAACCTCAGAAATTGCTCATAAAATGACACTCAATACTTGACACATAATTCCTCACATTTTCGTTAATATGAGATGATCCTAAACACATTTTTATTTAATACTGATGAGGGAGCCTGCATAGCATTAACAAGTTTGCCCAACATTCAGATCAACTGCTATTAGAAAGAGCTACTACCTCGAATTGTTTACCAACCACTACTAGAAAGAGTTGCAGCCCCTTATTTGAAGGTCATCACTTGCTTGAACTCCTTGATTCATCTTCCATTCTATTTTCAAGCACAAATCATGAAGGCTACTCTCTTTCTTAAAATAAATAAATCTCTCCTTAATCACCACAAAGTTACCTTCAAAAATCTATGATCACTTATGAATTCACCATAAACACCACCACTAACAACAACAACAAAAAGAACCTTCTTACTAATTCAATTATATTTATAAAGAATTAGAGCTGGTATTTTTAGATTGAAAACATTAGTTATGTTTAGCTCTTAATAATGTATGAATTCATATTTTCACTTATGTTTGACTTCTTTTAATTCTTCTTATTGTGTTCATGAAGTCTTCACACTGCAATATTGATCTCAAACTATGATTTCTTCTACTCATTTTAATAATTTTGGAATTCTATAAGATTTAGTAGTGAATTTAACTGCAATTCCAAATCTAGCGAATTTCCTTATTTGGAAAAAAATACCAAATATACCACCAAGTCTATCCATGCCGCCAAAAATGTTGTCATATTGTTCATGCTTTGTAACCAACTTTAACACACTACATGTTTTGGTGCAAAACCACCAAATTTTGCACAATATGGCGAGAGCCACTCACTCATTCATATCATGATGCCCACGCCCCTAGTCACATTATACTATGAATAGACCTAAATCTTGGAGAGAGCACTTATTCCCAACCCTTATTTTCGCAACAATAAAACATGGTGTTGTAAGGAATAATGTTGTGGTCAATCCTATGGGATTTCGTGTCAAAGTGGTCTCGCACTATACACACTAACCAATCTCCAAATCCATGTGATGACATGTTACTTCCCTCTTGTATTCCACTATGTCCACCACATATGCACCTACAGGGAGCCATATTTCCCATGCTATCGGGCCATAAATGAACGGCGGGTGTATATGCCCACCGTTCGATTTCGGCCTTAGAAAAATCGAACGATGGGCATATACACCCGCCATTCATTTATGGCCCGATAGCATGGGATTTATTGATCCCATGCACCTACTACCACATCTCTTGTTTTCAATGTGCTACATGTGACTTGTTTTTGCCCTGCTGGGCCAGCCAAAAAAGTCAAATCTTCATGCCACATGTCACATCCGTATTGATGCCACACCATGCTAATGTCATGATGCCACACCATGCTAATGTCATGTTTTGGTTTTGGTTGTTTCTTCTTTACCGAATCAAATCCTGCCACGTGTCCTCTTCTTTACGAGGTCTGTGGCTCGGCTTTTCCACAAATCTCTTTATAAAAATTTTAAAGGTTGGCACGAGAATTTTTGCGGCAACTGATGGAACTTTTTCCATCTCCCTAGATCACACAATGGATTGACCACCGGGGTTACGTTTCAAGTGGGCTCTCACTCTACCAATCACTGCTAGTGTCCATACACGTCCTCCTGGCGTTGCATTACCTGAGAGGTTTAAACTCATGCCTGCCTTTGAAACATCCAAGATTTATTCCGCTTAGGTTGCGTTTCCTCCATCCTTCCTGAGCTTTCATTGGTCCAAGTACAACTACTTACATGCCTATGGTGTGGGGCCGATGGCCTAGAACACCAATATTTTGACTTTTGATCCTAAGAACTTTGACCAGACATATCTTTTGATCCATAAAGACTTTTGCAGACCTCAATATACCATTGTAAATCTATTTACAAGCTCTATCCATCCAGGACACTTGCGTGGATATCTAATTTGATATTTTGTACTTAGAATCGTTTCAAAAGTCTCATCTCGTTAACTAGTCTTCTTGTAACTACCTGAATTGTGTCACTCTTTCAGTGAATGCCAACACATTTTCAATATTCCCCCTTTGACATTGATGGCAACACCAAAACCATTATCAACCATCATAAAAGAACTATTTTCTTACGTCATAGGAAAATAATAAGCACATATATGCACAGAGCTTTACTGATACTGGACGCCATTATCGCTTATATCTTAGATATCGAGCCGAGATTCATATTTAGAGGCCAAAACGTTTTGGGTGTTCCCATGAATTGTTTGTTAGATTCTTTGCTTCTTGCGTCCCCACATGTTTGTGGGTCTACCCTAACTCGTAAAGTTGATTTGCGTTCATTTTTCTTGTCGCCGACATATCCGGTTAGTAACCCGTCAAATTACATTATGTATCCTTAGCGTTTCTTGAGTGTGCCGCTCTCATGGCAGCATGCCGAACATCGGATCATGATCTTTTCCGTAAACATCGCTTCGTGAATATGGATTGACAAAGGTGCGTGAATTGTGTGTGTGTGAAGGTTGTGATTGAGTGAATTGTGTGTGTGAAGGTTGTGATTGTGGAGGCCCAGCCGCCAAGTTTATCCAACATTGCAAGGTTTATTGATGATCGGTCACAGCAATGACTTATGTCTCATTCTGGTACTCATGAGGTGGTATGGCCTGTCGTGGCCGACGTGCATATTAATTTTATTTTTTTGACAAGAATTACACTCATCTACGCGTTGAGCTTCCGTACTCGTCGGGATCCTAAGGCTCTTGGATCTGGCTGGAGCTAACCAGTCATATATTGGGTATTTAATGTTCTCATAGCAGCACGCCATTTAGTCCGATAACATGGGAGTGGATAAATATTATTTAATACCAAATTTGCCCGCTCCCGTGTTATCGCGTTAAGTAGCGTGTTACTCTGAAGGCATTAAATACCCAATATATGATTGGTTAGCTCTTTCCCTTGGATCTAACCATGTTCCTCTAACCATGTTCCTGGCGGAATTTCGGGTCACTATTGAGGGCCATTTTTTTGTTGATATTGTTTGCCATGGTCGACCGAACTCTATCATTACAAAATATTATGTACGGTACAAATACCGTAGAAAGGGAGTTTCCGGTATCGTTGACGAGTTAGAATATTTTCATTAAAAAATTACTTTCACAGATGAATGGAAGGTGTAATGGTAAAAATAAGCAAAATAGTATACCCATTTTATGGAGTTTCATTCATATTTGTATCAAATGGATTATATCCAATAATTTGATGATTATTTATCCTAAAAATCAAATTACTTATCCTAAAGTGTTTTTAAGTAATAACGAGAAACGACGGTGGCGTTTAAATGTTTCATGTTTGCATTGATTTAGCATTTCGAAAAATTGGTTTTGATAAATTTAATTATTTTTCTTGTGTATGCAGGTTACAATAGGAAGTTGGGATCGCTATCTGGTTGGTTGTGTAGACTATGATAACATGAGGTTGATGTGATAACATAGGACTGATGTGATACCGTGACATTGTTGATTGCCTTTCTAAAGGTAGGTAGAGTCAAAGCTAAGGACTTTGGCTTGGGAGTGACCTATGTTTGAAAGATTTGGGGCAATCAAATTGCGTCAAATGAAAAGTAAAATTTAATTGAGGAAGATATTATTTCCCATTAATTATATCCATATTTTATTTATATTGGTTTTTTTTGGCTAGCGTTATATATATATATATATATATATATATTCCGGAAAATCTTATTAGAATTCTTAATTTATTTAAGATCAAAATTTCTTCTTGATATACGTGTAATATAGGTATGTTCATCAATATCAGAGATGAAATTTAGCCATGATGCGGCTTGGCTCACAGCCGGGTACTTTGCAAGGGCTACAACAACCATTTAAAATCGTAAATGTTTTCCTTTTCTCATAAGAAAAAGTTTGACTGTTATAGACAAACATAAAAGTCCAATGGAGTTATTATGGAAATTGAGAATTTGTATAAATCTCTTTTCCATAAGCATAATAGTACCTACTAGTATTTACTAGTTTTCAAAAGACAGATAGTGTCACTAATAGTGTTATTAGTATAAAGGTAGAATTCTATCTATAAGTGAAAACAAATTTCTATATATAACATAATTTGAGTAAGAAAAAATAGACACTAAGTTGTTTATTTCATCAGTGAAACTATAAACATATGTATGGCGTAATATTCAATGATTATTTTTAGTTTTATTTTAGTTTTGCAAATGTTTTTATATGTGCTACAAATATCTTAGTTATTAATATTATTGTTTTTAAATGTGGTTTAGGGTTATTGAGTGGCCGCTACTACATCTACAAGTAATAATCCGGGTAGATCTACTCAAAGAGATTTACTCGAAGGGATCTGGTAATAATCGGGTACATTCACCCGAAAAGATCTATCTATTTGTCTGCGGATCTGGTTGGGCCTAATTTGGGTAAATCAACTTGAAGAGATTTATCCACCTATTTATTTATTTAATTAAACCTAACCCCAAAAATGTCTAAGAAATTTGACCACGTAATCTCCCAATTAACAAGATACTTGAACTCAACAAATTAAACCAATTAAATTATCCATTTAAACTAGTTATTAATACCATTATATGTGCATGTTCATCAATATTTCATAATAAACGAAGATTGTAAATTTAATTTTGTTATTCTAATCCATGCTCAAAATATAAAAATAAAGGTTGGTTTGCAAAGTTTCTCATGGAATCCATGTGCAAATTCAATTTTTATTTATCTTCCTCTTCGAGCGTTGTGTCGATTCCTCCCCATACTAGTTAATGAATTGTGTTACTGTGTTTTGGAAGTTAATGAATTGTATTATTGTGGTTTTGGAAGATGCATTCACGGTCACTATTTTTTTTTAATGAATAATAATTGCAAAATAATTTCCTAATAAGATCATTTTCTAGAAATGAAATGAATTTCCGTTATCATTGATTACTTGTAAATATTTCTATCTAGGCATTACGGAAATTGAGTTCCTTCTCATCTTAATCTTGCGTTTCGAGAATAGTGATTATTCTATATACTGATCTCTGCTATAATAGTTGGTGGGTGTCATTGTTATATATTCTCGTTGGACACATTCATAGTAACCTATAGCACACACAAGAAGTGTTATTGGTATAAAGGTAAAAGAAAAATTGTCGTGCCTTATAATAAAATCAAGCATTAAATTATTTATTTAGTAAATCAATTAAAATCTACGCATATATCTTTAATTCCTATTATCATTATACTTATTTTCACATTTAGATTAGGCTGAAAATATTTTTTTATTTATTTTACACATTTAAAGCATGTTATTTATAACGTAATGATGCATCTAGCAAGATTGGATAACATATAGGTCAGATGTTATATGTCATTGTGCTTGTTTTTTGGAAAACAATTTATTTTTTTTCAACAATTTTTTTTGAAAAATTAGTTGAAGGTTAAATTTTTGGAGCCTACTTATATAAGTAAATATTATAATAAATAATTAGAGCTTATTTATGTAAGTACTTATTATAATAAATAATTAAATTTATAAACACATCCCTTGATATATACGAGATTGAGAAGCGATGGAGCGCTGCTACCTAGCCTGCGTTTACCCTAGCCGTAGCACCGATCATGGTTAACTGCAAATAGATCCCACAGTGGTTCTCTCCCTTCAGCCTAGAGCTCGTCGTTCCTTGCCTACACAACCCACCCATATGTCGTTATCAACGGTTATCATGGAGTGCATGGAGCTTGATGCTGTGGACTATTCCCCGGATCCCTTCTTGGAACAAGTCATTTTCTCCAACCCTAACCCTAAAACGGTTCCGGTATCATCTGCTCCATCCAGCTCGATACCGACACTAGTTTTCTCCCTTCCCAGGCATAAGGAGTCCACCCTCTGCCTCGATTCCCTCTCCATCGAGTCGCCAGCTCTTGACTGTCCGCCCTTGTCTCCTAGCACCCTCAACCTGTCCGCCCTTGTCTCCTAGCACCCTCAACCTGCTAGCTACCTGCTCATCTCCTCTATTCAATCCCGCACCTCCCACAGACCTTTGCTTCTCCCAAAACCATCTCTCCTGCCTTGGCCCTGCATCGAAAGTAGCTGCGCAACCTCATCTAACATCTCAACACCCCGGAGCTAGTGAAAAGGCACAGGACCCCGCTCACCCATCAGGCTGTTTTGATACCCCTATTATACGGGTTAAGTCGGTGAAGCCTCCCTCGGCATCAAAAAATCCCTCGGACCCTTTATAGGACCATCCCACTGCGCTGCAAACTGGGAAGAAGAAATCAAGTACATCAAGGCATCTGGCAAGGATTTCACCATCAAGTTTGGCGAAGGTCTCACCATGGGGGATGTCATCGATAGAGCAAGCAAATTATTGGTGGGAAGGGTTCGAGGAAGAACCTACACAATGAATTGATTAGAGCAATGGGTGAAAGAGATTTGGGGACAGATCTTTCTTCAGCCGCCGGAGGTTTAGACACTACATCGTGGGTGGTTCACGTTACACTTTTCCCTTGAAAAATACACGAACCTGGCTCTTGCCCGATTCTAGCACATAGGGATGGTGTCGGTCTTGCTCAAAAGATGGAGCTCTCTTTTTGACCCAGAAAGGGAGCAGATTGGAGCAGTGCCTCTTTGGGTGAGGTTGTTAGGATTACCTCTATAGTACTGGTCAAAAGAGGTGTTCGTTAAGATAGGGAATACCCTAGGCACATTTCTGGACTATGACAAATCCATCATCCAATCCAAAAACTGAACACTAACTCGCATCCTAGTGCATCTGGATACTCGGGAGGGATTGGAAGAAAGGATAATTCTTCAATGATGCAATTTCACAAGGATACAGATATTAGATTATGAGGGAGTGCCATTTAGATTTCGTAGGTGCCACAGGTTTGGGAGCCTATACAAAGAATGCCCTCTAGTCACGAAATCACAGGAAGCTGCAGTAGGACAAGAAGCTGGCGTTGACAAAGGTACCTCGGTCATCATCAGGAAGCACCCCGTGGTCGCTCCAGATCCATCCCAAAGGGCAACTCCATCCAGGCCGATTCAACACGACTCAACAACATCTTCGGGTCCTCCATCCCCTCCTCTGACTCGAGCCAAGGCAACTACTGAAGTGGCTCGTTTAGCGGGGAACACAATGAAGATGCTAACAAGCTTTCCAAGGAGGGCTCGCTACTTCCCCGAGGCCTGTGGATATTCATTGAACAATAGGATTCAAAGATCTATCAGTATCATCACAGGCCATATATAGATCAGGAATACTATAGGATGGAAAGGCCCCAAGTACACTAGTTTATTCTTTTTTTGAGTAAATGCATAGCCTCAACAATATGTATATATTTATATTTGCTGTCAAAGAGACAATATTTATCATTCTGATACTGGAAATGGAAAGGCTATAATTTTGTTACAGCTATTATTGTACAAAGGTCTGTATGATCTTCAGATATTGCATATGCCAACAAGCATCTACTACATGTAATTTTTCCTCATAATGAAAGATGTGATTTCTCCTTTGGAAAAAAATAAACAATTAGATCTATTTATACTTGTTGTTAATTGCTGTTGTTGTTTTTTTTTAAGAAATGTATGTAAGATGTGTTGCGTGGAAATTATACATGTTTTTTTACCAGTATAAAATACTATTTTTAGTAAAAATATTGGCTTTGGTATTTGTTTAATGATTCATAGAAAATGAAAACAGTTATAAAATTTTATTTTTCATAGAAACCTTTGCAAAATAAACATTTTTTTTCTTTTTTAATTTTAAGTATAAATTTAAATTTCAACATACAAAGATTTGTATGTAAATGTTATAGAAATTTGTTTCTTATTTTTTTTTACTGATAATAGTGGTTATTGCAAGAAGTAACAATATATTTCACTATTTGCTAGAAGTATTGATGAGTGATTTTATTTACCATTTTAATATGCGTATATGGTTCCCTATGGTTGATTCATAAATTGTTACCATTTCAATAGGCATATATGGTTCCCTATAGTTGATTCGTAAATTATTACCATTTCAATATGCATATATGGTTCCCTATGCTTGATTTATAAACTGCATGGATACTCCACTAGAACGGTTTGTCACAATACATCTTGTAATATTTTGATCAAGATGGATATGAGTGGCCACCCACTTATTCCACTAGCTCAATGAATAGTTCTCCATCTTGGTAGATTTTCTACAGTTTTTATTATGTTGAACTTTCAACACCATTTTGAGGTCCTAAATGACATTTTTTTGTATAAGGTGAGGTCCCAAGAGATGGCTATTAGCTCTAGTGTTGGCCCTGGTCAGAATGTGTAACTCTCAGTTGTAGCTTTCCAATGAGCTACTAAGGGCACTGAACATAGATTGTATGCAAAAGTTACAACCCTGAGAAATTGATGTACAAAGAAACCCATCAAGGCCTACCAACTTTTTATATGTTTCATCTTACATAGTTAAGTTTTTTCACCTCTAGGGTTCTCTATTTCTATTAAAAGGCCATTTTATTGGCCTCTTTTAATAGCTTTTGTGAATATGTGTAGCTGCCATCTCTCATTTTCCATAAGCAGCTACCATCGTTCTAACTAGTTTGAATTCCATAGCATTTTGTTATTCTTTGATTAACAAGTTAAGTTTCAAGCACATTTTTGTAATACATGTTATATTTCTCTGTGTGTGTTCCATTTACTTTCCTACATTTCATTTCATTCCTTGTACATCCCATATCATATTTGAGATCTTAGGATATGTGGATTTATTTTCCTTGGGATCCACATTAATGATTACTACTTTTGTTTGAATTTATGAATATCTAAAATTATAAATTGGAAGAGCATGCACATAAAAATACCATCCTAAGAATATTTATCCTAAGCATGCTAATATGGGAGAAAACCCATGAAGAAGGTGAGGCCTATCATCTTCATTCTTTTCTTTAGTTATAAAAATGGACATGCAATGGAATGGAAACTCTAATGGAGTACCTTTTGATGACGTGACCTAAGAAACTTCTACAAGATCCCTTCCTCCTCTATTATGATATGAAAGTATTCCTCTCAGACTTTTTTCTCAAATATGGAACAAGTACAATGCAAAATAGCAAAGCGTGTTCTCCTCCTAGTAAACACAGTTTGATTACCATACTAGGTGAAGGATTGGAGTTCCTCAACCCTTAATGTGATAATGTTTTGGAGCTTATAGGGACATTGAATCTTTTAATGTCAATAACCCCACATATATGAGTAATAAGTGTTAGAAACCATTTGAATACATAGCGGGGGGTGAATCAATATTGTGAGAATTTTACAAATTTCTTTCACAAGAAAAGAATACTAAAAAGATCAACATATCTTTAACAATAACTCAAGTAAACATCAACACAAGAACCATGTATTCAACATATAAGGACTTCAGTCTTCTCTTCAATTAGTTTCATAAAGGAAAGCTTCAACATGCTTTTATCATCCACCAGAAGGATGTTACTGCTCCCTAATTTATCAACTACCATTGAAAGGAGCTACTACCCCTAGTTTATCAACTACCACTGAAAGGAGCTACTACCCCTGATTTATCTATCAGATGATACTAGAAGGAGATACCACCCCTAATTGTTTACCAACCACTATTGGAAGGAAATGCAACCCATTATTTGAAAGCTACCACTTGCTTGGCCTTCTTGATTCATCTTTCATTCCATTTTCAAGCACAAATCCCAGAGGCTACTCTCTTTCATAAAAAAATAAATATATCCTCAATCACACACTTTAATAACCTTTAACAATCTCTCATCACTGATGAATTCACCACACAGACTAATAACAACAACAACATTCTTATTAATTCAATTTTTCTTATAAAGAATTAGAGCTTATATTTTTAGATTTAAAACTTTACTTAAGTTTAGATTTTAATCACACATGAATTCACATTTCCACTTATGTTCTACTTCTGTTATTCCTTCTTAATGTGTTCATGAAGTATCCATACTGTTCTATGTTATATTGATCTCAAACTATGATTTATTCTACTCATTTTAATATTTATATGGAATTCTATAGTATTTGGTAGTGAATTTAGCAGCAGTTCCAAATCTAGCAAATTTCCTTATTTGGAAAATTTTACCAAATATACCACCAATTTTCTCCATGTCACCAAAAACGTTTCTAACTAGTTCATGACGTGTTCACCAACTTTAGCGCACTCCTAGTTTTGGTGCAAAACCACCAACTTTGGCACAAAATGACCAGAGTTACAGACTTATTCATAAGATTATGCCCATGCCCTTGGTCACATTATACTATGCACATAATGAAATCCTTGAGAGAGAATTAAGCCTCTACCCTTATTTCCCCAACAATAAAACATGGTATTATAAGGAATACTATCAGGGTCAATCCTATGGTATTATGTGTCAAGGTGGTCTCACATTGTACATACGAACCAATCACCAAATCGTTGTGATGAATTGTTACTTACAACTCATATGCCAATGTGTCTACCACATATGCACCTACTACCACATCTCTTGTTCTCATCATGCCACATGTCACCTATTTTCAACCCACTTGGCCACCAAAAAATGTCAAATCTACATGCCACATGTCACATCCCTATTGGAACCATGTCAGGCTAACGTCATGATTTTGTTGTTTCTTCTTTGTCCAATCAAATCATGTCATGTATCCTTTTATTTGAGAGATTTGTGCCTTGTTTTTTCCAAATATTTCTTTTTGAAAATTTCAAAGGTTCATACAAGAATGTTGGTGGAAACTGATGGAACTTTTCCCATCTCCCTGGTCCCATTACCCTAGGATTAAATCCAACATGTCCTTTGGATCTTGCAAGGGATGGACCATTGGGGTTACGTTTGAAGTGGGGTCCCCACTCTATCAATCACTACTCGCGCCCAGCCATGTCCTCCTAGCGTTGCATTACCTCGAACGTTTAAACTCATGTCTGTCTTTGAAAATTCCAAGATTTATTCCCTTGGGGTTACGTCTCCTAGACAAGACCTGTGCCATCCTTCCTAATATTTCATTGGTCTACGTGCACCTACGTGGCAATACTTTCCACCTATACCTTGACTGTGGTGTGGGGCCCATGGTCTAGAACACCCAAAATTTTGACTTTTCATCCTCAAAAGTTTGATTGGAGTATATTTTTATCTAGGAAGCCTTTTATAGACCTCAATATACCATTATAGATCTATTTACAAGCTCTATCCATCTAGGAAACTTGTGTGAACATATAATCTAATATTTTGTATTTAGAATGGCTCCAAAGCCTCATCTCTTTAACTAATCTGCTTCCAACCACATGAGTTATGCCACTCCTTTGACTTGAATGCCAACACACTTTCAACATTATCCCCCTTCTAATTGATTGGCAACACCAAAAACATTATAAAAAATAATAAAAGAATTATTTTTCTTACATCTCCCCCCTTTTTTACTTATCCGCCTTTGACATCAATGGAAAAGAAAATAATATGCTCCCCCTGCAACCAATATCTCCTTGTCTTGTTGATCCCACAGGAATGGAAACTCCCATTTTATATGTTTAGTGCTTTCTAGACACCTTTCTTCCTCTTGAGGAATACTTAGTGGAGGAACATAAGAGGAACTACTCCCAATATTTTCCTTATGTACTCAAATTGATCCGTTTGGAGAGGTTTGGTGAATATATCAACAACCTGCTCTTTTGTAGGTACATACTCCAACATGACAATTTGATTTGCAACTTTCTCCCGTAGGAAATGGTATTTTATTGGAATAGGTTTTGCCTTGGAGTGAAAAACAATGTTCTTGGACATGTTGATTACACTTGTGTTATCACATATGACTGGAATTGGTTTTTCATATATTACTTGCACATCATGTAATGTATGCTTCACCCATAATAACTGAATGCAACAAGAGGTTGTTGGTATATACTCTCCTTCAGCAGTAGAGAGAGAAATTGAAGCTTACTTCTCAGTCAACCATGAAACAAGACATTCTTCTAGAAATAAAACAACACCACTAGTGCTTTTTTGTTCATCTACATAATCTTCCCAATTGGCATCAGTAAAATGAGTCACTGAAAAATATTTACCTTTTGGGTATTGAAATCCATTGTCTACTATGGCTCTTCAATATCTAGGAATCCTCTTTACTACTGAATTTATTCAAAAATTCCTTGAGATATTTTTTTTGTCAAATAAAAATTCCTTTTGAGGATTGTGCAATCTACAAACCAAGGAAATAACAAAGTTCTCAAAGTGTAGACACATAAAATTCAACCTTCATATCAGATACAAACTGATAAGTTGGATATTTTGAATCACTTGCAATGATAATATCATCAACATAGACAACCATAACAAAAAAATTTCCATCATTAGATTTCACATACAAATTACTATCATTTGCCTCTCTTTTAAAACCACACTTGATCAAATAACTATCCAACCTGGAGAACAAGCCTCTAGGGCTTATTTAAGATCATACAAGGCCTTTTCAACTTGTAAACATAATCAAGTTTATCTGACAATTGTAAATCATCAGGTTGCTCAATGTAGACTTCTTCTTGCAGATCTCTATTTAAAAAGGCATATTTAACATCAATATGATATATCTTAAATTTCTCAAAACAAGAAAAATCCAAGAACATGAAAATTTCTTCTAATCGTGCAGCAGGAGCAAAAGTCTCACCAAAATCCAAACCTTTAGTTTGTGAATAGACCTTTCAAGCTAAACTTTCTTTATTTCTCACCAAATTACCATTTTCATTCAATTTGTTCTTGAAGACCCACTTCGTGCCAATAACATCATTTTTTGTTGGTCTTGGAACAAGCTCTCATTTCTGATTTTTCTCAATCTGATCAAGCTCTTCATTCATGGCCTTTAACCAATTCTCATATTCCCTGTCCTAAGAAAGATCCTTTGGTTCCACCATAGATAAAGAAGGTACATGCTCTTAAGTAGGGGGATTTATTAGTTTTCTTATTTTCTAAACACCCATATTCAAGTTGCCAACAATTTGGCTAGATGTGCAGTGTTTTTACACATACCTTGCAGGATCTATGGATTGTGGGCTAAAGGGTTCTTCAATGTCTTCATTTGTAAATGCCTCATAATTTTCCTCATTAAGGTTGAATTAATCATTATTACTAACATTTTCCCATTGTTTCTCTTCAAATTAAATGTGGTCATCAACATTAATAACAATGCAATAAATTATTTTTCTTGTATTCTTATTTTAGCGTCTATCACCCTTTCTATTATGACAGTACCTAAGAAAAATACCTTCATCGACTCTTGTATCAAACTTACCAAGATTTTAATCATTCTTCTTCATATAACACTTGCTTCTAAATACTTTGAAATACTTGAAAGTACCAGGTTTACCATACTAGATCTTATATGGGGTTTTATCACTATTTGGTATGAAGTGTGCCTTGTTTAAAATTACCATTGTTGTGTGAATTTCTTTAACCCAAAATCTGCGGTATACATATTTCTCCCATCATGGATGTAACCAATTGTTGGAATGATCTATTGGCTCTCTCTGCTACTCCATTATGTTGTGGAGTCTCTACTATGCTAAACTGTCTTTTGATGCCCTATTCTTCGTAAAACTCATCAAACTTTTTGGTGGTAAAATCAACACCATTATCAGACCTTATGGAATTTATTTTATGATCTATCTCATTCTCAACCATGGTTTTAATTTTCTTGACATTTCAAAGGAATTTGATTTTTCTCTTAAAAATTTTAGCCATTTCATTCTGTTAAAATCATCAATGAGAAGCATGAAATATAGTTTACCTGAGGGTGGATGAGTTGTTGAAGGACCACACAAGTCCATATGTACCAATTACAATCACATGATTGTTGAGTTATCCTTTTGTTTGAATGGAACTCACACTTTTTATCCAATTTGACAAGACTAAAAAATATTATTGTTTGGTTTTGAAATCTTTGGGAGATATCTAACAACATTCTTCCTTCTTAATTTGATAGTCTGATCAAGGTTCAAATATCCCAACGTTTCATGCCATAACTATCTCTCATTTATCTTTGTCAAACAACACTTCTCTATTCTCTTTTTGAGTATGACATTATTGTTTATGATAGCAACTTGAGCTACTATATCTCTTGTGACTACAAACTTAGTTTGACAATTTTTATATTTGAACAAAACATCATAGCCTTTGCCACACATGTGAGACACACTGAGTAAATTATGGTCCAGGCCATCAACAAACAACACATCCTTGGCCTTACCTCTTCCATTAGTGAGGCTAACAATTCCTTTTCCCACAATATTACCAGGTGCATTATTCCCAAAGGTTACATTTCCTTTTCTAACAGGTTTCCATGACAAATACTTGCTTTTATCTCTTGACATATGCCTAGAACAACTATTTTCCACATACCATTAACTCACTTCATTATGAGCATATAAAATTGGACCACAATTCTCTTCATTTTGTTTTTTATTTAATACTTTGGGTTGTTGTTCTATTTGCTTCATTTCAATATTACACATTTTGTCTTTAAATTTGCAGTCAATTTTTGACAAATGTAACATTGAAACAAGTCATTCAATGGGGAAAACAATTTTTTGTGCTTGGGTCTTCTCATCCTTTGCATAACAAATTGGTTATTAAGGTAATAGTTTGTTCTTTGTGGCCTTAGATGTCTAAATGATAGATTCACCACGTAATTTGATGGCTTGTGACATTAATTAGTATAGGTAAAACAATAACTTGGAAATATGTTGTCATACCTAGTAAAAAACTAATTTATGAAGCTTGGTTGAGCTTCTCTTTGAGATATTCAATCTTTTCTGAGACCTGAACATCTCTATTGTGGAATTTTATTTTCCTCTCCTACATTATTAAACTTGGCTGAGTTAAATTACTCTTTTATTTTGCAACTGTTGATATGATTATGGCTACAAATTGGATTGCATACCCCCTTTTTCTCTATATTGTTGTGTTGGGTCAGCTTTGCCTACTATGTTGTCTGAATTTTTTACTCTTTGCACAAAAGTAATGGATTTATTTCCCTTTATATCAGCCTCTAATCTTAACTCAGCCTCAAATCCAATATCTTCTATATTGGTAGAGACTCTTTGTACTTCAAGAAGTTTATTTAAGCTCTCAATCCCTTTTCTAAATTTTCCTTTAAAAGTTTAGATGGGTTTTAGCTTTTTCAAGCTCTTCCCTTAAATAATTAATTTCTCCTTCAAGCCTTTCACATGATTAATTTTCTCTCATTGAGTTGTTGATTCATAGTTTCTTGGATATTTTAAGCTTCTTCAATTTGCAAGAGCAAAGCTTCAATAGTTTCAACTTTGTCGTTGGTCAATAATTCTTTTTTTTTTTTAGTTTTTCTTTCTCAGCGTTTGAATTTCCTCAAGAGCACTGATCAACTCTCCTTATAATTCAAATTCAAGCTCTTCTACATGAGATTAAATAACTTCATTTCTCTATGGCCATGAGCATACAAGATTTTTATATTTCACAAGATTTGTGCTCATATGAGAATTGACAGTCTTCACTCTTAGAGGAGTTGAAATCATGAGTGTGAAAGCATTCTTTTTTTCCTTTTGTAATTTTCTAAAGATATCTCTAGGGCCATCAAAATTCATATTCTTATCAAGACACTTAGAAGCATAATGACCTACTTTACCATAGTTAAAGCACTTAAAACATAGCTCATCTTTATACTTTCATGCACCTATCTTGAGATTTCTACTGAAAGTGAATATTTTGAGCTTCTCCATCTCAGAGTTAGCATGTTTGAGATTCTGTATCTCCTACAACCTGATCCAGAAAGGAAGAGCTGGCCAAGGTGCCTTCCTCTTCCTGTGCAGCCTAGCTTACAACCCTGTCGAGATGTGATACGATACTTCTTGGATGGTGATCTTGTCCATGGAAAACGTCGGTAAAACATGCAGAGACTTATCCGCACTATACATCCGTATGAATGTGCCAAGGGGTGAGGCATACCAATCTGCTATGTCGATCAATGCCTCCATTGCTACCTATGACATGCAAGGTGGATCCTGCTCAAATAGCATCTTGTCCAATGGGGTGACAAAGTGGTCTGAAAACTGCATGATAACTCCGTGGAAGCTACATTCAGATAATAATATGCAATAAGTGTGGACAGAGGTTTCCGAAGCTGTCCATACCGAACTCAGGCATGGGAATTGCTGACGGGCACATATTGCATCCAGAATGTAAGCGGACATGTATATCTCCGCTTGCTGACCCTTGGGCCGATGTCGGGCTTCTGTCACCTATTCCTTCAACCTGAGAGCCAACATGTCGGACCAGCTGCAAGGCCTTCCTTCACTAGCTAGTTTGTCCAACGCAATCACCCAGCTCTGCGGGAAAGTCTCTGTGCTCTCTTGGCAATATAAGAGGCATGCAAAGATGATCAAGTACTGATATGCCTTCTGCACTATCTTCGTCTTGTAAACCAGCCTGGGTTTTTTCCTAAACTTGGTTGGCTCTTTCACCCAACTCTTCAAGATACCTCTGGAGTTTACACTGCTGTTGGGTCTGCTGAAGGGTTTCTCCATTGTAATCACCACCTGTGACAAGTGATACATCTATAGAAAGTCCTTCGCCCTGAATGTAACAAGCTCGGTCCCACTGATGCTACTCAATGTCATCGTCTCAGGATCAATCTACGAGATAATCCAATGTATCATGTCCACCCTAGGAAATGTGGGATACCTACATGCAATCCGATATAAGCCAGACATGTGGATGTTGACATAGACCCTGCGGTCTTCTAGATCTTCCTCAAATGTGCATGAGAATGTGTCATTGATGTCCTACCATTTCATGTTGATGTCCCTATCTATGAACAACTTGGTGTCTTCGTGAATGGGCAATCTCATAGACACTTGTTCAACTGCATCCCTAGTTGAATTTCCAACAGTGTCCTTTGACACTGCTCTCTTGGAGGCCATTGTACCTATACTACTGAGAGATGGACAAACACCTTCTATACCTGAAGACGTAGCGACACTCATTGCAAGAAATTTGTTAGTTGAAAACAAAAACAAATTTGAGGATTGACATGCAACACATGTGGGTGACTAGCAGTAAAGATTGCACAATTTTCATTGGGAGGCTGGGAGACTGAGTGCCAAAACTGCGCAAGGCACATTCTAGGTTATCAGGAGGTTGACTGACTTCTAGAACTACACAATGCACAGTCCAACTTGGCCTACTGAGGACTAAAACTGAGAAATGCACAGTTTCAGTCATTAAGGGCATGTAAGCCCAGAGACTGCATTGCGCAATTTTTTGGGTTAGTGGGGCACTGCCTCCCAGAATTGCGCAATGCAAGCCTGGAGGTTAGTGCTGGCGAGATTTGTGCAATTTCTGGAGGGAAGGCAGAGCCTTCACTTCCAGAAATGCGCATTGCTGTTCGGGCAAGACAAGGTCCAGGCCAAGGCAGCCCAGACCCGCTGACGGGCGACTTAAAACATGAAAAGGTTTGAATGCATGGTGAGAATAAGTGTAAGCAAGAGTGAATGATCATCCATGAAAATAGTGAATGGAAGATTCAAAAAATTGGAACACATGCATGTGTGTGAAGCAAGTCGCCACAACGACGACCATTAGTGCAAAACAATGTTATGCATTCTATAGCAGTGAGATGCAAAAAAAAAATCGAAACGGTGCTTCTACAAGCTATCATACATTAAAATGACATCAGGCGTTCAACTAAAACAAGAAAACAAAATTCATACAAAGAAAAATACAAAAGTGACAGAAAAGAAGAAAATGACATGGAAAGCATACTTACCCGGAAAAAGTTGAGCTGAATGTGCCGAAGACTCCTAGATTTGCCGTGGGATGTCAGAGCTCCAAGATCGATGTGAGGAATGAGCTTTGCAGTTTTGAATAAATAAGTTTGAGGCTTATGACGTGCATGCCACAAACCTAGGAAAAGCAACACTTGGAGGGAATTTTATAAAAGGATCTTTGCATGTAACCTCCAACTACTAAAAATAGATCCCTAAAATCTAGGGATGTCATTTGCATGTTCCTTTTTTGCTATTTTGGGAGAAGAAGCCCATGCATGCAAATCAGGGTTGCTTAGCCCCGGAGATAACCGGTCAACCTGACAGCACATGTAGTAGTCTACAAGCTTGGGAAAGGGATTTGTACAGTTTCTGGGATGAGAAGGGATGGCTGTCCCTCAGGCATTGCACAATTTTTGGGGTCAGTAGGTCACTGCCTCCCAGAATTGTGTAATTTCTGGGTTGAAGCCTAGTGTCAGGCTAGATTGAGCAATTTCCTGAGGGACAACTACCTAGATGGATTGTCCAATTCCAGAGCCCAACATAATTATGTAATTTTTGCAGGGAAGGTTGGTTACGCTCTAGAATTGCGCAGTTTTAGGAGGGAACATCTCAGCCAGAGATTTCCCTATGTCCATAATGCTGACCTGCGGGTGGGAGACAAACAAGCTGACATGCACAGTTTGGCAAGCCATTGAGACTCAGTTGAAGCCTATGTACTTGACAGTGCAAGACATGGTGCTAAGGATGGTTGGTAGGGAGGCTCCAAAATGAAGCTAAGGTAAAATTTTGAAGGGTGGTTGTAGCCGCTACAACAGTACCATAGTTGGAGGATCGTATAAGTTGGATGTAACATGGAGAGGTCATCAATCATTTGCATCTACAAAAATATCAACATAAGAGTTATGGAATCAAATGTATGGGAATTTAAATCTCAATTATTTAATGTTACTTCAAAAGAAAACAATGGTTGAAGGTGTTCCTATTATTAAGAATGGTTATGTTGAATGTGAAGCATGTGCACTTGGTAAGAAGCATAGAGATGAATTTTATGTACATAAAGAGAAAATACAAAGGGAAATACTTGACTTGATTCATATTGATGTATGTGAACCTATGCAAGCTAGATTTGTTGGTGTAGCATGGTATTTTATTATTTTTGTTGATGGTACATCTAGGTATACATGGGTCTACTTCTTAAGAAAGAAGAGTCATGTTTTCGAGTACTTTAAAGAATTCAAAAATATGGTGGAAAAACAAATTAGCAAATGCATCAAAATGATCAGATTTGATGAGGGGGAGAATATAAATCAAGAGAACTTAATTAATATTGTAAAATAAATGGGATTTTGTGATATTTTACAGTGCCACGTACATGTAAGCAAAATGGAGTTGCCAAGAGGAAAAATAGAACACTAAAAGAGTGTGCACGTACTATGCTTCAAGGTAAAAGTGTTTCTCATGGATTTTGGGATGAAGCCATTAATATTGTTGTCTATTTGAAAAATAATAGTCCAACCAAAATTTTAGAACTTAAAACACCTTTTGAAGCATTTTATGGGTATAAGCCAAAAGTGAGTCATTTAATATTTTTTGGATGCAAGACATTTGCTGATATTCCAAAAGATGAAAAAAGAAAACTTGCCACAAAATCAATTAAGTGCACATTTATTGGTTATTATGATGATAAAAAAACATACAAGGTTTTTGATCCAAGTTCACATAGATTGCTTGCATGTAGGGATGTGGTGTTTCATGAGAATGCAAATGAAGCTGATAAAATGAATAATAATGGTGTATGGCATGATACTGATGCTTATGTCAAAATAGATGCAAGTGTTGAAAAAGAACAGGAAAAAGCACAAGAATAGGTACAAGTTCAAGAGTAAGAATCATCAAGAATTCATGACACTCGAATAAAAGGTGAAAAGACTCCACAAAGCAGAAAGAAAGATGAAATTAGTAAACTTTAAGAAGGTCATCCTATCAAATTCAAGAACCTATAAGGTATACAAATTATTCATTGATGTCTCATGTAATGAATGTTGTAGAACCCTCAAGTTATGAAGAACATAAATAATATAAAGAATGGAGAGATGCAATGAATTAAGAATATAACCCAATAATGAAGAATTACACACGAGAATTAATAGAATTGCCTAGAAACAAAGTTATTATACGATGCAAGTGGTTGCTTAAACCCAAGTTTAATGTTGGTGGTAGTATTGATAAATATACAGCTAGATTGGTTGCAAAAGTCTATTCACAAAAATAGGGAATTGACTATGAAGATAATTTTTCACTTGTAGCTAAGCTAAACACAATTAGAATCATGATTTCATTAGCTACAAAACATAATTACAATATGCATCAGTGAGATGTCAAATTTTATTCTTTTAATGGTGAGTTAAAATAACAAGTTTATTGGTTCAGCCTGAAGGGTTTGTAAAGAAGGGACAAGAGCATCTTGTTTGCAGGTTAAAGAAATATTTATATAGTTTGAAAGAATCACCAAGATCTTGGTATGTGAAAATTGATTCTTTATTTTATAAGAAAGACTTTATGAGAAGCAAAACTGATCCTAACTTGTATACCAAGAAAGATGAAGATAGGAATATTTCTTTGATATCTTTATATGTTTATGATCTTATAATAATAGGAAATGCATCCAAGTTGATTGAAGAAATTAAAATTCAGTTGTCACAAGTATTTGAGATGAAGGATCTTGGCAAATTTCATTATTGTTTAGGTCTTGAAGGTTGGAGGGAATTCGGTAAGACATTGATCACACAAAAAAATATACAAGGAAAATCCTTAAAAGTCTCAATATGATTGAGTGGAAGGCAGTATCTACTCCTTTAGAATAAAATGCTAAATTGTACAGTGATGATTGAACTAAAGAGGTGAATGGAACTTTGTATCGACAACTGGTGGGATGTCTGAACTACCTCACCATTACCAGGCAAGATATAGCATATATGTCAGCATACTTATTCATTTCATGGCTAAGCCTTGTGAAAGCCACTGGAAAGCACAAAATAAAGTCCTTTGATATGTGAAAGGAACACTTAATTTTTGTATTATGTATATTGATGAATTTGATATTGATTTGGTGGTTTATTCTGATTTAGATCTGACTGGAAATCCGAATGACAAAAAATAAACTTATGGATATAATATCGGGGATCTTATCATGCAACAGTAAGAAAAAGCCAATTTTTTCTTTCTCATTCATAGAAGATGAATACAAAGTCTTGACTAGTTGAACTTGTGAAGCTATTTGGTTAAGGAGAATTATTGAAGATGTTGGAGAAAAAAAAAGAGGTCTAACAAGCATCAAATGTGACAACCATAGCTCTATTAATTTGGCAAACAATTCTATTTATCATGCTAGAATGAAACATGTTGAAGTCCAACAACATTTTGTAAGTGAAAAGATACAATCAAAGGAGATTTACTTAGCCTATTGTAACACAAGTGAAAATATAGCTGACATCTATACCAAGCCTCTTGGAAAGATGAATTTTAAAATATGTAGACAACAACTAGGTATTGTGGAAAATCCATTTCTCCATTAAGGGGGGGTGTTAGAATAATGTAGAAATTCAACAGTCTAGAAAGGTGACAGGATTGCTGATTTCTCTTCCAGTTGTGTGAGTTGTTATTGTCGTAGTTAGGACAATTGAGGTGGTTTACTATTTTTAGAATGTGAGATCTGGATTGTTGGGATCTAGATTGTTTGAGATATCATCGTTTTGTGCCTTTATATGTAATGGTTGTCAAATTAGTTTAATAAATAAGAAGTATGTTTTCAATTATATGTTCTTTGTGTGCATCTCTCTTATAGTCTATTTGAGAATTCTTAGTTTATAAATAGCTTTTATTACAATACCATGGGCCAATGCCATGGCTTACTAACACCGCATGCCTAAAATACCACCACTCATATTCATATGACACATGTTCATATGATATTTTTTTAATTAATCAAGTTAATTGAAAAAGTAGAAAGAAAGTAACAATATAGAGAAAATACGCGGGCAAGGCAAAAAATTGAGGCATTAAACATGAAAAGGTGCTACTGAATTTATATCAATGGAGAGAGTTGTTAGATATTGAAGTTGTAGCTCCATAGTATCAAAAGCACATAAGTGGACAAGGCGAAAAGCTGAAGCATTGAGCATAAAATTGTGCTACTAAATTTATATCAAGGGGGAGGGAATTGTTGGATAATGAAGTTCTAACTCATCAAAAGCACATTTTGAAGTGTGGATATCTAGTCTTATCCAAACTTATATTCCTTAAAAACTTCAAATTATTATAAATTACTTTTAGTTGAGTTCAAATTAAATGAAAATGTAGGGCAGGTAGAAGGATTAGGGGGCAACACTTAAGCATCAAGCATGAAAAAGGTTCCATACAATTTATATCAAAGAAGGGGGTTGCTTGATAATGAAGTTGTACTTCATAAAATCATTTGGATAAGTTATTTTCTCTTTTACGAGTTGATGTTCATGTCCCGTAATTTGAAAAACTAAAATAAAATATATATGTTTAAAATTTTTAATATATATAACTTATTAAAAACATTAATATTAAAAAAAATCATACACTATTAATAAAAACATATATTTTACTTATAAGATCACATTTATGGGTGAGTTTATCATTAATCCAATGCATAACAAACCATGAGAAACCCTCTAATATATAAGTATTTCTTCACTTTGTTGATTATCATATCGTTCAAAGTCCCCACAGCCAATGAGGATAGTTAATCAAATGGATTAAATCCATTAACAAAAGAGACGTGATGCAATTTTGATGAACAACTTAGGGAATACCTACTTTTGATCACCATAATGCCTCCTGATTGCATTAACACCATTTAGGACAACATGAAAGTCTACACTTAGTTGGTACATTGTCAAGTACCTTTGTAAAGTATTCATCCAAGCCTTTTTCTTCATTCTTGTAGTGCTACATAGTTGAATTATTACTCGGCTCTATATTCTCTCCCAATGCTAAGGCTTGCATGTGCTACTCGAAGGCTCACAAGTCGCAAATTATATTCCACTCCAACTAACAAATTATTTTTTAATTCAATATTTTTAATGAACTATGTATTGTGAAGCTCATGGTGGCTACTACATGCACTCAACATAGATACTAAAGTGGTAAAATGTCAAAAGAAAGTAAGGGCAAGGGGAAGAAGCTTAATATTGCAGAGTCCATAGTGTTAGATTCTCCTATAAATAATTTATTCTATGGGGATATCAGATATTTTGATGGAAGAAACATATATCCCGATTGGGGTGAAATCTATTGCACCTATGCTCATTCCTAGTTTAATACATAATATGAGGAATATGGAGTAATGTGTAATATAAAAAATTCTAAGATACCTGAGATTACGAGAAGGCCACATGTAAGGCCATAGAACAACAGGATCAAATGGGTCGTGGCATAGGTCAACATGCAATATGAGGCCATTTCCAATAGTAAAGGAAAAGTTACAACCTCTGTAAAGGTCAATGCTTTCAATAAAATGTACCATCTCAAGCCAACTGAGATTGAACCCAATAGGAAATTTGCAGACAATTTCTTCACAACCCACCACAAATTCATCCATATTGTAAAAAAATATTAGTGGGATCGTGATATGTTTATAAAATGTGCCAATAAATAATACCATACATAGCATATGTCAGCACTCTTCCACCAGCTCATAGTCATGATAAATAGAATTTATGGTGAGTTCAACACTTCCCTTTCCAAAATTGAGTGGTTTCCCTTAGCAAAAGAGATGCTTTTATGGGTTGTATATTTAATTGGTTAAGCATTTTCTGAAGCAATTTATTGAATGCTATCTTAAAAGAGGATGACACTCTAGATAATCAAAGTTACTCATTATATATGTTAACCTAAATTCTATGTGGTGTCCCCATAATGAATTGGAAATAGCCTCCAACGCTCACTCTTATACATATTTATTGTTAAGAATTGTGGGTATACTAGCACCACAAATTATTTTCTAAAATTCACAACTAGCTCTTTGCCCAAACCCATCAAATCATCTTTGGTTTTCTATCACCCAAGATATCAAAGGAAGTAAGGAATCCTATAAGGGGAATAATAAACTAGTGTTACATGTAGAAATTCTGAAAATTCTCCACAAATCTCGCTCTGAGACCATATAGAAAATTTGATTGTAGATTAACCCAATAATGCAATATAACCAAAGCAAAATGCTATAATCTATTTCTACTATTAAAGTGATTTGTGGAAGCTTAAAATTGAGTAAGATCGAGCTGAACACATATAACCAGAAGAAGAAGAATCAATGCACATGAAACATAGAAAATACTCAGGGGAAAGCCTCAGCTAAAAACCCCATTATCTGTATTATCATAGAAGGTGGAAATACATAAGAATTATATAAAGCCTTAGCTCTCACAGCTAGCCAGCTCTCAGTACAATCCTCCTGGATGCTCACAGGCAATCAAAGCTTTTCGCAAGCCTTCTCCTCAGCCCTCCAAGCTCCTATTTCCTTTCGTTGTTCCTAGTGGATGATTCTCACCTCACCAAGTGGAACACTATCTAACACACTCTCAGAACTGCGCAATCCTCAAGGAACCTTACCTTGAATGCATGCATGAGTTTCCTTTATAGGAAAACACATGCAACTGATAATACATTGTCCTTGACATTTCACTCAACCGGGTCTTTCTCAGAATAGGCATGCATGAGTTTCTGAAAGATTCAAAATGTTATTTGGTACTTACATATAGTTGATATGGATATCCACCAAAGATTCAATATCTTATATGACATAGCCTTGGAGAGATATCTTGGTGCTAGAGACTTTTGGTATAGGTTTGTTGTTCTTCCTTTCCGACAATTTTATAATCATTTGGAGGAAAATGTATGTTGTTGTGTTTTCTTATTATATTTTAACTACATTCCTTCAATCCTTTCAGTTACGAGCAGCAACATAGAGGTTCCGCCCATATCCATGGCTTTTTGTGGTTTCCTCAAGCACCAAATATAGAAACATTGAATTGGTCTAATGTAACTACTGTTGGTGTAGCAAAGCAGTACTTTGACAAATATGTTGCATCATGGAATCTGCGTGACATACATCATCGAAATGTCATGATATCTTTAACTTTAAATGATGATCCATGTGTTTTGAACATTGAACACTTTTTTCTTGTAATGCCAGAGAAGATTATGAGCATTTAGTTAATCATGTATAAAGGCACACAAAATGCAACTTTGATTCTTTTTTACGTAAAAAATGGTTTTTTCTTTCATGTCACTATCATGCTCCATGGGAGGTTCGTCTAGAGTCAACATTGTTGATAGATGAAAAAGGGAGAAAGAAGTATGAACCAACATGAAATGATGACCATTTAAATGTTCAAAACGTTGATGTTTTAATAATGTGGCGAGCAAATGTTGATTGTCATCCAATTATTTCTCGACATCATGTTTTAAATTATATTGCGAAATATGCTTCAAAGGGAGAGAGAAGATTTGAAAGTTATCATGAAATGTTGACCAAAGTTTTTGGTGGGAGTGTGTATGAGGATCCTTTATTATCTGCATATAGAAGGTTCATTGCTGAGACGATTGTTGAGCGTGACATTGGAGCTCAAGAGATATTCCATTTCTTGCTAAAGATGGCTCTTGTTCTCTGTAGTAAGAAATTATTCTCCTTGAATGTTGGGAAGAAAGTGTGCCAAACGGTTTCCTTGCATTCTGATGAAGTTTTGTGTAGGAAAAATTTCATTCAGGTTTATCAAAGTCGACCTATTTTTTTGGAACATTTATGCTTCATAGAAATAACAAGATCATGGAGTTTTGAGGAGAAGTGTAGGTGGGAAAAATGGAGACCACGTGATAAGCAGGTTATCATTCACGTTTGGCCATGGTTTTATGTTGTTCCTGATGAGGGATCAGAATAGTTTGAAATGTTTTGTTTGAGTGAGTTGATTTTATACAATCCATTTTGTGACGTTGGTTCAGATATTGGGTTGTCTACTGAAAGTATTGTTGATAGCTAGAGAAATCGAAGATATCATGCATGTCAAGTTGATCGAGGCCCTTTTCCAAATGAAGGTGGTGAAGAGGATGTGGAGCCACTTATACATGAAGAAAATTCTAATCGTTTGAAGAACAACAAGTTTTTTCACGATTAGTTCCTCCAAGTCATGTAAATATTTCAGACCTTGAGAATCTTGGTAAAAGGGAGTTTCATGTCAATTACAATTGGCAAGAAATGATGGTGTCAAATTATTTCTTAGAAGAAGGGGTCAATTTTTTAAAACATGTGTAGTCTATAGGTATTTTGAATTATGGGTTCGTCAAAGACACATATTTGTCACCTTTGTCTCTATCAGAAAAACAACCAGCTTGTTTTGAAATTATTTTTCGACACTTTGCTAATGGTGAAAATGATGGTGTTTTGAAAATGATTATTCCAGGTACTACTGGAACAAGGAAGTACTTTCTCATTGGGTGTGTTTATCATGCCCTTTCTAGTGCAACAACGAATTGAAAAAATCCATTGTTAGTGCTTGCTCCAATTAGTATTGCTTCTTTTAACATATGTGGGAAAACAATACATTTTGCTTTAAAAATTCCTTAAAAGGTATGAAGCTACTATGTGGGCAGGCTTTGGAAATGTTCAAAGAAGAAATGAGACATGTTCGATATATATTTATTGATGAGATGAGCTTTATAGGTCCAAGGCTATTCATACAAATAGATTCTCGTTTGTTAGAAGCCTTTCATGAAAATAAGGACTATCCTTTTGCTAGTAAGTCCATCATTCTTGTGGGTGACATTGCCCAGCTACTTCCTATTAAGTATAAAGCATCATATGCAGGAAGAATAGTTGGGAATGTTTTGTGGGAAAGCTTCAACATTCTAGTCACTCTGCACAAAATTTATAGGCAATAAAGAGATAATCCTAGACAAACATATTTTCACAATATTTTAACCAATATTGGAAATGTAGAGACTTCTCTTGCTGATTGGGATTTTCTTATGACCCGTATTTTTACTTGCTTGGATCGAAAGCAAAGGATTTTGTTTGATTCTTCTATTCACTTATTTGTGACGAATAATCTCGACAATTTTCACAATTGAAAAATGCTTAAAGCATTAAATTATCCTATTGCAAGATGTGTTGTAGAAAGTAGTAGAAGAATAGAAATAAGTGATAGTTATGATGATATATTGGAGCACGGAGTACTGTTATGTCATGGAAAGCATGTGATGTTAATGTGTAATTTGTGGGTTGAAGTTGGTCTCATTAATGATGCACTTGGATATATTGAAAATATTTTCTTTGCACTTAGTTCAAAGCTGCTACAACTTCTACAATTTCTTACAGTTATGTTTGAAAAGTATTGTAGTGTTCCATTTGATAAGGATTTTCTAATTCTTGTACCTATTTTTCCTATTCTTAGGGGGAATATGAGGAAAATTCCTTTGAAAATGACATGGTTTTGTTAATATACAAATCACAGGGGATGATTTTGCAACGAGCCACTACAGATATTGGAGATAGAGAAAGGAAGGGTCTAACATTTACAACTATGTCGAGAGTGAAATCAATAGATGGTTTGTGGATTTCACCACCTTTTTATTTTAAATGTTATGAAAAATTGAAAGATAGTGCATATGTTATACTCAGAAAGAAAGAGGAGGAGCGACGAAAGTCAATAGCATTTTTGGGGTATTTATCTTCAATACAGTTTAGTGTTTATGAATTATTTTTTAAGTGAATAGACTATTTTAGAGCAATTGTTGTTTAATTTCTTGAATGGTAGTTGTTTGCATTTTTTTTGGTCCTTCTTTTGAATCCTTTTATAATTATGTTTCAATACAAAACAGGGAAAATCATAAATATATTGTTTTGCTTTTGTTAATTTGTTTTCTTCGAATGTACTAATTTTAATTGTATTTTTTTCAATGACTCAAAGATATGGAGAACGTTGATGGTAATTATTACATCAAAGTGATTAATTCAATTACAAAAACTATTAGTTTTGTAACTTTTATTTGTGCAAGGTTTTATAGAAGACATGGCTTCCATCCTGATTTTGTCAATGAGCATATTCATGTTTTGAGTGGAATGAAATCAGATGTCCAAACTTTATATCGTTCATACCAAAAAGAACTAGGGAGGAAGATGAGAAGGGGCTCTCTTGAAAGCATCATGTATCGTGATCATTATCCTGTAGATTTGAATTGTTGTTGCTTTTGCCACCGCTCTGGGTGTGTTTTGGAAGAGGCTGTTATGAAATAATTGTGTTGTGGTCAAGTGTTGAGAGTTCAATTTTGTTGTCGAATGTGGTGTTATTGTTATTATTATTTCTTTCAATATTACTAAAATTTGGATTGTTGTTAGTGGTATTGTAATGTTTAAAATTTCATCTCATTTCTTTGTTGCGTTGTGAGCAACATTGCCAGGATCGTCCTTTCTTACCTATCGTGAATGCTTGTTAGTGATTGACAACAATATTGTTGATGTAAAAAATTATATTCTCTTCAATTTATTTAGTTTTTCCTATGATTATACTTAATTAGTAACATTATTTTATATTTTTAATTACCAACATTATTTTAGAAACATTTCACATTTGCTAATGTTATGATTTTGTATATCTATTTCGGTTGTTAATTTTTATTATTAATGTTTCAGTGTTAATTTGATTGTTTATTATATCATATTTTTCTATCATAAATAATGTTATATATTAAGGTTACTAATTTTTATTAATATGTTTTATTTCATTTCATCCTAAGTTTTACTAAATTGTGTTCAATTATTTTTTATAATATTTACTTATATGTGCTATTATTAATTTCTAAAGTTAATTTAACTTTCATTATTATTATTAATATAACATCGATATTAATATTAAGATTAAGATTAGTATTGATTATTATATTATATGCCTATCAACGTTTATCAACCACATTTATATTAATATAAATGTGGTTGTGCTAGTATGGGTAATATTTTTCTATTTGTATATTAAAATAGTTGATGAAAATTTTCATCAATTTAATTAAAAAATATATATTTTTTTATTTTTATTGATAAATTTAATGTGAAATTTATTATCGATTGATTCTTAATTTTGTAATTTATTTTATGTGAAAATTATGTTATGTAATAATTACTGAGAGAATAATTTGTTGTTGACGGTGCTGGATACCACCAACATACAAGGGTCTTCCTAATGTGAAGTCCCAATTAGGCCTCACACCATTAGGAGTATGAGGCCCATCTAAGGTATCGTCCTGACTACCGTAACTATAAGGTTCACCTTCGTTTCAATGAATAACATAAGAGATTATATAAATAACCCTTGAACAAGGAAGTAAGTTGACATTGTGACACATTGTTTGTAATGTATAAAAGGAGACTTTCACAAGGTGGGAGACAAAACTGAGGCTTTAGAAGGAATTAATGGTACTAATCCAAAAGAGACACACAGGCAAAGAAAGATTCATTAGTTATCTAGTGAAATAGTTCACATAGACACAACGATCATTAAACCACATACAACACACCTTCAACAAGATAAGTACCCAGACCAACAAAATAGTTCAACCCTTAGTACATATGAATGAAACATGTATAGAAAACATCTAAAGAATAGTCCTAAGACATTCATAATACATGAATGAAAATGTGTTGCCTCATCGAGCTTCAATTATAAGTTGAAAGATACAAGTACACAATTACAATAGCGAGGCATTAGTTCTAGTAGTGGAACTTTCAGTCACTTCTTTCTGCTCCAAAGAATAGTTTTCCCTTCTATACCAAGTAGAGAATCCAATACTAGACCTCCAAATATTAAGCCTAAAAAATGCCCCCTGCTTCTTTTATGAGGTTTCTTTTATAACAAGAGGAATGACCTTTCATATCCTCATGACTCTAGGACAATCCTCATGACCATTGGATTTCTAATATGCCCTTTGGACTTGAAAAGAAATCTTAAACTTATAAATGAATTTTGCACCTCTATACAGCTCTTGTCCATATATGAGTATGTGAATTTTCATATTCCATATATGACTCTTAGACTTCCACAAATTACATTTTGTCCTTTTCATTAAATATACATCATTACATTCCACATGATTATGTGGCATGACACATGGGCATATATTGACCATTATGATGACACTTGTACAAGTTACAACCTAAAAATGACGACATGGAATTCATGATGAGGTAGCAATCTCAAATTCTCACCCTTGTTGCTTCATCTAGCATTCTTGATGGTAGATCTAAACTATGATTCATCTTCATGAAATATCCACCTTGTTGCTTGTCTTCACTCTCCAAAGATTCTTTGATCAATATCAAAATTTTCTCAGTCATAATGCAATGTCTTCTTTCTCTCTCGGTCCATGATCTGCTTCATGTCCCCATGATAATTCTCTTTAGTGCTTCTTCTCTATAAGGGTTTCTCTATGCTTCTGCCTTGTTATCTGGTTTCAGAATTAACTTATCATGTTGAGATAATACTCCTACTAATGAAGGTCTTTAATGTCAAGAAAAATCTAGTCTTAAAACATCTATATTATCCTTAAATAACTCATGGAATGACCAACTTATGATAGGCCTATGAGAATATTAAAAAAATTAGTCTTGATTAGGAGGGAACAATCAAACTCATTAGTGGATGAGGAAGCTGCTGACGTTGCTAGACCTACCAACATGTAAGAGGATCTCCCTAGTAAAAAGTCCCAATTACACCTCAGACCGTTTGGTGTAGGAGTCCCAGCAGTGGGTCATACAGTATCGCCTTGACCGCAGTTTCACAGAGAGGCAGGTAAGATGTCCCTATTGGTAGCAAGGGTGTGATAGTTGCGGCAAGACAAGGAATGTGCATGAATGGTTCTAACACACAGAGAGTGGGGTGAGTGCGCCCCTTGGAAACCTGTGGTAGCACACAGCTTGGAAGGGAACACATGAACGAAGACGCACCACAAAATGGAAAGAAAGTTAGCTAACAATCCAAAGTAATCATTAAACCAATTAGCACATTTCAGTAAGATTCATAAATACTTATACATAATAGTCCATACATGCATGTGTAAGCAAACATATACATATATAATTTAGAGTAAACAAAATAACTAGAATACAATACGACATATGCATGAAACATGCTGACTCTATTATATTAGGAAGTGTAAGCTCCAGTCATACAATACATCCATGTCCAACCACTAGTTCTGATAGTGGAATGTTACATTGACAACCGCCTCCTCCTCCAAAGAGATATACTAGCTCTTTGTAGTGGAGAAGCCAAGGATTTTTACAATATTTTCCAAGCTCTCTCTAAGATACTCCTGTCAGAAGCTTGGCTGACCAAAAGCCTTTACAATGTGTTATGAGGCACTATTTATAGGAAAGGGTGGGGTGAACCTTGACATTCCCCTTTGTGATTGTCCATCTATCCTAATGACTCTTCAACTACTCTATGACTATTACATTCAACTATTGACACTTGAACTTCCACTTAACAAGATGTTACATTACAGTGCACATGTGCACTTGTGAGACAAAATGGCTTGAGCAAGCCATGCAAGACATCACTGGCACTTGGACCATTGTGGTGAGACCATCCTTTTGACGTCCTTGTGATGGTCGAAGGTGGTGAGCTGATGCCAAGCTTGGTCGTCGGTGATGGTGTCCGTGTGCTCAATAGTGAAATCTTGGTGAAGCGAACTATTGCCTCTATTGCATCTAGGTACATTGATAAGGATCCTCCATCCAAGTCATTTGATAGCATGCACATGGTTGTCCTGGGTGCAACCAGACCAGCAACATGTTGGTGCATTGTGTTTGTGCTAATCTCAAAGCATGTGCTAGTGGTAGTGTGCATCAACTTGTCAAAATACATGTTCAACTCTAGCTGGACATTCTTCTTGTCTTCCCCTCGGTGAGTGTGCCAAATGGGTGGGATCGCATGCGTGTGCACAATGACATGCATGATGCTAAATTTCCTTGCATGCGATCAACAACACTGCTCACCTTGCCTGCTGAATGCCAGTTGCTGGGATGGATCTATAACTTGTACGGGTGCATATTCATCCATCTATTCATGTTGCGTCCCTTGTTGTACCTATTCTTACTGCAACTCATTCTCTTTTCTATGCAGCTCTTGTTCTTCCTTGAGTTTTTGCTTTAGCACATGTAATTCCTTCTCTGTTCCATTCTCTACCTTCGCACAATATTGATGTCACGTCATCACCTCATAACCTCAATCTCCAAAGTTGCTTTCATCATGAGTGGATATGCTTTGAACTGGCAACTTTGAGGTGACTACTGCCAAGAATTGTGCAATTTCCAGGCTGAGTAGTCCTGCTGGGTTAGGTTGCGCAGATTTTCCAATGAAGGTTGACACGTAGATTTGCAAAATTCTGGAGCTCAACAGGCTGCCAAATAGGATTGCACAATTTTTGGAGGGAAGGATGGTTCCCCTCCAAAACTGCGCAATTTCTTGAGGGAGCTACTCAGCTTGTAGCTGGACCAAATCCAGAGAAACAACCTATGAGGGGAATGCAACAAGCTATCATGCACAGGCTGGAAATCTACTAGAAAACTATTGAAGCTTATTTACTTGAAAGTGAAAGACCTGTTGCTGAGGATTGTTGGTAGGGAGGCTCCAAAACGGAGCTAAGGAAAAATTTTGGAGGGTGGTCATAGCCGCTACAACACTTGGCGACACACTGGTAGAAATCCAAATCTCTTAATGGACCTTATTTGTGAAAAGAAAGTCTAACACCTCCGGAAGTATTATTCAGGTCTCAGTTCATCTTTGTTTCCACACTTGCTTGATTGTAAGATGTAGCATCTACTAAGCTCTTGGTCGATTAACACACATTCCAAGCCAAGTCAACACAGTTGTTCCAATTGGGGTTGAGGGGTATATTGGTGCACAAGCAATATAGTCGTTAGAGTCTTAGTTTCATCTCTGGTGTTCCTCCGCTGCCAGCACACCTGGACAGTACCCCGACAGAGTCACGCAGGAACACAAGCATTGATCCGCTACCGGCTATCCTGTTTAGTACCCCGACGGAGTTACTTGCATCACCTCTTTGTGCAGGAAGCCTTCTCTTCTTTTGCCTTATTCTTTTTTCATTTTGAAATTTTTCACTTTTATTTTTTTTTCATTTTCATAACTGTGCATAGAAATTATTCATTTCAGAGGTGGAAGAGGGATCCTGACTTATTGAGAGAAGAAGATGTTGTTCCCTCAGAGAAGTAGTGTATTATATACCTCTGACGTGCCTGTTAAGGTTTTCCCCCTCACCTTACTCTACTTGACTGAGCTGCTAAGGGTTAACCCAAAAGACAACCGACTAGAGTAGGTGACACTAGTTAGTGCGCAAGCATTGTGTTCTCAACAAGGTTCACTTTGAACAATACGTATCTTCCATCGACGTATCATGGACTAAAAGTAACAAGTTCATCATAGCGAGGCAGGATGACAAATAACCCAGTGGTGATAGCTACACAAGGCCCCTTGTACTTTTCCCATCTTGTTTCATGATTCATGCATGGTTTCATACGAAACTAACCTATGAACAAAAACAAGCAAACAAAAAAAAACAAAGTGAAAGTAGAAGTAAATGTGAAAGCAAAGTGAGTAAGAAAACAAACAAGCAGACAAAGAAACATGAAAAGAAAGAAAGAAAAAAAGCATGCAAGAAAACAAACTGAAAGAAAACGCTACTCCTACTCCTAAGCTAACGGTGCATGGGCTTGATCACATGAAGTGATACCTCCAATGTAGCCATTGGCACATTGGTTGACCCATGTTGGTGAAGGCTTCATCTGCGAGCAACGCAGTTGTGCGAACCAACAAACAAGAAAGATATAACAATGAAGACAAACACACTTCAAGCTTAAATGTGTCCACATAACATAAGTGAGTGAAAGTACATGAAATGCAGTCCATGGACTTACCTAGTGTTGTGCGACACTGCGTTCTACTGTGAAGCATACACATACTCTTGACTATGACATACAAGCAAAAGAAAGAAACAAATACAATTTGCATCATGCATGTGTGCTTGCAATGTAAGTATCCTCCAATGCATGAGTGATATGATCATGTAATTCGAGTGGAGGAAGCATGATCTATGTGTGAGTTTGATCTTCGATGCATACAGATGAGTGATGAGGAGCCTCGGGTGATTGAACAATTTCCTGATCAGAAGTGAAACCAACCTCAGGACAGAGATGGCCTTACATAACCATCATTTCGGGTTGAAGTGCCTCGATAGTCTAGGATGTTTCGACTTCATCGTCATATATATCATCATAAATAGGTGGCTTTGAAAAATCAATTGCAATAGAATCACCATCGTGATCAAATACAGGAGTAAATGGATCATGGTAGCTACTATTTGAAAAATTGACGATTTCATCAGCATCCTCATAATCTGACAAATCAAATAGAGGGGTAGATGAGAAGCAGACAAATTCATCCTCTGTGTTTTTGGAAAAAAAAGATGAAAGGTCAAGTGGATTTTCAATGAACAATTTATCCTCTTCATTGTTGGATGATGGACTGACATTCGGTGTGTCCTGTGAGTGATCAAGAATGGGTGCATCCACAGACGAAGATACACATATGGAATCATTGATGGAAGGTTCACTAAAGATATCATAAAAGAATAGAGGAGGCTCAGACAAAAAAGGATCATCCTTCGTCGAGTGTTGATGCTCAAGCTCCCAGCCATACTCTTCATGAATGACCACACATGTTGGTTGTGCAACATCAACCCCATCAATGGCTTGATCCTCATTCACAACTAGTGTAGAGTATGGAATGGAAGAACACAAGACAATATCATCCGGAGGATCATCCAAGTACGAAGACGGACGTTGTAGTACAAAATGCATATGACAACTTGATGGACTCACAACCAAATCTGTGTAAAAATTAAGTGAAGTGATGGTGGGAAGACGTGACAGTTGAACCGATGTGTGTGCCTATACTCCCGCACCACTCTACAGTGGTGGAGCTATTTGATGAGGGGACGACGGACAATCACTAGTGATAGTGACAGTATGTTGAGTGAGGCTTGGGCTCATAATTATTCTTGGGATTGATAGATTTCATAAGGCAATACTTGAATCTGTCAATGAGATATTGAAACTTCATCTAGATCTTCGAAGCTTGAAACTGCAAAACACAGAAGTGCTGCCAAAAATGATTAGGCGATTCATGTGGGCCCTTCCTTTGTTGTAACAGATTGTGGTCAAGATGTTCTGGATCATAATGATGGAATGTATCTTCAATGAGATCATAGAAGTGTTCAAATTAGTGCACATTGTTAGCTGGTATGCTGCACAACCACTGACGTGGGGATTCGTGAAGTGTGTATGCAAGTAGCAGACTGGCATGTTTGTCAGAACATCCATCTTCCTCGTCAAGCATGGAAAGGAACTCATGTAAGAAAACAGGCTAGGCCACTTCACCTTCACCATCATACATGTATTAAGACAAGAGATCAAAAAACTCCCTCGTGATGTGGATAGCTTCGGCATGTGAAAAACATTGTGGAGGGTTAAGAGTGCAAGACTCCATGATAGATGTTAAAAGATTCAAAACAATATGAGAGGACACAGCTTGTCATCTCGCCCTCCTTCTAGTTCTAGAAATGTTGACGGTCCTGGACCCACCAACATGTCAAGGGATATCCATGGTAAGAAGTCCCAATTAGAACTCAGACCATTTGGTGTAGAAGTCCCAGCAATGGGTCATACGGTATCGCCTTGATCGCGGTTTCACATAGAGGCAAGTAAGATGTCCCTATTGGTAGCAAGGGTGTGATAGCTATGAAAAGACAAGGAAGGTGCATGAACTATTCTAACACATGGAGAGTGGCATGAGTGTGCCCCTTGGAAACCTGTGATAGCATGCGCTTGGAAGGGAACACATGAGCGAAGATGCATCACAAAATGGAAAGCAAGTTAACTAACAAGCCAAAGTGATGGTTAAACCAATCAACACATTTCAGTAAGATTCATACATATTTATATATAATAGTCCATACATGCATGCGTAAGCAAACAAATACATATATCATTTAGAGTAACCAGGATAGCTGGAATACAGTACGACATATGCATGAAACAAGTTGGCTCTATTATATTAAGAAGTGTAAGTTCCAATGATACAATATATCCATGTCCAACCACTAGTTCCAACAACGGAAAGTTACAGTCATAACCTCTGGCTCTTCCAAAGAGATATACTAGCTTTGTGCAGTGGAGAATCCAAGGCTCATTACAATATTGTCCAAGCTCTCTCTAAGGTACTCCTATAGGAAGTTTGGCTGACGAAAAGCCTTTACAATGAGTTATGAGGGACTATTTATAGCAAAGGGTGGGGTGACCCTTGACATTCCCCTTTGTGACTGTTCATCTATCCTCATGAATCTTCAACTACTCTATGACTGTTACATTCAACTATCGACACTTGAACTTCCACATGACAAGACATTACATTACAATGCACATGTGCCCCTATGAGACAAAATGGCTTGAGTAAACCATGTAAGGCATCGCTAACACTCGGACCATTGTGGTGAGACCAACTCTTTCACATCCTTGTGATGGTCGAAGGTGGTGAGCTGATGCCAAGCTTGGGCATCCGTGATGGTGTTTGTGCACGCCTTAATGGTGACATCTTGCTGAAGTGAACTCTTGCCTCCATTGCATCCCAGTACACTGATATGGTTCCTCCATCTAGCTCATCTAATAGCATGTGCATGGTTGTCCTGGGTGTGACCGAGATGACGACATGTTGGTGTATAATGTCTACACTGATCTCCAAGCATGTGTTGGTGGTCATGCACATCAACTTGTCAAAATACATGTTCAACTCCAGTTGGAATTGCTTCTTGTCTTTGCCTAGGTGAGTGTGCCAAATGGATGGGATCAAATGCGTGCACATAATGACATACATACTACTGAATACGATTGCACGCAATCAACAACACTACTCACCTTGTTTGCTTTGTGCCAGCTGTTAGGATGGATCTATAACTTGTACAGGTGCAGTTTCATCCGTCTGTGCATATTGCACCCCCTACTATACCTGTTCCTGCTACAACTCATTATCTCATCTATGCATCTCTTGTTCTTCCTTGAGTTGTTGCTTCAACACAAGCAACTCCTTCTCTATTTTGTTCTCTGCCTTCGCGCAATCTTCATGTCATGTTGTCACCTCATAGTCTCAATTCCAAAGTTGCTTTCATCATGAGTGCATCTGCTTTGAACTTGCAACTTTTCTCTACCTCTATGCTGTCAACAACCTTCCTCGTCCATTCGTCATGCATGGGTGTGATGCCTTCTGATGCTACTGATGGTGCTGCTCGTTGTGATGCTATTGCCATGTCATCATCATGTTCTTTTCTATGAACAAATTGATGTCTTCATAGGTAGGAAATCTTATAGACACTTGCTTGGCTGCAAACCTTGTTGTGCTCTCAACGGTGTCCTTTTACTCTTCTCTCCTGAAAGCCATTGTACTTGTGTTACTAAGAGATAGACGAACACGTGTGATGCCTGGATACATAGAAACACTCATGGCAACAAATTTTTCATTCAAAAACAAAAACAATCTTCAGGACTGACTTGCAACATTCCTGTGTGATTGATCATGAAGGTTGCGCAATTTCTACCGGGAGGTCAATAGACTAACTGCCAAAACTATGCAAGGCACAGTCTGAGCTATCAGGAGGTTTATTGACTACTTGAACTATGCAATGCACAGTCCATCCTGGCCTACTGAGGACTGAAACTACGCAATGCACAATTTCAGTTAGCAGTGACATGTAACAAGAAAACTGTGTTGCACAGTTTTTGGGGTCAAGGACACTGCCTCCCATAATTGTGCAAAGATAGAGGTCAGTGTTGGGCTAGACTTGCGCAATTTCTGGAGGGAAGGCAGAGCCTTCGCTTCCAAAAATTCGCAGTGCTAGCCAGGAAAGGCACGGTCTGGGCCAAGGCAGCTAAGATCAGCCGATATGCAATTGAAAAGATGAGAAGTTTGAATGCATGATGAGATGAGTACAAACAAGAGTGAATGATCATCCATGCAAACAACAAGTGTAGGATTTAGGAAATGAGAAAGCATGCATGTGTGTGAAGCAAGTCGCCTCAACGGTGACAGCATGTGAAAAAGCAGTGTCATGCATGCGACAACAGTGAGATGTGAATGAAAACTAAAACGATGCTTCTACAAGCTAACATACATAAAAAACATAGCAAGTGCTCACTGAAATCATGTAGATAGTATTCCCACAAATTAAAACACAAAAGCGATAGAAATGTAGCACGAGACATGAAAAGCAGGCTTACCCTGAAACATCTTAGTTGAATGTGCCAAAGACTCCTAGATGCAATGTGGGATGTCAGAGCTGCAAGGTCAATGTGAGGAATGAGCTCTACAACATTTGGTTATGAGTTTTGATAAAGTCGAGGTTGTGATGCGCATGCCATAAATCTAGGAAAATCAAGGTTGTGACGCGCATGATCCTTGCATGTAACCTCCAACTGCTAAAACTAGATCCCTGAATCAAGGGATGCCCTTCAATACTTCCTTGGTATAATCAGTCCATGCATGAAAACCAGTTTTTCTTGGTAGTTCAACATGAAGGCACATGCATCGATCTGTGAGCCTGGGATGAAAATTTACACAGTTTCTGGGCTGAGCAGAGATGGATGTCCCAAAGGGATTGCACAATTCTGAGAGAAATAGGTGACTGTCTCCCAGGATTGCATAATTTCTCGGTTGAGCAGTTGTCTTGTGTCAGACCTCACAATTTTCTCAAGGAAGCCTGTCTGACTAGATCTCGCAATTTCTAAGCTCACCAAGCTACCTGGCTAGATTTGTGCAATTTCTGCTATCCGTTGGGTTGGCTTTCCCAGAGAGATTGTGCAATTTTTTGGAGTAGCAAGTGACAGCTACCCAGAATTGTGAAATTTGTGGGTTGAGCAGTCCTGCTGGGCTAGATTGCACAGTTTTTCCAGTGAAGATTAATAGGCAGATTTTTACAACTCTAGATCCCACTAGGTTGCCATATATGATTCCATAATTTCTTGAGGGAAGGTTGGTTCCCCTCCAGAATTACACATTTTCTTGAGAGGGAGTTGCTCAACCTACAGTTGGACCAAGTCCAAAGAAATAACCTGTGAGGGGAATGCAACAAGCTATCATGCACATGATGGAAATCTGCTAGAAAACCACTAAATCTTATGTACTTGATAGTGCAAGACTTGCTGCTAAGGATGGTTGGTAAGGAGGCTTTAAGATGAAGATAAGGAAAAATTTTGGAGGGTGGTTGTAGCCTCTACAACATAAGGCTTCACTACTCATTTTTATTGCACTTAAGGTAGTGAAAGGTGAAGGTTCATAAGAGGCCTTCAAGGTGCACTTGTGCACTCAAGCAAGAAAGAGAGAGAACTCAAGCGCATGAGTCTAATATCCCCAAGTTAAAAGTTCATGTAATAAAATTAATAAAGGAAAAGTAAGACCAAGTTCATGGGACATGTATTCCAATATGGATGTTGGGAAAAAACATCCTACAGGCATCACTTGTTGTTTATTATGTCTCAAGAAATTGGCAAAGGCATTTGCAAAGGCTTTGGAAAGGCAAAGTGGCAATTATTGGCATTTATTTATGAAAAAAAGGAAAATAGGAGAAAAGGTAGACGAAAGGTCACAGGTTTGCATGAGGAGGAACTTGAAGGAAAATAGAGAAAAGTTAAAGAAATTAGAGACCTCAATGATAAAAAGTCTTATGAGGACCAACTAACAAATATTTTCAGCCTTTTGTCAGTTTTTCTTTGGAGTTAGTTAGAGAGAGGAGAAGAGCACCCAGAGGAGAAAGCAAGAAAGAAATAAAATGAAGGTAAAGGAAAGAGAGGACAAGCAAATGAAGGACAATGAATTAAATGACAAGAAAGGAAGGATTGTATCAAGTAGCTTCAGTAGGAGGACTTTCAGGTCACAGGTTTCATGTGTGATTTCCTAGCTGAAGTGTGAATGCATGGTGCATGAGTTTGTGTATTTGGTTCATTTTCTATCATTGGCATGGGCTTTTAGTGGTTTGACAATGGTTTCAACTTTACCTTGCCAATTCTTGGATAGCCTTTGTGTGATGGGATTCATTCTTGTTTGAGCTTTGGATTTCAATAAGTTTTCGGATCCGGGTGAGGTTGTCTCTGGAAAATCCCATGGGTTGGGGGTGGAGATGGTTTTCTCCAAGAAGCCCTCAATAGGTGGGTGGAAACAGGAAAATTCCTTAAGGGATGGTGAAGGAATTTTGAGGCATCCAAACTTGGTTTGGTTTTGTTATGTCGGGATCAGTTTAGGTGAGATCATGATAGTGTGAAGGTGGAGGGAGTTTGACCTTTTGATTCCATTGGTTGTTTAGGTCTTGGTTTATCCCATGAGATCCCACTTTCATTCTTGGAATATTGCATGGGGGTGATTGGCTAAAAGGAATATTTGGTTCATCCCAATCTAAGGTCATGTGGTACATGGAATTCCCTAAATAGTTTTCTTTTTCATAATTGAATGAAAACTATTTATCTATGGAAATATATGAAGCATTTTTAATGTTTAATATGATGATTTGATGGTTGTTATGTCATGGTTACTATGATGATTATTTTTTGGTTGTAATCATGGATTTGTTATATACTCTAGCTATGCCTTGTTCATGAATTGATATGTATTTCGTTGTTTGATGAATGCATGAGCTAAAAAATGTTATTCTAACTATTAAGAGAGGGAATTAGACCTTCTTGATTAATATCAGATTAGTTTTAGGCCCCTATGTTCATATATGCATTCATGGCCTGTAGATTGCATGTTCACTATATGTTTGGCGAAATGATTGTCATAGTTAGGCCTGGTTAGGGAAAGTTATTGAGTATGTTTTGTATGAATGCCTTCGTCTTGATGTTATATATTCTAGAAAGTATCATTAAGTTCCAGGCAGTGGTTGGGAGTTAGGCCTCGAAAAGGTGGCACATATTCTAGGGACGCATGCTCAGAACTGGAAATGCTAGGTTATAGTCGCTACCTTCTAGGCTTATGCATGTGAATGGAGGCCTTTTCATGCATGTGACCGGGGGTCTATATCACTAAAAAGGAAATTTAACTCATTGTTTGGGCACTCGCAGTGGTTTTTTATCTCCTGGGTATTTCGTAGATCCTGAGGAGGTTAAAAAATATTTAGTTTATAAACCCTACTTCCTTAATGAAGCAAGGAATTTTGGTTATGTCATAGTAGCCCTAAGCTCATGTTTACCCTGGAAAGCTAGTTAATGTGGTTAAATATGGGAGGGGTGGTTATAGATTGGTATCGGAGCGGGTTCCATTCTCTTTGGGTGAAATATGATACCACAGATGGGTATCAGAGTTGGACCGGATGGGCTAGATGTATGTTGTTATGCATGCATTTTCATGGTTTTGTTTATCATGCATGAGATCATTTTATGCAGATAATGTTGTCAAGCATGTTTTTGACATATTGATATGATTATGTATATACATGTATTGTGCTAGTTTGGAATGATTTTCTAGATGAGATAACCTCCCCTAAACCTCATTGAGGTATAATTTTGATTATGGTATCTATTTGGTTTATCTGACATGGCACGTTTGCAAGAAGAAGAGGATCAAAGATTATGAGCAAAATGGTGGAATAAAATTCACATGAATGTCCCTACCTATTAGTTGAGAAGCAAGGAGATGACTATTCTCCTGATATAGCAGATACATTGAGGAGTTTGAGGATAGATATTAGAAGTTGTAAGGAAAACAATGACAGGTTGGATGAGGCTTAGGAAATACTTGGAAGGGCTTAGGAAAAGTAGGCAGAGATCAATATAGTGATCCTTCATATTTTTTTAGACTTACAGAGACATGGATAGCTAAGGATTAGTCGAGAAGAAGAAGAGAATACTAATGGGGCATATGGTAGCATGTATTAGTCAGGATACATGTTGGATAGAGGGGACATAGTCAGAAGGTGGTAGAACATTGGATACACCTAACAGGATGATTGGTATTTATGGGTTTCTTCATAGTTCCTCATCTAGGAGACATCATCACCATCATCACTGCCATCATCCTTATAGCAGGAATGAGTACTCTCTAGCGGAGTTCAAGAAAATCAAGCCTCCTACATTCAATGGATAGATGAAGAAGTCATAAGATGCAGAGGAATGGTTGCTTAGGATGAAGAAATTATTTAGATTGAATAACTATTCAAAGAACATGAAAGCCAAAATAGCTACCTTCTATCTTAAAGGGAAAGAATATATATGGTAGGAATATGTGAAAAATGTCAGAGGAATTGAAGAATAAGAGTTGATTTGGAATGATTTTGAGAGAATCCTCAAGAAGAAGTACCTATTTAAACTATAATATGATAATAGAGCTAAGGATTGTTATGAGTTTCATATTGGTTCTATGAGAGATGATGAGTATACTAGCAGGTTCCTGGAGCTGTTGAGGTATGTGCCTTACCTCAAGGATGAGAATGAAAATATTCAAAGTTTCATCAAAGGGTTTCCAGTAGCATATAGAGACTAGATTGAGTTTGATGAGCCTCGGTCGCTAGAGGAAGTCATTAGGAAACTAAAGAATGGTTATGAGAAATCAAAGCGTAAAGGTGATCCTAAGAATGATTTGAAGGGGAATGATAAAGCTAAAGGGAAGTAGCCACTAAAGTGGGGAGGACCTCATGATCCAGGCGATAAATAAAATCTTGCTCCTTACAAGAAGCATAATGCAACAAAGAAGGGATATGGACCTAAAATTGGAGAGGCATAGAATAGAGGTGATGGTAGGGGACCATTGTAGTGTTATATTTGTGGTAAATATGATCACAAGAAAGATTTCCCATTGTACTATAGTGGCATGTCTCAGATCTACAATGCTCAGGAGTCACATACAGTTGGATTTGTTTGCCATAGTATTCCTCAGGTTTATGTAGCCATGGAAAAAAAAGTAGTCATATCACTACGCATCCATTATTAAGATGGAAGGTAAGCTCTGTGATTGAGTTTTTTCTATTTTGATTGACCCTGGATCCAATTATAGTTATGTTAATCCTAACTTCATGGATAAGTGTGGTTTGAGAAAAGAATTGCATGCAGATTCTTGGTTAGTGTAGTTAGCTATAGGTACTAGGAAGAGAGTTCATCATTGGGTAAGAGCTTGTTCATTTGAGCTTAATGGTATGCCTAGTGTTAGCACCAAGTTTGTACCTTTCCTAAAGGTTCACAGGTTATTATTTTCAATTAATTGTGTAACGAGTATAAGGGACTCTAATATTTTTTTATGGTAATTTCAATATAAGCCTAGGAACATGTCCAGACAAGTTATTTTTCTTAATTCTAATAATTCCCTAAGTTTTTGTAATGAAATCAATCTATTGCAAGCCTATAGGTGGCACTACAAAATATTTTCGTAGCACTCACATGAAAAATTAAAACTTATGTTTTCAAGCTGCTATCCTTATCATTTCAAATGTCTAAGTGTTTTTTCACAAAAAATTATCCACTTTTATCCTTGATATGACACTTGGAAGCATTTTGAGGCCTAATAAATAAATTTAAAATCAAACCCTAAAAATACACAGTTTTCCCTAAACGGTAATTTCCAACATTTCTAGAAAACCATTTGTTGTGCACAGGAAGGTTGTGGAAGGGTTTACAATGTCCGACCAGGAGGACTGAAGGTGGTGGAAGAATTTATAGTTTCAAATCATTTTCCAGATGGGAATATTAGACCATGTAAAAATATTTGAGCCAGATGGAATGAATTTTGAGGTTTATCTATAAATGTTGTCACTATTTTGAAATGCAGACTGGGAATTAGTCTTTCATCACTTCAATGGATATAACCTGAGCCAGTTTCATGAATTTACACATTCCTTTAATGGTAGCATAGTATGAATAAAATCCCTACAATTTCAAGTCATCGAGGAATCCATTTCATTGGCCATGGGTTTGCTTACTGAGGGCACTAGATGGCTTAAAAAGTAGAGACTATAGAACATGTACCAAAACTTATTCTTGAAGGAAGATTGTCAAGACTAATACTGGAACATAAGAGTCCTCCATAACATGTTGAAACCTGAATGGTCTAACAATCTAAGGAATGTGCATCTCTTCTTTACCTGAGAAGGCATGTACTTTAAAGATTATTTATATCACATGAGGTTTTTGTGTCATTTAATAGGTTTTAGTAAAATTAATTTTCCTTATTTTCTTCACTAAAGTCTGCTGAAAATGTCTACAGAAACTAGAACTAGACCTGAGTTTTTACCTCATGAAATATGTCAGAATGGCCTAATAAAGACACTACGCACTCATGAGTTGACAAGCAGTTGGAACAACTGAGATAGAGAAATATGAGAAACCCTGCACCCATAAGGAAAAAGAGAGGTCAGACTAAAATTTCTTTCAAAACCATATCTCAAGAAACAGAGGAAGAACCTAGTCATGTCCCAACTGAAGAGAATATTAAAAACCTTGTAAATGAACCAAAGTTTAGGGTATACGAGAGGAGAACAAGAACGTGGTAGAAGTAAATTCTAAAAGAAGAGGATTCAAAGCTTAAAACAACAAAAAATGGAAAAAGGAAACATAGTATGGAAACAAGGGATGGAGAAATAGAAACAGAGCAAAGGGTTTACTGTAGAAAACCCCAAACATGTCCTACAAATAAATTAAGACCAAGTTTAACGGAAAATATGAACCATAATTTAATGGAGGTGGTGATTGTTGATGAAGAAGAAGAAATTGTGAAGGTTTTAAAGAGCTGAAGGAATGCCACCAAATAGAAGAAAACAAAGTATGTGGGTAGAAAAGGAAAAGAAACCCTAAAAGGTAGCAGAATCATACAAAATTTTAATAGGAGGATGAAAAGAAGCCAATACAAGTTAAACCTCCTTTCTTAGGTTGCAAAAGCTATGGAAGAAGGATCAAATTACCCTGTTGCTAGAGCAATTTATAAAACACTAATTTTACTAAAAATACCCTAGTTTTCCCTCAGAGTTTTGGTATGTTTCATTTTATATTTTTAACAATTGGTTTATCTTCAATATATTATGGTAATATGCCAATAAAAAATTTTGAATGAAGAAAAGCATATAATACGAGTCAACACAAGAGATAAGGGCCTTAAATTAGTGTCAGTCGCACAGTTTCAACACATTTCACATGTTCATGTATTAGTTACAGTTCCATATATGAAGGATACAAAGGTGTGGATAGTTCCAAATCCTATATTACATTGATGAATCGTCTTTTTTCTAGAAGAATAGTAGAGGATGCATAAAATAGTTTCAAAATTCTTTGAGCAATGTTTAAATGACCAAATAGAGATCTGAATAGCTAGAAAGATAGGATTTTAATTATGTTTTGTAAATTAAGCTATCAAATATTGTGAATATTTTACAATTATGATACCATAATTTTGTATCTTAACTTTTACGTATTTTTCCTATATAATACATCAGAAGGAAGTAAAAAAGGTTGGACTTTGAAACAAAGTAGTCTTTTTTTGTTTGTGTGATCAAATTATTTATCTTTTCAAGTGCCAACGGGACTATGATATTATGATCAATGATACAAATATTCTTGTGGTGGTTTACACTGTCTTTTCTCTTTTGTGATAGCTTCCTTTCTATGTGATGCCAATTTATATTTTTATATTTTGATGTTTAAATGAGATTATGTGAAATAATTCATTAATTTAATGCTCTAGTTCATATGGTTTATACATCTGCACTTTCTCTTCTAAAACTTGTAGGATTCATGTTTCATGCCCTGCTATAGTGGATTGTTATCTCCTTCTACTACCATATAAATGATGTTTGACATGTCTACAATCTTCCATCTACCCTACCTTTGTCCATCTTGATTCATACAATTAAGATATTTGTATCTATATCTGCAAACTAGTTTTTTGACCCCATTTCCCAATTGATTAATTTCTTCATCCAAACCAAACCTTATTTCAAAACAACCGTACTGAATATCTAGCTATTATTTGAAGATTAAACCCATTTCTAAGCTTAGGGATTAGTTTTTTAGAGAGATCCCTCTTTGGATTGAAGGGGCTAGCCTTCAATTTGCAAGATTGGTTCAAAAAGCTTACCTTAGGAATTTCTCCCTCACAGTCAAGAGGAATTTTTGAGTGCTAACATCTACATCAACAGATCTAAATGATCTTCCATTGGGATCATATAGTATGATTTTGGGTATGGATTGGTTGTACCTCCATAGGACCAAAGTAGATTTTTATGACAAGGCTATTGAGTGCCTAGTTGATAATGGTTAAAAAAGAGAATCTTGCAGGGAAGGAAGAATTCGACATCTATGAGGAAGGTTATAGCTATGCAGGCTAAGCGCAGTTGAAGGAAGGGGCATGTATTGTTTGAAATTCATATTTCCAGTGAAAAGGGTAAGGACGTTGAGGATGCAGAAGTCCTTAAGAGGTACCATGTTTTGCAGCAGTTTCACGATGTATTTTCAACAGAGATTTCAGTGTTGACTCCCTGTGGGGAAGTAGAATTTTCTATTTCATTGGTACCAGGAGAAGAAACAACAAAAACAACAACATCAAAGGCACCTTATAGGATGAGCACTCTAGAGTTAGTGGAATTGAAGTTGCACTAGAAGGAAATGGTTGACAAGGGATACATTACACCAAGTGTATCACCTTGTGGCACACCCATATTGTTCATGAAGAAGAAGGATGACACTCTCATATTGTGCATTTATTACAAGTAGGTGAACAAGATGATGATCAAGAATAGGTATTCATTGCCAAGGATCAATGACGTGTTTGAGTTGAATGGAGAAATAGTGTTCTCAAAGATTGATATGAGATTGAGATAACATCAGGTGTGCATAAAAAAAAGGGGATATCTACAAGACTACTTTACGAATTAGGTATGAGAATTATGAGTTTGTTATAGCTCCTTTTGGTTTAACTAATTCTCCAAATATTTTTATGTGTTTGATGAACAATTTATTGCGTCCTTACCTAGACAAGTTTGTGATAATATTCATTGATGATATATTGGTATATTCTAAGAATGAGGAAGACCATGAAAAACACCTGGAAATAATGTTAAAATTATTGAGAGAGCATCAATAGTATGGCAAGCTTAACAAATGCAGCTTCTTTCAAACATAGGTACACTACTTGGGACATGTTCTTTCTAAGCAAGGTATAACAATGGACCTGAAAAGGATTAAAGCTATCATGGAATGGGGAACTCATAGGAATGTGGATGAGGTCAAATCATTCATGGGAGTGGAAGATTACTACAAGCGGTTCATTAGGAACTTCTCATGGATTTCCTATTGTGAGGACCTAACCTAGTTTTTCTATCTAAACCAAATTTACCATTTAAATTTAAATTTAATTACAATAACAAGAAAATATAACATTCTTATAACTCTACATTTACTTGATAAAAGCATATAAGTAAAATTTGATCAATAATATATTAAACATGTAAGACATTTCATTTGTAGCAATTTACAAATTTAAAATAATAAATGGAAGAATACATGTTCCAGTGGCTTGGTTGGGATGTTGTTGACTCTGTGAGGATGCTCCTCCTACCTACCCAACTAAATTTACCCCTCAGCCAACTAGGAATGAATGCCTAGCCAAGGGAACATCCACATGTTCCCTAGTACTCCGAGCCCAAGTCCAACTAGTTGTAGTGTGTCCAAGTTAAAACCAATGCTCTCCAATAGATCCAATTTTGAGTTCTCTCATTTTTCTCTCCATTCTCTCTCTTTTTCTTCTCCAAATTCCTCCCAAAAATAAAATCCTCCAATGCCAAAACAAAGACCAAGGATCTCCCCCTCTCTCCTCATCCTCCCTCCCTTTTATGTTTCTTCCTCCTATCCACCTCAAACACCTATCATTAATGTCATGACTACCTGCTCATCCTTTTATTTTAATATCATTGACTTTCCTTATATTTTATCCAAAGTAGATTTGAGAAGACATCTTGGGAATAAAATATGGATATTTAATTTAGAAGTAAATTGGAGAAGACCATATCTTATTCAAAAGTAGATTTCAGAAGATAATTTAGGAATAGAAATATGGATATTTAATCTATAAATAAATTGGAGAAGACCATATCTTATCCAAAATTAGATTTGAGAAGAAAACTTAGGAGTATATTAATAACAAATAATACAAGTCATATTAGTAAAATAAAATTACAGTTTCACAAATGTAGGTTTATACCAATATTACTTAAATATTGTAAGTCAGTATTTGTAGGATAATTAAACACTGATAAAAATTAGCCTGATAGGATCAAGTAGGGTATTACATACACCCATCCTTGATAAAAATTTGTCCCAAAGTTGGAGTGAAAATGACACAAGGAGTTTGAGAGAATTTTGACAATAAGGCATAATAAAAATAAAGAGAAATATATGACCCAGGTGGATATTGGTGGACACTTGCCTATTCCACTTGGACCCTCACCATTGTTTCTTTCAGTTTTTTAGTTTCCTTAATTGTAGCACAATTTACTATTTTTGGCATTGTTGGGGTCCTGAACTTCCGGAGTCGTTTTGAGGCCCTAAAAAACCTTTTTTTGGAAAAATTACTCAATGATTACTATAAAAGTCACATCGTTCGTTGTATTCCTCGAAGAGATCTTTCCAACAAGGTATCATACGTGTCAAACGGAGATAATATGACCAAGTTACGATGCTCGGAAGTTGGCTGCCCAGCTAACCCCAATGGAGCCCATAAACTCTTGGTGTTACAGCTCCTCGGGTTAGGGTTTTGGTTGTTTAGGTTTTTCATTTATTGTTCAATAATAAAAAGGCCCTTGAGCTTCATTGTAACTCAATTCAGAGGCATGTAGTTACCACATCTCTTCTTGGAGATAATCTACCATCGCCCAAGTTGGTCTTATTTCCATTCTATTTGTAAGCATATTTCAATATTTTATATTAATGAAATGAAGTGTGATTTATGCTGCATCACTGTATTTATGGTTATATCTATAATAATTCGGATCAATATAGTAGTCAAATTAAGTAATTCAAACAATGATACCACTTCCCATCAATAGTCTCCAACTAACCTATAGCCTCCTATCCTCTACTGCAATATACTATGGCATCGGCTATACCAATATAACCACTGATAAAACCAACATAGCAGAAGTGTCGAATATATCAACCTAACTCCCCCAACAAGCAACTGGAAATCATTATCACATGTCTAGGGGAGCATGTCCATCACTACCCTCCCACGATTCCAGGCTTAGAGGTTACATGGTGGGAAATGCCTCTACCCCTCCTCAAAACTAGGGTCAACACCCTATTATGGACCACACTACAACGTAGTGTGGATACTTGTCGTCAAGTAATCTAGTCAGGTAGTCTGGTGACCTACCATTTACAGTTTACTGGGCCATGTCATAATAATGCATATCAAGTAGATACAAATGTAATAGAACAATGTATATCATACCATTCCTCATTGGATGTTTCAACATTACCCCATCAGAAGAGTAGATCTTGGTTATCATATAGTTCTTTTCAATATGCATGTTAGTTCTCATTCATGCATATACAGAAGAACAAAATATATACAGATAAGTGATTTTAATCATCATGTTATTAAGTCTAGTATCCATGTGTCAATTTTGTACTTCATAAAAACATACTGGAAATAAATCTTACATCATATAAATAATAATTTTGATATTTCATTCATTAGATAAACCATATCCCCTTAAGCCATACATCAAACAACAATAACCCTGATAAGTCATACACTAGATAAATCACAACCAAGTAAGTCATACATCAAGTAAATCATACATCAAATAAGTAATACATCAAATATTGTAATCAACAATACCTAATATATCCAATAATTTATATAAGTAGTTTCATTTGTCTAACTAAAATGCATCAATATCACATAGCATTCATAAATAAAACAACATGGAAATACAATTAGAGCATTAGCATAGGTAGATATATAAGTCAAAATGGGCATCACAAATGCTCAAAAAGTGAGAGGTAGTCATGGTGTATAGTCAGCCTATACTCCCAGGTAGCAAATCCTAGGTGATACTTGTCCCACTAGACCTTAACCTGGTCCACCATGTGACGTCTTAGTTGTAAAACCCTATGGTCAAATATGTTTAATGGTTCAACCATTACTATTCCCATGTCAGAGACCTATGATTCCCTCCAATCCAGTTTGTGAGATTCATCATAAACATAATTTCATAGAATAGATACATGAAAAACATCATGACTTTTATGCAAATAGGGTAGTAGTACAAGATGATAGGAAACTGTTCCAATCTTCACCTTGATTCAAAAAGGTCATATAAACCTAGGTAGAAACTTTTTCCCTTTCCCAAACCGAATGGTGCTTTTGTTGGGTCATATACAAATAAATAATTGGTCTCCTATTTCATAAATACGATCAATCCCATGTGAGTCAGCATATCTCTTTTTTTTAATCCTGTGAATCCTTTAAACTTTGTCAACTTTGTCTTACCTATTCCTCCATTTCTTGCACCAATTTTGGCCCAACTATTACTCAATCCTCCAACTTCTCCCAACTCAATGGCATCCTGCATCATCTCTGATATGGAGCTTGATAAGGAGGCATCCCAATGGAACTATGGTAACTTTTATTATAGGAAAGCTCTACCAATGGTAAGTACCTTTCCCACTAAGTCTGATTATCCATGACATACATTCTAAGGATGTCTTCCATAACCTGATTTACTTCTTTAGTCTTCTAGTCCATTTCTAGACGATATGCAATGCTCAGGTTCAACTGATTTCCCAATGCTAACTGAAAACTTGTACAAAACCTAGACATAAAGCGAGAGTCTTTATCAGAAATGACCTTTGTGGGTAACCCATGTAGTCAAATAATTTTTCTTATAAAAATTCATGTCACATCAATAACATCGTAAGTGTCTCTCACTGGGATGAAATGAGCACTTTTGGTTAATTAATAAACTATAACCAATATAGCATTGGGCCTCTATGAAGTGAGTGGAAAACCAACAAAAGAATCCATAGAAATGAACTCCCATTTATACAAAGGGATGTCATATGGTTGTAGGAGTCCTTTTGGATAGCGATGATAAGCCTACACTTGTTGACATTCAAGACATTTGGTGACAAACTGGACTATGTTGTGCTTCATGTCTTCCCAAAAGAAGAGTTTCTTCATGTATTCATAAATATTCTTCACTCCAAGATGTGCACAATAGAGTGCTCTCCATAACTCTTCGAGGATGGTTCTTCTTATACCCCCTTCCTTAGGGATGTACATTCTCCCTTGAAATATCAATAGTCCATCTGGTTCAATGACATAATCCTCAAAATTTGGTTCTATATTCTTCCCACTTTGGAGTGTTGATATAACCTTTAGATAAAAACTATATTCAAAGAGTTTTTCCAACATATCTTCCCTTAAATTAACCCTCAAGAGCAATAAGGAGAGGATTTGTGGCCTCTTGCTTAGTGCATCAGCCACCACAATCTCCTTTCCCTTAATGTATGAGATCCAAATATCATACTCACTCATGAATTCACTCCATTTCCTTTGTCTAGCATTCAAGTCCCTCTAAGTGAAGAGGTGCTTCAGGCTCTAGTGGTCTATTTTTAACTAAAATATTCTCCCAATGAGGTAGTGTCTCCACAGTTTTAAATCTAACATAATTTATGATAATTCTAGGTCATGCATGGCATACAACTCTTCCTATTTCTTCAACTTTCTAGATGCATAAGCTATTATTTGGTCTTCTTGCATCAACACTACTCCCAATCCTTGCTTTGAAGCATCTATGTAGAAAATGAATTCATTTTCCATGTCAGGCACTTGAAGGATTGGTGCAGTAGTTAGTAACCTCTTTAGTTCAGTGAATGCATTGTCACATTCATATGTTAATTAATACCTAACCCCTTTTCACTATAATTTCGTAATGGGTTTTGAAATATATTGAAAACCCTTCCATAAATCTAAAATAATAGCATGCTAGCCCCATGAAGCTTCGCACCTCATGAGTGTTTTCTGGCAGTGGCCAATCCATTATGGCCTTTACCTTTTCTAGGTCAACTATAATCCCTTCTCCTGAAATGATGTGCCCAAGATAATGAATTTTATTATAAAAGAAGGAACATTTTGACAATTTTCCATACAACTGATTTTCCCTGAAGCAAGTCAATACAACCCTTAGGTGCTCTTCATGCTCTTTTTCATTCTTAGAATACACAATAATATCATCCAAAAGACTTAAAATGGTCTAAATACTTCCTAAACACACCATTCATGAGACTTATGAATATTGTTGGTGCATTGGTCAAACCAACTAGTACAACTACAAAGTCATAGTTCCTAGACTGAGTACGAAATGTAGTTTTTGAGTTGTCACCTTCTTTAATCCTCAATAAGTGGTATGTGTTTCATAGATTGATCTTTAAGAAAAATGTTTATCCCTTTATTTTATTAAATAGGTAATCTATTATAGGTATTGGATACCTATTATTTATTTTGGCTTGATTCAATCCCTATAATCTATGCATAGCCTTAAGGAACCATCCTTCTTCTTGACAAAAATCATGAGCACACCCCAAGGTGAAATACTAGGTCTAATAAATCTCAAGTCTAAAATCTCTTTCAACTACATCTGCAACTCACAAAGTTTTGGAGTTTTCATCCTATAGGGTTTCTTGGTGATTGGTTCTTCACAAGGTTTTAGGTTGATTGTGAAATCCATCTCCCACAGAGGCGGTAATCTAGGCAAATTCCTTAGGGAAAAAAATCCTCGAATTATGACAAGATTGGGTGACGATCTAGGGAGGGTCCCTTCTGGTCATTTACAACCTTGGCCACATAAGTTATACACACATATAGTATGCCTTCAATTTAGTTATACACACCCCAAGGTTCACCTGATAATGGTCAACACTAGGTCCTACTTCTTGTTTTATCACATAGGCCATTTCAACATGTTTAAATTCATCGTAATCATAGGCTGCCAGTCGACATTTTTCTAATTCAACTGATGAAATAAAATTATACGTAGCACCAAAATTGAACAAAATTTTAACTTTTAAATTGTTTTTCATACTCGTTGTTTCTATCATGGTAGATTGGTGTTCAACTTGTTGGTTATCAAATACTACATAGATTTGATGTTGCCTACTTGCTCCCCCTATTGGTGTTTTTCCTTCTCTACGGTTGTTTCCAATTTGTAACTAAAGACATTTTCATTGGTAATTAGGTCCCCCACATCCAAAACAAATGATGCTAGGAAGAATCTGAATAAAATACTAGGGGAGTTTTTGGAAATATTTCCTTCCCTTGGGACCCCTACCCCTACTTGTGGTTTCTCGTGTATGACCTTGATTTGCACGAGTCCTCAAACATGTAGGTGAAGCTTCATTAGAAACCATTGAAATACCCATTATTTTTGCTCTCAATACAACCTTGCTTCCATATGGTGGTGGCCTCGAACTTCCTCCCCTAGAGAAGGTGTGAGGTGCCTTCCCCATAAAGCTTGGTTGTTGTGGAAAAATGGTTATGTTTCCACATTTTAAGTCTAAGTGCTCTTCAACATAACAAGCATGTTCAACAACTTTTGCAACGGAGTGTGGTTTCCACATACACACTATTTCCCTAATATTAGGGTTCAATCCATAAATTAAATGATTCACTTGGCACTGAGTAGTATCCAGGTAGGAGACATTCTTGGAAAATTTCATGAAAGTACTCTCATATTCCTTTACCCTGTGATTTCCTTGTACCAAAGCGTGTAAAACTCCTACTTGTTTTTCTTCATAATATGTTGGTAGGTACTTTTTCCTCAATATCTCCTTGAATAACTCCCAGGTGACTGTGTCCGGAGTGAGGTGTAGTTAATGCTCTAAGTTACCCCACAAATTTAGGGCACTATCTCTGAGTTGGAATATCGCTATTTTAGTTTTTTAATTGGAAGTATGATTTCTTAGTGTGAAAAACATTCTTTTTCCCTCTAACCAGACTTCTGCTCATTCGCTAGCATGACCTCCAACAAACTCTAGGAGCTTAATCATCTAGAGCTCCCTCATAATGTCCTTGATTGGAGGTCCTCTATCAAAGTCTCTTAACCCCTCGATATTTCCCAACCCTGATGGAGGGTGTTCCACTTCCACCTTGGTTGTTCGGTGCCCTCCTAAAGTCTCATGAATTCCTTCGAGGGAGAAAAATATGAGAGCCAACTATGGTGATGGAAAGGGGTTATTTGTAGGAGGTCCTTGTGATGATCCTCCTCGACCTCTATTTCCCTAAGTATTTACCATTTTTAATTGTTCAATTATCTGTATGACACGTGAAACTTATTAATGTAACTTCGGACTTGTCCACTCTTAGTCGACTCACACACATATATAAAATGATAGGAATAATTTTTTCTTTTACTATGCTCATAAATGAGCATTATTAATACTGGGTAGATCCCCAAAGATCTACTAAGTCCTCTCATGTGTGATCTCTACATAACCTACAAATTTTCTCTTGATCCTAGCTAGGTTACTAGTTCAATTTACCTTTCAACGAAACTCTAATGTTTTCATAACATCAAATTACTCTCTTTAGTAACCTTGATTATTATTATAAAAATATATAGATATATATAATTAATGTTAAAATTAATTAATGAAATGGTTTAATATATTTAAATAATTAAATTAAATACTAATGTGAATAATACTCTTTTAGTCATGCCTTCCTTCTATGGGCATTAGTTTCTCCTTCCCAACCTTTATAATGTGTTTTAAAAATCACTTACATCCATTTTCTAAATCTAAGGATTTCCTGGAGGACATATAAAAACTTGGTCTTCCCTCCTGAAGATGAATTGTCCTTGAAGCAAGGTTTAGCAAATAACCATGAATGCATGTTGTGTTGGAAATGTAACAAGAAAATCCTAATTTAATTTTGTCCTTGAACTAAATTAGGAATTAAATTGTTATTCCGCATCTCATGACAACTTGTAATAGTTAACTAAGATAATTTGACTTAGTTAACTAAGATAATTTGAATTAGTTGGATCAAATTATTTGAGTTGGGTGTTTAACTAGAGTAATGTAGAGTGCCTCCTACTTTATAGGAGCCTTAGTTGAATTTATTTTGAGTTATAATTATTGGATTCAGCTTAACTGAGTTAAATTAAGTTAAACTAGTTCCAACCTCATCATATATGAATGAGTGAGTCTACTATGGTAGATGGACAACAAATTGGATATGGATGATCCATAGCTATGAATCTATGGTTTCCTCCTAACCCATAGCCCATATCAATTTGACGGCTCATCTCATAACCCATTACAAGTGTGTGAGTTTGAAGTGGGTAATAGAATTTGAGTTCTGATTTCAAACTACCAAAGAAAAGGCCTTCAAAGGAAATGGAGGAATTAGTGGGAGATCTAGTAGTGCGGTGTAACCAACACGGATCAACCAGTAAATTGAAGATTCACTCATAATTAACTCATGCATATCAGATCAGAGAAAGATCCAATTGAGATTGGAGGTCTGTGGTAGTGTACTATCATTTGTATAATCATCAGAATTGCATAGGTGGTGCATGAAAATAGAGGAATGCCTATGAGGATTTCATAATTCATAATTGAAGAATTTCCCAATTAAATATGGGTTAATTCCCAAGGGAATAACACAAGGAAATAAGAGCTTAGAAGGTAGCAAAATTGGCTAACTATTGGATTGAGCTTGTCTGGAAAGCAATGAGACAGATTGAGATAGTGCAGAGGTTGCTCGGGCTTTAGAAAAGCATTGTAATCTTCTCTTATTTTTTTATTAATGAAATATATAGATAGGAGGAGTTTTTAGCTGTGGATTTCCCTAGAAAATTATTGTGTTATGTGTGATTGAATTCTTTTTCTTTTATGCCTCGTGATTTCATCGATCATTTATCATTTCAGCGAATGAGTAAAGTAGATTGAAGTCAAATATTTTAGCATATTACAATATGCAGTTTGAATCTATAAGGAATTTCTACATGATAGAGTTGAAATCACTATAGAAGAGGATAATACGAGTTTGTCTTTTGTAGGAGAAATCAAATTTGTAGTATCATACTTCAGTGTCAATGAGATGTCGTTATATGGATTGAGACTCAAATATGCCCTAGACAGTAGTTCAAACTATATTTCTTGGAAGGAAATGATAGAGGTATTATTGGAAGCCAACAGGCTTAAGGTATTCATAGACAATTATATTCCTAAGACAATTGATGATAAGGATCTGAAACAGTGGAAAAAGTGTGTGGAAAAGGCGAGAAGGATTATCCTAGGAGTTCGAGATCATATTATCTCGAACCTCCATGGTAAGGAAACTCCATTTTCAATATGGAAGGCCTTGACAGACCTATTTTAAAACAACAATGACCACATGAAACTGATAGTCCAGGATAAGCTCAGAAAAATCAAGATGGAAAAGGGTGACACAATACTAAAGTACTTGACCAAGCTCACCCAATGTCGAGATAATCTTAGAAGTGTTAGTGTTATAGTTACTAAAGACGATCTGGTGAGCCTTGCACTTGTAGGACCTCCCAAGAGCTGGCACAAATACCATGACTCAGTTAACGGGAGGGAGAAGCTACTAGAGTGGGAGCGCTTGTGGTTTGACTTGGTGCAAGAAGAGTTTCTACAGAACACTAGAGGTGGATCCTCATCCAAGCATGAGGATCATGAGAAAATGCCTTAGATGGAATGGTGAAGAAAGGGAAGGGGAAGTCATCTCATTCCAAATCAAATTCCAATCAAGGCAACAAGAATAAGGACATGTTAAAGATTAAACGTTTTCACTGTCACGAGCTAGGACACTATGCCAGAAAGTGTCTGCACAAGAAGTGGTGAGCTCTAGTGTTGCAGCAATAATGCTGCAACTCCTAGGGCTCCCTTCTTTACTTTTATCAACACGGTAGCTCGTAACAAACTTGGAAGCGATGGTGTTGTATGCACAAGTACTAGCTCTTACTGCAGGCTGTCACTTGATCAGCTGGCACAAGTTCGCTAGGAGCTTAAGCCAACTTCTATGAGTTCCAAGAAGAAGCTTCTAGCTGTGATGGAAGAAAGCTATCTCAAAGGAGGCTATTCTACTTGCAGAAAGAAGATGAAAACAAAAAGGAAATGCAAACCCTAGTTTTACCAACTAACCCTACTTTTGCAAGGAAAAGAGATGAAACTACTGAAATTGATTCCATTGACTACTAAAAAGGTAAGATGCATGTACTTAAGCTAATTCTAAAGGAAAATGTGGAAGAACCATCTTTTTGTACTTTTGAGCAATTTTATGTAGAATTCTTATGCTTGTGTTTTAACTTATTGGACTCTGCAAAGGTTTGGTGGTGAAGGGAGATAGATTGGGCTGTTGCAGATGATGAGGAAGGTGTCGAGAGGACCTAAGGAGTCCCTAACATCCTTCTAAAGATTTCCATTGAAATCAGACATAGAAAAATCACTCGCGTGAACTTCTACAAGAAGTCTGTAGGGGATCTACAGGAAATTCTACAGGAAGTTCTACAGGAACAAGCTAAAAGTGATTTTTGAAGGATTAGAGGAGGCAAAATGGTGGGAGAAGGGAAAGGAAGGTTGGATGAGGGCGTTAGAGGGTCTAGGACTCTATCAATGAAGATCACACATGAAGGAGATGGTTGGATTGGTTCAAAGGATAAGAAAGCAATTTTGCACAAAAACGTAGAAATTAGGGCTGTTTGAGAAAGTGTGGCGAATGAGTGGAGAAAACCTTGAGAAATGGATTGGAGTAGGTTGGGTGATGAAAGTATGATAAGATGGAATGGTATTCGAGTGAGATACACACTTGCTTTTAAAAACTGATTCAAGGAGAATTAAAAAAACAAAGTTTTACCTATTTTAACCTAATTTTGCCCTAAAAACCAAAAAAGCGTTGAACAGAACTTTATTGACAGGAAATGATGGAAGAAAGCCATGGAAATTGAACAAGAACAGATCCAATCATGTAAATACAACTAACATTTATTTCTCCAACTCGAAATCTCTCACTAGCAATTGCATTGGAAAGTAAAAACAATGTTTTGGTGGCAGCAAGAGTGCCTTGGTCTCAATTCATGGTCCCATAGATGGAGAAAGGAGATCAAGGCTTACTTGGTAGCCTTTTTGTGAATCTTCTTCTATTATTGCAACAAACTATCTAATCAATCCTGAAATTAGAACAACTACTCTAATCATCAAAAACAACCTAGGTAAGAAAGCAAGATTTATTCTAAACAACATAAATTACTTCACGAATGCAAGAAAAACACATATAAATACAAGAAGGAGGTACTGGGCACTTGGTTTGGGCCCAACCCCAAGATCTATAGCCCCCTTTGAAAGATCAACGCTAGTTCAAAGCTGGATTCATCTTCATTGCTCAAAAAATAATGGTCATATCACAAATTGTCTACAGAAAGTGCTAGAAAATGAGTTGAATGCAGAGTTGCACTAAAGTGTGAAAAATAAACTGTTCAATAGCTAAAATCTAACTAAAATCTGACTAAACTACTGAGCACCTAAGCCCTCCTATTTATATAACTCGGACTCCCAACAGTCCTCCTAAAATTAAGGAACTCGGCTTCCTAGAACTGAATATAACAGCAGTCCTACTTGACTTGCTCGGCTGCCCCTTGGAATCATCAGTGTGGCCTTTGTACTCCGAATTTCTGATGGAGAATTCGAGGTAAGGGTTCATAAATGAAGGGGACACCCTCCTACAAATCCTCTCCCTTGTTATTCCTCAAATTTAGCTGCCAAATGCTCATTAAACCTTTGATTTTGTCTCAAAATTGACCAAAAATCTACATAAAGCACACATTATACTTTTTGGCAAAATGACTAACCCAATTCACTCTATTAGCATAAATATAATAAAAAGCATGCAATAAACTAATGAGAATGGTGGATTAAGTTGAATTAAGATGCAAAATGAGCCCATATAATTACCCATTTCTGGGGCTCATCATCACCCCCCTACTGAAGGTATTGCTCATCCTCTGAGCAACAAATCTATCTCTTCATCCTTTATGGCTCTGATGGATTTGATCACATCCCATGCTTCTAATGTGATATCCTCCTCTTTATCATGGAATCTTTCCTTTCTATCCACCTTCTCCCACTGTTGTCTTTCTTCTTCCCCTTTTTCCTCTTCGTTTGTCTTCTGTACTTCTGTTAGCTTTTCTTCCTCAAGCTCTGTTTTGGTTTCCTTCTCATCTTTTTCAATTTCTACATTCTCTGCTTTAGTCTTTTTCTTCTATGGTTTAGTCTTTTTCTTTTCTATTTTAGTCTTTTCCTTTTCTATTCTGGGTTTTCTTCTCTCTGCTCTGGTCTGTTTCTTCTCTGTCTTAGGTTCTTCCTTCTCATCTTCTTTTTGGATTTCCTCCTCTGTTTCATGTTCTTCTTTCTTTATTTTGGTCTTTTCCTCCTTTCTCCAAGGGACCCCAGGTGGAAGACCTGTGATTCTGCTGATAAATTCTGGTGTAAGCTCTAGGGTCAGACCCTTGAAGCTGACTGTAGCATGTGTTTAGTGGTTTCTGAAAATGCTCGGGTGAGGAAGGAGGCAATAATTTTCAAAACCAGAAACAGAGGGACAACTGAGTTTTGTTTTTCTTGACCAGAGAGAGAATTTTCCTATGTACTTCTTCTTCACAACATCAATTTGCAATTTTTCCATTTCTTCAAATTGTTTTTAACCTGAATTTGATTCTTGGAAAAAAAATCAATACTGTGACAAAACAGAGAATATATAACATAGTGTTTTTTCTTCAGAGAGTCGATAGACTTTCAAATTCGTTTTTTTTCACAGGCTAGTTTGTATGGCTGCATCCCCTTTTTTATAGAAGAATGTGAGGAAGAAAAAGACAGATTCTAAATGTAGAGAAGAAAATGGAGAGACTGTGTAGAACTCAGAAAAAAATACAGGCATACTTTTAAGCTTCACTTTCCTTTTTTCAACCCAATACTGTGCTTTTTAATCCACCACCTTATATAAATATATCATATGTAGAGCGGTTTCCTAATCCTACCTCTTTTCAAGCTTGAAATTGACATAAGATCTTGAATTTTTCTCTGCGGAGCTGCTCACTAGCCTTCTTGTAGAACTGTTACAGCTTCCTGTAGAATGTCGATATCATAAAATGACAGAGAATAATGGTTTTGAGGCTATGGAGGTGGTATAGAGCTTGTTTCAGCTGCAGGGTCGATGATAAAATGGAAACATAGGTGGTGAATGAGTTCGAGGTAGAGTACTTATGTTTTCTGTGAAATATTTTCGCTGATGTTGAGCTGGAAAAAATGTGCGTTGGCATTATTTGGACTGTTGGTCCCTACTGAAGTGCCATCATGAGACTTTATGCTTTCTGCCTGTAATCACTTCCCATTATCTGCGCTGGAGTTCAAAACATCTACCACTACCTGTTTTTTTTTATTTCCCGTGAGTTGACTAGACACATGCTCTGTATGATTTCCGGCTGAGCGCTATAGAACTGGACGAGGGTGGCCTGTTATCTAGCCACCGATCTTGTTTAATCACAACCATCTCACCGTCCATGTAGTTTTTAAATTACATTCATACAATAGAGGGACGGGTTTAGTCACTTACCTGGAAGTCGAATGTGTTTGCTGTGAGTTGTTGTGGCCTTTCCTTCTATTGCATGCGTTTGTTTCTATGGATGCATTCTTTTCTGGTTGCTGATATGTGGCTATGCTTTGTGCAGGTTCCTTTTTGGCTGGATTTGATCTTCAAAAGTCTGCTCCAACCTTCAGATTTGCACCCTCATGCTACTGATGCTAGATTTTTGTAGGACAGTGACTTGTTTTGTCCATAGCTCCCAAACGGTAGACTGGATTGACCTAAATTTTTTTGAGGATGTTTCCATCGTCATTATGCACCTCCCATAGAAAAATTGTGGTTAATGGATGCATGGATTTCGAGAAAATTTGAAAATGGCTGAAGGTGACAGAGGTCAATTTCTTGGAAGACATGCACTGGAATTGGCTGAAATTTCTTAGGCAGGTTACTATCACCCATATGCATCTCCCCGTGAAACAGGTTTTCAAATGGATGGACGGATATGGAGAAAATGCAAAAATGGTTGAAGGTGATGGAGGCTGATTTCTTGGAAACCCTGCACTAGAATTGGCTGAAATCGCTTGGGCATGTTTCCATCATCCCTATACAACTCCCCATGAAATAGTTTTTTAAATGGATGCGCGGTTTTCAAGTTAGGGAAAAAACAAATTTCTGCTCTATGTATTTTTTTATTAGAGTATTCTGCATCTTTTGCACAGTAAGAAAAAATGAGCTTGGGCTGTAATGCAGACTTGGAATTGATGGGAGAGAGGTTTGAAAATTTCACGGGGATTTATAAACCCTTTATGAAGCTTCCTTGTTCCCCAAATTGCTTTTGAAGTCTATTTCTATCTCTCTGTAATTTCTGCAAGAGCCTCTTGTGGAAAACACAGTTTTCAGAAAAGAAGCACAGTTGGATGGAAAGAATGTCAGAAAATGATGGAGAATGGTGAGGGAAGGCAGGATAGGTGCTGTTATTGGTTTCAGAGCTTTCTTGGCACCTGCTACTGCTTCCTGAAATCCTCCTGCAAACTTGTAGTACAACTGGAAATTCATTTTTTCCTTTTTTATTTTTTTCTTTTTTTTTTGAAAACAACTAGGGCTCCTCAAGGAGGTTTTCACCCTAACTACTTGCCCTGGGCACCTCCAAGGGAGGTTTTAACCAAGGGATCTTATTTTCTTTTTATTTTCTCTTCTTTCCAATCCATTGACCGCCTCATGGAGTTTTTCAATCAATGAGCCAATCTGCGGCGCCTCTGAGGAGGTTTTCACCTTAGCTTTTTATTTTTCATTTTTTTCATTTTTTTTCTCTTTTTTTTCTCTACCCTACCCTACTTGAAAAGAAAAATCATTCTCAAGTATAAAAATACTTCCAATGGAGCCATGTGCACATCGAGATGATAGACAAAATGATGTGGAGGCTTGAAATGCATGCTTTGACAGGTATCCAGATTTCAGATACCAAATGATTTGACTTTGAAGGGATTAAGCATAGTTGAGGAAGAGAGTGATGCTACACCTTAGTGATCGTCTAGAACCATATCTCAATATAGCTGTGATGTCCTTGGCCTTTTTGCTGATCTAGATCATTCTTCATATCTTCTTCTAGCATGACCTTTATATCTTCCTCTTTTTGCTGATTCTTCTCTTGAATACATGAAGGATTTGATGGTAGCCATGAGGGACCTCTCTCAATCTCTGATTCTGTTGTCTTTTCTTTATCAAGTGCAGCCAATGGTTCTTTCACCTTATATTTTACATCTTCTTTTGCTGGATGTGTTCCTTGAATGATATCAATATAATCTCTTCTTTGCAATACTCTTCCTGAGCTACGGTGAATATCATTGAGCTCAAGAGGAGTTGTTTGGAAGTGTTGTACCTCAGCTTTGCAATTAGGTTGAGCTACTTCGATGTGTGGGTTTGGAAATGGTGGTTCCCCACTATATACTTGTTGGGCCTGTCTGTTGTTCAGGTTCGGGTTCGGTTGAGTAGGTAATTGGGGTTGCCTTGGTGGAGTAGGAGGTAATGGTTGTGGTTGAGTAGGTGGTGGAGGCAAAGGAGCGAGAGGAGAGTTGTACTGGGGCCTACTGTTAGGCCCCTATACTACTAGTGTAACCCCTTATTGTTATTAGTATAACCCACTTATTATATTGATGTACCCATGTAGTGCCCATATTGTTACTATTGTGCCCCATAGAAGCCCACTATTGTTATTGTTGTGCCCTACAATATTATTGTTATGTAGGCTTTGATTGTATTGGGACCATTTAGACTCCTATATATAGAAAGGAGGTATTTTCATTTGTATCATCCAAGAATTGTTCATTTATGTAATGTAAAGGAGGTTGCCCCCTCGAAGAGGCTGAATTCTAAGGCGTGGATCTCTCTTTTCTATCTTTTTGTGAGCTGGTTTCATAACATTTGGTATCAGAGCTTTGGATTCTAGGGTTTCGCTGCTCCAAACAAGTCATCGTGGAATTTTCGCTATAACTTTTTTTCTGTGACGTTTCAGAAGTCGCAAAAAAAAACCCATTTGAGAAGAATTGACGCTGAACCTTGGGTACGAATTTCAGAGATTTTTACGTGACATTTTCGGATATATGATCTGAGGAAGTTGGTCATTTTGCAGACTCCTGAATTACACTCAAAACAGGTGACCTGGGGAGAATCGTCATAACTTTTTTTCTGAGCATCGGATTGAAATTTCGTAAGAAGGTGCAAAACGAGGACGGACTGTAGTTTCTGTTTATATATTTTTCAGAGTCAAAGGTTGAAACAGTGACACGTGGCACGTCATACAAGTTCACTCTACTGAACTAGTCTATAATCACGTCACTGCGGGAGATTGTGCATAACTCTTTCTTGGAGAATCCAATTTGGATCAGACTTGTGGCATTGGAAAGAGGACACAGAGGGATACTATAGGTCACAATTTCAGAACTTAAAGATCCGAAAGTACAGAGTTACAGTCGTTTCAAGGTAGAGCTCCTAAAATCAAGAAAAAGCAAGATGAGGAAGTTTGATGGCAAGGATCCGGTAAATTGGATACTTCAGATGGAGCAATATTTTGATATACATGGTGTACAATTGTTACAAAAGGTATGTATTGCATCTTCATATTTAGAACCAGATCAATTTTTATGGTACAAAGGGCTTTGTTCTCGTAAAAAACTTGTTACGTGGTCAATTTTCACGGAGGAAATGATAGCACATTATGAGGATACAAAGAGCAACACCTTCTTTAGAGAAACACCACAACAATTGGAAAGAGTAAAAGGGATTTGTGACATAATGGAAAGCAAAATTATGGAAACCAGGAAGCATACCCCTCACAACTATAAAGATGGAAGTGTTGTTTCTCCCAGCCTTCGACAACCTACAAGGGTTACACCACAACAATTGGAAGAAAAAAGAGAAAAAGGGCTTTGTTACAATTGTGATAGCAAATGCACTAAAGGTCATAGGTGTGCTGAGAAGAAATTATTTTACATAGAATATGAAGAGGAGGAAGAAAAGGATCAAGAAACATCAAAAGAAGAGGATATACGTCAGGACACCACCCCAGAGAAAGAAGAAATGAATCAGACCATATCTTGTAAAGCATTGGAAAGAATTACCACTCCTCAAACTCTCAAGATAGAAGGACATATCAAGAAGAAAAAGGTGCAAGAAGTGAAAGATCACATCGAGAAAGAAGAAATGAATCCAACCATATCTTGTAATTCAATGGATGAAATTACCACTCCTCAAACTATCAAGATAGAAGGACACATCAAGAAGAAAAATGTTCAAGAAGTGAAAGATCACATCGAGCATCAAGAAATGAATCCGACCATATCTTGTAAAGGACTGGAAGAAATTACCACTCCTCAAAAGATAGAAGGACATATCAAGAAGAAAAAGGTTCAAGCAGAGAAAGATCATATCGAGCATCAACAACAAGTTCTCCAACTTTTAAAGGATAACGCCGCTTCGGTGCAAAATCAAATGAAACAACGGGTAGATCAACATCGTAGTGAAAAATGTTTTGATGTAAGTGATTGGGTATTTTTACTGCTACATCTCAAGCAAGCTATTTATGAGAAGGAAATGTTGGCAATACTACATGCACTTAAAAAATGGCGACCTTACCGAATGGGAAGACGCTTCAAGGATGAGGATGTGGAAGCATTGTTTTGTGCTATTTATATTATCCAACCAAAGTGGATAAACGAAGCAACGGATGAATGGAAGAAGAACGAAGAAGTATGGCCACTTATTCAAAAGTTGCAAAAGATCCCAATTCAAGCAATATTGCCAGAAATTGAAGAGGAAGGAAAAATCATATTGGAACCTGGAGCAGTCACAGAAACAAGAACCCGACAGCTATGAAATCTATCAATTTCAGAGTATCTCATCAAGTGGAAGAACTTACCCGCTGAATATTCCACATGGGAGGACAAGAATTTTATATAGAAGCATCAAGAACTACTCAAGCGTTGAGGACAATGCTTTTTGAAGGAGAGGGGCATGTTAGGCCCCTATACTACTAGTGTAACCCCTTATTGTTATTAGTATAACCCACTTATTATATTGATGTACCCATGTAGTGCCCATATTGTTACTATTGTGCCCCATAGAAGCCCACTATTGTTATTGTTGTGCCCTACAATATTATTGTTATGTAGGCTTTGATTGTATTGGGACCATTTAGACTCCTATATATAGAAAGGAGGTATTTTCATTTGTATCATCCAAGAATTGTTCATTTATGTAATGTAAAGGAGGTTGCCCCCTCGAAGAGGCTGAATTCTAAGGCGTGGATCTCTCTTTTCTATCTTTTTGTGAGCTGGTTTCATAACACCTACACCCCTGATGAGGTGCACTCCACTAAGGTTGTGGCTGAGCATAAGGATGAAATGAATGAGCAACTGCAGGGGCCTGGTATTGAGGAGGATATGACCAAGGAGGGGGTGTGGACTAGGAAGGATGAGCAGGGGGATCCCAAGAAGGCATGGAAGTGGCTTGATTAGGGTTGTAATAGCTATGGGAGGTTCCTTGCATTCCCTACTTGTAAGGTTTGGGTCCATGTGGCCTCCTTTGTTTCATGAAATAGAGTGGTTCAGTGGTTCCCTCAGCCCCTTGATATATAGCTTTAAATCCAGGTAAGGAAGGGCACTGATTTGTAGGATAGTGTAATTCACAGACAAAACACACTTCTACAGAGTGTAATGGACATTTGTTCCTACGATGCTTTCTAGTGCACCAAGGACAAAAGATGGCCAAAGCCCTCTTTGCTTCCTCTTGTATTATTTTGATATGCATGGCAACCATCTACCTTATCTCACTCTTGAAATCTTCCAGTATATTTTCACATTCACCTCTAAGGGATGAGTTGGGGAAAAAGGTAGTTCTCCCAACATTTATGTTTTCAGCCATGGGCTCTAGAGGAATGTTTTCTTCTTCTTTTTCCCCTATAGGTTCTTCAAATATGTTTGGCTATTACCTAAGGGTGTTTCTTGATTGCAGCCACCGAAGAAGAGAGAAGGTTGGTTGTGTGAAGCAGTGGGGGTGTTGGGAAAACATTTTTCTGGATTAGCTCTACTCCTACGAGGCATGAAAGGAAGTCTTTTTGGTTGGTTTGTGTTTTTTTTTTTTTGCTCGTACCTGCAAAACTAAAATGGATTGAACAACAAATTGAAACTAATTGAAATGAACTTGCTGAAATGAGATTGTAGAATTGCAATGAAAGCAAGGAAATAACTAATCTACTTTGCCAGAATGGAAATTGTAGAATTGAAATGAAAGCAGGAAATGACTAATTTACGCTTGCTGGAATGGAAATTGCAAAATTTGAAATGAAAGTAGGAAATGTCAAATCTACGCTTGATGGAATGGAAATTGCAGAATTTGAAATGAAAGCAGGAAATATCTAATCTACGCTTGCTGGAATGAAAATTGTAGAATTTGAAATGAAAGCAGGGAATGTCTAATCTACGCTTGCTGAAATGAAATTACAGAATTGAAATGAAAGCAGGAAAGGTTTAATCTACTTTTGCAGAATTGAAATGAAAGAACTACTCTACTCTTGCTGAAATAAACTACTTAGCAGAATGTTGCAGTAGAAAATAGAAGAAAAACAGTAATCACAAATACTCTAACGCTTCCCCGGCAATGGGGCCAAAAAGAGTGATGAGCTCTAGTATTGCAGCAATAATGCTGTAACTCCTACGGCTCCCTTCTTTACTTTTATTAACACGGTAGTTTGTAACAAACTTGGAAGCGACGGTGTTGTATGCACAACTACTAGCTCTTACTACAGGCTATCACTTGATCAGCTGGCATAAGTTTGCTAGGAGCTTAAGCCAACTTCTATGAGTTCTCAGAAGAAGCTTTTAGCTGTGATGGAAGAAAGCTATCTCAAAGGAGGCTATTCTACTTGTAGAAAGAAGATGAAAGCAAAAAGGAAATGCAAACCCTAGTTTTACCAAATAACCCTACTTTTGCAAGGAAAAGAGATGAAACTACTAAAATGGATGCCATTGACTACTGGAAAGGTGAGATGCATGTACTTAAGCTACTTCTAAAGGAAAATGTGGAAGAACCATCTTTTTGTACTTTTGAGCAATTTTATGCAGAATTCTTATTCTTGTGTTTTAACTTATTTGACTGTGCAGAGGTTTGGTGGCGAAGGGAGATGGAGTGGGTTGTTGTAGATGATGAGTAAGATGTGGAGAGGACCTAAGGAGTCCCTAGCATCCTTTTGGAGATTTCCATTGTGATTGGGCTTTGAAAAATCACTCACATGAACTTCTATAGGAAGTTTGCAGGGGATCTAAAGGAAATTCTACAACAAGTTCTACAGGAACAGGTCGAAAGTGATTTTTGAAGGTTTGGAGGAGGAAAAATGGTGGGGAAAGGGAAAGGAAGGTTGGATGAGGGTGTTAGAGGGTCTAGGAATCTGTTAATGAAGATCACACATGAAGGAGATGGTTGGATTGGTTCAAAGGATAAGAAAGCAATTTTGCACAAAAACGTAGAAATTAGGGTTGTCTGGGAAAGTGTGGCGAATGAGTGGAGAAAAACTTGAGAAATGGACTAGAGTAGGTTGGGTGATGAAAGTATGATAAGCTGGAAGGTACTCGAGTGAGATGCACACCTACTTCTAAAAACTGATTCAAGGAGAATTAAAAAAACATAGTTTTACCTATTTTAACCTAATTCTGCCCTAAAAACTAGAAAAGTGTTGAACAGAACTTTATGGACAGGAAATGATGCAAGAAAGCCATGGAAATTGAACAAGAACAAATCCAATCATGTAAATACAACTAACATTTATTTCTCCAACTCGAAATCTCTCACTAGCAATTGCATTAGAAAGAAAAAACAGTGTTTTGGTGGCAGCAAGAGTGCCTTGGTCTCAATTCATGGTCCCACAGAGGGAGAAAGGAGATCAAGGCTTGCTTGGTAGCCTTTTTGTGAATCTTCTTCTATTATTGTAGAAAACTATCTAATCAATCCTGAAATTAGAACAACTACTCTAATAATCAAAAACAACCTAAGTAACAAAGCAAGATTTAATGTAAACAACAAAAATTACTTCATGAATGCAATAAAAACACATATAAATACAAGAAGGAGGTACTGGGCACTTGGGTTGGGCCCAACTCCAAGAGATACAGCCCCCTTAGAAAGATCAGTGCTGGTTCAAAGCTGGATTCATCTTCGTTGCTAAAAAAATAATGGTCATATCACAAATTGTCTACAGAAAGAGCTCAAAAATGCATTGAATGCAGAGCTGCACTAAAGTGTGAAAAATAAATTGTTCAATAGCTAAAATATAACTAAAATCTCACTAAAATACTGAGCACCTAAGCCATCCTATTTATACAACTAGGGACTCCCAATAGTCCTCCTAAAATTAAGGAACTCGGCTTCCTAGAACTGAAGATAACAATAGTCCTACTTGACTTGATCAACTGCCCCTTGGAATCATCAGTGTGGGCCTTTGTACTCTGAGTTTCTGATGGAGAATTTGAGGTAAGGGTTCATAAATGAAGGGGACACCCTCCTACAAATCCTCTCCCTTGTTATTCCTCGAATTTGGCTGCCAAATGCTCATTAAACCTTTGATTTTGTCTCAAAATTGACCAAAAATCTGCATAAAGCACACATTATAATTTTTGGAAAAATGACTAACCCAATTCACTCTATTAGCATAAATATAATAAAAAACATGCAATAAACTAATGAGAATGGTGGATTAAGTCGAACTAGGAGGCAGAATGAGCCCATATAATTACCCATTTCTGGGGTTCATCAAGAAGGTTGGTAGGAAACCCTCAGGAGAAGCGGCAGGTGAAGCTCTTGTATCACAATTCGAACTGCATTTCACCCTCATCACTTGCATGGTGACATCAGTGATGGGTAGTATGTGGTACCTAGATAGTGGAGCCTCATTCCATAGGACTGAAAACAAATATTTCTTTAGTGACTTGGAGGAGAAGGACATCCAGATGCACATCAAGATGGGAGATGATGGGAGATATAGTGTGATCAACATTGGTACTATTACCTTTCAAAGGGAGTCTAGTTCTCCTCTCACATTAAAATATGTCATGTATGTTTTGGATTTGATGAAGAATTTGGTTTTAGTTTCCATGTTGGAGGACCATGGCCATGGTGTGATATTTAGCAAGGGAAATGATTTTCGTCATCACATACCCTCAGGACATGTGAAGCGGATCAGGGTTTGGGTGTAGAAACATTACAAATTGGATGTAGAAGAACTACCTACTTTGAGCACAAAAGCAGAGAAGGTGCATAGCTAATACATTGGTGAGCTCTGGCATAGAATATTGGGTCACTTGCACGACGGAGCTTTGAAGATCATACAACAAATTTCTACAGAACTTCCCAAGGGTACACTAGAGCAGAGAGACACATGCAAAGGGTGTACATTGGGGAAGTACACCAAATCTTCCTTTCATGATAAAGATATTCAAGCACAAGCGATCCTTAATCAAGTTCACTGAGATATGTGTGGACCATTCTTGACAACATCCATGGCCAAGAACATGTATTATGTAATATTTGTTGATGATTTTCTCATGAGTGCTGGATTTTCTTCATGCAAAAGAAAGATTAGACATTTGCTGAATTTTGTGAATTTAAAGCACTTGTTGAGAAAGATACTGGCAATAAATTTAAGTCTGAAAGGAAGAACAGAATTGTTGTGGGAGCGGCACGAGCGATGTTACATGATTAAGGCCTACCATTGCATTTGTGGGTGGAAGCATGCATCTTAGTTATTTATTTGTATAACATAAGCCCTCATTGAATTTTATGATGGGTACACTAGAAGAAGCTTTTTCATGTAAGAAACTAGATGTGCACACTTCAGGATCTTTGGTTCATCAGTCTATTATCATGTTACCAAGGATGCATGGAAAATGATAGCGCCAATAGTTGAGTTATGCATATTTGTTGGGTACGTTGATACACCTCACAACTATTGGGTGTACCTACCATCCAACATGATGACAGTGGTTCGTAGAGATGTGAAGTTTGATGAAGAGAATAGCATGAGATGTTCCCTTGAGAGGGATCTTTAGTTACATGAAGATGAGGAGATTTTAGCTCCAAAGGAGGAACCTTAGGATGATGTTGAGAAGATACATGTACAAGAGAAAGGAGTGGAAGCACCCACTAATGCAGAGACTTCCTTAGATGGAAGGAAGCACACCAGAGAGGCCGAAAATTTGATGCATGATGCTAGAGAGAATGTGGGAGCACCCAAATCACAACGCATGTAGAGGAGGTCACCCGATTAGTACACTGGCTATATGTCTCCGATGAGCGAGAGTGTAGACGTTGAACCATCCTCATTCAAGGAAGCAGTGCAACAACCAATATGGGTTGATGCCTTGGTTGAAGAGTATGACTCCATTATCAGAAACAATTTTTGAGGAGTGGTCCGAAGACCAACAAATAAGTCAGTGGTGAGTTCTAGATTTCTTTACAGTGTAAAGCAAGTAGCAGATGGGAATGTGGAGAAACACAAGGCCATATTTGTGGCAAGAGGGTTGTCTTAGGTGGAGGGAATTGATTACAATGAGAGCTTTTCTCCATTATCAAGGTACTCTTCAATCAAATATATTCTAGCACTATCAACGCAAATGGGATGGAAGATACCTCAGATGGATGTGAAGACAACATTCCTCAATGATGTGATTGAGGAAGAGGTTTATATTGACCAACCAAAAGGATTTGAGACCTTCAACAAAGAGCTGCATTTGTGTATACTCAAGCAAGCGTCGTATGGACTAAAACAAGCACCTTGTTCTTGGTACACCAGGATTGATATTTATTTCACCGGGTTGGGCATCACCAAAAGTGAACCATATGTGAACCCTTACCATATTTTCATTGAAGATAAATTGTTGATTATAGTATTTTATGTCGATGATTTGATTCTAACACGTGATGAGAAGTTGATAAAATCTTGCAAAGGGGATCTTCAAGGATAATTTGAGATGAAGGACCTGAGGCTCATGCATTACTTTCTTGGTATGGAAGTATGGAAAGGAGATTAGAAAGGATATTAGGAAGTGTTTGTATCTAAGGGAAAGTATGCCAATGAGATACTGAATAAGTTCCACATGGAGAGTAATAAACCCATGGAGACTCCTCCAGTAGGTGATTGAAGGAAGGAGGATGCTACTTTAGGTGAAGTAGTGGAGGCTACAGTTTATAGACAGCTTGTGGGTACACTTATGTATTTGGTGAACACATGACAGAACATATGTTTTTCAGTTAACTAGCTTAGTTAAGCCATGGTTAAGCCAACCAAACTTCATTGGAAGGAAACTAAACATGTGTTGAGATACCTTAGAGGCATGACTTGGTTTGGTCTTTGGTACAGACAGACATAGGGAGTGAAGCTTCAAGGCTTCATAGATGCAGATTGGGCATGGATTCCATCCGATAGGAAGATCACATCAGGGGAAATCTTCATTATTGGGTCAACAACAATTTCTTGGTATAGTAGGAAGCAAAGGTTAGTTTCACTCAGTTCAACAGAAGCAGAGTACATGGTCACTAGTCAAGCAGCTTGTGAGGCTATTTGGATGAGGAAGATCTTTGTTGGGTTATTTTGTCAACATATAGAACCTACAGTCATTTACTGTGACAATCAGAGTTGTATCAAACTCTCTAAGAATCCACTTTTTCATGATTGGTCCTTTCATATTGACATCCAATATCACCATATACGATATTGTGTGCGGATGAGAATCATGTTGTTGGAATAAACTCCTATAGAGGAGCAGGATGCAGATATTTTGACAAAGGCATTATCAAGATACAAATTCGAGTTTCACAGAGGCAGGATCAAGATAGCAGATAATCCATTTCTTTTTGAGATGGAGTGTTGAAAATGCAATAAGAAAATCTTAATTCAATTTTGTTCTTGAATTAAATTAGGAATTAAATTGTAATTCCACATCTCATGACAACTTGTAATAGTTAACTAAGTTAATTTGACTTAGTTGGGTCAATTAATTCATGCTGGGAGTCTAACTAGAGTCATGTAGAGTGTCTCCTACTTTATGGGAGCCCTAGTTGAGTTTATTTTGAGTTTTAATTATTTAATTTAAGTTAAATGAGTTAAATTCAGTTAAACTAGTTCCAACTGCTGGAGAAATTAGTGGGAGAACTAGTAGTGGGGTGTAACCTATAGTAGTGAGGTGTAACCAACACTAATCAACTAGTAAACTAAATATTCACTCATACGTAACTCATGCATGTCAAATTAGAGAAATACGCGATTGAGATTGGAGTTTTAGGACAATGTACTATCAGTTTTATAATCATCTAAATTGTACAAGTGGTGCATGCAATCAGAGGAATGCCTATCAGGATTGTGCAATTCACAATTTAGGAATTTCCTAATTATATATGGGCTAATTCCCAAGGGAATAACACAGGGAAATAGGAGCTTGGAAGGCAGCAGAATTGGCTAAGTATTGTCTTGATCTTGTTTCGGAAGTAGTGAGATATATCGAGATAGGGCAGAGGTTGCTCGGGCTTGATCAAAGCATTGTAATCTTCTCATATTTTCTTATTAATACAATAGAAAAATAGCAGGGGTTTTTAGTTGTGGCTCCCCAAAAAAATCTTTTGTTATGTGTGGCTGAATTCTTTTTCTTCTTTTCTTCGTGATTTCAACGATCGTTTATTATTTCTACCGATGAGTAGAGTAGATTCAAGTCAATTGTATTAGCATATTACAATTTCTAATTTGAATATACAAGGAATTTCTACATGTTTTATTTCTATCCATATATATATATATATATATATATATATATATATATATATATATATATATATATATATATATATATATATATATATATCTATATATAACTATAACCAAAAAAGGAAATTAATCACATTCTTACTAAATTTGTCTAGATGATATATGACTAGAAAAAATTCCATCTCTTTTGCAATATTGATTTCACAAATGATCTTCTCATATCATCATAAATTTATGTCATACTTGAATATGGGAAAAAAAAAATTGTTTATTATCTCTTATCACTTTTATTTAATTTTTATAACATCTATATTCTTATGTTAAAACCCTTAAATCATGGCTTCCTCCTCAATATGTTTATTCTAAAAGAAAATTTAACTAAGGTTATATGTTACTCAAACCTAAATGAATATGATTTGACTTTATTATTTTATTCTCTCAAAACAAATATATATCTATATATATATATATATATATATATATATATATATATATAATTAATTTAAATATTCAAATGTATATGTATTTTTCAATTAAATTTATTTACTTCATTGTAAGTAAAAGAGTTATATAAGCAAGGTCAAATAATAAGAAAAATAATATTACAATTATTAAATATATATTACATATATTAGCTAATCATAAAAGTAATAAATGGAAAATGTGTAAAACCTCTTTTCGAAGCACAAGTTTTTATAAATATATATATACAAATAATCCAAAGTTATAGGCATGAAATATTAAAGGATAAGCTCAAATCTAATAACTAATATATATACAAGTTATCTTTGTAAAAGAGTTAATATTATCTATTTTAAAGTTATTTCACTTCTCTATATACACATTATATTGTAAAGTGCTAGTATGTATATATATGTATATATATATATATATATATATATATATATATATATATATATATATATATGAAACTTGATATATATAAGTTGTCAAATTTACTTTAAACATACATCACTCTTATTACCTCAAAACCAATCATAAAATTTCAATCATATTATTCAACTGATATGACCCATGAATACCACGAGTCAATACCATGGGTTCTCATAAACATCGAGCTCAAACTACCACTAGCTTCACCACCAAGTTAAGTTTATTTTAGTTCATTTTTTTTTTTAAAAAGAGGTATTTTTTAATTTTCTTTACTTTTAACCAAGTAAAAAAAAAATTTAAGAAAGAATTATTTTAATTTTAATTTTTGTATGATTTTATTTATTTTTATACTCATTTCCTGAATTTCCCTTCATTAAGCAACACCATCTCTATTTATAAATAAGGAGTGGAAACTATATTTCTTCTTATTATGTTTTTTTTTTTAAATTGCCATAATGGAAAAAAGAACATATCGATGTGATCAATATCATTTTGACTAATGAAATTAACAAATTATAGAGATATTCAATATCATCAGAACTCATAAAAATGTGATATTATGAATAGAAAAATGGCCATTTCCATAATATATGTAACATTTGGTTTTTTTTTTTAACACACGAATTTTCATTAGGGGAATTTTGAGGTCTAAAGTGGGCCTCCTAGGGAAACTATAAAATAATAGTGGAAATATTAAAATAAGATTAGATTATATCATCAAATTTTAGAGGGAAAAAAGAAAAAACTATTTTTTCAACTCTTATTTTCAACTTATCTCGCTATGGGTTTATTCAAATTTCGAGTGACAATACTCATTGGATGTAGAATTTCATTCCTCATCCAAGGAGTACCCATGTTGCATACTTTCAATGGACCTTGCTACCCTGTAATCACATTTTTCATGTATTTCTTATTTCATGTAGCAAGGTCTATCGAAAGTATGCAACATGGGTACTCCTTGGATGAAGAATTAAATTTTGCATCCAATGAGTACTCTCACCTGAAATTTGAGTAAAACCTTAGGGAGATAAGTTGAAAATATGAGTTGAAAAAGAAGTTTGATTATTTTACTGTTTTTTAATATTTTTACTTTTTTAATCCAAAAATGGTGAATCATCCTCCATGTTTGACATCATCATATTGAATATTATTGGTTCTTATAAATTTCAGTTTCATTGTACATTTTCCTTTGGAGGCCCATTTTAGACCTCAAAATTCCAATTAAAGATAGCAACTTTTTAAACAAAAAATATTTTCAAAACAATAATCATCACTTAATATATTATTTTCAATTTTCCTTTGATGTATCTCAAAATATATGTAACATTTGTTTTTTTTTTTTTTTTTTAATATAAAAATAGAGAAACTTCAAGTGAAGTTAAAATCCAAAAAGAAATAAAGACATCAATTTTCTCTATGCGCAAATCATGTGAACAATATCGGCAATTCATTTTCTTAGTTATATTTGCTAACAAAGAATTCATAATGTACTACTTGTTTCTTAACTAAACCTACATGTATGTCAAAGTTGTCACAATTTCTTTTCTTGTTATAGAGAATGTTCTTTACTTCAACTGTTGAATGTTGGTTTCTTAGATAGTAAATTAAAAATTTGAATTGTTTTAGAGAATATTATTGAATAGATTGTTCTTCACTAGTATGTTGTGATTCATTGACCATTTCAACAACAATCCACATCTTGTATGATTATTTGGAGGACAAAAGGTTCACCATGTATATTTTCCCTCAGGGTTCATAGAACACCACCTTATAAACATATTCCACAAATAAACCAAGAGTACTAACAAGAAATGAAGGTATTAATTGAAATATTTGATTATAATAAACAATGGTGTGTTTCTAATGAAATTGTTCTGTTCTAAAATTAGTAATTTTGGGTATCCCATTTTCCTTTTATTTCTGGATTGTATATAGTTTACTTTTCCCAATTTTCCAAAGAAAAATTGATGTCAAAATTTGGATCAACAAGGCCACACTTATTCGCTGAACATGGTATTGACATACAAATTTATGACAAAGGGTAGGGATCCAATTACTAAATAATTTTCTCTAGAGGGTTATCTCTTCAATATTACTCTTGCGACAAATATTTGGTCCAATTTTTGAATTGTACAACGTAAAAGAGGACCCAGTGAAATCACAACTCGATAGAAAATCAACAAATTATATAATCAAATTCCTATCTATAAAGCTCTGAGAATTCTCCATTTCTTATCAGTTTACTTCAAAAATGGTATTGGAAATTATTTATATGTCATCCTGATTTGCACAATCATGTCATCTCCTCTAGACTATGTTCTATTTGTGTGGGAGATAACATAGCATCATAAACAGAATCATCGTTTCCTGTCCAAATGTAGTTAGTGCATCAATGAGTAACATGATACTCACATCAACTATTTGATTAGGGTTGAAGAAAAATATAAATTATGGAGAACGACACGTACTGGTATGTTTCTACCATGGCTAACTCTAATATCCAAATTCAATTCCATGATTTCCATGGCTCATAGGTTTATTAGGAAAAAAAAACCACCCTTCCACAACAATGCCTTTAGGGGTGGGCATGATGCCAAACTGTAACACCTTCCTCCCACATCTACCCAAGTAACTGACCAAGTGGGGTAAACATGTGACGAGAAGTTACTATGATATGATTCAACCTCGTAATTCACTTTAAGGAAATAGAACCAATGGAAACATGCTATATAGACCTTCAACACCTGCAACAAGACTCCCATAAACCATCCAAACATCCCATGTAACCAACCCTTCGGTCCCACTGATATTTTGGACCATTAAACTCTCATATGCTCCCTTGATATGGGCATGCATGTTTCCAGGAGGCTTTGGATGCTCCCATAGCATGGGTATACTATTTTCCAGGAAATTTTCTGCCCAACGTTGTGCCTGCATCCCTGGGATTTGAGCTACATTTTAAGGCCCAGAGCCCAGGTCATTGCCCTGAACTAAATGAAATCTTCATAACAGAAACATAACAATGGAATAATGATACAAATTCAATCACTTGAACAAGGATTCGACTGGACCCCTACTAGCCATGATAACCATGTCTTCAAACATGTCACAAATATGTAATCTACAAGTTTAAACAACAAAAATGAGCATATGGGTTTCATAAACATCTGAGAATCGCTGAGAAGCATTGATACCTCAACATTTTAGCTACAATTTCATCCATTAGGACATAGGTACATTTTTCATTCATTTAAAAGTAAAAGCATGATGAGATCCATACATAGCCAGTCTCATAATACATATTAATAACCAGCAACATAAATACCAAGGAAATCCTAACTATATATTCCACATATAAACTAGTATAATACTCATGAAATTACAAGGATAAATAACCTCATATTAATGATGCAAAGGCAAACCATTTGTGGGACTTCCAAGAACTACCTGACCGTAGACATGGCTGAGCCAAATCTCTCTTCAGCCAGTCACCCCTTGTGCCATATTCTAATCATGAATGTGGGATCTCATAAAACACATCAATAAAAAATTGTAGGGCTTCCAGAGACCAAAAAACCTCAACCCATCAAACAAGTGATTCCACCTCATGGTCGTACATCACAAAACCATCACCAAATTTCTCTCTGCCCAAGCCTTTTAGGGCTCTAGAGCATTTGTTCCAACCAAGTCTCCAGGACTAGTAACTCAACCTAAAATCACTGATAGGCTCTAGATCATTTGACATCCAACCAAGGGTCTAGGACTAGTAACTCAACCCAACAAGGTATCAAGAGCATTTTTCCAACCAAGGCTCTGAGACTAATAACTTAACCCAATCCATTGCAGAGCTCTAGAGTGTTTGTCCAGCCAAGGCTCCAGGAACTAGTAACTCAACCCAAGCTAAAGGAAACATGAGAACCAAAAAGAAAAAAAAGAAATAAACCCACAACACCATGGCTATCCAAGAAATGGAAAGGCTAGGAAAATCCACTTTCAATCTAGGCAATCCTCCATGCCAGTGACATCTCATGACCAATAAACCACATGCATATTCCATGCATGCCAAAGCTAGCGAGGAAAAAATACATGCAACCTGGTACCTAAAAGAAAAACCCATTGTATTTGTTGATCCCAATGTCCTCTTGTGATTTCCTGCTCTTCCATTTCTTTCTTACTCCAAAACTCCATGTATGCCACACTCTCCAAGAGTGATCCAAGAAAACTCTAAATGTCCAAGAGTATGAGACAAAGAATAGTTAGAGAGCTCTAAAACTAAACTAACCGAAATCTGTGTACTGATCCTAAAAAGCCTTTTTATTAATGAGGTCTCTATTTTCTTATTTTTCCATTATTTTCCTTCATTTTCCTCCTCACATGCAACACGTGGCCTTTCACTTCCCTTTTCTCCTAATTTCTATTATTTTCATAAATAAATGTGCCAAAATGCCATTTTTCCTTTCCGAATCCTTTTCCATTACCTTTTCCAAATTCCTTAGTCATTAATCAATCACTAGTGATCCTCATCACTATGATTTTACCCAACATTTAGCCTGGAATAAGTGTCCCATGAACCGTGGTTATTATTTTTCCTTTATAAAATATTATTACATAGGATTTTCACCAGGGTTGTTACAGAACCCTCCCCCTTTGGGGAACACCATCCTCAAATGATATTTTCACCAAGGTTGTTACAGAACCCTCCTCCTTCAGGGAACACCATCCTCAATGTTCAACAACACCTACAACCAACAAGGCTGATGTAAGCAAAATCAAGATTTATAACTTAGCTTGTTGCAGTGTTTACAATGATCAACCTGCTAAGAAGAAAACCAACATGACAACATAATAAGTATAACATCATAATGAGATGACACCCATACTACTTATTGGAGCTTTATAACATAGCTCATGGAGGTATTTACATCCATATAGATATGTACATATACCAAGCATCACAAAAACATGTACCGAAAACATATACCAAAGAAATGTACCAAAACATGTGCTCAACCAACGATTAAGGAAGGATACATAGCACACATCTGATCTGCCATCTCCCATGTAGCTTCATCGGGCCCAAAGTGCTTCCATTTCACTTTAACCTATTCGATTGCTCAGTTCCAAAGCATGAGAATATTTCTTTGTAAAATGCACTGTGATTCTAGCTAAAATTCTCCTTATTACTCTAACTGCAATACAGACTAGCCAATCACCTAATCAACATATTTAACATACTTCTTAATAAATGACACATGGGAAAAATTATGGAATTTCATTGTCGAAGGGAGTGCAATTTCATAGGCTACTAGCCCAATCCTCTCAAGAATCTTGAAAAGTCCACAAAACCAAGGTTCCAGCTTGGCACATGATCCAATCTGCAAGGAGCACTTCTTCGAATTGATGCACAAATACACTTACTCCCTAGCTTGAAAATTTTTAAACAACCTATTCCAATTTCCATATCTCTTCCACCTATCTTGTGCTTCTTTCGAACTCTTCTTGATTACTTCCATTTCCCACTCCATGTATGCCAACATATCCGATCCAATCAACACATTGTTAACTAGATCACTCCAACCGATGGGACTATTACAACTCCACCCATATAATGCATCAAAAAGACTCATCCTTAATGAATCCTGGTACCCATTATTGTAAGCGAACTATACTAGTGGAAGACACTCGTCCCACTTCTGTTGTTGATGTGTCACATACATTCTCAACATGTCCTCCAATATCACATTGACCCTCTCTGTATGTCCATCTTTCTGCAGATGATAAGTTTTACTGAAGGCCAACACTTTTCCCAAACCTACAAATAACTCCTTCCAAAGCTTGGAAGTGAATGCCGCATCCCTGTTTGACACAATCTTCTTCAGAACTCCATGCAATCTAACCATGTCTCTAATGGATGCCTATGCCACATCGCTCGCTGAGAATGTAGACTTCACTGGAATGATGTGTGCTACCTTTGTCAACCTATCCAACACTACTATGATGGAATTGTTTTGTCTCACTGTCCTTGGAAAACCTGTGATAAAGTCCATGGAAATGACCTCCCATTTCCACTCTAAAATCCCAATCATCTATAGCATTCCACCTGGATGCTTACACTCTTCCTTCATTTGTTGACAATCTAAGCACCTAGCCACAAAATATACTATGTCTGTCTTCAAATATGGCCAATAATAGAATTTATTCACTCGTGTTAGTGTCCTTTGATAACCTGGGTGACCTTAATATGGTTTTGCATGAAGCACCCTCAAGATCACCATTTTGAGCTCATTGTTGTCTGGCACATATATCCTATCCATAAATCTAACCAATCCATTTGTCATGAGATGATAGTCCACATCCTATGCACTCGCATTTGTACCTTTACCTATACCACTATTTGTACCTTTACCTATACCACTATTTGTACCTGTACCTATACCACTACCTCTACATGTACTTGTACCACTGCCTGTACCTATACCTGTACCACTACATGCAGATATACCTGTACTCTGCTACAACCTATGCACAATCTCTATATATCTGACATCCTACTGACATATTGTAAGATCTTATCCTGTAAATATGTCCCCTAAGAGCTCATAGCTTCTATGTGATTTACCTATATCTGCTTGCTAAGAGCATCTACCACCCTGTTATCTTTACCTTTGAGAGATACCTAATCTCAAAATTGAACTCACTGATCGTGAACAACCACCGAATCAGCCTTCCATTCAGATTTGATTGGTCAAATAGATACCTCAACCCACTATGATTACTCATCAATACAAACCTCCTGCCAAGAATCTAGTGCATCCACATCTTCAATGCATGTATGATCACTAACAACTCAAAATCATGTGTCGGGTAGTTATTCTCATGTTCATTTAGTTTTTGTGACTCATAGCTGTTGACGGGAAAAGTGTCTACTCAGAGCGCCCCTATCCCACTAAGGTGTGACCGTACCCTAGAAACAAACAAGGAAAACTACTTTCGTATTCTTCTTTATGAACTGTAAATGAAGAAGAATAGGATGAATCAACCTGTGTCTTGCGCTAGTCCTTTGATCCAATCTCTCTCCTCTTTGACAGCTTCCAGCTACCTACTCCCTTACTTGCCCAGCTTCACCAAGTTCCTGCAAGATCACAGAAGAGGAAAACTATACAAAGACATGGATTCATATTCATAAATAGCTTAGGATCAGATTTAAGCTAAACATGCAAATATAACAAAACATCATTGATACACAAGCATGTAGGAGAAACTCAAATAGTTTTATTGATATAACAAGAAGGTCCAGGAGGAGTTACAACCGATGATTCCTGATCCAGCATCAACCCCCCAGCAAAGGAATCCCCTCTTCACCTCCAACAAAGCATAAATCACCCAATGCACTGATCTCTATCTCAAAACCAACAGCAATTCTCTGCAAAGTACAAAATTCCAGCCTCCGGATCTCTGGGATGAGGGATCCATATATAGATGTATGCAAAGAGGATGAGTCAGCTTATGATTTGACTTGTGGCTTCTCTCTGTCAATTCTTGCTTCCACTTGGAGACTGAGAGCCTCTTACTCATCCTTGGTCGAACTCAGTGAGGCAAGTGTCATTGGGGAAGATTCTGGAAGCTTCCATTGTCTGTCCACCTCGCGGAATGACACTGCCATTTGTCATTTCCCGCTCAGCGCACCCTGGTAGTGCATTTAGGTGCGTTGCAATGCACCTAGCTAGTGTACTGGGGTGCTATGCAACGCAGCTAGCTAGTGGAGCAGCTGAAATGATCCTGATTTGACTGATTCTAAGTAGTTTCTGGTGGAGAACTTCTGGGAGAAGCTGTAATTGGTTGACCTTGTTCCTCTAGGGGTAGGAACAACACTTTTAGGGACTTAGGATCCCTTGGTTTATGGACATTTCATGCTTAGAGCTGTAAGGCACAAAAATGTCTATAACAGTTGCCCCCTAAAGTATGAGGCCGTTTATCGGGTGAAATGCTTTATTAGGAGGATCTGAAGTTCTTTCAATGCTAGGAGGAGACCTGTAATAAGATACAATACAATACATTATCTTCATACTGTTTTCATGATCTAGCTGAGGTGGGCATTCCCATGCTCAGCTTTATAAATTCATTTTTATGTACACAGGACAAACAATCGTCTGATGGTAGACTGATGATTTTGATGAAGTCATCATCCTTTTGGTAGGATGATTATCTGTGCTGCAATGCTGTACATGTCAATGTCTTTATTTTTCCTGAATATATATCGCAGCCCGGATGGATGAAACTAGATCCGGGGTCTTCAATCTCGTCCGATCTTCACTCGAAGTACAAGTCGATCCATGTGAGAAATGTTTTGAAGTCGAACATGGAAAGACATCGCTTGATTACCAGTCGATGATGTAAATTGTTAACAAGCACGAGAGGAATCACCGATAATGATGATGACCCTCATGGTACTGCAGTACAATTCACGTGGTGTGAATAAAGGACTTGGCGTCGAACACCACGCAAAATCTTTCAGTCGAAGGTCATTGATGTATACATGTAGCCAGAAGTGAGAAACTTGCCATTGAGGCATGCAAGCTTCAAAGTACTGAATGGGGTGTTCCTAGATCAACTTCTTGGATAATGAGCTGATGTCGACAAGAAGCGATCCATCAAAGGAGGGCCTTGATGAATCCCACATCAATGACACAGAATGGAGCAAATGATTTTGATGGAGGTGAAAACGATGATGATATATGGTTCAGGATGGCGGTCATGAAGGAATGAAGTATAATGTATGGTAGTGGATGGGACATGGGTGACTTCTCTGGATGACTTATCTTGAACATGTCGGCGACACTTATGTGATGGATTGGTAGCATTTACCCCAAATGTGGATGGTATGGCATGACCATGGTGATGTGACCGGTGAATGAAACAACCCAACCTGACTCAGGCACGGAGTGGAAGTGTCATGTTCAAGAGAGACTTGCTACCAATAAAGATTCTTTGAGTTTCTTCCCAATTTTTCCCCAGTCATTGCTTACCAATACCTCTTTATTTTTGTCAAGCTTGAGGAGGATAACATATGCTTGTTCTATAATTTTCCCTTCGGGCAAACCCATCGCTAAGTTTTAACGAGCCTAGCGATAGTGAAACTCGTTCTCGTCTAAAGACAAGTTTGTCGCTATTAATCTTTTTAACGAGTTTAACGACAAAGATAACTCGGTCCTTTTCATTTTTAGAGAGTCTGAAAAGGTACGTAAAGGTAACTCTGAAATTCCTTTTTCGTCATCTAATCCCTTAAGTCCGAAAAAGTATAAAATAATACAGAAGGGATGAATTTTCGATAGTTTTAACGAGCCGAACAAAACAAGCGCTCGATCTTTTTGTGCAATAATCCCTCAGGTCCAAAAAGATTAAAATCTAGAGGAGGGATAGCACTTCCGGTCGCTTTAACGAGCTGGAAGGCCAAAACTCAGCAATCTTTTCATATTTTACGAGTCAGTTGAAAAGAGCTTATAGAAGACTTGTCTTTTGAGGAACGAGTGATAAAATGGGTAGCAGCTGATTCCAGGTAATGGTTGGAATTTTCCAATCACGACAGTGTCACAAGGATGGCTAGTGAAATCACTCTTCGCAGCTGTTCCTCAAAATGGGTAAACAATCAAATGGAGGTGAATGATCGGCCAATGGAAAAGTGGAGGTGACGGTGCAAACACGACCAAGGCTTTAATGGCTGAAATCTTCATTCACGGTGGTTATTTACCGGGGAATAGTTCATTTTTTAGTGAGCTTAAACGCGGGTGGAAACACTTGCTCATGTCTTATGTTTATTTTTTAACGAGCTTGAACTATGTGCTAAAACTGCTCAATTTATCCAGTCATATGATAAGAATGTCTCATATAAAATGTCAACTTTTAGATTTTTGCCCCACATCCCTTCTTTATGCAAGTTTGGTGACGACTAATCCTATGAGTTTAAAGGGTTAGAGGTCCTAAAAATTTTAAAAATAAATAGTCGCCCCTCGCTTGTACTCCAAAAGGTTTGCATGCCCCCAGGTATAAAATATGGTTTCAAGGTTACCCCTCAATTTGCAGACAAAACATTTGTTCTATCAGGAAAGGCCTACCTCTTACAGGTTACCCAAAGATTGTTCTATTCACAGTGCAAACAAAACACTTCTTCGGTGGTGTCTACCAAGATAAACAAGGGTGAGTGACTTAGTTCTGTCAACTCACATAACTTTGACAAGAGAATCTTGTTCCAGAATAACCCCTTTTCCACCGACGGACGGGGTACAAACTAGTCATATTCTCCCGCGGAAACCTACCCTATACCCGAAGTTTTCCTGCCGAAGCAGACCAGGACGCATGCTCCTTGGGTTTCAGTCATATCCCTCCGAATTACTCGCGCTCATCGGGAGGACGGACTGGAGATTGAGACATTTCTTGCGTGAAGAGACCATTCAGGGATGGTATATGACTATTTGCTATGCGTGATCTGGGAAATGAAAGCTGGTCCACGACCTTGACCACTCTTCCTTCGTGCAGAAAACACATTACTCTAAAGAGTGAGGAGACGATGGCTCCCATGCAATAAATATAGTCTCGTCCAAGGAGTAGGTTATAATCCAAGGGTCCTTGAACTACCATTACGTTCATTTGAACTATCTTCCCTCTCAATGTTATGGGCACATTGGGAAGGATCCCTAAAGGTCGACTGGTTCCTTTATCAAAGCCTGTCAGATTTCTCATCTCAGGCAACAGCGATGGCGAACCAAGCGCTTTCCAAGCAATAGAGGAAAGGATACTCACAGAAGCCCCCTCATCTATGATGGTACCAGCCATGACCATTCTATATATTTGAACGATGATTCAGAATGGTATGCCTGCTGGTAAACGGGCTCTGACTAGTTGATTCCAGTCGAAGGAGACAACTAGGTTGCTTGGAGGTGGTACCGAGTAGACGGCCGGGTATGGCTCTGACGAACTTCCCTCCTGCGGTAAGGGAATGGGTGGATTGCCCCCATGTTCGTCGGAGTTTGTGTTGATGAAGAGAATTTGGACGGTTTCATCTTTGTTCTCTTCAGTGACTGTATCATTTGAAGATAAAACCTCTGAAGGCAAGACTGGGTCAACTATCGTCTCGACCTTTTGACTTTCGTCTGGTATGGATTCAGATGATTTATCTTCGATGATAGGCACTTCAACCAACCATTTGAGCGGGCCAGCTGGATTCTCAACTAGCGACAGACTTGGCAAGAGTTTTTTATATCCAGGAGGAAGTCGTAACGGTGAAACCGGACGATCATCCAAAACTCTTTTCGCTTCGTCTAAGAAGGGACAACAGTGGACGGCATGATTGCCTTCGCATAGTTTACAGGGAAATCTAGCTTTCCCATTTTGTCCTGGGGCTTCATTTTCGCTAGTTGACGGTGTGCTTTCAACATGATCATCAGAGGTTGATGACACCGGATTGTGCAAACGAGGAGACCAGTCCCTTAGTATCCGAGGGATGCAAGGATAATCTCTGTGAAAGTGGTCTCCTCTGCAAATGACACATGGCGATTTAGGCCTGGTCGGTGCAGTGTGTGGATTTTCGTTAGACGACACTCGTTTTCCCCCATTCGCCTTTGGCTTCTTCTTCTTCTTCTCCTTCTTCTCCTTAGGAACTTGACTTTTGGCTTTGCCAGCTCCATCAAGCGAAGAGGAAGGGGGAGAGGAAGAATTAGAGGAAGTAGAAGGTTGGTGGGCAACTCTGGACTCGTCTGGTTGCTGATTCGATTGTTCAGGAATAGTGGTGTTCTGAACGACATTGGTTGAGAAGAGCCAGACTGGCAAGCCAATTGTCAGTCCTGGAAGTGACAATGTGGCCATATGGGGTGTACCAACATCTTCCCACGAGGAGAAGGGACTAGGATTTCCACCAAGGGGAATTCCTTGGTTGGTAGACTCCATTTTCTCAACCTAAGATCAACGTAGGAAAAGGGTATGAATATTCCGTTTAAAATAAATTTTACGACGCTTGGACAGAACTTGTTTTTTCAGTTTTAAAGAGTTGAGAAAAAACAAAAGATGACTCTAGTCTCCTTCGATTTTTAATGAGCCTGAAGTGACAAGTGCTCAGATGGACCTTTTCCGTTAAGGAGTCTGAAAAGGAACGAAAGGGACTACTCTGGAGATCTAGGTAGAGGTAGTACAAAACCAATCGCAAAACTGCAGAATAATTTTTACGGTACGGCAGTCAATCTTCCCGAATGCTGTGTTCGGTGCATTGCGATCAGTAGGGCGGCCGACACGGCTTCCTATGGATAAAAGGTTTTAAGCCTATAGGGGTCTCCCAATATATACTCGACGGTACGTGGGAGAACAAGTCCGTACTGGCACTTATCATCTCAAAGTGGAGGAATCACCCAACCATCAGTGAGGACAACAGTTACCAGGCTTTACGACGCCGGAATACGTCTCTAGCCTAGACCTCTAAATGTTGTGCGTTAAGTTCCAAAGCGTTGTTAGATTCATTCAGTTTATTTTAAGTTGATCTTTCTTAGAAGTTTGCCTTTTGGGATCACCACGAGATGTAGATGTAATTCCTAAAATGCAATCTAAAGATGATAAGCAAGCTTTTATCTCTTTTTAGCAATGAAAATCCTAGCTACAAGGGGAAAAGAAAGACACAATCTTTTCTCAAAGAGCAAAGAGCACACTGTAGATGCACTTTTCCTAAATCAAGCCAAACAGACTATCAATATGCAAATGCACATATGCATGTATTTGTTTTCACTTTCTTAATATTGATGCCTAAAAAGAAAGTTGATGTACAAATCTAAATTTGCTTTCAAGTGAAAAACACAAACAAGCTTCTTTTCGAAATCAAAAGGTAGGGAAGATTACGACACTTTATGATTTTGAAATAAACACTCGTTTCGACACTAGAAAGTGACAAATTCAAACCAAAGGAAAAAGTAAAAGCATAATCGACTGTCAATAGCAAATAAACTTTCTCCTAAGATCAAAATCGATACTTACAACAGATCTAAATCCAAGGATGACAGTATGACTATTCTACTTTTTCAATGGAAAACTGTAAATGATGTAACAAACACACAAAGAACATCTACAGTCTTTTTGTACAAAGGAGGCGGAATTAAGGCAAAGAAAAGGGGTTTTTAAACAGACACACACTGATCACAGGCTGCAAAATCAGAGACAAAACTGAAAAAATGAAGCAAAGAACCTCAGCTGCACAGGGCTAGGCTGATCAGTGCACCTGTTACACAGAGAAACTGAATTGCAGCGCAGGTAGCCCTCTCGGGAACTACGTTGAAATGCAGAGTCTCTTCACAGTGCCTGCGTTGGGGCAGAAACGAGACTTCTATCCGGGTTCTGGGTCACGGTTTGCAGTTTAATCTATGGATTTTGGCCGAGTAAAAGCAATCAGTAATGCACAATCAGAGGGTGGATTTAAAGGAGGCCTAAGAGCTATCACAAAGGGTAATCAGATCATTTGTGAATCAGCTATTCAAATCATAAACAAATCCAGCGAATGGATTGAAGTAGTAGGTGTCTACTTTGCATTTGATAATAGCGAATGCAGTTCGATTGCTACTTTTGTGTTTATGAAACAAACAACAAGGAAAACACAAACAAACTAACTAGACACGTTCCCCAGCAGAGTCGCCATTTTGTTGACGGGAAAAGTGTCTACTCAGAACGCCCCTATCCCACTAAGGTGTGACAGTACCCTAGAAACAAACAAGGAAAACTACTTTCGTATTCTTCTTTATGAACTGTAAATGAAGAGGAATAGGATGAACCAACCTGTGTCTTGCGCTAGTCCTTTGATCCAATCTCTCTCCTCTTTGACAACTTCCAGCTACCTGCTCCCTTACTTGCCCAGCTTCACCAAGTTCCTGCAAGATCATAGAAGAGGAAAACTATACAAAGACATGGATTCATATTCATAAATAGCTTAGGATCAGATTTAAGCTAAACATGCAAATATAACAAAACATCATTGATACACAAGCATGTAGGAGAAACTAAAATAGTTTTATTGATATAACAAGAAGGTCCAGGAGGAGTTACAACCGATGATTCTTGATCCAGCATCAACCCCCCAGCAAAGGAATCCCCTCTTCACCTCCAACAAAGCATAAATCACCCAATGCACTGATCTCTATCTCAAAAACCAACAACAATTCTCTGCAAAGTACAAAATTCCAGCCTCCGGATCTCTGGGATGAGGGATCCATATATAGATGTATGCAAAGAGGATGAGTCAGCTTATGATTTGACTTGTCACTTCTCTCTGTCAGTTCTTGCTTCCACTTGGAGACTGAGAGCCTCTTACTCATCCTTGGTCGAACTCAGTGAGGCAAGTGTCATTGGGGAAGATTCTGGAAGCTTCCATTGTCTATCCACCTCGCGGAATGACACTGCCATTTGTCATTTCCCACTCAGCGCACCCTGGTAGTGCATTTAGGTGCGTTGCAACGCACCTAGCTAGTGTACTGGGGTGCTATGAAACGCAGCTAGCTAGTGGAGCAGCTGAAATGATCCTGATTTGACTGATTCTGAGCAGTTTCTGGTGGAGAACTTCTGGGAGAAGTTGTAATTGGTTGACCTTGTTCCTCTATGGGTAGGAAGAACACTTTTAGGGACTTAGGATCCCTTAGTTTATGGACATTTCATGCTTAGAGCTGTAAGGCACAAAAATGTCTATAACAATAGCGTACCACTTATCCACCCTACATAAGGACTCCACCAATTCCTCTCTTGCAAACATCTGTAGATACTACAAACTCTTTGCCCATATCTTCAATCTTTAACACTAGTGCATGTGTCAACAACTACTTGAGCTCCTCAAAACTAGCCACATACTCCTCTATCCATTCAAACATTTTACCTTTCCTCTTTAATTATCTAATAGGATAAAAAATCTGTGAGAAGTTCTTTATGAACCTCCTGTAATAGCCTTCTAAACCCATGAAATATCTCACCTCATTCACATTCCTAGAAACTTCCCACTCCATGATAGCTCTTACCTTTTCTGGATCCACTAATATGCTCCCCTTGGAGGCAAGATGCCCCAAGTACCTTAGTCTGGAATAAATTGAACTTGTTGAGCTTAGCATACAATTGATGCTCTCTCAACAACCTCAACACTACTCCTAAATGCTCGGTATGTTCTTCTTCATTTTTAGAATATACTAATATATCATCAATGAACACAATAAAAAACTTGTCCAAGTACGGATGCAACACACTATTCATCAAGAACATAAAGGTAGTTGGAGCATTAGTTAAACCAAATGGAACTACAACAAACTCATAATTCCCATACCTAGTCTAAAAATATGTCTTTTAGATTTCCTCTTCTTTAATGTGTACCTGATGATATCCAGATCTCAGATCAATCTTTGAGAACATTTTTTCTCCCTTCAACTAATCAAACAAGTCATCAATCCTAAAAAACAAATACCTGTTCTTGATGGTCACTTTGTTCAACTACTTGTAGTCAATGCATAGCCTGAGAGTACCATATTTCTTCTTCACAAACAGTACCAGTGCACCCCATGGTGATACACTTGGCCTAATGTATCCCTTGTCCAACATTTCATTCAACTGCAGCTTCAACTCTACCAACTCAGGTGTACCCATCCTATAAGCTTCCTTTGATATTGAAGTTTCTCCTGGCACCAATTCAATAGAAAAGTCTACTTCCATGTGAGGTAGAAACTCTGAAATAACTGCAAGAAATACATCCTCAAACTGTTGTAGAATTGGGTACCTTCTCAAAACATCTTCATCCTCAAATTCCTTATCTTTGTCACTAGAAATATGCGCAACAAATAATAGACACCCTTTTCTGCGACTGCAATTTTCCTGCATGGTTGTCACCATTCTAACTGATGTTGATTTCTTCTTACCCTACACGACTCTTTGTTCCCCATTACCATCCAAGCACTCAATGGCTTTGTCATAAAAATCCAGCTTGGTCCTATGAAGATACAACCAATCCATGCCCATAAACATATTGTATGATCCCAACAGTAATACATTCAAATGTATTGTGGTAGGCATACCATGCAAATCTAATGCAGAAGCTCTTACCTGATGATGAACTCGCTTCTTTGTACTTGTAGCCAACTACACTAACCAAGATTTTTCATGGATTTCTTTATTCAAACCACACTTATCCACTGGGTTAGGATTAACATAACTATAATTAGATCCAGGGTCAATCAAAATAGAAACAACTTGATCACAAATCTTACCATCCATCTCAATGATAGATGCCTAGTGGTCTATCTATCTATTATCCAATGCTGCATAGATCCTAGGGATACTCTACCCAACATATACCACTGTATGTGCCTCTTGAGCACTATGGATATGTAGTCTACCAACTTGATGTTGTGGACAATCTCTCTTGTGATGATCTCCTCCACAAGTCCAACATCGCACAGGCTCCTTATTATGTTCGTCAGATTGAAGTCCCTTTCATCTATCATATGCATTGAATGGTGTTTCACTCTCTTTATTACTTGTACCCTGAGGTTGTGCTTTCTTATTCTCCCATTTTCATTTATTCTTATCATTACCCTCCAATTCAGCTTAGTCTTGGATCTACATTTTGATATTCGTAGAAATTATTTAGCTTTCTGATAGCCTCCTCCAATGATCTAGGCTCATCGATCTCAATCATGTCTTTGAATGAAATTGGTAATCCACTAATGAATCTTAGAATCTCGGCCTTCTCCTCCTTGAGGTAAGTAACATACCTCATTAGCTCCAAGAATCTACTACTGTACTTCTCATTTGTCATTGTTCCCATCGTTAGCTCATAGAATTATTTTTCCCTATCATCAAAGTATCTCTATTATAGGTACTTCTTCTTGAATAATCACTGAAACTCATTCCAAGTCAAGTCCTCCTCGTGAATACCTATGATATTATTCACATCTTCCCACCAACTATGTTCTTTACCTTTAACACTCGATGTAGCTATTCTGGCTTTCATGTTCTATGAATAATCATGCAACCTAAATAACTTCCTCATACTAAGAAACCATGCCTCTGCATCCTATGATTCCTTCATCTCTCCATCAAATGTAGGTGGCTTTTCTTTCTTAAACCCATTTAGAAAATATCCCCTATCACTCTTCATACAAGGATGATAATGATGACGATCGTAGTGCATATCTGAACCAAAACTAGAATAGTATTTGTGTCCATCGCCTCTCCTATCTAGATTATCCAACAACCTTCCATCTCTCACTGTGTCATCTCTATCCAACCTATGACTACCATGGGACCTATTGCCATATGCCCCATTAGTTCTTTCCTCCTACTCATGTTTTATCAAAAGTGGTCCCTGTCACTGAAATTCTGACAAACTCTAAAGTATCACTGCATTTACCTCTGCATGTTTCTCATGTTCCTATATGATTTTTTCATTTTCTACCTTATAACTCCTTATTTCTTCTTTTAAGCTTATCAATGTGTCTACCAAATCAAAAGAGTACCCAACACCATTTTGCTCATCTGATCCATAGGGAGAGTATCAAGAACTGTAGCCTACCATCTTGCTAGTAATCTTTGATATTCTTCTTGTAGGGTGTATCATGTTAGCTACACCAAATCAAAATAAAACAATGTACCTTAGCATAATTTGGGGGGGATAATCTTGTCTACATGATAGAAAAATCAACATAATACATTTATAACATAGTCAAGACAACATATAGAAATATAACGCATAAGCATATAACCATATAATTGTCATTCTAGCTAGATTCTAGTCATTAGTGCATGACCTTATCAACAACACATACCATGACCTCATGCATGAAAACAAGCACCACATCATTATACACTTGACCACATGTGAATACCAACATGCATAAACAATGCATAATCAACCATACACTCATGACGACACACTCCACAACAACACTATCAATTTCCCATGGTGAAATCACTACAACAATGACCCATACCATACAAATGCAACAAACACATGGTCTTACAACAATAAAAACACATATGAAATCGACATGAATGTATGACCAACACATAGCCCATCCAATCTGAGGGGTGATCCATGCTCTAATACCACTCTATAACACCCTCCTCCCACATCTACCCAAGCGACCAACCAACTGGGGTAAACATGTGATGAGAAGTTACTATGATATGATTCTATCTCCTAACTTACCTTAAGGAAGTGGAATGAATGGAAACACACCTTACATACCTTCCATATAAGCAACAAGACTCCCAGAAACCATCCCAACCTCTCAAGTAACCCGCCACTGGGTCCCATTGAGATTTTAGAAAATTAAACTCCTATAAAATCCCTTGATATGGGCATGCATGCGTCGAGGAGGCTTTGGATGTTCCCACAGCATGGGTATGCTAGAGTTGAAGTTCTTTTCTGCCAGTGTTGTGCCTGCATACCCAAGATTTGAGCCACTTTTTCAGGCCCAAAACCTAGGTCATTTCCTAGAACTAAAGGATACCTTCATAACAAGGAGATAACAATGGAATAATGATACAAATTAAATCACTTGAACAAGAAATTGACTAGACCCCCACTAGAGATGACAGGTATTTCTTCAAACATGTCACAAATATGTAGTCTACAGGTTTAAACAATAGATATGAGCATACAGGTCTCATATTCATCTGATAATCATTGAGAATCATTGATTCCTCAACACATTAGCTACAATTTCATCCATTAGGCCATAGATACATTTCTCATTCATTTAGCATTAAAAACATGATGATATTCATACATAGCCAGTGTCAAAATATATATTCATAACCAACATAATAGCAACAAAAATACCAAGGAAATCATAACCATATAATCCACATATAAACCAGTATAATACTCATGAAATAACAAGGATAAATAACCTCATATTAATGATGTAAAGGTCAATCAGTTGTGGAACTTCCATGAACCACCGGACCGTAGGCATGGTTGAGCCAAATCGCATGAATGTGGGATCTCATAAAACACATCAATTAAAACCATACAAGACTTCCATAGGCCAAACCACCTCAACCCATCAAACAAGTGATTCCACCTCATGGCCGTACATCATAAAACCATCACCAGATTTCTCTCTACCCAATCCTTTTAGGGCTCTAGAGCATTTGTTCCAACCAAGGCTCCAAGAATAGTAACTCAACCCACTATTTCTTTCAAGCTCTAGATTGTTTGTTAAACCAAGGCTCCAGGACTAGTAACTCAACCCACCAAGGGCTCCAGAGTGTTTGTCCAACTAAGCCTCCAGGGCTAGTAAATTAACCCAAGTTGTTACAGGTCTCCTAAGTATTTATCCAACCAAGGGTCCAGGGACTAGTAACTCAACCCAAGCTAAAGGAAACATGAGAACCAAGCAGAAAAACAAATATATAAACCCACAACACTATGGCTATCCAAGAAATAGAAACACTACGAAAATCTACTGGCAATCCAGATAATCCTCCATGCTAGTGATAACTCATGACTAATAAACCACATGCATGTTCCATGCATGCCAAAACTAGCGAGGAAAACATACATGCAACTTGGTACCTAAAAGGAAAACATGTTTTAGCTATTGATCCTGACGTCCTCTTATTCTTTCCTGCTCTTCCTTTGCCTTCTTTCTCCTAAACTCCAAGTATGCCACACTCTCCAAGAGTGCTTTAAGAAAAATCTCAGTGTCCAAGAGTATGGGAGAGAGAATAGAGAGAGAGCTCCAAAACTAAACCAACCAAAGTCTATGTACTGATCATCAAAAGCCTTTTTATTAATGAGGCCTCTATTTTCTTCGTTTTCCATTATTTTCCTTCATTTTCCTCCTCACATGCAACTTGTGACCTTTCACCTCTCTTCTCTCCTAATTTCCATTATTTTCGTAAATAAATGCGTCAAAATGCCATTTTGCCTTTCCAAAGCCTTTTATGTTTCCTTTGTCAATTTCCTTAGCCATTAATCAATCACTAGTCATAAGGAATCACTAGTGATAATTGATCACCAATGATCCCCATCACTATGCTTTGCCCAACATTCATCTTGGAATAAGTGTCCCATCAACCGTGGCTATTCTTTTGCCTCTAATAACTTTTATCAAATGTAATTTTCACCAAGGCTATTACACAAGGAGTATTCCTCCAGGTTTTCTCCTGACCAATCTAATGTAATGTTCTATAATCCTCAACACAAGTACAATAGAACCATAATGAATTCCAATCATGTGTCTAGTCCTCCTGAAAGCACATAGTTATGACATTGTCACCAGTGTTTCTTGTCTCTATAGATTATGATTTTTCTTTTTTAATGTGTTTTATTATTATTATTATTTTTCTTTTACACTCAAGAGTCTCTAATTTTGTTATTTTTTAGTTTTTTACTTCTCTAAATGATTTTATTTTAGTAGGTAGGTTTGAAGGTCTAGATTTTGAATATGGATTCAGATACCATAGGTGAGGCCCTAACCTAGTTCTTCTATCTAAACCAAAATTATCATTTAAATTTAATTACAATAAGAAGAAAATATAGCACGTCTATAACTCTACATTTACTTCATAAAAACATACAAGTAAAATTTGATCAACAACATATTAAACATGTAATACATTTCTTTTGCAAAAAAAATCATAATTAAAACAACAAATGGAAGAATACATGTTCCTGTAGCTTGGTTGGGGTGCTCTTGACTCTACTAGGACGCTCCTCCTGGCTACTCGATTGATTTTTTCTCCCAACCAACTAGGAATGAATTCATAATATAGGGAACCTCCAGAGGTTCCCTAGCCCTCCAAGCCCAAGTCCAACCAATTGTAGTGTGTCTAAGATAAAACCAACACTCTCCAATATATCCAATTTTTATTTCTCTCATTTTTCTCTCCATTCTCTTCCTTCTCTTTCTCCACATTCCTCCCCAAAATAAAATCCTCCAATGCTAAAAAAAACAAGGATATCCCCGACTCCTCTCATCCTCCTTCCCTTTTATGTTTCTTCCTCTCATCCACCTCAACCACCTATCATTATAATCATGACTACCTCCTCATCCTTTTATTTTAATATCCTTGAATTTACTTACCATATCTTATCCGGAGTAGACTTGAGAAGACATCTTGGGAATAGAATATGGATATTTAATTTAGAAATAAATTTGAGAAGATCATATCTTATCCAAAAGTAGATTTGAGAAGACACATTGGCAATAGAAATATGGATATTTAATTTAGAAATAAATTGGATAAGACCATATGTTATCCAAAAGTAGATTTGAGAAGACATATTTGGAATAGAAATATGGATATTTAATTTCCAAATAAATTGGAGAAGACCATATCTTATCCAAAAGTAGATTTGAGAAGACACCTTGGGAACAAAAATATGGATATTTAATTTAGAAACACATTGGAGAAGACCATATCTTATCCAAAATTAGATTTGAGAATACACATTGGGAATAGATTAATAGAAAATAATAAAAGTCATATTAGTAAAATAAAATTACAGATTCACAAGTGTAGGTTTATGCCAATATTACTTAATAATTATAAGTCAATATTTGCGGGTTAGTTAAACACTGAGCCTAATAGGATCAAGTAGGGAATTACACCTATCCTATTACAACATTGTAGATGAAAGGAAAGAAATTTGAATGGACAAAGGAATGTGCAAATAGTTTTCAGTAGTTGAAACAGTTTCTTACGAATGCTTCAGTTCTAAAGATTACATATAAAGATAAAGAGTTTGTGGTGTGCACAGATGCTTGCAAGAGAGGACTTGGTGGAGTCTTGATGCAGGAGGGAGATGTGGTGTGCTTTGAGTCGAGGAAAATACATGAACACGAAAAAAACTATGTGACTCATGATCTTGGATTTGAAGCTATTATTCAAGCCTTGAAGATGTGGAGGCATTATCTTCTTGGTTGTAGGTTTATTTTTATGAGTAGCCATATTGAAATGAGGTATTTATTTGACCAAACTAATTTGAATGCTAGGAAATATAGATGGTTGGATACCCTTAGTGAGTTTTACTTTGAGATTGAATACATTAAGGGAAAGAAGAACAGTGTTTCAAATGCTCTCAGTAGGAGAGTGTAGGTAAACCATGTTGTGCCTATGGACTCTTATGGGGAATATTTTCCAGAGCGAGTCTTGCAAGGAGGGAAACATGATGACAGGTATCAACAGCTTAATAATAGGTTACAATAGGGTACAGGTGAATAGGATGCGGATTATTACCTCATGACATATGGCTTGGTGATATTTAGGGATAGGATATATGTACCAGATGAAAGTGATATCAATAAGCTTATCTTGAGGGAGTTTCATATCAAGCCACATTCAGGTCAGCCGAGGTATCATAAGACATTGGTAGTTGTGAAGAAGTTCTACTATTGGCCATATTTAAAGAAGGAAGTGGCACTGTTTGTTGCTAGATGTTTGGACTGTCAGCAGGTTAGTCTGTTATATCCTATTATAATTCTAGAGTGGAAATGGGAGATCATTTCCATGGATTTCATTACAGTATTTCTAAGGACATTCAAGTGAAATGGATTATTCATGGTTGTGGTTGATAGGTTGAGCATGGTAACTCACTTCTTTCTAGTGAAGACTACTAATTTAACCAATGAGGTAGTTGAGGTCCTCATTAGGGAGATAGTGAGATTTCATGGTATTTGTAAGAAGATCATATCAAATAGAGATGTGAAGTTCACTTCCAAGGTTTAAAAGGAGTTGATTTCATGTTTGGGTATAAATTTGGCCTTCGGTAATCCTTATCATATGTAAATGGATGGACATACATAGAGGGTCAACAAAATACTATAGGGTATGTTGAGGATGTATGTCATGCATCAACAGAGGAGGTGGGAGGAGTATATTCCACTAGTGGAGTTTTCTTACAATAATGATTATCAGGAGTCACTGAGGATGAGATAGTTTGAGGCACTCTATAGGAAGAGTTGTAATATTCCCATTAGTTGGAGTGATCTAGTGAACAAGGTAATTATTTTACTAGATATGTTGGCAGAGATCGAATAAGAAATGTAGGTTATCAAGAAGAATATAAATGAAACATGGGATATACATAAGAGTTATGAAAATTAGCACAAGGCAATTAAGGAGTTTCAAGTAGGGGAGCATGTGTACTTACACATCAATCCAAGAAGAGCCCCTTAAGGATTGGATCATGTGCCAAGTTGGCACTGTGATATTGTGGTCATTTCGAGATCCTTGAGAGGATTGGACCAATGGCTCACAACTTGTACTGACTCTAACAATGAAAGTCCATGATCTTTTTTTTCTAATTACTTAAATATATATGTGAAGGATGTTGATCATGTGATTGACTGGTTTGTATTGCAAGTGGAGCCAAAAGGAGAATATCATCCATAACCACAATGCATATTGCAACCGAAACAACTCATCCTTTGGAACCAAGCAATGGAACAAGTTAAAGTGCAATGGAAGCACTTTGGTAATCTTGAAGCTACATGGAAGATGCTTGATAAAATGTGGTCTATGTATCCTTCATTATTTGTCATTAGATGCGTATGAGTTTTTGGTATATGTACATATTTATGTATCGATGTTATTATAAATACTGCAATGAGATGTGTTATAAAACTCCAATAAGAGGTATGGTTTTCATGTTGCCATCATTGTCATGATGATTTTTCTTTCGAGCAAGTTGTTCATTGTAAATATTGCATCAAGTTAAGTTATAAAGCTGCATGGGTAGAATGTTTTTGTTTTCATCAGCCTTGTTAGTGATAGGTGTCATAGAACACCAAGGAAAATGTGCCCCTAAGGGGGAGGGCTCTGTAATAGCCTCAGGTTAAAATTTCAAGTAATAAAGTTAATAAAGGTAAATAAGGCCAAGGTCATGGGAAACATATTCCAAATTAAATGTTGGGAAAAAACATCCTAGTGGGAATCAATTATTGTTTATTATGGATAAGGAAATCGGAAAAGGCATTGGAAAAGTCTTTGAAAAGGAAAAGTGGAAATTATTGGCATTTATTTATGAAAATAATGGAAAATAACATAAAAGGGGGATGAAAGGTCACAGGTTTGCATGAAGAGAAAATTAAAGAAAAATAGAGAGAAAATGAAGAAATTAGAGGCCTCAATGATAAACAATCTTCTGAGGATCAGTTCATAGACTTTTGTCAACCTTTTGTCAATTTGGATTTGGAGTTAGTTAGAGAGAGGAGAAGAGAACCAAGAGGAGAAAGAGATCAAGAAAGAAAAGGAAGGCAAAGGAAAGAAAGGACAGGAAAAGTAATGACAAGCAAGGAAGTATTGGATCAAGAAAGTTTAGTAGCAGGACTTGTAGGTAATAGGTTGCATGTGTGATTTCATTTTTTGTCATTAACATTGGTTTTTCCTGGTTTGACCATTGTTTCAACTTTGCCGTGACAATTCCATGACACCCATGGTGTGATGGGATTCATTGTTAGTTGAGCTTTAGATTTCTGGAAGGTTTTGGATCTAGGTGAGGTGATCTCACAAAGATCCCGAGGGTTGGGGGTGGAGATGTTTTCCTCTAGGAAGCCCACAACAAGTGGGTGGAGACTATAAAATTCCTCAAGGGATGGTGAAGGAATTCTGAGGCATCCAAGCTCGCTTTGGTTTTTTTTTATCTCGAGACCAATTTAGGTGAGATCCCAGTAGCATGAGGGTTGAGGCAGATTAACCTCTAAATTCCCTTGGTTGATTATGTATTGGTTTATCCCATGAGATCCAAAATTCATGCTTGGAATATAGAATGATGGTGATTGGATGAAAGAAAGATTTGATTCAACAAAATCTCCAGTTGGGTGGTATGTGGAAGGCCTTGAATTGGTTGGATTTTGCATAATTTAATGAGAGATATTTCTCTATGGACATATATAAATAATTTGTACTCGTTAATATGATGATTTGATGGTTATTATGTCATGGTTACTATGATGATTAATTGTTGGTTATCGGTATGGATCTGTTATAAACTCTAGATGGCTTGTTCATGAATTGATATGTATTTGGTTGGTTGATGAATGCATGAGACAAAAAATGTTATTACAACTATTAAGAGAGGGCATTGGACCTTGTTGGTGAATACCAAATAAGTTTTAGACCCCTATGTTCATATACGCATTCATGACTTGAATTTCATGTTCACTATATGTTTGACGAAATGGCTGTCATGGTTAGGCCTAGTTAGGTCATGCTTTTAACTAAGCTTTGTATGAATGGGTTTATCTTTATGTTATATATCATTCTAGAAAGTATCATTAAGTTTTGGGCAATGGCTGGGAGTTAGGTCCTACAAAATGTGGCACTAATTTTAGGGTCGCATGCTCAGAAATGGCAATTATGGGATGCAATTGCTACATTCTATGTTTATGCATGTGACTAGAGGCCTACAGTTGAATGGAGGCCTTGTCATGCATGTGATTTGGGGTCCATATTATTAAAAAGGCAAGTTATCTCAGGGTTTGGGAACCTAAAGTGGTTTCTTAACTCCTGGGGGTCCTATAGCTCCTTGGGGAGGTTAGTAAAGTTTCATTTTTTCGAATCCACTTCATTGATGAAGCTTGGAGTCTATGTCATGTCATAGTAGACCTCATATCATGATTACCATGGCAAGCCAGTTAATGTGGGTAAATGTGTGAGGGGTGGTTACAATAAGGGACATGTCTAAATCATGAATGAGAATCATTCATGGGTTTGGGATGTTCTCATGCACTCAAAGAGGCTAAGGAGGGCACAAGGGAGCACACTAAAGGGTTAAAGGGGCTAGGATTGATGCCTTCCTAATGCACTCATGCACTTAAGAGGAACAAGGATGAAAAAGTTCTTCAAGTCGAAGGAGTACACTAAAATGAATATTTCAGGCTTTGTGACTGTGCCATGCACTAAAAGGGAAGAAGGAAGGATGAAGGCTTCATGCTTCATGACTACGCCATGCACCCTAAGGGAAGGATGAGGGCTCCGTGCTTCATGAGTGAACCATGTGCTAAAATTCTTCATGCTTCGTGAGCATGCTATGCACTCAAATAGAAGGATGAAGTATTCATGTTTGGTGAGTGTGGCATGCTTCCTAAATCTTCGTGCTTCATGATTGCACTGTGCACCCTAAGGCTTCGTGCTTCATGATTGTGTCATGCACTCAAAGTGAGAGAAGGAAATTTTCATCCTAACTACGGCTTCATTTTTTCCGAAGTGCGCTTCATTGTTTAGAAGTGTGCTTCTAAACTGTGATCAAGCTTGGGAGGGCACAATTTTCTCCAAAAATGGTTCCTTATTCATCTAGAATGCACTTTTAACTAAGGGAGGAAGTAGAAGCCTAGGTCTCTCATCCTAGGAAGTACTAATGCACTGTGAGAGGGAGGAAACCTTATACAAGACTTCGTACAGAAGTATGGGAGGAAAAGATACATTAATGAGGCTCATGTATATGAAGTGCTTATCACCCAAAGAAATATTGAAGCTTTCATAACTTGATTGGGCAATAGGAAAAAATGAAGATGACACCCGAAAAATGTGAGTTACCTTGAAAGAGACACATGATAGAGTGAAGAAAACATGAAAAAGACACTTATTAAAGTGGAATAAAGAAAAATCTATAGTCGTGGATGTGAAAGTGACACTTTTGAAGGAAAATGTGTGCAAAAGAAAAAATTGGAAAAACTCACCAAACTAAAAGTGTAATTGCAATCAATGTGAGGGACATTGTCAATGAAAGTGTGCACTGACTATCAAGATGAGTCAAATATTACCCAGACACTATCTTGTTCGACAGTGTTCTATCTCTTGTTCAAGCTTGCATATAAGAAGTGTGCTTTGATAGTATGAAACCAGGAAGAATACTTAAATTCCTTACAAAAAATCTAATGACCATTGATTAACCATAAGATGAAAAACTGTAATATCCTTAGTAGGCTCCAAAATTCATGTGTGAGAAAAATTTTGGAGAGTGTTGATCGTAGTGACAACAATTGACAACACATTGGTGGAACTCTAGCTTCTCTATTTTGGTTTAATTCTCTATGCACAATGTCTTACTCTTTTAGGAAGTATTGATTCATGTTGTAAATTACCTTGGCTTCCCTACCTAACCTAGTTAGAGATATAGTCCCCTCCATTCCCTTGCTTGGAATATATATCAATTATTTCAAAATGAAAATTGTTTCGATCTAGGAAAAGGTCAGATGCGTGGTGATTTTAATATATTCATAGTAGAAATTTCATCTTTGGTGTTTCTCTACTACCAGTAGGCCTATTACCCCGACAAAGTCACTACAGGAGCGCAAGTGTTTCTTCATTGTAATCAAGCCTGAAAAATACACCGACAAGGTCACTTGCTTCACCTCCCTATGCATGAAGCCTTTCTCTTCTTGCACCCTTTATTGATTTATTTAATAGGATTGTGCTTCAATACTTATTATTTTCAACGAGCAAAAGATGGATCATAACTTATTGAGAGAAGAGGAGGTTTACCCTTTAGACAATTATTTATATAACCTCTAATATTGGTTTTCTCACTTTAGATTTCCCCCTTATTGTTTCTATAATTGATTGTATCAGCAAGAAAAAGACATTATCTACTTACAAATCTAAGTTGAGGAATGAGGATCCTATAATAGATACATGCTTTACAATTCTACCAAAGGTTTTTTTTTTTTTTTTTTCCAAATGGATCATATTTTTTATTCATATATCATCGACTTTAAAGATATGTAAACCAAATATAGAGAAGAGGTAATAGATTAGCCAAGAAATTTTCGTCACCACAATTTCCATTTTCAAATTTTGTCACATTGGTTTTTGAGCCAATAAGACAATATTTCATGAAAAGTTATACTAAACAAAACAAAAGAAACATACGTGACAAGACAACAAAACAAAACTGAAGAATATAACAAATGGAGGCAAAACATAAAACAACATGCAAAATATACACTAAGAAAACGAACAAATGCAAAGACATGATGGAGTGTAGGGTGGAGGGTGGATGTAATCCAAGGGAACTAAATTCAACTAAGCCTACTCCTAGCCTAACCAACTAGAAGGTCAGGGTTAAGTGTAATGATATTTTCAGAGTAGCCATCATCGTTCTTGGCATGCAAACACAAAGATAAGAGAAATTACAACCTATATATGATAATGTGAAACAAAACATATAGAAACTTGAAAATATTGCACATAATAAGGAAGGTCTTTCTTAAAGGAAGAAATACGTGTCATATCACATGAATTTACCGAACCTACCACCATACCTTCTCAATGAAAACCATAATCAAACAAACCTTGATAGCTCCTTGTGAATGTACCTACACTTTTATTATCTTCCTTAGCACACATCAAGAGATATCAAAACTTGCTTTTAGAAAATGAACTTTCTAAGTAAGTTTCCTCCAAATACCTATAGTTTGGATCATGAAATTCAAAAAAATCGTCTTGGAGATCCTATAATCCTTGAGAGAGATAATTTTCAATTAATGGCGTGGAACCAGGATGAGAATCTTGTGAGTGAAAATAAATCAGATGATATTCAAAAGGTTTGTCAAGATAGCAAGGCCCTAACATAACCATTGGTGAAGGCTCAATTCCCTCAACTATTTGGCTAGTGTATAAACATTGAGATGATAAACCATAAAGATCAGGTGATGGAAAAAAACCTATCATTAGGGACACTAATGGGAAAATGATCAATTGAAGGATACTTCTTAGAACAAGTACCATGATGAGATGGAAAGATTAAGGCATAAGATTCTCAGTTAGAGGACAAAAAATATAGATCAATTAGAACAAATTTACAAATGTTTTGAATTAAAGAATCATCTTCCTCATATGTTGAATGCAACAAACCATCTACTTTTGACTGTTTACAAACTACACTGAAATAATAATCATTTAAAAGGAATTCTAATATGGAAAGCACGAGAAACCAGTCGAGATGTGGTGGATGAAAAAGAGTAACTTGATTCAACAAATAACACAAGCATTCATTCACACTCAAGAGAATATTTGTTCCATGAAGAAAATAATTAGTATCATAATATTCACAAGAAGTATTAGGAGCTAATTACTTTCAAAAGAATGTGACCTATATGAATCTTCCATCCAAAGATAATATTTAGAATAATAAAATTCATAGCTTCACTCATCCATGAAAGTTATACACTCAAAATCCAAGTTTGATACAAGAGATTTACATGAGGAATGATTAGTTTAAATAGAATCTTCAGTCTAATCAAAAACCAAATCTTGAAAGTTGAAAGAGCTATATTCAAAATAACAAACTTCTTTTAAGAAGGAATTTTCATTTAGTTAAACCATGCAAAGAAATAATTTTGTGAGAAAATCCATATCGGACTTACCTCAGGGATCTTATTAGAGTCGCGAGAACCTGACATAACCATTAACAGAAGTTGAAGTGTCTCAACTCCCTGATGAGTCCCGAAACTTTCAAGAATTATAGAATCACATTTTGAAGATTGAATGGGATCATGCATGGTGTGTGGACAACTACCATCAATAATTTCAAATAGATCATTATTATGCAAATGGTCACCATCTACATCATTTATTTGGTTAGAATTTACATATCCAGCAACCAGATTACTCAAGTAATAAGATTATTCTAATTGAGCATCTAAGGATGGATAGATTGGACAAGTATCATCAGTTACCTAAACTAAGGAATTATCCTCATGAAATATCAGAAATGATAAGGAATGGAATGAATATTCAACGATTTTCTTACCTTACTATTGATTATGGATTATCTCACTACCTTATGTCAATTCAAAATCCAACTCATTAGATGGTAATTTTGAAGAGTATGGAGAATCTTCTTCATGAGTTAATGCATTACAAATAATAGGGCACAAGGAATGGTGAGTTGAATAAGAAGTTTCAATAACAACATCTTCTTGGACTGAAACAAATTTAAGGTCTAAATATTCCAAAACAAAATCTTCTTGAGAAACTGAAATATCAAATGGTTCAATTCGGCAATCATCAGCATAAACATTGGTAGAATTAAAATAATTAGAGTGATGGTTTTTCAAGACTTCAGATTGATTAGTCAAATTAACTTAATTTGATTCATTGCCGAGATTGCTAGATTCAAAATCAACCAAGGAAGGATGAACATAATATTAACATGGAGGATTTTGGAAAAGAGAAGAAATGTCAAAATAATCCTCACTTTCCTGCTCCTCTACCTATCAAGAGTGAATACCTTGCACCTAAAAACTTTTTATATTGGAAAATCGAGGGTTGCAAAAATCAAGGGACAAGGGGTTATGAGAATGTGATGGTAGAGAAGGAAAATAATCCAAATTAGATTCAAGACTAGAGTTATGAGTTTTAACACCATCTTGAGAAATGGAAGCATTAGTCTTAAGCATAAGCTTCATGAACCATTCAAATGTTTCATCCATAGTATCCAAACAATGAAAAGTGGAAGAAGGTTGAGGAGATGTATTAGGAATTTGATTTGAAAATTTCCCAACTTGAACATTATCACAAGGAGCCACCCAAATTGATACTATAAATGGAGGAGAACAAGGAACAAAAGGAAAAATAGGTTCATCCTTTGGGATTAGAGGTGTCTCATAGTTTACAAAAGTTACGGAAATAGGCACATTTGGGGGTTTAGATTCAAAGAGATCCAAACCAAATTTTCAAGCTTTTTCTTAAAGAAATCCCAATCCATATCTTCTTCAATAAATTCAAAACATAAGGAATATATTAGTAAAATCATCACTTGATTCATTAAGATTCATTTTAAGTTGATTTATTTTTTTATGAACATCTTGGTAATCATACTTATCAAAAACTTGATGAAGCTCCTTAACGAATTGTTTAAAAAAATGGATATAGGTAAATGGAAAGGTATGACACCATCATTTCACACGACCTTCAAGAATGAGGGTGAATAGAATACACACAACATCTTCATCATAAATTTCATGAGATTTACAAAACCCAAGAAAATCATTTATGTGTTTAGATAAAAATGTATCGCCCTCCCCATCAAACCTGAATGAGGACAAGGCATGAACAATTCCATGGAGATTGAAAGTTTACTAGGACATAGGTTAGAAAAACACTCTGGTATTATGATTGGGTAAAGATCCATTAAAGATAAGAGATTCAAATGGAATCAACAGGAGCAACTTGTCATATGGCCATCCTTCTAGCACCAGAATGTTGACAGTGTTGGATATCACCAACATATAGGGGGTCCCCCTGATGTGAAATCACAATTAGACCTCACACCATATGGAGTAGGAGCCTTGTCTAGGGTATCAGGTTGACTGTCATAATTGTAGGGTTCACCTTGGCTTCAATGAATAACATAAGAGATTATATACATAACCGTTGAAAAAAAAATTAAGTTGACATTGTGAAACACCAATTGTAATGTATAGAAGGAAACATTCACGACGAGGGAGAAAAATGTGAGCCTCTAGAAGGAAGTAATAGTACTAACCCCTGAGAGACACACAAGCAAAGAAAGATTCATTAGTTATCTAGTGAAATAGCTTTCATAGATACAACGATCATTAAACCACATACAACACACCTTCAACAAGATAATTATGAAGCCCACTGAAATAGTTCAATTTCTTTAGTACATATGAACAAAAAAGATATAGAAAACATCTGAAGAATAGTCCTAAGACATTCACAATACATGCATGAAAATTTGTTGGCTCATCGAACTTCAATTATAAGGTGAAATATCCAAAGACACAGTTACAATGGTGAGGCACTAATTCTATTAGAGTAACACAAAGTCACTTCTTTCTTCTCCAAAGAATAGTTTTTTCTCATATGCCAAGTAGAGAAGCCAGGGCTAGCTCTCCAAAGCTTAAGCCTCCAAAAATCCCCTTTCTTGAGTTATGGGGTTGCTTTATAACAAGAGGAATCAACTTTCATATCCTCATGAATATTGGACTTCTAATATGTCCTTTAGACTTCTAAACAACCCATTAACTTCTAAATGACTTTTGGACTTCTCTATATGAATTTTTGACTTTTATCCAACTCTTGTCCATATATGACTATGCGACTTTTCATATTCCACATATGACTCTTGGACTTCCACACATTACATTTTGTCCTTTTCCTTAAATATACATCATTACATTCCACATGATGATGTTTCATGACATATGGACACATATTGACCATTGTGATGACAGTTGTACAAGTTACAACTTGACAATGATGACATGGACTTCATGATGAGGTGGCAATGCCAATTTGTCTTCCTTGTTGCTTCATCTTGCATTCTTGATGGTAGATATGATATATTATTCATCTTCATCAAATATTGAATTTGTTGCTTATATTCACCCTCCAAATGGTCTTTGATCAATATCGGGATCTTCTGATTCATCATGAAATATGTATTCTCTCTGTGTTGGTCCATGATCTGCTTCATGTCCCCATGATAAATCTCTTTAGTGCTTGTTCTCTGTAGGTGTTTCTTTATGCTTTATCCTTGCTATTTTCTTTGGTAATTAACATGTCGTGAAAACGTAATACTCCTTCTAGTGAAGATCATTCATGCAAGTAAAAATCAGTCTTAAAACATCTATTCTATCCCTACCTAGCTCATAGAATGATTGACTAATGATCTACCTGTGCGAGGATTAAAAGAAGAAGGCTTGATTAGGGGGGCACAATAAAACTCATCAATTTCTTAGAAAGGCTCTACTATTAATTTTCATTGCACTAAAGGTAGTGAAATTTCAATGCTCACAAGAGGCCTTCAAGGTGCACTTATGCGCTCAAGCAATAGAGAGAGAGAGAACTCAAGGGTGTAGGGCACATGTCTGAACCATGAAGGAGAATAATTTGTGAGTTTTGGATTCACTCATGCACTCAAAGAAGCTAATAAGGGATGAAGTGAACACACTGAAGGGATGAAGGGGTCATGCTTTGTGCCTTCCTAGTGCTCTCATGCACTTAAGAGGAACAAGGAGGCTATAGGTTTTCTAGTCGAAGGAGTGTGCTCAAATGAAAGCTTCAGGATTTTTGACTGTGCCATGCTCTCAAAGGGAATAAGGAAGGATGAAGTCTCCACACTTCATGACTATGGCATGTGCCCTAAGGTAAGGATGAAGGCTTCGTGCTTTGTGAGTGCACCATGCACTCAAAGGCTTCGTTCTTGGTGAGTGCATCATGTTCCCCAAGGCTTCATGCTTTTTGAGTGCATCATGCACCCTAAGGCTTGGTGTTTCACGATTTACCATATACTCAAAGGGAGATAAGGCCTTCTTGTTTTGAAGTGCACCTTCATTTTTCCGAAGTGTGCTTTGTTGTTCCAAAATGCGATGAGGCTTGGGAGGGTGAATTTTTCTCCAATAATGGCTACTTGTTCATCTAAAATGAAATTTTCATTGACTGAGGAAATAAAATGATAGGTCACTCATCCTAGGAAGTATTAATGGACTATGAGACGGTTGAAACCTTGCAGGTAAGGCGGCTCATGAATAGGCAACACTCATTTCCTGATGAAAGGTTGAAGCTTTCATAACTTGCTCTCGACAACATGAAAACATGAAGACAACACTTGAAAAATGTGAATTATATTGAAAGAGATACATATCAGAGCAAAGATAACATGAAAAAGACACTTATTAAAGTGGAAGAAATCAAAAGTGACAACCACAGATGTGAAAGCGACACTTGTGAAGGAAAAGGTGCACAAAAGAAATAGCTAGGAAAAATCCTAGAACTAAAAGTAAATTTGCAATAAAAGTGAGGGAGATTGTTAATGAAAGTGTGCACTGACTATTGACATGAGTTGAACATTACCTAGAAACTATCTTGATGGATGGCGTTGTGCATGTTCAAGCTTGCATACAAGAAGTTGCTTATGAATTCATTGAGGACTGAGCCTATGTAGTCAAGTGACTTTGATAGTTTGAAACTAGGAAGAAGACTTAAACACCTTACAAAACATCAAATGGCCATCGAGTAACATTAAGAATAAATATTGTAATATCCTCATTACACTTCAAAATCCAAGTGTGCACACAATTTTGAAGGGTGTCGATTGCAATGAAAACAGTTGCATATATAAAAGATATCTTTAAGATTAAAAATATTTTTGGGATTCTATTCTTAATCTAATTTTTAAATTATCAAATATTTTACTATGCAACCTAGAAATTGTATTTTTTATTTCATATAAAATATCAAGAATACAATTTTTTTCTTTTGGAAAAAAAAATCTCATCAAAACAAATTCCATGAAAATATTTTTATGGCTAGATAAAATCCATCATGGTAGTGGGTTGAGTCAACTATGAAACCACAAACATTTTCCTTTCACTTAAGTGTATGTAACCTCCATACAATAACAATTAATTTTGAAGCATCAACAATTAGGAAGTATTTGAAAAATGAGCTCAAAATAAAGGGATCACTAAATAGTAACACTAGTTATATTTTAAATTGTTGTTGTGATTTATTATTAGTCCCCGCCAAGGTAGGACTCTATCAATAGATTTTTCGGTTGACAACTATTAGTATAGAATTAACCAATGCCACTTATAATGTTGAACTTTGAAAATAAAATATTTGTTTTCAATATTATTAAAAAAAAATCAACCATATGATTGGACCAAAACAATTAAGGTCTTAGTCCACCCTTTCTGCAATGTAACAGCCTCCCCCCATATTTACCCATGTTAACTAGTTTTCTGGGGTAAACATGTGACAGGAGGCCACTATGATATAATTCAACCCCCTATGTATAGTTAAGGAAGTGGAACCAACACAACACAACCAAATTGACCTTCTACACATGCTACAGAGCCTCCATGAGCAAATCTACCACTCCAGGTGGTCAAACCCTGAGGAAAACCAACATCTTATAAACTAGAGCCTCAATATCTCCCATTACATGGGCATTCATGTGAATGGGGCCCCCCAATCACTCTCACAACAAGGACAAGCAAGTGATTGGGGTCTTTTTCAACTAGTTCAGAGTCTGCAACCCTAGATTTCGTGCCACTTTTTAAGGGCTAGGTCTCAGGCCACTATCTAGAACTTCATGAAAGTTTGAGAAATTAAAAGTAACATCAAAACAATGTTACAACTACAAATACTTGACTCGACCCCTACTAGCCATGATAGGAATTTGCTTAAACATGTCACAAGTATGAAATATTAGGATCATAACAACATATCTAAGCATAGGGGTCTCATACTTATATGAAAATCACTAAGCATTGATGCCTTATCAAATTAGCTTCATTATTTTCTATTACGTCATATATTCATTGTTCATTCATTTACAAGTTGAAAGATGATGAGAGCCATACATCATCATTATCATAAAGCATGCTCATAACGAACATATAATCAACATAAATAATAAGGATATAACAACCATAAAAATTACATATGAGCCAATATATTTACACATAAAATACGAAGGAGAAGGAGCTATTATTAATGAATGCATAGGATGACCAAGTATGGGACTTCCATGAACCACCTGACCATAGACTAGGCTGAACTAAATCTCTCTTTCAGTGAGTCGCCCCCATTCCATATTCCAAGTATGAATGTCGGATCTCATGGACCACATCCAATCGAAACCAAACTAAGGCTTACAGAGGCCAACCACCTCAACCCTCAACTAGTGATTCCACCTCACAATTGGTCATCACTAACCATTAGAAGATTGGTCTCTACCAAATTTTTCCATGGCTCTAAGGTGTTTTTTCCAACCAAGGCTCCAGGACTAATGACTCAACCCACAACTATTGATGGGCTCTAGAGTGTTTGTCGAACTAATTCTCTAGGACCAGTAACTCAACCCATCAAGGGCTCCATAGCGTTTCTCCAACCAAGGCTCCAGGACTAGTAACTCAACCCAGGTTGTTACAGAGCTCCATAGAATTTTTCCAACTAAGGCTATGGGAAATAATAACTCAACCCACATCCAAAGGAACATGAGAACCAAACAGAAAACAAAATTAAAACCCACAACACCATGCCTATCTAGGAAATGGAAAGGCTAAGGAAATCCACCGTCAATCTAGGCATTCCTCCATTCCAATTACAAATCATAACCAATAAACCACAATCATATGCCATGCATGCCAAAACTATCAAGGAAATCATACACGCAACTTGATACTTGCAAGAAAAAATCTTTGTAGATATTGGTCTCAAGGTCCTCTTGTGATTTCGTGCTTTTCCTTTTCCTTCTCAATCTAAAGCTCCAAGTATGCCACACTCCTGCAAGAGTGCTCCATGAAAACTTTGTGTCCAAGAGTATGAGAGAGAGAGAATAGAGAGAGAGCTCCAAAGTTGAGCCAACAAAAGTCTGTCAACTGATCCTCAAAAGAACTTTTGTTAATTAGGCCTCTATTTTCTTCAATTTTCCTTCATTTTCCTCCTCACATGAAACTTGTAACCTTTCACCTTATTTCAATCCTAATTTCCCTTATTTTCATAAATAAAATGCCAATGAATGCCTCACGCCTTTCCAATTCTCACCAAGGCTCTTACATGAGATGTGGATAACTACATCAAATTTTTTTGCCATAATTTATGGATGTGGTTGCATTATTATGCTATGATGTTGAAATATTTGTGCAATGATTTTTTATTATTAACCTAAAATAAAAATCCTTCAAAATAGCTCATAATCACATAAATAACCTATTTACCATCAGTTACTAGTCACATAATTTAAAATGCATTCATTGATATCTATTGTGGGAGTGGTTCTCACCGGTAAGGAAAACTATCTAGAATGGTTGCGGAAAAACAAACAAAGTCTAATTTTTAATGAGCTGTGGAAAGGAGTGTGTGTTGGAGATAGAGAAAAAGAGCTAGACAAACCTATCTTATACAAGGAATTCGCCATTTGGGAAAATAACAACAGCAAAGTTTATGCCTTGATTGTAGCATCAATAAATGAAGAGCTGAGTCGCCACACTTCACCATTTTCAAATGCTTTCGAAGCCTTACAAAAACTGAAGGAACTTTGTGACTCACACTCTACACTTGAAGTTGTTCAACTCGCGATTAAATTGTTCATCCTTGAATTAGAAAATGATGATCCTCTTGCTCTTGCATCAGAGGTAAAATCTATTATGCATGATATCAAAGTCACTAATGTTGAATTGGACATTCCTCTGAGAGCTTTTGTCAAGGCACTTTATCCCACTTACTCAAATTATCTTGAGTCATTGCAAGCAAATGGAAACCTCAAAGAAATTACCTTTGACTCCCTTGTGAAAGAAATTGTTGAAAGAGAAGGAAGAAGATAACTCATCAGTCCTCTGAAGAGATTGTGTGTCTTGCACATTGAGAGAAGAATCTTTCTCAAGATTCCTCCGAGGAAGAGGTGGTCGAAGAGGAAGAGGAAGAAAAAATTTCGGAGGCAGGGGGGGCAGACATTCTCAAGGAGAAAAATTAGATATGCATTGCATATGTTGCAATAGAGATGGATCACATGATGCATCCACATGCAAGTTGCCTTGGGACAGAATTGAGAAGGAAAGAAACCAACCCAAAGGTAAAATTAATGACAAAGAGAAAGGTAAAGAACTTGAATTTTCTCACTATGTTGTGGCACACTGTAGTATTGGAGTAAATCAAGACTTATTTAATGTTTCACTTGGAACTTGGAAAAATGATTGGTTGCTTGATTCAGGAGCAACTTTCCACATGACTTTTAGAAGATATTTTTTTGAAGAATTTTCTGACAATGTTGATGGAGTAGTACACTTTGCAGACAAATCAAAACTCAAGCCATTAGGGCTTGGCACAGTCAGGCATAAATTTCCTCGTCTTCCAGAATTTTTTTTGCATTATGTTTTATATCTCCCACAACTGAGGAGAATCTTGTTGTCCTTGGTCCACATCCACCAACAAGGGCACTCCATTCATATGTTTGATGGAAAGGTTGAGGTGAGAAAAGCATCATATCACTCACTTTTCATGACGAGGATAGAAGAAGAAAGGTTTCTCAAGCTGCAAGGTACCTTTGCTCGTGCACAAAATTTCTCATGCAATTCTCATTATGATGAAGATACATTTCCATCAATTTTATTATGGCATGCTATATTTGGACACTTGAACAATGACAACCTCCATTTATTGAAGAAAAATGGTGTTACTAGTTTGCCTACAATCCTAGGAAACTTAAGCAATGTGATGCCTGCATTTTAGGAAAGCATAGCAAACAGTGTTTTCATGATTCACATTCCAGAGCACATAGAAAACTTGAACTCATTCATTCAGATTTATGTTGTCCAATGCATGTTGCTTCTGCAAATAGAAATAAATATATGATGACATTTATAAATGACTACACCATAATGTGCTAGGTTTATTTATTGAATAACAAATCGGATGCTTTTCAAACATTCAAGAACTTTCATACATGGATTGAAAATGATGCACAATCTCATATTGGCTCTATTTTCACTGATAATGGAAAATAATACACTTCAAATGAATTTTAAAACTATCTTCGCCAACATGGGATCAAACATCAAACAATTGTTTCTTATAATCCCCAACAAAATGGAGTAGCTAAAAGAATGAATATGACAATCTTAAATATGGTGTGCTCCATGATTTTTTTCAAGAATGTAAAATTGATGTTTTGGGCTGATGCAGTTCTATGTGTTGTATATGTAAAGAACAGATGTCCATCCAATTCTATTAGAAACAAGACTCCTTCTGAAATGTGGTATGGGCACATTCCTTCGATAATGAATCTCAGGGTCTTTGGTTCCATCTGTTATGCCTTGATACCAAAGGTACATAGAAACAAACTTGGTGCAAGGAGTCATAAGCATATCTCCTTGGGGTATTCAAAAACCTCCAAAGCATATCGTCTCTATGATGAAGTTAATAAAAATTTTGTTGTATCTAGAGATGTAATCTTCCTTAAATCATCCAAAGCTAACAATGTTGTTGAGCAGCAACTTGATCACTTGGATAGATTCGTAAATGCAAAATAATTTCAAGAATTTGATAATCAGATTCCACATCTTGAAGGGGGGATTCCTATATTGGATCAACCTGTGGAATCTTCTTCTAAAGAACTCTCTCCCCCGCATGAAACTCCAACCACTGATGATACTTTGAGTGATGTGACTGATAGAATTGGGAGACTTAATCTTAATTTAGTCCCAACTCAATCAACTGAGCAGCCTAGACCATCTCAGAAAGGTCCCCCAAAGTGGATGACAAAGACACTTGAAAATGTTCATCCTGATGAGGTTAGAAAGACAGGAACTAGAAATTCAACCCGGTAAAATGGAGGTGATGTAGATGACTCTGATTCACCTATTGATATGGATGTTTCTTATGATTTTGAATTGAAATTGTCTACATATTTTGAACCAACTTCCCCCAAAGAAGTCGCTTCTCATGATGAATGGAAAGAAGCAATGCAAAAGCAGTATGATGCCTTGATAAATAATGGCACTTGGAAGCTGATTGATCCTCCATCGGGAACCAAACCAATTGGTTGCAACTGGGTCTACGAGAACAAGTATAAATTTGATGGATCACTTGACAAACACAAATCCAGGCTTGTGGCAAAAGGTTTTGCACAAAAGGAAGGGGGCAATTATGAGGATACTTTTTCTCCCACAACAAAATGGTCTACCATCTGGAAACTCTTTGCCCTAGCAGCTCAAAATGGTTGGAAAGTCCATCAAGTGGATGTAAGAACTGCTTTCTTGAATGGATATCTAAAAGAGAATGTTTTTATGTCCTAGCCTGAAGAGTTTTCTTTGAAAGGACATGAACATAAAGTATGAAAACTTGTGAAATCCTTGTATGACCTCAATCAAGCATTGCAAGCCTGGTATGAAATACTAACTAAGCATCTTCTGAAAACTCAATTTCAAACATTATGATCTTGATGATGCAACATTGTTTGTCAAGAAAGTTGGCAAAACAGTTATATATCTTGTGGTATATGTAGATGATATTTTGATGATAGGGAACAATGAGAGCTACATTGCATCCATAAAGAAGGAATTGAGGAAAGGTTTTGAAATGACTAATTTGGGCTCTGTTCATTACTATGTTGGTATTGAAGTAACTCAACATCCGAGGTCCATATTCGTTTCTCAAAATAAGTACATTGGAGATCTGTTGAATAGGTTTGGCATGGATGAATGCAATCCTCTAACTACTCCAATGGAACAAAACTTAAATCTCACATCCATTAAAGGAAAATAATTTAAGGATGCAACAAAGTATAGACAGCTTGTAAGAAGTCTCAACTACCTGACTACTACTAGACCAGACATTTCATTTATTCTTGGAATCCTCTCCAGGTTTATGCAAAATACTTGTAAGGGAAATTGGTCTCCTACAAAAAGAGTTCTAAAGTACTTGAAGGGAACTAAAGACTTTGGACTCAAGTATACACAGGTGGGCGAATTCAGCTTGATTGGATACTCTGATTTAGACTTCGATGGAGACAAAGAAACTGGGGTATCTACTTCTAGTTATGCTATGATTCTTGGATTAGGAGATGTCTCCTAGAGATCATGCAAACAATTAGTTCCAGTAGATTCCATAATGGAGGAAGAATATGTGGAAGTAGTTGAGGCAACAAAAGAAATGGTGTGGCTCAGGAAAATTCTGGAATATTTGCAGGTAAAACAAGTACATTTGACACCACTCATGATTTGCAATACATCTGCAATAAAGTTGGCCAAGAACCCAAAGTTCCATGATCGAACAAAGGACATCAATACAGGATATCATATAATTCGACATCATGTTGAGGCCAAAACAATCCATCTTCACTATTGTTTCACTAATGAGAAGATTGCAAACATCTTCACCAAAGCGCTTGGAAGAGAAAAGCTTGAAAGATTCAGAACGATGCTTGGACTCACCAACATCCCTTTAGATTAAGGGGGGCAATGTTGACACCTAATCATAGGGATTGGGTGAGCAATTGTAAATAGTGTAAATAATTAATAAGATAAATGAATTAGGAGATGAAACTCAATAGTCACTCCCTCATGTATATAACTATGAACGACCCAAATGAATACACATAATCTAATTTGAGGAGTTACCTCCTCGCCTGACATAATTTAAGAAAGTATTTGCATTAAAATTGAATAGGAACAAGATACCAGGAGTTACTCCCTACCATTATTTATCTTTTCTTCAACGCTTTAACATTTAGTAGTAAAAGTGTAAATGTGCAAACTTAGTAGTGGTTACTACTGACCAAAAACTTATTCAAGTCCTTGTCACTTAGTAGGCAATTAAAGAATGAATGCTTTTCATATTTGAACATAAACAATTTTTTTTTTTTTTTTTTTATATAATGTTTTTAAGGATATAAAAAATGATAATATTTTTCTCAACTAGTTAAAACAACATGACAAACAAAAGAAAATTCCTTAAACAAATAAATTCAACATGCGTATTTCATAGTTGGTTGAGGAATTTATGTCCAATAACCTTCACATTGCAATTTTAGAATCTAAATTATTTCCCTAACCATTTCGATGTAGCTTTTTCTCTTTCTATTTAAGACATGAGATTGCAGTCAATGCCATTATTAGGGGAAAACATTGGATTCTTCATTAATAGTAAGTATTGATATGAGTATTGAGAAAATTTTAAGGACAGAAATTTATTTTAAAGTATATAAATCTTGGCGAATCTTACTAGTGTCTAATATGAAAACTATATAATGTGTGTTGATATATTTATAAAAATGTCCAAATTTCTAATTATTTTTATAGGTAGAGACCATATAAATGGCAATTTTTAGGGTAAAGTAATTTTATATTGTAAAATTTGGGCATATCATTTTTAGAAGAAATGGAAATTGGTGAATCTAGTTTTTGGAAAAATCATGGAAAATTAGCCCACTTGCAAATATTAGCCACTAAAATTTTCTATTGACTATGTCATTATGGGTTTTTGAGTTTTCTACTAAAAATGTCTTATAAACATCTTGGGTTCTTTCATTCATCATGAAATATATAGATGGAGTGTTTTATAGCATTTCTTATGTTTTTCAATTTGTCAATATTTGTGTTTATCACAACAACTTTTCACATTTTCTATTCTTTCATATATGGTTTAGGGCTATTTTCATTTTGTAATATGTTTGATGTTTTCAGTAGCAAGACACATTTTATCACAGTTTTACTTTCTATAAGCATTTGGGTACTTTGGGAATTGCAATTTTATGATGTTTGTGAGAGATATGGGGTATAGCAACAATTGTAGATCATGTAATTCTATCATGCTCTACAGAATAATTTTGATAGTCACTTAGACTATTGAATAGATGTTTTAGCTAAACTAGTAGAAGATATAAGAATTTAGGGTGTGATATTTCCTTGTATCCATATGTCAGAACGTGCTCTGTATGGAGAATATGAAGATAACACATGTTAGAAGGAAAATAATTTTCATTATCTTTCTCTGTAATGTCTATGAAAATATTAGTGTTGTCCCGGGTGAATTGGTATCCACACATTTTCATTTATTACATTTATGACATCTATGATAGATTTATAAATAAATTTCTTAACTTTGTTAACAAAAATTGAACACAACTATCAAATAGTATGTTCCGAATGATTTGATATCATGGATATTTACAAGAATTTTCTCGGTCTCAACATATTCCATTCCAGCTTTATTTGATGTGATGTTTCCCCATCGACAGTTGTAGGTACAAGACATAAGTATCAACCTTTGAAGCCATTATCTATTGTTTTTATCTTTATCGCTCTCGAGCTTTATGACTTTTGAAACAAATAAGAACACATTATGCCCTTCAATGTAGCCTTACATTCGTAGTTGACTAACAATATTCTCAATTTGATCAACGTTGGGAGTATGGATGCCTTCATTTTACATGCGAGCAGTTAAATTTTTCAATATAATTCCAAGTTCCTTTACATCATATATATCATTTTTTGTTGTTTAATATTATATGACTTTGAATATTGTGGGAAGTGTAGATAAGAATCACAAAAGGTTGTGATTCATTTACCCTTAGCTTATCAACCCGACATAGTAATGGCAACTGTCATGTAATGGAGAATATTATAGCCAGAGATATCACCTTCTTACTAAAGTGTTCTAAAATGTGGTGTTAGGGTTGAATATTTTTGGAGAAAATGTATATATTCAGTCACAGTTGAGCATGTATTGATGTTTTGGTAGCCAAAATCATTAGTATATTGTTCTTTCACAAGACTTGATGTGAATGAACATCATTATTACCTTATTCTCAATGCTTTTGCCTTGTTTATTATGTAACATGTAAGATAAACATGGCTTTATTTTGCATTAATTTTGAAGCTTTGTAGCAATAGGATGATTAAAATGAGACATTTAGTAAGTCTCGAAAGATTCTCTTTGCTTTAAATATATACCATTATTTAGAAAAATAGTTGATATATTACATAACTATGTTAAAGATATAGCTAACTTATATTTTCTTTAATGGTTCACATGCATTTAGAAAAAATAATTGATATATTGCATTATTATGTTAAAGACATAACTAGCTTCTCTTTTATTTAAAGATACACTAATGTTTAAAAAAATAATTGATATATTTTATTATTAGGTTAAAGATATAATTTATTTAGAAAACTTTCTCATGTGATTCTTTCACAGATAAAGGTCCACGATTTAGTAGATTACATTGTTACTTTTTAAGCTATAGCTTTATTTACAAAAATCCCTCATATATAGCAACGTTTGGTTAAAGATATATCATTGTTTTGCATATATCTAATTTGATTTTTTAAAAATGGTATCGTAATTACATTATTATTTTAAACATGTAATTTTCTTTTTCTTTTTCTTTAAAGATAATGTTTTATAAATATATCAGTGTTTAAAGGATAAACAATTTTTTTTAATAACCATTTTTCCTAAACATTTAAAATAAACCCAATTGTATACTTAAAAAATAATTCATATATTTTATTGAAAATGTACATAATTATTTTGAATAATTTTATTTAAAAAATAACTCATATATGTTATTTTTATTCAAGATGTACTTAACTATTTTCAAATAACTCATATATGTTATTTTTATTCAAGATGTACTTAACTATTTTGAAAATACTAGATAATAATGTATACTTTAAAAATATAATTTTATTTAAAATAGATATGACATTATTTCTTTTCTTTTTGACCAAATAGTTATGGGGCTATCTAATAGAACTTGTTTATAGTGTTTCCTCTACAATTTTCATTGTGTAAAACATGTCTTTAGAGATTTGAACCTGTCCATAAACACAATATATATCTTTATCACTTTAGCTCTACTCCTTCAACCAAATATAAAATATGATTGGTTTTAAAAATATACGTTTTTTAAAAATATCTTTTATTTTAATTATTACTTGCGAAATATAAATTTTTTAATAAAACTTCCCTGTTGTGTTGCATTATTGCTTTATAAATACAAATTTTTAAAGAAAATTCTTGACATATGTCATTTTTATATTAAAGATATACACATTTTGTTAAAAAAACGCTGATTCGAATCTTTTCAAATTAATTATTTAAAAAAAATTCCCAAACATAATAATGCTATAAAGATATTCCTTTCCAAAATTGGTTTATCTCACATTCATTATTTTAAGTTGGAAGAGAATACATGGTTTGAAAACACCTCGTGCATTACATTATTGTTTTGAACGGTTTATATTTCCAAAAAATTCCTAAAATAAATTGAATTTCTTCCCTTCATGTATTATATATATATTTTTAATTTATATAGAGAAACAAATTTCTAAAAGTAATTTGAATTGCTTCATATATCGTTTTAAAGGGTAAAGATATAAATTACTTCTAAAGTTATTTAAGAGAGAATTTTATTACAATATATAAGTTTTACTATATTATAAATTATGATTTCTATGATTTCTATTTTAATGAAGGAACTTATTAAAAAAAAAATTTTTTTATCAATATAATAATTTATTTTATTAATTAAGATGTGAGCGTGTTTATTGTAGAATTTTTCCTTCTTTCTTTCTAAAAAAATTATAATAATAATTCACCATACTTACATAAATTTTAGAAAATACTAGTTACCAAGTTCCATACTCATATATGTAGAACATTAATACTTCTCTATTAGGAATATTACTATACAAATATCAGGTATTTATTTTCTTGATAAATGTTTGATATGTTGCATTACAACTGATTATCATGTTCTCCAACCAAAGAGTACTCATTGAGAGCCTCCAATGGAGCAAGAATACATATATTGGACTGAAGTTAAGGCCAAATTGATCACGGCCAAATTGATCACTGGAAAATGATAATCCTAACATATAACTTGAAATCTAACATACATACACCATTGCTTCTCAAAGCTTTTTCATTATCATGTATCCAATTTAGATTTGTTCTAATTAACCTCCATGGAGGCAATACACTACTGCATTACAACTAATTGCTATGTTTCGGAAAAAAGATAATTCACATAGAACCCCTTGGATATGCAAGGGAGCAAGAATATTTGTATTGGCCCAAGTTAAGGCCAATCTAATTTCCTGAAAATGACAATCTTGACCTAAGTTATTTGATATTTCTTTTCAAAGGTTTTCCATTGTCTAATTAACCTACATGGACTTGATACACCACCATCTAATTTGTTTGTAATGAAGCAATAAGTTCTTATCTTAAATATCATTATAAGAAGAAGAGAACATATTAAAAATAGTTTATATGAATAGACGTTTGCTAGGGTAAAGGGTATGAATGAAAAACTAAATAATCTTCCTCAATGTACCGTAGATTATAAAGGGAATAGTTGTGTCTTTGTGTATATCTTGTTGAGATAAATCATTGATTATAAAGGGAATAGTTGTGTCTTTGTGTATATCTTGTTGAGATAAATTAAAACATGTGTTCTTTAAAACATGTGTTCTTTAGGGTTTGATTTATTATTGAAGTAGGAATAATAATAATAATAAGAAAATAAGTAAATAATTACATTTATGATTTATGAAAGTATTTTTATACATTATGACTATACATTTGTTTGACTTATAGTATTAAAATTTAAATGTAATTTTTTCACTTCATATATCAATTTGCAATTTTTCCAAAAATACCCTTGTTATTATTAATTTCTAACACCATAATCTACATAATACATTATTAATTTGTGACATCATCATCTATATAATACAACTTGAGTGAGCCTAATGGTTAAGAGCATGTGTTTCCTCCTAAGAGGTCACAGGTTCAAAACCACAGGGGAGTAGAGTGTGTACACCTTCATAGATTTAGCCATTTTGAAGGGGGCTCCCTTGTCCCACAAACAAGGGGGTCTTGGGTCCCATACACCAATTTGGTGTCTCGCTTGTCCCTTCTCCCACAAACAAAGGAGTCTCACACACCAATTTAATGCTCTTATCCCACAAACAAGGGCATCTTATACACCAATTTGGTGGTCCCTTGTCCCACAAACAAGGGGGTCTCATCCCTTGTCCCACAAACAAGGAAGTCTCATACACCAATTTGGTGTCTCACTTGTCCCTTCTCCCACAAACAAAAGAGTCTCATATACCAATTTAATGTTCAGCTTGACTAAGACCTTAAAATTAATTAATAATAATAATTATAACTATACCAAATTATATATTTGAAAAATAACAATAAAACCCTTTTATATATATAGATTTTATTGTTATTTTTCAAATATATCAATAAAATCCATATACATCTATATATTCTAATTTTTAAAAATAAAGATTAAATACGTTAAAAAGAATTTAATAACCTTCAAACTTGGGTTATATAGTTATACTTGGATAAGGATTAATAATAAAGTTTAATCAAATTGAAAGAAAATATATCATTATCACAGTACCTTTACTGTAAATATGAATCCAATCATTATAAATTTCAAATACAAATGGGTGATCCATAAAACGGATTTCAATTTTGTTTAGTTTAACTTACCGTCACCTTTAATATTGTAACATTAACTTTAAAACAGTCCGAATTTCTATTTCAACGTTTGCGGCGTTTTGCACCAATAAATAGCCGTCAAAAGTGACCCGAAACTCCGCCGTGAATCGCACTTATACTTACACCCATGACCCTTAATATCCCGACAACACGGCAAGCGCAATCGAAGCCCAGCGCGCAGCAGAGTGTAATTCCTGTCTCTGACAAAAAGAAAAATTAATATCTCCATCGATTGAAATCATTGGCCGTCGCCGACAAGGCTTCCCATGTCATGAGTAGTAGTACCAAAATGAGACACAAGGCGTGGCGCTGATTTCGTATCAATAGACTTTGCATTGTTGGATCGACTTGAGCTTCACGATTCAAAAATTCCAGCGCCTCCGCAAAGTAAGATCAACTCGGTCTTCACGACTAAACCATTCCGTGATTGCAGCGTCTACTTTCACACACTCACTTCACGCACCTCGACCAATCAATCTTCATGGAGTTCACGCAAAAGATGATTTCATGTTCGGCGTGCTGCCATGTGAACAGCCATACACAAGAAACACGAGAACCAAATATATCGGCGACAAGAAAAATCAACTCAAATCAACTTTAGGAATTAGGGCAGACCCACAAGCTTGTTGGGGCGCGCAGGGCAAATAATCTGACAAACAATTCATGTTATCAACTCATAATTTTTGTTGTATAAATACGAGACCGACCTTCTCGCCATTTCATCAGAGCCCAGTCTAGTTCTGTCCAAGTTCAACAACGAAGATATAATCGATAATGGCGCCCAGAATGAGTGAAGTGTTGTGCATATATGTGATTTCTTTGAGTCTGCTTCTCTTTAACATTGAAGCGCGAGAGGGCAGATTCTTTAACAAAGAACCTGCCTATGACAACCCTAATGGCGGATCAAATACCGCCGGGTATGGAGAGGGGTATGTCACCAGCAGCGATCACGGTGTTGACGACGCCTTCGAATCCGGCTCGGGCAATGGCTACCGCACCTACCGAGGCGAGGGAAACGGTAACGGATATGTATATGGCAACAGCGACACTTCCCGCGCCGGTTATGGTAGCGGTGCCGGCTACGAAGAAGCCGGGAGCGGGTACCCGCGTTCGGGTTCTGGTAGAGGTAGCCAGTACTATTCAGGAAATGGGGTTGTCAACGACGATAGCGGATACGGTGGAGGCTCCGGTGACAACAGTGGCTATCGTCAGTCGCCTGGCAATACTTATGTGCCATACCCGCCTGGCTCTAATGGTGGCTATGGAGAAGGTGGCAAATACGGCTCGCGCTACGGCGGGCGTTGGGAAAAGAGTGGTGCCTACGGTTCTGGTTACAGTGGTGGCAGCTACGCCACTGGCTCTGGTAATGAAAAAGGCTACGAAGCTGGCTCTGGTTATGGCTCTGGATCTGGCAATGGCAAGGGAGAATATGTTGCCAACAATGGTTACGATAAGGAAACTCCTTAACTTTATATATTTGTCTTTGAACCGTGTGCCCGTGGAGTTTGTAATAAAGCCGTGTATCTGTGTCAATTATACTTACTGACAAATTAGCACGGTGAATGTATCTGTCAGATGTACAAGAAAGAAATATAAAAATGGTCTGGTCTAGTCTGGTTTTTGCAGAGATGTTTAAGCTATTGGCAATACCAATAATTAAACAATATGATGTACTTTTGGGTTGCTAGAATTTGAAGAATGCTTTTCACAACCGTTATAGTTATCTGTGATGTTATTTCATTGTAATATAAAAAAAATTAAGATAATATTTAAGATAAATTTTGGGTAAATTATAACTTGACACAAAGGAAAATTTGGTATGTTTTAATATTGTGAGCGGGTGTGTTAAATTAAATAGTCTTAAAATATAGTTTTTATAAAGACAATATATAACACAAATATCTTTATCTTTCAAGAGACAATTTCATTTTTGACTGACAATACTTGGGATTAAATACATATTGTTTTTAAATGGACAATGTCTTTGATCCTAAATATTGTCTATCTAGACACAATAAAAAATTACATTCAAAGATAATATAATATCGTTTTTGTCTCTTTAGAGACAATAGAAAATAATGAATCTAGAAAAATATTCCACCATTGAAATAAACTGATATTAAAAGTATTAAATTAAAAATAAACTACAATATCATTTATTAATTCATATTAGGACACAATGGAATCGAACCACCAACCCTTTGCAAGTGCTCTTCCATTGAACTAACACCCTTTAAAGAATTATGTGAGATTTATTGTAGTCGTTTAAATTGCATATATAGGCATTGATTTTAAAACTAGCGATTGCACCAAGAGGTAGGAATCCCGATGGAAGTGGGAATGTGAAAGCCAATAAGCAAGTAAAATATATGGAAAGTGAAATACAATTGAAATTTGAGTTTCTATATATCTTCTAAAGCATGTAGCAAGGAGGTTAAATTTAAGAAGAAAGTTACACTAACATAAATGTCCCAGAACATTGGAAATCTTTACAGGCACAAAGTATATCAACGTCTGATAGAATCCCCAAAAAAATGGAAATTTTGTAGAGATGTTACACAAATCCAAAGGAACAATGGAAATCATGTGTTTACTAATGTTGGGGATGTCCAATCCCCCTTGATCACTTGGTAAAGTGAAATTACAAAAAACTCAAAGACACCATATCAATCCTTTTTACCCCACCTTGCTTGCCCAATAAAAGTTTTGGAGTACTTGTTCCAACATTTTATAGGCTACTTGAGAAGAAAAAAATAGACAAAAACCAATGTGACCCGCTGCTAGAAATTTATCAACAATTGCAATCTTCTTGGAAGGTAGTAGGCCAATATTACTCCAAGCTTGAATTTTCCTTTCTTAAAATTTGGTTATTATCCATGTCCAATAATTAATAATTGAAAAACTATTTACCTAAGGACCTGCCAAAATAAGAAATCGTCTTCCCAAGATTCATAAGCTTTCGTTTATGATTCAGACATGTAGTGGATTCATCTTGGCCAAAACAAAACCTTGTTTTTTCCTTTCTAACAACTACTCTTGCTCCTTTTGGAATCCTTTAGGAAAAATGCCCAACCAAAATTTAGTACCCTCCATAAACTATTGAATCAATTTATGTGTTAAAACTGAGCCATCTACAAAGTGGAAATTTGGGTCTATTACAATACATATCTTTTACAAGTGAATTTTTCATGGATGAATGTCAATTCTCTAGCGCCTTTATTAGAGGTAATAATACTTCAATATTTTTTCGAAATAATATCTAATACTCAGATCATGAGGTGGAGATTGCAAGTTACCTTTAAACTAGCGTTCATCAATCATTCCAGCCACTCAAATGGTCTATATATCAATGCTCTTTTTGTACATAATAAAAGTAGTCAACGTTTAGGAGCTCTTTCTGGTGGAAAAATTCTTGGACTAGCCTGGTGATCTTACAAGGGTCTGAAAGGCTTCACATAACACTCAATGCATTTCCTACCTCCCATCAACATATAGCACGATTTTGTGATCTTTCTTCAAGAAGTTATCGAATCTTGCAAAATCTAAATACCTTCCTTAAGATTGTATCTAGATACAACAAATCTTGTTACTCTTTTATTTTGTGTTTGACAAACAGAAGCAAAGAAACAAAATTTGGGAAAAGTTATCTTCTCCAATGGTAATTGTGTCCTTTGGCTCCAAGTAACAAGATACTAGAAATAAAAGAGAACAGTGGGGCATGAAACTAGATCACAATAGTGCTTACCAACAACAAGGCTGGCACTACCAAGAAAATACAATTTTACATTACTCGTGTCTTCTCAGAAAGACTAGTTGGGCTTTGATCCTAAATCTAGCAAGGTCAAGGATCAACTTTTTGTTAATTTAGTGTTGATCATCTTCCAATGCTTGGAGTATACATTGTCGATGCAAGAGGCTAGAGATTAGGAATCAATCAGTTTTCCTTGTAAGAGGGAATCACATACATATAATTGTCTCTTGTTTTAGTATTGCCAAAAATCCCCACAAGAACACATTCCATCCTTGAAATGATGATACCAACTGGCATCCCTCACAATAAGTTCTCGCCCTGCAATTTTAGAAATGAGTTTAGAAGCAGTATGACAATCACCACAAATGAAAAGATTCTTGATGATTCGAATAGGAATTCTCCCAAGAATACTAATAAGCCGAAACAAAATCGCCAATTTATTACTATGAGAGGATAAAAATTGTTCTTTTTATCATCCTCTACATCGTACAAAACAAAGTTTGTATTCAGCACATACCTTGCCTCCTTCATCAGCTTAGTTAATTACACCAACTTCTCATATATCACTTTTATTTTTGGATTCCTTCTGGCTTTGAAAGTGAAACTATGCACCATACCTTTGACCTCAATCCTGACATTTGGTTACTTTTATCAATCCCTTCTCTTTCATATTTTTCCTCACATTTGTGAGACAATCCCACTTGCGAGCTGCAACATATATATTGGACAAAATCACATATGTTGGAGCATCTTGTGGTTCCAACTTGAGAATATGTTTTGTTTCTTGTTTCCCTAAATCAACATTTCCATGGATTCTATAGGAAGACAACAAGATCCACCATACCAAAGCATTTGGTTCAAATAACATTTTATTTATTAAATCTTCAGCCTCATTCAATTTCCCACCATGACCAAGAAGGTCAGCTATACACACACAATGCTCCATTGTTATGTAAAGTCATAATCTCAATCAATGGAATTGAACAACCTACGGCCTTCATCCACTAATCCAATGCTACCACAAACTAACATAACATAAACAAAAGCGATATTATTTAGCTTAAAAGCTACTTGTTGAATTTGGTCGAAGAGGTGGAGAGCCTCCTTCCATATCCATGCTATGAAAATACAAAAGTTATTACCTTCCATGAGGCAACATCACATTGACATTTTCCGGAAAATAGTTTTTGTGGATCTCACAAACTTCCACACTTTGCATACATATCAATGATGGCATTTTCAATAGAGATATGTGAGTCAATCCCACTTTGGATGGTAAAAGAATGGACTTGCTTTCCAATTTCCAAGATTGTTAGGTTGGCACAAGAACGAGTGACACTACAAACACTAAATTAATATGGCTTTGAGCCTTCATATAGAATTTGCCCAATGTTTTTCAGTTCCTCTTCCCAATACCCATTTTGGGTATATCCTGTAATCATGGCACTCCATGAAATCAAGTTGCATTTAGGCATTTTATTAAAAACCTTACAAGAAGACTTGATGCTTGCAAACTTTGTATACATATCAGGAAGAGATGTTGCAACCTAGATATTGGACTCATAGCCAGTTTTGATTATGTAACTATGGATGCATTCACCTTGTCCTACATATGCTAGGCTCGCACATGCCCTAAGAACACTAGGTAAAGTGAACTCATCTGGCTCTATACCCACAAGTTACATCTAACCAAATAGTTTAAGGTCCTCCTTTCCATGACCATTCAACGTGCATCCCACTCTTATTTCATTCCATGAAACAACATCTCAAGAAAACATTATGTTAAAACACATGAAATGCATCAACTATATTGTTGCATTTTCCATACATGTTAATAAGGCCATTTTGCATGGAGACTTATGTCAAATATGGTCCTAATAATATAATCATGAACCATCTTTCCATGTTTCAAGGTTTTTAGGCTGGAATAGGAAAGATGTATACTTGTGAAGATATACTTGTCACCACCCATTCCTGTCACAAACATTTCACAAGAGAGTTTCAAAGCCTTCTTGTCGTCCTCATGTTGAGAATGTATAGCAATCATTACAGTCCATGATACATTTCATATAAGAATTTTATCAAACATTTGGTGATAATACTGCAAAACTCAACATTTCTGATACATGTCAACAAGTGCACTTCATACAAGGATGTCAGACTCAAAGCCAAACTTGGTGATTTTAAATTGCTTTACCATGCCTAGTTTAATAGCTACTAGACCAGCGAATGGCCTTAGAAAACTTGAAAAAGTGAATTATTCTAGTTTGAACCCTTCCAATTGATTTTTTTTTGAAACAATTGTACAACCTCATCACCATTCTCACTCTGTACAAATCTGAATATCACTAAATTCCAAGAATCTATATGCCTTTCAAGCATTCTATTGAACACTGGAGGTTGACTCTATACACCCAAACTTGAGATACATGTCAACAAAAGCATTACCCATAGTGACATATGAGAATATCCCATTTTTTACAATATTCCATTGAATTATGAGCAAAGTCCAATAATTCCTAGGTTTCCCATGCTCTTAGAACTCTAACCAAAATTAATGAATTTTTCACAATTCCCAACTCAAGAATTCAATTGTAAACCTTCAGTGCCTTCTCGGGTTTCCCATTTTGAGTATATCCTGAGATCATAATAGTCCATGTGACAACATTTGGCTCATACATTTGGTAAAATACCCTACAAAATCCTTCCATGCAGTCACTTTTGGCATCTCCACAAGAGTAGTACCCACAAACATGTCTGCCTTGAATCCAGTTTTAATAATGTGGGCATGAACCTGTAAACCTTGATCCAAAGCTTCTAAACTCGAGTTCACTCTCAGCACATTACTAAGAGTGAACTTTAACCAATGGAAATGTTGCACAAATGGGATCATCAACTCCATATGAGTAAAGAAAATCATGTGGAAACATTGCACAAATGGGATCATTAGAACATTGAATCGTAATATGACGAAATTCCCTACGATTCCAACACTATGACTTCGTGGTGCACTCCATGATAATAAGCCTAGGAATTCGATAGTTGTTGCAAACTAGCACATTTGGATAATCACGAGTAAAATTCCCAGGCTGGTTGTGGTTCTTGCAAGCATAATCCAACTTGGAGAGATGAAGATCCCTCATGTAGGGTGCATCATGGTAATATGATTGATCGATAAAGACTCTATTGTGGATGTGGTGACTCCCTCTTTGTGAACTATCCTCGTACATACTGCCTCTGCTTAAAAAATCTCAATCACTTCGACCACACTAGCAAAATGCAGGCCTACAAAACACACTCCTCTTCTTTCGATACTCTTTCCTTTGGCTTCAGACTCCATACCTCCACGAACCCTAGTAGCACAAATGAACATTTAGTTCCTCAATATGGTTTTGAAGTTTTTCGATGCTTGCAAAAAATTCAGAGAAAAGTTACTCGAACGCTCCAAAAGCAGCAAGTGAATCCTCAACACTTCAAGAATGGAGGGAAAGTGTCCATGTATTTTTTCTGATTATCTTCCCTCCTCATCAAATTCCAAAAGGAAACTTCAATCGTTGTACTTTACCAGATGTATTTAACAGTTTTCAAATTTCAATTGATCTAAGGATGATGCAAATGTATTATTCTTATTGGTTGGGGTGAACATTTTCTACTCACCCCAATCCCATAGAGAAAACACCTATCGACGTAGAAATGATTGACACATAATGGCATAATCTTTGTAAAATCTAAAATCATGTAGCCTCTAATTTTAACTTGATAAAAATAACTCAATGGAGTTAGCTCAATGTCACACACATGTAGCATGACTCACACAAGAAGCTAACTAGGAATTGCACCAAGAGGTGAAAAGGAGTGTAGATAGGAGGAGTAGGGTAAAGTGGAAAGAATGTTGAAAAAAGAAAATATTTTCATAGTTAACCATTAGGAACCACTCTAGTCCTTGCAATCAAAGAGGTTATCATTTATTTTATTTCCAAGACTAATTGCCCAATCAATTTTAAAACTAGTTCTATTTTTACAGTTAATGAAACTATTTTTTTAAAGATTTGCCAAAAAAACGTCAATAACAAAATGGTTATTAAAAAAAATTTCGTTAAACAAAGTAATAAGACAATTAAAATTAAAATAAACTATCAATAACTCACAATATTGATTAGTTTAATTTCATTTATAATTACAATATAATTTTGAATTAAATAGTTAAAATAAAAATACATCCAAATTAAAATCACATCAACTAAAATTATATCAAAATCACTGTCAAAATAAATTTAATAAAATCACTTTACAAAGAAGTCACAAATATCAGTAAATTGAAAATAATATTTTTGAATGGAATGGTTGAAAACACAATAGCTAGATTTACATTAAAGTCAAACCCAAAATAATAAAACATTAAAAACCCTTGCAACACAAATGTGCCAATAACTTTACAATTTTGAGAGATTTTAAATCTCATGATGTTGACAGCACTGCACCTGCCAACATCTCAATGGGATCTCCTCGGTAAGAAGTCCCAATTAGAACTCAGACTATTTGGTGTAGGAATCCCAACAGTGGGTCGTAAGGTAATGCCTTGACCGCAATGTCGCACAGAGGAAAGTAAGATAACTTTGTCAGTTGCAAGGGTGTGACTGATGCAGTGAGTCGAGGAATGAGTATGAGAGGTTCCAACACTTCAAAGGGAGAGGAAGGTGAAGGTCAATTCTAGGTTGAAGGGGATCAGTCCCAACTCAGATAGGAACACACAACAAAAAGGACATGCACAACTTCTGGAAGAGCAGTTGACATGGATGTAGCAGTCACAACATACATGGTAAGATAACATGAACAACACTCATGGATCAGTTTGAGACGAGTGTGACAGTTGATATAACAAGGTTCAGAGAAAGGTCTGTCTGATGTCCGGTAGAGCAGTCGACATGGACGGTGACAACATTAACAACATATGCAACATATTAACAACAAGATTCATATAATTGCATACAAATTAGTTCATATACAAGTACGTAAGTTAAGAAACATATATCATTAAGGAAACCGGAGCAATCCAACTACAATAACAACATATGCATGAAATTGTGATGGCTTTTATTATATAAAGAAGTGTAAGTCACAATCATACAATACACCATGTAAACCTGCTAGCCCCATCAGTGGAACATTACAACCACATATGCCCGCTCCTCCAAAGAAATGTACTAGCTTTGTGCAGTGGAGAAGCCAAGGCGCATTACAATATTGACCAAAAGCCTATACAATGAGTTATGAGGGGCTATTTATAGTAAAGGGAGGGGTGACCCTTGACATTCCCCTTTGTGAAAATTCAATTACCCTCATGACCCTTCACCTACTCTATGACTGTTACATCCAACCATTGCCACTTGAATTACACTTGATACGACTCAACGTTATAAAGCACATGTACTCATGTGAGACAACATGGCCTGAGAAAGCCTTGCAAGACATCATTGACATTCAGTCTCCTGTGATGAGACCAATTCTTTGACATGCTTGTGATGGTGAAGGTGGTGAGCTGATGCCAAGCTTGGTCGTCTGTGATGGTGTGCATGCACCTCATGGTGACATCTTGCCAAAGCGAACTCTTTCCTTCATCACAACCGGTGCATTGGTTCGACCCTTTCATCCAACTCATATGCTAAAATGCACATGGTCTTCTTGGGTATGGTTGAGCCAGCAACACATTGATGCATAGTGTTTGTGCTAATCTTAAAGTGTGTGGTAGTGGTCATGCACATCAACTTGCTGAAGTTCATGTTCAGCCCCATTTGGACTTGATTCTTGTCTTCACCTTGGTCAGTGTGTTGAGTGGGTTGGATTGCATGCATGCACTTCAATGACATGCATGTTGTTGGTTCCCTTACATGTGATCCACAACACTGCTCACCATGTTTGCTTTGTGTCAGCTGCTGAGATGGATCCTTAACTTGTACTGCCACAGTTTTATCCATGAGTGCATGTTGCACTCACTGTTGTTCTTGTTCATGCTGCAACTCATTGGACTATCTATGTAGCTTCATGTTCCTCCTGAGTTGCTTCTTCAGCACATGCAACTCCTTCTATGTTCCATATTTTGCCTTCATGCAATCTTCATGTCGTGTCATCGGTTCTTAGCCCAAGTCTCCAAAGTTTCTTTCATTATTAGTGGATCTGCTTGATCTTGCAACTTTGCTTCGCCTCTATGTTGTCAATAACCTTCTTCTTGCATTTTATGCGTTCATTGTGTTCGGTGCATTCATTGCATTTGCTGCATTCGGTATGCTGCATTTATCTATTGTTTATGATGCTTCTTGTTGTAATGCTACTACTTGACATCCTTGTCTATGAACAAATTAATGTCTTCGTGAATAAACAAGCACATAGACACTTGATCAACCTCATCCCAAGCATGCTCTGAATGGTGTCTTCATCTCTGCTCTCCTAAAAACCACTATACCTATACTGTTGAGAGGTAGATGAACACCTGTGATACCTTAAGACATAGCAACACTCATAGCAAGCAATATGTCAGTTGAAAAACAAAATGAACATGAGAACTGACTTGCAACATACCTGGTTGAATGATCATGAAGGTTGCGCAATTTTGGCTTGGAGGTCGGGAGACCGACTGCAAAGAATGCACAAGGCATAGCCCAGGCTACTGAGAGACTGAATGACTACTTGGAATTGTGCAATGCACAGTCCAGTCTAGCTGCTAACTACTAGGATTGCCCATTACACAATTCCAGCTGGGAAGGATTGGTGGCCGAGAGATAGATTTGCGCAAATTTTTAGGCTAAGCAGCCACTGACCTCCAAAAATGTGTAATTCAGTCCAGGAGGCCAGTATTGGGCTAGAATGCACAAATATGGAGAGGAAGTTGATCCTTCCTTGTCCAGATTGTGTAATGTAGCCTTGGTGAAGCTAGAGACCAGGCCAAGGTTGGCCTGACTAGCCAGCGGGCAACTGAAAGCAAGTCTATGAAATGCATGGCGACACTAAGTGATAGCAGAAGTGATAAACATTGCATGGAAATCATGAATGGAATATTGAGAAAACATATCAAAATGCATGTGGGTGAGATTGTTTGCCAGTTGGGGGAACGTCCTTGCAAAATAGTTTCATGCATGCGACATCAATGAGATAGCAATGAAAATTGAAATGGAGCTAGGAAAATCTATAATATATGTAAATGATAGCAGACATTTAAATAAATCAAGTGAATAGTACTCCCCCAAGCAAAAACATAAAAAGTGATAGAAATGTAGCACAAGGCATCGGAAGCGAGCTTGCCCCAAGACAACATGAGATGAATGTGGCAAATGCTCCTAGATGTGATGTGGGATGTAAGAGCTTCATGATTGATGTGAGGAATGAATGCTACAGTGTCTGGTTGATGAGTTTTGATAACTTCGAGGTTGTGATGCACATGCCATGAATCGAGGGGAAGCGACACTTGGTGGATGGTTTGGAATGGCTCCTTGCATGTAACCTCCAACTGCTAAACATAGATCCCTAAAATAAGGGATGACTTTGCATGTTGTCTCTTGCTATCCTAAGAAGATCAAATCATGCATGCATACAAGTCAAGTTTCCTCAGTCCTGAGTTGAACTAGTCAACCAGACTGTCCATGCATGTCAGTGCTCGGCTGCTTGAAAAAAATTTGCATTCCTAACTATAAGCTGGCTTGGTTGCCCAAGTGGATTGTGTAATTTATGGGCCTAGCAGTTGACTGCTGCCCAGATTTGCACAAATCCTGTGCTGAGCAGCTTGTTGATGGGAAAAATTGCGTAAATCTTGCTGGGAGGGATGGCTGGCAGGATTGCACAATCCTGGAGCCCAGCAGGCTGTCACAGGCAATTACAGAATTCCTAGAGGGAAGGTTGGTTTCTCTCCAGAAATGTGCAAATTTCACTGGTAAGATGCTCAACTTGCAGCTAGACCAAGTACAGATAAGTAGCCTAGAGGGAAGTGGATCAACTATAATCGACGGGCTACCTTTGTGCAAGGAAAGCTCTGAAGCTAGATTACATAACAAAGCAAGACAAATTGTTGTGTAAGGTTGGGAGGGAAGGCTCCAAAATAGGCTAAGGAAAAATTTTGGAGGGTGGTTATAGTCACTACAATACTTGGTGACACACTGGTAGAACTCCAGCTCTCTGAATGGATCTTGTTCATGGAAAACGAGTCTAACATTTTCGGAAGTATTGTTCAGTTCTCAGCTCATCTTGGCTTCACACTAGCTTGATGTAAGATGTAGCATTTGACAGAATTTTGGTTGATTGATACACATTCCAATCCAAGGAAACACAGTTGTTTAGATTGGGGTTAAGGGGTATATAGGTGCACAAGCAATATATTCATCAGAGTCTTAGTTTCATCTCTAGTGTTGCTCCATGACCAGCAGGCCTAGACAGTACCCCGGTGGAGTCACATACAAACACAAGAATGGCTCCGCTTCCAATGAGACTGGTCAATACCCCGATGGAGTTACTTGCATCACCTCCCTACACAAGAATCCTTTCTCTTCTTTCGCCTTATTCATTTTTCATTTTGAATTTTTCGACTTTTCATTTTTTTTTTCATTTTCCATTTTCACTTTGCATAGAACTTATTCATTTTAGAGGTGGAAGAGGGATCCCAACCTATTGAGAGCAGAAGAGGTTGTTCAAGTAGAGAATTAGTTTATTGTATCTCTGACATGCCTGTTAAGGTTTTCCCCTTCACCTTACTCTCCTTGACTGAGCTAACAAGGGTTAACCCCAAAACAATTGACTAGAGAAGGTGACACTAGTTAACGTGCAAGTGTTGTGCTTACGCCAAGGTTCACTTCGAAGAGTATGTATTTCCATTCAACGTATCATGGACTGAGATTAACAAGTTCATCATATAGAGGCCAGATGACAGATAACCAAGTAGCAATAATTGTACAACCAATCTTGTACTTTACCCAGCTCGTTTCATGAGTCACACATGGTTTCATGCAAACTAACCTACGAATGAAACAAGCTAACGAACTAAAAATAAACAAAGCAAAGCTAGAGAAGAAGAAAAAGTGAAATATAAGCAAGTAAATAAACAAGAAAACAAACAAACAAGCGAAAAAAGCATGGAAGCAAACAAGCATGCATGAAAACAACTGAAAGTAAACACTACTCCTACTCCTACACTAACGGTGCATGGGCATGATCACGTGAAGTGATACTTCCAATGCAGCCACTGGCGCATTGGTAGACCCATGTGGGTGAAGGCTTGGTCTGCGAGTAACCCAGTTGTGCAGACCAACATACAAGAAATATATAACAGTGAAGATATCCACACCCCATGTTTCAAAGTGCCCATGAGACATAGGTGAGTGCATGTGCATGACGGATAGTCCATGGACTTATCGTGATGTTGCGCGATACTATGTGCAACTTTGAATCATAAGCACACTCTTGATTGAGACATGCAAGAAAACAAAAGAAACAAAGATAACTTGTGTCGCGCACGAGTGCTTGAAATATAAGACTCCTCCAATGCATTAGCAATGGGACTGTGGAGTTCGAGTGGAGGAAGTGTTATATGAGTGTTAGATTGATCTTTATTGCATAAAAATGAGTGTTGAGGAGCCTTGGGTGTTTGAAAAATTTCCTGATCAGAAACAAAACCAACCTTAGGACAACGATGGCCTGACATAACCATCAGCTCGAGCTGAAGTGCCTCAACAGTCTATGGGGCTTCGACTTCATTGAAAGATGGATCTTCGTAGACTAGTGGCTTAGACGGATTAACAATGAGTGAATCAACATCATGATTGGCTAATGAGGTGAAGAGATAATGAAAACTAAGATCAAAAAATTCAAGATGTTGGTTGGCATCCTCATGATTTGGCGAATCACACAGAGGGGTAGATGAGAAGGAAGGATGTTTATTCTATGTATTTTCGGAAAGAGCAGATGAAAGATCAAGTGGATTTTCAATGAATGATTGGTCTTCTCCATTGTTGGATGATAGGCTGACATACAATCAAGTCGATTTTCAATGAAAGATTGGTCCTCTCCATTGTTGGATGATAGGTTGACATACAATGTGTCCTGTGAAAGAACAACAATGGGTGCATCCCTGGATGAAGACACACATGAAAAATAATGGATGGCAGGTTCACCAATGATGTTAGGAGACAACGAAGGGGGCTCAGACAAAAGGGAGTCATCCTTCACTAAGTTTTGATGCTCAACCTTCCACTCATACTCTTCATGAATGATAGTGCATGTTGGTTGTGCAACACCAACTTTGTCAGTGGGTTGTTCCTCATTCACAATAAGTGAAGAGTCTGGAATGGACGAGCACAAGGCAACATCATCCGGAGGAACACCTAGGTGCAAAGACAGAGGTCGAAGAGAAGAATGCATATGAGAACTTGAAGGACTCACAACCAAATCTACGTGAAAATTGTGTGGAGTGATGTTGGTAGGGTGTGAAGGTTGAACAGGTGTGTGAACATGATCCTCAACATCATAGGGTGATGGCATAACTGTTGAATGAGAGGGAGGTGGATAGTTCGTTGAGACAGTGCTTGCTCCCACATGAGATTGTGCAGTTCTATCAACGAAGAAGGTTGAGCGAGGCTTGACATAAAGCTTTCTATTAGGACAATGGATTTCTTAAGATAGTACTTGAATTGATCCTAAAGATAAGCGAACTTCATCTGGCTCCTAGGAGCTTGAAATTGTAAGTCATGAAAGCGCTACCAAAAGTCAATAATGGATTCATGAGGAGCCCTCCGTTGTTGTAATAGTTTTCGGTCAAGATAGTCTGGATCAAAATGATTGAACGTGTCTTCAATAAGATCACATAAGTGCTCACATGAGTGCACAGTGTTAGTCAGTAGACTGAGCACCCAACGAAATGGGAATTCTTGAAGTGTGAATGCAAGCAACAAACCGGCCTGTTAGTCAGTAAAGTCATCTTCCTTATAAATCATGGAAAGGAAGTTATGTAAGTGCTCAAACTAGGACACTTCACCTTCGCCATCATACATGTGAGTGCAAAAGAGATTGAAAAACTTCCCTGGGATGGAGAAATATTCACGATTTTAAAAAATCCTCGAGGGAACAAGAATGAAAGACTCCATGAAAGATATGCAAAGGTTCAAAATTGGATGAGAGGACACTGCTTATCATTTAGGCCCTCCTTCTAAAGCCATAAATGTTGACGGTGCTAGACCCACCAACATGTCAAGAGGATCTCCCTGGTAAGAAGTCCCAATTAGACCTGAGACTGTTTGGCGTAGGAGTCCTAGCAGTGGGTCGTAACATAATGACTTGACCGTGATGTCGCACAGAGGCAAGTAAGATAACTCTATTAGTAGCAAGGGTGTGACTGATGTAGTGAGTCAAGGAATGAGTATGAGAGGTTCCAACACTTCAAAGCGAGAGGAAGGTAAAGGTCAGTTCCAGGTTGAAAGGGATTAGTCCCAACTCAACTAGGAACACACAACACAAAGGACATGCAGAGCTTCTGGCAAAGCAGTCGACACCAGTGCGGCAGTCACAACATCCAAGGTAAGATAACACAAATAACACTCAAAGATTAGTCTGAGACGAGTGTGACAATTTACATAAGAAGGTTCAGAGAAAGGTTTGTGTGATATCTGATAGAGCAGTCGACACAGACGGTTATAACATTAATAGCATATGCAACACATTAACAAAAAGATTCATATAATTGCATATAAATTCATATACAAGTACGTAAGTTAAGCAACATATATCATTAAGGAAACCAGAGTAGTCCAACTACAATAACAACATATGCAGGAAAATGCGTTGGCTTTTATTATATAAAGAAGTGTACGTCACAATCATACAATACACCATGTAAAGTTGCTAGCCCCATCAGTGGAACATTACAACCACATCCACCTACTGCTCCAAAGAGATGTACTAGCTTCGTGCAGTCGAGAATCTAAGGCATGTTACAATACTATCCAAGCCTTCTTCAAGATAGTCTTCGTAGAAGCTTGGATGACCAAAAGCTTATACAATAAGCTATGATGGACTATTTATAGCAAAGGGTGGGGTGACCCTTGACATTCCCCTTTGTGATAGTTCAACTACCCTCATGACTCTTCACCTACTCTATGACTATTACATCCAACCATTGAAACTTGACTTATAATTGACATGACTCAACGTTACAATGCACATGTACTCATGTGAGACAACATGGCTTGAGTAAGCCTTGTAAGACATCATTGACACTTGGTCCACTATGATGAGACCAACTCTTTAACATTCGTGTGATGGTGAAGATGGTGAGATGATGCCAAGCTTGGTCATCCATGATGGTGTGCATGCACCTCATGGTGACATCTTGCTGAAGAGAACTCTTGCCTCCGTTGCAACCAGTGCATCAGCTCGGCCCATTCATCCAACTCGTCTGCTAACATGTGCATGGTCTTCTTGGGTATGGTTGAACCAGAAACACACTGATGCATAGTGTCCGTGCTGATCTTCAACGTGTGCTAGTGGTCATGTACTTCAACTTGCTAAAGTAAATGCTCATCCATAGTTGTACTTGATTCTTGTCTTCACCTTGATGAGTGTGTTGAGTGGGTTGGATTGCATGCGTGTGCTTCAATGACATGCATGTTGTTGGATCCATTGCATGTGATCCACAACATTGCTATCCATGTTTACTCTGTGCCATACGCTAGGATGGATCCTTAACTTGTACTAGTGCATTTTCATCTGTAAGTGCATGTTGCGCCCACTGTTGTTCCTGTTCCTGCTGCAACTCATTGGATTGTCTATGCAGCTTCATGTTCTTTCTAAGTTGCTAATTCAGCACATGCAACTACTTCTTTGTTCCATCTTTTTCCTTCGCATGATCTTCATGTTGTGCCGTCGCTTCATAGCCAGAGTCTCCAACGTTTCTTTCATGATGAGTTGATTTGCTCGATCTTGCAACTTTGCTCTGCCTCTATGTTTTCAACAACCTTCCTCTTGCATTTGCTAGGTTCAGTGCATTTGTTGTGTTCGCTGCATTTGGTATGCTGCCTTCAGTTGTTGTTCATGATGTTGCTTGCTATGATGCTTCTTCTTGATGTCCTTTTCTACGAACAACTTGATTTCTTCATGAGTAGGCAAGCTCATAGACACTTGATTGACTTCATCCCCAAGCATCCTCTAAATGGTGTCCTCGTCTTTGCTCTCCTAAAAACAACTGTACCTGTACTGCTGAGAGGTGGATGAACACCTGTGATGCCTAGAGACATATCAACGCTCATAGTAAGAAATCTATCAGTCGAAAACCAAAATGAATATGAGATCTCACTTGCAACATACCTGGGTGAATGATCATGAAGGTTGCGCAATTTCAGCCTTGAGGTTAGGAGACCAACTACCAAGATTGCACAAGGCATAATTTGAGGTACTGAGAGACTGACTGGTTACTTGGAACTGTGCAATGCATAGTCCAGTCTGGTTGTTGACTATTGGGATTGCGCATTGTGCAATTCCAGCTGGGAAGGGCTACTAGCCCAAGGATAGGTTTGCGCAAAATTTTGGGCTAAATAGCTACTAACCTCTAAAAATGTGAAATTTAGTCCAGGAGGCTAGTGCTTGGCCAAAATGCACAAATCTGGAGAGGAAAGTGAGCCTTCCTTGTCCAGATTACATAATGCAACCTTGGAGAAGGCAAAAACCGTGCCAAGGTTGGCTCGACTCATCGACGGGCAACTGAAAGCAAGTAATTGAATGAAATGCATTGCAACACTAAGTGATAGATGAAATGATAAAAATTGCATACAAAACATGAATGGAAGATTGAGCAAACAGATCAACATCCACGTGGATGAGGCCATTCACTGGTTGGGCAAACGTCCGTGCAAAACATTTTCATGCATGCGACATCAATGAGACAGCAACGAAAATTGAAATGGATCTAGGACAAGCTATAATATATGTAAACAATAGAAGTCGTTCAAAGAAATAAAGTGAACATTACTCCCACAAGTGAAAACACAAAAAGCGACAAGAATGCAGCACAAGGCATGGGAAGTGAGCTTACACCAAAACAACATGAGTTGAATGTGCCGACTGCTCCTAGATGTGATGTGGGACGTCAAAGCTACAAGATTGATGTGATGAATGAGCTCTGCAGTGTCCAATTGATGAGTTTTGATAACATCGAGGTTGTGAAACACATGCCACGAATCAAGGGGAAGCGACACTTGGTGGATGGTTTCGAAATGGCTCCTTACATGCAACCTCCAACTACTAAACATAGATCCTTGAAACAAGGGATTCCTTTGCATGTTGTCTCTTGCTATTACAGGAAGATTAAGTCATGCATGCATGCAAGTCAAGTTTCCTCGGTCCCAGGTGCAACTCGTTAACCATACTGTCCATGCATGCTAGTGCTCAATTGCTCAGAAAAAATGTGCATTCCTAACTATAAGCTAGGTTGGCTACCCAAGTGGATTGCATAATTTCTAGGCCTAACAGCCGACTACTGCCTAGATTTACGTAAATCTTGGGTTGAACAACCTTTTGATGGGAAAAATTGTGCAAATCCTGCTTGGAGGGCTAGCTGGCAGGATTGCGCAATCCCTGAGCCCAATAGGTTGTCAAAGGGAATTGCACAATTCCTAGACGGAAGGCTGGTTTCCCTCCAGAAATGCGCCAATTTCACTGGGAAGCTGCTGAGCCTGTAGCTAGATCAAGTCCGGATGAGAAGCCTGTGAGGGAAATGGATCAACTGTGACTGACAGGCTGCCTTTGTGCAAGGAAATCTCTGAAGCTTGAGTACTTGACGAAGCAATGCAAAGTGCTGTGTAAGGTTGGTAGGGGAGGCTCGAAAACAGGCTAAGGAAAAATTTTGGAGGGTGGTTATAGCTGCTACAACAGAGGAGTAGGGGAAAGTGGAAAGAATGTTGAAAAAAGAAAACATTTTCATAGTTAAGCATTAGGAACCACTCCAGTCCTTGCAATCAATGAAGTTGTCATTTATTTATTTTCCAAAACTAATTGTCCAATTAGTTTTAAAACTAGTTGTATTTTTACAATTAATGAAACTACCTTTTTTCAAAGATTCACAATAAAAATGGAAATAAAAATAACAGTTATTAAAAAAAAATTCATTAAACAAAGTAATAAAATAATTAAAATTAAAATAAACTATCAATAACTCACAATTTTGATTAGCTTTATTTCATTTATAATTACAATACAAATTTGAATTAAACAGTTGAAATAAAAACACATGCAAATTAAAATCACAACAGCTGAAATTATATCAAAATCACTCTCAAAATAAATTTAATAAAAGCACTTTACAAATAAGTCACAAATCTCAGTAAATTGAAAATAATACTTTTGAATGGAATGGTTGAAAACACAATAGCTAGATTTACATTAAAGTCGGACCCAAAATAATAAAACAATAAAAACCCTTGCAACACAAATATGCCAATAACTTTGCAATTTCGAGAGATTTTAAATCTAATAATTTTGGTGTATCTTTTGCTATACACACACACACACACACAAAATTCACCCCAGAATAATTGAACTCACCCACACCTGCAAATCCAATATCCTCAAGATGAATTATTTGTGTCTTCAACCCTCACAAATAGATTTTTATTTGTGAATGTGGATAGTAAAAAATAAAAACTAAAATATATGAACCAACCAAAAATTAAAAGAATCAAATCACTAGATACCAATAACATTTAACAAACATAGTGCTAGAGCTTCTTTCCTCTCCAAATATCTTAGCCAAAATATATAAAAACTAAATGAAATTAAGGAAAAATGGTGATGAATGGGTTCATAGGTAAACAAAAAAAATTTAGATCATGTCACACCCCCCTCAAAACTGCTATCTAGATTATAGGAACATAATATGAAAATAATACTAATCGCCACATTCAAATGATGTGCATAGATAATTCATCCAAATAGATGGCAAACCCAGATTTCTAGTTTTTTATACCTTTTTTTTATCAATTCATCCATTTTTGCCAGTTTTTTTAGACAAAAATATCCATTAATAATTAGTACACATAGATTTTACATATTCAAAGTCATCTTCATTGTAGTCTACTTTGTTTTCATCATTAGAATCACTGCGAGCTTCTTCAATCTTTGGGTTGATTTTGATTTTCCTTGGGAGTAACTTGTTTTTTCTTAACAGGCTCAGATTTAGCCTTCACATCACATGTGGCATTGGAAGTAGAGTTGGAACCCTTGGAAAAGGAATTCTGAGCAAAAGATTGGGATAGGGCACACCTCTAGACATACCTGGAAAATATCCTCCAGAAAACATATGGGAAATCATAGTTTCATAAAGTTTGGCATAGAAGGTGATGATTGACATAAAGTCTTGGGTACTCGTACTACATTTTAGAAAATAGACAGGACGTCTAGAAGGTTGTCACAAGAAAGGAAGCACTAGTGCCTGTGTTGGGCTGAGTAGGAGGAGGATGTCTTTAATGACCATTTTTAGCATTTGATGCTAAATTTGTGGGTTTATGAATATTTTGATGTAGTTGAAATGATGGCATGTTTCTCTTCTTATCATAAGCAAATCTCTTATCCCTGTCAGAGAGCATGCCCCACACTTCACTTATGAGATTGAAAGCACCCTCATCAACTATAGACGTGTTCTTATCTAGATGGAGCACTAGGACCAAATTTTTGTACTAATTGTTGATAAGTACCTCATCAGAACCCCAATCAAACTGCAAAATCCGCTAACAATCGGTATGCCCATTGGCTTTCTTCTCGACTGCCCTACCGACATTGAGAATGAAAATCATCTAGGGATGGTCATCTAGTATAGGATAGAGTTGTTTGGCCTTTGTATTGAATTTATTTTCCTGGATCAAGTCTTATGCCATAAATTTCTCCTTCATGATCTCTTTGGCCCTACATGCTTTATCTTTGTTGTACTCCATCCTTCCTAAACACTAAACTTCATTGTTTTGACCCAGAGCTCATAGAACCAAAAAATATACATAGATACCACACTTTGTTTCCCTATGAAGTTGTGGGTCATCCATCCTCAATTGTTGCTACCTTCATTTCAACTCCTTTAAACCCTTCCAAGATTGTTATGTCCAAAACCCTCAAATGTACACCAAATCCAGCTGAAGAGAAACACCCCAAAGACAAAAGAAAATGAAAGGGCCATGTACCTGAAACAAAGAGTTGAGGGAAGGGAATATTTGAAAGCTAGCATGCCCCACATCACCCTATTAATATATGAAAAACCTCTCTCTCACACTTCAAACCATGATTCTACATCAGTCATATATTTGAACTCATATTTGCAACTCAGGTTTGCTATTTTGATTCTTAAATAGAAAAACTAAAATTGTGTATTGTTATTAAATAATAATGGCCTCAATGGATCACACATAGTGCCAAATGAAAAATCAACCTAAAATATTTTCATCTCACTTCCAGGCTCTAGGAAACCTTACAATTAAACTATGTTAAGGTTGAGCACACCTCACTCTCATATATGACCCTGCTCAAATGCACGAATATGTAGCACAAGTGGTTTTTCTGCCTCCAATTACCTGTATATGCCATATAAATAAAATAAAAAACAAACAATGCTCCCTCGTATAGTCGATTCCATCTTCATATATTTTTTAGCAGCTAGGAATTCTCTCGCATTATGTCCCTGAATATAGATTGTATGCTCCAAAATAGGTTTACTCATTTCCTATTATCATGTAGAGGGGTATTCATGCACACCTAATAGTAGTGACAATACCATCAAGCTCTTGTTGAAATACATATGTGTAAAAATAGATGAGTTATAATCCCTCATGTTGATGTGTTATAATCCCTGGTGTAGATGTGTTCATCTATATAGTGATATCTCTACAATTCACTTGCTATCATATCTCCACTAAAATTGGGAGCATATGATCCATGTATCAAGTTTGTAGCTTCTTATAGTAGCATATTTTCAAATATAAACCTTTCTTTCTCTAAAAAAATCAACTCCAAAACAAAGAAATAATGTCTCAGGCACTGCATAAGAATGCAGTGTGGTAAAAATGCATGCCAGTTGCTGCCATATGTAAAAATGCAGTGTCTACTAAGTTAGATGATAGCTACATAATAGAATCTAACATTTATTGTCTCAATTCATACCTTCAATGAAATTAAGATCCATTTTACAAGAATTACAATCTAGGAAGACAAGCTGAAAATTGCATTTTTTTAACCCAAATTCTAAGCACAAAAATAGAAAAGAAATTATATTAGCAAGTGCATATACAGAAAAAGAAATCCTAAATACTACATACAAATTGTTTTCTGAACAAAATAAATAAATACTAGTGATAACAGAGTCCTTTAATATATGTGCAGTCGTTGAAGAGGGTATAGATTACTTACTTGGGAGCTTCGACCATAGTAATAGCACATATAAAAGTAATCACCAAGACATATTTATAATGAGTCGCTACTATCACATGTCTCAATGAAATTACAATAAGCCACCATTATTATTTTATGTCTGGTTGTACATAAAATATATAATTTCCTTCTAGAGAGTTTCAGATCATTAGGCATCCTTAGTACGAAGGTAAATAGACATGGTCCGATCATCCATGGGCCAAATTCTATTTCCTAGTAATACAATGTTGAGGCCATTTAATATTGTTGGCGATGCTTCAAGTCCATTTCATATACAAATATAACAACAGTTGTGTCACGAGAAATAATAATTCAATTGCTAGACGTGGGAATTGACTCCTTAAGGAGTGAGAAGTACAACCCCTCAATAACTACGAAAATTCTAGACCCTAATTATTTATGAGAACAATAACATAAGTAAAATTTTCTCATAAGAAGTAACTCTGAATAATGGAGTTCAAATTCTCAATAGAATTTTATGAATAAAAGACAAACAAATGTAAACAATAATAATTAACCTCGATAGTTAAATAAAGAAAATTTGATGATATTCAACACAGTAGAACAAGGTAGAATAGTATAGCAAACTTTTAGAATGTTTTATATACATCCTTTAAGATATACTCTATCCATAATACTCTTGGCCTCTAGGAAGCAATATAGGGTTCATGCCAATCTTGTAACTAATGCATCTAGTTCACCTCCTTTTGCAAGCAATGTGACTTCCACATATGCATAGGAGACCTTGCTCAATTGACGCTAACAATCTATTGGAGGCATGACATCCTTTGAAGAAAAAATTGAAATGGTTGTTTGTCTTTGCATCTATAAAGGATAAAAATGATGGCACTATAGACCTAGAGGTTGGGTTTAATATAGAACCACTACAAGTGATACTAGCATCTGTTTCTAAGAATTTCTCTGAAATAGTGGGATAAAAATTTGAAAGTTCATAAATCATTAAGTATGTTCTAAACCTTAATCCTAAGAATATGTGTATGGAAAAGATCATAAGGTTTGATTCCATGTTGGGGTTTTTTTCTTAATGATTTCAAGAGGCAGGTGCTACCAATTCTATGTCATTCAAGGAATTTATTTTTCATACAAGCTAAGACAATGTCAGTATCCTAGTGAAATGACAATTTGGAAGTTTCAAATATCCACTATTTAGATATTGGATGCCCTTTACATGATTTTGGATACTGAAATATGTATGCTTAAAATATACTTAGATTGGATTAATGTCTTCAACATGAAAGGAATTGGTTCTAAATTATTGAAGGCAAGTACATAACTCTCTACCAGAAGAAATAACCTTGGTATGTAAGTGTTACTTGGAGAAGATATTATTCACGATAATTTTGTTTAAGAAGCTTCTAGCTCTGTAAAAAAGTGAATACACAGTCTCAACAACCATTAGGTTGGAAATTTTCCACTAGACATTATATAATTAATGCAATAGCTAATGACACAACATGGATTGATAGAGGCATGGATGCAAATTTTCAAAAGAAATTAGGTGCCCAAGACAACAGGATATAATCCCCATTTGGTTGATATGTGCCTATCACTCATATTCCCTGATACAAACCTACCAAAATGACATGCTATACTATGTCATGGAGCCAATATTTCATGAGGGACAGAACATAACAACATTATGTGCTCCCAGGAGGTAGAAAAGGACAATTTTCAATGTTAATGGGTAATACTTATTACAGTCCTATGCAGTCTTGGATGGATAAATCCTCTCATTAGCTCATGTCAACACTTATATGTGTTTGAAATTTGAAGGTACTGCTCATTTTCAGGTACAGAAATTCTTGTTCAATACATTAGTGATAGAAAACCCAGCCTATGAATGTTGGAATTTTGATGCTTCATTATTTTGCATACTAATCATGAAGGAAGAAAACATTATATTGTAGAAGTTTTAAGGTGTTTGCAGTGGATCGCTGATTTTAGCTAGCACCCTCATTTTGCACATGCTACATGATGGGCCTCTAAGTTAGACATAAATTAAGGCCCATGTCTCTAAATTAAAACATAAATTAAGGCCTATGACCATCCTTCAGCACATTAAACATCACTTTCTATATTAGATAATTTATTTTTAACTTTAATATATTCATTATTGGATATTTGTGCCTAATATTATTTATTTTTGTGGAAGATTATGAGAATATTGGGAAGATTGTGAAGATTTGGAGGAGGATATAATTTAGGGCCTTGTTCCCTACTACAGGAGGATCAATAATAAATATTAAATCAACAAGACATTATGGAATTATGGCACAGATTGTGGAACTCCAATGATTGAGAAAATCTAGGAATGTGTTCCACTATTCAAGGGATTTTGGTGGGAAAAGCTTTCTCCATTCGAGGGGAATCATTCCTAATCATTTTTTATAATTACCAAGTCAAATTTGCCTCTAGATATAGATTTTTGTTAGTGTTCTTGTGGAGAGAACTCATATTTTTGCAGCTCCATTGTATTTTCTTGCAAGGATGTCATTGTATTGATGAAAATAATGAAGATTGGTGTCATATTTAGCTTCTAATTCTTGTTATCCTCCATAGGTCTCTTATTTTCCTTGGGCTTGGCCATCCTAGGAGCTTCAAAGCCCTTTTGTATCATTTTCTTTCCTTCTTTTCACTTCTTTTTCACATGCATCTCTAGTTTTTATTTATTTCTATTTCTGCATTTAGTATTAATGATTTCTTGTTGTAGGATTGAGTTAAATGGTTGATGTAAGTTATCTTGTAGGATCACAAAGAATTATTTCATCCTTGGAAAAGCTTTGGAAGCTCATAGTAATCATTGAGTTGCTTGGATTAGTCTTCTTATTCCCAAATCTAGATTGTTGGACCTCCTTTTTAGCAAAGAACAATAAATCTCTGTTATTTTTTAGAGCATGCTAACAAGCTTCAATTGTGTTGGTTCTACTTGCATTAGATCACAAAAACATTCTATCTCATAACAAAAATTACCCCATTGCATTTTCACTGGATTTGGTTAGGCATTTTTTAGATTTACTAGTTCACTAGTTCTAGAATTTCTATCTTTTCGACTAGTAACATTTTTCTATTTTCTTAGAATGGGTTAACAGAGGTATTTTTGAGTGATTCCACTTGGAATGGGGACCTAATAAATCCTAGTTAATAAAAAAAATGTTTCCCATCCAATTTGGATTTGATTTGCTTGGTCATTCGATGAATTATAGTAAATTTGTACATCATGTAGTAAATCACTGTAGCATCCCATAGGAAAGCTTGTTTTGAGCACGAATCGAGAAAAATCATCATTGAATCTGGGATTATTCCTTTACTTTACCTCCAGGCCATCAATACCATTCAGCCCTCTTGCTCCTCACTTAGGTCAGCATTTTGCTAGTTTTCAAGGGTAGGATTTGATTTCCATTTCTTCTATCTTCAGTCTTACAATAGATCTCATCAATGCTTTATATCATTCTACAAATTTTTCCTCATGCATGAAGTAGACGGCTAGCTCATGAAATTATGTTTCCTTTAGATAATGGAAATTATTCTTGTTTGCATGGTTTTTGGGTAAATGTCAATGTTTGATGTAGTGCAGGTGTTTCAGGAGTACAAAGAGATTTCATAGTCAACAACCTCATCCAAACTTCATCCACCTATGGTCCTCACTTTCTTTCACTAAACCCTCACCAATTTCATCTTTCACAAGGAAACTTCTCCAACTTTCGGTTTGAGTTCTGAAGTGGTCCTAGGAACTCCCTTGACTCATTCCATCCACCAACCACATTCCCTGAGATTTCCATCACCTTCAATATCCATCCTTTTGCTCTCGGTTGTATCCTGTAGGTTTCTAGGGGATCCTATAGGAAATTTTGTACCATCCTATAGGAAATCACGTTTTGAGGTCGAATTGAGGAGAAAGCCTCTAGAAATCTAGCAAAGTATCCCCACATGTGTCCCAAGCCTTATGACCACTAACCATCATCTCCAAGCCACCCGCCACATCACCAAAATAGATTAGCTTTCACACTCTCACATAAAAAAAAAAACAAAAAGAAAAACATATTTATTTTATTCATTTACATGCACAGTAGTAGAAGGTTTGATGGTTTGAATCGGCATGCTTAGGATGATAAGATTGCATACATGTTAGCTTAGAATTCTTTTGAAGCAAAGCCTCTTAGTAGTTAGCTAGAAAATGGTGTGTTTTAGCATTTGAATTTAGTCTCTTTCCTTGTAATTTCTTTCTTGCAATAGGTTAAGGTTCCATTTCAAACATTTCATTTTCTGCTATTATTTTAGGACTTTAATTCAGTAAATGCACTCCATTACATCATGACAACAAAAGAATGACACATTGTATGCGGCACATATAGTGCTGATACCTCTTAAGTTTGTACAAACCCTGGGCTGATAATTAAAATTGGTAGCCTTGAGAGTTGCAACATTCTTGTTGCAATACCTAGGCTCATCACTTTTTGGCATCATTTTTTGGGAGGTGTCAAAGTATGCATTGTTTTCTTCCCTAGTTGATTCATTTCTTTTTCACTTTTTGCAAAAACAAAATATTTGCATTAGGCATATTTAATTTCAAAAGTAGAAAATTGCATTACATTTTAGTTTTCATTCAATGATAAAAATAAAAAAATCTCCAACACCAACCCACCCCCCATTTGATCACGTGGTGCAGTAAGAGCCACATCACCATTCACTTTTGTAGAGAGAAGAAGAAGATGGAAAAGAATGTAAAATAAATGGATAGATATGATGGTAATGAGGAACATCCTCTTGGATTTCCCATTCAAGATACTAATGGTAGTATGCACATGAAGAACATCCCTCCATGTTTTCTTCCAAAATTTCATTGTCTAAGGTCAAAGGATCCGGAAACCTTTCTCTTTGAATTTGAAATTGTTTGTAGATCTTATGGTTACTTATTAAAAACTCAAAAACTGAGATTGTTTCCAGAAGCACTGAAGGAAAGAGCTCTTAAATGGTTCATTAGTTTAGCAACTAATTCAATAATATCATGGAATGATATGCAAAAGATATTTCTAGAAAAATATAAAGATCATGATCTTAAAGAAGAAATATTTAGAATGAATCAAAAAGAAGATTAGAGTCTAGAGGATCTAAAAGAAAGGTTCATGTATAATGTTAAGAGGGAAAATCTACATCATTTAGGATCTGACACACTAAAAAAACTCTTATTTATATAAATTAGGAAAGAATGGATTGATATCCTTAATCTCATGAGTAAAGGTGATGTACATCAATCATCATTTGAGGAAATTTGTGAAACATGCAAACACATATCAAGAGGAAATGCAAGAGTAGGTAAATCAGCATCAATATTGGTAAGTTAAGTTAAACTTGGAAATTTGTTTGATGATTTTAAAACAGAAATTCTTAGCAATCTAACAAAACAAGTAGAAATGTTAAGAATACAAGATGAAGGAAAAGAAAATGTTGATATTTGTGTTGCATAATCACATGATGTTAAACATTATCATTACCAAGGTTGAAGTAAGTTTACCAAGATACCAGTGGAGAAATTTAATCGCCAATGCAGCTATGTTATGTAGCTCCAAGAGGACCATGGCAGCCTATTCAACCTGATATGATGCAAGAGCCTAATTCACAATTTCAAGTTTATACATATCCACCTAAAAGTAATTGGAACACACCTTTTCCTTGGAAACATTGGTCATCTCAACCCCAATCTTGGCAACAAGGTTGGCATGGAACTTATGGGACCCATCCACAATATCTTCATTATTTTTCTCAATATCCTCCACACCCAACTCCATGTTCTCTGTACCATTCACCTCCACTACAACCACAACCCCAATCACATCCATCTCAAATATTCACTCCCACTCAACTACCTGTACCACCATTTACAAACCCACACATTGAAGTAGCTCAGCCCACTTACAATATTGAGGTACAACACCTCCAAAAATTTCCTCTTGAGATCAATGGTATTCACCATAGCTTAGGAAGAGTATTGATAAAAAGAGATTATCTTGATATCATTGAAGGACCACATCTAGAAGAAGAAGATTCAAATGATAAGACCAAAGAATCATGGGCTACACTTGATGAAGAGTAGACATCAAAATCGAAGATTGAGAAAGCTCCCTCATGGTTACGATCACATCCTCTATGTATTCAAGAAAACAATCAACAAAAAGAGGAATATTTGAAGATCATGGTAGAAGAAAACATGGAGAATGATCCATATAAGCAAGAAAACCAAGTACATCAACGTTATACTGAGGTTTGGTTCCAAAAAATCAACAAGATGGACCATCACACTCTTCTTCAACTATGCTTGATCCTTTCAAAGTCAAATAATTTGGTCTCTGAAATCCAGGTACATGTCAAAGCATACATTTCAAGCCTACAAATCAATTTTTTTGTCATCTTGATGTGCACATGGCTCCATTGGAAGTATTCTTATACTTGAAAGTGATTTTGTTTTTCAAGTAGGGTAGGGTAGAAAGAAGAAAAAGAAATAAAAAATAAAAGAAAAAACAAAAATCTCAGATGAAAACCTCCTTGGAGGCACTTCAGATTGGCTCATTGATTGAAAACCTCCATGAAGTGGTCAATGGGTTGGAAAAAAAGACAAAAGAAAAAAAAAAGAAAAGATCCTAGGTGAAAAACTCCTTTGAGGTGCCTAGGCAGACCTACTAGTTGAAAACCTCCTTGAGGCAGCTAGTAGGCCTAGAAGAAAAAAAAAAGGAAAAAAAAAATATTTGCTTCATGTATCTCTTTGATGAATTCATGTACTCTTCAACATCTGCAAGCACCAAGAACAAGTTGGTACCGAAAGAAAAATTGGTCAAGCCTAGTCAAAAGAAGTCAAATTTTGACTTTCTCCTCCTTTGCTCAAATGCTCCAACAAGGCTAAGGCCATGTCAATTCATCACTATCATCTATTTTCACCATCCACCCATCATTCTCAAACTTCTACCATTCAGTTTGCTTGTTGTCCCAAAAAACTACACGATACTTTGTTTTACTACAGGATACAAAAATACTTAGAGCAGAAAATTGTTTTTGCCATAACTTGAAAAAAATGCATCCATTTGCCATGATGTTTTAGGGGGAGATGCATATGGATGATGGTAACATGATCAACAAATTCTAGTGCACATTTTTCGAGAAATCAACCTCCATCACCTACATCCATTTTTGCATTTTCTCGATATTCATGCATCCATTTCAAAAATTATTTCATGGATAGATGCATATTAATGATGGTAGCATGCCTAAGAAATTTCAGCAAATTCCAGTGCACAGTTTCCAAGAAATTGACTTCCATCACTTTCGGCCTTTTTTTATTTTTCTCGAGATTTGTGCATCCATTGACCAAAGTTTTTTATGGGTAGGTGTATAATGATGATGGAAACATGATCAAAAAGTTTCAGGTCAATCCATTCTACCGTTTGGGAGATATGGACAAAAAAAAGGTTGTCTTGTAAACCTACAGGATTCCCTGAAGACCTATAGGTGTTGTTCCATATCGCTACTTGATGAAGCCAACCTGTATACTTTCCCACATTTTCCAAGTGAAAAGAATATAGAAAAACCTTCTAGTTTGTTGAAAAAGATTGCAGTCTAGGGGAATTGTATACACAAAAATTTTAAATTTGGTATCAGACATATACAAACCTCCATCCATTAGAGAAAAATGACAGGGGGAACTGATCAACATAGTGAGGATTCATCGACACCCTCCTATACTAGAGATATTCACAAGGCACAATTGGATGGGTTTCTTTGAAAAATTGAGAGGATATGATGATGAAGTAGCCAGGGATTTGCAGTTATCTTAAGCATGGAGATCCAGAGGTCAAAGAAGCTCCTCTAGAGCTTAGCAACATCATCAGGATCATTAACATCACCATCCAACACCTGCACATCAAAATCAACTCAGCAGCAACATGCAGGTCTCTCCAACAACCATCAGGTAGGTATAAGTATGCAATATTCTTGACATCTTCTCTTGAGCATATTATAGTTAGAAATTTGTTGTCAATGCACGAGAGATGAGATTTTATAAGCTAAGGATGGGTCGGTAGTCTAAGCCACCTTCAACTAGTTAATTGCAGCTCACTCCTTCACTCATGCAAGAAAAACAAATAAACAGATCATCCTCTCCATTTTCACAAACCTACACTACTCCCTTTGAGCCCTAGCATCACCATCCAATCCCTCTTCATCCTTTCTCATCACTCCCATACAGTTAGAAGACCCTGAAAGAGGAGGAATGACTACTACAAGAAGACAAAATGTTGCTACAAGAAGGAAGAAATGAACAAATTATGCTAAACCCCAAGATGGTAGAGCTTAAGACAGACCTAATCAAAATAGACAACTCCAAGGCCATTAGGTAGTCATCTAGGCCACAAGAGAAAAGAAGAAGGAAAAAAAGGAAATGAGTTATTCACCATCAAAACAAAACTCAAACTGCAATGATGAAAAAATGTTTTCCAAGGGGTCTCCAATCTCTTTCTAGCTTTTGTCCAAGGTCTAAAAATAGTAAAAAGGCATGGGAGTCAAGTTGAGGGCCTCTCCTACGCTCAAAATATCATTCATGCTGAAAAAGAGGTTCATATAGTTTTAACATGGTTTCCTGTAGTTTTGACAAAAATTACTAGAGGATGTCCCAGTTCTCATCTAAATGCATTTTGAAGGTGTTAGAGGTGTTCAAATGGTGGAGAAAGGTAGTACAAGGTTGATAAGGGTGTGGAAGACCTTTCCAAACTGAAATATATTCAAGAACCCATCTTGAATAAGGAGAAGAAAGAAAGCCAATGGTCTCAAGAAATAGTGACTTTTCTTTGCACAAATATGTTTATGGGCTTGTCCTTGCAGAACTTGCAACCAATATTCTTAATGCACAAGAGAGAGGCCACCACGGCTATGGATGTGGCACAATGAGGTCACTAATTTGCTTAGAGGATGAGCAACACTTCAGCAGGGGCTATGACGTGCCTCTAAATTAGACATAAATTAGGGTCGTGTCTCTAAATTAAAACATAAATTAAGGCTTATGACCATCATTCAACACATTAAACTTCTCTTTTTCCATTAGATAATTTATTTTTAACTTTAATATATTCATTAGGAAGGTTTATGAATAATTGGATATTTGTGCCTAATATTATTTATTTTTGTGGAATATTATGAGAATATTGGGTAGATTATAAAGATTTGGAGGAGGAGATAATTTAGGGACTTGTTCCCTACTACGGGAGGATCAATAATAAATAATAAATCAACAAAATATTATGGAATTATGGCATAGATTGTGGAACTCCAACAATTGAGAAAATGTAGGAATGTGTTCCACTAATCAAGGGATTTTGGTGTGGAAATCTTCCTCCATTCATGGGAAATGACTCCTAATCACTTTTTGTATGTACCAAGTTGAATTTTCCTCTAGATATAGATTTTCATTAGTATTCCTGTGGAGAGAACTCTTATTTTTGCAATTCCATTGTATTTTCTTATAGGGATGTCATTCTATTAATGAAAATAATGAAGATTGGTGTCATATTCAGCTTCTAAATATTTTCTCCTCCATTGGCCTTTGAGTTTCCTTGGGCTTGGTCATCCCAGGAGCCTCAGAGCACTTTTGTATCATTTTCTTTCCTTCTTTTCACTTCTTATTCACATGCATATCTAACTTTTATTTCATTCTATTTCTACATTTAGTACTAATGATTTCTTGTTATAGGATTGAGTTAAATGGTTGATGTAAGTTATTTTTCAGGATCAAAAAAGCATTATTCCATCCTTGGAAAATATTTGGAAGTTCATAGTAATCATTCCGCTGCTTGGATTAGTCTTCTCATTCCCAAATCTAGATCGCTAGACATCCTTTTTAGCAAAGAATAGTAAATTTCTGCTTTTTTCATAGCATGCTAACAAGCTTCGATCAACTTGGTTCCATTTGCATTAGATCAAAAAATCATTCTAGTTCATAACAAAAATTACCCCATTGCATTTGCACTGGATTTGGTTAGGCATTTTTTAGATTTACTAGTTCACTAGTTCTCGAATTTCTAGATTTTCAACTAGTAATGTTTTTCTACTTTTTTAGCATGGGTTAACAGAGGTCTTTTTGAGTGATTCCACTTGGAATGGGGACTAAGACATCCTAGTTAATAATAAAATGTCTCCCATCCAATTTGGATTTGATTTGCTTGGTCATTCGATGAATTATAGTAAATATGTACATCTTGTAGTAAATCATTGTAGCATCCTGTAGGAAAGTCTATTTTGAGCCCAAATTGAGAAAAATCATCATTGAAGATGGGATTAAGCCTCTAATTGACCTCCATGCCATTAAGACCATTTTAACCCCCTTGCTCCTCACTTAGGTCAGCATTTTCCTAGTTTTTAAGGGTAAGATCTGATTTCCATTTCTTCTATCTTAAGTCTTACATTAGATCTCGTCAATGTGTTATATCATTCTACAAAGTTTTCCTCATGCATGAAGTAGACAACTGGCTCATGAAATTATGTTTCCTTTATATAATTGAAATTCTTCTTGTTTGCATGATTTTTGGGTAAATCTCAATGTTTGATGTAGTGCAGGTGTTTCAGGAGTACAAAGAGATTTCATAGTCAGCAACCTCATCTCAACTTAATCCACCCATGTTCCTCACTTTCTTTCACTAAACCATGATTAATTTCATCATTTCAAAAGGAAAATTCTCCAAATTTTTTGAACAAATCCAGCCATCTCCCAACTTTGGTTTTGAGTTCTAAGTGGTTGGAGGCACTCCCTTGCCTCATTCGATCCACAAATCACCTTCCCTAAGCTTTCCATCACCCTCAACATCCATCAATTTTCTCTCGGCTATATCCTATAGGTTTTAAGGGGATCCTGTAGGTTTCCAAGGGATCCTGTAGGAAATCCTGTAAGATCCTGTAGGAAATCATGTTTTGAAGCCGAATTGAGGAAAAAGCCTCTAAGAATCTAGCAAAGGGTCCCTACATGTGTCCCAAGCCTTCTGACCATTCACCATCATCTCCAAGCCACCTACCACATCAGCAAAAGAGATTAGCTTTCACACTCTCACATGAAAAAAAGGCAAAAAGAAAAACATATTTATTTTATGCATTTACATGCACAGAGTAGAAGTGTTGATGGTTTGAATCTGCATGCTTAAGATAGTAGGATTGCATACATGTTAACTTAGAATTGTTTTGAAGCAAAGCCTCTTAGCAGTTAGTTATAAAATGGTGTGTTTTAGCATTTGATTTCGGTCTCTTTCCTTGTATTTTCTTTCTTGCAATAGATTAAGGTTCCATTTTGAACATTTCATTTTCTACAATTAATGTAGGATTTGACTTCAGTACGTGCACTCCATTACATCATGACAGTAAAGGAAGGAAACATTGTATGTTGCACATATAGTGCCGATACCTCTTAAGTTTGTATGAACCTCGGGTTGATAATTAAAGTTGGTAGCCTTGGGAGTTGCGGCATTCTTGTTGCAATACCTAGGCTCATCACTACAGTAGGGTAGAAAAAAGAGTAATCTCCTTTGAGAAATAGTGTAGCATGAATAATCTCCCTTGATCACTAAATTTGATTTCATTTTGTCATAAATAGATACCTTGCTAGTCACAGGATAGTTTTCACAACTAAATTTTTGGCCAATCCTTTGAGAAGGTTCAAACTGGGTTTGAAAACTCAAACTAGGTCCACTACAGTTGAATATTTGTGTAGACCACTCAAACTAAAATTAGGTCCCCTTGGTTCAATTCCATTGGATAATCTCAAGTCAAACACAACTGAAACATACATTTTTTTATTTAAATATAATAAATTCTCACTTCCTCATACACATACATAAAAAAGGAAAAATTATAGGACTTCTCCATTCTCTTGAATACTCAATTTCATAGTGACAAATTTCCTTGAGGCATGTATAAAGTTTAAAACAAAAAATTTAAAAAGGTGGCATGTCAACTACCCACTTATTTCCCTAATATTTGTGGCAATATAGACTCAACATGCCTCAAAGTATGATCTAAAGCATGCTTGGCCTTCTCAAATCTTATCAAAAGTGAGTCCCATGTAATGGCCTAAAGAAAAACAAAAACACAAAAATGAGACAACTCATATGGAAAATCACCTCTTATTGTATCAACTTAAATGCGTAAAGGATCTACTTATAATGCAGATTATTTTTCCCAAAACAACTAAGAAAAATCATAAGATTTGAACAAAATTTCCCAATTGAAAAATAACTAAAAAAGTTTTGTAAGAAAAATAAACACCAAAAATAAAAATTATGCCAAAGAATCATAAATATTAACATCATAGCTTAAGTTTTTATGATTCTTTTGAATGTTAAGAAAGTGTCAACATTCATTAGGTCGAAATGGAAAATAGTAAAATCACTACAAGCTTAAAAGTTAAATGGTAAGATAAAGAAAATAAAAGGCAAGTCATCTTAAACATAATTACATATGGATGTCCACTTTTTTTAAGACAAAAACATATAACCATCAATATGGAAATTATGAATAATAAACTATTTTCTTCTTTATATATGCTACATGGAACTAAAAATTTTACTAGGACATCATCCTTCTCTATACCACATTCTTAGTTCAATGGGTCCATTTTTTGTATGTTTGAATTATTTTTCCTATTTTTTCACTTTTAAGAATGGTAGGGAAAAGAGATATTACCAAGTATAGTTTGTTACAATCTGCACAATGTTGAACAAGGCTTTTGGCCTTATCAAGTTCTTGATGCAAAGCATACAATTCCTGTATGCCTGACTGACACCTTGGGCATGTTTCTTCTAAGGTAGGAAATATTTTCATTATTGTTTAAAGCATATAATTTAATATTAAATAATACGAGGGTGTGTTTTTGCGTAAAGGTTTAAGACGAAAAAGGTATTTTGTCTTAAACAAATGTCTTAAATGACCCTCATGTGTAGTAGTTCCTTATAGCAATTCTAGAATTTTGCATAGAATTAATTTGTCAGAGACATGTTTGGCCACTCATATTTTGAAACTACCAAACCTACCTATTGTAAAGAAATGTTTTGCTATTGTTTTCAAGGCTTGTTTTTCTTACTGTGGAAGGCCAAGACCAATACTAACCACCAACACCAATGAACTCTAATTCCATATAACAATTGCATGAGAAATATACCATCCCATTTGTGTTCAATGTTTCAGTGCTTACAATGCCAACTAGATAAATAGGCTTGTGTTTATGAATTTGCAACTCCCAAAATCTATTGTGGGAACACAAAGAACCGTGATAATTTATGAATTTAGCTCCATAGATTCAAATATGAATGGTTTCTCATGAGTTCCCATGCACATTCCTTGGTATTTTATGCAAAAAGTACACAATGGTGCACTGATTATTAGCTTGGGAAACATTAAATTGATTATTAGCTTGGGAAACATAGCACAAGGTTTCCCCACAACTGATTATTAGCTTTAGAAACAGAGCACAAGATTTTTCCACAACAGTAAGTCACACAAGAATATGTATGAGTTGAACATTTAATATTTAAGAAAATTTATAAGTAGGATATCAATAAAAAGATGTCTGCACTAGTCAGAAAATGATCCAAATGATTTTAGTGTCATAATATACTTTACAGAAATTACCTGGATGAATATACCATAATCAGCGTACAATGAATGGATGAAACAATGGAAGTGTGAGGGAGTAAAAAAGAAACAAAACAATGAGTTAAATCCCAATATGTATGATTGTCACCAACGAAAATGGTTTGAAATTTCCACACAATTACACTGATGATATGAGGGAAAGTTGACTCTCAGTGAATAATGAACTAGTCACATGAATTCCTAGTCAAATAACGAGGCCGGATGTGCATTCAATTAACCTTGGAAATCCTATGAATTGATGATATTGTTGTGATTCAACAATTCACTGAATTAACTCTCATGATGCCAACATCTTGGTACAAGGAACTTGGCAAGGTTGAGAAACATGGTCATAGGTATTGCTAAACTAGTCACAAGGTGAATGTGGACTTTGTTGGAATCATGTCTTGTGAAACAACATGTGCATAGAATCATGGAACCTAATACTAAATATACCATTATGGAGTATGTATGATCAACTAAATCCCACTGGGAAAATGTATGTATCACTACCATAAGCATCTCCTAATTGTCATCACAATCTGTTTATGCAAATTATGTCGATTGGGAGATATTGGCTAAGTCCAGTGAAAATTAGGTAGCAAGCCTTGTGGGGCATTCAAACAATAATATCTTGATCTCAATGACAACATAGGTGAATCTTTAGGTATAGTTTTTTTCTCAACCAACCATGTTAGTAGAAAATATTTACAAAATGCAGGGATGCAATGATTTCTTTTAGTTATTTTAAAACATTGAAATAACTTATCTAGAAACTATCTACATGACCAGATAGTAATAATTAAAAAAAAAAATTCAAAATTCAAAACACTAATCTACCATATTTGCCAAATAAAGTAGTGAATTTATCTACTATTCTCTCCTCCTTGCACCACCAAATGGGAAGCATTCCGGTACCCTATGTCAGACCATCAGAACCGTGTACCAGATAATGTATGGAACCACTACAGTTCCATAATCGCAAGAAGCATTGTTTTGAATTTTCAGACAAAGGAATACATGGCACTTTGGTAGTTTTCCCATCCAAAGTGAAGTTTTTGCCTCCAGACCAAGTGGGTGAGGGAAAATTCCTGCAAGGCTGATCAAAGGACCTTGTGTCATGCTCTCCACATTTATCGCCAACGGAACAAACAATATGATAATCGCATGCACACTTTGAACCACAACTAGAACATGATAACTCTTGTGTCCATTGAGCAATCCCAATTTGAGGTTTGTTACAACTTCCATCCCCATTCCTCTTTTAAGCTTCCATTTTCTCTCCTTGTAACACCCAAATCCCACCAACAAAATAAGAAAGATAAGGTTTCTTCCTTTGTGTAGAACCTAGCCAAAATTTACAACAAAGTCTATGAAATACTTCAGTAAACACAAGCCAAGTACAAGGAATTATATGGCGAACATCAAATACCTCCTCATTTTTAGGTTCGAAACAATGTTAGCATCATCTTCACAAAAATAAGTTCAATAACTAGGCAAATCATAACCTCAAGCCAATCCAGTATGAGAAATATACCACCACGTGACAAGCTACTCTAAATGCTTTCAAAATGGATCATCCACCTTAGCTTTCTATCGATGATTTGGTGAATTCCAATTAGATCAAGTCGCATGAGCATCAACATTTCAAGCAATCAATCTCATTCATGCATCAAGACACCACCAGTCCTCCTTTTTATCCTCCTTTTCCTATAGATATGATGCTTGATCTACTCGACAGTGTCAAAAAAGAACTCACTTGGTGGTATGCAAAGGATTTTTACCCACCAAATCCAAGTGTTTGTCCTAATCATCAGTTGAGTAGTAATTCTCAAATCTATGCAAAAATTATTAATTAGGGACAATTTATTCCTAGTAGAAGAAACTATGAATCTTGGTCAAATGGACCTTGTCCAGATATGTTTCATATTTTTCCTTTAACCATTGTAATTTTTCTTGTATAGTTGACTTCAACAAAAAATATCCTTCCACTAACATTGATATTTTATATTTGTACATCTAGGAGACTTGGTCAAAGAAGTTCCCCCCCGCCCCTATTTTTAATATATCTATATATATATATATATATATATATATATATATATATATATATATATATATATATATATATATATATATATATATATATATATATATATATATATATATATATATAAACTTATAAAGAGTATACAACATGTTTAGTTGTGGGTCGTGGTGATCTCCTTTGAACTGTACTTATATCAGTGACAAATAGAGCTACTACATATTTGGTATTTTAGAATATAGATGGAACAACAGACCTAATTGTTTCTTTTGTCTAATTTTCAATTAGCATTAGGGCCCACAAAGGTAAATATATTTTCAAAAGGATTTGAACATTTTCTTGTAATTTTTTTCCTTTCGAAGATATTCTTGTACAATGAGAAAAAAGTTTTAAGAGGGTGAAACTTTTAAGGGAATATTTTTAAAAAATATGGAGTAAGGGAAGATTTTCAAAAACTATCATTTGGATTTCTAGGTTGTAGAGAGTCATCAATGAAATCTATACCTAATCTTTGATTTCCATATGATAAAACAACTGAAAAGATTTGGCATTATCAAAGAAGTTGAAACCACAACCCAACATTATAGATGATATCATAGGGCATTCTTCTATGATATCAAGGGAGTAACTTGATGGCATGTTGAAAAAAAGAATACAACATATTGAACAAAAACATACTAATTAATTCCCTCTGGTCAATTAATTAATTAATATATGTCAGTGTTATAGAACACAACTTAACAAATTAACTCAACACTAGGCAGTAAGAATTATACAAAGATTCTGAAAAAGCTCGCAACTAATTTTTTTTAGTAGAATAGTAATTTTTTTCTTGTTTGGGTCATATGAACTTATAAGTGGACCCACCAAGTTAATTGGTAGGCTTGAAAGTCAAAATCACCCATCCACGAAAAATCAACAAGTACTAGTGGGTTTAAGTTTGACCCGCCAATAGCAATTCGACCAAGTTTTATAACAAGGATATCAACATAGCAAGTGTGTAAATAAATCAAGACACATCACCAATCTAATGTTTCCATAGATCAACTTGTTAATTTCCATACTTATTCACAAAGAATTGGTTGTTCTGTTCAAGAATGTATGAATGACATTCCTCACAATATCAAAGTGATCTTGTTGACTTGCTTAATCGTAAATGCACATCACCCACCATGCCCTACCCCCTCAGCCCTCTGAAATCTCCTTCTTCCTAATTCACACTGCTCATGTCAAGATCATCCTCTTAACAACACCTCAAATTATTGCCAAAGATTATTTTCATTCCGTACAATGAATCATACAAACATCAAAAATTCCACCATGCCATTGACTTAATATATTGTGTTGTGTATAATTTTTTCCTTGAGAAATTTTTAACATCAATAATGAGCAACTGTTACAAGGAAGAATCAACAACCTGAGATGAGTTATGTATCAATGGGCCACTTGTAAAAGTGCAACATGAAGTTACCAATAGTACAATGAATTATGTAAGGATATCCGTGCTAGAAACCATAAAATAATCAACAATTCCATTCACATACTTTTTTGTGTCAATTTCCTACCCTTTTACATCTATTCACCTTGAGGCATTCATAGTATCGAAGCACAATTATTGCAAGTAAAATCAAAATCCGAAATGGTACATCCAAATTCCTACAACACATGAAAACTACATGTATTCGAGTCTCGTATATTAAGGCATCGGTGATATAGCTTTTAAGATACTTAGGACTTCATGTTGTCATTTAGATCCAAATAGGAAAAGGAGCCACAACATGACACCCTGCAGTCCTTACTATGAATGATGGTTAATTTCCTAAGAATTTTTTCATTTTCTCCCTATCAAATCTCATAGTCCATTAATGTGCAACACCATTATATACAACACTTTAGGAGGCAGAGGCACTCGTCCAGGTTGGAGAATGGAAATCTGGCAAGACCTATGTTATGATGAGAAATGTCCATCACTCTTTTCCTCAGAAAGTGCATCAAGAGGCCACACTAGGAAATTGGGCATAAGATACCTTGTGTTTCTAAACCTCATGAGGTGTCAACAATATGTATAGTTAATAACCATAAGGTATATATAATTACAAGGAAAAACCCTCCTTGGTTGTATCCATTAAGGATTGACCCTGCTTCACCTAGGGTCCATACATAAGCATATAATAATAATAGAATGACTATCTAGGTATAGTTACAAATTCAGGTATTGTCAAACATCATCTCAATATTTTAATGATTTATCTTACTAGCTGAGATTGTTCTCTGTTGTCATGGCATACCACAATATTCTTGGTTATCAAATAGTTCGGTAGGTAGGCAACATGGTTCCTCATTATGGGAAATAGTTAAGGATTGTGGTTACACACACCATAGGGTTTTTCATGTTGTTCTACCACCTTGGACATTGAAACACCTCAAAATGGGCACAGGGACAGGTTTCCTAATCACCTCCTAACCATTGACATCTTCTTATGTGCAAGTGTCACCCCCTAGAGTTAAACTAGTCCCAATATTTAGGCCAAGGATTCAAGAGGTTATCCCACCTCCACCCTGCTAGAACACAGAATTTCCAGAGAACTCTGTGGGACTCCAATGGTATATATATATATATATATATATATATATATATATATATATATATCCCCACCCATAGTTGGTAATGGATTTCAGGGATGTATACCACCCAATGTATAACCAGGGACTCTAGAGGTCAATGTCTCCACCCTTTGATCAGAAAGGGGCTCTAGAGATCAATGCCTCCACCCTTTAGGCATATCCCCACCCATAGTTGGTAAGGGGTTCCATAGATGTATATATCCACCTAATGTACAACCAAGGACTTCAGAGGTCAATGTGTCTACGCTTTGATTAGGAAGGGGCTCCAAAGATCAATGCCTACCCCTTTAGGCATTCAAGATTCCAGAGACATGATTCTCCACCTTAAATCTATTCCAGGATTCCAGAGACTTGTCCCCACCCTGAGCTTACTTCATTAACTTCTTCCAACTCATCACTATAAAGTGATTTCGTCACATATTTCTTACAGGCTTATCAAGGAGGATTCCTAGAGACGTAGTGATGAAGCTAACAAAAGGGTCAGTGACCTTGGACTGAAATGGGTCTCTCTCGATTTTGTCCTCTGGATTAAAATATATTTGATGTGACCCTAGATTTGACATTTTATTGTATTTTCAAATAGTAGAGGTATTATGGGTTTACCATATGTCAAAATTCATAGTAAGAATTCTAAATGCAAACATAGATAGTAATTCTAGGCACATTTAATGATTATAGGCACATAGTTAACAAGAATTTATCACAACGAAAGGACTTAGTGATGCTAAATCCTTCCATTTATTATAAAAAGCAACAATAAATACTATAATGGTTTATTGAGGCAAAACAAATCATCTACATTTTTATGGTACTAAACTCTGATGCTACTGATTCGGTTATATCCTTGTCGATGCCTTTTTAGCCAAGCCAGACTCTATTCTTCTACGACTGGTCATCTAGATCTATACCTTGGTTGCTATCATCTATTCAAATCCTCTTTTCCTTCCTAACCATGCTCTTTTTTGCTTCCTTATCTTTCATGCCCCCTTTGTCCTCACCTATTTTCCTTTTCTACTATCACCCCTCACCTCCAGTCAGTTATGTCCTTTCCCCATCTCCTCGAATTTCTTCCATCTAACCCTTCTCCATCATTGGCGTTTGTTTGATATATGCCACCTTTATAGGTCTTCTTCTCTATCCTGCGAGAAATCACCCTTATCCATTTCTTCATGTGCTCTAATTCTGCAAAATATCCCTCTCTTGAAGTCCTTCTCCCAATCCTCCCTATTTCAAACTGTTTGGTCCTCCTTGTTTTAGATTGACTTGTCCTCCCTGTTTCGGATTAACTAGTTGATTATCCACTTATCTCAATTCCAAGGCTTCCTCCCCTCGATTGACTTCTCCCCCTCTTGTTCAAAGGGATAATGGATAGTGATATGTAGGTATGATGTTGGTAATCCAAACAAAAACATAGGAAACCAGATTATCATCGTTTTCATTATGATTTCCCATACCTTTGATTAAATAACTTCTAATTTCCTTTTTACCACCATTTTCCTTAGTAATAACTAAGATTGGTACTCATGAGAGAGGGGATTTGAAACCTATGTGCCCTGAACCATACCAAAGGAAAGTTGATGCTATGTTGTTGAGAATGATTGAAGTGATGTTGAGTGTTGACATTGGATCCAGACAAAATAATTATTGTTGTTGAAGTGGTGAATGATAAATTGTGATGACAAGGGTGGTTGTTTCATATTTTGTAACCATAAATGAAATTAACTTCAAGGTACCATAATACATTTCAAAAGGTTCATATATATGTGTTGTGGTCGAGTCACTCACAGGTTCTATCAATCGAGAGAGAATGATGAATTCCCACTATTGCAATTAAAGATGTCTACCATTAATGTATGCAATTCCTAAGGTACATATATCAACACACATATCAAATTACTGAAATAAATATTTACATTGACCAAATAGTGTAAGGTGTTATTTCCATTACATTCTTGTACATTGACTATGTAAACATCCATAGTCCTGCCTGATGACTATGATTATGAAAATATATACATATATTGTGAGATGATAGGGTTGGTTATAAAGAACCTGACAAATATATAGTCTAAGAGATGACGGTTAGAAATTTTTTTAGATATCTTTAAATGGGCACAAGAATCCACTGTCAAATCTCCTCCAAGATTGTAGAAAAATTGTAGATTGTTAAAGTAGATAAATTTATCCACCAAAATCAGCACTAATCATGGCCAACATTGCTCAAAATCAATGTTCTTTGCTACATCTCCAAATTCTTCACATGTTACTAAATGCTTAATTATAAAAGAGAGGTAGATTGGGAGGATGGATGGATGGTGTCTTTAAATATAGTAATGCTAGGATTTAGGGTCTAGCCCATTCTTGGTGGAAAATTTGGCACACATGCAAGAGGTTTTATACAACCAACGCACTCAAAGAGTTGGTTCAAGATGCTTTTTTGCTAGAATGGTTTTTTTTTGAACTAGTGGGTTCAAACTGAACTGATCAACTTTGATAATTTTGATAATGGTAAATCATTTCTTGTAATAATGAACAATGTAATTAAACTTATGAAATCATTAATTAGAAATGGGATATTGTAATTTAATCTCTCTCCTAAGATAGGTGAGCATGGCCAACATATCCACCTTGGTACCAAAATCCATAGAATCTATATTATTTTTATACCAACTCATTTTGGTTGCATCTTTTGCAGCTGGATCAAATTTAGACTTTGTTAACTCTACAATGCAAAGGTTGGTTGATGAAAAATTAAAATATTTCAAACATTACCTTATCCATATAAAAGTGATACATGTGAGAAAAATAGTGTTTTATGTTTCCTTGCCATCTTGTTTGACAATCCATAAATCTCCTGAAATTACCGCGTTGTAGCTAAGATGACCAACCATGAAGTTTGCTTATTCTAAAGTGGACCATGCCTAAACCACTCAACAACTCTACAACTATAAAATATCTGTTTCATTTTTTCCTCTATTTGAAATGTAAGCAAATCCTTAAAATTGTTGTGTTATAGCTGAGTTCAACAAGCATGAAGTTTTCTTATTCTACAGTGGTCCATTCCTACAACACTCAACGAAATCTACAACTTTGAAATACATGTTTCACTATTTCTTTTGTTTGAAATGTAATCAAACCACTGGTTAAACCTATTTTAATATTTTATGAGTTGCATTGACAACAAGGGATTGATTTATTACCAACCAACCTAAAACTTGGGACTTGAAAGATGTTTTAATTTGATATGATTTGACGTTGTTTTATCCATCTATTATCCTTATCCTAAATTTCATTCTTGTTTGTTTCTCAATCTTGCCTTTATTGTTTTGACAAACTTGGGAATTGGATGGGAAGGAGGAAGTTATTGGAGCTCTAGGAGAGTTATGTCGAACGCAACAAGAAATGTAAGACTCATATGAAGTCGGTGCATATATAAGGGCAGTTGAAGGCAAGAGTATGACATACATTTGGACTAGTTGGGTCCATTGGCATAAAAGGATGATGGTAGGACAGTAATTGGAAAGGTAATCAAGAAAGGTAAGGTTAATGGATTTGAGGCGTAAAATGCCTTGGCTATGTTGGGAACTCATGTTCTCGATGTTACGCATGTGTTGCACACATAAAGGGAGTTCTCTTAACCTTGACCTTATGATATCTAGTAATTATGTTGTGATCATGATTATGTTGATGTCTATATATGTATACATGTATGTATGTATATATGTCATGTTTGATAGGGTCATCATTGATCCAGACTTAAATAGGAATGCAAAAAATTACAGATATATGTAGGTTATAACCCCGTATAGAAATTACCTGCATATGAATTCTACAACACAAAAAATAAACAATGCGAGATCATAACACATAAAACACATATACACAGAGATTTTCCCTTGGATCCCAAAACTAGGACTACTAGCTTGATTTTTCATTATTGTTCCTTTCAATGTTACAATACATGTTTATACATGCCGAAGCATCTAATACCATGGACTGAAAACCATCGCGTCCAAAAAACATGTGCGAAAATCATGCACAAAACTATAGGGGGGTCCGCCCAACCTAACATAGGGTCAAAAACCAAAATTTTCTGGGGCGCTTACCCAGAGCCCATAAAGTGGGGTTACAGGTGCCCTTCAACCCCCTATTAACTACATGGAAAGAATATAACACAACCCAACATTCTCCCACTTGTTGTTTTCTTTCCACAAGGGGCCACAAGAGAGCTTAGTCATTTTCCCAGCCCTAAAATTCCCATTGTATCTCTAGAGCAAGAGAACTTCTCAGAGCTCATAGATTTTGTCAATGCATCTGCAATGTTCTTCAAAATGTCCACCTTTACCAACAACACCTTTTTGTCTTCTATCATATTGCTCACAAAGTGATAATGAACATCAATGTGCTTTGTCTTTGAATGATATGAAGGGTTCTTTGCCAAGAAAATTGCACTTTGGCTGTCACAGTCTATCCTTATAGCTTCCTGTACTAACCCCATACTTGAACATAATCTCTGCAACCAAACTGTTTGCATGAATGGCCGCCATGTATTCTGCCTTTGTAGTTGACAGTGCCACTACAGATTGTTTCTTACTCTTCCAACTGACTGCACCTCCAAATAGATTAAACACATACCCACTTGTAGATCTTCTCTAATCCAAATCTCCAGCCCAGTCTGCATCAACAAAGCCACAAATAACCAACACTCTGTCCAATCCTAGTCTTCCTTGGTAGCACAAACCATTATCACTAGTGCCATGCAAATACCTGAAAACCTGCTTCACCACTGTCTAATGCTCCTTTCCTGGTTTTGACATAAACTTGCTCAATACTCCCACTGCATGTGCAATGTATAGTCTAGTATAGACAATTGCATACATCAGGCTACCGACTGCACTTTCATATGGAACATGGGACATGTCCCCTTCCCCTTCTTGTGTCTTGGGACATTGTTCAGTAGATAACCTCACACCTATAGGAATAGGAACCTTCACAGGTTTACTATCCTGCATATTAAACCTCTATAGTATTGTCTCGACATACTTCCTCTGGTTTAACCAGAGCTTCCTCTTGGCCTGATCTCTTTAATTTCCATGCCCAAAATATAGTTTGCAGCATCAAGATCTTTCATGTCGAATTTGGAGGACAATTGGGTCTTCAAATCCTGGATAATTTCTTTGTCATTTCCAACCAGCAACATATCATCCACATAGAATACCAGATAAATAACACAGTTTCCAATTAATTTAAAATACACACATTGATCTGCTTTGTTTTTGGTGAAGCCAAGTCCCCGTATAAATGTATCAAATTTTTGATACCACATCCTTGGTGATTGTTTTAACCCATACAGAGACTTCTTTAACTTGCATATTAGTTCTTTCTTACCCTTCGTTGTAAAGCCTTCAGGTTGCTTCATGTAGATTTCCTCTTCCAGATCCCCATGAAGAAATGTTGTCTTCACATCTATCTGTTCTACCTCAAAATCAAAAGCAGCAGCAACAAATAAAAGTAATCTAATAGAAGTTACCTTGGAAACAGGAGAAAAAATATCACCAAAATCAATTCCCGACACCTGGGAATAACCTTTTTCTACCAACCGAGCTTTGTATTCTCCACTTTTCCTTCTGCATTTTTCTTCTTTTTGAACACCCATTTGCTACCAATGGGTTTCCTTCCAGCCGGCAACTCCACCAAATCCCAAGCCTCATTTTTGTGCAAAGATTCCATTTCATCAACCATGGCCTCTTTCCAGAGTTTTCCATCATCTGAATCTACTGCCTCCTTTACAGTTTTGGGATCATCGTCAGTAATAGATAAAGAAAATTTTGAACAGAAAGCAGATGGGATATACCTTTTAGGCTGCCTTCTTTCTCGAACTGATCTTATCATAGCCAGAGTTTGTGGCTCTTCATCTTCTGATTCGTCCTCTGCTGTAGAGTCTGATTCTTACTCCTTTAGCTCAAACTCTATCTTCTCAGTTCCTTTTGTTGGAATTCATGTTTAATAACATCTTTCACCTCTCTGAACACCACATCTCAGTTGTTCACAACCTTCCATGTGACTCGGTTCCAAATCTTATAACCCTTTAAACCATCCCTTTACCCAATAAAGATGCACTTTTTAGATTTACTATCCAACTTGGTTCATTTCTCCTTTGGAACATGTACATATGCATCACATCCAAATACCCTCAGATGTGAAAGAGAGGGTTTCTTACCAGTCCATACCTCTTGTGGAGTCCTATCCTCCAACGCTGATGAAGGTGACCTGTTGACTAGGTAACATGCAGTATCCACTGCCTCTGCCCAGAATTCCTATCCTAACCCGGCACCACTGAGCATGCTTCTTGCCCTTTCCATCAACATTGTATTCATTCTTTCTGCAACTCCATTTTGTTGAGGTGTATATCAAGTAGTCTTCTGTTGTGCTATACCACACTTCTTACAAAATTCTTCAAATTCCTTACTGCAAAACTCTCCACCGTTATCTGTTCTCATCACCTTTATCTTCTTCTCTGTCTGGTTTTCCACCAGAGCCTTAAATTCTTTAAACTTGTCAAACACTTCAGATTGCTTCTTAAGTAAATATATCCATGTATTCCTTAAGAAGTCAACTATAAATGATACATAGTACATAGACTTACCCAGTGATGGAAGCTTCATAGGTCCAAACACATCACTGTGCACAAGTTCTAATATCTATTTCGCCCTCTTACTATCAGAGGGGAATCTCACCCGATTCTGCTTCCCATATACAAAGTTCTCATAGAAATCAAAATCCAGAGAGTTATTACTCATAACTTCTACCATACCTTTACCATGAAGTATCTAAAGGCCCTTTTCCCCAATATGTCCAAACCTTTGATGCCACAGCATGGTCTTCTCTCCAGAGACCACTAGATTTTCTGCTCCACTTTCAAGAACCACAAAACTATTGCACCCATCAATAACAGTGCTACCTTGTAGAATGTACAGAGTTAAAATCTAAACTGCCCGCATCAATACCAGTGCTCCCCGAACCATCTTGCAGGTATCCTTCTCGAACACTGTTTTTACACCTGCATCATCCAGCTTGCTAACAGAAATAAGCTTTCTGGCTAATGTAGGAATATGTAGAACACCTGGAAGCGTTCTAACCCTTCCACCTTGCAACTTCAACTTTACTTTTCTATGACCAACAATTCTAGCCTTCATGTCATCCCCCAAGAAGACATCACCACCATCATATTTCTTATACTCGCAGAACCACTCTCTATGGGGAGTGAAGTGAAAGGATGCACCTGAGTCAATCAACCATGCTTCCTGATCTACATGTGTACTTGATGAAGCCAAGTACACATCCCCACCTTCATCTGAGGTGGTTTTCGCCTCTGTAGAAGGAGCCTCATCAGATCCCTTTCCTTTGTTAGGAGCTATAGATTTACATTCCCTATTGTAGTGCCCTTCCTTTCCACATTTCTAGCACACAACCTTTACAGGTTTTCCTGGAGATTTAGATCTCCCTTTAGATTTAGAGCTCCCACTCGATGACTTATTTTTGTTTCTGTTCTGGGTCCGTCCTTGTACAAATAAGGCATCACCATTTTGGCTCTCCATATTTTTCCATCTCATCTACTCCTTCAACAAGGATGAGACTATTTCATCAAAATTAAAGGCAGTTGCATTGCTACCTATTGCAATAACTAGACTATCTCATGAATCTGGTAGAGAACACAACAAACTAATGCACTTATCTTCATCTGAAATTTTAATATCAACAGATGCTAACTGACTTACCACAGTATTAAATGCATTCAGATGCTCTGTCACTGAGTCTCCATCTTTCATCCTCAGGTTATACAGCTTTTCCGCAGGAATAATTTATTCACCAAAGACTTATATTGGTACAAAGTCCCTAACTTTTCCCAGAAACCCTTCGCCGTAGCTTCCCCTGATACATTCAGCAATACTGGATCTGAGACACACAATCATATTGTGCTCTTTGCCTTCCGATACAACTTTTTCCATTCTTCATCGGACACTCCAGTTGGTTTAGTACCCAGTTCTACCACGATCCACTGGTCTTTATCCACCAACAGATCCTCCATCTTGAGTTTCCACAACTCAAAAATTTGACCATTAAATTTCTCGATCTCCGTCTTTCCACTGCTTGCCATCTTCTTTCACTTCCAGAATCGATCTCGTAGATCTCCCACTGAACAAGGTCTGCCACAGGCCTAAGCGAAACCCCTCAGCAATAAAGGCATCCCCTTGAAGCCAAAACAGCTCTAATACCAAATGTCGGTTTTAACCTCGTACAGAAATTACCTGCATACGAATTCTAAAACAAAGAAAATAAACAATGCGAGGTCATAACACATAAAACACATATACACAGAGATTTTCCCCTAGATCCCAAAACTAAGACTACCAGCTTGATTTTTCAGTATTGTTCCTTTCAATGTTACAATACATATTTATACATTCCGAAGCATATAATACCATGGAGCGAAAACCATCGCGTCCAATACCATGGACCGAAAACCATCACATCCAATATCATGGACCAAAAATCATCGCGTCCAAAAAACATGTGCGAAAATCATGCACAAAACCATAGGTGGGTCCGCCCAACCTAACATAGGGTCGAAAACCAAAATTTTCTGGGGCGATGCCCCAGACCCCATAAAGTGGTTATGGGTGCCCTTCAAACCCCCTATTAACTACGTGGAAAAAATATAACACAATCCAACAATATAACCATAAATACAAATATGCAGTAGAAATAACACTTCATTTCATTAATATCAAATACTAAAATAGGCTTACAAAGAGAATGGAAATAAGACTAGCTCGGGTGATGGTAACTTATCTCTGAGAAGACATGTGGCAGCTACATGCCTATAAACTGTGTTACAATGAGGCTCAAAGACCCATTTATTATTGAGAAACAATGAAAAACCCTAAACATCCAAAAACCTAACCCTAGGAGATGAAGCGCGAACTATGGGCTCCGTTTGGGTAAATTGGTACATTAACTTCCCTGGGTCGTAACTTTGGCATACGACTCCATTTGATGCACACAAAAACTCACTAGAAATATCTACCCAAGGAATACAACTTTTGAATGAACAACATTTGTCTACAACCCATGTTGGTCTCATTTTTTCCAAAAAAATGTCATTTAGGGCCTCAAAACGACTCTGGAAGTTCATGACCTAAAAAATTGCCAAAAGTAGTAATATGCTACAAATAAGGAAACTGAAAAACTGAAATAAACAATGGTGGGGGCCCAAGTGGAATAGGCAGGTGACCACCAATATCCACTTGGATCATTCCTCCCCGCTTAGGAAGTAATGGTCCCCATTACATTGAGTTCCTCCATGAAATGAGGAAACTTCCGTTGAACTTGGTCTCTGGTGAGCCACTTGCCTTGGTGAAGGAGTTGGCCTGCTTTGGCAACTCGATATAGTTGGATCATTTGTTTTCAGGTGCTCTTGATCTATGTGTCCATGATCCTATCAGTTGTGGCTTGTTTCACACAATATGGATTTAACTATGTAGGTGTGAGTTGTTCTGCAATGTCTGATGTGTCTAGCAATGGTGGGAAGTATGGTCAAAGGCGGTCCACATTAAACATTGGGTGTAGGCCAAGGAATGGGGGAATGTTGAGCTCAAATGCATTGTCTCCGATAGCCTTGGTAATGTTGTAAGGACCATATTGGAGTGGTCTGAGTTTCTGATAGGATTCGGTAAGGCGTTTCTTTTGCAAATGCAACCAGAATTTATCGCCCACATGAAACTTGTGTGGCACCCGCTATTGATCATGTCGCTGCTTGTACTTGGCATTTGAATTCTCCAGAATCTCATGGACCTACTAGAAGATATGTTGGATGTGCTCAATGAAGTTGTTTGCCTTATCAGCTTCAGACTGGACATGAGTCGAATCTGCCTAAGTAGTAGCAAATGGTATGGCCACATCAATGGGACATAGGGCTGGAATCCCAAGCCCACCTCAAAAGGGTTGTGTCTAATCGAGCTATGGAGAGCCTAGTTATAGCTATGTTGTACATAGGGGAGGCTCTCATCCCATGTGTGTGGATGCTTTGAGTTGTACATGCGCAGAATGTGTACGATCATCTTGTTGATGACCTCTGTCTGGCCATTAGTTTGGGGATGTAAAGTTGTGGACTTAGTGAGCTTGGTGTTCAGAATCGACCAGAGATTGGACCAAAATATACTAAGGAACCTGCTATCTCGATCTGAGATGATAGACTGTGGAATGTCAAAGTGTACCCACAGTCATTCAAATAAGAGTTTAGTCTATCAATGACCACAAAAACACAATCATTGCCATGCTTGGTAGAAGAAAGTCCCAATATGTAATCCATGTATATGGATTCCCAAGGTTGACTAGGGATATGCAATGGAGTATAGAGGCCTTGATTCTTCATGATCAATTTGGCAATGGTGCAAGAAATGCAGGATTTGATGTACTTCCCAACATCCTGTCGAAGATTCGGCCAATAGAAATGCTTTTGTAGTACTATGACCATTTTCTCGACCCCAAAATGCCCAATGGCCTAACTCTAGTGCGTTTCCCAAATCATTTTGGCATGATCGCTTGAAGGAACACAAAGGTGTCCTAGGTGGCATAACAGGGCATCTTGGAGATGAAAATATGGAACTTGCTGACCCTCCAAGAGTGTCTGCTATGTGTGGCTGAATTCTCAGTCTCTTTTGTAGAGAAGTGGCCAATCAGAAGTCTCGTGCCCACAAAGGTTGAGCACGATGATTAATGCCATGATCAGTAGTCAGATAAGGCAATCTACAACAATATTTTTTTTCCCTTGTTATACTTGATATTCAAATGGAATTGTTGCAGGTATCTGGACCACTTCTGCTGGCAATCATTCTTCAACTTCCCTTGCATCTGTATGAACTGTAGGGGTCGGTGGTCTGTGTGGATGACTATTTCCTTCCCCAAAATGTAATGATTCCATTGTCGGCAGGCCTATACAATGGAATACATATCTTTGTCATAAGTGTGATACTTCCAGACTGTGTTTGAAAGTGTTTCACTGTGATATGCCACTAGATGCCCCTGTTGAGTAAGTATTGCCCCAATAGCATATTCAAAGGCACCTATCTTGATCTCAAATTGTTTTTGCAAGCCTAGTAATGTGAGAATTGGTGCAGAGTAGAGGTGATGTTTCAACTCTACGAATGCCTTCTGTTGAGATTCAGACCAAAAAAAAAATTCTTTCACTCCTCCCTTGGTGACTTGACTCAAGGGCCAACTAATATGAGAGAATCCCAACACAAACTTACAGTAGAAATTGGTAAGAGCCAAAAAGTTGCGGAGCTCTGTCAGAGTGGTTACGGCTAGTCAACCTTGAATGACTTGGATCTTGGCTGGGTTCATCAATAATGTATCCTAGATACTGAACCTGGGTCATGCCAGAAGTCCATCTCTCCAAATTGGCACACATCTTGTGTTGCAGCAGTGTTTGGAGAACTTGTTGGATGTGGTGGAGGTGCTCTTCCTAACTCTGGCTAAAGATCAGGATGTAATCCCAGTATACCACTACAAACGAGTTAGTGAATGGCCGCAAGATGTCATCCATTAGTCTCATGAAGGTTGTAGGAGTATTCGTCAACCTGAAAGGCATAACCAACCATTTGAAAAGGCCCTCCTTGGCTTTGAAGGAATTCTTGCACACATCGGAGGGTTCAATTAGCACCTAGTGATATCTGGACTTCAAGTCGATCTTGCTGAAATATTTCCCCCCCTTGAATTGGTTTAGAAGGTCATCAATCCATGAGATCGGGTACCTATTATGGACAGTGATCTTATTCAGCACTCGATAGTTAATACGAAGTCTCCAAGTCCCATTCTTCTTCTATACCAATATGATGAGGCTCTCACAGGGTGATGAACTCGGCCAGATGTGACCTTTCTGCTATAGCTCTTGAATCTACCTCTTGATTTCGTCGTTCTCTAGAACGGAGCACCGATAGATTGGCCCATTGGGAAACCACGCACCTGGGGTTAGATCAATGGATTGCTTGACCTGACAGTGTTAAGGCACCCCTACGAGCGAGGTGAAGATGTCCTTATACTCCTCCACGACCTTGTCCATCTGTTTTTGTCATGCAGAGGGGCTTTGTCTAGAGGTCGTGGCCACCATCTTCTTCTTTCCCTAAAGGCATATCATCAGGAAAACAAATTTCCCAATTTTGGAAATGAGCTTACTGCATTATTTTGTGGTAGACAAAGAGATGGTGGTAGGTGATGCTACCTCCGGTGTCTTGTAAAACTTATTTCCCAAAGTAACAATAACAACATGAGGCCTTAACTCATACACAGCATGTTGCTTCCACAAGCATGGTTGGCCTAATAATACATCACAAACATCAAAGGGAGCAATGTCACATAATACCTCATCCGTGAAGGGCTTTATGTTGTATGGGAGGTGACACTGTTGGCTCACATGAATATCCCATCCTTGGTGAAGCCACCTGATTATGTACAGTTGTGGTGTGTTGTGGTCGATAAGCCCAGCTGCTTCATGACCTCTACTGAAATGAGGTTCTTTTGGCTCTTGTTGTCGACAATGAACTATAGAGGGGAACCCTTTACCCACATTTGGGAGTGTAAGAGGCACTCATCTTCCTCTGGATCTTTGGGTTCCTCCTTCTGGGTCTTCATGGTGGAAATGGTGGCATTGGTCTCCACATCGATAATTTGCTTCCCCTTTTCATTCCCATTGTTAGGTTCTGACTCAGATTCAGAACATGAGTCTAATTTCGAAGCCTTCATCTTGGCCACCAATGACTGCTTGGCCCAACACTCACTTTTGTTGTGAGTGGAGCTCTTATGGAACTCACACCATTTTCTCGTGTCCTTCTTCAGCTTCGCGGTGTTGTTCTTTTCTTGTGGCTTTGGCAGGTTATCTTGGGCCAACCCACCTTGGCTGTGTCCTTTGTTTTGCGGTTTGGGGGCACCTTTCCCTTACTTGATCAGATTCACAAACCAAAAGTCTCGCTTCTTCTGTGTAAACTTCTACTTGATCTTGACGGCATATTGGTATATCGTGCCGAGTGGGGAGATTTCCAGGAACTCCATCTCATCCTGGATGTACCTGTGTAGGTAGTCGCAATACTTGAGCACCAAATGTTTCTCAGAATTCTTGATACCAACTTCGTGCGAAGGGTATGAATAACATTGGTAAACTCTAGAACATCTTGGTCCCTTCCCTACCATAGCATTTTCCACTTTATGGATTTATCCTCATAACTCTCGACAAGGTAGTAATTCTCCTTGATGGCATCCCAGAACGAGTTCCAAGGGAGTGTGGTTGAAACCAGTGAGGTTGTACTTTCATCCTTCTGCTCACAGTATGTTTCCCATGAGTCTTTGACATGAGTGGCTACTTTGAGAAGAGAAAAAGTAATCTTTTGTCGGATGGAAAATTGGTGAAAAAAAAACTATCCTTCTAGTATATTTTACTTGTAACTTAAAAGGAGTGGAGCCTCCAGAGTGGTCGCTGGATGTGGATGCACCACTGGTGGGCAATCGTTGAAGGATCTGGGAAAAGTTATCCATCATCGCATTCCTTTATTTCTCGAGGGAATCCTTGAGAAATATTTGGACAGGATCTCCTACACGTTGTCTTTCTTTTCTTCCCCCATAGGTGGCCATTGGGGTTTGTAAGGCTGATATTGCAAAGGTTCAACCAGATCGAGCCCTAACTTCTTATATCCCGACCTCATTGGGGACATGCAAAGAAAAATAGAAAAAAGGCAGACCGCTCTGATACCACTAATCCAGATTTAAACAGGAATGCAAAAAATTACATATATAACCATAAATACAAAGATACAGTAGAAATAACACTTCATTTCATTAATATCAAATATTGAAATAGGCTTACAAATAGAATGGAAATAAGACTAGCTCGGGTGATGGTAGCTTATCTTTGAGAAGAGATATGGTAACTACATGCCTCTGGACTATGTTAAAATGAGGGTAGAAGACCTATTTATTATTGAGAAACAATAGAAAACCATAAACATCCAAAAACTTAACCCTAGGAGATGAAGCGCTAAACTATGGGCCCCGTTTGGGTAAATTGGTACATCAACTTCTTGGGGTCATAACTTTGGAATACGATCTCTATTTGATGTGCGCAATACCCTGTTAGAAAGATATACTCGAGGACTAAAACTTTTGAATGAATGACATCGGCAAGTGTCCCTTGTTGGTGCCACGTTTCCCAAAAAATGTCATTTAGGGCCTCAAAATGTCTCTCGAAGTTCATGACCCAAAAAACTGCCAAAAATAGTAAATTGTGTTGCAAATAAGGAAACTAAAAAATTGAAATAAAAATTCATGGGGGTCCAAGTGGAATAGATAGGTGGTCACCAATATCCACCTGGATCAATCATGGATCATGATTGTTTTTATGCTCACGTTTATATGTATATATATGTATGGGTGTACATCATTGTATGACATGATCATGAATTTTTAATGTTAATATTTATATGTATATATATTTATGTAGTTAGGAATCATTCTAAAGGGGTGGCATTTATGTAGAATTTATGCCTGACAGAGTATTTAGGAATCAATCTTGTGAAGGAATGATTGCATATGCAGGTGAATGGCATGAAGGGGTTCCTGGACTTACGAGGAATCAATTGGGAAGAGTAGCCCTGAAAAATATATGAGGTCAATATCATGTGGATATGAATTGATATTATGTTATTATAGTATGTTTATGTTATGGATGGGCTATAGTAAGGGATACATCAGCAAAATGAAAGCAGTGTGGTCTGCGACATGTTGGGACAAGCATGGATAAGATGCTGAAAGTAAGTTTTCTTGGCAGAGACAGTGTCATTTTGGATGTCTCATAGTACTGTTGCGCATATGTCGTATACGTTGTACCTATTTCATCTGTGATGTTATGCACATGCATTGTTATGTATCTATAGGGTGTGAACATGTTTTTTATGCAATGTCATGTACAAGGTGGTACAGATAGTCTCATGTGAATATTTCATATGCAATGCTAGTTATAGATGGTGCTATGTACATGTTGGATATATGGTGTTGTGTACATATTGTATTGTGCGCATGATGGATATGTGGTGTTGTGTGCATAGGGTGCTATGTACATGTTATATATGCAATGATATTCACATATCGTGTTGTGTGCATGTTGTACATGTGGTGCTATGTACATATGGTCTTGTGTGCATAATTGTACAAGTGGTGTTGTGAGCATGTTGTGCATATGGTGTTGTGTGTAGGTGGTGTTGTGTACATGTTATGCATATGATGATGTGTACTTGTGGTATTATGTGGATTTCGTACATGTTATGTTATGTACATGTGATACTACATATGTGCATTGTGTAGTCGTGGCATCGTGACATGTGTATTCATTGTGTTGTACAATGTGTACATATACGTATTGTGTTATACATCAGGTGTAAGTGTATGTATTGCGTTGTGTTGTACATTGGGTGTAGGTGTATGTGTTGTATATTAGGTGTAGGTGTATTTATTGCATGGTGTTGTATGTTGTGTGTGGTTGTATGTGTGTGATTCACATTGTGTATGTGCACATGGTTGAGGAGAAGGCACTGGGTGTTTGTCGAGTGTGGAAACCAATTCAAAGTGCGTACATAATAAAGAAATAGGTAGAAGGTAAAGATTATTCATTATCCATGTGAAATAGGTAGAAATAGGTAGTTTTATTATCCATGTGAATTATGATTCTAGTTTACGATGGTTACATGTAATTTATGATTCTGATCTATGATGGTTTTGTTTTGAGCTAACCTGATGTGATATGTTTATATATGATGATTTGGTCAAAGATGCTAGTTTGACTTTTTGTGATAGGAAGTGAACAAAATCGCAAGTGTACCTTATTGATAGGCCACAAATGAGGCATGATATGAAGTTATTTCAATTTATTTTGAATCTAATGGAAATTACATGCCTGGTATAGGAAAGCATGAACATGTCTAGTTGGGTGGTTGAAATTGACTGCAAGAATTAGGAGCGACAACAAAATGAATTGGAACATGTATGTGGTAAAGTGTTTAGGAGCAGGGCCATTGTGGGACAATGGTACCCAATAGTGTTTGTTGATTTCCATGAGAATGTTATGACTAGTAGGATGATTTCAAGGCAAGGATATTCCTTCATTTGTGGACCTTCTAATGAGAGGAAACCTTGCCGAGAGATGGACTGCCTGGGATGGGGGTATCAGCAGAAATTGGAAGGCATGTGATTGCATGGAAGGGGACGACTGAATTGCCTGAGGGACTGTGTAGAAGAGAAGGGAAGGGTAGGGACATATTTGTTTTGGTCATTACCATTTCCAGATGGAATCAATTGCACATTGGAGTGTGCCCTGTAAAAATGAGTCGATAACTATTGAGTCAGAGGAATAGTGGTGCTGGATTATAGCGTTGGACATTGGATGCCGATTTGACCTTGCAATGGATTATGGATTTCCTCGGAAGGAGGTGAATCTTCATATTACTTTGAGGGTGGAGGTGTGAGCCTATGGATTCCCTTGTTGTGGATGCAAGCATCATATCATTTTATTTGTTGGATGAGAAAATGTGCATATGTGTATATATGTATATTATTGCAAATATTGTATCGAGCTAGTTTATAAAGATCCACAGATAGTATGTTTATTTTATGGGTGGAGAAAATGTGTATGTGTTTATGTGGTTATTGTAAATATCATAATGAGTTGTGTTATAAAACTCTAGTAAACGGTATGTTTGTCATGTTTCAGCTAATGGTCATTATAAATACTACAATGAGATGTGTGATAAATCTCCATGGGTAGTATGTTTTATTTTCAGCAGCCTTGTTGGTTATAGGTGTCATTGAACACTGAGGATGGTGTTCCCCCGAGGGGGAGGGTTCGTTAACAACCCAAGTTAAAAGATCATGTAGAATATATATGACCACGGTCATGTGACACGTATTCGAAGATATGTGTTGGAAAAAACATCCTAGTGGCTATTCATGTCGGTTATTATGGTTAAATAAAATTGGCAAAGGCAATAGCAAAGTCTTTGAAAATCGATAAGGCATTTATTGCACATTATTTATGAAAATAATGGAAATTAGGAGAAAAGGAAGGTGAAAGGTTATAGGTTTTGTGTGAGGAGGAAAATGAAGGAAAATAATGTAAATTGAAGAAAATAGAGGGCTCATTGATAAAAATGCTTCTTGGGATCAATGCGTAAGCTTGGTCAGTTTAGTTTTGGTGGATCTCTCTTCTATTCTCTCTCTCATACTCTTGGACACTTGGAGTTTTCTTGGAGCACTCTTGGAGAGTGTGGCATAGTTGGAGTTTTAGAGAAAGAAGGTAAAGAAAAAGAAGGAAATCACAAGAGGACATTGGGATTAGGAGCTACAATGAGTTTTTCTTGCAGGTACTGAGTTGCATGTATGTTTTCCTCACTAGTTTCAACATGCATGGCATATGATTGTGGTTTCTTGGTTATGATTTGTTCTTGGCATGGAGGGTTGTCATGATTAGTAGTGGATTTGTCTAGCCTTACCATTTCCTGGATAGCCATGGTGTTGTGGGTTCATTTATTTGTTTTTCTGGTTGGTTATCAAGTTCACTTTAGCTTCAGTTGAGTTATTAGCTCCTACAACCTTGGTTGGAAAAACGCTCTGGAAGCCCTATAATGGCTTGGGTTGAGTTATTAGTCCTAGAGCCTTTGTTGGAAAAATGCTCTAGAGCCTTGTAAAAACTTGGGTTGAGTTATTAGTCCTAGATCCTTGTTTGGACAAATGCTCTGGAGCCCTTGGTGGGTTGAGTTACTAGTCTTGGAGCCTTGGTTGGAAAAATTCTCTCGAGCTCTTTATAAGCCATCAGTTGAGTTACTAGTCTTAGAACCTTAGTGCTGACGCTATTGGACCTGCCAACATGTCAAGGGGATCTCCTTGGTAAGAAGTCCCAGTTAGAGCTTAGACCGTTTGGTGTAGGAGTCCGAACAGTGGGTCGTATGGTAATGCCTTGACCACGATTTCGCAAAGAGGAAAGTAAGATAACTCTACCAGTAGCAAGGCTGTGACCGCTGCAGTGAGTCTAGGAAGGTGTATGAAAGGTTCTAACACATGGGGGTTGAGATGAGTGCGCCCCTTAGCAACCTATAATAGTGCTCAGTTGGGAAGGGAACACACGAGTGGAGAGACATCACAAGCTGGAAAGCGAGTCAATTGGAAATCCAAAGTGATGGTTAACCAACAACACAAAATAGTTCATACACAACTACGTAAGTTAAAAAACATACATTGCTAAAGCAACTAGAACAATCCAACTACAATAACAACATATGCATGAAAATGTGTTGGCTCTTATTATATAAAGAAGTGTAAGTTTCAATCATACAATACATCCATGTAAACTTGCTAGCCCCAATAATGGAATATTACAGCTGCATCCGCCTACTCCTCCAAAGAGATGTACTAGCTCCGTGTAGTGGAGAAGCCAAGGCACATTACAATATTGTCCAAGCTCACTCCAAGATAGTCTTATCAGAAGCTTGGCTAACCAAAATCCTATACAATGAGTTATGAGGGACTATTTATAGCAAAGGGTGGGGTGACCCTTGAAATTCCCCTTTGTGACAGTTCAACTACCCTCATGAATCTTCACCTACTCTATGATTGTTAGATCTGACTATTGAGACTTCACTTACACTTGACATGATGTTACATTACAATGCACATGTACTCATGTGAGACAACCTGGCTTGAGTAATTTATGCAAGACATCACTAGTCTATTGTGATGAGACCAACTCTTTGACATGCTTATGATGGTGAAGGTGGTGAGCTGATGCCAAGCTTGGTCATCTGTGATGGTGTGCGTGCACTCCATGGTGACATCTTGCTGAAGTGAAATATTGCCTCCATTGCAACCAGTGCATTGGTTTGGCTCCTTCATCCAAATCATATGCTAACATGCGCATGGTCTTCTTAGCTGTGTCTAAACTGGAAACACACTAATGCATAGTGTTCATGCTAATCTTCAAGTGTGTGCTGGTGTTCATGCACATCAACTTGCCAAAGTACATGTTGTGCTCCAGTTGGACTTGCTTCTTGTCTTCGCCTTGGTGAGTGTGTTGAATGTGTTAAATCACATGTGTGTGCACAATGACATGCATGTTGCTGAATCCCTTGCATGTGATCAACAACACTACTCACCATGTCTTCTCTGTGCTAGTTGGTGGGATAGATCTATAACTTGTACAGGCACAATTCCATCCGTCAGTGCATGTTGCACCCCTTATTGTTCCTATTCCTGCTGCAACTCATTCGTCTCTCTGTGTAGCTTCATTTTCTTCCTTGATTTGTTGATTTAGCACATGCAACTCCATCTTTGTTCCATTATTTACCTTCACACGATCTTCATGTACCACCGTCACCTCATAGCCTGAGTCTCCAAAGTTGCTTTCATCATCAGTGGATCTGCTTGAGCTTGCAACTTTGTTCCGCCTTGTGTCGTCAACAACATTCCTCTTTCATTCGGTGTGTTGCCGCCAACTATTTTCCATGATGTTGCTCACTATGATGTTTCTACTATCATATCTCTATGTCCTTGTCTACGAACACATTGATATCGTCATGGGTTGGCAAGCTCATAGACATTTGCTCAACTACATCTCTAGGTGTGCTTTGAATGATGTCTTCGACTCTCCTCTCTTCGAAACCATTGTACCTTCACTGCTGATCCAGACTTAAACAAGAATGCAAAAAATTATAGGGATAACCATAAACACAGATATGTAGTGGAAATAATACTTCATTTCATTAATGTAAAATACTAAAATATGCTTACAAACAATAATGGAAATAAACCAGCTAGGGCGATGGTAGCGTATCTCTGAGAAGAGATGTGGTGGCTACATGCCTCTGAACTATGTTACAATGAGGCTCAAAGGCCTATTTATTATTAAGAAACAATGGAAAACCCTTAACATTCCAAAACCTAACCCCAGAAGATGAAACACCAAACTATGGGCCCCGTTTGGGTAAATTGGTACATCAAGTTCCTGGGTTCGTAACATTGGCATACAATCTCTGTTTGATGCGTATAATAGCTCATTAGAAAGATCTATCCAAGCACTACCACTTTGGGAAGGGAAACATCAATCGATAGACCCATGTTGCCCTAAATTTCCAAAAAAACGTTGCTTAGGGCCTCAAAACAGCTCCAGAAGTTCAGGACCCGAAAAACTACTAAAAATAGTAAGTTGTGCTACAATTAAGGAAACTGAAAATGCTGAGAGAAACAATGGTGGTTGTCCAGGTGGACTTGGCAAGTGGCCACCAATATCCACCTAGATCATTCCTCCCTCCTTCGCAACCAATGGTCCCAATTGCATTGAGTTCCTCCATGAGATGAGGAAACTTTTGCTGAACTTGGTCCCTAGTGAGCCAGTTTCCCTGGTGAAGGAGTTGGCCTGCTTTGACAACTCGATACAATTGGATATTCTATTGGTGAGTGTTCTTGATCTGCGTTTCCATGATCCAATCAATTGTAGCTTGTTCCATGCAATCTGGATTTAATTCTATGGGTGTGAGCTGTTCTGCAATGTCAGATGTGTCTAGCAATGGTGGAAAGTATGGCCAAAGATGGTCCACATTGAACACTGGGTGCAGGCCAAGGAATGGGGGAATGTTGAGCTCAAATGCATTGTCTTCCATAGCCTTAGTAATGGTGTAAGGACCATATCGGAGTGGTCTCAGTTTCCAATAGGCTCCAGTAAGGCGTTCTTTTTGCAAATGCAACTAGACTTTGTCGCCCACCTAAAACTTGTGTGGCACCCGATGTTGATCATGTCGCTGCTTGTACTTGGCATTTGATTTCTCTAGAATGTCATGGACCTACTGGTGAATATGTTGGATGTGATCAATGAAGGTAGTTGCCTTGTCTGTTTCGGACTGGACATGAGCCGAATCTGTGTGAGTAGCTGCAAGTGGCATGGCCACATCAATGGGGCATAGTGGCTGGAACCCCAAGCCCACCTAAAAAGGGTTGTGGCTAGTCAAGATGTGAAGAGCTCGGTTGCAGCTGTGCTAAACATAGGGGAGGCTCTCGTCCCATGTGTGTGGATGCTTTAAGTTGTACATGCACAGAATGTGCACAATCATCCTATTGACAACCTCTGTCTGGCCATCAGTTTGAGGATGGAGGGCTATGGACTTAGTGAGTTTGGTGTCCAGCATTGACAAGAGACCGGACCAAAATGTATTGAGGAACTGACTATCCTGATTTGAGCTGATAGACTGTGGGATCCCAAAGTGCACCCACACTCGTTCAAAGAAGAGCTTAGCAGTGGCTTCTGCTATGATATTCTTCTTGCAGGCGGCCATAATGGCCATCTTTGAGAACCTGTCAATGGTCACAAAAACAAAGTCATTTCCATGCTTAGTGGAAGGAAGGCCTGAAATGTAATCCATGGAGATGGATTCCCAAGGTCGACTAGGAGTAGGGAGCGGGGCATAGAGGCCTTGCTTCTTGATGGTCGGTTTGGCAATGGCACAGGCAGTACATGATTTGATGTACTTCCTAACATCTTGACGAAGATTCGGCCAATAGAAATACTTTTGTAGTACTCCCACCATTTTCTTGACCCCGAAATGCCCAGCAGCATAACTGTAGTGTGCTTCTCAAATAATCTTGGAACGCTCGTTTGAAGGAACACAAAGGTGACCTAGGTGGCATAACAGGACATCCTGGAGGTGAAAATTTGGAACATGCCGACACTCCAAAAGTGTCTGGTATGTGTCGCTGAATTCTAGGTCGCTTTTGTAGAGAAGTGGCCAATCAAAAGTCTCGTGCCCTCAAGAGTTGAGCATGGTGGTTAACGCCATGATCGGTGGTCGACTGAGGCAATCTACAACATTATTGGTGCTACCCTTCTTATACTTGATATTCAAATGGAACTGTTGCAAGTATGTAGACGACTTCTGATGGCAATCATTCTGAAATTTCCCTAAGGTTTGTATGAACTGTAGGGGTTGGTGGTCTGTGTGGATGACCTTTTCCTTCCCCAAAATGTAATTCTTCCATTGTCGATAGGCTTGCACAATGGAATACATCTCTTTATTATAAGTGGGATACTTTCGGACTGTTTATGAAAGTGTTTCACTGTGATATGCCACTGGATGCCCGTGTTAAGGACCGCCCCAATAGCATAGTCAGAGGCATTTGTCTCAACCTCAAATTGTTGTTGTAAATCTAGTAACACAAGCACTAGTGCCGTGTAGAGGCGATCTTTCTACTCTATGAATGCATTCTGTTGAGATTCATACCAAAAGAATTTTGCTTTAGCTCCTCCCTTGGTGACTTGACTCAAGGGCCAAGTGATATGAGAAAACCCCAACACGAAGGGCCAAGTCACTTGACTCAAGGGCCAAGTGATAAGAGTCAGATGAACACTTGCAATACCTGGAGACATGGCAACACTCGTGGCAAGAAATATGTCAATCAAAAATCAAAATGAACTTGAGAACTGACTTGCAACATACCTATGTAACTGATTATGAAGGTTGAGCAATCTCAACTGAGAGGTCGGGAGACTTGCTGCCAAGATTGTGCCAAGCAGAGCCTGGGCTGTTGGGAGACTGATTGACTGCAAGAACTATGCAATGTACAGTCCAATCTGGTTGATGACTGTTGGAATTGCACAATGTGTAATCTCAGCTAGCAATGGCTGCAGGCTCAGTTACTGCATTGCGCAATTTCCTGGGTCAGGCGTCACTATCCCTTAGAAATGCACAAAACAGTTCTAGAGACATTAGGTTATTTTTGAGGCCTAAAATGGGCCTCCTAAAGAAATTATAAAATAATAATGGAAATAATAAAATAATATTAGATTACTTCATCAAATTTTAGAGGGAAAAAGACAAAACTATTTTTTCAACTCATATTTTCAACTTATCTCTATATCAGTTTACTCAAATTTCGAGCGGAAAGACACGTTGGATGCATAATTTGATTTCTCATCCAAAGAGTACCCATGTTGCATACTTTTGATGGACCCTGCTACATGAAAAATGTGATTGAAATCACGTTTTTTCATGTATTTCTCATTTTTCGTGTAGTAGGGTCCATCGAAAGTATGCAACATGTGTACTCCTTGGATGAGGAATTAAATTTTGCATCCAATGAGTACTCCTGCTCGAAATGTGAGTAAAAAATTAGGGAGATAAGTTGAAAATATGAGTTGAAAAGTAGTTTTATTCTTCTATTATTTTTTAATCTTTGTACTTTTTTACTCCAAAAATGATGAATCATCCCCCATGGTTGACATCATCATCTTGAATCCTATTGGTTCTTATAAAATTTATTTTGGTTGTACATTTTTCTTAGGAGTCCAGTTTTAGACCTAAAAAATCCCCTAATAATAGTGCTTAGGCAGAAATACGCATTTCCGAAGAGGAAGACAAAGTCTTCCTTCCCCGAATTGCACAATGTTGTCTCAGTAAAGGCAGAGTCCGGGCCAAGGTTGGCCAGGTTTTCCGATGGGAAATTGAAAGTAAATATGACAGTGAATGCATGGTGACACTAAGTGTAAGAAGAAGTGACTAATCATGAATGCTAACATTTAATGAAAGATTCAGTAAACAGATAAACATGCATATGGGTGAAGTGAGTCATCGAATCAGTGACCGTTCAGGCAATACAGTTTCATGCATGTGACAGTAGTGAGATAACAATAAAAAATGAAATAGTGTTAGGACAATCTAGTATACATGTAAATGACAGCGAGAATTCAAATAAATCAAGAAAACAATAGTCACACAAGCGAATACACAAAAAACGACAGAAATGCAACACAAGGCATGGAAGGCAGGCTTACCCGAAAAAAACTCAGTTGAATGTGCTGATAGTTCCTAAATGTGATGTGGGATGTCAGAGCTGCAAGGTTGATGTGAGGAATGAGCTCTGCAGTGTATGGCTGATGATTGTTTATAATATCGAGTTTGTGATGTGCATGCCACAAATATAGAGAAAGTGACACTTGGTGGGAGGTTTCTGAAATGATCTGTGCATATAATGTCCAACTGCTAAATATAGATCCTTGAAACAAGGGATGTCTTTGCATGCTACCTTGGGAGAAGCATCCCATGCATGCAAGTCAGTTTTTCTTGGTCCCGAAGAGAACCAATCAACTCAGTTGCACATGCAAGAGGTTGTTTGACTACTGGGATAAAATGTACATTTATGGCTGAGAGCTAGGCTGACTACCCAGGAGATTTGTGCAATTTCTAGGTAGAGCAGCTGACTGCTGCCCAGATCTGCACAAATTCTAGGCTGAGCAGCCTTGCTAGGGAAAATTGAGAAAATTTCTTTGTGAGGGTTGACTGCCAGAATTGTGCAATTCTGGAGCCCAACAGGCTGCCAATTAGGATTGCATAATTTCTGTAGGGAAGGATAGTTTCCCTCTAGAATTATGCCATTTCTTGGGGGAGCTTATCAGCCTTTAACTAGACCAAGTCTGGGTGATCAGCCTATGAGGGGAATGCATCGAGTTGTGATCGACAAGTTGCCTTTGTGCAAGCAAAACACTGAAACTTGTGACCTTGATGAAGCAAGACAAGATGCTATGAAAAGTTGGTAGGGAGGCTCCAAAACATGGCTAAGGAAAAATTTTGGATGGTGGTTGTAGCTGCCACAACACTTGGCAACACACTGGTAGAACTCCAGCTCTTTTAATGGACCTTGTTCGTGAAAAGCAAGTCTAACACCTCTGAAAGTATTGTTCATCTTTCAGCTTATCTTGGCTTCACACTAGCTTGATTGTAAGACGTAGCATCTACCAAGATCTTGGTCAATTGACACACATTCCAAGCCAAGGCAACAACACAATTGTTTTGATTGGGGTTGAGGGGTATATAGGTGCATAAGTAGCATAGTCGTTAGAGTCTTAGTTTCATCTCTGGTGTTGATCCACTGCCAGCAGGCCTAGACAGTACCCTAACAGAGTCACATAGGAACACAAGCATCACTCCACTTCTAGTGTGCCTGGTCAGTACCCCAGTGGAGTTACTTGCATCACCTCCCTATGCAAGAAGCCTTTCTCTTCTTTCGCCTTATTCACTTTTTATTTTGAATATTTTTTTTACTTTTTCACTTTTTCATTTTTCATTTTTTTTCAACTGTCCATAGCACTTATAAATTTCAGAGGTGGAAAAGGGATCCCGACTTATTAAGAGCAAAAGAGTTTGTTCCAGCAGAGAAGTTGTTTATTATACCCCTGGCGTGCCTATTAAGGTTTTCCCCCTCATCTTACTGTAATTTACTGAGATGACAAGGGCTAACCCAAAAATAACTGACTAGAGAAGGTGACACGAGTTAGCATGCAATTGTTGTGTTTTCACCAAGGTTCACTTCGAACAGTACATATTTTCCTTCGATGTATCATGGACAAAAAGTAACAATTTCTTCATACAGAGGCAACGTGATAGATAACCAAGTAGTGATAGTTGTACAAGCCCTCTTGTACTTCACCCAACTCACTTCAAGAGTCATACATGGTTTCATGCGAAACTAACCTATGAACGAAATAAGCGAACTAACAAATAGATAATAAAGAAAAGCAAGAGCAGAAGCGAAAGTGAAAGCAAAGCGAGTATGCAAAAATGTAGGCAAAAAAAACAAAGCATGTAAGAAAACAAGCATGCAAGAAAACCACTGAAAGCAAACACTATTCCTACTCCTACACTAATGGTACATGGGCCTGATCACATGAAGTGATATTTCCAATGCATCCACTAGCACATTGGTTGACCCATGTCGGTGAAGGCTTCATCTTCCAGCAACCTAGTTGTGTGAACCAACAAACAAGAAATATGTAACAATGAAGATAACCACACTTCTTGTTTTAAAGTGCCCACAAGACATAAGTGAGTGCAAGTTCATGACAAGAAGTATGCGGACTTATCATAGTGTTGTATGACACTACATGCAACTTTGAAGCATAAGCACACTCCTGACTGTGACATGCAAGCAAACGAAAGAAACAAAGATAACTTGCGTCGCGAATGAGTGCTTGCAATGTAAGATTTCTCTAATGCATGAGTGATGGGATTGTGTAGTTCGAGTGGAGGAGGTATGATATGTGTGTGAGATTGATCTTCAATGCATACAAATGAGTGATGAGGAGCCTCGGGTGATTGAACAGTTTCATGATCAGAAGTGAGATTAACCCCAAGAGAGTGAGGGCTTGACATAACCATCATTTCAGGCTGAAGTGCCTCGACAGTCTTGGGTGTTTCAACTTCATCATCAGATAGATCATCATAAACCAGTGGCTTCAAAAGATCAACTGTGATAGATTCATGATCGTGATCAAATATGGGAGTAAATGGATCACGATTGCCACGATCAGAAAAATCAATGATTTCATCGACATCCTCATGATCAGATTAATCAAATAGAGGGGTAGATGAAAAGTGAACAAACTCATCCTATGTGTTTCCAGAAAAGACATATGAAAGATCCAGTGGATTTTCAATGAATATCTTATACTCTCCATTGTCGAATGATGGACCAACATCTAGTGAGTCGTGCTAGTGATCAACAATGGGTGCATCTGTGGAGGAAGACACATATACGAAATCATGGATGGAGGTTCACCAAAAATGTTACGAAAGAATGGAGGGGGATCGGATGGAAGGGAGTCCTCGTTCGCCGAGTGTTGATGCTGAAGCTCCCACTCATACTCTTCATGAATGACAACGCATGTCGGTTGTGCAACACCAACTCTGTCGATGGGTTGTTCCTCGTTCACAGCAAGTCAAGAGTTCAGAATGGGTGAACACAAGACAATATCATCTAGAGGAACACCCGAGTGCGAAGAAAGAGGTCATAGAATAGAATGCATATGAAAACTTGAAGGACTCATAACCAAATCTACGTGAAAATTAAGTGAAGAAATGTTGGGAGGATGTGAAAGATGAACAAGTGTGTGAGCATGATCCTCAACATCACTTAGTAGTGGTGGAGTCGTTAAATGAGAGGAAGGCAGATAGTCAATCGAGACAATGACCACATCCACATGAGATTGCATAGCTCCATTAGTGAAGATTGTTGAGCAAGGCTTGATCTCAAGCTTCTTCTTGGGATAAGTATATTTCTTAAGGCAATACTCGAACCGGTCCCAAAGATAGGAAAATTTCATTTGTTTCCTCAGAGCTTGAAACTGCAAGTCACGGAAGTGCTACCAAAATCAATAACTGATTCATGTAGAGCCTTCTGTTGTTGTAATAGTTTTTGGTCAAGATGGGTTGGATCAAAATTATAGAAAGTGTCTTCAACGAGATCATAGAAGTTCTCAAGTGAGTGCATGTTGTCAGCTAGTAGGCTGAGAAGCCATCAATGTGGAGATTCACAATGTGTGTGTGCAAGCACCAAGCTGGCTTGTTCATTAGAACACCCATCTTCCTCATGAAGCATGGAAAGAAAATCATGTAAATACTCAGGCCAGGCCACATTGCCTTCACCATCACACATGTAAGTGGACAAGATATCAAAAAAATCCCTCATGATGGAGACATCTTCATAATTTGAAAAACATTATGGAGGGAGAAGAGTGTAAGAATCCATGAAAGGTATGAAAAGGTTCAAAACTAGATGAGAGGACACATCTTGTCATCTGGCCCTCCTTCTAGCACCATAAGTTTTGATGGTGATAGACCCGCCAACATGTCAAGGGGATCTCCCCGGTAAGAATTCCCAATTAGACTTTAGACTGTTTGGTATAGGAGTCCCAACAGTGGGTTGTATGGTAATGCCTTGACTGCGATTTCACATAGAGGAAAGTAAGATAACTCTATCAGTAGCAAAGGGTGTGACCACTGTAGTGAGTCAAGGAAAGTGTATGAGAGGTTCCAACACATGGGGGTTGAGATGAGTGAACGCCTTGACAACCTGTAACAGTACTCAGCTGGGAAGGGAACACACGAGTGGAGAGACATCAGAAGTTGGAAAGTGAGTTAGATGGAAGTTGTGATGGTTAAACCAATAGGACATATGCAACAAGATTCATATAATTGCATACAAAATAGTTCATACACAACTATGTAAGTTAAACAACATAAATTGTTGAAGCAACCTGAACAGTCCAACTACAATAACAACATATGCATGAAATTTGTTAGCTCTTACTATATAAAGAAGTGTAAGTTCCAATCATACAATACATCCATGTAAACCCACTAACCCCAACAGTGGAATGTTACATCCACATCTGCCTACTCCTCCAAAGAGATGTACTAGCTCCATGCAGTGGAGAAGCCAAGGTGCATTACAATATTGTCCAAGCTCTCTCCAAGATAGTCTTATCGGAAGCTTGGCTTACCAAAAGCCTATATAATGAGTTATGAGAGACTATTTATAGCAAAGGGTGGGGTGACCCTTAAAATTCACCTTTGTGACAGTTCAACTACCCTCGTGACTTTTCATCTACTCTATGATTGTTACATCTGAGTATTAACACTTCACTTACACTTGACATGGTGTTGCATTACAATGCACATGTACTCATGTGAGACAACATGGCTTGAGTAAGCTATGCAAGACATCACTGACACTTTGTCTATTGTGAAGATACAAAATCTTTAACATGCTTGTTATGGTGAAGGTGGTGAGCTGATGCCAAGCTTGGTCATCCGTGATGGTGTGCATTCACCCCATGGTGACATATTGCTGAAGTGAACTCTTGCCTCCATTGCAACTGATGCATTGGTTTTACTCCTTCATCCAACTCATCTTCTAACATGCATGGTATTCTTGGGTGTGGATGAACCAACAACAAACTGATGCATAGTGTTTGTGCTGATCTTCAAGTGTGTGCTAGTGGTCATGCGCATCAACTTGCAAAGGTACATGTTCTGCTACAGTTGGACATGCTTCTTGTCTCTGCCTTGGTGAGTGTGTTGAATGTGTTAAATCACATGTGTGTGCATAATGGTGTGCATGCTTATGAATCCCTTACATGTGATCGACAACACTACTTACTATGTCTGCTCCATGCCAGCTGCTGGGATAGATCTATAACTTGTACGGGCACCGTTCCATCTGTCAATGCATGTTGCACCCACTTTTATTCTTGTTCTTGCTACAACTCATTAATCTATCTGTACAACTTGATTTTCATCCTTGAGTTGCTACTTCAATACATACAACTCCTTCTTTGTTCCATTCTCTATCTTCTCGCGATATTCATGTCATGCTGTCACCTCATAGCTTGAGCCTCCAAAGTTGCTTTCATCATCAGTAGATCTACTTCGGCTTGCAACTTTGTTCTACCTCTGTGTTATCAACAACCTTAATCTTGCATTCGCTGCATTCGTTGCATTCCGTGTGCTGCCACCAGCTATTATTCATGATGTTGCTCGTTGTTATGTTTCTACTTCCATATCTCTATGTCCTTGTCTACGAACAAATTGATATCTTCGTGAGTAGGCAAGCTCAGAGACATTTGAATGACTACATCTCCGGGTGTGCTTTGAATGATGTATTTGACTCTACTCTGTTAGAAACCATTGCACCTAAAATTTTGAAAGGCAAATGAACACCTGCAATACATGGAGACATGGCAACACTCATGGCAAGTAATCTGTCAGTCAAAAACCAAAATGAACTTGAGAACTGACTTCCAACATGCCTATGTGACTAATTATGAAGGTTGCACAATTTCAACAGGGAGGTCGGGAAACTGACTGCCAAGAATGCACCAAGCATAGCCTGGGATCTTGGGAGACTGAATGACAGTTAGAACTATGCAATGCATAGTCCAGTTAGGCTGCTATGTTGGAATTGTGCAATGTGCAATCTCAGCTAGCAATGGTTGCAGGCTCAGTGATTGAATTGCAGAATTTTCTGGGCTAACAGTCATTGTCCCTCAGAAATGTTCATTTTTGGAGAGGATGATAAAGCCTTCCTTCCCCGGATTGAGTAATGTTGTCTCAGTGAAGACAAAGTCTGGGCCAAGTTTGGCCAAGATCGCTAAAGGGAAACTGAAAGTAAATATGACAATGAATGCACGGTGAAACTAAGTGTAAGCAGAAGTGATTGATCATGCATGCAAACATTGAATGAAAGACTCAGTAAATAGATCAACATGCATGTGGGTGAAGTGAGTTTCCGAATCAGTGATCGTTTGTGAATAATAGTTTCATGCATGCGACAACAATGAGGTAGCAATGAAAAATGAAACAGTGCTAGGACAAGCTAGTATACATGTAAATGATAGTAAGTGTTCATTGAAATCAAGAAAATAAAACTCACACAAGCGAATATAGAAAAAATGACAGAAATGCAACACAAGGAATGGAAGGCGGGCTTACCCCAAAACAACTGAGCTGAATGTGCCGACAGTTCCTAGATGTGATGTGAGATGTCAAAGATGCAAGGTTGATGTGAGGAGTGAGCTCTGCGGAATCCAGTTGATGAGTTTTGATAATATTGTGTTTGTGATGCGCATGCCACAAATCTAGAGAAAGCGACACTTGGTGGGAGGTTTTTGAAATTATCCTTGCATGTGACCTCCAATTAGTAAATATAGATCCCTTAAACAAGGGATGCCTTTGCATGCAGCCTTGGGAGAAGCAGCCCATGTCTCCAAGTCCGTTTTTCTCGGTGGTGAACTGAGATGCACATGCAAGAGGCTGTTCGATTTCTGGGAGAAAATGTGCATTTCTGGGTGGGAGATGGGTTTGTTGCCCAGGAGATTTGCATAATTTCTAGGCAGAGCAGTTGACTGCTACCTAGATTTTCAGAAATTCTAGGCTGAGCAGCCTTGCTAGGGAAAATTGCATAATTTTCTCTGTGAGGGTTGACTGCCATAATTGCATAATTCTGGAGCCAAGTAGACTGCCTGTCAGGATTTCACAATTTCTGGAGGGAAGGCTGGTTGCCCTCTAGAATTGTGCAATTTCTTGGGGGGGCTGCTTAGCCTTCAGGTGGACCAAGTCTGGGTGATCAACCTGTGTGGATAATGCATCGAGTTGTGATCCATAGGCTACCTTTGTGCAAGAAAAACACTAAAACTTGTCAAATTGATGAAGCGAGACAAGATGCTAGGAAAAGTTGGTAGGGAGGCTCCAAAACAAGGCTAAGACAAAACTTTGGAGGGTGGTTGTACCCGCTACAACACTTGGTTAGAAAAATGATCTAGAGCCCAGCAGAAACCATGGGTTGAGTTAATAGTCCAGGAAGCCAGGTTGGAACAAATGCTCTAAATCCCTTGATGGCTTCCGTAGTGTTGAAAATAACAACAAGAAATGCTAAAAATAGAAATTCTATAAATAGCATTGCTATAGATAGCATTTTAGGATATGTTCCAATTTTAATTTGTCCTTGAATTAAAATTGAGAATTAAAATTTGAATTTAGTCTCACTAGCTGTTTGAAAAATAATTAATTAATTCATCTTTAGTTAATTAGTTGGAGAAATTCAGACATGAAGTCTTTGTGAAGACATGCAACAATTATCCCTTTGATTGAGGAAGTTATCCTTAATTAAGGAGATACAGATGAGTTGCATTTGAGTTGTAATTAGTTAGCTTAGTTAACTGAGTTAAGTGTAGTTAAATTAGTTCCAAACAATTTGAGGAACTAATTGTGTGTTTAGTCAGTTAATGCATGCATGCAACTAGTGTTCTCCAGATAATTGAATATTCTCTCATAAATAACTCGCGCATGTCAGTTCAGACAAAAACACAGTTGAGATTAAAGATAGGGACAGTGTACTATCAATTGCAAGAATATTCCCATGAGAAAATCTCTTGCATGCAGAAAGAATTCATTCCTTGAGTATTGTGTAGTTTCTAAAGAGGCAAGAGCAGTTTGTGTGATCATGATCACACTAGGTAACAGCTGGAGCACCAGGGAAAAACTGTGCAAGGAAATGGGAGGCTTGGAGGATAGAGGAGAAGGCATATGTGTTGTCTATTATGTCTATGAGAAGCAGTGAGGGATTGTACTGAGAGTTGGAGAGCTGTGAGAGCTAAAGCTTTGTGTAATCCTGATATATTTCCATTTGTATGATAATACAAATAGCGAGGCTTTTAGCTGAGGCTTTCCCCAGAGTATTCTTCTATGTTTCATGTGTGATTGTTTCTTCTTCTCTATTATATGTGTTCTGTTTGATCTTTCTCAAATCGATTAAGCTTCCGCAAGTTTGATTGTAGAAGTAGATTAAGTATTTTTCTTTAGTACATTGCATAATCAGATTAATCTACAATGAGAATTTCTACATGGTATCAGAGCAAATGTGATCAGAGTTGTGAACAACATACTAAGAAGGGAAAATTTGAAGTTTGAAGTTCTTGATTGCAGGTACAAAATCGAATTCTTATCACACCTCAAAGTTCACCAATGGCGTTCAATGGCTTGAGACTCGAGTATGCACTGGATGGAAGCTCAAATTACATAGCATGGAAGGATCGTATGGAAGAGATATTAGAAGACAATGGTTTGAAGGATTTCATTGATCAAGAAATCACCAAGCCAACTACAGCTAATGCACACGAATTGGTGGAATTGAAGAAGTTTGTGGCGAGAACGAGGAGGATTCTTTTGGAAGGAGTTCAAGGCCATATTGTCTTGAGTCTCCATGGGAATGAGACTCCATTTTCAATGTGGAAGACATTGAAGAACCTATATCAGAAAATCAACAACCAAAGGAAACTGGTGCTGAAGGACAATCTTTGGAAAATCAAGTGTGAAAAGGGTGACACTATTTCTATATATTTGAACAAGCTTACCACCTGCAAATATGAACTTGGAAGTGTAGGAATAACAACAGTCGATGATGATATGGTGAGTCATTCTCTCTTTGGTCTTCCTAAGAGCTTGCATAGCTACCATGACTAGTGAATGGAAAAGAGAAACTGCTGGATTGGGAAAGACTATGGTCGGATCTAATGCAGGAGGAGATCAGGAGGAGCACCATAGATGGTTCTTCATCTAAGCATGGCAATGAAGAAAATCTAGCCTTAGCAAGTAAGGCAAAGAAAGGGAAAGGGAAGGCTTCCCATTCCAAATCGAGTTCTTCCCATGGTGGGACGGAGATTGACAAATCTAAAGTGAGATGCTTTAATTTTCATGAGGTGGGCCATTATGCAACTAATTGTCCATTGAAGAAAGCCAAGAAGGGATCCTCGAAAGGATCAGAAGGTGAGGCACTGGCCTCTCAGTTCAAATTGGATTTTACCCTCATCACATGCATGTTTTCATCAATGGTGGGTTCTGTTTGGTACTTGAACAATGGAGCCTCATTCCACATGACTAGCGATAAGAGTTTATTCAATACCATGGAGGAGAAAGACCTCAAGAAGCACATAGATACTGACGATGATGGAAAGTACCATGTTTTAGGTGAAGGGACAGTTGTTTTTCAGAGGAAGCATGGAGCTCCTCTCACCCTGATTGATGTAAATTATGTGCCTAGACTGAAGAAAAACTGGGTATCAGTCGCGATGTTGGAAGACAAAGGCTATGATGTAGTCTTCACTAAAGGAAAGGCATTCCTGAGACACATAGCCATTGGTTAGACCAAGTGGATTGGGATTCGAGTGAAGAATCTCTACAAGCTGGAGATAGATGACTGTGTTGCATTGAGTTCCAAAGCCAAATTGGTGCAAACCGAAGATATTGGTGAGTTATGGCATAGGCGGTTGGGCCACTTGCATCATGGGGCCTTGAAGATAATTCAATAGATTTCTACCAGACTTCCCAAAGGTAAACTTGAGCAAGTGGATGCATCCAAAGGTTGTACCTTGGGAAATTACGCCAAGTCTTCCTTTCATGATCGAGATAGTCAAATTGAAGCAATCTTGGAGCGAGTTCATAAAGATGTGTGTGGACCATTCTCAACAGCATCCACTACGAAACAAAGGTATTATGTTATTTTCATTGATGATTTTTCTCGTAAATGTTGGATCTATTTCAAGTAGAAGAAGGATCAAACCTTCTAGAAGTTTCTTGAGTTCAAATCTTTGGTTGAGAAAGAATCAGGTAAGAAGATCAGGGCCTTGAGAAGCAACAATGGTGGAGAGTATGTCTCTCAAGAGTTTAAGGAATTCTGTGCTATAGAAGGAATTAAACAGAATTGACGGCACCTCATAGCCCACAACAGAATGGGGTGGCCAAGAGGAAGAACATAATGATTGTAGGCGTAGCTCGGGTGATGCTGCATGACCAAGGCCTACCAGCTCATTTGTGGGCTGAGGCATGCAACACAGTGGTCTATTTGCAGAATAGAAGCCCGCATCGCATACTTGGGATGAAGACACCAGAGGAAGATTTCTCCGGGAAGAGACTAGATGTGGGTCACTTCAGGATCTTTAGCTCATCGGTATATTTCCATGTGACTAAGGATGGCCAGAAGAAACTTGAGCCGACAACAGAGTTGGGGATACTTGTTGGGTACACTGATACAACCCACAACTATCGGGTGTATTTTCCTACCAGTCAGAAGACAACAGTTCACAAAGATCTTAAGTTTGATGAGTAGAAGGCTATGTGAGTTTCCCTTGAGATGGAGCTCCAGCTACAGGCTATGGAGGAACTTTTCATTCCTAAGGAGGAGGAGCCTTAGACTGATGCGAAGCAGCCACATGCAAAGGTTCTACCAGTGGAAACATCCACTCAAGCAAAGTCTTCCAAATATGGGAGGAAGCACACGAGAGAAACTAACATATTGTTGTAGGATGTGAGAGAGAATGTGGGAGAACTATATTCTTAGTGCAAATAGAGGAGATCACTTGATAGGTACACTGGATACATGGCCCTTATTGAGGAATGTGTTGAGACCGAGCCATCTTCCTTTGAGGAAGTAGTTCAGCAGCCAATTTGGGTTGATGCTATGTTAGAGGAGTATGACTCCATGGTTCGAAACAGTGTTTGGGATGTTGTTCCAATACCGGAGAACAAGTTAGTTGTGAGTTTCCATTGGCTTTACAAGGTAAAGCAATCTGTTGATGGGAGTGTGGAGAAACATAAGGCAAGATTTGTTACCCGTGGTTTCTCATAGGTCAAGGGGATCGACTATGATGAGACTTTTGCTCCTATAGCAAGGTACTCATCTATCAAATCGATGTTGGAATTATCAACATAGATGGGTTGGAAGATCCATCATATGGATGTGAAGACTACATTCCTCGATGGCAAGATTGAGGAAGAGGTGCACATAAAGCATCCAGAAGGTTTAGAGACCTTTGATCATGAGTCGCATGTGTGTCGACTCAAGAGATCTTTGTACAGGCTGAAGCAAGCACCTCATGCTTGGTACACCAGGATCGACAACTATTTCACCGGGTTTGGCTTCACAAAGAGTGAAGCAGATGCGAACTTGTACCACATCATGGTTGAAGGTAAGCAATTGATCATTGTTCTTTATGTTGATGATTTGATATTGATAGCTGATGATTAGTTGATCATGTCTTGCAAGGAGTACCTTGCAAGAGAGTTTGAGATGAAAGACATGGGTCTCATGCACTACCTTCTTAGCATGGAAGTGTGGCAGAAGGAAGGGGAAGTGTTTGTCTCTTAAGGAAAGTATGCAAATGAGATGCACAGGAGATTCTAGATGGAGAAGTGCAAGCCCATGCACACTCCTCTAGTAAATTACTGGAGGAATGAGGATGCTACTTTAGGAGAAGTAGTAGAAGCTATAATGTACAGGAAACTTGTGGGTTCACTAATGTACTTAGTGAACACACAACTAGATTTGTGCTATGCGGTGAACCAGCTAAGTCAAGCTATGGTTTAGCCTACCAAGCTGTTTTGGAAGGTTGTTAAGCATGTTTTGAGATACCTTAGAGACACATCTTAGTTTGGATTATGGTACAGACGGTCAGAGGGAGTGAATCTATAGAGATTCATAGATGTAGATTGGGCAAGGAGTCCATCATATCAGAAGAGAACAACAAGAGTAATTTTCAACCTTGGTTCAATTGCATTTTCTTAGTATAGTAGGAAACAGAGGTTAGTTGCACTTAGCTTAGTAGACGTTGAATACATGGATGCAAGTCAGGCAACATGTGAGGCCATTTGGATGTGGAAAATTATAGTTGGTTTGTTTCATCAGAGGATGGATCCAACTGTGATCTATTGTGATAATTAGAGTTGTATCAAACTCTCTGAGAATCCAGTATTTCATGACGGGTCCAAGCATATCGACATTCGGTATCATCATTTCAGAGACTATGTGGTGAGGAGGATCATGTTGTTACAGTATATTTCGATCAAGGAGCAAGATGCCGACATTTTGACTAAGGCATTGTCAAAGTGTAAATTTGGGCTCCATAAAGACAGGATCGGGGTGGAAAATAATCCCTTTCTTGTTGAGAGGGAGTGTTGAAATAGCAACAAAAAATGCTAAAAATAGAAATGCTATAAATAACATTGCTATAGATAGCATTTCAGGATATATTCCAATTTTAATTTGTTCTTGAATTAAAATTCAAAATTAAAATTCGAATTTAGTCTCACCAGTTGTTTCAAAAATAATTAATTAATTCATCTTGAGTTAATTAGTTAGAGAAATTCAAACATGAAGTCTTTGTGAAGACATGCAATAGTTAACCCTTTGATTGAGGAAGTTATCCCTTAATTAAGGAGATAAGGATGAGTTATATTTGAGTTGTAATTAGTTAGCTCATTTAACTGAGTTAAGTCCAGTTAGATTAGTTCCAAATAGTTTGAGGAACTAATTGTGAGTTCAATCAGTTAATGCATATATGCATGCAACTATTGTTCTCCAGATAATTGAATATTCTCTCATAAATAACACACACATGTTAGCTCAGACAAAAACCCAGTTGAGATTAAAGACAGGGACAATGTTCTATTAGTTGCAAGAATATTCCCATGAGGAAATATCTTGCATGTAGAAGGAATGCATTCCTTGAGGATTGCATAGTTTCTACAGAGGCAAGAGCAGTGTGTGTGATCATAATCTCACTAGGTAACATCTAGAGCACCAAGGAAAAACTGCGCAAGGAAATAGGAGGCTTGGAGGACAAAGGAGAAGGTATATGTGTTGTCTATTCTATCTATGAGTAGCAGTGAGGGATTGTATTGAGAGATGGATAGTTGTGAGAGCTAAAGCTTTGTGTAATCCTGAGATATTTCCACTTGTATGATAATACAAATAGCAGGCTTTTTAGCTCAGGCTTTCCCCAAAGTATTCTTTTGTGTTCCATGTGTGATTGTTTCTTCTTCTCTATTATATATGTTCTATTTGATCTTGCTCAAATCTATTAAGCTTTCGCAAGTTTGATTGTAGAAGTAGATTAAGTATTTTTCTTTAGTACATTACATAATCAGATTAATCTACAGTGAGAATTTCTACAGGTAGAGACCAATCTGGTGATGGTTTTGTGATGTCTGACCATGAGGTGGAATCACTGTTTGATGGGTTGAGTTGGTTTGGCCTCTGGAAGCCCTAGATGGTTTTGATTGATGTGTTTTATTATATCACACATTAATGCTTGGAATATGGAATGTGGGTGACTATTTGAAGAGTGATTTCTCTCAACCATGTGTAGGGTTGGGTGGAACGTGGAAGTCTTGAACTTGGTCAGATTTCCCTATGTCTAATAGAAGATAAGCTATCTTGCTTTTGTACTTATTTATATGTTGATTTAATGGTTGTTATATCATTGTTATTTTCATGGTTTTATGTTGGTTATAATGATGGTTAATTGGTTGGTTCATGTCATGGTTATTTCATGTATTTACTCACAATTTTTAAAATGATGGATGAAAGGCATAATCTATGTCATAAAATCTCAAGGGAGAAAGTGGTGATCCTTCTTGTCATGCCTCATAAGATTTTTTAGTCATTCATGCCCTGTCTTATATCCTATATCATTTATTGATGCCAAGTGATTGACAGAATGTCAGTCTTGATTGGGGATGGTGAGGCCTATTCTTGGAGTTAGCTTTTGGTTTATTAGTCTTGTCATCATGTGTTTAATGGAATTTAGAAGGTACAATAATTTATGGGTAGTGGTCGGAATTCTGGGCTTGAAAAGTCCCTTAAATCTCATAGACTCTGGCACAGGTTTGTTGGAAATAGTCCCTGGATGCAGGCATTCAGGCTTGTGGGAGCGTCTAGAGGTATATAGATGCTGACATGCCCATAGAATGGGAGATTCCAAAGATTTAATGGCTTAAAAACTCAGTAGGACTGAGGGGCTAGTTAGCAGAAAGGTTGGGATGGTTCTTAGGAGTCCTATTATTGATGTTGAAGGTCTATATGGTGTGTTTCTGTTAGTTCCACTTCTTTAACATGAGTTAAAAGGTCAAATCATATCATAGTCACTTCTCATCACATGTTTACCCCAGTTGGCCAGTTACTTGGGCAGATCTAGGAGGAGGGTGTTACAGAGTGGTACCAGAGCATGGTTCACCCCTCAGACTAGATGAGCAGCGTGTCGATCATGCATTCATGTCAGTTTCATATGTGTTCCTTATGCTTGTAGACCATGTGTTTGTTGGATTTGCAGGGTGTTGATTATGGTTTTAGTGATGTATCCATGTGAAGGTTGATGGTTTTGTTGTGGGATGTGTCGTCATGAGTTTATGGTTGTATATGCATGCTAATGTCTCTATCTTGTTATGCATGCATTGTCATGGTTATAGTATAGTATGTAAAACATGCATTGTGGGGCCATTGCATGCATTTTAGGTCATCATGTTGTTGTTGGTTATTATGATATGCATGTGTTGCCTAAGATAGAGAAGGAGATGCATATCATCAAAATGAAGTTGCAACATTGGACCTCGAGGCAAGAACATGTCATCATATAGGTTTGTATGTTGGGCATGGAGGTATGTAGGTTAAGGATTGTTATATGCATTATGGCTATGTGTATGCCTTTCATTCTATTCATGTTATGGTTACATAAATGATAGATTCTAGTTGATTATTGTAGTCATATGCACTTGTGTCAGATAGTCATGAATGATAGTAACTTCTAGTTGTATGCATTTCTATTGTTGTTTTAGGTTAGATAAGTTGATGATTATGTTATACATCATTGATGTATATGTTATATGTTAACTTATGGTTAGCTCGATGATTATGTTACATGTTGTTGATGATCACATGTGTTATATGTTAACTTATTATTGTTATATGTTAGTTAACTTGATGATTAGGGTTATAACATTAATATCTTGATTTTATATGTATCATGCTAAATTGGATTGACCTGTGCATATGTTTAGGGTTATTGCATTCAGGAATGAGTCAAATTATGTGTGACATTGTGTTTTTTTAATCTATATTGATTATACACATGTGATTGCTATGTATAAATGACAAATGTTTATGAGTTTATGATGTGAACATGTTAGCTAGTGACTATTATGGATATTATGACCTTATTTATTTTTTATTTGATATGTCGTGAATTTATATCATGCTAATCTGGATTGATGATCCAGAAAGCATAGCATCCCCTGAGATACATTAAGTTATGAATTTTTGTATGTCGTCTATTTGGTGTTTGAATGTTTGACTATGTTGTTTATTTGGAGTTTGACGAAATGGTGTCTATTATATCATGTAATTGTTATCTAAATGTTTGATTAATGAATGGTATGAGCATGTGTCTATAATATTTCTTGCCAAAATGATCTTGTTTTAATATGGTTGTACTAATACATATGTGTTCATACAACTGATATTTACTTGAGTGTAAGTAGGTGATAGTTGTATCATTATGTATCATGACTTATGAATGTGAGTTGATTATTGAGTATGGCATGGTTGTTAGACTTGGTAAAGGTGTATTTCAATTTGATGTACATGATGTATTGATATTAGGAACACGAGACTAACATGTGTGAGCAGTTGCAGAGAAACATGCTTGGTATTAGCTTGACAAGGTAATAGTTGATGTGTTTATGTAACTAACAGTTGGGTGATGTGACAATGCATAGTAAGACTCAATTGCAGAAAGGAAAAGATAATGTAAAGGAATTGGGTAAGACTTCCTTTGGCTATGTTTGGAAACCCTAATTCCAAATGAATGATTTCTTTACATACAGGAAGTCTTATTAACCCTAATTTTGTTTGAAATTATGTGTTATTTTCAAGGACATGTATTTGACAGGTATAACAGCTGCTGTATAGTTATAAATAGATCTGTTTCCACTCTAAAATTTCCCTAGAATTTTTATGAAAGAAATGATAGAGGTAACCACAAACCTACTTTTGAGATTAGGATCTAGCCTTCCTAATGCTCAAAGAGGGCTCTCTCTTTATGATTTAACTTTTTTTAGTTAATTAATTTTAGGCTAGTTCTTTAAGCTCTGATTAGGTTTTGATTTTGATCTGGTGGGGGAATTATTGACATAGATGGATCGAGGGATGTCTTTTACCATTGGGTTATGGGGTCAAGTGTAAAAAAAACAAGACTGGATCAAGTTCTAAAGATAGTGTTTATAGGGCAAGGTAGCTGAGTAAATTCAAATCTATTAGGCTAGATGGTGAAGTGGTTTTCAATCGGGGTCAAGGAGCAATTAAGGATTCCTCAAACCGGATAATGAGGGAAATGGTAGGGGTCAATCGAAACTAGGGAGCAATGAAGGATTCCCTACCATGGATATCAGAAGAGAACATTAAAATGATTAACTGTTCAAGATAGACTGTACTTAAACAAATTCTGTAATAAATTTCCAGTTATTTCATTCAATTTAGATGACATGCAATTTTGTGAAATACTTAAGAAAGTAACAATTTGACAAAAAGAAAATACTTCACTGAAGTGGCCCAACACATGAATCATGTAATGCAATTTCTTTATTACTCAGTCTAGTTTGCTGACTTGAAAAATTGGTACAATGAACCCTTACGTTACATATCAATACAACTATAGAAATTTCTGGCAATCCACACTCTATACTTCGACTTATGAAGTATTTATACAAAAATTTATTACAGAATATCCCAAACTTCTTAGGGAATTATTCTAGGAAAAAGAAATATCTTCATGCAGGAAGATAGAGACAAATATTCAACTATTGTAAGTTGTCCCCGTTTATTTGGTTGTGTTGTCTTATGCTTTGATCTTTTGTTGTTTCTTCTCCTTTGTTGTTGGTCTTTAATGTTGATTGTCTTTTTACTTTTCCCTTTTACTAATACTCTTTCATCTGATACTCTTTGACTAGGCTGACCTCTTGCTTTTATTTTACTGCTCTGTATTCACTTTTACTTTGCAATTTCGCAGTAGATCATTTAACTTTTCCCAAGTCTCTGTGCTTGGTATCTTAATATTTACCATTCTTCTATTGACTTCATTTTCTTCTGTGTATTTTGCAAATGTGGGCTTATTTACAAAAAGGCGTTTTACCTCATGCTGGAGGTAAAATATGTTCTCAAACGTTTGGTACAAAACTTTTCCTGTAGGCATCCCTTTCATAGAAAAATTATTGGATTGATCTCTTGCCACTTCTCTGATTTTCCTGTTACAGTCTTCATGTGACATTAATCTGTCATTTATTACCAAGGGATTTGGTAGACCTTTCTACCTTAGAGCATCAAACTTAACCATGAACCTGCCTATAGCTAGCTCCATGGTTTGGCATTTGTATTCAAGCTCCATCATTAAATTTTTCTTGGTGAGCACTTTCTTTACCTCTAGTATAGTGTCAATCCTGTCAGCTATTTCCAGCTCCTGCAATTCGTATTTATTTTTAGAGTTAAGGAATTGGATTATTCCTGAGGTTTCTTCTGGCATGTCTCCATGTTTGGCCTTAACTCTCTAAATTACTTCAGTAGCCTCTTTGACTAAATCATTTTTTTTCAAAGAGTTGTTCTTTAGCTTGGGAAAGTGGCTACTTTAATGTCAATTATTTTTCCAAGTTTTTTATTCTCTCAGTCAACCTATTTGACTTTTGTACTTCAATTTTGTGCTTAATTTGAGCCAATTTCTTCTCATTCTCTAGACTTGTTATCTGTTCTTTGAGTTTATTTATTTTAGTGGTCTGAATGGACATGTCCTACATGGATTTGACCATTTTATTGGCTTCATCACTTGGATGAGTTCGTGCTGTTGTTGAACCTATTTCTGATGTAGATGTTGTTGCAGCTAGAAGTGTTATAGCTAGTGGAGTTGTGAGGGCCAATGAATCTGCCAAAGTTAATGGAACTGTTGTTGTAATTGTAGGAATGGCAATCGTAGTGGTTGTCTCAAGGTTGGCCAATTTCAATTGTATTAAATTGTCCAATTCCTTCACCATTTCATTCAATTGATCATTCAACTGAAGAATGAGATCCATCATTTCCTCCTGCTAGGTTTAGCTTTCTAGAACCTCCTTGGTTTGTGGATGTTCTAAATGAGGCAACCTCAGTTCCTTCTTCAAAGCAGCAATATCCTCATTTTTCTATTTTATATGTTTTTCTGCGGCCTTGACATCATTGGGATTATACCCAATTTCAATCACCAAGTCTTCAAGTGACTTGATTCTGTTGTCCTTGGCCTGTGAGGATGCCTTTTCCAGCTTAAGTTGTGTTGTGATGTTATCCAATGAGCTTTGATGTTTGTGCACAATCATTGCTTTATTTTGATGGTGGAATAAATCATTTCATCGACCTATTTATGGAACTCAATTTGGTCAATAGGGTGAACATCCTTAGCCAAAACTTCCAAATCTATTTTTCTGTAGTTTGCTGATGATCTGGGCTGCTGGACTATAGGCTGCATGAATGTCATTTTCATTTTACCTGTTTTACTGTCAAAGGTTGACATTAATCTATTTTGATTTGTAGGTTTTTGTTTGAAGTAATCAACATAAGTTTCAACCTTTAATGCCCCAGTCCTCAACGTGATTTCCTTGTACTTCTCTTTTATATCTTTCTCTTTATCCACGTGCTTGCTGGATGAAGAGACTTCAATGCTAACCTTTTTTTCAATAAGTTGAGTGTTTGAAGTAGAATGCTAGTGAGTTTCCTCTGAAACTAATGGGCCTTTACTCCTTCCAACCATTGTGTTAGTGTCAGTGATTTCCACTATCTCAATGGTGTCTTCTTGCTCAATTACAGGATTAATCTTGGGCCTCTTCCTATAACTAATCTCAAACATGTCATCTATAGTGTTCATCCCAGGGCTAGAACCTTCTTCCCTGGTTCTTTTCACATTTCTGTCCTCATTAGGTGGAATCTATAGAATGGGAGTAATAGTCATCTATTCTTGTAGGGTTAGAACCTGCAGAAAGGAACTAGTATCAATCTGCTTTTCCACATCTATTAAATCATCCTCCACATCTATTAAAGTATTCTCCAACCATTTTAACTAGTTGGCATATCTTTCAATGTCTGGCCTGGGGTCATGTATGAAAGGACTTAGCTTGAATTTGAGCCTTGGTTTATTTATGAATCCATTAGGGTCATATTGCCACATGAAACTACTTTTGAAGTTCATCTACTGTAAGATTTTGTCTGCCTCTTGTCCAACTTCCCTATTATTACAAATAAAAGGGCCCACTTGGTTTTTGATTTTAAACTGGGTCTTCATCCTAGCTGACAAGAAATTAACCTCATCAGAGTTTATATTTTCCTGAAATACTCTAATGCAAACATCCTCATGGGGAGGTATTTGGGCATCTTGTATGGATTTAGCTGGCATCCATATACCCTGATTTCTATGTGGTCCTTATATAGATACCAGTCTCCCACTCTACTATTCTTAGACAACTGTAAAAATCTCTTAATATCCTCATTTATCCTGGGTTGACAGCTACTAGTTAGCATGTTTATAACTGGATCAACAAATGAATCAATGAAGTCTTTATAAGAAAAAAATGTGGAATATATTTGGATCCATGGTGTCCAAAAGATGACAAATCTTGGATTACCCTTGGTGTCTAACTTTTGGACGATGATTGGAAACTTGTCTGACTAAAAGTATAAGAACATGTGAAAAAATACTAATGGATATTTGAACACGCTCTCATTTGGTAATCTGATAAACTTTTCATGGATTCTATCTGCTATGAACTGAGAAAAGTTGTAGACTATAGAAGGAGGCTTTCCTGGGCAAAAGATAGAAAGGAAAGCAAGAACAACCTCATCCACATGCTCATCAATGGTGTTCCCTAGAATGCAAGAGAGCATGGTTATAATTTGTTTGCCTCTCTCAGAGAAAATGGAGGTAGCATATGGAGGACTATCTGTTGGAGTATGAGACTCTTTAATGATGAAAGTTTGAAAGATCTTAGATTTCTTAGGAAGGTCTAGCTTGGTGTAGAGTTCAAGTAAGCCTTCAATGGTGTCTCATTTAGGCATGGCTATATCTGCAGCATTTGATTTATTGATTCTGCAGTAATGGTGAATAGAACCTGTTGGTCAAGGGAAAATATGGCTCTTTGACTGGGGACATAGCAAGCTTGGGAGAAGTGGATGATCTCTAGGAATAGGTGTACCTGTGGGAACAAGTACTTGGGAAAATTTGACTCCCATAGGTTAGTTTTATCATTCTGGTTTAAAAACTTGTCTTTACTCCAACAATGGAGTTTTAGTAGGTGGCTAGGGGAAGTAGTATCTTTAATTTGAAACTCTATGTCGACCAATGGGAGGTGGTCAATATACAAGTGAAGGATTTGTAGAGGTCTTACATCTAGAGAGTTTTGGGAAAAATAAATTTGGTTTGTTCAATGGAATTACTCTTTATGTGGCTTTAGTAATAAGGTCAGAAGGTCTGCAACAGTTGGGAGGGTAATTACAATGTGTATAATAGGGTTTTTGGATGCACAGTAAGGATTTCTTGAGTTTAGCAATGTTTTTCAATTAATTCAATTAATTAACCTTTAAATATTTACTGTGCATAGATTAAATCACAGGGTCATTTTGGTTCTTTTAAGAATACCTGTAAATTGAATATTTGGTGCGCAAACAGGGTTCTCTGGTAGCAACAGAGGTTACTGAGGTTTCAGTAGTCAATTTGCTACTTCAATTTTGTGTATGTAGCGTCTTCGAGTGGCAAAAGTTGGTAAAAATGGTTGCGCAGAGGTTCAGGTTGTCAGAATTGGTTAAAGAGGTTTGTAGTGAAAATGATTGAAAAGAGAAAAAGAGGGCTTTTTCTGCCTTTTAACCAATAACAGTGAGATCTTGGCACAAGATTTAGTACATGAAAAGTAGGCAGTTTTGCTTTTACACGGGGAGGCAGATTTAGGCCATATCACACTACTTTTGGGTGGAGGGCTGTATTTTTCATGAGCATGCGATATAACTTGGTGCCACCACGCAGCCAAACAGTGCTCTGGCAAAACCAGGAATCACATGTGCCTTTGGACCGTTAACTATCGAATTGTGAATCTACGCAATATTAATATGTGCCGTTAGATCTCAAGGTGGGAGATCAGAGGGATATCACACAATGAAGTTGCACGGACGAAGTTGGAAAGTGTTTGGTGGGGCCAGGGGTTTAATTAAAATGAATTGTAATTAATTAACAAATAATGATGGGATTTTTAATATAAGCGATGGGTTAATAAAGGTGGGGACCATGGGTTTATATGGCAGAGGGTTTTAACTATACACCAAAGTTTGGTGAGTTAAAGGGTGTTGGGGAATTATAACGTGGGGAATTATAAAGTGGGAATTTTAGAAAATAACTTAGGATAAAGTGTTTTAGTGGGTTTTTAAGGGGAAAAGGGGAAATTAATAAGGAGGAATGCATTATTTGTGATGGGAATAGGTTTCACATTAGGGAAAGCGGTTTTAGGAAGGGGAAATGATTTTTTAAGGGTAATGTCTAGGGAAATGTGTGAAACCAAGGGATAAAAGGTCAAAATGAGGGGAAAGGGTTTTTACAAGTAATGAAGGGATAATGAGGGGAAATTAATAATCTAAGTATGTGGGGAGTCTAGTGAGATGAGGGGAAATTAGTAAATAAGATTTAGTGAATGTTCTTTCTCTTTGAAAATTCCTCCTGCACATGAAACATAGGTTTAAGCATGATGAATGTGATTTTGACTTAACAACCTTGTGCACTTGAAAAACTTCTTCTACCTACCCTTTAATTGCCCTATCATTTTCTCTTCATTCATCGGGTGCATTCGAGCTTGTTGACCCTTCATTTTTTTTCCTTTTGATAAGAAAACTATCTAATTCTAACATTATAACTTCTAATGGCTTAGATTTAACTAATGAGCTCATTATTATTCTCTACCTAACTACTGATATGCCAAGATTAAACAGTTTGGCTAGATCTATATTTTCTCTCTATCAACATGAAATTTAAAGCATGAATGAGTCAAGATTAAACTATTTGACCATCATGGATTGTGGCATTCTTGACAAGCTGCACACAATCTTATTTTGCAAAGTAAAGTAAAAGGAGTGGAATTTGAATTTTCACACTTTCATGATCTATTATTATCTCTTTTTTTGGGTTCATATTTTTTACTTTTTTTATCTTTTTCTTTCTTTTTTGTCCTTTGATTATTCTTTTAGGACATACCCTCTTTATGTTTTTTAATTTTGATGTGAGAAAACATTTTCCAGAAAACAAAAGTATGTACAATATTACAATACTAACTATAATCAATTCAAAATTATGAATCCTATTATTATAGGACCCTAATAGTGCCTGCACATGGGGATGGCATTTCCTAGTGAAATGTCAAAAACTTTAAGATTAGTAGCCTTTGAAACTTTGACTGTGGTTGCCTTGTAATTTCTCCTCTGTGATCTTCTTTATTCATACGTATGATGGTACACCTTTCAAGGCTTAGGGCCTTCTCTTCAAGCTTCGACCTCAAAATATTACCATCCAATCCAATCTAAACTTTTCAAAGTTATATACAATGAGCAAAGTAAAATGAACTACTGTTAACCTGTGGATAAGTAATTCTTCAACATTCTACCATTGACTGGTCCTCCTGGTAGATCTGTTCCATCTAACTGTCTCAAGAAAAATGCATTGTTACCTCTATAACCATAAATGATATAAGGGCCTTGCCATAGGAAATCAAATTTACCATGTATACCCTTCTCTTCTCTTCTAGAATCACATTTGAGTTTTCTTATCAGAAAATATTTTTGATTTTATCCTGGATCACTTATGATTTGACATAGACTTCTTCTCTGATTTGGTGCAAATGTATTGTCTAATTTATCCTCTTTTGGATATCATTTGGTTCTACTTGCAACTCTTGAATCATTTTCATCATTGGTACTCCTAAAGAGGATGGAGAAACAACATTCATTCGATATACTAGTTGATAAGGAGGTGTACCAATGGATTTTTTGGTAGTTAGTCTGTCTGCCCATAAGGAATTAACCAACTTTTTGTTCCACATATTCTTCAGTTGTCTTCTAGCAGTTTCTTGATGATATTAACAAGGGTTTTACTTGAGGATTCTGCAAGTCCATTACCTTGAGGGTAATAGGCAATGCAATGGCCATGGGTAATGTGATATTTGTTACAAAAGTCTACCATTTTCTTGGATTTGAAATCAGTTACATTATTAGTAATGAGCTTTTGTGGGCATCCAAACCTAGAAATGATGTTTTTCTTAGGGAATGAAATGATGACAGAGTCTGTGACTTGTCTGGAAGCGATGGCTTCCATCCATTTAGTAAAGTAATCAGTGGCTATCAAAATCCATTTATGCTGGGTGGATGAGGATGGGTGAATTTCCCCAATGAAGTCTAAACCCCATTGTTGAAAAGCCATTTCTGTGGAGATGGGTTTGAGAGATAATGGTAAGAGCTTCCTTTTGCCTTCAAATATTTGACAATTGTGATAGGATGTCACATATTTCTTGACATCTGCAAAAATGGTGGGTCAGTAAAATCCTTCCCTTAAAATCTCATCAGTAGTGGTTTTCCAGTATAGGTGTCCTCCACGATCTCCTGCATGAAATTTTTGCATAACATTGTCAACTTCATCTTTTAATAAACAATTTAATAAAATAGCACCATTATCTTTCCAAAATAAAGCATTGTCTATGATACAATATTTCATTGGTTTCATTTTCAAAAATCTACCTTTAGTTCTAGATAAACCAGGAGGAGCTTGTAGGTTTAGTAAACCAAATATGATATCTACATACCAAGGTGAATCTATGAAAGGTTCACTAATCTGTGGAGTCGCCATCTCTTCCTGATCATCCAGGGCACCAATGAAATTTATATCTAAGGCCTAGCAGTTCGATTCAGCCATAAGTTTAGCTAAACCTTGGCCTTTGATAAGTTTTGTAGGCTTTATTTCCCTGTCATATTCCAAAATGGTGGCAATCCATTTGCCTCTCTTTCCTTCAGGCCCATTCTATGTTAAGATATTATGTACTACTGAATTTGGAACATAAGCAATGATGTGTGAGTACAAGACATACACTCTGAAATCTTTAATAGCTTTCACTAAAGCAAGTGCTTTTTTTCCCATTATGTTGTACTTTATTGTAGAATCTCTCAAATATTTGCTGAAAAATGCAATAGGCTACTCATAACTTTGATCATTCTTTTGCAACAACACTATTGCAATAGTATGTTTTGAAGAAAAAGAAAAAAATTATATCTTTTTTGAAATCATGACTTATGAAGATTGGTGTTTTAGTAAGGGATTCTTTGATTGTCTCAAAAGACTATTTAGCCTCTACTATCCACTTAAGTGTTGAATCTTTATTTAACATGTTATTTAATTCTCTGATTAATTCTACTAAGTTAGAAATGAATCTTCTAAGAAAATTTATTTTCCCTAAAAATGACTGTAATTATTTGATGTTTCTAGGATGAGTGATTTTTAGGATTGCCTCTATTCTAGCTGGATCTATTCTAATTCCAACTCTTGATATTATGTGTCCCAAGAGTTAACCCTCTTCTAGACCAAAGAGTGTCTTTTTTGGATTCAAGGAAATGCCAAATTTTCTGCATTTAATAAAAACTCTCCTTAAGTGATCTAGATGTTCATTATTTGATTTGGAAAACAGTGTGATGTCATCCTGATAAACAACTACAAATTCATGGATTTCTTTTGCAAATGCTATGTCCATTGCTTGTTAGAATGTTTCTCCAGAATTCATTAATCCAAATGGCATCTTCAAATACATGAAAGTACCCCATGGATTGGTAAATGCAGTCTTCGCTTGATCCTCTGGTTGAAATAAGATTTGGCTATATCCAGAGAATCCATCAAGCAATGAAATTCTGGATGAGCCTTCTACCCTCTCGAGAATGTGGTCCATTTTAGGGAGAGGGTAGTTATCCTTTAATAACACTTTGTTCAAGTTCCAGAAATCAACATAGAGTTTGATTTCTCCTGTTTTCTTTCTAGTAGTGACTAAATTAGAGACCCAATCTGAATATCTAATTTGTGCATTATACATCCTTTTTACTTCTTTTTCAGTTAATGGAATAAGAACTGGATTAATTCTCCTAATCTTTTGTTTAAAGGGTTTATGATCTTCTTTTATGGGTATCTTATGTTGAATAATGTTGGTATCATAAGACTTAAGGTCTTCATAACTCTAGGAAAATACATATTGAAACTCTTTGAACAGACTTATGTATTTTAGCTTTTCATCTGGAGTTAATGCTTTGGATATTTTGATAAGCTTGGGTTTTTCTTCTGTTCCTATGTTACGATCTTCTATGTCTTCTATTAAAGGCTCAATTTTTGGTATTCTAGCTACATCATTTGAATCAAACAAATATTCTAATTGGACTAATCATTTAGGAAAAAAGTTATTTTTAAGGTTTAAAATCTCAGAATCATCATTGATTATTTATTCTATTTCTACCTTTTCTAAATTATCTATTTCTACTTTAGTGAATTTAGTGGGTTTATCTACATCTAAAGCATTTATATCTGCCTCACTATTTATGATGTTATCTATTGTACAATCAGTATCTATGTTACAGTTTTGAAATTCTCTTTCAGTATTCATGAAATCATAGATTTGAGAATCTTGTGAAAAAATCTGTGAATATTTCAAATTATCAGGTATAATAGGTCTGTGTCTTAATTCTGCAGTGTACTTGTGGTTGGGCTGAAATGGTAATATGCAGGTGCTAGCAAAAGTAGCCAAACTATCAACATGCATGTTCTGTTTCCTAGGAATAGCAACAAAATCATTTTCAAGATGGTCCTTAATTAGTTCTAGGATAGTCTCTCTGTATTGGCTAGGTTTGGGATTATTCACAGAGTATTATCCTCTAATTTGTTTTATGATCAATTCTGAGTCTCCCATGATAGAAACTCTCTTGGCTCCAAGTTTTCTTACAATTTGTAGTCCTAATATTAAAGCTTCATACTCTTCCATGTTGTTTGTGCATTTAAAGTTTAATCTAAAGGCATGACCTTCAGAATGATTATTTTACATGTTGTGAATCCAAACTCCTACACCTGCTCCTAATATATTCACAGAGCCATCAAAATCTAAATGCCATAGATACTCATGAAATATGTTTTCACTGTCAAGAGCTTTGTATTTTTCTTCTACAACTGTGATCTCATTTTTGCCATTGTCTAAATTATACAAAATAAATGAGTCCATATTAGAATGCATGGAGTAAATTGGGTAATTGTGTTGTTTTACTGAACTACTTACCATGTATTTCATCAATGTTTCTTTGTAAATATTTCTTTGCTGACCAAACACAGAGATGGTGGCGTATGAGATGTCTAACTGTAGAGATCCCTGCAATTTTGCTCCCCATGAGCGAGATAATAGCATTCCATACTTGGGTGGGATATCATCAACTATTATGTCCATAACAGTACTCTTTGTTGGGCACTGGACTAGAGTTACACACAAATTTTTAATTAGGCCAAGGCATTTGACTTGACTAGAATCAAAGGAAATTAGATCCTTATAGGGTCTGGTGATATCTAAATTTAATCTTTTTGTGATAGCTTTTGTCATTAGGTTATGGGATGCCCCTGAATCTAGCATAACATTATGTAAGATTTTATCATGGAAATTTAAGCTAATGTAGAATGGAGGGATACCCCCTTGTTGATGGGTTCCATTTACTTCCAGACCAAACAATAAATTAGGTTGATCATCATTCAGTTTTATAACATCTTCTCCTTCACCTATGTTTAGTGTTTCAATGATTTGTGCTTTGTATGATTCATTTTTCACCAACTATGTCAAAGCAACTGATATTTTCAACTTGGCTATCTCAGTCTTAATGTTGAATGGCAATTGAGTTTTGCATGATTGTATGAGATCTTTCTTAGCAATTCTGGTCTGTGTAGTTTTATCTTCTTTATCAACAGTAGGCAACTCAGTTTGTGTACCAGCAGTTTTGTTTTGAATTCTCTTATTTGGAATAGTCTGAGTAACAGTTGAAGTTTGAGTTTCAGCTGAAGTTATATCTACAATTTTTGGGCTAGAAGTCTCCTAAGTTCCTCTAGGGAGAGTTTGTAGAACTTTGGTCAGAGGAGCTTCTGTTACTTTTTTAGTTTGGGTTTGGACTGATTTCTTAGTGGGAATTTTAGTATTCTTTTTTTCTTCTAAGGCTATACTATTTGTGAACTTCATAGATAGCATATTCATAGCCTTGTTTGTAATCAAAGGATTCTCCAGATTCCAATTGTAATTGTTGTAACATGTATAATTCATGTTCTTCCTAAGTAAGAAAAACAACATCTTCATTTTTAATCCCTAATAGGTTTATCTGGGTGTCCTCCTCTTTTTCATGGTTTTGTGAACCTTCAACATAATTTTCCTGGAAAGGTGGTCTAATCTGTTGATCTGGTATTGCATCTATTATAGTTTTTCCCATATTAGGATTTTTCCTAAAGTTGGGGTTTCTAATTAGGGGTGTTTGTTGATTTTCCCACTGAGATTTCCTTTCGATATTTTCTAATCTATCATTATCCTTTCTACACTTTTAACTAAACTATTTATCTTACCATATCAAGTGGATGGTTCCTCTTTAATGATTACTCTTTTCTCATTTCTCATCCTAGCTTTCTTAGCTAATAAATTGGTTTCTACACTAACAACATTACTTTGCATTTGTTCCAATGCCTCAGGGTTTCTTTCTCTTAATTGGTAAGACATATCAGTATCAAAACCATGAAGAAATTTGATTAATGCTAAGTCTACTGGAGGTTTGATATTAGTAGGGATTGCATTATAGATAATGTTGAACCTAGTACAATAATCCTGAATAGATTCATTAGGATATCTTCTAATGTTTTCATATACGGACAATATTTGTAAAGGGTTTTTCTTTCTTTCCCATCTATCAAAAAACAATCTATGGAAAGTAGCTAAATCAACGATATGATTACCAAGCAAACCTTTAAACCATTTTTTAACATCCCCTACTAATGTTTGGGAAAATAACCTCATTTGCACATCAGACTCATCAATCTCATGAAACTCAAAATCATCAGTCATTTTATTCACACGTTGTTGGGTAGTATATTGACTAGTAGCATTAAACATAAACATTTTACTTTGGTAGTCTTGGGGCATGGCATGTAGTTGAGCTGGTAAGACTAAAGGAGCATATCTATCTGCCATGGCTGAGATTTTGGTTTGACTGGGGTGCAAAGTAGTGGTGCTTGAAGAAGGACTTGAGATGGTTGTAAATGAACTAGATGAACTTGAGATGTTTGGTTGGAGAGGAAGATGAGGTATGAATGGTTTAGGGGAATGAACTGCGGTGAATATTATAGGTGAGGTAGTAGTAAATGAAGCTGTATTTATAGTTTTTGAAGACTCTGTATAAATTTCAGAGGTAGCAGCAATTAAGGCAGCTAATTCAACTAATTGTTGAAGATAGGCTTCGTCTATATTCCTTATCAAAGTAGAGTCTAAAGCTTCTAGTTTGTTAAAAGTATCGAAAACATGTTGATCTAAACCAGGATGTATAGGAACCTTTCTTGAATCAATAAATTTAATAAAATTGGGGTCTATTACAGTATCATGAATTGAATACTCAAATTTGGTTCGGAACAATGAAAGCTCAAATGATAAATCAAACCGAATATCCTCTAAACTTGATAATTCTTTAAGGAGTGAATTTTCTTTAACTAACTGACTACTACTTCCTTGAGTTTCTACCTTTTTTGGTTTTCTTAAAATTCTGTCAGGATCATCATCTATTGTAGCATGGTTTGGATCTAGATTTCCCCTGGTATAGTGTGTCCATTTGGGAGCCAGAATTTAATTTTTTAAGTGAAACCTTTTAACAACTCTAAAATGACCTTAAGGTGCAAAACATGAGATTTGAGATTTCCTTAAAGTTTTATTAAACTTAGGACTAGTCCCCAGTATGGTCGCCAATATGTTTCCACTCTAAAATTCCGTAGAGTTGTTATGAAAGAAATGATAGAGGTAACCACAAACCTACTTTTGAGAATAGGATCTAGCCTTCCTAATGCTCAGAGAGGGCTCTCTCTTTATGATTTAACTTTGTTTATTTAATTGATTTTAGGCTAGTTGTTTAAGTTCTTATTGGGTTTTGATTTTGATTTGGTGGTGGAATTACTAACTTAGATGGATAGAGGGATGTCTTTTAACATTGTTCTATGGGTTCAAGTGTCAAGAAAACAGGATTGGATCAAGTTCTAAAGATAGTGTTTACGGCGCAAGGTAGCTGAGTAAATTCAGATATATTAAGCTGGATGGTGAAGTGGTTTTCAATTTGGGTCAAGAAGAAATTAAGGGTTCCTCAAACTGGATAATGAGGGAAATGGTAGGGGTCAATCAAAACTAGGAAGCAACGAAGGATTGCCTACTCTGGATATCAGAAGAAAACATTAAAATGATTAATTGTTCAGGACAGAGTGTACTTAAACAAATTCTGTAATAAATTTCCAGTTATTTCATTCAATTTAGATGACATGCAAGTTTGTGAAACACTTAAGAAAAGAACAATTTGACAAAAATAAAATACATCACTGAAGTGGCCCAACACATGAATCATGTAATGAAATTTCTTTATTACTTAGTCCAGTCTGCTGACTTGAAAAATTGGTACAATGAACCCTCAAGTTACAGATCAATACAACTATAGAAATGTCTAGCAATCCACACTCTTAACTTCGAATTATGAAGTATTTATATAAAAATTTATTACAAAATATCCCAAAATATTTAGTGAATTATTATAGGAAAAAGAAATATCTTCACGCAAGAAGATAGAGACAAATATTCAATTGCTATAAGTTGTTCCTGTTTATTTGGTTGTGTTACCTTATGCTTTAATCTTTTGTTTTTTTCTCCTTTGCTATTGGTATTCCATGCTGACTGTCTTTTTACTTTTCCCTTTGATTGATACTCTTTAACTAGGCTGACCTGTTGCTTTTCTTTTACTACTCTATATTCACTTTTACTTTGCAATTTCAGAGTAGATCATTTAACTTTTCCCAAGTTTCTGTGTCTCGTAATTTAATACCATTCTTTTGTAGACTTCTTCTACTTCTGTGTATTTTGCAAAGGTGGGCTTATTTACAAAAAGGTGTTTTACCTCATGCTGGAGGTACAATAGGTTCTCAAAAGTCTAGTATGGAACTTTTCCTGTAGGCATCCCTTTCATAGAAGAATTATTGGATTGATCTCTTGCCACTTCTCTGATTTACCTTTTATAGTCTTCATGTGGCATTAATCTATCATTTATTACCAAGGGATTTGGCAGACCTTTCTGCCTTAGAGCATCAAACTTAACCATGAACCTACCTATAGCTAGCTCCATGGTTTGGCATTTGTCTTCAAGCTGCATCATTAAATTTCTCTCGGTGAGCACTTTCTTTACCTCCAGTATAGTGCCAATCCTATCAGCTATGTCCAACTCCTGCAATTGATATTTATTTTTAGAGTTAAGGAATTGGATTATTCTTGGGGCTTCTTCTGGCATGTCTCCAAGTTCAGCCATAACTCTCTGAATTGCTTCAATAGCCTCTTTGACTAAATCATTTTGTTTAAAGATGACCTGTATAGAAGGCTGACAGAGTCAATGATATTAGCCCCTAGCTGTTCTTTAGCTTATGCAAGTGGTTTCTTTAATGTCAATTTTTTTCCAAGTTTTTTGCAAGTTGATGGAACTGGTGTTATAACTGTAGGAATGGAAGTGGAAGTGGCTATATCAAGGCTGACCTATTTCAATTGTATTAAACTATCTAATTCCTTCTCCATTTATTTTAATTGATTATTCAACTGAAGAATGAGATCCATCATTTCCTCCTGTTGGTTTTGGCTTTCTACAAACTCCTTGGTCTATGGATGTTATGAATGAGGCAACTTCAATTGCTTCTTCAAAGCGTCAATATTCTCATTTTTCCTTTCTATAAGTTTTTCTGTAGCCTTGACATCATTGGGATTATACCCAATTTCAATCCCCAAGTCTTCCAGTGACTTGATTCTATTATCCTTGGCCTATGAGGATGCCTTTTCCAGCATAAGCTATGCTATGATGTTATTCAGTGATCTTTGAAGTTTGTGCATAGACATTGCTTTATTTGTCATGGTGGAATAAATCATTTCACCGGCTTGTTTATGGAACTCAATATGTTCAATAAGGTGAACATCCCTAGCCAAAACTTCAAAATCTATTTTTTTGTAGTCTACTGATGATCTGGGCTGCTATACTGTAGGCTACATGAATGTCATTTGCATTTTACCTATTTTAATGTCAAAGGCTAACATTAATCTATTTTGATTTGCAGGTGTTTGTTTGAAGTACTGGGCATAAGTTTCAGCCTTTAATGCCTCATTCCTCAACTTGATTTCCTTGTATTTCTCTTTTATATCTTTCTCTTTATCCACAGGCTTTCTGGATGAAGAGACTTCAATGCTAAGTTGTTTTTCAATAAGTTGAGTGTTTGAAGTAGAAGGCTGGTGAGTTTCCTCTAAAACTGTTGGGCCTTTACTCCTTCCAACCATTGTGTCAGTGTCAGTGATTTCCACTATCTCAATGGTGTCTTCTTGCTCAGTTACAGGATTAAGCTTGGGCCTCTTCCTGTAACTAATCTCAAACCTGTCATCTGTAGTGTCCATCCCAGAGCTAGAACCTTCTTCCCTGGTTCTTTTCACATTTCTGTCCTCATTAGCTGGAGTCTATAGAATGGGAGTAATAGTCATCTATTCTTGTAGGGTTGGAACCTGCAGAAAGGAACTAGTATCAATCTGCTTTTCCACATCTATTAAAGCATCCTCCACATCTATTAAAGTATTCTCCAACCATTTTGACTGGTTGGCATATCTTTCAATGTCTGGCCTGGGGTCATGTATGAAAGGACTTAGCTTGAATTTGAGCCTTAGTTTATTTATGACTCCATTAGGGTCATATTGCCACATGAAACTACTTTTGAAGTTCATCTGCTGTAAGATTTTGTCTGCCTCTTGTCCAGTTTCCCTATTATTACAAATAAAAGGGCCCAATTGGTTTTTGATTTTAAATTGGGTCTTCTTCCTAGCTAACAGGAAATTAACCTCATCAGAGTTTATAATTTGCCTGAAATACTCTAATGCAAATATCCTCATGGGGAGGTATTTGGGCAGCTTGTAGGGATTTAGCTAGCATCCATATATCCTGATTTCTATGTGGTCCTAGTATAGATACCAATATCCCACTCTAATGTTCTTATCCAACTATAAAACTCTCTTAATATCCTCATTTATCCTTGGTTGATAGCTACTGGTTAGCACGTTTATAACTGGATGAACAAATGAGTCAATGAACTCTTGATAAGAAAAAACGATGGAATATATTTGGATCAATTGTGTCCCAAAGATGATAGATCTTGGATTTCCCTTGGTGTCAAACTTTTGGATGCTGATAGGAAACATGTCTGACTGAAAGTATAAGAACATGTGAAACAATACTGATGAATATTTGAACACTATATCATTAAGTAATATGATAAATTGTTCATGCATTATGTCTGTTATGAACTGAGCAAAGCTGTAGACTACAGCAGGAGGCTTGCCTGGGAAAAAGATAGAAAGGAAAGAAAGAACAACCTCATCCACATGCTCATCAGTGGTGTACCCTAGAATGCAAGAGAGCATGGTTATGATTTGTCTGCCTCTCTCAGAGAAAATGGTGGCAGCATATGGAGGACTATCTATTGGAGTATGAGACTCTTCAATGATGAATGTTTGAAGGATCTAAGATTTCTTGGGAAGGTCTAGCTTGGTGTAAAGTTCAAGTAAGCCTTCAATGGAAAGTGGGGTCTCATTTGGGCCTCGTTGGATCTCCAGCATTTGATTTATTGATTATGCAGTAATGGTGAATAGAACCTGTTGGTCAGGGGAAACTATGGCTCTTTGACTAGGGACATAGCAAGCTTGGGAGAAGTGGATGATATCTGGGAATAGGTGCACCTGTGGGAACAAGTACTTGGGAAAATTTGACTCCCATAGGTGAATGTCATCATTCTGGTTTAAAAACTTGTCTTTACTCTAGCAGTGGAGTTTCAGTAGGTGGCTAGGGGAAGCAGTATCTTTAATTTGAAACTCTCTGTCGGCCAATGGGAGGTGGTCAATATCTAGGTGAGGGGTTTGCAGAAGTCTTACATCCAGAGAGCTTTTGGAAGCCATAATTTGGCTTATTCAATGGAATTACTCTTTCAATGGCTTTAGGAGTAAGGTCAGAAGGTCTAGAAAAGTGGGGAGGGTAATTATAGTGTGTATAACAGGGTTTTTGGACGCAAAGTAAGGCTTTCTTGACTACAACAAGGTTTTTAAATTAATTTAATTAATTAACCTTTTAATATTCACTGTGCATAAATTAAATCACAGGGTTGTTCTGGTTCTTTCAAGAATACCTGGAAATTGACGGTTTGGTGTGTAGACAGGGTTTTGTGGTAGCAGCAGAGGTTATTGAGGCTTCAGTAGTCAATTTGTTTCTTCAATTTAGTGTCTGCAGCGTCTTCGGGTGGCAAAAGTTGGTAAAAATGCTCGCACAGAGGTTCAGGGTGTCAGAATTGGTTAATAGAGGTTTGCAGTGAAAATGAATGAAAAGAGAAAAAGAGGTATTTTTCGGCCTTTTAACAAATAACATTAGCTTTTGACAGGAGATTTAGTACATGAGTAGTGGCAGCTTTTCTTTTATGCAGGGAGGCGGTATTTTTCATGAGAACACAATATAACCTGCTACTACCACATAGCCAAATAGTGCCTGGCGAAAACTGCGAATCTCACGTGCCTTTGGACCGTTAACTGTCGAATTGTGAATTTGCATGATATTGATATGCGCCGTTGGATCTAGAGGTGGGAGATCAGAGGGATATCGTGTGGTGAAGTTGCACAAACAGAGTTGGAAAGTGTTTGGCAGGGCCCAGGGTTTAATTACAATGAATTGTAATTAGTTAACAAATAATGACAGGATTTTTAATATAAGTGATGTGTTAATAAAGGTGGGGACCATGGGTTTATATGGTGGAGGGTTTTAACTATACACCAAAGTTCGGTGAGTTAAAGGGTTTTCGGGAATTATAATGTGGGGAATTATAAGGCAGGACTTTTAGGAAATAACTTAGGATAAAGGGTTTTAGTCTGTTTTTAGGGGGAAAAGGGGAAATTAATAAGGGGGGATTGTATTATTTTTTATGGGAATATGTTTCACACTAGGGAAAGCGGTTTTAGGAAGAGGAAATGATTTTTGAAGGGTAATATCTACGGAAATGTGTGAAACCAAGGGATAAAAGGTCAAAATCAGGGGAAAGGGTTTTTACAAGTAATGAAGGGATAATGAGGGGAAATTAATAAATTAAGTATGTGGGGGGTCTAGTGAGATGAGGGGAAAATAGTAAATAAGCTTTAGTGAATGTCCTTTCTCTTGGACAGTTCCTCCTGCACATGAAACATAGGGATTAAGCATGATGAATGTGCTTTTAACTTAGCAACCTTGTGCACTTGCAAAAGTTCTTTTACCTACCCTTTATTTACCCTATCATTTTCTCTTCATTCGTTGGGTGCATTTGAGCTTGTTGACCCTTCATTTCTTTTTATTTTGATAAGAAAATTATCTAATTCTAACCTTATAGCTTCCAATGTCTCAGATTAAACTGATGAGCTCATTATTATTCTCTACCTAACTACTGATATGCCAAGATTAAATAGTTTGGCTAGATCGTTATTCTCTATCTATCAACATGAAATTTAAAGCATGAATGGGTCAAGATTAAACTATTTGACCATCATGGATTGTGACATTCTTGACAAGTTGCACACAATCTTATTTTTCAAAGTAAAGTAAAAGCAGTCGAATTTGAATTTTCATACTTTCATGATCTATTCTTATCTCTTTTTTGGGGTTCATATTCTTTACTTTTTTTTTTTTTTTTCTTTTTTTTTTGTCTTTTGATATTCTTTTAGAACATACCATTTTTACGTTTTTTAATTTTAATATGGGAAAACATTTTGCAGAAAGCAAAAGTATGTACAATATACAATATTACAAGACTAACCATAGCCAATTCAAAATTATGAATCCTATTATTATAGGACCCTAACAAGAGCTATCAAGGGAATTGGAGTCCCTTGAGAGATGGCATGGATGTGTTTAGTTGCAAGAAACATGCTTAGCATAGCAAGGTAAGGTAACCATCATATTGTTATGTCTATTTATCCACTGAAAGTTATGTGTTGATGACAATATGATGTGAGGGATTGCATGGAAAAGAGGCTGCCATGAAATCTCGAAGAAGGCTTAGGTTGAGATTTCTCTTAGAAGCACTATGAACCATGGGGATTGAGTCAAGGAATTTGTCGTCAGTCTTATGCTTTTGTTTCTTTGGTGATTTGTTGTGTTTGATTACAGTTTTGTTTGCGTCTTGTGCATGGCCATGCCGATTTGTTTTTGGTGTCGTATTGTTGTTGGTTTTCCATGGTTTTCTTCTTGGTCTTGCCTTTATTATTTTGAGAGTCTTGGGGATTGGTTGGGGAAGGAGGAAGTTAATGGAGCTCTGGGAGAGCTCTGTGGAACCCAACATGTAATGTAAGACTTAATGAAACCATCCAATGTATAAAGGCAGTTGAAGGCAAGAGTATGACAACCGGTTAGACTAGTTGGGTCCATTGCTGTAAATGGATGATAACAGGACAGTCATGGGAAAGGTAATCAAGAAAGGTAAGGTGAATGGATTTGAGGCATAATATGCCTTGGCTATGTAGAGAACTATTGTTATAAATGTTGCGCATGTGTTACACACATAAAGGGAGTTCTCTTAATCTTAACCTTATGATATCTAGTAATTATGTTGTAATCATGATTCTGTTGATGTCTATATATGTATACATGTATGTATGTATGTATGTCATGTATGACAGGGTCATCATGGATCATGATTGTTTTTATGCTAATGTTTATATATACACATATATCTATATATATATATATAGATATAGATATATATATATAGATATATATGGATGTATGACATTGTCTCACACGATCATGGTTTCTTAATGCCAATATTTATATGTATATATGTATGTATGTACGAATGTTGTTGTCTGACAAGGTAGTTATGAATCATTCTTGCGAAGGAATGATTTCATATGTAGGTGAATGGCATGAATGGGTTCCTAGTCTTATGACGAATCAATTGGCAAGAATAGCCCTCAAAAATCTATCAGGTCAATGTCATGTGTATATGAATTTATATTATGTTATTATAGTATGTTTATGTTATGGAAAATGAAAGCAGTGTGGTATGCAACATGCTGGGACAAGCATGGATAAGACACTAAAACCAATGTTTCTTCATAAAGACAGTGTTGTTTTGGATGTGTGGTAGTAATGTTCTGCATATGTTGTATATGTTGTACATGTTGCATCTATGATGTTATGTGCATGTGGTGTTGTGTATATATAGTGTGTTTACATGTTTTCACGCAATGTTATGTACAGGGTGGTACAGATAGTATCGTTTGAATATTGCATATGCAAGGTTGGGTATAGATGGTGCTATGTACATGTTCGATATGTGGTGTTGTCTATATATTTTACTGTGTGCATGATGGATATGCGGTGTTGTGTGAATATGGTGTTGTGCGCATGTTGGATATTCAGTGTTGTGTACATATACGGCTATATATATGTTGTATATATAATGATATGTACATATGGTGTTGTGTGAAAGTGGTGTTGTGTACATGTCATGCATATGGTGTTGTGTACATGTGGTACTACGTATGTGCATTATGTAGTCGTGCCACCATGACATGTGTATTCATTGTGTTGTACAACATGTATGTATATGTATTGTGTTGTACATTGGGTGTAAGTGTATGTATTATGTGGTGGTGTACACTAGAAGTAGAAGTATGTATTGTGTTGTGTTGTAAATTAGGTGTAGGTGTATGTGTTGTATGTCATGTGTAGGTTCATGTTATGCATGGTGTTGTATGTGGTGTGTGGTTGTATGTGTCTGATGCACACTATGTGTATGTGCACACGGTTGAGGAGAAGGCACTGGGTGTTTGTCAAGTGTGGAAATAAATCTAGGGTGCGTACGGAATAAATAAAAAGGTAGAAGCTAAGGATTGATTAAAGGATAAGTATCATTATTTTATTTCATTTTTATTATGTGTGTGAATTATGATTTTGGTTTATGATGGTTACATATAATTTATGATTTTGATCTATGATGGTTGTGTTTTGAGCTAACCTGATATGATATGTTTATACATGATGATTTGGTCAAAGATGCTAGTTTGACTTGTTGTGACAAGAAGCGAACAAAATTTCAAGTGTACCTTATCCACGGGCCACCAATGAGGCATGATTTGAAGTTATTTCAATTTATTTTGAATCTAATGGAAATTATGTGCTTGGTACAGGAAAGCATGAACATGCCCAGTTGGGTGGTTGAAATTGACTACAAGAATTAGCAGCGACAACTAAAGGAATTGGAGCATGTTGCGATATGTTGATAAAGTATTCAAGAGCAAGGCCATTGTGGGGCACTAGTATCCAATAGTGTCCATTGATTTCCATGAGAATGTTATGACCAATATGATGGTTTCAAGGCAGGGATATACCTTGTTTTTTGGACCTTCTGATGTGAGGAAACCTTGTCGAGGGATGGACTCCCCGAGATGGGGGTGCCAGTAGAACTTGGAAGGCATGCGACTACACCGCAAGGGGTGACCGAATTGCCCGAGGGACTATGTAGCAGAGAAGGGAAGGCTAGGGACATATTTGTTTTGCTCATTAGCATTTCCAGATGCAATCAAATGCACATTGGGAGTGTGGCCTGGAACAATGAGCCATTAACTATTAAATGAGAGGACAAGTGGCACAGGATTATAACACTGGACATTGGATGCAGATTTGACCTTGCAGTGGATTCTGGACTTCCTAGGAAGGAGATGAAGATTGGTATTACTTTGAGGGTGGAGGTGTGAGCCTTTGGATTCCCTTATTGTGGATGTAGGCATCATATCCTTTTATTTTTTGGATGAGCAAATGTGCATATGTGAATATGTGTTTATTATCGTAAATACTTTATCGAGCTGGTTTATAAAGCTCCACAAACAGTATGGTTATTTGCTAGGTGAAGAAAATGTGTATGTGTATATGTGGTTATTTTAAATACTGTAATGAGTTGTGTTATAAAGCAGCAGTAAATGGTATGTTTGTCGTGTTTCAGTAGATGATCAATGTGAATATAGCAACAAGTTGTGTTATAAAGCTGCATGGGAAGTATGTTTTGTTTTCAACATTCATGTTGGTTATAGGTGTCATTGAACATCGAGGATGGTGTTCCCCCAAAAGGGGGGTTCTATAACAACCCTTGTTAAAAATTCATGTAAAATATATAATACCATGGTCATGGAACATGTATTCCAAGCTGATTGTTGGGAAAAACATCCTAGTGCTTGTCCATTTTGATTATTATGGCTAAAGTACATTGGAAAACACAATGACAAAGGCTTTGGAAAGGCGTCAATTATTGGCATTTTATTTATGAAAATAGTGGAAATTATGAGAAAAGGAAGGTAAAACGTTGAGGAGGAAAATAATGGAAATTGAAGAAAATAGAGGCCTCATTGATAAAAAGCCTTCTGAGGATCAGTGGGCAAGCTTGAATAGTTCAGTTCCAGTGGATCTATCTTCTATTCTCTCTCTCATACTCTTGGACACAAATTTTTCTTGGAACACTCTTGGAGAGTGTGGTATACTTGGAGTTTTGGAGAAAGAAGGCAAAGGAAAAGTAGGAAAGCACAAGAGGACATCATGATCAACTGCTACAACTAGTTTTTCTTGCGGTTACCAATTTTCATGTATGTTTTCCTCACTAGTTTCGACATGAATGACACATGCATTTGATTTCTTGGTTATGATATGTCATTGGAATGAGGGATTGCCTAGATTGATAGTGGATTTGTCTAACCTTTCCATTTATTGGATAGCCATGGTGTCGTGGGTTCATTTCTTTATTTTTGTGGGTGGTTCTCATGTTTCTTTTAACTTGGGTTGAGTTATTATTTCCTGGAGCCTTCGTTGGACAAACACTCTCGTAGCCTTATAACGAATTAGGTTGAGTTATTAGTCCTAGAGCCTTGGTTCAAAAAATGCTCTAGAGCCCTGTAACAACTTGGGTTGAGTTATTAGTCCTAGAGCCTTGGTTGGACAAACACTCTGGAGCCCTTGGGGGGTTAAGTTACTAGTCCTGAAGCCTTATTTGGAGAAATGCTATGGAGCCTTGTATAAGGTGTGGGTTGAATTACTAGTCATGGAGCCTTAGTTGGACAAATTATCTGGAGTCCAACAACACCCATGGGTTGATTTAATATTCCTATAATCTGGGTTGGAACAAACGCTATGAATCCTTGGATAGCTTCAATAGAGACCAATCTGGTGATTGTTTTGGGATGTCTGACCATGAGGTGGAATCACTATTTTATGGGTTGAGGTGTTTTGTTTTGGGATGTTTGACTGTGAGGTGGAATCACTATTTTATGGGTTGAGGTGTTTTGTCCTCTGGAAGCACTCGATGGTTTTCATTGATGTGTTTTATGATATCCCACATTCATGCTTGGAATATGGCACAGGAGTGGCTCGCTCGAGAGAGATTTGGCTCAGCCATGCCTACGTTCGGGTGGAACATGGAAGTCATGAACCTGGTCAGATTTGCATATGTCTAATCAAAGCTAAGTTCTCTTTATTTTTTACTCATTTATAGGTGTATTTAATGGTTGTTATCTCATTGTTATTTTCATGGTTTTATGTTGGTTATAAGCATGGTTAATTGAATGGTTCATGTTATGGTTATTTCATGTATTTACTTGTAATTGTTAAAATGATGGATGAAAGACCTAATTTATGTCATAGCAGTTCAAGGGAGAAGGTGGTGATCCTTATTGTCATGTATCATAAGAGTTTTCAGTCATTTATGTTGTCTGTTGTATCCTAGACCTGCAGATTGCATTGATGCCAAGTGTTTGACAAAATGTTAGTCCCAATTGCAAATGCTCAGGCCTAGTGCCAGAGTTAGTCTTTTGTTTATTAGTCTTGTCATCATCTTTTTAATGGATTTTGGAAGTTGCAACAAGTTTTGGGTAGTGGCCGGAACTCCAGGCTTGAAAAGTGCATTAAATCTCGCAGAATTTAGCACAGGTCTGTTGGAAATAGTCCTTGGACGTAGGCATGTAGGCTTGTGGGAATGTCTAAAGCTCTTTGGATGCTAGAATGCCCATAGAATGGGAGTGTCCAAAGGTTTAATAGCTTAAAAACTCAGTAGGACTCAGGGGCTGGTTAGTAGAAAGTTTGGATCGTTCTTAGGAGTCCTATTGTTGATGTTGAAGGTTTGTATCATGTGGTTCCATTGGTTCCACTTCCTTAACATGACTTAGGAGGTCGAATCATATCATAATAGCTTCTTGTCACATGTTTACCTCGGTTGGCTAGTTAGTTGGGTATATGTGGGGTGAGGGTGTTACAGTCGGACATCACTAACCATCACCATATTGGTCTCTACCGAAGCTGTCCAAGGCTCCAAAGCATTTGTTCCAACCAAGGCTCCAGGACTAGTGACTCAACCCACAACTATTTCCAGGCTCCAGAGCATTTGTCCAACCAAGGATCCAAGACTAGTAACTCAACCGACCAAGGGCTCTAGATTGTTTGTCCAATCAACCCTCCAAGACTAGTAACTCAACCCAAGTTGTTACAGGACTCTATATCATTTTTCCAACTATGGCTCCAAGAGCTAATAACTCAACTCACATCCAAAGGAACATGAGAACCAACCAGAAAACAAAAGTAAAACCCACAACACTAGGGCTATCCAAGAAATGGAAGGCTAAGAAAATCCACTACAATCTAGGCATTCATCCATGCCAATGACATATCATAACCAAGAAACCACATGCATATGTCATGCATGTCAAAACTAGAAAGGAAATCGGGCATGCAACTCGGTACCTGCAAGCAAAAATATTTGTATTTGTTGATCCCGTTGTCCTCTTGCACTTTCCTACTCTTCCTTTACCTTCTTGATTGAAAGCTCCAAGTATGCCACACTCCTCCAAGAGTGCTCCAATAAAACTCTATGTCCAATAGTATGAGAGAGAGACAAAATATAGAGAGATTTTCAAAGCTGAACTAACAAAAGTCTGTCACCTGATCCTCAGAAGTCTCTTTATTAATGAAGCCTCTATTTTCTTCAATTTCCCACTATTTTCCTTCATTTTCCTCCTCACATGCAACCTATGACCTTTCACCTTCCTTCTCTCCTAATTTCCGTTAATTTAATAAATAAAATGCCAATTAATGCCTCATGTCTTTCCAATGCCTTTGCCATTTCCTTTGCCAATTTGCTTAGCCATTAATTAATCACAAGTGATACCCATCACTATGTTTTTTCCCAACATTCATCTTGGAATATGTCTCCCATCACCATGGTTATTATTTTTCCTTTACTAACTTTATTACATGAAATTTTCACCAAGGTTGTTACCTGCAATGTGGATAACTGCCTCAAATTTTTTTGCCATAATTTATGGATGTAGTTGCAATATTTATCCTATGATTTTAAAATATTTATGCAATGATTTTTTCTTGTTAAGCTTCATAGGAAGCCACCTAAAATCAAAATCCTTGAAAATAACTCATAAATAGGTAAATAACCTATTTACCATAAATTACTAGCCATATAATGTAAGAAAGTATTTTCATTAGAAATGAATAGCAACAAGATACCAGAAGTTACTCCCCGCCATTATTTATGTGTTCTTCAACACTATAACATCTAGGAGTAAAAGTGTAACTGTGAAATCTTAGTATTGATTACTACCCACCAAAAATTTATGAAAGTCCTTGTGACTTAGTAGGCAATTAAAGAATGAATGATTTTCATGTTTGAACATTAACAATTTTGTTTCTTTCATATAATATTTTTAAGGATATAAAAAATGATAATATTGTTCTCATACATTTAAAACAACATGAAAAACAAAAGAAACTTCCTTAAACAAATAAATTCAACCCGTGTACTACATAGTTGGTTGAGGTGTTTACGTCTAATAATCCTCACATTATAATCTTAGAATATAAACGATTTCCTTAACCATTTCGATGTAGATTTTTTCCTTCTATTTAAGACATGAAATTTCAGTCAATGCCATTATTAGTGCAAAACATCAGATTCTTCATTGATAGTAAGTAGTGATATGAGTATGTTGTTATGGGTTTTTGAGTTTTCTTCTGAAAGTGTCTTATAAACATCTTGTGTTATTTCATTCATCACGAAATATATAGATGGAGTGTTTTATAAAAAAAATTATGTTCTTTCAATTTGTCAATCTTTTTGTTTATCACAACAAGTTTTCATATTTTCTATTCTTTCATATGTGTTTAGGGCTATTTTGGTTCTGTAATTTGTTTGATGTTTTTAGTAGCAAGAAACATTTTATCACAATTTTACTTTCTATAAGCATTTGGGTACTTTGTGAATTGCAGTTGTATGGTGTTTGTGAGAGCTCTAGAATATAGCAATAGTTGTAGATCTTGTAATTCTTTCATGCTCTACAAAAGAATTTTGATAGTCACTTAGGTTGTTGAATAGGCGTATTAGCTAAACTAGTAGAAGATAGAAAAATTTAGGGTTTGATATTGCCTTGCATCCATATATCGCAATGTGCTTAGTATGGTGAATATGAAGATAACACTTGTTAAAAGGAAAATACTTTTCATTATCTTTCTCTATAATGTCTATGAAAAGAGTAGTGTTGTCCTGGGTGAATTGGTATCCACACTTTTTCATCTATTAAATTTATGACATCTCCGATATATTTATAAATAAATTTCCTAACTTTCTTAACAAAAATTGAACACAACTATTTAATATTATGTTACAAATGATTTGATATCATGGATATTTAGAATAATTTTCTCCCTATCAACATATTCCATTCCAAATTAATTGATGTGATGTTTCCTCATCAACAATCATTGGTACATGACACAAGTATGAAGCTTTGAACCCATCATCTATTGTTTCTATCTTTGTTGCTCTCAACTTTTACGATTTTGAAACCAATAAGAACACGTTCTTCCCTTAAATATAGTCATACATCCGTAGTTGACTAACAATATGCTCAATTTGATCAACGTTGGGAGTGTGGATGCCTTCATTGTACACGGGTGCAATTAAATTTTTCGATATAATGCTAATTTCCTTCCCATCATATATATCACTGTTTGTTGTTTAATAGTATATGACGTTGTATATTGTGGGAAGTGTAGATAAGACTCACAAAAGGTTGTGATGCCTTTTCGCTTAGTTTATCAAACCAGACATAGTAATGTTGACTGTCATGTAATGGAGGCTATTATAGCTAGCGATATCGCCTTCTTCCTAAAGTGTTCTAAAATGTCGTGTTAGGGTTGAATATTTGTGGAGAAACTCTATATTTTCGGTTAGAGTTGAGCAGATATTGATGTTTTGGTAGCCAAAACCATTAACATATTGTTCTTGCACAATACCTGATGTGAATGAACATCACTATGGCCTTATTCGCAATAATTTTCCCTCGTGTATTATGTAACATGTAAGATAAACATGGCTTTATTTGCACTAATTTTGAAAACTTATATCTAATAAGCTTTACAACAATAAGGGATTAGGATGATTAAAACAAGACATTTCGTAGGTCTTGAGAGTTTCGTTTTGCTTTAAATATACACCGTTATTTAGAAAAAGGGTTGATATGTTGCATAACTACGTTAAAGATATAACTAGCTTATATTTTCTTTAGTGATACACCTGTATTTAGAAAAATGGTTGATATATTGCATTATTATGTTAAAAGGTATATCTAGCTTCTCTTTTCTTTAGAGATATACTATTTAGAAAAAATGGTTGATATATTGCATTATTATGTTAAAGATATAGTTTATTTAGAAAAATTCCTCATATGATTCTTTCATAGATATAATTTTTTCCCTGAACAACGTCTAGTAGATTATATTGTTACTTTTTAAGATATAGTTTTATTTAGAAACAACCGTCATATATGACAACTTTTGGTTAAAGATAGGTTCATTTTACTTAAAAATGTGTCATGAACTATATCATTGTTTTGCATATATCTAATTTGATTTTTAAAAAATGGCCTCGTACATTACATTATTGTTTTAAATATCTAATTTAAATATCTAATTTTCTTTTTGTTTAAAGATAATGTTTCATAAACTATATTAGTGTTCAAAGGATAAACAATTTCTTTTAATAACCATTTCTTCTAAGCATTTAAAATAAACCCAATTTCTATAAACTTAAAGACATTTTATTTAAAAAATAACTCGTATATTTTATTTTGTATTCAAAATGTACATAATTATTTTGAAAGTTCTAGATAATAATGTTATACTTTAAAATATAATTTTATTTAAAATAATTCTTGAGAGCATGTTTCTAAGGATTTGAACGCGGCCAAAAACACAACATATGCCTTGACCGCTTGATCTCTACTACTTCAACCAAATATAAAATTATTATTTATTTTAAAAATATGTGCATTTTGTAAATTTCTTTTATTTTATATCATTACTTGCAAGATCAAAAAAATTTAATGCAACATACCTGTCTATTACATTATTGCTTTAAAATTACAATATTTTTGAAAATTCTTGACATATTTCATTATTATATTAGAAATATACACATTTTATAAAAAAAAAAAACAAATCATTATTATATTAGAAATATACACATTTTATAAAAAAAAAACAAAAACAAAAACTTGTAAATTATAAATTCAAAACTTTTAAGATTTTTTTTTTGAACTCAAACATAACATTTTTGCTATAAATATATTTTTTTTCAAAAATGGTTCATGCGACATTCATTATTTTAATTTTGAAAAGAATATTGATTTGAAAAACACCTCATGCATTACATTATTGTTTTGAACCGTTTATATACGAAACATTCCTCAAATAAATTGGATTGTTTCGCCTTATTTATTACATTTTGTTTTAATTTATATGGAGAAGTAAATTTGTAAAGTAAATTGAATTGAAGATTAATTTAAAAAATAAAAATAAAAAATTCCCAAACATAACATTATTGCTATAAATATATTTCTTTCCAAAATGGTTCATGTGACATTCATTATTTTAGGTTTGAAAAGAATAGTGGTTTGAAAAGCACCTCATGCATTACATTATTGTTTTGAACCATTTATATACGAAAAATTCCTCAAATAAATTGAATTGTTTGGCCTTCTGTATTACATTTTTGTTTTAATTTATATAGAGAAGTAAATTTATTGTTTTGAACCGTTTATATACGAAAAATTCCTCAAATAAACTGAGTTGTTTTCCCTTATGTATTACATTTTTGTTTTAATTTATATGGAGAAGTAAATTTGTAAAGTAAATTGAATTGCTTCATATACGTTTTAAAAGGTAAAAGTATAAATTATTTTTAAAGTTGTTTAATAGGGAGAAGTTTGTTATAATATATAAGTTTTACTCTATTATAAAATATGATTTTTATGATTTCTATTTTAATGAATGCAATTACAAAAATAATGCTTATTATTCATATAATAATTTATTTTACTAGTTGAGATGCTAGTATGTTTATTGTACAATTTTTCTCCCTTTCTTTGCTAAAATTTTTTGTAACAATAATTTACAATATTCTTTTTTACATAGATTTTAGAAAATACTAATTACCTTGTTCTAGACTCCTATATATATGTAGGACATTAACACTTTTCTATTAGAAATATTACTATACAGTTATAAAGTCTTATTTTTCTTGATAAATCCCTAATATGTTGCATTACAACTAATTATTATGTTATGGAACCAAAGAGTACTCATTAAAAGCCTCTAACAAAATAAGAATACCTATATTGGCCTAAAGTTAATGCCAACCAAGGAATACTCATTGAAAGCCCATTGAAAGCCCCCAATAGAGAAGGAATACCAAGAATACTCATTTGAAGCCCATTGAAAGCCCCCAACAGAGAAAAAATACCAAGATTACTCAATGAAAGCCCATTAAAAGTCCCCAACAGAGAAAGAATACCTATATTGACCTAAAGTTAAAGCCAAGCTTATCACCTGAAAATAATAATCCTAACATATAACTTTTTTACCAAACCTAACATACATAAAACATTGCTTCTTAAAAGCTTTTCATTATCTTATATGCAAAATAGATTTGTTCTAATTAACCTCCATGGAGGCGATACATTACTGCATTGCAAGTAATTGTTATGTTTTGTAACCAAAGAGCAATTAATTACAGCCTCCTCGATATGCAAGGTAGCAAGAAGGAAGATTTGTATTAAGCCAAGCGATCTAATTTCGTGAAAATGACAATCTTCAAAAATAACTTGATGACTTGATCTAACATACATACAAACCGTTCTTTTTAAATGTTTTCGATTATCTAATTAACCTATCTGGAGTCGATACACCACCATCTTATTTGTAGGTAATGAAGCAATGGGTTTATATGTTAAATACCATAACAAGAAGTGAAAATATTTAAAATAGTTTATGTAAATAGACATTTTTTAAGTTAAAGGTATCAATAATATAAATTAAATAATTTTTCTCAATGCACTCTGGAGCTTAGAAAGAATAGTTGTGTTTTTGTGTATATGTTGTTAAAATAAATTTAAAAAATGTGTTTTTCTGAGTTTGAATAACATTAAAGTAGAAATAATAAGAAGAAAAAAATAAATAAACACTTATGATTTATTAACGTATCTTATACATTTGTTTTACTCATAACATTTTAATACAAATGTAATTTTTCCACTTTATATATTAATTTATTTTTTTCTAAAAACATAATTTCTGAAACTACACTGCTTTTCAACACTGGTTAATCTCTCATTTATTATTAATTTGTGACACCATTCTACCTAATCTGAGGACGTTATATATTTGAAAGATAGTAATAAATCATATATATATATATATATATATATATATATATATATATATATATATATAATTTTTAAGATCAAATAATTAATAAGTTGAAAACAATTTAATAACATTCAAATTTAGATTATATTCTAATTTCTGAGATTAAATAATTAATAGATAAGTTGAAAGCAATTTAATAGCATTTAAACTTAGATTATATAGTTATAGTTAGATAAGGATTAATAACAAAGTATAATCAAATTGAATGAAAATATAATTATATCATTATCACAATCCGTTTAATATAAATATAAATCCAATTATTATAAATTTCAAATACTAATGGGTGATCCATAAAACGGTTTTCAGTATTGTTAAATTGTAACTTTTTACATTAAAAAACTCCGAATTTCTATTTCAACGTTTGCACCGTAATTGAATATATTGTAATCACAGGGTTTCGCACCACTAAATATCCGTCAACAGTGACCCAAAACTCCGCCGTGAATCCCACTTATGCTTAGACTCAAGACACGCAAGATCCCGACAACTCCGCAAGCGCAATCGAAGCGCAGCGCGCAGCAGAGTGTAATTCCACTCTCTGGAAAAAAGAAGAATTAATATCTCCGTCCACTCAAATCATTTGCCGCCGCCGACAAGCCTTCACAAGTCATGAGTAGTCGGACCAAAATGGACAGAATCATGGCGCTGATTGCGCATCAATAGACATTGTGATGTTGGATCGAGTTGAGCTTGACGACTCAAAAATTCCAGCGACTCCGCAAAGTAGGATCAACTCGGCCTTCACCAATCAAACATTCCGTGATAGCAGTCCCTACGTTCACACACTCACTTCACGCACCTCGGTCCTTCACCAATCCATCTTCACGGAGTTGGCGCAAAAGATGATTTGATGTTCGGCGTGCTGCCATGTGAACAGCCATACACAAGCAACACCAGAACCGAATATGTCGGCGACGAGAAAAATTAGCTCAAACGAACTGTAGCAGCTAGGGCATACCAGGTCTGGAATTTCAAATCCCGTTTACACGTTAAATGAAAATTTAATGATGTTTTTATATTTTTCATGTCTTTTTTATAAGTTCTATGCAAAGTCATGTCTTTTTTATAAGTTCTATGCAAAGTTGTGAGTGTTAACTTCTTATTATAGGGAAACTCTCTTTTAACTACTCTTGCATTTCAACTTTCACTAATCTCTTTCAAAGTGTCTTTTTTTTTTTTTGCAAATTAGCTTATGTGCTCTGAAATAGCATACATCACACACTTTTAAGGTTTTATAAGGCTTTTCAGCTTTTTGGGTTAACGGTTTTGATTATATATTCAAATTTTAATATGTGAAAGGCACTAAAGAAGGTCACATAGTTAGGATGATGAGGATCCTCAACTATCATTGGATGAGATGCTAAAGAAGGTCACATAGTTAGGATGATGAGGATCCTCAACTATCATTGGATGAGATGGTGTTATGCAGCCTTCTAAGCATATTAGACGTGGAAAACCTGCATGAAGAGAAAAATACTAAATGAAAATAACTAGTTGTAGAAGAATCATTTCCCACCACAAATGATTTATTGGCCAAGCCCAATCATGACACCTTTGATCTTTTAGCTAAAATATATGATAACTTGTGTTTAAAATAACAATAATTATATATATTGTTAATGCAACCATCAAGACATAAACTAATACTTTTAATGGTTTTTGTATTCAACTTTGTGCATGCGATCTCTCTCAAATTTGCTAAGTTCCGTCTACAACATGGCATGAATAAATAGTTTGTTACAACAATGAAGTGGACAAAAGTATCATCCTCATTGTAAAAAGTTTGAACTAACATTGCTAACTTTTGATAAACATGATTCTACGCAATGCGGGTTATTTATTTTGACCACAAGGACAGAATTATGATAATTTTTACAACTCATTGAGGAGCCTTTTATTAAAGATATGAACAACAGTGCGAAGAAATGCTAAGTAAATTTTTTTAAGAAAGTGCACATGGATTGTGGTGAACTTTTGCAATTTGAGACCTCTTGAGGAATACATTTTCATGCTTCAAAGGTAGGAGGGCTTCAGAGAAAACTCTTTCCGATATGAAAGACTAAAATCATCATACTTTTTGCAGATATGAAAGTAGATTGAAAATATACGGGAAAGGTTCAGCAAATTATTTTTTTTTCCAAAATTCAAAAGCATATTGTTACATAAGCCACTGCTTGTCAAGGTTGAATATTCAAGGTTCCAGAAAATAACATTGGATAAAAAAAATCTTGCTCGAAGTTCATTCATTAGAGCTATGAGTCTGTGACTGTGTCAATATTGGAGGCCATGAGTGTAATACCTCTTCAAGTCTCAACCCGGCCTAGAATTAGGGGTAATGTAGAAATGAACTTCAATATCCGATGAGTAAAGAAAGAAGAGAATGCTAAATCTATGGACTAAAGCATTTCTTTAACTTGGGAAGTTGGAATGTATGTTGTGTCTAGAGTCTTGATCCCTCCTTTTCAACAAGACTGAAAGATAGATGAAACCAACTCTAAATTGTGAATTGTATTATTACAAGAGAGCAGAAGGCCAGACAAGAGAATCTATAAAACCCACCCATCCTTAGACAGAGAGTCCAGTGTTGTCACATTATAACAAAGTCATACTACTTTAGAGGTCAAGATTTGCTTCCTCCTCCCTCTAAGCATTAGTTAGTATATGATATATCTCTAATTTCATAAAGTAATATACAGTATTTTAACCCAAAAAATCTCTTTAAAATTTAAATAAAGAAAAATATTATTTTAATAAGAAATTATATAATCATGCTTAATTACAAAAAATCATACAAAAATTTCAACGTAAATACCGCATGAAACAGTATAATTAAAAAAAAAAACAAAGAAAAAAACTAGTGTAGATATCACTCTCAATAATTAGAATTTCTTTCTTGTCATCAATACAACGATCCATGTGAAATGAAAAACAATGTTTTAAGTTTTTACGGTTTCCTTTTCAAATTTAATGAAATTATATTTAAAAAATCAAATTATAAATTTGAGCATGGACTTAGCATAATTTAAATATTTAAGTTTAAAAAAAAAGACAAATTAATTTATATGTTTAAAATTAAATTTTAAACTATAAATATTTTAAAATTTTGTAATAAAATTAGAAAATATGAATCAAAATTGTTTGTACAAATTCAAACCAATAAAAAAACCCTGAAAGGTATAGTAATTAACTAACATTCAACTCTATCTCCTTATACCACAAATACGATAGTGAGTCAAAATCTCCTTATACCACAAATAGGATGGTAAGTCAATATCATTAACAGTATCTCGGTGGCAAGGGCACACTTAATTTATATTTTTCTTCACTATGTTCAGATGGCACAATAATGGGATAGGCCAAAGGGACAATATTAAGGATTGTCCTATAACGAAACCACAATTTTCACTAGAAAACAGCAGGAATTAAAATCTTAGACTATAGTGGAAATCAATTTATGTGAAAACACAAGCTTCAAACCTGAGACAATGAATATCATCTGACTCCTGCAATCAAGTACCTCCCATAATTAACTCCCACATGAAGCTGAACACGGCCATTGTACATCTCTAAAGACCAATGTAAACACATTTAAAAGTACAAAGTTTATGTACTGTGTCACTTAAAAAGTAAAAGACAACGAATAATTCAATTCAAAAAAGTAAAAGACAACGAATAATTCAATTCAAATACATTGCCACTTCTTAAATGCCACAGCAGGCACACATGAAACAAAATCCAGCTATGAAACTTTAAATTAAATTTAAATCCATAATTTACCAAATTATAAAATTAATTTAAACCAACACTTTGCTAACCTTTAAATTAAATCTTAATTCACACATTTCAAAGAGTTGCAGATTAAATTCATACCCACAGAGATTCAAAAGTAAAACTCACTATAAGAAAAAGATTCAAAGTAAAACCAACGATAACAACAACAAACACAACAGAAAAACTCACCTCTACTGTTTTAGAAAATCAGAGGAGTGTCATTCCGTAAAACAAAAAACTGGGGCAAAATAGTCGTCTTCTTTGGCGGTTCTTCCTCTGCCAAAAAAATATATATCGCCCTAGAAAATAAGAAATTTGTGCCTTCGGCCCTTAAAATTGAATTACTGACGTTTATTTAATTTTACAAAAAAAATCATTTAACATTTACACCGATGCCCTTCTTTCTTCTGCGAGTATTCAATGGTCTGGATCACGTATAGAATAGTCTACCGCTGAGGTGAAGTTCACTGAGCCTGTACTCCCTGGTTCCCCCTAACATTATCTACGGCTGAGCCGCTGAGGTGAGGTTGACTGAGCCTGTACTCCTCATTCCCCCTAAAATTTATGACGGGCAAACTAGATATCTGAACGTCAAATTTATGGTTTGAGATTGTTTTTAACGGTCATTTTATACGTTTGAAAAATAAATGCGCCCGTCAAATACGTTTAAAAATCGAAAAAACGTTATGTAGAACGTCAAATTCCAAGCCTGGGGACGACCCACAAGCATGTGGGGACGCGCAGGGCAAAGAATCTCACAAACAATTCATGCCATCAGCTAATAATTTTTGGTGTATAAATATGAAACCTTACTTCTGACCTTTTCGTCAGCCCCCACTCTAGTTCTGCCCAAGTTCAATATCGAAGATATTATCCTTAATGGCGCCCAGAACGACCATGGAGAAGGTGGAAAATACGGCTCGGGCTACGGCGGGCGTTCGGAAAAGAGTGATGGCTATGGCTCTGGATCTGGCAATGGCAACCGGGAATATGGTGCCAACAATGGTTACGATAAGGAAACTCCTTAACTTTATATATTTGTCATTGAAGCGTCTGCCAGTGGAGTTTGGAATAAAGCCGTGTCTCTTCGTCAATTATACTTATTGACAAATTACAGCTAGTGGAGTTTCCGCGATGTTGTTTACAGCCACTTTCATCATACAAGGAGATTTTGTCGTCATTTTCTTAAATATTGCTCTCATTCTGTTGCGATTTATTATAATTCCTTTTAGGGACGGTTCAGTCTATAAAATTTAAATGGTTACACCTAATAATGTTACATATGTAAATGACCTATAAAGGTATGGAGGAACATTTTTTACTTTCAAATTATTAAAATTAGCCCTTGTATCAATAGCTAGCAATTGTATCATATGTTACCAAAGAAACTCAGTAATGGAGTTTTATATATATATATATATATTAATTATTATTTTTTTTGTTTTTTAATTGGAAATTTTGTCTAATGTTCAGATAAATACATACAAATTTCCTTAATGGTTGTCTAAATTGGAATTGTAATAAATACATACAAATTTCCTTAATGGTTGTTTAAATTGGAATTGTAATGTTTAGAAATAAGAAAAAAAAAAAAAAAAAAAAAAACTTTTCCGGAGAAACCATAAGATAGATATTATAACGAAACCATTGTAACTATTAAACAATGAACTGTTGATATATTTAACATTTCTAACTAAATGATCAATTGCTTCCCCAAAGGGACTGATTTGCCAAAAAGTGGTGGTTGCCACATTCTAACAATAATGATTCGCAGATGCAAATATTACTGCAATAAATTGTATTTGCAATAATAAATTTCAATGGATGGAAGAAATTGTATTTCCAAAGATGGATTTCAATTTATGTCATATGAATTACAGATTACTCCATACTAACTACCATCCTCATGAGTTGAAAATGTGTGCTTTTAGTTGAAGTGAATCAACACAAATTCTAGAAAGGGCTCTATATTTTTAGCCTAGAAATAATTGAGGTTGTCCTCTTGCGTCAATTATCTTCCGTGTTTTGTATGAACTCAATATTCTCATTAATATGTATGGTGTCCTTTATAACTTACAATAAATAAAGAAACAAATGGTATTCACACCAAGAAACAATAAGATTCAAACTTCCATAAATGAGAATTGTAGATTTTTCTTAGCCAACACAATGTTTCCAATTCAACACGATTTCCATAGTTGGGCATTATTTCTAACCTATTCCATTCTAGAGTTGTGACACGCAACTGTACAATGTCATCCCTCTCTATCCATCAATGATGTTTCCGCTCTGTTTGTAACGTGATTATATTCGTTTTTCTATTATCATTCTACAATTGATATAACAAATAATATTTGGGCATTTCCAAAGCCTTAGCCTTTCAGTGCAATTAATCAAACAATGAAATAGTTTCATATAGCAACCTATGCAAAATTGACCATCGACGCAGTGAGTAACTTCACATCAAAACCATACTCATGAATTTCCAGATGAATTGAATTCAGTTCTATTTACAATAGAGGCATTGCTATTCTGTCTCATCTACAAACTATGAAATAATTTACAAATATAGTCTAATCTCAACCAACTCATGGACTTGAAACATAGATATTTCTTGATTTCTACACAATTTTGCAAGAGAAACTCCTAAAACCAATTTCCATTAACAAATGACTTAGAGTAATAGGCATCTGATTGAAAAGAAAATAGAATGGCATGCTTTGAATCATTTGTTTGTGTCATTACTTAAATTTTTCGCTTATAAAAGGAATCGTATGCAAAATTAATGGAAAAAACCATGTATAAAGGCTGTGTAAATTCATAAATTGAAGCTTGCAGGTTACTCGACTTTCAGAGGTCCACATTGACTGCTTATATTCTTTTTTCTCATCGCATAATCTATTGCATTCAAAATTACCCCCAAAGGACCTAACAAGGTCACTTAAAAGAAGGCAATGAATAGAAAAAGTCAATCCGCTTACTTCTGTGTGTGACAAATAGAGGATAAGCTCGCTTACTTCTGTTGCGACAAATAGAGGATAAGCTCTACTGATACAGCCATAAGCTGATTAGCCATCAAGGCTTCAACACCCTCAACAAACTACATCCACCAACAGGAAAGAGTGGAAGAAAGTTTGTTAGTGATACTTGTCATTAAGAAGAAATAATATATGAATAATCAGGTTAAAAGGTAATTTTTTGTTTTGCATTACTTTATCATTTTGAGAGTGTTTTGACACATTCTCCTCTAAATAAATTCCATTTTTAAAGCATTTTCAAAATTAATGCTTCTATTCTTCTCAATAATACATAGAAAGCAAATTAGAGAAGCAGTTTCAAAATTAATGCTTGTATTCTTCTCTATAATACATAGAAAGCAAATGAAAGAATGGAACATGATGTAGATGTTCACTAGAATATATCCATTTCATCATATCGAAGTCTTTCATCTGCTTGTGTCCATGATGCTTCAGCTTTTGTTATGATTGGCATCCAAGGTATTAACTTTTAAAAAAGTGCTAGATGGATGAGATTGGGTTGGCTCAACCCAAAGACAACAAAAACCTCCATAGGTATCTTGCATCCAATATATGGTAGAAATATTCTAACCATTAAACAACTATTATTGTATAGGGTTATTAAGGTGAAAAGAAGTCACAAATTATTAATTTTGTGAAATTCATAATTTGCAAATAAAGGGACACCTCCTGGTCTCTACTGTCTGACTAGCAATGAAAAGTAACAAAAATTTTCTACTAGATGTAAAGCATTGTAAGAACCACCAAACATAGAGATTTGTCAGACAAAATTTACCTTATATGTAAGCTAATCTAAATTTGGATATGCATCAGTTTCAGTTTTGCAATGTGTGCGTCCACAAAATTACAAATAGCCTCTAAAGCCAGCTCAAAGGTACAAAACTCAAAAGGTGACTCTGCATTAAAGCAGGAGAATTATACGAGGATTCAAAAATAAAATATGCAATGATAAAGAAGCAAGTATCACTAACATCATTTCTCAAAAATTTAAAAGAAAAATATAACATAGTAAAACATAGTTGTCCAGTCCCAATATCGACGTAATGTCCATGACACTTAAAAGCATGGGATAGCTGAAGGGAATTGACAAAATCTAGTGGCCACTATGTTGCACATACCTCCTGAAAAGAATAAAAAATGAGAGACAAAAATTGCACCCACAGAATTCATCCCCTATATCCACATCATGGATTTCATTCAATTTCTCTTGCTAGTGGCACTTCCTTTAGGAAATCGCCTACATAGCTCTTCCAAGAGTGGGATAACATGTTCGTCCGAGGGGTTCTGAAGAAGGACCTGCCAGTTTTTTCATTAATATCATTGCGATATACATATTATAAACTAAATAAACAGAAGCATTAGACAAGATAATATAGTTCTGATTTTTCTGAGAGAAAAGCATCGAAAACCTGGACTTCTAGAGAGACACGTATTAAAAACCAATGATGTGAGAGCCAAAGTAGATGTCTATCATCCTCGATTGAGGGAAATGATTATTTGGTTCATCTAGGATAGACTTTTGAAACCATATCTTTTATGTACAAAACCCTGGTTTATAAATTTCAAACTAAAACCTAACACAAAAGCCTAGCTATTCATGCCTGGTTGTTAAAGGAAAACCATGAAACGTACTTACTCGCATGGATAAGCATGGTGTAAATCTGGAAAAAAAATTGGTTAAATGAATAGGTTAAATGGTTTATTTAACCACAAGATAGTACCACTTTGTTATTGTTTTTCGGAGGAGAATAGACGGACATTGTTGTCATTGTTGAACTCTTTGCAATAGACTCTACACAATCATATTTTGTTTGAGTCCTGGTTAAGTAATTTGCATTCATAATGGAATTTGAGAGTAGAATAATTATCTCAAGAGATGGACCATTAACCCAAATTCGACCATTTAACCCTACAACTACTTAAAACATGAAACCATTCCCGTGTTCTTTGATAAATTAACATATATGTCTACTCAACAAAAATCGTGCCAACCTAGATAAACATTCAAATATACACCCAACCTTCAAACACCCAGACTTTCAAGCTCTACCATTGTCAAATGTGTTTCTCGTATTATTCTGCCATCTTCTCTCAATTTTGTAACTTTTTCTCCCTCAACTTATCGAACCCCTCTCTAGCGGAAAATATTATCTCATTAGACGTTGGTAATATGCCAGATTGATGAACCTAAAAAAAATGAAGTACTTAAGCTGGGAAAAGTAAAACACGATTATTTGCCACAAATTAAATTATTCTCATGCAATCAATAAGAAAACAAAACCGAAACATGAAAACTTACCATAGAAGCTTTTAAAGAATAAATACCACCTTCTCTATAACCAATTTACTGTGAAAGGCCATATTATTGGGATCATACACAGATCAACTAACAGAAATGCCCATGATTCCCGTTAGATTGGATTGTTGTTATTAACAAACATTGCACAAATCACTATATCTAAGGATTCAACGCCTTGAGTTTTAGCATTGCCAATAACTGCCATGGAATTAGTTCAATAGCATGTTGACATGCATCGCCTAATAATCTTGCTAATCTTTAATAGAAACATGTTTTCTATTGATTCTGTCCTCATTAACATTTGTATAATTAAATTGAGCATTCTGTCATCATTAACATCTGTATAATTAAATTAAGCGCAAACATGATAATCAATTTCAAACATCCTCCTAGAAGGTATGTGCGTTTATGATATATGCATTCTGCGTTCCCCAGAAAAGTGGTTATCTTGGCATGAGTAGTTAAGTTTTTCACTGCATTGATATGGACGAGATTTATAGGTTGCAATTGTTGTAAATGGAAAGATACCCTCCTTTTTTTATCAATTGAAATTGATTGCAAAAAATTGAAACCATCATTATAATTATAATGAAAGTGAAATCGATCATCAATTGATGAGAAAACTTATCAATTTTCATAATTTTATGGTCTGGATTTTACATCTTAAAGAATATTACTAAAAAACGTATACTTTATAATAAGTGACAAGTCACAAATCTAAGGATCACAATGTATATACAGATCACCAAATTTTAACAATGGAAGATCCCTTGAATTTACTATTCATAATAACATAGCTCACGTTGATGGTTTCAGTAGCTATTATGTTGAGGCCACTGTTAATGAATTCATTGTTGAGGAATAATTAAATAATGTACAACCAGTACAATAAAACTAATTAAATAGAAATTATTTTTTAAATGAATATTTAAATAATTCACAATAAGTAAAGTAGAGTTAGAATTAATTAAATAGGATTTGTTTTTAAAAATGTTAAATTAAGAAAGTATATATCAAAGAAATCTGAAGTTTAATTTGATTGTTAACTGAAAAATATATAATTTACGGAAACCGATGATGGAATGAATAATTATATTCTAAACATGATTTGGATAGACATAGTCTACTATCAATTTATAATCATTTTCCTCAACAAATAAATGTGTAACTTGAATATTAGCAATAACAAAAATAAAATGTATAACTTGCATATTGGCAAAGAAGTAAATAATAGTTAGCTGAGATATAATCGTGCTAGTGCCGATGGCAATATTGAAAGCATTAAAGCACTTAAACCCCCAGCATTCAGGAGGGATCTCTTCATGAACAACAAGAGCCTAATCGAAATGGAAAATTGTCAAGAAACATGGAATGGAGGCATTTTTTCAAAAAGAAAAAGGCAGTTTCTAGCCTTGCTGCATTACCTTCAAAGGATGCCTTAAACATGGGTGTTTCCAAATTTTGAGGTACATTTTCCATGATCTATAACTTTACTTTCCCAACTTTTCTTATCCCTTCTGATCCAATGCTTAAAGAGGTATCTCTTCATGATCAACACGAACACCTTTCTGTAGTGGTGATTTCTTTGATATGTTGCTTGCAAGGAAATAACCAAACATTGAAATTCACCTTTGTTATCCCTTATCTTGCGATGCTTAAAGAGGGATCTCTTCATGATTAGCACGAACACCTTTTCTACATCAGTGATTGCTTTGATATTATGCTTGGAAGAAAATAACCAAACATTGAAATTCAACACACAATATCAATATTCAATACACCGACAACAAATAAAGAAAAATCAAGTCAAAATTCAATCCTTTTACATTGAATTTCAGAATGCTCCTATCCTATTTCAACACACAAACATGAAAACTTGCAAATTTGGTAAAAAAAGCACCCCTAAGGTTATTCACAACTAAATTTAGGATAACTGCTTGATCTCAACATGGATTCAAACTCAGTGCATGACGACGTCTAGTGTATGAGCCTCGCCATTCAAGACCAGGAGCACCCAGCTTCCTGTAGATCTACCATAATGCCCCGAAGAAACAAAATTATTTCTTAGAAACTTGTGGCACTAGTGAGAAAAAATTCATGAAATCACTATTTAAACCCTAACCAACCAAAACTCGCACCCAAAGATTTGAACTACTAGTGTCAAATATTCGTGAACCTTGCATGGAACACATGTCAAGTGGACGATACATGGTCGACACAAAATAAGGAGACCCATGATGGGTCTCATCAATAGGTATCTTTTGAAGTTCATTGTGTTATTCTCCAACACTTAAAACTCTTTTTTTCTCACATTAATTCGCATTTTTAGCCATGATATGCCTAGTAAGAACACTAAAAGGTGTTTGTCTTATTTTATGGGCTAATTTAATTAATATGCAGGTCCATTAGGGGATTTTTGAGGTCTAAAACGGGCCTCCTAAGGAAATGATCAAATAATATTAGATTACATCATCAAATTTTAGAGGGAAAAAAGTCAAAAGTATTTTTTCAACTCGTATATTCAACTTATCTCCGTATGGGTTTACTCAAATTTCGAGCAGAAACACTAGTTGGGCATAGAATTTGATTCCTCATTCAAGGAGTACCCATGTTGCATACTTTCGATGGGTCTTGCTACACGAAAATGAGAAATACATGAAAAACGTGATTGCAATCACATTTTTCATGTATTTCTCATTTTTTCATGTAATAGGGTCCATGAAAAGTATGCAACATGGGTATTCCTTAGATGAGGAATTAAATTTTGCATCCAATGAGTAATCCCACTCGAAATTTGAATAAAAACTTAGAGAGATAAGTTGAAAATACGAGTTGAAAAATTAGTTTTATTCTTTTATTATTTTTTAATCTTTGTACTTTTTAACTCCAAAAATGGTGAATCATCCCCCATGGTTGACATCATCATCTTGAATCATATTGGTTCTTATAAAGTTTATTTCGGTTGTACATTTTTCTTAGGAGGCTCATTTTAGACCTCAAAAATCCCCTAATGAAAGAAGCATTTTTCGAGATATTTACCATGCGGGTGCTTGATGGAGACACCTAGAGAGAATATGGGGAGCCTAGCTATAACAATCGTGGTGAAAATTTCATGTAATAAAATTTAATAAAGGCAAAATAAGACCACGGGTAAGGGACACTTATTTCAAGATGAATTTTGGGAAAAGTTATCCTAGTAGGCATCATTGTGTGTGTGTTTTGGCTAAGGAAAATTGGCAAAGGCTAAGGCAAAGGCATTAAAAGGAAAAATGCATTTTTGGCACATTTATTTATGAAAATAAAGGAAATTGGGATCAAAGTAAGGTAAAATGTCACAAGTTGCACGTGAGGAGGAAATTGAAAGAAAATGATGGAAAATGAAGAAATTAGAGGACTCATTAATAAAAAAGCTTCCAAGGATTAGTTGGAAAGCCTGGTCAGTGTAACCTTTTGTTAGTTCAAGTTGGGAGATCTCTCATTATTTTCTCTCTCTTTCTCACTCTTGGTCACTTAGATTTTTCTTGGAGCACTCTAACATTAGGTCAATGAAGAAAAAGCAAGAAAAGGGGAAGGAAGGAAAGCAAGGATCAAGGAAGGAAAAGTAAGATCAATCAACTTCAATATAAATACTTTACAGTAACATATTGCATGTGTGATTTCCTAGCTAGTTTGGACATGCATGGCTTTGCATGTTGGTGTATAGTTCTCTTATTGTCGGTGGCATGGTTTTTCTAGGTTATGAAAGTGGTTTCCAGCCTAGCCTTGCCTTTTTCTAGATGCCATGGTGTTAGGATGTTTATTTTGATTTTGAGCTTTGGTTTTTCGGATGGATGTCAGGATCTGGGATGGAGGTTGTCTCAAGGTTCATTCCCAAAGGCCTAGGAATCGCTTGACTGGTTTTGGCGAGATTCATGGTAAAGTGTGAGGGAGAAGTCTCGGTTTAGGGCCTAATGATCTGGGTTTGGATTGCGGTAAATCCTCATAGACTGGTCTCAGTTTAGGGCCTAGTGATCCAACATTTGATTGCAGTAAATCCTGAGAGATAAGGTGACGAAAAATTCTTCAAGGATACTGATGGATTCTGGATGGAATACTAAGTTCGGTTCGGTTGTGATCAGAGCCCCAGTTTTGGTGTGATAACGGTTTGGTGAGGGTGGAGGTGGTTTAACCTCTAGATTCCCTTGGTTGTTCTTTGATTGGTTATTCTATGAGATCCCACATTCATGCTTGGAATATGGCACGGGGGTGACTAGCTAAAAGAGAGATTTGGTTCAGCCATGTTTGTGGTCGAGTGGTACATGGAAGTCCCAAACCTGGTCAGATTTGCCTATGATTAATAAAAACTAACCTCTCTTACTTTTTTACTAGTTTATATGTGGATTTAAAGGCTATCATATCTCTGATATTTATACGGTTTTATGTTGTCTATAAGCATGGTTAAATGACTAGTTCATCTCATGGTTATTTCATGTATTGACTTTTAATTGTTAAATGGAAGGATGCAAGACCTAATTGATGATATACTATCTCAATCAAGAAGGAGGTGATCCTTCTGGTTATGTTTCATAAGTTCTTTCAGTCATTTATGATATGTCTTGTATCCTAGACCTGTAGGATGCTTTGACACCAAGTGTTTGACAGAATTTCAAACCTGGTTGGGGATGCTCAGGCCAAGTCTTGAGGTTGATTTTGATTTATCACCATTTTTATCATGTCTTTGATGGATTCTGAAGGTTGTAGCAAGTTTTAGGCAGTGGTCAATATTATGTGCTAGGAAAGTTGCTCAAATATTGGGGTCACTGGTATAGGTCTGCTGAGAAAATTCCATAGTCACTAGCATATAGGTCTATAAGAGCGACTTTGGGTTGATGGATGTTGTCATGCCTATAACATGAGAGTGACCAGGGGTCAAAAAGCTTAAATAATCTGTGGGACTAAGGGACATGATGTCTGAGTGGCTGACATATCTCTGAGGGTGTTATGGCTAATATGGATGAGTTTGTTTGATATGTTTTGTTGGTTCCATTTCCTTAAGGTCACCAAGAAAGTTGAATCCCTTATAGTAGCTTCTCTCATCACATGTTTAACCCGACTAGCAGGTTGCTTGGGTGGATCTAGGAGGAGAGGGTGTTACACTGGCCACCTCATTAACTCCCTAATGTTTCTTGAGATCACAAAATCCTCTTCAATAACTCGAATTAACTAGAAGTTGAGGAACTCTAAGTGAAAAACAAGAAAAAAGGGAACCAGATCCACAAATCTCGAGATTTTGGAGGGGAACATTCCTCCTTTCAATGAAGTGGCCCCTCAATCATTTTTTTATAACTAAACCTATTGAAAGTCTCATTAAGATATTGTTGAAAATGCAACAACATGATGGGGCTTAGTGAAAAGAAGTCGCCTTCACTAAGTGGGCCCGCAGGCTATTTTTGGCGCAAAGTCTATTTTTAGACATATGGATCATGGTCTATGAGTTGCAGGATGTTGTTTATGGATGATTGGTCATGTTGGTAAAAATAGATGGACCTCTATTCTAGACATATGGGCAGAGTCTATTTTGAGACTGCCAGTCTAAAAATAGAACAGTCGAATATTATTAGCTCTTAATAATATTTGGACTATAAACATTATCTTATCCTCTTGCAACACTTTAGTTCGAGCTACGAATGTGCCACATGCAACTGCTAGAAGGAAATATGCTTTTCCTATGGGTTAGTTGAGCTATTGCATGATGGACTTCAGTTAGAACTAAAGTGATTGAGTTTGGTGGAGTTGATTGAGGAGTTGATGGAGTTGTGTTCAGTTTGACTTAGTTGAACTAGTTGTATTTAGTCTAACGGCCAAATACACTAGTGATGAGTGATGTGAATTAATTATTAATTAATTCACTAATTATTAACTCATAAATCAACTAAAGAATACATCAGTTAACTCATTCCATGGAAAGTTCAGTGGAGACAAGTGTTAGAGGTGTGTGAAAGAGTGAGACTACTATCAGTTGTGACTATAGTTGTGCATGAGATTTGCACAATCATTGATTGAGATTGCCAATGAGGATTGCGCAGTACAGGCCAACGGAAAACGAGCTTGGATCAGACCTATTCTCATCTTGGATTGTGTAGTAGAGGCAGGCAAACAGTGGAGGAGATTTGAACTTGTGACTTGATTCAGATCTGAGCTAGTTTGTGTGTAGCAGGTGGAGATAGTACTGAGTACTTGTGAGGAGTATTGTACTATGTATCGTTACACGTTCTCTATCATTATAATATACAGATAGTTGGGGGTTTTTAGCTGTATGCTTTCCCCAATAAATACTGTGTTGATATGTGTGCTTGATGTTTCAATGTGCGCATGCGATTGTTTTTTAATTCCGCAAATTGATGATCAATGTAGAGGAGGTTATGTATTATGCATGCATTCCACAAATAGTGTATAATCAGGATAATCTCTGTGAATAAGTGTTATATTATTCAAAATTTCTACATGGTATCAGAGCTAGCTGATTTGTAGAAGAATTTCTACATGGTATCAGAGTGAAGTTGATCATCAGATCTATTATTCAGAAAGTGATTACATTTTATTTCTTCAAGCAGAGTCTGTAATCGGGCCAGGTAGCCTCTGGGTTCATCCTTATTTTGGAAGGTGAGATATCTGGTAAATGCCCATATAGTCAATCTCTGTACGAGAAATACTTTTTTCTCATGAATTTTAGATGAGAAGTGGTTGAGTTTTGAGCTAGTGGAATTCGAATTTGCAGCAGTGTTTTCTTGGTGTCGAAGTTGAAATGTATTTCAATGGATTGCGATTGGAGTATGCCCTTGAAGGCAGCTCGAAATATATTGCATGGAAAGACAGGATGGAGGCGGTGTTAGATGACAATGGATTGAAGGAGTTCATAGATGCTGAGGTCCCAAATCCTACTGATGCTGCTCATGTTGAGGCTTGGAAAAAGAAGACAGAAAAGTGTCGAAGGATTCTGTTGGAGGGTGTGAAGGATCACATTGTATCCAGTCTTCACGGAAATGCTTCTCCATACTTCATGTGGAAAGCATTGACAGATTTATCCCAAAGAAAGAGAAACTAGAGGAAGTTGGCGCTCAAGGATAAACTCAGAAACATTAAGTGTGAGAAAGGAGACAATATGCCCAAGTATCTCACGAATTTCACCCAATGTCGGTATGAGCTGGGAAGTGTGGGGGTGACTGTCGATGATGAGGACTTGGTGAGCTTGGCTCTCCTTGGTCTTCCGAAGAGTTGGCATTCCTATCAGGACTCTGTCAATGGTCGGGAGAAATTGCCAGGATGGGAGAGACTTTGGTCAGATCTTGTGCAAGAGGAGATCAGGCAGAATACCAGGGACAGATCTTCATCAAAGGCATCTGATAAAGAAAATTGTGCTTTGGCTGCCAAAGAAAAGAAGGGGAAGAACAAGAAAGCTTCTCATTCTGGTGCGAAAGGCAAGAAGCAGGACATGTCCAAGGTGAAGTGCTTTCACTGTCACCAGCATGGACATTATGCCAGAAATTGTCCGCAAAAGAAGAAAAATAAGCAAGTTGTTGGATCTGCAGTGGGAGAGGCCTTAGCCTCGTAGTTTGAGCTAGATTTTTCACTGATCGCATGCTTGGTATCAAGTGTGATTGGATCAGTATGGTTCTTGGATAGTGGTGCGTCTTTTCACATGACAGGAGATCGAGATTTGCTTTCTGATCTGGATGAGAAAGATCTTGGAGTGCACATCGAGATGGGCGATGATGGTAGATACAATGCGACTGGTATCAGTACCATTTCCTTTGAGAGGGAGTCTGGTAAACCCTTCGTATTGAAGGAAGTGATGCATGTTCCAGGATTGAAGAAGAATCTTATCTCTGTGGTGATGTTAGAAGACAAGGGATATGCTTTTTTCTTCAGCGAGGGAAAGGCTTTCCTGCGCAGTAAGACAACTGGAGAAACCCGGAAGATAGGGGTTTGAGTCAAGAACCTTTATCAATTGCATGTAGATGGCTACGCAGCAATGGCATGCAAGGCAGTAGGATTGGTGAGTCGGGATGATGGCGAGTTGTGGCACTGGAGATTGGGCCACCTTCACCATGGAGCCTTGAAGATACTGCAGCAGATTTCTACTGGGCTTCCTAAAGGCACTCTTGCACAGTCAGATCAGTGTAAGGGGTGTACTTTGGGAAAAATTGTGAAAGCCACCTTTCACGAGAAGGATAGTCGCACCACGACGATCCTTGAGAGAATTCACATAGACGTGTGTGGACCTTTCTCACTAGCTTCGACAACAAAGCACAAGTACTATGTGATCTTTGTTGATGATTTCTCTCGAAAGTGATGGATCTTCTTCATGCAGAAGAAGAGCGAGACATACTCAAAGTCCTGTGAGTTCAAAGCACTAGTCGGGAAGGAATCGGGGAAGAAGGTGAAGGCTCTTAGGAGCGAAAATGGTGGTGAATTCATCTCTGGTGAGTTCAAGGAGTTTGGCAGCACAGAAGGGATTCGAAGAGAGCTCATAGCTCCCCATAACCCACAGCAGAAAGGGGTTGTTGAGCAGAAGAATAGAACGATTGTGGGTGCTGCACGGGCGATGTTGCATGATCAGGGCCTACGCTTTCACTTGTGGGCAGAGGCATGCAATACTGCAGTATATGTGCAGAATCGTTGTCCTCACAGATACTTGGCATGAGTACGCCCGAGGAGGCTTATTTTGGTAAGAGGCATGATATTTCCCATTTGAGGATTTTGGTTCTCCTGTTTACATGCATGTGACGAAGGATGCCAAGAAGAATTGGAGCCGACCGCAGAGGTTGGGATATTTGTGGGGTACACAGATATTCCCCACAACTATCGTGTGTATTTTCCAGACAGTCGCAAGACTGTTGTGCAACGGGATATCAAATTTCAGGAAGGGAAAGCCATGAAGTGTTCACTTGAGAGGGAGCCACACTTGCATGCAGATGAGGAGTTATTAGTTCCTAAGGATGAGCTTCAGGATGTGGATCAGCCACAAGATGAGGTTCATGGAGTGGAAGAGACCACTCATGCAGCGCAAACCATTAGAGGGCGAAAGCACACTACAGAAGCTGAGCGACTGGCTCAAGATGCAGAGAAGGTTGTAGGACCACCTACAGCATAGCGTAGACAGAGACAGACACCTGATCGGTACACTAGATACATGGCTCTTGTGAGCAAATGTGTTGTGACTGAGCCATCCTCTTTCGAGGAAGCTGTGGAGGATCCCGCATGGGTAGATGCCATGGTGGAAGAGTATGATTCGATTGTCAGAAACAGTGCATGGGAGATTGTCCCAAGACCGGAGGGGAAATCAGTGGTGGGTTCGATATGGATCTACAAAGTGAAGCAAGCAGTTGACACAAGTGTGGAGAAGTACAAGGCAAGATTTATTACCCAAGGCTTCTCACAGATAGAGGGGATCGATTATGAGGAGACCTTTGCACCTGTCGCAAGGTATTCTTCCATACGGATGATTCTTGATCTCTCAGCGCAGATGGGGTGCACATTCATCAGATGGATGTGAAGACTGCATTCCTCAACGAAGTCATTGAGGAGGAGGTGTACATAGAGCAGCCCGAAGGTTTCAAGATCTTCAGCAGTTAGTCGCATGTGTGCAGGCTCAAGAGAGCGTTGTATGGGTTGAAACAAGCACCTCATGCTTGGTACACACGGATATACAGTTATTTCACCGGACTTGGATTCTCCAAGAGTGAGGCAGATCCTAACCTATACCAGATTGTGGTGGAGGGTAAGTTGCTAATCATTGTACTTTATGTAGATGATTTGATTTTCATGGGAGATGAGCTGTTGATACTTTCATGCAAGGAGGATCTTGCTAGAGAGTTTAAGATGAAGGACTTGGGCCTCCTTCATTATTTCCTGGAATTGGAAATTTGGTAGCACAGTGATGGACTATTTGTTTCTCAGGGTAAGTATGCCCGGGAGATACTGGAGAAGTTCAACATGCATGGTTGCAAGCATGTATTTTGTTATCTCAGAGGCACATCGGGATATGGATTGTGGTACAGATAGGAGGATGAGGTGAAGCTATGTGGCTTCACGGATGCAGATTGGGCAGGGAGCCCAATGGACAGAAAGAGCACATCTCGAGGGATCTTCAGTATCGGGTCGACAGCAATTTCTTGGTACAGCGGGAAGCAGAGATCCGTGGCACTCAGTTCAGCAGAGGCCGAGTATATGGCATCAATTTTGGCTGCATGCGAGGCTATATGGATGAGGAAGATCCTGGTCGGGTTGTTCGGGTCACACTTGGAGCCTACTATGATTTATTGTGATAACGAGAGTTGCATTAAACTCTCGGCTAATCCAGTATTTCATGATATATCCAAGCACATCAACATCAGGTACCATCATATCAGAGATTGTGTGCAGCAGAGAATCATGTTACTTTCGTACATTCCCACGGAGGATTAGGATGCTGATATCTTGATGAAGGAACTGACCAAGAGAAAATTCGAATACCACAGAGGCAGGATAGGGGTTGTAGATAATCCATATCTTGTTGAGAGGGAGTGTTGAAAATGCAACAATATGATGGAGCTTAGTGAAAAGAAGTCGCCTTCACTAAGTGGGCCCGCAGGCTATTTTTGGCGCAAAGTCTATTTTTAGACTATGTCTATTTTTAGACATATGGGTCATGGTCTATGAGTTGCAGGATGATGTTTATGGATGATTGGTCATGTTGGTAAAAATAGATGGACCTCTATTTTTAGACATATGGGTGGAGTCTATTTTTAGACTGCCAGTCTAAAAATAGAACAGTCGAATATTATTAGCTCTTAATAATATTTGGACTATAAACATTATCTTATCCTCTTGCAGCACTTCAGTTTGAGCTACGGATGTGGCACATGCAACTGCCAAAAGGAAATACACTTTTCCTATGGGTTAGTTGAGCTATTGCATGATGGACTTTAGTTAGAACTCAATTGATTGAGTTTGGTGGAGTTGATTGAGGAGTTGATGGAGTTGTGTTCAGTTTGACTTAGTTGAACTAGTCGTATTTAGTCTAACTGCCAAATACACTAGTGATGAGTGATGTGAATTAATTATTAATTAGTTCACTAATTATTAACTCATAAATCAACTAAAGAATACATCAATTAACTCAGTGCATGGATAGTTCAGTGGAGACAAGTGTTAGAGGTGGGTGAAAGAGTGAGACTACTATCAGTTGTGACTATAGCTGTGCATGAGATTTGCACAATCATTGATTGAGATTTCCAATTAGGATTACGCAGTACAGGCCAAGGAAAAACGAGCTTGGATCAAACCTATTCTCATCTTGGATTGCGCAGTAGAGGCAGGCAAATAGTGGAGGAGATTTGAACCTGTGACTTGATTTAGATCTGAGCTAGTTTGTGTGTAGCAGGTGGAGATAGTACTGAGTACTTGTGAGGAGTATTGTACTATGTATTGTTACATGTTCTCTATCATTATAATATACAGATAGTTGGGGGTTTTCAGCTGTATGCTTTCCCCAATACATACTGTGTTGATATGTGTGATTGATGTTTCAATGTGCACATGCGACTGTTTTTTTAATTCCGTAAATTGATGATCAACGTAGAGGAGGTTGTGTATTATGCATGCATTCCGCAAATAGTGTATAATCAGGATAATCTCTGTGAATAAGTGTTATATTATTCAAAATTTCTACAGATTTGAATTTTTATGGTAGCTATGGGTGGCTACTAAGACCCTAGTGCTTGAAATTGTTATTCTTAACTTTCATATGATGTATGAGACTATTATTTTCTGTTAATGAGAAGTTTACCATTGATTTGCATCTGAGTTAGTTTTGGAGGGTTGAAACCCTTGGGTTTGGGCCCAACCTAGAGGCTTTAGTCCCTCTCTTGTATTTCCTTCTTGGTCTTGTTTCAAAGAATTACAATCCTTCTCTTGTTTCAGTAGATATTATATTATAAAAACTCTTAATTACGGGCTTGCCTATCACCTCTCTTCTGGGAAGCGTGATTGGAAAGATCTATAATAACAACTCAAAAACATTTGTTTATGATTTCTTGGAAATAGATAAATGTTAGTTTTCCTACTTATTCTCTGCAATTTAGGAGTTAGTGTCATTAGATTGAGTTATTAGATTAGTGTTGTGGGATATAATAGCTCTTAATCAAATTCAACTCATCTTTTCCATGATAATTTGTCTCACTGCATTATTGGTTAGTTGATGTATGTATCTAGCTAGCTGCAGTGATTGTGATGATCTGTGGGGGTGGGTACACCTTTCCATATCCACCTAGACCTTTCCATATTCCTCTTAGGTACCTCACCTTGATTCCAAATTATATCTCTGAATTCACTTCATTAAGGAAAATAAAGGACAACATGGGGATCAAATTTGGTGCAAGATAGAACTCCAAGGGGTACTAAGCTTGTCTAAGGGGCTCCCACACCCTTCATCCACCTCCTTCTACCTTCACCCACCTTATTCTTCCTACAATATGTCATTTATGTCCTAAAAATCTCTCGGATCCTCCTCTTGTAGAGAAATAGGGCCTCTTGTAGCAATACAAGACCTCCTATAGCACCTCATGTAGCAACCTAGTAGCTTTGGTTTCTTCAACTAGTTTTGCTCAAAACTTGGACTCTGACCTAGTTAAGTTGAATAATAGCCCCCACACCATGATTTTATGATTATGAAATACCTTAGTACCACTCCAACCTCATCCTTTCATCACTGCAACCATCAGATAGGAAAACAAATTTAGATTTAGCATTCTTTTCTTCATAGGCATATTAAAGATGTGATTTCTAACTTTCAAGCAAGTGTGAGTAGATAAATGATGCGTGCAAGGTAGGTTACTAATTTGAATCAATTGTGCAAGTAGATTAGTATGAGTTATTCCTATAAATACATTAGCTTTTTTCTTATGCGGTTTCAATTAGCATTTACATTTGTTGAATAGTAAGCACAATATTATGGTTTATTTTTTCTGCTAAATTATCCTATTTTTCCTCATGTAATTTAAATTAGAATTTACATTTGATGATTGAAATTTTCACCTTGGTAGTATAATCATGTTCATTTATGCTTTCATATGAGGTTTTTACTACAATGGTCTCTGAATACCCTGATTTGATTTCATCAATATGAGTGACATGAGTAGAACCTAACTTACTATGCATATAGCACTGTCACCTCTAAGTTTGTACAAATCCTAGGTTCATAAATAAAGTTCAGAAGCCCTTGGGAGTTGCAACATCCTTGGAGCAATACCATGGCTCACCACTTTTTGGCATCATTGTCGGGGAGGTGTCTAAGTAGGTGTTGTTACTAATTAAGAATTGTTTTTTTTTGTTTTGCATCAATCTTATTGCTTTGAAAAAAAAAGTGAAAATTTTAAAAATAAAAATTATTCTTTCATGGATCATATGAGTAGGGATACAAAAGGGAAATTCTTTCCAAAAACCCCACCTCCTCAAATATTCAACCTTCATTCCTCTTTGGTGAGTGTGAACTTCCCTCTCTGACTACTAAGGAATTGGAAAACACTTTAGGAGATCCACCTAAAATTTTTGAAGAACCTATGTCACCTACACCAACTATGGCTGAAAACCAAGACAATGAGTTTTTCCCTATCAGTGAAATAAATGGAGAGGCTAGAATGAAAAATATAAGCCCTATTGCCCTTCCACACTTCCATGACTTAGCCTCTGAAGATATTGACACCTTCATGTTTGAGTTTTATGTTGTATATAGGACCTATGTTATGCCTATGATGATTAAAAGAAGAATTTGTTTCCTTCTACCCTCAAAGATGTAGCGTTTGCGCTGGTTTATGTGTCTACCTGGAGGCAGTATCACTACCTGGGCCAAAATGTAACAAGTCTTCAATGACAAATATCGGGATTACTATAAGTCCAAAGAAACAAAGGAAAAAATATTTAGGATGACCCTTGGACTTGATGATCTTTGGAGGACTATGAGGAAAAGTTTCAACTCAATTATAGGAGGGCTAACTATACCCTTGATCCTGAGTTAGTTAAGCTATTTATACTCCAAGGGATCGGGGAAGATGTAATGGAAACCCTCAACATGATATCTGGAGGAGATATTTACCAATTTCCTTATGATGACATAAAAATTGTATTCTAGAATCACTCTAAGGCTGCTACGAAAAATGGTAGGTTTATCCAATGCTTAGTTAGTTCCACTCCATCCAAAACATAGGGAGCATGTTGGATGCTTTTAAGAGTGAAATGTTGCATAAATTTTCGTTTCAGAGGGATACTATGCAAATCAAAAGAAGGCAAGAGGAAGAGAAGAGGAAACTAGCTATCGTTTTCACTAAGTGTACTAAAAGACATCCTAGGAATGAATTTCCAATAAATGTCATGGAATTTTTTTTATTATGTGAAGAGAATCATGTAATAGATAAATGTCCCTCTCTTCCAAGCCTAAAGTTTGTATACCAACGAGGGGTAGAAGGTTGGTCTAAGCAATTGTGCTTCATTAACTAAAGGATACCCCTAGGCCCTTGGCCATATCAACAAGGCATGCAAGGTGCACATTATCCTCTCTATAATCCAAATAAAAATGCACCTTTCTAGCCTTGGTACTCTTCCACTCATCCATCATGGTTCACATCACCTCCTTGGTCTTATACTCCTCAATATCCTCCTCAACCTATCAACCTTCCTTTTCAGCCATATCTACCCCAAGCTTCCCAATGGGGCAATCCTTCATGAGGGTTGTAGTATACCTAGGGGGAATATTATGGTGTACAGAGGAAGGTACCCAAGGGAATAATGTAATAGTGTGATGGGCCATAGTTAATAAATAAAGTGTTTAGTCTGCATCATGTAAGGGACCACAAGTAGTTAGCAATAATGTGATAAGCCCATTGTATTAGATATATGGTATTGACACACTCATGGTAATGACCCATGGTATTATATGTATGAAGCCTATCTAGAGGCTAGAAACTCTCCATTGAGAGATGTGAAGGATTATTGTATTGGCAAGTATATGGCGTGTGGAGTGTTTTCCTTCCTTAAGGAGTGATTGTAAGGTGTTACCCTACCTCAAGCATTTGATATTAATAAAGATCTGAAGTTTATATATTTTTCTCTTGTATTGGTTCTTGGGTTTAATTACAGTATTGGGCATATTTATATTGTTATATATTTATAGGTCATATCTATTACAAGTGGCATCGGAGCACTTTCTTGGGAAAAGCGGGGAGATTTTTTTATTTTTGTGGGAATTTTTTGCGATGGCGAGTTTTCAGATCATATATGAAACTTCTGGTGCAAAATTTATAGAAGAAAATTGTTTATTTAGATTATTTGTGAAAAAATACCCAAATTCAAAAAAACAACCAACTGAATCGGAGTCCAGATGAGGGAGATATCGTTGATTTAAAAATTATTTGTGTTACAGAAATTGTTCTGACGACAATTCATGGATGGCAGATCTTCAGTCAATTTTTTTCATTTTTTGTGTGGAATTTTGAGAAAACATTTGCATATCTAAGATCCTCTTGAAAAATTACCCAATTAAAAAAAAAAAACAATTAGTCGAATCAGACTCCGAATGAGGGAGATATTGCTGATTTAAAATCATCTTGTTTTTCAGAATTTTTTTACGGCAGGACAGTTGCAAAGCGAATATGAATTTCGAGAGTGCCTAGATAGAGATTTCTATCACATGGGAAGATGCAGAATGGTCATTCAATTTCCAAAAATAGGTTATAACAAGGATTCTGAGCCATATTGATTGAGTAGTGTCCATTTTAAATTTTCACCAAAGTAAGTGGTTTTTTCAAAACCTTCTTCATGGCTTCTAGCAAGGATTTTATTTTTACAGGAAAAGATGATGGCCCTACTATTTGAAGCATTCATAAAATAGGAAAATTGAGCATTTTTGGAATATTGGAAACCTTTCGCATGGCTGAAGTTTACATATGAGTCTGCCATATGGTGGAAATCACTTGGCTACCATAATTATTTAAGCATTCCCGATGAAGAGTTTGAAAAAGTCCTTTTAGAAAAATGGTCTCATGCTAGAAAACAGGAGAATGCGACACGTAAGGGGTTATTTTCTGATGGTATCTCCTTATCACAAGTTCATGGATGTATTTAGAAGGAGAAGATCATTGTGTCTACAAATCCTAGTTGCAAGCATAATTTTATCAATGTTAATTTGGCAAAAAAATTGCAAGTTCCAACAAAACACATTGAAAACACCTAGGTTGATAATGAAGATGTTTAGGTTTATAAAGATTTGAAAATTTCTATTGCATTCTAGTTTTATGCTTTAGATATAGCTAATGTGGATGTTTTTTTGGGATACCCTTGGATGGAATCTGTTGGTACTCTCAATATTAATGTGCAGAAGAAATTCCTGAAGCTCTAGTACAAAAAGAAGAAAATTAGATTACAAGATATTTCCATCAATAAATAGGTAGAGTCCAAGGAGGCTGAAGCAGAAAATGTTACAGGTAGTGAAACATCAGATGAGGAGTCCGTGGTTGAAGTAATACTTGAAGATAAACAACAATTGTAGGCACCACAACATGTACTAGATACCAATCAGGCTCCATTATGTGGTGAATTACAGGAAGATACACCAGTGGTTAAAACTTCAGCATATCACCAGCCACATCACCTAGCAAGAAAACAACCTACAAGATGGAAACGAATCAACAACATGGACAAAAAACCATGCATGACAAATAAAGAGGTGTGACAATCCACCCACAACACATCAACACAGAGGAACCACCAATCCAACTCCCATGTCAAGCGAGAAAGGCACCAACTAGATCGAGTAATCACCTGTCTCTTGGATGGATAGATGCACATGCATGGTACCAGTGGACTGCTCTTTTGAGTAGACCTTATTATTTGTGTTCTTCTTATGTTTCAAGGCAAAATATGTTTAAGGGGGGTGGAATGCAGTATACCTAGGGGGATTATATGGGGTACAGAGGGAGGTACCCAAAGGAATAATGTAATAATGTGATGCGCCATAGTTAATAAATAAAGTGGTTAATCTACATCATGTAAGGGACCACAAGTAGTTAGCAATAATGTCATAAGCCCATTGTATTAGTTATATGGTATTGAGAGACCCATCGTAATGACCCATGGTATTGTATGTATGAAACCTATATAGAGGCTAGAGACTCCCTATTGAGAGATGTGAAGGATTATTGTATTGGAAAGCATATGACTTGTGGAGTGTTCTCCTTCCTTAAGGAGTGATTGTAAGGTGTTACCGTACCTCAAGGGTTTGATGTTAATAAATATATGAAGTTTATCTATTTTTCTCTTGTCTTGGCTCTTGGGTTTAATTGCAGTATTGGACATATTTATATTGTTATATATTTACAGGTTAGATCTATTACAAGGGTAGAGGCCTCAAACCAACCAAAATCCTGATTTAGTGCCTCCACCTTAACCTCCACCACAACCTCCCCACGAAAATCCACCTAAGAAACCTTGAATGCCTACTCAACCTAAGATAAATCCAAACAACAAGCAAGCATAATAGGTTTATAGTGGGGAGATATCCTATCCTGCCTATGCTGTGGAAATCTAGGAGATCAACCTTAGGTCCAGGAAAGTGATCCCAGATAATCACCCACCCTCTCCACTGAAAGAGCTTGAATAACAGAAGGAGGAAAGTGTCCCTCAATTCAATGCACCTCCTTATCTTGAAAGGGTTGTCCACCCTAAACAAAAAACCCAAGAAGAGGTTGAACTCTTGGAGGAATTGAATAATTCATGTGTCAAAATACTCATTCTCCATGCCATCAGAGATGTTCCCATTTACAACAATATTATCAAGGAGGAATGTTTCAAAAGGCTTTGGAGAAGAAGGGATACCCCACAATTAATGTTGTTGGACAACTACATGATTTGATGCTTGGGAGGGTGATCTCTCCAAAATAATTGGGTCCCAGTAGCCTAGTAGTGGATGTTCACATTGATGGCATTATAGTCCCTAATACTTCGATTGAGCTTGGACTGCAATCAATGTAATGACCAAGGAAACCATGCTGAAACTCAACCTCTAAGGGGCTTTCAGGAAGACCACTACAGTGTTGCATCTTGCAGACAAATTCATAGTAGATCTTCAAGGAGTTATTTAATATGTCATGGTATCCATTGACTCCTCAGTGTATCCCACTCATTTCTTGGTCCTCCAACCGAAAACCATGTTTAATGGTTAACCTCTTATTCTAGGATTACCTTGGTTGGCCACTGTTGATGCCTACATTAGTTGTAGGGTTGGGACCATGACTATTAAAAATGAAAATTTATCAAAAGAAATTGTTGTATCCTCTTGCTTATCCTTCTCTTGAGCATGATTTACCCTTATGGTTACGGGAGGAAGAAGAAGAATAATTTTATCATACATCCCTCTACCTAGTCTACACTCTAGACATTGTTATAAGAGTGGGAAATCTTGATGAATATGATCTTATTACCATATATTAGAAAACTAGCCTCCCACTTCCATACTAATTGAGGAACTGATGAAAAATCTCGAGAGTAGTCCTTGGACTGAATTTTAATCTATTCACTCTAACCTAGAACCTACCAAGATTATGGAGATTAGCCCATCTAGAACTCTAAAGATCAACCCCTCTCTTTCTGCTGAGAAAGAAGAACAATTATGCAATGTGCTGAGGCAACATCTTGAATTTTTTTCTTGGGATTATAAGGAAATGAAAGGTGTGCACCCCTAAGTCTGTACTCACCATATTTACATCAAAGAGGGATGCAAGCCCATGCGCCAATCCTAGAGAAGGATCAAACTGTCTCTTAAGGAAATTGTGAAAGAAGAATAATAGAAGTTATTGGATGCAAGGTTCATATACCCCATTTCAGATAGTGAGTGGGTGTCACCTTTTGTTTTAGTCCCCAAGAAAAATGGGAAGTGAATTATTTGTGTTGATTACCAAGAAACTAACAAGTCTACAAAGAAGGACCATTTTCCTTTGCCCTTCATTGACCAAGTCCTAGATGACCTTGCAGAAAATAAATTCTTCTCCTTCCTGGATGGATTTAGTGGATACAACCAAATCTAAATCAGCCTTGAAGACCAAGATAAGACCACATTTACATGTCCTTGGGGCTACTTTCCCTATAGAGTCCTTCCATTAAGTCTGTGTAATGCCCTTGCTACTTTCCATAGGGAAGTTCTAAGTATCTTTGTTGAACTTTTTCATGACTCTATTGAGATATACATGGATGATCTCACTCCTCATGGATGTGACTTCTAGGAAGCTCTTTCTAATTTATCCAATGTATTAAAGAAATGCATTGAAATTAATATTTCATTGAGTCCTGAGAAATGTGAATTCTTGATGAATGGAGGGACTATCCTTAGACATTTTATATCCAAGGAAGGTATTCTGGTTGACCCAAACAAAAATTCCATTATTAAAAATGTGCCTATCCCTAAAAAACAAAGATATGTTAGTATTTTCCTTTGATTAGCTAGGTATTATAGAAGGTTTATCAAATACTTTAATAAACTAGCTTCACACTTGTTTGGATTGTTGGCTAAAGATTTGGATTTTTGTTGGACAAACAACTATCAAGAATATTTCCAATTATTGAAAGAAAATTTGACCACCTGGGATCCCAACTGGGCATTACATTTCCATATAAACATAGATGCCTCAGACAAAGTCATAGGGGAAGCCTTAAGACAAGTGGAAAACAAATTTCCTTATGCTATCTATTTCATCAATAAAAAAATATTTCCAATGCTAAGTTAAATTATATTGTTGTTGAAAAGAAACTCTTGGTAGTGGTACATTGTTTGAACAAGTTTACGCATTATATCATTGATAATCCAACTTTTTTTCACACTGATCATGTAGCCATTAAGAATTTAATGAATAAACCTGATGTCAATGCTAGGATAATTAGATGATTGTTATTATTACAACAATTAGATTTGACTATTAGTGATAAACGAGGGAAAGAGAATGTGGTTGCAAATTTCTTGTCAAGACTAATCTTTCCTATAGGAAAGGAAGAAATGGTGGATGATAAACTTCCATATGAATATCTCTTTTCCAAGTCAGTGATTTCTCCTTAGTTTGCTAATATAGCGAACTACTTGGTTGCTCGGAGGTTCTCTCCTAATCTATCCTCCAAGGAGAAGAGAAATATTGTTAGGAAAAGTGCCCCATTCACTTGGATTGGGGGAAATATTTTCAGATTGGGACCAAATCATATCTTGAGGAGAGGTGTGAGAGAAGAGGAGATCTTTGATATCATCTCAGTATACCATGATGGACCCTATGAGGGCCAATTTTTTACTAAGAGGACAACCTTCAAAGTTCTATAATTAGGTTATTATTGGCCCACTTTACATCAAGATGCAAGAAGGTACACCAACAAGTGTGATCAATGCCAAAGGATGGATAAACCCACACCCAAGGATGAAATTCCTTTAGAAACGAAAGTGGATTTAGAGCCATTTGAGAAGTGGGGCATGGATTTAATTGGACCTATTGATCCCCCATCAAGACATAGGATATATATGATTGTGTGCACTGATTACTTGACTAAATGGGCTAAAACAAATTGTTGAGGGTGATGGACCCACCAAAATTTCAGGGGATCTCCCCTATAAGGAGTCCCAACTAGACCTCAAACCATTTGGAGTAACAGTCCCATCAGTGGGTAGTAAATCAATGCCTTGACTGTGATTGCGCGTAGAGTTAAGTGTGATATTTTTGTCGAAAGAAAGTGTGCGACCTTGCAGTGAGTCAAGTGAGATGCATGGGGGTTCTAACACACGAAGGCAAAAAAGAATTGTGTCCCTTAGAATCTTGCAATAGTAGGTAGCATGAAAGGAACACACGAGCAGAATGACATCACGTGCTGGAAAGAAAAATAGTTCAAAATACAAAGTGACGGGTTAAACCACCAACACGATTTCAACAAGATTGATATAATCATAGACAAAATAGTTCATACATGAATGGGTAATTTAAATAACATACATTGCCAAAGAAACCATAATAGTCCAACTACAATAACAACATATGCATGAAAACATGTTGGCTCTGTTATATATATATATATATATATATATATATATATATATATATATATAGATATATATATATATATATATATATATATATATATATATATATATAGTGAAATTTCCATCCATACATACACCATTGACAACCACTAGCCCCAATAGTGGAACATTATAATCAACACCACCCGCTCCTCCAAAGATATGTATTCGCTCTACGTTGTGGAGAAGCTAAGGCTTGTCACAATAGTCTCCAAGCCTTCTCTAAGTAATGCCTAGCCAAAAGCTTGGCTCCCAAAAGATTGTTATATGATTTGTGAGGTTCTATTTATAACAAAGGGTGGGGTGACCCTTGAAAATCACCTTTGTGACACTTTGACTACCCTCATGACTCTTAAAATTTATTTCATATAATTATTTACATTACATATGACTTTTTTAATTCCACTAATGACACTTAGAGTTTCACTTTACAACATATTTACAATAATAGTACATTTTTCACATATACCCATGTGGGACAAAATATGCTTGACTCAGCCAAACAAGACAACACTAAGACTCAAACGTCTATGGGGGGACCAACTCAGCAAAACCCTCTTGGTGATCTACAGTGACGAACTAATGGCAAGCTTGGTAGTGCACAATGGTTTCCATGTATTGTTTGATGATGTCTTTATGGAAATAAACTCTTGCCTCCATCACTTCCAGGTATACTGATATGGAACCTCTTTCCTACTCATCCTGTCACATGCATAGCTACTCTTGAGCATGGTCAGACCGACGACATATCTCTGCATGTTCTCTACTATGATTTGGAAATCTATACTATTGTCCATGTGCATGAATTGAGCAGAGAATGTGTCAAGCTCCAATCAGACTTGGTTCTTCTCTTTGGCTTCGGTGAGTGTTCCAATTAACGGGGTCATATACTTTCTCACTTCAGCATAAGCCTTCGTAGCATCATCCAAGGTAGTTGGATGTCTTTACACATATGACACAATCACCCCTTCTTCAAAGTGTGCAGGTGATGCATGCTCATCCGTGATGTGCGATCTTCATGCTTGTACAACTCTGTGTTGTGACTCATCAAAGGCTATATTGTACACATCTTTTCCTAGATCATCCTCAAGGAGAACAGTATACCATTGTTCACTTTGGACTTGCTCTCCTGCTAGAGTTGGTGAAGCCTATGGGGTGACCTCGGTTGATTTTGTGTGAGGTCAATGTCTTAATCCTGTTCTGCCTATTCCATCTCTGTGTCCATCTATTCATCAATCACTTAATCCTTCTAAGCAAGTTCTTGTTCCTGTGGCTGCTCACCCAATCATCATCTACTATTTGTGGATCTTAGTCTTCAACCTGTATTGGCATAGTTTTCTATGTCTGTGTGCCTTGCACTTCCTCCTGTTCCATTCCTGTTCATGTTGTGCTTCCTTCTCTCTTCTACACAAATCTTATTCTTCTTTGAGTCTCTGCTCCGCTGCCTGCAACTTTCTCTCTACTTCTTTCAGTCTTTTCTTATATCTCCTTTTCTGCGATCCTCTCCTCTTGGATGTCGCCTCTTTGCCTCAATCTCCAAATTTACTTTCTCAACAAGTGGATCTTCCTTAAACTTGTAGCTTTGCTTAGTCTTTTAGCTTTCGGTAATCTTCCTCTTGGCTTTGTCTTACATAGGTTTGTTGCTTGATGTTACTACTATTGCTACTCCTTGTGGTGTTGCTGCCTTAAGTGATGCTAGCCACTCTACTACCATACTGGTTGGTTCATTGAGCCTAGATTCATTATAGCAATATATCCAAGGGTCTTCCTCTATCCAATGACAAGCCCCATTGATCCAAGGATAGTAAACTCTCTTACAATTGGCTCTGCATAAGCCATGTGGATTGTATAGATTGAAACTCTTGGTGTCAAACTTAAACTTCTTGAAGTCCTTGACCTCGACATCCACTTCTTTCGAACTCTAGATTGCGTACAAACTAATATGAAAAGAAATCATAGGCAATGGTGCCTTCTTCTTCCTGTGAAATCCAGCTGATAACCCTGTCGAGATGTGGTATGCAACCTCCTGCATGACAAGCTTGTTCATGGAAAAATTAGACAAAAAATGTAGAGCCTTCTTCGTGTTGTACATCATCATGAAGGTGTCATTGCGTGAGGTGTACCAATCTACAATGTTCAACAACGCCTCCATTGCTACTTGGGACATGCAAGGCAGACCTTATTAAAAGATCATCGTGTACAGAGGGGAAACGAACTAGTCAGATAGTCTCGCCATGACTCCTCGGTAGCTACAATATGAGAGAAACTTGCAATATATGTTCACAACATTCTATGAAGGTGTCCAAGCCCAACCCATGCCAGGAAACTATTGACGAGCACAAATTGCAGCGAGCAGGTAGGTGGACATGAATAATCTTGCTTCTTGATCCTTGGCCATACTCCAAGCATTTGATACATGCACTTTTAACTGAAGAGCCAACATGTCAGACCAGTTGAAAGGATTTCCTTCACTTGTTAGCCGATCCAATAGAACCACCTAACTCTAGGGGAAGGTCTCTGTAATCTCTTGGCCATACAGGGGACATGCAAAGATGACCAAGAGTTTGTAAGCCTTCTCGAATGTCTTTGTCTTGTATATCTAGTTGTGTGTCATCCTGAACTTTGATGGCTCCCTTACCCAATGCTTCAAGATGTCTCTTGTGTTCGTGCTGTTGTTGGGAGTGTAGAATAGTGCATCCATCATGTTCTCCAGCTGAAACAAATTATACATCTACTAATAATCTTCCATCCTGAAGGTCGTAATATCTACTCCACTAACATTACTCATTATCATCATCTCAGGATCAATGTGCGAGACAATCTAGTGGATAATGTCTGTGCACTTTAAGGTGGGACACCTGCATGCAAAATTGTACAACATTGGCTTATGAATATTGACAGAGGCATGATGGTCCTCCAAATTCTCCTCAAAATTTCCTACGAATATAGTTTTGATGTCTTGCCATGTGATCTTCATGTCTTTCTCAATGACCCAATTTGTGTCTACATAAACGGGCAAGCTCATAGACATCTATTCAACCACATCTCCAGTATTGCTTTCAACCATGTCCTTTGATCCAGCTCTCTTGGAGGCCATGTTACCTGTAATGCTAAGAAGCACCTCAACACCTGTTGTACCTGGAGAAAGAGATGACACTCACAACAACCCAATCTGAGCTAAAAAACATAAAGCAACTAGGGAATCAATCATGCAGCAAACTGGGTGACTGTTAAGCAAGATTTTGTAGCATTGACTCTTAGAGGCTGGGAGAATGTCAGCTGGAATTGCGCATTGAGTAGTCCCAACTACCAGTGAGGCATGCTGCTGACTAGAACTGTGTAGAGCACAATCCAGAGAGGTTGAATGTGGACTGGAACTGTACAATGCACAATTTAGTCTAGATGGGTTGTTGGCTAGAACTGCACATTGTGTAGTCCTAGTGGGCAAGACTAGGCATTTTCTCCCAGAACTACGCAGAGCACAACTAGGAGATAGTTTCAGTCAGCCTATGTGAAATTCCTAGAGGCAAGGGAGTGGCTTGACTTCTGGGAATGTGCAGTGCATGCTGGGAGAAGCAAGATCTGGGACAAGGCAGCCAAGATCTACGCAAGGGCAACCTAAAAACAAGAAGGACTGAATGAGTGTGCAAATATGGTGCAGATCTAAGTGAATAGACATGCATGCAATCAAAGCAACTGCAGAAATCAGTTAAATGGAAAAATAATGGAGCTCATGAAGAGACTCGTCGCAACAATGACTATGAGTGCAGAAACAGGGTCATGCATGCGACACTAAGGAAATTCAATGCAAAAATTGAAACAACGCTTCTAAAAGTTAAAATACATTGAAATGCCAATGTCGTTCAATAAACAAGGAAAACATCACTTAGAAAAGCCAATAAATCAATAGCGATAGAAAAAGCAGCAAAAGACATGAAAAGTAAAACTTACCCTGAAAAGTTGTGCCAATTGTGTTGAAGGTTCATAGATGCCTCGAGAATGACAAAGCTCTAAGATTGAATGTGAAGAATGAACTCTAAGGCCTCCATTAAATAGATTTGTTATATTTATGGATTATGACACACATGCCACAAATCTAGGAAAAAGTGAGACTTGGCGGGAAGTTCATAAAATCAGTTTTTCATGTAACTCCCTGTGCTAAAAATATATCTCTAAAATCTAGGAATTCATTTTTACTTTTTTATTTTTTGGGGAATAGCTGCCATGCTTGCAAGGAAGAATCGGGATGTTCTGGAGGAAACCATGTAAACTACTGGTACATGAAATGGACAACCACTGAAGGGAATCTTCTGCGTTATTTCTGGGCGAAGAGGCTCTAGCTGCCTCTCAAGTTCTGTGAAATTTCCCAGAGCAAGGCTAGTTGCCTGTTTGGTTACCGCAGTTTTGACCCTCACTTCACTACTTGGATGGTCTACATATTTTTCCAAAGCAAGGTTGGGCTACCTACTCTACGTAATTTTTGAGTGCAAGGCAGTTGTTGGGCTCTTCTACGTAATTCTTGAGGGAAAGATAGATTGCCCTCTAGGATTGTGCAGTTTCCCAAACAGCACAAGGACTAGATGTGAACCAAGTTATTGGGTCAGGTTGTCATCAGTCGACAGAACAAGTAAGTGAACACAAGATGTTAAGCGAAAGATAAAATAGAATGAAACACAAGTACCTAAGCAGTACAAGATAGCTGCTAATATTTCAAGGATGGAAGCTCCAAAATGAAATGAAGTAAAAATTTTGGATGGTGGTTATAGCCACTACAATATTGGTGACACACTGGTAGAACTCCAGTTCTCTGTATGGACCTTGTTTCATGTAAAGCAAGTCTAAATCTTCCAGAAGTATTGTTTGATTCTTTGATCTTTGATCACCATGGCTTTAGCACTAAGCTTGAGTTAAATATATAGTCTTTGTCATTCTCTCGATCGATCAGCACACATACCAAGTCAAGTCAACTGAGTTGTTTCGATTGGGGATGAGGGGTATATTTGTGCACAAGTAATATAAATGTTAGAATCTTAGTTTCATATCTGGTGTTGCTCCCCTGCTAGCAGGCCTGGACAGTACCCCAAATGAGTCACACAGGAACAAAGGAATCGCTCTACTACCATCGAGCCTGGTGAGTACCCCAGCAGAGTTACTTGCATAATCTCTCTACGTAGAAATCCATTCTCTTCTTTTTCCTTTATTTTATTTTTGATTTTTAATTTTTAGAGAACTGTGCACAGGAACTTATTTATTTTTCATCAGGTGGAAGGGGGATCCCGACTTATTGAGAGCAGAAGAGGTTGTCCCTTTAAGGAAGTATGTTATATATACCTCTGACATACTTTTTATGGTTTTCCCCCTCACCTTACTCTATTTGAATAAGCTAACAAGGGTTAACCAAATATACCGATTAGAGTAGGCAGTACTAGTTAAAAGTGCAAGCATTGTGTTTTCACCAAGACTCACTCTGAAAAGAACATATTTTCTATCAGGGTATCATCGACTGAAGAAAAAAAAGATCTTCATAAAGAGACAGGAAAACATAGAACTAAGTGTTGATAATTGTACAAGTCCTCTTGTACTTCACCTTGCTTGTCTCGGGAGCCACACACTGTTTCATGCGAAACTAAACCTATGGGTGCATAACAAGAAAACAAGCAAAGAGAAGAAGTAAAAGAAATAAAACCAAGTAAGAAAGCAGGCAAGAAATGCAAAATAGAAAGAAAAGTAAAAATGAAAACAAAGCAAAACAAAATCAAACACTACTCCTACTCCTAAACAAAACACTGCATGGGTCTACTCACATAAATTGATATTTCCAATGTACCCACCGGCACATTGTTTGACCCATGTTGGTGAAGGCATAGTTGACCAGAAAGATATTCAAGTAAACTAGCACATAAGAAAGATAAGATGGTAAATACCAACACACTCAAAGTCTGAATGCATCCATAGAAAATAAAAAGGTAAATGCGCAAGACAAACATTTTGCAGACATATCATGGTGATGAAACACACTATGCGCAGATGATGACCGTGTGCATTCTTTTGACCGTGACATACGAGCAAACATGAAAAAATAAGACAACTTTTGTTTAGCAAGAGTGCTTGTTGTGTACGATTCCTCAATTGCATGAGCGATAGGATTGTGTGATTCAGGTGAGGATCTAAAATATGTGGATGAGATTGACCTTCAATGGAAACAGGAGAGTGATGAGGAGCCTATGATGTTTCAACAAATTTCTGATCTGAAGTGGAACTAACCTCAAGATAGCAAGGACCTGACATAACCACTAGCTCATGCTGAAGTGCCTCGACAGCTTGAGGGGTTTTGTCTTCAAAATTAGGTAGATCATCAAAGACAAGTGCCTTAGAAATATCAACAGTGAATAAGTCAACATCGTGATCAAATGAAGTAGTGAATAGATCATGACAACCACAATCAAAAAATTTGATATGTTCATCGACATCCTCATGATCTGACGAATCATACAAAGGGGTTGATGAGAAATAAGACTGTTCACCCTCTAATTTTCTAGAAAGAAAATATGATATATTGGGAGGATTTGAAAATAAATTTGTGTCCTCTCCACAATGCAATGACATACTAACATCCGATGTGTTTTTTGAATCATCGAAAGTAGAAACATCCGGGGAGGGATTTTCACAAGATGAATCAGAAATGGTAGAATCACAAAAGATGTCAGGAAATAGAAAATGATTTGTGGACAGAAGGAGGCCATCCTTCATCACAGTTTCTTCTTCATATTCCCACACATACTCATCATAAATGACAGTGCAGCTAGGCTACTCAACACCAACTACATCAACAACTTGATCCCCGTGAACAACAAGCGTGGAGTCTAAAACGAGAGAACACAACATAGTAAAATACAAAGGGTCAAAGGAACCAGAGGATAGAGGTTGAGAAAAAAAGTTCACGTGACAACCAATAGGCTTACAAGCCAAATGTACACATATATCAAAAGAACGTGGGGTGGGAGGATGCAACAATCCAACAGATGTGCGTGCACCTTCTCCCACTTCTTACTGCGGAGCTAGAGCTATTTGATGAGAAGTAGATGGAGAATCACTTATGACAACAACCATATCTGTCTGAGATTTGGAAGCTCTAACATCGAGGTATGCTAGGAGGGGTTTGAATGATTCTAAGATATGCATATTTTCATATATGTGAAGAAGATACAAAAATCTTTCATCGATAAATTTCCAAATCAATTTCATCTTCAGGAATTTGAAATGCAAGATTACAAAAGTGTTTGTGAAATTTCTCAATAGATTCATCAGGTGCTTTCTGTAATTCCATAATTTTTTTATTGTTTTCTCTACGACTGTATCAATAGAAAGCACATGCCGACTCTCCAATCAATTGATCAAAAGAGCAAATAGATGTTGTGACCAATTTGAAACACCATTGTAGCGCATGCCCTCGGAACATGAATGTGAACAATGAGCATTCAATGTGATCCTCATGGATTTCATTCCTTTCAAATAAACCCATGAAGGCAAATCCATGTATAAGAAATGGTTTTTTACCTTCACCATCATACAATTTAAGTGACAAGTCATTGAAGACATCCCATGACACTTCAAAATCATGTTCGTGAGACAGACATTTTTGAGGTTGGATTGTAACATTGGTTATGAAATATGCGTAGAGATTCAAAATAGAATTTTAGGACTCAACTTCTCATTTGTCCCTCCTTCTAGCGCGAGAAATGTTGATGGTGCTAGACCCGCCAACATGTCAAGGGATCTCCCTAGTAAGAAGTCCCACCTAGACCTCATACTGTTTGGAGCAGGAGTCCCAACAGTGAATAGTAAAGAAATTCCTTGACTACGATAGCACGCAGAGGTAAGTGTGATATCTTTCTCGGAAGAAAGTGTGCAACCTTGCAGTGAGTCAAGTGAGATTCATGGGGTTTCTAACACACTGAGGGGAAAAGGAAGTGTGTCCCTTAGAATCCTATAATAGTACGTAGCCTAGAAGGAACACACGAGCATAATGACATCACGTACTAAAAAGAAAAATAGTCCACAATCCAAAGTGACAGGTTAAACCAGCAACACGATTTCAACAAGATTCATACAATCATATACAAAATAGTTCATAAATGAATACGTAAGTTAAATAACATACATTGTTAAAGCAACTATAATAACAACGTATGCATGGAAATGCGTTGGCTCTATTACACACACACACACGTATATAAAGCGAAAGTTCCATCCACACATACACCATTTATAGTCGTTAGCCCCAATAGTGGAACATTATAGTCAACAAGGCCCACTCCTCCAAAGAGGTGTTATCGCTCTATGTTGTGTAGAAGCCAAGGCTTGTCACAATACTCTCCAAGCCTTGTTTAAGAAATGCATAGCCAAAATATTAGCTCCCAAAAGCCCGTTCTATGAGTTATGAGGTTCTATTATAACAAAGGGTGGGGTGGCCCTTGACATTCCCCTTTGTGACTCTTGGACTACCCCCATAACTCTTCAAGTTCATTTCATATAACTCCTTACATTACATATGATTGTTTACAGTCCACTAATGACACTTGGAGTTTCACTTTACAACATATTTACAATAATAGTACATTTTCCACATATACCCATGTGGCACAAAATAGGTTTGAGTCAGCCAGGCAAGACAACACTACAATTCAGAGAGTTGTGGTAAGACCAACTCAACAACATCCTCTTGGTGATCTTCGGTGACAAAATTATGCCAAGCTTGGTAATGTGCAATGGTGTTTGTGTATTTTTTCCTGATGTATTTCTAGAAACAAAACTCTTGCCTCCATCTCTTCTGGGTATACTGATCAGGGACCTCTATTCAACTTGTCCTATCACATGCGCAGCTTAGTCCTGAGCCGACCAAACTAGAAACATATCTCTACATGTTCTTTGCGCTAATCTACAAATCTACGTTGGTGGACATGTTCATCAATTGATCAAAGTACGTGTTGAGCTCCAGTCGAACTTGGTTCTTCTCTTCGGCTTCGATGAGTGTTCCAATTCACGGGGTGTCATACATTCTCACCACGAAAACCAAACACCTGAACAACCATGTGTACGAAGCCTCAACATTGTGATAGTGAAGGGAGTTCCTCATAGTTCCAGATCAGACTCCAGATGTGTTCTTTGTCCAACTCTACCACTGGCTTCATCATCTTATGCAAGTGAAGTGGGGCTCCCTTGTAGCCCATTGCCCATGTATGTACATGATCAGCAGTGACATGCATATATGTGTGTGTGCACACTATCTTGATGTAGCACTGTTGATGACCATGTAAATGGACATCTTCCTTGTGCGTGGTGACAAACCTGTCATACAGTCTCTACGTGACTGTCTCAAGAGTAGTCACTTCATCAAGTATCACTTTCTTGATCTCTAATCTAGCAGATCCTGTTCATTGTTCCTCTCTCTGCTTGGCTACTTGCAAGTCCCTATCCATGCACTCGTTTTCTACTATCAAGAACTTCACACTTGAGCTCGTCGCTTCGGCATAAGATTTCGTAGAATCAGCCAAGGCAGTTGGATGTCTTCACACATTTAACACAATCACTCATTCTTCAAAGTGCGCAAGTGATGCATGGTCATCCGAGATATGTGCTCTGTGAAATTGTACAACGATATCCCCTTGTTCAGTTGGGACATCCTCTGCTGCTCGAGTTGGTGAAGCCTGTGGAGTGACCTCAGTTGCTTTTGGCATGAGGTCAGTGTCCTAATCCTGTTCCAGTTGTTCCATCTCTATGTCCTTTTGTTCATTAATCATTTCATCCTGCTTAGCAAGTTCCTATTCCTGCGGTTGCTAACCTTGTTAATCATCTACTGCTGGTGGATCTCAGTCTTCAACCTGTGTTGGCATAGTTTTCTCTACTTATGTGCCTTACACTTCCTCTTGTTCTCTTTCTTGTCCTCCTACATTTCCTTCTCTCTTATGCACATCTGCTATTCTGTTTGAGTCTCTACTCTACCTCCTAAAAATTCCTCTCTACTTCTTCCAGTCTTTTCTTATCTCTCCTTTTCTACAATTATCTCCTCTCGCCTTGTCGCCTCTTTGCCTCAATCTCCAAAGCTACTTTCTCGACAAGTGGATCTTCCTTAAACTTGTAGCTTTTCTCCGCCTCTCTGCTTTCAGCAATCTTCCTCTTTCCTTTTTCTTGTGTAGGTTTGTTTCTTTTTGTTGTTGTTTTTATTTCTCTATATGGTGCTGCTAGCAACTCTACTACCATGTTTACCAGTTCATTAAGCCTAGAGGCATTATATCAATATCTCCAAGGGTCTTTATCTAACCATTGACATGCCCCATGGATCCAAGGACAGTAAACTCTCATATAGTGGTCCCCGCATAAGCCATGTGGATTATATGGATTGAAACCCTTAGTGTCAAACTTAAACTTATTGAATTCCTTAACCTTGACATCTGCTTCTTTCAAACTTCAGATCACGTGCAACCCAATCTGCAAAAGAGTGATAGGCCATGGTGCCTTCTTCTTCCTGTGTAGTCTAGCTGATAACCTTATCGAGAAGTGGTATGAAACTTATTGCATGACCAGCTTGTCTGTGGAAAACTTCGGCAACAAATGCAAAGCCTTCTCTATGTTTTACATCCTAATGAAGGTGTCATTAGGAGAGGTGTACCAATCTGCAATGTTCAACAACGCCTCCATTGTTGCCTGTAACATGCAAGGTGGATCTTGTTCAAAGTTCTTCATGTACAGAGAGGCAACGAAGTGGTCAAATAGTCTAGCCATGAATCCTTGGTAGCTCCACTCTGAGAGAAACTTGTAATATATGTTCACGGCATTCTCTGAAGGTGTCTGTTACGAACCCATGCCAGGAAATTGTTGATGGGCATAGATTGCATCAAGTAGGTAGCCATACATGAAGAATCTTTCTTGTCGATCCTTGGGCAGACTCTGAGCATTCGATACATGCGCTTTCAGCTGAATAGCCAACATGTTAGACTAGTTAAAAAGCTTTCTTTCACTTTCCAGCTAATCCAATAGAACCACCCAACTCTCTAGGAAGGTCTCCATACTCTCTTGGCCATGCAGGCGACATGCGAAGATGAAAAAGAGTTGGTAAGCCTTCCAAAGTGTCTTTATCTTATACATCTGGTTGGGTTTCATCCTCATCTTTGATTTCTCCCTTACGCAATGCTTCAATATGTCTCTTATGTTCGCAATATGGTTGGTAGTGTAGAATGGTGCATTCATCATGTTCACTTGGCTGTGGCAAATGATACATCTGTTGATAATCGTCTGTCTTGAAGGTAGCAAGCTCTACTCCACTGAGACTGCTCAGTATCATCATCTTAAGATCAATGTGTGAGACAATCTAATGGATAATGTATGTGCATGGGAAGGTGGGATACCTACATGCAACCTTATACAATCCTAAGTTATGAATGTTGACATAGACATGACGGTCATCCAGATTCTCCCGAAAATTGCCTGCGAATAGTGTTGATGTCTTCCCATGTGATCTTGATGTATTTATCAACGAAAATATTTTTGTCTGCATAAACAGGTAAGCTCATAGACACCTGTTCAACCACATCTCTAGTACTGCTTTCAACTATGTCCTCTGATCAAGCTCTCTTGGAGGCCATGTTACCTATACTACTGAGAAGCTTCTCAACACCTATTGTACCTAGAGACAGAAATGTCACTCAGAGAAATCTAATGTGAGCTTAAAAACATTACGCAACTCGGGAATCAATCATGCAACAAACTGGGTGACTGTTGGGCAAGATTGTGCAGCATTAACTCTGAGAGGATGGGAGACTATCAGCTAGAACTGTGCATTGTGTAGTCCCAAGTGCTAGTGAGACCTGTTGTTGATTGGAACTACCTAGAGCACAGTCCAAAGTGGCTGACTATGCACTGGAACTGCACAATGCACGGTTCAGTCTAACTAGGTTGTTGGATAGAACTGAGAATTGCGCAGTCCCAGTGGGCAGGACTGGGCACTATCTCCCATAATTCCATAGGGCACAACTTGGAGTCAGTGTCAGGAAACCTCTATGCAATCCCTGGAGGCAAGGTAGAGCCTTGACTTTAGGGAATGTGCAGTGCATACTGGGAGAAGCAAGATCTGGGCCAAGGCAACCCATATCTACCTAAGGGAAACTTGAAAATGAGAAGGAATAAATGAATGTGTAAAGATGGTGCATATCTGGGTGAAGAGACATGCATGCAATCCAAGCAACTACATAAATCAGTCAAATGGAAAAACAATGAAGCTCATGAAGTGAGTTGTTGAAACGACGACTGTTAATGCATAAACATGGTCATTCATTCAACATTAATGAAAAACTTGAAACAACACTTCTACAAGTTAAAATACATTGAAACGCCAGTGGTTTTTCAATAAAATAAGGAAAATAGAACTCATACAAGTGAAGAAATCAAAAGTGGCAAAAGACGTGAAAATAAAAACTTACCCAGAAAAGTTGTGCCGAAGGTTCCTAGATGCCTCAGGGATGCCAGAGCTCCAAGCTAGAATGTAAAGAATGAGCTTTGGGGTGTTCATTAGATATATTTGTTAGATTTAGGGTTGATTATGCGCATGCCACAAGTCTAGGAAAAAGCTACACTTGGCGGGAAGTTCCTAAAATCGATTTTGCATGTAACTCCCAGCATTAAAAATAAATCCCTAAAATATAGGGATGCTTTTTCACCTTTTGTTTTTTTCTTATTTTTTGGGAAAATCTTGCTTGCATGCAAGGAAGAATTGTGTTGTTCTGGAGGGAATCAGGCAACCTACCGACGCATTCAATAGACATCCACTAAAGGGAATATTTTTCATTACTTCTAGGTTGAGTGGCTCCAATTATTTCTCAAGTTTTGTGCAATTTCCCAGACCAAGGCTGGCTACCTAATGGGTCAGCAGAGTTTTGAGCATCAGATCACTGCTAGGATGGTTTGCGTAGTTTTCCAAAGCAAGGTTGGGCTACCTGGTCTCCGCAATTTATGAATTCAAGGCAACTGTTGGGCTATTTTGCATAATTCCTAAGGCCAAGACAACCTACCCTCTAGAATTACGTAGTTTTCTAGATAGCACAAAGACTAGATGTGAACCAAGTTGTTGGGTCAACTTGTGTTTAGTCGACAAAACAAGTAAGTGAGCAAAAGTTGTTAAGCAAAGGATAAGATCCAATGAAAGACAAGTACCTGAGTAGTACAAGATGGCTGATAATATTTCGAGGAGGGAGGCCCGAAAATGAAGTGAAGGAAAAATTTAGGAGGGTGGTTGTAGCCAATACAACACAAAGGCACTAAAGGAAACAACTGAGAAAAAGGTGGTTGAATTTTTGAGGGAGAAAATCTTCCACAATTTTTGTTTTCCAAGGGAGTTATTCATTATCAAGGAGCACAGTTTACATCAAATCTGATTGAAGATCTCATGAAGCAGCACCACATCAAGCACAAGAAATCCATGACCTATCACCCTCAAGAAATTGGGGAGGTGAAAGTCACGAATAGGGCACTGGAGAACATTCTTACCAAGGTTGTTAGCAGTAGCATAAAGGATTGGGCGTACAAACTTTTGGAAGCCACTTAGGCCTACAACACCACTTGGAAGACCACCAATAGCTTTACCCCATTTGAACTAGTATATGGGAAGAAGGCCCCACTGTCTATTGCATTTGAATATAACACCTTAAGGATGGAAGCTCAGTTAGACTTGGATCTCACTATAGAAAAATAGGAGAGGTTTCTCCAACTCCATGGTCTAGATGAATTTATCCACCAACTGGTTGTTTATCCACTGAACCCATTGATGAATCCTATTGTGATATATCCATAGCATCTGTACAGGATGTATGATCAGCCTATTATTCATTTGGATTTATCTAGTTGGAAATCTTCAATTCCTCATCACCATTTATTTCCATCTATGGAGTCAGAAGACGAGATCCCAATATCCCCTCCTGGTTATTTGGAAGTTTCCATTACCCACACTCCTCACATAGATGATGAGGATGGATTATAGTTCCCTCCATAAGGTTTCCCTTTTACAAGAAGAGTCTCGTCTCTCTCTTATCCTGAGTTAAGTGAGCCCATATTGCTGCATGAGTATACCTCTCTAGCTCAATTGGTTTCGGGCACTCCTAGTGCCTCATCATTGTATCAGAACCCCATATGGTTTTCCCGCGCTATGCCTACATCAGGTTCATTCCTTCAAAACATGACCTCTCGACCGATTGTGTAAAATTTAGTCACTTTTGTTCTAGTTCAACCTACCATTCCATCTCAACCTGTCTCGTCATTTCAACCAACTCTTCCGGTTCAATCGACAGTCTCAGGTCAAGACTCGATAAGTTCTTTTATCCCTCCAGTAAGTGGACATACTGTGCCACCACTTGGGGGGAAAGATCTGAATATCCCTATGATGTCTGATGGAACCGTTGTGAGTGGGTTACAAACTCATATGGTTGGAATGAATCAACCATTTTACGACACTATTCATAACCATGTTAGTCTGTCCGCGTCAGGTAATGTCCAATACCAACAACCATATATGGCTTAGGTCTCATTCCAACCTGCTTATGTTCCATATAGTTTGCAAGCTATGATAAATCCGCCTTACATTCCTCAAGTTAGGCCTTATGTTCAACCTAGTCAATCCATTGTGCCTAATGGGTATGGCCAAATCCAATTCGGGAACTATCAATACCCTCAAGGTATCACCCCAGGAACTATCCAGATACCCTTGCAGAAACAAGGACAAACTTCGCAGCAGTAAAGGAAACCTTCGTAGCAGCAAGGGCAATATTTGTAGCAGCAAGGGCAATATTTGTAGCAGCAAGGGCAAGCATTGCAGCAGCATGGACAACTGCTACAACTACAAGGGAAACCTTTGCAATAGTCACAACAAAATTTGCACCCGCATAAGCAATTTTTTCAGCAGTCCTCCCAACCTTTGCCCTCGCAAGACCAACCTCTGCAGTCGCAAGGCCAACCATTACAGCAGAAAAGCCAGCCTTTGCAGCAACAAGGTTAGCCTTGGCAGTAGAAAGACTTATATATGTATCAATAAGATCATCCTTTGCAAGGTCAAGGTCAACCCCTCCATCAATAGGTTCAAAATCCTTACATCCAGGGTCAATAGGTTCAATAGCCTTATAACCCATATGCCACATACAATGCTCATCAGCAGCCTATGGTAGGGCATTATCAAACCTACCCAGGACCGAATCCTCTTTATGGGAAAGTTAGACCTCAGTGGGGACAAAATCAGATTCCATATCGACAAATCCGCCACTATGGGGGAAAAATCCTTACCAACAAGGATGGATTCTGTAGTTTGGGTCTCCTCAAAGGCCCTATATGCCATTTAATATGCAATTTCCTTTCTTGGCTACACTGGAGCTATCCAATGTTTCCAGGCTCATGAATGATCCCGTTCTTCATTCGTTGTACTGCCCTCTAGTTCCATCGAAGATTCCAAGCGATTGCCCCAAGTTTGAGGGGAGATCAAAGGAGGATCCACAAGCCCATGTGATGACATATCACCTATGGTGCTCCTCCACTTCATACGTCGATGATTCTATATATCTTTGAATTTTCCAAAGGAATCTCATAGGTGCTGCTGCTAAGTGGTACATCGAATTTCCTTGAGGTACCTACGGTGACTTCAACTCTCTCGCTATGGATTTTCTCACTCATTTCCAGCTACCAATTTGTTATGAAGCTAACACCCATTTTCTTATGTCAGTAAAGCAAGACATTGTGACCCACATCTCTGATCATATTCATGAATGGAGACATCAGCGTCACCTCATCAAGTTTGAGATTGCTGATGAGTTGTTGACAGAATGGTTCACAAAATCATTCGTCAGCAAAATTTCTAAGGACATAGCCATGGGTGGATGTGTTACTGCTCGTGCTTGGTATTTAGACCTAGTCTACTCGCAATCTAGCACATTGTATGAGATGTTACCTGATTCTCTGAGACCATCATCGAATCTGACAGCATCGAAGTCTCCAGATAAACCACATGTTGACGGTGTGATTGGTTCCATGTCTTAGACTCTTTTGAAAGCTTCTTCGAAGCAGAAATCAGTCTTGAACACTGGTTCCAATAATCCCTCTAAGAATTCATCCAGTCCTGGTAAAACCTCTGAGGTTCATGCTATCTAGTCTACCACAGCAGATAAATCCTCTAAAGGTAAAAATAAAGGCAAAGGTAAAGCCAAAGCCGATGCCCCAAAAGAGGAACCTCCTAAATCTTCTTCTGATGACGCTTCTTGACGAAAGCCAAAATATCATTGCCTCATCTGTGAGGAGGATCATTACACTAAAGATTGTCCCCGACGATCTGAAGTTATTCGCTTGCTAAAACGGACTCCGGATGTCTTAAAAGAACCATTTCCATCACAGCAAACCCAATTGGTAGACCAGCTTCAGTCTTCTGCTTCCTTAGGTTCCCAAGTGCTCATGATGCAAGGTTCATCACCTATCTTGATCACTACTCAAACCAATGAATATCAAGCTACATTTAAATAGATCACAGAGAAAGAAGCCCATGATGTTCCTTCTACTTATACTATGTCTTCTTCTGGTCCACTCCATATCGAGTTCCCTAACAGTGAGTCCGTCATCTGACCACCCACTAAAGGTGTTCTTTAGAAGTCATCTTTCGATCTGAATTCCAGGGTTGCACAACTTTATAATGTTGTTGACGATTTAGCTCAGGTGCCTTCAGTAATGTATGCCTTGGAGGTTCTTCAATCCTTTCCAACATAGCAGAAGTCACTGCCATCTGCTATAGGTGCTATCGATCCTTCTGATTCGAGTCTAGTTCCTTTCCATTTAGACAATCATGTACCTCGTCTTCCTCATCAGATCGCATTTCTGATCCAGGCCCTTATCAAAGGAAAGATGATTAATCGCACAGTTATTATGAAGGTGCCTCGACCTGCATCATGTCAGTTTCATGTTAGAAAGCCATTGGCTCTCCTCCTCTTAACCAATCTTTGAACACCTTGGAAGCCTTTGATGGCAGAGGTTCACGACCATACGGTATTCTCACGAACTTACCGATTACATTAGAAGGAAAGACTATTGAATTAGAAGTAGAAGTTGTAGATGCCAATCTCAACTACAACCTTCTTCTCGGGCGAAGATGGAATCATGCCATGTTTTATGTGGTGTCTTCTTTTTTGTGCATACTTCATTTTCCTCATGAAGGAAAATAGTCATGGTTGATCAACTGTCTTTCTTTTCTACTGGTTTGTCCAACGGTAACATTCCTTATGTGGGCAATACTAAGATTCCATATAAGAGCATGGGTGCAAGTCTCTTCAAAGACTCTGCTTTAATGGGTACTTTTACCCTTCCACCTCCACATGTTCATTCAGTCAATATGATCTCAGATTCGAAAGGCCCTTGGTTTATCCCTTCCGACGACCAAATTGACTCATTTGACAATGTTATGCCTTTATGTACATTGGATATAAATTATCAAGAAATTGTTTTAGCTTCGATGGCCGCTTTAGAAAGTCATATTGTATTCAGTATGAACCTATACACTTATGTGCTATCTCCTTGGCTTGGTTCTTGGGATTCTCTAGATCCCTTGAACAAGACATTCCCCACTGATTAGAGTAATGTGAAAGTCATGTCCCTGGAGGAATTTCCATGGAATGGTCTACATCATCATTCTTCCTTTCTCCCTCACCTTGATGAGATTCCTTCTTGTCATGAAGCGTCTGTTTCTCATTCTTTTACGCCTCCGTTTCGAACACCTTTTTGAGTACATGAAATTTTGTCAGAGGGTAATATGGAAAACATCACTGCTACAATGCCTATTTACATTTCCGTTAAACTAGGAATTTTCGAGAACATCCATATAGGGGTTTCTTTTTCTACATATGAGATAAAAATATATACTCAGCTTTTTAAATAATTCCGAGATGTTTTTGCTTGGTCATACAAGGAGATGCTTGGTATTGATCCAGCCATAGTGATGCATGAAATCCTGACATATCCTGGTGCTAGGCCTGTCCAACAACAGCTTTGCCCTGTGCACCCTCGCAAGGTTGTTGCTATCAAAGCAGAAGTAGAAAAGATTTTGAAAGTAGGTTTCATTTTTCTTATTCCATTGACGGATTGGGTATCTAATAGCATCCCTGTTGCCAAAAAGCAAGGCACGATACGTGCTTGTGTTGCTTACCGTGATATCGATTATGCGTGCCCTAAAGACAATTATCCTACTCCCTTTATTGACTAGATCATTGATGAATGTGCAAGGAGTGAGATTTTTTTCTTTCATGGATGGCTTTTTTGGCTATAACCAAATTAATATTTTACTCGCTGATCAACATAAAACAACCTTTATCTGTCCTTGGGGTACCTTCACTTACAAAAAGCTTCCTTTTGGTCTGAAGAATGTTGGTGCCACTTTTCAACGAGCAATGTCCTAGGCATTCTATGACATTTGACATATTTTTCAGCCATACTTTGATGACTTGCCTGCTCATTCGACTAAATGTCGTGACATATGGATCACTCGACAACTATCTTTTCATGATGTAAAATTATAATATCCATCTAAATCGACACAAGTGTGTGTTTTGCATTGATTCCAACCGACTCTTAGGTTTTTCCATGTCTCTTGAAGGGATTAGAATTGATCCTTTGAAAGTTGAGGCCATAGTCAATCTACCCCCTCCAACATCATCGTTGCAATTCTAGAGCTTGCAGGGAAAAGCTAATTTTCTCCATCGACTTGTCCCAAATTATGTCGAACTTATGAAAGGTTATACTCACTTACTTAATAAGGGGATCCCTTTTATTTGGGACGAAGTTGCTCGAAAATCCTTCGATGCTTTAAAGAAAGCCCTGCTTAGTGTTCCTTTACTTCATCCCCCCCAATTGCTTCCGCAATTATTTCTTGTATTTGGCTACAATTGATAACACCATTTCTATGGTGTTAGCTCAGGACAACAATGATGGCAATGAGCACTTGGTTTATTATCTGAGATGAAATCTTCTTGATATTGAGTCTCGCTATGCTCATGTCGAGAAGCTTGCTTTGGCGGCAATTCATGTCATCCAAAGATTTCGACACTATATCCTTTTAAGGAAAACCACCATAATTTTTTATTGTAACCATCGTATATACTGACTCATCAGTTACTGGGGGGTAAATACTCCAAATGGATCATCATCCTAAAAGAGTTTGATTTGGAATTCACTCCAGCCAAATCAAAGAAATCACTCATCTTTGCTGAGTTAATCTATTCTCTTCCGTCTGAAAGCACCCCAACCAATTTTACTGAGCAGATGCCCAATGAAACAATGTTTCTGATTAGCACTCTTGACCCCTGGTATGGAGACATTATTGTTTATATCCAAACCTATACCTTTCCATCTGAGTTTTCTCGATCAGATCGATGCCGGATCCAACATCAGTCCCAACCCTATCAGATCCTCGGTGATACTTTGTATCAGGTTGGTATGGACTCTGCCCTTCATAGATGTCTCACCCTTGAAGAAGTTGAGCGGGTCCTAAATGATTTCCACTCTCGTGCCTGTGGTGGTCATATGTCTAGATATACCACTACTCAGAAGATCCTTCGCGCTTGTTATTTATGGCCTTCTATCTTCAAATATTACATTCTAGCTATTCAAAAATGCCATGAATGCCAAATTTTCAACCACAAACAACGCACCCCACCCACACCCCTACACCCAGTAATTACTGTTATCCCATTTGCCAAATGGGGCATTGATTTCATGACATGTAACCCTTGCTCGACCGAGGGGCATGGTTATATCATCGTCGTCGTCAATTATTTTATGAAATGGGTCGAGGTGATGCCTACATACAATGCTGATGGTATTACTGCTGTGCAATTCCTTTTCGACCATGTTATAGCATGTTTCGGTGTCCCTCAAGCTATCGTGACTGACCATAGATCACATTTTTGTCAGCACATGATGGTAGATTTAACTTCTCAATTGGGCCTTTGCCATGATAGCTCGACTCCATATTATCCACAGGCTAATGGCAAAGTTGAAGGAGGCAATAAGGTTTTGATTATTATGCTTCAACGTACCATTGGGAAGCAAAGAAAATATTGGAATTTAATACTTTTCTCATCTCTTTAGGCTTACTGAACCTCTACTAAGATGACCACTGGATTCACTTCGTTCCATTTGGCGTACGTTTTAGAGGAAACTCTTACAATTGAATGTGAAATCCCTTTCCTTAAGCCAGCTATCGAACTTCTTTCGAATACCTCACTTGAAGAGGAGCAGCTACTATATATTGAGAGACTCGATGAGACTCGTCGCATCACTACGATGATTATTGAAGCTCAAAAGAAATGAGTCAAAGCTCATTTTGACCAAACCGTTTCTCCTCGCACTTTTGTTGAAGGAAACATGGTCTTTCTTTATGATCAAGCCAATGATAAGTTGGGGATAGGAAAGTTTGAACCTACGTGGCATGGACCCTACATTATCAAGCGTGTCTTACAGAAAGGTTCCTATGAGCTATGTGATTATGAGGGGAATGCATTGTCACAACCCCGTAATGTGTTGTATCTCAAAAAGTATTATGCGTGAAATTCATATGATAAATTTTGTACATTAGTGTTTTAATTCATTAGTGTGCGTTTTGATTTTTGGTGTGTTTATTTTCTTTGCAGGCATATATTTTTCTGCTTACCCTATGTTTCACTTGGTTTACAGATGTCATCTGGTCATTACATTGGTTTTGCTGATGGTGCTTGTCGTAGCACATGAACCTCTCTTCTCCAACATGAGTACTCTATGACCCTAATGGTGAGCTGATTAACTTACAAGGTATCTGCCTTGGTCAAACAACCAATAATATCACTGATTATAGTGCATTTATTAAACTCTTGTAAGAAGTAGTTTCTCTTGGCATTATAGATTTAGTTGTTAGTTTGGATTCCCAGCTCGTTGTGTTACAACTAAACAATCATTATTGAGTAATAAATCCACAAATATTCCATATGTATCTACGTGTTAGATTGCTGGAAAGAAATTTTGATTATATTACATATCAACATATTCCATGTAATTTAAATATATTAACTAATGCACTGGCAAATTTTGTTCTTGATAGAAATTTGTGTCAATTGTAAAACTAAATCATGCACATAAGTAGAAATAAAACACACACACACACACACACACACACACACACATATATCTGTATATCTATATATATAGATATATATATATATATATATATATATATATATATATATATATATTGAAAATGCAACAAGATGATGGAGCTTAGTGGAAAGGAGTCGCCTTCACTAAGTGGGCCCGCAGGCTATTTTTGGCGAAAAGTCTGTTTTTAGACATATGGATCATGGTCTATGAGTTGCAGGATACTATTTGTGGATGATTGGTCATGTTGGAAAAAATATATGGACTTCTATTTTTGGTTCACAGCGGAGTGATCAGAGTCTATTTTTAGACTGCCAGACTAAAAATAGAAACAGTCAAATATTATTAGCCCTTAGTAATACTTGGACTCTAAACATTATCTTATTCTCTTGGAGCAGTTCAGTTTGAGCTACAGATGTGGCACATGCAGCTGTCAGAAGGAAATACGCTTTCTTTGTGGGTCATTTGAGCTATTGCATGCAGGACTTTAGTTAGAACTCATGTGGTTGAGTTTGGTGGAGTTGATTGTGGAGTTGATGGAGTTGTGTTCTGTTTGACTTGGTTGAACTAGTTGTATTTTAGTCTAACTAAATAATACACTAGTGATGAGTTGTGTGAATTAAATATTAATTAATTCAATAATTATTAACTCATAAAGAAACTAAAGTTCATACATCAGTTAACTCAGTGCATGGACAGTTCAACAGAGACAGGTGTTAGAGATAAGTGAAAGGGTGAGTTGTGACTATCAGTTGTGCATGAGATTTGCACATGCATGGATTGAGTAATGCCAATGAGGATTGCACAGTGTGGGCCAATACCAAGGCAATTGTAGCTTGTGCTCACGTGATTTTCACTTTTGATTGTGCAGTGGAGGCAGGCAAAGTAGCGGAGGAGATTTGAACCTGTGACTTGTTCGGATCTAAGCTAGTTTTGTGTGTAACAGGTGGAGATAGTACTGAGTACTTGTGAGGAGTATTGTACTATTTATTGTTACATGTTCTCAATCATTATAATATACAGATAGTGTGGGGTTTTCAGTTGTATGCTTTCCCCGGGTTACATACTGTGTTAATGTGTGCATGCGATTGATGTTTCATTGTTTTTAATGCTGCTAAATTGATGATCAACGTAGAGGAGGTTATGTATTATGCATGTATTCCACAATAGTGTATAATCAGGATAATCTCTATGAATAAGTGTCATATTATTCAAAATTTCTACATGGTATCGGAGCCAAGTTGATCATCAGATCTATTATTCAGAAAGTGTTTACATTTTATTTCTTCAGGCAGAGTCTGTAATCGGGCTAGGTAGCCTCTGGATTCATCCTTCCTTTGGAAGGTGAGATATCCGGTAAAAGCCCATACAGTCAATCTATGTATGAGAAATAATTTGCTCTCACGAATTTTAGATCAGAAGTGGTTTAGTTTTGAGCTGGTGGAATTCGAATTTGCAGCAGTGTTTTCTTGGTGTCAAAGTTGAAATGTCTTTCAACAGATTCCGATTGGAGTATGCTATTGAAGGCACCTCGAACTATATTGCATGGAAAGACAGGATGGAGGTAGTGTTAGATGATAATGGGCTGAAGGAGTTCATAGAGGCTGAGGTCCCAAAGCCTACTGATGTTGCTCACGTTGAGGTTTGGCAAAAGAAGACAACAAAGTGTCGAAGGATTCTGTTGGAGGGCATGAAGGATCACATTGTGTCCAACCTGCATGGAAAGGCTTCTCCATACTTTATGTGGAAAGCATTGACAAATCTATTGCAAAGCAAGAGTGACCAGAGGAAGTTGGCACTCAAGGATAAACTCAGAAACATTAAGTGTGAGAATGGAGATAGTATGCCCAAGTATCTCACGAAGTTCACCCAATGCCGAGATGAGCTGGGAAGTGTGGGGGTGACTGTCAATGATGAGGACTTGGTGAGCTTGGCTCTACTTGGTCTTCCAAAGAGTTGGCATTCCTATCAGGACTCTGTCAATAGTCGGGAGAAATTGCCAGGATGGGAGAGACTTTGGTCAGATCTTGTGCAGGAGGAGATCAGGCAGAATACCAGGGACAGATCTTCATCTAAGGCATCTGATGAAGAAAAATGCGCTTTGGCCTCCAAAGCAAAGAAGGGGAAGGAGAAGGGTTCTCTTTCCGAATCTAGTTCTTCCAATGATGGGAAGAAGGTTGACAAATCGAAAGTGAGATGCTTTCGTTGTCATGAGTTGGGCCATTATGCTACTAATTGCCCAAAGAAGAAATCCAAGAAGGGATCCAGGGATCTGAAGGTGAGGCACTTGCATCACAGTTTGAGTTGGATTTCACACTCTTCGCATGCATGGTTCATCCATGGTGGGAAGTGGTTGGTTTCTTGACAGTGGAGCTTCTTTCCACATGACCAGAGACAAGAGTTTCTTTAGTACTTTGGAGGAGATATATCTCCAGATACTCATAGCTATGGGTAATGATGAGAAGTATAGTGTCTCAAGTGTAGGCATGGTTATTTTTCAAAGGGAGCATGGAGCTCGCCTTACCTTGACCAATGTCATGTATGTACTAGGACTAAAGAGAAACTTGGTGTTGATCGTGATGTTGGAAGACAGAGGCTATGATTTAGTCTTTAGTAAGGGAAAGGTTTTCCTTAGACACATCATCACTAGACAGGTGAAGCAGATTGGTTCACGGGTCAAGAACCTATATTCTCTTGAGGTTCAAGATGCATGCAAATCCTTGAGCAATGAGGCAACTGATGGAGACTTGGTGGTTTAGAGGGATCGTATATTACCTCTCAACATGCAGAGCCAGAAGAAGTCTTAGACGATTGTGGAGGAGCAACGATTGGTGCTGCAGCTTCAGGAGGCTGTGGAGCAGCCACAACAAGGGAAGCTGAGAGGAGATCGAGTAGAGACATCTACTCATGCAGAGACCTCTAGTAGGGGGGAACTTCGAGCCAGGTGGGCTGAGGGAGAGCATGCAGCCATACCTCTAGGTAGGAGGTGGGGTGATATAGAGTGATCGTCCCAAGGAGGAGGGGCAGGATCCTTGAGGTACCCAACCTCTTGGATGAGACCTTGCTACGGGAGCACCGATGTGGAGTAGTAGGAAATGACTGATTGGGTAGAGACAAATGCAGATGGAGCAGTAGAGAGAGCGACAGTGTAGGGAATCCCAGGACAGTGCATAGCTAGCAGGCTGCAGCAATGCGAGAGGCAAAAGTGTTTTGCACAGTGCTAGGTGGCACAGAGAAGTGTGTAATGGTGCGAGACGCATGGAGATGTTGCATTAGCGCAGATGTCAGAGAGGGAGCACTTGTCAGCAACAGGTAGAGCTTCAACATCAGAGTATGTTCCTAGCCCCAACAGAGTTGTCAGTTGTGAGTGCTTTTTGTTCCAAGTGTTGTTGGAGCAAGTGGACCGGGCGAATGTGTTGCATGCAAAACATTCCAGAGTTGCAAGATAGGGGTTGCAGATAATCCATATCTTGTTGAGATGGAGTGTTGAAAATGCAACAAGATGATGGAGCTTAGTGGAAAGGAGTCGCCTTCACTAAGTGGGCCCGCACGCTATTTTTGGTGCAAATTCTATTTTTAGACTATGTTTATTTTTAAACATATGGATCATGGTCTATGAGTTGCAGGATGCTATTTCTGGATGATTGGTCATGTCGGGAAAAATAGATGGACTTCTATTTTTGGTTCACAGTGGAGTGATCGGAGTCTATTTTTAGACTGCCAGACTAAAAATAGAAATAGTCAAATATTATTAGCCCTTAGAAATATTTGGACTCTAAACATTATCTTATTCTCTTGGAGCACTTCAGTTTGAGCTACAGATGTGGCATATGCAGCTGTCAGAAGGAAATACGCTTTCTTTGTAGGTCAGTTGAGTTATTGCATGCAAGACTTCAGTTAGAACTCATGTGCTTGAGTTTGGTGGAGTTGATTGTGGAGTTGATGGAGTTGTGTTCAATTTGACTTGGTTGAACTAGTTGTATTTTAGTCTAACTAAAGAATACACTAGTGATGAGTTGTGTGAATTAAATATTAATTAATTCACTAATTATTAACTCATAAGGAAACTAAAGAATACATCAGTTAACTCAGTGCATGGACAGTTCAACAGAGATAGGTGTTAGAGGTAAGTGAAGGGTGAGTTGTGACTACCAGTTGTGCATGAGATTTGCACATGCATGGATTGAGTAATGCCAATGAGGATTCCGCAGTGTGGGCCAATACCAAGGCAATTGTAGCTTGTGCTCACGTGATTTTCGCTTTGGATTGTGCAGTGGAGGCAGGCAAAGTAGCGGAGGAGATTTGAACCTGTGACTTGTTCGAATCTGAGCTAGTTTTGTGTGTAACAAGTGGAGATAGTACTGAGTACTTGTGAGGAGTATTGTACTATGTATTGTTACATGTTCTCAATCATTATAATATACAGATAGTGTGGGGTTTTCAGCTGTATGCTTTCCCTGGGTTACATACTATGTTAATGTGTGCATGCAATTGATGTTTCATTGTTTTTAATGCTGCTAAATTGATGATCAACGTAGAGGAGGTTATGTATTCCGCAATAGCGTATAATCGAGATAATATCTGTGAATAAGTGTCATATTATTCAAAATTTTTACAATATATATATATATATATATATATATATATATATATATATATATATATATATATATATATATATATATATATATATTGTGTCTGCCGGAGTATTTACATCAAAATGTCAAAAAATAGAGTGTTCTGAGACACTTGGCTTTCAAAGCCTACAAAATGTGTAAAAGACTAGAAGGACTATCAAATTGCGCAATGCTCATGGTAGCATGTGACTGCTCTAATCACTTGGCCTAATAGCCGACGTAGTCTCACAGAGACTCCCACTGTATGTCTCTGCCAATGTAGTGGAACATCATCGATGGTGGCATAATCTGGAACCCCTCGGGTGATTGCCTCCAGGTTGCATTCCATCTCAGCTAAGGGGTCAGCCCCTTCTTCGTAGTCTACAGCCACTATCAGATGGGAAACTTTCCATCCTATTGGAAACATTCCTGGTGGTCTCTCTGCTCCCACATCTGTACATTTATCATAAGTTGAGTCTTAGATTACATTCTCATAAAAATCATAAAAACTTGAAAAAATTCAAAAAACAATCTTTTAATTATGTCGATCCATTGTTCACCTGGTGGAAGAGGTAGATCTGGATCCCCTTTGAAGTCTGTGCTAGCATATTCATGGTTGTCTACCATCAACAGCTGGTGTTCAAGCCAAGTAAAGAACTATGGTGGATAGTGCATGTGTTGGCATGTGCCTCCTCAAAGCATGAGTTGGCTCCATCTCACGAGCCTCGGATCTTAGGGGGCGAGATTTGGTACTTCTACCCATTGATACCAGAAGAGTGGTATTTTCTCCAAGAAGAAGGTTTCTATTATGGAACCAAAGCTAAACTGCTTCAGGTGTCCATGATTACCTTTGGTCAGTTTGTGGTTCATGTTCGCCAAAAGACCTCCACACTAATTGCAGATGGTGGGGGTCAAAAAGCAATGACATACTGAAACTAAGACTTAGAAGCCTCGTGAAGAGATTGTGTGCCAGATACATGTGCCATGGTGAACAATATTGTTCTCAGAATGAGGTTATTGGTAATTGTTGCAATGTTAACCTTACCTCTGTTAGTTATCTCGGTTCCATGACAGTATCTATGGACTAGAATTCTAGTGCTCTCACCTCCTTGGTGAGATCCAAAGAATTGAATGGGTTCTCCTCGATAGGATAATCTCGTGATGAATTAAATCTCCATTTCCTCCAGTTCCAGTTCCTACCCTTTGATGATGAAGATCTCCCTATTTACATCCCAAAGGCTGATCAGATAAGGTAGCAGCTCCATCTGTGCCCTCAACCCTTTGGTCTGGAAGAATTTTAGCAGTCCACAATCCCTTAAAGCATTTATGCATGCTAGATCTTGAGATGCTTTGCGATCCTCAACCTCATGGCCTCTTTCTATCCACTCTATGACCATCTTTCTCTTGCAAACAACATTTAAAGCCTTTTTAGTGCTTTTTCCATGGATAAAAATCACCCTTTTTTGCTCTAATATGAGTTTTTAATATCTAAAAGTCGCTCTCGGCATGATCGTGCCTATTTTTCAAAACAATGTGATGGTTTCATATGAGCCTTTTGGTCTCAAGTGCAACCATCCCAGGTCAGATGACCATACCGACGATGGTCGTCGGCGACCTAAATTTTAAAAATCCTCTTTTCTAGCTTAAAATTTAATGATAAAATTGCATAAAAAGGTAATGAAATGCAAGAGCAGGGATGAGACTCTTACCTGCCACAGACGGATCGTTAAATGGTCCCCCAGTTCTCTCACAACAGCCACTAGAAAATCAAGGAAATTAGGGTACAAAAACACTTTGAGAGCTCAGTTTGGTAAAATGGTAAAAAATGAAATTAGTTTTTCCTATTTATAAGTTTTCAAAGTCATTTTGTCAAATGTTTTGTAATATTTTAATATTTTCTTGATATCAGTGATGGGTGCATTTCTTGCGCAGTTACAGGTACCTTCAATATTAACAGTGATCATTATTGACCGATTTTAGGAGTTTTATTTTATCTCTTTTTCAGACTACTTAAATAAATGAAAAAGGAACCCCCATGGAGTCATCTTTCAACTCTTTTTTGACTCTTGAAAATTGAAAGGATTGTCAAGTACATGTCGTTTCGAACTCATTAAAGTAAACGAATCAACGTCACCTCAATATACGTTTACCCCTTTTCGGGCTGAGGCTTACTATTTATGAAAAAGGTACACCTTGGTCGACATGGTCAAGAGGTTCCACTGGATATTGTTTTCTACCTTTTCAGGTTCGAGGGACAAATTACAGAAAGGGACATGGTGGAGTTTTCTTTTTTCATTTCTTTTTCAAACTCTCTAAACATGAAAAATATGTCAAGTTATTCTTTCGTTGGGCTCATTAAAATTTTATGACGAAAAGCTCATCACCATGACGGGACCAAGCTTCTCCTTCCTAGGGCTCATAAAACTTACTAGGATGGATTCATTCGAAGAATGAACTTACATAACAAGCATATGCCATCCCCTTCAAGCTTGTGATTAAAAATAATTGGGGTACTCACTAGAAATAGCGCGGGGAAATGAAGATGATACATCCTTTGTATTGGCAGCATGTTGCTCTTGAACATGACACTCTTCTACTCTTGTGCCAGGTTTGGGATATCCTCTCTTCGTCACTTGTCCTCCCGGGTTTGGGTGATGTATCTTGCCTCTCATTTGACTATTCCACATTTTCATCATGACCTTTTGTCCCATGTTGAGTCAGATGCTACCACACTCCGGAGTCATGTCGCCAATATGTTCAAGAGAAGTCCAATATGTAGTTATTTACCTATACATTGTTTGAGTCATTGTTACAGTCATGAATATCATTCCACTTTATTCCTTGTTTCATGTCGATGATGGGGGATTCGTCATTGCCCTCCTTTGACGAGTCACTTCTTGTCGAATTCAGCTCACTATCCAGGAAGATGACTTAGGAACTCCCTTTCAATACCTTAGATCTGGCATGCCTTAATGATTAGTTCTTCACATGCAATGATAGGTCTTCATTATTGACTTTCGATTGGGTGATTCCACAAGTGTTCAACCTCAAATTCCTTATCACATTCACGGATTTTATTGTTGTACCTTAGGGGCCATTTTCATTATTGGTGGTTTCTCTCATACATGTTAACGGTCCACCTCATTGGCCGGTAATCAGGTGGTTTTCTAGCATGTTTGACTTCAGCACATTTATTTGCATGCTGGGAATTGTACATTGATCGGGTCAGGATGGAGCACAAGACCCTGAGTCTTGTCTGTTATGGCTCAGGCTACATGGAGTTTTATGTTATTCATGATTGTACACATGTTTCTACTATATGGATGGTGGTGACCATAACGTGAGACTTAATATTTATATTGATCCCTGTTATTTTGATGGTTGCGCCCATACCATGAATCTTTTTATATAGTCTTCATCATCCGGATGGATGTGTCCATGCCATGGATTCATGTCTTAATCTCAAAAATATATATGTATATTCATCCTTCAATTGTAGGTCTCCTAACAATGTGCATCCTCGTCCTTGCCAATATCTTGTAAAGCATTTCAGCCATCACTCTTCGTTCTGCCTTCATCCTTTAACGGGTATCTGTTACACAATATTTTTTCACGCCTCCTACACTTCCCTGTGACATACCCTGAAGTGCCCAAAGCATGATCATTATATAGTATACTCATTAATGTATGCAGCTCAGATCCATCCTTTAACTTTCCCTGGAAAATATCTAGAGTTTTCCCTGAAGAAACAGCTCATGAAACCCTAAAATGAGGATCATAACCCTTATGAAGCTCAAAACTGTGATGATCACCTGTTGTACCTTGTGAAGCCAGCGATGGCATCTCTCTGTTCTCACTCATACTCGTGATAGTCTCAAAAAGGATGTTTTCCTAAAGAGGATGAGAAGCTTCATGATCTGGAAGCTTCCAGAGTGGTGAGTTGGAGGTGGTTTCACATAGATAAGGTCAAATCCTCCTAATTTGACCTCTTGGTCTCATCCCTATGAGCTACCTCCTTGAGATGTGGGCCTAATCCTATCTTTGGAGGAGGTCTAACTCCCTTTCCTAGCCTATAAATTTCCCCTCTACCATTCCCAAATGGTTGATTTATGCCCATTTTCACCCCTATGTTGAGCTTGTGCTTAGAGTTTATTCATTAGACTTGGAGAAGAAGTGTTGGAGAGTTTCTTGGCTTGGACTTGGATTACCACTCAAGGAGAGCCTTTCAACATCAAGGCTATGGTTGTAAGTTTCCTCTTTATTCTTTAAATAACAATACAACTACTGGTTCATCTTTCTAATATATATGTTCATGTATGTATTCGTTTGGCATTCCTTGATTAGCTATATAGATTATTATTAGATCTTCTATTGATTTTGGCATGCCTTGTTGTCTCTTGTTTTTTTGTGCAGGTACATAAGCACTAGAAGAAGCAGGAACAAGAACTTGACACAAGCAGTTCTAGGATTTCAATAAAGGAAATCGAATTAGCATCAGAACAAGGCAGGCCTTCTCTCTTGTTCTATTTTTCAATCATAATATAGGAAGATGTCTAGTTGATTGTCCTCTGAAGTTGCTAGACCCACTCATTGGGCTAGAGGGATCATCTCTGTCTGCAAAGAGGATTAACCTTGTCAACAATATTCTATTGGGACACTGGAGATTTTGATGGAAGCAACATGCATCCTTATTGGGATGAAATGCATCACACATATGTGCATTCCTAGTTCGATATGGCGGAAGAGGACCAAGTAGTAATATGTAATATCAGAAAGTTTGAGATATATTGGATTGCAAGAAGGCACTGATAATGCCATACAACAACATGACTACAGGCACCCTTCTGCTAGCTCACAACCATGATCAACAAAATTTATGGTGAGTTCAACACTTCCCATTTCAAAATTGAGTGGTTTCCCTTAGAAGTAGAAATAATTTTGATGGACCACATATTTAAAAGGTAAAGCATTTCATCAAGAAATTTATTGAAATCCCTCTTGAAATTGAAGGATTTTGTGGTCAATCATAGCTCCTCACTCTATATGTCTTCCTAATTAATAAATACATTTTCCACATTGAATGAATTCCTTAATCTGAACTCTAAATGGAATCCATCACACTCCCCATTAATATTTACTCTTAAGAATTGGGGCTAGACTAGTACCAAATGAAATTTGCAAACAGTTCTTGGCCAAAACCCATCATATCCTCTTTGCTTTTCTAATACCCATGAAATTTAAGTAATAAAAGAATGTTATCATGGGACATGGAAACTCATATTATGAGGAACATTACACCTACATCATGATATTTCGCTGTTGAGTACCCCCTCACTTAATGCCTAAGTTGGTTCCTAATAGGCTTATGATCAGGGAGATGACATATCACATTGTAGGAGTTGGAGTAGCATTATCCCTAGAAAATAATAATAAAAGGCCCTAGCCAAGATTCCCTATAATAATAGGTCACTACACTCTAACAAAGTTTCCCTAAGCAGTGAAAGTAGTCGATAACATCAAGAAGTTCAAAATCCTCATAGGAATCTTTACGAGGAGTGATCCCCATGGGGTGATGAAAGAGAATTGCAAGTACGTGAAGGTCACTGACCCATATGAACATGAGTCCATCATTGATGACCGAGTGTTCCAAGATGTTCTCACACATGAAGAGACGAAGTTGAAACTGGAACCGAGAGAACGAACATATTTTCCACCTATTTAGTTCCTAGAAGGAGGGAAAAGATAAAAGCAAATGAAGCGAGCAATGCTCTTCTAAGACAGAGGCACTATGAAAAGATAGTAATAAATAAGAAACACTTCAAGTTGAATCCCTTAAAAATAAAATAGTTTAGGAAGAGATGAGATTAGAGAAACAAAAGCTAGCCTAAGTCAAAGCCCCAACCCTTGATCAAATAACCATTGATGATGAAGACCCAAAATAAGAGATAACCATACCAAAGAGGGGTTCCAATAAGGGGAAAGATCCATATCATTCCAGAAAATCCTCATGACAACAAGAATTACTAAAGCCAAATGCTTCAATAGTGGCTCTAGTGTAAGGGCCCATTATCCCATTGAGTCTTATTTCCTCTGTCACATTAATCACCAAACAAATAGGTGAAACACCTTCCTTAGATCATCCCAAGGAAATCAACAATGAAGTTGTGAGTTTGATGACTATTACTATAACAAACCTGAGAGACAATTATTCACAATGTCCTAAAGACAAGAAAAATTTGAACTACTGGTGAAAATTTTGAACTACTTTGAGATCATCAAGAAAGCACAAAGAAAAGGATAATATGGAGGATATCTAGCTAGAGCAACCTAAATGACACAATAGACATAACTTCTGTTTTAGGAGATATGGCTATAGAAGATAAAGGTGCCACCTAGAATTTATCCCTAGACATTGAGCAATTGAGTCAAATGGTGTTTGCTACAACAAAAACTGAAGGAAAAAAATATTCAATTGGAATTCGAGAAATAGGAAGCAATTGAAAAACAATGACTAACATTATCAAAGTCTTTTAAGACTCAATTAGGACAACATATCTCATAACTTAAGGAGGTTCATCCTTAAGTTAGGATATTAATGTAGGGATTGAACAGACACAAAAGGCTCAAATTGGTCTCCATTTACTTAAAGCCCAAGCTATTAAATTTAATAATGGATTTCAAAAATTCCAGATTACTCTTATTTAAAAATTTCAACTATTTCAATACTACTTCATATTGTTGGAAGAGGTAACCTGTGAAATTGGTGCTAAATCACAAGCCTATGACAGAGCTAACAAAGATCTCAATCAAATTCTTGAACGGAAAAAGGAGCACTTGGACACTCAAGATTCATTACAACGATTGGGAAAAGAGCAAAAGAGGAAGGATTGGTCGCTGATTAATGTGTGGAAATTATAACATGAAGGAAGAAAAACAATGGTGACTAAAACAATTAAATGTGATAGATGAATGTGGGATGCAACCATGAAAATGATAGAATGGTGGGAACTCAAAACCTTAGAGGTTCCATCTTTCTCTAGGTCCACTGAACTAATACTTCATGAAATATCTAACATCTAGGCCATGATGGTCCTTGAGATCTAGCAAAACCCAAAGGGTAAATGAAAAATCAATTGAAAATTTCATCATCATTCCCACCAAAGTGATGATACAAATTTGTTGTTGTATCATCAATATGAAGACAAATGTGCAGAGACTAGCAGATAAATTGTTGAAGTGAAGGCGACAGTTACGGAAGATGGAAAACCGTATGATTTCTAAAATGCCTGGAAGATGCATTGGCAATAGGCTTTATCGGAGAAGTCTTAATATTTCCACTTTGCCTAAGGAGTTACTTGTTGAAGCCCCTTTTGTAACTGTATTGTAAATATATAAGTAGGAATACCCTCCATTTACGAAGGGGAGGAGGAAGGGAAAGGGGAGAAGGTTGTAATACTAGATGCCTCCGTTGAAGATCCCCATTTCATACTATTTAATAATGAAGGCCTTATTCTACTAATCAATACACTTGACTTGTCAAAGAGATATATGTTTCATTCATGTATAGTAATTTGTATTATATGAGTGTCATATAATGAAATAAATTTATGAAAATGTTGAAGTTAATTTAAAATTAATTAGATAATAATGATACTAATTTGTTTTTTTCCATAAATTACATCACTATTATAGTAAGTATGTAATCATCTTATGCCCACTTATATTTAAGAAAAGAATTTAGTCAATATTTTTTCTATTCTATTTTTTCTAAATATCTTCCCAATCCTTAATAAATTGTTATTAAACTTAAATCAAAATAAAATATAAAACTGGTAAAAAAATTCCTTACACTCAAAACGGAAACGAGCCCCACCCCAAATGAAAACAATTATGACTACAACAATAGTCACATTTTAGCTATCAACAAAAACTTATCCCCACATTAGTAAACATTTCCCATGCATTACTTTGAATTTCTTCCAAAATGAGACTTAGAGAGAAACGTTTCTCCAAACATCCCCATCCATGGAGTGAAATCATCTCGAGAGAGAAACATTCCCATCCATAGAGTCTAAGAAATCATCTCGAGAAATGTGTAGAATGCTAGTTATTTATTTACCATGGAACAATTTATTTTTATGTTTATTATTTAAAATGTCCAATCCATTTACATCACTTGCAATTTTTTTTTAATGTAAATAGATTATAAATATATTGTAAAAATGATGTTAAAGAAACATTTTATATTATTTATTTACAATTTTATCCCGATTAATTTTGGAATAAATAAATTTTGCAATGCAGTTAAATAATTTTAAATATAAGAATATTTATTTTTATTATTTGAAGATTTTTGTATATTTTTTATTTAATATTATATAATTTTTTATTTAATATTATATATCTATATATATATATATATATATATATATAAATTTTGAGTGTAAAATATTGGTTAAATAATTTTAAATATAAGTATTTATATTAATGATTTAAAAATATTTGTATATTTGTTATCTAATATTACAGTTGTTTTTAATTATATTATATTTATATTTATATATATATATATATTATAATCAATATTAAGGGGTTAAGTTGTGTAAGTATTATTTTTTTAGCAAATATTTATGAATGGATGTAATATATTTCTTAGGTTCAGTATCTCTGCATTGAATTTATAGGTCAACTTGTGAAAGCCGTGCAATTTTTACAATGAGGTATAGATTAGGGATGCATTTTGATGGTAAAATTCTGTGTTTTATATTTAGTTTAGTAGCGGATCCAACATATATATTATAAAATTTAATTAATATTAATTAAAGTTAACAAATTGTTTAAATTATGAAATTTTACCAGTGGTCTTGTTTCGAAATTCTAAATATAGTAAAATGGAAAAGAAAGTTTCCAAATGGAAATGGGAATTTCTCCCATCAACTAAGTTAAACATGTAGCTGTCGCGAAAAGCACCAAAAAATTCTGCTGGGCATCCCGGGTCACCAAAGATATGGAACCCAAAAAATAAATCTTCTGAAAAAAAAGTTAAACATGTTAAACATGTAGCTAACTTAAACATAGAGAATATTTTAGATTACTCGAATTTATGGTGAACTTCACTAAATACGATTGGAATTAAGCTGTAAAACTTTTATATAAAAGTATTGATTTTCTCCCACTAAGTTAAACATAGAGAAATAGTTTAGACTACACGAATTTGTGGTGAACTTCACTAAATACGATTGGAATTAAGCTGGAAGACTTTTATATAAAAGTATTGATTTTCTTTAGACTACACGAATTTATGGAGAAATTCACTAAATACGTTGGAATTAAGCTGGAAGACTTTTATATAAAAGTATTGATTTTCTTCCATCAACAAGTTGTTGTAGCTAAGTTAAACATAGAGAAATATTTTAGACTACTCGAATTTATGTTAAACTTCACTAAATAGGATTGGAATTAAGCGGGAAGACTTCTATATAAAAGTATTGATGGTTAATTGTGCTGTGTTTTGTAAAGTATCGAGACCTAACTTGATGGGCGTAGACACATCCATAGAGGATAAAGAGTTTTCATGTTAATTTCAATTAAAGGTATCATGTATCACTTTTATATAATTAAGTTGAAAGTTTTTGTCTTATTAATAACAATTGATTTTTATATGATGTTAATTATTATCATACATCAACTTAGTTTGTGGTTTGGTGGGATTTTAAAATTGGATAACGATTTTTAGTATTAAAATGTCAAATGATTATAAATTCAAATTTTGTTATTGTGAGAAGGATTGTCTCTTTGTACAATCTCACATTCTCAACCATGGTCAACAATGGTTCAATGTCGCATAATGACAAAGATTATCTCAATAGCAAAATCAACCATGGTCAACCATTGTCTCATGTTGCATTGTCATCAAACTTGTCCCAAAGGTAGTCAAACATTGTCAACCATAGCCCAAAAAATCTTATGTAGTCCAACATTTACAGTGGTGAACTCTAGTCAAACATGTTTATTTAAGGGTTATAATATTTATGTCTTGGGTTTATAATATTTATCCCAAGGGTTTATTATTATTCGCTTGGGTTTATAATCCCTTGGGTTTTTGGTTTTGATCTCTTGGGTTTATCATTTCTTTGGGTTTAGAATATTTTTCCAAAAGTTTATATAGCTTAGTTTTATAATATTAATTCCTTGAGCTTACAAACCATATGGGTTGTAGAATTAATCACTTGGGTTAATAATATTTATTAATAATAATAATAGTAATATCTTTACCAAATATTTTGTAACTAAAGGGATCGATATTGTAAACGAAGGGGGTTCTTATTAACCCCTTGGTATTATAAAACCAACATTTGTTATTCTGTGAAGGATTATGTGAATATTTAAGGGTTTACATGTTCATTTAAGAGTTTATAATACTTATCTTGGGGTTTATATAACTTGGGTTTATAATAATTGTCCCTTAGGTTTATTATTATTAGCTTGGGTTTATAATGTTATAAACCCCTTGTCCCTTAGGTTTATAATTCTAGACATTCACAAACCCTTTGAGTTTATATTTCCCTTCATATTATTATAATTTGTTGGGTTTTTAGTGTTAAAACCCCAAGGAATTATAAACTCAAGTGATCTGATAATGAGATCTAAGACAATTAATAAGGTTTTACAAACTCATGTGCATGGATTTGTCTATATTACTTATGCAATGGATCAATCAGATTGCGAGTAAATATAAGCAGTTAAGCAGTGAAGGAAAAAAAACATAACAGACAATACACATAACACAACGAAATTAATATGGAGTTCACCCAACTCTTGGGCTACGTCTCCTGGTCCTGCCTCAGTGGTGGCCGTTCTATTATGTCTTCCAGCGCAGAGTTTACAACTGTGTGAGCTCAACTTGAGTCTAAACACACAAATAAGAACAACAAGAGCTTCAGCTTGAACCCCTCAAGCCTCCTGAGTACACAGACTCTCTCACTCTCGGTTTCTATCGTTGTTCTACCTCAGCACTCCCTCTCTATCTCTGTCCCTGTCATCCCGTGGCTTTAAAGCCATTCGGGGCTGCCTGTTCGCCTTCACCTTCTCGCCCTCTATGTCCACTTGAATCCCCCTGCTAAGCGTTAGCAAGCATGGCATAACGCCTTTCGGGGAGGTGGCCACCTGTTTCTTAACAGATGAGTGCCTCAGGTTGTTGACATCCCTGTAATAGCCACTGACTATCAACACAGAGAAATGCCTTTCAAAATTATGAAAATCCACCAAAACATTGTTCCACCAGACTTCAAACTTTCATAACTACGCCCTATTCTCCTATCGGGTCCGCCCATTGGTCGTTGTCGCTTATCGCAATGGCTCTGTCTCTTTGTATTTCGTTTAATAACGAAAATACATTAAAACACTATAAAATCCCGCATATTGGACTTAAAAAAAATATACGCTATCACCTATTTTTCCATCGAGTCCGGAAATTGCGAGCTATGCTTGTATCGGCCCCGTTTCGTTAGGCTGCTCCGATGCAACGTTGCGATGCGATTAATTGCAATCGCACATCGCACATACCCCCATGCTGTTTGGTAAGCGGTCCACTGTTGTTTACCGATGCGACATGGTGATGCAACATGGGCCGTCAATCTGCGCGCTTGATCAACGATCCTTGTTGACTCTCCTGATCACCATTGCAATACATATATGTCATGCACCGATATCCTCTGTCCGTCCTTGCCAATTGCGATTCGCTGATCGGATCTGGACCGTTGATCGGCCAGATCCGACAGCTCTGGTTCAACGCTGCTTTAAACTGTCGATACGCCTATTTCCACTGTTTTCTCAGTCTATTTGCTTCCCAATAGTGTTTTCCGCCATTCCAAGGGTTGTTTTTGTGCGGTCGGTTTTACCTTTCAAATGATTTTAAGAAGATTTCAAGACTTAAAGAGTGTTCTTAGATCCTTTTGGATCATCAAGAGAATAATGTTAAACCCTACTTTAAAACCCTATATCAATAACATTGATAAAATTATTATGTTTTTAGTACTACATTAATATACCTCATCATTGTTGTTGTCATGTGTAAACATTACTATACATGAATATCTTTTCATTAATATATATTTGTGTGCATAATAGTGATGTATATGTACTTAAGTACATTAATATATATTGATATACATTGTTAAATTCATATAAATGTATAAATTCATATAGAATATATAAATAATATTATATATTGATATGTATAGAATATATAAATAATATTATATGTTGATATGTATTTGCAAATATAGTTGATATAAATTTATCAGCGTTTATCAAACATACTTATTAATATATTTGTGCTAATATATTTCTAATTAAATACAAATTAATATTCATATTAAAATAAACCATAAATATATCATTTTCACATTACATTTAATAAAATATGGATAAAATATGAATCCCGTTATTATAAATTTCAAATACAAAAGGGCGATGCTCAATTTTGTTTATTTTTATTATAATAACTTATTTTTACGTTTAATTGGTAACTTTTTACTTAAAAAAAACATAGGAATTTCTATTTGACGATATAATTTCTATTTCAACGGTTGTACCGTAGTTGAATATTTTATCATCACAAAATTTTGCACCGATAAATAGCCGTCAACAGTGACCCGAAACTCGGGCATGAATCCCATTTTTGCGTAAATCAAAGGCGTAAGACCCCGACAACTCCGCAAGCGCAATCGAAGCGCAGCGCGCAGTTGAGTGTAATTCCTGCCTCTGAATAAAAAAGGATTAATATCTCCGTCGACTCAAATCATTTGCCGCCGCCGACAAGCCTTCCCATGTGATGAGTAGTAGTACCAAAATGAGACACAAGTCGTGGCGCTGATTGCGCATTAATAGACATTGCAATGTTGGATCGACTTGAGCTTCACGACTCAAAAATTCCAGCGACTCCGCAAAGTAAGATCAACCCGGCCTTCACGACTCAAACATTCCGTGATTGCAGTCTCCACGTTCACACACTCACTTCACGCACCTCGGTCCTCCACCAATCCATCTTCACGGGAGTTGGCGCAAAAGATGATTTGATGTTCGGCGTGCTGCCATGTGAACAGCCATAGACAATGAACACGAGAACCGAATATGTCGGCGACAAGAAAAATGAACTCAAACCAACTTTAGCAGTTAGAGCAGACCCACAAGCATGTGGGGGCGCGCAGGGCAAAGAATCTGACAAACAATTCATGCCATCAGCTAATAATTTATGGTGTATAAATATGAAACCTTACTTCTTGCCATTTCATGAGCGCCCACTCTAGTTCTGCCCAAGTTCAATATCGAAGATATAATCCTTAATGGCGCCCAGAATGAGTAAAGTGTTGTGCATATATGTGATTTCTTTGAGTCTGCTTCTCACTAACATTGAAGCGCGAGAGAGCAGATTCTTTAACAAAGAGCCTGCTTATGACAACCCCAATGGCGGATCAAATACCGCCGGGTATAGAGAGGGGTATGTCACCAGCAGCGATCACGGTGTGGACGACGCCTTCGAAGCCGGCTCGGGCAATGGCTACCGCACCTACCGAGGTGAGGGAAACGGTAACGGATATGTATATGGCAACAGTGACACTTCCCGCGCCGGTTATGGTAGCGGTGCCGGCTACGAAGAAGCCGGGAGCGGGTACCCGCGTTCCGGTTCGGGTAGAGGTAGCGAGTACTATTCAGGAAATGGGGTTGTCAACGACGATAGCGGATACGGTGGAGGCTCTGGCGACGACAGTGGCTATCGCCAGTCGCCTGGCAACGCTTATACGATGTACCCTCCTGGCTCTAATGGTGGCTATGGAGAAGGTGGTAAATACGGCTCGGGCTACGGTGGCCGTTCAGAGAAGAGCGGTGCCTATGGTTCAAGTTACAGTGGTGGCAGCCACGTCACCGGCTCTGGTAATGGAAAAGGCTACGAAGCTGCCTCTGGGTATGGCTCTGGATCTGGCAATGGCAAAGGAGAATATGATGCCAACAATGGTTACGATAAGGAAACTCCTTAACTTTATATATTTGTGTTTGAAGCGTGTGCCAGTGGAGTTTGTAATAAAGCCGTGTCTCTTTGTGAATTATACTTATTGACAAATTATAGCGAGTGGAGTTTCCGCGATATTGTTTACAGCCACTTTCATCTACAAGGAAATTTTGTTGTCATTTTCTTAAATAATGTTCTCATTCTGTTGTGATTTATTATAATTCCTCTTAGGAACGGTTCAGTTTATAACATTTAAATGGTTACACCTAAAAATAGTACATATTTTAATAACCGATAAATGTAATGTTACAATATATAAGTTAAATATATATTATTTCTTATATATTTTTAAGAAATAAGAAATAAGATTTTTAATTGTAGCGATTTATTTGGTTATGGAGATATTTAATTAGTTAACAAATTTTGTTGTAATGTTATAGTTTATTAAAAACTATGTCTAAAAAACCATAATTCATTTAATATAGTTTTTTATTTAAAAAGTTTAATTAAAAGAGAAAACAAAGTATTTTGGAAATAAATTTCAACTTTTAATTTGTGTATACAGCTAAAAATATTTTATAATATTTTATGGAGTTAAATCCTTACAATCTTCCTAATGATTATTGATAATTAAATTTAATTATGAAATTGTTATTTCAAAATAAACATGCTTATTGGTATAGAAATATATCATTAAAATGTATTGTAAGATGGATGGACATTTAACTTTAAATATAATAAATTCAAATTACCATACCCTCAAGCTTACAAAGTAACACAAAATGTGTGTATATATATCCTAGTGCAATTATATAAATTAAACGACTAGTAAATATCGATAATCATCAATCCATGATAAACATCAAAACACTCACTTCAGGATCTCAACCTTGTTACAATTAAAAATAATAATAAAAACTAACATTATTATTATTATTATTATTATTAAAAGAATATATATATATATATATATATATATATAACTCTTAATTTGTAAAGGCTTTGTTATAATACCATGGCTTATCAATACCACCTGTGAAAAAGCTATTACTCATTTCATATACCACTTGTTCATATGATATTGTTTACTTTGTAGAATTTTTTATTTGAGAATACTACTTAAAATATTCTAGAATATTATATTGAGATTAAATCCTACCATTCATTTAATAATTATTGATAATTAAACTAAAATTTTGGAAGCCCTATTCCAAAAAATGATAGCTCATTTCATATGACACTTGTTCGTATGACAATTTTTTAATTAATCTGTTTAATTAAAAGGAAAAATAGTCACAACTATTTTGAAGATAAATCTCAACTTTGATTCATCTCATAATTATTAATGATTAAATTAAAATTTTAGAAGTCCTATTCCAAAAAAACATAATTGATTTGGCATTTTTTATTTATTAATTTAATTAAAAGAAAGAAAAAGAAATAACTACTCTATCGAGAAATCAAGAAAAAGAAATAACTACTTTATAGAGAAATCTCAATTTTTGATTTATAAATACTACTAATAATATTGTAACATATTTTATGGAAATTAAATTCTTGCCATTCATCTTATAATTATTCATATCTAAATTAAAATTTTAAAAACCATATTTCAAAATAAACACATTTATAAATATAATTAAATAACTATAATGCATTCATATTACTAACTATATATTTCATAACAATAAAAATGTATTCTACGGATAGTTATTTGGATGCATTCATATTACTAACTATATATTTGATAACAGTAAAAATGTATTCTACAGGATAGTTATTTATCTTCTAAAGGAAAAGATTACTTTTTTTTCCCTTTTTTTCTTAAATCCATGCTATTTCTTTTGCAGTTAAAGTAATAAACAGTTAGAAGTTGAAAACATATTAACCATGAAAAATATGAAAGCCATGTTTACAGAAAGGTAGCATCTTATTTGGACGACAAGGTAACATGATGAAAGATGACGACTCCAACGATGACTCAAGCATGGTTATGACGTGGTTCGTCCAATGATGATTAGCTACATACATGTAAGAAACATGGTGGGTAAAAAATAAAATTAAAAAAATATAGAAAAATAAATATAATTAAAATCTGTAGAATATTTTTCTTTGTATTTATTATTTTATTATTTTTTTAATTTCTTAGTATTTATTATTTACTCTTTTTCTTATTATTGTGATAGGATTATTGCTTTAAAAATTTGCATAGAGAAAATCATGTCTATTCAAACATATTGGATGGCTTAAGCCATACAACTCTTTATACTCATTGATCCCACCATAATACTCTAATATTCTCTACTTTCTTTTCATACTATCTCTTTTTAGTCTGAAGTTTTATCTGGTATAAGGAGCTAATCGTATCAAATAAATTATAGTTTTTTATTCATGGAGAAGTTGCATGATATTTTGCACATTAACCAAGTCACGACATTAATTCTTGGACAAATGGAATCTTTAGAGATACAATGTGGACTATAGATGGTGGCTCAAGATATGTTAGCATAAATGGTGAAAGGTTGTAGATCAATCACTCCCCTAAAAATTTTAGGGTTATGGTTTTGTTTTCGTGTTGCTTTAGTAATTGAGTCATTGGGGTCATGTTCAAAATGGACTAGAAATGAAGATGAAGTTGTCTTTACAATTATAAAAACAATCACTTGTAAGTATCATGACTTGCATAAGTTCATGTAGTGAGTGAAATTTTGGTCTTTGGTTTCTGGAGAACCATATTAATCAATACAATATCATTGTTTTCTCTTTTTAAGAAGCGAGGAAATGGATTATTACTTTCATGATAGTAACTCGGGAAAAACTAATTCGCTACATAACTTTAAAATAAGTTATATGGGTCTTCATGCTTGTTCAACCAATTGTTTTGCATAGTTGAAGCATTAAGCAAGGTAGATAGTGTTTAAATATTATTGGTGTAAATGGAAACAAAGCTCCAAAAAAACTAATGGATGAATAATTGTTTCTCAATAGAAAAATTAGGTTCCTTAAAATTGAAAAATTTAAATAGAAAAATAATTTAATATTTTTTTTACTATAATTATTGTCTTTATTTTTTGAGGATCTATGAAAATTGGATTGACAATACCTCAGATGTTGTGGTATCCATGCCCCACATGGAAATGCTAGATCCTTTATGTCAGTAAAATTAGAGGAATTTGTTCTTGGCTCTATCTATGACTCTCAAACCTTTGTCCTAGAAGATACAAGAGAAGGAATCTTTGTGTGACTTAATATTTCGAGGTGAAATTCAAACCCATTTTTGTTTAGTTGATGGATTTGCTTTCCTTTACAAATAGTTATGGTGTTTATAGTTGTGAAAGAATAGTTTTGAACTATCTTTTTCTTGTCACCATTTCTTGAGAGATAATAAAATACCTATAGAATAAAAATCCTTATATTTTATTATGATTAGGAAGATAGAAATTTAAATTTCAAAATGGAGTTGTACCATTAGTGTATTTTGGGTTCTCTTTGATTCATATACTTTTAATTTTGGTTACTCATTGACACACATTCACTTAAAAGTAAGTTTTCAATTTTCCATAGATAAATAAATAAAATAAAAAATAAGAAAAGTGTCATTAGTAAATAATATTTTCTTCAAAATGCATGTTATATTTTTGTAATGAGATTATTTACCTTTTCTACTAGATTAAACAAAGAATGTTTGCAATGTGCCAACTGAATTTGGTAACATAAATGACAAATGTTGTATAGAAACTTAATTTGGTAAATTAATTGGGTTTGATCATTTGAAAACATCTACTAGATTAAACAAAGAATGTTTGCAATGATGTATATCCAACTTAATTTGGTAACTTAGAAACTTAATTTGGTAAATTAATTGGGTTTGATCATTTGAAAATTTCTAATCCATTCACATGAATATTTTACTTTCTTAACTTTGCTAAATATTTTCATTCACTTAACAACACTTTGGCAATGTCGATCAATGAGACTATTTGAGCCTACACAAGTGAGTTAATAGTAGTAGAAGATAAAAAAAAAAATATTCAAAATCAATTTTATATTGAGCTGAAATTTAAATAAAGAAAAGTAAACTTGAACACTTAATTTACAATAAATAGTTGCACAAACTTTTACATTAAAAGACTTAAAAAATTCTCACATACTAAAATATTTATATTAATACAATAATCTAAAAATTTACATAAAAATTAATTTTTTAAATAAAAATAAAACAAAGAAAATATTATAAAACTTGTTTCCACCTATTTTATATTAAAATTAAATATATTTTAATAGTTTCATTAATGGTGTAATGCTAGACAAAGAATCTTATATACTAAAGAAAATCCATTTACCCTCGCACACTATAGCACATTATAGTATTTTAAGTTGAGGTAACAAAGGTGTAAATTCACCATTATTGCTATCCCAATAAATTTTATTTGATAATAAAAATTATTTATTAATGTTGAGTCATCTTCTTCCCCTAATTGAATAGTGTAACAAATATTTATAATCAAGTTTTACTTCTACAGATTTACCAAAAAAAAAAATGTGTTTTAAAATAGAGTAGATATAAGCAATCCTACACTCCATACAAGTAAATATTAAAATATTTTTTTATAATAATTAGGACTTTTGTGATTTAAACATGTAATTCTGGTTCAATACACTTGACTCAACCTATTCTATCGGACCAATTGATAAAAACTCAAAACAAACCACATTTTACAAACTATAATAGGTTAAAGAGAAGAGAAAAGTAGCTTATTCCAAGCATGTCTTGACCTATGAAAAAAAAAGGTTAATGGTAACCACATCCAATTCAAAAGGAAAGTAATGCATTTGGAAATATGGAGATATAGCATTTTTATAAACTTATACTTATTAAGAAATAAAATATTATAAACTATTTTGAAATTAATTTAATATAGAAAGTATATGGATATAGTAACCGGGTAAAAAATGAAAACATTAGAAATGTAAAATTCATTTTATAAAATGAATTAAATAGTACTATTTTTTTCAAAATTTTCATTATTATGTTATTAATTATCAAAATTATATATTATAATAATTATATATGAATTATATCACAATTTCAAGTTTAATCAATTTTTATTATTAGCATTATTTTCGACCTTTACTTTTATATGCTCCAACTGAAAAATATAGCTCCAATTTAACAATCATAGAATGGAATGTTATACTTAATTTAAGTTTTTAAATGTAACCAAAGAAGTTTGAAGATTGTGCTAAAAAATTTATGCCATAAAAGTCAATTGTTACGAACAAAAGAGCAGGCGATCATGATCGGAGGCTGGAGATGTTTAGTAGCACTCCAAAGGCTAAGGGGCATCATCGTTAGGTACTATTGCTTCATAGGTTATTCATTAATGCTCATATTGGGTTATTATTATCTTCCATCAGATTTTTGGATGGGAGTGTAGGAGTAGAGATATATGAGGAAGATGTGCGGTATTCATTTCAAATTTTGGAGAAAGGAGATTTAGGATATTTAGATTTTCCGGGGAATTTTTTAAATTTAGTAATAAGAGTAATAATAATAAGTTTTTAATTATAATAATTTATTTTATGAAACTTCGTCATTGTATAATTCAATGAAAATATTATAATTAATTTAATTATAAACGGGATATAAAATCCTATTCTTCTATACAAAGTTTATCGAGTGGAAATATTATAATTAATTTAATTATAAATGGGATATAAAATTCTATTCTTTTATACAAAGTTTATCGAGGTTAAAGTGGCTCTTAAAAATCATGAAAAAAATAATGTTTTAATGTTAAAAATATAAATAAAAGAAAGATAGAAAAATAGGTAATATAATAAATATCATTTTTATTTAAGAAATCAATATTGTTGTTCATTATCAAAATCATAGAGTCAACAAAGTTTTATTTCTTTTCATTTTTTATTTCCACAACTTGTTTGCCAAAAAATATAGGGTTAGGGGCTTCCAAGGAATTGATTTTCTCCATATTCTATTTCTATCTTCATAGGTTGTTGGAATAAAAACATAGGGATGGGGGTGTCTAGATATTCCCTTTCTAAGGGAGGGGAGGCATCTATACATACTACTTTTGGGTAAACTTATCCTCGATACTTGGAAACGTTTCCCATGCATTTATGTTCGACATTTGATGGTGAATGGGTGGATGTGTAAGTGTTGGCATTGATGTCAAACAAAGGTCAGCATAATGATTGGTTGTTTGAGAGGAATCCCATGGTTTTTGGAGTGCTTTGTAGAAAATCATCACAATAGCAAGATTACTGAAGAAGCCAGAAAATAATGATTACAATGATGGACCAGATGGAATTCCATGGTAGCTACAGGCTTCATGTAGAGAATACTCATAGTAGGAGGCTTACTGAAGAAGCCATAAAATGATCACCATGGTGGTTGAGAGTTCAGTTGTCCAAGAACAAAGTAGAAGAGTCAAGGAGCAGAGAGGTTTGCAGCCATCTCACAGGTAGAAAATGGATTCAAAGCCTACATCAGGCCCTATCCAATGCAAAGTTCTCTGGAAGAGTTTTCCAACGATATGTGGAAGTTCAAATATGGATTCCTGGATCAAAATATATGGTCTGTTGAAGTTTAGGGATTTGAAGCCTTAGGAAGGAAGGGATATCAGGCATATTAGATATCGCGATATCAGAGGTCAACACATTGGCATATTAGAGATAAAGATATCGGAGATCAACATATCAACATATCCGAATATTGAAACATCATAGGATCGAGACCTCGACACATCAGATACCAGAACATCGGAGAGTCGGAGCAGATGGAATATCAAAGGGCATATCAGAATATCGGAGGATGGGGACATCAGAGTATCGAAATTTCTTAACTGAGTATTTTAAGGAGTTACGGTGTCCAATAGTGTCGGTAATACTAAAAGTGTCGAGGAATGCCAAAGAAGATTAATAAAGGGTTTTGTTGCAAAACCAAGGTTTCAAGGGCCCTCTTCTCTCTCCTACGGTAGGACACATGGAAAAATTAGATTGGCTCTAATAAGCTACAGTGTCAACTGACATCAGCATGACATTGTAGCACAACAGGACACCTCGCAGGTTGATTCAACGATATTGGGTACTTTAATGTGCCAAATCTGAGTGACACGTGTCATCGTTATAAAGACGCCACATGGAGTAATGACATCATATCAGATGTTGGCATATCTAAGGATTAAGATCTCGTAACTTTGGAACAAAGGGTTTTTGGAAAAGTTCTAATGGAGGGGGCTTCTGATATTGTGTTGGCTCTTAGTCATGAAAAACCAAAGAACCAAGGGCACAAAGCAGCTAAAGGAAGATTGACCCCCAATAGGAACAAAATTCCTTAGCACCTAAAATATAAGCTGCAGGGCACAACTCTCGGTCCCATGGAGGAGGAATGCTCAAGGAGATTAGAGTTAGAGGAACTAAAGACATCGGGACTGAGAGGTATCGTAACATTTCACCTTTGTGAAGTTACAATGTGGCGTTTCTCCGATAAGGAAGTACATCGGGTTAAAGGATGTATGTGTCGGCAGTTGTGGAATTGAATACGAGATCAGAGGAGTTGGTAGTTGAAAGGGACTAAACCTGCAGAAGAGTCTATAACAAGAAATCGTGGACAATGCTTGTGGCAGAGACGAATTCAGGAGAATGAAGGAAGCAATCGACTGCTTCACGTGCACAAATGGTTGTGATAAATGAGAAAAGTGCAGTCACCTCTGTGAACTGTCAAGATCTTTGGAATGATAAATAAGCATGGGACTCTTGGAGGAGTGTGCAAGTCACCTAGGAATTAATTTCTCAGCATGGAGCTCTATGCAATCAAATGATAAAGGACTGCAAGATCTATCTTTGTTTCTGCACTATGACAAGAAACTACCAAAAGACACAAGAGTGGCAAGGGGAGTCATGCCTATGTATAGTGGGAAGCTAAAGTAAATACAACAGAGACTACTCAGTGCAGAGTGCCTCAATGGAACAAAACCATCACATGCAATGGAGAAGATGGGGGAGTCGAGCATATTTTGAGTGTGCTCTACTGTGAGAGAAGTGTATTAAGGCAGAGAGGTTGAAGCACCATGGAGGACTATGTGTAATATAGAAGTAAGAGAAGCAAGAGGGTTTAGCGGAGAATTGGAAGGATAGTGCTGAAGAGAAGTCAGTGGAGTGCCCTTGAAAGAGGAGGCACAATGCAGAGGAAGTGTTGTTGTGAGTAGCACGAAGAGACCTGTTGCAAGTGAGCACAAAAGGTAGAGTGCAAAACTCGAATCTGCAAATCACCATTGTTTGGTATTTTACTTGTATTATTATATGCCTTTGTTTTCAATTTGAAAATTTTATGAAATAGTAGAGCAGTGGCAAGAGCAGGTTGGTGCTTGCATACAGAAGAGGTTGGTGCCTCTTGGAAAGTTTGTGCTTGCTAACCAAAGCGGGTCAGTGCCTCCTGTGAGTGGGTGCTCACAAACAAATAGATGTAATTAAGTGGGTGTTTAATCTACATCACAAATAAAGAACAAAATTGGTGGTTTTTCCCTTTGGGTTTCCACGTGGAAAACACTGTCTCAAATGTGTACTGCTCATGTGATTGTTGTCTCAACATGCATGTTTGAAATATTGTTTCCTCGCTACTTTTCTGAATCAATTATCTTACAAGTAAAATAATTTAAGAAGGGAATGTAAGCATAATAGGAAAAAGATAAGAGTTTCTTAATTATTGATTCACCCCCCCCCAACAATTCCTTATTTCAACAATTGGTATCGGAGCCAAGGTTCCTTCAGCAATAGTCTAATCACTGGAAGGTAGATCTATAAGGAATTATGTCTAGGAAAGAGAGTCAAGAGGCTTACTCAAGTAGAATACCAATCTTTGATGGGACAAACTATGCCTTTTGGAAAGTAAGAATGGAAGAATATCTTATGTCCCTGGGAGTAGATGTTTGGACTTTAGTACTAGTAGACTACAATGTCCCTCATATTCCACCCATTGATGCAGATGGTAAAAAATTATATGGGAAGAATTCTAAAGCCAAAAATTACATTCTCTTTGGCCTTAGTCAATCAAACATTTTAAACGTTATGCACTGTAAGTCTATTAAGGAAGTGTGGGTAAAGTTTAATCAAAGTCATGAAGGAGATGACAAAGTCAAGGAGGAAATACTTCAGACATCCAGAATGAGGTTTGAAAGATTGAAAATGAATGAGAATGAGATCATAGAACAATACTTCCTTAGAGTTTATGAAGTGACTAATATGTTCAGAGGACTTGGTGAAGAGGTCAAGGAAGAGATAATTGTTCAGAAAATATTAAGATCTCTATCCATGAGGTTTAATGCCAAAGTCTCAACTATTGAAGAGATGGTTAATTTAAAGGATCTTAAGATGGACCAGCTGTATGGTACTCTCATAGCCTATAAGATGAGAGTAGGAGTGGGAAATTTTGAACCAAGGAAGTGACATTCAAAGTATACAAAAATGGCAAGGACCATAAAGATCATCAAGACTTCTCTAGCTATGAATCTGATCACGAGCTGGCTCAACTAGCCAGAAAACTTAAGCGTGACATAGGAAAATATAAAGGGAAGCTACCCTTTAATTGTTTTGACTGTGGAAGAGTCAGACATTTCTCATCCAAATTCCCTTATAAAGAAAAGGCTAAAAGGGAAGAGGATCTGAAATTAGAAAACCAATCTCAGACACATCAGAAGAAAAATATCTATAAGAAAAAGGGGTTCTACTCCAAAGAAGATAGCCCAGCACCAGATTTAGGCTCTGAAAAATCATAGGAGAATGAGTCAGATATGTATCTTCTTATGGCCTTCAAAAAAGATTCCAAGAAGGTCTCGTACGCAAACTGAAGAAGGCCCTATATGGATTAAAACATGCTCGCAGAGCTTGGTACGAAAGGTTGTATAAGTACCTTCAGTAACAAGGGTTTATGAAAGGTGCAGTTGATAGTAAACTTTATTTAAATTTTGATGGTGATCATCTACTGATGGTAGTGGTGTATGTGGATGAAATAATATTTGGCAGTGATGTGGAACAATTGGGGCATCAATTTGCAAAATGTATGCAATTTGAATTTGAAATGTCAATGACCGGAGAACTATCCTTCTTCCTATGTCTCCAAATTACTCTGTCTCCACAAGGAGTGTTTATATCCTAATATAAATATCTCAAGGAAACTTTGAATAAATTTGGACTAGAAGATTGCAAACTAGTCAACACGCCCATGACTATAGGCTACAAATTGTGCAAAGAAGATGAAACACCACCGGTAAGTCAGACCGAATACAGTTCAATGATAGGAATCTTATTATATCCGATATATTCAAGGCTAGACATCATGGAAGCAATGGGGATTGTGGCCAGATTTCAGGCCTTTCCACGAGAAAATCATGTTTTTGTTGTCAAGAGGATTTTCAAATGTCTTCAAGGTAGAGAAGAATATGGACTGTGGTATGCTAAGAGCGAAGATTTCAAATTGAAGGCCTACACAGATGCATATTGAGCTGGAAGCCTTGATGACAGGAAGAGTACTATTGGTGCAATCTTTTTCATGGTAAAATGCTTGGTGTTGCGGGTTAGCAAGAAACATGCCTCCATTTCTTTGTCGATTGACGAAACTGAGTACATTGTTGTTGCTACCTGCTGTATGGAGATTCTATGGATGAAGAACACCTTGAAATATATATAGGTAGAGCTAAATGATTTCATTCCAATAATGTGTGACAACATAAGTGCCATTATCATCTCTAAAAATCCAGTTATGCACTCAAAAACTAATAATATTCCTATCAAGTTCCATTTCTTTAGGCAACAGGTTATAACCAACACTGCTAGACTTGAATATGTATCCACTAAAGAGAAAATGGAAGATATATTTACCAAGCCATTGGAAAGAGAACCATTTGAATATCTCAGGAAACCAAAAGGAGTTGTGGTTCCTCCCTCCAAATGACTTCATTTTGGTAGGTGGTGGCACCTACTCAGCATGTGGAATTCATGGGAGAGTAGGTTACAATGGTTTAGGGGGGAGTGCTCGAGAAGTATTCTTTGCCACAAATGTGAAAGGGGGAGAACATTAGCATCGGAGTAGATCATGCCTAGCCTAAGGGGGAGATTATGGTGTTGTCATAAATGTCAAAGGGGGAGATTTTTGGACATTTTATGGTGTATGGGTGGCTGTGTAAGTGTTGGAATTTATGTCAAACAAGGGCCAGTATAATGATTGGGTGTTTTGGAGGAATCCCATGGTTGTCAGAGTGCTTTGTATAAAATCATCACAATAGAAAGCTTACTGAAGAAGCCATCAAATGATGATTATAGTGATGGAGTAGATGGAATTCCATGGTAGTTGTAGGCTTCATGTAGAGAATCATAATAGTAGTAGGCTTACTGAAGAAGCCATAAAATGATCACCATGGTGGTTGAGAGTTCAAATATCCAAGCACAAAGTAGAAGAGTCAAGGAGCAAAGAGGTTTGGAGCCATCTTACAGGTAGAAAATGGATTCAAAGCCTACATTGGGCACTATCCAATGCAAATTTCTCTGGAAGAGTTTTCCAACGATATGCAGAAGTTCAAATATGGATTCCTAGATCAAAAGATATAGTCTGTTGAAGTTCACGGATTTGAAGCCTTAGGAAGGAAGGGATATTGGGCATATAAGATATCGAGATATCGGAGGTCAGCACATAGGCATATCATAGAACACGATATCAAAGATCAGCATATAGGGCATATTGGAATATTGGAACATCGGAGGATCGAGAGATCGGCACATCAGATACCTGAACATTGGAGAGTCAAAGAAGATGGCATATTAGAGGTCATATCGGAATATTAGAACATTAGAGGATCGGGACATCGGAGTATCAGAATTTATTAATTGAGTACTCTAAGGAGTTACGATGTCCAACAGTGTCAGTAATACTAAAAGTTTCAAGGAATGTCGAAAAATATTAACAAAGGGTTTTGTTGCAAAACCAAGGTTTGAAGGGCCCTCTTCTCTCTCCTTCGGTAGGACACATGGCAGCATGAGATTGGCTCTGATAAGCTACAGTGTCATTTGATGTCAGCATGACGTTGTAGTATGACAGGACACGTGGCAAGTTGATTCAACGATATTGGGTGCCCTAATGTGCCAGATCTAGGTGACATGCATCATCGCTATAAAGATGCCACGTGGAGTAATGACATCATATCGGAGGTTGGCATATCGGAGGATTAAGGCCTCATAACTTTGGAACAAAGGGTTTTTGGAAAAGTTGCGATGGAGGGGGCTTCTGATATTTTGTTGGGTATTAATCAAGAGAAAAAAGAACCAAGTCAGAGAGCAGTTAAAGGAAGATTGGCCCCCGACAGGATCAAAACGGATTAGCACCTAAAAACTAAGCTGCAAGTCACAACTCTCGGTCCCATGGAGGAGAAATGCTTAAGGATCTCAGTGTCAAAGGAACTAAAGACACCAAGATTGAGAAGTATTGTAACATTGCACCTCTCTGAAGTTACGATGTGGTGTTTTTCTAATAAGGAAGTACATGGATTGGAAACTATGGAATTGAATGCAAGATCAAAGGAGTTTGTAGTTGAAAGGGGCTAAACCTATAGAAGAATTTGTAACAAGAAATCGAGGGCAACCTTTGTGGCAGAGTTGAATTCAGGAGAACGAAGGAAGAAATCGACTGCTTCACATGCACAAATGGTTGTGATAAATGATAAAAGAGAGGTCATCTCTGTGAACTATCAATATTTGTGGAAGAATAAATAAGCATGGGACTCTCGGAGGAGTGTTTAGGTCACTTGGGAATTAATTCCTTAGCAACAATCTCTATGCAGTCAGATGATAAAGGACTGCAAGGTCTATCTATGTTTCTACACTATGACAAGAAACTACCAGAAGACGCAAGAGTGGCAAGGGGAGCCATGCCTAAGTACAGTGGGAAACTAAAGTATAGACAACAGAGACCACCTAGCGTAGAGTGCCTCAGTGGAACAAAACCATCGCCTATAATGGAGAAGATGGGGGAGTCGAGCATATTGTGAGTGTGTTGTGCTATGAGAGAAGTGTATCGAGACAGAGAGGTTGAAGCACCAGGGAGGACTATGTGTAATATAAAAGAAAGATCAACAAGAGGGTTGTGTGGAGAATTGCAAGGGTAGTGTTGAAGAGAAGTTAGTTGAGATCTGTTGACAAAGGAGGTAGAGCATAGAGGAAGTGTTGTTGTGAGTATAAAGGAGAGACCTACTGCAAGTGAGCACAAAAGGAGGAGTGCATAAGTCGAATTTGCAAATCTCCATTGTTTAGTATTTTACTTGTATTATTGTATGCCATTGTTTTCAGTTTGAAAATTTTATGAAATAGTAGAGTAGTTGCAAGAGTAGGTTGGTGCCTCCTGTAAGTGGGCGCTCACAAACAAACAAATATAATTAAGTGGGTGCTTAATCTACATCATAAATAAACAACAAAATTGGTGTTTTCTTCCCTATGGGTTTCCATGTGAAAAACATTGTGTCAAATGTGTGTTGCTCAGGTGATTGTTGTTTGAACATGTGTGTTTGAAATATTGTTGGCTCACTTCTTTTGTGAATGAATTCTCTCACAAGTAAAAAAATGTAAGAATAATAAGAAAACTATAAGAGTTTCTTAATTACTAATTCACCCCCCCTCCCCCTTTGCAATTCCATATTTCAACAATTTCTTCAATTTTCCTGAAAACAAGACATGGAGAAATATTTCCGAAACATCCTTAAGCCTAAGAAACCATCCTGAGGAATGTATAGAAAACTAATTATTTATATACATTGGAACAAAAATTGTTTATGTTTATGTTTATATTTTATTTTTAAACAAAATCTAATACATTTATATTACTTACAATTTTTAGTGTAAATAAAACAAAATTGTTGTGTAAGAATGATGTCAAAGAAGAGATTTCATCTTACTCATTTATAATGTTAAGCTATTTGAAATAAACATGTGTTTCATGTAGTATATTCCTTGCCAAAAAATTCTAAATATAAAAAAATTTAAATGTACGTTAATGATTTGAGGAAATTTATGTATTTATTGTTCAATAAAATGATTGAATATATATATATATCTATATATATATATATATATATATATATATATATATATATATATATATATATATATATATATATATTAAAAAATATCTATTCTATTTTAAAATTTAAGAGACTAAGTTGCATAAACATGTTTTTCAACACATTTTTATGAATGTGTAATGTCTCCTTCCTAAACAGTGGCGCTGGTGGACCTCTAGCCTATGAGTTGGTTCTTATGGACTATTTTGGTAGGGTTAGGGAACCTCAAAGGCAATTAGCAAAGTATTTTTGCAATGTTTGATGGTCAGTGGAGACCTCATTGGAATTATGAGAATGAAACTTGTTTCGAAAATGATTTTAAGATATTTTTCTAATACTTACTATTTTTAGTAAGTTTGTTTCAACCACCGAGTATGTTAGCTAACAGAGTTATTGTTTTTAGTATTGTTGATGGGTTCAGTATTGATGACTATCTCACCATTTTATATAGTTAAGTGGTTTTAAATGAAATAACTATAAGCTATTAATTAATAGAGTAGAATAAAGGATTTGACATTATTGTTATTTTAATATTTTTAACCAATGGACTATAAGGGCTAGTTATAAAATGAAATATGTTTTATTTAGAAAAAATGTAGCCTTTAATTGGGAAACTAAAAGTGATTTTATTTAGTCCTAAATGTATTAGGAGAGTTATAAAATAAAATTTATGGAGTTCACTTCATATTTTGGTTTATATTTTGATATTGTCATTTTCTAGAGGTGATTATTTACTCTTTGTTTGTGAGGATGAAACCCCCTATAGGTGACATTTTCCATGTTATTGTGAGTTATAATCCCGACAATATCTCAGTGATTTCACACAAATATCACAATTGAGCTTCATTGTTGGTTTGATATCTATAGTTTAGAGAAATTTTTGTGGTATTTGTGATAGAAACAAATATTTTATAGCTTGTTATTGTGATTTTGGAGATTTCAATTCAAAATAAGACATGCATTTCTAGATTTAATGTGTATGATTGTATTTTGTTTTTAAAGCATTTAGATTATTTGGGTATTGTTCATTTTGATCATACATTGTAATCCCAATGATAAAAATAAATCTTAGTTATATTAGTTTGTGGGTTTTCATAACTATTGTTATTTTGTGAGTTATTTTACTGTTGTTAATACTATGATTGTCAAACAAATATTTTGCATATCTCACTCCTCTATAAACACATTAAAATAGAAAACAAGGGTGTATGTTAAAATGATAACATCATATTAGTGTATATTATCATCCTGACGGGTTCAATATGATAGTACAGTGATATCTTAAGATTTGATGAAAAACCTCATACACACCATTATAATACTTGTAGAAATAGGTCTACTACAAATTTGGCTACTAAAAATTAAAGGGAGGTTGAGGGAAAAGATACAGGTAATATGGGTGATAAAGACCCTAGAAATTAGAACCTAGATGTAACAACACCCCTTACCCAATGCCTAGATTAGGAGGTGGTCACTATGCAAATGCAATCTCCAAGTTACCATTATGAAAATGGGACCTAAAAATTTTGAATTTTTCTAACCTTCTCTAAACTTAGAACAACCATCACCTTTACGTTTGCCTCGTCGAGACGAATTCGATGACATAAATTTTTTCCTCAATCTCACCTCTAGATTGTGAGATATTGCCTCTCAAAGAATATGCCCTACCACATCATCTAGCTGCCACATGGCAGTCTCCCACTGGCTTGCATGGAATTTGGGCTCTTGTACAAGCCAGGGTCGGCCTTCTCTACAACATACTGAATCTTTTGTCTAGGCACAACTCCTGACTCTTGACCTAGTCGGCGTTAGTTCCACAACTTATCCACTCGATGCATTTTCTTATTACACTGTCCTACACTACCAAGGTCTCTGTAGTGGGCTAACCTATCATGTGGGACCACCTTCGCACCAATGGGATATCTTTTTCAGTGTGGGCCCTACCATGCACTCACCTTACATCATCATGCACATAATTTCCCAGCGATTTCCTAAGAGTGCACCCCGTTAACAACCATATCATCACTATTGGGCTTACATGTGAAGTGGCTTGAATGATCTTCATTCCCCACTGGTCTGGTGCTCTGCCACTGGGCTGACACCGCAACATGCCACATCGCCCCGACTCCATTCATCTTGGTTTTCCAACGCTTGCCCCTCCATTACTACTCCAGGCTATAACTTGCGGGTTGACTTGTTTGTGGGTCTTCCCTTCAATAAAAATACAACCAAGCTTGCGTGCCTTCCAATGACAACTAACTTGCGTTATCCCATTGGGTCCTTCTCGGTGCATTCATTTTCTTTACCTAGAATTCCTTCATGGTGACGTCATCCCCAACTTACATTCCCAATGCTTCCTTTTTCACATCTTCCTTTTCTTCTAGGATGAAGTCTCTAGGTCACATGGTTAGTGGGCAACCCTTCAGACTAATGGTGTGACTATCAGACACACGTCATCCCATTGGATGTATCTCAACGTTTTACTTCGCCATACTCATAATAACTTTGGGTTCACTAAAGTGAGCTGACATGTTAGGGTGTCCACCTCTTATCAATCGCAGGATCATTGGCCAGCATGTTATTCATCTCATCCCCGCTTACCGAAACCCCCAATCCTTTTATAATGAAAGCTATTTTTTCTGGTCTAGAGACTCTAGGGTCACTATCTCATGGGGACTAGCCACAACCAATGGCATTGGGCTTGCATGTTAGCCATCTTATCAAGGCTGGCATCATCCTGGTCAGTCCTTCTGTTGAGCCATGAGAACACTTAGGGTACTAATTCCAGGTCTTGTCAGTGTCTTTCATATAATCATAGTAGGGGGAATATGGGCGTGCCAATAGTAGCCTTCCACAACTAAGGTTCTGCCTGGTGAAGGGAAAAGGGTTTCCTAAATTATCTTATAATTTAGGGCTTCTCCCTGCTTATGCTGCATCAGGGTGTACACTCGAACTCTTTCATGGACTGACTAGGGGAACCTTGCTAGGTCTTATGTGATGTGCCTAATTTAGATTTCTCTAAGTATCAAGAGAGCTTGTTGCAACTCCTCTTCAATCACTTCTTGCTAGTCATTTCGACCATGAATCTACCACAGAGGTTCTGTAGACATCACGAACAAGATCAATTCTCAGTGCTGACAATGGAAAATTTGGCTTGTTAATGAACCTTACAGTGCTACCCCTCCTAAGCTTAAGAGGAATCCACTTGTTGATGGTGTTGGAGCCGCTAACATGTCAGGGGATCTCCCTGGTAAGAAGTCCCAATCAAACCTCAGACCGTTCGGTGTGGGAGTCCTAGCAGTAGGTCGTATGGTAATGCCTTGACCGTGATTTCGCACAGAGGCAAGTAAGATAACTCCATTGGTATCAAGGGCATGACAGCTATAGCAAGACAAGGAAGGTGCATGAACGGTTCTAACACTCAGAGAGTGGGGTGAATGAGCCCATTAGAAATCTGTGATAGCACGCAGCTTGGAAGGGAACACACGAGCATAGATGCATCAAAAACTGAAACTCAAGTTAGCTAACAATCCAAAGTGATGGTTAAACCAATCGACACATTTCATTATGATTCATAGATACTTATACAAAATATTCCATACATGCATGTGTAAGAAAACAGATACATATACCATTTAGAGTAAACAAGATAGCTGGAATACAATATGAAAAATGCATGAAACATGTTGGCTCTGTTATATTAAGAAGCGTAAGTTCTAGTCATACAATACATCCATGTCCAACCACTAGTTCCAACAGCGGAACATTACAGCCACAACCGCCTGCTCCTCCAAAGGGATGTACTAGCTCTGCGTAGTGGAGAAGCCAAGGCTCGTTACAATATTGTCCAAGCTCTCTCTAAGATAGTCTTATCAGAAGCTTGGCTGACCAAAAGCCTTTACAATGGGTTATGAGGTTCTATTTATAGCAAAGGGTGGGGTGACCCTTGACATTCCCCTCTGTGATAGTTCATCTACTCTCATGACTCTTCATCTACTCTATGACTGTTACATCCAACTATCGACACTTGAACTTTCACTTGATAAGACATTACATTACAATGCACATGTGCTCATGTGAGACAAAATGGGTTGAGAATGCCATGCAAGACATCACTAACACTCAGTCCATTGTGGTGAGACCAACTCTTTGATATGCTTGTGATGGTGAAGGTGATGAGCTTATGCCAAGATTGGTCGTCTGTGATGGTGTGCATGCACTCCATGGTGACATTTTGCTGAAGCGAACTCTTACCTCCGTTGCATCAGGGTGCATTGGTATGGATCCTCCATCGAACTCGTCTACTAACATGCGCATGGTCTTCTTGGGTGTAGCCGAATCGGCAACACACTGATGCGTAGTGTCGCTACTGCTCTCCAAGCATGTGCTAGTGACCGTGCACATCAACTTGTTGGAGTACATGTTCAACTCCAGACATAATTTCTTCTTGTCTTCACCTCGGTGATTGTGTCGAATGGGTGGGATCACATGCATGCGCACAATGACATGCATGCTGCTACATTCCCTTGCATGTGATCAACAACACTTCTCACCTTGTCTGCTCCGTGCCAGCTGCTGGGATGGATCTATAACTTGTACGAGCACAGTTTCATCCGTGAGTGCATGTTTCACCCCCTGCTATACCTGTTCATGCTGCAACTCATTATCTTGTCTATGCAACTCCTGTTCTTCCTTGAGTTGCTGCTTCAGCACATGCAACTCCTTCTCTATTCCATTCTCTACCTTCACGCGATCTTCATGTCGCGCCGTCACCTCATAGCCTAAGTCTCCAAAGTTGTTTTCATCACAAGTGGATCTGCTTGAGCTTGCAACTTTGTTCCACCTCTGTGTTGTCAACAACCTTCCTCTTGCGTTTGTTTCATCCGGTATGCTGCCTTCAACTACTGTTGATGGTGTTTCTTGTTGTGATGTTGCTATCATCATATCTTGATGTCCTTGTCTATGAACAACTTGATGTCTTCGTGGGTAGGCAAGTTCATAGACACTTGATCGACTGCATCCCCAAGTGTGCTCTGAATGGTGTCTTTGGCTCTGCTCTCCTAGAAACAATTGTACCTATGCTATTGGGAGGCAGATGAACATCTGCGATACCAGGAGACATGGAAACAATCATGGTAAGCAATATGTCAATTGAAAACCAAAAAGAGCTTGAGAACTGACTTGCAACATACCTGTGTGATTGATCATGAAGGTTGCAGAATTTACGTCGGGAGGTCGGGAGACTGACTGCCAAAACTGTGCAAGGCACAGTCCAGGCTATCAGGAGGCTAACTGACTATTGGAACTACATAGTGCACAATCCAGCCTAGCCTGCTGAGGACTGACACTGAGCAATGCACAATTTCAGTCAGTAGTGACATGCAACCAACAAATTGCGTTGTGCAGTTTCTGGGGCCAGCAGGACACTACCTCCAAGAATTGCAATTTCTGGAGGGAAGGCAGAGCCTTCGCTTCTAGAAATGCGCTATGCTAGCCAGGCAAGGTATGGTTTGGGCCAAGGCAACCCAGTCCGACTAATGGGCGACTAAAAATATGAGAAATGTGAATGCATGATGAGATGAGTGCAAACAAGAGTGAATGATCATTCATGAAAAAAACAAGTTTAGGATTCCAAAAACGGGGAAAGTAAGCATGTGTGTGAAGTGAGTCGCTGCAAGGATGGTTGTCCGTGCAAAACAATGTCATGCATGCGACAACAATGAGATGTTAACGAAAACTTAAACGTTGCTAGTACAAGCTAGTATGCATGTAAATGACAGCAGGCGCTCACTGAAATCGAGCAGACAACCCTCACACAAAGAAAAACACAAAAAACAAGAGAAATGCAACGCAAGTCATGAACAATGAGCTTAGCCCAAGACAACTGAGTTGAATGTGCAGATGACTCCTAGATGCAATGTGGGATGTTAGAGCTGCAATGTCGATGTGAGGAATGAGCTCTGCAACATACAGTTGATGAGTTTTGATAAGATCGAGGTTATAACACGTATGCCACAAATCTAGGAAAACTGACACTTGGCGGGAGGTTTCTGAGATGATCCTTGCATGTAACCTCCAGCTGCTAAAAATATATTCCTGAATCAAGGGATGCCTTTGCATGTTGCCTTGGGACGAGTAGCCCATGCATGCAAATCATATTTTCTTAGTCCCGGAGGGAATCAATCAAATAAACTGCACATGCAAGAGCCTGCCCAAATGCTGGGAGAAAATACGCATTTCTGGGGCTGTCTGCCCAGGATATTTGCGCAATTTCTGGTCAGAGAAATTGACTACTACCTAGGATTACGCAATTCCTCCGCTGAGCATCCCTGTTGGGAAGAATTGTGCAATTTTCTCAATGAAGCTTGACTGGCAGATTTGCGCAATTCTGGAGCCCAACAGGCTCCCAGACAGAATTACGCAATTTCTGGAGGGAAGGCTGGTTTCCCTCTAGAATTGCACAATTTCTTGAGGGAGATGCTCAGCCTACAGCTGGACCAAGTCCAGAAGAACAACCTTTGAGGGGAATGGAACAAGCTCTGATGGACAGGTTATCATTCTGCAAGAAAATCATTGAAGCTTGTGTACTTGATGAAGCAAGACATGCTGTTGTGAAAGGTTGGTAGGGAGGCTCCAAAACAAAGCTAAGGAAAAATTTTGGAGGGTGGTTGTAGCCGCTACAACACTTGGCGACACACTAGTAGAAATTCAGTTCTCTGAATGGACCTTGTTCGTGAAAAACAAGTCTAACACCTCAGGAAGTATTGTTCAGTTCTTAGTCTGTCTTTGTTTCACACTAGTCTAATTGTAAGATGTAGCATCTACCAAGCTCTTGGTCAAACGACACACATTCCAAGCCGAGGAAACACAGTTGTTCGATTAGGGTTAAGGGGTATATTGGTGCACAATTAGTATAGTCGTCAGAGTCTTAGTTTCATCTCTGGTGTTGCTCCACTGCCAGCAGGCCTGGATAGTACCCCGACGGAGTCACATAGGAACACAAGCATGGCTCCACTTCTAGTGAGCCTGGTCAGTACCCCAGCAGAGTTACTTGCATCACCTCTCTGCGCAAGAAGCCTTTATCTTCTTTCACCTTATTCATTTTTCAATTTTTTTGAAATTTTCACTTTTCATTTTCACAACTGTGCATAACACTTATTCATTTGAGAGGCGGAAGAGGGATCCCAAATTATTAAGAGAAGAAGAGGTTGTTCCAGTAGTGAAGTAGTTTATTGTACCTCTGACATGCCTGTTAAGGTTTTCCCCCTCACCTTACTCTACTTAACTGAGCTGACAAGGGTTAACCCAAAAAAAACTGACTAGAGTAGGTGACACTAGTTAGTGCACAAGTGTTGTGTTTTCACCAAGGTTCACTTCGAACAATACATATTTTCCATCGACGTATCATGGAATAAAAGTAACAAGTTCTTCATACAGAGGCAGGATGACAGATAACCAAGTAGTGATAGTTGTACAAGGCCTCTTGTACTTTACCCAGCTTGTTTCAAGAGTCATACATGGTTTCATGTGAAACTAACCTACGAACAAAACAAGCAAACAAACAAAAAAGCAAAGCAGAAGCATAAGCAAAAGCGAAATCAAAGTGAGTAAGAAAACAAGCAAGCAAACAAACAAACAAACAAAACAAGTAAGCAAACAAGCATGCAAGCAAACCAACTGAAAGCAAACACTACTCCTACTCCTAAGCTAATGGTGCATGGGCCTGATCACGTGAAGTGATATTTCCAATGCAACCACCGACACATTGGTTGACCCATGTTGGTGAAGGCTTGGTCCGCGAGCAACTCGGTTGTGCAGACCAGCAAGCAAGAAAGATATAACAATGAAGACAAACACACTTCATGTTTAAAAGTGCCCACAGGACATAAGTGAGTGCAAGTACATGACAAGCAGTTCGTGGACTTATCATGGTGTTGTGTGACACTGCGTGCAGCTGTGAAGCATATGCACATTCTTGACTGTGACATGCAAGCAAATGAAAGAAACAAAGACAACTTGCATCGTGCACGCGTGCTTGCAATGTAAGATTCCTCCAATGCATGAGCGATGGGATCATGCAGTTCGAGTGGAGGAAGCATGATCTATGTGTGAGATTGATCTTCAATGCATACAGATGAGTGATGAGGAGCCTTGGGTGATTGAACGATTTCATGATCAGAAGTGAAACTAACCCTAAGAGAGTGAGGGTCTGACATAACAATCAGCTCAGGCTGAAGTGCCTCGACAGTCTTGGGTGTTTCAACTTCATCGTTAGATAGATCGTCATAAACCGGTGGCTTCGAAAAATTGACTGCGATAGAATCATGATCATGATTGAATATGGAAGTAAATGGATCATGACAACAACGATCAGAAAAATCAATGTTTTCATCGGCATCCTCATGATCTGATGAATCACATAGAGGGGTAGATGAGAAGACAACAAATTCATCCTCTGTGTTTCTAGAAAAGGCAAATGAAAAATAAAGTTGATTTTCAATAAATAACTTATCCTCTCCATTGTTAGATGATGGATTGACATCTGGTGTGTCTTGCAAGTGATCAATAATGGGTACATCCATAGATGAAGATACACATGCGAAATCATGGATGGAAGGTTCACCAAATATTTTAGGTAAGAGTGAAGGAGGCTCGGATGGAAGGGAGTCATCCTTCGCTGAGTGTTGATGCTCAAGCTCCCGGTCATACTCTTCATGAATGATAGCGCATGTAGGTTGTGCAACACCAACTCTATTGATTGCTTGAGCCTCATTCACAGCAAGTGTAGAGTCTGGAATGGAAGAACACGAGACAATATCATCTGGAGGATTAATCAAGTACGAAGACAGAGGTTGTGGAACAAAATGCATATGACAACTCGATGGACTTACAACCAAATCTACCCGAAAATTAATCGAAGTGATGTTGGGAGGATGTGACAACTGAACAAATGTGTGAGCATGATCTCCCACATCATTCTCCAGTGGTGGAGCTGTCTGATGAGCGGACGACGAACAATCCCTTGTGACAATGACCACATCCATCAGCGATTGCGTAGCTCCATCACTGAAGAATACTGAGTGAGGTTTGGTTTTGAACTTCCTCTTGGGATGAGAATATTTCTTAACGCAATACTCGAATCGGTCCCAAAGATAGAAAAATTTCATCTGGCTCTTCGGAGCTTGAAACTGCAAATCATGAAAGCGCTGCCAAAAATCCATAGGCGATTCATGTGGAACCTTCCATTGTTGTAACAATTTTTGGTCAAGATGGTCTGGATCAAAATGATAGAAAGTTTCTTCAATGAGATCACAAAAATGCTCAACTGAGTGCACGCTATCAACCAACAGGGTGCACAACCATCGATGAGGAGATTAGCGAAGTGTGTATGCAAGTAGCAAACTGGCATGTTCATCAGAACATCCATCTTCCTCATGAATCATGGAAAGAAAGTCATGTAAGAACTCAGACTAGGCCACTTCGCCTTCACCATCATACGTGTATGTGGACAAGTGATCGAAAAAATCCCTCGTGATGGTAACAGATTGGAATTCGAAAAACATCGCAGAGGGAGAAGAGTGCAAGAATCCATGATAGATATGCAAAGGTTCAAAATAGGATGAGAGGACATAACTTGTCATTTGGCCCTCCTTCTAGCGCCAAAAATTTTGATGGTGCTAGACCCGCCAACATGTCAGGGGATCTCCATGGTAAGAAGTCCCAATTACACCTCAGACCGTTTGGTGTAGGAGTCGCAACAGTGGATCATATGGTAATTCATTGATCGTGATTTCACACAAAGGCAAGTAAGATAACTTTGTTGGTAGCAAGGGTGTGACAGTGATGACAAGACAAGGAAGGTGCATGAACGGTTTTAACACATGGAGAGTGGGGTGAGTGCGCCCTTGGAAACCTGTGATAGCACGCAGCTTGGAAGGGAACACATGAGTGTAGATGCATCACAAACTGGAAAGAAATTTAGCTAACAATCCAAAGTGATGGTTAAACCAATCAACACATTTCAGTAAGATTCATACATACTTATACAGAATAGTCCATACATGCATGCGTAAGTAAACAGATACATATACCATTTAGAGTAAACAAGATAGCTGAAATACAATATGACATATGCATGAAACATGTTGGGTCTGTTATATTAAGAAGTGTAAGTTCCAGTCATACAATACATCCATGTCCAACCACTAGTTCCTATAGTGGAACACTACATCCACAACCGCCTGCTCCTCCAAAGAGATGTAATAGCTCTATGCAGTGGAGAAGCCAAGGCTCGTTACAATACTATCCAAGCTCTCTCTAAGATAGTATTATCAGAAGTTTGGTTGACCAAAAGCCTTTACAATGAGTTATAAGGTTCTATTTATAGCAAAGGGCAGGGTGACCCTTGACATTCCCCTTTGTGACAGTTTATCTACCCTCATGACTCTTCATCTACTCTATGACTGTTACATCCAAGTATCGACACTTGAACTTCCACATGACAAGACGTTACATTACAATGCACATGTGCCCATGTGAGACAAAATGGCTTGAGCAAGCCATGAAAGACATCAATGAAAATTGGTCCATTGTGGTGAGACCAAATCTTTAACATGCTTGTGATGGTGATGGTGATGAGCTGATGTCAAGCTTGGTCATCCATGATGGTGTGCATGCACTCCATGGTGACATCTTGCTTAAGTGAACTCTTACCTCCATTGCATCCGGGTGCGTTGGTATGGCTCCTCCATCCAACTTGTCTGTTAACATGCACATGGTCTTCTTAGGTGCGACAGAACTGGCAACACATTGATGCATAGTGTTCGTGCTACTCTCCAAGCATGTGCTAGTGGCCATGCACATCAACTTGTCGAAGTACATGTTCAACTCCAGTCAGACTTGCTTCTTGCCTTCGCCTCAATGAGTGTGCTGAATGGGTAGGATCGCATGCGTGCACACAATGAGATGCATGTTGCTGCATTCCCTTGCATGCAATCAACAACGCTGCTCACCTTGTCTACTCCGTGCCAGCTGCTGGGATGGATCTATAACTTGTACGACATAGTTTCATCCATGAGTGCATGTTGCACCCCCTACTGTACCTATTTTTGTTGTAACTCATTCTCTTGTCTATGAATCTCCTGTTCTTCCTTGAGTTGTTGCTTCAGGACATGCAACTCCTTCTCTATTCCATTCTCTACCTTCACGTGATCTTCATGTCACGCCATCACCTCATAGCCTGAGTCTCCAAAGTTGCTTTCATCCCAAGTGGATCTGCTTGATCTTGCAACTTTGTTCCACCTCTGTGTTGTCAACAAACTTCCTCTTGCATTCGTTACATCTGGTATGCTACCTTCAGCTGCTACTGATGGTGTTTCTTGATGTGATTTTTTTGTCGTCATATCTTGATGTCCTTGTCTATGAACAAGTTGATGTCTTCATGGGTAGGAAAGTTCATAGACGCTTGATCGACTGCATCCCCAAGTGTGCTCTGAATAGTGTCTTCAACTATGCTCTCCTAAAAATTATTGTCCCTATGCTGCTAGGAGGCAAATGAACACCTACAATACCTGGAGACATGGAAACACTCGTTGCAAGCAATTTTTCAGTCAAAAACAAAAATGAACGTGAGAAATAACTTGCAACATACATGTGTGACTGATCATGAACGTTGTGCAACTTCCGTTGGGTGGTCAGGAGACTGGCTGCCAAAATTATGCAAGGCATGTTCCAGGCTATCAAGAGGTTAACTGATTGCTAGAACTACGCAATGCACAGTCCAGTCTAGCTTGCTGAGGATTGAAACTGTACAATGCACAATTTCAGTCAGTAGTGACATGCAACCAGTAAACTGCATTGCGCATTTTCTAGGGCCAGCAGGACATAACCTACAAGAATTACACAATTCATGCATGGAGGTTAGTTATTTCACCAGAATTGCACAATTTCTAGAGGGAAGGCAGAGCCTTCACCTCCAGAAATGCACAATGCTAGCCGGGCAAGGCATGGTCCGAGCCAAGGTAGCCCAGTCCAGCTAATGGGCGACTGAAAACATGAGAAGTGTGAATGCATGATGAGATGAGTGCAAACAAGAGTGAATTATCATTCATGTAAACAACAAGTGGAGGATTCCAAAAATGGGGAAATCATGCATGTGTGTGAAGCGAGTCGCCACAACAACGACTATCTGTGCAAAACAGTGTCATGCATGCGACAACGGTGAGATGTTAAGGAAAAATGAAATGGTGATAGTACAAGCTAGTATGCATGTAAATGACAGCAAGTGCTCATTGAAATCAAGAAGACAACACTCAAAAAAAGCAAAACACAAAAAACTACAGAAACGCAGCGCAAGTCATGAACAACGAGCTTACCCAAAGACAACTAAGATGAATGTGTTGAGGAATCCTAGATGCAATGTGGGATGCCAGAGCTGCAAGTTCGATGTGAGGAATGAGCTCTGCAATGTCTATTTGATGAGTTTTGATAATATCGAGGTTGTGATGCGCATGCCACAAATATAGGAAAAGAGACACTTGGCGGGAGGTTTCTGAGATGATCCTTGCATGTAACCTCCAACTGCTAAAAATAGATCCCTGAATCAAGGGATGCCTTTTCATGTTGCCTTGGGAGGAGAAAACCATGCATGCAAATTACTTTTGCTCGGTCCCGGAGGGAACCGATAAACTCAACTGCACATGCAAGAGCCTGCTCAATTGCTGGGAGGGAGCTGGGCTGGCTTCCCAGGAGATTTGCACAATTTTTTAGCAGAGCAACTGATTTCTGCCTAGGATTACATAATTCCTAGGCTGAGCAGCCCTGTTGGGAAGAATTGCGCAATTTTCTCAGTGAAGCTTGACTGGCAGATTTGTGCAATTCTGGAGTTCAGCAGGCTACCAGACAGAATATCACAATTTCTGGAGGGAAGGCTAGTTTCCCTCTAGAATTGCGCAATTTCTTGAGGGAACTTCTCAGCCTATAGTTGGACCAAGTCTGGAAGAACAAGCTGTGAGGGGAATGGAACAAGGTCTGATGGATAGGCTATCATTCTCCAAGAAAATAACTGAAGCTTGTGTACTTTACGAAACAAGACATGTTGCTCTGAAAGGTTGGTAGGGAGGCTCCAAAACAAAGCTAAGGCAAAATTTTGGAGGGTGGTTGTAGCCGCTACAATACCACTCCAATGCGTTCATGGCCCTCGAACATTCCTCATATTAGGATAAGGAAATTCTAGGGCTGCGAGCATAGGTGCTTGTGCAAGCTCTCTCTACTAGTGACCTATAGTAAACTACTAAAGGGACCCACCTCTCCTACCACACGAGATAGCTCTAGTCTTCAAAACATGCCTATAAGTAGCTCCATGTTGCTATATAGGGGCTTCTAGGCCTAACCAGCTATGTGGAGCTGCTAGTGGAATACATGTAGGATGTTGATGATGCAAGGCTAACTAAGGCTTCACATAAGGGTTTCATACTATCCTTGTACTTTAAAAGAGAATAAATCTTTTAGTGTTAGTGCAACACCTCCTATGGAGAAGCACATGCTTGTAACTAAGTGAATGAATATGTGTGTGTGTGTGTATGTGTTTATACTCAGACCGTGCCAAGGAGGAAATATCTTATGTAACCACTTCATATTATTAAAAGGTATTTTCATGTCTATTGTTTCTAGGTTTTAACCTAGATCCTTATGGATCCTTCCACTTCCTGTAGCATTTCATATGTTTGTGTGCTTTTTACATATAGGTTGTTAAAAAAATAGTCCCATCATTTATACAGGACATATATCTAGGCCAGGGTTAGAAATTAACTGTTGTTATCATGTAATATATTACACAGTCTATTTCTTATTACATGTTATAAACAACACTAGCCAACATTTCACACAACATTCATTCCCAGACCAAAAGGACACATACTTGCTTGATTTAATTAACAACATCATTTACTTCAAAAATGAAATATCTTCATGTATGTATAATTACATCACAATGCAGGTGTCATTTCCATGTAAGGGTGTAACTGCATACTTATTAAATTAACAACATTGTTACACTCTAGGTGTCCAGAGCCATTTCAAACCAAAAATGTATCATAATTCCATTAACTTTTAAAAAGGTTTAGAAGGATACTTATCCTTATATTTTTAGGGAAACTGAGTGTGGGACAAGGAGTCTCCACCTAACCTTATAAAGTTTCAGGCATTCTCACTTGCAGTTGTCACCCCTAATGAAAATTCCATAGATTCAAGGGGGCTTACTTACATGATGGTAACACCAATTTCCAGCTAGAATATGGACTCAAGAGGACCTCATTCCTTAATCCCACCATCTACATATTGTAGTAAGAAATTAATAGGGAGTCCAGAGGTTCACCACCTCCACCCTCAATATTAATGCCAAGGGTTCACCTCCTTCCTAGGAAGTCCAAAATCCATTGCATATGTTAACTCAAATATTGGTCTCTTCCCAAACTGTTGATGGATTCTGGGACTACTATCTCAACCCACAACCTCTAGGGACTCAAGTTGTTACTGGGATCCTAAGATTCCAATCTCAACCCATAGCCTCCAACGAACCCAAGTTGTTACAGGGCTCCAGAGACTCTATACAACGCATAGCCTCTAGGGAACTGAATGACCAATCCTTTCACTTCTCTTCACTTCCTTTTTGTGAGTTGTTTCTCTCCTTTTCTCTCTCCTAATTGTTGCTCGAATGCTTACTCTTCCTACCAAATGAACGAATCAAAGTCTCCTCTCCTAAAAGTCCTCTCTATTGTTTATTTTCCTTATTCTACAAGGATTTTTCATCCTTATCCTTGTTACTTTCCCTAGTCTCATCCTCCATAAATTTTCGTGTCCTCTTTCCTTGTTAAGTTTCTTCAACACATGGGCCTCTACACTTTATTTTTGCAAGCATTTTAGTTTAATAACTAGCCTATTCAAATTAGGAACCAACCTTTAATGGTTATCCAAGAAATTCATTTTTTTTGTACAAGAAAACCTCAACATCCCAAGCAATAAATCCTCCTCCTGAACTCTGGAATCATTGTCCATTTGACTCAGTGCCCCTTTTTAAAATTTTATATTTGTAAAAATATTTACAATGCATTTTATGAGAGAACATGGGTGGGGTTGTCACAGACCCCTCCCCCTTGAGGGAACACTACCCTTGGTGTTGTTTTTCCCATATGCAACACAATAAATACAAGAAAAACACATATTGTTTTATGGATATTTACATACACAACTCTATACAATATTTAAAATCATATACACATTTTCATCTGTCAGCAAACAAAAAATGGATAATTATCTTTCATGGCATCATCCATTTCCCAAGTTTCCTCCTCCAACCCAAAGTTCTTCCACTGCACTTTGACTTGCTCTATGGATTGATTCAATATCATGATGCTCCTTTGGTCTAGAATGCAAATTGGCTCCAACCAAAAATCCCCCTCTAGTTTCACCTGTAGCAATGAATCACATGATTAGAATCTTGCACATATATTTTAAGCAAAGCACCATGGAAAAAATCATGAACTCTAACTGATGGAGGTAAATCCAACCTATATGCCACTAGTCTAATCCTCTGAAGGATCTCAAAAGGACCACAACACTGTGGTGCCAACTTGACACATGTCCCAATATTTAGGGAACTATTATTAGATTTAGTTCTCATATTAACATGCTCCCCAACTTGGAACTCTTTGTGCACCCTATGCTGATATGCATAGCTCTTCTGCCTATCTTTTGACACTTTCAAATTATGTTTGATGAGTTGAACTTACTTCTCCATTTCCATGAGCATGTTAGGTCCAACAAGGACCATATTCACTAGATCACTTCAGATGATAGGAGTATTATAACTCCTCCCATAAAGAGCCTCAAATGGACCCATCCTTATGAACTCTTGATATCTATTGTTATATGAAAATTCCACAAGTGGAAGCTATTCATCCCACTTCTTAGATTGGTGCATCGCTTACAATCGTAACATATCCCCAAGGATTCTGCTAGTCCTTTATGTCTTCCTATCATTTTTTCGATGATATGTTGTATTGAATGGTATTTTTGTTCCTAATCCTACAAACGGTTCCTTCCAAATCCTTGAAGTGAACCTAGCATCTTTTTCTGACACAATTTTCTTGAGGATACTGTGTAGCCTCACAACCTCCTTTATGAAGATTTGTGCCTCATCGATTGTAGAGTTAGTGGACTTGACCACTACAAATGATCTACCTTGCTAAGCTTATCAACCACTACCATGATTGCAGCATTCTTCTTAGATGTTTTGAAGAATCCTATAATGAAATCCATAGAAATTATATCCCACTTCCATTCTAGAATGGGAATAGACTGCAACAAACCTACTGGTTGCTTGCACTTGGCCTTTACCTGCTAGCATTCTATGCATTTTGCCACAAAACCAACCACTTCGTTCTTCAAATTCGTCCAGTAATAATATTTTTTAATGGTTTTAAGGGTCTTTTCATACCTTGGATGTCCTAAATACGGCTTAACATGGAACTCTTTCATTACTAACCTTTCTATTTCATCATATTTTGGCACATACTTTCCATTTTTAAACCTGACTAGCCCATCATGAGTGAGGTGATATTCCTCATCCTCAATGCCTTGTAGCAATTTTTCTTTCACTTGCTGATATTTTTCATCTTGTTGCCTAGCACTATTTACCCTTTATACCATGTCTTCTTTATAAGAACTTACAATTGCTAGGTGATTTACTTGAATTCATTTCCTCACAACATTGACAACTATGTTTTTTGTGCCTTTTATGTACTTTATTTCAAATTCAAATTCACTGAGCATGGTCAACCATCTTGCTTGTTAAACATTCAATTTGGGTTTTCGAAACAAATACTTGAGTACACTATGGTCTGTCACAAGTGTAAATTTTCTGCCCAAGATGTGATGCCTCCACATCTTCAAGGCATGGATGATGGAAGCCAACTCTAAATCATGGGTTACATAATTCATCTCTTGTTCATTTAACTTCCTCAACTCATATCATACCACATTTCCTTCTTACATCAAGACTCCATCGAGCCCTTCCTTGTAGGCATCTTTGCACACCCCAAAACCCTTATCAAGATCTGTAATTATTAACACTAGTGCGTTCATGCGAAAATACTTTAACTACTCAAATTCTTTTGCACATTGAGCAGTCCAATCAAATCTCTTCCCTTTTCTATGCAAGGTTGTGATGGGATGGTCTATCTTGGATAAATTCCTGATGAATCTCTTGTAATATCCCACCAATCCCATGAATGATCTAATCTCATCCACATTCTTCAGCATTGGACACTCCATTATGGCCTTGATCTTTTTAGAATCAACTAAGATCACTTCCCTGGAGACAATGTGACCCAAAAATGTATTTTTGATTGGAAGAAATCACACTTATTGACCTTTGTGTAATGCTTGTGCTCCCTTAATAATTGTAGCACTATAACGAGATGATTTTCATGCTCTTCTTATGTCCTTGAGTACACGAATATGTTAAGAGCAAACACAATGAAAAACTTGTCCAGATAAGGATGAAACACATTTTTCATTAGGCACATGAATGTGGCAGGGGCATGTTGTGTCCACAACAACCCCATATTTCTGGGCACCCTTCATATAATTCGATTCAGATTTTGTTTAAATTGTCTTTTCCCCTTGAGTACGTTTGCGTGAAGTGATATTTTCCACCTTTCCCCTTTTCTTACTTGATGACACTTTAGTTTGTTAGGTCCCTATACTACTAATTTAACCCCTTATTTTTATTAGTACAACCCCCTTATTATATTGTTGTGCCCATGTAGTCTCCATATTGTTATTATTGTGGCCCATAGAAGCCCACTCTTGTTATTATTGTGCCCTTAAATTATTATTGTTATGTCGACTCTGATTATATTATGACCCCTTAGACTCCTATATATAGAAAGGAGGTCTTGTCATTTGTATCATCCAAGAATTGTTCATTTTTGTAATGTAAAGGAGGTTTCCCCCTCGAAGAGGCTGAATTCCAAGGTGTTTATCTCTCTTTTCTATCTTTTTGTGAGCTGGTTTCATAACATTTGGTATCAGAGCTTTGGATTCTAGGGTTTTTATGCTCCAAATAGGTCTTCGTGGAATTTTCACTATAACTTTTGTTCTAGGACATTTGAGAAGCTAAAAAAAAAACCCATTTGAGACGAAATAATGCTAAACCTTGGATCCGAATTTCAGATCTTGTCTCACTATATTTTCAAAGATCTGATCTGAGGAAGTTAGGGTTTTTGCAAGCTCCATAATTCCATCGCAAACCGGTCATCGTGGAATTTTCGCTATAATTATTTTTCTATGAAGTTTCAAACTCTAAAATTAAAACCCATTTGATCAAAAAACGTGGTGAAGCTCGGGCCCGAATTTCAGATTTTGCTTCGCTACATGTTCAGAGATACAATCCAAGACATTTAGGGTTTTTGCAAGCTCCTAAATTACATCCCAAACATGCGACCTTGAGAAAATAGTCATAACTTTCTCTCTGAGGATCAGATTGAAATTTCGTAAGAAGCTACAAAAGGAATATGGATTGTTGTTTTTTTTATGTCGGTTTCAGGTCCTAAGGTGGAAATAGTGACACGTCGTACATCGTAGAAGTTCGCTCTATAGAACCAGTCTATAATTAGGTTATCACAAGAGATTGAACATAACTCTTTCTTCGGGAATCCAATTCTGATCAGACTTGCGGGGTTAGAAAGAGGAATCAGAGGGCTATCAATAACCGAAATTTCAGAACTTAAATATCTGGAATTACAGAGTTACAGTTGTTTCAAGATCGAGCTCCTAAAAACAAGAAAAAACGATATGAGGAAGTTTGATGGTAAGGATCCGATAAAGTGGATACTATAGATGGAGCAGTATTTTGATCTACATGAGGTGCCACTATTACAAAAGGTACATATTGCATCTTTATATTTCGAACCGAATCTATTTTTATGGTATGAAGGGCTTTATTCTCATAAACCACTTGTCACGTGGTCAATTTTCACAAAGGAAAGATAACACATTATGAGGATACAAAGAGAAACACCTTGTTTAGCTAATTGATAAATATCAAACAAAATGATTCAATGGCCGAGCATATTGAGGACTTTAAAAATTTGAATATAAGGATAAATGATATTCCAGAGAAGTAAAGGATTGATGTCTTCATAGGGACTTTAAAGGTAACATTCAACATGAGGTTCGTCTTTGGGTACTTGATTCATTTGAGAAGAAGAAAAATGTTCAAGAAGTGAAAGATCACATCGAGCATCAAGAAATGAATCTGGCCATATCTTGTAACGCATTGGAAGAAATTACCACTCCTCAAACTCTCAATATAGAAGGCCATATCAATAAGAAAAAGATTCAAGCAATGAAAGATCACATCGAGCACCAACAAAAAAGTTCTCCAACTTTTAAAGGATAATGCCACTTTGGTGCAGAATCAAATGAAACAACAGGCAAATCAACATTGCAGTGAAAGAAGTTTTGATGTAGGCGATTGGGTATTTTTATGGCTACATCTCAAACAAGATATTTATGAGAAGGAAATGTTGGAAATACTACATGCACTTAAGAAATGGCGGCTTTACCTAATGGGAAGACACTTCAAGGTAAAAATGGATCATGATAGTCTTAAATACTTTTTAGAACAAATATTATCTTTAGAAGAACAGAAAAATGGGTCACAAATTTGTTGAGTTATGACTTTAAAATCATTTACGAAAAAGGGAAGCAAAATGTTGTTGCAGATGCACTCTCAAGAAAGGATGAGGATGTGGAAGCATTGTTTTGTGCTATTTCTATTATCCAACCAGATTGGATAAACGAAACAAGGGATGAATGGAAGAAGGACAAAGAAGTGTGGACACTCATTCAAAAGTTGCAGAAGATCCCAGTTTAAACAATATTGCCAGAACTTGACGAGGAAGGAAAAATCATATTGGAACCTGAAGTAGTCACAGAAACAAGAACCCGACAGCTACAAAATCGATCAATTTCAAAATATCTCATCAAGTGGAAGAACTTACCCACTGAAGATTCCACATGGGAGGATAAGAATTTTATACCAAAGCATCAAGAACTACTCATGCGTTGGGGACAACACTTTTTGAAGGAGAGGGGCATGTTAGGTCTCTATACTACTAGTGTAAACCCTTATTGTTATTAGTACATCCCGCTTATTATATTGTTGTGCCAATGTAGTCCCCATATTATTATTATTGTGCCCCATAGAAGTCCACTATTGTTATTATTGTGCCCTTAAATTATTATTGTTATGTCGGCTCTGATTATATTATGACCCCTTAGACTCTTATATATAGAAAGGAGGTCTTGTCATTTGTATTGTCCAAGAATTGCTCATTTCCGTAATGTAAAGGAGGTTTCCCCCTCGAAGAGGCTAAATTCTAAGGTGTTTATCTCTTTTCTATCTTTTTGTGAGCTAGTTTCATAATGTAGTCACTTCATGTTGTCATTCCTCTCCTCAGAATGACATTTGTATCACTGCTCACATTCTGCCACATTACTTCACATTTCACATTTGATTTCATTATATTGTCATTCCCCTAAGAAATTTAGTACATGACGTCACATTAAAAATTGGTCAAATTATTGGCTTTCATCACATCCCTTAGCATATCTGCATTAATACAAGACTGTCACATTAGTTAATTATATTGAAAATACATCTGGTAGAATCATTTCTATTTTTGTAAATAACAATACAATTATTTTTTAATATCAAAATTGTATTATATTACATTGTATATGACATTTTTGTTTTACATACATTGAGTGCCAACAAAACAAAATTGGATCAATAATAGACATGCTTGTCACATCATGTATTAATCCTTAAAATATTAGAAGTGTTGTAGGGTATTTAAGGCCTACATATAAAATATTTATCATAAAACACTTTTTGAAACATCATTATGTCAAAGGACTTTATAATAGAAAGGTGAAACAATTCTCATGACAAAACATAAGCTAAATGTGAAATTATGTTGTTAAAAGGCTCAACGTTATAGCAAATAATTCATCACAAACAAGCCTTCTCATCATGACCCATGCTCAAACATTTCGACAATAGCATCGAACGCTCCGCGATGACTCCTACCATTATTACCAGACGTTTGATTTCCAAGAATTTTGTATTTCATTACACATGATGCAACGCCACCATCCAATCTCATTCTAACAATTATCTCAGCCTTTGCTAATGCTACCCTACGTATAAGCTCCTTCAATAATTCACATTGGATGTTTAAATTAATATGATAACTGATATCTTGTTATTTGTTGTGCAGGTATATTCGAGCAATCAATAAACTTTATTAATAATAATAGAGATACCAGGAAAATGGGCCAAATTCGGTTAATGATCCAACATCCTCATTGGCTCTCCACGAGGAACACGTAAATCATGCACGCACGGAGAAATTATAAGAACATAAAGGGACACAACCAGTGGGGTGGCGTAGGGCACTGTTGAGGAGAAAGGTGTGGGACATAGCAGTATTGTCGTGGATAGCGCATAAGTGTTTGTTGTAGCAGCAACGTAACATAAGGAGGACTGATGTATGCGTAACAACGTTGCTTGGGGAGGAGAGAATAACAATTAGAGCGTTGGGCATATGAAACCATGAGTAACGTTTACCAACATGCTGAGTGAAGAGCACCCAATAAAGCTGGACAACGTTTGTGGAGAAGACAGCATTAGGTACGCAACAATGAATTGAACACTCTGGAGCAGCGTAGGTTGTTGGAGGTTGCGTTAGAATGTAGTGAGGTTTGAATCACGCCCAAGCGTGGAGCACGAACAAGTTGAACGCAACCTTCAAGGCTCAAGAACAATGGGCAGCGTTTAGAGGGCAGCATCGTGAGAAAAGTAGCAAGGGAGAAGAAGAATTAGAAGAGAACATAGGATTACAGTTTTATGTTGTAATTATTCTTTCCACTCTTCGATTTACGGACGAAGGGTTTTCATAAATATATGTTCTGCCCTTTGCTTTAAGATCAATATTCATTTGACACCAATCGAAAAGAATTATCCATACTATTTGGTTTTTATTTTTATGCCATTTTGGAGTGAATATCATTATATGTAGGGTGAAAGTAAAATGTTTTTCTCTAATTTGCCACTTTAAAATGGTAATATTTTGGTTATATATATATATATATTTTGCCTCCAATATATTTGATAATTGCTTTGAACTGATATAGGTATGTACCTTGCAAACTAGTGAAGCTAAGTTAATAGATTAACTTGTTTTATTCAATTAGAGTTAGTTCAGAACCAAAATGAGCTCATGAGATTAGTTGATAAGGATCGATAATTTTTTATTTATCTTTACCAATTCTTCTTATATCATCTTGCATCGAGTTGAGAAGAGCATTCTCTCAGTTTATGTTAAAATTATAATGAACTCATTTTATAATTTATCTTAGGTATGTGAATAGAGTTATATTGATAGTTTTTCTAGCATGATCACTTTATTTGCATTTGTACTAAAGACACTTGCATATATTCAAATTATTTTGGGATTGGCAAGGAAATATTTATCCTGAGATCACACACGGTTCTCCCTCTTCCAATTAGAATATTTTTGGCTCTTGACTAAGGACGAGGCTATCATGTGCTTAGTCAAGATATGTTTCCTTTTATGTTCGTTTGCGTAGTTATATTTATTTTTCAAGGCTCCTTGCCAAGGAGGAAACCTCATAGCGTCTTGATTGAGCCCTAGTTTCAATCATGTTTAAGAGGTTATATTTTCTAAAGTTATATGTTATGGATGATTCTCTAATCTTCAGTTAATCATAAACACCATTACTCTTAAACAAACTAAAGATCATTCTTGTGCATATTTTACATATTTGTTTAGCTAGCATAGACTAGATTAACTTAGACTAGTTCTAGGTCACGAGTAACTGGAAACCCATTTAAACTAGTCAAGATTTCCATAGCAACAAAAAAGAGTTTAATTGGGACTATGACCGGGAAATTTCTCACACATTGAGCCAGGACATTTCCAGGAATCAACAGGGCATTAGTAAGCCCAAAAGGTACCACTACGAAATCATAATGCCAATATCTTGTCCTCAAACCAATTTTATGAATGTCCTCCTTAATTATTACTTGATGGTAATCTGACCTCAAGGCAACCTAGCTTGGAGAAAACTATTGGTCCCCTCAACTGACTAAAGAGGTCGTCAATTCTTGATGGTCATCTTATTTAACTGCTTGTAATCAATGCATAATCTAAGGGTTCCATCTTTCTTCTTTACAATCAATATAGATGCTCCCTATGGAGATAGACATGGCCTTATGTATCCATTGTCAAGCATTTCTTTTAGCTACAGTTTTAGCTGGACAAACTCAAAGATGTTCATCCTATACTGTGCCTTGGATCTTGGTGCTGCTCTAGGTACCAATTCAATAGATAAATCTATCTCTTTATGAGGAGGTAATCAAGGAACATCCACTGGGAAGAAATATGCATATCATTGCAAAACATGGCACCTCTTTAGCAACTCGGCTTCTTTATCATCCATTTCATTGTCATCTTTCTCATCCTTAAAAACTTGCACTACAAACAATGTGCATCCTCTTCTGTTGTTTTATTTGGATTGTATAGACATGATCAAATTTACTGAAATGGGATTTTTCCTACCCTTCAACGCTCTAATTTCTCGTTTCTCATCTAAGAATTTGAATTCCTTTTTAAAGTAACCTATCTTGGTTCTATGTGAGTAAAACTAGTCCATGCATAATAGTATTCCATACACACCCAATGGAAATACATTAAACTATGTTGTTGTGGACATGTCATTGAGCTCCAATGCATAAGACCTTACCCAATGGTTGATATTCCTTTTTATCCCAGTTGCTAGCTGAACTAGCCATGGTTCTTCATGCAATTCCCTGACTAGATTGCATTTGTCAACAAACTCTGGGCTGACATAACTATAATTAGAACCTGGATTAATTAAAATGGAAACAATTTGATCATGCAACTTACCTTCCATCTCAATGATGGATGCCTGGTGATCTGCCTAGCAGCTGTCCATTGTTGCATAAACTCCAAGTATAATTTGTTCTACTTCACCCACCATGCAATCTGATAGAGCATTGTAAATATTTGGTATGAATTTTTACTGATGTGGATAGTCCCTTCTCCTATGGTTTTCACGACAAGTTCAACATTTGAGTGGCTCTCAGACTTCAAACTTGGGTTGTCCTGACGCTAGTTACTGCACATTTTTCTTAACATGAACATTAGCATTATAATGAGACTGTCTTGTATGATTTGGGTGCTTACTTTCTCTCTTTTGTGAGATTTTCTTGGGCTGACTCTTCTTATGTTGAACACTTTTCTTTGTCTGCCAATGGATTTTGATTTTCGGCCTGTGTTTTTCTTGCATATAGCAAAGCTCTAACTTCTTGATAACATCTTTTAGGGTTTGAGGTTCTAGAAAATAATTTTATCTTTGAATACCATAGGCAATTTTGAGGTTCTAGAAAATAATTTTATCTTTGAATACCATAGGCAATCCGCTGATGAATCTCTAAATTTTTTATTTTTCATCCTTGAGATATGGAACATACCTCAATAGTTTCAATAACTTGGTGACATATTCATCACTAATTAATTGACCCATCTTGAGTTCAAAGAACTCTTTTTCCTTGCTATCATAATAGCGTTCAAACAAGTATTTCTCTCTACAAAGCCATTCAAACTTATCCTAGGTCAATTCTTTCTCAACAATGCCTCCAACATTCTTCAAATCTTCCCACCATATATCCAATTTTCCCTTCAAGCTATAGGTGGTGACTCTAGATTTCATATTTTCATCATAGTCATGTGTTATGAAAAGAATATTCATACCCAACAACCAAGCTTCTGCATCCTCTACTTTCTTCATATCCCCGTCAAATGTGGGTGACTTGGCTTTCCTAAATTCTTTAGGCATATGATCCTTTCCCTTGCTTCCTAAATGATGGTGATGATAATGGTGAGAATAATGGTGGTGCCTCCTGGTAGTAGAACTAGATGGTCTACTAGAATGATGAACCTATATGTTAGCTCCTCCTCTTGTGGTGCTTGAAGGTACATCTCGTGGCATATTGTCCTCACTTCCCTTCTTGTGCCTCTTTCTGGATGGGCCACCATATGGTCCATCTGTGTTTTCTTCTGACTCGTGAAGGCTCTTCCTGTCTCTATGACTGGCCCTCATCTCAGATTATCTCTACCTCTTCCAATATGAGAGACTTTGCAGGATAACTGCATTGATCTCAGCTTGACTTTCTTCAGTTCTTACTAGCATCTCATTATCGGCCTTCAAGCTTCTCACTTTAGCCCTTAAGTTTCTCAATTAATCCAACCAGTCTAGAGAGTGATTCCCTCCCCCTTGTTCCATTAATATTTCTTCTTCATTAGCTCTGACCAAATCACATCCGTGCTACGATTGATCAGAACTATACTCAACTATTCCTGTCACCATTTATGTATTTCCTTTGTCTTGTGTTTCTTGTGGTGTGCTGTCAACCACACACAATGTTATATTTTCATGTAATAGTAAAATAAAACACCATAATGATCATGAACCTTGAATTCATAGAGATTTCATGGAGAATTCTACTATGAGATAATAATCATGTTAGCACGCTAACCATATTTAATAATTCATATGCACAAATTAAAATTCAAGTCATCTAAATTATTAGTGCATCATCAATAAAATAATCAACCAAGTAGACACGGGTTCCTTTCATTATAGGGTTGCAATGACAATCTGACTGCAACATAATGACCATGTTAGCACATAATTACCACAAAACAAAAAATACCTATTATAACCTATGGCCTGCAATAGTCATAATATATTGTGATTGATACCACCCCTTACCGCCAGTTAATTTGAGTCTCGACACCTGTAGTCTTTTGCCATGAATCTTAACAAATGGTCCCCACCTCCCACTATCGGGACCAACGGTTTGGATTTTCCAGGGTAGATCCATGGCTTGCATAGCAGACCAGGCCCACGCTAACATCACTAAGGACGGGGGAACGACACCATCTATGCCATTGATCTCAATAAGTTGAACAATGATATGCACAGGGGGTCCCCTCCTCACTGACGTCACTCCGGTGGGTGCACATGCCATCATATCATTAGCGACAATCCAACGGTTTAACTTTTTGTCGTTCCAACATGCCACATAATTAATTGATGCCCAATTAGGTCTATTTATTTATTTATTTACACTAGAATTTAACACCTAAATAGGCTATTTAGATAATTCTAAAAATCATCACTTGCCCATTATATATCCCATCTATTACAAGTGTTTAACGTGGATGCTATGATACCACTTGTAACAGCACCCCTTACCCAATACCTAGAGTAGGAGGTGGTACCTATGCAAACCAAATCTTCAAGGTACTATTATGAAAATGGGGGATGAAAATTTCGAATTTTTCTAACCTTCTTTGAACTCATGACAACCATAACCATTGCATTTGTCTCATTGAGACGAATCTGATGATATAAAATTTTTCCTCAATCCGACCTCCAAATTGCAAGATATTGTCTTTTAAAGAATAGGCCCTGTCACATTATCTAAATATCGTGTGGCATTCTGCCACTAGATCGCATGGAATTCAATATCTTAGACCAATCAAGGTTAGCCTTCTCTACAACACACTTATGATATTCTTGAGGCCCGAACCCCAACACCCAACCTAGTCGGGATCAGTTCCCCAACTTCTCTGCCTAACGCATTTTCTTAATACACCATCCTACACTCCCGAGGTCTTTGCAGTGGGATGACATGTCAGGTGGGACATCCTTCCCACCAATGTGTTATCTACTTTATTGTGACCCCTAACATGCACCCACGTTACATGATCCTGCTCAGACTTTCTCGACGATTTACTAAGAGGACAACTTTTAACAACTAGGGCCTCACTGTCGAGCTTACATGTGAAGTGGGTCGCATGACCTTTGTTCCCCATTGGTATACATCTCCACCACTGGGTTAACACTGCATCCCATGCCACATCACCCCAACTCCATTAATCTGGAAGTTCCTTTGCTTGCCCCTCCATTGTTGCTCTGGTCTAGAACTTGTGGGGTGACCTGTCTGTGGGTTCACCCTTCACAAATGGAAATACAACCAGGATTGCATGTCTTACCACAAAAACCAACTTATGTCATGTCATTGGGTCCTTCCCGGTGCGTTTTTTTCTCCATCTAGAATTTCTTTGGGTTGATACCTTCTAGGTGAATTCAGGTGATATCATCCCACACTTATGTTCTCGACACTTCCTTTTTCGCATCCTCCTTTTCTTCTGGTGTTATGCAGGATTTACGATTGCGGAAAAAAGTATCTCCCCTAGGTTTGGTGGCTAACCTCAAAGAACAGAAAGAAAAAGGACCGAATGTTTTCCTTAAAGTAAGTAGATGAAGGGATGAAACCTACCTAGAATGTGTCATATGTTTCACTCCTTCTTTGGCTTGAATGCTCCAATCTTAGATCCAACTTCCAAAATTAGAACTTTCACAACTAGACAACACAAGCCAAGAAACTACGAGAGATATGAAGAATCATCTATCTACTTCATTCAATAGATCAACATGGTATTAAAATATATGAAATAATGACATCACATATAGTAAAACAAAGAACTCTTTGTATTGATAAATGGAGTGAGTTACAACCATACATAGGTGCTGATCTTGTAGAAGAGCTCCTCCAAGTTGTTGACTTGTCCTTCATTTTCCACAAAGTGCACCTCCAATGACCCTAAATGCATGAAAGGATAACTCTCACAACAATAACATAAGGGTAGAATCACACTCCAAAAGCCAACCCCTTTCATATGGAAGGTTGTAAATATATAGAGAAGTGAGGTAAGTTGGGAGTTCTTATCCTTTTACCAATCTTGAGATTGAGATCAACTTTTGATGGGAGGATGATACCTAAGGATAAGGGATGTAAACTCAAGGGTAGAATAGGATAGGATTCAAACATTTTATCTGAGGTAAATGGTTACAATGGATCCTGGAAGCTTCTGGAAATGGAGGCTTTGGGTTTCTCTCTCTTTTGCCTGGATTTCTAGAACCAATGCAGGTGCAAATGGGAGCAACCTGTAGGTGATCAACGCAGGCCATAGTTGAGAAACGTGTAGGTGAATATTGTCTAGCAAGAGGCCAGGGTGTGTTGGTCCTAAAACTAGGTCAGATGATGTAGTTCAAGACAAAAACTCTGTGGAATGAGAGAGTCATGCATAGGGCTTTGTGAAATGATGATGTAAAGGGGGAATATGATGTTGATTAGTCCCATTAGGAGGTTGATTGATTAGATGAGACAAAATAGCTTATAACATCTGGGATAAAGTCTCTAGGCCACATGGTCAGCGGGCCACCGTTTCAGCCAATGGTATGATTCTCACACACATGTCATCTCATTGGATCTATCCCAACACTTTCCTTTTTCACAATCCTCATAACTTTGGGTTCATTGTAGCAGGCTGACATCTTAGGGGGTCTACCTCTAAACAATGGTATGATTTTTGGACTGGCGTGTCAACCAACTCATCCTGGTTGACATCATCCCACAAACCCTTTTATAATGCAAGCTAATTATTTTAGGCCAGAGGCTCCAGGATTGTTGTCTTGTGGGAGCCACCCCATCTAATGTTAAGTTGTTAGGTTGACGTATCAACCACCTCATCCCTCCTCAAGACATCCTAGTCATTCCTTCTGTTGCATCATGCAAACTCTAAGGGTAATATTTCTATGCCATGTCAATGCCTTTCATGTAATCAAATTAAGGGGAATATGGAAGCACCAATAACAACCTTCCACAACTAGGGTTATTCCTAGTGAAGTGATAAGGGTTGCCCTAATTATCTTATAAGTTAGGGATTTTCCCTTCCTACGCTACATCAGAGCTGGCAATCAAACTTTTCCATGGCATGGCTAGGGGAACCTTGCGAGGCCTTATGCAATGCACCCAATTTAGATTTCACTAATTATCAAGAGAAATTTCTCTAGCTCTTCATCGATCACTTCTTGTTGGTCATTTTGACCATGACTCTACCACAAAGTTTCTATAGACATCACAAATGACATCAATTCTCAATGGTGACGATGGAAAATGTGCCTTGTTAATGCTCCCTATGGTGCTACCCCTCCTGATCTTGGGTAGAACCCACTCTAATGAGTTCCTAACCCTCATATATTCCCCGTATTGAAATAAGGAAATTCCAGGGATGCTGGACTAGGCACTCCTTTAGTCTCTCTCTCATGAGGACCTATCGTAAACTCCTAAAGGGATCTGATACCACCTGTAACAACACCCCTTACCCAATACCCAGAGTAGGATGTGGTCATTATGAAAACCCAATCTTCAAGTTACCATTATGAAAATGGGGCATAAATTTTTTGACATTTTCTACCCTTCTTTGAACTCAAGTCAACCATCACCATTGCATTCGTCTTGTCGTGATGAATTCATTGATATAAAAAAAATTCTCAATCCGACCTCCAAATTGTGAGACATTGTCTGTCAAAGAATAGGCCCTGCTACATCATCTAACTTCCATGTGGTAGTCAACCACTGGCCTGAGTGACATTTGGACTCTTGGACCAGTTAGGGTCAGCCTTCTCCGCAACACACTTACACTTTTGTCTAGGCCTGACATCGATTCACCACCTAGTTAAGATCGATTCCACAACTTATCCACCCAAGGAAATTTCTTATTACACTGTCTTGCAAGCCTGGGGTCTCTACGACAGGATAACCTGTCAAGTGGGACCACCTTCCCACCAATGGGATATATACATCAGTGCATGCCTTACCATGCACCCAACTTACATCATGTCACTTAGACTTACCCAACGATTTCTTAAGAGTGCACCTTGTTAATTGCCAGGGCCTCATTACCAAGCTTACATGTGAAGTGGGCTGGACAACCTTTGTTCCCCATTGGTCCAATGCTTTACCACTAGGTTAACACCGCTTCCCATTCCATATCACTCTAACTTCATTCATCCTTGCATTCCTCTGCTTACCCCTTTCTTGCTGCTCTGAGCTAGAACTTGCAGGCTAACCTATCTATGGGTCTACCCTTCACCAATGGAAATATAACCACGCTTTCATGTCTTGCCATGAAAACCAACTTATGTCATCCTATTTGGTCCTTATCAACATATTCATTTCATATGCCTTGAATTCCTCTGGGATGAGATGTCCAGGGTGACATCAGGTTTCTTCATCTCGCACTTACATTACCAGTGCTTCCTTTTTTGCATCCTCCTTTTCTTCAGGGGTAAAGTCTCTGGGCCACATTTTCAATGGGCTACTCTTCTGACCAATGGTATGACTGTTGAGCACACATTATCCCATTCGATCTATCCCGACACTTTCCTTCTCCACACTCCTGATAAGTCCAGGTTCACTCAGCAAGATGACATGTCAGGGGGTCCACCTCTAACCAATGGCAAGAATGTCGACATGGCGTGTCATCTAACTCATCATTTTATAAAATAAGATAATTCTTCTAGGATAGAGGCTCCAGACTCATTGTCTTGTGGGGACCACTCCCAACCAATTGCAGGTTCATCACACTGACGTGTCAGCTAGCTCATCCTGGCTAACGTCATCTTGGTCAGTCCTTCTATTACACCATGAAAACTCTCGGGCTACTAATTTTGGGCCATGTCAATTTCCTTCATCCAATTACAGTAAGGGGAATATGGAAATGCCACTAACAACCTTCCATGACTAGGGTTATGCTTGATGAAGGGATGAGGGTTTCCTGAATTATCTTATAAGTTAGGGTTTCACCATTCCTGTGGTGCATCAGAGCTTGCAGTCCAACTATGCCATCGACCAACCAAGGGAAGCTTTCCATGCCTTATGTAATGCGCCTAATTTATATTTCACTAAGTATCAAGAGATATTTCTCCATCTCTTCATCAATCGTTTCTCACTGGTCATTTCGATCATGACTTTTCCATAGAGGTTCTGTAGACATCACGAATGACATCAACACTCAATAGTGACGATGGAAAAAGTGGCTTTGTAATGAACTCTACAATGCTACCCCTCCTGAGCTTGGGTAAAATCCACTCCAGTGAGTTCCTGGCCCCCATACATTACCCATATCAGAATAATGAAGTTCCTGGATGCGAGTTTAGGCACTCTTGTAGTCTCTATCTACTAAGGACCTGTAGTAAACTCTTGAAGGGCTCTAACACTCTTGCTACAGGTCGAGAGCTCTAATCTCCAAAACAAGCCTATAAGCAACTCCATGGTGCTATGCAGGGGCTTCTCGGTCCTAACCAGCTATGTGGTGGCATTAGTGGAAGGCATCCAAGCTGCTAATAATGCAAGGCTAACTAAGCCTTCACGCAAGAGTTTCAGGCTATATTTTTACTTAAAGACAGAATAACTCTTTCAGTGTTAGTACACCACCTCCTATGGAGAATCACAGGCTTGTGACTAAGAAAATGAATATGTGTGTGTGTGTGTCTGTGTGTGCACACATGTGTACTCATACCCTTCTAAGCAGATAGTCTCTTAGGTAACCACTTCATATTAATAAAAGGTATTTTCATGTTTATTGTTTCCAGGTTTTAACCTAGATTGTTATGGATCCTTCCATTGTCTGTAGCATTTCATATGTTCGCATGTTACTTATATGAAGGTTGTTAACAACATATTTACATCATTTATACAAGAAATATCTATAGGTAAGGGTTATAACTTAACCATTGTTATCATGTAACATATTACATAGTCTATTTCTTATTACCTGTTATAAACAACACTACCAATAATTTCACACAACATTCATTCACATACTAGAAGCACACACACTTTCTTGATTTAATTATCAACATCATTTACATTAGAAATGTGATATATTCATGTATGTATAATTTCATCACACTACAGGTGTCATTTCAATGCAAGGGTGTAACCCCATACTTATTAAATTAACAACATTGTTATAGTCCATGTGTCTAAAGCCATTTCAAACTAGAAATGCATCACAATTCCATTAACATTTGAACAAGTTTGTAAGGATACTTATCTTTAGATTTGTAGGGAAAAAAAGTATGGGATAAGGACTCTCCACGCAACCTTAGAAAATTGTAGCCAATCTCTCTTACAACTGTCACCTTGAGCTAGATTACAAAAACTAAGGGGGACTTGCTTATAGGATGATAACCCGAACTGCTAGCTCGAACAGGGACTCCAACGGGCCTCTTTCCTCAATCCCACCAACTTCCTATTGCAGTAAGAAATCCATACATATTCCAAAGGTTCACCACCTCCATCCTCAAGAGTAATACCAGGGATTCAACTCCTTCCCAAGAAATCCATAATCCACTATAGATGTTAACTCAAAGACCAGTCTCTTCCCAAGTTGTCCAGGGCTCGAGGGACTACTATCTCAACCAACAACTTTCAAGGGACCCAAGTTCTTATAGGGCTCCATAGGTTCCAATATTAACCCATAGTCTCTAGGGAACCTAAGTTATTACAGGGAGCCAGAGACTAGTATCCCAACACACATCCTCCAGGTTAACTAGAACACCAATCCCTTCACTTCCTTTCTATGAGTTGTTTCTCTGCTATGCTCTCTATTGATTGCTACTTGAATGCTTTCTCTTCCTTCCAAATGAACGAATGAGAGCTTCCTCCCCTAATATCTGTTATTTCTTTTCCTTATTCTGCAAGTATTTTTCATCCTCGTCCTTGTTGCTTTGCCTAGTCTCGTCCTCCATAAATTTTCTTATCCTCTTTCCTTGTTAAGGTTCTCAAACACATGGGCCTATGCACTTTCATTTTTCATCCCATTTAATTTAGTAACCAGTCTATAAAATTAGGCACCAACTAGCCTTTCATGGTTGTCCAACCAATTTATGAGTCCCCTTTTTTTAAATTTTATATCTTTAAAAATATTTACAATGCATTTAATGGGAGAATCATGGGTGGGTCTATCACAATAGAAGAACATTTGTGACCGGATTCCTTGTTTAGAGGGAAACAAGCTATAGAGCAAAGATCTCAAGGACAAAATCGAAGGTTGGACCTTTTGATATGGTAGATGGCTATACAATTGGAAGTTAATATTGGAGGTCACAATGCCAATAATGGAGACAACAATGGAGGCAAAAATGGTCATGGAAAGAATTTCATACATGGCAGTAGTCAAAATCAACCAACTAGAACCATTATCTTGAGGCCTCTTATGCATATCTTCATACCTAGAGTACCAACACCAGTTAAAAATAAGCCACAAGGCACTAATTTTTCCAATCAATTTATGCATGAACGGACAAATAATGGTCCATAGTTTTAGGTTGTTATATCACTTAGAGATTATATTGATGTTAGGATGAAACATAGAACCCACACAGGTGAATAAAGAATAGAATTATGATTTAAGGAGAAAGTGGGAAACTTGACTCCCATATTATGATTGATCAAGGAACGATTTAGCATTTTCTAGGATTTAGAAGGTTGATACGTATTCCAAACTCAACCCAATTCTTAAAGAAGAGGCCATCAAATATGTTTCTATACACTTTTATGGCATAGCACACAAGCGATGGTGTGATGGGATGCTCACCATGGGAAATGACAGGATCAATTCATACATAAATTTTATAGAGAGGTTGATTGAGAGATATGATACTAAGGAAATGGGGTTGAATTCCAAAGAGTTGGCACAACATAAGTAGCAGGGTTGAATTGACACTTATATTGTAGATTTTCATAGGCTCGCATTGTTAGTCATTAATATTTTAGAAACAAGACGCATGGTGTTATTCATGGTTAAGAAAACCTTTGAGAGGCTGGATTCAGGCCCTCAATCCACCTACCTTGCAAGAAGCAATAAAAAAAATAAGGGACATGGAGGCTTTTACTTATACAAGAAAGATGTAAGGGTTCCCACAAAATAGGGATAAAGGAAAAAAAAAAAATCAAAGAGAATCACAAAAGCCACAAAATGATTCTAACAAGTTAGGTAGTCAGGAACTAAATGACCTTAGAAGGAAGAATTTATGTTTCCATTGTAGATAATAATGGGATCCTCATGTAAATATACTTTGAAACCAAAAGCTAAGCAATTAGAGTACTTCTATGTTGAAAAATATGCATCATAAAAATCAAATCAATAATTTGATTAGGAGAATAGGGATGATGAGGACACTTCAAAGGAAGAGTCCCAAGATGATAGGGCTATAACCCAACTCTCTAGTGCATAAAAGACAATCACATTCAAGGTAGGGGGTGTAGTATAGGGGCAATGAGTTGTTGCTTTTAATGATATAGGGGCAACTAATAGTTTCATTGATGAAAGGCTTATGACTAAGAGGGCTTTGCAAACGAAATAACATACTGGGTTTAGTGGGATGGTAGATAAGAGGTATACATGATGCATGTAATTAGCATATTGACACTTTTTTTAGGCCAAAATTCCTCCATATTAGGCCTCGTATTGGGATTTTAGTGTTTTTTTAAGGCTTTTATTTTTTCAATATTTTTCTAAAATTATAATTAGCAGATATATTTTATTTTATGCATGAAATTAGCATAGAGATTTGACATATAGTGTCACTCAATTTAGCTTTATACTTTTTGGAAACAACTGCTCAAAAAGGGTGTTTTTTGTGTTGTAGATAAAAGTGTTTATTTTTAATTTTAAAGGGGGGTTGGAGAAAGGATAGGTCAGAGGATGAAGATGGTGAGGGCAAAACAAAATGCCATCACTGTGTAATTTAGCCAAGGAGAAAGGAGGATTACTGAAATTTATACACGACAATTTTGATTAATATAATTTGGAATTTTGTGCCTCCTTTTGTATATGGGAAAGATTCGTGGTGCTTAATGTATGGATTGTTTCCTATGTGTGGTTAACTAACCTAAAATCAATGGCTTTTAAGTTGGTGAGGGAGAATAGTCCTGGACATTTTGATTTCAATTGTTATCGTTTCTAGTATGTTTAATCCAATAGAAATTGCAGCCAAGTATTTTTAATACTTCATATGGTACCAATGCAGGAATATGTCTAAGAGAGGAAGAGGTAGAGGAGGTATTGCTAAGATGCGTAGAGACATGCAGAATCTCCAATGGAAAGTAGTAGATCTTACAAACATGTTTTCAATTAAAAGAATGATACTAAGAGGTGATATGTCTAATGAATAAAGAAACCATAGAGACGTAGATCAACATGCAAAGCTAGAAGAAGAACAATTAGAGCACGTGCCTTTTGAAAAGAGGTTACACAGGTCTCTCGAAGAAAAAAATGATGGGATCAAAATGGAAGTTTCATATGCAGGTAGTCTTGAACCAGAGGAATTAATAGTTTGGTTGAACAACATGGGGAAATATTTTGAATGGATGCCTATGATAGAGGAAAAGAAGGTATAATTCACATGTGTCAAGTTGAAGGGTCATGCAATGATCTGGTACGATAATTTGCAAAAAGAAAGAACAAAAAAAGTAAAATACAATATTAGGAATTGGAATAAGATGGAGAAGAATTTTAAAGAGAAATATATTCCTTTGGACTACAAAGAGACCCATTTTCATATTTTTCATAACTCTATTGTAGAATACCTTATGAAGGATTTTTACGAATAGTTGATTTGTGTGGATCACTAAGAAACTAATGAGAAATTGGATGCAAGGTATGTGAATTGTCTAAAATTTTCTATCCAAGATTAATCAAGAATGCATAGGGTTAGAAACATGGAAGAGGAATGCAATTTAGTCTCAAAGGTTGAGGAAAAATAAAACCGACAATAATTTTAATGGACTAGAGGAGCAAGGTGGCGTATATCATCTCCAGTGCAAGGTGGTTCAAACTATATTACAGGAGAATCATCCCAAGGAGTAGAGAAATGAGAATATACTAAATAAAATAATCCAAATCAACAAAGAGGAAGAGGATTTCATATGCCCTGGAGGTTAGAATGGTGGAAGAGGATTGGAAAACCAACGAAGACTATTCGTTTGTCTTAGGTGTGGTGGAGAGGGCCATAGATCATTTTAATGACAAAATTGTAGCATGCAAGAGTAGAGTTAACAATGAATAAGAAGAAGTTGAATCTAAAGTTACAACAGATGTGGGGAAGAATCTCATGATGAGAAGAGAAATGGTTATTCCAAAAAAGGAGCAAATATAGAGTATCAACAACGAATATTCTTGGCCTCAAACAAATATCTTTTGAACAAGGTTTTGGGGTAAGGTATGTCAAGTTATTTTTGATAGTTTTAGTTGTGAGAATATAGTTTCCAGAGAGATGGTAGATAAATTGAACCTACACTATGATAACCATCCTCATGCTTATAGAATTGCATGGCTTAAAAAGGGGAATGAAGTCATTATTAACAAAAGGTGTTTGGTCAAGTTTTCTATAAGAAATAATTACAATGACGAAATATGGTGTGATATCATCCCAATGGATGCATGCCATATATTGTTCAGGAGATGATGGAAGTATGACAAAAAGGTAATGCATGATGGTGAGAAAAATACATATACGTTTTGGAAGGATGGATCTAAAGTCATCTTTTTGACCCTTATGGATGAAGGGAAAGCTAAGAATATGTTTTCTAAAAGAGAACTTGTTAAGGAAATGAAGGTAATTGGATTGTATTATGCGTTAATGGCGTAGATAGGACAAGGAGGAGACTTAACAATACTTACTAAAGAAACAAAGGTAGTAGAAGAATATGTTGATGTTATACCAGATGAGTTACATGATTGTCTTCCAGTACTGAAGGAAATCCAACATCACATTGATCCAATTCTAGGAATCATGAATGTAATTTCAAGATATGGTCCAACTCTGGGAGCTACAATTGTAGGATATTGATAAGGTTGCCTTTACAGGATCAACTGATACTGGTATAGTAGTATTAAATTTAACTTCCAAGAGAAAAATTAATTCAATGACATTAGAACTTGGAGGGAAGTCCCCTTTAATTGTATGAAAACATGTTGATGTTGATTAGGTCATGGAGCTTGCTCATATTGCATTATTTTCTAATTAGGATCAATGTTATTCTACCAGGTTAGGAGTCATTGTACATGAGATTATCAATGAAGAATTTGTGAAAAATAAAAAGCACAATGTTTAATTCATATTATCAGTGATCCTTTTAGAAAAATTGTCGATAAAGGTCCTCATATTGAACAAGATCAATCTAACAAGGTTATGCATTATACCAAGGTTGGGAGAGAGATGTGAAAAACTTGTAATCTACTAGACTACTCATTTTTGGGACCAAGAAATCACATCACCTACCTCATTGGATGAACAAGTTAAGGATTTTCTTGGGGACCCAATGCGTCATCCAATATTATAAGCCCTTGAGACCTCAACAACTTTTATCTTTTCACTAGTTTGCAAATCTTCCAGTGGTGCCTTCTTATGTGGCTGATGGAGGTTGCTTAGTACTGGAATAGGTATCAGCTTGTGTAGTCCAAAGTTGGAACTGGTAGGTTTCTATTACAACATAATTTTGTATTAAAAATATTTTTATGTTTAGGAGTGCAACAAAGCATAAAATATTCAACCATATATAGGTTCAGAAAAATGTAATCCATTCAAATATCTTTTCAATCAGTGTCTATATGTGATATGGTTATGTTGACCAATCTAGTTTGGTAGGTGTACCTCTTTGGTAGTAAGTTTAAAGCACTATGGTAAGCGGTGAATTAGGGCTATTGTCCATCACAAGTTACGACATAATGATGTATACATGGAAGATTCATGGCATGAGTGGTATGTTCAAACAAAATTATTGTCTTAGGGTGCACCTTTGTCAATATCACTAGAATTGGGATCACTTTTCTCTAATTCAGGCTTGAGGTACCGCCTTGGTATCCATCATAATGGTTATATTCCATAGGAAATACATGGCCATAGCTAATGATGAAATATTTTGCCTTGTACAATCAATTAAAATTCAAAACTTTAGAAGAAGTAATAAAGTAGGTGAATGCTACTAGTTATGGCTTGGGCAACATGGGTGTTTACCAATAATTTAAGGACCACAAACGCACTTACTCATGCATTATGTCTTGGAATAGTTTGGGTTAATTTATTTGATGATTTTTATGCTAGTATACCTTTTAGTGGCTATAAAATAAGTGGCAACAGTTTGAGGACAACAACTTGTAGGAGCTACGTTGTTTTCAATTGATGTAGAATGATGCAGGTAATCAACATATCGACACTATCCAGAGGTTGGAATTCCTTCATACGCGCTCCAAATTGGGATTTTAGTGTCTTTTGGAGATTTTTATCTTTTCGATATTTTCCAAATTTTTATATTCCATAGGATGACATGGCCATAGCTAATGATGAAATATTTGGCCCTGTACAATCAATTAAAATTCAAAACTTTAGAGGAAGTAGTAAATTAGGTGAATGCTACTAGTTATTGCTTGGGCAACATGGGTGTTTACCAATAATTTAAGGATGAAAAACACACTTACTCATGCATTATGTCTTGGAATAGTTTGGGTTAATTTATTTGATGATTTTTATGCTATTATACCTTTTAGTGGCTATAAAATAAGTGGCAACAGTTTGAGGACAACAACTTGCAGGAGCTACGTTGTTTTCAATTGATGTAGAATGATGCAGGTAATCAACATACGACACTATCCAGAGGCTGGAATTCTTTCATACACGCTCCAAATTGGGATTTTAGTGTCTTTTGGAGATTTTTATCTTTTCGATATTTTCCAAATTTGAATTATCAATTATATTTTATTTTATTCTTGTAATTAGCATAGTAAGTTGAAAAATAGTGTCACTCTAGTTAGCTTTAAATTTTTTGGAAACAACTACTCGAAAAGGTTTATTTTTGTACTGTAGATAAAAGTGTGTATTTTTCATTATAAAGGGGGGACAAAAAAAGGAGAGGGCATAGGATGAGGACGGGGAGGGAAAAAGGGGAGGCCATCACGATGTAATCAAGCCAAGGAGAAAAGAGGATTACTGAAATGTATAGACAAACATTTTGACTAACAGAATTTGGAATTTATGCTTCCATTTGTATATGAGAATCATTCCCTATGCTTTTATATGGATTATTTCTTGTGTGTGGTTTACTAAACTGAAATCAGTTTCATTTAAGTCGTTAAGGGAGTAGATGCCTGGGCATTTTGATTCCAATCATTAATGGTTCTAGTACATTTAATCTAGTGGAAATTTTGGTCCAGTGTTTCGGTTAAATAAAAAAGATTCCTTGTACTCATAAGATTGAAAATCTAAGTATACAATCGGGTGATTATCAGCGTTGAAGCCTCGAAAATAATTGCTACAACATGGGGGAAAACCACCCGGACCAGATCTTGGTTAGAAACTCCTTTTCTGTTTGGTGTAGTGGCTTCGACTGGGGATAACGGGACCAGTTTCCCAAAAGAGATTTTGATAGTGTTGATCGAGTGATATATGATGTAACGGGGAATGACTAAGCTAAGTGTAATCTAATCTAAACTATTAAAAACATGCATATATCCTAGTTTGAACAATATTAAACTATAACTATACCTGAGAATAAAATAAAGTATGCAGTCTACAATAATTTCCTATAGCAATTGGTAATAAAGATCATTCAACTGCAATAAGAAGTGAAATCATTTAACAATAATCGTTTTGGATAAATAGTTAGCCAAAACGATTATGAAATATATATCACATATGGAATCGTTCATATATTCAGCATAAAGTTAAAGCCAACACCATACAAAAGTGCAATAATGCTAACCGTAATTCAAACTTTCATACATAAAACAATTGAAGAAAAGTTATTGCTTGATACATAAATAAAACAGAATCATAAGATAAAAGTACCATATATGATAAGTTTTGCTCATGTGTTTCAACAATATCGACCTAATTCCAATCAATCCAACATCATCTAAGAGTACAAAAGTGAAATTTTAGTAGAGCATGCCAGATATTCAAAAGAAAATAGATCATGTTCCATTCATTCCATCATAACCTCCTCAAAGGTACAAAAGTGCATGTTTTGAAGAATGTTTTCTGATCAAATTTCCGAACCTTTCTCTAAATGGATGAGAGGGGTTTAAATACTGAACTATAGGTCCTAAAATATAGTATTACAAAAAATAGTTGAGGAGGTTTAAACGACCTTCCTCAGATTATGATAAATAAAACTAAAATAAAAATAAAACAAAGTGACTAGCTCCTTTGCATTCGATCCTTAAGATCGCAGATATCTGTCATTGGCCTTAGTTGTGTTGGTTGGCCGATCACAGATTTCAACTGTCCAATAAATATAGCGTCTGTCAATGCTGGAACCATTTTTTGTGTGGAGGTGGTTAAGCATCACAAGGTCATCCATTAGCTGTATGGTTTGACCAAGTATTGCCAGTATGCTTCCCAGTTTAGCTTTCTCATTTGTCTGATCACCTCCTCCCTTTCCTTTGTTGTCTGTCTCCATTCTTGTTCTAGTTGTTTGGAATTTGGAAGAAATCCTGGTATAGATTCTGTAACCAGGTTGGTGCCATGTAGATTTTCGTTAATGGCTTCAATGATGTTATTTTCTGTTGCTACTACTGCTGCGACCACCATTGCCCTTTCTGCTTGCTTGAGGCGAGAATCCCAGTCTGCAAATAGAATTTCTTTATGCGATTCCTCTAGTTTTGGAAAATCAGCGTTCCTCCCATCTTCTAATTCTTGCCAGGTGATAAAGTTAGAAATCCTTTTATGGATTTCGTCATAATCAAGCCTTATGCCAATGACTTGGCTTGTTAGCTTATTACTGACCTCGCAATAAGGACTTATCTGCAAGATTTTCTGGCATGGAAATTCCTTTTGCTGCATTAGTTGGGAGTTAAGACTGAGTGCTTCTTTTATAAACTGATCGATTTGCGGATTTTCCTTATAATTATCTATGAAAGCCTGTATCCGCACATCCCTTTCTGCTAGGCTGGCTTGATGTTGTATTTGCATCTATTCAAACTCCTGCTGAAGCTTGGTTACCTGTAACTCTGCCTGTTGGTTAGATTTTTCCTGCTCTAATTGTTGTTCCAACAGCAGAATATTTTGTTCCTTTTCTCTCAGCAGCATTTGGACTTCTGTCATTTTATCAATAGTTGTCGTGGCATAGGCTCTTTCAAATTGCAACAGTCTCGTAAGGTTCTCAAATGGGTCCATGGGAGATTCTTTCCAGACAATGTCCATTGGTTCATTGTCGGGAGTGGTAATAGCTGCAACATCTAACTTTATTTTCTTCCTCTTCCTTTTGATGGCATATTTGTCGGTAAGGCTATAAAACACATCTAATGGAGGAATTTCCTCAATTCTCAAAATAATTTTTGAAGTGGGGGTGGCAAGAATGAGCTCCACATCCTGAGTGCTTATAGTTTTCTCCAATAAAATTTCTTGAGTTGATTTGTGTTGTGGAGTCTATATCTTAGTTTTTTGTTCCTCTGTATGGAGCTTCTTATTAAAATGCTCCCATTCTTTTTCTAAATCAACAATTAGGGGTTTTACCGACGGAGTGGAAGTAGGGTGAATTTTAGCATGCTTCTTTGCCGAGGTTTGCTCGACTGTTTTCTCTATAGTCCCGGCTGTGTCCCTTTCAGACTCTTTATTTTTATTGCCCCCATTTTGAGACTGCTACTCTGAGTGCTCTGACTCACGAGTAGACTTCTCCTGGGACTCTGCTTCAGAATCTTCTTTGGAATTTCCTCTGGAGCTTTCCTCTAAGCTTACACTGGGAGTTGGCTCCCTTATTGGTTCAATCTGTAGCAGGTCCAATGGGACCTTTAATAATCTCCTCTCCCTATATTCACGGAAGGCTTCAAGATCATCTGGGGCAAAAATTAGTGATGCCATATGCGTCACTTCTGAAAATGTCTCCTTTTGTAGGAAGAGGTCATCGAAGGCATCTTCCTCATGGGTGAATGGTTTCACTTTCACCATAGTAGTGAAGTCTTTGGTGGTGCCATTTGGGTCATATTGTCTTCCTGGGAATGTAGCTAATTTCAGATATTTCATAATCTCTGCTTCTTTGCATGCATGTCCAAAATCGTGTAGTGCAAATGCACCACATTGCAACGGAAATGTAAGCCAAATGGCCTTTTTCTGTTCCTTCAATCCTTTTCTCAACCCACCTTCCCTTACTTTTTGGTAGGTTATCTCCCTAGCCATTAACTTGTTAGGGACATAGTATGGGAGGACATGCGATGAAGCAATGCTCCCAAATACTTTGATATATGTAAATGTCTCCTCCCCAAACCATTTGGCTATAGGTAGGATATCTACTTCAGCTTCTCTAGAAAACCTAGGGGCATTTCTGTTGTAGACTTGTTTATGGATAGGCAACATAACTCCTTAACAAATTTTGTAAAAATGGGGGTGAAACTGAGACTCCCACATACTCTTATGATATATATGGATAGGAAGCGGGTCTTGCACAGTCCACTTCCATCCCATGATAGGAAATTTGGATCCAAAACAAATTGCGTCCATTATATAGGCACTCATGAAAAATGGAGGATAAACCCTTGAAGAGATACTCCTCTTTCTCCTATACTCCATAATAGATTTCGCCAAATTATCGTACAAAATTTGGGTCCAATTCATTATTGTTGCGTTTACAGCTGCATCTATTAATGGCAGCCATTCTGGGGAAAATTTGGTACTATCGTGTTTGTCGAACATTCTACATAGCATGGATGCTACAAAACTATGAGGGGGAGAGATAGATGTTGTAGAATACATACTCGTCTTATCCTTTTTGATCTTTCCTTCGTTTTCTATCTAGGTCCACGTGACGTCTACAGGGTCTTCATTCTCCTTAGCAAATTTATCGAGGAACCATTTATTGTAGAGATTCTGTGGCTCTGGTAGATTGTACATAAGCCGCAGGCTATCTGATGAAAAAGATCCCACAACCTCCTGCTTGATATTCTTGAATTCTCTGTCTGAGATGCCCACCTAATCAATTATCCACTTAACCATATATGTATATGGAATTATCTTCAGTCTTGTGACTATGCAGTGTAGAAATGAGCATGTTGTCTCGATGAAGGAGGCATTGGAGGAAACAAGACCATCGGTTGTGGCCTTTGTTACCAGAGGTCTTGGTTTCTCCTCTTCTAATAAATCGTACATGGCCTCCCATGTTGAGGATCCTCTGTCTCTGTTGCACGTAGTATCAGAGAATAGAGGGATCATTTCTGATTTTTCAGACGCGACAGCCTTTCCTCTCTCTATCATTGCTCCCAACAGCTCTTGCTGTAGATTTTTGCTTAAAATGGAGCAAAGCAGAAGCTATTGGATAGACACAAGTAAGAATGAACATAAGACTGAATGATACAAATAACTTTGAAAATGTGACAAGAAAGGAGTTTTTATTAAACGCAAGTGAGAAGATATCGTATCACGTCGAGTGGCTTTTCAAACGTAAATTCCATTAACCCTTACTAAATTCCCACTAATGGTTCCTTATCCCTAGCTTTATTGCTCATTAATGTTTTGCATCATAAGTCAAGAAAGAAATTTATTAGGGTGGCGAGATTTTTTTTAACTACGAAAATGTTGATTTTGTGATTGTGATGCAATATCGCAAATCACATTATTGCATTTCGTGTGTGCACTTTCTTTAACATTCCTTTGGTTTCTGCGGGATGCGAAATGTGGGATGTTCTTTATTGTTTTCAAAGAACAACTTGTTCGATAGGATTTCCTTTATAAAGCCCTTTTTAATTGCGCAACGGACTTGAGTGTTTTTTATAACATAGTTGGCAATCGGGTCCGGGCTTCTATCGCATTTCGCAATATTGCATGGTTGGTGAAGTTTCAGGCCTTTCCTAAGGGTTTCCAATGTGAAGGGTGATCATGTCATCACAATATCACATGGCTAAAAATATTTTATGAGGGTGCGCCCTTTGTAAGTGGCGATATGCGATGCAGGCCTTATTTTAATAAGAAATGCCTTAGGACTTAGTTCAAATGAAAAAGCCTAATAGTTTCGAGGTTAAATGCGATAATCCCTTTTGATCACTTTTCGTGAGTTTTGGTCGTTAACAGGGATTTTGACATGCTTGTTCGTGCGATATGCGAAAAGGTGAGCATTTGCTAGCTTTTCAAAGGGTTTTATCTTGATATCTTGCTTTATTCCAAAAATAACAAGAAAATGCCTAAATGCTAAATTTATTATTTGGAAGGATTTTTTAAGGGTCCCCATTTATTAATAGAATATTAACTATTATTTTAACAAATGGTTGGTGGGGGGGGGGGGGGGGGCGGCGGTGTGGGGTTGGGGTGGGGTGGTTGCGTTTGAATATCACAACGCAGCTACAAGGCATATTTTTTGTTGTAGACATGGGAGACAATGATTTACTTCTTGGTATGGCATGGATGATGTCCCATATATTAAGCTTAAAATGAACATTGAACATCAAGGAAGAAAAAAAGTGCTTTGAGGATTTTCATATGAAGGGCCCATAGTGATATCACTTAAGAGGATGAAGAAGCTAATTAGACATGATCAGTTAGAGTGTGCGTAGAGTGTGTCATCACTCCAACAGTTCCTACAATGTCAGTCTAAGAAAATAATAGTTACCATCATGATATTCATGGTTTTTTATCCAACAATAGTAAGGTGTTCGAGAGTATGCCTAAGGGACTTCCTCCTGAGAGGCGAACCAATCATGTCATTGAGCTAGAGGAAGGATCAAAACTTGTTATCACTGCTTGTTACCGACATCCTAAGAGGCATAAGGATGAAATACAAAAAGGAAATTAAGAAGTTACTCAAGATGGGGCATAATGTAGGTGAAAAAAAAGGATGGGCAGATGTGGATGTCAATTGATTATAGGTCCCTAAACAAGAAGACAATCAATAACAAGTATCAAACTCTGATGACAAATAAATTGATTAATGAGTTGCATGGGGCATGATCCTTTCCTAAAATAGATTTGAGGTCAAAGTATCATTAGATTTGGATGAAAGAAGATGATATTGATAAGACCACTTTTAGATGTCATTTTGTCCATTCTGAGTTTTTGGTATTACCCTTTGGATTGAGGAATTATCCAACCACTTTTCGCAGTTGCATGAATAAATTGAGGAAATTTGTTTTGATATTCTTTGATGAAATTTTGATTTTCAATGAGAGTTGGGAGGATCATATGTAGCATCTTATGGATGTATTAAGGATTTAGAGAGTGAGTCTCTATGTGTTAAGTATTCTAAATGTGATGTCGTGATGATATAACTTCTTAATCTTGGTCATATCATAAGTGTAGATGGAATAAGAGTAGATCCTATGAAGATAAAGGCTATTATAGAAATGCCTACACCTACAAATCTCACCCAAATTAAGGGATTCTTAGCTCTATATGGTTTCTATAGGATATTGGTTAAGTACTTTTCACAAACAATAGTCCTGCTTACAAATTTAACTAAGAAGGACTGTAAGTGGCTTTATTTAACATGAAAGTGCTTTGAGAACTTCAAGCAACTGATGTCCACATGCCATATGTTGGAAATACCAAATGTATTCAAACCATTAAAGGTGGAGTGTGATGCTTTGGGAGAGAGCATAGTCATTGTTTTGAACTATGATTAACACCTCATCACTTTTGACAAAAAAAAACCAGTAGGTGTAGAGAGGAGTTACTAACTTTATGATAGAGAGATGTTGGCCATTATGCATTCCTTAGATAAATTTAGACCATATCTAGTTGGGGGTAAGTTTATCGTCAAAATAGATCATAACAACAACAAATATTTCATGAATCATAATTATATAAATGATAGGTAGCATGATTGGGTCAGTATAGTACAACGATATGATTTTGACAATGTATATGTCAAGGGGAAGAAGAATGTAGTTTCTAATAGACTTTCTAGGAGGCCTTACATATGGTTTTTGGCGGAGATTTCTACTAATCAAAGAGATTTAATTGTAGAAAAGTATGCCAAAGATTCATGGGAAATAGGAGTTATGGAAGACACAACTCATGATGACCAAAATATAGTGGTAAATGAGTTGATCATGTATAAGGACATAATTTATTTGGTTCCTTCACATCTTAGTGTAAAGCTATTGAGGATTTTCATGAAGCACCTATGGGTGGTTACCCCAATTTCTTTAAAACCTATAGGCTAATATGGGAGAAATTCACATGGAAATGAATTATGAATGAACTCCTTTAGTATGTTAGAGAGTATCCTACTTGCCAACAAAAAAAGAATGGCCATACTTATCCAACTGGTCTACTTCAGCCCCTACCCATTCATACTAAAAAATGGGAAACTGTCAATATGGATTTTTTCATTGGGCTTCCTAAGGTTCTGGGTAAAGATTACATCTATGTGGTCATTGACAAGATGGCTAATTTTGCATACTTCTTTGCCATTTTAGCTTCTTATACAACAACACAAGTGGTTGATTTATTTTCTAGCAAGATTAATTGGTTGCATTGGATGCATAAGAATGTTTTTAATGATAGGTACAACAAGTTCTTATGTAGGTTTTAGCGAGATTTCTTCATATTTAATGGGACTAAGGTCACTCCTTGCACTAGCTATCAGCCATAAACATGTGGTCAAATGGAGTAACTGAATAAATGGGTCCAGGGGTATCTCATGAACTATGTTTTTGGACAAAAAGAGCTTGGATCAAATGGAAACACCTCGGTTAGTATTTCTATAATAGTAAATATCACATTCCTATCATGGTGTCACAATTCATGGTTTAATATGATTCCGAGGCTCTGAACTTTATGGATCTACTATTTGGAGATAATAGAGTGCCTAAGGAAAAGGACTTAATTACTACAAGAAATCCATGACATCATGAAGTGTCTCAAGGAAAATTCATAAGAGGAACACAATTAGTAAAAGTTGTATGTTTATCAACATTAGATAGAGTACAATTTTGAGGTTGGGGAGATGATTTATTTGACATTGCATCCATATAGACAGTATACTCTCAAGAAGAGTGGAGTATAGAAACTCAATGAGAGGTTTTATCGACCATTCAAAGTATCTTGGAGGATAGAACATGTTTCCTATGAACTTTAGATATCCACTAGTAATGTGATTCATAATGCATTTCATTTATCTAGGCTCAAGAAAGAACTTGGTCACAACATGGTTTGCTCATCTAAGTTTCCACCTTTGGATGAGGAGGGGAAGTTGATATTTATTCTAGAGGCCATCCTTGATACTAGAGATATGACTCTTCATAAGAGGGACATTAAAGAGTATCTGGTCAAATGGAAAAAATGTGTAGTAGAGGATGCCACATGAGAAAAGGAATAGATATTGAATCGTCCAAAGTTGACATTTCTTGACGAAAATAAATTTTGGGAAAAACGGACTATAATGTCCCCTTCCTAACCAATAGATTTGGTGGAGCTATAGCTTATTAGTTGTTTCCGTTATGTTATTGGGTTAACACTAGGGAACCTTGGAGGCCTTTAATTGAGGAGTTTGGAAGCTTGATGGTTAGTTTCTATCTCATCGGGATTGTAAGAAGAGTGCATTTTTCTAGAATGATTTTGGGATAGTTTTCTAATACTTACTATCTTTAGTAAGCCAGTTTCATGCACGAACTAGGTTAGCTAACAAGGTTACTATTTTTAGTATTGTCAGTGGGTTCAACTTTGATGGTTATCTCAACATTTATATAGTCAGGTGTTAGTTTGAGAGGATGAAACAAATAATTATATTTCATTCAATAGATATTGCTCATTTTGATCATACATTGTAATCCCAACTCTAAAGTTAAATCTGAGTTATGTCAATTTTTGGGTTTTCCTAAATATTTTTATTTTATGAGACATTTGTTATGATCATACATTTTAATATCAAGTCTAAAATTAAATCTAAGTTATATTAGCTTTTGGTTTTTCCTAAATATTTTTATTTTATGAAACATTTCATTGCTACTAGTACTATAATTAGAAAAAAAAAACACATTTTATTTATATTTTAAGATTGTTGGTTACATCAATTAATCCCACACATATAACACGACAAAATTAATTAGAAAATCTACAATTTTTTTATTGCTATCTATAACACCTCTTTATGTAGAAATTATCGACAAGATAACTTGGCACATTCATAGTAGTGGATTGAGTGGAACATGTGATCGCAAGGAGTTGTAGTGGGTTAGACACTGTCTGAGTCTTTGAGCAGTGCGTCGAAAATAAGAGATTGGCGATAGCAAGGCCCGTTATATTTTAAAACGTTATTTTCGCTTATTATTAGTATGTGACACAATTATCTAGATAACCTGAAGACCTTATATATTGACAAGATTATGATAATAAATTTTAATTTCATTGCTCAATAAATTTTTAAAATTAATACCCGTCGATGGTCACCCGAAACTCCGCTGTAAATTCCACTTATGGCTAGACCCAAGACCCGCATGATCGCGGGCCGCGGCAACTCCACAAGTCGTAATCGAACCGAAACTCCGCCGTGAATCCTACTTATGCGTAGACCCGAGGCCCGCAAGATCCCGACAACTCCGCAAGCGCAATCGAAGTGTAGCGCGCAGCAGAGTGTAATTCCTCTCTTTGAAGGAAAAAAATGATATCTACCTCGACTCAAATCATTGGCCGCCGCCGACAAGGCTTACCATGTCATGAGTAGACTGTAGGAGTACCAAAATGAGACAGAAGTCATGGCGCTGATTGCGCATCAATAGACTTTGGAATGTTGGATCGACTTGGGCCTCACGACTCAAACATTCCAGCGACTCTGCAAAGTTAGATCAACTCGGCCTTCACGGCTCAAACATTCCGTGATTCCAGTGATTCCATGTGAACAGAGTCCAGACATATAGAAAAAACACGACAACCGAATATGTCGGGTGCAAGAAAAATGAACTCAAATCGACTTTAGCAATAAGGGCAGACCCACAAGCATGTGGGAGCGAGCTGAGCAAAGAATCTGACAAACGTTTCACGGGATCATCCAAAAAAAATGTGGTCTATAAATATGCAGCTTTACTTCTCTTCATCTCATCAGCGCCCAGTCTAGTTCTGCCCAAGTTCAATATCGAAGATATATTCCTTAATGGCGCCCAGAATGAGCAAAGTCTTGTGCATATATGTGATTTCTTTGAGTCTGCTTCTCTTTAACATTGGAGCGCGAGAGAGCAGATTCTTTAACAAAGAGCCTGCTTATGACAACCCCAATGGCGGATCAAATACCGCCGGGTATGGAGAGGGGTATGTCACCAGCAGCGATCACGGCGTGGACGACGCCTTCGAAGCCGGCTCGGGCAATGGGTACCGCACCTACCGAGGCGAGGGAAATGGTAACGGATATGTATATGGTAACAGCGAGACTTCCCGGGCCGGTTATGGTAGCGGTGCCGGCTACGAAGAAGCCGGGAGCGGGTACCCGCGTTCCGGTTCTGGTAGAGGTAGCGAGTACTATTCAGGAAATGGGGTTGTCAACGACGATAGCGCATACGGTGGAGGCTCTGGCGACGACAGTGGCTATCGTCAGTCGCCTGGCAATACTTATGCCCCATACCCGCCTGGCTCTAATGGTGGCTATGGAGAAGGTGGTAAATACGGTTCGGGCCACGGTGAGCGTTGGGAAAAGAGCGGTGCCTATGCTTCAGGTTACAGTGGTGGCAGCTACGTCACTGGCTCTGGTAATGAAAAAGGCTACGAAGCTGCCTCTGGCTATGGCTCTGGATCTGGCAATGGCAACGGGGAATATGGTGCCAACAATGGTTACGATAAGGAAACTCCTTAACTTTATATATTTGTCTTTGTAGCGTGTGGCAGTGGAGTTTGTAATAAGGCAGTGTCTCTTTGTGAATTATACTTATTTACAAATTAGCACGGTGAATGTAGCAGTCAGCTGTACAAGAAAGAAATATGAGATAGTCCAAAAATGCGTCGCGCAGTAGTTATAGTTACCGCAATGTTGTTTACGGCCACTTTCATCTTACACGGAGATTTTGTTCAAATTTTCTTAAATAATGTTCTGAATTTGTTGTAATTTATTATATTTATTTTTAAGATTTTTGAGAACGGTTCAGTTTATAAAATTTAAATGGTTACAATAGCATATTAAATCGCTGATTGGCCTAGACAAACACTTCATCCTCTCAAATTATTATATATATATATATATATTAGGATTTGTTCTTTGCTCGTGTCATATCTTGTGTTTCTTGTTTTGGCTTGTCTTCTACTGTTTACATTTATGTTGTATCTGCATTTTACTATCATGCTGATGTGATTGCTATTTTGTCTTCTACTGTTTACATTTATGTTGTATCTGCATTTTACTATCGTGCTGATGTGATTGCTATTCTGGATATATATATATATATATATATATAATTTTATTTGAAATAATTATTATTATTAATAAAAAAATTACTATATAATAAATAGATACATTTTAAAAAGTATGAAATAAGATTCTAGATTTATTCATTTTATTATGAAAACTCTTAATTTTTTAATAGGTTTAGTTGCAATATCATGAACTAATATCATGATTTATGAATGCTATATGTCCAAATCATAACTCATTTATTATGACACATGTTTATATGATATTTTTTTAATTAATGAATTTAATTAAATGAGAAAAAAATATAACTATTTTAGAAATAAATTGCAGCTTTTAATTTGTGCATTTTCTAAGAATATTCTATAATATTCATGGAGGTTAAATCCCTACATTCCACCTAATAATTATTTATAATTAAATTAAATTATTTACAGCACGAAAAAAGCTATATTTCCATTAAAATTCCATATTGCGGAAAAAATGTACAACATAAGATTGTATGATAACGCTGAAATATGAAAAACAAGCGAAAATCTATGGGATGTTCAAAGTACAGACCTTCATCAGGACATTCATAATGTTCAGCATCAGATCAAGTAAAATATGTGGCATCAATCAGACAGACATGGCAGGATATTGTAGAAAAATCACCCAAAAAAGAAATTCTAAATTGTAGGGCCAGATGCATACCAGATTTACGGCAATGAGATATGAGAGTTATGTACCCAGCATGTTAAATTCTTGAATCTGGAAAGATTGGTTTTCCACTGTGATACTCATCATCCAGACTTATGAGAGTCCTTTCTTCGATAGAGCATCCGCCACCTTGTTTTTTTCCCTGTCAATATGGTCTATCGAGTAATCCTTTCTGGTGTTCCATATTGCCTCAATCTTGTTCAGCCATCCCAATAAGTTGATGTTTTTTATGACATGTTTAGACCGAACATGATCAATAATCACTTTGGAATCCCCAAAAATTTGCAGCTCTTGAATGTTGAGAAAATCACAGAAGGATAAAAGTCCAGCAAGAGCCATAACCTCCACTTTATTATTGGATCCAACACCTCCATTCCAATATATTTCGATCTGCTGTCCTTCTACAGGAATGATATAAACTCCGCATGCACAAAATCCGTGTTGTGCCGCCCCATCAAAATAGGCACACGGAACGCCCGTAAGATCCTTTGATAGAGTCTTCCCCCTGCTTTTGTCCCAAATATGTTTGGGAAGATTTAGTGTGTTGTGCAGATAGAGGATAGATTCAAAAACTGTGAAATGATTTTCCATTTTTGAGTGAAATATAGCCACATTCCGCCATTTCCATATGGCCCAAATGGACAGCAATGGGATGGGCCTCCAGTCAATATTCATGTCGCCCCACCATCTAAAAGCTTCTGTAATGGAGGGGAAAGAGATTCTGTTGAGGCCGAAGTGGGCAGCCAAAAGCTGCCATATCATCTGTGATTGGGGACAGAGAAGAAAAATATGAAGATTGTTCTCTATGTTTGATCTGCAAAGGGGACAAATGGCAGGCCCACTCCAATTCCTCTTTTGAAGATTTTCCCATGTAAGATTCTTGTTGTGAAAGACCAACCAAGCAAATAATATGATCTTAAGGGGGCAACCAGTTTTCCATAATGAGAGAGGGAAGATGTGAGACATTTGTTCAGATTCAGTAAGAAGAAGAATTTGGTAGATGTGCTTAACATTTACAGAAGATCTGCCACCAAGCCCCTTCCATATCAGGAAGTCCTCATCCGCTGAACGAAAGATACCTCTATCCCTCATAGCTGATGTAATCAAATTCCATTGAAGTCCCAGAGCATCATTTAGACCCAATTCACATGCTGATTTCCATATAGGAATGGCACCTTCCCGTTTTCAAATGGCCTTGTCCCAGAAAATTATGAAAACCTATTCCAAAATAGACATGCTTATTGGCATAAAATGTATTATTAAAATGAGTTGTAACATTTAACTTTAAATATAATAAATTCAAATTATCATACTCTTATGGAGACAAGGTAACACCGAACGTGTGTATATATATATATATAATAGCCCAGCCATATTAATTAAATGACTCGTAAACACATATAAGGACCAATTTCTCATAAGCATCTAAGCTTATACTTCGTTATACATCTCAACATTGCCAAAATTAAAAAAAAAAAAATCATAAAAAATAATTAGATTATAATTTTATTTTAAATTATTTTATTATTATTAATTATAAAAAGAATTAATATAAGTTAAACACACACACACACACACATATATATTAAAAAAAATTGTAATAACATTCTTAAGTATGGAAATTCTTAATTTGTAAATAGTTTTTCTTATAATACCATGGCCTATCAATATCACATGTCAAAAAAGCTATAATTCATTTCATATATCACTTGTTCATATAATATATATTTTAATTAATCACTTTAATTAAAGGGAAATGAAGAGCATAACTACTTTGTAGAACCTTTTATTTGTGAATATTACTAAGAATATTCTAGGATATTCTATTGAGTTTAAATCCATACCATTCATCTAAGAATTATTAATAGTTAAATTAAGATTTTGGAAGTCTTATTTAATGCCAAGCCAAATTATTCTCCAGGAAACAATTTGTGTTAAATACGAAAGTTTACACATCCATCCAATGGGATTGCAATCTGATTTGAAAAAAAATAAAACCCTTCATATCCATTCTATTTCCTCAACAATTGATAGCTAAACTCTGGTTTTAACAATATGATTTGGAAGAATTAATAACGAGCTGGAATCATTCACCATTCTACATTCCAATGTTTAATTTTCCATGATGTAATATTGAATTAACAATAATAAATTAACCATATTAGAAATGATTGAAAAATTTCTAAGCATGCATCCTGAATGCAAAAATATTAGCACTCACACACATTTTTTAGAGTAATGAAAGAGCAACAACTATTACTTGGAATATGCATCAATTCAAAGAGTATGTATGCTCCTTGTAAATTCATTTGCAATACTCCACTAAAGACCAAAATAATATCATATCATGAGAAAATATGTTACATCAAGTTAGTTTTTTTCTTCAATGAATCAAGAGAGGATTCATAATGGAAAGAATTAGCTTTCTCCTCCTCTTACACTCATACTCCTAATCCTTCTCTAGCTCTCCACATATTTACTGATTTATAAAAATCATTCTAAATCTAAAATAATATCAAGATTCATCGCAAGTGGATATGACCCATGATTTTAGTAGCTAATTTGGAAAAATAAAAACTACGACTACTTTTTATTTATTTTGCTAGCCTAATCCATAATATTCGATCATAATGCTTCAAGAGTCCGACTAATTATTACAAATTTAAAATCATTGCATGAGGATTCCAACTTCCTCAAAAAATAATAATACCAAATAGCGTATATAGTTTTTTTTTTTTTATGCTCATGCATCTCTTGAAGAAAAAATATTATTGGACTCCTATCCAAGAGATCTTTAACCCTTTGTTATAACTTGTATTTCGCTAAAAAATTTCATGATGACTCAAATTTCTTCCACATGCCAAGGTTCTCCATTAAACAAATGAAATCTATTTTGATATGCTCTTGGAAACTTAGCTCTCTCAATCCTTCTGGCTAATTCATTTAGGAACTTCTTTGGAAGGACCCGAATCTGTAGAATTTAAACCATCTTTCATACACGTGACACAAACATGTTATAATTAATTTGAATTTTTTTCTTGATGGTTCCCAAGGTATTTGCTCTATTGAATAATGAGCGTCATAAATGGGTAATTATATGGGCTCATTTTACCTCCTAACCTAGTCAAATCAACCATTCTCTTAGCTTATTGCATGATTTTCTGATTATATTTATGCTTATAGAGTGAGTTGAGTTAGTTATGATGCCATGAGGTCTAATATGTGTTTAATGCAGATTATTGATGATTTTTGTGGTTGAAGTCAAGGATCTAGTGGAAAAATGGCAGCAATAACTCGAAGTGGAAAAAGGAGAGGACTTATAGGAGGGAATCCCCCTCATTTATTACTCCTGACTTCAAACTTCCCTTCATTCAGCTCGGAGTACAAGCGACAAAGTCATGCATTAGTAGGCAGCCGAGCAAAGTGGAGGATAACTGATGTTTATCTCGAGTTTCGGGAGCCAAGCGTCCCTGATTTTGAGGAAGCTGTTGGGAGCTTCATTTGTATAAGTAGAGAGGCCTAGGGCCTCACTAGGGAGTTGGTGAAATTTTTGTTGAACTTTCACTGTAACATTGCTTCTGTAAATTCTGCTCAACTTCGAGCTTATTATTTTGACAGTTCATCTAATCTTGTTATTGTTTTGAGAATAAAGATGGAATCCGTTTTGAGTTAGCACTGAGTTACCTCAGAGGGCTGAAGCTCTTGGGTTAGGGCCCAATCCAAGCAGCCAAGCTCCTCTTTTCTTGTATTTGTATGTTTCATTTCAGTTTGTAGATTAGGTTGTTGATAGATGCATTTCTTTTATGGTCAAGAATAGGTTTTTTTCGATGATTCAGTAGTTTACTTCCATTTGTGTTTTCTATAGAAGGTTAAGCAGTGATAAATGCAAGATTTAAAAGGCTAGCAGCAGTGCCTTGGCCTCTCTTCCTCCCTTTGGGACAATGATCTTAGGCCAAGACCCTCTTGCTGCCCCAGAAACACAGATTTTTCTCCTTCATAGGACTTTTAGTGTTTGCAGCTTTCTAATTGGTTCATAGTCTAGTTTACTTTGCTTCAGAACTTCTTCATCATGCTCATCCCCTTATTTGCAACAGTCTTCCTTCATGCTTTCCTTTCATGCAATGGTTATCAACATTTCCTTTCATAGATCATAGTTTATTTTGATGCAAAAATTGTTTTTTAGATGCACTTGTTTCCTTGCTTGCTTAATTTCATTAGTTGACTGTCAGTTGTTTATGTAGTAGAGATCTTCCATTAGAAGTCCAACCTAACAACCATTCCATCCACCATCCAATCCATGCCCTACATGTCGCCCAAGTCTCCCCTTAATTCTGCTTTAGTTTTCTGCATTTTCCATAGACTTTCCTCTCTCTCCTTGAGCAAATCCAATCATCTTTCTCTCTTCTAATGATTCTTGGTAGACCCTAGGTGCCCTAACACTTCATACCAACCTTCATCTACCTTTTCCACCCACTCCTGCACCTTCAAAACAGTGAAAACTGCTCTCGACCTCCTCATATAGGCCTCATGTAGAATGATATTTTTTCTCCTGTAGATTTCCTATGTCCTCCTGTAGATTTTCCTGTAGGCTTCCTTTTGAAGACTGATTGTGGGAAAAGCCTCTAGAATGCCACCGGAAACCTCCTAGGACCCATCCAAACCATCCTAAATCCTCTCACATCCCAAAACCACCCTCCATCGCCACCTATTCGCTGCCACATTCACAAACAAATAAATTATATGCATGACAAATTCACATAAAAACACATAAACTCCAAAAAGATGTTTTTTGTTCATTTTCTTCCAGAAATAGCTTAGGTAGATGTTGTTTACTTCCTTGAGTAGATAATGGCATTCTTTTCATGGTTTTCATAGTGTTTTCTGCAAAAGTAGGATTAATGGTTAACTAGGATTTCCTTGGTTTGCTTTACATTTCAGACTTCCTTTCTGCAAGTAGAATAGCATCAGTAGAGTAATCTCTTTTTCCTTCCATCACATATAAAAGTTTCTTCTAGAATCCATAGACGTTGGCTTGAGCTTCTAGTGATCTTGCATCGGTTGACCAAGTGACAACCTGTAGTAAGAACTAGTACTTGTGCATACAACATCGTCGCTTCCAAGTTTTTTACGAACTACCGGGTTGATAAGAGTAAAGTAGGCAGCCCAGGAGTTGCAGCATTATTGTTGTAATACTGGTGCTCACCACTTTTTGGCGTCGTTTCTAGGGAAGTGTGAGAGTATTCTGTGATTAGTGCTTTCTTCTATTTTCTTCTTGCAACATTCTGTTAATAGTTTATTTCAGCAAAAGTAGACTAGTCCTTTCTTTCCCTTCAGTTCTGCATTTCCTTGCTTTCCTTTTCAATTCTGCAAATTTCGTTTAAGCAAGAGTAGACTAGTCATTCTTTTGTTTCAGTTCTGCATTTCTTTTACTTTCCTCTTCAGTTTTTCAATTTCATTTCAGCAAGTTCATTTCAGTTAGTTGCAATTTGTTTGTTCAATCAATTTCAGTTTTGCAGGTACTATCGGTGTGGGGAAAAAGAAACAAAAACCAACCAAAAAGATTTCCTTTCATGCCTCATAGGAATAGAGATAATTCAGGTAATTTTTTTCCCAACACCCCCACTGATCCACATAGCCAACCTTCTCTCTTCTTCAGTGGTTGTGATCAAGAAGAACCCTTAGGTGAATAGACCGACATATTTGAAGAACCTATATGGGAAGAAGGAGAAGAAAACATTCATTTAGAACCAATGGCTGAACATAGAAATGCTAGGGGGAATGGAGAAAGAATAAAGGGTACCTTTCCCATACGGGAGACCAATGGGGACAACAAAACAAAGAATATAAGCCCTTCCTCCCTACCTCATTTCCATGGTCTGACTACAGAAGATCCTGTCACCTTCTTATTTGAGTTTGTTGTTATCTGTCGAACCTATGACTATGCAGAAGATGAGCAAAAGTTCAAACTGTTCCCTTCTACTCTCAAGGATGCAACATTACGCTGGTTCATGGGATTACCTGGCAATAGTATCACAACTTGGGCTCAGATGCAAGAAGCCTTTAACAACAAGTATCGAGACTATTGTAGGTCAAAAGATACTAAAGAAGAAATTTTCTGAATGACTATAGGAAGTGATGAGTCCCTAGAAGACTATGAGGAGAGGTTCCAGCACAGTTACAAAAGGGTGAGGTGTACACCTGACCCTGAGTCTTTGAAAATAGTTTTTCTCAGGGGAATTCAGGAAGATCTTTTAGACACCCTCCATCCACTGGCTGGGGGAGACATCTACCAACTATCATATGAAGACATAAAGACTATTTTTAGAAACCATTCTAGAGTATCCAGAAAGAAAGGTAGGGGGAGTCAACCCATAGCCAATACCTCTTCCTCTAACTCATCCATCAAAGGAGAAATTGGAAACATGTTGGAAGACTTCAAGAGTGAGATGTTGCAGACTCTTGCCATGCAAATGGATACCTTGCATATCAAAAGGAAACAAGAGGAAGCAGAGAGGGCTTTGGCCATCTTTTGCCCTAGATGCACCAGGAGGCATCCTAGGAACGAATGCCCATTGAACTCTATAGAGGTTTGTTCAGTCTGTGAAGAAAATCATTCCACAGATAAGTGTCCTTCCTTACCCGGACTTAAAGCTGTATATCAAGGGGCTGAGGGAGTCACTAAACAACTCTATTACATAAACCAAAGAAGGCCACATGGACCTAGACCATACTAGTAGGGGATGCAAGGGACATCCCAGGCATACTACCACCCCAACCAAGTCACTTCCATATCTTCTTGGGGTCCCCTTGCTCATCCTTCCTGGTCCACGCCTCCTCCTTGGTCCTTCACATCTCAATATCATGCCCAACCAGCCAACCATTCATTTCAATCCTATGCTCAGCCATCACCTCAATGGAATGCACCTCATCAAGGGTGGAGGCCCCAACACAACTCTCTCCCCGCTCTTTTGTCTCCACCACCTGCCCAACCACAACCGTTACCTCCTGCTCCTCCAAAGCAACCCCAAATGCCTACCCAGTCGAATCTGAACCCGAACAACAGACAGGCTCAACAAGTGTATAGTGGGGAACCATCATGCCCAACTTATGCTGTGGAGATTCAGGAGATCAACCTATGATCTAGGAAGGTTCTCCCAGATAGTCAGTCTCCACCTAGGGAGGTTGAGGAAGATAAAGAGGAAAGTGAACCGAAAGTAATTCCACCCTTTCCTGAGAGACTATCCGTGACAGTCTAGCCTACCCCCGAAGAAACTGAACTCCTGGGGGAATTGAAACATCTATGTGTAAAGATACTACTTCTCCAAGCCATAAAGGATGTGCGTATCTACAATATGTTGATTAAAAAGAATTGCTTTGGGCATCCAGGAAGGCGCAAGAGAGATGACCCAACCATCAATGTCATAGGGCAACTGTCTGACCTGATGTTGGGGCAGGTAATCTGTCCAAAATATCTAGACCCTGGAAGCCCAGTAGTTGATGTCCACATCAATGGCACCATGATTCCACATACTTTGATTGATCTGGGAGCTGCCACTAATGTGATGACAAAGGACAGAATGCTCAAACTCAACCTTTAGGGTTCCTTGAGGAGGACCACAACCGTGCCACAGTTAGTAGACCGCTCCACCATGACCCCTGAGGGGATTGTGGAAGATGTGATGGTCTCCATTGATTCTTTGGAGTACCCTACTGATTTCTTAGTTCTCTAGCCCAAGGCAGAGCTCACTGGGAATCGTCTCATTCTGGGAAGACCCTGGTTGGCTACTTCCAATGCTTATATCAGCTGTCGAGCTGGGAACATGACCATAAAGAATGGGCATATGTCCAAGCAGTTAATCCTATATCCTCCTGCCCAACCTTCGTTAGAATATGATCTACCTCTTTGGTTGGAGGAGAAAGATGAGGATGAAGTTTATTCTGCATCGCTTTGTACATTAGAAATCGCCATGGGAGGAAAACAACAAAGTGAGGATGATATGATTGAAAATCTAATTCAAAATCCACCTCCCATTGTATTGCCTTTAGATGACATAGTAAGAGAAACCCAGAACAACCCCTCAACTGATCTCTGTGTGGCCGACTCCACTTCTCTCCATGTTAATAATATATTGTTCAGTCCAGAAATAACCTTGAAAATCAATCCATCCCTATCCACTTCCTAGGAGAAGGAACTGTGTAGCCTGCAGAGAAAGCACTTAGATGCCTTCGCCTGGAGTTATAAGGAGATGAAGGGAGTGCACCCTTCAGTTTCTACTCATCATATATACATCAAAGAAGGTTGCAATCTAGTCAGGCAGCCTCAAAGGAAGATGAGCCCAACACTTAAAGATATTGTTAAGGAAGAACTGCAGAAATTGCTTGATGCATGGCTCATCTATCCCATCTCTGATAGTGAATGGGTCTCTCCTTTGGTGCTAGTGCCAAAGAAAAATGGTAAGTGGAGAATCTGTGTCGACTATCGAAAATTGAACAAAGCCACTAAGAAGGACCATTTCCCTTTACCTTTCATAGATCAAGTGTTAGACAGTCTGGCACGGAAAAAGTTTTTCTCTTTCCTAGATGGGTTTAGTGGGTACAATCATATTCAAATCAGCCCGGAAGACCAAGATAAGACCACTTTCACTTGTCCTTGGGGTACCTTTGCATACCGAGTCATTCCTTTTGGTTTGTGTAACGCTCCAACCACTCCAAAGAGAGGTACTCAGTATATTCTCTGAGTTAGTTCATGATGCAATAGAGATATATATGGATGACTTTACTCCTTATGGCTCTGATTTTCGGGAAGCTTTATCTAACCTAGGAAAAGTTCTAGACAAGTGTATTGAGATGAACCTATCCCTCAGTCTGGGAAAATGTGAATTTTGTATGACTGAAGGGACCGTGCTAGGTCATGCAATATCTCAACAAGGATTGCAGGTGGACCCCAACAAAATTTCCATCATACAACGGGTCCCACCTCCTCAAAAGGTGAGAGACGTCAGAAGTTTCCCAGGCTTAGCTGGGTAAATTACCGAAGATTCATTAAATATTTCACCAATCTAGCCTCTCCATTATTTTGTCTTTTAGGTAAAGATGTTGAATTCATATGGTCAAAAAACTGTCAAGAAGCCCTAGATACCATGAAAAAGAAAACTTGTGACTACCCCAATTTTGAGAGGCCAAAACTGGGCCCTACCTTTCCACATTCACACAGATGCCTCAAATAAAGCAATAGCAGCAGCCTTGGGACAAGTCGATGAAAAGTTACCTTATGCCATATACTTTATAAGCAAAAACTTGTCAAAGGCAGAGCTAAACTATATAGTCATAGAAAAGGAACTCCTAGCTGTAGTGCACACTAATCACGCTGCAATTAGATATTTAACGAACAAATCAGATGTGAATGCTCGCATTATTAGATGGTTTCTTTTACCGCAGCAGTTTGATTTGACCATTATTGATAACCCTGGTAAAGAAAATGTTGTTGCTGACTTTTTGTCTAGAGTAAATTTGCCTGCAGGTGAAGAAGGAATGGTGGATGATCAAATGCCAGATGAACACCTGTTTGTTATCTCAGTACTCTCTCCATGGTTTGTTGATATAGCAAACTACTTGGTTTCAACACAGTTCCCACCACACTTATCCTCAAAAGAGAAGAGCAAGATAGTAAGGAAAAGCGCCCCTTTCACCTAGATTCGGGGCAATCTCTTCAAACTTGGCCCAAATCAGATCTTGAGAAGATGTGTCAGGGAGGAGGAAGTTTTTGACATCCTCCTGACCTATCATGATGGGCCTTGTGGAGGTCATTTTGCAGCAAAAAGAACTGCCTTCAAGATACTGCAAGCAGGCTACTATTGGCCCACTCTTCATCAAGATGTGAGGAGATATGTCAGCCAGTGCGATCGGTGTCAAAGGATGGGGAAACCTACTCCAAAGGATGAAATGCCCATGCAGCCTCAAGTGACCTTTGAGCCATTTGAGAAGTGGGGCATGGACTTTGTGGGGCCTATTAGCCCTCCTTCAAAACAGAAGCAATACATCATTGTGTGCACTGATTACCTGACAAAGTGGGCAAAGACAAAAGCAATTAAAGCAGCGACAGAGGAAAAAGTAGCTGAATTTTTGAGAGAGAACATATTCTACAAGTTCAGGTATCCAAGAGAGTTGGTCACAGATCAAGGTAGCCAGTTCACTTCTAATCTGATTGAAGACTTGCTCACACATCATAGAATCAAGCAAAGGACTTCCACCCCTTACCATCCACAAGCCAATGGGCAGGTGGAAGTCACTAACAGATCTTTGGAAGGGATCCTAACCAAGGTAGTGAGCAATAGCAGAAAAGACTGGGCGGACAGATTAGTTGAGGTCACCTGGGCCTACAACACAACATGGAAGACCACTACAGGGTTCACACCCTATGAGCTAGTCTATGGGAAGAAAGCTTTGCTGTCAATACAATTTGAATTCAACACCCTAAGGATGGCAGCTCAGTTGGACCTAGTCCTTAGCCATGTATAGAAAGAAATATTACTCCAGCTTAATGGATTAGATGAACACAGAATGCAGGCCCTTCTCCACACAGAGGTAGTTCAGCTTCAGAGGAAGATATGGCATGACAAAAACATCAAAGAGAATAAATTTCAAGAGGGAGATTGGGCACTCCTCTATGATTCAAGGTATAAAGATTTCAAGGGCAAGCTGAGGACAAGATGGCTAGGACCCTACACTGTGGAGAAATGCAATGACAATGGTTCAGTTCTGATCAGAACCATTGATGATGAAGCCATCCCCATGCTTGTCAATGGACACCGGTTGAAAATATACAAGAAACCCCTCTCCAAGTGAGAGTTCATTGAAGGATTGAATAAGTCAGTGATGGTAGTGGAGCATGTCTTAGCCTCCACTTCACCCAATCACTGAAGAAAAGAGAAAAAAAAAACAAAAAAAATAATAAGGACTCAATCGAAAACCTCCATGAGGCGCTTGAGTCCCATCATTGGGTTGAAAACCTCTCCTGAGGTAGCCTAGTGGTGTCAAAAAAGAGAAGAAAGAAAATAAGATCTCTGGGTGAAAACCTCCCTTGGAGGCACCCAGGGCAAGCAACTAGGGTGGAAACCTCTCTAAGGCACCCTGGTTGTTTTCAAAAAAAAATAAAATGAATTTCCAATTGTATTGCAGGTGCAGGAGGACTACAGGAAGCAACAACAGGTTCCAAAAGATCTCTAAGACCAATACCAACACCTATCCTATCTTCCCTCACCTTTCTCCATCATTCTTGACATTCTTGTCACCTCACTATGCTCCTTTTTTGAAAGCTGTGTTTTCTACAAGAGGCCATGTGCTACAGGAGGCTCCTGTAGAAATTACTGAGATGAAGAATTGGATTTTAAAAGCAGTTTGAGGAGCAGGGAAGCTTCATAAAGGATTTATAAATCCTCCTACAGTCTTCAAACCTCTCTTCCATCATTTCTATACCTGCATAACATCCCAAGCACCATTCTTCTTCCTGCCAAGAAAAAACATAGAAGAAAAACAGTTTTCTAGAAAAAGAGAAAAAAATAAAAAAATAAAAAAGGGAACAATATCATTCACCTCACCTAAAGCCTAACCTTTACCTCACCATCTCCATCTGCACTTTTGGCATCATCCTCACAGCTCCAAGCATAGAAAGAGCTAAAATTTCAAAGGGAGAGGCAACTACAGGAGCTCTTGTAGGAATTCCTGTAGCAGTTGATCCCATTAAAATATAGCATCAACAGCATGAGGGTGCAAATCTAAGGGTTGAAGTAGACTCCTGAAGATCAAATCCAACCAGAAAGGAACCTGCATAAAAGAACAGAACATATCAGCAGCCACACAAGCATGCATTAGAAGAAATAAAGGCATGCAGCAAAAGGAAAAGCCAGGGAAACTCACAGCAAATGCATTCGGATCTCAGGTAAGTGACTAACCCACTCCTCTGTTTGCATTAGTATAATTAGAGAGCATGCAACAACAATGAGATGGTTGAGGCTGGTTGGGGTTGAGGTGGCCAGTTAACTTGGCCACCCTCATCTAGTTGACTTCACTCATTCGGAGGTGTCACCACACGTGCGCTTAGTCAAACTCAAGAGAAGATGTCGAGGACAGGTAGTGGAGGCGATGGGAACTCTGATGCAATCATGAGGGGTGATTACAAGGAAAGGGAAATGATGACAAGGCAAGTGGGGACCAATGGTCTGAATGGGGCCAACGTACACTTGGCCAGCTCACCCTCCATCACTGGAAATATCCATAAAAATACATAAGTACTCCTCGTCGAAGCACTCTCACCACCTTTCTCCTTCATTCTCTCCTCGAAACTCCACTCCTGCTACCTTCTCGTGCCCCTATAAGCCTTGTACCCATCGTTCTCCGCTGATCTCTCCAATATCCCTGCTCTCGGCATTCTACAGGAGCACTTATAGGTTCTACAAGAGAACCTATAGGAATCCTACAGGAGGGTTGGCAGTGTTCTACAGGAGGGCCAGTAAGCTGTTTTGGAGAGGAAAAACACGGTTTTTAGCACAATTCTCGGGCTGCAGAGGTAGGTTCTTGGCATACCTCCATTGAATATCAAAATATGCTAACAGTGGTTTAGTTTTTGAGGAGAAAATAGAACTGTTGGGTGGAGGAATTTCATAAAAGAATTGCTGCTTATTTCTTAAAAAAAACACAGTCTCTATCTCTCTGTTTCTCTTGAAAAAAAAATTGTTCTCCCCATTTCCATAGTTGGTTTTCCAAGGAAGCATAGACAAAATGACAAGAGGTTTCATGAGGAAGGAGCCAACCAACTCCTCCAGGCTCCATGCACACCCCCAAGTAGTGGACATATTCACAAGAGCCAATTGGATGAACTTTTTTGAGAAATTCCGAGGGTTTGATGAGGAAATTGCTCAGGAATTTGCCCACTCTTTGGTCCCTCACTCCAGAACACATGCCACTGTCACTTTTAGAGGCCTTTCCATAGAGTTAACCCTTGAATTTATCAGTAGGGTCACTACCCTTCCTCTTGGGTTGCCTTGGAGCAAGGATGAAAAACCAATTGGCCAAGCTGCCAAGAAAAACTTCTTTCAAAATAATGAAACCCCTGTAGAAGATAAGAATGGCATAAGAAGGGCTAGCATACCATACCCTTGGGATGAGGTTAGTTATCAGATAATCAAGTATATTTCCTGTGAAGGGAGGTATAGCATTGTCTATGGTTACCACTTTAGAATCATACATGAATTAAGGTATGGCATGGACACTCTAGCCCCTCAGAAACTCAACATCCCTTACTTCCTCCTGTAGTCCCTCATTGACTCCAGTACTAAAGTAAAAGCAAGAAATCCATACCAGCTAGCTCACCATGGGTTAATCAAAATTTTAGTGGAAGAAGCCCTCCATACATTTACAATCCCCATAGCATGGGAAATTTTCTGAAACATGACTGCTGAAGATGAAATAAAGGCCCTAACCTATGATATTATCCCCACTGGTAGTGAGGAGGAAGAGCAGCAAGAGGGAGAGGGAGAAGAAACTGGTGATTTAGAGGAACAAGAAGGGAAGAAGAAAGAAACCAAAAGAGAGAAGGAGAAAACAGAGCAAACAGAGACAGAAACAGAGACAGAAGGAGGAAAAGGGGCAGAAAAGACAGAAGTGTCTCCTGAAACCATAGAAAGAGAGGCAGTAGCTGCTCTCACTGCCCTCAGCACCCCAATTAAACCAAAACAAAAGAGGAAGAGGCAGACCTCAATGTATTTCAGGGCTAGGAAGAGCACAAGGATCAAAACAGGGAAACCCCAGCCTTTTTCTAAAGTTCCTATTGTTATTGAAGATTCACCCTCTGCCCAAGGAAAATAATCCCCTTCCAAGGCACCTATTACTTATGAAAGGGGGACTCCTAGATCTCCCACATGGAAAGAAAAAGTAGAACTACAGGACTCAAAAACAGTTCTACAGGAGGCACAGACTGTTCTACAAGAGACCCTGTCAAAACTACAGGAGACTGAAAAACTTGAAAAAAGGGTAAAAGAACAGCCACGGGGGAAGGAGAAAGCAACAAAGGCCAAAGAACTTGACCCCTAGCCTAGTCTTGGCTCTTACTACAATCTTCTTGAGGGGGGGAGAATCATTCCACAAAAATTTGAAATTCCACTATTCTTTGAGTTGGAGAAAGAAAGAATAAGGACCCATAGGTGGATGCAAATAGCCAAATCCAAAGGAGTTGAGGATATTGGCCACATGGAGGACAAACTTAGAGAAATGGGCAGAGAGTTAAGTGTTGTCAGACACAGAGAAGCAATCATAAAGAGTCACTTGGAAATTGAAAACGAATTACTAAGAAGACAGCTACAAGAGAAAGAGACCCAACTGGCATGCATGGCCAGTTGTTCCATGGAGGCATTGTAATGTAGGATACCAGCAAAATCCTATGGCCTGTATCTCAAGGACATATGGATGCAATTTCAGATCAAGACTTTGGCACAAAGAGGCACAATGCCTTTCCAAGATGACAGGCAGTTTATGGACCTGTGTGACCAAAGCACAACAGAAGATAAGGCAAAGATGGCAAAATTCTATATGCATAACATGGCCCTCACAGACATGAATGTATGGGACCCCAATGCTATGCTAGGGGACCTGCAACTAATGGCCATGACCTCATGGATGAACCATGAAGAGTTAAGGGCAGCAGAAATAAGAAAGTTGATGATAAAGGAGTAGAATGAGCCCTTAATGATCAGAGCTGAGCCATCAAACCCCATGGCCCTAATCAGCACACATAACCTGCTTGCACATAATCCTCAGATTGCCCCTAGATATATTAGTGATCAAGCTCAAGCCATTGCACATTTTGAGGATATGGAAAGGTTACTTGGGGATGACTGTGTGCATGCTTGTATGAGGAGATGGAACACCTTACCACACAATCTACAGATCAGGGAGTATCACTCCCCAATGAGGATGAAAGAGGCATTAAGGAGAGTGCCAATGTACAAGCGCTCCATGCAGAGGTTGCAAGTCAATTGGATTGGCCTCAAATTGAGTCCCCCACTGCTGCTAGGAATGCTAGAAGGCAGAAAAGAAGAAGAAGAGCAACAACAGTGGGAAGAGGTAGATAGAAAGGCAGGATTCTATGACAAAGAGGAGGAGACCACATTAGAAGCATGGGATGCTTGGGAGGCCACCAGGGCCATCAATGATGAGGAGATGGACTAAGTTCCTCAGAGGATGAGCCACATTAGAAGCATTGGATGCTTGGGAGGCCACCAGGGCCATCAAAGATGAGGAGGTGGACTAAGTTGCTCAGAGGATGAGCAACACTTTCAGTAGGGGGTGATGATGAGCCTCAGAAATAGGTAATTATATGGGCTCATTTTACCTCCTAACCTAGTCAATTCAACCATTCTCTTAGCTTATTGCATGATTTTCTAATTATATTTATGCTTATAGAGTGAGTTGAGTTAGTTATGATGCCATGAGGTCTAATATGTGTTTAATGTAGATTATTGATGATTTTTGTGGTCAAAGTCAAGGATCCAGTGGACAAATGGCAGCAATAACTCGAAGTGGAAAAAGGAGAGGAATTATAGGAGGGAATCCCCCTCATTTTTTACTAATCACTTCGAACTTCCCTTCATTCAGCTCGAAGTACAAGCAACCAAGTCATGCATTAGTAGGCAGCCGAGCAAAGTGGAGGATAACTGATGTTTATCTTGAGTTTCGGGAGCCAAGCCTCGTTGATTTTGAGGAAGCTATTGGGAGCTTCATTTGTATAAGTAGAGAGACCTAGGGCCTCACTAGGGAGTTGGTCAAATTTTTTTTGAACTTTTGCTGCAACATTGCTTATGTAAACTCTACTCAACTTCAAGCTTATTATCTTGACAGTTCATGTAATCTTGTTATTGTTTTGAGAATAAAGATGGAATCCTTTTTGAGTTAGCACTGAGTTACCTCAGAGGGCTGAAGCTCTTGGGTTAGGGCCCAATCCAAGCATCCAAGCTCCTCTTTTCTTGTATTTGTATGTTTCATTTCAGTTTGTATATTAGGTTGCTGTTAGATGCATTTCTTTTATGGTCAAGAATAGGTTGTTTTTGATGATTCAGTAGTTTACTTCCATTTGTGTTTTCTATAGCAGGTTAGGCAGTGATAAAGGCAAGATTTAAAAGGCTAGCAGTAGTGCCTTGGCCTCTCTTCCTCCCTTTGGGACAATGATCTGAGGCCAAGACCCTCTTGCTGCCCCAAAAACATAGATTTTCCTCCTTCATAGGACTTCTAGTGTTTGCAGCTTTCTAATTGGTTCATAGTCTAGTTTTCTTTGCTTCAGAACTTCTTCATCATGCTCATTCCCTTATTTTCAATAGTCTTCCTTCATGCTTTCCTTTCATGCAATGGTTATCAGCATTTCCTTTCATAGATCATAGTTTATTTTGATGCAAAAACTCTGTTTTTTAGATGCACTTGTTTCCTTGCTTGCTTAATTTCATTGGTTGACTATCAGTTTTTTATGCAGTAGAGATATTCCAGCAGCAGTCTAGCCTAACATCCATTCCATCCACCATCTGATCCATGCCCTACAGGTCACCCAAGTCTCCCCTCAATTCTGCCTTAGTTTTCTGCATTTTCCATAGACTTTCCTCTCTCTCCTTGAGCAAATCCAATCATATTTCTCTCTCCTAATGATTCTTGGTAGACCCTAGGTGCCCTAACACTTCATCCCAACCTTCATCTACCTTTTCCACCCACTCTTGCACCTTCAAAATAGTGAAAACTGCTCTCGGCCTCCTCCTGTAGGCCTCCTGTAGAACATTGTTTTTCCTCTTGTAGATTTCCTGTGTCCTCCTGTAGATTTTCTTGTAGGCTTCCTTTTGAAGGTCGATTGTGGGAAAATCCTCCAGAAGGCCACCTAAGACCTCCTAGGACCCATCCACACCATCCTACATCCTCTCACATCGCAAAACCACCCTCCATCACCACCTATTCGCTGCCACATTCATAAAACAAATAAATTATATGCATGACATATTCACATAAAAATACACAAAAATCCAAAAGGATGCTTTTTGTTTATTTGCTTCCATAAATAGCTTAGGTAGATGTTGTTTACTTCCTTGAGTAGATAATGGCATTCTTTTCATGGTTTTCATAATGTTTTATGCAAAAGTAGGATTAGTGGTTAACTAGGATTTCCTTGGTTTGCTTTACATTTTAGACTTCCTTTCTGCAAGTAGAATAACATCAGTAGAGTAATCTATTTTTCCTTCCATCACATATAAAATCTTCTTCTAGAATCCATAGAAGTTGGCTTAAGCTCTTAGTGATCTTGCGCCGGCTAACCAAGTGACAACCTGTAGTAAGAACTAGTACTTGTGCATACAACACCGTCGCTTCCAAGTTTGTTACAAACTACCGGGTTGATAAGAGTAAAGTAGGCAACCCAGGAGTTTCAACATTATTGCTGCAATACTGGTGCTCACCATTGACCGCTTCCATTTATTGTATAAAATATTATGCATTGTCATTGTCTTCATCTAGAATTTGGAATTTCCACACATTAACTTCTCATTGGTTTCCAAAGAAACATTTTCCTTGACATTCTTTATTGTTTGTTTATTAAAATATCATCAATCATGACCATTTCTACCACGGACATTTTGGGTTGATCTCTATTTTCTACCATGAACATTTCATTGGTTATTATATTCTCATATTAATTGAATATATCCTTCTTTTTTGAAAGCAAATCATTTCCCTCAATTATTGGTTCGTATTCCTTGCATTCTTCATCCTTAAGAAAATATTTTTTATCTAGCATTAACACATGATTACTGCTTCAATCCTTTAATGGTAGATGCGTATCTAATTTTCCATCTTTCTCAAAACTGTAAGTGTTTTAGTTCTCATTATGTGTTACGTCCCTATCATATTTCCAAGGTCTTCCTACCAAAATATGACAGACAACCACTGGTAAGACATCACAAACAATTTCATCTTTATAACTTGCAATTTAAAATTCTACCTTGCATTGCTCAGTAGCCAAAAATTGATAACCCTTTTGTAACCAGGGCACCTTATAAGGTGTAGGATGAGGTGTCTTCTTTAAGTTTAACTTTTCTACCATTTCAACAGAGACTAGATTATATGTGCTACTGCTATCAATCACAAGTTTGCAGCACTTACCTTTGGACTTACACATAGTTTTGAACAAACGCCTCCTTTGTGTTGGTTCTTTCTAGTCTCTTTTTCTACTTGGATCAACACTCTTTTGAATAGCAAAGATTCACCTTCCTAAGGAGCATTCACAATTGCAACTAGATCTCTATCCTCCTCCTTTGCCTCTGTCACATGAGCACCTCGATGGATTATTGATCTATGCTCAAGACATTCCCAAGACATGTGTCCTAATTGTCCACAACATAAACATCTAGGTTGATAATCTCTTCCTTGATCTATACCTCTCAAAAATTATCTCCTCCCTCTAAAATTATCTCCTCCCTCATACTTTACTTGCTTATCCTTGTCAACATCCTCATAATCAAATTATTTATCTAATGCATGTATCTAATCCATTAACCCATAAACATTCAAGTTACCTTTATATAATGGTACTTCCATTTTTAGCCTCGCAGACATCTTGGCAAACATCTTCAACATTTTCTTCTCTTTTGTTTCCTCTACTTCTTCCTCACTATAAGCCTCTTCTTAAACATCACTGACATCACCTATGTCAGTTCCTCTTTTTTTTGCAACTTCCATCGATTCCATCCTCTCATGAATACTGTGTAATTCTACCTGCAAAGCCACATTTGCTACAAGCGTTCCCACTTGTGCTCCTTGAGATACTCCTCATATTTTTCCTCTTTGATCTTCCATAACTATTGTTGTTACTCTGATTCCAATTAATGTCAAGGTTATGCAAAATTATTCTTTAGGAAACAATTTTGTTGAATACCAAAGTTTACACATTCATCTAATGGGATTGCAATCTGATTTGAAAAAAAATAAACCCCTTCATATCCATTCTATTTCCTCAACAATTAATAAATAAACTATGTGTAACACCCCTATGGCTTTGGTCTTTAAACATTTACTATTTTTAGACATTGAACTGTTAATGGATTTAATGGTGATGAAAACCATGACGAGACTTATTTCATGATGTAATTATTTTATTACTATTTGAGTTAATAAATAAATTGTTTGGAATATATTTAAGAAAGAGCACTAGAGTCTAGAAGACTTATTTCCATCTTAGGAAATCTTATTGGTGGTCAAGTCCACATGATGGACCTTCCCAAAAAGGCTCCTAAAAATCTTTAGGAGAAAAAGAAAAAAAAAAGAGAAATTAAGTTAACATAATGGGAGAGAAATATTATGTTAATCACTTCGCTGGAGAGAAATACTAAGTGGGGTGGAATTAGGAACTACGGGAGAGAAATACATGATTCAAAGAAAAAGAAAAGAATATTTTTCTATATAAAAAAAAATGCCTAGGTAAAAATGATAGCATACCTTAAAGCAAGACCATGCTAAAAATTTGTTGGGAAGATATCTATAAAAGAAACCACCTGTGAATCAAAGGGTGGTTGATTCCTAAGAGAAAGAGGGTGTTAGATTGAGGGGAACTATTAGAGATAGTTCACAGTTGGGTGGAACACACTCTACTCCCGATTATTTCCTAAGCTTGGTATAATTAGATGAAATTTTGTTATTTGTTTTATGGTTCGATATTGAGTTATTTATTAATATAAATAGTAGAAAAATATAGAAAAAAACTAGTGTTGAAGACTTCCCACATGCAGAACTATTGCGCATATATATATATATATATATATATATATATATATAGCACCTATCTATGCTAGGGTGTTAGAAAAATAAATATTTACTTACATGTATGAGCATATGATATTGAAAATAGAATAAGTTTTGTATTGCTAGAATAGATATATCAATTATATTACAGTTTTCTGGTTTATTAAATTTCTTTGCATAGTTATGTTATTGTTTTCTTATTTATTAAATTTAATTGCATGCATGGGAATGAGATCAATTATAGGAAAATATTTTCAATAAGAGAGTCTCGAATTAAAATTTGATTAGATTGAAAGGAATGAGATATTACCAATAGAATTATATTTCATGTCACTAAAGATTCATTTATTGGCGGGCACTATATCATATACATATATACATGTCTTGAAAATACTCATTGAAACTAATCACATGAAAAATTCAAAGGAAGAATGTGGAAGTGATGTAGAATTAACAAAGAAAATGCATATTGTATATGTACGCTTATGTTCTAGTTTTGCATGTCTAGGCAAGGACCTTTACTTATGTTTTGATAATGGTATGGAAAATTCGTATGCATGCATAGGAAGGACATCCTCATATTTCCCATAATAAATTCTTATGAATGTAAGTACAAAATTGTGCAGTTGCTAAAGCCTAATATGTACAATTCTGTCAAAAGAAATCGATTATGGTTTCACGAAATGAATATGTAATTTATTGTTAATTTTAAATACAAGAAATCTAAAGGAGTCTTTAACTCATATTTTGGTGAAAATATATCAATAATAGGTCAAGAGAACCTATCGCCTTAACTATAGCTTTTCATTATCTAAAGGGATATGCAACCATTACACATAGCGTTCATAGATTTAACCGAATGAGACCATAAAAGAATTATATCTCAATGACTAGCTAGAAAAGGAGATACTATTTTTTTACGAACCCAAAAATCGTACCATAGATCTTTGAGAGTAACACAGTCAAATATAATGTTCGCAATGAATAGAGAATAAGCTGAAATCTTCCTATTGCAGAAAGAGAGAAAAAACACCAACCAGCCTAAGAAAAACAAAACGAAGGTTTTTCGATGCGGACGTCTTACGTCCCTCTTGTACAAAAATACGATAATGAATTACTAATAACCATTAGGCTTCATTCTATTAGCCACTATAGAGTATATAGTCACAGAGAAAAAGAATGGTGCTAATACTATTCCTGGGACAAGCAAAGGAGAATAATAACTCAAGGAAAAAAAATTACAATGATTCGATCTGAGAGTTAACGATAGCCTTCATAAATAAAAAATGTGAATATCAAAATTAGTACCTTTTCCTAGCGATTTAACATAAACATCATGGAGTAAATTCTCAGAAGGAAAGTAATTGAATTGGAATGTTTCATATCATTAGAATAAAAATATACAGTTCATTGAAGTATAGAGAACCCACAAAAGGAAAAAAACAATACAACTCAATGAGTTCTATAACCCTTGGAGATAGATTAAAATACATGTCTTGTAATGTGAGCGTCAGAGGAGGAATTGATATGGTTGTCAGAAGAACAAACATCAATTAAACGATCCACACTACAGTCATCAAAACCCATTGCCCTTATATTGGGTTTCACTATGCATATACCAAGTTGTGAGATTTCATACCATATGCATGTAAGGGGTAACACGATTTGAAGTGCCGACCTGGAGAACGTAGTACACTTCAGAAGGAAATCACTTCAGCGTAGGAGAAGGAAAAATCTCAATGAAAATATTTTCACGAACTTTTGGCCTTCATTCAATTCTCGTACGTGAATTAACCACGATGTACAGAGTATTAGGGTCGAATAAAATATAATATCACGCATAAATGTATTAAAATAAAGTAAGAGAGAAAACCACTACCCGATCTTGGGAGTGTCCCTTGTCTCCTATGGCGGCAAGAGTCGTAAGGCTACCCTGACTCAGATAGCATAAATGAAAAGGTAAACGTTAAACTTGAATCTGGGAATAAACCCTATAGGGATACAAAGTGTCTCACACTTTAAACCAAAATAGCCATAGATGTGTGTATTAAAATTAAACCGAAAACCCCAAATTCATAACAAATACTCAAAACAGAGAATTGGTATCCTTGAACCATTGAGGAAAAAAAAAAACCTAACAAAACCAAAACAGAGAGCATGAATAATCTTGTATTCACCTAATTAGGATGCATCCACACTCTTGAAACTACTTCCATATATAATCAGTAAACGTAAGATGGAAAGTCATACGTACCTGCATCCAAATTGATGGGGTAAACTATGAAAAGTCGCCGTCATTTTCCTCACCCAAATCCTCCTACAGGTTGTGGAGAACACAATATTAAAAGGGGAAGCGATATACTTGAACATACCTCGATACGACATGTGGAAGGATGTTCTATGCCATGATTCAGCCCAAGAAATTTGTTATAGTGACACTAGGTGGGGCTGAGCTTTCTGGCCGAAAGCGAAAATGACATCAGGAGAGAAAAGTGGGAATAGGGTTATTCCTTTCAAACCTTAACCATTTTCACCATTGAATTCATCAATCTAATTTGAATATAGGTACACAAACTATGGCACGCCCATATGGTGTTCACATAGACATCCATGACGTGGCACTAAAGTATAGGGCTACCTGTGTAGGGAGTAGCCCATCAACATTACAACCACTTTGGGTGTTAAATTGATTTGATAACTAAGGAAAAATATTAATAGAAAATAAATACATTATAAGGGTGGCACACTTGTATAACAAACAACTTATAAGCCTTGAAAGTAATACCTCTATGGTTAATATATCAATGAGGCGCACATTTAAATAAAACCTATAAATAGAGGAATCACCAAAGAAAATACATTAGTGAATATACCTTGGCCTAGGAAGGTAGAGCTTATTAATTCTTTAAATTTATTTACGCATCACATATTAAAGGATTATTACTGAGAAGTTCACAAATTCACATTCATTTACGGAGGCAATTATATAGGGTAATGGCAAGGGAACTAACCATGGTTCATAAAAGTACGTGTAAGTATAATCGAATCCCGAACCGATATTCACATAACCAATGATTTTATGACATGGGTTAATTACCTAATATCTATGCTTGTGTAAATGTGAGGCTGTAATCCTTCTTTAACATAAAAGAGTTGAGTTAAATTTACCTTTCACCTAAGTTAAAAGAATAAGAGAAATATGTGGATGCTAATGTTAATGTAAAGGAGGCTATCACTATCTTAGTTGATGTAGGGTTGATGTAGGGAATGTCAAACTGGGAAATTTTTCATATGAAAAAAATATATATTCCCTTCATTTTTGCTGTAAAATTATATCCAGTCTCATCAAAAAAAATTGTAATGAAGATGGGGTATGTGACACATGGTATTAGATTTGTAGGTTTAATATTGAGGCCTATGGGCCAACCCACAATGATAACCTATGAGTGAGCGTCAGCTAGATCAGAGAGAAGTGTTAATAGAAGATAAAGTGTTAGCTCTACAACATAATTGTTGGAGTGAGTAAACGATTTCGAAAAAGAAAACTGGAGTGTAACTAGTAATAAAACAATTTCAAAATAGATTGAGGACGAGAGATATTTGTAATATGATAATTATTATCACTACAACTAGGATGTTTCATATTATCGCTACAATTAAGATGTATCATATTATTGCTACAACTATGATGTGATGGTAAATAAATTATATTAAGATATTCAGTTACATATTCTAAAAAGACCCTTAATAGGGTAAGATGTGGGAAGAAATGTAAATTGATAAAAGATGCAGTAATAAATACACTACTCAATTAAATATATTTGATGAAATGGGATGAGGTTAGTAGATGAGGCATATGCTGGTGATAGTTATGCCAAAAAGGAGTAAGGTTTCATGTCTTACATTATACCACAAATATGGAAAAAGAAAAGCAAAGTACTGGTATCTATACACTGTTAAGATCTAAAGAAAAAGTAATAGCATTATACTATACAGTGGATGAGAGAAGTAATTAGGTATTGAGCTTGTTCAAAGATTATGCTCTTGTTTGTAGTATCAATGACTATAAACACAATAATGCAAAAACAACATTATTCCATATACAAATTTGCTATAAAAGATGGACAACCTCTTTAGGCCATTCAAAGCTTGCAACTAAAGTCAATAAAGTATCATAACATAAGAGGAAAGGGGAAGGTAACAATACTCCAAAAAGCGTAATGGAAAAAATAGGATATACAACTAGTTGTTATAAACAAATATATATGTGTTGGAAATGCTTAAGGCCTATTAATATATACAAATTGTTATTGTATTAGATTGTTCTATCTGATGACAATGTAAAATATACATATAGTGAAAACATTATTCTTTGACTACTGTGCTATAAAAAACATATGGCTTTAACAAGTTATTATCGTTATATGAGGATTGTATTCCTGACAGCTAAGGAACTCATCTGAGAAAGATGATCTTTTATATGTTAAATCTAAGGCCTACACAAAGAAATGATGTGAGGTATAAATTTCCTTGAACAAAAATATAGATGTATATGTTGTTATAACATCAAATCATTAACAAGAATTATATGTGTGAGAGTTGAAAACATCATACATTGATGTTACACCAGCAAGTTCCTATATAATATTGTGCAATGAAGCATGTGATGAAATAAGTTTTGTGAGAAAGAATATTGTACAAGTTGTACCACGTCTGTAGAATAAAACCTATACATAACAAGTACCTATTAAATATGATATGACAAGTGTAAATATCAACTTTTTCACTATATACTTGGCAGGGAACTATAAAAATATTGACTACAAAAAGGAAATGCAGTATCGAAAGAGTAGGACTAAAATAAATATTGAAGAAGTAATTGTTACAAGCTACATGAAGCATGTAATATTCAAGAATATCTAGAAGGAATGTAGTTCCCTGGTAGTAAGATCGGTAATTTATAAAATGTGTTTAATTGATTAAGGATAGAAATAAGAACATATCAACCACAACATGAAGAAAATAAGCTAAATAAATAAGTACATAATTATAATTGTTGGAAAGTAGGAGGCATAATTGCATGCAATCATGATGTGTATTATTGTTTATTCAAGGAATAGAGATTGCGGAAGGAAAACTTGGTAGAACATCTCATTAAAAAAGTCTTGGGCAAGTCATATAGGTAAATAAGTCGGAGTAAAATGGTATAAAAACCATAAACAAATTGTTCAATTTGAACAAAAATGCTCCATATGAAGCGGGGGTCTAGAAGGAATTTTGTGTATAACAATAGTAGAAATTGTGACCCTATGGCAAAAGAATATCCATGAGTGTGTGTATATATGTATATATGTGTGTGTGTGTGTGTGTGTGTGTGTGTAGAATAATATGAGAATGAAAGAACTCAAATTATGTTGAGAATATTAATAAATTATTTAGGGAAGGTTTTGACCCTAGGAACCAAGAGCATGCAATGCATCCACAAAACACAAGATGTTGTAAGATATAGAATGAAACATAAATTGTCGTGGATATTCCATTGGATAGCTTGTCACAACATATCTGATAATATTATATTAAAAATCAAAGATTCTATACTATTATAGTTTTATTAAAGTTCAAGATATGTAAATTCAACTGTAATTAGTGCATGCACGTGAATGGAAATTATGCATAAAAATAGAGAATGAAAAAATAATGTCACACACAGAAATAAGACACAAAATATGCTATGGGAAATCCTTTCTGGAGAAAACCCAGTTGCAAGGTGAGGCCACTTCGCTGTCTTTCTCTGTCTCGAAATTTGGCTACAAATACAAAGAAGTAAGGCCTGTGGCCCATGGTTTGCTACAATGCACAAATCCTCGCTATGTGATCTATCTCATATCCACCTTGTTTATTTTTTCTCAGTTGTGGAACAAAATTCTCTCGAAAGACTGGAATTCCTCTTCCTCCTAGTGGACCGGTTATAACATAGCCTCATAGCCTACTGGTGGTTAAGTTTGACTACATGAACTTTTAACTAGAGTTACAATATAGACTCTTCTACCATATTTTACATCACAAACATGTGGCTAGCCCCCTTTTCAATGAATAATGAGGGCTGACGCGACATCCTCTCAAATTATAGGTGTGAAAACATGAAGGTCAACTTGGTGTAGTATGATTCAAAGTATTCATAGTATTATATTCATCATGTTGACGTTTCGAACCCCAAAGGGGGTCCATCATCAGGACCAAAAAATCATCAAAACAATTATAAATTAATTAACTGATTAATTAATCAATTAAATTAATTAATTAAATTAATTAATTTATTAATTAATCAATTAAATTAATTAATTAATTAATTAATCAATTAAATTAATTAATTAATTAACTAAACTAATTAATAATTAATTTATTAAAAATAATTATAATAATTAATAATTAAAAACAAATAAACTAAAAATGAAAGAAAGAAATAAATAAAATTAAAATTAAAATTAAACTAATATATGTAGGTTAAGTCAACTTTCACTATTTAGGATTAATTAGGTTTATATATATGCTAGTCGGAGGATTCTTCTCTCAAAGAACAATCATTCATAATCTACCATTTTTTGGTTCTAATGATGGACCCCCTTAGGGTTCGAAACGTCGACATGATGAATATAATATTGTGGATAATCCAGATCATACTACACTAAATAACAACCATAGAAGCTTAAAATCTAACATGAAGGTCAACTTTTGAGTGGCATAACTTTTGCATATAGAATCTGATTGATGCGCTTCTTGCATTGTTGGAGATTTTTTTATATGTAGAACAACATTAAAAGGTTCCACATTAAAGTGGAAAATTTTGCCCCCAAAAAACATCGTTTAATGAATCAAAATGCTCCTAGAAGGTTTTAGACCCTCTTTTGCCAAACATTAGGGAAATTTTGAGGTCTAAAATGGGCCTCCTAAGAAAAATGTACAACCAAAATAAACTTTATAAGAACCAATAGAATTCAAGATGATGATGTCAATTGTGGGGGATGATTCACCATTTTTGGAGTAAAAAAATAAAAATAATAAAAAATAATAAAATAATAAAACTACCTTTTGAACTCGTATTTTCAACTTATCTCCCAAAGGTGTTACTCAATTTTCAAGTGAGAGTACTTGTTGGATGCAAAACTTAATTCCTCATCCAAGGACTCCCATGTTGCATAATTTTGATGGACCCTACTACACGAAAAATGAGAAATACATGAAAAAATGTGATTACAATCACATTTTTTCATGTTTTTCTCATTTTTCATGTAGTAGGATCCATCGAAAGTATGCAACATGGGTAGTCTTTGGACGAGGAATTAAATTTTGCATCCAATGAGTGTTTCGACTCAAAATTTGAATAAAACCATAGGGAGATAAGTTGAAAATACGAGTTGAAAATATATTTTTTTCTTTTTCCCCTCTAAAATTTGATGATGTAATCTAACATTATTTTATTATTTCCAATATTATTTTATAATTTCCTTAGGAGGCCCATTTTAGACCTCAAAATTCCCCTAATTCTAGGTCCTGTCGGTAAAAACAGTTCCATGAGCTAATTCCTCCACTATTTCCACTTTGAATGCATCAAGATGAATGAAAAACAATATAATGATCCAATATGGATGACACCTCTCCATTTTGGGAGGATTTTGGTCCCAAAAATATTTTACTAGATGAGGTGAGAGAAAATTTCCTCCACCTTCTCTCTAGTGTACCATTTAACTTTTGTTTAAGATGTCTCTTCAACCCAATCTGCCAAAGGTCATGTTTCCCCTGTCTTGTAGTTCTGGACCTCTTCTGCCAAACTGTATCTTTTGTCAACTCTTCCTAAGAATCTGGTGCCAAATCCTCCACAAAAGGTGGGACATGTTCGCGTTCCTGACCTAGCATGGAAGTCTCATAAAGTTTTAAATTCTCGACATTCACAACTAGGTAAATGCGCATATATCTTGGCAAACTAAGTCGATAGGGATTATCACCCATCTTTTCCAGTATCTTAAAGGGACCATACCTAAAAGCCTTGATTTTCTTACGAGGCCACTGCAACCTCTCCTTGTTCAATTGTAATCATACTCTATCTCACACCTTCAATGGTTTCCCTGTTTTGTGTTGATCATGCCTAACCTTATACTTGTCTTGTGACTTTTGTAGTGTTTCTTGTACATGTAGATGGATCTTCCTGATCTTCCCTATAATTTTTTCATCCCTCAAAGAATATCCTATTAGATATTACCTCACTCCTCCTTGTTGCATGTATGCAATATCCAAAGGTGAAGGTAGGAGCTATCCAAAACAAGTTCCAAATGGGGACTTTTATGTAGAAGCGTGGATTCCTCTATTGTAAGAATGTTGTATTTGAACCAAATTTTCATTCCAAGTTTTTGGATGTTTCTGGTTGTATCCCCTTAGAAGTTACACCAAATTCATGTTAACTACTGTTGTTTGCCCATCTTTCTGTGGATGGAATTTTTAGATCTCTTCAACTTTATGTCCATATTCTCCCACAATGTAGTCCATAATGCACTGAGAAATCTTGTATCCCTATCTGAAATGATGCTCCTTGGTGTCCCAAAGTGCACCCAGACCTATCTAAAGAACAAGTTTATTTCTTCTTGTTTAATAATGGATTTTTTAAAGGGCATCAAAACACACATCTTGTTGAACCTGTCAACTACCACGAACAGGTAGTCATGTCCCTTCTTAGTTTTCGGTAAAACTCTAAAAAATTCCATGAGAATGCTTTTCCAAAGACGAGTAGGTATAAGTAAGGGATGGTATAGACCATGTTTCTTATTTCTAGGCTTGTTGTTACAACAAAGAAAGCATCCTCTTGCATCTTGTGCTTATACACACATCTCTTCAAGTTAGCCACAGTCTTCCCTACACCAAAGTGTCATGCAACCTTAGAGGTGTGAGCCTCTCCAATCAGTTTCAATCAACCACCTTTAGGAACACATAACATATTTATCATGTAGAGTAAATCTTCCTATAAACAGTAGTCAAAGGTGTTGTCACCATCGAGCACATGACTCTGAGTTTGCAACTGTTGATACGCTGCCTTGTAGTCCTCATCTTCTGAATATTCCTCTCTATATGTATCATGGGTGAATGGATCCATGTGCATAAGAGTCCCCAAAGCTCTAATATTTGATGTGGATGGCCTTAAAATCATGTCAACCAAATTGTTTTTTCTTCCCTTGTCATACTTGATCACCAAATGAAACTGTTGCAAAAACACCATCCACTTGTAATGTTTGCTCTGTTGTAACTTACTCTAAGCCTACAAGTACTGTAACAGCTGGTGATCTATGTGGATTACTCTCTCCTCTCCCATCATATATTGATTCCACTTCTTCATAGCATGCACCATGGCATAGAGCTCCTTGTCATAGGTAGGGTAGTTAAGGACCGCCCCATGAAAAACTTTTCAATGGTAGCATTCAGACATTCCTCCCTACATCAAGACAACTCCTATAATGTACATGTTAGTGTCAGTATCTTCACACTTCCATCGGTGATAAAATTGATCTTTGGCACACATATTAGGTGTCTCATCCGATCAGCTGCATTCCATTAGGTCATGGATCAATTGATGGTAGTGGTCTCATGTCAATTTCCCTCATGACATTCACCTGCTGACCTCTTCACACATTTTTTTTTAGTCATTTACTATCATTTTGTTTCATTTCATTTATAAAAAAACAGTTTTAGGGTTTAGTCTCACTGTCTTAGGGTTTGTCATCATGATCATTCTAATTGAATGAAAAGGTCAACAGACACATGAGAAGGATTAAAAGGCTCATAAAATCATAAATTTACTTCTGTCATGTTCAATAAATATTTTTTACCTCAAAACTCTGTTTTGAGGTGAAAACAAAGTTTGTTCCATTATTGTAAAAATTTCGTGTAATTTAAATGTTTCTATATGTAATAAGTATTCAATAGCTGTTCCTGATGACCTGGTGACAAAGTCAACTTCTGCCATTACAAAAGGTCAATGTATAAGTCCACCTGCAAAAAAAAAAAAGGCAAAAGTTAGAATGTATGTGAAACAGAGCATTTTGAAAAAGTTGGGAAAACATTAGAAAAGTGGGTCTTGGTTAGTGAAAAATTAAATGAGAGTGATATAAAATCCAATTCACGTGTTTTAAGTCTTCAATGTTGAAATTGAACAAGCCAAAGGGAGAAAATCGTGGTTTTGAGGAAAGAAGGCAAAACAGGGGAAAATTCAAGACATTTTTCTAGCGTTGTGTACCTGTGCCTTAGCGTTGCGCACTTGTTGCAATTTTTTTACTAAATTTTGGTCTGGTGCTGTGCACCTATTACAAGAAGTAGAATTGCCTCAAAACACCTCCAAACTTCCTAAAAAGAAAATTCATCCATTTCCAATTAAGTAAATCACTCCTGCTTGCTCAGGAAAGTTATGTTTGGTGGCTTGGATGTGTTTCGCTTTCTTGAGAGGAAACCCTAGCTAAATGGTTAACACAAACCCTAGCTAGTTGCTAAATTATCTCTTGCAAGTTATTGAAGGTCATTTTCTCTTCTTTCTCACTCCTTTCATATTGAGCTTGTCAAATCCCTTTCCCTCTCCTTATAATCATCAAAATTCACTTCCCAAACCCCACTCCCATTTACCAAACCCTAACCCTATACCCTTTTCCCAAACCCTAACTCCCACATCCTACTCTTCCATTACATCCACTTCACTATCAAACCCCTTATCTCACATTCATAACATCATTCACTTCCCTCATTTCTCAAAAGAAACCCTTCCTCCTAGCATTCACTTCCTTATACACACTGCTTACCTCATATTTCAAAATCTCTTCATACTCATCTGCTTTTACTTCAAATTCATAAGCATGGAGACAGATTCAGATTATGAGAGGGAAGAGGAAACTCTCAGTGATTCTTCTAGAGAAGCTCATGTACCAAGAAAGCCACATAAAGGAGGAAAGATCATCTGGGAGGAGCCCACTACTCTTGTAGAATTACTTGCTTGCCTTCTTGCTGTAACTTGCTTTAAACACCAGTCTTGTTATCAGTTTTGTGAAATGGTAGAGAGGCTGAAATTTCATCATGAGCCTGCTAGGTTGTTTGTTATTCATCTCCACAATGCCCAGGTGAACCTTGCTGGTGTCTCTTTCACCTTGGCACCTGACACCATTTCAGTAGCAACAATCATCCCTAATGTAGGTGAATAGTGGAATAAGGCGTAGCATGTGGGTAGAGAACATTATGAGCCTTACATTAAGGCTAGATATCACAGGCAAATCAGCAAGATTTTTCCTTTCAAATACTTGCATAACATTTATGCTCCTCTCATGAAACTCATCATCAAGTATTTCACCTGTGAGGGAAGGTTTTCCTGCCTATATACATATCATGTCAGATTGTTGATGCATTTCACAAGAGTAAGGATGATGAACCTCCCATACTTTATATGTCAGAATATTGAGAAGATGGCTCTCTATGTGCAAAGGAAACCTTTTCCTCAGCAATTCAAGAGCATTTACCACTTCGCACCGATTAAAATTATTGTTTTGCATCAGCTAAGCTTGCTGAACATACCATGGGATACCTTTATTGCACATGATATTTTCAAAGGCCCTTAGGTGATTCTATCAGTGCCTCAAGAGGAAGGAGGGCCCTCAAAACAACTAGGTGTTCATAAGACTGAAACTACAAGTGTGTCGGTGCTTGTCACCTATGAGAGAGGCACCAGGAGGCTTTTTGCTGCTACCAGGCAAGTACTATCTCCACCAGAGGTGGAACGGTTAACGTTTTCTTCGCCAAACCATAGGCAAATGTTATCTTCATCGTGGGTGGAAGGGGCTTTGCCTTCTTCTCCAGCTATACAGTTTGGCCAGCAATTAAAGAGCAAAGACCAAGGGAAACAAAATATGCATGAGGAGGACCTTCCTGAAGGGCAATACAAAGATTTTATTTTGATTGAGGAAGATGTCACTGATTTGTGCTCTCAAATCTCAAGACTCAAGGACATGATTATCAAAGAGAAGGAGGTTGAAATACAAGCCTTATCACTTGATCTTAAGAGGGCCAAATGGATCATCAACTTTCTGGAGAAAGAAAATAGGCAACTGACAGATAAGCAAGCTATTATGTAGTTGCAAATGATTAGGGAAAATAGGCAAAAGGCAAACAAGAGAAAGATCAAGATGACCTCCCTTGAGCAAGAAATTGAGGATGAATGAGAATCATGGTTGGAGAGGGTGAAAATTCACCTGGAAAAGATGCTTTAGAAAGCCAACAAAGAGAATGAAATGTTGTGCCATAGGGCCTATCACTACCTAACCCAGAACAAAATTTGCAAAACAAGGGTGAAGAAGCTAAAGGCCAAGCTAAAAGGAGCTTTGAGGAGCAAAAAAGAGCAATATAAACTCAATATCTTGGCTGAAGCATTATTGAATCGTCAAAGCACTTAACAAGGGTCAATCATGCCAAATTTCAAGAAATTTGAAGAAATTTTTGTCAATTTTAAAAAATTTAATGTAAAAAACAGGGTTTTTCAGCAGGTGGCGCTGCGCTTTTTTTGGGGACACTTTCTTGCAAAAAAGTTTATATTTTTGGAATCAGCATGGAAAAATATGGAAGCTCAAAAATGGATGAGAATTTTGGACAAGTTATAGGTCTCCAAAAGGGAAAAAAATCACCCAAAAAGTGCCCTCTCTGCCACTTTTTTATACAGGAAGAAGTCTTGGGAGAATCAATTTTTGGAGGGAAAATGGACTCCAAATTCAGAAATTAAAGTTGTTCCAGAAAGTAAACTCATCAATATTTCCAACAAGATATCCTGCACCTGATTTGGACTCCAGGACGCCTTCCAAAATTGGCCTAGAAAAAGCATTGCGCATAGGATCAGTGGCGCTACGCATAGGATGAATTTCGCCAGTTTTGTCTAATTTTCCAGATTTCGCCTAGTTTTCTCTACAGTTGACTGTTTCTTACTCTCTTGGTGAAATTAGAATGGTAAATGATGTAATTTGATGTAATTATGGATGTAAAACACTTAATAGGGTAGATACATCAAGTCAAAGGTGGTTTTGAGCTGAATGAAATGGTTTCCTTGGTTTCAGAGGCAAGCTGTTCCACTACCTATATTCCTATTCTTAGTTTAGATATGGTTGAAACCACCCATTTTCTCATGGATTCGACCTTGATAGCTAGCATGAGTAGTTTCCTTTCCTATATCATGTACTTTTCGATTCATTTGTAAAGGTTGGACTTTGGCAGAAGTGTGGGACTCACTGAACATTTTGTATCAATATTTGGCAAGGAATAAAACGAGGTTTCAGAGCTATTTTCATGGGATTCTTGTGACAGTGAGTTTATGTATTGTTTTTTCTTTGTAATGAGTTTTCTATGATGTTTTATATGTATCCACATCACTCTCTTTCTTCTAAACTAAATGATTCAAGGTGAATAGATAAAATACACTCATTTGCAGTGCTTTGTCTTGGGAATGCATTTGGTTTTCAATGTTCTTAACTGTTTGAAGAGGATTCATAGTTTCTTTATGCCCTCCTCAACTCCTTAGTTGTATAAACTACCATCTTAATCCATTGCTAAGTACATAAGCTCTTGTCTACCCTACCCAACAGGACATGATTGTATCCCTGAGTTGATTTCTCGGATCCAATTTGCCTTCTCCAATTGATCCAGCAACCAAAACCTAAAATCAAACCAGAAACCCTAATTTACTATACCTAGCCTAAAATCAGCATCCATTTTAGTCATCTCAAGCCCTAGTTGCTATATTCTAATTGAGATTGACAAGGAGAGAGCCCTCTCTTGACCTGGTAGGGCTAGCTACTAGGTTAAGCATGGTTTGATGTTACCCTAGACTTGCCTTCCTTCAGCCTGAGGTAGATTTGGGCACTAACAGTACCCACTTGCATTTATCTCTACTTGAAAGGGTAAATACAAGTTTGGTAACGCCAGAAATGGTGCTTGACTAATATTCTTCTTTAACTCCTCGAAAGCCCTCTGCTGACATTTTCCCAATTGGAAACTCTTGACACTTGTTGTTATGGCATGGAGCAGTGTTGCTACCACTGAAAATGAGGTTATGAATTTCCTTGGGTACTTTTCTTCCCTGATGAAACTTCTGACCTTAGAAACATTAGAAAGCACCAACAATTTCATGATGGCCTACATCTTGGAAGGATCTATCTTCAGTTCTCCTCCATCGATTACGTACCCCAAATACACCAAAGACTGCTATGCAAACTTTCACTTCTTGAGATTTTCTAGCAGTTGGTTCTTCTTCAATATTTCCATCACATTAGCCAAATGTGAAATATGCTCCTCCTAGGTAGAACTATATACCATAATATCATCAAAATAGACAATAAAAAATGAATATATAAAAGGGCATAGTATATCATTCATTAATCTCATAAATGTAGTTGGTGCATTACATAGGCCAAATGGCATGACTAACCACTCATACAAACCTTGCTTTGTTTTGAAGGTGTTCTTCCAGGTATCTTCTTGTTTGAATCAAACCTCGTGATATCTAGAATTCAGTTCCATCTTGGTGAAGTAATTTTCTTGTTGCAACTAATCCAACAGATCATCTATCTTGTATAGGGGGTATCTATTCTTGAGCATGATTTTATTCAATACACTTTAATCTAAACACATCCACCAAGTCTCATCCTTCTTTGGCACAATTATGATGGGTGACCCACATGTTGATGTACTAGGTCAAATGACACCCTATTCTAATAGTTATTGCAAATGTTTCTTCGCCTCACTTGCATCTATAAAATATTGCCTATATAGCCCAATATTCAGCAATGGGGATCTTGACAATAGCTAGATCTTTTTCTCCACTTCTCTCTTAGGTGGTAACCCTTTAGGATCTCAGAACACAACCCTGTGTTCCTGTAAAAACTCCTCCAATTGTTGTTTTTGTTTCTTACTACACCCCTCCAAGGATGCCTTGCCTCTTATTGACCCCATTTGAGGCTAATTTTCTCTTAAAAACAATAAAACATACTTCTTGCTGGAACTAATCAATTTCTTTGCTTGGTTGGCACTTACTAGTGAAATTTTCAACTTTCCTTTATGTACATTTATGATGAACGATTTTTCATGATTGATGAGTCGATACTAGTTAGCTCTCCTCATGAATATTGCATCACACATGTACATGTATGGTCACCCAAACATGACTCCAGATACATCAAGAGGAACCACATCTTGATCTACTTCATCAATACAACCAAAACTAATAGAAAATATAATTTTAAATTGTTCTGTTACCTTCAACTATTTATCCTTATTTACCCATCCAAATGCATATGGGTTTTGAAGATCACAAAATTCCATCTCTAACTTCTTAACCATCTCTATTGCAATTAGATTTGTCTCAATCCCGAGTCAAGCAGAGCATTAATTTTTTTTTCTTGTCTTGTATATTTATATGGAAAAGTTTAGACATTTATTTCTCTTCTTATTATTGAAGGCTACTTAGATTCACATCCTTCTACATTGATGTAAAAACGATCTTCTCATCCATGTTCGAGTTGCTTTCAACTTGGTTGCTCGAATCCGTGGCCATGATATTATTATTCTTATTATATTTCTTCTTGTTCTTTGTGTTTATCTCTAGATGCAACTTCCAACACTTCTCGTCTGTATGGCCATCAATGTTGTAGTGGTTATTGTGGTTGCCAGGATATTTTCACTCGTATGTTTTTGCTGCCGTCTTTTTATCTTTCCTCCTTCTCACTTCTTCTCTCCCTCAGAAGTATCTTGTTTCTCCTTTTTCTTTGATCCACTTGATTGTGCTCTCTTCAATCCTATGTTCTCTAGTTAGTGTGCGTCTACACATGCCTCGTCCACCGATATGGGCTTGAATAGCATCACTTTCTCACGTAGATGGTCGTGTAGACCCCCAAAATACTTGAGGAGTACATATGGGTTCTTTGCAGAGATACCCAACATTATAAACTCTTTTTGAACTCTATGGCATACTCCTACACTCTTTGACCCGACTTTTTGGTAAAGTAATTCCACCAGATCCTCTGGTCCTCCACGTACCCAATGGGATAAAAGTGTGACTTAATGATGGTTTTGAAATCTTCCCACTTAGTCACTGGAGGTTGTCCCTCAAACCTTAGGTTTTTTGTGTGGATTTCCCACCAAGTCAGTGCATGCTCCTCTAATTTCAGCCACACAAATGAGATCTTCTGTCCTTCCCCAATCTGATGGACGCTAAAATAGACTTCTAGTTGATGCATCCAATGATTCATCCTCAAAGCATCGATATCACCATGGTACGAATTAATATCGAATTTTTCTTCCATTTTAAATGGCGATAGGTTCACGGCACTTGAACTGGGTTGATCTTTTTCGGGTTCTTTCTTGAATTGGTTCTTCGTTTCTCCTCGATATTTTGATCCGCATTTTGATTTTTCCTTTGTATTCGAACCTCCATCTTCTCCAAATATCCCAAGCTTATTACTTGGGAATGCCATGATCAGGTTTACATTGTGATTTATGTCTATGACTTGTTGTTCTAGCCATGAAAACCTCACCTCTACAGGATCACGGGGGTCATTTACATATTCATTGGCCATGATTAGGGTTTTATGATTTTCGATCTTGCCAATCTAGATCCCCTGTAAATTCCAAAAAATACCTAAATAAACCCGCTCTAATACCAATATGATATTTAAAACACTGTGGATACTGCACTAGATAGTTCTTCACAATATATCTAATAATATTATATTAAAAATATGAGATTCTACACTAGTACAGTTTTATTAAACTTTAACATCTGTAGATTTATCTGCAATTAGTACATGCATGTGAATGGAAACTATGCAGAAAAATAAGGAATGAAAAAAAATCTCACACACACACACATAAGACAAAATATTCTTTGAGAAACCTATTCGGGAGATAACCTGGCTAGAAGGTGAGACTACTTTGCTCTCTTTCCCTGTCTGGAAATTTGACTGCAAGTACAAAGAAGTAAGTTCTGCGGCCCGTGGGTTGCTATAGTGCACAAATCATCCCTCTGTGATCTACCTCCTATCCCTCTTATCTATATTTTCTTAGTTGTGGAACAAAATTATCTCGAAATAATGGAATGCCTCTTCCTCCTAATGGCCCTATTACAACAGAACTTGATAGCCTACTAGTGGTTAAGTTTGACTACAAAAACTCTTAACTAGACTTACAATATATGCTCTTCTACAATTTTTTTACATCAAAAACACGTGAATAACCTCCTTTTCCATTATTAATGGGGGTTGATGCAACATCCTCTCGAATTATAGGTGTGAAAACAAGAAGGTCAACTTCTGAGTGGCATAATTTCTGCATATGGACTCTGATTGACGTGCTTCTTGTGTTGTTGGAAAGATATCTATGTTGATAACAACACAAAAATGTATCACATAACGAAGGCAAATTTTTACCTCTCAAGAGCATCATTTGATGCCTTAAAATGCTCTCAGAAAGTTTCAAACCTCATTTTGCTAAACTGAGCCACACCATTAAAAATGGTCCCATAAGCTGATTCCTCCACTTTTTCCTCTCCGAATGCATCGATATGAATGAAAAACAATATAATGATCCAATTTGGATCATATGAATACCAACTGAAAATGGATTAAAAAGAGGGATTAAGAACTGGTATTATAGAAATATGATGTAACATAATACAATAAGTATTGGTAAAAAAGGGGATCTTTATTAAGCATGTTTAATATTGATATTGGCATAACTAGAATGTTTTCAATCTAGAAAATAGATTCTAATAGCATAACTGAAGCATAAGTATTATGTGTTGAAAAGTGTGCAACAAGAAATGCTTGTTGAGATTGCAACAAGATGATGGAGCTTAGTGAAAAGAGTCACCTTCACTAAGTGGGCCCGCAGGCAAATTATGGCGCAAGTTCTATTTTTGATCACAGTGTGAATGATCACAGTGTGGATGATCACAGTATGAGTGATCACAGTGTGGGTGACCACAGTGTGGGTGACCACAGTGTGGGTGACCATAGTGTGAGTGATCACAGTGTGAGTGATCAAAGTCTATTTTTAGACTGGCTCTCAAAAATAGAAAAGTCAAATATTATTGTCTCATAATAATATTTGGACTATAAACTTGATCTTATTCTCTTGGAGCACTTCAGGATGAGCTACGGATGTGGTACATGCAGATCCCAGAGGGAAATACGTGGTTACCTATGGGATGACTAATATTTGCATGCAGGACTTCAGTTAGAACTCAAGTGAGTTGACTTTAGTGGACTGGAGGTGCAGTTGATGGAGTTGTGTTCAGTTTAGCTTTGTTAAACTGGTTGTATTTAGGCTAACTGATCAATAGACTAGAGATGAGTTGGGTGAATTAGTTATTAACTCATAATGCAACTATAGAATACATCAGTTAACTCAGTTGCATGTCAGTGCATGTTCAGTTCAGCAGGGACAGGTGTTAGAGGATCAGATTGCTATCAGTTGTGACTATAGTTGTGCATGATGATTTGCACAATCAGAGGGATTGAGTATGCGAATGAATTGACCAATATCAAGAATTGTAGCCTGTGCTCACGTCCAACAGAGTGTGAGTGATTATTTGCAGGTCAAATACGAGTTTGGTAAGCCATTCTCATCAGTTCTTGAGCAGGTATTGAGCAGTGGAGGCAGGCAAGCAGTGGAATAGATTTGGAGATCAGATCTGAGCTGTATTATGTGTAACAGGTGGAGCTAGTACTGGATTGCTTGTGATAAGCATTGTACTTTGTATTGTTACATGATTCAATCAATATAATATATAGATAGTTGGGGTTTTTATCGAGATGCTTTCCCTGGGAAAATACTGTGTTGATATGTGTGATTGATGCTTCTATGTACGCCTGTGAATGTTTCTGCTTCTGTAAATTGATGATCAACGTAGAGGAGGTTATGTATTATGCATGTTCCACTTATAAGTGTATAATCAGGATAATCTCGGTGAATATGTGTCATATTATTCAAAATTTCTACATGGTATCAGAGCTAGATGATTTGTAGAAAAAGTTTCTACATGGTATCGGAGCTGCTTGATTTGTAGAAGAGATTTTTACAGGATATCAAGCGAGGATTGATCATCGGATCTATTATTCAGAAAGTGTTTCCATTTTATTTCTTCAGGCAGAGTCCGTAATCGGGCCAGGTAGCCTCTGGATTCATCCTTCTTTTGGAAGGTGAGATATCCGGTGAATGCCCAGACAGTCAATCTCTGTACAAGAAATACTTTGTTCTCACGAATTCTAGATCGGAAGTGGTTGAGTTTTGAGCTGGTGGAATTCGAATTTAATTCCAAAGCAAGAGATAAAACTCAGAAACATTCAGTGTGAGAATGGAGACAGTATGCCCCAGTATCTCACGAAGTTCACCCAATGCCGGGATGAGCTGGGAAGTGTGGGGGTGACTGTCGGATGAGGATGGTGAGTCTAGCACTCCTTAACCTTCCTAAGAGTTGGCATAGCTACCAGGACTCGGTGAATGGAAGGAAGAAACTGCCAAATTGGGAACGACTATGGTTAGATTTGATGCAGGAGGAGATTAGACGGTGCACCAAAGACAGTTCTTCATCTATCCATGATGAGGAGAACTGTGCCTTAGCGAGTAAGGTGAAGAAGGGAAAGAAGAAGGTTTCTCTTTCCGAATCCAGTTCTTTCAATGATGGGAAGAAGGTTGACAAGTTGAAGGTGAGATGCTTTACTTGTCATGAGATTGGTTCACAGGTCAGGAACCTGTATGCTCTTGAGGTTCAAGATTCATGCAAAGCCTTGAGCAGCGAGGCAACTGATGGAGACTTGGTGGTTGAGAGGGAGTGTATATTACCTTTCAACATGCAGAGCCAGAAGAAGTCTCAGATGATTGTGGAGGAGCCACGATTGGTGCAGCAGCTTCAGGAGGTTGTGGAGGAGCCACAACAAGGGAAGCTGAGAGGAGATCGAGTAGAGACATCTACTCATCCAGAGACCTCCAGTAGGGGGAAACTTCGAGCCAGGTGGGCTGAGGGATCGCATGCAACCATACCTCCAGGTAGGAGGTGGGGTGATGTGGATTGATCGTCCCAAGGAGGAGGGGCAGGATCCTTGAGGTACCCAACCTCTTGGATGAGACCTTGCTACGAGAGCCCTGATGTGTAGTAGCAGGAACTGATTGATTGGGTAGAGACAGATGCGGATGGAGCGACAGAGGGAGCGACAGTGCAGGGAATCCCAGGACAGCGCATAGCTAGCAGGCTGCAGCAATGCGAGAGGCACAAGTGTTTTGCACAGTGCTAGGTGGCACAGAGAGGTGTGCAATGGTGCGAGATGCATGGAGATGTTGCAGTAGCGCAGATGTCAGAGAGGGAGCACTTGTCAGCAGCAGGTAGAGCTTCAACATCAGAGGGTGTTTCTAGCCCAACAGGGAGGTCAGTTGGGAGGTGCAGTGCGGATGCAATGCTGGGAGATAGAACTAGCAGCAACACAGATGCAGTCAGAGATCAAAGTGACAGAGGCTAGAGCAGTCAGATACTGAAGAGCACAAAGATGCAGAGTTTTTAGTCGACAGAGGCAATAGCAGTCAGAGACTTTGATGACAGAGCAAGTGGACCGGCCAGATGTGTTGCATGGAGAACATTCCAGAGTTTCAGGATCGGGTTTGAGAGGAAGCCTTTCTTGTTGAGAGGGAGTGTTGAAAAGTGTTCAACAAGAAATGCTTGTTGAGATTGCAACAAGATGATGGAGCTTAGTGAAAAGAGTCGCCTTCACTAAGTGGGCCCGCAGGCAAATTATGGCGCAAGTTCTATTTTTGATCACAGTGTGGATGATCACAGTGTGGATGATCACAATATGAGTGATCACAGTGTGGGTGACCACAGTGTGGGTGACCACAGTGTGAGTGATCACAGTGTGAGTGATCAAAGTCTATTTTTAGACTGGCTGTCAAATATTATTGTCTCATAATAATATTTGGACTATAAACTTGATCTTATTCTCTTAGAGCACTTCAGGATGAGCTACGGATGTGGTACATGCAGATCCTAGAGGGAAATACGTGGTTACCTATGGGATGACTAATATTTGCATGCAGGACTTCAGTTAGAACTCAAGTGAGTTGAGTTTAGTGGACTGGAGGTGTAGTTGATGGAGTTGTGTTCAGTTTAGCTTTGTTAAACTGGTTGTATTTAGTCTAACTGATCAATAGACTAGAGATGAGTTGGATGAATTAGTTATTAATTAATTAACAAGTTATTAACTCATAATGCAACTATAGAATACATCAGTTAACTCAGTTTCATGTCAGTGCATGTTCAGTTCAGAAGGGACAGGTGTTAGAGGATCAGATTGCTATCAGTTGTGACTATAGTTGTGCATGATGATTTTCACAATCAGAGGGATTGAGTATGCCAATGAATTGGCCAATATCAAGTATTGTAGCCTGTGCTCACGTCCAACAGAGTGTGAGTGATTATTTGCAGGTCAAATACGAGTTTGGTAAGCCATTCTCATCAGTTCTTGAGCAGGTATTGAGCAGTGGAGGCAGGCAAGCAGTGGAATAGATTTGGAGATCAGGTCTGAGCTGTATTGTGTGTAACAGGTGGAGCTGGTACTGGATTGCTTGTGATAAGCATTGTACTTTGTATTGTTACATGATTCAATCAATATAATATACAGATAGTTGGGGTTCTTAGTGAGATGCTTTCCCCGGGAAAATACTGTGTTGATATGTGTGATTGATGCTTCTATGTATGCCTGTGAATGTTTCTGCTTCTGTAAATTGATGGTCAACGTAGAGGAGGTTATGTATTATGCATGTTCCGCTTATAAGTGTATAATCAGGATAATCTCTGTGAATATGTGTCATATTATTCAAAATATCTACATTATGAATGTTATAACTTTATGGTTGAAATCCAAACTTCCATGGATGTCATGAGCATCATTTTTCTATAAGACTGATAAGATTATGGAGGAACCTATAATGTGTTACCAAGGAAATAGATAAATAATTGTGTGACCTCCACTCTTGAAGAACACTCCAAAACTAATTTCGTTTTTTATTAAAATTACAAAGTTCATATATGTGAATACCCTCCAAAAAAAAAATGGAACACAGAGTGTGACCAACAAAAAAAATTCTCAGCAAGAAAATATGATATATATATATTTGAAATTATTAAGAGGAAATTAAAATGGCCCTAAAAATGAAAAATGAATTCTTGGTTGGAAGCTCGAATGACGAAATGGTTCTCGAATACATACATAATCTAAGGTAAACCAATTGTAATGAAGGGAATTGGTTGACAAGAGTTTACTTTACAGAAAATGTGGCCAATCACATATGTGAAAGCCCCACTAAATATGTGATATATATATATAGAACATCATAAAATACCATTGTAAATTCTAGTTGAAGGAAAAATAAATCATTAAAATAACAAAGTAGAATAATTTGAGACTATCAAGATAAAAATTATAGTAATAATGGCATTTAACTTCCCAAGAAATTAGAAAAACACAAAAGCACTCAAAGATGGTGCAAAAAAGATGCAAAAACCATAAGCCTTACAGAAAAGTGGATAAGAGTAAAATGGACCAAAGATAAAATCAAGAGTGAAAACATGTAGCCCATCAAGCTCAATTGCAATAAACTCTAATAAGGGCAAAGAAAATCATTGATTGACATCGATCTTAGGAATCAAATGGTCTCAAAAATTGTATGGAGTTAGAGATGAGTATTGCTATTGAACCAAAAATGACCAAAAATATGGTTGATTGGAATGATATCATTAAACAAACTGGGAATGCTGATAGAAATTCCTAGAGTAGGCTAATAGAGAGGTTAGAAAAAAAAATATGAAAATAGTGGATAACATGTAAAATGAAAAAGGAGTGTTGTGGATCTAGAAAATTACATCCTATTTTTCTTTTTACCCCTTAATTATTTATGTTGGTATTGTTAATTCCTTATATTATGTCCTGATACTTGTGTGGTCTTATATGGTCTTATAGAAAGGTGCAAGAACGAGTGGCGTAATAACCGGCATGGGATTGACCCAATTCATTTTAGAAACAAAATTGATAAAATATAACAGAGATGGAAGTCGTACAGATAATAGGTTTTCATTGACTTAATTATGCATGATAAATGCATATTTGACATGATGGTATCAATAACAACATAAAATAGGTTGTTGCAAGTACTTCGTAAATTATTACCTTTAGGTCAGGTATATGAAAGGAAAAGTTGCAAGTTCATATTTTGAATTTTACACTAGATAACATCCCTGTCACTTAGCCTAACATTGAATGAAATGTATAAAAAGACATATTTTATTTGTTGTGATTATATAGCCATGTCTTTGACCTTTTTCGAATGCATGCAGATAGCTTTGTCGTATATAGGTTTTTAAAAAAAAACTTTTATGGTGCGTGAATGAAATGGAATGCACCCATTGAGCATGTATGTAAACATGTTAGAAAATTAACATGGAATGAAGATGAGTATGTTTTACTCTACAAATGAGCCACTGATCAAAATTAAGTAAAGTGGAAGCATTGTAGCAGTGAATATACTATTGTAAAAATGGAAAAATAAATGCAGGAGGCATTTCCCTTCCATCTTAAGAAAAGATGGAATTGAGGAGACATCGAAGAAGGAGTTTATTAAAGAATGCAAATATGTAACAGGCCTATGTTCTGCTCTTAAACATTTTTTATGTTTAGACATTAAACTATTATTAGATTTAATGGCGATGGAAGCCATGATGAGACTTATGTGATAATGTAGTTATTTTATTACTTTTTGAGTTAATAAATAAATTCTTTGGAATCCTTTCATGAAAGAGCACTAGAGTCCAAAGGACTTATTTCCATCTTAGTAAAAGTTGTTGGTGCTCAAGTCTACATGATGGACCTTCCCAAAAAGTCTCCTAAAAATCCCTAGGAGAAAAAGAAAATAAAAATTGAGTTAACATAATGTGAGAAACAGATTATGTTAATCACTTAGTTGGAGAGAAATGCTAAGTGGGGTATAATAAAGCACTGTGGGAGAGAAAGACTTGTTTTAAAAAAAATAAATGAATATTTTTCGAAAAAAACCTAGGAAAAAAAGATGTAAGACCTTAAAATAGGATGCTGCTAGTAAGAAATCTATAAAAAAACCACCAGGGAATCAAAGGGTGATTGATTCCTAAGATAAAGAAGGTCTTAGCTCAAGGGAACTATTGGAGATAGTTCACGGTTGGGTCAATCGTGCTCTACTCCTGATTATTTCCCAAACTTGGTACAATTAAATTAAATTATATTATTCGTTTTGTGGTTCAATAGTGAGTTATTTATTAATATAAAATAGTAGAACAAGATAGGAAAAGAACTGAGGTTGAATGCTACCTGCATGCACAAGTACCGCGCATATCTATATTGTGCGCTAGGGTGTTAGGAAAATAAATATTTACTTAAATGCATGAGTATAACATATTGAAAATAACATAAGGTCCATATTGCTAGAATAGATATATCAGTTATATTATGTTTTTTTTAATTAAATTTCTTTGCACGATTATGTTATTGATTTATGTTATATTAAATTTAATTGCATGGAAGAGAATGAGATCAATTATAGGAAAATATTGTCAATAAGAAAGTTTGGAATTAATATTTAATTAAATTGAAAAGAATGAGATGGTTCAAATATAATTATTTCTTGCATTAGCAGGGATTCATTTATTATCGAGCACTGTATCATATACATATATACATGTCTTGAAAATCCTCGGTGAACCTGATCACATGAAAAATTCAAAGGAAAAATGTGGAGATGTTGTAGAATTAACAAAGAAAATACATATTGTAGATGTACGCTTATGTTCTGGTTTAGCATGTCTAGGCAAGGACCTTTACTTATGTTATAATAATGTTATTGCCAATTCTTATGCACAGGAAGGAGATCCTAAGGTTTATAGTTCCATAATAAGTTCTTGTGAACGTAAGAATGAAATTGTGAAGTCATTAAAGTCTGATCTGTACAATTATGTGGAAAGAATTCAATTCCAGTTTCAAGAAACAAATATGTAATTTATTGTTAGTTTTAAATACAAGAAATTTGGAGTCTTTATCTCGTAATTTGGTGAAAATATATCGTTAATAGGCCGAGAACACCTATCGTCTTAAGTAGAGTTTTTATTAGATGAAGGGATTTGCAACCACTACACATAGTGTTCATAGGTTTAACCTAAGGAGACCATAAAATAATTATATTTGGATAACTATCTAGAAAAGGAAACAAATTATTTTTTGACAAACCTAGAAACCATACCCTACATCTTTGGTCATAACACAATGAAATATAATGTTGGAAATTGAAAATCCTCGGTGAACCTGATCACATGAAAAATTCAAAGGAAAAATGTGGAGATGTTGTAGAATTAACAAAGAAAATACATATTGTAGATGTACGCTTATGTTCTGGTTTAGCATGTCTAGGCAAGGACCTTTACTTATGTTATAATAATGTTATTGCCAATTCTTATGCACAGGAAGGAGATCCTAAGGTTTATAGTTCCATAATAAGTTCTTGTGAACGTAAGAATGAAATTGTGAAGTCATTAAAGTCTGATCTGTACAATTATGTGGAAAGAATTCAATTCCAGTTTCAAGAAACAAATATGTAATTTATTGTTAGTTTTAAATACAAGAAATTTGAAGGAGTCTTTATCTCGTAATTTGGTGAAAATATATCGTTAATAGGCCGAGAACACCTATCGTCTTAAGTAGAGTTTTTATTAGATGAAGGGATTTGCAACCACTACACATAGTGTTCATAGGTTTAACCTAAGGAGACCATAAAATAATTATATTTGGATAACTATCTAGAAAAGGAAACAAATTATTTTTTGACAAACCTAGAAACCATACCCTACATCTTTGGTCATAACACAATGAAATATAATGTTGGAAATTAATAGAGAACAAGAGAAGCTGCGACGCAGCGAGTCCCTGCGTGAAGTTGAGCCTCCCTTCTCTAGTAGCTGTTCGATCCAGACCCATAACCTGAAATCTAGAAAGCCAGCTAACTGTAAGACTTTCAGTCATTGATACAGGCAAGTGCATTTAATTTAATTAGCATTGAGCGGTCAATTAATGTTTTCGCCAGAAAGATTAATATTACAAAAATACAGGTACGGAAATATGATGTTAATTAAGCAACAAGGTTGGTGTTCATACAAAATATACTCAAGCTCCTGACTCGTAACATTCTTCCAACAAATACAGACAACTTTAGAGAAAGACAACTTTTGAAACTTGAATGATGCACAATATGTGTGTTGTTTTGAGTTATCTAGGAATCATTTTAAGCATTTTCAAACTCAAATGATGCAATGTGTCTATGTGTTCTCCCCAGTAAGAAACTCTTCATGCTATAGTAGGAGATATAGTGGAGTAAGTTTTCTGTTTGCCTTGCCTAAATCTGAATACAACAGAAACGAAAACAAAAATCCATCTGGCTGTCCACTGATATTCTGTTTTCAACATTGCAAACGAAAGATTCTGCCGAAGACTCTATACCCTGATGTCTGTTGATTCCATGGAAGTGCCATCAACAATTTCGCATATACTAAAAGTACCAGCTGAGAGCTCCAGTGCTTCTTTACATAGTACGAAGTGGAGGATTTAAGGATGGGCTTTAGGCAGAGTACATCAGCTGAACTTAGGGATACAAACTGTCAGAAACCTAGTCTTTATCATAGCTGTATAGCTTGTATGTTAAGTATGCGTATGCTATTACTCTGGGAAAGAAAAGTAAAATTATTGATCAAATACCTCCAAGTGTTGTTTAATCCTCAACATGAGATATGCCATATTAATCAGTTGACTCCATATTCCAGAGCCAATGTTTGGAGCCTGATGAAATTCCATTGGCTCAATCCCTTGTTTGCCATGGGATACAAGAAGACTTTAGAGCTTGATGACGTACCAAGTGTTGCAGGCAAGGATACTGCTGAAGAGTCATATCGAGGACTTGAAACCAACTGGTGCTGCCAAAAGGTCGAGACAAATATACAGAACCCATCAATGCTAAAGGCCATCCTGTCATCTGTTTGGAAGGGAATGATAATCAATGCTTTGTTTGCAGCCATATTTAGCTGTGCAACATATATAGGTCCATATCTGATAAACTTGTTCGTAGAGTACTTGGGAGGAACAGAGCATTTTTCCTATGAAGGCTATGTGCTGGCCTCTGTTTTCTTTGGTGCAAAGATGATTGAGTCATTGGCCCAGAGACAATGGTATTTTGGAGCCTAGCAGCTTGGGAAACCATATATCTACGTAGGCTCCAAGAGCTGAGAAGGGTTGCCTATGCAAACAGAAAGATCATAGCATCATTATTCTCTAGATCATAGAAAATCATATGTACATCCACACAGTCATCTAAATGATTTAAGTAGGCCTAAAGCAACCAGAGATTGTAGCAAATATGACAGCCCCATAAGAAAGAAAAGCCTAAAAGGCAAGTTACTAGGAATTGGATTCAGATGTACATACAGATCTGCCAGATTTAATCCTCAACATGAGATATGCCATATTAATCAGTTGACTCCATATTCCAGAGCCAATGTTTGGAGCCTGATGAAATTCCATTGGCTCAACCCCTTGTTTGCCATGGGATACAAGAAGACTTTAGAGGTTGATGACGTACTGCCCTGGACCAAAACTATTGGTGTGAACAACATCAGAGTTTGGAATAAATGACCGCATTGCACCAGTTAAAAATTCTAAATCTGATGGACCCCAGATGTTAACCTGTTAAAACATAGGAACCTACAAATTTTAGAACATGATAAATTTTCACTAGTATAAGGATGTCTTAATACTTTAGTGTTCAATTTGACCTCCTAGAAAAAATCTTCCAACGTAAAAGAGGGCATAAAATTTGCTTACTGTCATTGCATCATCCCCTATGCCAGCCATCGTCAGGAGAAGACCTACAAAGCACGATCATGGTGTAATTCCATTTGTGATTGCTTGAGAAAATCATAATCTAGGTATAGACACCAATTCAAAAGAAAAAGATCACTCCTGTTGCCTGCATATCAACCCTAGTTCTGCGTACAATAGATAAAAACTGACCAAATATTCCGACAACTAACCTGGAATGCCACCCGCAGTTTCTGAGCAAACCAGGGTAAGAAATATGTGATCTAACTGAGAGCCAACCCTTATAGGTTATCAGTCCATGTGCATAATAATCTTATCAAATCTAAGAGCGTGATATTTTGCTATTGGGTGTCTAACGGCTCAAGTAAACTTGAATATTTTATCTTACAGAGAAGGCAGACACATTAAGAAAACAATGATTTATAAAGCTGTATATAAGTGATCCAAATAACACTAATTCAAAAGCACAGCTTACTCTTGATAGCTTGAATTTGTGTTCAGCAGAGAAGCGTTGCAGCCCCTGATACAAAAAAGAATAGTCCATTCAGAGACATGTTGACCAGATTTTATGTTCAAATACATTGAAAATACCAGCACGATTACCCATACTTTTAACCCAAAAGCCGCATAACCTATGACTGTAAGCGATTCATTGAGTTCAAAAGGAAGCGACTAGCTGGCCTGTTTTGTCTAGGAATCAATAGTTGCAAGTACCAACCAGTAGTCACAGTTTCAAAACCCACAAAGTGCTTCAATTGCCTTCGCGACATGGATTCAATCGGTAATTTTAACGCTATACCGAAAGCAGATATCCCCACCATCGGGGACTCCAGTCCTGTGTGGAAAGCTCTCTATTTTTTTATGGCCTGGTAAAGCTATGATATTTTAGTTTAACTTGAACTCACCTCTCCAGCATTGAATATGAAGCGTTGTTGATCAAAAAACAGCAGAACAGATGGGAATGTATCTTGCGTATCCATCCCAGTCCCCAGAATCTGTAACAAAGATAACGAGGACAAAACCTCAGAAACCTAAAGCCAATAAAATAAAATTTAAAAGCAGGTTCGTATGATTCAGCAGGCTAGTAATAAAAATCTCTTCCCAATGTATTCAGCAACTAAGCAATTTGCGAGTACTGAGACTGGCGAAGCCACAGTTCAAAAGCTTACCTGAAGAGCTAGGAGATCTGGGAAATGGTTTCGAGGAACTATTACTTGAAGCCCTCCCCCTTTTCGCAAGTTCATCAGAAATCGCAGAGGCCTCCCGTTCAGCAACTTCATCAGCAATCGCAGAGGCCTCAAGCGCTTACCTTGCCTCCGGAGGAGTTGCTTCCAACCGGCTTTGGGCTTTGACAAGTGCGACGAAGGCTAACAGCTGTTGAACCATGGTGCATCATGGCATGCACCAGCTGCCAATGTAGAACATTGCAAGAGGGAACACCGAGCTTTACTAAACCGCATACCGGGCAGAAGTAATGCTAGCATTAAAACCAGACACCGTGACGGTTAGCGCGAAAATGCACCGGGTTTATTCCTTTAAGCTATGGTCCGGCCTCTTCCGCCTCGGGAAGAGGCCAAATAAGATGGCGCACGATGGCCAAAGAATGACTGCAAACGAAACTTAGCATATCTCCTCTCTAACCGCCGTATAACAGAGAAACGCAGGGGTCAAGTAATGCTAAGTGGGGGTCCTATCGATCACTATAGTCCCTGCCGGATGCCAGATGGCAGGGACTAATAAGGTGAAATCTTCTTATCCGTTTGTATAGTTTCTGAAAGGATGTCGCACAAAAATAAAGAAAACACCAACCAAGATAAGGAAAACAAAATGAAGTTTCTCCGTTGCAGACGTCTTATGTCCTTCTTGTACAGAAATATGATAATGAATTAGTAATAACCACCAGCCTTCATTCTATTAGCCATTAGAATAAAATAGGTAGAGTATATAGTTTCAGAGAAAAAAATGTTACTAATATTCTTAGGACAAACAAAGAAGAATCGTAATTTAAGGAAAAAAACTACAATCATTCTATATGAGAGTCAACAGCAGCCTTCATAAACGAAAAATGTGAATATAAGAACCAGTATCTTGTCCTAGCGATATAACACAAACGCCATGGAGTAAATTATCAAAACATAAGTAAATGAATTAGAATGTTTCTTATCATTTGAAGAAAAATATATAATTCATTGAAGTATAGAGAACCCAAAAAAAAAAACCAATACATCTCACTGAGTTCTATAATCCTTGGAGATAAATTTAAATAGACGTCTCATAACGTGAGGGTCAGAGGTGGAATTTATATGGCTATCAGAAGAACAAACATCAATTAAACCATCCACACTGTCGTCATCAAAACCCATTTCCCATCAAAACCCATTTCCCTTGTATTGGGTTCCACTATGCATATACCAAGCCACAAGAGTTCACACCATACACAAACAGGTGGGAACACAAATTGAAGTGCCGACCTGGAAAATGTAGTACACTTGAGAAGGAAATAACTTCAGCATAGGAGAAGGATAAATTTCAAGGAAAAAATTTGCTCCAAGTTTTGGCCTTCATTCTATTCTCATACTTGATTTAACTAGGATGCACAGAGTGTTAGGGTCAAAGAAAAGATAATATCATGCATAATTGTATTAATATAAAGTAAAAGGGAGCACCACTACCTAATATTGTGAGTGTTCATTATATCCTATGGCGGAAAGAGTCGTAAGGCTACCCTGACTTAGATAGCGTAAATGACAAGATAAACGTTAAACTCGAATCAAGGAATAAACCTTGTAGGGCTACAGAGTGTCTAGCAACCTTGTAGGGCTACAGAGTGTCTAGCACTCTAACCAAAATGGTTAGAGACGTGTGTATTATAATTAAACCAAATACCCCAAATTCGTAAAAAATACTCAAATCAGAGAAAAGGTATCCCAGAACCATTTTTTTAAAGAAAAAAAATGACAAGACCAAAACAAAGAGCACTAATAATCTTGTATTCATTTAAGTAGGATGTGGCCACACTCCCAAAATTTCTTCAATGTACAATCAATAAGCATAATATGGAAAGTGGTGTGTACCTACATCCAAATTTAGAGGGTAAACAGTGAAAATTAGCAGTCATTTTCCACACTCAAATCCTCCTACAAGCTATGGAGAACACAAGATTAAATTGGTAAGCGATATACTTAAACATACCTCTATACGGAAGGTGGAAGGATGTTCTTTACCACGAGTCGGCCCAAGAAATTTGTTACAATATCACCAGGTGGCATCGAACTTTGTGGTCGAAAGAGAAAATAGCATTAGGAGAGCCAAGGGGGAATATGGTTATTCCTTTCACACCCTAACCATTCTCATCATTAGATTTGTCAATCTAATTTGAGTGTAGGTACCCATAATACAACACACCCATATGGTGTTCACATGGACATCCCTGACGTGGCACTTGCATATAGGGCTACATGCGTAGGGAGTAGTGCGTGAACATTATGGCCACTTTGGGTGTTAAATTTATTTGACAACTAAGGAAAAATCTCAATAGAAAATTAATACATTATAAGGGTGGCGCACTTGTACAACAAACCATGCGTAGGGTGGTGAACTGGTCCTCCACGTACCCAATGAGATAAAAATGTGACTTAATGAGGGTTTGAAATCTTCCCACTTAGTTATTAGAGGCTCTCTCTCCAACCTTAGGGTTTTCGTGTGGCTTTCCCACCAAGTCAATGCATGGCCCTCTAATTTCAACCACACAAATGAGACCTTCTTTCCTTCCTCAATCTAATGGACACTGAAATAAAATTCCAGTTGTTGCAACCAATGATTCATATTCAGAGCATCGATATCACCATGGTACGAATTGATATCAACTTTTTCTTCCATTTTAAATAGGGATTGATTCACGACACTCAAACTGGGCTGATATTTTTCGGTTCTTTCTTGAACTAGTCCTCCATTTCTCCCTTATCTTCTGATATCATTCTGATTTGTCCTCTACATTAAAACCCCCATCTTCTCCAAATATCCCAAGCTTATTGCTCAGCGCCGCCATGATGAGGTTTAACTTGTGACTTATGTCTACGACTTGTTGTTCTAGCCTCGAAAACCTCACCTCTACAGGATCACAATGTCATTTTCATATTTATTGGCAATGATTATGGTTTTACAATTTTCGACCCCGCTGACCTAGATCCCCTGGAAATTCCAAAAGATACACAAATAAACCCACTTTGATACCAATATTATCTATAAACTACCATGGATATTCGACTGGATAGTTCGTCACAATAGATATGATAATATTATATTAAAAATATGAGATTCTACACTATTACAGTTCTATTAAACATTAAGATCTAAATATTTAACTCCAATTAGTGCATGCATGTTAATGGAAATTATGCAGGAAAATAGTTAACGACAAAATAATCTCACACACAAACATAAGACACAAAATATTGTCTCGGAAAGCCTTTCGGGAGAAAATCCAGTTGGAAGGTGAGACCACTTTACTCTCTTTCACTTTCTGGAAATTTGGCTACAAGTACAAATAGGTAAGGAATGTGGCCCATGGGCTGCTATAGTGCACAAATCCTTCCTATCTTGTCTACCTCCTATCCATCTTGGCTATATTTTATTATCTTTGGAACAAAATTCTCTCAAAAGAATGAAATGCCTCTTCCTCCTAGTGGCCCGGTTATAACATAGCTTGATAGCCTACTAGTGGTTAAGTTTGACTCAATAAAATCATAACTAGAGTTACAATTTACTATTCTACAGATTTTTACATCACAAACACATGTCTAACCCCATTTTCAATGAATAATGGTGCTTGACACGACATCCTCCTGAATTATAGGTCTGAAAACAAGGTCAACTTCTGAGTGGCATAAATTTTTCATATGGACTTTGATTGGCGTGCTTCCTATTCTGTTGGAAATATATCTATGTCAATAAAAACATGAAAAGGTATCGCATAAAAGAGGCAGAATTTTCCCCCAAAAAATGTCGGTTGATGTGTCAAAATTCACACGGAAGGTTTCAAACCTCGTTTCGCCAAACTGGATCCCGCTAGTATAAATGGTCCCATGTGTTGGTTCCTCCACTTTTTCCACTTTGAATGCATCAATATGGATGAAAAATAATATAGTGATCCAATTTGGAACATATAAATAAAAACCAGAAATGGATTAAAAAGAGGGATTAAGAACAAGTATCATAGAAATATGATTTAACACAATACAATTACTAGAAAAAAATGGGGATCTTTCTTGAGCATATTTAATAATGATATTGACCCAACTATAATGTTTTCTATGGAGATAATAGATTCTAATATCATAATTGAAGCATAAGTATTCTAAATGTTATAACTTTATGGATGAAAATCAATCCGCCATGGATGTTCTGAGCACCTTTTTCTCTATAAGACTAATAAGATTATGGAGTAACCGATAATATGTTACCAAGGAAATAGATAAATAATTGTGTGATCTCCTCTCTTGAAGAACAATCTGGAACTGATTTCCTTTCATATCCCTCACCCAAAGGTAATAATTGGAAGTAGCTCTTAAATTATTACCTTTGGGTGAGGGATATGAAAGGAAAAGTGGCAACTTCATATTTTGAATTTTACAATAAATAATGTCCATGTCACTTGGCCTAACATTGAATAAAATGTACAAAAAGACCTATTTTATTGTCATGTTTCTATATCGATGTTGTTGACCTTTTTTGGGTGCATGTGGACAACTTTGCTGGATACAAGTTAAAAAAAATTGTGGATGCATGAATGAAAATGGGATGCACCCATTTAGAATGTATAGAAACATGTTAGAAAATTAACAGAGTATGTTTTACTCTACAAATGAGCCACTGATCAAAATTAAGTAAAGTGGAAGCATTGTAGCAGTGAAGATATTGTTATAAAAATGGGAAAAGAAATGCAAAGGAAATTTTTGCTTCCATCTTAGGAAAATACAGAATTGAGAAGACACCGAGAAAGGTGTTTAATAAAGGGGGGAGATGTAACACCCCTATGGCTCTACTCCTTAAACATTTACTATATTTAGATATTGAATTATTATTAGATTTAATGGCAATGGAAGCCATGATGAGACATGTGCGATGATGTAATTATTTTATTACTGTTTGAGTTCATAAATAAATTGCTTGGAATACATTCACGAAAGAGCATTAGAGTCTAGAAGACTTCTTGCCAACTTAGGAAAAGTTGTTGGTGGTCAAGTCCACATGATGGACCTTTCCAAAAAATCTCCTAAAAATCCCTAGGAGAAAAAGAAAAAATATTGAGTTAACATAATGTGAGAGAAAAAATGACGTTAATCACTTAGTTGGAGAAAAATACTAAGTGGGGTGGAATAAATCACTGTGAGAGACAAATACATTCTTTAAATAAAAATAAATGATTCTTTTTTAGTTAAAAAAAAAAAAAACTGAAACAAAAAGGCATAGCCAAAAAGGAGGTAAGACCTTAAAATTTGCTAACAATAAATCTATAAAAAAAACCACCAAGGAATCAAAAGGTGACTGATTCCTGAGAGCAAGAAGGTTTTAGCTCAAGAGGAACTATTGGAAATAGTTCACAGTTGGGTGTAATGTGCTCTACTCCTGATTATTTCCCAAGCTTAGTACAATTAGATGAAAATATATTATTCATTTTGTAGTTCAATACTGAGTTATTTATTAATATAAAATAGTAGAACACGATAGAAAAAACTAAGGTTGAAGACTACGCGAATGCAGAAGTACTGTCCATATCTATATTGTGCTAATCTATGCTAAAGTGTTATGAAAATAAATATTTACTTACATGCATGAGTATATGATATTGAAAATAAAATAAGGTCCATATTGCTAAAATAGATATATCAATTATATTATCTTTTTTTAGTTTATTAAAAATTTTTGCACAGTTATGCTATTGTTTTATTAAATTTAATTGCAAGCAAGAGAATGAGAACAATTAAGGAAAATATTGTCAATAATAGAGTCTGGAATTAAAATTTGTTTAGATTGAAAAGAATGAGATAGTGATTATATTTCAGGTTTTTAAAGATTCTTTTATTGTTGGACACCATATCATATACATATATACATGTCTTGAAAATCTTTGGTGAACTTCGTCACATGAAAAAGTGAAAGGCAAAATGTGGAAATGATGTAGAATTATCAAAGAAAATGCACACTATAGATCTATGCCTATAGATGTATGCCTATGTTCTGGATTTGCATGTCTAGGCAATGACCTTTACTTATGTTCTAATAATGGTATGGTCAATTCTTATGCATGCATAAGAAGGATATCCTAAGATTTATAGTTTCATAATAAATTCTTATGAATGTAAGTATGAAACTATGTGGCCATTAAATCCTGATCTGTACAGTTATGTCGAAAGAATTTGATTCCACCATCAATAAATGAATATGTAATTTATTGTTAATTTTAAATAATAAAAAATTGGAGTCTTTAACTCGTAATTTGGTGAAAATTTATCGGAAATAGGCCGAGAGTACTTATCATCTTAACTAGAGCTTTTCATTAGCTATATGGATTTTCAACCACTACACACAGCGTTCATAGCTTTAACCGAAGAAAATAATTGTATTTGGATAACTAGCTAGAAAAGGAAACAAATTATTTTTTGACGAACCTAAAAACCATACCCTAGATCTTTGGTCATAACATAATGAAAGATAATGTTGGAAATTAATAGAGAATAAGGTGAAATCTTCCTATCCATTCGTATAGTTTCATAAAGAATTTGGCACAAAAAGAAAAAAACAACAACTAGCTTGAGGAAAACAAAACGAAACTTTTCCAATGTGAATGTCTTATGTCCCTCTTGTGCAGAAATACGATAATGAGCCTTCATTCTATTAGACATTAGAATGTAATATATAAAGTATATAGTCGCAAAGAAAAAAAGAAAGTTACTAATACTATTCTTAGGACAAACGAAAAAGAATAATAACTTAAGGAAAAAAAATTACAATCATTCGATATGAAGTCAATAGAAGCCTTCATAAACGAAAAATGTGAATATAAGAACCAATATCTTATCCTATCAATATAACACAAGCGCCATGGAATCAATTCTCAAAATATAAGTAACTACACTGGAATGTTTCATATCATTTGAAGAAAAATAGACCATTCATTGAAGTATAGAGGACCCACAAAGAAAAAAAAAATACATCTCATTGAGTTCTATAACCGTTCGAGAGAAATTTAAATACATGTCTTGTAATGTGAGGGTCAAAGGCAAAATTTATATGGGTATCAGAAGAACAGACATCAATTAAATCATCCACACTAGCGTCATCAAAACCCATTGCCCTTGTATTGGGTTTCACTATGCATATACCAAGCCGCAAGAGCTCACACCACATGTGTACATGTGGGGACACGAATTGAAGTGCCAAACTCGAAAATGTAGAACCCCTGAGAAGGAAATCACTCCAGCACAGGAGAAGGATAAATCTCAAGGAATAAATTTGCTCCAACTTTTGGCCTTGATTCTATTCTCATACCTGAATTAACAAGGATGTATAGAGTGTTAGGGTCAAAGAAAAGACATGCATAATTGTATTAAGATAAAGTAAGATGGAGCACCACTACTTGATCTTGCGATTGTCCCTTATCTCATATGGAGGAAAGAATCGTAAGGCTACCTTGACTTAGATAGCGTAAATGACAAGGCAAACGTTAAACTTGAATAAAGGAATAAATCTTGTAGGCCTACAGAGTGTCTTGCACTCTAACCAAAATATCCAGAGACGTATGTATGTATTATAATTTAACCGAAAACCCAAAATTTGTAAAAAATACTCAAATCGGAGATAGGGTATCATGGAACCCTTAAAGAAAAAAAAAAATGAAAAAATCAAAACAGAGAGCATGAATAATATTGTATTTACCTGAGTAGGATGTGGCCACACTCACGAAACTGCTTGAGCATACAATCGATAAACGTAAGATGGAAATTCGTGCGTACCTACATCCAAATTTAGAGGGTAAACTGTGAAAAGTAGTAATCATTTTCCTCACTCAAATCCTGCTATAGGCTGTAGAGAACACAAGATTAAAAGGCTAAGCAATATACTTAAACATACCTCTATACAGAAGGTGCAAGGATGTTCTTTGCTACAAGTCAGCCAAAGAACTTTGTTACAGTGACACCAGGTGGCGTTGAGCTTTGTGGCCAAAAGAAAAAATGACATTAGGAGAGCCAAGTGGGAATATAGTTATTCCTTTCAAAACCTAATCATTCTCACCATTGCATTTGTCAATATAATTTGAGTGTAGGTACCCAGAATACATCACACCCATATGATGTTCACATGGACATCTCTAACATGGTGCTAGATTATATGTTGGGTTGTGTTATATTCTTTTCACGACTAGCCCACGTAGTTAACTGAGGGGTTAGAAGGGGGCCGGAGCCCCCGCTTCATTGCATCGATTGCGTAGTGAGGGGAGTCATAGGGGGTTTGAGGGGTGCAGGTTAGTCCATTTTATGGGGTCCGAGGTAGTGCCCTGGAAAATTTTGGTTTTGGACCTTACATTAGGTTGGGCGGACCTACCTATGGTTTTGTGCATGTTTTACGCACATGGTTTTGGACGCAATGGTTTTCGGTCCATGGTATTGGATGCTTCGACATGTATAAATATGTATTATAACATTGAAAGGAACATAATGAAAAATCAAGCTACTAGTCCTGGTTTTGGGACCCAGGGGAAACTCTCTGTGTGTATGTATTTTATGTGTTATGCTCTCACATTGTTTATTTTCTGTGTTTTAGAATTCATATGCAGGTAATTTTTGTACGGGGTTAAAACCTACATTTGGTATCAGAGCTGTTTTAGCTTCAAGGGGATGCTTTTGTTACAGAGGGGTTTCACTCGGGCCTATGGTAGACCTTGTTCAATGGGAGATCTGTGGGATCGATTCTAGTGGTGAAAGAAGATGGTGAGCATTGGAAATATAGAGATTGATAAATTTAATGGTCAGAGTTTTGAGTTATGGAAACTCAAGATGGAGGATATGTTGGTGGATAAAAATCAGTGGATCGCGGTAGATCTAGGTACTAAACCAACAGGAGTGTCCGATGGAGAATGGAAGAAGTTGGATCGGAAGGCAAAGAGCACAATACAATTGTGTGTCTTAGATTTAGTATTTCTGAATGCATCAGGGGAAGCTACGACAAAGGCTTTGTGGGACAAGTTAGGGACTTTGTACCAATCTAAGTCTCTAGTGAATAAATTGTTCCTACAAAAAAAGATGTATAACCTGAGGATGAAAGATAGAGACTCAGTGACAGAGAATCTGAATGCATTTAATACTGTAGTAAGTCAGTTATCGTATATTCATATCAAAATTTTAGATGAAGATAAGTGCATTAGTTTGTTGTATTCTCTACTAGATTTGTGGGATAGTCTGGTTATTACAATAGGTAGCAATGCCACTGCCTTGTAGTTTGATGAAATTGTCTCATCCTTGCTGATAGAGGAGATGAGACGGAAAAACATGGAGACCCAGAATAGTGATGCCTTATCTATACGAGGATAGTCCCAGAACATAAACAAAAATAATTGATCGAGTGGGAGATCTAAATCTAGAGGGACATCTAAATCTCCAGGAAAACTTTTAAAGGTGGTGTGCTGGAAATGCGGAAAGAAAGGGCACTACAAAAGAGACTGTAAATCTAAAGCTCTTGACAAAGGAAAAGGATCTGATGATACTTTTTCTGCAGAGATGAAAACCACCTTAGATGAAGGTGGGGATGTGTACTTCGCTTCTTCAAGTACACATGTATATCATGAGGCATGGTTGACTAACTCAGGTGTATCCTTACACTTCACTCCCCATATAGAGTAATTCTGCGAGTATGATAAATACAATGGTGGTGGTGTCTTCTTAGAGGATGATAGGAAGGCTAGAATCGTTGGTCGGGGAAAAGTAAAGTTGAAGTTGCAATGTGGAAGGATTATAACACTTTTGGGTGCTCTGCATATTCCTGCATTAGCTAGAAATCTGATTTTTGTAAGCAAGTTGGTTGATGCAGGTGTAAAAACAGTGTTCGAGAAGGATACCAGCAAAATGGTTAGGGGAGCACTGCTATTGATGCAGGGAGTTGGGACTGAAACTCTGTACAAGCTACAACGTAGCACTGTTGTTGATGGCTGCAATAGTTCTGTGGTTCTTGAAAGTGGAGCAGAAAATCTAGTGGTCGATGGAGAGAAGACCATGTTGTGGCATCAAAGGCTTGGACATATTAGAGAGAAGGGCCTTCGAATACTTCATGGTAAAGGTATAGTAAAGGTATGAGTAATAACTCTCTGGATTTTGATTTATGTGAAAAATGTATATATGGCAAGCAGAATCGGGTGAGTTTCCCCTCTGGTGGTAAGAGGGCGAAACAGATATTAGAGCTTATGCACAGTGATGTGTTTGGACCTGTGAAGGTTCCATCACTAGGTAAGTCTGTGTATTATGTATCATTTATAAATGACTTCTCAAGGAATAGATGGATATATTTCCTTAAGAAGAAATCTAAAGTATTTGACAGGTTTAAAGAATTTAAGGCTCTGGTGGAAAACCAGATAGAGAAGAAGATAAAGGTGTTGAGGACAGATAACAGTGGAAAGTTTTGCAGTACAGAATTTGAAGAATTCTGTAAGAAGTGTGGTATAGCACGGCAGAAGACCACTCCATATACACCTCAGTAGAATTTAGTTGCAGAAAGAATGAAAAAGACATTGATGGAAAGGGCAAGAAGCATGCTCAGTGGTGCTGGGTTAGGACAGGAATTCTGGGCAGAGGCAGTGGAGACAGCATGTTACCTGGTTAACAGATCAGCTTCATCAGCGTTGGAGGATAAGACTCCACAAGAGGTATGGACTGGTAAGAAACCCTCTCTTTCACATATGAGGGTATTTGGATGTGATGCATATGAACATGTTCGAAAAGAAAAACAAACCAAGTTGGATAGTAAATCTGAAAAGTGCATCTTTATTGGGTATAAGGATGGTTTAAAGGGTTATAAGCTTTGGAACCCAACAACAAGGAAGGTTGTGTACAACCGAGCTAAGGTGTTCATAGAGGTGAAATATGTTATTAAACATGAAGTCCAACCAAAGGAACCTGAGAATATAGAGTTTGAGCTAAAGGAGGAAGAATTAGACTCTACAATAGAGGAGGAATCAGAAGATGAAGAGCCACAAACTCCAGGTGTAAGAATATCAGTTCAAGAAAGAAGGCAGCCAGAAAGGTATAGTCCATCTTCTATCTGTTCAAATTTTGTTTTATCTATTACTGATGATGATCCAAGAACTGTGAAGGAAGCAGTAGATTCAGAGGATGGAAAACTCTGGAAAGAGGCCATGGTTGATGAAATGGAATCTTTGCACAAAAATGAGGCTTGGGATCTGGTGGAGTTGTCGGCTGGAAGGAAATGCATTGGTATCAAATGGGTGTTCAAGAAAAAGACAAAGGCAGAGGGAAAGGTGGAGAAATACAAAGCTTGGTTGGTAGCAAAAGGTTATTCCCAAGTGTCCGGAATTGATTTTGGTGATATTTTTTCTCCTGTTGCCAAGGTAACTTCTATTATGTTACTTTTATCTATTGTTGCTGCTTTTGAATTTGTGGTAGAACAGATTGATGTGAAGACAACATTTCTTCACAACGATCTAGAAGAGGAGATCTACATGAAGCAACTTGAAGGCTTTGTGGTGAAGGGTAAGAAAGAACTGGTATGCAAGTTAAAGTAGTCTCTATATGGGTTAAAATAGTCACCAAGGATGTGGTATCAGAAATTTGATACATTTATATTGTCACTTGGCTTCACCAGAAGCAAATCAGATCACTGTGTGTATTTTAAATTAATTGGTGACCGTGTTATTTATCTGGTCTTGTATGTGGATGATATGTTGCTGGTTGGAAATGACAAAGAAATGATCCAGGATTTGAAGATCCATTTGTCCTCCAAATTTGATATGAAAGATCTTGGTGCTGCAAACTATATTTTGGGCATGGAAATTAAAAGAGATCGGACAAAGAGGAAGCTCTAGTTAAAATAGAGGAAGTATGTCAAGACAATATTGCAGAGGTTTAATATGCAGGATAGTAAATCGGTAAAGGTTCCTATTCTTGTAGGAGTAAAGTTATCTGTTGAACAATGTCCCAAGACACAAGAAGAAGAAGAGGACATGTCCCATGTTCCGTATGCAAGTGCAGTTGGTAGCCTGATGTATGCAATGGTCTGTACTAGACCAGACATTGCACATGTAGTGGGAGTATTGAGCAGGTTTATGTCAAAACTAGGGGAGGAGCACTGGACAATAGTGAAGCGAGTTTTCAGGTATTTGCATGGCACTAGTGATTATGGTTTATGCTACCAAGGAAGACCAAAATTGGACAGAGTTTTGGATATTCGTGGCTTTGTTGATGCAGATTGGGCTAGAGATCTGGATCAGAGAAGATCTAAAAGTGGGTATGTGTTTAACCTATTTGGAGGTGGAGTCAGTTGGATGAGTAAGAAACAATCTGTAGTGGCATTATCAACTATAGAGGTAGAATACATGGCAGCCACTCATGCAAGGAAGAACTTTAGTTGTAGAGATTGTGTTCAAATATGTGGTTAGTACAAGGTGCTATAAGGATAGACAGTGACAGCCACAATGCAATTTTCTTGGTAAAGAACCCTACATATCATTCAAATACAATGGACATTGGTGTTCAGTATCACTTTGTGAGGGATATTATAGAAGACAAAAAGGTGTTGTTGGTAAAGGTGGACACTTTGAAGAATACTGCAGATGCATTGACAAAATTTGTGAGCTCTGAGAATTTCTCTTGGTGTAGAGAAACAATGGGCATTGCAGGGCTGGATAAATGACTAAGCTCTCTTGTGCCCCCTATGGAATGAAAACAACAAGTGGGAGAATGTTGAGTTGTGTTATATTCTTTCTACGACTAGCCCACATAGTTAACCAGGGGGTTAGAAGGGGGGCAGAGCCCCCCCTTCATTACACCGATTGCTAGCGAGGGGAGTCACATGTGGTTTGAGGGGTGCAGGTAACCCAACTTTATGGGGTCCGGGGCAACGCCCTAGAAAATTTTGGTTTTAGACCCTATATTAGGTTGGACAGACCTACCTATGGTTTTATGCATGTTTTTCGCACATGGTTTTGGACGCGATGGTTTTCGGTCCATGGTTTTGGACACGATGGTTTTTGGTCCATGGTAATGGATGCTTTGACATGTATAAATATGTATTGTAACATTGAAAGGAACATAATGAAAAATCAAGCTAGTAGTCCAAGTTTTGGGATCCAGGGGAAAATCTCTATGTGTATGTATTTTATGTGTTATGCTCTCACATTGTTTATTTTCTGTGTTTTAGAATTCGTATGCAGGTAATTTCTATACGAGGTTAAAACATACATTATAGGGCTACATGCATAGGGAGTAACGCATGAACATTCTGGCCACTTTGGGTGTTAAATTGATTTGACAATCAAGGACAAATATCAATAGAAAATTAATACATTATAAGGGTGCCGCACTTGTACAACAAACCAATTATAAGACTTGAAAATAATACCTCTATGGTTAGCATCTCAGCGAGGTGCACATTCAAATGAAACCTGTAAATAGAGAAATAATCAAAATGGATAAGTAAGTGCATATACCTTTGCCTTTATTAATTCTGTAATTTTATTAACGCATCCCATTAGTTCATAAATGTAGTAAACAATTATTACTATGACAATCTCACGAATTCACATTCATTTACAAAGGAAATTATCATGGGGTAATGGCAAGGGAACGAACAATGGTGCATAAAAGTACGTGCAAGAATAATCTAATCCCAAACCAATATTCACATAATCTATGAATGTGTGGCATGGGTTAATTACATAACACTTATGCATGTGTAAAGGTGAGGCTATAATCCTTCTTTAATGTAAAAGTTGTGTTAAACTAACCTTTCACCTAAGTTAAAAGAGTAAGAGAAATATAGGGATGCTCATGCTAATGTAAAGGAAGTTATCACTGTCTTATTTGATGTGGGGAATAACAAACTCAGGAAAAAATCATATACACAACTTTTCAACTAAGTATTGAAAAATATTTATATATATTTCCTTCATTTCGGTAGTAAATTTATATCTGATCTCTTAAAAAAAATATAATGAAAATGGGTACGTAATGTTAGAGTCGGTCTAGTCAGCCCTCCGTTAGAGATCAAAACTCTTTATGCATTTCATTTTTAGGTGTCCCGCTCCATTCACTCAGCTGCATTCCGCTAGGGGCATGCCATAATCTGACGGAGAAGGTCATGCTAGTCATTTCCCCTCAGGTCTGGTTACTGCTGGCTTAAGTCTTTGTGTCAAATAATCAAAAGTCCATGACAGTCAAGGTCTGGTCCTTTAAAGGACAAAAGTCATTTTCTATGTTTAGGTCTAGGAATTCATCAATTTGGTCTTTGAAACATGCCCAGTAAAGCCATGCAGGCCAGAGTGAGGCCCTTACATAGTTATGATTCAGAGAGCTTCATCGTCATGTGGATAGACTTCGACTCTTCTTCAAAACTCTGTTTTGAAGAAAAGTCAAACAGTGTCATTTATGACAAAATTTTCCAAAAAGTTGCCAGTTGATTTTTTTAGATGCAGTCATGGTTTCCGTGGCCAAATGTCCTGTCGTACAGTCCCTGCAAAGAGTGCCGAAAATTTCATCATTTGAGCCAAAATGTCAAAGGGAAAGTGAAAATCAGTGTGTTTTAAAGTTAGTGAAAAAGTGCAAAACACAACATTAGAAAAATGGGTTTTCAAGGAAGCAAAAATTAAACCCATCTCTTCCAAGGCCATATATACATGTTTTTATCCAAATCAACGGTATTGTGCTATTACAAGCCTTAGAGAGACGTTACAAAGGTGTGAGTGCGAGATTGTGAGCGTTTGAGTGAGTTGGAGGTGGTTTTAGAGGGCACGGCGCATATACCCAGGAGCGCAATGCACACAAAGGGTACGGTGCACACGTAGCCTGCCCGCAGTTGAATTTTTCCACAGGCGCGACGCATACCCAGCGCGTGGCGCACTGGACTTTGCGCAGAACGCACAGGCGCAGAACGCCTAACTTTGCCAAACCGCCTCAAATCGTTTGGGGAGCTCGTCTATTTGCAAGGTAGGCTCTACACACCACTTGTGCATCAATTTTTATGGGTGATATAAGGGTTTTTATGCCTGTAATCAAATGAAAAAAAAAAATTATAAAGCAAACAAAGGAAGACATCAAGAAAAACCATGATGCTAGGGTTTGTGCTACAGTGATATTGCTGCCAAGGTGTTTTTCCTACCCTACCCCTATTACTCATTTCCCTATGCCATTTTCCCCTAATCAATACCCTAACACTACCAAAATAATACTCCTTTTCCCCCTCCTCCTATTGCTCAAAAAACCCAAACCCTACCTTGCCAACAACACAAACCCTACCCTATCAAAATACCCCAAAAACCCTTGTATATCCCTGATTAAAATTTTCCTATAAACCCCTATTCCCATAATATTATCCCCATCCTAATGCTCCCTTTTTAATTGTCCCCTTGGTGGCAGATTGTCAAAGCAAACTCCAGCTTCACTGTAATCAAAGGGCAGCCTAAATTTAGTTTACAAACAACAGTCATGGCATCCGAAGTTTCATCAAAATATGAGGAGGAGACCCACAGTGACACAGCTTCAGGAGAAAGGGCCCACAGGAGACATCACCGGAGTGGCAGACATCTTAGAGATGAGCCAAACTCCCTCACTAAGTTGCAAGCATGCCCTCTTGCTATGACTTGTTTCCAGCACTTAGCATGTTTTGAATTTTGTCAGAGGGTGGCAAATGTCAGAGTTCATCATGAGTTGGCCTGTCTTTTTGAACTTCACCTACATGGAGGACAGTCTATCTTGGCTGGGGTCACTTTCGCATTGACACCCAAAACCATATCAGTGGCAACAGGCATACCAAACATTGGAGAATGGTGGCATAAGAAGAAAAAGGTGGAGAGGCATCATTATGAGCCTTACATTTAGGCCAGCTGTTTGAGCCAACTCACGAGAGTTTTTCCATTCAAATTTTTGAGAGATGAGTATGCTCCGCTCATGAAATTGATCATGAAATACTTCAGTTGTGAGTGGAGGTTTTCTCGCCTTTATGCCTATCACATCAGGTTGCTCATGCACTTTACTAGGGTGCGGATGATGAACCTCCCATTTTTCATCTACGGGAACATAGAGAGGATGAAGAATTTCATGCAGCACAAGACCCCTCGACAGCAGCTCAACAGTGTTTATCACTTTTCCCTTATCCGGATTTTGGTGGACCATCAGTTGGGATTGTAGGGTATTGCTTGGGAGGACTTCATCTCCCGTGACTTCTTCAGCGCTCCACAGGTGGTATCAGAGGCAGAGCATGAGATAGGGGGCCCATCTCATCAGTATGAGCGACATGAGACTGCTACTATGCCAGTATACATCACCTATCAGAGAGGCAGTAGACCCTTATTTGCAGCAGCAAAGCGAGTGTTATCTCCACTCGGGGTGGAAGGGGCCTCGCTTCCGACATCAGCATCACAGGAGCAGGGAAAGGGTAAGGAGCTAGTGCAGGAGGAAGGGCCATCAAGTGAGCGGGAGATCGAATTTGTTCTCCTCCATGATGATGAAATAGATGCAGAACCAACAAATGCGGAGCTTACAGAGATCATCCAGGAGCAGCAGTCGATGATTGAGTCCTTATCCCTTGACTTGGAGAGGGCCAAGTGGAACATGAAGTACCTGGAGCAGAGAAACAAGCAACTTGAGGACCAATAGATGATCATGGAGCTGCAAAACATTCGTGAGCATCGCCAAGTTGCTCAAAGAAGAAGGGTTGAGCTCACATCTTTGGAGCAAGAAATCAATGAGGATCGGGAGGCCAACCTTGAGAGGGTCAACATGCATTTGGAGAGGCTGCTGGACAAAGCCAACCAGGACCTTGCTCTACTGAGACACATGGCTTTCCATTACAGGGTGCGAAACATGAGTGCACAGGCTCGGATAAGGAACTTGAAGGCAAAATTAAGGAAAGCAACAAGAAAGGCAAAAAGGGAAAAAGAGCAAGATCGGCTTTGAATCTTGGCTGAGGCTTCCTTGGCCCATCATAACACCCCATAGAGATCCTCCAGCCCAAATTTCAAAAAATTTGGGGAATTTTTGGTCACATGGTAATTTTTTGGGCAAAAAACAGGGATTTTCTCCCTGTGCGCCGCACCACTGGCGCGACGCTAAAATTCTAGAGCTCCAAATGAGGAATGTCTTGCAGTTTTGGATTCAGCATGGAAAATTATGACCACTGGTGTTCGGGCAAGAAATTTGGGCAAGATCTGAGTCTCCTAAAGGTCAAAGAACACCCAAAAATGGCCTCTCTGCCACTTTTTTGACACACAGAAAGCAGTCTTGGGAGAATGGAGATTTGGAGGGGAAAATGAGCACCAAATTTGAAAATTCTAGTTGGGTTAGAAAGTAGACAGGACGGGATTTTCAGAAAGCCCACTTGGGTACATTTTGGACACCTACAAGTGCCCCAAAATAGGCCCCAAAGTAGCGCGACGCACAAAGAAAATGGCGCGGCGCACAGAGGAAAAATTGCCAATTTGCTTCCGTTTCGCGAAATTTCGATTCGCAAATTCTCCAAGTGGGCCTTCTCATCTACACTTTGGTTTTTTGGCACCAAAGGTGGCATTTAAAGTGTTTTTTCTCCAGATTGGTTTCTATCCAAGTGGCGAAGGAAGGGAAACGGTCACCCAAGCCAAATGTCATGTTTGTAGCGCTGCACCTGTAGCTGATGGTTGTCTCTCCATCTCCATTTTGCAATGATTCGAGTAACTCCCCAACCCTTGGGCATTCTATCTCTTCCTCACACATTCTATATATTGTATGCAAGTTATTTTCAAAGGGTTGGTTGGCTTGTAACTTCTGGGAGACTGTGGGAAAGAAACTTTGTTTCTTCACTGTGTATTTTTGATAGAGAATTAATGAAAGGTAGTGGCTCTGTTTCATGAGATTCTTGTGGTTGTGAGTGTAGCAAATGTGTCTCTTATGCTTTCATATGTATTTCTTTATGTTTCATAATCTAATTCATGTTCATTTCCAGTGAAATTTTCTGAGTGAGATTAGGTAGAATTCAATTTTATTGCTCTGCCTGTGGGAACATCTCATGTTCGGTGTTATTCTTCTGTTGAAAAGGATTCATGTCACTATGCCCTTTTCACTTTCTTCAGCAATCCATTCATGCTGCGGTACCTCAAACTAAAATTATTACATTTCCTGCCTACCTTGCCTCACGGAATAATCTGTTCCTTTGTATTAAATTCTCTGTTCTTTGCTGACCGTTGGTCCCATAACATCCCAGAAGCTCGGTCATTCATGAAAATTGTTTCCCGAATCCCTATTCACTTACTAGCCTAAGGTAAATATTTCATTGTAAGTCATCTCAGACCGTTTTCGATTATCTATTCACTGAGCGTGACTCGGAGAGAGCCCTCTCCTGCTCTGGTAGGGCTAGCTACCAGACTGAGCGTGGTTTGTGGTTACCCTAATTTTTGCCTTCCTTCAACCTAAGGCAGATTTAGGTGCTAACATAGTGGCGACTCCACTGGGGACAAACTGAAATCAAATCCCCTTGTTTCATAATAATTCTAAGCTTCCGGATGATGAGCTTAGGATTGGAAAGGCTGAGTAAGTTGGTTGTGTCTTGTGATTTTTCTCAATAGCACGCTGGCTTCGAGACGATATACCAGAGCCAATCCAGACCCGGATCCTCCTCATATTTACGAAAACCCCAATCTGATCCCGAGACTCCTTCGTCAAGAAAGCACCATAACTCCCGTGTTCAAATCCCATTCATGTCCCGACATTTTTGAGTATCTTGAAGAGCTTGAGTTTGACGAACGGTTTGAGATATCATTGTTTGAGTCTAAATCCGAAAGGGCTATTGATTATACTATCCCAAATCCGCAATTTCTTGTAGACCTCGAAATAGAAAGAGCTAATAGGTTAATTGATACTTATATTGCAACACAGCCCCAAACTCGAAATTGCAAGCCCCTTGCAAACTGTGCACACTCCTCCAACACCTCCAAGGCCAAATCCACCGAGAATGATGGCTACCCGTTTCGCACCCCTTGTTCTACCCCAAGTTCTAGATGACATGCCAATGGTTTATTAAAGTAAAATCTTGTTTTTTGATGGCACCCCTAACAGCATTACTGCTCAACAACATGTAGACAAAATGGCAGACTTCTATGAACTTCATGAGATCGATGCGGAGAACGTGGCAATGAGGCTCTTTGTACAGACATTTGCAGGTGATGTGAGGAAATGGTTCAGAGGTTTGCCGGCAGCAAGTATCACTACCTTGGCTGAACTACAAAGACAATTTTTGAACCGGTGGGAAGTGAAAAAGAATCCCCTTCAAATTTTGGCCGAATATGAACAAATCAAACAGAACGCTGGTGAGTCAGTCCAAGACTATTGTGTTAGATTTAATGCAGTCTATAACGAAATTCCAGATCATCTAAAGCCACCTATGGGACTAGCAATGATGAAGTTTCTAGATGGTTTTGATGCTGACATGGCATACCAATTAAGAGAGAGAGAACCGGCCACAATGGAAGATATGCAGAAAATTGTGGTCAGCATTGAAGCAAATATGTTGTCTAAAAGAGCTAGAGTGAAAGCAGAAAAGAAAATCACTGTAAAAGAAGAGTCTTCTTCAATGGATCAACTACTCAAAAAGGTAGAGCAGATGCTTGAAAGGGTAAAACTTGACAAGCCTGAGCCACAAGTTAGGAATCCTAACTTCCGTGGCCAGCAGCAGCCACAATATAGAATAAGACAGAGAGATCAGCGAACTCAAGAGCAGACAGCACAACAGCTGGTACAAACACCTTTGCAGCAGAATTTTGTGCATGGACCGGAGTCAGATGAGGACAGGAATGTAATAGGCGAAGAAAACCACCTCTTTACTCCAGATGAGCTGCCTACTTACATTACCGAAGAAGAAGAATGTGTAGTGAATTCAGCTGCACACCAAGACACGGATTTTATTCTAGCTAGCGACACTGTTTTGGAAGAAGAATCAGAAGAATATCAAAGGGGATATATGAATGCTTTTTCCACACAGCAGCAACGATATTCACTTAGAAACAGAGATGTGCCAGTCAAACCAATTCAGAAAAAGAAGGAGGTTGAAGCAGCAAAAAATGATTCATTAGCTACACAAAGAAAAGGAAAGTAGGTGGTTGGTCCGGAGAGCAGCAAATCAAAATCAGCAGAACAATCACAGCAGCAAGCCATATCAAAGGAAAAGGAAAAGAAAGAGATCCCAGTCAAAGAGGTAGAAAAGACTCCTGCTTTTAGCTTAGAGAATGAGATTTCTAAGTTAAAGGTATCCATCCCCTTGACTGAAATAATGAAGAACAGCAGTTATAGAGGGCAGATTTCCAAAATGTTGAATTTGGACCCAATGTCCGACATGGTAAATGTAGAAGATGATCAGCTTGAAATGATTTTCGGACCAGCATCGAATGGTGAGTCTCCTGATAGCGATGTACCACCCTTCTATATCAGTTTACAATTGCATAATTTTGTGTTACACAATGCCATGTTCGATTCCGGAGCTTCTCACAATCTCATGCCTAAGGCTATCATGGATAAGCTTGGTCTGGACATCACCCGACAATATCATGATCTCTATTCATTCGATTCCAACAGAGTAAGATGTATAGGACTCATCAAAGACTTGGTTGTGAGTTTGGATCAACTTCCTATGAAAAATGTTTTGATGGATGTGGTGGTAGCAGATATTCCTCCAAGGTTTGGCATGCTTCTTTCCAGGTCTTAGGTAGCGAAATTGAAAGGGACACTACAGCTGGATTTCTCCTATGCAACAATCCTAGTGTTTGGACAAATGAGGAAGTTATATCGGGAACAAAAAATGAAATATATGATCACCAGCAAGGAGAAACCTATAAATCATCCAATTAACTATGTACATACAGATTTAGAGTCTTTTGTTTTGTTTTCAGATAGTTTAAATGATATAGATAGTCAGATAGTAGAAGCAGATGACATTCCGGAAATAACAGAAAATTTCAGAGAAATTTTGAAGAAAGAAGGACAAGAAAAGCAGGAAAATGTTGGGCAATCAGCTGAAAGTAATGGACAGCAAGCAGACAAGGTGCAGCAAACAGATTTCCAGCACTTACAAGAGGAGGAAGAAGGCTTGTGGACCATGGATTTCGATGGAGCAGTAGGAAATGATGGCGCTGGAATTGGTATTTGGGTACGCAGTCCTTTCTCCGCCCCAAACAAAGTGCCTAGCAGCGTGAGGGTTTGCTCTTACAAGCTGGCCTTTGAGTGTTCAAACAATGAAGCTGAGTATGAAGCTCTGATTGCTAGCCTGAAGATTCTTAGAAATCTGAATGCAAAAAGGATTTCGGTATATGGTGACTTCGAATTGGTAATAAAGCATGTCATAGGTGAGTATCAAGCAAACCATCGTAGGATGCGAGCCTATCGTAATGTAGTTTTAGACATCTTGAAGTTATTTTCAGAATACACCTTGACATGTGTGCCTCGTATACAAAATAGTATTGCTGATGCTCTTGCCAAGGCAGCAAGCAGTTTGAAGATCCCCATGAACTCCAACAATAAATTTGAAATCCATGTCAAGCATCGTCCAACCATTCCAGACAATCAGCGATATTGGCAAGTGTTTCAAGATGATGAGGAGATTAAGGATTTTCTGCTAAACAAAGGCAAGTTCAAAGAAACCTCAATTGATGTAGAAAACGATGAGGGCAAAGGGAATGGTACAGATGAAGTGCAGATCAATGAAATGGAAGTGTTGCAGCTGAAGAATAACATCATTCCTAAAGGCTTGATACCTCTAGAAGAAATTTTTGATCAGGATGATGTAGCCCGTAAGCCAACATTACAGCCAACAGAGAAGGGTGTAGAAGAGGTCAACATCGGTAGAGCTGCCAATCCAAAGTTGGTAAAATTGTCTAAAGCATTACCACCAAAGATCAAGGACAAATACATCAGTTTGATGGCTTCTTTTGCGGATGTGTTTTCTTGGGACTACTCTGATTTAAAGACCTATGATACTAATATTATTCAGCACACGATACCCATCAAGCCCAATCAAAAACCATTTAGACAAAAGCTGAGAAGAATAAATCCAAAGTTGCTGCCATCTATCAAAAAGGAGGTAAACAGGTTGTACAAGTCAGGTATCATTTTGCCCATCAAATTTTCATATTGGATCTCTAACTTAGTGCCCGTACGAAAGAAGACCAGTGAGATCCGCTTGTGCATTGATTTCAGAAATCTAAATAAATTCTCATTGAAGGACAACTATCCACTGCCCATGATGGACCATATACTTTAGCGAGTAGTGGGGGCATCTCATATGTCACTGCTTGATGGTTATTCCGGATATAACCAAATTTCTGTCCATGAAGATGATAGAGACAAGACAACATTCACCACTCCATGGGGAACCTTTCACTACGCCAAAATGCCCTTTGGTTTAAAGAATGCAGGTGCCACATTTCAGCGGGCAATGGACTTGGCTTTTGCAAATGAGAAGGATGTGTTTTTGGTGGTGTACCTGGATGATTTGACGGTATTTTCCAAATCTGATGAAGAGCACATGCATCACCTAAAAATTGTCTTTCAAAAGTGCAGAAAATATGGTCTATCGCTGAATCCTAAGAAGAGATTGTTCGCCATGGAGGAAGGAAAATTACTTGGGCACATCATTTCAAAGGATGGCATTCGTATTGACCCAGCACAGGTGCAAGCAATTCAGCAAATCGATCTGCCCCGGAATAAAAAGGAGATACAATCGTTCAATGGTAAGATGAATTTTCTGCGTCGCTTTGTGCCTAATCTTGCTGAACATTTAAGAGAGATGACTAACATGCTCAAGAAGGATAGCCAAGTGAAATGGATAGAGGAGGCTGTAAAATCTTTCAACTTGGTCAAATTGGCCCTTTCTTCAGCTCCAGTTCTAGTCAGCCCGGACTACACTCAGGATTTCATATTGTTTTCATTTGCTTTTGAGCACACTATGGCAGCGGTATTATTGCAGAAGAGAGACGATCATGAAAGACGCATTGCATTCTTCAGCAGGGCTATAAGGGATGCAGCTTTAAAGTACAACATCATTGAGAAACAAGCCCTGGCATTGGTGAAAGCATTGAAGGATTTCCGGGTATATATCTTACATTCTCACATTATGGCCTATGTTCCTAATACTGATGTAAAAGATGTTTTAGTGCAGACCGATCCGGAAGGGAGAAGAGGCAAATGGATCGCGGCTTTGCTGGAATATGATGTAGAAATAAAGCCCACAAAGCTGGTCAAAGGACAGGGGTTGGCGAAGCTAATGGCTGAATCAAACTTGCATTCCTTGGACATAAATCTGATCGCTACCATGTCCGATGAGAATGAGGAAGGAACGTCAATTCAGGTATCTGAAATGTTTTCTTTGTCCCCTTGGTATTCAGATATAATATATGTGCTGAAAAATCTGTCACCACTGCCCGGCATAACTAGAAACAAAGCGAGAACACTCAAATTGAAGGCTACCAAGTTTTGTATTTTGAATTTTGCACTGTATTGGAAAGATCCCGGTGGCATTTTGCTAAATTGTTTGGTGGAAGAGGAGGCAAAGAAAGTCATGGACGATTTCCACGGAAGAGTGTGTGGTGGTCACCTTTTTTAGAAGTCAACAGCGAACAAAATTTTGAGAGCAAGGTACTACTGGCCTACTTTGTTTGCTGATGTGTATAAGATGGTCAAGCATTGTCATAGATGTCGGATTTTCGAAGGAAAACAGAAATTACAGCCTTTTCCACTTAAGCCTATTTAGGTGAGCGCTCCTTTCCAGCAGTGGGGGTTGGATTTCATTGGGGAAATTCATCCTGCCTCTTCCCGACAGCATAGATGGATCCTTACAGCGACAGACTATTTCACAAAATGGATTGAGGCAGCTCCCACCAGACAAGCTACAGACACAGTAATCATTTCATTTCTCGAAAATAACATCTTGTCTTGCTTTGGTTGTCCAAACAAATTAATCACCGATAATGCAGTAGCTTTCAAATCAAAGAGGATGGTAGAATTTTGTCGTCAGTATCACATCATTTTGTGTCATTCAATTGCCTATCATTCGCAAGGCAATGGATTGGCGGAATCTTCGAATAAATCATTGGTCAACATCATCAAGAAGTTGCTGGAAATAAATAAAAAGAGCTGGAATAAGAGGTTGGTCCATGCGCTTTGGGCAGATCAGATCAGTCAAAAAAAGTGCATTGGTATGTCACCGTTTGGGCTTGTTTATGGAGTTGACATAGTATTTCCCACCTCTCTTGCTGCCCCGGTAGTCGGACTTCTTCAGGAGGCCGGCAGTGAAGAATATCCCATGCAGAGAAGGTTGAATCAAATGGTCCACTTGCAGCAAACAAGAGAATAAGTTTTCAAGAACACATCCAAATTGCAGGAGAAAATAAATAAAATCTATGACAGAAAATCAAAAGCAGATAAATTTCAGTTGGATGATGTGGTGCTGAAGTGGGATGCAAGGAATGAAGAGAAAGGTAAGCACGGAAAGTTCGAGAATCTTTGGAAAGGTCCTTTCAAGATTGCAGCATATAGGGGTCAGAATGCCTTTCTTCTAAAGGAAATGAATGGGGAAGATTGTCCAGGAGGGCTGATCAATGGTCGGCTGCTCAAGTGGTACCACTGCTGATTTATTAACGCTGCTTCCACTGTCATTGTAAATACCATTTTTATTTCAGTTTGGTTTCAGTCTGTCAAGTTAGATTTTGAGTTATTTCAATGTCAAGTTTGAGTCAATTTCTTGGTCATTTCAGTTTCATAAATAAGTCAGAGTCCTGTGTTGTTTGTCAAAATGATGACTCCATAGCCCAATGGACGAAGGCACTGTCTAGCTCTTCCAGAGATCTGCTGTTCTTGGCACCTCCAAGGAGCTACCATCCCCCATTGGAGCCAATGTTAGAGTCAGTCTGGTCAGCCCTCCGTCAAAGATCAAAACTCTTTATGCATTTCATTTTTAGGTGTCCCGCTCCATTCACTCAGCTGCATTCCACTAGGGGCATTCCATAATCTGATGGAGAAGGTCATGCTAGTCATTTCCCCTCAGGTCTAGTTACTGCTGGCTTAAGTCTTTGTGTCAAATAACCAAAAGTCCATGATAGTCAAGGTCTGGTCCTTTAAAGGACGAAAGTCATTTTCTATGTTTAGGTCTAGGAATTCAATTTGGTCTTTGAAACATGCCTAGTAAAGCCATGCCGGCTAGAGTGAGGCCCTTACATAGTTATGATTCAGAGAGCTTCATCGTCATGTCGATAGACTTTGACTCTTCTTCAAAACTCTGTTTTGAAGAAAAGTCAAACAGTGTCATTTATGACAAAATTTTCCAAAAACTCGCCAGTTGATTTTTTCAGATGCAGTCATGGTTTCCGTGGCCAAATGTCCTGTCGTACAGTCTCTGCAAAGAGTGCCGAAAATTTCATCATTTGAGCCAAAATGTCAAAGGGAAAGTGAAAATTAGTGTGTTTTAAAGTTAGTGAAAAAGTACAAAACACAACATTAGAAAAATGGGGTTTCAAGGAAGAAAAAATTAAACCCATCTCTTCCAAGGCTATATATACATGTTTTTATCCAAATCAAGGGCATTGTGCTATTACAAGCCTTGGAGAGATGTTGCAAAGGTGTGAGTGCGAGATTGTGAGCGTTTGAGTGAGTTGGAGGTGGTTTTAGAGGGCGCAGCGCATACCCAGCGCGCGGCGCACTGGGCTTTGCGCGCGGCGCACTGGGGCAAAACGCCTGAAACTTTGCCAAACCACCTCAAATCTTTTGGGGAGCTCGTCTATTTGCAAGGTAGGCTCTACACACCACTTGTGCATCAATTTTTATGGGTGATATAAGGGTTTCTATGTCTATAATCAAATGAAAAAAAAAATTACAAAGCAAACAAAGGAAGACATCAAGAAAAAACCATGATGCAAGGGTTTGTGCTACAATGATATTGCTTCCAAGGTGTTTTTCCTACCCTACCCCTATTACTAATTTCCCTATGCCATTTTCCCCTAATCAATACCCTAACACTACCAAAATAATACTCCTTCCCCCCTCCTCCTATTGCTCAAAAAACCCAAACCCTACCTTGCCAACAACACAAACCCTACCCTATCAAAATACCTCAAAAACCCTTGTATATCCCTGATTAAAATTTTCCTATAAACCCCTATTCCCATAGTATTATCCCCATCCTAATGATCCCTTTTTAATTGTCCCCTTGGTGGCAGATTTTCAAAGAAAACTCCAGCTTCACCGTAATCAAAGGGCAACCTAAATTCAGTTTACAAACAACAGTCATGGCATCCGAAGTTTCATCAGAATATGAGGAGGAGACCCACAGTGACACAGCTTCAGGAGAAAGGGCCCACAGGAGACATCACCGGAGTGGCAGACATCTTAGCGATGAGCCAAACTCCCTCACTGAGTTGCAGGCATGCCCTCTTGCTATGTCTTGTTTCAAGCACTTAACATGTTTTGAATTTTTTCAGAGGGTGGCAAATGTCATAGTTCATCATGAGTTGGCCCGTCTTTTTACACTTCACCTACATGGAGGACAGTCTATCTTGGCTGGGGTCACTTTCACATTGACACCCGAAACCATATCAGTGGCAACAGGCATACCAAACATTGGAGAACGGTGGCATAAGAAGAAAAAGGTGGAGAGGCATCATTATGAGCCTTACATTAAGGCCAGCTGTTTGAGCCAGCTCATGAGAGTTTTTCCATTCAGATTTTTGAGAGATGAGTATGCTCCGCTCATGAAATTGATCATGAAATACTTCAGTTGTGAGGGGAGGTTTTCTCGCCTTTATGCCTATCACATTAGGTTGCTCATGCACTTTACAAGGGTGCAGATGATGAACCTCCCATTTTTCATCTGCGGGAACATAGAGAGGATGAAGAATTTCATGTAGCACAAGAGCCCTCGACAGCAGCTCAACAGTGTTTATCACTTTGCCCTTATTTAGATTTTGGTGGACCATCAGTTGGGATTGTAGGGTATTGCTTGGGAGGACTTCTTCTCCCGTGACTTCTTCAGTGCTCCACAGGTGGTATCAAAGGCAGAGCATGAGATAGGGGGCCCATCTCATCAGTATGAGCGACATGAGACTGCTACTATGCCAGTATACATCACTTATCAAAGAGGCAGTAGACCCTTATTTGCAGCAGCAAAGCGAGTGTTATCTCCACCCGGGGTGGAAGGGGCCTCGCTTCTGACATCAGTGTCACAAGAGCAGGGCAAGGGTAAGGAGCCAGTGCAGGAGCAAGGGCCATCAGGTGAGCGGGAGACCGCATTTTTTCTCCTCCATGATGATGAGACAAATGTAGAACCAACAAATGCAGAGCTTACAGAGATCATCAAGGAGTAGCGGTCAGTGATTGAGTCCTTATCCCTTGACTTGGAGAGGGCCAAGTGGAACATGAAGTACCTGGAGCAGAGAAACAAGCAGCTTGAGGACCAACAGACGATCATGGAGCTGCAAAACATTCGTGAGCATCGCCAAGCTCCTTAAAGAAGAAGGGTTGAGCTCACATCTTTGGAGCAAGAAATCAATGAGGATCAGGAGGCCAACCTTGAGAGGGTCAACATGCATTTGGAGAGGCTGCTGGACAAAGCCGACCAGGACCTTGCTCTACTGAGATACATGGCTTTCAGTTACAGGGTGCGAAACATGAGTGCACAGGCCCGGATAAGGAACTTGAAGGCAAAATTAAGGAAAGCAACAAGAAAGGGAAAAAGGGAAAAAGAGCAAGATCGGATTCGAATCTTGGCTGAGGCTTCCTTGGCCCATCATAACACCCCATAGAGATCCTCCAGCCCAAATTTCAAAAACTTTGGGGAATTTTTGGTCACATGGTAATTTTTTGGGCAAAAAAAAGGGATTTTTCCGCTAAAATTCTAGAGATCCAAATGAGGAATGGATTGCATTTTTGGATTCAGCATGGAAAAATATGACTACTGATGTCCGGGCAAGAAATTTGGGCAAGATCTGAATCTCCTAAAGGTCAAAAAACACCCAAAAATGGCCTCTCTTCCACTTTTTGACACACAGAAAGCAGTCTTGGGAGAATGGAGATTTGGAGGGGCAAATGAGCACCAAATTTGAAAATTCCAGTTGGGTTAGAAAATAGACAGGACAGGATTTCCAGCAAGCCCACTTGGGCACATTTTTTACCCCTGCAAGTGCCCCAAAACAGGCCCCAAAGTAGCGTGACGCATAGAGAAAATGGTGCGGTGGACAGAGGAAAAATTGCCAATTTGCTTCCGTTTCGCGAAATTTCGGTTCGTGACTTCTCCAAGTGGGCCCGCTCATATACACTTCGGTTTTTTGGCACCAAAGGCAGCATTTAAAGTGTTTTTTCTCCAGTCTGGTTTCTATCCAAGTGGCGAAGGAAGGCAAACGGTCACCCAAGCCAAATGTCATGTTTGTAGCGCTGCACCTGTAGCTGATGGTTGGCTCTCCATCTCCATTTTGCAATGATTCGAGTAACTGCCCAACCCTTGGGCATTCTATCTCTTCCTCACACATTCTATATATTGTATGCAAGTTATTTGCAAAGGGTTGGCTTGCTTGTAACTTCTGGGAGACTGTGGGAAAGAAACTTTGTTTCTTCACTGTGTATTTTTGACAGAGAATTAATGAAAGGCAGTGTCTCTATTTCATGAGATTCTTGTGGTTGTGAGTGTAGCAAATGTGTCTCTTATGCTTTCATATGTATTTCGTTATGTTTCATAATCCAATTCATGTTCATTTCTAGTGAAATTTTTTGAGTGAGATTAGGTAGAATTCAATTTTATTGCTCGGCCTGTGGGAAAATTTCATGTTCAGTGTTATTCTTCTTTTGAAAAGGATTCATGTCACTCTGCCCTTTTCACTTTCTTCAGCAATCTATTCATGTCGTGGTACTTCAAACTAAAATTGTTACATTTTCCGCCTACCTTGCCTCACAGAATAATCTGTGCCTTTGTATTAAATTGTCTGTTCTTTGCTGATCGTTGGTCCCATAACATCCCAGAAGCTCGGTCATTCATGAAAATTGTTTCCCGAATCCCTATTCACTTACTAGCCTAAGGTAAATATTTCATTGTAAGTCATCTCAGACCGTTTTTGATTATCTATTCACTTAGCGTGACTCAGAGAGAGCCCTCTCCTGCTCTGGTAGGGCTAGCTACCAGACTGAGCGTGGTTTGTGGTTACCCTAATTTTTGTCTTCCTTCAGCCTAAGGCAAATTTAGGTGCTAACATGTAACACTTTGGTTTTAATAATATGATTTCCAGGACTTAATAATCAGCTAGAATAATTCACCGTACTACATTTCAATGTTTTATTTTCCATGACGTAATATTGAATTAACAATTATAAATCAACCACACTAGAAATGATTGAATTTTTTTTATGCATTCATCCTAAATGCAACAATTGATAAAATCACATAGTGCAAACTATCTTACCATATATTAATTAAATATGATATTACATATATACAGGAGTATTATTTCAAGATAGGAAAACTATCTTGGACACACAATATGTTGGTTGAGAGAATATCTCAACCACACACAAATCTAGGAACATAGTTAGGAACAGACTCCTCTAGATAGAAATAATCACAACTGAGACAAGTAGGAATTACATATTCCAACACACCCCCTTAATGAGTACTTGTCTCGATATCAATCTGCAAAGTCTAGTTGTGGTCAAACATAACAAAAGAATATGTTGATGTCCATATAAAGGAGTAACCATCCACTGGAATGCATGGGTGCTAACTGCTAAAACTTCCATTCTTGTAGGATATCCTTTGTATACATGGCTCTGTCAACCATTATTAGTGCATACATGTTCCTGTACCTATAAATCCCCCTCCAATATCCTTATGGCTTTTATCAGATTCCCCATAACCATGCTTTGGGTTTTATCGGATCACACTCGACCATGCCACCAAGGGCTCTCAGCCATCATGGCTCAACTTAGCCACCACAGCTCAACACGACCATGAAGGCACTCGAGTCACTCTGAGCCACAACCTTGCCACTAGAGCACTCTAGCCACTCTGGGGTACAAACCTGCCACTATGGCACTCCAGCCACTCTAGGCCACAAACCTGCCACTAGGGCACTCCAGCCACTCTGGGCTACAAACCTACTGCAAGGGCACTCCAGCCAATAAGGCTCACCAAAGACCCGACTCAACCAGGCTGAGGGTTTTCTCGGCTAACCCTAAACCATGCCAACAAGAATCTTTGTCCCACTTCCCTCTTACATGTGGTTTTTGGCTTACCACAAACCAAAACTTCAAATATAAAGTGGTTTTTAGATTACCACGAACTGTATGGGGGTACACATGCCTTACAAGGCTTACAACACAACTCCAACTTTTGGAGTTACCAGGTACATACATTACAAAGACCACTACAAAACATCCTAGACTTGCTTACTAATAAAATGTGTGACTCATAATACAACATGCTAGTGAGTCTATCCCGCAAACTCACACTAACTCACACAAACATTCAACTAGTTGTCCATCATCCCAAATTTTCACTTGCTTTGCACAAAATCAATATTTGTTGCACTTCAACCTTGACCACTGAGCACCTTTGGTCTCTTCTTTCTATTTCTCATTTAATTGTCTTGGATTCACCTGCATGATTTGTTAGAGTAGCTAATTCTAACAAAACCACTCCATTGAGTTAGCTAGGCTCAATGCTTCTAATTCCAAAAAATATATAAATACCACATTAATTTGTTTCTCATTTGATTTTTTTTTAAGTATGAAATTCTAACAAATTCCACTTTTACATTGAGTTCATTAGACTCAATGTGTTTACCTTCTCAAACTCCAATTCTGTCAGGTTGACCCGAAGAGAAAGAAGAGGGTTGTAGACCTCCAGTTGCATGAGAAAGACACTACCCAGATCTCTTTGATCTCAGCAGCAAATCGCCCCCACGACCTTTTCCTCATGCCTAGGAAATGTGTTTCCTTCACAGTCGACAAGCGTTATTGCTCATAGGCTCCTATTTCTAGGTTCATTTCCATTTGATTCTTCTTTCATGGGGACAAATAACCTCTTCCTCAAACATCGCACGAAAAATCTAGTGCCAACAGTGACTATCAACAGAAGCTGTCACATTATGATCTCTGGTAAACAATACAACCTTAAAGGTCACTTTTTCCTGTTGTCTAAATTCAAGCGAATCATTGGGTATTTACAGAAAAAACCTTGATTACTAATATAAATAAGGGTGGACCAACTAAAGAAACAGTGAAAAAGGGATTGTAGTGTTTCCTCCCAGCATTATGTATCACTTCAACCTTGGGATCTCTAAACAATTATTCATCCATAATCATCGGCATTGTCACGGAGGTGTCGAAAATTCACCCTACTACCATGGTTAGTGGCTCTGCAATCAATTGTGGAAAAATTTAATCCCAAAACATTTTTTTTAAATGTTACCATACACACAACAATAAATCCGTGATCTATCTTGCGAACATAAATGGACCTTCAGATCTACACAATCCATGATCGATTCTGAATGAGAGTGAAATATGCTCCAAGCATATTAGAGAGTCAATAGTCTCAATGCCCCACGACAGCCACGAATCTGGACTGGGTATCAATACGCTCCACGTAGTCACAAAGTTCACGACTCCAAATTAGACGTAGGCACCAATGCTCACACCGTCCACCGCTTCTCTGCACAACGCTCTCCAAATTCTCTTAAAACATGAAATAGACAGTGTCCAAAGTGCACCAGTCACTAGTCAGATTGATAATGTGCACATAAAAAATTCAACACCGTAGCAAATCTACTCAATCAACAAATAGGTCCATACACGATCCGGACCTCTATAAAGTTCACCACAAACACACGACAAGTGCCACACCATGCCCGATTCTGCCCTCCATAGGACACAAAAAACTCCTGACTCACATATCCACAGGTGTTACATCCACAGATCCACAAATTCACAGATTCATTGCTTCGCCACTTGGCCTCCCATCAAACTCCACAACACAGATCCACCACACCTCCACTACACCATCGAGAGATCAACCAGAGAATCGAATAATGGAAAAACATTAACACCCTTTCACTCTATTCTCAACACACATTTTTTTTATTTCCCTCATGCCAGGAGGGGCCAGGCCCTCAAGGCTTTGATACCACGTTAAAATCAAGGAGAGACAGAATATGAGATAAAATCAAGAGGCTCTCCAGGTGACTCACCTGGAGAATGCCAAAGCACTCAACACATTGCATTCATTCAAAGTCTCATACATATAAAATCATACATTAGTTGGGTGGTTTGAACCACTCCCTAAATAATAGGATCTTAGACCTAAATAGAGGATCTCAATTCTCACATACAACAACAAACAACCAAATAAATTAATATAGAGAAGATTAGATTTCTCCATTAATTTCAACACTCCCCCTTAATGGAGAAATTCACCCAAAGTCATATTTTTCCTTCCTTGGCTTAAAATAGGCCACTTGATGTGGTTTGTCTTGATCATTGGTGATAGATAATGCTCCACGAAGTGCAAGCTTACTTAAAGCATTACTTCTAGTATCAATCGTCTCAACGTGAGAATCTTTCCACCCACACAAGGTTTTATTTGATTCCATGTGCTCCATTCTCCTTATTATTAAAGATGTATAATATGATTTATTTTGTCCCATGTAGATTACTTTGGAGCTTTGAGATGGAAAGGTTTGAGATGATGATTGGCTTTGATAAGAATTGTTAGTTACATTGAAGGCACCTTTGTTTCCTTTCTGATTCTGTTGTGTTCTTAGTTCCGGGTTTCCCTTGTCATCATCTAGATCTTGAACAATATGTTCATGATTCAAGTGTTTATTCCTTTCTTCATGAACCACTGGTAGCTCTTCAATTGCAGAAACCTGTTGAATAGATTGTGACTCATGATACTTCTGGTCATTAATAAAACCATATTGTTTGTTAGAGAATTCTTCTGACTCAAAAATAATACCCAAACCAAAAATGCCTCCAAATGGCCAAAATAAAAAGACATCATCGAAAAGATCTATGTCAAAGACGTCTGAAAATATAGACATATTGATAACACCACTTATTTCACTCCAAATTCATTTCCGAGACTCCACACACACCTCCTGATACAACACTAATTATGTGCAAATAAAACCACTTCACAACTCTAATGACTAACCTTTTGTAGTACAACTCCTCGCCTTCACAGTAAAATAGTCGACCTAGTTCACCCTGGCCCCACACAACACTGCTGAAATCAAAACTCTTTTCTCCATAGATATGAATTATGCACAGAAGCCAATTTAACAAGCCACTTCACCAACACGGCCCATGGCGGGGGACCACAGTTCAACCAAGCGCGAACCAGAGGCCTCCAACTTCCGCAAATTGTCGATCTCAGAAACGCTAGAGTGGGGTTTGATTCCTTAGACAATTATGCCAAACCACAGATTGAAATTGGTGTTCGACTCCTCGGGCACTAATCTTGGAGATCATCGAGAGAGCAACATGCATGCAGCCTGCACACATGTTCACCACACCACATGCAGGCTCGGCACACGTTCCACGATCCTCGCAGAGAAATTCTCATGATGATCCACTACTGAAACGATCCACGCTGAATTTGGTACTCCACGGGAAATCTCAACTTCAAGCAATCAAAAGAGGCATGATCCACCTCAGCACCGATCCCCAATGTCCACCCTCCTCAGACAATCAACATTCATAGGGCCACTGATCGACCCAGATCTGCCACTCTCCTCGGGTCAACATTGTGCCTCCTCAGATCAACTCTCGACACTGTTAAAATTGCACCAGCATCAAAACTCACAACGGGACTTTCTCCAAACACAGGTCTGCAACCAAAAAAATGATGAAGACCGGCTCCAATGACAACACTGAGTAGCTCATGCACCTCAGATCAAGATATGGCATACGATAATAGCAGTGGTAGCGTTAGCACCTCAAATGCCTTGTCCAGAACTCTTGAAAGGCTAAGCTTGACAATGTCACAGATCCACTCCCAGTGGACTTGGGCGATTCTTTACACTCCTAGTCTCTGCAACGTAATCTCCTCATGGCCTCACAGGGCCATACGACCCTCATCGACTCTCGATTGTGAGCATTACTGCAAAACTGTGACAAATTCTGGCCGCAGCTTGGGCCGAAAAGTCAATCTTCGATGTCCAGATTCGGAAGCAAGTAATAGACATGATGATAAAAAATATATAAAAGAAAAAGTGATCAAATAAATGTGGCTTTCACCTAGCACACAAAAAAATAAAAACACACACAACATCTCTAGTGGGGATTCTCCCACACGCCCACAGTCTCCAATTTTCTTCAATGACACTATTGTAACACACTACATCAAATATAACACACACGTTCACCAGAAACAAAGGGTACCGAACCAAAGAGCCACAAACCTCCACTAATAAGCTAACCCTCTTTAGAATCTCACAGGCAGCGGCTCACTGTTTCCAATAGCTCCAACGATGAATAAATACACACATCGCTTTCAGTATCAAATAGCTTTCCTAATGATCCGTGCTCTCCTCAGTGTATCAAAACATACCACAGCCTGAAGATTTGAATCAAAACATACCACAACCTGGTCTTCACAACTCCAGTCAACTGTTCTCATCATGCAAGTCAATCTAGCTCTGATACCATGATAAAATCTAATAGTGAAAACTATCTTACCATACATTAATCAAATATGATATTACATATATACATGAGTATTGTCTCAAGATAGGAAAACTATCTTGGACACACAATCTGTTGGTTGAGAGAATATCTCAACCACACACAAATCTAGGAACATAGTTAGGAACATACTCCTCTAGATAGAAATAATCACAACTGAGACAAGTGGGAAGTACATATTCCAACAACAATATTATCAATCAAATACAATTTTTACATGGTAATGAAAGAGTAGTAAATGGTTACTTAGAATATGCATCAATTAGAGTAAGTATGCTCTCTATAAATTCATTTGCAATATTCCACCAAAAAGCTAAAATAATATCATATCTTTGTAAAATATATTCATAAGATAGTTTTTTTCTTCAATGAATAAAGAAATTTTTATAGGGTAATGAAAGAGTAGAAAATGGTTACTTGGAATATGCATCAATTAAAGTACTCTCTCTATAAATTCATTCACAATATTCCATCAAAAAGCTAAAATAATATCATATCTTTAGAAAATATATTACACAAGATAGTTTTTTCTTCAATAAATAAAGAGAAGATTCATAATGATAATAATTAGCTTTCTCCTCCTCTTACTCACTCCCAATCTCCACATGCTTACTAATTTATAAAATTCATTATAAAGCTAAAATTCCTCTTATACTCATACTCCCAATATTTCTCTAGTTCTCCACATACTTACTAATTTATAAATATCATTCTGAAGCTAAAATAGGATGAAGATCCATAAGAAGTGGATAAGCCCCATTATTTTAGTAACTAATTTGGAAAAATCAAAACTGCCATTAATTTTTGTTTTTTCTACTTTCCTAATCCATAATATTCGATGATAACGTTTCTAGGGTCTGAATAATCATTACAAAATTAAAATCATTGCATGAGGAATCCAACTTTGTCTATGCTCCTGCATCATTATTCCAAAAAAAAAAATGTAATTTGTTTCATATGACACTTGTTCATGTGACATTTTTTTAATTAATCGTTTTAATTAAAGGGAAAAAATGGTCACAACTACTTTGGATATAAATCTCAACCATTTATTTGTGAATACTACCAAGAATATTATACAATATGGAGGTTAAATCCCTACTATTCGTCTCATAATTATTGATAATTGAATTAAAATTTTAAAAGTCTTATTCAAAGAAACCATAACACATTTCATATGACACTTGTTCATCACATATTTTTTTTAATTTACCAATTTAGTTAAAAGAAAGAAAAAGACATAAATACTTTGGACATAGATCTCAACTTTTTATTTGTAAATACTACTAAGAGTATTATAGAATATTTTATAGATATTAAATTTCTCCCATTCATCTCATAGTTATTGATAATCAAATTAAAATTTTAGAAACCATCTTTCAAAATAAATACACCTATAAATATAATTAAATTACCATAAATACATTTTTTTTTTATAAATAATATATTTGATAAAATATATTCTTAGGATACAAATTTTTGTCTTAATAGATTTTTTTATATAGATAATTATTTAACTTCTAACGCATACACATGTATATGTATATTGCATTAAAATATTTAAACAAGCTACTTCAAATTTCCTAAGTACAATTCAAATATCAGTGTAATTAATGGTGAGGTATTGAAAACATATTAGTCATGAGAAATATGAAAGCCATGTTTACAAAAAAAAGGATAACATCTTATTGGGACATCCAAGGTAACATGATGAAAGATGGAAACACCAACCATGAGTCACGCATGGTGCCTAGTAATGATGGTTTCCACTTCTAGTATTTATTATTTACTTGTCTTATTGAATATAAAACCCTATCAATATAGTTTTATTGTTTAGTATTACAAATAGTTTTATTGTTTAGTATTACATTTGTAGATATTTTGATTAGTATGGTTTCATATATAAATTTGACCAAATGTGAATAGAGAAAACCATGTTCAAACACATATTTGATGACCAATTGTTTGCGTGGTTGAAACCTTAAGCAAGATATATAGCATTTGTATATTATTGATGTAAATAGAAGCTACAAAACAAGGGAAAGAAAAAAAAAATGAATACTTGATTCCCAATAGAAAATTTAGGTTGCTTATATTTGAAAATGTTTAAATAGGGAGAAGATCTAATATTTCGGTAGCATAATAATTGGCTTGTCAATACCGTGGACTATGTGGTGTCCATGCCCACAAGGGAATGCTAGATCTTTTGTGTCAATAAAATGGGAGGGCGTTGTGCATCGTACTAGATATGCCTCTACACCTTGGTCCTAGAGGATATAAGAGACTGAATTTTTGGTGTGATTTAATAGTTGGAGGTGAAATTTAAACCCATTTTTGTTCAATAGACAAATTTTCTTTCCTTTACTAATAGTTATGGTTTTATAGTACTGAAATAATAGTTTTGAATTATTTTTTCCTTGTTACTATTTATTGAGAGATAATAAAATGTGAATAAAATAAAAATCTTTATCTTTTATTGTGAGTAAGAAAATAAAAATTTAAATTTTAAAACAAAATTATACCATTAATACATTAATACATTTTGGGTTTTTTTTACTTTATAGATTTTGAATTTGGGTGGTTATTTACTCACATCCACTTGAAAATAAGTTTCCAATTTTCATTAGATAAAGAAATAAAATAGAAAATAAAAAAAATGTAATTAGTAAATAATATATTCTTCAAAATACATATAAGATTTTTATAAAGAAATGATTTAATATTTCTATGAGATTAATAAAGAATGTTTGTAATTTGGTAAGAAAAATAAGAAATGTTGTATAAAAATTTAATTTGTCAAAATAATTGGGTTTGATTATTTGAAAACTTCTACTAAATAACTTAGAACAATATTAAATGAATATTTTATTTTTTAACTTTGTTGACTCTCTTTGCTTAATAACTTTTTCGCAATGTTGTCCACTCATACTATTTGAGCTTTTTACAAATAATTTAATGTTAGCAAAAGATTTAAAAATATGTAAAGTCAATTTTATAATAAGGAAGAATGCAAATTGAAAAAAGATAGACCTTAACACTTGCTTTATAAAAAAATAGTTTCACAAAATTTGGCATGAGAGGGCTTATATAATTCCGACAACTAAGATATGTATATTAATACAATAATTTAAAATTTTACTAAAAAAAACATTTTTTAATAAAAAAAAGGAAAAGTGCTATAAAACTTGTTTCTACTTATTTTATATTAAGTTTAATTATACTTTAATAACCTATAAGGGTTTCATTCATGTTTTAATGCTAGAAGATGAATCTATGTACCAACTAGTGCCCATCTAGCCTTGCACCGTAAGGTATTTTATGTTGAGGTAACATAGGTGTAAATTCACTACTATTACTATCCAAATATATTTTATTCGATAGTGAAGATTATTTATTAGTGTTGGGTCTTTTGTCCCTAATTGAATATTGTTGATAAATATTATAATCATTTATGACTTCGAGAGATCCAGAAAAAAAAATGCGTTTTAAATTCGAGTAGATATGAGCAATTCTACATTCATACAAGTAAGCATTAAAATGTTTTTGCATAATAATTATGACTTTTGTGATTTAGACGTGACGCAATTCTTGCTAGTGAAACAATAGGCTCAACCTCAAATCACGTTTTACAAACTATAATAAGTTAACAAGATGAGAGCAAGTAGGTCTTGACATATGATAAAAGGTGAAGGGCAACCAACTCCAATTCTTAAGGCAAGTAATTTGGAAATATGGAGATATAGTCTTTTTACAAACTTATACCTACTAGGAAATCAAAATATTATAAATTACTTTGGAAGAAATTTAAAAATAAATGGGTAGAAAAATCAAGTACAAAATGAAAACATTGAATGTGAGAAAATAATTTTATAAAACAACTAAATACTATAAGTTTGTTTTTCAAATTATGCACTCTTATATTATTAATTATTACAATTATATATTATATATCTTATCTTTAATAATTATATTAAAATTTTAATTTTAATCCATTTTTATCATTAATATTATTAATAAACTTTTACTTTGATATGTTGCAACTTAAAATATAGTTCCATTTTAACCATGATAAAATGGAATATTATACTTAATGGTATTAAAATTTAAATGGAACTAAATAACTTTGAAGAATGTGTTATAAGTTGTATGTCATAAAAATTTAGACGGTCATGATTAGGGATTGGGGATGTTTAGTAGCATTATAAAGGTTAACGGTCATCATCGTTTGGTACTATTGCTTTATAGGTTATTCACTAATGCTAATTTTGGATTTTTATACCTACACACAATATGGTATATAGTGATCGATATTGCTCACGCTAGCATTTATTTTTATTAAGACAATGAACTTAATACAATTTTTTTGGATTCATTTCTTATTAAATATTTTCTCTACTTATCAAATATTAACAACTATTTTAACTCACCGCCCATATACTTTGGGGTCATATTGCAAGTAATACTGAGGTAAGCATCATTTTTTTATATAAACTTAGGATATAGATCAAAATTGGAGGACCGTTGAGGCTGATTAATGCTAGCCTTAAGGATAACATTAATTCTTACCATTTTATGTGAAATGTGAATTAATTGGAGCATATCATTGTTATCATTTGCAACATGATGGCATATTGTTGCCATCTCCCCCTGCCCCATGTGGTTGTTCACCGACACGATTGTTGTTAATTACAAAGGCAAGAACATAAGAGATCTTATCAAGTGTTGATGAATATGAGGTAAATTTCAAAGGCTTACCTTGGTGTCACAATAAAGAATGCACTGGTTATTGTTCTTTCATATTTCATTGACTCCCATAAGTAGGCTACAAAGGATGCTGACATCATTTCTAGGTTGAATGTGACGAATTAAAAAACATGATGGATAAAAAAACCTCATGCTAGTTGAGTTGGGTTTGCATTCTACAAGTTGTAAGAGATAGATTGTGAAAGCTAAAAGCGTGAAGCTAAATGCTCAATTGGTTGAGTGGATTCACCTTTCATTTATGTACCAAGATTCACAGAGCATGTACCAATATTCACATAGTAGTCAGGCATTTGGTAAGATGTGCTAGTGTGAAGCAAATCATAGTGCTAATCTATGAAGACACCAAGGGAGTCCTGAAGTTCTTCTTAGAAAATGGGCTTAACATTGTTACAACTATGGACGTTGTGTCTTCCCTCAAGAGGCAAGGGATGACTTTGTATGCTTTTGGTGGTTAAATTTATCTTTATATTTACAAAATATTGCAGTAAAGACATACACCACTTTTTTTTTTTTTTTTTTGGGATTTGAAATCGAGAAGAGATACATGTTTTGTTATGCAATGTTGCTTTCTCAGTCAGTTTTCAAATTGTACATGTTTTGGTATGCAATGTCGCTTTCTCTTAGTTTTTAAATTGTAGACGTGTTATAACAGGTGGACCTAGTTCTAAATGTCCAAGGGTATTTTTTTAAGGGTTTTCTTTAACATTCATAAAAGGACTAGTAAACATTCATCTCATAATATATGTGTTCTAGATACATGTTCTTTGTTGTTGATTACAAGACCATAGCATTGTTTGTTATTAAGGTTGAAACAATGAAGATATTATAAACATAGATTGAAAGAAGAAGTTGTGCCAACTTAAACATAAACGTGCCTGAATGTAAAAGCCTCCTGTGATCATGAACACAAGCAAAACAATAGATGCTACTAACCTAGTTCATCTGACATCAAGAACTGTAGCACATATCAACTCTCCAATTCCTTTCATGTGAAGACAAAGTGAGTTAAAACATTGTTAATGCATTTATCATAGGTAGGTAAGATGACTACGACATAAAGTTAGGACACAATTACAACTTACATTAGTTGTGATGATTATTAAATATAGCTTAGCAGTAAGAATGCAGATGTAGTCTTTTGAAAATTGGCGATAAAATATACGATGCAATAGAAAATAGTTGCATATAAAATTTGAGCTAACCTATGTCAAATTATAGCATCACCCATATTACCATAAAACAAACATTGTAGTCCTGGTGGTGAAAGTCGTGTCTCAAAGTGTTCAACCCAAGCAATTGACAAAAAAGGTGTTCTTAAGCCAGGCTTGGAAATATTGTACCAAAGGAGGATGGTTCCTTCTTATAATGGATTGTAGTAGAAGAAAAATTCACTCATTTCATAATGAAGTGTTACTAATTTCACTGTGCAAACTATTTTAAACTATGGCAAATACACAATATTGAAGGATTAACAAGCTAACAAACAAATACACATTATTGAAGGATTAACCAGATAATAGACAAATGCACAATATTCAAGGATTAACAAGCTAAAAAATAACACTTTGAAAGAGATTTCCAATAGGGTAACTGGATTTTGTTTTTATTCAACTTACATGCTACAAGCTGATTCACTAATTCGAAGCAAAAGTGATTTTAGAGCACATGGGAATGCCATATATCCAAACAAAATGTCTATTTACTCTTTGTTGCCTACCTAATTTATATAGGTAGGAGGATATAAGTTGATATATCTATTGATCCTTTGTTAGACTACAAACTGGTGTTAGGACAAGTCAAATGACAATTTAAAGTAGAATGGTGAGATGCCTAACCAATGTTGAAGCGTGCTCTCTCGAATCTAGAGATCTAGAATATATCTTCACCCATTTTAGACATTATACGAGGAATCCAAAAGTTCAAATAGCAATAAGGTATTTGAATGCCTTTTGAAAAAGGAGATAGAAAACAATGCAAAAATTTCAATGTCTTCATGTTGTAACTACTACTTAATGCAATGAAGTTGTGAAAAGTGATAGTTTTTCAATAATAATATTTAATTGTTAATTCCTACTAATGATATTTATAGAATGAATCAGAACGAGATTCCATTGGTATATATGGAATTTCATTATAACTGATAGTTACACATTTTACATTAGTGATTTGGTAAGTAGTTGCTTAATTTATTCCTTGTTCTAAATTTTAGATATTAGTCGCCTTACTTGAGATCATGAGCAGCTAGTCGAACATAGACTGCCTGGAAATATAGGAAAAGAAAGCCCATCAAGTCTCGTTAAGCTAATTTTCATGCTTCAATTCCAACTTGAAAACTTGAATTTGACCCATATAAAGAATTGAATGATATTGTATTTGTTCTAACATCAATCCACTAGATAACATTCATTTTTTAAAATAATTTTGGTTAATGCCTATTTCTGCCTTGCAGGCGTCTTTGCACATGATATGCAAGAGATTTCATAAGAAAAAGTGATTACAAGACAATCACATATCCAACATCACATCATATTAAATTATATATCTAAATGATACCGTCAATTTAAAGATTTAAATGTTATGTAATATAAATTGAAAAATTCAAGTTGTTTATAATACAAGACAACCTTGCGTAGTTCCTCGAGATCAAGTTTTGTACGAGAAGAATATTTGTTTTCACATATTCAAGTCTATAAATAGTATAAATCATTTTGGAGGAAGTATGAGAAGAATATTTGTTTTCGCATATTCAAGATTAAAAATATTAAAAAGAATTTTGGAAGAAGCGAAGCAAATGCAAGAAAGTTGCGAAGTGGCCAACCAATCCATTATATAGGGCATGTATTCCATTTTCCATGTAGACTGGTTTATTATGTTCCTTTAAATTTTTTAGGATTTTTAGGATGGGAGTATAGCAGTAGACATATGAGGAAGATATGTAATTTGTAATTTCAAATTTTGTAGAAGGAGATTTGGGATATTTATTTATAAAATTTTAGTAACAAGAGTAAGAGTAATAAAATCCCAACAATAAAAATGCATTTCATAAAACTTTATTATTGTGAAATCAAGTGGAAACATTATTACTAAATTCTAAATGGGATATGGGAATCTACTTTTCTATATGAAGTTGGTCGAAGTTGAAGCTATTGATTTTTTAGTAGAAGTTGGTCGAAGTTGAAACTATTGAATTTTTAGTAAAATTGGTACAATTTTTAGTAAAATTGGTACAAGTACTTTATTTATGAAATATGGTGATTATTTGGGAACATATATATTATGCTTATTTTATCTTTATCAAGCAATCACACTTTAGAAATTCAACTAATAATCATGAAAATAAAGTAAATATCGCATGTATGTGAGAGGGAAACATGTGCCTATCAAAAAATAAAGTAAATGTCACATGCATGTGGGAGGGAGATATGTGTGTATAAAATGAAAATTTAAGTGTATTTTATACCCAAGAGACACTTCTCTTGCATTAAATCACGTTTTTTTTCTAAATCAAATTCTAGTTAATCTACATATTTATATTTTTACTCGTATTGGTTAAAGTGGTTAAGGTTAAGTAAATAATGGTGGGCAATACTCTTGATAAGTATATTTTTTACATTTTGTTCTTGTTGTCTCTTTTATGCAAATATTTGTTGAAATTATGGTGTGTAGTAATTGATGGTAAATATTTTATTAATGTGAGTATGAGCTATTTTTAAGAATCTTAATTTTAGGTTGATTTCTTTTCTTTTAACTTTTCTCTCTTCTAATTTACAATTTAATTTTCTCTTGTGTTTTTACATAGTATTAAAAATAGATTAATGATTATGAAGACTGAACATAGCTACTTTATTCAACACTCTCTATTATCTAGGGAGGCATTCATAATGTCTAACAAGATGTCAACTAATTGAAAACTTTTATAAGGAAATACTAGAATAGCATCATTGTTAAATCAATATCAACATTAAGAGCATCACAATCAACTAGGTCAACTGTCTTGACCTCTAATATTCATGGAATCCACCCATTATACATTTTAAAGCATTAATATCAATTATTCACCATGATTCGATCGATGTCTCAACCTCATGGTATCGAGACTAGTCGTTGTTCATCATGACTTGAGTAGTGCACATAGTTTAGGTGAAACTCCAAACGACCTCAACCCAAACCTAGATGCCAAAACATGCTCTCTCTAAATATATATTCAAGCAACTCTCTCAGAGATCTGAGTATCTCTCCCTAAATAGAGATCCAAGTTGCTCTCAGAGATCCAAGCAACTCTCTCAAAGGTTTGAGCATCTCTCTCAGAGATCTGAGCAACTCTCTCTAAATAAAGATATGAGAAACTCTCTCTAAACATAGATCCAAGAAACTCTCTTAAATATCAAATCAACTCTCTCATATATCTACGAAGGATTCTAGGAGGCTACAACTCATCCTCTAGAAACATTTTCCTAATTCTAGTAAATGTACTTGGCACACAAACAAAATCCCTAATTCTGGTCAAAGTACATGATATAAGAAAATGTCTATTCATCAAACCATTCTTCCTAATTCTAGTCAATATACTTGACACAGTGATAAAATCCCTAATTCTGGTAACAACACATGACACTTTAGGAATCTCTTTCTATGAAATCGCTCTTCCTAATTCTAGATAAATTGACATGGAGATAATATCCCTAATTATTTATACATGATCTTTCTAAAAAAAAAGTAAATCTGATCGATAACATCTATATCTAGGCCAATAACTTTAACCTACATCAACATCATCATCAATATGTACCACAACCATGTTATCTCTCCTAATCGACGATACTTACTCAACTAGTTACCATGATCTGATGGGCGCCTCACCTCATGGAAATCTGGATTGTTCAGGGTTGTCATCCCCTATGGTCAACCCTAGGGAAACCCATGACCCAAATCTAAAATTATTGTCTCTATGCGATCATGCTGAAGAGACACCCACTCCATGAGTGTCCAAGCCTCAGAGACCATTCTTTCAAGAATGTTTATACCTCATGCTATCTCACCAATAATCTGGGTCATGCTCCTATTGTCACCAATAGTCCAAGCCATACCCCTATTGTTCATCCATCAATATCCTGGGTCATGCTCCTATATTCATCAAATTTCTGGGAAATACCCCTATCATCCATCCATCAACAGTATGATCCACGCTCCTATGGTCACCAACAGTCTGAAACATAGCCCTGTTGTCCATCCATTAACAACCTAGGTCATGTTGCTGTTGTCACCAATAGTTTCAACCTATCCCTATTTCCCATCCATAAAAAAATTGTGATATGCTCCTATTGTCACCAATAGTTTGAGCCATACCCCTGTTGTCAGTCCATCAATAGTTTGAGTCATGCTCCCATTTTCACCAACATTCTGAGTCATACCCCTGTTGCCCATCCATCAACAATCTGGCTCTTACTCCTATTGTCACTAACAGTATGAGACATACCCTTGTTATTCATCCATCAATATTCCTGGTCATGCTCTTGTTGTTACCATAAGTCCAAGCCATACCCCTATTGATTTCAGATTAATTCTCCTTCTCACTTGATAAGGGACTTCTCCACTAGTCCAAGCTTGTTTCTGAAGTATACAAAATTTGCCTGAGACAGAGGTCTTGTCAGAATGCCAGCCGTTTTCTCATTAGTGGAGATATATTAGAGCCTCACTACTCCCTTCTATACCATATCAAAAATGTAGTGGTACTTAATACTAATTTTCTTCAGTTTTCCATGTAGCTTTCACTATCATAAAATATCATGGTCGATTCTAGCACCTACTTAAATATTCCAACAAGCAATTTTTGAAGCCAAACCGCCACAAAAAAATTGTACAGGCTACCATATATTTAGCTTCAACAGTACTAAGTTCCATGGAATATTGTTTCCTTCGCATCCAAGAATCCATTGTTGAGCCCAATATTTTTTTTCCAAATGTACTCTTTCCATCAACAACACTTTCAACATAATCAAACTTAGAGTATTCCAGTACCCTAAGCTCATTATCAAGTTCATTAAAGAACCAATCAGTTTCCTATCATCATCAAATTTTTGCAAAGAATATTTCATCAGGCTTCGTTAATTCAAGATCACATTCAATGGAAAATCCCTCTAAATATTACACATAATATATTGTGATCAATTTGAGCTCCTTCTGAAGCTAACAAAAGATTTTCTTTTTTCCCCTTCTTTAGTACAAAATATCATAGTTGGTATGCCTGCATCCTTAAGGCCTTCTTAAATTATCAAACATCTTCAAAGTTGTAGAAACCGCATAAAACCCTTATCTCCCTCTTACTCGGATAATATTCTATTCTCTCATCTCTATTCACATACATCCACATTTCAAATTTGCTTATATTCCTACTCTCTCTTAAGCTAAGATCTTCAAATCTCAATTTTGGACAAATTATTTTTACATAGTCTTTGCTTCATTCTTCCACTTTTTCTCCCTTTGTTTTGAAAGCCATGTACCTACAATCCTCATTATCTTTTGAGGAGAATGTCAACTCCTAGGAAATTTTAGACACAAGTATTTTTCGTAGAACTTTGGTATATCATAATGTTATGATGCAAGTCTTTAAACTTCTGACTGAGCTTCTCTTATGATGATAAGTGGTCATATCATAATACTTCAAACAAGGTTGTAGTGATGTTGCATAACACTCATTCAAATGATTCAATAAGTCATTGATAATTAATAGGTCTCCTACTATAGTATTATATGCATGGAAACCTTTATGACTTTTGAATTGACTTCGAATTCATCTAGGATTTTGATTATAAGAAAGTATCTAGGCATCTTGAAGACCTTTATAGACAACTTTAATGACGTTAATATTCTTCCATGTTATGTTCTTCTCATGGTCTCTTTACATTCAATACCCTCATCCTTAAAAAAAGTATTATTTATACCGTGGACTGAATAATCACTCCAATGACTCAGTTTGATATCTATAGTAGCTATTCAAACTTCAAGCTTTTACCATTGTTGTAGTGTGCTCACAAATACTTCCAAATTTTCCATAATTCATAATCTGTTCAAAACATATTTGACACATGGTAAATGAGTTGTGGCATATCTTGGTTGGTACTGGACACATGGCATATATTAGCATCAACTAGTAACCACATTCTTGTCACATTAACACAAGGTTTACTGACTAGTCACCATAATCTTGGTCGATATCTCTGAGTCATGGTGAGTTTCCAAGGGCCTCACTCTTCATGAGTGATTTCCAGCTTGATGCTAAGTGTGCTCCTCATCTTATCTAGAGAGTTTGAGCTTGATGATGAAAGGCACCCACTCAACTGAGTCTATGGGCCTCTAGGACCATTCTACCTCATTTTGGTAAATATCTTTGACTCAAGAAAAATGTTTGTTGTCTGCTAGATCAATATCCTTAAGGTATAATGTATGTCCCCTGCTTGAGCATCCTCCTAATGTAGAATTTTTATCCCATGATGTTATCATATCAATGTTTTGGACCATTCTCATGGTCAACATGATCTAGATAGAATGTTTGTCTTGCATGTTATTATCTCATCACTCACTCTTGCTAACAGTGATCTACGCAATCATTTCAAGATTTTCCTCAAAGTATACAAACTTCATCTTGGGATCAATCGACTTGACTCTAGAACTAGAGCCATACTTCTCTCTTCCATACCATTTGTTGGTACTACATCTCAAGGTTCCTTAACATGTCATCATATTGTAACTTGCACCTGATCAAATAATTCAGTGAAAGTAGTTTCTAAATATCTATTGCTTCACAACTTGCCATATAGTTGAAATATAGTTTGCCACTATAATACAAAGTGTGACAGATGTCTACTTCATGCTTATAGACATAATGGAGCCTAGAAACTAAAACAATATCTTCATGAATTTTTTTGTTTTCAACTCTCTCTACCTAATATGGATCTACAGTTGTACTTTACTATTTTAGAAAAATCTCAAAAAATAATTGATTTTTCCATAACCAATTGTACATTGTTTGTACACCAACCCTTTGACTCTATCACCCTAATTTCTTCCCTATCATCCTAACTAGGTGCTCCCTCTCACACTAAGAAATATCTCACTATGGTAATTCTAGTTGGTCTCTATGTCACTATAGCCTTTTATCATATCAACTATCTAGCTTGACAATGTCAATGACATTCCATAATTTCGAACTCAAATATATAGTCTCTCTAAAGCTAGTACAAGGCTCTCTGACTTCCCCAAGAGGAAATTTATTTTTTTGTACAATTGATAAAAGTACATTATTTCTGGATTTTATATATATATATATATATATATATACACACACATAGACAAGTGAATTTTATATGCAAGATACCCAAGAGACATATCTCTTAAATTAAATCACTTCTCTTTGTAAGATAAATTGTACCAAGTATGCACATTTACATTTTTAAACATATTTGTTCAAGTGTAGAAGATTACAAAAAGAACGGTGGGCAATAATTCTTGGTAAGCGTATTTATTTACATCTTGTTCCTATTGCATATTTTGTGCGAATACATGATTAAATTTTGGTTGTTAGTAACTACTGGTAACTATGTTTATTTTTCCCAAGGAAAAATCGTAATTTTATTAATCAAAACAAAATTACATGTTGCAGATGCTTGAAAGAATTTCATCATCTAGTCAAATACTAATGATCATAAGTTCATACAAAATAATCAATGTGAAGAAAAAAGGTTAAAATTTCCTCCATTTCGTTTTTTCAACCTTCTTCCATTCTCCTTGAGATGGCAAGGAGGATACTATGGCGAGCTGATTTCCTTGTTCTATTATTGAAGTTTCCTTATCTGAATAATAATTTTCAGATGTATGAGGATGTTAGAATCCATTATTATCCTTTGTTTCAAGTATCCTTGTGATTTTTGTAGTGACCTGGAAATCAGATTGTTCTTGTATTGCTTCCTCCTTTCCTAACTTTTTTTGTGTATTGTGAGTGGGAATGGGAGCCTTTTCATCATCCTCTTCCTCATTTGACCCATTTGGGGAAAATCTCCATCCTTTGGGCTGCTTTCCCGACTTTTTATTTCTTCATCATCCTTTCTTGGAATCAAGGCACGTGGTTTGTAGATGTCATGTGTGACATCATGTTCTGCATCTAAAGGTTATGTTCTCAAAATCTAGGAGCTGAGTCCAATTCTACTTGTTGTGTGTAAATTGTATGCAATATGGGAGGCCTTTACTGAGGTCCACTTCTATGCATATTCGATAAAAATTATAGATTCGTTCCTCCAGCCTTTGTGTTTTTCTCTTTATGTATCATCCTAAAATATTCCCAATGCCTTCTAGCACTTGTCAATGCCAAAAGTGTAGGGAGAAGGTTATGAAGCCTAACCCACACTAGCATTTTTATACCATCATGGTGTTTGCATCAAATTATGGGAACCATGGGGTAATGAAAAGTCTCACTGATCCTCAGAACCATGGGCCTTACTAAATTATAATTTATTGATCCTACGATGATGTAAACTTGACTATGAAGAATCCGTTGGAGTAAAGATGAATTTCACAGTTTGTTGTCCAATTTGTGAAATTCCAATGGAAAAGGTCCATCAGTTTTGGACAAAATTTGTTAAATATGCAGATGAGGGCTTGGGCTACATATGTTGTGCAAATGCCATTTGTTTTTGGTATTTCTATAACCAGTTCTGGGACATAATTCACTTGCTCTACTATGTAGGGACTTGGGGTGTTGAGTGTTTGTTTTTTCTTTTCCGTAGTTGTTGCTTCCCCTTTTAGAATGTTTTTTTAGGAGAGACCAACCTTGGTATGTTCTTTGCTTGGTTTTATACCCTTGGATAAACTAGATCCGACAATACCACCTCTTGTCTTTGACTTACTTGATCCTATTGCACCATCCCTCAGACACAGATTAAGGATGATGGTGACTGTTGAATGAATGTTGTATTCTTGAAGACTCTGATCATTCTGCAGAGGTCTACCTTCATAGATCAAGTTTTGTAGATGTGATGAGTAGATGAGCTTGATCATGATGTTTTGCTTCAATTGAGAAACCTTGTCAAATGTTTGTACCCAAACTGTTGTTGATTTACCAATTGGGGGTTTTATGAAAATTTGTATAGTGTTTTGTTCTTCTAGTCCTTCCTAATCTAGGGGAGCATAAGATGGCATCTATGAAGCCTACAACGAAGTCTGTTTTGTGGTCCTGACGAAGAGGGTTGAGCCACAAAGAGGGGATCCATTAGCCATAGATTTGAATTCATTTTGAGTTTCCTGAGGGAGAAACTCTTTAGATCCAATCCAACCATGCTTAGTAAGGGTAGATCTATCATAGACCACCTTTTCTTTATGCAACTTGTCTGGTTTTCTAGTGGTGCCTGGGCGAAATGGAAAATGACTACATCAGAGAGATAAACCCAAATTGGATGAGATCTCTCCGCTAATGTGGTCACGGGTGAAAAAATCCAAAACGATGCAATATGAAGGGGAGATCCCAAAGTGCATTGACATGGCTCTGCGTGCGAATATCTAACCCGGAACAATAGATTGATTAGAAAATAAAAATTCCCCTCTCTTTCGCAGATAGTAAAGAAAGAACCTTCACTAACTCTGAAGTTAGCGTATATGATATCCATAACAATTTGGGGGGAGATCCCATGGTGTAAAATCCATCTGGCACATAAAAGGAGTTCCGGATTTGTTTGTCAACGATCTGGGCTACGCTCGTAGACCCAATGTCATCAATTGTTTCAGCCACAGAAAGCTGCAAAACCCTATCTTTCTTCATCATTTGTATACAAACAGAGGTTTGATTCGCATTGTATTAGAGGAGTGGGTTTTTGTCCCTCGATTCCTTTGGAGATCCTCCTTCACAACCCCTTGTCATTGTCTTTTTCCCTTCATCACCACAGAGCACTAGCGTCACAAAACCTTCATATCTTCGCCATCACTCCCCCTTCCATTAACGTAAACCACCCTAGATCCATCTCTTTTCACCTTAAAAGAGATTTGCACCACAATGGGTAAATGTGTTATTTAAATGAGTATGAAGTATTTTCAAGGATCTTAATTTTAGACGTTTTGTTGATTTCCTATCTTTTAATTTTTCATTCTTCTTATTTATATTTTATTTTTATTTTTTGTGTTTACATAGTATTGTAAATACATCAAGGATTGTGAAGAGCAACAATAAATACTTCCTTCAACAATGACCACTCTAAAAAATCATGAAAGCATTAATGTTTTAATGTTAAAATTTAAGTAAAAGAAAGATAAAACATAATAATAAAATAAAATGTGATTTTTAATTTAAGAATTTAATATTATCATTCATTTCAAAAATCATAGTCATAAAAGTTTTGTCCCTATTTTTTTCTATCTCCACAACTTGTTTGCACAAAATATATGGGGTTAGGGGCTTCCTAGGCATTCACTTTCTCTGTATTCTTTTTCTATCTTCATAGGTTGTTGGGAAAAAAAATATAGGAATGGGGTTCCTAGGCATTCCCTTCCTAAGGGAGGGGAGGCATCCTCACATAACATTTTTGGGTAATCTTATCCCCCACGCTTGGAAACATTTCCCATGCATTTTTTCAAGTTTTCCCAAAAAAATAAATGTGGAGAAACATTTCCCCAAACATCCATAAGCCTAGTAAACCATCCTGAAGAATGTATAAAACACTAATTATGTATCTACAATGGAACACAATTTGTTTACTTTTTTGTTTATATTTTATTATTAAACAAAGTCGCAATGCATTTACATTACTTACAGTGGTTAGTGTAAATATAACATAAATTTATTGTAATAATGATACCAAAGAAGTGCTTTTATGTTACTTATTTACAATGTTTAACTACTTGAAATAAACAAGTGTTACATGTAGTACAGTCCTTACCAAAAAAAAAATCTTGAATATACAAATATTTAAATTTACTTTCATGATTTAAAGAAATTTATGTTTAATATTCAATTAAATTATTATAAAAAATATTATATTAAAAATATATATATTCTATTTTCAAAGTTAAGAGACTAAGTTGCATAAATATTTATCAGCAAATTTTTATGAATGTGTAATGTCCCCTTCCTAACTAGTGGACTTGGTGTACCTCTAGTCTATCAATTGGTTTTTGTGGGCTATTTTGTTAGGGTTAAGGAATCTTGGAAGAAATTAATCCAATAGCTTTGTAATGTTTGGTGGTCAATTGAGATCTCATCATTATGAAAATGATGTTTTTCTCTACAATGATTTCGAGATAGTTTTCTAATACTTACTATTTTTACTAAGTTTGTTTTGAGCAATGAATAGGTTAGGTGGTAGAGTTAATATTTTTAGTATTGTTGGTGGGTTCAATTTTGATGACTATCTCAATATTTTATATAGTCTAGTGGTTTTAAATGAAGTAATTTTTAATTATTAAATAATAAAGTTGAATAAAGGATTTAGTATTATTGTTATTTTAATATTTTTATTCAAAGGACTATAAGGGCTAGTTATAAAATGAAGCATGTCTTATTTTAAAAAAATGAAGCCCTTTAATTCAGAGACTAAAATTGATTTTATTTAGTCCCACATGGCCTGGGAGAGTCAAAAAAGAAAATTTGTGGAGTTTAGTTCATATGTTGGTTTTAATTTTGATATTGTCATTTTCTTGAGGAGATTACTTCCTCTTGGTATGTGAGGATGAAATACCTTATCAGTGACATTTTACATGTTATTGAGAGATATAAACTGGAGAAAATCTTGGTTCTTTCGTATAAATATCACAACTAGTCTTCATTGTTAGTTTTTTATCTATAGTTTTGAGAAAATTTGAGGGTATTTGTGTTAGTTAAAAGGATTTTCTAGCTTGCTATAGTAATTTTGCAAATTTCAATTCAAATCAAACATGCATTTCCAAATTTTAATCTGTATGCTTGAATTGTGCTTTTAAAGAATTTTGATTACTTGGTTATTGTTCATTTTGATCATACATTCAATCCAACTCTAAAAATAAATATGAGCTATATTAGTTTGTGGGTTTTCCTAATTGTTTTTATTTTCTAGGTTATTTTATTGTTACGAGTACTATCATTGTCAAAAAAATATTCTACATATCTCTCTCCTCTATAAACACATTTAAATAGAAAACAAGGGTGTGTGTTATAATGACAATATCAAAGTAGTGTATCTTATCATCCTGAAGTGTTCAATATCATAGTACAATCATATGCAAATATTTGATGAGAAGCCTAATACACACCATTACAATACTTGTAGAAATAGGTCTACTACAAATTTGGCTATTGAAAAATAAAGGGTGTTTAAGGGAAAAGATATAGGTAATACGGGTGATAGAGGCCCTAGAAATTAGAACCTAGAAGAACATTTTTGATTGGATGCCTTGTTTAGAAGGAAACAAGCTACAAAACAAAGAGCTTAAGGACAAAATCAATGATTGGACCTTTTGACATAGTAGAAAATAGACAATTGGAAGTTAATATTAGAGATCACAACCCTGAAAATGGAGATAAAAATGGAGGCAACAATTGCCAGGGAATGAATTTCATTCACAGGGGAAGTCAAAATCAGCCAATTGGAACCATTAGCTTGAGGCCTCTTGTGCCTATATTCACACCTAGAGCACCAACACCAGTTAAAAATAAGACACAAGTCGCTAATTTGTGGAATCAATTTATGAAAGAAAGGACAAATAGTGGCTCATTTTTTTAGGCTTTTATATCACTTGGAGATTATATTGATGTCAGGATGAAACATAGAACCCACACAAATAAATAAAGCATAGAATTATGATTTTAAGATCAAAGTGGTAAAATTGACACTCCCAAATTATGATGGTTTGGGGAAGAATTCATCATGGTATTGTATTTAGAAGGTTGATACCCATTCCCAACTCATAATTCTAGAAGAAGAGGCCATAAAATATGTGGCTATACACATTGATGGCATAGCACAAAAATGGTGACACCATGAAATGATCATCATGGGACATGAAAAGATCACTTCATACACAGATTTTACAAATAGGATGATCAAGATATTTGATAATAAGGATACGGGGTTGAATTCCAAAGTCTTGGCACAACATACAAAGTGGGGTTCAGTTGATCCTTATATTGTAGGTTTTTAGATGCTTGAAGTGCTAGTCACTAATGTTTTAGAAAAATGAATCTTGGTGATATCCATTGATGGTTTAAGAGAACCTTTGAGAGGTTGGGTTAAGACCCTCAATCCACCTACCTTGCAGGAAGACATAAAAAAAGAAAGGGACATGTACGCTTTTACTTATACAAGAAATCTACAATCCAAAGGGTTCCCACAAAATAGGGAAAGACAATAAACAATTTCAAAGAGAATCACAATAGCCATAGAATGATTCTAACAAGTTAGATAGTGAGTTAACTTAGAACGAGGAATTTATTTTTCCATTGTAGATAGCCATGGGACCCCACATATAAATACACTTTGAGACCAAAAGCCAAGCAATTAGAGTACCTATCTGCTGAAAAAATGCATCAATAAAATCAGATCAAAAATCTAATAAGGAGAATAAGGATGAGGAGGATAGTTTAGAGGAAGTCGTAGTATGATAGGTCCATAGCACAAATATCTACGTCGGAAAAGGAAATCACATCCAAGGTAAGAGGTGTCTTATAGGGGCAACTAGTTGTTTCTTTCATTCATATAGGGGAAACTCATAGTTTCATTGATGAAAGACTTGTGAATAAGAGTGGCTTGCAAATAAAATAACATAGTGGGTTCAAGGTGATTGTAGCTAAAAAGTATAAGTGATGCATGTAATTAGCATATTAAAAATTTTCTGGGGCCAAAATTTCTTCATATAAGGCCTCGTATTGGGCTTTTAATATTTTTTTAAGATTTTTATTTTTTCAAGAATTTTCCAAAATTTGTAATTAGAAAATATATGTTATTTTATGCATGTAATTAGCATAGAGAGATGGAAAATAGTGTCACTCAATGTAGCTTTATATTTTTTGGAAACGATTTCCAAAAAAGGTGATTTTTGTATCGTAGATAAAAGTGTTTATCTTTAATTATAAAGGGAGGATGGAGAAAGGAGAGGTTAGAGGATGTGGATGACGAGGGAAGAAAGCAAGGCGATCATTATGTAATTAGGACAACGAGAAAGGAGGATTACTAAAATGTATACACATAAATTTTGATTAATAGAATTTGGAATTTTGTGCTTCCTTTTGTATATGAGAATCATTATTTATGCTTGTTGTATGGATTATATCCTATTTATGGCTAACTAAACTAAAATCAATGCTTTTGAAGTTTTTGAGGGAGTGTATTCCTAGACACTTTTATTCCAATCACTATCGTTTCTAGTACATTCAATCCAATATAGATTTTAGTCAAATTTTTTGGTTACATCATCTAGTATGAAATAAGGAAGATGGCTGGGATAGGAATAGGAAGAGGAGGTATTTCTCAGATGTGTAGAGATAGGTACAATATCTAATGGAAAGTGGTAGATCATGAAAACATGTTGTCAAATCAAATAATTATAAAAAAAGTGTGATACATTTAATGAAGAGAAAAACCATAGAGATGTAGATCATGCAGAACTTGAACAAGAATAATGAGAGCACATGCCTTTTGAAGAGAGATTATGTAGGGTTTTAGAAGAAAAAAATGATGGGATCAAAATGAAAGTTTCAAAGTATGAAGGTAGTCTTAAACCATAGGAAATAATAGATTGTTTTAGAAACATGGGGAAATTTTTTGAATGGAATCCTATGATAAAGGAAAAGAAGGTATAGTTTGCATGCACCAAGTTGAAGGGTCGTGCAATGATCTGGTAGGATCATTTGCTTAAACAAAGAACAAAAAAGGGAAGAGACAAAATTAGGACCTAAAATAAGATGAAGAAGAAGTTTAAAGAGAAATTTAATCTTTTATACTATATGCAAACCCTTTTCATAGATTACATTATTTGAAGTAAAACTTGTCTATTGTGGAAGATCTACGAAGGATTTTTATGAATTTTCCATTCATGTTACTCACCAAGAAACTAATGAGAAACTAACTACAAGGTATGTGATCCACCGAAAATTTTCTATCCAAGATGAATTGAGAATGCATAGAGTTAGAAACATGGAAGAGGCATACAAGTTAGCCTCAAAAGGCAAGGAAAAATAAAATCGGCAATAGTTTCAAAGGACTAGTGGAGCAAGGAGGGGTACATCATCTATATTGCGAGGTACTTCAAACTATATTAGAGGAGAACCATCCCAAGGAGTAGATAAATTAGAATATTCACAAGAAAATAAGCCAAATCAACAAAGAGGAAGAGGATTTTAGAGTGGTGGAGGTTACGATTGTGGCAGAGGATTGGGAAACCAATGAATACCCTTTGCTTGTTTTAGGTGTGGTGGAGAGGGGAAAAAAATATTTGAATTCCCAAATTATAGCATGCAAGAGTAGAAACAAGGAGAGTCATCTAGATGGAACTTAGACCAAGCTCATAATAAAGAATAAGGAGTTGAATATAAAGTTCCACCACATGTGGGGGAGAATCTCATGACGAGGATAGCAATGGTGATGCTAGAAAAGTAGCAAAGGCATAGTGGAAACAATGAATATTCTTGGATTAAAACGGATGTATTTTGAACTAGATGCACTTGGAGGGGAAAGGTATGTCAAATTATTGTTGATTGTTGTATTTATGAGAATATGGTTTCTAGAGAAATGGTAGATAAACTAAACCTACACTATGATAACCATCCTCATGCTTATCAAATTGCATGGTTTAACATGGGTAATGAAGTCACTATTAACAAAAGGTTTTTGGTCACGTCTTCTATAGGAAAGACTTACAAAGATTAAATATAGTGTGATGTCATCCCAATGGATGCATGCCACATGTTGTTGGAGAGTCCATGTAAATATGAAAAAGGAGAAAAGTACATATACATTTTGGAAGGATGGATCTAAATTCATATTACTTCCCCTTATGGATGAATGGAAAGATGAGAATATGTTATCTAAAAGATAAATTGTTAAGGAAATGAAGGTAATCAGATTCTACTATGTACTAATGGTGCAGAGAGGAGAAGGAGGAGACATAAAAATACATATTGAAGTGGAAAAAGGTTGTAGAATAATATGTTGATGGTATACCAATTGAGTTACCTGATGGTCTTCCAACAGAGAATGATATTCTACATAAGACTGATCTAATTCTAGGAATCCTAAATGTTATTTTGGGATATGGTCCTACTACAGGAGCTACGGTTGTAGGACACATGTATATTTATAGGGTTTCTTTCATAGGATAAACTAATATTGCTAAAGCAGTATTAGAGTTATCTTCCAAGAGAATCCTTAAGCCGATGACATTGTAACTTGGAGGTAATTCCCCTTTTATGGTATGCAAAGATGTTAATGTTGATAAGGTCATGGAGCTTTCTCACTTCACATTATTTTTTAATCAATATCAACATTATTGTGCCAAGTTAGGAGCCTTTATACATGAGAGTAACCATGATGAATTTTCAAAAAATTAAAAAGCATAGTTTTTAAGTCGTGTTGTCGATGATCATTTTAGAAAAGGTGTTGAGCAAGATAGTCATATTTAACATGATTAGTTTAACAAGGTTATGCATTAGATCAAGGATGGAAGAGAGAGTGGTGCAAATCTTGTCATCTACTAGACTGCTCATTTTTGGGACCAAGAAATCACATCACTCACTTCATGGATGGACAAGTGAAGTCTTTTCCTAAGGACCCAACGCCTTTATGCCTCATCCAATCCTACAAGATCCCAAGGCCTCGACAACTTTTGATTTTGCACTGGTTTGAAAATATTTGAGTGGTACCCTCTTATGTGGCCAATGGAGGTTGCTTAGTGATGGAACATGTATTGGCCTACATCTAAGGTTGGAACTAGGAAGCTAGTATTACAGGTTATTTTCATGTTCAAAAATATTTTTATATTTAGGAATGCAGCAAATAATAAAATATTTAGCAATCTATAGGTTCAAAATAATGTAATCCATTCAAATATCTGTTCAAACATTATTTATATGTGATAGGGTTATGTTGATGAATCTAGATTGTTATGCATACTTCTTTGGTATAAAGTTCAGAGTGCCATGGTAATGAGAAGGGATTATGCATTAGGGCCATTTTACATTGCAAGTTATGATTTCATGATGTATACATGGAAGATTCATGGCATGAGTGATATGTTCAAACACATGGATTGTCTTGGGATGCAGCTTTGTTAATATCACTAGATTTGGGATCACTTTTCTCTAATTCAGGCCCGAGGTACCACCTTTGTATCCATCATAATTTTCATATTCCTCGGGATGAAACGGCCATAGCTAATGATAAAATATTTGGCCCAATAAAATCAATTATAAAACTCAAAACTTTAGACAAAGTAATAAAACGAGTGAATGCTACTAGTTATGGCATGGGAGCAAGGTGTTTACAAATAATTTAGAGACGATGAACACACTTACTCATGCAATAGGTGTAAAAATAGTTTGGGCTAATTTTTTTGGCATTTTTTATGCTATTATACCTTTTGGTGCCTATAAAATAAGTGGTGGTAGTTTGAGGACAAAATCTTGTAGGAGCTACATTCTTTTCAATTAGATTAGAATGATGCATGTAACTAGCATATTGGCACTTTTGCGCAATTGATATTCATTCATATGAGGCTTCAAATTAGGATTTTAGTGTCTTTTATAGATTTTTTTTTTATATTTTCCAAAATTTAATTATCAATTATCATTTATTTTGTGCATGTAATTAGCATAGCAGGATGACAAATAGTGTCACTCAAGTTATCTTTAGATTTTTTTGAAACAACTACCCAAAAAGGGTGATTTTTGTATTATAGATAAAAGTGTTTACTTTCCATTATAAAATGGCGATGGAGAAAGGATAGCTCATAGGATGAGGATGGTGAGGGAAGAAGGGAATTCCCTCACTACGTAGTCAGGGAAAGGTGAAAGGAGGATTACTTAAATGTATACAATTTTGTTTTTACTAATAGAATTTGGACTTTATGCTTCCATTTGTATATGAGAATCATTCTCTATGCTGGATATATGGAATATTTCCTGTGTGTGGTTAATTAAAATGAAATCAATTCCTTTTAAGTTGGTAAGGGAGTAGATGCATGGGTGTTTCGATTCCAATCACTAACTGTTTCAGTATGTTTAATCCAATAGAAATTGTTGACCATTTTTTTGGTTTAGTAAATAAGATTACTTGTACTCATAAGATTTTAAATCTAAGTATACATTTCGATGATTATTAGCTACAAGACAGATTTTGTGTTGTAGACATGGGGGAGAATGATTTCCTTCTTGGTATGGAATGGATGATGTACCATCTAATATTATGTTTCAACCTAAAGAAGTTGGAAAAGAACTTTGAACATCAAGGAAGGAAAGTAGTACTTCGAGGACTTTCAAATGGAGGGCCTATAGTGGTATCACTTAAGAGGATGGAGAAACTAATTAGACATGATCAAGTAGAGTGTGTAGTAGAGTGTACCATCACTCCAACAATTCCTATAATGCTAATATAACAAGATAACATTTACCATATTGATATTCATGGGTTGCTCTCCAACCATAGAAAGGTGTTTGAGAGTATTCCTCGGGGAACTCCTCTTGATATGGGAATCGAGCATGTCATTGAGTTGGAGGAAGGATCCAAAATAGTTATCACTACTCCTTACAAACATCCTAAGAGGCACAAGGATGAAATATAAATGGAAATTAAGAAGTTACTCAAGATGGGGTACATCAGGCCCAACAAAATTCCTTTTGTATCAGTAGTAGTGTAGGTGAAAAAGAAGGATGGAATGATGCACATGTGAATTAATTATATGGCCCTAAAGAAGAAGTCAATCAAGAACAAGTATCAAATTCCCATGATAAATAAATTGATCGATGAGTTGCATGGGACATGATACTTTTCTAAGATAGATGTGAGGTCAGGATATAATTATATTTGGATGAGAGAAGAGGATTTTGAGAAGACTTCTTTTAGATTTCATTTTGGGCATTCTGAGTTTTTGGTATTACCCTTTGGATTCATGAATGCTCCAACAACTTTTTGGAGTTGTATGAATATGTTTTTAGGAGAAATTGAGGAAACTTGTTTTGATATTCTTTAATGAAATTATGATTTTCAATAAGACTTGGCAGGAGCATATGTAGCATTTTAAGGATGTATTAAGTAATTTAACGGTGAGTCACTTTATGCTAAGTATTCTAAATGTGACTTTGGGATGATATAGCTTCTTTATCTCGGATAAATAATTAGTGCATATGGAGTAAGGGTAGATCCTAAGAAGATCAAGGATACTATAGAAAGGCCTACACCTACCAATCTCACCCAAATTAAGGGATACTTTGGTATTTTTGTTTCTATAAGAGATTTAGTAAGGGATTTTCACATAATATAGTACCTATTACAAATTTTACTAAGAAGGGGAGCTTTAAGTGGTTTCATTTAGCATGAAAGTGTTTTTCGAACTTCAAGCAAATGATGTCCACATGCCTTGTGTTGGAAATACCAAATTTATTCAACACTTTGAGTTGGAGTGTGATGCTTTGGGAGAGGGAACAATAGTTGTTTCTATCCACGATTAGCACCCCATTGCTTTTGAGAGCAAAAAATTAGAAGGTGTAGAGAGGAGTTACTCAATTTATGATAGAGATATGTTGGCCATTATGCATGTCTTAGCCATATTAATACAATACCTAATTGGGGGTAATTTTATCATCAAAATAGATCATAACAACATAAAATATTTCATGAACTAGAAGTATATAAATGACACGCACTAGGAGTGGGTCAGTATATTTTAGGAATATGATTTTTACATTGTATGTGTCAAGTGGAAGAAGAATGTGGTTGCTAATACTCTTTTATGAGGCCTCGCTTATGTTCGTATGTGGAGATTTCTACTGATTAGCAAGAATTAATTGCAACAGAGTATGCTAAATATTCATTAGAAACATGAGTTATGGAAGACACAATTGACGATGAAAAATATAGTGGTAAATGATTTGATCATGTGTAAGGGCATAATTTATTTGGTGCCTTATTCTCACCTTAAGATAAATATATTGAGCACATTTCATGAAGTGCCTATGGGTGGCCACCTAGGTTTCTTTAAACCTAGAGGCTAATTAGGGAGAGATTCACATGGAAAGGACTTATGAATGAAGCCCTTAAGTATGTTAGGGAGTATCCTACTTGCTAAAAAAAGTAATGAGCATACTTATCCATTTGAGATTTATGGGATTGCTATCTTCTTGTAATAGATTTTCCGGATTCATCCCATTCATTTTCATTTAGAGATCAACGTTTCAAACCCACAACTAAGGTTCATCATCAGGATACGCTTTTGTATCCTGATGATGAACCTTAGTTGTAGGTTTGAAATGTCGATCTCTAAATCAAAATGAATGGGATGAATTTGGAAAATTTATTACAACATACTTATCTAATTGATTTACTTCATCCCCTACCCATTCAGACTAAAAAATGGGAATCTATCTCTATGGATTTTGTCACGGGGCTTCCTAAGGTACTGGGTTAAGATTTCATCTATGTGGTCATTGAGAAGATTGCTAATTTTGCAAACTTCTTTTCCATCTCATCTTCTTATATAACAACACAAGTAGTTGATTTATTTTCTAGAGAGATTATTATTTTGCATGGGATGCTTAAGAATGTTGTTAATGATAGGGACAACAAGTTTCTAAGTACGATTGAGTGGGAGATATTCAAATTGAGCGAAACTAAGCTCACTTATAGCACTAGCTATGACCCACATGTAGATGGTAAAATGGAGATAGTGAACAAATGGGTGGAGGGGTATCTTATGAACTGTGCTTCTAGATAGCGAAGATCTTGGATCAAATGGAAACAAATTGGTTAGTATTGTTATAACACTTCTTATCACATTTCTATCATGATGTCACCATTCATGGTTTTATATGATTATGAGGCTCCCAACTTCATGGATCAACTATTTGGGGATAATAGAGTGCCTACGAAAAAGGACCATCCACAAGAGAGTCAAGACATCATGAAGTCGCTGTAGGAAATTTTACAAGAGGAACATAATCAACAAAAGTTGTATGTTGATTAACATTAGATAGAGCACAATTTTGAGGTTTGAGAGATGGTTTATTTGATATAGACAGTCTGCTCTCAATAAGAGTGGAGTAGAGAAACTCAATCATAGTTTTTGTGGACAATTCAGAGTATCTTGGAGGGTTGAAGAGGTTTCCTATGAACTTGAGACATCGGCTAGCAATAGGGTTCATAATGTATTTCATTTATCCAAGCTCAAGAAGGCGCTTCATCACAACACGGTTCCCTCATTTAAGTTTCCACTAATGGATGAGGAGAGGAAGTTGATATTTATTCCAAATGTCATCATTGATACTAGAGAGAGGACTCTTCATAAGAGGGATATTAAAGAGTTTATGGTCAATTGGAAAAAAAATTGTAATAGAGGATTCCACATGGGAAAATGAATAAATATTGCATCATCCAAATCTAGCATTGCTTGAGGAAAATAAATTTTGGGAAGGGTGGAATATAATGTCCCCTTCCTAACCAGTGGATTATGTGGACTTCTAGCCTATTAGTTGGTTCTCATAGGTTATTGGGTTAACATTAGGGAACCTTGGAGGCAATTAATCGAGGATATAGACAATGTTTGAGGGTTAGTTACGATCTCATCGAGATTATGAGTAGGATGCATTTTTCTAGAATGATTTTGAGATAGTTTCCAATAGTTACTCTTTCACCAAGTTAGTTTCGTGCATCTACTAGGTTAGCTAATAAGGTTATTATTTTATATAGTTAGGTAGTTTCAAATAAAATAATGAAAATTTATAATTAATGTACCAAACGTGAAGACCTTGTATATTGACAAGATTATTATAATAAAATTTAATATCATTGCTCGATAAATTTCTAAAATTAATAGCCGTCATTTCACTTATGCTTAGACCCAAGACCCGCAGATTCCGGCAACTACGCAAGCACAATCGAACCGAAACTCCGCCGTGAATCGCACTTATGCTTCGACCCAAGACCCGCAAGACCCCGATAACTCCGCAGCGCGTAGCAGAGTTTACTTCTGTCATTACGAAAAAGAATGATATCTACGTGGACTCAAATCATTGACCGCTGCCGACAAGCCTTAACATGTCATAACTAGGAGTACCAAAGTGAGACAGAAGTCATGGCGCTGTTTGCGCATCAAAAGACTTTGAAATGTTGGATCGACTTGGGCTTCATTACTCAAACATTCCAGCGATTCTGCAAAGTTAGATCCACTCACTCAAACATTCCGTGATTGCAGTCTCTATGTTCATACACTCAGTTCGTTCACCTTGATCAATCCTTCTTCACGAAGTTCACGCAAAAAGTGATTTGATGTTCCGCGTGCTGCCATGTGAACAGACAAAAAACACAACCATTTATGTCTGCGAGAAGAAAAATGAACTCAAATCAATTATTTATGTCGGCGAGAAGAAAAATGAACTCAAATCAACTTTCGGAGTTAAGGTAGACCAACCAGCATGTGGGGGCGCGCTAAGTTAAGAATCTGACAAACAATTCACGGCATCAACCAAAAAATTTTAGTCAACAAATATGAAGCTTTACTTCTCTTCATCTCATCAGCGCCTAATCTAGCTCTGCGCGACCACGATATCGAAGACATAATCGATAATGGCGCACAGCATGACTTAAAAGCCTATGTGCATACATGGGATTTCCTAAAATATATGTTTATATATAAAATTTATGTGAGAAAAGAATTAATATGCAGGTTTTGTATATTAATATATATATATATATATTTGTAAGGATGTAAACTTTTAAGTTGTAGTTAGTTTTCTTTAAAATATTAAAGATTATCAATATTATATGTTCACTAAAATGCAATTTATTCTATGTTACTAGTTTATATCATATATTTTTTTAATTAATCAATTTAATTAAAAAAAAAGAAAAGGCATAATTATTTTGTAGAATTTTTTATTTTAAATAATACTAAAATAATTTTAGAATATTTTATTGAGATTAAATTCCTATTATTTATTTAATAAATATTGATAATTAAATTAAAATGTTGGAAGTTTTATTCTAAACCATAACTCATTTCATATGACACTTGTCTATATGATATTTTTTTTAGTTAATTCATTTAATTAAAAAGAAAAAATGGTCATAAATACTTTGGAGATAAATCTCAATCTTTATTTTATGAATACTATTAAGCATATTCTAAAATATTCAATGGAGCTTAAATCTCCATCATTCATCTTCTAATTATTGAAATCTAAATTAAAATTTTGGATGCCATATTGTGGTCATATTCCTAGAAACCATAACTCCTTTTATAAACCATAACTCCTTTTATATGACATTTTGTTCATGTAACATTTTTTTTAATTAATCAATTTAATTAAAGGAGAGAGAGAGGGATAATTACTTTGGAGATAAATCTCAACCTTTAATTCGTAAATGCTATTAAAAATATTATAAAACATTTTATAGAAATTAAATTCTTACCCTTTATTTTATAGTTATTACTAAGTAAATTAAATTTTTGAAAACCATTTTTCAAAATAAATACGCATATAAATATAATTATATTTCTATAAATAAATTTTATTACTAACCTGCCATATATTCCATAAATGTAAATATATTACATCGTAAGGCATTCCCGTCTGAAATCAACTCTCCTCTTATCTTACCTGTCAAATTATGAATCGTCTAATCAGATGTTAGACAATTAAAATGTTTGGCACCGTTAATAAAAAATGTGCTTATAACTAAAACAATAACCATCTAAACTTCATGTTTTTCTTCGACCAACGAACCTGAAGGTAGACAACCATGGCTTGCATTGTAGAGTGAAAGGTAGACTGTCATGGATTACAATGGGCTTGCGTTGCAGAGTGAAGGTAGACCGCCATGGCTTGCAACGGGCTTGTGTTGCAGAATGAAGTTGCAAAATGAAGGTAGACAACACAAATTGGTATTAATAAATGGGGTTTCAGAATAGTTGGGAAGATGGAATATTGACGGAAGAGATTAGCTAGGGGGGTTTATGTTAACTTTTGGAAGGGTTGTGAACCTGAAGGTAGACGGCCATGGCTTGCAATGGGCTTGCGTTGTAGAATGAAGGTAGACGACACAAATTGGTATTAATTAATGGGGTTTCAAAATAGTTGGGAAGATGGAATATTGACGGAAGATATTATCTAGTGGGGTTTATCTTAACTTTTGGAAGGGTTTAGTATTAGGGTTCTTTTGTTGTGAGGAAATTCTTAGGGAGATTCCTTAAATTTGTATCAGTTCACTTGTGTGAAATAGTGTTGTGGAGAGAAAGAGGGTATATAGAGGCAAAGGAAAGCTTTCTGTTTTAGTGGGAAGATGTGTTAAAGGGAGAAAAAAAGTGAGGGTGGGTTTGAAGCTGCCAGTCCCATCTTATGAAGACAAATTTTCTAAGCTAGTGCCATTGTCGCTTCCACTGTCGAAGCCCCCTAACATGATAAAGAAAACCATTGGGTTGGGAGATTTTGTTTGTCTTTGGCATATGCCTTAGACAATGTAATGAGTGAATTGAATTCCAATTAGCAAAAAATAATGTTTTTTATGCTTTCTCAATCCTTTTTCAGTAAATTTTCCCTAATTCAAATTTTAGAGGGTGAATAATTGGGTTTCAGAGGGCAAACACACCTCTTATCTCCAAATTTAGCTAAAAATATATTGTGAGTTTTAAAGCCTAGTTAGGCCTTTGAACTTGGGTAGTTGTCTCATGAACTCAGATTTACAAATTGTTTGTTGCACAATGTAGAGGAGACAAAGATCTTTCAAATGTGTGGTTGGAAAACACATTCTGTGTTCAAATTGAAAAGTTTCGTAAGGTGGAAAGTCGAAATTTGCTGGGGTTTTTTTAATGTGCATTTATGTACCTATGAGCCTTGAATTGAATTTTGTTATTTGCATTGAGTTTACACACTTCAAAAACATCTAGAAAACCTCTTCTGGAATTCCCAAACTCATTTCAGTGGATGTAAAAATATGTGCAAAAGATGTTTGGTGCTCAGTTAGAGCGCTGCTTCACATGAATCAAAATTGTCTTTGTGGGAATGCCTTTTATGCTATATGGTTTTTAATCTAGGTAATTGATGTTACTGAGATCCTCACACATGAAACTAATTTTAAACAGTGAATGTGGCCTCTGGACACCAAATGCACTGAAGGAAAATACATCAAAACTCATCGCCTTACTTCAAAACTTGCTATGGTTGGATTTATTGGCATCAGAATCTCAGTTTTTGGAGGACCTACAAATTTTGTTTTCTAATTGGAATTCAATTCATTCATTACAGGTAAAATTGCATTGTCTAAGGCATATTCCAAAGACAAACAAATCTCCCAACCCAACAATTTGTCTTTTAGAGAATAAATGTGACTGAAAATAACATTTTTTGATGTTTTCTATTTTCAGTAAATTTTTCCCAATTTAGATTCTAGAGGGTGAATAATTGGTTTTGAGATGCCAACACACATCTGAGCTCACCAAATTTAGCTGAAAATATATTGACAATTTCACAGCCTTGTTAGGCCTTTGAAATTTTGTCATTACACGTTGCTTGTGTGAGAGACACATATATATACGCGTCAATTTTTACAGATCAAATTTTTACTTTTGTAGCCATTTATTGATCAGCAGAAATTGTTTACATGCTTACTGTTGAAAGGTTTGTGTGTATAACTCTTGCTATTGTGCTATCTGTTGATCATCAGGTTGTGTTGGGTGAGTTTGAATGCAAATATTCCCTGCATAAATCTATTATGTTTCTGGAACTACAAAGATGCTCTACATAAATATATTCTATTTCTGGAGGCTCAATGTTTAGGAAAATTGTCCAGCGGTAGCAAGATGATAAGGTGGAGAGGAGATTCTGCTCTCACAGATGGACAAATCCAAAATGTAATAACAATATTTTCTCATTTTGGTATTTCCATATGTTCCTGAATGTTTCAGAAAAAAAATTTCCTGAATGTTCGAGAAGCATTGTTAATCACCCAAAATTGGAAAATAACAAGCCTGATCTTATCAATGAGAAAATAACAAGGGTATCTATTTTGGTAAAGGAGATAGTCCACCAAAAACTTAACTCTTGAAATTATTTAGATCAAACAATTGATTTCTTCAAATTGATCTCTTGGATCTCTCGAGACCATCAAATTTCAGGATATTTTGGAAATATATAATTAACATAGGGATGTCCCATGCCCCACAACCCACCCACAATGTGAATTTTGCCTCCAATATTATGAGTTTGCAACAACTTGAATTCTATCAACATTCTTTGTCCATATAAATTAGCAATTGATTATTTGGTGTAGATCTTCAAGAAGTGTGGAAGGAAATAGTGGAATTGAGGAGTGCACTAGATCAATACATATATAACATTAGCAAAAGATTAAATAAGTAAAAACTAGGGTATTGATGGAGAAGAAAGATGCTAAAAACATCCAAGTTGTTCTCAAGGAGGTAGGGGAATGGCTTAGTGAAAACAAGAATACAAATAAGGATGAATTAGTAAAGAAAATGGAGAATGTTAAAATATTATGTATAAAAATAGACAAGACCCAAAAGGGCTGGCAACTTGATTGAAATTCTAAATCATCTATAACAGTGTCCATATTACATTTTTGAGTTTGCTAAATCACTCCCCTACGTAGAGTTGTTACATACCAATATTTATGATGCTTATATCATATTTGTATATTGTGTTCAAGTTGCAACTTTGGTATAGGGACATCATAAATTTTCCTCCAAGATTATCTCTGAACGATTAGTGGTGTGGATTGTGATTTTCTGATGTGATTTTAAAGGAGATCAATTGAGTCTTTCAATTGAATTTACTAAAATTTAACATGATAGAACAAAATAACAACCTCACCAGCAAAGTGTTTCTACTAGTACATAACTTATGCAACCCTCTTACATACACATTTATGGTTACAACCATAATAGGCACCGAAGGTCTTTGAAAAACTTAAAATGATGTTTTTGATAACATTATTATTGATATTTACCCTTCCCGACAATCTAGGGAAGAGATCTTAACCTTCTGTGTTGTATTTAATGAGATTGCTTCTATTCTTACATTCTGATTGGATTATAGGACAAAATATGTATGTGCATTTTAAGTTACACTTAGAAGTTGAATGCTGACACGGTTGTTCTTAGCAATGTGTTGATAGTTGCAGGGTCGAATTATCTTATTTGTTTTGTTATTCATTTTAATCTTGAATTTTTAAATATAGAGAGAAAAAAATATGTCCAAACAATTTTTATTCGGTAGATTTTAATCTGATAGTTTATATATTTAAGGTTAAAATGGGGTGCAATTGGTGATAAATTGTAGTGTTAAGTCATTCCTTAGGCATAGAAAAATTGGTAATAGAGTGTACTTTTAAACACTCCAGTCTCAAACTCAAAAAGAAGAAAATATTTAAATGAATATATACTCATGCACTTAATTTGTTTCATATTTTAATCTTTCTCGCTGGGGCAGCTGCCAAGCAAGATTAACACCTGAAGGACTATGCTAAAATTTTTGTCCTATACATTATCATGATTATAATTAAAATAGATTACATTGCTTCCTGGTGAGATAAAGGTTTCCCATAATTTGATTGATTTCAGAGTGTTGGAATTTTTTGTTTTCCAATGACTGCATTGCCTAGGAGCACAAGCAGTGTTTTTCACTTAAACATTCGGACTGTAATCAATCTTGTTATTGTCTCAAGAGTAATGATTATTTCAGATGGAATTTTATATGGCTTATAGATAAACATAGTAGTAACTTCGAACCTCCAAACTTATGGAAAATTTTAGTTGGATTTTGTTAATATGGCTTTCATGTTTTGAGAAAGAAAATTATAATTACTGTCTATGTCTTGAACAAAATTCTTGGAACTTTGAGTTGGAAGTATGTTATTTTGATAGCCGATTAACCAAACAGAAGTCTTATTTTTATTGCATCATCATATCAGCCTTGAATTACTCTGTTCTGCTATTTTTTTTTCCATGCACTCTAAATGGACCTATAGATTGTAAGGGAAGTGATGGAGAAGAAAGATGTTAAAAGCATCCAAGCTATTCTCAAGGAGGCAGGGGAATGGCTTAGTGAAAATGAGAATGCAAATAAGGATTAATTAGTAAAGAAAATGAAGAATGTTAAAACATTATGTAGAAAAATAGGCAAGAGCCCAAAAGGGCTAGCAACTTGATTAAAATTCTAAATCATTTGTAACAACATCCATATTAAATTGTTGAGTTTGCTAAATCACTCCCCTATGTATAGCTGTTACATACCAATATTTATGATGCTTATATCATATTTGTATATTGTTTTCAAGCTGCAACTTTGGTATAGGGACATCATAATTTTTCCTCCAAGATTGTCTCTGAACGATCAGTGGTGTAGATTGTGATTTTCTGATGTGATTTAAAAGAGATCAGTTGAGTCTTTCAATAGAATTTACTAAGATTTAACCTGATAGAACAAAATAATAACCTCACCAGCAAAGTGTTTCTACTAGCACATAATTTATGCAACACTCTCTTACAAACACATTTATAGTTACATAGATAATAGGCACCGGAGGCCTTTGAAAAACTTAAAATGATGGTTTTAGCAACATTATTATTGATATTTAGCCTTCCCCATAATCTATGGAAGAGATCTTAGCCTTCTCTGTTGTATTTTATGTTCTTGCGTCTATGTTTACATTCTGATTGGATTATAGGACAAAATATGTATGTTCATTTTAAGTTACACTTAAAAGTCAAATGCTGACAAGGCTATTCTTGGCCGTGTAAGGACAGTTCCAGGGTTCAGTTTTCTTATTTGTTTTTTAATTCATTTTAATCTTGAATTTTTAAATATAAAGAGAAAAAATTATTGCCAAATAATTTTTATTTTATAGATTTTAATCTGATAGTTTATATATTTAAGGTTAAAATGGGGAGAAATTGGTGATAAATTGTACTATCAAGTCATTACTTAGGCATAAAATAGTTGGTAATAGAGTTTATTGTTAAACACTCCAGTCTCAAATTCAAAAAGAAGAAGAAAGAAGAAACAAAGAAGCAGAAAAAGGGAGGGTTAAATGAACCTATATACATGCACTTAATTTGTTTTATATTTTGCTTTTTCTCACTGGGGCAGCTGCCAAGCAGGCTTATCACCTGAAGGACTGTGCTAAAACTATTGTCCTTTACATTATCGAGATTATAATTAAAACAATTTACCTTGCTGCCTGTTGAACATAGAGATTTCCCATAATTTGATTGATTTTAGAGTGTTGGAATTTGTTTTTTTCCAATCACTGTGTTGCCCAGCAGCATAAGCAGTATTTTTCACTCAAACATTGGGATTGTAATCAATCTTGTTATAGTCTCAAGAGTAATGATTATTTCAGATGGAGTTTTATATGGCTTACTTGTAAACACAGCAGTAAATTTGAACTTCCAAACTTATTGAAAATTTCAATTACATTTTGTTAATATGGCTTTAATGTTTTGAGAAAGAAAATTATCCTTACTGCCTATGTCTTGAACAAAATTCTTGGAACTTTGAGTTGGTAGTATGTTATTTTGATAGTCGTTTGTCCAAAAATAAGTCTTTTTTTTATTGCATCATCATATCACCCATAAATTACTCTGTTATGTTATTTTTTTGCCATGCACTCTAAATGGAACTGCTGATTGTAATCAATCTTGAGACACTTTTGAAGGTTAATATTATTTAAGATGGACATTTACATATAATAATAGAAAATATAAAAATCCAAGGAGATAAAGGATGCTAAATGACATTCAATGGTTTAATGATGGAGAGAAATCATGCTGGATTACATTCAATGGTTTACTGAAAGAGTATAACATTGAAACTCCAATTTTTTGTAAATTTTCATATGATTTTGTTGTGGTATTGGTGAGAAAAATGAAAGAGCTATAATAAAATACATATTCAATTACATGAGTATCATAAAAATTTGAAGAGGAAAAATCGTTAAATAAACTTTCAATTTTTAATCTAACACAAACTCTATGGACGCCTTAAAAATTGGCATCCTTAGCATGGGTTTTACTGTGTATTGGTTTTGTTTTTAGGTGGGAGATCCAATTGCAGACCATAACTATTGGGAGAATCCATAGAGTATGGACACTCCAAGGACTTTGTACAAAATAGATACATCCACTCATGCTAAAGAGAGTGCAAGACTGGGTTAAATAGATTTGAATGACTTACATGAATGACATCCACTTTCACTAATGTGGTGCCCACTCTGGCCATATATTAATGCATAGAATTATAAAAATCAGCATCCTGATGAGGATCCACAAGGTCAATCCTAGCTCTGACAACCTTACCTATAGCTAAATCCTGCATCATACAATTTACAACTAGGGAAATATTGAAGGGTATGTACTTTACCTTGAGGTGTGTAGCTCTTGGCCTAACACCACCCCATCCACCACATAGGGCATGCCAGAAATAAACAGCATCAATAAATTCCTTGAGACCCATCTTTGTAATAGAGGAATTATCAACACTAGTAATGAAAGCTTCCCCATCTCCATTTTGAGTTGATTCTGTACTCTGACCTGGATCAACGAATAAGGACTTGGAACCATCAACACTTAATGATACATTATTATTAACAACAGAAAGCTTTGGAGACTTAAATCCTTATCATAACTTTTAATATAAAGTTAATGATAAAATACTAACCATGGAATTGACAGATAATCGATGTAATTATGCTTACCCTCACTGTAATTGTTTTCATGTGAAAGGAATGAGATGAAGAAATTGAGCATACAACAAATTTCGACATAAATCATCCCACCAATACATTTGTGGAGGTCATATAGATGAAAGGCAATTATAAATAATAAAACTTCAAAAGCTTCCATCCCAAACGCGAAGGCAGTATAGCTTCCTTAATGAGAAAAGAGAAGACAAAATAATTTCCTTAAAGGCAGGAAAGATACCAATACCTATTTCTCTCCCCTCCTTTAATTTGTAACATAATCTTCTCCGAGATCCATCTCAACCCTTGTATTTGATACGACATCAAGAAACATTAATCAATCATCAGATTTATTATTATACCACTTTTGTCGAAACTTCAAGAAAACGAAAAGATTTAATTTTCCTTTGGCAATATGCGGATGAAGTATGTGACAGCTGAGAGGGATTGAATTCCACTTGAAGGAACGGTTTCCAAAACCCCATATATATATATATATATATATATATATATATATATATATATATATATATATATATATATGATTCCTTGCACCATCCAAATCTATCAACTATATCAGGGACCCTCTTCTCTTCCAACAATCTGAAGGTGCCAAGATGGACTCTCATGGTGGTGTATGCTTCTCTCATCAAGTCAAAAGGATTATCATTCGTATGAACATAAACACAGGCCTTGAAGTTGGAGCCCTGGATGAGGTCTGACCCACTCTCAACCCCGACAACTATGTTTTCATCTGCTCCAGGATGCAAGGCTGCTCTGAATTTTCCTTCCATAATATGCAGGATCAACACATATGAACTTATGTCTTCAATGTGCAGAAGAATCAACTATCTCTCTATTTGCAGGTCCCAGCCATTTTGACCTAACAACATGGTAGCCCACCATATTTTAAAACGAAATATACTCATAAACTTGATATCCTTGAGCTTGCCCAGAGAATTCAACACTCTGCTGGATGGATTTTTTGCATCAGATCTAATAAAGGAGCCCTTATGAGCATTGACTGCAACAGAAGGAAATGCAGCAATTGTATCACAGTTTTTACATATGATTGATGACAAACTAGTCAGAATACACTATCAAGAACTTCAATAAGGATTGGAGCTCCCTACAAACACAACTTTCCATCTGATAAGCTAAAACAGGGCTCCTTAGACTCTGATTCTATGGATTCTGCAACAACACGGGCACAGGAGATATCAGGAGCCATTGCTAATTATAATTCTAGAACCAGAAAATGGAAAACACACATATGGGTGAGTGTTTACAGGCCAGGCTCTCAATTTATAAGCATTTAGTGGATACAATATCTGAATGGGATACCAGTTTGGATTGGAAACATCCTCAGGGTTTCTCAATTTTGGTCTTGAAACATCCTCTGGGTTCCACCATTTAATTGGAACAATTTTTTATTTCTCCTTTTAAAAGTGGATCATGCCACCAAGGAAAATGGACAATGGGTTGCCTATCTAACACCAACACATTCTGGACGTTCTGGTACAATCAGAGCTTGTGGGGATGGTGAGATGGGCAGTGACTGGCCACAGTTGGCCAGGGAAGCAAGAATAATTCAATAAATGAAGATTTTTTTCCCATTTAAGAAATTTGTACCAGTTCTATATTTAATAATTAAAAACAAAAAACCAAAACACCTCCTAACAGACCTTTGGCATCCCACACAACCATTGACTTCAGGGATCTCTTTGGCACCCCATACAACCATTGACTTCAAGGAATCGTTATTATTATTTACTTCAATTAAATTAAGTACAAACTTAATATTTTCAAATCTCATATTTTTATTTGAATTGATTCTTTCAAGTTATTATTGGCTGCTATGATGGAAGAACTTTCTCAGAAAAAATAAATAAATAAATAAATAAAAATAAAAATAAATAAATAAATAAATAAAAATTCAAGACCAGTAGATGAAAGAATGGCTAGCTGGCTAGTCTCTTTCTAACCACATATAGGTCAGTTGGAAGTTCAAGTCTGCTATGCAGTCATGAATATGATTGTTGTGTTGCTCTGGATTGAATTATTTCACCTTTGTAGCTTATAGGCAAGTTGTTTCTACAGTGGCTATTGATCATTATGCATATTTCGGTTGGAATCCAATGTGCTAGCTTATTTCTAATATATGAAAACTTGGAATGGATATCTGAATTCCTGCTAATGTGGTGTGATGTATTTTTCATATTTTGCAGTGCCAAAATAACCTGTAACGAAAAGTACCATCTTCTAGAATTTTTTTTGAAATTGCAGGTTGTGCATAAGTAGATAGTCAAATTCTCTATAATTGTCTGACCACTACTCTTTTGGTTGATTGATTGTTTGAATGATCAGTAATGGGATACTGCCAACATTATAATTGCATGAGCATAATATTTTAGAATTTTTACTTTGCAAGCATGCCTTACAGTTCCTCCACATGCTTCAAGATAAGTATGGGTATGGTGTAATGATTATAACCTTACACAATGGTCCTGTACTCACAATTCTTGATGGGTTGTGGGGGCCTTGATGTTAATTAGGAGTTATCTATTTTTTTCTGGGTGTGTTACTTTTTAGATTTTATCCACTCCCCCTTCAATATATATTGTAGAACTACCTTTTTCATATATAGTGACAACTTGACATATGCACGGTATGCAAGTTTTGTAATGTTTTGACTACAGTCCTCAGTCATGAGGAAATGTCCAGCCCAACAATTATTAACAATCACGTTGATCCCAGGAGAACTAGTACAGTCCACTTTAGTGGCTTTATGTTTTGAGCTAAAGAACTCTCGTTACAGGCTAAAGTCCCCCAATGGGTACATTAATCATTGTATGATATTGAAGGAATCTAATGGCATTTTTGATCAAAACTATTGTTTGATTGACAACAGCATGAACCTTGTGTTGTACAACATTTGTATTGGCTGTGAAGGATTTAAGGAGCAGTAATGTTGTTTTTGCTGAGCCTAGCAAGGATTATCAAATAGACTGTTTATTGGTCCTTGTGGTATACATTCTTTGGATCTTGTTTTCTCCCTTAATTGTAAGTGCATAAAAATATTAGATTCATAGGACAGGGTACCATTAATCATGTGAGCCAATGATCTTGGACATTTTCTGATTGAATTCTTCAAAACTTATTTCCATTTGATCTTCCAAAATGTGCAGATAGTTTTGTTGGTTGGAACAATGCTACAAGTTATAATAACAAAGATTCTATTCTGCAAAATGCTTTCCACCTTGCATTCTTTTTGTGGATATGGGTAAGCAATATGCTCTTCCAGTAAAGAATAAATTCTTGTGTGTAGAGTCATTGGGTTTACTATGGTAATGATCGTAACATTTTGCAGTCTTTTGTTTGTTGGCTTATGGTTTAGTGGTTGAGACAAGGCATCACCATGTTAATGACCCAAAGTCAAACTTAGAGATCAGAGCCCTGAATTATAAGTTGGTTGAATTTTATGAGATTTATATGCAATATTAATTCAATAATTAATAAAAAAATATAGTCTCAGGCACCCTAAATCAACTTCATTTTATACAACTTTAGAATTTCCTTTCTTCTACATCTCTACATCTTAATTAGATTTGACTTTATTCTTGCAGTATGAATTTGGCCTGAAATTTATATGCAATATTAATTCAATAATTAATAAAAAATATGGTCTTAGACACCCTGAACAAACTTCAGTTTATACAACTTTAGAATTTCATTTCTCCTACATCTCTGCAATTTATTTAGATTCGCCCATTTGCATGTCATGAGTGTTCCTCAATTTATGCTTTAAGGCGTTTCCTTTGCAACATCTGGTGCTAGTTATTTAACTTCCAAACAAACAGAATTCTTTTTTTAATCCATGTTATTTCTTGCAATTAGACATTTAAAGAAGCTACTTCAAATTTCCTAGTTACAATTCAAATATTAGAGTAATTAACGCTAGGGTTTGAAAACATATTAACAATGAGAAAGATGAAAGCCATGCTTACTGAAAGGCAGCATTTTATTTGGACGACAAGGTAATATGATGAAATATGACAATACCAACCATGATTGAATCATGGTTCGTCATAATGATGAGTGACTACATACATGCGCTGCTAAAAAAAACTATAATTAATTAAAATAACAAAATAAATATAATTAAAATTCATATAAAGTTTTATTTGTTTCTTATCTGAGTAGCGAGAAGGGTTGGAATTTCAAAAGAGACTTACCCATCAAATTTGACGTTTTTCATAGTTCCTGACCTGTTTTCATAGTTTCAAGCTAGGATCTTGACGGTTTTGTAATTTTTGAAACTGTATTTGATGGGAAAATCACCCCATGATAGGCAATATTTCCATCAAATTCCACCCCTCGTAGCGAGTAGTATTTTCTGTTTACTCATCTTATTGGATAGAAAAATATATCAATATAGTTGTTTTTTTTAATTACTGTTGTAACTATTTTTATTAATATTGTTTCATTTTGCACATGGTTGCCAAAAAAAATATAATTAATTAAAATAAGATAATAAATATAATTAGAATATATATAAAATTTTATTGGTTTATGATTTTAGTATTATTAGTATTTGCTATTTATTCATTTTATTGGATATAAAAATCTAATAATATGGTCTTATTGTTTTTAACTGTTGTAAATGTTTCCTTATATTTGTCTATATTGTAATTATTTTATAGTCAAAATGTTTTTACTTTCAATTAGTTCTGACAATTTTAAAAAGATTTTATAAAGTTTATTAAAGTTTTGAAAAAAATAACTGTTAATTTAAATATTTTGAGAAAAGATGAATTTTTTTTTAAAATTGAATTTTCATATTGATTCATATAGATAAATTTACCAATTTCATGTAGTTATAAACAGAATTTGTTAGAACTAAAAAATATTTTAAAAATAAAAATAAAAATAAAATCTATATGCTACCATATATATATATATATATATGCTACTAATTTCATGTAGTTATAAACATAATTTGTTAGAACTAAAAAATATTTTAAAAATAAAAATAAAAATAAAATCTATATGCTACCATATATATATATATATATATATATATATATATATATATATATATATATATATATATATATATATATATATATATATATATATATATATATATATGCGCGCGGCACCAAGTCTCATAATAGTACACACATCAAATCATAACATTTATGAAAAGATCATTATTTATGAAAAAATTATTTCTCAGTTAGTGTGTCAAACTCATGTTTGAATTTTAAATAATGTGTAACTTTCGAAAATAATTTACAATGTTTACTCAAAAATTTTAAATTTTAACAATATATATATCTAATTTTAAATGTGAAATTACTTTATATTTAGATTCATTTTTATATATAATCTACTTAATATAAGAAAAACATCTAAAATTATTATGTCACTATTTAAATAAAATATTCCTAAGTTATAATGGGAAATATTTAACAAAATATCTTTTAATCCTTACTACTATGACTCTAATACTATTGCAACAACTATAAAAAAATCTATTATACACATTTGTGATTTTCTATCACTTCCTATATCAATATAAATATATTTTTGAAAATACAATCTAAGTTCTTCCTCTAAACTCTTGTTGTATTTGAGTCTCTTCCTACATTAATACAACTTCTTTAGATAAATTATCAACATTTGAGATGAATTAGATATATATATAATATTTCCAGAATTTTTAAATAAATTCACATGCAATTAAAACCTCTGTTGACCACACCGATACAAAAATTCATAATTTATTTAATTAAATTACGTGTTTACCAAACTATTGGACCCCAGCCTCTTTATCGTAACTTAAAACAGATTAAATCCTATATCAATCCTTATCGCATTCCGAAATTCAATTAACTCACAATCATTTTCTAGAGCGATACCCATCGGATCTCATACTTTCACAATGAACGGCTACAATCGATCCAGAATCCAACTGGATTAAACCACATTCCATAAAATAACGTGTTCGTTTTTTTAATTAAATCTCGTGCACTTTTTGATGTGATTACTGTCTGATCTAGTCCCTTCAAATGGACGGTTCAGATTAACTAAGATATTAACTCAGTTATATAAACTATCACGTCTGATTTTGGAATTAACCTCCGTGCTTGTGGGCACGTGATAAAATATCCAATGGATCTATTGATTGGACGATTCTGATCTCTTTCTAGGTTTCTCGTGAATTCATCAAGTTTCCACCAGACTTAGCACTTCCACCAAGTTATTTGGTCTTTTTGTGCTTTCAATCGGTGACCAACAACTTAATGTCTTTGTTAAGGCGACCATTAAACAACAAACTCCACACACAATTTCTTGTGTTTAACTGAAGTTCAGCCTACGATTTAAAGGATCGAAGAAAGAAAATCACATGATAAAAGATCATGCTGAAACATGTTTTGAACACAAACTTCTTTCAATCATAACAATATTTAAATACATATACAGAATACCTCATGCTCTGATTTATTCTCACTACCACTTGGCTATCTCTAACACTCTATAACATTCTCTACATTGTCTAACACTTTTTTTTTCACTCTCCTCGCAGGCTTACATTTATAGCATAATTACATAATTGTGGATTATCCTAAATGCATGATTTTCTCCATAATTCACTCAACTATTTCCTATTCCAGGATCTCGTATCCCTAAGATCTCTACGAGATCTACACATATTAATTATCCATTATATTTTCACATAGTTGAGAATATTTCACAACTGAAAACCTCACACGTAGATTTCTCACTCAATCTATACAATATTCCTAAAAATAATTAAAAACATCACCCCCTAAATCAATGAAATGTACAATAATATTCTAAGCAGGATGCTCCTGCATCAGAATCCCGATGTAGAAAAAATCCATAAATTCCTATCTATGAGGTCTATCACTTTTCTGTAGTAATGTGACAGCTACAAATCTGAATGAATTGCTACCTCCAGGATTCCAAACTCTGTTTTGTTGATGGTCCTTCAAAGTATCAACTCCATTCTGTAATTTTGCATAGAATTCTGGGAATAGTATTTTCAAAACACTATTGGATGTAACTCTCGATTTTCCATACCACACCATCTTTATTTCTGGAAATACATACTTGTGAACTGAATGTGGAAACTTGAATATCCATTTGCCTGGTTTCCAAATGTTGAATGAGTCTTGAACTATTTTACCATCTCCACCTATAGCTTTGCTAGGTAACTTTGTCATGCTTAAATTAGTAAGGACAAAATCTGAAAGTTCTCCATCATCATCACTCGAACTATCAACCAAATTATGTATATCTGTAAAGCGATTTTCTCCATCATGCTCTAGGAGCAATTCCTCTTTGTTAATCACATTAGCACAGTTGATGTTCTCTATGGTGTCCTTTCCTTATTTTGTTACAGTTTCTCTTGTTTCAACTTCTTTGGCATTTGTCTCTTTAGCTATTGTTTCTTTCTCCAATTGAGCTACAAACTCAACTTCATGGAATGAAAAACAATCATCCCAATTTCCTTCACGTTCACAAAAGACTTCTTGATCATAATAATGGTCATTATCTATCTCTATAGCAACAAATTCCTTATTTAGTACCGTACCTACATTCACAAACAACCTATCAGTTTTTAAAATATCAGACCTTTCAGTCTCTTTTGATGCTTCAAGCACCAAATTCCCACCATGGAATTTCTGGGTTTCAGCAAATCCTCTTTGTTGTGACTCAATTCCTATGAGTCTCTCCTTCTCCGACAAAGAAATATGTATTTGTTCAAGTTTGTTTTTCATCATAGCGTTCCATTTATGTTGCAATAGATTCCACTTAACCCGTTTCCTTATTTTCCAACCATGTCTTCGGTCTTCATTCACTTTCTCTTGAAATCATTCTTGTAGTATATCCAACTCTAGTCTCATCTCTACAATACTTATCCTATGCTCTTCATGACTCATCTGACCTTTATTTGAACCTTTACTAAGTTTCTCTTTGTTCATTTTCATTATTCTTCAAACTCAAATAAAAAATATTTACCTCAATGAAATTCTAAAACTGACTCCTCCGTTTTTCCCTTTGCTTTCACTGCACCTCTGAATTTCATTGTCATATGCTTTCTTATCTTTCTAACAGCTTTAACTTGTGAGCTGCAATCTGCCTCTGCAGTAACAAGTATCCTTCTTGCTAGACATGCGTCACTAAGCTTTCCTCATCTCAACTTAGTATTTCAGCATCTCTCTGGTTCTCTCCTTTGGAACCAATTGAGCACTCCTTGCTCTAGGCCATTGAAAATCTTCTCATCTTTCTCTGTTGTTACTTTGCACAAAAATTATAAACACTAACAACGACAAATAATCATACTTCATGAAGAATCTTCTTCTACTCTGATACCAAAATGATGAAGTGAAGCTGCACAATTCTAATATTTATGGAATTTTTAAATAAATTCATGTTCAATTAAAACCTTTGTTGACCACACCGATACACAAATTCGTAATTTAATTAATTAAATTACATGTTTACCAAACTATTGGACCTCGACCTCTTTATCGGAACTCAAAACAAATTAAATCCCAGTTCAATCCTTGTCCTGTCCAAAAATTAAATTAAATCGTGGTCATTTTCCGGAGCGATATCCGTTAGATCTCATACGTTCACAATGAATGGCTACGATCAATCCGGAATCCAACCAGATTAAACCACATTCCATAAAATATCATGTCCCTTTTTAAAATTAAATCCTGTGCACTTTTCGACACGATTACTGTCTGATCTGGTCTCTTCAAATAGATGGTTCGGATTAACTAAGCTATTAACTCAATTATATAAACTATTGCATCCGATTTTGGAATTAACCTCCACACTTGTGGGCACGTGATATCCATTAGATCTAACGGATCTGTTGATCGAACGATTCTGATCTCTTTCTAGGTTTCTCGTGAATTCATCAGGTTTCCGCCAGAGTTATCACTTCCGCCAAGTTATTTAGTCTTTCTCACTTTCAATCGGCGATCAACAACTTAACACCTTTGTTCAGGCAATCATTAAACAACAAACTCCACACACAATTTCCTGTATTTAACCAAAGTTCAGCCTACAATTTAAAGGATCAACGAAAACAAATCACATGATAAAAGATCACACAGAAACACGTTTTGAACACAAACTTCTTTCAATCATAACAGTATTTACATAAATATACAGAACACCTCGTGCTCGGATTTATTCTCACTACCACTTAGCTATCTCTAACACTCTGTAACACTCTCTACATTTTCTTACATTCTGTGTTTCACTCTCCCCGCAGGCTTACATTTATAGCATAATTACATAATTGTGGATTATCCTAAATCCATGATTTTCTCCATAATTCACTCAACTAATTCCTATTCGAGGATCTCGTATCCCTAATTTCTCTACGAGATCTACACATATTAATTATCCATGATATTCTCACATAGTTGAGAATATTTCACAACTGATAACCTCACACATTGATTTCTCACTCAATCTATACAATATTCCTAAAAATAATTAAAAACATCACCCCCCAAATCAACCAAATGTACAATAATATTCTGAGTAGGATGCTCCTGCATCAATTGTCCATCTAATATATTAATAACTTAAAGTCTCGCAATACTTGTAAATATTTTTCTCCTGTTTTTTTCGTAAAAATATAAAATTCCTAGAACATAATTATTCCTTTACTAACAACATATTTCAAAATAATATAATGTATTGATAAGAAAAAACAATGTCCCCTCCATTATAAATTTTTAAAGCTCTTTGGTATGTCACTAAGTCAACATATCTTTTCATAATTAATTATGTGTTACTTTAATATTACATAATATTTTTCTTCCAGACATTTTTACCTACCTTTAATAGCTAGCTTGATTCTACGATGTTAAATAATTTTCTTTCAAACATTTTTACCTACCTTTAATAGCTAGTTTGATTCTATGGGCAACTTGTGTAGGAGTCATATAAGACATTGAAATATCAAGTTGTCAAATAATGCAAGGTAAAGACTTATAATAATTTGCAAATGTATTATTTATTTAAGAATATATACAACAAACAAAAGCCAATTGATGCCATTTGTTATGTAAATTTTTGTTATAAATGATTTTAATGCAAAATATAAATTTCTTTGTTTTAACTAAACACTTACTAAATCTTATCTTTGTGCATTCAACTATAAAAATCTTTCCACTTAAAAAATTTAACAAATTTATTTATTTTAATATTTTGCAAAAGTTGTTTTAATATTTTAAAATAAAAACCTAAATTCAAAAGTTGAAGAAAATCTAAACTATTATAATGTGAGTTACAAAATGGAACTTTACAAATCATAAGTTTTAATAATTAAAAAAATTTAAGATCTTTATGCATAGGCATGAGGGCACTTTTTGCTTTTTGAATAAAAGACAAATACAACAATATTACATATTAAACTTGTTAATATTGTTTCATATATAAATTTGACCAATATGCATAAATAAAATCATGTTCATACACAAATATACGATGCCTTAAGCCATACAACTCTTTATACTCATACTCATTTATCCGACCCTAATACTCTTAATATTCTAATATTCCCTATTTCTTTTTCATACTATGTCATTTTAGTGTGGAGTTTTATCTTGCATAAGGAGGCAACCTTGCTAAATAAACTATAGTTTTATGTCCATGGAGAAGTTGCATGATACTTTAAAATCTCATTAACCAAATCATGGCATTGATTCTTGGAATCCTTAGATATACCATGTGGAGGATATATGGTTGCCCTTCACATGTTCGTATAAACGCTAAAAGGTTGTAGAGTAATAATTCCCTTAAAAATGCCATTATTATTGTTTTGTTCTCATGTTTCTTTAGTAATCGAGTCATTGGGCTCACGACCAAAATGGACTACAGATAAAATTGAAGTTATCTTCACCATTATAAAGACGACTGCTTGCAAGTACCATGAATTGCATTAGTTCATGTAGTGAGTGAACTTTTGGTCCATGGTTGTGGCCGAACAATATTAATCAATACAATATCTTGTTTTCTATTTTTATGAGAGTGAGAAAATGGAGTATTACTTCCATGATAGTAGCATGGGAAAAAACAATTCATTACTTCATCATCTTAAAATGAGTTAGGTTGGTCTTGATGCTTGCTGAGCCAATTGTTTGCGTGGTTGAAAGTTGTTTGCAAGGTAGATATTGTTTAACTATTATTCATGTAAAAGGAACCTACAAAACAAGTCAAAGTAAAAACTAATGGATGCGTACTGGTTTATCATTAGAAAATTTAGGTGGCTTAAAATTGAAATATTTAAATAGGAAGGAGATTTAATATTGCGGTAGCATAAAAATTTTTTAGGGATCTATGAGAATTGGCTTCTCAATAGCTAAAGGTTGTGGTGACGATGCCCCACATGGGAATGCTAGAGCCCTTGTGTCAATAAAATGGGAGAGATTTCTGCATGACCCTAATTATGCTTCTATTTAACTTGGACCTAGAGGATACAAGAGAAAGAACCTTTTGTGTGATTTAATTTTTGGAGGTGAAATTCAAACCCATATTTTTAGTGGATGGATTTGCTTTCCTTTATATATAGTTATGGTGTTTGTAATTGTGAAATTTTTTTGAATTATCTTTGTTTTTCTTTCATTTTTTGAAAGATAATAAAATATCAACAAAATAAAAAATATTTATAATAAAATACTAAAAAATGAAAAACCTTATCTTTTATCTTTTATTATGATTACGAAGATAGAAATTTAAATTTCAAAATGGAAATATACTATTAATGTATTTTGGATTCTCTTTGATTTATAGACTATTGAGTTTGGGTAGTCATTGAATCACATCCACTTGAAAGTAAGTTTCCAATTTTCCATAGATAAAGAAATAAAAAAAAAATAAGATAATTGTCACTAGTAAATAATATATTTTTGTGAAGAAATGGTTTCCCTTTTTTTTATGAGATTCAATATAGAAAGTTTGCAATGTTGTATAGTTAACTTAATTTGGTAACATAAATGAGATGGGAAATGGTGTAAAATAATTTGGTTTGATCATTTGAAAACTTCTAATCAATCATATGTAACAATATCACATGGATATTATATTTTTTTAATTTTGTTGACTCTTTGCATTTGCTTAACAACCACTTGGCAATTTCATCAATTGATACTATTTGACCCTACATAAATGGACTAGTAGTAGAAGATATAAAAATATGCAAAGTTGGTTTCATAATCAGATAAAATGCAAATTAAGAATTTTAAACCTTAACACTTTCTTTACAAGAAACAGTCGCACAAAATTTTGCATGGGAGGGCCTATAAAACTCCCACACCCAAGATATGTATATTGGTGCAATAATCCAAAACATTACACGAAAAATAAATTTTCAAATTTAAAGAAAGCAAGATAGAATGGAATGTTATACAAAATGGTATTAAATCTTAAATCGAACAGAAGAAGTTTAAGTAATGTGCTAAAGTTTTATGCCATAAAAATCAAGTGTTACAACCAAAAAGAGGAGAGAGTCTTGTTCAGAGGCTAGAGATATTTAGTAGCACTCCAAAGGCCAAGGTCCATAATCATTTGGTACCATCGCTTCATAGGTTATTCATTAATGCTAATAATGGGTTATTTAGTGTTCCATCAAGTTTTTATTACTTTTAGGATGAGATTGTAGAGTAGGGTTACATGAAGCCTAAATATGTGACATTTTCACTAGGACAACAATAAAAATTATGGCATGATTTTGAGAAACTTTGGTTGAAAGTTCTGAAAATCGAGATTACAACTATTAAGCTTCAGGGCTTTCAGTTCCCTATGGATTCTTGATGGTCTTGAATCCACTTCCGCGATCAAAAAAATGATTAAAACACTCCCAAAGATGAATTTCTTGAAGATTTTATCTCCATATTCTGGTGAGAAATTCGTCGTTCGGGAGAATTTACGACCTCATTAGATAATAATGTAGAGATATATGAGGAATATGTGTCACATTAATCTCAAATTTGGGAGAAATTTAGGAAAGTATTTGGGGTATCTATATTTCTAGCTTACTAATCTATATTTTTAAAATTTTAGTAATAAGAATGATAATAATAAAATTCCAACAATAACAATTCATTCCATGCAACTTCATCATTATGAAATCACATGGAAACATTATAACTAAATTCTAAATGGGATATGGAACTCTACTTACCAATATGAAGTTAGCCAAAGTTGAAACCACTCTCAAGAATAATGAAAGAATTAATATTTTAATGTTAAAATATTAAGTAAAAGAAATATAAAAAAAAATAAAAATGAAATGTCGGTTTTACAATAAGAATTTAATGTTACCATTCATTACCAAAATCATCAGGTCATCAAAGTTCTATCCCTATTATTTAATATCTCCATAAGTTGTTTGCAAAAAAAATGTGGGGTTGGAGGGTTACTAGGAATTCCTTTTCTTCATATTATTTTTGTATTTTTGTAGGTTGTTGGAAAAAAGAATATGGGTATTGGGGGTGCCTAGCCATTCCATTTCTGAGGGATGGGAAGCATCCATACGTACCACTTTTTGGTAAACTTATCTCCCACACTTGGAAACATTTCGCATGCATTTCTTGATGTTTCCCAAAAGAAGACCTGGAAAAACATTTCCCCAAACATCCATAAGCCTAGGAAATCATCTTTAGGAATGTATAGAACATTATAGTATTTATATTCAATGGAACAATGTTTGTTCACATTTTTGTTTATATTTTAATATTAAACAAAGTCCAATACATTTACATCACTTACAATGTTTATTGTAAATTGAACATAGATATATTATAGGAATGATGTCAAAGAAGTGATTTCATGTTCCTCATTTATAATGTTACTTTATTTGAAATAAAAAGTGTTGCAAGTAGCATAGTCCTTGACAAACAATCTTGAATATACAAAATATTTAAATGTACATTAATGATTTGAGGAATTTATTTTTTTTTATTCATAAAATTATTAAAAAATGTTTTTTTTTAATTATATTAAAAATATGACTCAAGGGGGGAGCTCAATTGGTGATCAAAATAATGTGAAAATTGTGAAAACTTAGAGATCTAAGGTTCAAATCCCCCAAGTTGTGACCCAATTTACAGAGATGAGGACAGGACGTAGACCCCCATAAGTTTACTAGTAGTTATGTATCATGTAGGTCGTTGGGTTGCTCTCGAATACAAAAGAAGATATATTAAAAAATATATATTCTATTATTTAAGTTAAGATACTAGGTTGTGTAAATATTTTTCAAAAAATCGTTATGAATGTGTAATGTCCCCTTCCTAACTAATGGAGTCAAAGGACCTCTAGCCTATCATTTGGTTCCTATGGGCTATTGTGTTAGGGTTAGGGAATGTTGGAGGCCATTAATCTCGTAGTTTTTTAATGTTTGATTATCAGTTGAGATATCATCAGGATTATGAGAATTATTTCTTATTCTATAATGATTTTGGGATAGTTTTCTAACACTTACTAATTTTTGTAAGTTAGTTTCAAGAACCAATTAGATTAGCTAGCAGAGTTGTTGTTTTTAGTATTGTTGGTGGGTTAAGTTTTGAAGGCTATCTCAACATTTTGTATGGTCCAGTGATTTTAAATGAAATAACGAAATTTATTAATGAATAAAGTTGAATCAAATATTTTACTTTATTGTTATTTTAACATTTTTAATGAAGAGACTATAGGGGCTACTTATAAAATGAAAGATGTTTTATTTAAAAATAGAGAAAAAGAATAAATCCTTTAATTGGGAGACAAAATGATTTTATTTAGTCCCATATGGCTTGGGAGATTTATAAAAGCAAATTTTTGGACTTCATTTCATGTGTTGTCTTTAGTTTTGATATTTCCATTTTATGGATGAGTTGATTACTTCTTCTTGGCCTATGAGGATGAAACCCCTTGTAGGATACATTTTCCATGTTACTAAGAGATATAATCTGGAGAATATATTGGTGATTTCACACAAATATCACAAATGGGCTTCATTGTTTGTTTTATATCTATATCTTATAGTGAATTTGAGGGTATTTGTGGCAGCAAGAAGGATTTCATAGCTTGCTACAGTGATTTTGTAGATTTCAATTCGAAATTAGGCACGTGTTTCTAGATTTATTGTGTATGCTTGAGTTGTGTTTTTAAAGAATTTTGATTATCTTAGTATTGATAATTTTGATTATACATTATAATTCCAACTGTAAAAATAAATATGAGCTATATTATTTTGTGTGTTTTCGTATCTATTGTTATATTCTGATTTTTTATTATTATTGTGAGCACTATCATTGTCAAACAAATATTTTTCATATATCTCTCTTCTATAAACACATTCAAATAGAAAACAACGATGTATTCTATAGTGGTATCAAAGTAGTGCATCTTATCATCTTGAAGCATTCAATATGATACTACAGTGATATTTCAAGATTTGATGAGCAAACTCATACACATTAGTGCAATACTTGTAGAAATATGTCTACTACAAATTTGGCTATTAAAAAATAGACTGAAAAAAAAAAAAAAAAGTAATGGGGTGATAGAAACCCTAGAAATTAGAACCTAGAAGAACATTCTAATTGGATGCCTTATTTAGAGGGAAACAAGCTACATAGTAGAGAGCTCAAAAATATAATCAAAGATTGGACCTTTTGACACAGTAGATGGCTAGATAATTGGAAGTTAATATTGGTGGTCATGATGTTGATAATGGAGAGAACAATGGAGGAAAGGATTTTTTCCATGGTGACAGTTAAAATCAACCAAGGAGAACCATTATTTTGAGGCCTCTTAAGCATGCCTTCCCACCTATATCACCAACACTATTTGAGGAAGAGCCATAAGTCACTAATTTATGGAGTCAATTCTTACAGGATTGGACAAATAGTGGCCGCATTTTGTAGGTTCTTATAGGACTTAGAGATTAGAATGTTGTTAGGATGAAACATAGAACCTACATGGTGAATAAAACATAAAACTACTATTTTATGAAAGTGGGAAAATTGACTCTCCCATATTATGATAGTTAAAGGAAGAATTCAACATGGCCTTGGATTTAGAAGGTTGATATCTATTCCCAAATTAACCAAAATATAAAATAAGAGGCCATCAAATATGCATCTATACACCTTTATGGCATAGAACCCAAGCTGTGGCATCATGGGCTGATCACCATGGGACATGACAAGATCACTTCATATATAGATTTTACAAAGAGGTTGATCAAGTGATTTGATAATAAGGATCTAGAGATGCATTCCAATAAGTTGGCACAAATTAAGAAGTGGGATTCAATTGTCACTTATATATATTGTAGATTTTCATAGGCCTATAATGCTAGTCGCTAATATTTTAGAAAGAAGACTCATGGTGTTGTTCATGGATGACTTAATAGGTTGGATTAAGGCCCTCAATCCACCTACCTTGTAGAAATCCATCGAAAAAGAAAGGGACATGGAGGATTTTACTTCTACAAGAAATTTTTAATCGAAATGGATTCCATCGATGAGCGATAAAGAAATAAAAAAATTTCAAAGAGAATCACAATAACTAAAAAATTATTCTTATAGGTTAGATAATGAGCAACTAAATTACCTTCTGTTGATAGGAGGAACAATTCCTCCTGCAATGAGTGAATATTGGCCTGATCAGGGTCCCACTTAGACCCTTATTCATTCACTGTAGCTATATACTCTTTGGAACGAAGGCCCAATTCCTTGTACTAATCTAACTAAAAAACATATACATAAAAACTAATCTAAAAAAAGGAAAAGGTATTACCTAATACTAATCTAATCTAATCATCCTAAATATTTATGAGTAATTATATACAAATTTATGTGTATAAGTGTATCACGCTTGAGCAATCTAAACAATAGGGGATGGGAAAATCAGCCAAACATGGTACTTTGAGAAAACACTATGGATGTTTAAATTGGTGATAACCCTGACTAGAATGTGGGTCAAGTATACCACTTAAATCGATTCATGGGCTCTATTTTAAAGAGCTTATGAAAAATTGATTATATTTTTTATGCATTTTGATGTTTATTTGCATGTAATGAAACTAATCTAAATGATAGAAAATAAATTTATCTCGATAATGAAAGAAATATTGGTAAACTATATTTTCAAATACTAGGAATGAATGTTGATTTACTCATCTTAAACAAATAATAAATTTGTGTTAATAAAATAACTCAACATTGCATATACTTTATCATTTTAAAAGAAAGGATAGAATTACATTCCATCATTAACAGGTATCAATATAAAGGAAAAACGATAGAGGAAAATGCCATGAATGAATTTCAAAAAATTAAAAGATGATATAGTATTCCAATCACAAGATTCAATAAATCTCGAAGCCTGATTAGTCTTCAAAAATTGATTGTAAAATGGGTTTATTACAAAACCAAAGTCTTAAATGGCATCTATTTCCAACCCTTTTGGGACTGTGATTTGAGAAGAAAGATCCCACAATAATATAAGCTCCTTCTTGCTTGGGTTCAACCTCTTCTAAAGTATTCTATAGACACTCTATTTAAAATTACAGAGTTCAATTTAAAAATAGAAATTTTGTTTTGTGGTAGCTACAGGGAAAAAAAGTTTTATGATTTATTGGGATCTTAATAATATTTTTTTCCCATCCATAAATCCTAAAGCTCTAAGTGATAACAACTTTGTACAAATTCTGCAAAAAATGTTCACAAAATTATCATTTAAAAATCCATTTAAAACTTTAAAGAAAAACTCCAATCTAAAATGATTGAAACTAATCACTAAAAGAAAACTTGACCCGTGAAAATTAGCAACAAATTTCAAAATATCAGCTAAATCATTTTCTCTTGCTACAATTGTGATTGATAGATAGCATACTTATGAGATCAAATCAAAAAAATGCTTTATCATCAAGTTTTATTTCAAAAAAAGACCCATAAATGTAGATTTAATTAAAAAATGTAGCCATTTTTCTATTGAATTTCTAGGAGGTTGAGATTACAAATTTGTTGAAATAAATGTTTCCAATTTTTTTTCCTTGATTTCCTTTTCCGAACAAGCTACTTTAGGCCTGATTGTGTTCCATGTAGCTCGAGATATTTATTCTAGAAGTTGAAGTCTTGTAATAGCTTATGCATAATTTGTTGAATAGTTTGAATGTTTTTTCAAACAAGTAAAGTTAAAAATAAAGATCCCACATGCATATGTGAGAAGAAGGCATCTGTGTTTATGTAATTTTATAGGTCCAACATTGTTTGTATTAATGTAAAAGCTAAGGTATAGTTGGGGGTATATGTGTAGGCATATAATATATAATGTATACACTTCAAATTTGAAATTTTTAAAAATTAAAATCAAATAAAAGTAAAAATAAAAATCAAATAAAAGAGTAAGCCTACATAGATTTTAATATTATGAGTTGAATGGGAAGACCCAGAATGAGCTCTATTAGGGTTTCATCTTGCAAACCCTGAAAATCACTACAGCGTGTCAGGTCAATGTTTAGCAAAGAATATTCATCATCCTCAGTGTTTGGGAGAACATATCAGTGCACCAGCTAGAGGCAGGGGGTGAAAATCACCTCCTACCAGAATATTTTAGCAACGTGTCAGGTCAATGATTAGCAAAGAATATTCATCATCCTCAGTGCTTGGGAGAAGATATCAATGCACCAGCTAGAGGCAGGGGGTGAAAATCACCTCCTATTGTAATATTGTAACCGGTGATTCAAGCGACAAAGGGAAATCACCAGGGGAAGGGGAAAATGATGGAGGAGCTAATGCAAATCTAGAATTGGGGGTGCAGTGACATGCTCAAATTAGAGTCCAATGGCTACAAGGGAAACCAAAAAATGCAAGTTTTTTATCCCAAATAATAAACTGGAAACTTACCACAAGTATATAAAGGATCATGCATTGATCTGTAAATTTATAAGGATCTGGCCATTTGAGTGAGATCTCATAAAATGGATCCATTTGAAATGGAAACCCAAAGTCCATATAAATTTAAAGGTTTGAGAGAGGGGATTTTTTACTTGTCTTCACTAATCTAGAGGATAAGGCGAGGGTGTTTGAAAATGGATTGTACTTCCTCTACAATGTGGGCTTATTCATGTGATACCAGGAGGAATGCTACAACCCAAATCAAGAAAAAATTATGGCTTCTCCTATCTGGGTTTGTTTCTTCTTTCTTCCTGGTAGATTTATGGGATCTTGAAATCCCATAGGGGATTAGAAATAATATCAAGAGCTTTGTAAAAGTGGTTGACTCCATGTGAAGAGGTTGATATACATCGTATGTTAGGATATGTGTTTACATGAACATCACTTAAACCCTCCCGGAATTCATCGAATTGGAAATTATATCAAGATGAATTCTGGAAGCAACCTCTAGATTACAAGAATGTACCCTTATGCTACCGAAAAAGCCGCAAATATGGCCATTTATTCAAGGATTTCCCACTAAATCAGTAAGACAATGTGGAGCAAGAAACTGAAAAGGAAGTTTCTAGGTCAGAAGAGGAAAAAGACGGTTTTCAACCAGTGAAAAACAAAAGGAAAGCTAACAAATCCACACTAGAAAACTCCTAAAAATCGCAAGCCAAGTCGCGAGCCAATGGGAATAGGTATGGGACACTTGCAATGGTTGGTGAAACCCAAAGATAGCTAGAGAAATTGGGAACAACAAAGGTTGATAATGTTTCCTCACAAATAGAACAATAAACCAAAGTGGAAAGTACAGGAAGACCTGAAAGATAAAGAAGAGGAGGAGAAAAAATAGGATCAATATATTATGGAAATTGATGGGGAGGGGATGAGCTAAGTGCTAAGGAAGTAGTGTTAAAAACACTATTGAATGAAGAGAGGAACCTAGATGAAAGATTCCTACCATAATAATAATAAAAATGGCTATAGTGGGACACATTTCAGAAGTTCCAAACCAACAAAGTATAGGACCTTTCGAATCCTTCAGGAGAGGATGGACCCCAATCAAGCAATGGTCCAGATATGAGTTTACAAGGTAAATTTGGAAAGAAAAGGGAATTAAAGAAGTTGCATGAATAAATTAAGATGGTAGGAGATCTGTTATTGAACTCAGGGAGAGTGATACCATTTTCACTAGTATTCCACTAAATTAATAAATCTTCCGAATGAAAATAGTATACTAGAATGTGAGGGGCTTCAAAAACCGAGGTAAACAATGATATCTCAAGGAAAGAATCAAGCAAGAGGAAATGGGTATCACAATGATCCTAGAAACCAAGGTATCAGAAACATGCTTGAAAGAAATCATAAGAAGACCCAAAATTCAGTATGAAGTTATGGAACTAGATGCAAGAGGAAGTTTTGACAGCTTAGAAATCCTCCGGAACCAAATGGAAATATTTTTTACAAATGGGTTATCATAGCAAGAATTCTTAAAAGGAGATTCAAACACCTCAGAACCCATGATTGGGCCATCCTGTTAGCTTTTTATGACCCCCATATTCGAGGAGAAAAAGCATCTTTCCTACAAAATATAGGAAAGGTTAGAAGATATCAAGCAAAAGATTTATGGATTATAGGAGGTGATTTTAACCTCATTACTTCCATGGAGGAGAATAAGGGAGGCATCATTCACCCAGATCCAGAGATGGAAACATTCATGGACCCAATTTTAAATTCGAAATTGGTGGACATACCAAAAACAATGGGACATTCACAAGGAACAAACACTGTGGAGGTAAGCATCAAGTGGTGTCAAGACTAGACAAATTCCTTGTGTCAGAGCAATTGGTAAGTAGAGACATGTTTTTAAGCCTCTATCCTCCCTTGTTCTGGATCATACCATTGGTCAATCAGACTGGAAATAGACCTCAAATTAGCCCCTAGTAATAGACCATTTTGATTTGAATAATTTTGGCTTCGAGATCCTAGCTTTGTTGTGAAAATAAAAACTTGGTGGAAAGCATGCATAATACAGGGAAGAAATTATATGCTTAATTTTCAAAAAATTGAAAAACCTCAAACAAAAAATAAAATGATGGAACAAATATAAATTTGGGCATATCATGGCTACAAAATGGTAGTTGCAAGGTTGAATGCAGGAAATCCAACAACATATGATAATGTTGGGCATGTCAGAGGAGCTAACAATTGAAGAGGGATAGGTTTTGAACCAATCAAAGGAAAGAAGGAAACAAGAGGAAATATTATGGAAGAAGAAGGTAAGGGTCCAGTGGTTATGGGAAGGTTAAAAGAACACTAGTTCCACAAATAAATGATTAAGCACAAAAAATAAAAACAAAAATTGAATTTTCTACCTAAAGGATGGAGTAAGGAATTGTATTACTCAGCATGAGAAGATAGAGGACCTTCTAGTATACCATTTTCAATCCCTTCTCTCAAAACTTGTCCCCATTAGATTAGAAGTAATACAAAGAATCACTGGACACATTCCTTAGCTAGTAAATACAGAGCATAACTTGGATTTCATGAGGGTGATTTCCTTAGAAGAGGTGGAAGAGATTATCAAGGGTATGGCTAGAAATAAGGCTCTAGGATTGGATGGATTCACTGTTGTTTTTTTCCAAGAAGCACGGAAATTCATCAGCCAATACATCCTGAACATGGTGGAGGAGTCGAGAATGATGACAAAGGTAAGCCTCATCCTCAATTTCACCTTCATTACTCTTATTCCTAAATTGAATTGTAACAACCCTGGTGAAAATTCCATGTAATAAAAGATAATAAAGGAAAAATAATAACCATTGATTATGGAACACTTATTCCAACGAGAATGTTGGGTAAAAAATCCTAGTTTTGGTGTTCATTTGGTTTATTATGGCAAAGGAAATTGGAAAAGGAAATGGAAGAGGCATTTGGAAAGGAAAAGAGGCATTAATTGGCATTTTATTTATGAAAATAATGGAAATTAGGAGAAAAGGAAGGTGAAAGGTCACAGGTTGCATGTGAGGAGGAAAATGAAGGAAAATAATCGAAAATGAAGAAAATAGAAGCCCAATTGATAAAAAGGCTTATGAGGATCAGTTGATACCTTCTTGTAAGTGTTACCTTTTTCAGCTCAGTTTTGGAGCTCTCTCTCTATTCTCTCTCTCAGACTGTTGCACACCTAGAGTTTTCTTGGAGCATTTTAGCATTGGATCAAGAAATGAAAAAGAGTCAAAGAGGAAGTAGAGATCCAACAAGGAAGAGCGAGATCAAGTAGCTACAACAAGATTCTTTCAGGTATCGGTTTGCATGTGTGGTTCCCTTGCTATATTTTTCATGCATGGTGTTGCATGTGTGTTCTTGGTTCTCTTTCCGTCATTGGCATGGGTCTTTTTAGGCGTGACAATGTTTTTTAGCCTAGACTTTCCATTTTCGGATAGCCATGGTGCGATGGAATTCTCGTTTTTTGGTTGATCTAGATTGTTGGATGAATTCGAAGTTGAGTGAGGTGGATCTCTGAATAAAATAACACATTCCCTAGAAATGCCCGAACCAAATTCTGTCTTGCAGTAAAGCCATATTTTTTTTGCCTCGATGGGCCTAGGGATCCTCAATCGGTTAATGGTGTGATATACAGTAAAGCCTAGAGGTGGGTGCTCTCCATCAAGCCTAGTAATCCTGGGATGGGATATACGGTAAAGCCTGCAGAGTGGAGTCTTGGTTAGGCCCTAGTGATTCGATATGGATTACGGTAAATCCTAGAGACTAGGAGACAGGAAAATTACTCACGGTGTAGGTGGAGAAATCCAATGGCATACATGTTTGTTTTGGCCTAGTGATCTGGTGAAGATCATGGTAAAGCATGTTATTACATTTTTATTGTTTTGGCCTAGTGATTTGGTGGAGATCATGGTAAAGCATGTTATTAGATTTTTATTGTTTTGGCCTAGTGATCCGGTGAGGATTGTGGTAAAGTGTAGTTTCTATTAATAAGGGTGAGGTGGTTTAGCCTCAAGATGCCTTGGTTGGTTCTTTTGGTTTTAGTCCCACATTCATGCTTGGTGTTATCACAAAAATAGGAGTTTACATTGTTCCTAGTCATGGTCTTAGATAAGTGTCAAGTCACCCTATGTTTTAATGGGTAGGTGATAGGTTAGGAGTCTCAAAGGTCTCATTTTTCATATCCAAATAAAGTCTAACAACCTTATTCCATGTTTCATGAGTCTTGTATTCTTTTTAGAAACTCATAGCTTAAACCATTTTGAAAATTTTTGGAATTAGCCCCAAAACCATGCTTTCGTAGTGCAGATAGTGTAAAATGCCTGTTTTGCACTATGAAAACGCTGCTCTTTTCGTAGCACTTTTCCCTGTGTGCTACGAAAGCGTAGATTTGTAGAACGGTCTTGTCAACACATCAATCTGTTAACATTCCGTTAAATTTTCATTATTAGGTGTCAGCTAGGAGCTAGTTCTTAAGCATGCCGCCATCCAAAACTCATCATTTCGAATTTAGGGCTCATCATGATAGGTAATTTCATATTCAAAAAGGGCTGGCTAGTCTCTCATTGTAGTTTGCATGCAAACCCTCAAACAGAATCGTTTTTCAAACGGTAAGCTTTTGGTAATTTCTTACCAATGTTTCTTTCATCCATAATTCAAGCAAGGCTAACCACCATAGGCAAGTGAGGCTTTTTCGTTACAGGAATTCAGAGGCAAGGATGACAGAAGAAAGGAAAAGTCACAAGTCTAGTCATTGTTTAAGAACTGAGCCTGAAAGCACCAAGGTCTTAGCCAGAGATAAATCAGTTGTGGAAGCCTTCAAGAAAGCAGGATGTTGGAAGTTTTGTAAAAAATTGCAGGGAGGACATACTCAGGTGACAAAGGAGTTTGCACTACATTTCACTAGCTCAAGCACAAAGGTTGGAATCCTAAACTTGCAAATTTCTCCAAAGATCATAGTGTTGGTGACAGAGATTCCTAGGGGATAAGATATATGGTTCAAAAACTTCAGATTCGACATGGAACCATGTAAAGTTCTTCTAAAGCCAGAGTTTGCAGAAACAGACTTAACCAAGGCAGTTCCCAGGAATTACATCAAGGACATCTATGCCAACTTGCTCTTCAACATTCAACATTATTTTACCTGTGAAGGCAGATATCAAAAGGTTTATTCATATCATTTTAAACTCCTATTTCATTTTACTGGTATGATTTCTTTAGATATGCCTTACTTCCTGTATCGAAGTGTAGCTAAGATGGAAGATAAAGTGCAGTTGAAATCTCAAGGATATGAAACATCCCTTTTTCATCATGGTCTAATTAAACTGATAGTTTTACATGAACTCAAAAGGATCAAGAAAGAATGGTCTTCATTTATGTTTTTATGTGATTTTGGAGTGGAAAATCAAGATTCAAGTACTAGCCCTAAGGTTAAAGAAACTCCATCAGCAAAACTAGCAAGTCTGTAATGTCCAGGGCAAAGAGATTTGTTAAGCTAAAACCTAGAAAGCAGGTGAAAGAGCAAGTGAGGAAAACATCAGTGGTTGTTCCTGAGACTCCTAAATCCACAAAGGAAAATATAGCTGAAGTTAAAGAAAGGACACAAGGACAGTTAGCTACCAAACCAGTTCAAAGGAGATTGACTAGAAGTCAAATTGCTAAGGAGAAGGGTAAATCAGTGATCTTGGGAGAAAGTCCAAGCTTGAAGGGTAATTTAAATGATATGTCAAAAGCCATTGATATTGCAGAATACCCTTTGGTATAGGCAGATGTCATAGAGTTTGATAAAGGAAAGTCGAAGAAGATGAAATTCTCTAAGAAACTGGAATTTGAGGATGATGTTATAGAATTTGTGTTCAAGCCTAGAAAGCCCTTAACTAGGCAATCCAAAAAGATGCAAGAATCCAATATTGAGTTAAGGAAAATAGAAGAAGCCTTTGATGTTCAGGAAGAGTTGATAGACTCTTCATCACCACGACCTGAAGGTGACAAAAACAGAGTTTTTTTCACTCAAATAGAAAAATCCAGTTACGAAGGAATGGAAGAAAGGTTAAGAGCAGCTAATAATGAAATTGCTAGACTAAGGGTGGGAGCAAGAAGGCATGCTGCTGAGAAGATAGATTTCAAAAGGATAAACGCTCTCTGGGAAGTTGAAAAAGTTTCCAAACCAGAAACAGTCAGCAGTGAAACTCAGTACTTTACCTAGACTATTCCTATAATCAAAGAAGCCAAATTTGTAAGGAGGATTAATGCTCAACTGAGAGCTACTAACAAGAGATTGAAGAGACAAATTAAAGACCTTCCTTCACATGCTTGTAAACTATGTTGATTCACTATGTTACTATTTTACTTATAAACCTAAACTCTAAGTGCCTTGACTTCCATGTTTTTCTGATCATGTTGTTTTGTTGAAGACTATCTTAACTCCATAGCCCAATAGATGTTTGCTAATCTTTGATTCAACCAGTTAATCAGTTATACATTTGTCCATGTTTGTTTCTAGAGTTAACCATCTAATCATTTATAAAAAATCTTAAACCTATTGAGAGAGCCCTCTCAGGTTGAGGAGGCTAAGCCTCAACCAAAAGATTGGTTTGAAAGAGTTACTCAGAGTCTACTTGATCAACAGCCTATCAGGGTCAGATTTTGTGATAACACTTGCAATATGGCATGGGGGTGATTGGCTGAAGAGAGATTTAGCTCAACTAGTCTATGGTAGGGCGGAATGTGGTAGTCCCATACCAGGTTGGATTTTTGCATTCATTAATAAGAGGTTCTTTCCTTGGTATCTTACGTGTAACATGTACTAGTTTATATGTGGATTCTATGGATGATGTATCCTTCATATTTTTTTGTTGTTATTATGTTGGTTATAAGCATGTATTATAACAGTGATGATGTATGACTCTCCTCATGTTTTTATTTGTAAATGAATGAACAATGTATCTATGACCTAATAGATGAAATTGTAGCTAATGTGTTGAGGCATCAATGCTTCTTAGCGATTCTTAGATAATTATGAAACCCATATGCTTAAATATGTTGTTTAAACCCATAGATTACATTTTTGTGACATGTTTGAAAAAATTCTTGTCATGGCTAGTAGGGGTTAAGTTTAGTGCTTGTTGAGGTTTTTGCAAATGTATCTTTGTTCCATTATGAAATTTCATTTCTAAACTGGTCATTGAGTTCTGAGGAGTGACTTCGTCTCTGGGCCTAAAAAAGTGGCACAAATCTTGAAGTTGCAGGCATAGGACTGAGGAGAAAAATCCCCAAATGCACCCATTCCTTGCTGTGGGAGTGCATGGAGCCTCCTAGATGCACCCTTGTCTATCTCAAGCAAGTGTCCATTGGTTTAATGGTCTAAAAACTTAGTGGGACCCAGGGACTGGTCATGGGGATGATTGGGAAGGTTTATGGGAGTCTTGTAGTAGGTATAGAAGGCTTATGTTGTGGGCTTCCATTGATTCCACTTCCTTAAGGTTACCTAGGAGGTCAAATCCCATTATAGTGGCCTCTCATCGCATATCTACCCTGGTTAGTTGGTTACTTGGGTAGATGTGGGATGAGGGTGTTATAGAGTGGTATCAGAGCTTGGTTCACCCTTAGACTAGATGGGCAGTGTGTGTTGGTCATGCATTCATATGGGTTGCACAAGTGTTACTAATCCTTATGGTCTATATGCTTTTTACATATGTATGGTGATATTCATGATTGTAGTGATGTTTCCATGTGAAAGTGAGGGTGTTGTTGTGGAATTTGTCATCATGAGTGTATGATTGGTTACATGTTGTTTATGCTTGCGTATTATCAATGTACATTGGTATAGTTGTTGTTGTCATGCATGATTTCATGGTATGAGGTTTATATAGTCATTTATTGATGACTGGACTCTTGCTATAATGATGTTTATGTGTTGATACACCTATTTGTTATATGTTTATATGTTGTTATGATTATGTTTTTACATATATTACGTTGATTTGTTTGATCTTGCAAATGAGATATCATCCCTAAAATATGCTAAGGTACATTGGTTTATTGTGATTTGGTTTAGCTGACATTGTATGCCTTGTAGGAAAGAGATCAAAATGACAATAAATATGATAAAGTACAATGATTCTTCCTGTTAATCAAATGAGAATCATGGTGTTGGGCACTCTTTTGTTTTAGCAGACACATTGAGAAGCTTGAAAGAAGGAATTTTAAGGCGGAAAAATACAAAATCATGCAGACACAAGAGAAACAATCAGAGGTTAATGCAATACTCCTTCAGAGTTTGTCATAATTGCAGCGACAAGGGCCACTTTAAATCAGCCATGGGAAGGAGGACAAAACTAATGGGGCATATGGCAGTAGGTCTCATGGTGGTCACAGATTGGATAGACATGAAAAGAATAAAGCATAAACCTATGGTCGAGTGCCCAAACCATTCCCTCCTAGAGTGCTCCATTGAGCCAAGCCAACTAAACCACTCCCAAATCATAGATATCCATGACTAGAAAAGGCCCTAGCCCATGCATATTCAACTTGCCCATGTGCTTGAGGTATATACTATTGTATATCAGTGCCAAGATGAAGAGGTCTACAAAAGAATATGTGTCACAACTATGTGAGTGATACCATCACAACCATTCGTCGACCCACCATGCACAAAATCTAGTATCTAATGGATAGATATACTAAAAATATAGTGTATCTATCCATTAGATACATTCATTAGATCAATAATTCAGTTTGGAAACAGTGAAAGATGGTAATTTGTTGGATACTCTGGATAGGAGAAGTGATGGACACAAGTACTACTCTAGTTCTGGTTCTGATAGGCATTATGATCACCATTGTTATGATCCTTACAGAAGGAGTGACAGAGGATACTTTCCAAATGAATTTAAGAAAGAAAGGCCACCTACTTTTGATGGAGATTTGAAGAAGCCGGAAGATGTAGAGGCTTGGATACTTGGGATGAAGAAGTTCTTTGAGTTGCATAATTACACTGATAATATGAAGGCCAGAGTAGCTATCTTCAGCTTGAGAGGTAAAACAAATATTTGGTGGGAAGATTTGGAGCTTGTCAGAGACATCACGACAGAGGACTTGTGATGCAGCAAAGTTGCATCCTTTCTCAAACACGTGGACCTATGGGTTATGGGCCCACAACATTTGATTAATTTATTTATTACAGCCAGAATGAACATGATTTCTTTGACATTTATGACTAGAACCCAAATAAATTTAATCTCCTTTATGTTCATTTCATATCCGCCAGAAATGTTAACATATACGCATGTTGTGATACAATTATTATTGGATCGTCACCGAATAAACGGTCTGATCATCCTGAAGTTTAAACTCTTTTAAATGATCTTATCGGGTCCGCTAGTCGAGGTAACTTTCTTGCAAGTTCCCATGCAATCACCATGGATCTTCTTCCATCGGACGTCTATGATGGTTCCTCCGGATTCCCACGATTTTTTTCATGTTTTCTGTAGCCTATTCTCGTTGGAATGCACGTTCCTGCAATGCTTCTGATCTGTAAACCTAGTTTATAGCTTCAACCTCACTCTCACATATATTCACGAATTCATGCACACATAGCAATTATAACATAAAACGACAGTCTACAAAACACACATTTTTTTCATTATATTCGAGCTCGAATTACATACAAAGGCACTCAGGCCTTGGCCATGTCCTCACTAGATTTACATTGCATTCTCCTACCCTCTTCACAAATGCACAAAGACTACATTTTATAAGGAATGCAATAGCATTGTGGATTATCTTAGATCCACAATATGCTCCTAAATCTTATCAACGACTCCTGAAGATCTCGTGAAGATCTCGATTCATGCTTATCACAATGCAATGATCACATCTTTGTATAGTTGTAGATCAGGTTTCATGTTTTTATGGCGAGTTTGTTAGAGGTCCTTGATGCTCCTACATCAAACTCCCAAGGCACAAAAATTTATGACCTACTAGTCATATGCTTCTGGTCTTCCTAACAACTTTAACTTGTGAACTTTAATCAGCCTCTGCAGTAACAAGTCCTCCCTGCTAACCGATATCTCACCAAGCTTCTCTCCTCTGAGCTCAGTCTTTTGGCATCTCTCTGGTTCTCTCTTCTTTGGAACCATTTCAGCACTCCTGGCTCTAGGTTGCTACAATCTTCTCACCTTCTTCTACCACTACCTATAATACAATATAAAGACCACAAGCTCGCCAATATTTGACATAACTATACCTCCTTTTGCACGCAGAATATTCTTCTGCTCTGATACCACTTTGATGGAGAAAAGATGCATCCTTTCTCAAACAAATGGACTTGCGGGTTATGGTCCCACAATATTTGATTAATTTATTTATCTTAGCCAGAATGAACATGATTTCTTTGACGTTTATGACTGGAACCCAAATAAATTTAATCTCCTTTATGTTTATTTCGCATCCGCGAGAAATGTTAACCTATACGCATGTTGTGATGTGATTATCATCGGATCGTCACCGAATAAACAGTCTGATCATCCTAAAGTTTAAACTCTTTTTAATGATTTTATCGGGTCCGCTAGCCGAGGTAACTTGCTTGCAAGTTCCCGTGCGATCACCGTGGATCTTCTTCCATTGGACGGCTATGATGGTTCCTCCATATTCCCACGATTTTTGTCGTGTTTTCTATGGCCTATTCTTGTTGGAATGCACGTTCCTACAATGCTTCCGATCTGCAAACCTGGTTTATAGCTTCGACCTCACTCTCACATATATTCACGAATTCATGCACACACAACGATTATAACATAAAACAACAGTCTACAAAACACACATTTTTTTCATTATATTCGAGCTCGAATTACATACAAAGGTGCTCAGGCCTTGGCCATGTCCTTGCTAGATTTACATTGCGTTCTCCTACTCTCTTTACAAATGCACGAAGACTACATTTTATAAGGAATGCAACAGCGTTGTGGATTATCTTAGATCCACAATACGCTCCTAAATCTTATCAACGACTCCCTAAGATCTCATGAAGATCTCGATTCATGCTTATCACAATGCAACAATCACGTCTTTGTATAGTTGTGGATTGGGTTTCATGTTTTTATGGCAATTTTTTTGGAGGTCCTTGATGCTCCTGCATCAATTTGAGGTGGCATGAGTTCAAGAGGATTTTCAGGAAGAAGTACTTGTCAAAAAGGCACTATGACCCAAAGAATTTTGTGAGCTAAAGATGGGATAAATGATAGATGAAGAGTACACAACTAAGTTCTTGGAGCTATTGAGGTATGTACCATATCTTAAAGATGAGAAGGCTAAAGTTCAATGATTTGTCAGTGGTTTTCAATTAGCATTTAGGGTTTGGATTGAGTATGATGAACCTTGGTCACTTGAGGAAATTATTGGGAAATTGAAGCATTGTTATGAGTATTCAAAGTGTAAGAATGAATCTCAACAAGGATGGAAAGGGAAAGATAAAGGTAAAGGTAAATGGCAGCCAAAAAGAATAAGGCCTCTGAATGCAGAAGAGAAAGAAAACGTGGCACCACAAAAAAGTTCAATACAGCTAGACAAGGACATGGGTCACAACAACAAAATAGAGGTGACGATACTGGGTAGTTGGAGTGTGGGATATGTATTAAGGAGCATCTCAATAGAGACTTTTCACAAAATCAGGGTGGTAGGCCTTAGATATATCGTGCAGCACACTGTTAGGGATGTTGGTCAAAGAGTTCCTCAAATCTATGCAGCACTAGATAATAGGTAGGAAGACCATCAAGCATCTACCATTGAAATGGACGGTAAGCTTTGTGATCGAGTTGTTTCTATTTTGATTGAACCTAGATCTAATTATAGCTATGCTAGTTCTGACTTGGTGGATAAGTGTGGTTTGAATAAATAAGTGCATGCAAAATCTTGGTAAGTGCGGTTGGGTATAGGTACAAAGAAAATATTTCATCATTGGGTAAGAGCTTGTGCATTTAATTTGAATGGCATGTCTACATTAGCACATCTGAATGTATTTCAGTTGGGATCATACATTATGGTCATGGATATGGATTGGTTATATCTACATATGACCAAGGTGAATTGTTATGATAAATCCATTGAGTGCTTGGATGACAATGGGGAGTTGAAAATCTTACAGGGTGAGAAGAAAGCAACATGAGTTAGAATGGTGGTAGTTATGCATGCCAAACATAGTCACAGGAAAGGGTGTGAGTTATTTACAGTTCATAGTTCTAGTGACAAAGGTAAGGAAGTTCAAGATGCAGATTTTTTGAGTAGTTACCTAGTTCTATAGCAGTTTCAAGATGTGTTTTCCACAAAGTTTTTAGAGTTTCCACATCACAGGGAAGTAGACTTTTCTATTGAGTTTGTACTAGGGGCAATACCAGCATCAAAAGCACCATATAGGATAAGCACTCCATAATTGGTAGAGTTAAATTTATAGTTAAAGGAAATGCTTGACAAGGGATACATTAGGCCAAGTGTATCACCTTGGGGTGCACTGGTATTGTTCGTAAAGAAGAAGGATGGTACTCTCAAATTGTGCATTGACTATAGGCAGTTAAACAAAGTGAACATCAAGAACAGGTAACCATTGCTGAGGATTGATGACGTATTTGATAAACTGAATGAAGCAGCGGTGTTCTTGAAGATTGAACTATGATCTGGATATCATCAAGTACGCATTAAAGAGTAGGAAATTTACAAGATATATTTTTAGACCAGGTATGGGCATTATGAGTTTTTTGTAGTTCCATTCAGTTTGACTAATGCTCCAACTACCCTTATGTGTTTTATGAATAGCGTGTTGTGGCCCTATTTGGAAAAGCTTTTTATTGTGTTCATTGATGACATATTGGTATATTCTAATAATGAGGAAGAGCATGCCGAGCATTTGGTAGTAGTGTTGAGGTTGTCGAGAGAGCACTAGTTGTATGTTAAGCTCAACAAGTGTAGTTTCTTTCAGATTTAGGTACATTACTTGGGACATGTTGTCTCCAAGGAGGGTGTAGCAATGGATCTAGAAATGATAAGGGTTATCATGGAGTGGGAATATCCTAGAAATGTGGATGAGGTGAGGTCCTTCATGGGGTTGGCAGGATATTATAGGAGCTTCATTAGGAACTCCTCATATATTTCTTATCCTATTACATCATTCCAAAGGAAAGGTAAGAATTTTGAATGGACAGAGGAATGTGCGACCAATTTTTAGCAGTTGAAGCAGTAGTTGACACACGCTCTAGTGTTAAAGATATAGATCCAGACAAAGAATTTGTGGTATGTAAAGATCTTGTAAAAGAGGACTTGGTGGTGTCCTTATGCAAGGAGGACAGGTGGTATGCTATGAATCACGACAACTAAATGAACATAAGCATAACTATCTGATGCATCATCTTGAGCTAGTAGTGATCATACATGCATTGAAGATGTGGAGGCACTATCTTCTTGGCAGGAGTTTTGTATTGATGAGCGATCATAGTGGATTGAGGTATCTATTTGACCAGTTGAATCTAAATGCCAGGCAAGCTAGATGGTTGGCCATGATAAGTGAGTTTGGTTTTGAGATTACATACATCAAATGAAAGGAGAACAGGGTCACAGATGCCCTTAGCAGGCAGATACAGGTAAATCATATAATGATCCAGGTGGATATTGGTGGCCACCTGCCAAGTCCACCTGGACCCCCACCATTGTCTTTCTCAGCATTTTCAGTTTCCTTAATTGTAGCACAATTTACTATTTTTAGCAGTTTTTCGGGTCCTGAACTTCCGGAGTCGTTTTGAGGCCCTAAACGACGTTTTTTTGGGAATCTAGGGCAACATGGGTCCATGGATCGATGTTGCCTCCCAAAGTGGTAGTACTCGGATAGATCTTTCTAACGAGCTATTGTATGCGTCAAATGGAGATCATATGCCAAAGTTACGACCCCGGGAAGTTGATATACCAATTTACCCCCAAACGGGGCCCACAGTTTGGCGTTTCATCTCCTAGGGTTAGGTTTTGGAATGTTAAGGGTTTTCCATTGTTTCTCAACAATAAATAGACCTTCGAGCCTCATTGTAACACAGTTCAGAGGCATGTAGCCATCACATCTCTTCTCAGAGATAAGCTACCATCGCCCTAGCTGGTTTATTTCCATTTCTGGTTGTAAGCATATTTCAGTATTTTCCATTAATGAAATGAATTATTATTTCCGCTGCATCCTTGTGTATATGGTTACCTCTGTAATTTGTTGCGTTCCTGTTTAAATCCAGATCAGTGGTATCAGAGCGGTCTGCTTTTTCTCTGTTTTTCTTTGCATGTCCCCAACAAGGTCGGGATATAAGGAGTTAGGGCTTGAACTGGTTGAACCTTTGCAAGACCAGCCTCGCAAATCCCGACGGCCTCCCACGGCGGACGAGAAGAAAGACGAGGGGGCAGGAGATCCCATCAAAATCTTGCTCGAAGAAGCCCTCGAGCGACAACGGAACGCGATGATGGACAGCTTTGCCCAGATCCTTCAGCGGCTACCCAGAAGCAACGCATCGGCTTCCAGCAGCTACTCTGGAAACGCCACACCCTTTAAGGTACAAGTTAATTTTGAAATCCCCATATTCGAGGGTCAGATAGACGCAGATGCCGTAGATAAATGGTTAAATCTGCTAGAGGGTTATTTTTCTGTTCATGAATTTTCGAGTCGGGAAAAGATTGTTTTTGCTCTTCTCAAAGCAGCCCCCCACGTCAAGGACTGGTGGGAAACCTACTGCGAGCAGAAGGATGAAAGTACTGGCTCACTATTTTCAGCCGCACCCACCTGGGATTCGTTCCGGGATGCCATCAAGGAGCAGTACTACCCTGTCGGAAGCTATGAGGATGAATACATAAAGTGGACCACGCTGCGGCAGGGAAGGGACCAAGACGTGCTGGAGTTCACCAATCTTTTCCATACCCTTCGCACAAAGTTGGGTATCAAGGATTCGGAGCAACATTTGATACTCAAATACCATGGCTGCCTACACAAGTACATCCAGGAAGAAATACAATTCCTAAACATCCCCTCGCTCGGCGCAGCATATCGATATGTCGTCAAGGTCGAGCAGAAGTTTAAACAAAAGAAGCGAGACTTTGGGTCTGCGAATCCAAAGCAGGGGAAAGGTGCCCCTAAACCACAGAACAAAGGACAAAGCCAAGGCGGGACAGCCCAAGACAACCAGCCGAAGTTGCAAGCAAAGAACAGCGCCGCGAAGCCGAGAAAGGACACTGGAAAATGGTGCGAGTTCCATAAGAGCTCCACTCACAACACAAGTGAGTGTCGGGCCAAGCAGTCACTGGTGGCTGAGCTAAAGGTTTCAGAATCAGATGCATGTTCCGACTCTGAGTCAGAACCCGATAAGGGGTATGAAAAAGGGAAGCAGATCATTGATGCGGATCCCAGCGCCACTGTTGCTACCGCAAAGATCCAGAAAAATGAACCCGAAGATCCATAGGAGGAGGAGCGTCTCTTCCACTCCCAGATGTGGGTAAAGGGCTCCCCGATACAGTGCATTGTTGATAGCGGGAGTCAAAAGAACCTTATTTCGGCAGAGGTCGTGAAGCGGTTGGGCTTACCGACCACAGCACATCCACAACCATACACCATTGGGTGGCTTCACCAAGGACGAGATCTTCACATGAGCCAGCAGTGTCGCCTTCCATACAACATCAAGCCCTTCACGGATGAGGTATTGTGTGACATTGCTCCCCTTGAAGTTTGTGATGTATTACTAGGACAACCATACTTGTGGAAGCGACATGTTGTGTATGAATCAAGGCCTCGTGCTGTTATTGTTACATTGGGAAATAAGTTGTTCAGGATACCAGAGGTAGCACCACCTGCCACCATCTCTTTGATTACTGCAAAACAATGCAGTAAGATCATTTCCAAAACCAGGAAATTTGTTTTCTTGATGATACGCCCTCAAGGAAAGAAGAAGACAGTGGCCGCGGCCTCCAAACGGGGTCCCTCTGCACGACAACTACAGATGGACAAGGTTGTGGAGGAGTACGAGGACATCTTCACCTCCCCGGCAGGGGTTCCTCTGCACTATCAAGTCAAGCACTCCATCGATCTGACCCCAGGTGCGCCGCTACCCAATGGACCAATTTATCGGTGCTCCGTTCTGGAGAACAATGAAATCAAGAGGCAGATTCAGGAGCTCCTGCAGAAAGGTCACATCCGTCCGAGTTCATCGCCCTGTGGAAGCCCGATCGTGTTGGTACAGAAGAAGGATGGGACGTGGAGACTCTGTATTGACTATCGGGCGCTGAACAAGATCACTGTCCGTAATAGGTACCCGATCCCGCGGATTGATGACCTCCTAGACCAACTAAAGGGGGCGAAATATTTCAGCAAGATCGATATGAAGTCAGGATATCACCAGGTACCAATCGAACCCTCCGATGTGTGGAAGACTGCCTTCAAATCCAAGGAGGGCCTCTTCGAATGGTTGGTCATGCCTTTCGGATTGACGAATGCTCCTACAACCTTTATGAGGCTAATGGATGACATCTTGCGGCCATTCACCAACTCCTTTGTAGTAGTATACTTGGATGACATTCTGATCTTCAGCCAGAGTTGGGAAGAGCACCTCCACCACATCCGACAAGTTCTCCAAACACTGCGGCAACACAAGCTATGTGCCAATTTGGAGAAATGCACTTTTGGCATGACCCAGGTTCAGTATCTGGGATACATCATTGATGAACAGGGGGTGCATGTTGATCCAGCCAAGATCCAAGTCATTTGGGATTGGCCCTCTCCAACCACTCTAACAGAGCTCCGCAGCTTTCTAGGTCTTGCCAACTTCTACCGCAGGTTTGTGTTGGGGTTTTCTCATATTTCTTGGCCCTTGAGTCAAGTCACCAAGGGCGGGGCGAAAGCAAAATTCTTTTGGTCTGAATCTCAACAGAAGGCATTCAGGGAGTTGAAGGATCGCCTCTGCACGGCACCAGTGCTCGCGTTACCAGATTTACAACAACCATTTGAGGTCGAGACAGATGCCTCTGACTATGCTATTGGGGCAGTCCTTACTCAACATGGACATCCAGTGGCATATCACAGTGAAACACTTTCAGACACAGTCCGGAAGTACCCCACTTATGATAAAGAGATGTATTCCATTGTACAGGCCTGCCGACAATGGAAGCATTACATTTTGGGGAAGGAAACGGTCATCCACACAGACCACCGACCTCTGCAGTTCATACAGACCCAAGGGAAATTGCAGAATGATCACCATCAGAAGTGGTCTACATACCTGCAACAGTTTCACTTGAATATCAAGTATAAAAAGGGCAGCACCAATAATGTTGCAGATTGCCTCAGTCGACCACCGATCATGGCGCTAACCACCGTGCTCAACTCTTGTGGGCACGAGACTTCTGATTGGCCACTTCTCTACAAAAGCAACCTAGAATTCGGCCACACATACTAGACACTCTTGGAGGGTCAGCATGTTGCAGATTTTCACCTCCAGGACGCCCTATTATGCCACCTCGGTCACCTTTGTGTTCCTTCAAGCGAGCGTGCCAAGATGATTTGGGAAGCACACTACAGTCGGGCTGCTGGGCATTTCGGGGTCGAGAAAACAGTGGCAGTACTGCAAAATTATTTCTATTGGCCGAATCTTCGACAGGATGTTGGGAAGTACATCCGATCATGTACTGCCTGTGCCATTGCCAAACCAACCATTAAGAAGCACGGCCTCTATACCCCGTTGCCTACCCCTAGTCGACCTTGGGAATCCATCTCCATGGATTACATGTCAGGCCTTCCTTCCACTAAGCATGGAAATGACTGTGTTTTTGTGGTCGTCGACAGGTTCTCGAAGATGGCCATTATGATGGCCTGCAAGAAGAATATCACAGCAGAAGCCACTGCTAAACTCTTATTTGAACGAGTGTGGGTGCACTTTTGGATCCCACAGTCTATCATCTCAGATCGGGACAGTCGGTTTCTCAGCACATTTTGGTCCAGTCTCTGGTCAATGCTGGACACCAAACTCACGAAGTCCACAGCCTTCCATCCTCAAACTGATGGCCAGACAGAGGTTATCAACAGGATGATTGTGCACATTCTGCGCATGTATAACTCAAAGCATCCACGCACATGGGACGAGAGCCTCCCCTATGTTCAACACAGCTACAACCGAGCTCTTCACAGCTCCACTGGCCATAGCCCTTTTCAGGTGGGTTTGGGATTCCAGCCACTATGCCCCATTGATGTGGCCATGCCCCTTGTAGCTACTCACATGAATTCAGCTCATGTCCAGTCCGAAACATATAAGGCCACCAGCTTCATTGAGCGCATCCAACATATTCGCCAGCAGTTCCATGACATTCTTGAGAAATCAAATGCCAAGTACAAGCAGCGACATGATCAACACCGGGTGCCACACAAGTTTCAGGTGGGCGACAAAGTCTGGTTGCATTTGCAAAAGGAACGCCTTACTGGAGCCTATCGGAAATTGAGACCACTCCGATATGGTCCTTACACCATTACTAAGGCTATGGGAGACAATGCATTTGAGCTCAGCATTCCCCCATTCCTTGGCCTGCACCCAGTGTTCAATGTGGACCGCCTTCGGCCATACTTTCCACCATTGCTAGACACATCCGACATTGCATAACAGCTCAAACCCACAGAATTAAATCCAGATTGCATGGAACAAGCTGCAACTGATCGGATCATGGACACACAGATCAAGAACACTCGCCAACAGAATATCCAACTGTATCGAGTTGTCAAAGCAGGCCAACTCCTTCAGCAGGGCAAGTGGCTCACCAGGGAACAAGTTCAGCAGAAGTTTCCTCATCTCATGGAGGAGCTCAACGCAATGGGGACCATTGCTTCCTAAGGGGGGAGGAATGATCCAGGTGGATATTGGTGGCGACCTGCCAAGTCCACCTGGACCCCCACCATTGTCTTTCTCAGCATTTTCAGTTTCCTTAATTATAGCACAGTTTACTATTTTTAGCAGTTTTTTGGGTCATGAACTTCCGGAGTCGTTTTGAGGCCCTAAACGACGTTTTTTTGGGAATCTGGGGCAACATGGGTCCATGGACCTATTTTGCCTCCCAAAGTGGTAGTACTCGGATAGATCTTTCTAACGAGCTATTGTATGCGTCAAACGGAGATCATATGCCAAAGTTACGACCCCGGGAAGTTGATGTACCAATTTACCCCAAAACGGGGCCCACAGTTTGGCGTTTCATCTCCTAGGGTTAGGTTTTGGAATGTTAAGGGTTTTCCATTGTTTCTCAACAATAAATAGGCCTTCGAGCCTCATTGTAACACAGTTCAGAGGCATGTAGCCATCACATCTCTTCTCAGAGATAAGCTACCATCGCCCTAGCTGGTTTATTTCCATTTCTGGTTGTAAGCATATTTCAGTATTTTCCATTAATGAAATGAAGTATTATTTCCGCTGCATCTTTGTGTATATGGTTATCTCTGTAATTTGTTGCGTTCCTGTTTAAATCCGGATCATATAACAATGATAAGTTCCTATGGGGCAGATCTACAGGATAGGATCTTGCAAGAAGGTTAGAAGGATGTCAGGTACATGGAGCTTAAGCACAAGTTACAATAGAGTAAAGGTATGGGTATAGGTAGTGGTACAGGTATAGGTACAAGTGAAGGTCTACAAGATGTGGGCTATTGTCTGATGGAAGATGGATTGATTAGATTTAGAGACAAAATATATGTGTTAGACAACAGTGAGCTCAAGAAGGTGATCTTGAGGGAGTTAAATGTGAAACCATATTCAAGTTACCCAGGCTATTAGAAGACATTGACTGTAGTTAATAATTTTTGTTATTGGAAAAATCTGAAGAAGGATGTGGCAGAGTTTGTGGCTAGATGTTTGGATTGTCAGCAGGTAAAGGAAGAGTGTAAGCATCGAGGTGGACTATTATAACCGATTGTGATTCCAGAGTCGAAATGGGATGTCATTTCCATGGATTTCATCATAGGTTTTCCTAAGACATCTAGACAACATGATTCCATCATGGTTATTGTGGATAGGTTAACAAAGGTTGAACATTTCATTCCAATGAAGACTATGTGTTCAGCTATTGATGTGGCACAAGTGTTCATTAGAGATGTGTTTAGATTGCATGTTGTTACAAAGAGGATTGTGACATATATGGATGGAAAGTTCACTTCCAAGTTTTGGATGGAGTTTTTGTGGGTTTGGGCACAAAGTTGGCCTTCAGTACAGCTTATCATCCCTAGACGGATGGATAGACTGAGACAGTCAATAGGATATTGAAGGACATGTTGAGGATGTGCATGATGCATTAGCAATGAAAGTGGTCTCAAGAATCCTTGAGAATGAGTCTGTTTGAGGCATTGTATGGGCAGAGTTGGAATACTCCCACCAGTTGGAGCAATCCAATGAATAGGGTGTTGATTGGACCAGACATGTTGGCAGAAATGGAGTAGAAAATGCAAACAATCAAGAAGAATCTAAACGCGGCACAAGAGAGGCAAAAGATCTATGCAGATCAGAACAGGGTGTCCAAGGAGTTTCAAGTTGGGGAACAAGTGTACTTGTGCATCAAACCAAAGAGGAGCTCCTTGCGGATTAGATCATGTGCCAAGATGCAACCTTAGTTTTGTGGACCTTTCGAGATTCTTGAGAGGATTAGACCAATAGCCTATCGAATTACATTTCCTCCAAAAGTGAAAGTACATGATGTTTTCCATGTCTCATTTCTTAAGAAGTATGTTAAATATGTTGATCGTGTGATTGACTGGTCTATATCACAGGTGGAGCCAGAAGGAAAATTCCAACCAGAACCACAGTCTATATTATAGAGAAAGATACTCATGCACCAGAACCGATTAATCAAGCAGGTTAAAGTGCAGAGGAAGCACTTTAGGCCCGATGAAGCTACATGGGAGATGGCGAATCAAATGTGAGTTATGTTTCCTTCATTGTTTGTTGGTCGAGGCAAAGTAAGTTTGGTATATGTTTTGTCATATGTTTGGGTGATGTTTTGATATATGTACATATGTATGTGGATGTAAATAATGCCATGATCTATGTTATAAAGATCCAATAAGTGATATGGGTGTCATGTTATTATGTTGTTATGTTGTCATGTTGGTTTTCTTCTCATCAAGTTGATCACTGTAAATACTGCAATGACTTATGTTATAAATCTCCATGGGTGGCATGTTTACTTTTTTAGCAATTTTTATAAGCTATAGGTGTGGTTGAACACCGAGGATGGTGTCCCCCAACGGGGAGGGTTCTATTATAGACTTGGTGAAAATTCCTTGTAATAAAAGTTCATAAAGGAAAAATAATAACCACAAATTATGAGACACTTATTCTAAGATTAATGTTGGGCAAAACAACCTAGTGTGGGTGTTCATTTGGTTTATTATGGCTAAGGAAATTAGCAAAGGCAGTGATAAAGGAATTTGGAATGGAAAAGTGGCATTAATTGGTATTTTATTTATGAAAATAATGGAAATTAGGAGAAATGGAAGGTGAAAGGTCACAGGTTGCATGTGAGGAGGAAAATTAAGAAAATAGAGGCTCGATTGATAAAAGGTTTCTAAGGATCAGTTGGTACCTTTTTGTCAGTGTTACCTTTTGTCAGTTCAGTTTTGGAGCTCCCTCTCTATTATCCCTCTCTCGCACTCTTGGACACCTAGAGTTTTCTTGAAGCATTTCAGCATTGGATCAAGAAAGGAAAATGAGCCTGCATGTGTGGTTTCCTTGATATCTTTAGCATGCATGGTGTTTCATGTGTGTTCTTGATTCTCTTTCTGTCATTGGCATGGGATTTTCCAAGTGACAGTGTTTTTCAGCCTAACCTTTCCATTTCGGATAGCCATGGTGTGATGGAATTCTCATGTTTTGGTTGAGCTAAATTATTGGATGGATTTGAAGCTAAGTGAGGTGGATCTCTTAATAAAAGAAGACATGGCCTAGTAAACCCTGAAACGGATGGTGGGTTGAGTAAAGCCAAATTTTGTGTTGCATTGGTGGGCCTAGGAACCATCAACCGGTAAATGGTGGGATATACTGTAAATTATAGAGGTGGGTGCTCTCCATCAGGCCTAGTAATCCCAGGAGGGATATATGGTAAATCCTAGAGAATGGTGTCTCAGTTAGGGCCTATTGATCCAATGTGGATTGCTGTAAAGCCTAGAGACTAGGAGACCCAAAAATTTCTCACGATGTAGGTGGAGAAATTTGGTGGCATCCATGTTGTTTTTGTCCTAGTGATCTAGTGGAGATCATGGTAACGCTTGTTATTACATGTTTATTATTTTGGCCTAGTTATCCAATGGGGATTGCGGTAAAGCCTAGTTTCTATTTATGAGAGTGAGGTGGTTTAGCCTCGAGATGCCCTGGTTGGTTCTTTTGGTTTGAGTCCCACATTCATGCTTGGAATATGGCACGGGGTTGATTTGATGAAGAGATATTTGGCTTAGCCAATCTATGGTCAGGTGGAACATGGTAATCCCATACCAGGTTGTCTTTTGCATTCATTAATAAGAGGTTCTTTCCTCGATATCTTACATGTAAATGTACTGGTTTATATGTGGATTCTATGGTTGATGTATCCTTGATATTTTTGTTGTTATTATGTTGGTTATAAGCATGTATTATGACAGTGATGATGTATGGCTCTCCTCATGTCTTGATTTGTAAATGAATGAACAATGTGTCCATGGCCTAATAGATGAAACTACAACAAATGTGTTGAGGCATCAATGCTTCTTAGCGATTCTCAGATAAGTATGAGACCCCTATGCTCAGATATATTGTTTAAACTTGTAGATTACATATTTTTGACATGTTTGATGAAATGTATGTCATGGCTAGTAGGGGTCAAGTGTAGTCCTTGTTGATGTTTTTCTCAAATGTATCTTTGTTCTGCTATGAAATTTCATTTTTGAACCTATCATTGAGTTCTGGGTAGTGACCTAGGCTCTGAGCTTGAAAAGGTGGCACAAAACTTGGAGTCATAGGCATAGGACTGAGGAGAAATGTCCCCAAACACACCCATGCCTTGCTTTGGGAGCAACTGGAGCCTCCCAGGTGCACCCTTGTCCATATCAAGGGAGCATCCAAGGGTTTAATGGTCTAAAAACTCAGTGGAACCAAGGGACTAGTCATGGGGGTGACTGGGAAGGCTTCCAGGATTCCTGTAGCAGGTATAGAAGGTCTATGTTTTGGGTTTTCATCGATTCAACTTCCTTAAGGTCACCCAGGAGGTTGAATCCCATTATAGTGGTCTCCTATCACATATTTAGCCCGGTTGGTTGTCTATTTGGGTAGGTGTGGGCTAAGGGTGTTACAAAAATCATTCTAAATACCCCAATGGTTTCCTCCCAATAACTTTATTTAATGTTATTTATAAAATTATCTCCACTATCATGGTCAAACATCTTAAGCCCCTTTTACCAAAGCAAATTTCTCCTAAGCGAACTGGATTTTTTGAAGGACGTTAGATCCTAGATGGAGTAATCACTTCTCGGGAAGTGGTCCACCCTCTAAAGAAACTTAAAGCCCCTGGTATGATGATAAAATTATACCTCTCGAAAGCCTATGATTTCCTTAGATGGCATTATCTCTTGAATATCATAGAAGCTTATGGTTTTGACCCTAGATGGATTAGATGGGTCTCCTCCTCATATCCACCCTTGTCTTCTCCATCTTGATTAATGGATCCTCCACCAAGGAGATCATTTGTCCCCCTTCTTGTTCATCCTATCTATTGAAGGTATGGGGGCATACATTTGATATATTTCCCAAACCTCTCAAATCAAGGGCCTTCACTGTTATGCTCTTAACATGCAAGACGATACCAGAATACCAAATATGCAAAGAAATATACCCAGAACATAGAACAGTGAGAAATAACAGCAAGTATTTTATTATTCAGAAAGCAATGTTCACTTGCCTCTTTGAGGGGGCAACCTCCAATAGAGCAGAGCTCGATTACAAACTAAGACATGATGCTCCTCGCAGGGAGTCTCTTTCCTTTATATAGGATTCATACATGCAGTACCATGGGACAATACCATGGTTCTTATTAATACCATCTATCTAATACCATGGCCCATTTGCAACTAACTGTGGTCTCGTCATTAAATGCAGGTTAACCACTTACAATTATTAATATGGGCTTTATTGACTCTTTACTTAACTATAACTATGACTCGATCCTATTACATAAATAAGGGGGTTAGGGTGGGACCCTAACATGCCCTCCCCCATAAGAATAGCCTTGTCCTCAAGGCTGAAGCTATGAAAACTGCTGAAGAATAGTGGCTGGTTCCCAGGTTGCATCTTGCAGAGAGGTATCTTTCCACTTGACGAGGACTTCCTTGATCATGCGGTCACGCAAGTGCCGTTCTCATCTTGGAGCCAGATTGACCCTTCTTCATCCAGTTGAGGTAGACTGGTTTGAATTTTGCAATTGTTACCAATCATTTTCTTGAGGCATGAGACATGGAAAACTGGATGGATTTTTTCCGTGGGTGGCAAAGCTAGCTTGTAGACCACTTCTCCAATGCATTAAAGTACTTGATACAGTCTGTAGAATTTTGGAGATAGTTTCTGACAACCCTTGTCTTTGAGTGATGTTTTCTTATATGGTTGCAACCTCAAAAATACCTAATCCCCTTCTTGAAATTGGCATTCTGAGCGATGCTAATCTACCTGTTGCTTCATGCAGTTTTGAGCTTAATGAAGATTCTCTCTAAGATGGGTGAGCATGGTTGTGCGGTTCTGTAGGAGTTGATCACCGCTTGTACCTTTGAGCACCCCTTGATATAAGAAGTAGGGGAAGGAGGTAGTTGACCATAAACTGCTTCATATCGAGTCATTTTGGTGGTGGCATGATAGTTGGTGTTATGCCACCATTTAGCTAGAGGTAACCACTGTATCCAGAGATGTTGCTTTTCTGAAGTGAAACACCTAAGGTAGGTTTCCAGACATTTGTTGACTGCTTTAGTTTTACCATCAGTTTGTGGATGATAGGAAGTACTAAGTTTTAGTTGGGTACCTTGTACCCTGAAGAGTTCCTACCAAAAATTACTGGTGAAGACCTGGTCACGATCAAACATAATGGAAGTGGGCATGCCATGCAATTTGAAGATCTAATCCATGAAAGATTGAGCGACCAAAGTCGGTGTAAAAGGGTGGGGTAGGGCACAAAAATGAGCATCCTTAGAAATTTTGTCCACAACCACCATGATGACTGACTTGTTTCCTGACTTTGGAAGGCCTGTAATGAAATCCATAGAAACCTCTATCCATATTGATGCCGGGATGGGCAATGGTTGTAATGTGCCTAGTGCTTTGACTGTCTCTCCTTTGTGGCACTGACAGATGTCACATTCCGCTACAAAAGTAAGAATGTCCTTTTTCATTCCTGTCTAAAAAATGATCTTCGAGTGCGAGCATACATCTTCTGAAAGCCTAAATTTCCCGCAGTGGGGGAATGAGTGCAATTGTGCCAAAATGCAGCTTTTGAGGGTGGATGTTGGTGATATTATGACTCTGTCCATGTAGCGAAGAATCTCATCCTGCCACGAGTAGCCCTTGGTGGAATTTGGATCTACCTACAATTGAGTAATGAGTTGGGAGAGCCAGGGATGTGAAAACCATTCCCTGCGAGACTCTTCAATTCATTCTGGAATGGGAAGGGAAATTGCGAGCAGGGTACTTTCCTCCTCAAATTGGCGAGATAATGCATCTACTACAATATTTTCGTGCCCTTTCCTATAAATTATCTCATAATCATATCCCAGCATTTTGGCGAGCCATTTATTTTGTTGTGGTGAGGATAGGCATTGCTCCAAAAAATATTTAAGACTTTGATGGTCTATGTAGATTTGGAAGCATCGCCCCAATAAGTAAGGTCGTTAGGTATCTACTGCATGTAAGATGGCCATCATCTCCTTCTCATAGGTAGACTGTCCCAAATTCTCCCCACTTAGTTGTTGGCTTGTGAAGGCCAAGGGTCGACCTTCCTACATTAAGACCACCCCAATACCCTTACCTGAAGCATCACATTTAATGACAAAAGATTTGGTGAAGTCAGGTAGTGCTAAGATTGGAGTGGAACACATGGCATTTTTTAGAGCTGTAAAGGTCTGTTGCGCTTCATCATTCCAGAGGAATGAATTTTTCTTGAGGAGTTTAGTGAGGGGCCTCGCAATGTGACCATAATTATGGACAAATTTGTGATAGTAGCCTGTGAGACCAAAAAATCCTCTCAGGCTCTTCAAGGTCTTAGGTTGAGGCCAATCCTTCATTGCTTGGATATTTTTGGGGTCCACCCTGACACCTTCACGCCCCATAATGTGGCCCAAATACTCAACTTCTTCCATGCCAAAATAACACTTGGACATATTAAAAAATAATTTATGCTTGCAGAGCAGTTGCAAGAGCAGATCTACATGCTGAAGATGTGTTGCCCAAGTGAAACTATAGATGAGGATGTCATCGAAGAAAAAAAGGACAAATTTCTGAGATATGGTTTGAGCAGGTGGTTCATAAGGCTCTAAAAATTAGATGGGGCATTACAAAGACTGAATGGCATGACCAGGAACTCATAATGGCCTTCATGAGTTCTGAAAGCAGTCTTTGGAATGTCGACTTCTTTCATGCGAATTTGGTGGTAGCCTGAGCGAAGATCAAGCTTAGTGAAGAATTGAGCCCCATTTAGTTCATCCAAAAAATCATCAACAACCGGGATGGGAAATTTATCTTTGACTGTCAACTTATTGAGGGCCCTGAAGTCTGGACACATACGCCATTCCCCATCTTTCTTGAGCACCATGACCACCGGTGATGAATAAGGACTAATGTTGGGACGAATGATGCCTACTTCCAAAAGTTCCTTGATTATTTTTTCTATTTCATTCTTTTGGGCGAACATATATCTATATGGGCACACATTTGGTGGTTGGGCCCCTGGGACCAAAGTGATGCTATGATCATGTTCCCCTCTCGAGGGTGGAAGCTCATGAGGCTTGTCAAAGACTGGCAGATGGTTATTTAAGATCTGTTGCATCTCAGGATGAATCGGAAGAGAATTGGGTTCGAAGGCCTAGATGGCATTAAATTGAGCTATAACTCCATGATGGCCCTTTTTTTAACAATTTTTCCATCCAATGTGAGCTGATGATAAAGGGAGCTCTCGCTTGGAGTCCGTGGAGGGTATGTGTGTGGTTGTTCTGCTTAAAGCTCATATATAACTCCTGGAAATCCATTGTGATTCGGCCAAGTGTACGAAGACATTCAGCACCTAGGACAATGTCGCACCCTCCCATGTGTATGGAAAACATGTGGGTCTTTAACTGATAATCCCCCATTTGAAGTTTGACATTTTCACAGCAGCCTTCACATTTCATTGTTCCCCCATCAACAATTTGGACTTGGAAGTTAGAAACTTCTCGTACAAAACAATGCACTGCTTTCGTGACTCCTTGATGGACAAAATTATGTGTACTTCAACTATCAATCAAGACTACTACTGGGCGATGCTTAATAAAACCTCTGATTTTGAGAGTTTGAGGTGAAGAAATCCCTGCCAAAGCAAGCAGCGAAATAACTGGTTCTTCAGTTACATTGTCCTTCTGGTTGTCCTCTTCTTCCTCCTCTAGTTCCTCAAGTGGTGGGGCTTCCTCCGATGAGCTGTGATCAGTAGCATTAATTTGAAAAAATGTGGGCTCCTTGCATTTATGCCCAGGGGAGTATTTTTCATCACAGTAGTAACATAATCCTTGCTTTCTTCTTTCCGCCATTTCTGCAGGTGACACCTTTTGAACCTTAAATGTTTGGGTAGTGCTGTGAGCTTGTGGGGGGCGACCCTTGGCGGTGAAATTTGGATGATTTGACTGGGCCGCTAACGCACGTTCTACTTCACGAGCTATCCTGCAAGCCTCCAGACATGAGGGAGGGTGGTGCAGTTGGACATGAGCTTGTATGGCCTCTTTAAAACCACTGATAAAACATTCCATGTAGAACTCATCTTGTAGACCTAAAGTGCGGAAAGCTAAGGCTTCAAAGGCTGTACTATATTCATCCATTGTTCCAGTCTGTCGGAGCTTAGTGAAATGACCCAAAAAAGCAAAGTCATGGTCAAAGCGATCTATAAAAGCTTTTTTGAATGTTTCCCAAGTCAAGGGCCTTCCATAGCAATGTTGATGCCATTGCCACCATTGCCATCTTTCATTGTCCAAGTACATGCTCCCCACACTAAGCTGAGTGGAATTATCCAGGATGTAATTTAGATTGAAATATTGCTCCATTTGTGCTATCCATGCTGCCAGGTGAGAGCCATCAAATTTATGCATGTCCAGCTTGGGTGGTTGCGGATGGGATTGTTGGTGGGTGCCCCAGAGGTGAAGAGAGTGGCTAGACTCACCCTCACTGTGTTCATTGCCAATATATGCCTCCTCATGGGCTTTCGCCTTGCCCATAGAGAGTGTTGTAGTTATTTTCGCCAGCTGGTCTTGGATGTTTTTCAAGGATGCTTCAAGGTTGTCCATCCTTTCATTCGCCATAGCTTGAGCTCTAGTTTCTACCATGCACCGATTCGATGTACTAGAAATTTTGGGACCACCCAAATTTTTTTAGCACTAACAATTGAATGGTACCACCTTGCTCAGCTCGTCGTCCTGATTCTTATGGGCTAAGTCACCAATAAGCGCCCTGGGGGGTCTCAGAATTTTTTTTTTTACTCCTAATGGAGTTTTACTCCTTGCTTAAGAATACTGTAGTCGTCGAATCCCTGAAATGTCAATCCTGCCAAAAGTCCTGCGAAACTCGCGCCCAGGTATAGGAACCCACACAACTACTCAGATCTGGATAGCAGATCTGAGAAATCTAAATAGCTGATCGGATAGATCTGAACGACAGAAAAGATTGTTGCTGTGGATCTGATGGATCTAATAGATCTGAATGGCTATTCTAATAAATCTAAACTGTGGAACTGATTGTTGTTGCTGCTGCAAAACCCCACTTGCGAGATTTGATCTGGCAGAGATTATGCATGATCCAGAGATAGAGAAGGGAACTATGGTCTTGAGGAGTGTCAGGTGCTACAGATAGCAATATACGTAAGGGTCTGACAGTAGTACTCGGCCCAATTTTTCAGGGCACTAACCAAGGAGGATCAACCGTACCCTTAACCGTACAACCCAACTACCCTATCGTACTGGCAAGTAATCTCTCTGAGTGTTGTTCTCGGTGTACTGTAGTAGCAAGACAGCCGATGGTTTATCTATTGCTAGGTTTCAAGGGAGCTAGGGGGCTTCCGATATACCCAGAGGGTACTTGGAAGACAATCCGTGCACGGTTCTGTCTAATGCACTACTACTCGAAGGGGTACCCACAGGGGTTACAAGGGAGTCCAACAAGCGTGACCACCTCTTGTATTTCCTACGTGCATGCCTCCCCAAATCCACAGGTTTATGCGCTCAATGATAGATCCCGTGGTTTAAAGATGCTGCAACACGTTTCTAGCCAAAAAAAAAATTGCTAAAAAAATGGAGATCCCACCGGCCCTGGAAAGCGCTTTGATACCACTTGTTATGCTCTTAACCTACAAGATGATACCAGAATACCAAATATGTGAAGAAATATACCCAGGACATAGAACAGTGAGAAATAACAGCAAGTATTTTATTATTCAGAAAGCAATGTTCACTTGCCTCTTTGAGGGGGCAACCTCTAATAGAGTAGACCTCGATTACAAACTAAGACACGATGCTCCTCGCAGGGAGTCTCTATCCTTTATATAGGATTCATACATGCAATACCATGGGACAATACCATGGTTCTTATTAATACCATCTATCTAATACCATGGCCCATTTGCAACTAACTGTGGTCCCATCATTAAATGCGGGTTAACCACTTACAATTATTAGTATGTGTTTTATTGACTCTTTACTTAACTATAACTATGACTCAATCCTATTACATAAATAATGGGGTTAGGGTGGGACCCTAACATTCACCTTTATGGAGAGGATCTCTTGATCACCCACTAATAGTTTGTGGACGACATCGTGATTTTTGCAAAATTCCTTACATCAAGTGAGTAAATCAAAGGATATTTTATAGGAGTTTATGCAAGCATTTGACACTATGCTTAACAATGAAAAATCCAACATATTTTTCTTCAATACTTTGATCCCTACCCAATCGTTGCTGGCTATAACCTTGGGTTTTGGCATTAGACCCCTCAATATTAAATACTTGTGGATCCCTCTTGTTGTTAATTCTCCTAGGACATTCTACTGACAGGGACTCATTCAAAAACATCAATCTAAGCTTAATGGAAGGCCATTCTAGTTGTTAAACATTGCAAGAAGAGTGGTTCTATTGAAGGTAGTTTCAATCAGTTTTGATATATCAAATATCGGGTTTGGCTACTCCAAAATCAATTCATGAGGCTATGACAAATATTTTTAATAATTTTCTTTGGAATGGAACTCAGCAATCCAAAAAATGGGCCTTAGAATCCCAGACAAACTTAATAAGGCCTAAACTACTGGGAGATATTGGCCTTGGAGACTCAAAGATCCTAAACAAATTTCTATGCTCCAAATTATGGTGGAGATGGTTCAAGGGAGGGACAGACCTCTAGAAGGATATTTGGACGAGAAAATATAGAATGTGAGCTTCCTGGGTAAATAAGATAAGATGCGTGGATATACCAAAGGGTTCATCAATCTAGAATTTGGTGTCCCATAGCTGAGAGATTATTAGGAACCATACCTTTTGGGAAATCCAGGATGGGAAAAAATTCTCTTTTGGCAAGATTCTTGGTAGCAACAAGGGAGGCTCTTTAGTAGGTAGGATCTGGGTGACATATTCCTATTCATTGGAAATCAAAACTACTCAATTGTATCTCACTTCTGGAAATATACGTAGAATGATCCTAACTGGAGACAGGGGAAGGAACAACATGACTGGATAAACCCTCCTGTCACTAATCAATGGCAGACCTAGCAGAGGAACTTAGCTCTGAGAAAATTGCTAAGCAAGAGGGCTAGGACATTCTTAGATGGGGTTATTCTCCTAAAGGAATTTTTAATGTATGAGAAGCCTATTAATTAGTAGAATAAGAAAATCACAATCATAACAAATCTCCATGGAGGAAGATATGGAAAGCGAACCTATGGCCAAAAGTCTCATATTTCCTCTGGCTTGTTTGTCGGAGAATAATCTTGACATGGGATCAGATATGAAAGAGAGGAGTTATGGGACCATCATATAGTATCTCATGGGGCCATCAATTTGAGGATCTTAAACACCTCCTAAATACATGTACCTTTTTTTAGCATCTTTGGTGAAATTTGAATATTCTTTTTGGACATCTAGATAGGGACTATCATAGCATCAAAGAAACAATTGATATTTGGAGAACATGTTTCTTTTCGAGCTTGATCCTTAATAGAGCTTGGGGTATTTTGGTTAGCTTTATTTTATGGGAAACATGGAAGGAAAGCAACAAAATAATATTCAAGGACCTTCGCAAATCCCAGGAGAGGGTTTGGGAGGGTATAGTTCAGAACATACAAAAAACTATATTGGTTGATCAATGGCATCTGGACAATTGGCAAGTGTCCCCTCAAATGATTTCCTCGTCATCTTAGAAACCACTGGTTCCTCTAGTATCTTCTCCGATATGTTTATCCCCCCCCCTGCGCCCCAGGGATTTCTCAAATTAAATTTTGATGGTTCCTCTAAAGGAAATTCGGGATAATTTTGTTTTTTATTATCTTATTTCTTTAATTTTTATTTAAGGAAATCTGAGAATTATTATTGAGTCTATCAGAATTATTATTAAATTAAATTAAATTTTGATGGTTCCTCTCAAGGCAGATTATGAATTATTATTGAGTCTATGAGAATTATTATTAGGATTTAAATAAGATTATTATTGAGTCTATAAAGGGCTTGGGGTTTAAGTATAACACCTTAAAAATCCTAAAATACTTTTGGCATGACCGGTTCTGGGATGGTCTTAAAGGGTTACTTTTGTGCTTGTCTTTTGTAATCTATATATGGTTTCCTGAAATGTTATGGATCTCTGTGGCTGGAAATCATGGGCGTAACACAATGAAGTGGGAAGAAAATTCTTATTTATATTATTCCAATGATTTATGTTCATTTGAAAATTTCCTTCTAAATTTTATAGCATTGTACCTCCACTCAGTCTGATGGTACCCCCCTCTAAGCCATATACCAATTTTGTTGCCAGATTCCCCGACATGCTCATTGAGGGGTAAGTGTTTGTGGGGGGGGGGGGAGAATTATACTTTCATTTCTCTGTTTCAGTATCGCTAGTGTCAAACTATGGCCTGACCAACCCCACTTTAGCAACGAAAGGCCATGGGTGATCGCAGTCACAACAGTAGTCGTGGGACTATAAGAGAGAAACCCCACCTAAGGCCAATCAGGAGCATGGGCCACAGTAATAATCAAGACCACATTAAATAGGATTCTAAGTCCAATAGAACTAGCATGCACCCATGGACGCATGATTTAATCTCGAATTTGGAGAATGAATTAGGAAAACAAGCGAAAAATCATGAATTGGAGCTAGAAGAGAGGAAATCTCTCATCCCAGATAATGTTCATACCAAAGGTTGTTCCACCCAGCATCAAAAAAAATTATATCTATTTTGAATGATGAAGTCCCTCCTCGTAAAGTCCTTGTCCTCAACTCTTGCAGTATCTACCGAACCAACAATGGTAATTCAAGAAATCCACAAGGAATTATACCTTATTCAACACCAGATTCAACAACAAAATTTTCACCAAGCCCACATAGAGACGCACATTCCATGCATTCTACAAACTAAAATTCCAAGATCCAGTGCCAATGATCAGGAACCTATAAAGTCCTCACATGATTAGTATGCTTAGTAGTGTAGTTTGGATAGTCCTTTTTGCTTTATACAGGTGAATAACAAGATCTTATGGATTTTTTCTTATAGATATATTGTCAGTAGGAAGCACAAAGACATTCAAGTTTACAATCCTTTGATAGACATTCTCAAACTCTTTAGATTTTGGTTGGCCTACAATGGATTCAAATGGCCAATAGACCTTGTTGTCCATTGGGTAGGTTAAGGCCATTTGACCATGGATGTTATTTATGTAAAACATACCTAATTTGGAAAATGAAATGGAAAGGATTTGCCAAAATTACAAAAAAAAAAAAAGTAGGCCTACGTGAGATGGAGAGAATTGAATAAAATACCAAAAGTCATAAGTCAACATGGACCAAACCATGTGAGGTGAGTGGGACCCACCAATTATTATAATAAAACATTAAATACAAATAATGTTAAGGTGGATGATGTGAGTGGAGAGTAAGTGAGGTAGGATGTCGACCTCCCAGTATGATGACCCCTCATGACCCCGACTTATGATAATAAATAAATAAATAGTAATTAATTAATTAATTAATTAATTAATTAATTAATTAATTAATAGAATAAATTAAAAATTAAACTAAATAACAATTGGGGAGGTTGGTAAAAATAAACTGAAATTCGAATTGAATTATCCCCACCTCTAACCCTAAATAAAATTTAAAGAAATAAGATAATAAAAAATAAAAGATAAATAGTGTACGAAAATAAAATGAAAATAAAAATGAATCTGGAATGAAATAAACAATTTTACATGTCATATACGGAATGAAATGACATGTTTCCATGCCATGTAGGTTTCCATGTGTCATTTCACCTCATCAAAATAGTTAAAAACACAAAACTTCAAACAACCGTATTTTTTGATCCAGGAGTTGAAATCCATAAACTTTATATCACTAGAAACATCTCAACGAGATCGAGATGATGTGAATATCAAAAATTGAAAAAAAAAAAAACCAAAAAACACAAAAAAATAAGAATTTGAATGCAATCCAAGGTTATATTTCCAAATTTTATATGAGGGACCCTTTATTTTTTTAAGAAAACCAAAGGGAGCTTATTAGGGAAAAAACAAACGACAACATACTCGGACGAAGTTGTTATCTCTTTTATTTTCTTCTTTAAGTAATAATGGAGCTTTAATTTATTTGACGAGTAAAGGATAAGTTTCAAGAGATTCTCAAACTTTCAACAACTTCTATAGGTTCCACATAGAACAACTTAAATAATATAATTTCAAATATCTAAGTACTCAATATCTACTCAATATCTAATCAATGAATCAAAAAATGGGGAGATTTATTTTATATTTTTCTTATACTATTGAATATGGAGTTTTATGATCAGCAAACATCTATTATGTATATAACCTATCCATTTTTCCAACATTGCTTCATTGTCTTCAGGCTTGTTCAGTTTTCGGTGAAGATGTCTTGGTACCATACAAACATATCCCCACTATTAGCGAGCATCTATAGCCCTGATGGGTTTACTTATACTTCCAACACTTTGAAGTTTCTTCAACTCTCTTGTCTTATTTTCATCCTTCAGGTTTGATTAACTGAGAATTATCATTTAACAATTGGGTGAAGAAAGTGGGTTGGTACGAGGGATGAATTTATTTAAAGTAAATAAATGTAATACTTTATGAGTTTAACTCTAAAATACTTTCCTTAAACTACCAATGTAGAGGATTTAGTGTAGTGGGATAAGGGGTGGGATTCGAAGAGAAATACTAAAGTAGACTCTTTTGTTTATAAAATAGAATCATGGTATTTAAAGCATGCCCTATAGTAGATATGCAGCTATGACTACAAATTTTAAAGCTTCGTCAAATAATCTTTTAGATATCTTTGCTTTATGATCAAAATGATAGCACTTAAACATTAAGTATTCAATAAGACTTAAGAGAAATGTTTAGCGAAATTAAACATGAGAAATATGATAAATAAAAGTTGAAAGATAGTTGAGTGTATTCCCTAATGATGAATCTTTCTCTGCTTGAGTGTCCTCATAACTGCATTTTGAAGTAAAAAATAACAAAAGTAGATTAAACTACTCTTAAACCTATTTTATTCTATAGGGATGACCGGAATTAAGTAAAAATACTAAAATATAGGGATGACCGGAATTAAGTAAAAATACTAAAATTCCAATGATGTCAGCCATGTAGATGTAAACTTGCAAGTATATACCATAGAAATATAAAATATAAGAGAGAAAATAAGTAAGCTGAAACGAACTCAAAAATTTATTTTTTCGCAAGTGAATTAAAAATAATACCATGAAATGTCTAAAATCCAAAAAATTAAACAAATATGATAATCGTCTTTCAGAAAAGAAAGGAGAAATGAGATCCTAAGGGGAAATTTAAATTATGAATTTGAAGTATTTCCCTATTAAATCCTTGAATTAATTCGCTTCCTTTAATTTAAAATTGAGATAGATAAAAGTTATTGTACCAATGTAGTGAGTGTTGAGATATTCAGGTATTGTTTATTGAAATCAAAGGAGAAGAAATGAAAAATAAAAATTTAATTCATCCTAAAAATAAATTCCAAACTAAATGCAGAGTTATGATATCAATGCTAGAATCTTCATCAATTTTTTAAAATGATTCTTATTTCACAATCATAAAAACTAATCCAACTAAACATTTCATAACTAAGTATTTATAATTCATAACTAATAATGAAAACTGAAAAATAAAACCTAAATAGAAATATTTGACGAATGTAATTCTGAGCAAGATGATAAATAAGTAAGAAAGGTGAAAAGGTAAAGTAAAATTCCTTAAAATCATCATGATGATGCTTCATCTTTAACTTTATACACCTTTCTCAAGAATGGCATCAGTTTCACTTCTTCTTTCCCATTTGGAAACTATAAATCACTGACATTTAGCTCCTCATAAGAATATTAAGTACAATTATTTGCGCAAGAAAGGCATAAATATATCAAGATATAAATATTAATGGTTATTGGAACTCAAGGTAGGATAAGTTTTTTTTACCAAATACCTCTTCAAAATAAATATTTTTCCCTGGATCATTATTAGTTGTATAATCGAAACTCCTTGATATAGGAACAATTTTAGCATCATAAATATTATCAAAATCAATTTTATTTTCTCCGAGACAAAAAAATAAATAAAATTAATAACATGTACATCTGAAATAACTTACTTTGATAACAATATAATGTTTTCCCCATGCTCTTTCAACATATTCGAATTCAAAATATTATCTAAGTCAATATTTTTATTCGCAAGTAATTGTCAAGCATAGAGGTATATGATTAAAATTTTCAAAATAAAATGGCCCGAGAAACATTTTGAAGAGAAAGGCGTCGGAGAGGTCTATGAGTGAAACTTCAAAGCATTTCATCTTCACTTACTAAAATTAAAAGAAAAATATTTTAAATGAGAATTACAAGAGAATAATTTCCCCTCAATTTTTTCCAAGTAATTGTCAAATCTTCAAAGGGGTGCCATCTATTTTTGGTTCTTTAGATAGATATTTTTCCTCCCATTTTCCCTCTGGTTTATAGATGAATTATGAGTGCCAAACATAGCAATAATTGGTTGGAATCGAAATGTCTCGTCATCAATAAGGATATTAACTCAATAATTTCTAATAAACCTTGTTCAAAAGAAAGAAATGTTAGTTGAAAAAAATGTTCAATAAGTTGAATCGAGGAAAGCTTATAAATTAAACAAAATCTATGTAGAAATCCTTAGTCAATTCATTTTTTTTTTCAAAAATATTGAATGTTTTCTAAAGATTTAACAAGATATTTCATACCAACACATGTTAATGAAGCCAAAGAAAAATAAGGGTATTCCTTTCCAAGATTCACGTTCAAATTCAATCCAATGGGTCGAGGGTTTCACAAGTGCAAATAAACACACGGACAAAACAGGTGGGTCTCAGCAAGTGGGTGCTGCTATAGCTCACGGCTGGGTACAATCGAAATCTCCACAGTCATTTGCAGGATAAGTATAGCGTCGTTTTGACCTAAGAGAACCCATGGAAGTTAGGCAGGGGGGGAGAAACCCCCTCCTACAGAAACGCAATGTTAGGAAATAGAGGAATTGCAGAAGGGCAACGGGGAAAAGCGGAATTGAGTAGTGAACCTCCAGTATTGGGCAATAAATGGCAAGCAAGACTGGTTAATCGATGCCTTCCTAGGGCACAGAAAAAACCCAGGTATGTCATACCTAATAACAAATTGGAGAATTACCGGTTTTATATGAGAGATCACGCCTTAATTTGCAAATTTATCGGATACTGGCCATCTGAAAGAGATCTTACGAAATGGATTCAGCAGCGTTGGCGTCCAAAAGGGAATATCGATCTCAAATTGGGGGCGAAGGGTTTCTTTACAGTCATCTTTGCCAACCTTGCAGATAAGGACAGAGTCTTTGAGGAGGGACCGTACTTCATGAACAATGCGGGTTTAACCTGGGAAAACTGATGAAAGTGGGTGAATGTCAAAGGAGGCAATTACAATTATATCCAAGTCTTGTTCCAAACATGGAGGAATTTATTGCCCCAAAAGTGCAAGTGAAATATTAGTTTTATGATAATCACCACCATAACTATCATCTAACAAGTAATATTTTATAATTTTTTTCATGACCAAATTTGATGGGTTAGAATCCTCAACGTGGGCTATCCACATGGAACATGTCCTACATAAAATAAATGGTGTGGTATTATATTTGGATGCTAGGAATTAGTACTTGTGACAATGATATAAGAAGCCTTATAAAATCTACATTGCATAGACTAAGTTTGTATTAGTTTATGCTCATTTTGAAATTGATGCATACCATTTTTGGAACTTCAAAAAATTATGCCAAGGAGGCATAATTATGAAAGATAATACCACATTTAAAAAATTTGAAATCCACACACAAAAATAATATTATTTATTTTTTGTAACAATGTTCCATCAATTTTCTAAATAAAGAAATTGAAGTAGACATCATGATGCAAAACCAATGAACATGGTTGAAAGCTTGTTACAAAGCCAAAGAAGTTGAAACAATGATCAATGCAATGACCTAGAGACATTTATTCACCAATATGCCTACCCGGATATGGAAACTACCCCTAACTCTATTTCATAGCTTGTTCACATCCTCAAGTTATCACCCAAAGAGATGGAGAAATGTTGATGCCTCTTCCTTTTTTATAATTCTAGTGAATGATATTTCAAAGGGTGTAATTATAAATACCTAAAATAATTTCAAATGGATGTATTGCAACATGACTAATTAGAGTCACGTTTCTATTGAGCCTACTCTTGAACTAGCTTTGGAAGATAATACCATCGTCCCAACCCCTTGCCCCAATGAAATATGAAGCCCCCTTGCAAGCTCTTTAAGAGGAGAACCAAATTTATCTCCATTCATTATTAGGATGCTTGGCACTTGAAACTATTAAACTAGTTGGCTATGTCAAGCATCACAAGTGATTATGTTGATAAATTGTGGAAATAATCACGGTTTTACCCATATGAGAGTGGCACATTACACATATTGTTTTGTACATCATATATCTAAATTTCAAAAGTTGATTGCAAATGGCGCTATGATGAAATGTGGGTGCCTTTATGAAAATATGAAGCTACAAATTTGTGAGTATCATCTCAAAACTCTCATGTTTAATATTGAAATAGGTAGTTGTGATATAGTTCTTAAGGTAGAATGGGTATCCACTTTTGGACCAATCACCATGGATTTAAAAGATTTACACATGAGCTCATGCAAGAAGCGTAGAAGAACACCCTCAATGGGCTTACATTTGGTTATCTAAAATTATCATCTTGCATCATACGGAAAGGTTACTCTAGAAAGGCCACTTAGTTGTTATTCAACACCACACCATAAGATATTCATTTTGGTTTGTAATTGGTTCCCTCCAAACAACCATAGGTATTTAAAATGTCAACACCACACCATAAGATATTCATTTTGGTTTGTAATCGGTTCTCTCTAAAACAACAATAGGTATTTGATATGTTAAAAGTTTAATCAATTTCAAGTGTTAAAAAGATCAAAAGTTAAGTTTGAAAAAAAACCTTAAATTAGAAAGAAAAGAAACTCTAAAAAATTAAAAATTCAAATATCCATTAAAGATATTTAAAGAAAATGGATTAAAGAAAAATGAAATTAAAGAAAGGAAAGAGAAACTCAGTTCTGGTATGATTATTGAGCTTGATATGGAAACAAGAGAAAATTCAAGAACGAAGGTGAAGAATTTGAAATAAAATGCTAAAGAAAGACCAATCAACGAAAAAGTCAAAATTTAAAGAGAATGAGTTTGAGAAAAAAAACCTAAAGGAAAAATCATTAACAAAGAAATTTAAATAAAGAGGAGAAAAAGTGAAGATGTAATGACCCCGGTAACTTGTAATTCTAGATAATTACTGTGGTGAAAACAATATGAGTGGTAACTTGTTATTATTAAAAGACATTGTTAATTTTGAAAGTGAATATAATAGACTATTTTGCACATGTGTATTGATGAAATGCTGGCAGCCTCCAAAAGGAGGATTTTCTATTAAAAGAAAATAAATCAGTTATGAAACTGAAAAAACAACTGCCTCTCACCCAAGGAAAAGTCCTGGGAGGAAAACCTCTGGGCTGTTGATGAACAGGCAGAGGAAAGATTCCAGAGAGAGAGAGCAGAGTGGAAAAAGTGGGTTAAGTCTGGTTGTGATCAGATAACCCAGCACAGTGGTGCATGAGTCTTGTTGAGGGCTGCAGGCCTGCAAGACAGCTCGGGGGGAGAATCCAGTGCAGTGGATCTCAAGGTTGGGAGGTTAAGAGCAAAATCGTTGCAGGTGAACTTTTGGAATAGGAGCGACAGTAGCAGATTACCAGGTATGCATCCTTAATTAGTTTAAATTGAGGCTCAGGTAATGATAGCATACAGTTATATATACATATGCAGTGGTCTGTGTTTCTTTATTAAACTAAGGGAATACAGTTATATATATACATATGCAGTGGTCTGTGTTTCTTTATTAAACTAAGAGAATATAGATATGTATATATATTTGCAGTTGCCTGTATTTTCCTTTAATGAGATAATGAAATACAGTTGTATATACGGTTGCCTGTATGTTTCTTTAATGAGTGAATAAAACTACAGTTTTATATAAATATATTCGGCTGTGAATCTTTTATGGAGTTAATGAGAAATACAGATATAAATGAAGTCATTCATTAGGCAGAAAACGGGGAGTAACCGTAACTGTAATCAAGAATTAAACACAAAACCTCGTCTGCAGGGTAGAACTCAGTGATTAAATTCACTATGTACAGACTCAAGTGCTTAGTAAGGAAATGCCAGAACAGACTTAGATATGAAGTGATTATTAAATCGTAGAATACAACAAGAAGTAGATATGCAGCAGAGCATATACAGAACCATAGGTTACGAACACATACGAAGAAAATAACCAGTTTCACTAAGCTCAAATCTTATTAACATACAGTTATGATGTCGTGCTCAGAGCCGAGACATTAACGAATAAAGCGAAAAGATTTATAAAGAAAATATTATTGAAGAACCGAGGCTCTGTAATAAACAAAGATGCCGTGTAAGCTGGAGTAAAAGAGACCATATCTAGCAGTGAAGGATTTGCTCATAGTTAAACCTCACACTATCATGTAAACCGTAAAGAACATCATATGGCCGCGCGAATGTAAAGACACGTCTCATGGCCGTGTAAAGATAAGAGCATCATATGGCTGTGCGAATGGAGCGTTAACGCCACTCGCAAGCCAATAACCATAGATTAACACTATTAGATCTTGAGCAAACTGAACAAGACATATTTACCATCTAACAGACTCAAACAAAATTAACATGCAAACCAATATCCGTGTATGCGAGGAGGGTTTGACTTGCCTTCATTATTTCGAAAGCAAGCCGTAAACCCTGAGACCGCACCAGCATAACATAAACTGTGTAATATTTGCGAATATTGAAATAATTTAACTATAGTTCCATAAAGACTGGAGAAACCACGCAATATACAGGAGTCGACAAACATGTCAAACAGATCAAATGTATTCATTACTGTAGTAAGCCCCGTAGGGTATAATTCTTTAAGGATAACAATGTTAAACAGTAGTAACAGTCATGTTGGGTAAACCCTGTAGAATGTATCTGCATGTGAATGGAAACAGAACATTGAACTGTAATATTGATAACGGAGCTTGTTTACATAGCCGACGGGTAATAGTATAAACAAACATTAAACCCTCAATGGCCTGTAGCCGTAAACAAGAAACTATCTAACCCTCAGAGCTTCATGTATACAGGCTCGGTATGAGAAGGCCGCCCCTGAGACACATGAATAACCATACATGAGTCTCGTTCTGGCCATGGAAGACTTCCATTCCTTCCATAATAGTTATCCTACAGGGCAATGCATAACAGCATCGAGGACTCACCTGGATAAAACGCAGATTTGCAGAACCTCCTTCCTGACAGTGGAAGCCGTGGAGTCCAAACCCTCCTGCACAGAACAGTCACCATTATCAACTGTATCGGTGGTAAATCGAAGAATCAAAGAACTAATTAATACTCTGTCAAGCGCAAGACTGTAAACCTTTTAAATTGCCATGGGCGAAATGCTCTCATACCTGTGCGAATGGCGGATCTGGTATGGTGGAGGGAGATGTCGGATGAGCCGAGGTTTGCCCGTGACGCAAATGGATCGAGACCGAAGAACCCGACAGATAATATAATGTCAACCAAACCCTCAAAACAATCTGAGCCATCCGATTTGGAGGAGCGATCAGCATCGTTCGTTTGAGCGGGAGCATGGGCACGCAAACCCTAAAGTACAACCCTCTGCGTAATCACATGGCCGCACATGGTTCTCAGCCACCTGGCCACGGAACGGGTGAGTTGGATTAACACCCGCTCACCATGTGGCACCGTGTTTAATGAACCAGTACCCAACTCAATTAAGACTGTGCATAATGTTAGCGTGGGTTGGTGGAATGTATTATCAACGCATGACTATTAACGTGCGAGGGGTAAAACATAAACCATATATTATAATGTTTGAAACATAATATCTGCACTTATATTATAGCAAAGTACCATGATAACTTGTAAGGGGTTGGTAACATTAAAAAAAAAATTTAGGTTGGTATAAGTTAGATTTGGATCGTGACAATGTGGTATCAGAGCAGAGGTTTCAAAACTGTGGCCTCTGGAACAGCAAGATCATTTTATAATGTATATATATAAACAATGCAACTAATTGCCTTTCTTGTGTACTACCAGGAGAACCATACAGAGACAGCTACCTGCTAGCAGCTAATAGTAAGATGGAGGAAATGCCGGGAGCTGGCGGCATCCCTCAAGAAAATGCTGAACTGTGGGTACAGCTTGGTGCTGAGACACGCAGTACCAATCTGGCGATACTGCAAACTGTTCAGGAGCTGAAAGGTGAAATGGCGCGTTTACGAGAGGACAATGCGCGATTAACAATGGAACAAGAAAGAATACTGAAAAGCTTGTCAGATAAACAAAATCCACCCTTAGCCAGCCCTAGTGCAGAACAGCAAAGGGGCACTGAGGAACGGGATTACGCACCTGAGCTTTCAGAAGAACAGGAAGACCATTCTGATAATGTGCAAGAGCAGCGAACCTCCAAGCGACAGAAAGTGGAATTACAGGGAGAATTTCGAAAAATCAAACCTCCACTTTTCGATGGAGAGCAGGAAGAAGCAACAGAAGCCTGGTTGATTAATATTAATAAATATTTTCAACTTTATGAATATGACCAAAATCTGAAGGCGCAGCTGGCTATTTTCCAGTTGCAGGGCAAAGCCACCTTGTGGTGGGAAGAGATTAAAATTGTGAAGGGGGTAAGTGAGCAAAGTATAACCTGGGAAAAATTTCAGAAATACTTCAAGGAGAGGTATTTAACTGAGCGCTTTTATGATGAGAAGGCGCGAGAATTCCATGACTTACGGCTAGGACAACAGTCCATGGACGAATTCATAAATCGCTTCACTTCTCTGCTTCGTTATGTGCCATACATAAAAGAGGAGAAGGCCAAGGTGCAGAGGTTCGTGAGTAGCCTACCAGCTTATATAAGGGAACGAATTGAGTTTGACAATCCCCGAACTATGGATGAGGCAATTCGGAAGGCTAGAATTTGTTACCAGCAGAACAAACAAAAAGGAGAAGTTCCAAACAAGAAATGGAATGAAAGAAAAGGCAGCAGAGTTGCTGGAAACAACAAAGGCAGCCGTGGAAATGGTAGTAAAGGAGCTGGAAAGGGGCAGTTTAACAGAAGCACAAATAAGGGCACCTTCCGGGCTAAGCCAAGCGAGAGCAGGATCAGCGAACCACCTGCTAGATCGGAGGTTGAGGGAACCAGACCTCCAGTTCAGTGCTGGGTGTGTGAAGGACCGCACTACGCTAGAAATTGTCCACAGCGTAAAAGAACTGATCAAATATCTCAAGTCCATGAAGCCTCAACTGTTGGGGATGTGGCGCGCAGCGTACCAAGGATCAATGCAGCATTAGAGGACCGGCAGGCGGAATACCAACCTTCCATGGTGGAATTCGAAGGTAAGATTTCAAACCTTTCTGTAGCTGTACTTATTGATCCAGGAGCTACTTTAAGTTATGTTAGTCCAAAAGTAGTGGAACACTGTAAGCTACCACCAGAAAAGTTCAAAAACCCATGGTTGGTCCAGTTAGCTACGGGAGCCAAAAGGCGGGTTTTAGCTAAAGTTAATAACTGTTCTTTCAGTATAGCTGGACAGCCCGTAACGGCAGACCTGAATGTACTTCCGTTAGGCTCCTATGACATTCTTATTGGTATGGATTGGCTGGAAAAGCACTGGTCGTTGGTGAATTGCAAAACCAAGACCATATACTACAAAGATGATTTGGGGCAGCAACAGGAATTGCAGGGAATTAAACATCCTGTTCAGATTCGACCTATCACTGCAACTCAGTTAGCTAAATGTATTAGAAAGAAATGTCAGATCTATGCCATACAAGTTGGCTATGCGAACCGGAAAGATAAGATGTCTGCATTAGACGATATTCCAGTGGTACAGGAATTTACAGATGTCTTTCCTGAAGAGGTACCAGGTTTGCCTCCAAGAAGGGACATAGACTTCACTATAGAGTTAATACCGGGGGCAGCACCAGTATCGCGGGCACCGTACCGGATGAGCATACCAGAGTTAACGGAGTTGAAAATGCAGCTCCAAGAGCTGTTGGAGAAACAGTACATTCGACCCAGTGTGTCACCCTGGGGAGCTCCAGTATTGTTCGTGAAGAAGAAGGATGGGACCCTTCGCATGTGCATAGATTACCGGCAGCTGAATAAGCTCACGGTCAAAAACAAGTACCCTTTACCCAGAATAGATGAACTCTTTGATCAAGTGAAAGGAGCAAAAGTGTTTTCCAAAATTGATCTGCAATCTGGTTATCATCAGATTAGGATTAAGGATGAGGACATTGCCAAAACTGCTTTCCGGACACGCTATGGGCACTACGAATTTGTAGTGCTACCTTTTGGTTTGACCAATGCACCTGCTACTTTTATGTGCATGATGAATAGCGTGTTTCACAGGTTTTTGGACAAGTTTGTACTGATATTCATTGACGATATATTGATATATTCTCGTTCCCAACAGGAACATGAGGAGCACCTTAGATTGGTGTTACAAACTCTTCGGGAGCATCAGCTATATGCTAAGTTTAGCAAATGCGATTTCTTCAAAGAGGAAATTCAGTATTTGGGCCACGTGATTACGAAAGAGGGAATTGCAGTTGACCCCGAGAAGATAAAATCTATTATGGAATGGCCTATACCCAAAGACGTTGCTGATATCAGATCCTTTATGGGGTTAGCTGGCTATTACCGGAGGTTTGTGGAAGGCTTTTCTAGGATAGCCTATCCTATCACCTCATTGCAAAAGAAAGGAAAGATATTTAGATGGACAGCAGAGTGTCAACAGAGTTTTGACCGCTTGAAGCACCTCCTCACCACTGCACCCATCCTGAGGATCGCTGATCCTAATAAGGATTACGTGGTGTGCACCGATGCAAGCAAGGAGGGCGTGGGAGGAGTACTAATGCAGGAAGGAAAAGTAATAGCATATGAATCAAGGAAACTAAAAGAGCATGAGCAGAGATACTCTGCTTACGATTTAGAGTTAACTGTTGTGATTCACGCACTAAAGATGTGGCGACATTACCTTCTTGGGAAGAAATTTCTGTTGTTAACAGATCATCACAGTTTGACGCATTATTTCAGCCAACCTACCTTGAATGCGAGGCAAGGCCGTTGGGCAGATTTTCTAAGTGGGTTTGACTTTGAAATAAAGCATTTAAAGGGCAAAGAAAATCGGGTGGCAGATGCCTTAAGTCGAAAGGTTCATTGCTTATGTGAACTTTCAGCCAGCAGGTGGCGGAGTTCGCTGGTTGAACAAATAAAAGCAGCAGCCAGTGACGACACTGAATATCAGCATTTAAAACAGCAGGTACAACAATCTGATAATGGAAAGTTACAGCAAGGGTACACATTAGATAATGCTGGATTGCTGTGTTTTAATAAGAAAATGTATGTACCTGACTCAAATGACCTTAAGAAGCTGATTCTAGATGAGTTCCACATCAGCCACTACACTGGCCACCCAGGGTACCAAAAGATGGTCACGGCACTCAAGAAAGAGTATTACTGGCCAGGAATGAAGAAGCAGGTAGTGGAATACTTGGCAAGGTGTTTGGAATGCCAGCAAATTAAGGCTGAACATCAACACCCAGCGGGACTGTTGCAGCCTTTGCCTATTCCGGAATGGAAATGGGAAATCATTTCCATGGATTTTATAACCGGGTTACCACGAACAAAGAAGGGCAATGATTCTATTATGGTCGTGGTTGATAAATTGAGTAAAGCAGCGCACTTCATACCTGTGCAGTCCACTTACAAGGCGGTACAAATCGCGCATCTCTTTATGCAAAATGTGTTCCGTTTGCATGGATTGCCAAAGGTAATCATATCAGACCGTGATGTGAAATTCACTTCCACCTTTTGGAGAACATTGTTTGCCGAGTTGGGCACTCGGTTGAATTTTAGCACGGCTTATCACCCACAGACCGATGGTCAAACTGAGCGAGTCAATCAGGTATTGGAAGACATGTTGAGGGCGAATGTGATGCTAAAACCTAGTCAATGGGAAGAGTATTTGCATCTGGTCGAATTTGCCTACAATAATGGGTATCATACCTCAACCCAGCTAAGTCCCTTTGAGGTCCTGTATGGGCGAAAGTGCCGCACACCCTCAAGTTGGGGTGGACTGGAGGATAAGCTGAGTTTGGGTCCGGAAATGTTAAAAGACATGGAAGATATGGTGAAGAGAGTGCGAGCAAATTTAAAGGCTGCACAAGACAGACAGAAAAGTTTCGCAGACAGGAAAAGAAGATTCACAGAGTACAATGTTGGTGACCATGTGTTTGTAAGGATTCAAACCAGAAGGAGCACACTGCAGTGGAGTGGGTGCGCCAAGCTGGCTCCTCGATACTTTGGACCGTTTCAGATTTTAGCTAGAGTGGGGCCTGTGGCCTACCAACTTGCTTTGCCCAGTCATATTAAGATTCACAATGTGTTCCATGTTTCTGTCCTAAAGAAATATGTGTATGACCCTAAACATGTTATTCAATGGCAAGATGTGCGGGTAAGAATTGATCCGGTTGTTTTGATTATGCAGCTATATTCAATAGGAAATTGATTAAGTACTGGTTGTCTGCAGGTCGAACCGGAAGGCGAGGTCCTGGTCGAACCACAGAGCATTCTCGACCGGAGAGAAGTGCGGCTGCGGAAACGGGTTATTACCCAAATTAAGGTGCTGTGGCAGCACTATGGCCCTGAGGAGGCTACGTGGGAAGACGAGGAACCTTTCAGAAAGGCTTACCCGAATTTATTTAACGAGAATGGACATCGGGACGATGTCCAATCCCAGGGGGGGAAGATGTAATGACCCCGGTAACTTGTAATTCTAGATAATTACTGTGGTGAAAACAATATGAGTGGTAACTTGTTATTATTAAAAGACATTGTTAATTTTGAAAGTGAATATAATAGACTATTTTGCACATGTGTATTGATGAAATGCTGGCAGCCTCCAAAAGGAGGATTTTCTATTAAAAGAAAATAAATCAGTTATGAAACTGAAAAAACAACTGCCTCTCACCCAAGGAAAAGTCCTGGGAGGAAAACCTCTGGGCTGTTGATGAACAGGCAGAGGAAAGATTCCAGAGAGAGAGAGAGCAGAGTGGAAAAAGTGGGTTAAGTCTGGTTGTGATCAGATAACCCAGCACAGTGGTGCATGAGTCTTGTTGAGGGCTGCAGGCCTGCAAGACGGCTCGGGGGGAGAATCCAGTGCAAGTGGATCTCAAGGTTGGGAGGTTAAGAGCAAAATCGTTGCAGGTGAACTCTTGGAATAGGAGCGACAGTAGCAGACTACCAGGTATGTATCCTTAAATAGTTTAAATTGAGGCACAGGTAATGATGGCATACAGTTATATATACATATGCAGTGGTCTGTGTTTCTTTATTAAACTAAGGGAATACAGTTATATATATACATATGCAGTGGTCTGTGTTTCTTTATTAAACTAAGAGAATATAGATATGTATATATATTTGCAGTTGCCTGTATTTTCCTTTAATGAGATAATGAAATACAGTTGTATATACGGTTGCCTGTATGTTTCTTTAATGAGTGAATAAAACTACAGTTTTATATAAATATATTCGGCTGTGAATCTTTTATGGAGTTAATGAGAAATACAGATATAAATGAAGTCATTCATTAGGCAGAAAACGGGGAGTAACCGTAACTGTAATCAAGAATTAAACACAAAACCTCGTCTGCAGGGTAGAACTCAGTGATTAAATTCACTATGTACAGACTCAAGTGCTTAGTAAGGAAATGCCGGAACAGACTTAGATCTGAAGTGATTATTAAATCGTAGAATACAACAAGAAGTAGATATGCAGCAGAGCGTATACAGAACCATAGGTTACGAACACATACGAAGAAAATAACCAGTTTCACTAAGCTCAAATCTTATTAACATACAGTTATGATGTCGTGCTCAGAGCCGAGACATTAACGAATAAAGCGAAAATATTTATAAAGAAAATATTATTGAAGAACCGAGGCTTTGTAATAAACAAAGATGCCGTGTAAGCTGGAGTAAAAGAGACCATATCTAGCAGTGAAGGATTTTCTCATAGTTAAACCTCACACTATCATGTAAACCGTAAAGAACATCATATGGCCGCGCGAATGTAAAGACACGTCTCATGGCCGTGTAAAGATAAGAGCATCATATGGCTGTGCGAATGGAGCGTTAACGCCACTCGCAAGCCAATAACCAGAGATTAACACTATTAGATCTTGAGCAAACTGAACAAGACATATTTACCATCTAACAGACTCAAACAAAATTAACATGCAAACCAATATCCGTGTATGCGAGGAGGGTTTGACTTGCCTTCATTATTTCGAAGGCAAGCCGTAAACCCTGAGACCGCACCAGCATAACATAAACTGTGTAATATTTGCGAATATTGAAATAATTTAACTATAGTTCCATAAAGACTGGAGAAACCACGCAATATACAGGAGTCGACAAACATGTCAAACAGATCAAATGTATTCATTACTGTAGTAAGCCCCGTAGGGTATAATTCTTTAAGGATAACAATGTTAAACAGTAGTAACAGTCATGTTGGGTAAACCCTGTAGAATGTATCTGCATGTGAATGGAAACAGAACATTGAACTGTAATATTGATAACGGAGCTTGTTTACATAGCCGACGGGTAATAGTATAAACAAGCATTAAACCCTCAATGGCCTGTAGCCGTAAACAAGAAACTATCTAACCCTCAGAGCTTCATGTATACAGGCTCGGTATGAGAAGGCCGCCCCTGAGACACATGAATAACCATACATGAGTCTCGTTCTGGCCATGGAAGACTTCCATTCCTTCCATAATAGTTATCCTACAGGGCAATGCATAACAGCATCGAGGACTCACCTGGATAAAACGCAGATTTGCAGAACCTCCTTCCTGACAGTGGAAGCCGTGGAGTCCAAACCCTCCTGCACAGAACAGTCACCATTATCAACTGTATCGGTGGTAAATCGAAGAATCAAAGAACTAATTAATACTCTGTCAAGCGCAAGACTGTAAACCTTTTAAATTGCCATGGGCGAAATGCTCTCATACCTGTGCGAATGGCGGATCTGGTATGGTGGAGGGAGATGTCGGATGAGCCGAGGTTTGCCCGTGACGCAAATGGATTGAGACCGAAGAACCCGGCAGATAATATAAAGTCAACCAAACCCTCAAAACAATTTGAGCCATCCGATTTGGAGCGATCAGCATCGTTCGTTTGAGCGGGAGCATGGGCACGCAAACCCTAAAGTACAACCCTCTGCGTAATCACATGGCCGCACATGGTTCTCAGCCACCTGGCCACGGAACGGGTGAGTTGGATTAACACCCGCTCACCATGTGGCACCGTGTTTAATGAACCAGTACCCAACTCAATTAAGACTGTGCATAATGTTAGCGTGGGTTGGTGGAATGTATTATCAACGCATGACTATTAACGTGCGAGGGGTAAAACATAAACCATATATTATAATGTTTGAAACATAATATCTGCACTTATATTATAGCAAAGTACCATGATAACTTGTAAGGGGTTGGTAACATTAAAAAAAAATTTTAGGTTGGTATAAGTTAGATTTGGATCGTGACAGAAGAATTCAAAATTAGAATAAAAGAGATAACCAAAATCTAAAAAGTAATAAGAAAAAACCAAAAAAATTGAAAAGGAAAGAGAGAGAAAAGTTAATTTTAAAATAAGAACATAATTAAAAAAAAACTAAGTAAAACAAAACTAATTAAAGCAACATTTTAAGTCATCAGGAAATAAAATGACCTCATCATACATGAGGTAAAGTGTGAAGGCACCAATAACATAATTATTTAAAAGGAACGACTAGGACTACAAGGGAATCAATAGGTAAGGTCCATAAATTTTTTAAAGTGGAAGTCATATTATGTGAAAGGGAGGAGAGCCTTGAAGTATTAGGCCAGATTTGAAAGGGTTATGGAGGGTTCAACGGTTATTGAGTTTTTAAAATAAATAAATTTGTAGTTATATATAAATGTAATTTTATTTTAAGAAATTATATTGGTAAATGTTAAATTAATGTTTTAGGAAAAATAACATATTAAATTAATGTTTATGAAAAATAACATATTACTATTATTTAAAAATATATATAATTGTTTTATAAATTATAAAAAAATTAATAATAAATAATTATATATACTAAAAACATCAACTAATTCTAAACATTAAATATATAATATATAATTTAATATTCTTATACATTAAATATATAATTTAGTATGGTTATAGTATATTATAAATTTATTAATTAATATATACCTTAAAATTTTTATTATATTTTATATCTTATATTAATCAAGATATATCATTAAAAGTAACATTATCAATTTATTAAAAAAAATGTATACCAATGCAAGCAGCCATAAATCAAATATGAACAAATAACTCTTTTACTAAAGATACATAAAATCCCAAACACGTTCACGATCAATAGGTATTCATTATATTATAAGATATAATCTAATATCAGATAACATTTTCGTATAATTATTTTTCTGGTAGCGAATTTTTTTTTAATGAAATTTAAGATATATATATATATATATTTTAAGATATTTATTGCATTATTAATATTATAATGATATTTCTAATATAATAATTCATGAAAATCAAAATTAATTATGACATATTTAAAATTAAAATCAACACAATAAAATATAAAATGATTAAAAACAACTTAATAATATAGAATAATTACGTAAAGAAATTTGGGCAAGGCCCTAAATGTTATAATTAAGAGACTCAAATGTTGGAATTAAAACGCTGATGTTGACAATTGACACGCTACAGTATTTCTCCCAAATAAGTATGTACAATCACCCGTAAATAAAACATAAATGCGATGCAAGATTGATATTACAGCAAGTGTGTTTATGTATATTTTGGGCGGTCAGGAGGGTTTTAATGATAATTTTTTTACCTGGGTTGCAGTCAATTGTAAATTTGAGTTGTTAACTTTTAATAATCTCAGTGCTTCAAAGGTGGTATTGAATCTATATACATAATCAAAAAGTGATTTTAAACAACAAAAATCAAAATTTAATTAAATTTTTTCTTCCAAAATTCTAAAAAACTCTAAAAACATATAATATTTAGACAACGCCATTTTGAATAAATTTATTTAAAATATTATATAGATAGTGATGGAGGCATTTCAATATCATTGATTTAAGACTGGTGAATAATTCCACCACCCTATGAAAAAAAGTCATCTTATTGGAACCTATATACCTAGTTAAGATTGGGTGGTGGAAAAGTTCTCGTGTCTTCCTCTCTATCTGGTGTCAGAAACTCAAGTTATGCCATGTCTTTTTAATGTTATTATGTATCTTTATTTCTTGAAATAAGAAGTAGATGTTACCAAATTCATATAGCGAACTACATATTACATGTTACAAGCACTTTGATTTCTTAAAATAGCAAATAAATATGGTTACCAAATTCATACAGCAAACGACATATGACTTGTTGGAAGCTCCTTGATTCTTTCAAATAGCAGGTAATTGTCAGTATTAATAAATGGAGTAGTTTAAGGGAGGCGGAGGAATTGTCTGGACAGTTAAAAGTGGTCCAAATCTTCGAAAAAAAATTAAAAAATTTTGTAGATGTAGTGATCATGTTTTTGATGGTGTAAATGGATTCAACACCATCCAAAATGGAATCAACATCAACAAAAACGTTTAGAACACTTAAAATTATAAATTTTGACAGACTTTATTAAATTTACAAAAATCCTTACCAGATTTTTTCAAAATATGACCGGAATTTCCATTAGGGGAGAGATTCCTATTCTTGTGCAGGGACCAGTAGTTGATATAATACTGGTCCCACCAAACCACCAGTGATTAAGACTTTTGAAACCAATATTTAAACAGAAATAAATAACATTATGTTTAAATAAGTTTTAAATTATGTCCAAAAATCACCCATATATTGACTGGGCCCACAACTGTCCATAAATAGTATTTAACTATTTAATATTGCAAAACATATTGACCCAAGTAGAAAACAGCTAGAGCCATAAAGGCTTCCAAACTGGTCTATTCCAGAAGTACAAAACAGCAGTCACTTCAACCCCCACTCATCAGAACTGCAACTTTGCATCCCAAATAAATATGCCTACCTGCACATAACAAAAGGAATGTATGTCAGCCATAACTGCTGTGTTGTTCAACAACTAAACACCCTATGTTCAATAAATGACACCCAACCCAACAACAATTAAATCCAATTTGTTCAATAAATGACACCCAACCCAACAACAATTAAATCCACTTTGTTCAATAAATGACACCCAGACCCAATAACTGCAATAAATGACACCCAACTCACTCTATTTCTCATTAAAACAGATCAAAGCACATGGATCAACAAATAAACAATTCCCAACCATTAGATCACAGCAAATTAAATCCATACCACACATTCAAAATGAAGCCATTGCAATCCATGTGCATCCATGTCCACCAATTAAAATCAAGTCCCCAAAACTATAAAAGAAGTCCACCCACTGTTGAAGTTGCATCTTATGCTTTCAAACTATTCAGCAAACTTCAAGACAACATCACAGAACAGTAGCCAATATATTCAAGTCAGTTATATGAATTACAACTCATTCTTCTTACAGTTCTGTTTTTATTGTTTTCATTTATCAAATTTCTTACATTACAGTTCTTTCCATTCATTTATCAGATTTCTTACATTACAGTTCTGTCCATAGGGTGGTGACAGTTAACCTATACAGTTACAGTTAACTTTTTTTATACAGAGTTTATGTATGTGTTCTAGCTTATAGAGTTAAGCTATCGAATACAGTCGTATCCATCTAATCAATGTCACAGGTTGCTTACCTTACAGGAATTGAAGGTTAGCTTACACGAATTATTCGATCATCAACTTCATAGGGATTACAACTTACATATCACAAATGTTACGTATGTCCAAATGTTACGTATGTCGTGCTAGTACTGTAGTCATAGCTTGTTTACCTAACAGGAATTGAACCTTCAACCTTAGCTTACAGGAATTGAACCTTGAACCTTAGCTTACAGGAATTTAGCGATAGCTTGTTTACCTAACAGGAATTGAACCTTGAACCTTAGCTTACAGGAATTGAACCTTTATTATGGCTTGGGTTCTATGGTTCCTCCATAAGAACACTGAACGCCTAGCTTCGCAGAGCAGCTCTCCCCCAGCCCACAACATAGTGTGGAATCTGGATCGTTTCATCGAGCACCATTTCTTTTAGATATAAAGGTGTTCTGACTCTATTGGATCAAGTCATAATCTACGCCTTTTACTAGTATACTACTATGGGGAGAGACTAAGCTCTATTTCAGAGATTGGACTCTCTTATTTTGATTAGCCCCTACTAGTAAGAAGTTGTTCCCGAGCCAGGTTCCCTGGATCCACTCCTAGTCGGGCCTCAATGAATGAATGAAGAAGGGGGCGGGCAGCACTCTAAAGAAAGAAGCCTTTGCTCGTTGGACAGCTACCGAACTGGCTTGTTTGACTTACTTTACTGGTCGACAACTATATTATTATAAGACCTCCTGTCAGAAAGAAGGAAAGGTTATTGTAAAAGAAAGAATGCCAGCCGATGTCAAACTGTACTCCTAGTGTGAACCATCCGATTTTGGGCAATTCAGAAGTGACAAGATCCGAGTGAACATGGATGAGTTAAAACATAGAACATAAACGAATTGTAACTTTAATGACTCTGATAAACTTAGTAATTTTTCACATATTTTTCACATATTTTCAGAAGCATGAAGCTATTGAGAAAGCAAACATTTTGATATTGAGTCGAAAGACTGCAAATAAGTGAATTTATACTACTGATGAATGGACCATAGAACTGGGGAATGGTATCTTAGAATGGAAACCCGAGCAGATGACCATTTCTCTTTATTGGATTAGATGACTGTAAGATTTTAGATAATGAGAAAACACAATTATAAGTAACATATCAGATGACAGTCTTATTGGCCTTCATATCTTTTCACCTCGTTGAGCTCGAGACCTTAGGGTATGGAGAGCCCGAGCCATACGGAGTTGTAAAAGTTGGACCAAAGGAATGGGGATTTACATAATTCAGCACTGTAAATTAAGTCACAGATAATGGAGAGAAATCTTGGAGCAGAGATTGTTCTTCACAATATTCAAAATAAGTAAATAAATTATATGAAAAAATATAAAAAAATAAATGACTGCAATGAAACTCAATTAAACTGAAGTAAAACCATTTGCCTATGACACCTGGGAGACCATAGAATCATAATGTAACAAGCTCTGTATCCAAAATGTTTTGTCCTTACTGAAAAAATGAAAAATGTGGGTAACATAATTTTCAATTGGTAATAGAATTTGATCATGGGTAAACAAGTAGAAGGAATCAAAGACCAAGATTTTTTAATTCCAAAAATGTAGAGAAAATTAGGAATAGCATTAAATATCCTCAAATTGTTAGCAACTATAGAATAATATTTGTTCTGAAATATTTCATCTCTTATCAAATTGAAATTCAACACACAATCTCAGTGAAATATTCATGGCCAAAAAAGTTACAAATTCGATCCTTGTTAAATATCAAAAAACTGAGTCTTTCTTTGACAGCTGAAAACAAATGCTCTATCAGGACAAAATCAACAAATTGAGTCTTTCTTTGACAACGTTGAAAAAAAATGCTTTGTTAGGACAAATTGTTGCATGAATCTGTGACCTAAAGGCCTAAGCTCATTGTGTCCATGGGAAAATTTGCACTTCAACCCATTTGAATAGGTTCCCTTTTTCTCATAATGCATGGACAACTTGATTTTATAATTATTTACCTCGTCATAAATGTTGGAACTTATTGCATTGCCATAAATTGTTTCTAGTTTCTGACCAAAAATAGAAAGTTCGGGCTGACCCTTTTGAAGTTCTTCTTCTGAGTGAGCAAACTGACAATCAGTTCCCCACCCACACTTCTTTTTAGCCTAATAAAAATGGAAAATAACATATTTGTATGGAGGAAGTGTAACTATTTTAGTAGCACGTATCTCCTTCACATTTGATAATTTCCTGTAACAAGCTCTGTATCCAAAATGTTTTGATAATTTCCTGTAATAGAGGAAAAGTAATTTTTGCAGAAGTAATAAAGCATAATTTAACATATATTCTAATGTCTAAATGCATGCAATAATTTTACAGGTTGTTGCATCTATGGCAAAAGGAAGTTACTCTGCTCGTACAAGGAGAAGTGGCAGGAGAGTGACAAGGGGTGCGCAGCTGCGATGCACATCGTCTGATGATGACAGGCCAGCTGATGTCGATGCCAGCAATGCACCAGGGAACATTGTTGAAGATGACCATGTGACAGCCGCTGATGTTAACACACCATCAGCCACAGAACCACCATCAACAACAGTCCAAGGGGCAAGCTCAATTAAAAAGATCAGTGCTATAAGAGGATGGACAAAAGAACAAATGTTAGTTGCAATTGACGACATAGAGTTTAATGGATACTCAGTTCGGGCATCTGCAAAAAAACATGGTATTCCTCCCTCGTCAATACATTATTGGATAAATGGACTGACTCATACAAAACGTAGAGGGCCTCTTACAGTTATGACTGAGGATGAGGAGGCCGAGGTGGTTGAGTGGTGTAAAGAGATGGCCCAACTGGGACATGGGCTAGAGTTGATACAACTCAAATCAACAGTTGCTCAAATCTGTCAAGGGAGGCCAAACCCATTCAAAGATGGGTTTCCTGGTAAATCATGGTGGTTTGGGTTTAAAACAAGGCATCCAGAACTTGTATTGCGTACTGCTGAGGGCCTTGACAGAGACAGAGCATTAAATTTGCGCCCTGCAGTTGTGCAAAAATTCTATGACACACTTTCTAGTGCTTATGATAAACATTCTTATGGAGCAGACCATATATGGAACTGTGATGAAACAGGTTTACAGGCAGGGAGGAATTGTGGCATGCGGGTAATTGCCAAGAGAGGGAGCCGAAATGTGCCAAAGATTTTGCCCAAGAGCAGGGAGTGGATAACTATTTTATGTTGTGTTAATGCAATTGGTACTTCAATCCCAGGATTTTATCTATTCAAAGGTAAAAATCAACTAAAAAACTATATACAGAACTGTGAACCAGGTGCATGCATGGCTGCACATCCCCATGCATGGATGACTAAAGAACTGTTTCTAAGTTGGCTTTTTCACTTTGCTGCATCGGTACCAGGTGGCGTCTCGCCTAATAACAGACACCTTTTGATATTAGATGGCCATGGGAGCCACATGGCTGTACAAACAATTGAGGAAGCAAACAATTTAGGCATCGACCTGTTGACATTGCCCGCTCATACCACTCATAGGCTGCAACCCCTTGATGTTAGTGTGTTTGGCCCTTTCAAGAACTATTTCAGGTCGGAGCGTGCTGCATGGATGGCAAAGAATCCAGGGGTTGAGGTGAAAAGGTTTGAGCTAGCAGAGCTTGCAAGTAAAGCTTTTAAAAGGGCTTTGACACCATCAAATATCAAGGCTGGCTTTAGGAGGACAGGAATCTGGCCACTGAACTATGATGCTCTTATGCATGACACTGGTTGTAGCCAAGCGTTTCATGTGGATGGTCAGGAAGAAGGGAATGTCCAAACATGTGTTGAAGTGCAAGAAGTAGATGACCAAGATGATGTTGTTGCAGCTGGTAATATGATTTCCCTGTCTCAAGGACAGTTATATGCTGAAGATGATGAAACTGTGTGTGAAACACAATATAACAATGAACAAATTCCTAGTAACATGGAGATTGTTCCACCAACTCAAGAACATCAAATTCCTGTCGCTGATATTGCTAATGATATTGTTGAACATGCAGTTGACAATGACCAATTGACATTGCCAAGCCAAGTAACCCCACCTTCATGGCTAGCAGAAGCAATGATCAATTTGAATGCACATAGTGTCTCAGCAACCAATGAAGAAAGCATGAACATGCCCTCACAACCAGCAGAATTGAACAGTGAAATTGTTCATTTTTTTGTGGACAATAGATCAATGGAAGAAGATGAAGGACATAATGAGGCATCAAATGAAGATAATGATATGGTTCAATCAGTTCCAACAGATACTGAAAGGGAAGTACCAAGCAATGACATGCAGGTGGAAGGGGTGGAGAAGACACTTGGACGGTTCCTAAAGCTACCAGTAGAGAGAGTATCAATGAGAAAAACGCAAGGTGCACCGGGTAGTCTTCGTCTGGGCCGAAGCTCACAGCTACTCACCTCAGAGGACTATATAAACCTGTTAGTTGAGTCAGAAAAAAAGAAACTTGAAATGCAAGAATTAAAACAGAAAAAGAAGGATATGGTCAAGGAGAAGAAGGCAGCAAGGATTGTTGCAGCACAACAGCGAGAAGAAGAAAGGATTGAAAGAGATAAAGCAAGGCAAGTTAAGGACCAACAAAAGCAAATGGCAAGACAGGAAAAGGAAAAACGAAAGGCACAACAAATGCTTGAAAAGGAACAAGGGATGATCAACGATACAAGAATAGCTGATGAAACTAGGATTATTTCAAACTCATTGGACTCCATTGCAGATAATACACCATTATTCCAAGATCTCATAAACATTCAAGTGCCCCACTATCAAACCGAGGGTTTACCCACTTGCCTTGTTCCTACCAGAGCTGGTGTCAATTCTCTGTATGCTCATTACACACCTCCACTTAATGCAGGGGTCAGTAGTGCAAATGTGAGGTATGGGTACTCAATACCTCCATGGTTGGAAGCTGCAAATTGGAATCAATCATATGGCAACAATCGACCATTTCCTAATCAGCCCTTGACTGGTAGGCCAACCTACCTGGCTCAAGAAGGTAACTCAGGGAGTTTTGGCACTCAAGATTCTCAGGGCCATAAAGAATAGGGGTGTCATATGTTTTCGGTTCTAACCACATTATGATGTGGATTTTGGATGGATTGTATCTTTTTCTTGGCACAGCAACATTTTGGCTTACAACCTAGTAGTGATTTCTTGTGGCAACCTAACTGTGTGTTGATAAGAAATTTTCAATGGAATATGTCTTTCTGTAAAATATTAATTATGATAAAACTATTTCTATAAGTTATTCTGTGCGCACTGTACAAAGCTCTAAACTCACTTATGGCTCCAATAAGTGGACCGTTATAATGTGATGACAGTGCTGGGCAAGTTTACAATCACTTAACACTGAATAGAAGTCTACACTCACAATTAGAAACACCTCCTGCTCGCTTCTAATGTACGAGGCACTAGTAGTAAGGAACTCTATACTTAGCATGTTATTGATTGAATTAGAATGAATAAGAACTTTACATTGCTGGAAACTAGAAATACAATAAAGAACATAGTTATGATTTTTATCAATCACCTAGGGGAGGGTCGCCAATACATGTGCGCCCTCCCCGCCACGTCATAATACCACGCGTCAACCCACATGGCTCCGGTACGACACCTGTCCACCGTGGAGTATGCCCAACTTATAAAGAGCATGTGTTTTTATATGTGTCAGTAAAAATGATGGAAGTATCTAAATTAATCAAATCAGTTGATGAACAACTATGAGAATCATATTGTTCCATCTTGTTACATCAACTTTCCAAAAGCAATTGAGAAATTTGGGTGCACAGTAACCTAATCAGCTATATGACGAATTGTGGCTTAGTCATTAATTCTTTTCTAAGCACCTATTCACCTTTTTCATTTTCCTTCATGAGTAGATCAATTGTTTGACAATTACAATAATTTATAAATCTACAAAATATAAACCAGCGTAGACCCATCTTAAGATGGGATCTTTTAAGCATCAAGAGAATCATGTCTCTGTTTCTTTAGATCCCTTTTTACACTTATGAGTTCTGGGGTTAATATTGATCTATAACAGTGTATTACGGTACAGAAAAATTATGAATTGCCTCTAATACATGTAAGAAGGAAATTCCAAAGCAGTAGGTATACAAAAATCCCACAAAATTGCTTCAGAGCTCAAAATCTACAGCATGTTAAGCTTTCCTGTAATTTAAACTTCCCTGCACAAAACTAGGCATTGCAAAAATAAGAGAGATTCAAAGGAAATCAGTGTACCGAAAGGAAATCCAGGGTAACTGCAATTGTGGGTCTTGTCATCAACGCTGGAGATAAATAATGTTTAAAATTTGAATGAACCTTAGGAAAGATCAACAATCAGGCAGAAGCACATGCCATTCTTAAAGGATTGAATTGGCTCTTGATAAGAGTGTTCACAGTATCTAATGCATGGCAACTAAGCAACAATAATTATGTTTTTTGGAATAGAGATTATACCGACTCCATAAATTTAAAATTTCAGTAGGTCATGTGCTATATACGGGTCAAGGAGGGTTTTGATTCAATATTCTTTTCACATATTACAAGAAATTTACATTCAGAGGTACACAATCTAGACAATTCAACAGCTACAATGGACACCAGCACCCTACAAATATATCACTATTATCAACACATTCTCCTCTCCCGATAGCTCTGCACTCCTTATATCCCTGTTCCCCAAGCAACTAGGAAGAAAAGTTTCAAAAGTGCATAGAAATCTGTTTGCAGAATCAAATATTCCAACTTAGCACAATTCCTACACATCCCTTGGAAGTACAAAGGTTGTCTCCAACACAAATGGCAGACCACCAAAGAAATGGACTCTCCTATAATTGTGATGAAAAATATGCTCCAGGTCATAGGTGTAAAAAACAGAAATTGTTCCAAATTGATATGCCCACTCAAGACCTGACCGAAGACATAACTACTGAGAGACACTGGAGTTACAGGTTGAAAACACCAACACTCTGACTCAAGCAGATATCGAACCTATTTCTTCATGAAGAACGGTCAATCTCTCTGCATGCATTATCGGGCATTTCAACTCTAACAAAACCCTGACAAGGAAACTCTAACAAAACCCTGACAAAACTCTAACAAAACCCTGACAAGGATTTAATCCTATAAAGTTTGCTAGTAAAAGCTGAGCGATATTAAAAGGAAATAAAAGAGTAGAAGCTTTGTTCATAAAACAGTAAACCCTACCCATTTCTGGACTATATAAACTCATCAGCTGTAAAAACAAAATAACCTTCAAATAGAGATGCACCGTCACAAGTGAAAACGATCTCAAAAACTTAGCACTATGCAAGGTTTTACAGCATAAGGAAATCATAATATTCTACAATGAGTAAATCAAGAATAGTAGCGTTCAAACAGTATCCAGAGAAGTCAATTTAAATAATAGAGAATGCAACTTGTGTGTAAAATTCGGAATAAGACTTTCATAGAAGGAAACAAGCTAACAGCTATGACTTCAAGAAACCATAAATAAATTAACAGTATAACTGTGATTAAGGTCGTAAAATGTCCACGGCTTCCATACAAATGTCCATACAAATGTCCACGGCTTCCATACAACACTGTAGCCCAAGTCAATTTAAATAATAGAGAATGCAACTTGTGTGTAAAATTCGGAATAAGACTTTCATAGAAGGAAACAAGATAACAGTTATGACTTCAAGAAACCATAAATAAATTAACAGTATAACTGTGATTAAGGTCGTAAAATGTCCACGGCTTCCATACAAAGTCCATACAAATGGCCACGGCTTCCATACAACACTGTAGCCCAAGTCAATTTAAATAATAGAGAATGCAACTTGTGTGTAAAATTCGGAATAAGACTTTCATAGAAGGAAACAAGATAACAGTTATGACTTCAAGAAACCATAAATAAATTAACAGTATAACTGTGATTAAGGTCGTAAAATGTCCACGACTTCCATACAAAGTCCATACAAATGTCCACGGCTTCCATACAACACTGTAGCCCAGAGAGCAACCTGAGTAGCAAGTCTGCGAAGAAGCTTCATAAGGGTTTAGTGAGGCTTTAGAAGAGCCTTCCCCTCCGAGCAGTCGAATATAAAACAAACAATAGCACGAAGCAGAGCACTCAGAACTCAAGCAGAGCACTCAGAACTCTATGAAAGAAAAGAGAAACCCTCATATCCCAAATGAAAAAGATAAAATAGCAGGGACAATAAAAATGCAGCGTTTTTATCTATAAAGCAAACACAGTAACAAGGCAATTGAGAGCAGCTACAGAGAGTTTCGAAAGTTGGTCTGGGCTCATTTCCGCGATGTTCCATTTTCCCTTTGTCTTTCTGCTCGAGGCCGGCTATGCAAGTCAGGGGAGAGCAGCTACAGAGCGTTTTGAGGGCTAAAACAGGCTAAAACAGCCAAAACAGACAGAATGCCATAGAATGCCTAAAACCCTAAACCCTAAAACAACAAAAATGCCATAGAATGCCTAAAACCCTAAACCCTCAAAAAATTGCTCAAAATACTGCCATAAAATGCCATAGAAAGTTCACAAAATATCCTGTTAGAGATGCTTGTGTTGAAAAACACAGAGTAAAGCTGGTAGGATTAAAAATCCTACCGGTTACAGGCCATGGATGGTCGCCGACCTCCCCCACCTTCCCCACAGCTCGCCAGACCTTCTCCACACCTGCAACGTCCTTTTCCACACCTGCAACAGGAAGAAAAAAGCCATTAGAAGCCATTAGAGATCACAAAAACAACAAAAATAGCAGAGCTAAACCCTAAAAATGTTATGTTACCTCAAGCTCAGTAGAATGGCGACCGACTCCTCCCCAAACAACAAAATCGCCGAATAAGACCACCACCAGAGAAATGCTAAACAACCGGCATTCCATGTTAAACAACTTGCATTCCAGAACGACCAAGAAATCCAGGCGGAAAAGCACAAGAAAAGCAGAACCGCTGTCCCAGCCAGAAACCCAGAAACTCCATCAAACCTTCGCACCAGCACACGAATAAACGACTCTGCGCGCAACAATACAAACCCTGTCAACCGAACACAGCATTCCCCCAACACAGGTTCTAACCACCATGCGCGCAGGTTACAGGGCCGTCCCGCGCCATCTTCGGCGGGGGGCTTCGCCCAACTACCGGCCCCGAGCAGAAAGACAAAGGGAAAATGGAACATGGTCGAAATGAGCCCAGACCAACCATGTAAATGGCGCCAAGTTCGTGTTTTAATGTTGGAGGTGATAGCCCACACGGCCAGCTCCACGGTGGACAGGTGTCGTACCGGAGCCATGTGGGTTGACGCGTGGTATTACGACGTGGCGGGGAAGGCGCACATGTATTGGCGACCCTCCCCTACTTGAAAAAAAAAAAAAAACATAATTGTTAGACTACTACCTAATAAATTAATACAATTAACAACTTTCTTAGAAGTAATGGAATTTCTACCGTGGGACCAAAGGCAAATACTTTCTGGTATTTGTACGGCGGTCGAGTACCTGAATACTCCACAATGAGAGACCTTAATTTACAGTGACGCGAAATTTCGCCAGGATTCCCGCGTATTACTCTCTGTGATATTTGTACCTGAATACTCCACAATGCAGGATTCCCGCGTATTGTGGGACAGGAGACGCCGACAGCTACGCAACCGCATTCAACGGGCGGCGCGCCGTAGTGTGTAGTTTCTACCACCACTATGTATGATATGTACGTTGACTCAAACTATTGGCCGCCCCAAAAAAGCCTGACCACTGAGACACAAAATCATTGCTGTGCGATTGCGTTTCCATGGACTTCAGAAAGTTGTATAACTTTAAGTGGGAGACAACCCAACCCAACCCAAACACTCTCTGTCGACGTACTCTGTGAACCCAATTTTCACGAATGCATGTCAGGACTGATGCTCAGTGTGCTGCCATGTGAAAGAGGCATACTCAAGTTACACGACAACGTTTCTATGTTGACGGTCGAGCAACTAGACCTGTCGGTGGCAAGAAAAATGAACGCAAATAAGCTTTATCAGTTAGGGCAAACCAACAAGCATGTGGGGGAGCACTAAGCAAAGAAATTAACAAACGATTCATGGCATCAGCCAAAAAATTTTGATGTATAAATATGAAATCTTACTTCTCCTCATTTCATCAGGGCCTAGTCTAGTTCTGCCCGAGCTCAATATCGAAGTTATAATCGATAATGGCGCCCAGTATGACTAAAGTCCTGTGCATATATGTGCTTTCGTTGAGTCTGTTACTCTGTAACATGGAGGCACGAGAGAGCAGATTCTTTAACAAAGAGCCTGCTTATGACAACCCTAATGGTGGATCAAATACCGCCGGGTATGGAGAAGGGTATGTCACCAGCAGCGATCGCGGTGTGGACGACTCTTTCGAAGCCGATATGGGTAATGGATACCGTTCCTACAGAGGGCAGGGAAACGGTGAGGGATATGAATATGGCAACAGCGAGGCTTCCCGCGCCGGTTCTGGCCGCGGTGCTGGCTACGGAGAAGCCGGGAGCGGGTACCCGCGTTCCGGTTCTGGTAAAGGAGCAGAGTACTATTCAGGAAATGGTGTTGTAAATGACGATAGTGGATACGGTGGAGGCTCTGGCGACGACAGTGGCTATCGTCAGTCGCCTGGCAATACTTATGCCCCATACCCGCCTGGCTCTAATGGTGGTTATGGAGAAGGTGGTAAATACGCGTCAGGCTACGGTGAGCGTTGGGAAAAGAGCGGTGCCTATGGTTCCGGGTACAGTGGGGGCAGCTACGTCACCGGTTCTGGTAATGGAAAAGGCTACGAAGCTGGCTCTCGCTATGGCGCTGGATCTGGCAACGGCAACGGAGAATTCGGTGCCAACAACGGTTACAATAAGGAAACTCCTTAACTTTATATATTTGTCTCTGTAGCGGGCGCCCGTGGAGTTTGTAATAAAGCAGTGCCTCTTTGTCAATTATAAATATTAACAAATTAGGCACGGTGAATGCAGCATGAATGTCTTACTTTTGTCTTTGTAATTTTGTAACCTGCTGGTGGAGTTTGTAATAATGCCGGATCTCTTTATCAATCATGCCTACTAACAATATCTGGGCGATTCCTATTTCCACCACAGAATTTTAATCAATGCACTCTGACATGTGCCGGGGATAAGGAAATATAACGCTCGTAGTTTTTTTTTCTCCTTCAGACATGATCTGACGGGGCGCGTTATATTTCCTTATCCTCGCACATGTCAGAGTGCATTGATTAAAATTTTGAGGTGGAAATAGGAATTTCCATATAGCACGGTGAATAAGTCGCACGGTGAATAAGTCAGTACTTTTGCAGGGATGTTGAAACAGCTTTCGAATTTCAAATTTATCTTATTTGTATAATTGAAACTTAACGATAGTTATTTGTTTTTCATAGTTGTCACTTAAAGTTGTATGTAAATTTGTATTTAACGATGATTATTTGTTTTTTTTTATGGTTGTAATTTTAATTATGTAGATTTGTGTCAATTTTTGTTGTTGTTGTTGAATGTAAATTTTGTATAACAATTGACAAAGTAAAACTGAGGAAAAGAAATACATAATAATTAATTAGTTTAGCGCTATAATATCAATGTGACTCTTTGAAAACCATAACTCCTTAAAGGTGAGGCTTCAAATAAAAAGTTATGTAAATTGACAAAGAGACACTACCTGGATAATGAAATTATATTTTATTTCAAAACTTCATTCACAATTAAAATTATAGAATAATATGATATATATGTTAAACGAAATGTATTAAGTAATCAAATATTTTAAAAAGATAATTATATAATTATAGAACTTAATTTTTGCATCCTTGCATGTCATTTAAGGTGTACTTGATTATCTATAATGGTTTATTTCGCATAGACAAACATCAATGTAAAAATGAGAAATGCTTTTTCTAATTTTTTAAAAATGTAATCTAAGATAGCCATATGGCTTTCTTACTAGTAGTGAAAGTTCTTAAAAGAAATCATGCACAGAAAAAAAATCAATTATTATTGTGAGATGTAAACATATATAATAAATTCCTACTTTTAATTAAAATGAAAATGTAGTACATCAAGATTTTATAATGGTTAAAACCAAAACAAAAAATTGATAAAATATCTTATAGCAATGTGTAACTAGTAAATGACATTACTCCAATATTTTTTCTTATTCTCAATTCTCACTTGTATCTCTAGTAAATGACATTACTCCAATATTTTTTCTTTTTCTCAATTCTCACTTGTATCTCTATGATCTCATTTTCAGTGAATCAATCAAGAAATCTTGGTAAAAAATGAGTGCTACAGCGAACAAAAGATTCTTTATCTCAGCTTTTAACTATAAACTATTTATTAAAATTTATGAAGACTAATCTAAATGATGTCAAATCAACGGCTTGAAATTTTTTTACCTGTCACTTTGGACGTATAATGTCAAATTCCAGGCATGTGTTGAAGCCGCTGGCCATGAGTAAATTTGGTAAAGGTTATAGAATTTCTGTTGTTTAATACGAAAACTTCCTAGCTTTGTACTTCTTCCGATGTTGTTTACACCCTTTTCTAAAGCAACGGCCTCCATTATTCAACGATATTGTGTTATCAAATGATGATCTTTTGAAATTAATGCGTTACATTTACTTTGTATTTTTTTTCGTATATGAGATAATAAAATTTATCATAGGATTAGAGCATATTTAATCTTTATGAAATATTTTGAAAAATAATTTCTTTTTTTGAATATGATTAATTCTATTATCGTACAAAACATAGATACAAAATAGAGTACAATGGGCAAGGCTAAGAAAATTTGCCTGTCAGCCCTTGCCTTGCCCTGTTATCAGTTCCAAAATTGAAAAGATTCAAAATTGGAATTGTAGCTTGACCATTGCCGACACAGTTACATAACATAAATTGACTGAAACGACACCAAGACACCAGGGCCATGGACTGACCCGGACAAAGACAAACAGACATCTGGACAAAGACGATTGACACCTGAACCATTACAGTTGACACCTGAACATTACATTCGACACATTGACAGAGATAATGCCGCCACTTAGCCGAGATACACATCGAGATCCCAACAAAAATAACAGAGATTACCGGGGCGAGTTCAATCCTCATCAGTAGTCTGGGGCGCCTCTGCAATTCGGCACCCAAAACGGAGCGCGTCCTCTGAATCTGAAAGCTGGATGACCGCGTCTGGGCTTCCCTCTCGGGCTGGCCTGCTCGGACCAGCATAATCAGCATGCGTAGAAGGGCCAGCATCCGGGTCATAATTGGTAGCAGGGCGCTCAAGATCCAGCCCATGTTCACGTCCAGGCGCCAACCAACTCGGCCCAGGTTCACGTCCAGGTGCCAACCAACCCGTTCCAGCTCCAACCGGAAGGCACGCAATAGGGGAATTCTCTCTGCTGGAGCGCTGCCCTTCCGGCAGAGGCTCGACCTCCACGTTCTGAGTGACTCCAGGCTCGACCGTTATAGAAACAACCAAAGTGGAATTGACTTGAGGGCAGGGGAGCCGATACCTGAGCATGGGGAGCTCCCTCTGCCCTTCTTCAGAATTTGGGCTTCTGCCATTATGCCCACCCTCCTCCTCATTGCTGCCCTGAAATCTCTGAGGCAGCGAAGTTACCTCGAGGGAGGAAGAGGGTGAATAGTAATCGTTCTGCGGGAGGGCCCTGCCCTGAATTCCCCCTCTTCGGCTGCCCATTCGCGGCCTTGCCCGCGGCATTACTGCGCTCCTTCCAACACAGGCACTCTGAGCTTCAACAGCGACAAGAACTAACACCAGCGCCAAGAACCAACACCAGCGCCAAGAACCGACCCCAGCGCCAAGAACCAACACCAGCGGCAAGAACCAACGCCAGCGCCAAGAATCAACACCAGGCTCGCAAACCGGCGGAACACCCCTCAGATCCTCATTCCCATTTCCGTCTGAGCGGAGCAGGGTCTCATTGCTATGCTCACACATATCCTTCTGCCGAGCCAGCTTGCTCAGTTTAAAACGCATCACAGCGACGAAGTCCAGCTTCCTCCCTCGAGCCGAGTAGACAGGCATTAATGCCTTCATTCTCCTGCATTCAAGCGGGTTAATACCCCGCTGCGCGTGGTACCGCCGAACGCCGTAGGCATGCCACCTGCCCACGTGATGGCGCGTGCCATTCCCATATCCCTTATGCACCCGCATCCGGGAATATTTTGAAAAATAATTACAAATCAAAGATTATTATATATTTTAAAAGTTTTATTTTTATGATTTATTTAATTAAATTGATCAATTAAATTAATTATTATACAAATATAATTTGTATTTTTTAAAACACCTAGTATTAATAAATCATATATAAATCCCGAATATTAATATTGTAGTTCTTGTGGTTGTGATGGAAGAATTGCCATAAATGAGAAATCAAGATTTCATTTATCATTTCAGTTGGAATTCTCACTTTATAAAAATCCTCGCTTTATGTAGTATTCTCTAATGTGTCAAACTCTTAAAACTTTATGTGATCCATATAACCTGGGATTCCCAGGTTATCATAGATTAAATAAACAAAGGTTACTTTTTTAGCCCCTGTTTGTACAACTTGATGCAGAGAATACTAATGATATTTTTTGATCTGTTCTTTTCTCACCTAATGTGAAAATTTAGAGATATCTAGAAGCATATTGTTTATTTGTGTTTAGTCACCCGTTGTGGGTTGATTGATTGGGTATGGGATTACTGAATCTATATGCATTTGGAATATCAAATATGTAAACTGTTTTTTATTTTTAATGAGAATATGATTGATTTTTTTTAAGATTTATGATCACAAATATGTAAACTGTTTTTTATTTTTAATGAGAATATGATTGATTTCTTTTTAAGATTTATGATATTGTAATAAAGTGTATTTATATATTAATTTTTTTTATAATAAAATAAAGATAATTTATTTTAATAACCTAAAATAAATTATAAAATAATTTTTTTAATATTTATTAATCATTTAATTTATATCGTTATATTGCTAATAAATTTATAAACATAATATTATTAAATATTATTTTTTATTTAAAATAATTTCTTAATAATTATATAATTTATTTTTAGCAAATATTATAAATAATTTTCAAATTACTATTTATCACTCTAGATTTGAAGTAATATCCATTACTAAATTGTAAAGGAAGTCATCACATTGCTATTTGTTATAATAGATTCTCTATTATACTTATTTAAAAGAAACTAAACTATGTGAAGAGAGATGGTCTTTGTTATATTTATTCAATGGAAACTAAAATAAATGATTTAAATTAATAAATTTTTGTTTCTACTATATATCTCTACTTTTTTTTTTACTTTTTCTTTTTTAAAGCCCAAAGGAATAGCTCAATTGGTCGAGTTCCCATTGCTAAGTACCTTGCCAATTGGGAGGTCACGGGGTCAAACCTCCTTGATGCCCTTGGGGTGAGGCTCACCCAGAAAAGTCGACGGGTAGAAAAGTCGACGGGTAGATCCCTTCGAGTGGATCTGTCTGGATTATTCCCCAACGGGTAGATCCCTTCGGGTGGATCTGCCTAGATCCCTTCGAGTGGATCTGTCTGGATTATTCCCCAACGAGTAGATCCCTTCGGGCCCAACGGGTAGATCCCTTCGGGTGGATCTGCCTAGATCCCTTCGGGTGGATCTACCCTGATTATTTCCCGTGGATGTAGTGGCCACTCAGTGGCCGTGAACTACAGCTTAAAAAAAAATATCTCTACTTTTTAAATCTTATTATGTTTTTTATATTTATAAAGAAAATAAATTTGTCATAAATCTAAAAAAACTAATTTTTTATTTTTTATTATATATATATATATATATGTGTGTGTGTGTGTGCATATATAGTTTATTACTTAATATTTATAGAAAAGCATTCCCTGATGTAAAAACTAGTAATTTCTCCTAAAGATTTAAAGATTTATTGAAAGAAGATTCAGAAAAATAATCATAAAAAAATTAAATCACTAAATTTATAAAAAAAATAAATGTAAAAACTAGAAATCTCTCCAAAAGATGCAAAGATTCATCAAAGGAAGATTCAGAAAAATAATCATGAGAAAATTAAATCACACGGTGGCCAAATAAACGATAGGTGCCTAGTTCCGGGTGGGAGGGCCAACAATGCTTCTGTGAGGCTAGCCTCGGTGGCGAAAACAACTCTAGTTGGAGATGGGCTAGCTTCCTTGGAGATGGGCTAGCACTGCCTTCCAAGCACCGGATAACTCTATCTAGTTGGGACATCCATCCTAAACTTCTCTTTTGTTTGGCTTCTGTTAAGGAGAGGGAGAGGATGCGTAAGCAGGCTCGACTGATAAGGACCCTTTAGGGGGCTCGACCATTAGGGAGAGGAGAGGACCTTTAGGTACTCAACCATAAGGACCTTTAGGTGCTCGACCAAGAGGGAGAGGATGCGTAAGCAGGCTCGACTGTTAAGGATATTCAAAAAAAAAAATCTATTAGAATAAATATTATATATAGATTATTTGGAGAGAAAAAAAATGTATATAAAATGTATGATTGGACGTCAAACTTGGTGTAGCATGTATTACATTGAGATAAAGTGGATTCAATGAATGGAGGATATCTCCAGCAGATAATGTTAGCTTTATTGCAAAGTGGAAACTAAAGAATCAACCAAGTGTCATAGATGTGTAGCAACAACAAATTTAGTGAGGATGACTGTTTTCGTTTCCACCCATGCCAATGATTTTCTTCAGATGGTGTACATTTAAAAATGGATCAACTCATTCATGGATTTTGTATGCTCCACTACTCCCACATCCCACTTGATTTTGGGACTGTTAAATTTTCTTAGGGCTATGTTGTTTCTTGTTTTGAAAATTGCATTTCTTCATTAACACGTTAAGTTCACTCCTTCACATCATGACATTATCCAGATTTACATCATTATTCATCATCATATGCAACTATCTAGAAACAACAATATCATCATCATTAATGTAGCAGAACATAAAGGAATAATAGAAGAAAATCATGCACACATAGAGTCACGAGGATTGGTCGGTGATCGGGCAAAAACCCACTATGGGGAAAACCCTTGCAAATTCTTCTTCTTATAGATTTTCATCAAATGATTCAGCGAAAGAGAGTTTAATGATCCATATCTTCACAAGAACTTGAACTTCCATGAAATGAACCTAAACATGTTTGTATTCAAAACCCTGATTTTGAGGACTATAATGTACTCTTATTATTTATAGCCTACCACTAAACACTGTTTTTACAAGCGAAATCTTCGAAGTACTAAAGTTTCATATTTTAGTCTCGAACCCATGGAGGAGTAGTTGTGTGAGCAACTATGGCAGCCTTGGACGCTCCCTGGTGAATTGTATGTGTGCAATTGGGGACAAGTACACTTCAGATCTACCTCAAACCCCCAAACACACCCTTCAGGATATTGTGTGAGCATCTGAGGCTCTCCAAACACACCATTGACCACTCTATGGATGTGTCTGTGGACCAGACTACCCGACCTGCTTCAAAAACCCTAGAAACTTCCTTTAGGCCATTATGTGAGCGTTTGAGGCTTCCCAGATGCGCCCTTGACCACTTTGTGTGTGCATCTGGGTCGAAAATACTCATTTACGTGCATACGACCAAGAAATTGAAACCCTGGATCCGTGCGAGTTTCAACCTTGTAGTTCTAGACTCTTGTGCAAACTTTTTCTGTCAAATCTATGCGAACCAAGACAATAGAAGAGAAGAGAAGATGGCTTGATCAATATATCCAAATGAGCTTGAGGTCTCTTCTGTTTATAGGCTTCCATGAGGGTCCACTTGAACTTGAGGCTGACCTGTCCAATTGTACATATGCATAGGGCCGACCTGATCCAATATACATGAGTGGATTCATAAATTCAAAAATAAACTTTTTCTTATCCAAATGAGGTTATCTTTAGGTTGATTTTGGTCCTCTCGAAAAGAGAAATTCAATGCAATCATTATCTCCATCATGTGAGGTATCCAAGGAGGAATTTTACCATAGTTTCATAATTTTAACACTCCTTCTCAACTAGGGAGAATTCCACCTGTCAATATCGAACCATCGATTAACATGAATTCCTATCATCACACATCCCATTTGAAGTATCTCATCATATTGAATCATCAATGTACATATCCTGCTTATTCCTACTTATCTCTTAATTTTTCTTGCTCATATGTTGAATATTCTCAAATCTAAAAGAAAAATAATTTTTTACAGGAGGGGAGCTTAAGCTATCGCCCTGTATTAATCAGGCTACAACCTGAAATCTCTATTAGCGGACTACTACCTGGAATATCTGTTAGCGGGCTACTACTTGGAATATTTGCCAACATACTACTACCCGAAATATATGTCAACAGACTACTACCCATAATATTTGTAAATGAGCTACAACCTGAAATATCTGTCAGTAGGTTACTACCTAGAATATGTGTCAACAAACTACTACCCAGAATATTAGTCAGCAGGCTACTGCCCGAAATATCTATCGGCGGGCTACTACCTATATCATCATTGAATAACATATCATCAAGGAGCATATCTCAACCTGGAACCACATCGGGGAGATACTTATCAACCCAAAATCTCATGGGGGAGCCACTACTATGACCCCATATTGACCAATAGGCGATATAGGGGAGTTACTACTCAACCCATCATATTTCCTACCGATCTTCCCCGCAATGACCCTCAATAGTCATGTGGTAGAAAACTTTCATCATAATACTGGCTTGGGTGAGATACCCTAACTTACCAAAGGTAAGGATCTCACTCCCTCAAGCCTCCTCAACGTTGGCCAGACGGGAAGGGATAATCCCAACAAGCCCAGCTTGTGGGTATCATGCCAACTAGGGTATACTCTACAAAGACCAAGATAGGGTGAGCTACTACTCCAACCCTATGGGTAACAGATAAGGGTGATACCCTATTTCTGGGATTTCCCTCAACCATAGGAGCCCTCTATCTCAATTCCATACCCTAGGAGCTCAAATAGGGGAGGAAGAGCTTGGCTCAGTGTCCTCGATCAACGTTTCTCTCATCATACTTGTATCAGGTTATCATCATGTATCAGCAGCAGTTGTCTCCTATTCATATCTGACATCAAATAAAATATCATGTTAGAACATAAATAATCATACAAATCGCAAAAGGATACCATAATCATCCTCCTTCTCAAGGAGGTTTCAAACACAAGCCAAGGCTTGTCTCGTACAGTTGCATTGTCTCAATATATGAAAGTATCTTAGTCTCAATTATATATATTGGATTCTCTGCCTCTCTATGGCATCGCAATGTATCCATGTCATATTTAGAACTTTCTCAAACATCTCTCCAAATGCTTCTTCATCCTACTTCATATCTAGCCATGCTAGCAACATTGTACTCGACCTCAATTGTGCTACAGACCTCTAATCATGGCAGATCTCATACTAAGGCAACACTCATATGTGCTCATCTCATCAATGACAATCCCAATCAACATCAACATATCCATACAGTCATGTATCATAGGAATAATATCTCAGACCAAGAATAAATCATCTCATGCAAATATCTTAAAGGATGCTTGGTGGCAACTCAATGTGTATGAAGTGGTTCAATCATGAATCGACTCAGGTTCTATGCATGTCATGTATATATACAGACAGATTTTCAAAATGCTTCAATCAACTGTTAGTTGCCAATTTAATCAGAGTATCCAAGGATTTGCATTTCCTCTTTCCAATACTTCTTCAATAGCTTCGCAATATAGGTTATATTTTCCCAATTTCTAAAATCGATTCATCATGCCATGATTTCTTATTTTGAGCTTCAGAAGCCATCTCCTTCTTACTTACATTATCAAAGGCTCATCACCTATCTGGAGTAGACCATCAATATATAAAACCAAAACCAAAGTCATACCTTGGAACATTTCTGAAGTAGAGGTTTAGATCAACACATCATCCTGGCTTCACCAAATAACAACCAATGCAAACATATCTAGATCGGGGAGCTTGTTTCATGCAAACATAACACTTTACCAAACCAATTTTCTCATCTTTTCATAAATCAATGTATATCATAATTAATATCAAAATAATCTTTATCATTGTATGAAGTTCTTTAGACCAGGTGACAAGTAGAGCTCATATCAAGTCTTGACTTCATCCATTATCACTCAATATCAAACTTCATTAAGTCATTCTCATGATCATAATACAATTCATTTCTGCTACTATATGCAAATGCATATACCAAGGATAGATCATGCACGTTCAAAGCATACAAATGTCAATACTTCAGCCAATGTGCTAAGAACGAGAAGACAAATTCAAAACTATTATCAAATACCAATATAAGTCATGTGAGAACTCCCACCACTACTCATCTATATCAATCATCCAAATCATGTCAAAATCTTGTAATAAAAACTTCAAACATAATGATGTATATGTATCTCTGTCACTGATAAATGCAATTTCAGTCTATATATTCATATTATAGTTAACATTCCAACTTCCGCGCTCTCAGATATTTTTGTTATCTGCTACACATCTATAGAAATGACATCCTTCAACTCAACATTTGATTTCATGCACAATTTTTCTTTTGTGATATCCAGTGTTAGGTCCACATAATACTAGTGGTTCCCCCATTACTATTGTCATTGTAGCCCGTTATTGTTATTGTTGTGCCCTTATATTATTATTGTTATGTGAGCTATGATTATATTGTGACCCCTTAGGCACCTATATATAGAAAGGAGGTTTTGTCATTTGAATCATCCAAGAGTTGTTCATTTGTGTAATGTAAAGGAGGTTTCCCCCTCGAAGAGGCTTATTTTGAAGCTTTTGATCTATCTTTTCTTCTATTTTGTGAGCTGGTTGCATAACATTTGGTATCAGAGCTTTGGATTCTAGGGTTTCGCTGCTTCAAACAAGTCATCGTGGAATTTTCACTATAATGTTTTTTATACAAAGATTCAGAAGCTAAAAAAAACCCATTTGGGATGAAACTGTGATAGATGTCATACCCGAGTCTAAGATAGTTTCTCACTATATTTTCAGAGATATGAACTGAGGAAGTTAGGGTTTTTCAGGATCCCGAATTCCATCACAAATAGGTGGCCTTGGGAAAAGCATCATAACTTTCTCTCTGAGAATCGGATTCAAATTTTGTAAAAAATAGTGACAAAAATAGGATGGAATGTAGTTTTTTGGGTATCGTTTTCAAGGCCTATGACCGAAACAATGACATGTGGCACTTCGTACAACTTAGCTCTACTGAACCAATCTATAATCAGGTCATTATGGGATATTGGGCATAACTCTTTCTTGGAAAATCCAATCGTTATAAAACTTGTGGAATTGTAAAGAGGACTCAGAGGGCTACTGCAAGACGAAATTGTAGACCTTGGAAATCCGAAATTACAGAGGTACAATAGATTCAATATCTATCTCTTACAAAGCGAAAAAAGGTGTGTATTTTTAAAAATTTGCATAACTTTTGTTTGAAAAAATAGTTTGAAGTGATTAAAAAGGCAAAGTAAATAAAATTATCATTAGTCGATGCCCCGAATAAAGAAAATGGTAACATCTAGTAAGCAACCCAAAATCTCTACTATGACACATGAAGAAGAGGAAGAAATGCAACATGATATATCAAAATTACGAGACCAAGTGCAACAAATTTCGCTCTCAAAAAATGTAACATAAGCTAAGATGGATGGTTTGAAGAATGGCATCAATGGTATGAAAGGCAACATTGAAGATTTGAAGAAAGACATGGAAGTTTGGAAGGAAGGTTTGGCAAAATTGCTACAAGAAAGGCTTCCTAATGGCGAAAAGGTAGTAGATGAAACTCATGATGAGAATAATAGAAATGTTAATCATGACTTGCAGAATGGAAACATTGAAGATATGAAGAAAGACATGGAAGGTTTTAAGGAAGGTTTGACAAAGTTGCTTCAAGAAAGACTTCTTAATGGCGAAAAGGTAGTAGAGGAAACTCATGATGAGAACAAAAGAAAAGTTAATCATGATTTCATAGACTCTAACATCAGAATGAAGACCCACCATGTTCCAAAGATCAATATGAGGAAGTTTGATGGAAAGGATCCGGTAACATGGATATTACAGATGGAACAATATTTTGATCTCCATAGTGTCCAAAACACACAAAAGGTACGCATTGCAACTTTATATTTGGAACTCAATCAGTTTGTATGGTATCGATGGATTTTCTCTCGTAAAAAAATTGTCACTTGGTCAATTTTTATGGAGGAAATGATAGCACGTTATGAGGATACAAAGAGAAACACCTTCTTTAGCGAATTGATAAATATAAAACAAAAGGGTTCAATGGTGGAGCACATTGAGGACTGTTACACAAAAATATCATGACCATGATTATTTGCAGTCAGTATGGGTCTATCATCACTTGTACTGTCCTCCTAAGCAAGTCTCACACCTCAACGCTTCAAGTCAAGCTTTGAAAATGAGAGAAAGCATTGAAAATCAACAAAGCTCTAGTTCCGCACTTTCTCTCACTGTTGCCTGTGGTCCCGCACCTCCTTTTTACAAAAACTGCGGACCTGCCCGCTCTGTCCCTAAAGGAGTGGGTGCGGACCCCTGTGAAAGTCAAAAAGGCGCAAGTTTATTTTAAAAGACTCACTTTGGGTTAATTCTAGATGATTCTAGAAGGAATTTTGACATGGATTGGTCGCTCTTAGGTGGTTCATGCATCCAAAAAGAGAAGGAGCCAATCCCTTGATGAGAGGAGCTATCCCTATGAAGGAGGGATTTATCCCTTTGAAGGAGGACCTAGTAACTTCCCTCCATTGCTCTATAAATTAAGGCATTAGGTTGGTTGCTAGGGAGGTTAGAAGCTGAACATTTTTTAGGGTAAATGTTGGTGGAATTGAGACTTCCTAGTTAAGCTTGAGAGGAGAGATCACATACCTTTTTGGCTTCATTGGGAAGAGAGTGAAACTTGTCAAAGTAGAGGAGACTTCTTGTTGGACCCTGGGAGGAGCTTGTACAGCGTCAAGGCACAGGTTGTAAAGTTCTTCTTTGATTTGAATTAATACAATCAGATTCATTTTTCTCAACAAATTGTCTTATGTCATTTGTTTCATGATTTCCTTGATATTCATGTTAAATATGTTTTATGATATTGGCTTTCCAGGTGCTATTTAATTTGTTTGCTTGTTTGTGTTTGCAGATTCGCAACAAGGGAGCTCACTTGGATCAAAGGAGCAAGGCTTCAAAAAACTTGCATTGGACCCAAGGTAGGCCTAAAACACTTGTTTGCCTTTGTTTATAAATGCATATTTAGAGAAAGATAGTTTTTTATTGGCTTGCTTGTCACTAGGTCTCTTTAGATTCCGTGTGATGAAATGGAGACTCCACTGGGGAATTGATTTTTTCCTTGTTTTTACTTTGACCTGAGAAACTGTGTTTTTGTTTTTGTTTTTGGCTTGTTGTGTGTGGAATTGGGTAGAATTAGTAGATCCAGGGTTTTTTTTTTTGTTTTTCATAACTTTGGGAGAGGACCGCACCCTAGGATTTTGACGTAGGGCGTACCTATCCGCGCTTTTGCTTTTAGCACAGAGTGGTACCACACCTGTGTTAACTGTGGGCCTGCAGACCCTGTCAAAATTTTGGAAAACCTAAGATTTTCTCTATTAGTCAGATTAGTTTTTGTTTAGAAGTTATTATCCCCTGCCCAGACCTGCATATAACCTGTCAGAAGATTTCCTTAGGTTGATTTAATTAGTGTTAGGGTTTTAGGTGAAATTCCTAGAAGTTTTGCTTGTTGGGTTTGGTTTTCATTTTGGTCTTGTAGTAGCTCTGAGCTTAGAAGCTGTAGGAACCTCAGATCACCTTGGTTTTTACCAGCCTTCTTATGAGTCTAAATATTTGTGAAATCTACCTTTGTTGAGGAATCCGCATTGTGTTTTCTCTTTACAAAACTTCGAAAAGCTTGCGTTTAAAAGTTTGGATTTCATTTTTAAAAAAAGAAAACAAAATTGGCTGTTTTTTGACTGATTTGTGGTTCTACATAAATTGGTCCTTAGTTTACATCTAGCTAAGTAAAACATCCTTAAAAAGACATCTTGTAAGCTTTGACTTCAAATAGGTTTTTATAATTTATAGATCTCAAAGTTAGTCGTTTCCATAGTTTTGAGTGTTTTATAAAAAATAAAAAAAATCTCTTTTGTAAAAAGTTTGTTTCTGTAGTGGTTGAGTGTTTTGAAAGAAAAGGGATTTTTTTGTGAAAATAACTAGTTGTCTCATTTTGAGTGCATTGGAAAGGACAAAAAGCTCTTCTTTTAATTTATTTGTTAAGAAAGATTTGTGTTTACAAGTATTTTCATTCTCAAACTCTTTCCTAGCTAGAAGTTCATTGAAGGGAAAAATTTGTTTAATCATCTTAAGTGCATTTTTTAGTGATTTTGAGTCGAGTCTTCATACCACGAGTTTCATCTCCGCACCTCTTGACTTAAACAAAAACCAATAAAAATAATGCTTAAAGTAAAATTCATCTAGTAATATTTTTATTTCTAGGGTTGTGATACACCAACATAGCTTAGGCTAGTGTCTTGGAGTAGGAGAGTAATTAACTCTCCAAGACAGTAAAACAAACAAGTAGTTGTATCTTGTGGTAGGGAAGAAATCCAATTGTTGCATTTATGCTCTGGGAAAGCTCCTCTTAAAGGAGAAGCACGAGATCATGTCCGAACCAGTGTGGGAACCAATACTTCCTCATTGGGAACGACGCCAGATATTCACGTATTAAAAACGGTAAACCTCAGATTAACCATTGTCGAGGAGCCTGGGGTCACTTTTTGGTAAACCTTGGATTATGTCAAGGAGCCTTCAAGGGGATTGAGCTTGCTACTCTACCCTTGCGTGCGTATTGGATCGTAGATTGATCCCCCAGGTATATTTGTTTCGGTTGGTAACCTTAGTAACCATATTCTTTAGGATTATTCCTAAGGTGACAGTGGTGGGAAGATCCCACTGTACCTGGAGTAGACGTCGGCTAGACTCACTTGGATTTTCTGGGGGGGTTCTCTTCACTCGAGACAGTTAAGTGGAGGAACTTGTGCCAGTCTATTCATTAAGCAGGTTGTCGGGGTAACTGTTCCAACCGCCATTTCTGTATTGAACTCTGGACGTTGGGCTTCATCACCAACTAGTGTTTTCAGTACGGAAAGTTACTGTTTGTGTGTGTTTGATCTCCTAGATTATTTAGGCGTGTGATTCAATTTTTTTTGGTTCTTTAGAGGCTTTAGGTGGTTTTCATTGAGATTTTACTTTGTTTGCGTGTGAAGTAGTTAAATTTTTTTAATCGTGGCTGAATTACCGAGGAAGTCCCGTAGACTTCGGGGCCAACCTCCTGCGTTTTCACCGAGCCAGCCTGAAGGGTTAAGAGCCCTCGTAACTCCTAGAGACAGTAGAGTTAGGTCACCCAAATAAGGAGAGTCTTCTTTGGTGGTACATCCTGATTTTCAAGCTTTAGTAGCAGATTATAATCCACAATCAGTGTCTATTTCCGAAGTTACTGGTAGCTTTTCGTCTACTAGTGATAAAGTGAGGAACCTGAAATATCCGAACCTAAAAGTGAATTTGCTGCTACTCCAACATCGGGGTTTGCTTCTCTAGCTTCTAGTGGTCCTGGTTCACCTAGGGTAGAAAGAATAATTACTCAAAATCTTCCTTCTGGACTTATAGCTATCGAAGAACTTGCTACTCCGGAAGAAGAAGTAAGCATCCCTATCCCTGAAAATCAACTTGCTATTGAACTAAGGGAGCGTGAATCAATTTTTTACAGTCCACCTAGGAGCAGTGCTTGGTATCTTTCTTTGACTAATTTCTTAGAAAACCCAGGGTTAAGTTTTTCACCACCTCGTTTTCCTTATCACCCAACACCTAGAGGTTACTATCCTCCATTAAATATGTCAAGACAATCGTCCATGTTTACTTAATCGCCAGAATCCATTTTGTACGGCGGTCCTTTTGTTCCCTCTGGGTATCAGTCACTTTCTGGTACTTTTTCGGGAGCATCTCCTCAACACATTGAACAAGGGTTATTAACTGGAAGCAATGGTACTAAGCCGTTGAGCGTAGAAGATATTCTCATGATGTCAGGTACTATTCCTAATCCTAAACCTCAAGGTGGCTAGTTACCGCCTGGGTGGCAGCCTCAAAATCCTCAATTATCACCTGGGGGGCAACCTCAAGGTACCCAATTTGCACCTGGGTGGCAACCTCAAGGACAGTACATACCTTCGGGACAGTACGTTCCTCAAGGTCAACCTGAGACTCAATATGTACCCCAAGGTCAACCCCAGTATCAATATGTACCTCAAGGTCAACCCTAGTATCAGTACGTGCCTTAAGGGTATAAACCCCAAGGTCAGTACTCGAACCAAGGTTTCCAACCACCCTCCGGTCAATCATATGTTCAGGGAACGGAAAACATACCTTTGAATTATCAATCCTATCCTCAACCCGGTTATGGTCCTCAATATTCTCAACCTGTTATGGGTCCGTACCCTGGAATGAATTTAGTGTGCGATCCATCGCAAATTCAATAGGTCTTGCAGCCGAATGTATAGTTGTCATCTCAAACTGGACAACCCTTAGTTTCTGGTACACACCAACAACCTGTCCAGTCTACTATTCAAACTTCTGTACCTTTGGTAGTTTCTCAGCGTGGGCCTAGTACGCCTCGTACTCCGCCTCAAACGACTACTGCAACATCTGTTCAATCTACCCCACCTACTTCTGGAGTATCGACAGCTTCGGTTTCTACTGTTCCTATATCTACTCCTCAGACATGTTTACCTCCGTTTGGATCCACAATTCAAACTTCGGTTCAAATGCTTGTAGGACAACATGGTTCAAGTACGGTTGTCACAAGTCAACCACAATTTACTTATCAACCGTACCAGGGACAGTACCAATTATGTCCTGCTGTGCAGCAGCCAGTCTATTAGTATCAGCCGTACCCTGGGTACACATATCAACAACCTCAACAACCCCAGTACGGTCCAGTTAATCCTGGTTTTCCGGGAGGATACAATATCCCAAATGCAATTCCTATTCCTAGTTATCCTGGATATCCTCCTCCTGGGGCTGGTCTCATGACCCAGATTTTTAGGGACCCTAATCACCAGTTACCATTTATCACAACTTTGGACTTTCCTGACTTGTCACGCCTAACGAACGATCCCATTAATTATCTTCCGTTTTGGCCGCCAAAGCCGAATAAGTTGCCTAATGATATTCCTAAGTTTGAAGGCAAATCAGGAGAGGACCCGTCAAACCATGTGATGACTTATCACCTCTGCTGTGCGTCTAACTCCATTTCAGATGATTCAATCCGTCTAAGGCTTTTCCAGCGCACTCTAATTGGTCTCGTGGCCAAGTGGTACATTGAGTTACCGCGAGGCACTTTTTATAATTTTAGTTAGTTAGCTACCTCGTTTTTAATTCATTTTCAGTTGCCAGTTAGATATGACAATGGCACAGAATTAATAACTTCATTAAAGCAATCGATGTCCACTTATATTTAAGATCACATTCATGAATGGAGACGTCGACGATGTTTAGTGAAGGTTTTTATTCCGGATCAGATCTTGGCTGAATGGTTTGTAAAATCTTTGTGGCCAAAGATCAATGAAGATGTAGCTAAGGCCGGAGTTGTTATTGAGGAGCAAGTAATTTCTCAAGCACAGTACCTTGACTTGGTCTATACTCAGTCAGGTACGTTACATGAGAAAATCCTCGATCTTCCGAAGCAAAATCAAATCGCTGCAGCGCCTTCAGGGTATCATGCCGTTGATGGTATGATTGGTACGGTTAACACTAAAAGTAAGAAGAAGTCTTCCAAGAATTCTTCTCCTATCATAACCTTTACTGATTCCCCGACAGGAGATTCTTCCACGGAGATTTCCGCCAATATCCACATTGTAGAGTCATTTACAGCCAAATCAAAATCCGGTGGCAAGAAGAAAGGGAAGAAGAAGAATAAAACGGACAAAAATTCAAAAGAGAAACCCGAAAAATTGGAATCCAATGATGAAAAATGCAAACCTCATTATCCTTGTCTCATTTGCGACGAAGAACATTTTACAAGAGACTGCCCTCATCGTGCAGAGGTTGCGAAGATTGTTAAAGGTTCCCAAACACCTGCTGTTTTGAAGGATCCCTTTCCAAGTCAAGACAGTAAGATGATAGGTTCTTCCTCGAGTGCCAATGAAGAACCCACATTGATGATGTCCCATGTTAGGATTGTGATTCGATCACATGATTATGGTAGTAAAAGTCCTATTGATGGTAAAGAAGCAAAATCTTCTCATTCTAACCCATCAACCTCAGCTCCTGGTTCCGATCCACTACAGATCGAGAAACCTAATCCAGACTTGGTAATCAAACTGTCCACCAAGGATATACTTCGAAAGTCAGCTTTCAATCCACATGCGAGAGCGGCTCAGAACTATAACATTGTTGAGGATTTAGCTGTTTCACCCTCAACAATGTCGGCTTTGGAAGTGCTGCAATCATGTCCAGCACAACGTAAATTACTTTTTTCGGCTATAGGAGCGGTTGATGTTCAGGACTCGAACCTAATAATTTTCGATCTAGAAAATAGTACACCGTGCTTACCTCATCAAATGGCTTTCTAGATTCTAGTGATAGTAAAAAACATGCCTATTCATAGGACTGTGACTGATGAGGGAGCCTCAACGTGTATTATGTCGATACAGTGTTGGAGATCACTTGGTTCTCCTTCACTAAATCAATCCCCGATGATTTTAAAGGCCTTTGATGGCCGTGGGTTTCATCCTTTTGGCATTCTACAGGATTTACCTATAGGGGTTAAAGGAAAAAATGTTAATCTAGATGTGGAGGTGGTTGATGCCCCTCTAGATTACAACCTTCTCTTGGGTCGTAGTTGGTCTTACGCTATGACAGCTATCGTTTCATTGGTCTTTCGGGTTATAACGTTTCCTCATAATGGAAAGATCGTAACAATAGACCAGCTGGCTTACTTTTCATCTGACCCAACCTCTTCTGAAAGTATTCAGCATGTCGGAAAAATGACTATCCTGTATAAGGATGTTGGAGTAGGACTAGTTAAAGATGCCGGTTTACTGGGAACCTTTCCTTTTCCTCTGATCAACGCATCGTCCTCATTTGCAACCATTCATATAATTTCGACAGACACCATTGTTTATTATGATCCTTGGATCGTTCCTTCTGAATCTGAGATAGACTCATTTGGTGATGTTATGCCTTTGAGTCCATATGAAATTGCGTATGAGGCCGTGCAATCATTTACCAACCCATCTTCAACCAAGATTGATTTAATGAATGTGGTCCGTGAGGAATCACTTTTCACATCAAGCTCGGATTCAATCACGTTTTCTGAACTTGTTCACTCTAATGAGAAAATTCGTGAAATCCTATTTGTAGATGATTTACCATGGGAAGATCTCCATCACAGATCTTCGTTCTTACCCAAGAATGATCATTTTGAAAATGATTTTTCATCAATTTTTATGACCGAATATGTCAAGGAACCTCAGAATCTAATGAAAAATCCTGATTCAGAGTTAAATTTGGAAAACATCTCTCGAACTATTCCTATTGACATTTCGGTTAAGCCTGGAATTGTTGAGAACATTCATATAGATGCCTCGTGTACAGAAGACGAAATTCAAATATATAAGGTCCTATTTCAAGAATTCCGCGATGTGTTTGCCTGGTCCTATGAGGAAATGCCAGGAATTGATCCCGTGATTGTTGTTCATGAAATCAAGACTCACCTGGACGTTAAACCTGTCCGGCAAAGTTTGCGTCAGATTCACCCAAGAAAAGCTGCTGCTATTAAAGCAGAAGTTGAAAAATTACTCAAAGCAGGTTTCATTTATCCGATCCCATTAACGGATTGGGTATCGAATATTGTTCCGGTTAACAAAAAGCAAGGGACACTAAGAATATGTATCGATTATAGGGACATTAATCGAGCCTGTCCAAAGGACAATTACCCAACTCCCTATATCGATCAAATCATTGATGATTGTGCCAGCAGCGAAATATTCTCCTTCATGGATGGTTTTTCCGGATACAATCAAATCAATATTCTAGCTGCCGATCAACCAAAAACGACTTTCATTTGTGCATGGGGGACATTTGATTATTGCAAATTACCTTTTGGGCTCAAGAATGCCGGAGCAACTTTTCAAAGGGCCATGTCTTATGCATTTCATGACATCAAGCACATTGTGCAACCCTATCTTGATGATTTGCCTGCTCATTCATTACATCGAGCTGATCATCTCATCCATTTACGAGAAATCTTTATGAGGTGTAGGCATTATCAAATTCGGTTGAAACCACACAAGTGTGTTTTCTATATAGAAACGGGTCGATTGCTGGGGTTTGTTGTTTCGAAAGCCGGCACTTGCATCGATCCCTCGAAGGTTGAAGCTATTGTCAAATTGCCTCCTCCTTCGAGTCTTTGCCAACTCCAAAGTTTTCAAGGGAATGCAAACTTTTTACGATGATTCATTCCTAACTTAGCTGTGGTTACCAAGGCTTTTACCCAGTTGTTGAAACATAATACTCCATTCTATTGGGATGAGATAGCTCAGAAATCTTTTGATGCACTAAAACACGCGTTGACCCATGCACCGTTATTGCATCCTCCCAACTACAACCAGGACTACTTCTTGTATCTCGTCGCCTGTCATTCCACTATTGGAATGGTCTTAGCTCAGGAAGATGAATTGAGGACTGAACATGTGATATATTACCTTAGTCGAACTTTAAATCCAACTGAGCTAAAATACTCACATGTGGAGAAATTGGCAGTGGCAGCTGTTCAAGCTGTCCAACATTTTCGTCACTACATTTTACTACGTAAAACTACAGTAATTTTTTATTGCAACCCTATGATCTACATTTTGAACAAGAAATTTCTAGGGGGAAAGTACTCTAAATGGATTGTTATCCTGCAAGAGTTTGACTTGGAGTTTGAAAAATCTAAGTCTAAGAAATCTTTAGTTTTTGCAGAGTTAATGTGTGACTTCCCGCGTGCTGACACGGAAACTGTGGCGGAGGAGCCTATTGCGGACAAATCCTTGTTTCTAATCAGAACTTTAGATCCATGGTATGGGGATATCATCGTTTATCTCCAGACCCAATCCTTTCGGACGGAAATTTCAAGGTCAGAATGTCGGAAAATACGATTCCAGTCCCAAAAATTCAGGATTATTGGCGATACTCTTTATCGCCGTGGGGCAGACTCTGTTTTTCGACGTTGTTTAACTCACGAGGAAGGTGAAAGGGTTCTAAATGACTGTCACTCTGGAGCGTGTGGTGGTCATATTTCTAAGTATGCCACAGCCCAAAAGATATTTCGCACTGGCTACTTATGGCTATCTTTGTTTAAAGATTATATTAACACAGTCTGAAAATGCCACAACTGTCAAAATTTTTATCGAAAGATGCGTGCTCCACCTGCTCCTCTCCACCCTATAATTGTCGTTGGTCCTTTTGCCAAATGGGGTATCGATTTTATTACATGTAACCCTTGCTCGGCCTGGGGGCATGCGTATATCATCATTGCGGTAGATTATTTTACCAAGTGGGCCGAGGCGATGCCTACATCTGAGGAAGACGGCAAGACAACTGCAATTTTCATGTTCAATCATATAATTGCTAGGTTTGGTGTCCCACAAGCGATTATCACTGATCATGGGCGTCATTTTCGAAACGTTATGATGACCGAACTTACAGGCCAGCTTGCTTTGCGTCACGATAGTTCAACTCCTTATTATCCACAATCTAATGGTCTGGTTGAATCCATCAACAAAGTTTTAGTCATCATGATACAACGAATCATTGGGATTCATCGGTCAAATTGGCATAACATGCTATTTTCAGCGCTTTGGGCGTATCGAACCTCAGTAAAAACATCAACAGGGTTCACTCCTTTCCAAGTAGTTTATGGTCTAGAAGCTGTGTTACCCATTGAATGTGAAATCCCATCATTGCAAATGGCCATCGAGTTACTTCCAGCTACTTCCGAAGAGGAAAAACGTTTGTTATGCTTGGCCCAATTAGATGAGAATCGACATGATGCTGCATTGGCGATCAAAACTCACGCAAAACGTATGAAAGCTCAGTATGATTGAAATGTGACCCCTCGAAATTTTTCGGAAGGAGATCTAGTATTAGTTTACGACCAAGCTAATGATAAATTAGGTGCTAGAAAATTCGTTCCTATGTGGCATAGTCCCTATGTTGTCAAGCGAAAGCTAGCAAAAGGGGCCTATGAATTGGTAGACTTTGACGAGGACTTTTTAGGTAAACCCAGAAATGGTCTTTACCTAAAGAGGTATTATGCCTAAAGAATGGTTATGGAGATTTTTAGTTAGGATAGTTTTTCTTTCTATTTGGTGTGTTTTAGTTTAAAAAGTGTGCTTAGCTTAGAGAGTGTTTTTCGTCATCATTCTTGCTTATCTTGGTTTTACTCTTAGTATTGCAGATGTCAATGCCTCTCCAAACATACATTGGTTTCGCTGATGGTGCTTGTCGTAATACACGGAACATTTCTTCCACAGCTTGGGTTATCTATTCACCCTCTGACGAGTTGGTATCTATGCATGGGGTAAGCCTCAGTCAAACAACGAACAACATTGCCGAGTATAGTACAGTGATTGAGTTATTATCTGAATCTATTTCATTTGGGATTCGAAGTTTGATAGTGAGGTTAGATTCTGAACTCGTTGTATTACAGCTTAATAGAGTTTATGCCATTAGAACTCCAGTGTTATTGAGATTATTTTTGAGAGTGCGTCTCTTGGAACGTGAATTTGATTATATTGAATATCATCATATTCCAAGATCTTTAAATAGATTAGCAGATGCAATTTCTTCTCGAATGTTAAGTAGACATTTGCAATAATCATACATGTAAATTTCAAGCCATTCCATAACATGATTTACAAGATAAGCCGGTAATAGTGATATATATATATATATATATGTATATATATATATATATATATATATATATATCTATATATATATATAGATATAGGAGTGTGTCAAAAAATACATCGTCCTCGATCATAGGTTGAAAAACACCTTATGATCGGCAAAAATGATAAGTAAAAAAAGCAAAAATGTCATATGTGTCTACAATAAGCACTCATCCTATCACTGGTGATGATCTCGATAAGAAACCACTGCACGGGCCACCTTGCAAAGGAACATCCTAAAAGGTCCTGGGACCCCAATCACATAGCGCTAAAGTCGACGAGGAATGTCATCTATGCTGGTCTCCGGAATATCTCCTGTCAAGCGCTCTAGATGACTCTCCAACTCAGCCAAAGTCTTTGCTGATTTGTCCTGTAGGGCTGGTGTGACTGCAACTAGTTGTTTCGTCTCGTAAGGCCGGAGAGCGGCTGGTCACTGTGGACCCACATCTGCATTTGAAACTTTTACTATCAGTTTTGGGACGATAGAAAAATAAAAAAATTTAAAATTGGAAAATGTTGAAAATGATTTTACCTGAGTCATCCCATTACTCTCCTGGTGGAAGAGCCATGTCTGGGTCACCACGAAAATTTACCCCAGTGTAAGGGAAGTCCTGAATAGAAAAAACCTGGTTTTCCAACCATTGGAAATACTCAAGTTTGATTCGAACAACCTCTATCCCCTCGTCTGGATGATGGGCCATAACTGCAACCCATCGCATCAGTTTGGGCTCTCGAGGAATCCCAGCTCCAATAGTAAGGTGTTGCGGGATCAACATTGGAATCCTCTCTAGACCAAAGCTCACGACCAAAGCCCCATAACCAAAGGTCTTTAGTTGTCCATTCTTGGCTCTGGTCAGTTGGCCTTTTACATTGGCCAACACAGCATCGCACCAGTTGGATATGGTGCCTCGAAAACAGTCAACTGCCATCCGCATCTGGGATCCAGTGGCAATATGTAATGTGGCACTCCCGCAAAGTCTGGTGATAGTAAATGCGATCACCATGAGTTCAGGAATGGATATGGTTTTAATGTCTATCCCTTTATCTCTAGCCTGGCTGTTGCAGAACTCTAGCCGGAGGCTATCGACAGACTGGCCACCTAGCCTAGTCCCAAATAGAGTCAAGTCTTCGCCTCTCTTAGGCAAACCGGTCAAGAAGTATATGTCTGCCGGCTCGATTTCGAGCTGGTGGCCGCCAATGAAGAAGCATTGGTCCTGTATGCTCCATCTGTCAACCAGCCACTGTAAGAAATCCACCTGGGCCCTCATGCCAAGTATGGCCCAGAATTTGTACAAGCCGCATGCCTTCAATGCATCAATCGAAGGTTGGTGATTCAACGCAGAAAGATCCACATCCTCATGCTCTTGTTCATGCCAATATAGCATGATGTACCCTCTACATCCAATAAAAAGAAAAATTAGAATGCTAGAAATTAATTTGTTTGGGTCAAATTTGAGAATTTTTGGGTTAAAAACCCTTGCTGCGAGGACTGCACCCTTTGTGTTAGAGACAGCGCATGGGTCCGCACCCTCTGTGTTAGAGACAGTGCGTGGGTCCGCACCTTGCCCACATGGAAGGTGCAGACCCCTGACTTTTTCCCCATTGAGAAAAAGTCGGGGTCCGCGGGCTGCCAGTATTATGCTTGCGGGCCCCCGCGCGCGGGTTTTTAGCCTAAAAACCCTCCAAAAAATGAAATAAAACCCTAAAACAAAAAATGAAACGGTTAAAAATGAAGATTAGGATGATGTGGATTACCTAGAGAAGACGGCGTTCGATTCCGACGGTTGGATTTTCCGCAATCTTCACGGAAAGTTTCTGAACAAAAGCACTATTTTCTCACCCAAATCTCAAATGGTAAAAATGAATTGACAAAAGCCCTTTTTATAAGTTTTTTGACTAAATAAATTACAAATTTGTTTATGTTTCACTTTGGAAAGGTAATTTTTGCGGCATTTTTATCCATTTCAAATAGGTATTAGTAATGTTTGCATTTTTGTTCAGGATAATGGATTATTCAGGCGAAATCTATCATTTTCGATGAAAAAAACATTTAGAGTCACCTTTAAGCTCTTTCTGACTCCTAAAACATGGAAAGATCGCCGAGTTTTTCTTTTTAAACTCGTTAAAACATAACTAAAAAGACGGTCCACTTACAGCTCTTTTCTGACTGTAAAAACATGAAAAGATTGCTGGATTTTTGCCATTTCAAATTCGATATTGGTTATAAAACGACGTGTTGTTGATCGCTTTTTTTACTTTTTCGGATCACGGGCACTAATTAAGAAAAGTACTCCTTGGTCATAAAGATCAAGCGGTTCTCTCAAGTATTATTTTATACTTTTTCGGGCTTGGGAGACACAAATTTACGAAAAAGGTCAACCCTGGAGTCTTCTTAAGTTTTTTCAGACTCTCTAAAATTGAAAAACGCCGAGTTTCTCCTATACTGGACTCGTTAAAATTTCACAGTAAAGGCCCTGTTCAATTACAAACAGGAACGAACCACTCCTTCTTAGGGTTCAAATTTAAACTAAGTTGGACTCATCCAAAGGATGAACTTATAATCAAGCAAATTTTATCCTCCTCAAGCTTGTCAAAAATAAAGAGGTACTTGCCAGAAATGGTGGGGGGAAAGAGAGAAAAATGAGCCTGTTTGTCATACTTTGTAACCACTCTTGAACACGACACTTTTATTCACCTGGTTTGGGAAATTCGTTGCCTAACAGTTGATCAAACCACATTTAAAGTCTTCAGCCGGTTTCTGGTTATTAACTTTGGGTCAATTTTCACCAAACCATTTGTTGTGTCGTTATGTGTTCAAGAGGTCACTGCCAATAAGCCATTCATCTGCAAAATATCTGTCATCCATCTTGACCATCCCTGCGTTAGTCCTTGCAACTAAATTTCTTCAACTTGATCTACGATTTTGTGTTGTAGGCTTGCGTGCGTCGGATCGCTTTCTATCGACTTCAGCTCATTATCTAGAAAGATGATCTAGAAATCATCGGTACCTTGGGATCTGCATGCCTCAATGGCAGGTTTCTCACCTTTGACAACAGGTTGCATCATTGACCTTCGATCAAAGGATTCCATGACATGTTCGACATCAACACATTTATTCACATCTCATGGATTGTATTGGGTACTTTGAGAGCCATTGACATCACTAGTGGTTTCTCTCACACTTGTTAACAATTTACATCTTTGACTGGTAATCAAGTGGTTTCTACCATGTTCGACATCAACACATTCATTCACATGGATAGAGTCGTACTGTTTCGAGAAGTAGAAATGAAGACCCTGGATCTAGTTTCTGCAATCCAGGCTACGAGGAATTTTGTATTCATTATATGATGGACTATTCATAAACAAATGGTTGCGTCCATACTGTGTCCACATGAGTCTATACTTGTGATGTATTACAATATCACTCCTGTATCAGAGCAGTAGTTAGTTTTCTAAGTCAGTTTTGATCTGAGTATGGGAATGCCTACCTCAGAGATGATATGATCTCATATATATATCTTGCATTGAATATTTTTACAGGTTCCGACTGGGCTCTCCACAAGATGATCCTCGAAATGATAAAGTACTTCACTCTTCCTAAATGATAAATTAAATCCTCATCTACTATAGACTTCTCACTTTAGGGGGCAATCTATTACACAAAAATATCGTCACCATGATTATTTGTAGTCAGTATGGGTCTATCATCACTTGTACTATCCTCCTAAGCAAGTCTCAGACCTCAACTCTTCAAGTCAAGCTTTGAACATGAGATAAATACATTGAAAATCAACAAATCTCTGGTTCCGCACTTTCTCTCACTGTTTCCTGCCGTCCTGCACCTCCTGTTTACAAAAACTGCAGACCTACCCACTCTGTCCCTAAAGGAGTGGGTGCGGACCCCTGTGAAAGTAAAAAAGGCGCAAGTTTATTCTAAAAAACTCACTTTGGGTTAATTCTAGATGATTCTAGAAGGAATTTCGACGCTCTTAGGTGGTTCATGCATCCCAAAAGAGAAGGAGCTAATCCCTTGATGAGAGGAGCTATCCCTATGAAGGAGGGCTTTATCCCTTTGAAGGAGGACCTAGTAACTTCCCTCCACTGCACTATAAGCTGAAGCTGAACATTTTTGAGGGTAAATGCTGGTGGAATTGAGACTTCCTAGTTAAGCTTGAGAGGAGAGATCACATACCTTTTTGGCTTCACTGGGAAGAGAGTGAAATTTGTCAAAGTAGAGGAGACTTCTTGTTGGACCCTGGGAGGAGCTTGTACAGCGTCAAGGCACAGGTTGTAAAGTTCTTCTTTGATTTGAATTAATACAATCAGATTCATTTTTCTCAAAAAATTGTCTTATGTCATTTGTTTCATGAATTCCTTGATCTTCATGTTAAATATGTTTTATGATATTGGCTTTTTAGGTGCTATTTAATTTGTTTGCTTGTTTGTGTTTGCAGATTCGCAACAAGGGAGCTCACTTGGATCAAAGGAGCGAGGTTTCCACAAACTTGCATTGGACCCAAGGTAGGCCTAAAACACTTGTTTGCCTTTGTTTATAAATGCATATTTAGAGAAAGATAGTTTTTGATTGGCTTGCTTGTCATTAGGTCTCTTTAGATTCTAGGAAGGTCTATCTTGTCTGCAAGATCGACTCATTCCGTGTGACAAGGACTTCCAAAAATTGAATATAAGGGTAAATAATATTCTAGAGGAGCATAGGATTGATGTGTTCATAGTGACTTTGAAGGATAACATCCAACATGAGGTTCGCCTTTAGGCAGCCTACCACTCACAACTATAAAAATGGAAGTGTTGTTGCCCCTAGCCTTCCATAACCTACAAGGTTGACTATTTGGTCAATTTAATGTTCTTAAATTTCAAACATAAATTATCAATCAGAGTTGGTAAACTTGTGAAGTGCAGGTGCATTATATAAGCTAGAACCCTATTCTTTCGTTTAGTAAGATGATGGTTATGTTTGTTTTGATATTTTCGTTGTTATCTATATTTTTATTAAAGTTACATTTTTACAAATTAATATATGGAATTTAAGCTACTGTTAGAATAAATGGGAGTTAAGCTACTATTAGATTAATCTATCAAACATCTCTAATTGAGTATCATTCTAAATTGTCTTAAATTATTCATCCTAAACTTATGAATCTATATAATCACCTTGCTGCTATGAAATAGAGTATTGGAAGTCAAACAAAAGCTTGTCTACAAAATATACATGTACAAATTATGATCTTAAAGAGAATGAAAGAAATCTCTAATTACAAACTGCAGAGTGATACAAATTCTAATTCTAAAAAGAATGAAAAGACTAATTGTAATGAAGCGAAAAGCATTCAAGAACTAAACTATTGAACGACTGTGAGCATAAACAAAATACGAAATGATAAACGAGATAACTGAGTTATATGAAATAATGAAAACAATGAAGTAACTAAACAAGAATGCAGTAATAATAAAAAGCAATTGAATGAAAACAATCATAAAGCAACGAAATGAAAATAAACTAAAAACCTTGATTGTAAGCAGGGTCCCTCCTCATCCAATAGGTGTACATCACACTCAGATATGCATCGAATCATAGAAAGGTAACTTCAAATTAATACGAGAACAAAGGTCTGTTTCACAATTCTTCAACAATTAACTATTACTTCCTCCTTGATATTGTTTATAGTGGATACATACTTATATAAAATGTGCGCTCAACAGTTTGAGACTTCTATGCCTATAGGTTTGTTGTTCAATCCTAATTCAAATATGAAACTAGACAATAAAAGCGTTATTTTGTCAATTTGCTATTTTGAAAGAAAATCGAGAAAACGTGATGCACTTGGACTTTTGTTGCTACGTGTTTGACCTGTGCCTTCGATTGCACCACTGTGTGATTCCTTTGGTGAATTGGCTTGAGTGAATAGAAGGAGAGACATGAGGGGATCAATCCTCAACTACCCATGTGCTTAGTTGCTTCAATGGCACACCAGAACCCCGCGAACCATGGAGGTAGCTGCAGATTTATAAAATAGATGGAGAATCATGTCAATTCCTTAACTAATGCAATCTTTAATATAACAAAAAGGAACATTAACGAATATGAAAAATAAGACATGTAAGAATTGTTACCTTATCAAAATCTATGATTTACTACCTTTATTGAGTTGATAGTGATGATGAAAAAGAGGAAAATGGAGGAAAAAGGGTGTCAAAACAAAATAGTTATGGAACTCTACATTCCCCCACAATGAAGATTGTGTATGTCGTCATAGAAACTGCAAAATTGATATCTTGAACTACTGCATTTTCTTGGACATTTCTGCCAGTACATCTAAATTCATCTTTCCCACTTTCTTTCTAGTAATTTCCATCCTTGGTTTTCTCATGAGGATCTTGTATTTAAAATTTATAACCTATCTCTGTAAAGCCTTGTTTTTCTTCTTCAGTTTCTTGTTCTTATTAAACCATAGAATTAAATGTGAGAGGAGGTTGTCACTCTTAGCTATTTGAGTTTTGTTTTGTGCTTTCAAGGTTCAATTTTCATTTTTAATGTACTTGTTTCATGTCTCCAGTTTGAATATTTCCTGTTTCAATATATCGACTATTGGAGGTTCTTGTGGCTCATTAAATTGACTTTCTTCTTCCTCTTGAATTGGAATTGATGTTCTTGTTGCGTCCCTTCCCTCCAGGGACTCAATATAATCATAGATCTCTTACTGCACCGGATCAATCTCTAGCATTCTTCATCTTGGACTCTGAGCAGGTGAGGTGACAGTGGGTGAAGAAACCCTCAGAGATGAGACCCTTGGAGGAGTTCTTGAATCTTCTTCTTCTGCCTCTGAGTTCTCTTCTATTTCTATATTGACATGCTATGTGCTCTATGAGGGTAGTCCTTTTACTGAGTTGATTCTGGTACTCCTTCTTAAACTTATGACAGGTGTCTTTTGAGTTTTATTCCTTTATGCTTTAGGCTTCTCTGCTAGTGGTGAAATCTCTATTTCTTTACTAGCTTTCTTTCTTCTAACATTTTTTTTTTTTATTTTCTCTAAAAATTTTGCAAGAGGGATGTCATCTTCTGCCAGTTTCTGTGGCTATTGTGGTCCTTGTTCATGTGTCTTATCATTTTTTCTTTTCCTTCCCCTCTTAGGTCTACTGCGATTTGGCTGCCCATGATTTTCTTCCTGAAAGTGATTTCTTACTAAAAAACTCTCCCAATTATCACCTATGTTTTGGAGATGAAATTCAACAAGTATTTTGACTAAACCATGGTGATACATTGTATTACCTATAAGCTAAATTCTCCTCTGAACATTTCCTAACATCTTTATAAGAATATTAAGCAAGAAATATGGAAGGTTTATCTCATTTTATTCAAGAAAATTCATTAGCAGCCGAAAATGATAGAAAAACATACATCTAAACCTTTCTTCGTAGGTAAAATTTTTTTGGATTATTAGAAGTAGGTTCCTCCACTTACTTTTCAATGTCGTGCTTGGGATTCCCTTCTTGAAAATGGTGGCGTCCATGCTTGGTTTCTTCAAGAAAACCTTCCAGTCTTATGTTTCAATACCTATGTTCTTGGACCATTTCTCTCCAATTCACAGCACTCCAGTGGCTTCGGCTATAAATGACTCTGTCATTGTGAATTTGATGTCCCCTATCTCCACTTTGACTCCATCAAAGGCCCTAGTGAAGGATTTGGTCACTTCTCTATGGAAGCCATCGAATTACTCTACAAATTATAGCCACTGCACTTTCTACAATAATTATTTTTTATGTTGATACCACTCTAAAACTTTCTGCTCTGTTCTGACTATCACACCCATGGCTGAGAAGCTTTGTTTTAGAACTATTTTGTTTGATAGGGTAGGATGGATTGGTAGGGTTTTTTAGAGCGGAGAGGCCGAGAGTGTGAGTGATGGAATAATGAGAGCATAGGTAGTGAGCGTATAAGGAAATGAGGCAGAATCTTACCATTAAGATCATTCATGCTTATGTTTTGGGTGGCTGATTCAATGGATGGGGGTATGAGCTATGATGACTGGAACTGAATGGTGGATTCATGCAAGATTTGATATTACATGACCAATTATTTGCAATAATGATTTTGATTTTTCAGTAGTACTATGTCTTACAATTCATATATGTAATGTTTTGATCCCTATTATTAAATTAAAGAAGTGCATAACTTTGATTTATTTTATTTCTAACCTTTGGTTTCCTTTTATGCTGTCTTCGGGTACTTTGCAGTGGAGGGAGTCAATCATTCATTCAATTGTATGATCAAACATGTCTTTTAAATTGGTTGTAGAAAGTCATCAGAGTTGCAGAAAATCAATGATTTTGTAGCTATTTATTATTTTTGAAAAGAAAGGGATAAAAGAAAATGGGATTCTAGAAAATGGAATACAAAGAAAATTTAAGATGCCAAGAATTCTTGATTTTCACCTTGAATTTTCTACATAAACATGCCAACAATTGTTGGTTTTCATGTTTATACAATTTTATTATTATTAATATTATTATTATTATTATTATTATTATATATAGATATATGAAAAATAAAAATTTAAGGTGGGGAAGAAGAAGAAGAATTCTTAACCAACTTCAAATCAGAGTTGTCTTGGAAAATCTTTACAAATTCCTCCTTTGTCATTGGCTTGTGATAGATCCTGAGTCGATGTTCGTTCACTAAGAGAGGAAATTTTTCTTCATCAATAGTTCTAATTTTGACTGGTCCATTATCAAAAACATTTTCAATCTGATAAGGCCTAAGCTAATGAGTTTGAAATTTTCCTTGGAAATTTTTTAACTTTGAATCAAAGAGTAATCTTGAGTCTCCTGACTAAAATTTTCTTTATTTGATGTATTTATCATGCCATCTGGATCTCTGTTGTTGGACTAAACCACTCTTCTGGATAGAATCTTTCCTTACTTCATCAAGCTCATTGAGTTCTCCCATTCTTTGCTTTTGTGCTTCTTATAAGTCAAGTCCCAACTTGACTGTTGTCTTGTATGTCTGAATCTGGAACTCAATTGGAAATAGGACTTGTTTCCCATAAACAAGTTCATAGGGAGTATGTCCTGTAGTGTTTCTCCATGTGGTACGGTAGGCCCATAAAGCTTCTGGAAGCTTTTCTGCCGAGTCCTTTTTATGCAGGTGAACTGTCTTGGTGGGCATTGCTTCAATCACTTTGTTGGTAGACTCTACTTGTCCATTTTCTTGTAGATGGTATGCACTAGACTTCCGATGCTTGATTTCATATTCTTCCACTATCTTTTGCACTACTGTCGATGTAAATTTCTTTCCTTGATTTGTTACAATTTCTCTTGGGACACTAAAACAAGTAAAAGTGTCCTCAAAAAGAAATGAAACTACAACATTTTCAGTCACAAAAGAAAGTTATTTAGCTTCTACCCATTTAGTAACATAATCAATGCATACAATAATATATTTTCTTTTGTTTTTAAGATGGATTAATTGGTCCAACAAAATCCAAAGCCCATTTTTCGAAGGGTTCGATGAGTACCTAAGGTTGTAGTGGCATTTTGTCTGAAGGAACAAGTTTCCTGATTCTTTGACAATTATCACACCTCTTAACATACTCCTTCGCATCCTTAAAAAGAGAAGGCCAATAATATCATAAGAGAAGGACTTTATAAGCAGTTATTTTGTCAGCAAAATGACCCCCACATGGTTCATCCTAGCATGCTTTAAGTATTTTAGGTATTTTATCTTCTTTTACACACCTTCGGATGATGAGATCTGGTCCTATCTTGTATAGTTCTTCATTTATCCATGAATAAGATGCACTTGTCTGGATTATTCTTCTCTTTTCTCTAGAAAACAAATAGGAAGGTAACTTTCTTGAAACTAAATAATTGGAAATATCTACAAACCAAGGGGATTTAGTAGACATTGCAAAAATATATTCATTAGGAAACTTATCCTATACAGGTGTATCATTGTTATGATTTCGAATTCTAGATAAAAAGTCAACAATTGTGTTTTGTTTTCCAGGCTGGTCCAAAATGGTGATATTGAATTCTTGTAACAGTAATAGCCATGTTGGGCATGGAATCCCCCCAAGGCATGTTTTGGGGCTCAAATCCCAAGTTTTGACTGGATTTTGTTGTAAAGCTCCGTGAATTGCGGGCGTGGGGCACAAAAGTATGATATATTCATAGGGTTGTCTGCCCTAGTTTTGTAATGTAATGTCGGCTGGATAGACCTACCCCTAGTCCGCGGACCATGGGATTGTATAAATAGAGTGAGGCTTAAGTGTAAAAGATAAATAAGGATTGAAAAGAGTAAAAAGTCTAAGTGATTGAGTCACAAGTGTAAAGTGTGTCTATGGATCGTAGAGTAGGAGAAGGCTTCGCAACTGAGTGCGCAGAGGCCTATCAGTCCACAGCTGAGTGCGCGGACCCCTGTAGCTGAGTGCGCAGGGCGGAGTTGAGTTTGTAACTAAGGAAGAAAATAACAAAGAGAAGTTTTATCATGATTCTGTGTATCTGTTCTTGGGTTAATGCATGTTTGATATGATTTGCAAATATACAGTTTATTTATTGCACACATCTGTATGAATGGTTTATATTGTTAAGTACACTTAAAGCACTCAAGTAGGTAAAGTTAATTAACTAACATTGGAATACCATTGAGGTCTTGGGTAATAACGCAGAGTCCGATGTTAAACCCCTCAGTAGGGCTGCGCAAAGGTAGTATATCAGGCTGCGAGGTAAGGGAAATTGCGCATAGGGACTTGCGCGCAAGGTCAAACTGCGGACCACTTGAACTCATCAGACATATCCAGGGTATGGAAACCTGCTTCTAGAACCCTCCCATACTACTTCAGGTGAGACATCAGTCCGCGCTCCACAAACTGTTGCCGAAAGGGCCAGTAGTATCGGGGTTTGTTTGGCTAACTCAACTCTAAACCTACGTTAGGCCCAAATAAGCCAACAAATGGTTCCATTACTAGGACCGAGATCTGCATAAGAGATGTCTAATGTCATATCACTAGAATCTGACAAAGAAAGTAATTGAAGAGTGGGTGGGATAGGAAGATTCACGAGTTCATGACGCAGGAAAATAGGAATCTACGATTATCAAAGGAATAGTAGTTAGATTGCTACTTATATATGGAAATCCATGAATTTTTCTTTATGTCCTTCCCCTCTGAGTTGTACGAGTGGATTGCGAAGCGAGCAGACATTCAAGGAAGGTGTAGGCTCGACAAACCTATTTTGTGGACTCTAGAGTTGGTGTGCAAACTGGAAGCATCGGAAGATAAGATCACGCGCGCTGTGGATCACTGGCTCAATCGAATTATAGGGGGATTTATCACCAAGTTCGTGGTAGATACTTCAGTCAGCTATAGCGAAGTGGAATGACACTTCCTCAAAGGACCGCGGGGTAAGTACATTAAATCATTGAACACTTGGATTAAAATGCTACTATGTGAAAAGCGTGTTATGCGAATAAACTGATGTTTAGGGCTACTCGAAGTGGGAGGATATACAGAAATGAAGGTAGCACATAACTAGAAACTAGCCCCTTCATTTCACCTCCGAGAGAAAGCAAGGAAGAGCTTGCAAACGTTTCACCAAGAAGTACGATCAGTTTGATAAAGCAGTGAATTCCGTGCATACCACCCCCACCAATTTCGCCATCTTCACCCCCGTCTCCACCACCACCATAGTTCAATATGGAAAGCGCGATAAAATTTCCGGTGTTCAAAGGAGTAGGGAATGAAGATCCGGACCAGTTTTGGTTCATGGTAAGGGCTGTATGGGAAGCGTAGGGAGTCACAAATGAAAATATAAAGAAAGCAATGATGGCCAGCACTCTACAGGATCGCGCACTGACTTGGTACATTAAGCATTCCAATGAAAATTCGAATGTAGGGATCGCGGATATCCAAGATATGCTAAACAAGGAATTTAGTAGGCCAAATTCAGAGACACAGTCGATCATCGAATTTAAGGAAATCGTGATGCTTCCAGGTTAGACCCCCTGGCAGTTGGATCAAAGACTGAAGGGTATGATTCATGAAGCCAACATGACCTTGACGAATGGGCAACATTGCGCATGGTTTGTAGCATCGCTAACGCCGCATCTAAGGAATGCGTTGTCACAGCAGAAGCTATCCACTTAGGCTGAGGCCTTGGAGATCGCAATGAGACTGCACGAGACCCCGATACAAGATCCTAACCTGGGAGTTCAACAGATCCACACGCAGTTGAAAAACTTGTGTCTTGAGATGTAGAGTTTGAAACAAGATAGGACAGCTCGCCCAGAAGTGCGCGAGGAGTTATGGTGCGTAAAGTGCAAGGGCCGGGTACATGAAAATGACCATTGTCCAATCTTCGTGAACTACATGGCGGGAGGAGGACCAATGCCATTGATACTAGAGGCACAAGTAGGACAGAGCATTGTGCCTGCATTATGGTGTGTGATTTTTCAGATAGGAGGGAAGCATGCTACAGATAGCTGCCATCTATTACAGAAGTATATGCAAAGTTCCCAATAGTTGTTCTGTAATTTCTGCAGGTCAGGAGGCCATGATGAGTGCACCTATAGAAGTTATGAACTGATGATGGATTAGACTCCTACCTACGGAGTTCAGATCGAAACATGGGCTCTCGATCAAAATGCAGGGATGGTGCGCACTGGATTTAAGGGGTGCAGACGAGGTCGAGGTGGAATGGGACCAGGAAGAGGTCGCGAACAACTAATATGTTACAATTGCGGAGGACCAAAGAATTATGCCCATGATTGTACAAATCTGATGAGACCATCATTCTTATATTGTACCCAGTTTGATCATGAGACAGAGAACTGTCCCATGCTGATAGTGAAGCTGTGCGATAAAGGAACACTCCAACCTACCCTGACTCAGAACTTGCAAATGATGAGGTCTGAGCCGCGTGAGGAAGACCCAAATGTAAATATCGTTCTCTAGAGTGGCATTACGATGGGGGATGACAAGGGCAAGCACCCCGAAGAAAGTGCTCGGGTTCACAAGGCTCCCATAAAGGAACCAAAATTTGATTTGAAGTGCGCTAAGGAGACATTCATGGAAGCTAAGAAGAGCTTTGCGGAGGCCTCCAGTTCAGGTAGTAAAGATAAACTGGGACCGAAAGTGGACCCATCAATGCTCACTACCTTTTTGGAGACATGCATGAAGTTGCTACGTGACAGCAAGGTTGTGAAGGGGCAACAAGAACTGATAAGTAGATGTGCTGGGACCACGCCAAGAGAACCGTGCATAGTCCGGAAGCTCAGGAAGCACACAACGCGAACAGGAAGAGAGATGATATTGATTGTGTAGATCGGGGAATATGAAATGGATCAACTGATTTTGGATCTAGGATCGAATGCGAACATCCTGCCAAAGAAGACATGGGAGCGCATGGGCAAGCTTGCACTACAATGGTCTCCTATTCAATTTTGAATGGCGAACTAGCAAAAGATCGTACCTATGGGAAGATTGCAGGGAATAATGGTAGATATCAAAGGTGTGAGCGCGCTTGTAGATTTCGAAGTGATAGAGATTGTTGATGAAAACAATCCCTATCCCGCGCTACTAGGAATAGATTGGGCCACTGACATGAATGGAGTGATAAATCTAAAGAAGCGCAATATGATTTTTGAGAAAACGTCACTGTGCATAGTGGTAACTTTAGACCCTGCAGAAGGATCGCGCTACACAGAGCCAGTGCGCGACTATGATAGTGACGAAGATTTAAACTATATTGATAAGATAACTGCGTGGGAGTAGGACTGGGTGAATCCAACAGCAGATGGCAGACTCTCGTGGGAGCACAAAATCTCCTGCACCTCAGATTCAGACGAAGAAATAGAACGATGGCAGAACTGGTTACACGAGGTAACCACGCTCAACTATAGCATGATGACAAGGTCACTGCGTTGCATGGCAACAAAGGTAAGAGACCTACGTATGTATGATGGGTTGAGCGAAGTGGATGATTTCATGAACAAATTTGAAAGTGAAGTGCCAGAACAACAGTGACTCGATGCTCTGAAATGGGTACTGCATGCTATGCCCGCAAGGTGGTGGAATACGCACCAACAGAATTTTGAGGACTGGAGTGAATGCAGAAGGATGATGCGCCTACAATTTGGGAAGCCTCAGATGTGGATGAAAGCCAAGTATGATGGAAGAAACAACATGCACGAAGGCACACCATCCACACAGTAGGAAACATGATCGGCGAGCAGGAACGGGCAAGGAAATGGCACGAATGATGACCAGGAAGTATGGTAAGACCAAGCATACAGAAGCATATTCACACAGGAGCTTTTGAAAAAGTACACAAAGCACTGAATGTGGTCCACCATGTGAAGCAAACTAACTGGGACCTGCACATACCAGTGGTTCTATGGGCTTATAGGACCACGTGCAAAACCCTGACTGCACGGACACTTCCGAAGCTAAAGTATGAAGCAGAAGTTGTAATCCCTATGGAGCATGCAAAGCCTAGTCCGTGCATAGCAGCAACCATTGATACAATGGTTCACAAAGCCCAGAAAGGAGGAATCACACAGCCGCAAGAAATAGAACACATGGGACTTGAGGAAGAAATCCAACAGGGAAACCTTAGACTCCAAGGACTTGAAGAAGAAATGGTACGGTTAAGAAAGAAAATTACGCTAGTGGATGCGGAAGTCAAGAAGCTGGAGGACGAGATCAAGGAAGATTTTCTTGCCGAAAAACTAGGATTGTAAGACAAGGTGCATACGATCATGCTGACAAGTTTGAGAACTATCGTCGTGAATTGATTAGTCTGATGCCTTGGTTCAGACCGCATATTGCTAAGCATAGTGACCAAGGTAGGGCGTTACAAATGGTGAAGCACACGATGCCGACCTTAACAATAAAAGGTGGGGATTCTCCAAGAATGATGATGTAGGGCAAGATGGAACTCTACACAGGTGGTGCGGCCACCTGACTAGCTAATGGAAATACATTCTTAGCACTCCAGGCAGTTGGAAGGGAGCGTGGGACTATAAACTATTTTGCTTGGGAGCTGCGCAATATTGGAGATGCGTGTAGAAGCAAAGAGTCACAAGGTCCACGACCGCGCATGGGGGGCTGCACTGCCACATGGGTTGGCAAAAAAATGACCATTGAAGTCACTATTCATGATGGGATGCTCGACTTGAGGCCAAATGGAGTGAGCAGAAGGCATTTAAGACACGATTTATGGGCAAGATTTGGGAAAATCTGCCGCTAAGAAAGCATTAATGAACCAGAATTGGGAGGAACGGTCGAATTCGAATTCAGAAATCGCTATAAAATATAAAAGGCTGCCTAGCGAACAACACTTGGTCATTTGTGAATTGAGTGATTGAGCAGAACCGTGAGTGTTGTGAGCCGAGAGTTGATTCAGCCCCTGAATTCATGAGTGACAAATTGTAGCACAAATACAATGACAGTAACTAAGGATGGTATGGGGATAGCAGAAGTGACCGCCGAGGAGGCCGCGCATGCCCTAACTATGGGGGATGTTCCAGAAGGTGCTAGGATTGTGGCAGAAATCCCGAAATCACCGCACATGCCAAGACCCAAGAAGGAAAAACAAGAAATGGCTCCCGTACAGTGTCCCCGCAGAACCCGCTGCGCAGCAAATTTTCGATGGAGGAAAAAGGGAAAGTTGTTACTATAGAAATAGATGAATAAGAAGAAGATTTGCTGGATCTTACCATCATAGAAGAAGAAGATGAAGTCATAGAATTAGATACTCATCCTAGGCACTTTGCGACAAAACTACCTGCCTATGTCCCCTAACGAAAAGGGAAGGCCAAAGTCCCCAAGAACTTGAGACGAGACCAAGGGCTCGCTCCAGACCTCACTCCTCCTAGATGGCATTATGTTTGAAGGCACGCACCTGGGCCGCGTATTGACCATGAAATTCAAGGATTGGGACCTTGCTGACCATGAGAATTTCCCTCACCTTGAGACCAGAAACCTCATGAAGCAGAACACCACGGGGTTGGTGACAGCATTAGAGCCACAGAAGTGGTTGCGCGGAGTGGAGAAGGCCGAGTTGTTGAACCTACTTTGGGTGCCGCATCTCCACCCTGCCCCAATAACCATTTTCGTCATCAAGCAGTTGCTCTGCCTGGTGCATGATGGGTGCTTATGGTTGGAGGATCCCATCCCCATCATTGCAAACTTAATTCATCACGTCTCCCAGCTTCCATACAAAGGAGAAGACCCCGCTGCCATATTGGAAGGGAAGGGCAGTGATTTGGCCTTCGCGGAGGCCATGAAGAAGAAGTACAAGTTGAAAAAGAATAAGAGGGGATACACCATCTCCATCACCAAGGACAAAGAAGTACACGTAGCAACCCAAATCGTCTCCGGTAAAGTTATGTGCAAGTGTCGCGCAGATGAGGTAACTACGCTGGTGGTCCCACTGGCTGAGTAGTGTGCAGAGGGGGTCCAGTTTAACTAGTCCGAATTCCTTTACATAAAATTTTTAGAGAATTTCCGTGAAGCCTAAGAACAGGGAAAAACATTCCAGTAGGCATGGTTGTTGCTATTCATAGTGCTCGTAGCTGGGGAATTGCCGGAGGATATTTAATTCCCCATAATTGACAAAGATTTACTGGAGGCCGCGAAGTACGCTTCGCTCTGGACCATGAAGGATTCCAACAGGATATGCGACAGCAAGATCTTCTGGGTGCTCATGGAGATGAACATCCGAATGTGGATCAACCGTAAGCCGCGGTTGTCACCCACGGTTTACAACAGTCTCCAGAGTTTTACAGAATTTAAGGCAGACATGCATAACATATATATCAGGGTGCACAAGGACTCGAAGAAGCAGTGGACAAAGCTACCCTTTGTAGCCACCGATGACGCCATTTTTAATGTCTTGGAGGCATGGCCATCAAAATGGCATGCCCCAAACATTGAAAAAATCGAGAAGTCGACAGTGCAAAATAAGAAAGACGATGCCAAGTTGCGCATCACACAGTTGGCCGAAAAACGCCGAAAAAAAAAAACAGCAGTAGAAGTGCAGGCAGCACCAGACATGACACAAAAAGCGGCTGAGTAGGAAAAGGTCGCAGCAGCAGCAGCAACACAGATAGCAGCCGTGAAGGCAGGCGAGGGCCAAACAATGCCTTCGCAGGGGCAGGAGGCAGAGGAAACAGAAACAACAGAAGGAAGCGCGGACCCTTTCGACCAACCTCACAGTCGGATCCATGGAAGCAGAGCAAATGTTGTGCGCGCGGATGACGAGCACAATAGTGCTGTCAGAAGGGGCACTAGTGACATCAAATGAGGTCGACAGGCCTTCGATTAGCATGTTGAAAGGTCTCGATGTTAATCTCGTTGCCCTCTTGTGCCATACTTTATATGTGTTGTAGGATGGGCTAACTGCAAAGCTGCGAGCTAGGGAGAGCCGCGCACTCCAAGTCCTTAGTGAGAAAAAGATAAATATGGAACAACTAAGCTTGCAACATGACGAATTGGTTTATTCATTAAATATCTAATGGAAGAATGGTTTTTATGAACGAAAGTTTCATAGCCAGTACTATAATGTCTAAATTTATTAATGGCATGAATGACAACTAAAAACTCCTTTTCAGTTACAATAAGATTTAGCTCTACAGGAGTTAAATTTTTACTGGTATAATAAATGACATAAGGAGTGAGGTATTTTTCTCCTAACATAACTCCTAGAGTTGTATCTGAAGCATCAGTTGGTAATAAGGAAAATTTTAAGGATGGAAAATTTTCTTGAAGTTTAAAACATTGGCGAATCTCACTAATCCCTAATATGCAAATTATAAATGTTTATTGATATATTTGTAAAATTATTCAAATTTATAATTATTTTATATATAGTCTCTATATAATGTTGGCGATTTTTAAGGTAAAATAATTTTATATTCTAAAATTTGGGCGAATTGTCTTTTATAAAATTGGAAATTGGTGAATCTTTTTTGTGGAAAAATCATGGAAAATTAGCCCATTGGGCGAACATTAGCCCCTAAAATTTTCCATGGTTGGTATATGAAAAGGCAATTTCCAATTAGGTCATTTTAAGATGGGTGCTTCAAATAACTTCTTTTTCAAAGTTTCAAAATCATTTTGACAATCAAAGTTCCAACTAAATTCATAGTCTTTAGTGAGTAATTTGAAGAGTGGAGATGCAATATTTGTGAAGTTTCTATGAATCTTCTATAATATCCAGTAAAACCAAGAAAACTCCTAACATCTCGTTGATAACTTGGGATTGATAATTTGGAAATAACTTCTACCTTAGATGAGTCTACCTTAATTACATTTCCTGAAATATGGTGACCAAAAACAATTCCTTCATTAAACATCATAAAACATTTTTCATAACTTAATGAAATATTTACTTCTTTGCATATTATGAGAACTTTTCTAAATTTTCAAGTGCTTCTTCAAAATAATTTCCATAAACTGTAAAATCATCCATATACGTTTCCACACAATCATGAATAACATCATAGAAAATTACTAGTACTTCTCTTTGGAATGTTGCTAGAGCATTGCATAATCCAAAAGGAAGTACTCGGTAACCATAAGTCCCCCATGGATAGGCGAATGTGGTTTTGTCTTGATCTTCAAGTGCTACCTGAATCTGATGATACCCACTAAAACCATCCAAAAATGGGAAATATTTTTTTCCTGCTCATGTATCTAAAACTTGATCTGTGAAAGGAAGTGGAAAATGATATTTCAAATTCTCTTTATGTAATTCCCTTGTAATCAATGCATACTCTCCATTTTCCATTTTTATTAGGAATGATTACTAGGGATGAAACCCATTGATTATTTGATATTGGATAGATGAAATTTACATTTAACAACTTCTGCAATTCCTCTTTACCAATTTCTTTTAAGTTTGGATTCTTTCTTTTTTGTGGTTTTCGAACTCGTCTAGAATCTTCTTCAATATAGATATGATGCATGTAGGTTTTAGGATCAATTCCTTTCATATCAGTGTATTCCCATGCATATGTAGAAGAGTTTTTTTGTAATATTTCTACCAGTTTCTTTTTCTGTAATTCTTCCAGGTTTTCATTGATGTTCAAGATTTTCCCTGGAAAAATTTCTATTGAAGAATTTCCAAATTTTTCCATAGAATGTAAAAATATTTGTCTAGATGATAGATATTCAATGTTACATTGTTCTTGAAAATTTTGGCTATCGTCACAATATAAAGAGGGTTCATTATTTTCTATTGAATTTAAAATTTGATCCTCCTCATTTATTTGTGCAATAGTGAAAATTGGTTGTATATCATTATCTTCATCTATCCATTCTTCATTTTCTACTTCTATCATTGTTTTTGCAGGTGGGTACAATGTAAATTTATTTGTCAAGATTCCATCTAAGATAAACATGTCTCTTGATCTACAACTGATAAAAGCATCAGCGGTAGCTAACCACAACCTTCCTAAACTTAATGGATGTCCTCCTCAATTATTCTTGGGGGTTAGAATCATGAAATCAATAGGATATTCCCAAGAATCTAAGGATACATACATACATACATACATACATACATACATACATACATACATATCTATATCTATATCTATATCTATATCTATATCTATATCTATATCTATATATATATATATATATATATATATATATATATATATATATATATATATATATATATATATATATATATATATATATATATATATATATATATATTCTAGCACATCGTTGGGTTTAATTACAGACCTGTCTACTAATTGTAACAATGTTGGTGTGTATTGAAGATTAGGAAGCTTCAATTTATCCATAGTTTTTTTGCTCATTATGTTTATGGCTGCTCCTTGATCAATCAAAATGTATGGTATTTCAGTTCCATTGATGTGTGTTTTTACAATGGGGCTTCCTGGATCTAAATATTTTTGAATTTCTGTCTTCCCCGTCATAATATCTGCAATTTTCCCAACTAGTTGAATTCTTTTTCTTTATTTTCATTTTCTTCCTGGTCCTTTAGTACTCAATTCCTTAATTGTTTTTGCAAAAATCAATATTTCTTTTATTGCTTGTAATAAAGGAATTTTTATACAAACACTTTTGAATTCATCTAACATAACATAATCAGGCAATATGATTTGTTTTTATACTCCTTTATCACTTTTCAACCTTTTAAGAGAAGGTGATCTTGAGATAGATACTTAAGGTTGTTCTATAATAGGAGTGTTATTAGAATGTGTGGGAATTTTTCTGTTTCAATATTTTCTTTCTCAGGAAGGGAAATTTCTTCTTCAGAGTTATTATTATCTTTTTGAGAGTTCTTTTTCGTTTCCTGAATAACAACAAATGGTTTCTTCCTTTCTAATACTCTACCAGAACTTAATTGAACATTATTCAGATCTAATGGAGTCATCATATGAGTTTGAGGATTCTATCCTTCTAAGTTGTAAACAGGTTGTGAAGTTTTATTGTTTGGATTTGGGAGTGGTTGAACAGGTAATTGATTCGGTCTTTGTGAAAATGGAAAGGAAAGTTGTGGATTTGAATTTTGAGCTTCAACTTGAGGTAACTGGTTGGTTTGAGGGAAATATTATGGTGGAAAATTTGGATAAGGTCACATATATTTTTGACATTGATAATATCTTCCATAAGGATTTTTCCATCATTGATAACAAGATTGTGGTAGTTGAGCCCAAGGCTGCCATGGCATAGGTGGATTCCAATTATTTTGTGAAGATTATGCAAATTGTTGAGGATTAAAACCATGAGTTTGATTTGTTTGAGTATTTTACCATGGTATTTTGGAAATAAAGTAAAGAGGGTCTACCTTATTTGGCATTCCTTCTTCACTAAACACAGCCTTAAGACCTGGTATAGAGGGGCATTCTTTTGTATCATGATTTTCCGCACATATAACATAGGTTTCTTTTCTTTTTAAATCTAAAGGACATTCTCTCAGAGCATGTTTCTTTATACACCTAGGACAAAAGATGGATAATGCAGCATTTTCAGGTTTCTTCTTGTTTTGTCTTTTAAGGGTGTCAATTTTCTTAGTGAGACTCCCTAAAATATATGTTTTAAAGTTATCAAAAAAACTACCTATTTCTACCCTACTTACTGTCCCAGCTTCAGATTTATTTACTCTTGATAAAAGAGGATCCCTTCAACTTTTTCCTGTTCTTGCTTTTCTCTTCAAATATGTACACACAGATCACAAATATCTGCAAATGGTAACTGAGAAATATCTCCTTTTCCCATTAGATTGAGAAGATAAATCCACTCATCTTTAATGGATTTAAGTAAGAGAGCTTCCAAAGTTTCCTCATCCATATTATTCATTTTTTCTCTTTTGATATTATAAACAAATCTTTTGACAAAGTCTTCAAAATTCTCATCCTTTTTTTTGTACCATTTTAAAGACCACATCTTTGATGCTATGAGGTATACAATAATCCTTATATTTCTCTAAGAATGCATCTTTCATTTGTGCCCATGTCCTTATAGAATTCATTCATAAACCACTTTAATGTTGCATCCTTTAAGGTGGAAGGGAAAAATTTTAGTTTTTGAGCATCATGCAGATAATCATATGATCTAAATAATACTTCCAATTTAAAGAGAAATGTATCTCGGTCTTCACTTCTTATTCCATGAAAATTGGGGAGAATAGAGGCTAGATGCTTTTCATTGTTAATGTTGTATCTTCATCAAGGATAGGGAACCCAAAATGTTCTGGATCTCCTCTACCACCCCCTCTTCCACCTCCTTTGTTTCCTCCTCCTCTTCCTCCAATCCTATGTTGTTCACCATTGACATTGTGTACTTCTCCTTCTCCTTCTTTAGCCATGATGGATTCCTCATAAGAGATATCTGGTTCTTCAACAAGATTATATAGTTTTTCTTTTGGTTCTTCTATCAATGGTTTGTAGTAAGTTTCTTCCTCTTCTTCTTCAGAAGGAACTTCCAAATCTTGAGCTAGAAGTTGTTCTCTAGTTGAATATAGAAAAATTATTCCAGTTGTTGGAGATGTAGGATCTACTTCTATCACAACCTCTTTTGATGAAGTTGGTGAACCTTTAGATTGGATTTCAGATCTTAAGACTTCAAGAAGTCTATGTTAACCTGCTATGGTGGAATTCGAGTTTGTGTGGGTGGTGTGGCACTACAAGGTCGTGGTGGAGTGAGTGGTGATGTAGGGATTGGACTTCTTCCTTGACCTACAAACATACCTCTAGAGACTCTTTCCCTATGAATGTCATGTTTTCATTTGATTTTTTTTTAAGTCTTCTATTTACACTTCCCCAACAATGACACCAAAATGTTTGGTCAATTTGATGTTCTTAAATTGAAAGCATAAATTATCGACTAGAGTTGGTAAACTTGTGAAGTGCAGGTGCACTATATATCCTAGAAGCCTATTCTTTTGTTTAGTAAGATGATGGTTATGTTTGTTTTGAGATTTTCATTTTTATCTAGATTTTTATTAAAGTTATATTTCTACAAATCAATATATGGAAGTTAAGCTATTGTTAGAATAAATGGGAGTTAAGCTACTATTAGATTAATCTACCAAAATCATATCTAATTGAGTATCATTCTAAAATTTTGAATCTATATAAACACCTTGCTGCTATGAAATATAGTATTGGAATTCAAACAAAAGCTTGTATACGAAATATACATATCCAAATTTTGATCTTAAAGAGTATGAAAGAAATCTCTAATTACCAACTGTAGAGTGATACAAATTATAATTCTAAGAAGCATGAAAATACTAAATGCAATGAAGCGAAAAGAATTGAAGAACTAAATTATTGAATGACTGTGAGCATAAACGAAATACAAAATGATAAATGAGATAACTGAGTTATACAAAATAATGAAAACAAAGAAGTAACTAAACTAGAATGCAGTAATAACAAAAAGCAATTGAATTAAAACAATCATAAAGCAACGAAATGAAAACAAACTAAAAACCTTGACTGTTTGCAAGGGTCGTCCAAATCCAATATGTGTAAATCACACTTAGATATGCATCGAATCACAGAAAGGTAGCTTCAAATTAATATGAGAACAAAGGTATGTTTCACAATTCTTCAGCAATTAACTATTACTTCCTCCCTGATATCATTTCCAGAGGATACATACTTATATAAAATGCGTGCTCAACAGTTTGAGACTTCTATGCCTTTAGGTCTATTGTTCAATCCTAATTAAAATATGAAACTAGACAATTAAAGCGTTATTTCGTCGATTTTCTATTTGGAAAGAATATAAGAAAACGTGATGCGCTCGGACTTTTGATGCTACATGTTTGACATATGCCTTTGACTACACCAGTGTGTGATTCCTTCGGTGAATTGGCTCGAGTGAATAGAAGGAGAGCCATGAGGGGATCAATCCTCAACTACCCATGTGCTTAGTTTCTTCAATGGCGCACCAGAACACCGCGAACCATGGAGGTAGATGCGGATTTATAAAATAGATGGAGAATCATCTTAATTCCATAGCTAATGCAATCTTTAATATAACAATAAGGAACATTAATGGATATTAAAAATAAGACATGTAAGAATTGTTACCTTATCAAAATCTATGATTTACTCCCTTTATTGAGTTGATAGTGATGATGAAAAAGAGGAAAATGGAGGGAAAAGGGTGTCAAAACAAAACAATTATGGAACTCTACATTGACACCACAACAATTGGAAGAAAAAAGAGAAAAAGTGATTTATTATAATTGTGATAGAAAATAGACTAAAGGTCATAAGTGTGCTGAGAAGCAATTATTTTACATAGATTGTGAAGAGGAGGAGGAAAAGGAATAAGAAATGTCAAAATAAGAGGATATACACGAGGAATCAACCCTAGAGAAAGAATAAATGAATACGGCCATATATTTTAATGCAATGGCAGGAATTACCACTCCTCAAACTCTCAATATAGAAGGAAATATCAAGAAGAAAAAGGTAATTGTGTTGATTGATTCGGGTGGTACACATAATTTTATTCATTGTAAAATAGTCAAGGAATTGAATTGCTTTCTATATCCAACACCAAAGTGTCAAGTGATGGTTGCAAATGGAGGAACCATAAATTTCTCTAGAAAGTGCCATAATATCAAGATATCCATGGGAGAATATGTATTGAATAGTCCTATTCTTTCTATTCCAACGGGTGGTTTTGATGTTGTATTAGGAGTCCAATGGCTACAATCTTTGGGTATGATAGCTTTTAATTTTCAAGAACCTTTCTTGAATTTTTTTCGAAGGAAAGGAAGTTGAATTAAGGGGTATCACAGGGAAATCAAGAACGATAATAAGATCTAACGACATGAAAAATATTCTAAAGAAATAAAAACGGGGTGTAAATGCACAATTATGTTCACTAGAAGTTCCCACATTGAAATCAACTATTTCTCCAGATCCCAAAAAGTCTTGGACAATCATTATAAGGTGTTTGAGACTCCCAAAGGCCTCCCACATATTCATGATCATGATCATGCTATTCATTTGATTCCAGGAAGTGTTCCTCCAAACATTAGGCCTTACAGATATATGTATGCCCAAAATAATGAAATTGAACATATGGTTGCAGAAATGCTAGAGGCTAGTATAATTCGGCCTAGTCAAAGCTCTTTCTCTACTCCAATAGTATCGGTGCACAAGAAGGATGGATCATGGCCCATGTTTCTAGATTATAGGGATCTCATCAAGCTCACTATTAAAGATAAATTTCCCATTCCCGTCATTCATGAATTATTGGATGAATTACATGGAAAAAATTACTTCACCAAGTTGGATATTCATTCAGGATATCATCAAATTAGAATGAAGACTGAAGACATTACAAAAACAACATTTAGAACTCATGAGGGTCATTATGAATTTTTGGTTATGCCTTTTGGCCTTACCAATGCACCTTCTACATTTCAAGGTTTGATGAATTCCATTTTCAAAACCTTCCATAGGAAATTTGTGTTAGTATTTTTTGATGATATACTAATCTATGGCAATTCTTGGAAGGATCATGTTCAACATGTTGATAGGGTGCTCAAACTATTGGAGGAGAAATAATTATATGCAAAAACCTCCAAATGTTTTTTTGGAGTACAGGAGGTGGAATATTTGGATCATATTGTATCTCATGAAGGTGTTAAGGTAGACCCTAGCAAAATTAAAGCCATTAAGGAATGGAAAATCCCCACATCCATAAAGCATTTGCGAGGATTTCTTGGGTTGACAGGGTATTATTGCAATTTTGTTAAGAATTATGGGAAAATAGCATCACCTCTAACAACATTACTGAAGAAAGATGCATTTTCTTGGACTCCAAACGAAACTAAGGGCTTTGAACATCTTAAGGAGGCAATGTGCCAAGCACCAGTATTAACTACGCCAGGCTTCACAAAAACCTTTATTGTGGAATGTGATGCCTCAGGAAATGGAATGGTGTTGTTTTAATGCAAGAAGGAAGACCATTACTTTTGAAAGTCGTCCAATCAAAGGAAATTATTTACATAAAGCTGTTTATGAGAAGGAAATGTTGGAAATTCTACATGCAATTAAGAAATGGTGACCTCACCTGATGGGAAGACACTTCAAGGAAAAAACAGATCATGATAGTCTTAAATACTTTTAGAACAAAGATTATCTTCAGAAGAGCAGCAAAAATGGGTCACAAATATGTTGAGTTATGACTTTGAAATCATTTACAAAAAGGGAAGAAAAATGTTGTTGCAGATGCACTCTCAAGAAAGGATGAGGATGTGAAAGTATTGCTTTGTGCCATCTCTATCATCCAACCAGATTGGATAAACGAAGCAATAAATGAATGGAAGAATGAATAAGAAGTGTGGGCACTCATTAAAAGGTTGCATCAAGAACCCAGTACATATGATACATTTAGCTAGAAAAATGATTCATTACGGTACAAAGATCGCTTATACCTTTATAAGAATTACCAACTCAAACAAAATATTCTTATGGAATTGCACACCTCTCCCTTAGGAGGGCACTTAGGATTTTTAAAAACTTACCATAGGGTTCAGAAGGAAATTTTTTTTGGATGGCCTTAAATATGATATTCAAAAGTTTATGGCAGAATGTTTGGTTTTCCAACAAAATAAAGTTGATACAATTAACACCTCGGGTCTGTTACAACCTTTATCCATTCCAAGTCAACGTTGGGAGCAGGTTTCAATGGTTTTTATCATAGGTTTACCCAAGTTCGAAGGAAAGAGTGTCATCATGGTGGTAGTTGATAGGCTTACCAAGTATGCACACTTTTGTGAATTATCTCATCCATTTAAAGCTAGTACAACTGCTACTGCATTTATGGAAACAATTCAAAAGCTACATGGAAATCCAAATATTATTGTAAGCGATAAAGATCCCATTTTCATGAGAAATTTTTGGACCGAAATATTTTCTTGTCTCGGTACTCAGTTAGCTCATAGCTCATCTTATCATCCTCAATATGACGAGAAAACTGAGATAGTGAACAAATGTTTGAAAGGATATCTTCGTTGCTTTATATCTGATAAACAAACACAATGGGTCAAGTGGTTTCCTCTGGCTGAATGGTGGTATAACACTTCCTTCCACATTGGAGCAAAAATGACCCTATTTATGGCACTTTATGGATATCATCCACCATCCATCATAACATCTTTAAGTGAAAATTCTAAGGTTCAAGTAGTGGAAGATCACATTGAGCATCAACAACAAGTTCTCCAACTCTTAAAGGATAGCCTAACTTTGAGGCAGAATAGAATGAAACAACAGGCATATCAACATCGCAGTGAAAGAAGTTTTGATGTAGGTTGCTCGGTATTTCTACGACTACAACCATACAAAAAAAATTCCCACAAGAAAGCTAAGAAGGATAATAAATTATCACCAAACTATTATGGTTCATACAAGGTGTTGCAAAATATTGGTACTATGGCATACAAGTTGGATCTTGCTGCATCTTCCCAAGTGCACCGAGTTTTCCATGTTTCATTCTTAAATAAGGTTATAGGTGACAAGCTCCGAGTTCAAACAATATTGCGAGAAATTGATGAGGAAGGAAAAATCATATTGGAACTTGAAGCAGTCACAGAAAGAAGAACTCGATATCTATAAGATCAATCAATTTCAAAGTATCTCATTAAGTGGAAGAACATACGAGCTAAAGATTCCACATGGGAGGATGAGAATTTTATACAAAAGCATCTAGAACTACTGAAGCATTGACGACAAAACTTTTTTGAAGGAGAGGGGCATGTTAGATCCCTATAATACTAGGGATTCCCCCATTACTATTGTCATTGTAGCCCCTTATTGTTATTGTTGTACCCCTGTTGTCCCCATATTTTTATTATTGTGCCCCGTAGAAGCCCACTATTGTTATTGTTGTGCCCTTAAATTATTATTGTTATGCCGGCTCTAATTATATTTTGACCCCTTAGACTCCTATATATATAAAGGAGGTTTTTTCATCTGAATCATCTAATAATTGTTCATTTGTGTAATGTAAAGGAGATTCCCCCTCGAAGAGGCTTATTTTGAAATTGTTGATCTATCTTTTCTTATATTTTGAGAGTTGGTTGCATAACATGTAGGCATAGTCCCACCCATATCCCTTCCTCTCTGCGACTGGGACCTAAAGTCAAACTCTTGAAGATGATATGTGAGCGTATGTGGTCAGACTAGCCCATATCTTATATTTAGTGCGTTGGTCACACCCTTGAGCTTACATTTGTGCGACTCAGAGGCTATAGTCACACTTGTAGTCTTTCTTCAGTATGACTGAGGCTTTGAGTGGGATAAAACCATCTTAGCTTAGTGTTGATGGTGTTGGACCCACCAACAAAGGGGATCTCCCTAGTATGAAGTCCCAAATAGACCTCACATTGTTTGGTGTAGGAGTCCCATTCGATACGATCGCCCAGTTTCCATTATCTTAGAGATTTTCCTTAGCTCTTGTTGTTCAGCATATGAGAGTGTTATGCTTGTAACTTCAAGAAAGTGAGGTGAGTATGTATGGTGAGTGCATAATGTAACTCTGTGTTTGGGTTCTCTTACTTCCAAAAGGGGGGAGTAAAGTGAGCCTCTTGATGAGAGGGAATAGTCCTAACCCAGGAAGAAACACATGCGAACAACAACAAGGGTCTGTCCAACATCCAATAGAATAGTCCACAGCAGATACGATGGTCATGAAAACCAAAGTTTAAGGGAAAATGTGTACACCATCCAGTGGAGTAGTAAACACATGGGTGATGGTCGTTAAAATAAATGCAACATGAAGATGGTATGTCTAATGTCTGCAGGAGTACTCCACATGGATGGGACAATAGTGATAAATAATACAACACATCTTCAACAATATGAGTACTAAAATAACTGAACTAGTTCAATTATCTTAGTATAGGTTAAGCAAACATGCATTACAAACATTTAAAGTATAGTCTTACAAACAAAAACAAAACATGCGTGAAAATGTGTTGGCCTGAGACAGGCTTCTGATTTAAGAAAAATTTCCAAGACACATCTGTACACCATACATCCCTAATCCCAATAGTGGGACATTAGAGCCATTGCTCTCTCCTCAAAGAACAAACTACAGTCTCTCAAGGGTATGCGGGAGGAGCCAAGGTGGAAATTCCTTTGCTCATACAATGAGGGGGTATATATAGCCAAGGGGAAATAACTGACCCTTGTTACTCTTCGATTTCCCTCATGACTACTTGACTTCCTATGACTTTTCGAATTTACATGACTCATCAACTTCATATGTGGATCTCTTGGACTTCCACTTTACATTACATTTATTACAACAAATATGGACCATATTAGTGACGTGGTTGAGACAAATCATGACACAACACAACATGACACTGCTCACATGTACTGGCTGACTTTGGTGTCTGTTTCAAATCATTGTGCTGTTGAGTGAGGGTATGCTCCTGTTGTAACATGTCTTCACCTCCACATGGAAAAGTAAGTGGGGTCTTCAATGGTCTTGGTCTTTGCTTGATGGTGCATGTGTATGTGTCCCATTCACTCGCTGCTTTATGTGCTTCGTGCGTTCGTTCAAGTACAATAAAGTCTTCTAGCATGCAATACTTCTCCATCCTATTCGTCATCGTGCCATATTTCATCGATGTACCTGTTCCTACAATCACTCATGACAAAACAACATCAAATCCAAAAATCTCCTAGTCTAACATGATGCATTGTTTTTCATTTCCATGTAGGTGACCAAAAGAGGGACAAGGCACTTAAACTACACAGAGCACAGCTCAGGTCGGGATGCAAGGCTCTGAAACACTACCGGGAAAAACTGTGCAGATTTCATTAGAAGACATATTTGTGCAATCTAGGATAACAATGACAGTTGTGGGGACAAACCCAATTGGGAGGCATAATTGTACAGTTTCTGGGAGGAATTCCAAGCGAGGAGTCGGGGAACTGTGGGCCAATCGACGCAATTTTCAAGGGGAGCGCTGGGCATGTCATCTTGCTGGGATCTACGTAGTTTCTCTAGGAAAGATAGTGCTAGCATCAGGAGGTACTAGCAGAAAAATATGTGCAGTTTTCCAAAGGAGGACAAGATCAAGCTGCAGGAGCTGCTGGTCAAAATTTCACAATTCTGGGAGATAATTTAGGCCCTTACATAACGGCGCAAATTATGGGCTTATTGCAGAGCATGACAGAAGGGTAGGTGAAAGACAGACTTGCATAATTTTCTGAGTGAGAGCAGAGCAATCCAGTAGGAAAGCCTACCTGTCATATCTGTGCAGTTTCTGGTCTGATTGCAAACCAGGTTAAAAGGGAAGGTGAAAAACAACTCTGCACAATTTCTAAGCTGATGATAGAGTAACCAAGCAAGGATTCCTTCCTGTCAAATCTGCGCAATTTCCTGGGATAGTGCAGTGACAGGCAGCGGAGGCTTGTACCAAATGTCTGTGCATTTTCTACAGGTAGTGCAAGGCAATCAGGCTGGATAAGTTCTGTACAGTTTTGGAGATTAGCGCAACCCTAGATCATAGCTCAAGTCATTTTTTTTTCGGTTGACCAATGGGAGGTTTGATGGGAGATCTTGCAGTAAGCGTAGACTAGACAAGGTTTTGGGACAGCTTCTGTGCAGTTCTAGGAGACAATCAACTGGCTTATTTCCAGAATTTCATAATGCAAGTTGCTTAGAGGGTAGCTTCAAGCTCTGCTCAATTTTGGGCAGCACTGCAAGGTCACTGAGATTGGGGTTCGGTTGAAGGAGGGTTGTCCGGTCAACAGATTTTCAGGAAAATGACTAAGTGTGAAAGCAAGTGTACTTGTGCATAAATGACAATGTAATCATACACCTAGCACGACTCGATGACAAGACTCCTCAAACCAACAAGACAAACATGTGCTCAGTGAGACTGACTCCAAGGTTAAGAATGACAAGTGTGACAATTGAGATATGTCTTCGAACATTCGTGAGGGCACTTGCGCGACAATGCTTACAACTTTGTGTGCTAGTGTGACTGATGTTGAGAGAATGAAAACAAATCATGCACACAAAGAAAAACCTTAAAAAATGCAAGAACAAACTTGCAAGCATGACATAGTGATCAACATGCCAAAAGATGACCAGTGGTCGATCAAGAAAAAATGGTGCAATAACTTGACAACAGCTCATGAGATGAGCCCAAGTGTTTGCAACCATCAAGGGAAAAAACCAAAGAAGGCTCCAAAATTTAGATGCAGGCCAAAATTTTGGAGCGTGTTGCAACCACTACAACACTTGGCAACATATTGGTTGAATACCAGCTTCTTTGTTTCGGTTCATTTGCAGCACAGGACCTTGGCCTTTCAGGAAGTATTGATTCGTTGTGCAAGTTACTTTAGCTTCTTCACTTACCCCATGGACATACATGGTTCACCTTATTCCAATTCAGTCAAACACAACAAAATTTTCAGCTAGATCACAGTGTTGCAAAATCGGAAAGGGTAGTTTGGTTCGCGAGCTTAAGATTTGCAGAGTATAAGTTTTCATCTCTGGTGTTGCTCCGCTACTAGTAGGCCTAGCCAGTGCCCCGGTGGAGTCATGCAGGAACACAAGCATTTCTCCACTACCAACTAGCCTGGTTAGTACCCCGGTGGAGTTTCCTTCTTCACCTCTCTACGTAAGAAGCCTTTCTCTTCTTTCGCCTTTGTATTTTTTTGAAAGAGGACTGTGCATAGGCACTTATTTATTTTTGAGGAAGAAGAGGGATCCTGACTTATTCAGACAAAAAGTGGTTGTTCCTTTAGAGAAGCATGTAAGACCTTTGCTTTAGGTTTGTTCATTTAGATTTTTCCCCTTCTATGTTTCTACTAGTTGGATTAGGCTTAAACACACAGAGCAGAATACTGAATGCAAGGATGGGGTTTCGTAGTTTGGACACAAGTTCATGGTTTGACCAGAGATTTCCCTTACAGAAAGATTGTATTTTCCGTCAAGGCTTCATTGGCCAAAAGTTACAACCAAGCACAGAGAAGAAGAACACATGACTGGCCAAGTGTTGTAGTGTCACAAGACTCTTTAAATTTAGCCACATACTTATTCAAAATCCATAACACAGTATTGGACAAAACTTATTCGCGTAGAGAAAACAAAAGGAAAACTCAACACAAAAGGGAAAAAAAAGGACAAGGAAATGAGTACACAACAAGTAAACAAAACCTGAAGACAAGAAAGAAAAATAACTAAAGCAAACATAATGAAAATAAGAAAACCATGACAGACTACGAGTGCAAGACGAGTGCAAGGAAGGAAAACTAAGATGCAACTAATCCTACTCCTATCCTAACAGCTAAACTGTCAGGATTAGGTGACATGAAATTTCCAATGAAGCCACCATAATCGTTCTCGGCCTGCAACCACAGATATACAAACAGTTCAAACAGATAAGAAATAGTGTGCAACAGAAAATAAAAAATCTTCAAAATCTCACACACGGAAAGGAAGGTCTTTCTCGTGGGTAGAAAAATGTGTCACCTAATACACATGCTTACCTTTTCGATGGATACTATTATTCAACAAACCTTGAAAGCCTCTTGCGAGTGTGTTCATCTACAACGAGCTTCTTAGCGAGCGTGAGGAAGGATTGAAGCTTGTTTCCTGCAACATGGCTCACCAAGTAAGATTGTTCTAGCCATTGAGCGATTGGATTGTGAAATTCATAATGGTTGTTTGGAAGGTCTCATGACCTATGAAAATATGACTTTTTGATTGGAGAGATGGTATCACGATGGGAACCAAGAAAATAAATCTGATCATTCTCATCAGTTGTGCTAAGATAGTGAGGACCTACCATAACCATCACTGTAGGTTGAACTGCATCACCATAATGACAGAAATATGAGGAGAAAGATGCTAAATAGTGAAGATCAGAGAGCACAAAGTAACCTCATTGAATGTACTGTTGGGAAAATGATAAGTTGCATGACAGTCACCTGAGATGGGGAAATGATCATATGAGTTTGTTAAAATATTAGATTCCCTGTTTGAAATGAATAAAGACAAATTCATTTGAACAATATTGCGAACACTTTGATCAATGGAACCAAGTTCCCCGTGAGCTAGACATGACAGACCACCCACCTACAACTGGTGAAAATTGTGTAGGCATCATGGTCATCACAAGAATGTAAAAGGATGCTAGCATTTTGAATGCATGAAACTAGTTGGGGCATGGTGAAATGAAAGGAACTCGATTCACGTGATAGCGTGTGTGCTCATCATCACGCAGGGGGATCGTTGGTGTGATGAGCGAGCATATTTGAAGTACAAGGTTTGCAAGGAGACTGAGGAGTTGATCATGAGATGGAAAATCCAATAACTATGATCGCGGGAAAAGACAGAATTTGAGATTATCAACTTCATAATTCCATGATTTCATGAGGTATGAACATTCCCACCCAGATTTTGATGCAAGATATTTACATGAAGACGGATGCACTATGACATATTTGTGAATTCGACCATAAGTGAAATTTTCAAATTGATAGATCAGATCCAGAATACCAAACATTTTTCACGTGAATTCACATCGAGTGTATCCATGTAGATACATGGATTATGCGTGAGAAGCCATATATGATTGGGTTCTCGAGGCTTACCAAAGTCACGAGGTCCTGACGTAACCATCAATGAGCGTTGAAGTGCCTCGACTCCTTAGCACGTCCTAGAACTTTCCATTATTGCATAATCATATTTTGAAGTTTTAACGAGATCATGCATGGCTTGAAGACGGTTATTGTTGCTGATTTCAAAATTACTCTCAAGATGGCAACCATATTTGTCATAGGTTACACTAGATTTTTCAGCTTGAGCAAGCTCACTTGAAGAGTTGCCTTCATGCAAGAGAAGAGATGACGAGGAATGGGAAGTACACTCTGTGACTAAAAATTTTTCAACTTCGTCATGGACAAACCTCATTGTCCTGTGTCAATTGAGGAGATAACTCATCAGATGAAGAAGTAAGAGAAGATGAAGTATCTCTAATGCATGTAGGTGCATTGTGAATAGTAGGACACATGGGCAAGTGAGGTGAAGAGGAAGTTTTGATATGAACGTATTCTTTGACCGGAGGATATTCTAGATCTGTGTTAGAGTATTCATGATAAAACAAAAGATCACATGATGTTCTTGGGCGTTCGTCATGGTATATGGAAGCATGGGAGTGATGACTCACCAAGAATAGGGGTTGATCGTAAGGATTAATTGTACAAGATGTTTCACCGAGATTAAAATATTGAGAATTGTTAAAGAATGGAAGCTCATTGTTTTGATGCAAATAATTTTGAATTAGAGAGGGGGAATTGATAGTGTCCTCACCTTTCTTCTCCTCTACCAGTGTAATGTGATTGCCTTGCGCCTAATCGCAATTTGAGCTAACAGCTTGAGAATCGAGAGAATGTGAACAACTGGCTAGTGAAACATATTGATCAAGCAAGTCATGGTACAAGGAGTCATGACTTGTGAATGATGGAGGATGGCTAAGAGGCAGATCATCTTCGAGACTTGAGTTGTGAATGGTGATGTCCTCTTGTGAAAAGGAGGAGTGAGTCTTGGCTATAGGCTCTCTTAGCCCTTCTGGAACTTCCTCCATGGAAGCAGGAGATAGATGAGAAGATGGGCTGGGGACATACTCCACAGATTCCTCAGCTTTGCAATCATCGCAAGGGGGCACCCAGATTGGGACTAGGAAAGGAGGAGGACAAGGAACAAACGAGGTGTTGGGCTCCTCCTCTACAATCTGAGATGCCTCATGATCTGCAAGAGGTGGGGAAGTAGAAAAATCGGGAGGTTCAGGTTCACTGTATGAAGAGACATGAACCAAGCACTCAAACCCTTGTTTCAAGAAATCTCAGTCCAAATCTTCTTCCAAAATTTCATAGAAAAGGTGAAGAAATCAGTTAGAAAATTTCTCAATTGAATCATTATGCTCTATTCTTAATAGGTTGATTATTCCACAAACATATTGGTAGTTATACTTACTGAATGCTTGATGGATCTCCTTGAAGTAAAGGGATAAGGGAATGGACGGAAGTAGGTGGAAAGTTATGACACCACCGACTACCATGAACTTCAAGGGTGAGGAATAAAATCACATAAGAAGACTCTTCATCAATGATTTCATTAGGTTGAAAAATTGAAGAAAATCATAAATGTGCTTGGATATGGATGTTCCATCCTCACCATCAAACTTTAACTCAGACAAGTGATTGAGAAGCTCATCGGGGAGTGAAATTTGATCAAGGGGAAAATTGGAGAAATCCCCCGGGAGCACGATTGGTGTATGAGCCATTTTAGATAAGAGATTCAAACAGGATGCAACTGGCTCAACTTGTCATCTCGCCCTTCTTCTAGTGCCATTTTTTTGATGGTGTTGGACGGCCAACAAAGGGGATCTCCACAGTATGAAGTCCCAATTATACCTCACACTGTTTGGTGTAGGAGTCATATGGTACAATGGACTGATTGCCCATTATCTTAGAGATTTAGCTTAGCTCTTATTTTTCAACACATGAGAGTGTTATGCTTGTAACTTCAAGAAAGTGAGGTGAGTGTGTAATGTAACTCTGTGTCGTAGTTATCTTACTGTAAAAATGGGGAAGTAAAGTGAGCCTCTTGATGAGAGGGAGTAGTCCCAACCTAGGAAGAAACACATGTGAACAACAACAAGGGTATGTCCAACATCTAGTTGAATAGTCCATAGCGGATGCAGTAGTCGTGAAAACCAAAGTTGAAGGGAAAACAAGTACACCGTCCAGCGGAGTAGTCCACATCGGGGTGATTGTTGTTAAAATGAAGACAAAAAAAAGATGGTCTGTCCAATGTCTGGCGGAGTAGTCCACACAGATAGGACAATAGTGATAAACAATACAACACATCTTCAACAATATGAGTACTGAAATAACCGAAGTAGTTCAACTATCTTAGTACAGGTTAAGAAAACATGCATTACAAATGATTAAAGAATAGTTTTACAAACAGATACAAAACATGTGTGAAAATGTGATGGCCTGAGACAGGCATCTGAATTAAGTAAAAGTTCGAAGACACATCTGTACACTATACATCACTAGTCCCAGTAGTGGGATGTTGGAGCCACTGCTCGCTCCTCAAAGAACAAACTAATATCTCTCAAGGTTATGCGGGAGGATCCAAGGTGAAAAGTATTTTTCTCATACAATGAGGGGGTATATATAGCCAAGGGAAAATAAATGACCCTTGTGAATCTTCGACTTACCTCATGATTGTTTGACTCCCTATGGCTTTTTGACTTTACATGACTCTTCAACTTCATATGTGGGTCTCTTGGACTTCCACTTTACATTACAGTGATTACAACAAGTATGGACCATAGTAGTGATGTGGGCGAGACAACTCATGACACAACTCAACATGAAACTGCTGACATGTACTAGATGACTATGGTGTCTGTGTCGAGCTGCTGAGTGATGGTATGCTCTTGGTGTAAGATTTCTTCACCTCCCCATGGAAAAGAGCGTGGGGTCTTCGATGGTCTTGGTATTTTCTTGATTGTGCATGTGTATGTGTCCCTTTTGCTCACTACTTGATGTGCTCCATCTCTTTGTTCAACTGTGAGAAAGTCTTCTAGCATGCACTCCTTATCCATCTTATTCATCGTCACATCATGTTTCATCGCAGTACATGTTCCTGCAATCACCCAGGATGCATTGCTTTTCGTTTCAGTGCAGGTGACTCGGAGAGGAACAAGGCACTGAAACTGCCTAGAGCATAGCTCGGGACGAGATGTGAGGCTCGAGAGCACTGTCGGTGAAAATTGTACAAATGTCACTGGGAGGAAGATTTGTGAAATCTAGGACAACAGTAACAGTTGCAGGGAAAAACCTAGCTATGAGGCAAAATTGCTCAGTATCCAAGAGGACGGTCAAGCGGGG